>OX422208.1:40104568-44904568 GCA_949130495.1 Sambucus nigra
TAGGTGAGGGACACCTACGGATTTCCAAATGGAAGCACAAGAACGTCCCCCGAAGGTAGATGGTGTCATGTGGTTGTTATTAGACTTATATTTATGTGTATATGATCTTAGTCAAGTATTGAACATTTTTATTTAAATGCATACGTTGCATTTATATGTTTGTTATGATATTTTTTTAATCTTATCATACAAGTGATATTAGTAGGGTTGGTTCGCCATCGTATTATGTGCATACATTATAGTTCAGTGACGAACATGCTTAATTAAAAGATGTTAAACAAAGGAGATATAAGATTATGAGATTGTAAGTATCTTAAGGAGTATATATGGTTATTGAGGTATATTCTATACAAAAGTATTTAGTCTCACCCCTTGTTAGTATTTCGTTATGTGATAGTACTTGCTAGCCTAGTGATAGAGACTTCTTAGTATTGATTATTCCTTTGGTTGGGCACTCATGGAGTATTTCACTTGTGATGAAGCGTGAGGTATCTCTTACATGTCAGTGTTAATGGGATGGCATGTTTATCGTAAATGAGTCCCACCATTATTACTGCTTTGATATGGTAAGATATGTCTTTAAATTTTAGGGACGTGGCCCAAATCTTTAAAACCTTTTTCTAGCACAAGAATTATTATTGTATATTCATGATTAGTAATGTGAGAAGTTAGACTTGGAGTGGCCAAAGTTCAAGTTATTATCCTTAAAAAGTAGGAGTTATTATTACATTTAAGTTAGTTAATTGTATTTAGGAGTTTTTGATTCAGAGTTCGTTACAATTGTATTTATATTTCTGTTGAGACCTGTGTATAAACGTGATTTTATATTAGGGGATTCAGATTTATTGGAGTTTCATACTATCTCACTTTAGTTATTTTTATTGTCTTTCATATTTCTTATGTCGTTTATGGTTCTTATTTACTATCATTATTATTTTATTGTTGATGATGAGAATTGTAGGAACCGATAGGAACCCCAATTTTTTATTTTACAAAAAGTAATTTCCTTTTAGATGCGGAATAAGGATGGCTCAACTAAACAAGTACATAAACCCAAATTTTAATTTCTTTGAAATTAAAATTGAGATAAACTCAAAGTGACAGTAAACTAAATAAGAAATAGATTTTTCATTTAAACCAAATCAATTCAATCCTAGTCCTAGACATTTGCCTAACAAAATAATTAATCCATTGATGCAAATTTAGGCCAAACCAAATTTTATCAAATTAAAGTAATGACTGGAATTAAATTAATTTCTTCCCAAATTGAATTTTCTCCAAATTAACTTTACCAATTTTATCATTTTACCTAAGCATGCATCTAATGTGATATAGCAAAAGATAAAATAAGTAAACAACCACAACGCCGTGATGTACGAGGAAAAACCCACAACGGGGAAAAACCTCGGATGGCCCTAGCCTCAAATTCACTAAGTACGATTTTACAAGTACAAGAAAAAAGACTTACAACACCTGACTTGACTCCATCCAAGCCCCGACGCTCCTTCTTGTACACACCTCTTCCTAGCGAATAACCACGGAGGTCCTCCGCGGTCTCGAAATCTACCGATCGGACTTTTTATGGTCACCGCCACCCGAACAAGAAGCCTTTCTCCAAGTGGGTATGTCATAGAAAACAACCTTCTACTTTGTGGTATGTATAAGTAAACCCAAACATTCTCCACACGGTAGATATAAAATCGATGCCAAAACTCCAAGCAAGGATATATATCAAGGAACTTGGAATAAACAAACTATTGGGTGTGTGTGTGTTTTTGGTGAATTTAATCCTTAAAAATCAAACACAAAAACATGGAAATTTTTCTTGAAAGAATTTTCTCTCTAAAGTCTCTTAGAATATGAAAAAGTTACATAGAAAAGTTGGTTTCCGCACTTGATAATTCTGTCAAAAAGTAGTGGGGAAAAAGTAGTGAAAACTCCCAAACGAAAATGCGATTACTATAGAAATAGATACCATTTCTCCCCATTTTTGTTCATGAATAGACAAAGGATAAAAACTAATTTAAGCACGAAGATTAGAGTGATATGGGCATGAAAGCATATGGGCAACAAAATTATAACTAATCCAACAAAGAATAACGAATACCAACGCAAATGGAAAAAAATGATACCAATGTGATACATAAGATACTAAGCATGTGATATCAACAAAATATGCACCAAGATAGATACCAATTAAGAATTAGAAGAATAGATGGGCTAGAAAGCAAGGCAAAGATAAAAAATACCATATATATACACACATAATGAATATCACTAACGCACACTCACATATATATAGGTATCGGCAGCACACATGACATAAAATACAATAAGCTTTTCACACTCATATGGCAAAAATGTGTCATGGAAATGGAAGTGTAGGGGTGTGAACTAGTAACAATTAAAATTAGATCCAATCACTCAAAACATGTTCACGGAGTTCTCAATTGATTGCAAACTTCATCACATTTGAATATAACCTCATGTGACAATATAAATTGAACTCAACGAACAAACATACACAATGCATATAAGCCTAGAATTTTGATGATTCTACAAACCAATAGAGTCGTGACATTGAAACTACAACTAGGATAAACGAACATTATACAAACCGTTGATATACCATCCAAACTCCCTCAATTTAAGAATATAGAGTTTAATCTTTTGAATGAATAAATCAACTAAACAAAATTGGTCTTAGCAAATATTTTCTTTTAATGCCATTATTCTTTTAGGCCTTTGGACCACGTATTTCTTTTAGGTCCAAGCAAATGGTGGTTTACTTACAAAGGATGATATTTCCTTTAGGAGCCCTTCCCCGTGCACGTATATATATATATACACATATATATATATATATATATATAGAGAGAGAGAGACACACACACACAAATCTCACGTGCATTGGATTTTTACATGCACTACTCCTCCTAGATCATATAATATGTAGATGACTAGATTGGTAGGATAACACCTCACAAAGCTCAAATATACATATGAAATTAAAATTTCAAGTGAGCCCGTGCATGTGTGAATTGAGACATATAAAAATAGAATCCATTATAACAACACAAAATCCAACTACTCCATGTAAGCATGGTAAAGAGCATTTTAAGGATTGGCAATTTAAACCAAAAGTTCTAGCCACATGGAAGCGAAAAGAAGGGATTCAAGACACTAGTTGTATAAGACCGAGGTATGATTTCCTCTATAATTTATTTGGTATAACGTCCTTTCAGTCTCACTCCTTTGTTTATTTATCATGCTGTACCATGGGTGCCCTAGGTTGAAGTGTCCTCGTTGTTAGTTAACATTCCTCTTCCAACGATGCTGGCTAGACCTCTGAGCGCCATTCCCCTTTTAAGTGCCATAACCGAGGTAAGTAACACCCAAAAGTACTTCTCCCTTTTTCTGTACTTATTCCTCATTTTTAACATTTAGCTTCATGTTGCATCTTTCTCCCAGCCTTTCTCCATCTTCTCTTGATGGTCTGCCTGCATATAAGGATAAGGTTGTTTCCTTTGCCCCTCGTGTTGGTTTTTCTGCACCCACCCCTGTTGAGGCCTCATTTGGGAGTCCATCATCTCCTTCTAGTGAACTGCCCATTCTGGATTTGGTTCCTTATATTGGCGAGGGAATTTTGCCTGCTATTGAGGCTTCTGTAACCCGGGATCCCGTTGTAGCCTCTGATGTAATGAGCCCACCCCCAACATTTCCTATCCATACTGCTTCCATAGTTACTCCCGTTCTGGCTCCTACCGTGACTGATGTATTTTCTAATTCTCTGTATTTTTATCGAAGAATTTTCGCAAACTTTCCCCCATAACGGTGACTTAATAATGAAAGCACTTGTTAAGATTTTTCACAAACTCCACCTATAACGGTGACTTAACAATGAAAGCACTTGTTAAGTTTTTTCACAAACTCCACCTATAACGGTGACTTAATAATGAAAACACTTGTTAAGATTTTTCACAAACTCCACCTATAACGGTGACTTAACAATGAAAACACTTGTTAAGATTTTTCACAAACTCCACCTGTAACGGTGACTTAACAATGAAAACACTTGTTAAGATTTTTCACAAACTCCACCTGTAACGGTGACTTAACAATGAAAACACTTGTTAAGATTTTTCACAAACTCCACCTATAACGGTGACTTAACAATGAAAATAATTGTTAAGATTTTTTGCAAACTCATTACTTTTTCTTATCTTAGGTTGCACGAGAAACTTCTCTACACGTTCTTTCGCCTATGGGATCACCTCATCGAGAACCTGCCAAGATTCTGACCAGGCTGACCGAGGTTCCACGACCGGTGCTGCAGCGGAGAGTGAATCCAGGTGAGAGCTTCCTCTGCCAGATTTGGCTCCTCATGCATTTTTCTTAATGGTGCTTCAACATTCTCCCCAAATGCCTGCCACTCATCGACTGGTGATTGAGCAACTCGTGAATCACCATCCTGAAACCTTCTCAGTGGACTGCCTGCGTTCCAACATCTCTGTCATGAGTTATAGTCTACAAGGCATGGCTATTGTTGTTGCAGAAATTTCCATTACTCCCACTGCGACCGTTACCAGACCACTCCTTAACCAATTTCTTGGCCATTTGAAAGAGTTGGGTCATGATGGTTTTCACTTTAACTGGCTTATATCATATTTAAACACTTTGAAGAGCCAGCAACTGATCAAGCAGAGGGAATTACTGCAGAAGCATCAGCAGGACCAACGGGCTGAGGAAGCCAGGTTGGCCTAAATAGCACCCCTCCTGGAAGCAATTGATAAGGAGGTAGGTGATGCCGAAGAGGCCTTGCGTCTGACCAAGATGAAATGAGAAAGACTCCTTATCAGACGTGCATAAGTACAAATGAGGTTGGAGGTTTTCATCAATGACCAACAATCTTGCATTACAACCTCTTCGGTCCTTCCCGGAGATTTTTTCTCATCTTCAGACCTATGGTTCCTCCTAGGTTAGTCAACATTTATATATACCTTCCTCATGTTTCTTTCTATGTAATTCTTGGGCAGTAGTTCCCAATTTTGCAATGCTCCATTGTTTATGACTGAAGAATGTATATTTTCTAATTCTTCCGTGTGTTGTGACTGCTTTTGTTTGTTATAAATTTCTACATTTCTATAATTCTTTCATTGTTGTTCAAGTCATAACTAAAACTTGTATATTCATAACAACAACCAATTACCACAATGGTTCAAACTTGATTGTTTACACATGATAAACCTTCATCCATTTATTGTTTATCTTAAATGGCTTATCTTCCTCCAACTTCAAAATTAAACAATAACCTGAATCATGAGCTTCCTTTACAACGAAAGGTCCCTCCCAGTTTTCTACAAACTTTGGTAGAGGAAGCTCCCTGATGTGCTTCATTGCTGCTTCCAAAATGAGGTCTCCCTCCACGAACTTCCTTGGTCTCACCAACTTATCGTATGCCCTAGAGAGTTGTTTCGTATACATTTAAAAGTGTTGCATCTCATTATCTCTGTGTTCATCCAACGCTTCCAACTGCGCATGTTTATTCTGAGGGAGCATGCTACTTCGCAAGGCATATCGAGCAGAGGGAATTTCCAACTCCACTGGAAGAATTGCCTCAGCCCCATAAACAAGAGAGAACGGAGTGTATCCTATGGGTTTCCGCTTGGTTGTTCGATAGGCCCACAATATAGCTGGTATCTTATCATCCCACAACCCTGGAAAGTCCTCCATCATCTTGGCCAAAATATTAACCAAGGTTTTGTTAGTCGCTTCAACTTAACCATTTCCCTTCGGGTACGCCACCGTTGAAGTGTAATGAACAATGGAGTACTTATTTGTGAGCATTGTTACTTCTGAATTGAAGAAGGGAGTCCCGTTATCTGAATAAATAACCTTTGGGATCCTAAAATAGCAAATGATGTATTCTCTAATGAAGTTGCTCACCACCCCATCCGTTGATCGTATGAGTGGTATCACTTCGGCCCATTTTGTAAAACACTCTGTTGCTACCAGTATACATATCTTGCCCCTCAAAGAAGGATCTACCGCCCCTACCAGGTCGAACGCCCAAGTGTGAAATGGATAAGGTGTTGCCAGAGAGTGTAAGTCTACCAATGGGGCATGGATCATATTCTCATAAAGTTAGCAGGCTTTGCATTTTCGAACAAACTCAACAGAGTCTTTCTCCATTGTTGGCCAATAATACCCCAACATTATCTGATGATCATACAACTTGGCCCCTCCTATGTGGGAGGGATCGTGCGCTTATTTGAGGACCTCAGCTGATTCTTTTTTCGTGATGTAATGCAATAGCTTGTTGAAGTAGTCCCTTCGATAAAGCTGCCCCTCTTGAACATAGAACCTTGGGGCCCTTCGCCTCAGGCCCATCGCATCCATTTTCTCCGTTGGGATAACTCCATCCCGAATGAAGTCGATATAGGGATGCCTCCAGTCCGTTTGAGTTTTAATGAAATGCCACTCAATTACTTCAAAGAATAGCTGGCACTTATCGAACTTCCATTGTAACTCTGCCACATCTTGCTTCATTCTAGTCTAGAAATACCCCTCTCTTTGCATTCTCCTATATAGAGGTATCTTAATCATTTCGCAGTTCTCCTCATGCATTTTCTTCAACCTTCATTCTGCTTCCTCTGGGTTGATACATCTTGACAACCATCCCCCAGCATTTCTGTAGTAAAGATTTCCCTGGTTCATAAAGTATTGGGCTAACTCTCTTAGTCCCATAGCTCCTTCGCCAGACTCTAGTTTCTTCTTAATCTCTCCCCTCCAGTCCACGTCCTCCTCCATCGTTAGTATTGACTGTACCACCGAAGGAGCTATCCTTCGTTGGATCACAACGATAGTCTTATCATTCTTCATGACCATTTTTTGGGCGATAGTGGCATAGGCATCTCAATGGCGGTTCATCGTTCTGAGATATCTTTTGATCTTGATCCGATGGAACTGTTTGAGAAGCGTCTGTATGATTATTCTATATGGCACTAGGCTCATGTGCTTCAACGCATATTCTCCGTTTACCTGCTGAATCACTAAGTTTGAGTCACCCTTAATGCAGAGTGAACGAATTCCCCTTCGAAGAGCCTCCAGTAGCCCCAGTACCAACTCCTCGTACTCTACTTCGTTATTGGAACAAGGGAAATTTAGCTTGTAGGAAAGGAAAATCTCCTCCATCCCTTTAGAAAGAATAACCCCTACTCCTCCCTTCTTTTCCGTCGAAGATTCATCGAACTGCATCATTCAATCCACATCATTTATATCCAGATAATTAGCCTGTAAGTCATCTCCCCGGATGTCTTCTTTATGAGGTTCAAACGTTCCTGATGGAAAGATTGCCAATAGATCGGCATACGCCTGGCTCTTGATCGCAAGAGGAACCACACAATTCAAGTCATATTCTGAGAGGATGAGGAACCATTTGACTGTCCTACTAATCAATATAGTCCTTGCCAATAAATACTTAATAGGATGACATCTAGTTACAATATGAATTGTAAAAGACAGCATATAATGTCTAAGTTTTTTTGCTACAAAGACTTAGGCTAAACAATGCCTTTCTAAGCTACTATATCTAATCTCTGGCCCATGTATGATTCTGCTGAGGTATTAAACTGCCCATTCTTGCCCGTCCACTTCTTGTGCCAGTAGAGCTCCAACGGACCTCGTGGTAGACATGAGGTATAGCTACAATGATACTCCTGCCTGGGGAGGAACCATGATTTGTGGTGAAACGAGCAGTTTCTTCAACCTAATAAGAGAATCCTGGTGAACATCCTCCCACTTGAATTTCGTGTTCTTTCGCAACAGCTACATCAGTGGGTGTGTTATTTCGGCCAATCCAGGAATAAATATTCTAAGGTAGGAGACTTTACCGAGAAAACTCTTCAGCTCCTTCGCCGTTCTTAGACATGGCATCTCCAAGACCGCCCACTGTTTATCCTGGTCCATCTGCACTCCTTGTCGATTAACCACGAAGCCTAGAAACTTCCCACTTATTACTCTGAAGACACACTTTAACGGGTTCATCCTCAATTTATACCTCCTACACCAAGTAAACACCTTCTTTAAATCATTTAAATGGGACTCCTCCTTCTTTGATTTGATGACCAAGTCGTCTACGTAGAACTCTACAAATTTGTGGAAGAAGTCATGAAAAATGGCCATCATTGTCCTCTGGTAAGTGGCCCCAGTGTTCTTGAGTCCAAACGGCATCACTTTGTACATGAAGTTGCCCAACGGATTTCTAAATGCCATTTTCTCTACATATGTGGGGTCTATCTTGATATGGTTGTACCCTACGTATCCATCCACGAAGATATACATCTCATGAGCAGCCATGGCATCTATCAAACTGTCGATGGAGGGTAAGTGAAACTCATCCTTAGGGCAAGCCCTATTCAAATCTCTGAAGTCCACACATATCCTTATTTGGTTTTTGTCTTTCTTCCCCACTAGCACAATGCTAGATAGCCAAAGGGGATGTTGTATTGGCTTAATGAATCCTGCTGCCAACAAACGTTGGACCTCTTACCTAATCTTCAAGTCTAGTTTAAGTTTGTAAGTCCTCGTTTCCTGCTTCACCGAAATAGCTGAAGGCATCATGTTCAGTTTGTGGCAGCTCACTTCCTCATCCAGCCCTTCCATTTCAGTGTATTTCCATGCGAAGACGTCTATGAATTCCCGAATCAGCTCAACCAAGGCTTCTCGTGTCTCCTTACCAAGATCTTTAGAGATAAATATAGTCCTTGGATCTTCCCTTTTTCTTGCTAGGTTCAACTGCTCTAACTCTTGTGCCTGGGGTTTCGGTTGATCTGCCATGTAGTCTGATTCTTCGGTGACATCTTCTACGAACTCATGTATGTTAGAGTTGTCTATCACCATGCACTGCCCCTGTTGATCCACCAAAAAACACTCATATATTGGGTCAACCTCATCCTTAGTCTCTTTAGCCGCCCGTTCACACCATTATAAGTGGTACACCACTTTTCCCTCTTCCGTGACAATTTTCTTGCATTGCCTGTTAGTAGTTGTTGCCACGGCCTTCCTCTTCTTCTCTCTGGAAGCCTCAACAATTCCTTCCCCTGAAAAATGACTCAACATGCTTTTTTCATTGGACTTCATGCTCTACCGGGTCTGTTCTAGGCCTCATACTGTCTTTGAGTTGCTTCGAGATATTTTAGGGTCGAGGGATCACCTGATGGGCTTCTTCGGTCCTCACCCCTTCGCTACTTGCACCCTCTTTAATTTGCTCGTTCAAGGGACCCATTCTCTCTCTAATCGAGGGAACCCATGCTCCCTCCATTCTCCTTGTCAGGACCTATACATCCTCCTCCAGCTCTGTATAAAATGCCGCATCCACCAAGTGTGCTTCTTCGATAGTGAAAGGCCTCTTCGTAGCCCTAATGGTCACTTCTGTTTCCTTGATATTTGCCTTGGCGCATTGATGATAGGTTGAAGGGACTAACCCTTGGTTGTGCATACACACTCTCCCTATTAGTAAATGATAGGAAGTTGTACTTTCTATTACATGGAACTTGATGTGGGAACTCAAATTTCCTATCACAATCCCAACATTCACATACCCGATAGACTTAGAAGATTGATTGTCATACCCCAAAATTACCAAAGGCATGGGAACCAACCTTTCTTCCGAAATATTAGCCGCGTGGAAGGAGTTGATCGGCATAATATTGATGGAAGCACCCCCATCCATAAGAGTCCTTGCAAAGCTAACCCCGTTGACGCCAGTGGTTACATACAGAGGCCTGTTATGAGGTAACCCTACAACTCTATCTGCATCGCTGAAGGTTACTTCTGACAGAAACTTCTTCACCAGCCTAGCCATGGGTCCCCTCCACCTTAGCGAGGGGACTGCATTCCTCCTTGTAATGTCCAAAGTCGCCTGAGTTATCTCCATTCTTCTCTCCTTCGAGATCCCCACTTGATAAAAGAACCAATTGAACATTGGAGATTTTGAAACTGCACTATTCTCTATGATCGGGTCTGTTTCCTCACCTTCAACGCTATATACGTCTTCCACGTCTTTAGCGCTTGCTTCATCGTAGGCTAAAACAACGTTATCCATTCCCGTGGTGAAATGTTCCAGAGCTTCTTCGAGCTCCTTTTGCCTCATTGTTAACCCTCCTCCTTCTCTTTCTGCCTCCTCATCATAGGCCGTCACCAGATTGGCCCCGTGCGCTGGAAGGGGGTTGTTGTTAATATTCTGCGGGGGGGATTTGCAATGCCCCCGCCTTTATGTACTTGTCAATGATTCTTCGCAGTGTGAAGCAGCTCTCTGTTGGATGCTGGATATTTCAATGAACCTGGCAGTATTTGGGATCCGCCCTCAACGCCGCATCGGGCTCTTCCGCTGGAACGCCGTTTGGTTCATAAACCGTTCCACCTTAGACCATTGCGTTATAACAACTCACTCCCTCTTCTATCATATAAGGCAACAGTGGCGGGTCTTCTCTGTCCCTTCCAAACTTTCTCTTGTTTTCCTTCTTCGGCGCCTTGCCCCCATCCTTTCCTTCGGTGTACTCCACCCGTGGAGGCTGAGGCCTTCCTCCCCCAGGTTGCATCGACTGCCTGAACATCATAGGTACTACCACCGGGTTTGGTCGTACAACCAGTGAGATGTTCCTTGCGTATTTTAGGAACGTTGAAAAAGTTCCCTCGCACGTCTCGTTGATCAGGTGGCATATGTACTCAGTGAGCAGCCCCTCCGCACAGATCTGTAATAGTTTAGACTCCTTCACCTCCTTTCTTACATCGAGGGACCTTTCCGTGAACCTTCAAACGTATGCCACCGCGTCTGCTCCCGGCCGTTGTCTCTCTCTCCCTAAATGGGTCAGAGTAAACTCATCCTCTTCCAGAAAGAACTTCTGGACGAACAGCACATGCATCTCTTCCCACATAGAAACACTCTTGGGGGCCAAGTGGGAGTACCAAGTATATGCTTTATCGGTTAGGGATTTGGAGAACTCCCTCAAACTAAGCTTCTTATTATTACAATGCGCCCCCAAGTGTTCAATAAAACATTTAATATGCTCCTTCGGATTTCCCCCTTTTTCCTGTGTATTTTTCGAAGATAGGAGGAACATAATCCTTTGGATAAGGCTCATCGTTGTATTCCTGAGGGTAAGGTGTTCAGAAGTCTTCATAGACCAAAGCTACTTCGCCCACAGATTGCGAGGAAGACTGCATGAACTCCAGCATCTCCTTTTGCGTCTCCCTTCTCATTTCTTCCATGGGGGATGGGGCAACGACCAATGGGGTCAAAGGTAGAATGCTCGTACAGCTGGAGCCATCGTTACTGCTAGCACCGTTGACACTCCAGAGGTTCCCACCACCGGATTTACGATGGAGGGTATGCTTGCCGGGGTTATTCCCATTGTACCTGCACCTGGTGGGGCCATTGGGGCTGCTTCTGGTGTGATGAAAGAATTGGCTTCGAATCCTCCTAGCACTGTTGAAGCTACGGGGGTCTGTAAAAACTCATAAAACTTATTCATGAGGAGGGCCACCTGAGCAGGTCCCAACCCAGCACTCGTGGAAGCTTGCGTTACCCCTGGAGCACCTGGTGTTGTCTGAACTGGAGGCACTTCTATTAGAGGAGCCCCGTCCCTTAGGGCCTCCAGTTCTCTTGTTGCATGCTCTTCACTATGTTGAATGTCATCAAAGTTGAGCCTTCGATTAAAGTTATCTTGCGCCATACTCCTTACTTAGAAGAATGCTTCCCCTGCAGAGTCGCCAAATGTAAAAGGGTACTTTAGATTATAGATGGAGGCGTAACCCGTTTTGAGTATGGTAATGATAAGTTAATTAGCCCAAGGCCTTAGATTAATGATAGAACATACAAACGCAAACCTAATGAAGACGAACTCAGTTTAAACTCACAAGTCTCTCGTGTATAACTCAGCAGATAGTAATGAACTTTTAGAAGTAACTTAGGTAGAGGGAGAGAGAAGTAAGCACCTTAGATACACCTTGGTAGGCAGGTGGAAACACACCATACACCCTCAAGAATCTCTGTCAAGTATTAAAAGCTTCGTAATAAATAACAATGGTTTGTGGATAAACCCTCTGGTTTGCAATAACTCTCTCTCTCTGATGTGGGTCTCTAGTCATAACTCCAGAGTTCTCTAAAAAGATCATATATCTCCTCAGGGGTGGTTGGGGTCCTTAAATAGCCCCCACACCATCCCTGAGTCAACTCAATTATTAAAAACTATGAAAGACATCCCTCATACTTTATGTCACAACATTAAATGCCTGATGCACTAGTTGCCTCCACGTCATAAACATTAAATGCCAAGACATGCATATGCTTAACCACTGTGTGTCAGGGGTGATGTTGTTGCAGGGGTGGCTCACCAAATCCTTGACAACCCCAAATACGACGGTGGTTTACTCAAGTGCAGGTCCGTCATTATTTAACGGGCTAGTGACATCACCTACAGTATATGAGACATTAAGTAAAGGGTTGTTTGGTTCATAACTTAGCACCCAATGGAACTCCAAGCTGCTCCGCCTGAGGTTCCATGGTCAAGGTCCTTCGGTATTTTACCAGGTGTATCTAATATGGTTAGGACAATCCCCAATGGTGCCTCACTTCTCAATCCTCCAAACCAATTCCCTCTAAAGTTCCCACGACGAGGTCATTCGATAAAGCATGAAAGCTCTCCCAGGCCCTGCCAAGCCTAGTCTCTCGCAAGTACCGTTTGACCTCACACAAACTCATTATTATTCTTGTTACATCATTACAACCATTGTAGTTTACAGTCAACATAAATAGAAATACAATATGACTAATTCAACAAGCTAAAGTATGAGTTGCCACGTCAAGCTGCCTCTCCTGAGTTGCCACGCTTGAGCTTCCTCGGTTGATTAATCTCAAACACTATTGCCAATTAGGGAATGATCCCTAATCTCAGGATTACCTTCAAGCCCCCTCTACACTATTATATGCATTAATCCTAAATTAAAACAAATGATAAACAAAAATCATCTTGTATTTTTCATTTTACGCAAACTAAATTGAAAGCGGTATAATTCAAAAGATAAACAAACATCATAATTCTTGCATGTGATAAATCATAAAGTATAGACTAGAACAATGATTAAGAAGCTTGCAAATAGCATGATAATTTAGCATGAAGTACAAAAGCTAAAGTATGCAAATAACTAACACATTCAACCTTTAGATTTAGCTAGGGAGGTATCGTGTGAAAGTAAATGAGAATACAAAAACCTATCTTGTAAAGATACCAAGTCAGATCTTCTAACCCAAACTAATGACAAATGGCGATCTTGGGGTGTAGGAATCTTGGCTACCTCGGTTGCCTTATGTTGGAATTTTCTAGGACCTCGTTTAAGATTAAAAAAAAAAATTCTAAGATGACCTTTTCGACCACAATGTGGGAACCTAAAGACTCGACGAAAAGAATTACCTTAGGAATGATCAATAACATTGTTCCTAGAAGATTCTCCTAAAACATTGGTTTTGGCTTTATGAGTTGACTCACTACAAGTATCGAAGCCTAAACCACACGTGTCATTTTTAATTTGAACGATTCCTAATATTTTATCTAATTTCGTTGAACAACACTCCAAATCAAATTTGACTTTACTAGAGTCTTTTAGTTTACTTTCTAAATCTATAATGTGAGACTCTAATAAAACATTGCGCTCTTCAAACGTGAGAAGATCCTTTTTCAAAGATTCCGTTAATCCCTTAAGTTTATCTCACCCACCTTCTACATACTCAAGCTAATCTCGAAGAGCTCTCTCTCACATCCTAAGGACATCAACTAACGCACTCTCATCGACAACCTTGGCACGCTCCTTTAAACTCGCTTCTAACTTTAAATTTTCACTTTTTAATTTAATAGATTCTTCAAAAAGTTCTTGAAATGCAAATTGAGGTTCACTCACATCAACCACTTCTTCATTTTCACTCTCTCTTTGTTCTCCACTCTCACTACCATCATCTTTTATAGCTTAACAAACAAAGGCCTAAGAAGTGTTATGTATTAAGATGTCATAATTGGATGATTCCTCACTATCACTTACATAACTTGAAATGAACGCGGTAAAGTTGCGCGCAATGGGGGAATTGGATCCCACTTCCTTATCACTATCACTAAGGGTAGAATTAAAAGAAATTGATTACTTACCCTATCTCCTTAGTTTATTGGGGCACTCTTTTGCCCTATGGACATACCCTTCATAACAATAACACCTATTTGACTCGTCCCTATTTAAATTTTCATTATAAGTTTTAGGGAACTTCTCGGCTTTGTCATGCTTAGAATTTTCAAATTTCTTAAAATAATTTTTAAAATTATCTTTGTTAAATTTAAGAAATTTTCGAAACTTCCTACCAAACATAGTCATATCTTCTGAGTCACTCTCACTTTCACTCTCTACTACTTGTTCTTCTTCCTTTCGGGTTCATAGGTTTGTAAATCACCTACGAGCTCTTTTAATTTCGTAGAGGCTAAAGTGGGTAAAGAATTTAACACTGTCACCTTATGAATAAATCTATCGTGTAGGGACCTTAAAATTTTCTTAACTACTCGGTTGTCGGGTATTTTCTTTTCCAAATTAAAAGATGAATAAACTATATCGAAAAGTCTAGCATAAAATTCATCAAAAATTTATTTTTCATTCATTTTTATGGTTTCAAATTGAGTGGTGAGATTTTGGAGTTTAGAAGATTTTGCGACACTAGTTCCTTCATGAGTGAGTTGTAAAATATCCCAAGCTTCTTTAGCGATTTCACACATCATAATGCGACGAAATTCATCCGGTGTGATCGCACTAAACAAGGAATTTAAACCTAAAAAATTAAAGTTTGCAAGTTTAAATTCATTCTCACTCTATTGATCGGTGGGTTTGGGAACATGTTCATTTTCAACTAAATATGTAGGTGGGGACCACCAGTTAATGACAGACAACCAAACCTTCCCATATAGATACCTTAGTGTCGAACTCATACGTGCTTTCCAATATGCGTAATTAGAACCATCGAAAATAGGAAATTTTGAAAATGGAGAAAATTCCATTTTTGTCAAAAATATTTAAAAGGATCTTAAATGCAACAATTTAGCGATCCCGCTATAATAAGACTTGTAGGAAACGATAGGACCCCCAATTTTTTGATTTTACAAAAAGTAATTTCCTTTTAGATGTGGACTAAGGATGGCTCAACTAAACAGGTAAATAAACCCAAATTTTAATTTCTTTCAAATTAAAATTGAGCTAAACTCAAAGTGACATTAAATTAAACAAGAAATACATTTTTGACTTAAACAAAATTAATTCAATCCAAGTCCTAGACATTTTCCTAACAAACTAATTAATCTATTGATGCAAATTTAGGCCAAAACAAATTTTATCAAATTAAAGTAATGACTAGAATTAAATTATTTTTTTCCCAAATTGAATTTTCTCCAAATTAACTTTACCAATTTTATCATTTTACCTAAGCATGCATCTAATGTGATATAACAAAAGATAAAATAAGTAAACAACCACTATGCCACGATGTACGAGGAAAAACCCACAACAGGAAAAAATCTCGGATGGCCCTAGCCTCAAATCTACTAAGTACAGTTTTACAAGTACAAGAGAAAAATACTTACAACACCCGACTTGACTTCATCCAATCCCCAACACTCCTTCTTGTACACACCTATACCTAGCGAATAACCAAGGAGGTCCTCCACGGTCTCTAAATCTACCGATTAAACTTTTTCTAGTCACCGCCACCCGAACAAGGAGCCTTTCTCCAAGTGGGTATGTCAAAGAAAACAACCTTCTTCTTTATGGGATGTAGAAGTAAACCCAAACACTCTTCAAATGGTAGAGATACAACTTGTGCCAAAACTCCAAGCAAGGATACATATCAAGGAACTTGGAATAAACAAACTATTGGATGTGTATGTGTTTTTGGTGAATTTAATCCTTAAAAATCAAACACAAAAACATGGAAATTTTTCCTGAAAGAATTTTCTCTCTTAAGTCTCTTTGAATATGAAAAATTTACTTCGAAAAATTTGCTTTCCGCACTTGATAATTCTGTCAAAAAGTAGTAGGGAAAAGGTAGTGGGAACATGGTGAAAACTGCCAAATACACTAGAAAAACTGTTCCCGCCATTCGTTCGAACGACTTTACTAACGATCTTCCAGTGCAAAAAATTCAACCTCATTAGAAGTCTCGTTCGAATGACCTAGAAATCTCATTCGAACGAGATGCCAGTTCGATTGAAAGAAATAGGAATCTCGTTTGAACGACATTCTAGTTCGTTCAAACGACATGTCAGAAAATGCACTATTCATTTTAAGTCCAAAACTTTTTATGAAAAGTTCTAAATCAATATTTTCTAAGAAAAAAAATCATTAAAATTATTTATAAAAAAATTATAATATATTATAAATTACACCCAATAAATTTTCAAGCTCCTGTATATATATAAAATGCATTCATACCTTAGGTGCATTGCAACCAATGTTGTTGACGTAGAAATGAGGCACACTAAACCCGACATATGATGAAGCTTTATAATCTTGGCCGCTACGTCTTCAACTAACACGTTATTGGCTTGGATGGATACACTTGAACACTATCATATGACTCAAATGTTTTTGTTCGGAATTGAGCCAACACTACATTAATACTCAGTCAGAGACTTGTGTCCTTACAAATCTCCCCCTTTGGCGATTCCGGGACAAAAACTAATCAATCATCCGAAAGGGCCATCAAGCTCTACTAGACATAAAAAATATCTCCCCCTAAAACAAAAATTACATAACTGGACTCAAAAACCCGAGGATCAATATCTTTGCCGATGAAAGCTTCCATTTTAGAAGAATTCTTACACATTTAACCAAACTATCAAACGCATATGGAATATAAATAATATTAAATGTATGTGAAATAAATACACCCCCTAAATTAATGCTCCCCTTTACCAAATAAATTACCTACTTAGAAAGACATCTCCCCCTGAGATAAATCACCCAAACAAAGATGCGATTACTATAGGAATAGATACCATTCCCCCAATCATTCTCCCCCTTTATGTTCAAGAATAGAAAAAGGATAAAAACTAATTTAAACATGAAGATTAGAGTGATAATTGCATAAAAGCATATGGCCAACAAAATCATAACTAATCCAACAAAGAATAACGAATACCAACGAAGCTGCAAAAAAAATGATACCAATGTGATACATAAGATACAAAGCATGTGATATCAATAAAATATGCACCAAGATAGATACCAATTATGAATTAAAAGAATATATGGACTAGAAAGCAAGGAAAAGAAAAAAATACCATATATATGTACACATAATGAATATCACTAATGCACACGCACATATATATAGGTATCGGCAGCACACATGGCACAAAATACAATAAGCTTTTCACACTTATATGGAAAAATTGTGTCACGAAAATGGAAGTGTAGGGATGTGAACTAGTAACAATTAAAATCAGACCCAATCACTTAAAACATGTTCACGGAGTTCTCAACTGATTGCAAACTTCATCACATTTGAATATAACCTCATGTGACAATATAAATTGAACTCGACGAATAAACATATACAACACATACAAGCTTAGAATTTTGATGATTCTACAAACCAATAGAGTAATGACATTGAAAGTATAACTAGGATAAACGAACATTGTGCAAACCGTTGATATACCATACAAACTCCATCAATTTAAGCATATATAGTTTATTCCTTTGAATGAATAAATCAACTAAACAAAATAGGCCTTGGAAAATATTTTCTTTTAATGTAATTATGCTTTTAGGCCTTTGGACCACATATTTCTTTTTGGTCCAAGCAAACGGTGGCTTACTTACAAAGGATGACATTTCCTTTCGGAGCCCTTCCCCATGCACGAATATATATATATATATATATATACACACACACACACACACAAATCTCACGTGCATTGGATTTTTACATGCACTAGTCCTCCTAGATCATGTAATATGTCGATGACTAGATTGGTACGACAACACCTCACAAATATACATATGAAGTTAAAATTTCAAGTGAGCTCGTGCATGTGTGAATTGAGACATATAAAAATATAATCTATTATAACAACGCAAAATCCAACTACTCCATGTAAGCATGGTAAAAAACATTTGAAGGATTGACAATCTAAACCAAAAGTTCTAGCCACATGGAAGCGAAAAGAAGGGATTCAAAACACAAGTATATGCATTAAGCCTAAATTAAAAAAATGAAACACAAATGATAAACAAAAATCTTTTTGTATTTTTCCTATAATGCAAACTAAAATGAAAGAGGTATAGTACAAAAGATAAACAAACATCATAATTCTTGCATGTTATAAAGCATGAAGTATAGAATAGAACAATGATTAAGTTGCTTACCAATAGCATGACAATTTAGCATGATGTAGAAAAGCTAAAGTATGCAAATAACTAACACATTCAACCTTTAGATTTAGCAAGGGAGGTATCGTGTGAAAGTAAATGAGAATAAAAAATCCTATCTCGTAAAGCTACCAAGTCGGATCTCCTAACCCAAACTAATGACGAATGGCGATCTTGGGGTGTAGGAATCGTGGCTACCTCGGTTGCCTTACGTTGGGATTTTCTAGGACCTCGTTTAAGATCAAAACAAAATTTCCTAAGATGACCTTTTCGACCACCATGTGAGCACCTAAAGACTCGGCAAAAACAATTTCCTAAGGAATGATATATAACATTATTCCTAGAAGATTTTCCTAAAACATTGGTTTTGGCTTTATGAGTTGACTCATTACAAGTATCGAAGCCTTAACCACACGTGTCATCTTTAATTTGAACCATTCATAATATTTTATCTAATTTTGTCGAACGACACTCCAAATAAAATTTGACTTTACTAGAGTCTTTTAGTTTATTTTCTAAATCTACAATGTGAGACTCTAATAAAACATTGCGCTCTTCAAACATGAGAAGATCCTTTTTCAAAGATTCCATTAATCCCTTAAGGTTATCTCTTTCACCTTCTACATACTCAAGCTTCTCTTGAAGAGCTCTCTCTCGTGTCCTAAGGTCATCAACTAACGCACACTCATCGACAACCTTGGCACGCTCCTTTAAACTCGCTTCTAACTTCAAATTTCCTCTTTTTAATTTAATAGATTCTTCAAAAAGGTCTTGAAATGCAAATTGAAGTTCACTCACATCAACCACTTCTTCATTTTCACTCTCTCTTTCTTCTCCACTCTCACTACCATCATCTTTTATAGCTTCACAAACAAAGGCCTCGGAAGTGTTATGTATTAAGATGTCATCATTGAATGATTCCTCTCTATCACTTACATAACTAGAAACGAATGTGGTAAAGTTGCTCTCAATGGGGAAATTGGATCCCACTTCCTTATCATTATCACTAAGGGTAGCATTAGAATAAATTGGCTGCTTACCCTATCTCCTTAGTTTATTGGGGCACTCTTTTGCCCTATGGCCATACCCTTCACAACCATAACACCTATTTGACTCGTCCCCATTTAAATTTTCATTAAAAATTTTAGGGATCTTCTCGGCTTTGTCATGCTTAGAATTTTCAAATTTCTTAAAATCATTTTTAAATTTATCTTTGTTAAAATTAAGAAATTTTCGAAACTTCCTACCAAACATAGACGTATCTTCTCAGTCACTCTCACTTTCACTCTCTACTACTTGTTCTTCCTCCTTTCGGGTTCATAGGTTTGTAAATCACCTACGAGCTCTTTTAATTTCATAGAGGCTAAAGTGGGTAAAGAATTTAACACTGTCACCTTATGAATAAATCTATCGTGTAGGGACCTTAAAATTTTCTTTACTACTCGGTTGTCGGGTATTTTTTTTCCCAAATTAAAAGATGAACAAACTATATCGAAAAGTCTAGCATAAAATTCATCAAAAATTTATTTTTCATTCATTTTTATGGTTTCAAATTGAGTGGTGAGATTTTGGAGTTTAGAAGCTTTTGCGACACTTGTTCCTTCATGAGTGAGTTGTAAAATATCCCAAGCTTCTTTAGCGGTTTCACACGTCATAATGTGACGAAATTCATCCGGTGTGACCGCACTAAACAAGGAATTTAAACCTCAAAAATTAAAGTTTGTAAGTTTAAATTCATTCTCACTCTATCTATCGGTGGGTTTGGGAACATGTTCATTTTCAACTAAATATGTAGGTGGGGACCACCAGTTAATGACAGACAATCAAACCTTCTCATATAGATACCTTAGTGTCAAACTCATACGTGCTTTCAAATATGCGTAATTAGAACCATCGAAAATAGGAAATTTTGAAAATGGAGAAAATTCCATTTTTGTCAAAAATATTTAAAAGGATCTTAAACGCAATAATTTAGCGATCCCGCTATAATACCACTTGTAGGAAACGATAGGACCCCCAATTTTTTGATTTTACAAAAAGTAATTTCCTTTTACATGCGGAATAAGGATGGATCAACTAAACAAGTACATAAACCCAAATTTTAATTTCTTTCAAATTAAAATTGAGCTAAACTCAAAGTGACATTAAATTAAGCAAGAAATACATTTTTCACTTAAACAAAATTAATTCAATCCATGTCCTAGACATTTGCCTAACAAACTAATTAATCCATTGATGCAAATTTAGGCCAAAACAAATTTAATTAAATTAAAGTGATGACTTGAATTAAATTAATTTTTTCCCAAATTGAATTTTCTCCAAATTTACTTTACCAATTTTATCATTTTACCTAAGCATGCATCTAATGTGATATAGTAAAAGATAAAATAATTAAATAACCACTACGCCATGATGTACAAGGAAAAACCCACAACAGAAAAAAAAACCTTAGATGGCCCTAGCCTCAAATCCACTAAGTACGGTTTTACAAGTACAAGAGAAAAAGACTTACAACACCCGACTTGACTCCGTCCAAGCCCCGACGCTCCTTATTGTACACACCTCTGCCTAGAGAATAACCACGGAGGTCCTCCACGGTCTCGAAATCCACCGATCGGACTTTTTCTAGTCACCGCCACCCGAACAAGGAGCCTTTCTCAAAGTGGGTATGTTAAAGCAAATAACCTTCTTCTTTATGGGATGTAGAAGTAAACGCAAACACTCTTCAAATGGTAGAGATAAAACTGGTGCCAAAACTCCAAGCAAGGATACATATCAAGGAACTTGGAATAAATAAACTATTGGATGTGTATATGTTTTTGGTGAATTTAATCCTTAAAAATCAAACACAGAAACATGAAAATTTTTCCTAAAAGAATTTTCTCTCTAAAGTCTTTTAGAATATGAAAAAGTTACTTAGAAAATTTTTCTTTCCGCACTTGATAATTCTGTCAAAAAGTAGTGGGAACATGGTGAAAACTGCCAAAAACGCTAAAAAAACTGTTCCCGCCATTCGTTCGAACGACTTTATTAACTATATTCCAGTGCAAAAAAAGCAATCTCGTTAGAAGCCTCGTTCGAATGACCTGGAAATCTCATTCGAACGAGTTGACAGTTCGTTCGAAAGAAATAGGAATCTCGTTTGAACGACATTCTAGTTCGTTCGAACGACGTGTCAGAAAATGCACTATTCATTTTAAGTCCAAAACTTTTTATGAAAAGTTCTAAATCAATATTTAATAAGAAATTTTTTTTTGTTAAAACTATTTATAAAAAATTTATAAAATATTATAAATTACACCCAATAAATTTCCAAGCTCCTATATATAAATAAAATGCATTCATACCTTAGGAGCATTGCAACCAATGTTGTCGACGTAAAAATGAGGCACACTAAACACGATATATGATGAAGCTTTATAATCTTGGCCGCTACGTCTTCAACTAACACGTCATAGGCTTGGAAGGATACACTTGAACACTATCATATGACTCAAATGTTTTTGTTCGGAATTGATCCAACACTACATTTATACTCAACAGGAGACTTGTGTTCTTACAAATCTCCCCCTTTGGCTATTCCGGGATAAAAATCAACCAATCATCCTAAAGGGCCGTCAAACTCTGCTAGACATACAAAAATATCTCCCACCCAAAATAAAAATTACATAAGTTGACTCAAAAACCCAAGGATCAATATCTTTGCCGATGAAAGCTGCCATTTTAGAAGACTTATTGCACACTTAAGCAAACTATCAAACGCGTAAGGAATATAAATAATATTAAATGCATGTGAAATAAATACTCCCCCTAAATTAATGCTCTCCTTTATCAAATAAATGACCTACTTAGAAAGAAATATTCCCTTGAGATAAATCTCCCAAACAAAGATTCGATTACTATAGGAATAGATACCATTTCTCCCCTTATCATTCTCCCCCTTTTTGTTCAGGAATAGACAGAGGATAAAAACTAATTTAAACATGAACATTAGAGTGAGAAGAGCATAAAAGCATATGGCCAACAAAATCATAACTAATCCAACAAAGAATAATGAATACCAACAAAGATGCAAAAAAATGATACCAATGTGATACATAAGATACAAAGCATGTGATATCAACAAAATATGCACCAAGATAGATACCAATTATGAATTAGAAGAATAGATGGACTAGAAAGCAAGGCAAAGAAAAAAAATACAATATATATGTACACATAATGAATTACACTAACGCACACGCACATATGCATAAGTATCGACATCACACGTGACACAAAACACAATAAGCTTTTCACACTTGTATGGCAAAAATGTGTCATGGAAATGGAAGTGTAGGGGTGTGAACTAGTAACAATTAAAATCAGACCCAATCACTTAAAACATGTTCACGGAGTTCTTAATTGATTACAAACTTCATCACATTTGAATATAACCTCATGTGACAATATAAATTGAACTCAACGAATAAACATATACAATGCATACAAGATTAGAATTTTAATGATTCTACAACCCAATAGAGTCATGACATTGAAAGTACAACTAGGATAAACGAACATTGTGCAAATCATTGATATACCATACAAACTCCATCAATTTAGGCATATATAGTTTAATCTTTTGAATGAATAAAACAACTAAACAAAATAGGCCTTTGAAAATATTTTCTTTTAATGAAATTATTCTTTTAGGCCTTTGGACCACGTATTTCTTTTAGGTCCAAGCAAACGGTGGCTTACTTATAAAGGATGATATTTCCTTTCGGAGCCCTTCCTCGTGCCCGTATATATATATATATATATATATATATCACACAAATCTCACGTGCATTGGATTTTAACATGCACTAGTCCTCCTAGATCATATAATATGTAGATGACTAGATTGGTAGGAGAATACCTCATAAAGCTCAAATATACATATGAAGTTAAAATTTCAAGTGAGCCCGTGCATGTGTTAATTGAGACATATAAAAATAGAATCTATTATAACAACACAAAATCCAACTACTCCATGTAAGCATGGTAGGAAATATTTGAAGGATTGACAATCTAAATCAAAAGTTCTAGCCACATGGAAGCGAAACGAAGGGATTCAAAACACAAGTATATGCATTAAGCCTAAATTTTAAAAAAAATGAAACACAGATGATAAAAAAAAATCTTTTTTTGTTTTTCATATAATGCAAACTAAAATGAAATAGGTATAGTACAAAAGATAAACAAACATTATAATTCTTGCATGTTATAAAGCATGAAGTATAGGCTAGAACATTTATTAAGAAGCATACAAATAGCATGATAATTTAGCATGAAGTACGAAAGCTAAAGTATGCAAATAACTAACACATTCAACCTTTAGATTTAGCAAGGGAGGTATCCCGTGAAAGTAAATGAGAATAAAAAATCCTATCTTATAAATCTACCAAGTAGGATCTCCTAACCCAAACTAATGATGAATGACGATCTTAGGGTGTAGAAATCTTGGCTACCTCGGTTGCCTTACGTTGGCATTTTCTAGGACCTCGTTTAAGATCAAAACAAAAATTTCTAAGATGACCTTTTCGACCACCATGTGAGCACCTAAAGACTCGGCAAAAACAATTACCTAAGGAATGATCTATAACATTGTTCCTAGAAGATTTTCCTAAAATATTGGTTTTGGCTTTATGAGTTGACTCATTACAAGTATTGAAGCCTAAACCACGTGTGTCATCTTTAATTTGAACCATTCCTAATATTTTATCTAATTTTTCCGAACAACACTCCAAATAAAATTTGACTTTACTAGAGTCTTTTAGTTTATTTTCTAAATCTACAATGTGAGACTCTAATAAAACATTGCACTCTTCAAACGTGAGAAGATCCTACTCCAAAGATTCCATTAATACCTTAAGGCTATCACTCTCGCCTTCTACATACTCAAGATTCTCTCGAAGAGCTCTCTCTAGTGTCCTAAGGTCATCAACTTACGCACTCTCATCGACAACCCTGACACGCTCCTTTAAAATCGCTTCTAACTTCAAATTTGTTCTTTTTTATTTAATAGATTCTTCATATAGTTCTTGAAATGAAAATTGAAGTTCACTCACATCAACCACTTCTTCATTTTCACTCTCTCTTTCTTCTCCACTCTCACTACCATCATCTTTATAGCTTCACAAATAAAGGCCTCGGAAGTATTATGTATTAAGATGTCCTCATTGGATGATTCCTCACTATCACTTACATAGCTAGAAATGAACGTGGTAGAGTTGTGCTCAATGGGGGAATTGGATCCCTCTTCCTTATTACTATCACAAAGGGTTGGATTAAAAGAAATTGGTTGCTTACCCTATCTCCTTAGTTTAGTGGGGCACTCTTTTGCCCTATGGCCATACCCTTCACAACCATAACACCTATTTGACTCGTCCCTATTTAAATTTTCATTAAAAGTTTTAGGGATCTTCTCGGCTTTATCATGCTTAGAATTTTCAAATTTTGTAAAATTATTTTTTAATTTATCTTTGTTAAATTTAAGAAATTTTTGAAACTTCCTACCAAACATGGCATTATCTTCTGAGTCACTCTCACTTTCACTATTTACTACTTATTTTTCCTCCTTTCGGGCTTTCAAAGCAACGCCCTTATCTATTTTCTTTTCAGTTTTAGAGGGAAACATGTCTAGTTCATAGTTTTGTAAATCACCTACGAGCTCTTCTAATTTCATAGAGGCTAAAATGGGGAAAGAATTTAACACGGTCACCTTATGAATAAATCTATCGTGTAGGGACCTTAAAATTTTCTTTACTACTCGGTTGTCCGCTATTTTCTCTCCCAAATTAAAAGATGAATTAACTATATCGGAAAATCTGGCATAATATTCGTCAAAAGTTTATTTTTCATTCATTTTGATGGTTTCAAATTGAGTGGTTAGGTTTTGGGGTTTATAAGTTTTTATAACACTAGTTACTTCATGAGTGAGTCGTAAAATATCCCAAGATTCTTTTGTAGTTTCACACGTCATAATGCGACGAAATTCATTCGGTGTGATTGCACTAAACAAGGCATTTAAACCTCGGGAATTAAAGTTTGCAAGTTTAAATTCATTCTCACTCCATCTATCGGTGGATTTGGGAACACGTTCATTTTCAACTAAATATGTAGGTGGGGGACTCCCGTTAACGATAGAGAACCAAACCCTCTCATATAGAGACCTTAGTGCCGAACTCATATGTGTTTTCCAATATGCGTAATTAGAACCATCGAAAATAGGAAATTTCGAAAATGGAGAAAATTCCATTTTTGTCAAAAATATTTAAAAGGATCTTAAACGCAATAATTTAGCGATTCCGCTCTGATACCACTTGTAGGAAACTATAGGACCCTCAATTTTTTATTTTACAAAAAGTAATTTCCTTTTAGATGCGGAATAAGGATGGCTCAACTAAACAAGTACATAAACCCAAATTTTAATTTCTTTCAAATTAAAATTGTGCTAAACTCAAAGTGACATTAAATTAAACAAGAAATACATTTTTCACTTAAACCAAATTAATTAAATCCAAGTCCTAGACATTTGCCTAACAAAATAATTAATCCATTGATGCAAATTTAGGCCAAAACAAATTTTATCAAATTAAAGTAATGACTTGAATTAAATTAATTTTTTCCCAAATTGAATTTGCTCCAAATTATCTTTACCAATTTTATCATTTTACCTAAGCATGCATCTAATGTGATATAGCAAATGATAAAATAAGTAAACAACCACTACGCCGCGATGTACGAGGAAAAACCCCCAACGGGAAAAAACCTTGGATGGCCCTAGCCTCAAATCCACTAAGTACGATTTTATAAGTACAAGAGAAAAAGACTTACAAGTCCCGACTTGACTCCATCCAAGCCCCGGCGCTCCTTCTTGTACACACCTCTGCCTAGCGAATAACCACGGAGGTCCTCCGCGATCTCGGAATCCACCAATCGGAATTTTTCTAGTCACCGCCACCCAAACAAGGAGCCTTATTTTCCATGCCCAGATGATAGGAATCTCGTTTGAACGGCATTCCAGTTCGTTCAAATGGCGTGTCAGAAAATGCACTATTCATTTTAAGTCCAAAACTTTTTATGAAAAGTTCTAAAACAATATTTTCTAAGAAAAAAATTCGTTAAAACTATTTATGAAAACTTTATAAAATATTATAAATTACACCTAATAAATTTTCAAGCTCCTACAAATATATAAAATGCATTTATACCTTAGGAGCATTGGAATAAATGTTGTTGACATAAAAACGACACACACTAAACCCGACATATGATGAAGCTTTATAACCTTGGCCGCTATGTCTTCAACTAACACGTCATAGGCTTTGATGGATACACTTGAACACTATCCTATGACTCAAATATTTTTGTCCGAAATTGAGCCAACACTACGTTAAGACTCCATCGAAGACTTGTGTCCTTACAAGAATAATATAAATAGCTTAGTCGTCCTTATCTTTAAGGTTCGACCTTATCAACTGGGCATGGAAAATAAGGGGTGTTTCAGCGGCCTTTGGTCCAAAACCCTACTAGCTTATAGTAATCATTTCCTTATTTCTCATGTGATTTCCCCTCTTAACCCTAATCTTGTTCTTTATAAAAATCCAAAATGGCTTTTGTGCTTATGGTGTTTTACTCTAATCCTCCATATACCCTTTTTAAAAAAAAAATTACGAACGAAGTGTAACCCTATGCCCAATCAGTCTATTATTTAGCCAAAGACCATAATAACTTAATAAGTTACCTATTAAATTACACAACTTCACATTAACTAATTATAAATCTAAACTTTATCAATTTGTTACTAATATTCCAAAATCCATTTTAACTTCATTAAAATATCAAATTTCCATTTAAATGTTATTTAAGCCATTTATTTAATTTCTTTTAAAAAAAATACGGTGTATTACGATAAAAATAGAGGTTGAATCCATCACGAGTACTCAAAGTAGTATTTTATGTAAATAAGACTCTTGTGTCTATAAATAAAACACCATGGTGTGTGGGGAGATATATAAAAAATATTATGCAAATGGCATGGAATCTTAGTTATCCTTTTCTATCACTCCAAGTCATTTTTCTCATTGATTAATAAGATCATCCTTATCTTCCTTCCCTATGGATGTATTTTGGACTATATACCTTTGTTTTTGCTCCTACTGCACTCATATTTTGGGGTGATCTCCGTGTTTATCATTATTGTAGATTTGTTCCCTATGCAATTTTGCACTATTTGTGGGGAGATTCGGAATCCCACTACTTGATAATACTAGTACTTTAGCATCATGAGTGAATGTTAGTCCTAATATTCTTATGTTGGAAATCAAATGGGATCTAAAATACATATTGTGAGGCGGGGACGCAATCCTTCAAGATATCCTCCGTCTCCTAGTGATCCCAGACTACGTGGATGTACTGAGTATGGATTTTTCCCAGTCACTATCATAACACTCCTTCTGTGGAGCCTCCTAAGAGGAATACCACATTATGTCTCACTAACCTCTATAAGGAATGCCAGAGAAAACATGACGAAGAAATAACCAACGTGAATCTTATAACTCATAACCTAGAACTTCACAGAAGGTGGACAATCTGATAACCTAGGACTCTTATTATCCACCATAATATCAAATCATTCAAATCTAGGAGTCCACAGATTTCATGATCTAATCGACCAATCAGGGAATTCTTGCATTCATTGATCATTAGGCAAGGTGGTCAATTAGTTTGGCCAATTGAATCCAACCACAATAATAGTTCAGCCAAGTTAATGCCACCTCTATATAAGGTTGTATGTTAGGATGATTTGAGTGAGTTCATCTGTAAAGAAATGGATGGATGACAAAACCCCAACTTGGAGAAAACCCCTGAAGATATTCGGTTAAAATTGATTTATAATGAATCGGCTTCCCCTTCCACCATTGATATAGATATGTTAGGCCCCCTAAATAAGTTATGTGTTTTAAATATTAAGATATAGGATGGCTATATTGATCTACCCCATCATCTTCGTCACTATAGATATTCCAAGTCTTTATTGAGTAAAAAATAAGATCTAATCTACCACATATTCCCATCTACTCTAGGTGATATCAGAGTTAGGTGGTTTGGGAATCTATCCCCTAGGTCAATTTATTATTTCAGAGAAATGGTTGAGAGATTTATTGCCCATTACAAAACCAGTAACAATGATGTCAAGGAAATTGATTCATTAATTGCCCTCGGGAAAAGGAAAGGAGAACCCAAAGGAAGTACGTGAAAAGGTACTGTAAGTTGTTCAAAAAAATTTAAAACTTCAGTGAGCATCTAAAAAACTCTTCATTCATGTTTGGAATTTCCCGATCAGATAATCTTTTCCAGTATCTCACTAAGAAGCCACCATCGTCCATGGAAAATTTCATGGCTCGTATAGATAAATAAACTAAAGTATAAGAGGAGCTCCATAACGAAGAGAATGCTTCTAAATTGACCAAGAATAATGACACAGATAATTGAGGGAAGGGCAAAGCATAGTCGACCTTTACCAAAAAATGGCTTAAGATAGAGAATCCCAAAGGATTTTATGGAATAAAATAGTATTTTAGTTATATTATTGTGCCTCTTGATGAGTTTTGCGTTTGACTTATATAAGGCCATGAATGATAAAGTGAACTGCCATCCTGAGAGGTAAGAAAAGAATAGCATTTTTGTGAAAAAAAGGGGACTATGCCCATGTAAATTGTATGAGCTGCCTATGTACCTCTGGGGGCATTGAAAAATTTTCTGAGTTTCATCCTGAAGGAAAATATTTTTAGAACATCAGGACCCATATAGTTCTGAGTAGAGGGAAATGAATATTTTTTTTTGAAAATAAGGTGATGAGAGGAGTCATAGCGCGTCGAGATTTCGAATTAAGGGTATAACTTCTTGAGATGGTACAGGTTAACTGGATATGACATCTCTTCTCCATCGAGATCAGTGAGCATAGAGGCACCACTGGACATGATCTTCTTCATTATGTAGGGGCCACTCCAATTTGGCTCAAATTTTCCTCTAGGGTCCTAGAGGGGATCTACGATTTCTTTGAGGGACAAGTCTCCTTCTTAAACACCACGGTCTTTGACTCTTTGGTTAAATGATCGCATTATCCGGTGATGGTATCCTTGTATATGATATAAAGATTTTAGCCTCCTCTCATCTAAGAATGATAACTTATCGAAATGGATCTGATGCCAGTCTTCCTCCCTGGTTGTTATCTTAAGTATAATGCGCAATGAAGGTATTTCTATCTCATTGGGCCAGACTACTTCCATGTCGTATACAGAGAGTAAGGGGTAGCCCCAGTAGATGTCCAGACTAAAGTGGGGTAGCCCTAAAAGGTGTAAGGGATCCGATCGGCCCAATCTCAGTAACTCTCAGTCATCTTACTGATGATTGATTTGGGGTTCTTGTTGGTGGCTTCAACTGCACCATTGGTTTGTGATCGGTAGGGAGAAGATTTGTGTTTCTAAATCTCATACTCGTCGACCAATTTTGTGACTTCTGCCTCAAAATGTAACCCATTATCTAACATTGACTCATGTGAAATAGGCAGATGATGTATTTTCTAATTAATCTATCTACCTTTTTGGCATTCGAAAATACATATGACTCAGCTTCGACCCATTTGATGAAATAACAATTTGGTAACTAGGATGAACTCATGCCTAATGGAGCTTTAGGTGTGACTTTCCCTATGATATCAAATCCCCATGTGGATAACGGACAGTGAAAAGTCATGTTATATAATTATTATGGAGGTAAGTGCTAGAGATTGGAAAACTGTTGGCATTTGAGGCATCTCCAGACGTAGGAGGTGCAATCCTAAACCATGGTGGTCAACTAGTATCCCTATCGGATACTCTTTTTAAGAAAGAATATGGCCATTCATGTGAGGTTTGCATTCCCCACTGTGGATCTTTTTCATCATTTCATCAATGTCAACCCCTGTGATGCAGTGCAAAAATAGTTCATTATCATAGACAATGTATTGGGAAGACAATTTACGAAGAGTCACCCCATCTTTCTTATTGGCATCTTGGGGGTATATACCTTGATTGAGGAGGGTCCAAATATCATTGTACCATCACTCAACCATATCAAAGTCCTCTTTTGTGATGATCTCGATGTGGTAGCAGTGGGTTGGTTTAGTTTATTTTTTTACTATAAAGGGGTCCATCGTTATTCTCTCTCGCATGTCGACCATGGATGCGAGAGTAGCAAGAATCAGATAAGTTTTTCCTTGCTTGGGGAAAGTAGTGGAAGGTGATATCTCAAAATTGGGAGGCCAACTCTTTCATCTGGGGATGGAAGGGTAAGAGTGTTTCGTCCTTGACTTTCCATCTTCTAAGGATTTGGTCGATGATAAGGGAAGAGTCCCCATAGACATTTAGGAACTGGATACCTTTCCTGAGAGAGACTTTGAGGCCTATAAAATCACACCTCGTATTTGGTTCTATTATTGGTTCAGGAAAAATCTTTCTTGATGGCAATGGGAGTGTGAGAGTCATTAGGGGCGATCAGGAGTATCCCAATACATATTCCACCAGAGGATTTTTTATTGATGCAAAGGATATCCTCATCGGGGAATTTGGAGACCCAAATGTTAGTTTATTCCACGGGGTAGTCAGCAAGGTATTCAGAGATGGCTCTCTCTTTTACGGATTTATGCATGACATACACAATATCAAACTCTACTGGTAACATAAACCATCGGGCAATCAGTCTAGACAGGGTGGGTTTCTTGATAAGATATTTGATGGGATCCATTCAGAATACAAGTCTGATGGGAAAAAGGAGCGTGTAGTGCCTTAATTTCTGAGTGACCTAGACAAGGGGGACGCATGTTTTTTTCAAGGCAGTGTAATTGACTTCGTACTCAGCTAATTTTCGACTGACATAGTAAATCGCCTTTTCTTTGTGGGATTATTCTAGGTATTGGGCTAGAAAATTCCCAAATGTAGTATCGACTACGATCAGGTAAAGGAATAGAGGAAGACCAGGCTGCAGGGGCATGAGTACCAGTACTCGGGTAAGGTACAACTTGATTCTGTTAAAGGCTTCCAGACAAGCCTTATTCCATACTTTGGTGAAATTCTTTATGAGGAGTTTGAAGATGAGTTCACAAATGGAAGTCAAATAGCTAATCAATCGGTTGATATGCTTTAATTTTACCAAGAATCCCAGAACTTCTTTCTCCGTTCGGGGTGGTGGAATTTATAGTATGTCTTTTAGTTTGGCATGGCCTGTTTCAATTCCCTTTTCTCTAACCATAAATCCCAAAAGCTTTCCCTTGGTGACATCGAAAAAGCATTTCTGATGGTTAAGTTGCATCTAATATCGCCGTAGTCGTTTGAAGAATTTATGAAGGGCGAAAACATGAACTTATCGAGTCTTAGAGTTAATGATCATATCATCCACGTATATCTTGACCTCTTTGTGTATAGTATCATGTAATATGGTGTTGGAATACCTTTGATCGGTAGCCCCTAGGTTCTTGAGCCCTAATGGAATAACTTTGTAACACAAGATTCCCTTAGGGGTTATGAATGCGTATTTTTCTTTATGATCATGGTGCATCTTGATCTTATTGTATTCGAAAAACCCATTAACAAATTACTTAAAAGCGTGACTAGTCATGTTGTACAAAATCATGTAGATATTGGGCAATGGGTAATCATATTTCAAAGATGCTTTGTTCAAATCCCGATAGTCAATGCACATGTGGACTTTCCATCCTGATTTTGGCACGGGTACAATGTTGTCTAGACATATGGGATATTCAATCGCCCTAATAAAGACTACATTCAACTATTTGATCACCTCTTCTTTAACCATGAGCGACCATTAGGTGCGGAGCTTTTGTATTTTCTGTTTAATCGATTTGCAGTTTTGGAAGGGTAGGGAACTCGTGCAAAGTGATCGTGGGATCAATGTCGGGCATGTCTTCGTAGGATGCATATGTTCATAAATTCCTTCATCATTTTTTCAAGTTGCACGCACTCATGCTCGTCAAGGATGGACCCTATCCTAATCTCGTGTAGTAATCTACTAGAATCGAGATTGATAACAACAGTTTTATCTTTATTAATTTGAACGCGATTATGTTATTTGTTATTAATCTTATTAAGATCAGTTAAGAATTGTTCATTTATAAAATCATCATCATTAAGAGTTCGATTAGAATCAAGAGAATTAATTTAAGGCACAACAAGATACTTAAAATCTTCGTTTATTTCATTATCGTGTAAAACAACATTGAGAACCTCATCAAAGGAGGTATCGATTACCTTATTTTAGAAAAAATAGGAATAAGAAAAGATGATGAAATAGGATAAACATTTGGGTTGGGTTTCATTTCAACAGGCAGAACTTATATATCATTCCGTTTGAGGAGGGGTTTATCATTGGCCTTTATCAGATTGGGCGGGTACGACGATGTATCACTTGAATGGATCATGCAAAGTGTCATCCCTAGTGTCTGCAAATTGAATGATTCCTCAGATCCACTTCCCTCGAAAACCTCAGTAACAACTATATCTTTCTCAACGAGTGGTTGCACGTGATGCTGGGAGTCTTTAGCTCAGGAGTAACTGTTTTAGAAGAACATTTCCATCGTTAGCTTCATCTTCTTGTCCACATATTCATACCATGGTTTGGGAAAACCAAAGAAGGGAAAATATTCACCCTCTTTGAAGAATATTCTATTTAAGGAATCCCTTGAAACGATCCTGTCACTTTGTAAAATTCTTTTCAATAGGGGTTGGCAGAGCATTCTGACTTCCTTTGATGACAGTTCATAACCCAGACCACATGTAGGAAAGGCCTTCTTCAGGACTAAGGATTCTAGTGTCCTCTATTATCGCCATCCCAGCCCCAATCCGGGTATGAAGTGCATTTTCTTGAACATATGTATCACGTTGACATTATCGTGATGGGTGTGCTCTAGACAGACTCTATCCTTGAAATTATCCCCTGATGGGAGTAGAAGTGGTTCGACTTGGAATACGAAAAGAAACATATTATTCACCCCATGATTTATTTTAAATACTGGATTATTAGTGCTTGCATTTTCAATATTACCATTTTTGCCTAAGATGGTGATGGCATGCCCTTTGATGAAGAACTGCAGTTTGTAATGGAGAGAGGAAGACACCCCCTTGATGCAGTGAAGCCACGGTCAATCAAGTAATAGATTGAAACAAGTGGGTATGTTCATAACTTAAAACTCCGTAAAAGGGTTTGATAAGGCCAGCCCCTGTTATGAGTGTTATGGATACCATCACCTCTTGGTGAGCATTGTCGTAGGCATGCACTGCGGCAGAAGTTGGAGCAAGTTCGCTTATCAAACCTAGGCAGTTAAAGGTTCTTAATGGGAAAACATTGAGTGATTATCCATTGTTGACAAATGAGAGTGGGATTGTCTTCACCATCACCTCAAGGAGATGTTGAGACCTTAATTATGATTAGGACTAAACTTTGGGATTTCTTGTTCAAAGAAGGAAATAAATCTAGTAGAGGTTAAGGACCCAACCAAGTTCACGGCTTCTTATGGAGTGGTGGAAGGAGGGACTGTAGGCCCTATGAGAAATTATATCAGAGCATTTCGATGTAGTTGGGAAGACGTGGAGAATTTTTATAAGGTGATATTGTCCTGAGTTTTCTTGAGTTGGTCAAGGATACTTCTTTCATTAAATGTTATTTTTGGCATGGGGAGTTCCTTGACAACTCCATGCCCTTTATTTATCCATGCTGACTGGTGATTCGGACTCTGGTAGTTTCATATGGTTCATAGAGGAATTAAAGAGAGAAAACCCAATTTCTTTATCTACTTCAGGCTCTACGACCACTTTGTTGATATCCCCTAGCACATATTCAAAAGATATCACCCCACACATATGGATTAATGGAGTGACATTTTATTGGCTTGGTTTTTTATCTGAGCTTCAAACTCGTCCCCCCATTCGGTGGCAACGATGTCATCTTTTGATGATAAGTCAATGCATTCTACAACCTTAACAAATTATTCATATAGATAGTCCAACTCAATGAGGAGGTATGAAAGTGAAGGGACCAACCGCCCTTGTATAATTAAAGCATCGTGTAACTAAGATATACTGCAAACCTCATTGGTATGTCGAAACATGTTTACCATAATATGTACTCCATCATCTAAACTGACTTCGTCGACACGTACCACCCAATTATCTAACTCCCTGACCCACATCGGGTCTTCCTTGAACAGGATATCAAACGTCTGATAGTTAATGGTCATTTCAGACGATAATTTTATCGCGAACTCTAAAATCTAGTTCAGTAGTGCTTGCAATTCCATATCTTTCCTTTTGGATCAATACACGCTCTCATGAAAAGAGATTGAGCTTGAAAGGAAAAATAAGTAGCGTGTAAGAGAAAATATGGACAGACTTTAAGAGGTTTGGGTGAAAATATGGGTATGATGGTTGCTTTACTGGGTAAGATCTGGGTAGATGGATAGAATTATGGGTCATTTTCTAGGAAAATGGAATTTGTATGGTTTGGAAGGGAATTGTGAGTAGTGTTGGATTTAGGATTGGCTGGTGGGGCGATGACACCTCGGTCAATTAAAACCTTGCATTAAGTTCCGGAGATGGAAGAACTGATCAGTGGCATGGACAGCAATTTGGTGAAAATCACAATGGGCGTCGGGTTTGAAATTTTTAGGAAGTGGGTTTGGTAATAGACGAGGGTCCAAAGGTTTGATGAGATTTCAGCTTTAAAAGGTTTGGTAGACTTTAAAGAGGGGAACATGAAGCTCGGTGTACTCTTTTTTGATTGCATTAACACAGATTTTTGGGGCCCAAGAGGTAGCGAGCTGAGAGACGTTTTTTATGATTGAGATTGTAGCAAACTTCTTATATTTTCTTGGAGTGAACTGTCTAGATACTTTATTTTTCTTAGGTTTTTTCTTTGCAATAATTTCTTCAATCTCCACTCCCACTTCCTATAGAGATAAAAAAAATGTGGGTAATACTATCCTCCCATCGTCGCTCGGACATGGGGTAAGAAATTATTCTTCAAAATACCAACTTACTCCTCCTGGGAAGCTCGGTTGGTCATAGTGCTAGTTTTTTCCCTCCACCTTGCTATGAAATTTCTCCAGGGTTCTACTTAAGATGTTCTAGATCACGACGTGTAACCTCTAACTTCTCGTTGTATTTTTGCTGCGACGTGAATTCACGATCAACATCCTCCCACATTAAAATTCTAGATTCCTCGACAAATAAAAACCAAATAAGAGCATTGTCCTTTAAAGTCTGTTGGAACATCTGGGTCATTGTTTCCTCGGGGGAACCTACGAGAGTTATGGCTCGATGCTAGCTTCATAGATGAACAATTGGGGGTCATTACCCCGAACTTCTTGGTTAACAACTTCTAGTCTTCCTTTGGATTAACATGTACTGGCTGGGTAAGGTTCGATTTATGTAGTTGAGCTGGTGGTGGCCCATTGGCAGGAGGTGCATGTGGGATGTGTTGATATTCTTTTCGGACCCAAACAGTCTCAGGAGCAGGTTGACCAATAGCATGAAGGAAAAGTACATCGGTTTTCTCAAGAATTGGTATTCAGTTTCATTTCATCTCATGAACCTTGGTTTAAAGGTTGTTAATCTTGGCACTGAGTTGAACTAAGACTTTTATCAAATCAGGTTGCACATTCGGAGCTTGATCGACATTCTCCATGGAGGGCTGGTGAAGGTGGATTTCAAACATGAAGAAAGTGGTGGGAGAATCGATGGAGCTTTAGGGAGGTTTGATGGAAGACTGAAACCAATAAGGAGCTAGGCCAAAGGTCGGGTACGCGATCGACCTGAGAAGGAAAATGATTCGAATTTATTTTTTTGAAAAGGGAAAAAGAAAAATTATTATCATTGGAAAAGAGAAAAATGTTTTTGACACCTTTTAGAAAGGGGAGGATAAAATGCTTTTGGTATTTTTTGATAAAATCAAGGAAAAATGTTTTTCGATATTTTGATGAGAAGAAGGAAAAATGTTCTTGACACTTTTGGTAAAGAAGGAGGGAAAAGTGAGGGAATGGTATCAGCATGATTATTATTATTATGTTTATGGTTTCACATGTATTAGGTTTTCCTAAAAGAAAAAAGACTTGTCAGACAGGACTCGAGACTGGGAAAATTGGGTTTGAAAGATATGTAAAACATGGTTTGACTTGTTGCGAGGCTCATGGACAGGGTCCCGTTGGAAAAAAAATTGCGCAAAAATTTGGGCAACAAGCCGACCCGTCATTTCGACAAAGTTTCATGTAGTGTTTGGAAAACTAAATATGAGTGCCCTAGGTTTGACGCCTTTATCAGGGTATGCAGTTTTTGGGTTAGTGGAAAGGTTCTCCCCTTTGGCATAACTTTCATAATATACGTTTTTCTTGTGAGGGAATCGGTATGTGTGGACAATCCATTTGATATATGTGAGTTTATGTGAATTGGCTCACTATATACTTCGTGGGGACAGTACGTTTGAGAGTGAATTAGATATACTCGATGTACATGAATGAGTTTCCTATTATATACCTCATGTCGTGAGCTTGGTCAAGAAGTACGATGCAGGGGGAACCATTTGATATATGTTAAAGGTACGAGGCCCATGGAAGGTGATAGTCATATTGCTTAGGCTAACTGCAACCTGCAGAACCAGCGCTCATCACAAAGTGAACCTCTATTATAGGATAGAATTTTGGTCAATAGCCATGATGTTGATGATGTAGTGTGCAAAATGCATTAATATTTTTTTAGTATATTATGCTGAGAGTATTTTATTTGGCATGATGAGAACTATACTAATAAGAAAATATTTATAAGTATCATGAAAAGTAAATCTATCATGGAGCATGAAGATTATACTAAGCATGGATAAATGTGAGAGTGTGTGATGTGTGAATATCTACAAGTGTGTGTGTGGTAGTTAACCTACACATGGATCAACTACAAGTTGTGTGTGATGAGTATAAGTGAGCATAGATATATACAAATATGACAAGTGTAGGTGTGTGCTAGTGACACCTAGGCATGGATATTCTAAGTAGTGTGTGCAACATGTGGATATAAGTGAAACTATATACAAAGTGTAGGGATTGTGAGGTGTACATAGAAAGTATTTACATGTGTGTGAAGTGAAAAATGAATAAGAGGTGATATAAACATGAGGTAGATATATATAAGAAGTAATGGAGTAGAAAAGGGGACATACAGATAGTTGCACACGCGCACAAGCAGAAAATGATTACACCTATGCAAATAGAGTCTTGCCCTCTTAAGTAATTAATTCCCTAGCAGAGTTGTCATTGTGATGATGCTTCCGGGTTATTCTCCTCCATCTAGGGGGTCGGAGCTCGCGCGCATGGTGAAGTGTGAGAGAAAGAAGGTCTCGCACCCCTTTTTCTAGGAATACCTCGGTCGTCGCCGATGTGGGGTGGTGTAAAGAGATAGAGTTGCTAACTTATTTTTCACAAAATAGGAAAAAGAATAGTAGCTTCCTCGAGAGAACGACATAAAAAAACAAACAGATGCTTGTGAAACTAATTAGATGAGAGTTTTGGGGGCTAATTTATGTAATGGAGAGGTGTTAGGCATCCATCCCGCCCTTTCGATATCTCATGGGCTTATATTAATATTTTTCTTAATATCTCTGTGAAGTGTGTGTGCATGCATATATAAGTGGAGATCAGAATCGCTCGACTCGCATCATGGAAAGGATGGACTGAGGTCATCCAAATAAATGTTCTCAAAATAACAATTAAAAATATGATATGTGCACTTATCGAGATATTGATTGTTATGATGAAACGATGATATAATTTAGATAATACCGAAGTATAAATCACGAGTATGATATAAAACAATAATGTATGGATAAAATAAGAAAAATAGGGAAATAGGACCCGAGTCTCGGGTTTTAGCCCGGGACACCTATGTAGCCTATAAAGGCATCAAAGTCCATGTATTTGCATGTGACACGAAGGTGGGATTTATCCCATAAATTCAAACAGGGATTTTATTATATGTGTGTGTAATGAAAATGTGTTTTTTAGTTTTGAAAGAATGTGGTGAAAAATCCCATTAGAATTTATAGGTGTAATACACTTTTTTCTTGTTTAGGTTTTTTTATAAAAAATATATTATATGCAGTGATACTAATAAAGGATTGAAGATTAATATGTGCATTGATATAAATTAAAAAGCTAAATTAAGAACTTGTAGAACTAATGCAAAAACAAAGAAATATAAAGAGAGAGAGAAGAGTGTTTGGACCTTCTTTGGAGACTTGGAGATTGATCTTAGTTGTTGATGAGATTCCTTGCAAGTGGGTGAATAATGTAAAGGGATTTTTACTAAATTGGGTGTAAAAGTGATGAGAATGAAAGGTGGAGAAAGGTTTTAAACAAGGAAACCATGATGACTCAAGAAGACTGTTGCTGAGATCCCTGAAGTTGATGTTTATTGGGTGCCCCTTGAGCTGATATCATGCTCTCCTCATATAGGGTCAAGGGACTTCCGATCAGCATTGTCCTTGCCTTTCCTGTCAGCATGTAACCGTAGAAACACTGCCAATAGGCACGGAAATAGACCTGCCCATTGGCAGTCTTGTGCAATTTTTTTCAAAAAAATGGTCGTAAAACGTAATTCGTAAGTCCAAATTGCACACGGGGAATACCATTGGAAAGGTTATTCAGAGACCTTTGAGAATACTTTGGGCCTCTCCTGGTGTTAGGAGTTGACTTTGGATCAAATGGATCTCGAAAGCACCCGCTGGCCTCTAGATCAAGTTTTGGGGGAAAATGGATCATTCGTCCGAATGGTTATGACATTTTATGCATGGGGCGGATTGTTTGAAAGGGGTATTCAGTGGCCTTTGAATATTCATTCAGTTTCGTTCGAGCTGAAGAGTTTAATTTGGTCAAACGAATTTCGGGAGCACCCAGTGGTTTCTGAATTAGCTTTCAAGGGAAAATGGATCCTTCATCCAAATGGTTAAGCCATTTAGCAGACATCATGGACCATTGGAAAGGGGATTCAGATCCATTTGAAGATTCACTGATCTTTTGCTCTAATTATGAAGTTGATTGGGGTCAAATCGATGCTCGACAGCACCCAGTGGCCTTCATATTGGTTTTCGTTGACAAAAAAGTTATCGATTCGCACACGAGGCGAACTATTGGAAATAGGATTCAGATCCCTTCGAAGATTCACTGAGCTTGCTCTGGCGAGAAAATTAACCAGAGTTAAATGGTTCTCGAGAGCACCCAATGGTCTTTAGATCGGTACTCAAGGTATGACCTAGGGTTTATGGTAAATGGGGAGGTCCTAAGGACCTAAGGAGAGACTTAAGGGGGTTCTAAAATTTTTTGTTTATAGGGAAGTTATAAGGATATCTTACCCATTGAAGCAACTTTTCCACCTTCAGTGGATAAAAAAAATCTTAATTACAAGGGGTGAAGAGGTGTGCGATAAGGACGCTCTTCGTCTTGGGACTGAAATCAAATACGGATATATACTACTTCGTAGATTCCAACGTTCATATTTTATAGAGTCCTTAAAGTATGACTTGTTTATACTAAAAAAATTATCTTTATATCTTAAATTGACTAATGTTGTCCGAATATCTGGTCAGCTACTGGAGAAAGGTCTCACCGAACATACAAATAATCCCTTTAGAGGAATAATTAGGCACCAGTCACCCCTCAACCTTCTAATTTGGTTGCCCCTTAGCTAAACACCTCCACTGCTACTGAACCCCCACCCCTCCAGTCCAACTGATGGGGGTTATGATACCATTCCTACAACGGACGAAGTTAAAGGGACATCCTCCCTCTAGGTGATGGATGGAGGGACAATTCAGAGGAGACGTGTTGGAAAAAGGCCTATAGAGGCTAAGACTACTCCAACTTGTACGCAGAGGTGGTTGATTGTTTATGATAAAGAGCCTCTTGAAGCTGAGAATATGAGCTACAACTCACCTCAGCTTTGGTGGGATAATACATAGATAATTTATATAGATTTCTAGGAAGCTGTGAGGCTCAAGGAGATTTCATTCCTTGAGGGGGATAAATCAGAAGATCCAAAAAATCATCCAACTAGTGTCTAAAATAGTATCTTCTTCTCTCATGTAATCCTTAGCTCTTTTCTGTACTATGTGACTAATCCTTTTTCCTTTTTACACCTGAGTTTCCTCAAAAGTTACATATCCTAGAGGTGGAAAGAGTAGACGAATAAGGTCAAAAGTCTTTCGAAGCTAAAGCATGATCTAGAGACGAAAAGGGGTATTTGGACTAAGGTTATGCAGGACCTCACAATTATCAAGACTAAAAATGATAGTGAGAAAAAAGGACATTGCCTTGACTAGAAAAAGGGAATATCTATATGAAGAGGGATCGAATTTAGACTGAAGTGACTTAACTGAAATGTTAGCTTACTGAGAAAGATAAAGACAAGGGTCAGGTTATTGATCTGAGAGGGCCTTTCCCCTCTCATCAGACTTAGGTATTTGAGGCCCTTATTGACATCTTATCATTATGGGTTGATAAAGTATCAATCTTTCATTAACGTCGATCGTGAGTTACTGAACTGGTCAAGACTGTAAGAACCTATAGAATTCTTGTAAGGATATATCCTTCGCACCCTAAAAACCCTAAACTACTGAAAAACATCACTTCAAAATCTTTATCTTAAAAGACACAAAAGGTACATAGTCAAACTCAAAATGTTATATAAACTTAAATATGAGTTATATACTTCAAAATGAACCCAAAAATTTACCAATTACCTTAATAAACCCCTAATTTCATAAAATTACACAAAAGTCATTACAGACTTCAAAACCATGTAAAAACCTACTAAAAACCTAGGATCAAAACCTTACAACAAAAATCACCATATAACTTCAAAATAAAACAAATTTCATAAAAACATCCTTTAAAGTTTGAACAATTACACATTTCACCCCTAAACTTTTAAAAATACATATAAAGTACCGTAAAATAATTCTAAAGCTATCTAAGGGCTAAAAACTAAAACCTCAAAATTTACCCATACCACACTTACCCATATTGGACACCTGGAAGCCCTATAAGAAGTTTAGGGCACATGTTATCCACATAACTACACATGAACCAAAACTCAAAAACAAAAGAACCCTTGGGTTTCATCCAACACCATTTCGACCAATCAACTTCCGTTCACCAATAGTATAAAAAACCCATCTCGTCTCAGTAAAAAAGCACCTCTTCACAATGAAAAACACAAAGCAACAAAAGAAAATTTGGTATTTCTATCATTTTATGTTTAATTCTTATTCTTTTAAGTCTTGTTGAGTTTCTTCACTAACATCTTTCATCCATGCTTTTATATTGAATTTTTAACGTTAGAATACAACTGAGAAGCCTTGAATACCAGAAATCACCATTAAAGCTTGAGATTCAATAGTGAAATATGTAATCCTAACTTTGAACCACTTTCAAAATCAAAGAAATCATGCTCTAGTTCTAAGGAACCTAGGTGCATAGCTTAATTTCATTTTTAGTATACTTTTATGCCCCAAATAAAAGATTTTCAGTTATGGCATCAAAACGTTCAGAGATAAAATTCAGGCATTTTAATACATATCAATCCATAAAATAAAAACAATTAAATTAAAATTTTATCATTAAATAAAAATATGAACCTCCCATGACCAAAATTATAATCGAAAATGATGAATGTTCTAGTCAAAATTATACCATTTTTATAGAAAAACAATAGCTCGTTATAATGAACCTTAATGTCTCAAACGTATATTTTTGGATTCCTATAAAAAAATCTGGAAAATTTCATTTTAAAAACCACTTAAAACTCATTCTAAAGAAGGAGTTACTCATAGTCAACATTTTGTCAAAACCCTAGGTCAATAATCGAAGGAAGATGACGAATAGTAGTCAACGCAAGGTGCGTGACGTCAAAACCAGTGCATCTGGACTTTGACCAAGCACGTAATGGCATGTCTCTAATAAAAACATTATGAGATTTTTTTTAAAACTTTTATTTTATTTTTTTGGTCAAAATAGTAAATTGCCTTATCCTATTTGGTCAACTAGAAAGCATTTTCCAAGAAAATTAGTTTGAAATCTAAAAATAAGAAAGTTTTATTACACATACACCACTAAATTCTTACACATTTGAATTTTACCCTAAACTTAAAATATAAGATTTGTACATCAAAACCAACAAAATTGTCTCTTACCATATATACTAAATCTGAATGCAAACTTATGAATTACTTTAAACCTATTTTAAGTAATTAAGCAAATAACCCCATACCTTTTTTTTTAGTTTACATTATGTACAAACCCCTAGTTTTATTTCCATCTTTATTTAAATACCATGCCCTAAATAGTTCATTATATGAATGATTTCATATATTCCTGGTACATATCCCGTACTCAAGAAGTGAAACTAAAAGCCCAAAATTGAAAGTAGGTGAATTGTAATTTCAATCTTATTTCGAGCTTATAATTTGATTACTACAAACTGTTTATATCACTATGTGGTTGTCCCTAAACTCTTTCTCATTTGTGAAATCTTTTATGTGGTTTAAAAATCCCGTTGAATATTGATTCAAGTTTGAAACATAGTAACCCATGTTTCCATTTATCTAAGACAACCTTAAACCAATGATTTTACTAAAATCAATCATTTCATAAACACAATATATAATTCATTAAACCATAATAGCATACAATATAATCAGGGAATAGACTGACGTTCTACCCATGGCAGTGTTATTTGTCTATAGGGCTCAAGGTTTAAAGGCCTAGTTTTTCATATACCATATGGATGCCACTATTCGGAATTAGGCTTGGTAGTGTTACTTATCTCCTTATATTTTTGGATTTATGTTATTATATGTGTATTGTTATACCATAAAGCCACTATAACTAATAAGTATGGGTTATGTAGTTTTAGAAATATCTTGAACTTCATCCTTATGACTTCATATCACTTATCTAGTTATAATCATATTAATTTCTTTTATTTCACCTAATTCAATCATACCATTGTTTATTACCATTGATAAATTCAAATTGTTCTAAATTTTCTTACGTATAAATAATCATAAATTATCATCTTCATATGTTACTACAACTCTAAAATGTAACACCCCGCCCGCTCGGGAGAGCAAACGGAGCGCTAATACGATAAAATAAATCTAAATCCACAATACACAAGGTATAGAGCATTTAAATAAACCCACAATCATATAAATCCACTAATCTCAATTCTTCAAATTAAACACAACAACATCTCCCGAATTAAATACAACATCTAACTCGAAATAAAATAAATCCCAATGCTCTATACATCAAAATAAATAAATACAAGTCTTCTCAAATGTATTAAAAATTCTTCCCAAAATATCCAAGATAAAATCAATCTGCAATAATCCATAGCACCGAAATCCACGCTAACCTGTCACTAAAAGAAAATATGGGGAAGTACACAATACGATAGGAAAGATGCTTAACAAATATATTAGCAATAAGGCGTAACAACACGAGTATGAATATTCAAATCAAATGCAAATCTCAAAGCATTTATCAATATAATTTTTCAACAACACATCAATGGGTAACCATGCCTCACCCATTCGCATATGCTTTATTAAGCCATAGCCGGAAATAGGTATTTTGGCGGGTACTCAACATCCGTGATATATTAAAATCTCATGACAACGTGCTCAACAAGAATATAGTGATACCACATGAATCAAAATAATTTCAACAATTATTTTCCAGATTTCAATGAATTTAACAATTCAAATATGAGTTCAATTAACAAGAATTCAAAGAGAATGACACTCGCGAGATTTAAGGAGCACATTGTGTAAAATTTCATACCTCAAACCATGATGAGAAACCAATGATCACATCTTTAAGATCAATACAAAAGATCTACAGAAGCTCCTCCAAGAAAAATAGCCCCAAGAACACCTCTAATCTAAGGTTAGAACTCACAAATCTCACGGGCCAAAGTATAATTAAAAAGGAGAGGAATATAAAATATATTTGCTGCCAAAAGTTGTGCCAAAAGTAGGTTAAAGAGTGTTGCCCATGACTCATTTTATAATGCAAAGAAATGAAGAGTTGGAAGCCAAAAGACTCCTTTAAATAAGGCAAATAAATGAAGAGTTGGAAGCCAAAACAACTATTGAAAATTACTTGTTGTTCACAAAATTTGGGGAGGTCGATCGATCGATCCTTCGGGCATTTTGACAGTTCGCCGACTAAGAATTCCAAGAGTTAAAAACATTTAAAAATAATTTTAAAATTCGTTTTAACTCCGATTTCGAAACCGTTTGAAATTCTCGCCTTAAAAAATAATAACCAACATATTTGAGCAATAAAAAATAATTTTATCAAAAATATTATTTTTCCTCTTTATTTTAAAAATACCCCAAAAATTACGCGGGTTATTACATAAAAATTACTAATTAATTATAGAATTGGAATTATCTACTTAACAAAGTTTTCCTTATTCGTTTCCCTTCCAAATGAACACTGAGCTTGAAAAAGGAGAAATACTCCCTGACCCCATGAATTTTCTATCCATTATGCCTAAGAAAACATATCATGTCACGTATATATCGGTGGTGGTTAACAAACAAGACAAGATATAGTGGAATATATTTAGTACAACTTATGTAAACCTTAATATGTCCCCTTTTACTTTTATTGTGTGAGACATTAAACGTTATGTAATAAGGTGCTTTTTCCACCATGTTTTTAATAATTTTAGTTTTCCACCTGAAATTTTATTCATTATTACGATTATTATTCTATGGTTATTTAGTTCCATATAATAAAATATCGGGTGTGACAACATGATATCATAGATATCACAGGGTTTATTATGTCTATACAGGGATTAAGATAACATATTAGATATTTTAATTTTGTAAACTCTTTGTTACGTAATACGATTGATTTTGTCTTGCAGTCACAAACGTCGGGGATGAGATGTATTTAGACATCCACAGTATGAGTCGTGAAAGATTCACTATGAAAGTCAGAGATAAAGTTATGCAAAAATGTGTAAAAGCATCTACAATCGATCATGAATGGGCTATTGCGGCTACTGAAATCAAACATGCCCTTTTGATTGGATGACTGATTGGTGAGGAACATTCATCAAAACAAGCTCTCATATATGTCGAGGAACCTAAAATGCTTCAGCATGCCATTCATTTATCTTGGGACAAGGCTCTAGAATAAGAACTTATAGTTACTCCACCATACTCTCCTATTGACTACGGATTGGTAGAATGATCCTTGGGTTTCTTCATTTCTGGCTCCTCGTCATCAAATTATACTTTTAGAGAATCTGACACTACACTTGATCAAATCGTGTCATAGCTTACGTAAGAGGGAACATGAGGAAGACAATGAGTGTATATAAATAAAAAAACAAAGGAACTATGTCATCTTTTTCTTATGTGTGAAAGAAAAAGTTAGTTAGTGTAGTAGGTTTGTGAGCATACACGGACATTATGTACTATGTATTACTTTGTACCATACTTTTTATTTTCAGTTTACATTATATACAAACCCCTAGTTTTATTTTCATCCTTATTTCAATACCATACTCTAAATATTTCATTGTATACACGATTTCAGAAATTTCTGGTACCTAGCCCCTACTTAAGAAGTGAAACTAAAATTCGAAAATTGAAAAATAGCTAAATTTTAATTTTAATATTATTTGGGGCTTATAACTTGATTAGTGGAAATGATTTAATTCACTATATTATAGCCCCTGAAGTTTTGTTCTCATTTTTTAACTCTTTTGTCTGGTTCGGAAATCCCGTTAAATATTGATTTAAGTTTAAAACATAAGAACCCTATAGTTCCCTTATCTAATCCAGCCTTAAACCAATGATTTTAATATAATCAACTATTTCAGAAACACGAGATGAAATTCATTAAACCCTAATATCATACAATAGAATCAGGGAATAGACTGTCGTTCTACCCACAAGAATGATATTTGTCCCATAGGACTCAGGGTTTGAGGGCCTTATTTTTCATGTACCATGTGGATGCCACTCTTTGAAGTTAGGCTTAGTAGTGTTATTTATCTCCAAATATTATTGGATTGATGTTATTATGTGTATTATTATTCCATAAAGACACTATTAACTGTCAGTTTTGGGTTATATGGTTAGGTAAATATTTTAACCTTTATCCTTATGACTTGATACCACTTATCTAGTTATAATCATCCTAATTTCCTTCATTTCAACTTATTCAATCATACCATTGTTCATTACCATTGATAAATTGAAATTATTTTATATTTCCTTATGTATAATTAATCATAAATAAACATCTTTATAGGCTATTACAACTCCGAAAATTAGTAATCAATTATAAATTGGAGTTATATACTTGGCAAAGTTTTGCTTATTCATTCCCTTTCCATGTGGACAGTGAGCTTGAAGAAGGAGAAATACCCACCACCCAATGGATTTTCTATCCATTATGCCTGAGAAAACATATTTTGTCATATACATATGGACACTGGTTAACGAAAAAGACAAACTAGAGTGGAATATATTTATTGTAACTTATGTAAACGTTAATATGTTCCCTTTTACTTTTTTTTGTGTGAGACTTTAAATGTTACGTAATAAGGTATGTTTTGCACCATGTTTTTAATAAAGTTAGTTTTATTCATAATAAAGAGTATTATTCTATGGTTATTTAGTTCCATATAACAAAGTATTAGGTGTGATAAAGACAGCTATTCCCGATGTGGACTTATATTCTTTTAACCCCAAAGACTGTGAAGGAGATGAGGAGGAGCCGATGCCTTCACCTTCTGGCATGAACCAAAAGGGATATAATGAATATTGACGGCTCCTTATCGATCCCTTGCCTCCGAATGGATCTGAAAATAAATATATTCATGTGTCTATGCATTAGGAACTGAGTCATATTATGCCTTCTTCCACTGTTCTAGCTCTACCCCAGCTACATAGGCCTCCTTTCATTTTCATTACCAACATTTGAATGATGAGCATTTTGTAATATTGGTTTTTAATACATTTTGGTTCAAACTTTTCTCGTCTGTAATCCTGAACTAATTTCTGCCAAATGACTATTCAATATTACCTTCTATTTTGATTGCAAGTATTGATTATTTAGTTTGCATGGTGTGAATGATGTGTATTGGCTTGAAACTTTTTCTGAGTAGGTAGTTCTTAGGCAGGTGTTAGATCATAGATTCCCCATCATCATTTAGATGTAGTCAAATGCGTTTTTAAACAATGTCGATGTTAAATTGACATAAGCCCTTAAATAGATGAAGCTGATAGGGTTGTTTATACTCGGTTGATGAACCGGCTTATTTATACCTTGAAGGATAATGAATCAAGGTTGATGCAAACAATCATTGTATTTTTTATAAATAGTTTATTTTTAGAAGAAAATTATGTTCTGAACTATAATATGCTTTGCTGGTGCATTAAAAAGTTGTCTTCATGATCTATCAGACCATAGGTTCCCAATCGAATAATCTTGGCTACGAGATATGGACCCTTATAGTTGTCATCAAGTTTTCCATGGTCTACAATCTTGGCTAACTACATCATTTTTCTAAGGACCAATTCATCGACCTAGAACGTTCAGTTTTTTAGCTTCTTGTTTTAGTATCGGGCTACCTTTTCTTGGATCACAACCGTATTTAGTGCCGCCTCTTCTTTTCGTTCTTCTAGAAGGTCTACATCGAATCTAAGTTGCTCTTCATTTCCCCATTTTAAAATACTGAACCCGCAAACTCGATATCTCAATCTTAATCAACACCACAAATTTGGTACCATAAGTCAGGACGAAAGGTGTCACCCCCATGGGTCCTCTCATCATTGTCGTGTATGTCCATAAGATCGAGACTAGCTGTTCCACCCATAAAACCTCTAACACCCCATAATTTTGAGTATTTAATATTTAATTATTTTTGGAAGTTATAAAAATATTTAAATTGGAGAAACTCAAATTCATGAGTTGGAGAATTTATTTGAGTGATCCGAATTAATTATAATTAGCGACTTTAAGTTTAATTGTTTGAATTAACGTGTGTCGCATTTTGAGGTCAAAATTTGGAAATGTCAAAAAGTATTTCGGATGGAAATTCCGAGTGCGCGCTGCGTCCGGATGGGTCGAGATAGTCCGAAAAGAGTACCCGGGGGGAGTAATTGGGTCTCGGGGTATTTTTGGGTATAGTCGGGTCCATATGGGGTGAGATGGGCCATTTTAATTAGGCCCAGATAGCCAAAAACGGGATTAAGGGTTTTTAACCAAATTGAGAGATTAGGGAACGACAGTCAACACAACTTTAAGCCTAGGGCTTGAGAGGGAAATTGGGGGAAAGCAAATCAAGAACCAAATTTAGGGATTTTGGAGCCAAATTAAAGGACTACACCAACGGATCAGGCTCTACGAACGATTCCAGGCAAGTGGTTAATTGTTGTGATTTCTAAATTGATGATAATCAATTCATATCATAGTGATGTGTAAATCAGAATTCTTTTTAGGTGTGTAACCAAAATTAAAATTGGGTTTTTATGAATTTAGAGTAATGGGCATATTTAATTACTAAGTGGATGTTTAGTTATGACTTGGGTGTATAACCAAAAGCTTAAGGGTTTGTTAATGGATGAAACAGCAAGCCGGTGAAGACGATCACCTACTCGATCGATCGATCGACCCAGGGGGATCGATCGATTGACGGTCCCAGGAACATGGCAGTTCGGCAAGTTTTGTATATAAAGAGGATTTTTTATTTTAGATATAATTCCTTACTTTTTATTTAGTGATAAATTCATATGAGACACATATTTCCTTAACAATCATAAGGTGATATAATTGGGTTTAGGAGGGTGGGTGCGAATGGTATGTCATGAGATGAACGAAATTGGAGAAATAATTCATAAGTAGTGATATTGGGCCGAGACATAATATTCGGGTATTGTAGTTGGGTGACGCTACATTATTAAAGATATTGAGGTGAAATATTTAATTATGGACCAAGTGGGCGAGTCCGGGTATGTTGATAATTATAGGTAAATATAATTGGGGAATTTATGGAGATGAAGGTATGACACATTGTGGGCGAATATGTGGGAATGAAATTATAAGATGTAAAATGGACCAAGTGAGCGAGTCCGGGTATATTGGTTAAGTGATACCAAAATATTAAATTAATTATGGAGAGAGTAAATTAATTTGGAGTCGAAACATATACTCGGGAAATAATAAGTTACGGGCCAAGTAAGTGAGTCTGGGGATAATGGTTGGGTGACACCAAGTTATTAAATTAATGGATGTGATAATTAATGAAGGTAGAGTCGGAGGGTAGACTCGGAAAAGTATTAAATTAATTGATGTTGTAATTAATTAGTTTGGGGTCGGGTTGTAGACCCGGGATTTGGTATAAATTAATTAATGTGTAAATTAATTAAATGAGAGTCGTACCATAGACTCGGTTTAGTATAAATTAATTAATGCGTGAATTAATAAACTGGGAGTTGGACCATAGACTCGGGAAGGTGTTGAATTAATAGGTGGGTTAATTAATTTAATTAGAGTCGGATGATAGACTCAGGAAGGTATTAAATTAATAAGTGTGTTATTTAATTTAATTAGAGTTGGACCATAGACTCGGAGAAAATAGTATATTAATTGAGGTGTGAATTAATTATATTAGAGTCGGACCACAGACTCGGATTTGTGTTAATTAATTAATTAATGTGTAAATTAATTAAATGTGGGTCGGACGACAGACTCGGATTGGTGTAAATTTAATTAATGTGTAAATTAATTAAATAAAAGTCGAATCATAGACTCGAGAAAATTCCATATAAATTATTGTGTAGAGTATTATTATTTAGAGTCGGACCACAGACTCGAGAAGATGATAAATTATTAAGTGAGAAAATTAATTAAGTCGAGCTGGGCCACAAACTCATGAAATTAGAGGCTAGTGTACGGGATTTTGAGTACACGGTAAAGGCGAGGTTTATCTTATATATATCCAGTGTAGTGATAGTATATATATATGTGTGTATATATTGTGTGTGATATTAAATATCAGTGACTAGATATTTATTTAATTTATATACTCTAGTGCTATCAAAGGAGGTTGCGCGGTGTGGGTGAATCCCCTGGCTTGAGGAGTAGGGCGAGTATATCCCCAGGTCATAGCGTCCGGTACATATGGGTGAGGGATTTATCTCACTTTCAGGAAAGGAATATGACTGCCTCCACTACGTTTATATTTTGGTCCTAGTTGGTGAGCGATTCCAACTTGGGGAACTAGGTTTTGTGAGCACACCTAGTGAGATAGCATTTTAAAGGGAATCATCCGGCGAGGTTATACTCGAGGGGATGGATATGCATATGTTATATGTGTGGATGTCGTGGTAAAGGTACGTATATAATGGTAGTAAATATTATATGCGGGTAATAATACAGTGTGTGTTGTATTTACTTTATATAACTTGACACACGGTTATATGCTACTATTTAAGAAGGAATTAATTAAGTTAATTATGAGATAACTTATAATTCAAGAATCATTATACTCGGGTTAGAGTAGTATGGCAAGGGAAGGTTATACCAGGACTAGTTGGACGGGGTAGTATAACTAGGTGGGGTTAAAGTAACCGTTAGGTGTGCACAATAGTGGAGGGGTAATAATGTCCACAAGGGAGTGCGACACTAACTTAAATATGAAGTGCATTCATGCATTTTAAATTACTGTAGTTAATTCACTTGCTAAACATTTTCAAAATGTTTTGGGTTCTAACCCTTGATATAAAACTATTTTCAAAACCTTTTAGCTGTCCAGCCACAGGGATGACAGGATTGATATTCTATTCCAGGGACACGGAGCTGCGGCATATGTGGATGCTAGCAGGAGTTTGGATTAGACGCATCGTTCATTCATTCCTAGAGTAGGAATCAATTATCAGTCTCAGTTTTATTTAGGGCTTGTCTCCCACACTTCTCAGTATAGTTTTCAGATGTATTTTATTCAGGTGTTGAATATTTTTATTGGATTATTTCACTTTGGTGGCCAATGGTTTATTCGGAAAATTGTTTAATTCATGATTCAATTTATTTTCATTCAGTCATGTGAATGGTTTATATTTAATTCCGCATGTATTGTTTATTTAATTAAAAGTTAAAATTTGGCACCATCTTTTGGAATACTAGGTGGTTAGTATATTTTAAAAAGTTTTCAACAGTGATGCTAAGGATGATCCAACTGGGATTCCTGTTTTCATTTGGTATAGGACTGATCACCCGGTATTTTTATTAGGCAGGGTGTCACAGATGGTATCAGAGCATCAGGTTATAGTGTCCTTAGGATTTGTGCGGCTTTTCACGTTTCGGCTTAGCAATCTTTGATATAGAGCCCTATCATGGGATTGTTTTATTCTTATACGTATGCGCGATTACGTTCTTCTACCAAATTTAAATTTGAGGGTGAACTCATACGATTCGATTCTCATTCCAGATGCCACCTAGGAGAGAGAGGGCAACTAGGGCAACAGGGGGAGATGAGACTAGGGAGGCTCGTCAGGAGCAAGAGTTACCGTAGCAATGACCATAGATGATTTTGGCAGCGCAGATAACTGAACTAGTGGCACAGGCAGCTGAAGCGACGGTGGTCGCAATCGCAGGGTACTTTTCACGGGATCAGCCACAAGTGTTAGCGGCGCCGGATGTTCAGACTCACGCGGTGTCGTCGGCGTGGCAGCAAGTAGGAGATTTTTTCAAGAGTGGGCATCCACCAGAGTTGTGAGGGGGTTTAGGTGTAGTGTTAGCATGTCAAGAAAGAGAGATATCCAGCATCACCTACGCATGGGAGATTGCGATGAGGTGCGAAAGCAAATGTTAACCACTTTTAGTTTGGTGGGAGCAGCGCTACTGTGGTGGGAGTCGATCACCACAGTTGAGGAAAGGGATACACTAGCTATTGCAGAGTTTTGGGTGTGGTTCGACCGCACGTATTTTCCTCCAGCGGTTGAGACCGAAATGAGAAAAAAATTTAGTGAGGTGACTCTGGGGGACCGTTCTGTGGCCGATTACGAGGAAGAATTTACTCGTTGGCAAATTTTGTACCGGATGAGGTAAGTGATGAAGAGGTAAAGAAAGCAAGGTTTGTGGATTGGTTAGTCTGGAGAATCAGACAACATTTAATTGGTAATTACGCATTAGTAACTTATACTGATGTCGTTAACGCAACACTCCTACACTATCAGGAATATTGTTTCCACACGAAAGGAAGCGGGAAGGGAGTGGAAACTAGCGAGTGGATAAGGCAGGAGGGAACAGTACCAGTGGGGTATCCCAGCAACCAACAGGGGGAGATCAGGGGCAGGATTTCCGACAGGGTAATCGTGTTAAACTTAGAGATGGAGGCTATCGGCAGGATGGCCAGGAATTCCAATAAGGTTGGCATGGAAGGGAACAATGGTAGAGTGAATGTATTATAAGGTGTTTCATTTGTGGGGAAGCGGGACACATGAAAAGAAATTGTCTTAAGCGAGGCATGGGTCAATTACAGGATGAGATCTTGGATGTATAGCCACTATAGCAAGTCATGGGTGCATTTGGGCAGGTAGAAGATGCTCCGGAACCCGAGGATTAGCCGTTGCAGCTGGAGTATGAGGTAATTATTTTTACCCTATGGGAATGGGGTATATTTTTTAGTGACAAGGAGGATGTCACAATATAAGACTTATTCTTTTCACTAGAATTCGCGGGTGAGTCGAATTTAGTGAGTGCATTGGCTGTAACAGCCATGGAATGTGGATAAACTTTCCGTGGGGTAGCGGAGTTATTTGGTGTCCTTTACGGGAGAGTGGAAGTGTAAAATGAGTCAAGGTTTGAATTATGAGAAGAGTTACTACTTTCGAGAATTATGGGAGTAGGGTTGATAATATTTTCTAAATATCGACTGGATAGCGATGGAATTTAACTATTGTGGATAGTGGTGTTAAGTTTTGGTGTCACGACACCAGGATATGTTTGGTACTAGGTATCACCTGAGAGGGAGTATAGCCTACACATATGTTGGATTGCGTGGTGCGATAGGCACATAGTGAGGTCTTGTGTTCTCACATTTTATCCCGGTAAGTAGGGGTGTTTACTGAAGTGAATCAGGGAGGTTAGATTTATGTTCGAGCAAAGAGAGATAGCTCGGGGTTTATTTTTGTGCAAGGACTAGTGAGGATATGAGCGCGGTACTTTATGTCATCTTTGGTAACATGATATTAAGCGTATATACTTTTGTGTTGAGAGACAAGTATTTTGTGGGGAGATGTTTGGACGTTAGTACATGGGTTGGGTACCCAGGCAGTAAATATATGTATACGTATATATATGTGATATGACTACGGGTTTGAAGTTATAGTACGGGTTACGACTAGCATAGTCGGGTAGCTTTCGTGCGGTAAAGCAGGGAGATAGGGTGTATGGGCACCCGGGTTAAGTAAGGCAAATTTCGTGCGGTTAAGCATGGGTATAGGGTGTATGGGCTCCCCAGTTAATCTAAATGCATACTTGTGTAACGTATGGTTAGAAGTGGATGGGATAGATATAGCGGGCTTGGAGGCACATGACTAGAGAGTAATAAGCAAAGCTTGGAACATTACGCTCATCTTAATTTCGAGGACGAAATTCCTTTGTAAGGGGGGGGGGGGGGGGGAGTATGTAACACCCCGTAATTTTGAGGATTTAATATTTAATTATTTTTGGGAGTTATAAAAATATTTAAATTGGAGAAACTCAAATTCATGAGTTGGATAATTTATTTGAGTGAGCCGAATTAATTATAATTGACGACTTTAAGTTTAATTGTTTGAATTAATGTGTGTCACATTTTGAGGTCAAAATTTGGAAATATCAAAAAATATTTTGGATGGAAATTCCAAGTGCGCGGTTGCATCTGGATGGGTCGATATAGTCATAAAAGAGTACCCGGGGGTAGTAATTGGGTCTCGGGGTATTTTTAGGTATAGCCGAGCCCATACGGGGTGAGTTGGGCCATTTTAATTAGGCCCACATAGCCAAAAACGGGATTAAGGGCTTTTAACCAAATTGAGAGATTAGGGAACGACAGTCAACACAACTCTAAGCCTAGGGCTTGAGAGGGAAATTGGGGGAAAGCAAATCAAGAATCAAATTTGGGGATTTTGGAGCCAAATTAAAGGACTACACTAACGGATTAGACTCTACAAACGATTCCAGGCAAGTGGTTAATTGTTGTGATTTCTAAATTGATGATAATCAATTCATATCATAGTGATGTGTAAATCAAAATTCTTTTTGGGTGTGTAACCAAAATTAAAATTGGGTTTTTATGAATTTTGAGTAATGGGCATATATAATTACTCAATGGATGTTAAGTTATGATTTGGATCTGTTCAAATTAAATTGTATAGTGGATGTCAATATGTATAGTGTATGGACTAAATATGGTAGGGTCGGATTTCGTAGAACAGACCCGGGTGAAAAACCCAAATCGGATATATTTAGGGTTTTGTGTAAATTTGTTTATGGATTAAGGTCTTTAGGGTGTTTAGAATCTTTTCTGGTGTGGAGAATGTGTTGGTTGTGAAATTGGTACAGGTGGGACAAAACCAAAAGCTTAAGGGTTCGTTAATGGCTGAAATAGCAAGTCGGGGAAGACGATCACCTGCTCGATCGATCGATCGACCTAGGGTCCCAGGAACTTGGCAGTTCGGCCAGTTTTATATATAAAGAGAATTATTTATTTAGATTTAATTCCTTCCTTTTATTTAGTGATAAATTCATCTGGGACACATATTTCCTTAACAATCATAGGGTGATATAATTGGGTTTATGAGGCTGCGAATGGTACGTCATGAGATGAACGAAATTGGGGAAATAATTCATAAGTAGTGATATTGGGCCGAGACATAATATTCGGGTATTGTAGTTGGGTGACGCTACATTATTAAAGAGATTGAGGTGAAATATTTAATTATGGACCAAGTGGGCGAGTCCGGGTATGTTGATAATTGTAGGTAAATATAATTGGGGAATTTATGGAGATGAAGGTATGACACATTGTGGGCGAATATGTGGGAATGAAATTATGAGATGTAAAATGGACCAAGTGAGCGGGTCTGGGTATATTGGTTAAGTGACACCAAAATATTAAATAAATTATTGAGAGAGTAAATTAATTTGGAGTCGGAACATAGACTCGGGAAATAATAAGTTACGGGCCAAGTAAGTGAGTCCGGGGATAATGGTTGGGTGACACCAAGTTATTAAATTAATGGATGTGATAATTAATGAAGGTAGATTCGGAGGGTAGACTCGAAAGAGTTTTAAATTAATTGATGTTGTAATTAATTAGTTTGGGGTCAGGTTGTAGACCCGGGATTTGGTATAAATTAATTAATGTGTAAATTAATTAAATGAGGGTCGTACCATAGACTCGGTTTAGTATAAATTAATTAATGTGTGAATTAATAAACTGAGAGTTGGACCATAGACTCGGGAAGGTATTAAATTAATAGGTGGGTTAATTAATTTAATTAGAGTCGGATGATAGACTCGGGAAGGTATTAAATTAATAAGTGTGTTAATTAATTTAATTAGAGTCGGATGATAGACTCGGGAAGGTATTAAATTAATAAGTGTGTTAATTAATTTAATTAGAGTCGGACCATAGAATCAGAGAAAATAGTATATTAATTGAGGTGTGAATTAATTATATTAGGGTCGGACCACAGACTCGGATTTGTGTTAATTAATTAATGTGTAAATTAATTAAATGAGGATCGGACTACAGACTCGGATTGGTGTAAATTTAATTAATGTGTAAATTAATTAAATAGGAGTCGAATCATAGACACGGGAAAATTTCATATAAATTATTGTGTAGAGTATTATTATTTAGAGTCGGACCACAGACTCGGGAAGATGATAAATTATTATGTGAGAAAATTAATTAAGTTGAGTCGGGCCACAAACTCAGGAAATTACAGGCTAGTGTACGAGATTTTGAGTACACAGTAAAGCCGGGGTTTATATTATATATATACGGTGTAGTGATAGTATATATATATATATGTGTATATATTGTGTGTGATATTAAGTATCAATGACTAGATATTTATTTAATTTATATACTCTAGTGCTATCAAGGGAGGTTGCGCGATGAGGGTGAATCTCCTAGCTTAAGGAGTAGGGCGAGTATATCCCCAGGTCATATAGTCCGGTGTATATGGGTGAGTGATTTATCTCACTTTCAGGAAAGGAATATGACTGCCTCCACTACGTTTATATTTTGGCCCCAGTTGGTGAGCGATTCCAACTTGGGTAACTAGGTTTTGTGAGCACACCTAGTGAGATAGCATTTAGAGGGAATCATCCGGCGAGGGTATACTCGAGGGGATGGATATACATATGTTATATGTGTGGATGTCCTGGTAAAGGTACATATATAATGGTAGTAAATATTATATGCGGGGTAATAATATAGTGTGTGTTGTATTTACTTTATATAACTTGTGACACGGTTATATGCTACTATTTAAGAAGGAATTAATTAAGTTAATTATGAGATAACTTATAATTCAAGAATTATCATACTCAGGTTAGAGTAGTATGGAAAGGGAAGGTTATACCAGGACGGGGTAGTACAACTAGGTGGGTTTAAAGTAACCGTTAGGTGTGCACAACAGTGGAGGGGTGAGAATGTCCACAAGGGAGTGCGACACTAACTTAAATATGAAGCGCATTCATGCATTTTAAATTACTGCAGTTAATTCACTTGCTAAATATTTTCAAAATATTTTGGGTTCTAACCCTTGCTATAAAACTATTTTCAAAACCTTTTAGGTGTCCAGCCACAAGGACGCCAGGATTGATATTCTATTCCTGGGACATGGAGCTGCGGCATATGTGGATGCCAACGGGAGTTTGGATTAGACGCATCGTTCATTCATTCCTAGAGTAGGAATCAATTATGAGTCTCAGTTTTATTTAGGGTTTGTCTCCCACACTTCTCAATACAGTTTTTAGATGTATTTTATTCAGGTGTTTAATATTTGTATTGGATTACTTCACTTTGGTGGCCGATGGTTTATTCAGCAAATTGTTTAATTCATGATTCAATTTATTTTCATTCAGTTGTGTGAATGGTTTTTATTTAATTCCGCATGTACTGTTTATTTAATTAAAAGGTAAAATTTGGCACAAGCTTTTGGAATACTAGGTGGTTAGTATATTTAAAAAAAATCGATAGTGATGCTAAGGATGATCCAACTAGGATTCTTGTTTTAATTTGGTATAGGACTGATCACCCAGTATTTTATTAGGCAGGGTGTCACAAAACCTTAGAATTTCCTAGTTTAGTCTTTATGTTGTGAATTAGTGTACGGTTTGTTACTGATACCTGTCCGTTGAATGTCTGGGTGGGAGAAGCAGTGCTTCACCTTGAACTTCTCACATAGCTTGTTAATCCTTACACTATCAAATTGTTTCCCTCTATCAGAGATGATTGCACATGGAGTGACAAACTGTTTGATAATTTACCTCTAGATGAATGAATGCATTTTTTATTCAGTGATCCTTGCTAAGGGTTCACCCTCAACCCACTTAACGATGTACTCTATTGCCACTAGGAGAAATTTGAATTGAGATTTCCCAGTTAGAAATGAGATAAGAATTTACATCCCCTAAAGTGTGTGAAATAGTTACCCAAAGTTACTCAGTGGGCTGGTGGATATAGTTCATAGTTCACTGGCACCGGTCACACTTTTTGCACATTTTTTGACATCTTTTCTCATCATCAACTAATATTAACCTCGCATCAGTGCTCATTGTGCTCAGCTTCTTTTTCTTAAATGTCCCCCCACTACACCAAAATGGTCAAATTGACACCCTTCAACCGTCCAGCCTTGTCACGGTCATTGATCATGACAAAAAAATAAGCATTTTTTATCACGGTCAATGACCGTGACAAGGCCGTGACAAAGGTTGTCACCGTCATTGACAATGACAAGTCCGTGACAAATATACTTGTCACGGACTTGTCACAGTCAATGATCGTGACAAACCTTATAACTTGTCATGATCAAAGACCGTGACTTGTCCATGACAATTTTGTCAGTAAAAAATCCTTCCCTCTTCTTTTTTCCAGATGATTTCTATTCCCTCCATCTCTTTCTCTCTCTCTATGATTTTGGTACTTTTTCTCTCTCTATTTCTCTTCCATTTGTGTATATGTGTGTGTGTGTGTATATATGTGTGTAAATGTGTGTGTGTGTGTGTGGTGTATATATACGTGTGAGGGGGAGGGGGTGTATATGTGCATGTTTGTGTGTATATATATATATGTGTGTGTGTGTGTATATATATACATGTGTGTGTGTGTGTGTGTGTGTATACATGTGTGTGTGTGTGTGTGTATGTGCATGTGTGTGTATATGTCTGTATGTGTATATGTATGTGTGTGTGCGTGTGTGGTGGGCAGTGGCAGTGAGGGGGAGGGGGCAGGGATGGGGGTGGGGGTGGGGATATGGGTGTATGGGGTTGTGTGTGTGTGTATATATGTGCGTGTGTGTATGTGTGCTTGTGTGTGTGGTTGGGGGAAGGGGGTGGGGTGGGGCAGGGGGAAATGGGGCGAGGGGTGAGGTTTGCTAATTTTTTTAATTAAATTTTTATTGGTTTATTAGATATTGCCCCTCATATGCAAGTAGTTCCCCTTGTAAAATAATCGATTGATTAAATATTGATTGGTTGTTAATTTTTTTAGTAAATTAATAATTAGTGCCCCTTTCATTTGCAAGTAGGATTTCCCCTCATTGTAAATTAGTAAATTAATAATTTTATAATTTAATTATTAGTTTAATTGATGGAAAGAATTAATTGATTAGATGAATTAGAAGGAGTATGGGATACACATTTATTATTGCTATTACGGTTGGATTATAGTGGACCGATGTTCGGTTGGTTAATTTTAGAAGTGGCATGACCACTGGATTATTGTCTATATGGGGGTGAGATTTTTCAACTTTTTTTAAAAATTAATTTGTATCAAGAACAATATATATATATATATATATATATATATATATATATATATATATATATATATATATATATATATATATAGTATGATAATTAAATGAAACATACATGAAACTACATGTAGTGCGCATAGATACTAGCCTTCTAGTTCTTATGTGTACGCATTCAATAGCCCTTAGACCCGTTCGAGAGTCATTACCCCTGTACTGAGATCTCTCGAATTGTTCCATTTGGACAGTTTGGGACTGCATAATTTATGTATAATAATATTCTAAGTGGCTTAAAGTTGTTACTTTTGGAGGAAGTGCTGCAGTCGTATCCTAATGTTCTCTGGGTACATACTAAATTGGCAAGTGTGACTATTATTTCAATTGATCAATTGAAATAACACTCACACTTGCCAATCTACGTCGTGTACTTGGAGAACTACGGGAATATGCTACCAAATGTTTCTCAAATCGTAACAATGTGCATGAGCTGTTAAGTATATTACAGAAATATGCGGTCTTGAATGGGATAGGACCACTCACCCTTTAGAGGAGATGGAGGAAATAGGAATTTCTATTATAAATTGAATTTGAACTTGATTAAAAATTGAATATAAATAAGACATAATTATATGAAACATACTATAAATCTAAGTTTTGTTTATACTAATCCATGAATATACGCTTCTTACCTTTAATAGGTGATTAGTTATGGTAGCTGTGATGGGATATCCTAAATACAAAGAGTGAATGGGTAAGACAAATAGAATGGGGGATGTTTTTCGCGGAGGTGCTAAAGAATTTGTGAAATATGCAAAGAGATGTCATAATGATGAAGAGTTTCTGTGTCCGTGTGCTAACTGTAAGAATGGTATGGTGTTTGAGTGGAAAACAATTGAACTACATTTGTTAAGATGGGGTACGGAAGATATTTATCGATTTTGGAGTTTTCACGGTGAATTGAAAGTTCCTTTTGTCCCCGAACAACCTTTACAACAACCATCAACAAGTAAGATAGATGTAGAAGGGGAAGAAGTAGATCATAATATGTTAGAGGAATTAGTTGATGATGCGTACGTAGTTTATGAAGCAGAGGAGACTGAGGCTACTGATAATGTACAAGGTTCAGGTGCTCGTGAAGATATCACGATGAACCTTGACGATGACTACCAAAGTTTAAAATTTAAGGTAAACAAACTGTTATACTCTAGCTGTGTGAAAGATCAAACAACTTTACATGCCATGGTTGGTTTGCATAGTTTAAAGACACAATACGGTTTGTCTTTCAATAGCATGATAGGAATTCTAAGTTGGGTGAAGGGCTTACTACCCAAGGAGAATACGCGTCCAAATAGCTATCCCGTTATGAAGAAAAGTTTGAAAGGTTTGGGAATGAATTATAAATCGATTCATGCTTGTGTGTATGACTGCATACTATGTAAGGACATAATTCTCATGTCCGTTATCTTACAGTTTTGTATGTCATACGCCGCTACATTCGGCTACATCTGGCACGTCTCTACACGATCGCTCACGACGGCCTCTATCCGAATTCCAAGAATTAAGCATGCATTATCTCCACTAATATGTCCCACATCTACCTCAACGATTTCACGTTCCTTGATTTTAGGCACAGAATGCAAGTGGAACGCAAGGGAAGTCAAAACAGTGAAATAAGGCTTGATAGGGAAGTTTAAGGGCATTTTCGTAATTTCACATCCATAGTTCGGAGGTCTGGTCAACTGGAAAGTTGAAGAGCTCGCCGCAACGAAGATACTGGAAGAAACGACACCTCAATCCGAGCTACGGTGAAGAAGTTATGACCTTTTGAAGTTGGAGAAAATTCCTTGAAGAATGTTGTTTTTTAACCCCATACCAGAATGGTACCACCAAACCGGTTCGGTGTACCCCAGAATGGGTTCGGTGTACCTGTACGCTGATAAGATTTTTAGAGTTTTAAAAAAGCGGAACTCTTCATCTGTTTTTCCTATAAATACCAACTTCGGGGGAGCTGTTTTGCAAGACTTTAGAAGACGTTTTTGAGAGTCCAAATTACTCTAGTCTTCATATTTTTGAGTCCCAAGACTCATGTTTTGATTCACACAATTTCCAAACCTTTGTGAATCTTTTTGGTAACCCAAGAACACAACGTTGAGTTTGTTCAACCCTTGTGGAAAAGCCGTTCTCTTCTTCATTGCTGCCCTCCTGGAAAGGGAAAATTCCAGCCGCCGACATAGGAAACGACACCTGCGGGTATTTCTGTGTCACACTGTTTCTAGCCGTTGCTTTGAAGGTTTACCGAAGACACCGTGCGTTACACTTGTGGGCGATTATCAGGTTGTATGTAAGTCAATGGTCTTGTAAATTCTTTAAAGTTCTAGAAATAAAAAGTTTTGCCCTTCGGGGATTTTTTCCTTAACTTTGTGGTGCATGCTTTATATTTGATGGGTTGATTTAGATGCATGTTTAAGGGTTGAATTTATTTGGTTTAAAAGTAGACGCTAGTTAAATAAGGGTTACTTGGAAACTTGCGAGTTAATTTTTAATCGGTATCACACAGTCGCATACGACGTTTTTCAAATTGGTATCAGAGCGGGTTACGCTAATTTATCGCGTGATCCTGATTTTTCGAGGATTTATTTTTTTTGATACAATTTGACTTCTCACGTCGTCAAATTGGTATCAGAGCGGGTTACGCTAATTTATCGCGTGATCTTAATTTTTCAAGGATTTATTTTTTTTTGATACAATTTGACTTCTCACTTCGTCAAATTGGTATCAGAGCAGGTTACGCTAATTTATCGCGTATTCCTATTTTTCGCAAAATTTGTGTGATATTGATTTTTTTTGAAAAATTAGTTTTGTGAAAAATTCGCATTTTTTCTATGGAGCACTTATATAATCAGATGCCTATTTTTGACGGGTCTAATTATGCCTACTGGAAAGCTCGTATGAAATCGATTTGAAAATCTATTAACGAGCGTGTTTGGCTGCTTTGCGAAAATGGTTGGACTCCTCCCACTGTCACTGTTAATAACATCACCACTTTAAAACCCGTGTCAGCCTGGACTGAAGATGATTATAAATTATCCAATTTTAATTCCCGTGGTCTGAGTGCTATTTCTGGAGCTGTCTCTCCTGATGAGTTTCGCCGAATTATGACGTGCACCACGTCTAAAGAGGCTTGGGATGTTTTGAAACTGACACATGAGGGTACAAACGCGGTTAAAGAATCAAAATTACAAAACTTGTCCACCCAATTTGAAACTATCACCATGTCTGAGTCCGAATGCTTTGATGATTTTTATGCACGTTTTTCAGACATTGTTAACATAAGTTTTAATTTGGGTGAAGTGATTGATAACACGCGTGTCATTAAAAAGATTTTGAGATCTCTCCCAAAACGCTTTATTCCTAAAGTCACTGTTTTGAACTCTTTAGGAAATTTGAAATCACTTAGGTTGGAAGAACTTGTAGGAGATCTTCAAACCTATGAGATTGACATGTTTCCCAAAACCATTAAGGCTAAGGATAATGGCATTGCTCTAAAGACTCATTTTAAGAAAAAGAAAGAAAAAGTTTGTGAGTCCGATTCTGAGGAAGATTTTGATTTTAAAGAAATGGCCTTGCTTGCGAAAAATTTTAAAAAATTTCTCAAAATGAATAAAGAAAATTCTTCCAATAAAAAGAATGTTTTTGAGAAAAATAAAAAGAAAGAGGAGGCCAAAGATAGTGATAAGGAGGATGAGATCAGGTGCTTTGAGTGTGAAGGGAAAGGGCACATAGCTAGACAGTGTCCTACTAGGATAAGGAGAAAGGGGAAAGAGACTGCTATGCCCGCCACACTTAGTGATAGTAGTGAAGGTGAGGGTGATGAGATTAGTGGTGAGAAGTTTGTAGCTTTTTCTAGTCGTGTGAGCACACCCACCTTGTCCCACAATAGTGCACACGAATGTGATAGTGATGGTTTGAGCGCTTCAAGTGAGGGAGAAAGTGAGAGTGAAAGTGGAGATGAAAGTGAGCTCCAAAAAGCTTTTAGAGATTTGTACACCGAGACCTTGAAAACAAAGAAGTATAATAGGGATTTAGGTCGTCGGGTTTTAGATTTGGAGAAAGAGAAGGAGGTTTTGAGAAAGGAAAAGTGTGATTTGGCCGACACGTTGTCTAGTCTGACGACACGTGTATCCCAACTCGAGAGTGATCTCGAACGTGCCCGGGAGGTCAAAGTCAAGTTTGAGAACGCACCTAAGAAGGTTGAAAAGCTGGTTCTTAAGGGTAAAGGTGAGAAGTTAGGAATAAGTCATGACGGTGCTTCTTCTTCCCAATTAGCACCCGAGTCGGTTCCCACTTTAGTGACTGTTTCACATGTGTCTCACCCTAACCCACCTAGGCGTCCCATTCCTATTAGGAAAGTGCGTCCTAGAGTTTTTGAGAGAGGTGTTCCTAGGCCTATTTATGTTTGTTCCCATTGCAAGAGGAGAGGACACCTTAGGGAATTTTGCTTTAAGTTGGGTTATGTGTCACGTTTTGCTTCTACACGTGTTTCTGGCACACATGCACCCACACATGATACTTTACATTCTCCCGGAGACTACATGTGAGAGTTTGCACATTTAGGTGAGCAAGTTAAGTTCTTAGTCAAATCTTCACAAGAATTGATGGAGGTTTTTCATAAGTTGTCACCACCTTTGGAAAACCCCTCCGCACCTAATGATTGAGGTTTGACTTGTTTACTAGCATAGGGTGACTTTCATGATGTCATTGTTTGCCTATTGCTAGTATGTATCATTTTTGTATATATTTTTGTTTTGAAAAATTTTGAAAAATACAAAAAGATTTTATTTTGACAAAAATTTTTGAAAAATTCAAAAAAGATTTTTGTTTTTTGTTTGCACCATTTATGGATGAACACTTAGGATGACCAAGTCACAACTTCATTCCATTATTTTCATGTGACTATTTGATAGTGTTTTGAGACAATAGGTCAATTCATCCATGTGCTTTATAATGTTTGGAGTCACTAAGATGTAATTAAGTGTTACTTCCTACATGTTTGACTCACTTTATCCTTTATTGCACACATGCACGGATTTGTTTGATTATTGTGCTTGTCTTATCACATGTTGGTTGGGTGTTTTCACTTCAATCCAGTCCTTAAAACAAACCAAGCGCGATAAATTTTGATAAGGAAATTGTGCATATAAAAACCGTTTTGTGAGTTTGTGTGTTTAATTGAGAACGGGGAGGGGCTGCGAAAGGTAATTATCTATCCTTTGCGCAAAAGCCACCGTTAGAAAGGACCTAAAAAATGGAGGAATTTTATTATCCGGGGTCCAAAGAGGTTAAAAGAGCCCGAAAAAATTTAAAGGCAATAAAAAGATATTCATGCCAAAATATGGGCCATTTAGGTTTTTTCACCAATTCTCCAAAGTTTAAGAATTTAGATTACCTCTAAAAGATAATATATTCGAGGGAGTTTGGTTGGAGAATTTAAAACGGGTTTGCACATCCTTGATATGCTTGAAAATGCGCTTTATAATTTGGGACGTTATTGGTGTGGAAATCATTTGACTTTGATTTGTTGATTTGCATAAGACGATGTCATCTAAATTCAACAAATTTTTACACCTAAGGATACTTTTGATGCTCATTCGTTAGGAGTACACGTATGCATCGTGTACATATGATTGATTAAGTTGATTTTCCTATCGAATGTGTTCACACCCATTCATTCCATTCCCATGACTTGGTTGTTTGAGTCTAAATCCATGGTGTGATTTTTTTTGTATCATATTTGTTCAAATTGGTATCTTATCTTTGTATGAAAAATTTGAAAAATTCAAAAATAGTTTGTGCATTTGTTTTTTAGCATCTCCTTGCAAGAGCACGTTTACCATATTGATTGATGCATTGATTTGTATACCGTGACACCCTGCACTTGCTTGTTTGATTCATTCTTCTTATTTGTCTATTTGGGGACATCATAAAAAGGGGGAGAAAGAATTATCATTTTATGGGGGAGTTTGAATTTTGGTGAAGTTTTTGAGATGTTGCTTATGGTTTTATCTTATATTGATATCCATGTTATCTCATTTCAAACTCGATATGTCACGTGGTATTTGCTTTGTCTCATGTGTGTAGGTATGAAGATTGAAGATCTATATGTTGTACACCCTGATGAGAAAATCTTTGAATGTATTGAAGACTTGAAGGTCAAACGATGAAGACTTATTCATTTTTATCTTTCCAGTTTTGGGTTCATGGAAGGGTAGATTTGTATAGGCAATTTTGTTACTTGATAATTCGTATTTTTATGTATGTACCGGCATAGACATAGGGGGAGATTTGTAAGGACATAATTCTCATGTCCGTTATCTTACAGTTTTGTATGTCATACGCCGCTACATTCGGCTACATCTGGCACGTCTCTACACGATCGCTCACGACGGCCTCTATCCGAATTCCAAGAATCAAGCATGCATTATCTCCACTAATATGTCCCACATCTCCCTCAACGATTTCACGTTCCTTGATTTTAGGCACAGAATGCAAGTGGAACGCAAGGGAAGTCAAAACAGTGAAACAAGGCTTGATAGGGAAGTTCAAGGGCATTTTCGTAATTTCACATCCATAGTTCGGAGGTCTGGTCAACTGGAAAGTTGAATATCTCGCCGCAACGAAGATACTTGAAGAAACGGCACCTCAATCCGAGCTACGATGAAGAAGTTATGACCTTTTGAAGTTGGAGAAAATTCCTTGAAGAATGCTGTTTTTTAACCCCATACCAGAATGGTACCACCAAACCGGTTCGGTGTACCCCAGATTGGGTTCGGTGTACCTGTACGCTGATAAGATTTTTAGAGTTTTAAAAAAGAGGAACTCTTCATCTATTTTTCCTATAAATACCAACTTCGGGGGAGCTGTTTTGCAAGACTTTAGAAGACGTTTTTGAGAGTCCAAATTACTCTAGTCTTCATATTTTTGAGTCCCAAAACTCATGTTTTGATTCACACAATTTCCAAACCTTTGTGAATCTTTTTGGTAACCCAAGAACACAACTTTGAGTTTGTTCAACCCTTGTGGAGAAGTCGTTCTCTTCTTCATTGCTTCCCTCCTGGAAAGGGAAAATTCCAGCCGCCGACAAAGGAACCGACACCTGCGGGTATTTCTGTGTCACACTGTTTCTAGCCGTTGGTTTGAAGGTTTACCGAAGACACCGTGCGTTAAACTTGTGGGCGATTATCAGGTTGTATGTAAGTCAATGGTCTTGTAAATTCTTTAAAGTTCTAGAAATAAAAGGTTTTGCCCTTCGGGGATTTTTTCCTTAACTTTGTGTTGCATGCTTTATATTTGATGGGTTGATTTAGATGCTTGTTTAAGGGTTGAATTTATTTGGTTTAAAAGTAGACGCTAGTTAAATAAGGGTTACTTGGAAACTTGCGAGTTATTTTTTAATCGGTATCACACAGTCGCATACGACGTTTTTCAAACTATACTAAAAGGAGTATGAAAATCTCAATCATTGTCAGGTATGCGATGAACCTAGATATGTCCAATCTAATAGAAAGGAAGGCACAAGCTCAAGAGTGCCTTAAAAAGTGTCAAAATATTTTTTCGTTGGGTCGAGATTAAAGCAATATTTCACAGTACCATGGATAGTGAAGGCAATAACTTGGCATGCTAGGGCAGAAGTAGGGGTAATCTCATGCATCATCCTATTGATTTTACAGCTTGGAGGAGGATGAATTATGAGTATCCTGATTTTGCTCAAGAACAGCGCAATATTCGTTTAGCCATATCAACAGATGGTTTCAATCCATTTGGAAATCTAAGAACCATTAAGAGTGTATGGCCGGTGATCCTAGCCCCACTCAACCTTCCTCCTTCACAGTATATGGGACCTGAATTTTTGATGTTGTCTTTGTTGATACCTGGGTCAAAGGCACAAAATGATGACATCGATGTCTACCTGGATCCTTTGGTAGAAGAATTAAATGAGTTGTGGGAGGAGGGTGGGGGATCATTTAACTCTTTTAGAAAAGAAATGTTTACGCTGAAAGAAATGTTAATGTGGGAAATTCATGATTTTCTAGCTTATGGGACATTATCCAGTTGTGTAGTACATGGTTATTTGGGGTGTCCTATTTGTGGAGAGGAGACTGAATCTCTTCGTCTATCCGCTACCTCAAAAAATGTATACCATTTCCATAGGAGTTTTTTTACCCCCGGCTCATAGTTTCAAATTTGGGAAAGGTTCCAATTTTTTATCGGGCGGGGTTGAACATAGGCTACCGTCGAGACAACTTTCAGGATCAAAAATTGAAAGTAAATCTTCTGAATGTGGCCATAATATGCCAGGTAAGAATCCCAAATTTGAGAATGTCAAGCATAAGAAGACCCCAACTGGGAATGAAACTGAGACAAGAAAGGCATGACCTAGGAGGTCAATTTTATTTGACTTTCCTTATTCGAAGAATAACCCGGTACGCCATGTATTGGATTGTGAAGAACCTCGTTAAACATATTGTGGTCACTTGCCTTGTGGGAAGTCATTCGAAGGATGGAGAAAATGCATGAAAAGACCTTAAATCGTTGAAACTTAAGCCACAACTATGGTTAAAAGAAGATAGTAGGGGAAGGACAATAATTTCCCCTAGTTCATTTACGTTGACGAGTAGTAAAAAGAAGGTTCTTTTAGACACAATATATAATTTTAAGGGTCCATCTAATTTTTCATCCAACTTGCAAAGGATTGTGAATTATGCTACTCATGATTTACATAAGTGTAAGTCCCACGATTAGGATGTGATCATGTAATTGGTTCCACTATTGTTTAAGCACTATTTCTCCAAGCACAAGGATTTGCGAAGGGCTATTATGCAAATTAGTATTACCTTCTCACTTTTGTGTAAGAAGGTAGTCAATCAAGAACACATAGTGGCAGCAAAATTGGCGGTGACCGAAGTGATTTGTGTGTTAGAGAAGTACTTTACCCCAGCATTCTTTGACATAAGTGTTCACTTGTTGGTACACCTATGCGAAGAGTCATTTCTTTGTGGTCCAGTTAGATATCGATGGATGTATCCATTTGAAATATTGATGAAAGTTTTTAAAGATTACATCAAGAATACGCGATACATTGCATGATCAATTATAGAGTAATACATCACCATGGAGTCATCAATCTATACTCGGGAATATATGCCTGACTCGACCAACGTTGATGACATTGATGAGTTCGTCGATGATGGTGGTCATGTGATGGAAAAACGAGTGAAATTAACGAGTTTGCAACATGAACAAGAAGCTCGTTATCTATTTGACACATCTGAAGATGTCGAAGAATGGAAAAAGTAAGTTTAAATTTATTTTAAGTTTACATTATTTTAGAATATTTTAGATTATTTTATAGATGATTAATTTTGTAATATCCAGAAAATATGAAGCCCGTGAGAACAATAAAAGACGAAAAATAATGGTACAATCAAACAACGAATTTAGACTGTGGTTGTCACAAGAGGTAATTATAATGAAAATGGTTGTTATTTAATGTTACATTACACTCAACCTTTACAACTAACCTAATTAATTTATCTATATTCTCAGCTCTTAAGGACGAGTGATGCGACATCAAGGCTTGCTCATCTAGCCACTGGACCCTTGTTCATGGCACAAGAGTACAAAAATTATCGATTGAACGGTTACGTATTTGGCGTAAAAGTGTACCAGGAAAGTACAAATGTAAAGAACTCGGGTATTTCATACCTGGCTCTTACTTTCTTTCAAGCGAGCGCAAAAGATAAAAACCTCGTTGAAGCTGAAAAGACTTACTATGGTGTAATTCGAAATATTTGAATTGGATTATATAAGATTCAAAGAGGTTGTATTTTACTATGACTGGGTAAGAGTTGAGGATAAAAATGGTTTTAAAGTTGATCCTGGAACCAATTTGATCATGGTTGACTTGTCCAAGTTGAAGAGAAACGACGACGTGAGCGATCAGCCATTTATTTGTGCATTTTAAAAGGTCAACCAAGTGTTTTACTCGGAGTATATCAATAAAGAGTCGTGGTCTATTGCCCTACATTCGCCAAAGCATCTAAATAGTAGTGTGGATGACTAGGATGCTCCTACCAAATATCAATACATTTTTTATGATAACCCGAATTTGAAACAAATTTTCAATTTGTAATAAATATTCCAATTTGTACTTTATCAATCCAGTTTTAAGGCTTTTAATTGATTTACACTTTATTGTTTTCACTCTTTTTATCTTTCTCTCTTTCCTTTGTATATGTATGTGTGGGGGGAGGGGCAATGTGTGTGTATTGTGCATGTGTGCGGGCAGTAGGGGTGGGAGGGGGGGGATGTTTCAGATTTTTTAGTAATTGTACATATTATGAGTTAGATGTTGTTGTTTTAGAATTCAGAATTGAGATGTTAAACATTAATAATTCATTTGTATTTGTAGTAATTGTACATATTTTCATGTCTTCTTCTAATTCATCTGGATTTGTACTAATAACAATATTTTTTTATAGAAAATGTCCCCTTCAGGTTATTAAGGCGAGGATGATGATGTTATGATGTTGTTGTCTGGGCTCGGTAGTAGCGGAGGCGACGAGGGCACCTCGGCCCCTAGGATCCCTAAATGGGGCAAATTGGGGATGGCCGTCGAGAACCAGACGGGGTTATTAGCGAGATCCCTCGAGCTGGTAAAGACGATCATCGGCCCGGGGTACACTAGTTGGAGGGAGGTGCCAAATGAGCTCAAGTTATCTATTCGGGTGGCACTACAGTTAATGTATTTATATTGATATTTATATTTATATAAATATTTTAATTTCAATTTCGATTTAATTTTCATTTTATATTTATATTTATATTTATATTTATATTTATATTTATATTTATATTTATTCGCAACTAACATTGCATTTGTTGGACAAGAACAATTCAGCCTGGACCCAAAACTACGCGATTCCGTCTTGCGGCAGTTGAGGGAGAAACACAAGACGTGAAAGAAAAATATCCAGACCCGGTACTTTGGGAAGACTAGAGACTCAGTTATCTGAATGCGTGACTCCGTCCCGCCGAAGGAGCCAATCTCAATGGCAAAAGTTATTTGACAATGAGATCGGGTAACGACAATTGGCATCTCGCCAATCAGGGAGGGAAAATTGGGTGAAAAAGACGGACATGCACTACTCCGGTCGGACGTCTTACGCCGTGGTGGAGCATAGGATGATGGTAAGATTTAATTTTTCTATAATTACAGAAATATGTTATTCTGCATTATTTTACTTTGCGGGGACGATACTAATTTTGCATTATTTATTTCAGGGGACGGGGAGTGGCCCTGGGGGTAGGCCATATAGGCTCGATCTTATGTGGCTATTCAGACGAAGAAGGGGAAGGGTAAGGAGGTGTCCCTGATTGTCGCATCCACGATTGTAAGTAATCCGATAGTTTACTTTTTGTTAATTACATTATAATTTTTTTATTTACTTATTTAACTAATCATGTGCTTTTTGTCGTTTTAGGCAAAGCTTAAGGAAGTGAATGAGTCGTAGTCTGATGTTGACAAGGCATCATTTTCCACAGACGCGCTCAGGCAAGTGCTTGGCGCTGATCGCAAGGGGAGGACAAGGGGGTGAGCTCGCGGGTGGAAAAATCTAGGATCATAGGATTGGAGATGAGCAACACTGGGTTGACTTGAACGGTGGACTCGCATGACGCGAAGTTGTCCCGTTTGGAGGCGACGGTCCAAGATATGTTCTCATTCATGAAGAGTTCATTGGGCATAAAACGTAAGGGGAAAGGGAAGGAGAAGGTGGTCGAGGAGGAGGTGGAGGAGGACGAGGATGTGGACCTCGTTGCTTCATCGTCGACACGTGCGGACTCTGATAATCCAGTCCCCTATTTGACTCCCTTCCACTGAGTGTGTTTATACAGATCATATTTGATGGCCAGCAGATATGGCGGGGGTTGAGGGACCCGAATACCGTCAAGGGTATGCCAGTTCATAGACGTGGGCTTCAAGATATAGAGGCCAAGGTGCTCGTAACGCATGTGATACCCGGAAAGGATAACTCACCATTGTGGTTGTGTGAACAATGAGGCACGATGAATATACAAGGGTGTATGAATTCGTATATCGTGTGGCCTATCCACCTCATCAAACCTACCCCAGACATGTAGTGACATTATTTGAATTGTATTGATTTAAGTTGTTACATTTGAATTATATCGTGATGCATATTATCTTGAATGTATATTTGCATTAACTTTATTTTAATTAGATATATGACGTTTAAACAGGTACAACGTTGCTATAACAGCTACAAATATACTGTTGGTCAGTGGCAGTGGCCATACTGCCCAGCAGATCATTTTTTAATTCTACCCAGAATTGTCAGGGTCATTGACCATGACAATTTTTTAAACATTGCCACGACTTTGTTATACCATGACAAATATTGTCAAGGTCATAGATCGTGATAGGACCATGACTTTTTAAATAACCACATTTGAGTCACAAAAGAGTTTTACCTTGTCATCGAGTTATTCTTTGAACATTAGGTCCTTATAGTCGCCTCATTTTTTGATGCCCTGAAGTTGAACCTTAATGCATACTCTGCGCATGACCCCTTTAATATCTCTATGATTAGTCATCCCATGTAACCTTATTTGTTAGAAGATCCATCCACATGAACCACCCACACTTCCTTACCTCTACTAACTTTCTGACTAGTGTCACTACCTTCAATGCCTGCAAATTTTGCGATGAATTAAGCAATTCAATATCCCTGAACATCCACCTTTCGCTTATAGTGCATATAGAACTCCCAGAGCTCAACTGATCTCTTTACCAGTGGTCCAATAAAACCATAAAACCCAAAAATTTCCTTAAGGCCATACTAAAAGCTCACTTCTCTGGGTGTACATTCATTTGCTGGCGATATAGGATTTTAAAGGTCTCCTCTAAACTAGTTATATGATCCTCCTTTTTCATACTATTCAATAGCGTATCATCAATGTATACTTCCAATGTCTTCCCTAATTTTTCCTTAACCATCTTCTTAAAGAGTTTCTGATATGCTTCTCCGATGATATTTAATCTGAATGGCATCACTCGGTAGCACCATATTCCTCGGTCCATTACAAATAAGGTTTTCTCTTCATCAACTGGGTGCATTTGGATTTGGTTATATCCGGAAGAATCTTCCATGAAAAAAGCATTTTGTGCCTTGTTGTGGCATCCACCAGTGCATCAATCCTTTGTAACGGGTATGAGACTTTTGGATAAGCCTCATTTAGGTTATAGTAATCCATATTAATCTGACACGTGTCATTCTTCTTTGAAACCATCACCACATATGATGACAATTCAGGGAATTTGATATCCCAAATGAAGCCTGCATCACGAAACTTCCCTAATTAAATATGGGTTTCTTGATTCCTCTTCGGGTTGAAATACCTATTCTTCTATTATATTGGTCGGATGGAAGGATTGAGTTTGAGTTGATAGGATATTATAAAAAAATTAATGAGACTAACTCGTCCCTTAAATTGGTTAGTGATAATCCCACATATACAACCCTCTTCAAACGGTTATCGAATAGTGGGATCGAGAAAATATTTTTAATTAGGGACCCCACAGTCGGTTCATCTCTCATATTTATCCCATCTACATTGAATGACTCCATCTTCTTTTTTAGTGATGAGAAGTTAAAACTCCTAGAACACGAATGACCCCCATACACTGTTGACATCATGTTCGATGTTGGAAACAAAAGGGTGAGAGATTTAATTAATAAAATTGTATCTAGTTTTCTTAGGGTCATTTGGTCGATCACCACCTTGTAGGAAAATAACCCCTCCCCTACTCACGTTGAACCTAAGCCACCTGATATCAAATCAGTGTGGAATCGATCATTTGCATCAGTGGTTGCTTACTCTTCAAACAATCAAACCTTTAGTCTAAAAACCCCCATCAATATTTAAGGGAGAGCATGATGTTTTATTCTCTAAAGATGATATAGAGACCCTCTCCCAATCATTCAAACATGTCTTGATAGGTAAGTTTTCCCATGGTAGGCCATCTATGGAAGAAATACTCAAGATTTTCCATACATTTTCCCTCAAAACAACTTTATGTGTTGATTAGACTTAATTCAGAAGAGGACTTTTCAAGGATGTGGATGCGAGATACATGGTATGTAGGCAAGTTACCCATGAGAATATCTAAATGGACACCAGATTTTTTCACTAATTTTGAAAGTCGTTTATCTCCAATTTGGATATCATTTCCCCAATTCCCAATTCATTTTTCTCAAAACTATCTCTTTTCTCTATCGCCCAATTAATAGGTAAACACCTCCCTCTTGATTCATCTATGGTTGATTTCAATAGACCAAGTTTAGCATGTGTGTGTGTGGAAGTTGATCTAACAAAGAAGATCTCTAAGATAATTTGAATTGGATGCGATGATTATGGATTTGGGCAAGAAGTTAGGGTTGAAGATATGCCTAAATATTGCAAGAATTACTGCAAAAAAAGCCAAGATGAGGAATCTTGCATTTTCTTGCTCCCAGGACAAACAGTTAAAGATAAGAAACATGGAGAATTTAATCCCAAAAAGATATTATAAAAAGAGACCAAATATGACAAAGAAGTTCCCAAGTTAATTAACCAAAATAATCTCATAAATCCCATTCAAGAAGATCCTCTGAAGCCCTCTGAAGACCTACAAAAAGAGAAGATTAAGGATAATAATATCCTAAACCATGAGGAAAAGCCAGATATATCAACACCTGTTGTTAGGAAGAAAATGGAATGGAAAATTAAAGGATTGTAACATCAAGACCAAAGTAAAGTGAACCAAAGTTAAGAAAATGAATGTAATGATGATCTTGAGATAGTATAATGCCTGAAATCTCCAATAAGTATAAGCAATCCTGATATTGATGAGAAACTAGAAGCCTAGCTATTGTATTTAACTGATGGGGAGGATAATGTAAGCTATCATACCCCTATGATTGAGGAACTACAATTGTTTGTCAGTTAACTTGAGGTGCAGATATGTTCAAAAAGTAATAGAACAATACCAAAGTTTGTTCAGTTACGGAGAAGAGAAAAATTATGCAAGACCGTATGTTCAAAAGAATAACAAGATCTACTTCCAAAGGTGTCACAAACTTTTTGCCATCAAAATATCAATGATTAACTTGATTGTGTGGAACATTAGAGGGGTAGCTAAGAAATCCTCAACCAGAAGACTTAATCTTTTCAAAAAGATACATAAAATTCCTTTTTTATCTCTTCTTGAACAAAAAGTGATATGGGGAAATTGGACTTATATAGGAAGAAATGGGGTTTTAAAGGTGCTTATAGCAATCTAAATGGGAAAATTTGGATGCTTTAGAGATTTGATGTTTCCATTCGATGCCTTTTTGCCCATCACCAACATGTCAGTTTTAAGATTAACCACCCAAATTTTAAAAATCCTTTGGTTTATACCATTGTTTATGCTAAGTTCACTAAGGAAGACAGATTAGACCCGTGGAATCAGATGTCATGTGTAGTAGGTCTATCTCAAGATCTTCCTCGTGTTTTTATAGGTGATTTCAGTGTAGGTGTGGATCAAAATGAGAAGTTGGGCGGCAATGACATTGATCAAGGATCAGTTGATGATTTTATCCATGATATTGAAGATAGTTGGATATTGATTTGGGTTCCAATGGAAATAAATTTACCTGGCGTAATAATAAATACGAGGAGGATCTTATCATGGCCAGGTTGGGTAAGTGCTTAGCTAGTCCAACATTCATCTCTCATTTCCATTTTTTCCAAAATTAGTCACTTCAATAAAATATCCTTTGGCCATTCTCCTTTACTCCTCTCTATTAATACCTCTTTAGACTCTCAGCCTAAACCTTTCAAGTTCTAACATATGTGGTGTAACCATCCCCAATTCAAAGACCTTGTTTAGTAGTTCTGAGAACCAAACTTGAATAATTCAGCCATTAATAAGTTTGCAAAGAAGCTTCAAAGGTTAAAGAGAATTCTAAAGCAATGGAATAGGGAAAGTTTTAAAGATGTTTTTCAAACAGTTAAGAACCTTGAAGATGAAATTATTCAATTGGACCTCTACTATGAGCCTGATAGAAATAAGAAAATATAATGGCGTTACAAAATAGGAGAGCAAATCTTATTCAAGCTAAAAAAAACAAAGAAATTTTCTGGACTCAAAACGCTGCACAAAATTGGATTACTCAATGCGATGCCAACACAAAGTTCTTCCATAACTTTGTAAAGGATAAGACTCATAAGTTGCGTATCCTCTCTCTTAGAGATGATTTTAGTGTTGTTATTACAAATACTAAAGATATTACAAGGCATATTCTAGATATTTACCAAAATCAATTGGCTGTTGATCCTTTCATCCCAATATTATATGTTTGTGTTACTATCCCTTCTATTGTCACCAATAAAATAAATGTCTCACTAGAGGAATTTACTAATGAAGAAGAAGTCCTTTTTTTCTATTTCATACCTTAACGAAGAATCTGCCCCGAGAACTGGTGGTTTTGGAGGATACTTTTACTGGTCTTATCGGTTAATCATTACAGAAGTTTTGATATGTACTACTAACTCTTATTTTGCAGGTTTTGATCTTCCTCGGAGTTGTACTAGTACTTTAATTATACTAGTTCCAAAAGTGAAGGTTCCCAAGAATTGGGGTGACTTAAGGCTAATTAGCTTATGCAATTTTTCTTTCTAGATTATAGTAAAGATCTTAGCTTCTAGACTCTATACAGTGCTTCCTTCTATTATCTCTCCAAATCAAAGTGTTTTTATGAAAGGAAGGGCTATCCAAGAGAATGTACTATTAGCTAAAGAGATGTTCAATAATTTGGGTAAGAAAAGTCATGGTGGTAATGTTATTTTCAAATTTGATATGGACAAGGCATATGATAGAGTCCACTAGGGGTTCTTAATGCAAGTTCTAAGGGATTTTGGATTTGCGGAGAGGTGGATCGACCTTATATAGAGGAGTATATCCAATAACTAATTCTCAGTCACCTAGACTTTTCATTCTCTCTGCTAAATTCTTGAGTAGAGGCATTAATAACTTGATGTTATTAAGAAGGATTTTTCTTTTTTATCATCACAATGCTACCCCCTTGATATCACACTTAGCCTTTGCAGGTGATCTGATTATTTTTATTAGAGGTGACAAAAGGAGTCTTAGTCACTTGAAGGAATTCTTTTAGTATTAGTTTTGCATTTCTGGTCAGAAAATTAACTGTACTAAGAGCAGTTTTCCTATAGCCTCTAATTGCACACCTGCCTTTAGGACTAAGATAGCAGCCATTTCTTGTATTTCCCACAAGAATTTGCCTCTTAAATACCTAGGGTCCCCCCCCCCCCCCCCCCCCTTCAAAGGTAAAAACAATATTAAATACTACTTTAGCCTTATTCTCTCTTTGAGATCTAAAATTTCTAGTTGGTAATCTAAGATTCTCTTTATAGGAGGTAAAATCATTCTCTTAAAGAATGTTCTCTCTTCTATACCAAAATATTTGTTGAGTTGTCTAGCCCCTACCAAAGATGTCATTCTTAAAATTCATAACATATTTAAGAGGTTCTTTTCGGGAGGAAATGAAGACGAATGTTGGAAGCATCAATGGGAGAAATATGATCTTATTTATAGAGATTGCAAAGAAGGAGGATTGGGCCTAGTTAATCTTTTTAGTCTTTCAAAAGCCTCATTTATGAATATTTTCTAGAAGTTAACCACTAAGACATCTCGTTGGTCCTCTTTCATGTTGAAAAGATACAAATATAACAGTGTGTAGTCTATTGGGGCATCTCACACTTGGAATCACTTGATGAAAATTAAATATCAATGCTTAGACTTCATGTTTTTTCAAGATGATAAATGGTTTTGGTCTACTAATACCTCAGGTGAATTCACTCTTGCTTCAACACATGTCATCTCTAAAGATCACATTCCTTATTCTTCTATTCATAGCAACTTTTGGGATCCTCACATTCCTAAAAAATGCTCTATAAATCTCTGGAAAATCTATCATAATTGTTTTCCCCTTGATGTTAATATCCATTCTCTTGGCACTAGACTCTGTTTTAGATGCAAGATTTGCAAACAAGACATAGAACCTATGGAACACATGTATTCGCTTTGTCGTAAAATCTCTCGTGTATGGAAGTTTTTCTCAAACCTAATGGGAATTGAAATGTCCACTTTTAATTTTTCCTCCATGATCCACAGTTGGCTGATTAAAAGTGCTCCTTAAGATTATGCTAAGTTTCTTTGAAACTGTATTCCAAACATTATTTGTTGGGAAATATGGAAAATTAGAAACCAATCATTGTTTGAAAACTCTTAATTCGATGGTCAAACAATTATTTTCCAATCTATAAAATTCAATTCTTCTCTTTGCAAAGGTTTGACCTTCTCTTTTAGTTGTTCTTTATTTAATAGAGGTATTTGGAACACTTTTAATATCTCTATCAAACCTAAAATTAGGATTCCCAAACGTGTCAAATGGATCCCTCCTCCTTATTTATGGTTTAAATTGAATATTGATGGGTCTTCTAAAGGAAACTAAGACAATAGTGGCATGGGGGTATTTTGAGAAACAGTAAAGGTGATCTTGTCATTGCATTTGCTTGCTTTGAAGGAATTTTTATGAATTCTACTGTGGAGATAAAAAATCTTATGGATGGGACTTGAATTATGTTTGGACTTTGGTATCAAATATATGCAAATTGACTCAGATTCTTCATAGTTGATGTTCTTGCTAATTTTGGATCTAGATCTCACACTACTTCCATATTCAATAATCTATTCGATATCCCTCCCATGGCCAGAGGGGCTATAAAACTAGACAAGATTGGATGCTTTTATTTGAGATATTCAAAATGAGTTATTTTTCTATATTTTGTAATGGGGCTACCATAAAGCCCCATATTTATTGATTTCTATGTCTTTTGCTTGTAAGGTTTTTTTTCCATTGGGAGGAGATATTTCTTCTCATTAATAATATTTATGGGGATCACTTCCCTATTTAATTAAAAAAAAGCACCTTATAGGCCGAAGACGATCTGATTACCATAAATTCCACTTGCAATGTAATCGACCTAGGGATTCTCCCTATCGTTATTTGTAATTTGATCAACCCCTCTAGGTATACTTGATCTCCCGATAAGTTTAAGATCAGTCCCATCACTGGATTTAATCGTACTTTACCCAGCTTGATTCACTAAAAACACACATAATGAATGGTGTCCGTCGATCTCCCTGTGTCGATCATGATCCTCTCGATCATCCAATTTGATATTAATTCCTCGATCAGGAGGGGATCATTATTTAGGGTGTTCAAATCGTGAGAATCCTTCAATGTAAAAGTGATTCCCTCCAAATCATGTGAAGGTTTCTCAATATAGACATCCATCAACTCCATTTTCTGAATATTATAATCATTTCGAGTTGATGTTGATTCTCTTCCAGCCAAAAATCATGTTAATCCTCCTATATTTTCTATAATAACTACCTCCTTTCGCTCTACAAGCCTCTATTCTCATTACTTTGTTCAAATTGTGTTGGTCTTACCTTTTCTTATTATACCACTCTTCCTGCTTTCCACCTCTTTCGCCCACGAACTCTCATAGATTTCCCCATTTGTATCGTGACCGGAGTCACGGTGCAATTGATAATAAAAATTGGATTTATGTTTAAAGGGTCTATTATTGGTCTTGTTCATCTACCTCAGTATCTTCAAGTCAACCATAGTACTCAACACCCATTTCACGATCATATTGAATGGAGTATACTATTCGATTTGGTTCTGTTTTACCCTATACTTCCCCTTTCAGGGGAAACCTCCACATGTTTTGGTTGTCTCCTTGTATTCCCTCCCATAAGTATCCCACCAAATGAGTGGGTTATTGGATGTTGATGGTATGGTCTGTATGGATGTGCTACTGTACCTTCTTCATAAACTCGTACATGTTAATAGGAGTGTTCTTTAATAAGTAATAGATATTGTTATTATTATATGACCAAAGCAGGAAGGCTGAGATGACCACTTTCTCATTCGGGTGGTTGATCAAGATAAAATCATCATTAAGTCTCTTCATATATTTCCTAAGAATTCCATTCTTAGTCTTGAGGACGTTGAATAGGGAGTCAATGGCTTTTCTAGGCACCTTACTTCCTATAAAATATCGAATGAACCATTTTAAGAGCTCTATAAAGCATGTAATGGAGTTTGGTGGTAGGCAAATTGACCAGGTCCTAGTAATCCCCTTTAAAGTCTTAATGAAGGCTCGACAACTGGCCTAATCTAAACTAGAAAGGACGTCCATGTGCACCTCGTAATGGTCTATGTGATCCTCAGGATCCGTCGGCCCATTAAACGAATCCATCATTGGGAGCTTGAAATTAGATGTCTTGGGATAGTCCATCACCTATCGATAGAATAGAGATGCATGTCAGGCATTTTTGGCATTTATGATGATTATTCGGAGTGATGAATTGCCTAGGCAGTATCGCTCTTTTAATGGTGGACGAGAGTGCCAATGGGTTTGTAGGTGTAAAGGAAACCTCATTTTCTAGGTTTTTTCTATCGACGGGACTTAGTATACTTGTTAGTACAATGTTGGTGACGGGATAGGTCATAAATAACTCATAATTTTGGCGAGATGGTCTTGGAGGTCTTGCTCTTGCTCCCTGAGGCCATTAATGGCCTGATTTAGTTGGTTATCGCTCATGACTTTGGAAATTATCTTTCCCATGTATGACGACAATGATGTTAGGGAAAAAATATGATAATGAAGTAATAATAATGTTCGATAATGATGAAAGAATTAAAGTACAATAAATAAAATGGACACAATATCTACGATGTTCGGTTAGGCTGAATCTACATCTGTGGGACTAAGGGACTGGGGAGTTCTTTTTATTAATATAGAGAAAATGGAGAGTGTTTTTACATGAAGCTTAGCCCTTATTTTAGTACTATATGAGGCTTTATATACACATACTTACACAGTTACTCCAATTTTATCACATTCACGTTAAGGGAACTTGAGTTGAGTGGTACACATGTTCGATCCTACTTATTGCGCATGCTCCCACGCTTCCTATTCACAAGTATAGTGGTTTTCCTTTATAGAGAATGTGATACCTTTTTGAAGTAAGGTTTTAGTTGACAAATTATCAAGAGTTCAAATTCACCAATGATAATTAGGTTGATGAAGATATGCATTTCGCTATCTGTTTGGACCATTGGACCACAGATTCCCCGCTCGGTGGTAGCCAATATCCATTCAGCTGTTCCATGTGACATATGTGTTCGGATCTGAGTTGACCAGAAATATCCCTCATCAGGTGTAATTTAATCTTATTATATCTAAATCTATACAAGTAGGGAAATCATTATGTAAGTATGTCTGAGATCATAATTATGTGATATCCGTGTCCGTAAAGGATCTTAGATTGGGAAACCCATTGAGAGACTTATAAGTTTTAATTTTATCAGTAACCCTGATCACTATATTATTTTATAATCGAGTAAATCATCAAATAAGTTAAAATCAAATAAGAAGTTGGTTAAAATCAACTAGCGTCGAATTAATTTGACCTCAACTTTAACCAAACGAGAATTTTATTCTTAACGCGGGGAATCATATTATATACCATAGAAACTTTACTAACAAGACTTGATCATTCGAGTGATGTTGAGATATAAAATTGGAGTACATTCGTGATTATTTAGTAGAATTAATTACGATTAAACGAAAAAATGAATTAAATTGGGGGATATTATTTGGGATTTTTGAGTACATGTCTAGAAGACGGTATAATGATTTTGTCTTGGGTCCTCAGTATATTCCATTTACACAAATAGCGGGCCTAGACACTCTGAAACTAAATTTAGCCTAAGACCATGACTTATACCTATGTGTATTAGTGATATCTAGGGTTTTAAGTTGACTACTCACTATTGAGGGTTAAAAAGGGAGAGGAAAAGTATTACTTGCATTTTTGGAAGGGCTGTAAAGAGATAAGGCCATATCTCACTCAAAATACCGATTATTCATCTCTAATACTTCCCACACACATAGGCTTATTTGAAAGTATCATACCCTATAAGATCCTAGGTTTTTGGTGTGTCCTAATAAAAGTTTTTTGGGATAAGAAAATGAAGTCCATTTATATTTTTCAAAGTCTATTTTTCCTCATTCGGATCACCTACAAGATCCCCAGACTTATCGTGATTCGAAACCCTAGGTTTATGTTTTAAACCTAATTCTTATTTTATCTGTTTCTTACATAATCAATCAAATATTTTGGGCAGAATAATTGTCAAAGTTTTTCTGCAGATATCAATCCCGAACAATTTCTAGCGTAGCCCCTGTTATAGACATGTTTTAAGAAAATCCATATTATTTACCAGAAAAAATCCTAGGCTTACAGTTACACCCCGCCTAATTAAATACCGGGTGATCAATCCTTTATTAAATTAAAATCAAGGTGAACAGTTGGTTCATTCTTAGCTTCACTATCGTATATTTAAAATTTCCAAATTTAAACACCATGATTAATTAAGCTATGTGTCAAAACCATTTAAAACCTTATTTCCATTTTATTAAATCCAATTATAAAACCTTTGACCATTAACAGTTAAGAGTCACACATTAAGTATAAGAATATAAATGAACATTCAAGACTTTAACCATCGATAAAAAATCCCAACTTTAAAATACTAAAGGAAAACATCCTGACAGTAATAAATCCCGAAGTAAAGATACTGAAAGTAAAAGAATTACAATCTCTGACAAAACCAACTGAATAATGAAAAAGGGAGACACATGCCCCATTGGATAAAACTGAACTAGAAGTGGAGTCAACAATGAAGTCATCTAAACAATGGCCTGCAACTCCCACAAAAGCTACAACACGTACCATCCAAAGAATCCTAAGCATGACGCCCCTGTGGCTGGGCACCTGTAATACATATATATATATACAAGAGAGAAGAGATAACAACAAACGGGTCAGAGCCCGATTGTAAAACAGTTTTAAAATTGTTTAGCAAGTATTTAAAATGCTTACCGGCTAATGAAACAATCATATTAGTATGCGACACTCTCTTGAGAAATCTCACCTCTCATCTAGTGTGCACGTCTACCGTACTAATGAATCTCATATATCTCTCTAACTTATTCTCCATAAGTCTTATCATGTGAAATTAAGGTTATGTTATTCAGTTTTAGAAAATCTATCTCTTCAAGATTTCTTACGTTAATTAGAATAACTCCGTATCGTTATAACGTTTCCGAATACTTATAGTGAAATTGAAAATTTATACATTGCTTAACTTCTTTCACGCACAGTAGAAAGTTCTCATATAGATATACGTATATATATTAATTACTCGTATAATATATATACAAACAACACCCCACATAAAATCTATGGTGCTAGTCTTCCATATATAAGTATATATATGCCAATCACTCATATAATATATATACTAACGGCACCCCACATAAAAACTATGGTGCTGCCATACTCTGCTATCAAGTCCCCGTACCCCACAAACTAAGGGAAATACTAGTTCGGAATCACTCTCGAACTGTATTAACACAAAACATAAACAAATAGAGGCGAAGCATAGTTCCAAGTCACGAAGAGGTCAACACATACCCTCTTGTCTCTTAAGACCGTCTGACTATCAATCAGATAGCCTGTACCAAGGAATCCTATGTTCTAGTGTACGAGTCAATATCCCCCATAAAGGTCCCATCCCGAGTGTGATTTTTACACATAAATAATATATGCACAATCACACCGTCATATATATATATATATATATATATATATATATATATATATATATATATATATATATATACATCCCCATTGTTGAATTAGGTGCGCTCACGACCCATAATTATAATTATTCGTTATTACACATTTTACTCGATTATCTCGTATAACGGACTCGTTCATTTTATTCTCGTAATTAAGTTATTCTAAACTCACTTCTCGTCTCTCGAAGTATTATCTTTACCTAAGTACAATTTCAGTAGGCCCTCACTCACCTTCTAATCCAACTTCCAAGAAATTTTGATTATTTAATCAACGCACGTGTGATTTCCTAAGTATGAATATATCCCATTTGCCCTTCCTTTCCCTTTTCACATTAAAATCCCACATAACGGGGTTTATCTTGGCCCTACTGGTCCTTTTAGTGTTTTATTATGTTCTAGCAACTCTAATCAAAATTACTACGCATCAAATCGGATTAAGCTAACACGAGGAAAAATGCAGTTTTCCAGGAGGGGTCGATCGATGCTCTAGGCTCGATCGATCGATCAAGCAGTTATGGCGAAACTACAGAAAACCCGGCTACGAAAATCTTACCCCAAACTCATCCAAATCATCATGTTTCAGTCCCAAACTCCCAACCACTTATAGTACAAGTATTGTATACCCATATAAACAATATCCTACGTAAAACATGCGAGTTTTCATCAACTATAACAAAATAAAAGGTAAAATCTATATGAATCTCAAGAACCCTAATATTTTTATTTAACTTAGTTTCTTCCATCCTTTTTCCAGATTTTCTATCATTAACACTATGGAAATTCGTGATTCAACCTCTACATGTGAAATGGATTTCCAGAATATGATCTTTACCTCTACAACATAAAATTTTTGTCTCCAATTAATGTTTTCTTTCAAGAACACTAATTCTAATCAACCCTAGACTAATATAAAAGATGAATTAACGTGATTAAAGCAAGATCGATACTTGCCTGAAATTCAAAGTTCTGATTTGTGGAAGAATTTGGTGTGGTTGAGATCCTCGTTGCGCGATCTCCCATTTGGTGGTGACGGCGGTGCAACCGGAGGAGTTCTTGGCCTAGAACTCCTTGGAAAGCTTCCCCTCTTCCTCTCAAATGGCCGTCATTAGTTTTTTGTTATGCTAACCCTAGAAGACAACACTTACCATCTGATATAACCCTAGAAAATTCGTGGGTTTAATTACCCAAAATTACGAAATGTCCAAAACGCCCTCCCGGGGTATTAATTAAGCCTAAAAACGCCCCGAGACCCAAACTAAACCCCGGGGTACATTATTTTGACTATCTCGACCCTTACGGATACTTTGGCACACTCGAAATGACCATACGGGCAACTTATAATTTATTCACTTTATATAATATTAATTTAGTCCGGACACGACACAGGCGGGTCCCGACTTAATTTCCATAATTGTCATTTTATTCACACGTGACAATTTTTATAAAATAAATCTCATATTTTACTATACTCATCCAGTAACATTCAACAATTTCCATTATTTACTAACTCTCGTCACGCTAGTAAATGTTTAAAACAATTTTTCGGATTAAAATTAAATTAATCTATCTCAATTAAATTTAATAAATCCCTAAATTTAAAACCACTAAAAATACGGGGTATTACATACTGCCCCCCTAATAACGGAATTTCGTCCCGAAATTCAGAAAATAAGGCCTACCTGGTAGAACAATTCTGGATATCTATTCAGTACGCAAACTATTTACATAGTAAGGCACTTAATTACTATAGCCCCCGCCTCACAGTAAGCTTGATTAACATTCTCATTGGGGACATTTCACATGGTGCTCCTAACCGACAACATTCGCATAGGTCATGCCTATACATTATAAATTTCAATTACCTCACTATCATTGGGAGGCCGCACCTCACTACATGACAACTGTTCGGATTTATCTATATACAAAATTCCCATTTTGAGAAAACCATACGAACATTTGACCACTCTTGTTCGCCTACGAAAGTCATGGAATTCCACCATAGTTATCGGATTATTCTCGACCAATCCAAAATTCTGATTAACCACACACCTATAAACATACATAAGGATAATAGTTGATGTTCTTCCACACCAAAACCTTAATAAGCACCTCGTGCGCGACAAACAGGTATGAGTGCTTCTACAGAGCAATCCTGAAATCACCGTACCAAGATTTCAAAATTTCCTTCACGTGGCTTCACTAATCTTTAATCACCGTGCGCCTATTCCCTGGCTGAGGGTGATACATCTTACTCGAAATGAAACCTTATCTCCGTTGGTTCCTGAAATCCCATATCAAAGGTGGGATTCACAAATCTCATCCCGATTTAGGAATTAATACTGTGTCGGACCACATACTGGCGCGATCCTTCCTTTCAAAGGAAGCCTGGGGCACACTAGTTAATATTGTAAACTACCCCAAAGGAATATCAATCACTTCCTTCTTGGGTGACTTAACTCACATGTTTGGATGAACCTTTGATCTTGTTTTGAGGATGGCAACCCGTCCAAGAAACTTTACCGACTTTATCAACCTCTTCCAATTTCATGAATTGTCGATAAATACAAAATTCTCTTGATGATTCTCCTCTTTCAATCGAACTCTACCTATGGGCAGTACATGAAGAGACTACTCACTACGTCCCACTATACATCGATTTTTCCTTGAAATCTCTCACATTAAGTGACATGTAATACTCCTCTTCCTTCCTTGGTGTATGCCAAAAGTTTCGACTCGTCCTCTTTTCTCCACGATGCGCACTTCTGGATCTTTTATACCATACTAACATCATCACTCTTTGCATGCGCAAGTCCCTCTCACACTTGACTAATAACAACTCTGCTCCGAGTGTTCTTCATAGTAATTAAATTCTACTCTATTCAAGGAATACCCCTTCTTAAATGGCTTCCCACAGCTGTAACAACCCGCCTAATTAAATACCGGGTGGTCATCCCCATACCAAATTAAAAGAGAATATACAGTTGACTCATTCTTAGCATCACTGTCAAAAACATTTACAACTCACCCAATACTCAATTAAGCTGGGGTTAAAAACTTTTCAAATTTTAATCTCAACAAAATCCATTTTTAGTTTAAGAATAACACAATAAATTTTATTCTACAACACTTAACTGAACAGATAACACAAAAGAATGTAAATGAAATTGGAATAAACATTCCCAAATAATATTAATCCATAACAGTAATCCCATCAATAACAACTGTATTAAAAAGACCCGAATACAATAGTATTTGACCCCGATAGAAAAAGATAGTTGAATTCTTTGGGTGACATGCCCTAACTAGAATATCACTGTGAATCAAAAGAAGATAAGCGTCTAAGCAACATTCCATAACTCCATAGCTCGTCAAGATGGACTAAGGTTGGCATCCCTACTGCTGAACACCTAATATAATAGATACAATAGAAAAGAAAATATGCAAGGAAACGGGTCAGACCTCGATTGTGAAAATGATTTTTAAAACAACAAGTATTTAACAAGTGCAATAAATCATTTATTATGTACATGTTAGCATCCAACTCTCACTTGCTATTCTCGCCTCTCAACAAGAGTGCACACTTAACGTTTCCTATTAACCTCCTTGTTAACGGCTCCTCATTACTAATTTCCATCATATGATTTCATTCCCATATCATAACCCCGTATGTCCCATACCATACGTTATAATTCTTCATATACATTTCTCATTTATGAATTGTTTCTCATTAACATGAATCAAGATTTTCAATTGTTTAAAAATAAACATTCATTAACTTACTTCAATTCTTTTCTCAATTACACCGTATCTACAATTATCACACAGTAGATGATTTAACCACAATGTATCCATTCATTCATTTAATCCATTATATATATTCATATATAATACGGCACCCGAGTCACATCTGCGGTGCAATGCATTACTCTGCTATCATGTCCCAATATCGCTGGTCGCCAAACAGGAGACAAAAGGTTCGGTAAGGAAACCTCGAACCACAAACAACAACACAGTCATTGGAGGCGAACATAGTTCTCATACCCATGGGTCACGCGCATACCTACGTTCCCACAGTCAGCGGACTTATCAACTCCCCGATAAGTCTTCCATAGACCTATGTTCTTGAGAGACAAATCAAAGATCCCATGGATTCATCAGGATATGACTGCCCTCACGCTCAAAGCTCCCGTCGATAGATGGTAAGCTAGGTATGTCATACACATAATCATTAATCAATCAAATAGGTATTATCATACCTATAATATACTATCAACAAGGTACATATATTACCCTTAGATTATACATAGCATTATATCTCTTTAAATCCCACATATTAAAATGTCATAACTTTACTTCTTAATTTAATTATCCCCGAGCCTCACTCAATACTCAAGGTTCAAATAGGTTTTTTCCTCAACGTATATTCAGTAAGAAGCCACTAATATCCTACTGGTCCATACCATCATATCTCCCGAATTATTATGAATTAAGCTCTCGCTTTCATTAGGGTTAAAATCGATAGTTTTAAATCTCTTATAAACACCTCTTCTTTCACTTAGGATTAAACCCTCTTGTAAACTTAAGGATACCCAGTTATTTTATTCAATCACCCTTACTGGTCCTATATTTAATCCTCATGCATGCCAATTACAATCCAACAATTTAATCTAGCAACCGAAATTCCTTTAAATTAGTTATCATTATTCTCAATCAATTAAATCCCAATCAAATTAATCCAAGTCTTAACTAGGGCTTATGGAACTAATATAAGTCTCATAATATCCAATTAATAATCACCAAAGGTCTACCAAAAGTTTGGGATAAGAACCAATATTAAAAAGGAACAACTATAGAAATTCTGGGGAGGTCGATCGATCAAAGGCACGGGGTCGATCGATCGATCACTCCAGTAACAGCCCAATTTTCTGCATTTCTGCAACTACGGGTTTCACCCTTTTTATTCATTCCATCCTTCATATTAACAGCCAAAATGACTTATAATAATTACTACATGATGTATCAACATGTACAAATGATTTCTAATGATCTAAACATCCTAGATACATCAAAAGATTGGATTAAAAAACATGTTTATATCCTTATCTCCACAAAATTATCTACATATCATCTTCAAGAACACATCAATGGTTTTCATAATTTCTTCAACATATTCATGACTATTTCGTGGATTATTATCAACCTACAACATGAGTTTAATTCCTATATCATTTTAGTTTCCAGAAATCCATTTAATAACTCCATTATTATTATTAAATACTTGGATTTACTGAAGGTCTGGTCCTTTAGTGTAGTATATCTCCGGTGGTTCTCCCTTGTCTGGTTAGCCTCCGGTTGTGGTTGGTGGTGGTGACACTTAGTTCTTAGTTCTTCTCCTTCCCAAGGGAACTCTTCTCTTCCCAAGCACCCTTTCACTCTCTATACGAAGATGACTTCTCTAATTTGTGAAGAGTATATGTATAACCCACGTACACTTAATCTACCAGTACTTATAATAGGACAAAATCCCAAATCACTATTCATCCCCTAGAAAAATGACCAAAATGCCCTTTTGGGATGTCTATTCATTTCCAAATGACTCGAGACTCAAAATTAACATCCAAATAGACTTTTCTGACTATTTCGAACCTTCTGGATGCAACGACGCAGTCAAAATGACTATAAGGTCGATAGAAAATAAATTTTGCTTTTTAATTTAATAAATTAGTCCCGACACGTCCCATACCGCGTCTGACTAAAAATCCAAATTACCAAAATTATATCACACCATTATAACAATGGCATCATATTCATATATTACCTAAATATCTTTAAGTAATATTCAGAATTATCCATTTTAACATCCACCATTCGGATAAAACCCAAATGAATTAATTTATAGTAAAATCCAATTAATCCATTAATTTAAAATATAACCCATTTTAAAAGTTATTAAAAATTACGGGGTATTACATACTTCCCCCCTTATAACAGAATTTCGTCCTAAAATTCAGGAATATAAATCATACCGGTAAGGTTATCTCTGAGTATAAATCTTACATCGCAAGAAATCTAAGACGTACCGCCCTACAGTACATTAACGGAAATCCCTATCGATGTTATACGCCAAGCCTCACCATATAGTTTCAACTGGATCGAATTTAAACTTTACCCAATCTTCCCTATACCGTCCTCATGACAAACTTTGGAAAAAATGAGCCTCACATATTGAACAAATAAATTCTGAAGTCCCAACTACTTACCTTTTCACAATTATAAAAACTACTACAATCCAATCATCGAGGGCGCCCATACACCCTATCGTACCATTTTCATTATAAAATTTTCGCAAAGGTTATAAACTCATATCCCAAAGACCTAACTTATTTCGACTCCCAACGGTTATTAGTTTCATGCGTGGGGTGTCTCGCAAGTGAAATCCAAACAAGGAACCCCCCCGATACACTACCACCAAAAGTAGTCGGTCATCGAAACTCCTCAGCTCCTTAGTCAATAGTATATAAAAAAAAATTCTTTATCGATTTTAAAAATGTGGTTTTATTGATTTCAAATAGAGTCTACTCATCTACTCTTCTCTAGAAGACAAGATGCTGGTTAGTAGTAGTACATACGCTCTCATATACCACAAGTCAATGCACGCCGATAGTCAAATCACGCTCGGACATGTCCAAGGTAAGTAATCCCATGATAAAAATCAAACCCACGTGATAACATGTAATATAAAGGTGTACCACACCCCTCAGTGAGTCTACATAAATAACAATGCTATAGGCTAAGTTTAGCAACCCTTTTTCCCACACCATATTAATCGTTACAAAAATCAATAACGCCTCATAATTCTTTAGATAGAAAACATACCCTCATTCGCGGGTGGTGGTTATTGATTTGCTACCTTATAGACGTTATATACACGCCCATACTGACCCTGCTGTGCGGGTACTGTTGGAATGGGAGGTAGTGCTAGCACTGGAGCTAGAGCTGGAAGAGCAGCTGGTGGAAACACTGGTACCTGTGGCTCATGTCGAGCAAGTTGTTGCGGAGGGAATTTGTCTTTATCAGGACAATCTTGACGTTTATGGCCATACTTGCCACACACGAAACATTTTCCCATAAACTTTCCACCACCTTGCCCCTGTTGACCCCGAACTTGCTGGCCATTACCTCCCTTCCCTTGGCCCTAATGACCCTGTCTCTGGCCCTGATGGCCCTGTTGTCCTTGCCCAATACTTCTATCCTCAAATCGAGAATCTCCAGATCGCAAGTGCATAGCATAGTCCCCTGTCTGGGAACCCTGCTCACCCTGACGCTGATGACTCTGCCCTGGCTGAGTCCCACTAGAACTGCCCCCAATAGTCTTGCCATGCAGGCTTGACCCAAACCCCCGTTTGACACCCTGATTATGAAAGCGGTTATCCTGGCAGTGAAGCATTGCAGCATTAAGAACATCTGCATACGTATGTAGTGAAAGATTCCCTAATAAATGCTGGCGAATCTTATAGTTCAACCCATAAGTGAACATTAGAATTCTCCTCTCCTCAATAGGTACTTCAGTTGGTACCAAATTAGTTAATCTCGTAAATTCTTCCTCATATTCCTCCACAGTCTTCTCTCCCTGTTTCAAATCAAGTAGTTTCTACCTCATCTCTGTCTGGATGGCGGAAGGAAAATACTTCCCATCAAATCGTATCCAAAAGTCTTGGATATTCATTGTGTCCCTCTCCTCCATAGTGGTCGTAGCTTCCCACCATTGCAAAGCTTCCCCTACTAGCTTGAATGTGGCTAGTATTTGACGTTGAACCTCAGTGCATTTGAGCATTCTCAAGTTCCATTAGATATCTTTCTTCCATTGTCTAGCAGTCACAACATCTGATCCTACCTGAAACTCAGGTGGGTGCGCTTTCTAAAAGGCATCCCTCGCTCGTTCCCATGTAGTAAACACTTACCCTTGCGCGAGTGGCACAATTGGTGCCGATGTTGGAGCCTGCTGAACAGAAGCTAGAGCTGCATTAACTGCCTGAGCGACAATTGCAGCAACTTCGGCCGCAGTCATCGTACCCTGAGCTGGGGCGGGCTGAGGTGCACGTCGAGGAGGCATCTGAAATGAGAGAACACTATCAGTATTTGATATCTCAAAATAGTTGAAGATCGTAAGCATAAATAGAAAGGCAATAATCCTACTCATAGGGCTCTACATCAAAGAACGTTAAGCTGAAAACACAATAAGCCGTACACATCCTAAAAGACACTAGAACCTAATGCTCTGATACCACCTGTAACAACCCGCCTAATTAAATACCGGGTGGCCAGCCCCGTACCAAATTAAAACAGAATATACAGTTGGCTCATTCTTAGCATCATTGTCGAAAACGTTTACAACTCTCCCAATACTCAAATAAGCTGGTGCTAAAAACTTTAGAAATTTTAATCTCAACAAAATCCATTTTTAGTTTAAGAATAACACAATACATTTTATTCTACAACACTTATCTGAACAAATAACAAAAAAGAATGTAAATGCAATCGGAATAAACATTCCCAAGTAATATTAATCCATAACAGTAATCCCATCAATAACAACAGTATTAAAAAGACACGAATAAAATAGTCTTTGACCCCGATAAAAAAATATAGATGAATCAAAAGAAGATAAGCGTCTAAGCAACACTCCATAACTCCATAGCTCGTTAAGATCGACTAAGGTTGGCGTCCCTGCTGCTGGACACCTGATATAGGAGATACAATAGAAAAGAAAATATGCAAGGAAACAGGTCAGAGATCGATTGTGAAAATGATTTTAAAAACAACAAGTATTTAAAAAGTGCAATAAAGCATTTATTAGGTACATGTTAGCATCCAACTCTCACTTGCTATTCTCACCTCTCAAATAGAGTGCACACTTAACGTTTCCTATTAACCTCCTAGTTAATGGTTCCTCATTACTAATTTCCATCATTTGATTTCATTCTCATATCATAACCCCGTATGTCCCATACCATACGTCATAATTCTTCTTATACATTTCTCATTTATGAATTGTTTCTCATTAACATGAATCAAGCTTTTCAATTGTTTAAGAATAAACATTCATTAACTTAATTCAATTCTTTTCTCAATTACACCGTATCTACAATTATCACACAGTAGATGATTTAACCACAATGTATCCATCCATTCATTTAATCCGTTATACATATTCATATATAATACGGCACCCGAGTCACAGCTGCGGTGCAATGCATTAATTTGTTATCATGTCCCAATATCGCTGATCGCCAAACAGGAGACAAAAGGTTCGGTAAGGATACCTCGAACCACAAACAACAACACAATCATTGGAGGCAAACATAGTTCTCATAACCATGGGTCACGCACATACCTACGTTCGCACAGTCAGCGGACTTATCGACTCCCCGATAAGTCTTTTATAGACCTATGTTCTTGAGCGACATATCAAAGATCCCATGGATTCATCAGGATATGACTGCCCTCACGCGCAAACCTCCCGTCGATAGCAAGTAAGCTAGGTATGTCATACACATAATGATTAATCAGTCAAATAGGTATTATCATACCTATAATATACTATCAACAAGGTACATATATTACCCTTAGATTATGCGTATCATCATATCTCTTTAAATCCCATGTATTAAAATGTCATAACTTTACTTCTTAATTTAATTATCCCCGAGCCTCACTCAATACTCAAGGTTCAAATAGGTTTTTTCCTTAACGTATATTTAGTAAGAAGCCACTAATATCCTACTGGTCCATATCATCATATCTCCCGAATTACTACGAATTAAACTCTCCCTTTCATTAGGGTTAAAATCGATAGTTTTAAATCTCTTATAAACACCTCTTCTTTCACTTAGGATTAAACCCTCTTGTAAACTTAAGGATACCCAGTTATTTTATTCAATCACCCCTACTGGTCCTATATTTAATCCTCATGCATACCAATTACAATCCAACAATTTAATCAAGAAACCGAAATTCCTTTAAATTAGTTATCATTATTCTCAATCAATTAAATCCCAATCAAATTAATCCAAGTCTTAACTAGGGCTTATGGAACTAATATAAGTCTCATAATATCCAATTAATAATCACCAAAGATCTACCACAGGTTTTGGATAAGAACCAATATTAAAAAGGAACAACTATAGAAATTCTGGGGAGGTCGATCGATCGAAGGTAGGGGATCGATCGATCGATCACTACAGTAACAGCCCAGTTTTCTGCATTTCTGCAACTACGGGTTTCACCATTTTTATTCATTATATCCTTCATATTAACATCCAAAATGACTTATAATCCTTACTACATGATGTATCAACATATACAAATGATTTCTAATGATCTAAACGCCCTAGAATCATCAAGAGATTGGATTAAAAAGCATGTTTATATCCTTATTTCCAGAAAATTATCTACATATCATCTTCAAGAACACATCAATGGTTTTCATAATTTCTTTAACATATTCATGACTATTTCGTGGATTATTATCAACCTACAACATGAGTTTAATTCCTATATCATTTCAGTTTCCAGAAATCCATTTAATAACTCCATTATTTCTTCCAAACATGAATAATCTTCTCTTTTCATAACTATTCTAATATGGACAATATACAAACTTAAATTGCCATTATCAAACACTTGCCTTTACTGAATGTCTGATCCTTTGGTGTAGTATATCTCCGGTGGTTCTCCCTTTTCTCGTTAGCCTCCGATGGTGGTTGGTGGTGGTGACACTTAGTTTTTAGTTCTTCTCCTTCCCAAGTGAACTCTTCTCTTCCCAAGCACCCTTTCACTGTTTCTAGGTAGATGACTTCTCTAATTTGTGAAAAGGAGATGTATAACCCACGTACACTTAATCTATCAATACTTATAATAGGACAAAATCCAAAATCACTATTCACCCCCTAGAAAAATGACCAAAATGCCCTTTTGGGTTGTCTATTCATTTCCAAATGACCCGAGACTCAAAATTAACATCCAAATAGACTTTTCTTACTATTTCGAACCTTCCGGACGCAACGACGCAGTCGAAATGACTATAAGGTTGATAGAAAATAAATTTCCTTTTTAATTTAATAAATTAGTCCCGACACGTCCCATACCGCATCTAACTAAAAATCCAAATTACAGAAATTATATCACACCGTCATAACAATGACATCATATTCATATATTTCCTAAATATCTTTAAGTAATATTCAGAATTATCCATTTTAACATCCACCATTCGGATAAAACCCAAATGAATTAAATTATAGTAAAATCTAATTAATCCATTAATTTAAAATATAACCCATTTTAAAAGTCATTAAAAATTACCGGGTATTACAACAGCCTTCCAATCAAAATTAGGGTGTGCTATTTCAGTTGCACACTTATGTATGGATTATCGCCCCTCATGTGACGTTTAATCCACTCTACTACTTTTACTTCGTTATGTTAGTCCCACTAACATATATTCCACACGTCTATTACCACGCCCCTTCAACTCGGATAATTTTAACATCAGTTAACCAAGATGCCCACATTTTGTAACACCCCGACCGCCCTGGGAGAGCGAACGGTGTGCTACTCATCTGTAGGACTAACTAAATCCAAAAAAATATAACGAATAGGGCATTCAAATTCCATGACAACAAAAGAGGAACAACGAATCTCTAACTTCTTCAGATAAATACAACAATTTTCCCAAATAGGTACTGCAGCCAAAATAAATCACTAACGCTCTATTCATCAAAATAAATACAAGTCATCTCTTTTGTATAATAAAATTATTTCTAGATAATCCATTCTAAAAATCATCCCAACTCTTTATTTACCTTATGTTCTGAACGCGGTTACAACACTTGGGTACTCTCAATCACCCTAGAAATTGAAATTTTAAATCCTCCATATCCTCATTCCACCCCTTAACTCGTTGTGATAAAACAAAACTTTCAATACTTTCTTACCACACAACCGGCTCCACTGGCCTTAAATTAAAATTCGACTTCCAACTTACAGATATAATTACTTGATCCTATTTCGACCGGAGTACCGAACTCATGGACTAATGACCAAACGTCTCCCTATTTCCAACCTTACACTAAGTTTCATGCGTGGGATGTCTCGCAAAGCGAAATCCAAACAAGGAACCCCCCGATACATTACAACCTATCATTTTCGGTTATCGAAATCCGTTAGGTCCTCCGTCCATAGCATGTACCCCTTTATTCCTTCTCTTGACAGAAAAGTTACATTTCCTCCCATAATTATACTTAACAAAGAACATTTTATCAATTGCATTATCGTTCAGTATTGGTTGGTGGTAATTTCATTCCATAAACCTTGAACACATACAATCAGAATTCTCAAAATCCATTTGTCTAATAATAGGGGTATAACTCTCAACTCCCACATCTCTAGAGGATAGAAATAACAATGCACTCTTCCTATCACCAAGTTCTGAGTGTTAAACACAATACTGGGCTAAATCTTTTCGCTCAACAGTAAACCCGATACATACTAAATCATAATGACAAAGTTCATACATACATCGGTATCGAATATCTCGAGCCCACTATCCCCTCCGAAGTCTCTATGATAGATAATATTAGTGCGAGTCTGACCTTCTTGCAGGTGAAGCATCGCCAGAACAAAAATATGCTGCACTAATGCAACCACTCCGATAGCCTTGCAATAATTGCCCACTATCATACTAACCATTTCTATAATGTTGTAACAAAGATAATATCATACTCGCATGCTGCATCACTATAACGAGTAACCTCAATAAAGTACATAACACTATTAATATACTCATTCATCCTTCGCGGATAGAACTAAAGAAAAATCCTGCTACACTAGGGAAAAATATTCACATAATAATAACGTTTATAATTATACTCAATAAACTCATCTCACATGTTAATCTAGCAATGAACAAGATGTAGTGACTCGCTCGTATCACGTAAACACGCCTCATCCTCTGATGATACACTTATACTTCCACCTTGCCAATCTTCCTGGTTGCACAAATGGTCTCTGGACGTAACACGTCTGCCGAAACAAAAATAAAACTACTTTAATCGTTGTCCTTTATTAGGCATCGTATTCTTGTCCCTTTTTCTCACTTCGAAAAATAATATAGCGTGCAATTTCACTCCCCACAATATACCTAAACACATAATCCACTTATCACCTGTCCTACTAACCATGTTAGGATTGTCCTTCTCTCGGACTTTAGTAGACTCGATTCCTGTTGGCTACCCCGGTTATTCCCTTAGCCTTTTAGGCCCTAAAGAACATGTCACTGTCTATAATAGTCCTTACTGAATTTACCATCACTTGGTAAGAATTCAACTATCCGAATCATTTAAATGGGTCCCCGGATGTGTATCCACACCCCTTTGTGGTGCTACACCACCATCGTTGTATTCAGTCATATTCTCGACTAAATTCTTCGATTCTTTTAGCTTCCCACACAAAGGATCATTATCATCTTCATTGACAAAATACGACATTTTCAACCTCTAAATTGACCGTCCATCAGAATTTCCTCTTTGAGTGTTATCAACTATTATTACGAGTCGATCTCCCACTTGGAGTCGTTTCCTCCACTTGTATCTACATCTTCCGATACAAAATTTGCTAATGGTAAAGATTCATATTCACAAATGGACCTCTGTCACGTCCTCCTATGATGAGTTCAGGACAACGTTCACTTCTTATCCTGAACATCTGATGAAGGAACCTACGGTCAACACTGTACCTAAGGTTCTCATATAGACATAGCATTCCACTTCTAAAATCGGTGGTTGACTCCCATCATTATAACTTCGTTCCGACAGCCAAGAAAATTTTCTCCAAATTTTCACTTTCAGTTAGCCACACTCCGTCCTATATCTAAACCTTTGGATCATTTACCTCCTTTGGTAAACACACACAATTCCCGCATTTTTAGAATTCCCACTGACAGTTCTCTACACGTTTTGTAACACGTTGGGTGAGTTTACTCTCGCACCTCATTCGACTATAGCAGCATTTGGAAGTCATGGTTGTGCCTTAGTCACCTTTCTAGTCTTGGTTTCTCGTGCCATAGTGGAGGTGACCTCGACTACGGTCATCATCCTCGAATATATTTTACAATCCTCAACTGAGACCAGCATCCTGATGTCCGCTTAACGGTCCTCTTCTGACATCCGTCATCGCTCGGCACACGCACACATCCGAACGAAATTTGAATTCGCTAACGTATATACGTTATAGCAGGAGAACAAAATCTCATCAAAGAAATCGACAATCCTAAACATAGGGCTCTATATCAAACAAAGCAACGCTGAAAGCATAATAAGCAGCACAGATCCTAAAGGACACTAGAACCTCATGCTCTGATACCACCTGTGATACCCCGCCTAATTAAATACCGGGCGATCAATCCTTTATTAAATTAAAATCAAGGTCAATAGTTGATTCATTCTTAGCATCACTGTAGCAAATTTTAAGTTTCCAAATTTAAACACCCTGATTATTTAACCTAAGTGTCAAAACCATTTAAAACCTTATTTCCATTTTATTAAATACAATTATAAAACCTTTTACCATTAACAGTTAAGAGTCACACATTAATTATAAGAATATAACTGAACATTCAAGACTTTAACCATCGATAACAAATCCCAACATTAAAACACTAAAGGTAAACATCCTGACAGTAATAAATCCCGAAGTAAAGATACTGAAAGTAAAAGAATTGCAATCTCTGACAAAACCAACTGAATAATGAAAAAGGGCGACACATGCCCCACTGGATAAAACTGAACTAGAAGTGGAGTCAACAATGAAGTCGTCTAAACAATGGCCTGCAACTCCCACAAAATCTACAGCACATACCATCCAAAGAATCCTAAGCATGACGCCCCTGTGGCTGGGCACCTGTAATACATATATATATACACAAGAGAGAAGAGATAACAACAAACGGGTCAGAACCCGATTGTAAAACAGTTTTAAAATAGTTTAGCAAGTATTTAAAATGCTTACCGGTTAATGCAACAATCATATTAGTATGGGACACTCTCTTGAGAAATCTCACCTCTCATCTAGTGTGCACGTCTACCGTAATAATGAATCTCATATATCTCTCTAACTTATTCTCCATAAGTTTTATCATGTGAAATTATGGTTATGTTATTCAGTTTTAGAAAATCTATCTCTTCAAGATTTCTTACGTTAATTAGAATAACTCCGTATCGTTATAACGTTTCCGAATACTTATAGTGAATTTGAAAATTTATACATTGCTTAACTTCTTTCACGCACAGTAGAAAGTTCTCATATAGATATACGTATATATATTAATTACTCGTATAATATATATACAAACAACACCCCACATAAAATCTATGGTGCTAGTCTTCCATATATAAGTATATATATGCCAATCACTCATATAATATATATATACTAACAGCACCCTACATAAAAACTATGGTGCTTCCATACTCTGCTATCAAGTCCCCGTATCACACAAACTAAGGGAAATACTAGTTCGTAATCACTCTCGAACTGTATTAACACAAAACACAAACAAATGGAGGCGAAGTATAGTTCCAAGTCACTAAGAGGTCAGCACATACCCTCACATCTCTTAGGACCGTCTGGCCATCAATCAGATAGCCTGTACCAAGGAATCCTATGTTCTAGGGTACGAGTCAATATCCCCCATAAAGGTCCCATCGAGATAAGATCGTCCCAGCACGGAAACCCCCGTGATAGCAAGTAGCCCGAGTATGATTTTTACACATAAATAATATATGCACAATAACACCGTCATATATATATATATATATATATATATATATATATATATATATATATATATATATATATATATATATATACAAACACACACACACATCCCCATTGTTGAATTAGGTGCGCTCACGACCCATAATTATAATTATTCGTTATTACACATTTTACTCGATTATCTCGTATAACGGACTCGTTCATTTTATTCACATAATTAATTATTCTAAACTCACTTCTCGCCTCTCGAAGTATTATCTTTACCTAATTACAATTTCAGTAGGCCCTCACTCACCTTCTAATCCAACTTCCTAGACATTTCGATTATTTAATCAATACACGTATGATTTCCTAAGTATGAATATATCCCATTTGCCCTGCCTTTCCCTTTTCACATTAAAGTCCCACATAACGGGGTTTATCTTGTACCTACTGGTCCTTTTAGTGTTTTATTATGTTCTAGAAACTCTAATCAAAATTTACTAAGCATCAAATCTGATTAATCCAACACGAGCAAAAATGCAGTTTTCCAGGAGGGGTCGATCGATCGATGAAATGAGGTCGATCGATCGATCAATCGATGCTCTGGGCTCGATCGATCGATCAAGCAGTTATGGCGAAACTGCAGAAAACCCAGCAATGGAAATCTTACCCCAAACTCATCCAAATCTTCATGTTTCAGTCCCAAACTCCCAACCACTTATAGTACAAGTATTGTATACCCATATAAACAATATCCTACATAAAACATGCGAGTTTTCATCAACTATAACAAAATAAAAGGGTAAAATATATATGAATTTCTGGAACCCTAATATTTTTATTTAACTTAGTTTCTTCCTTTCTTTTTCTAGTTTTTCTATCATTAACACTATGGAAATTCGTGATTCAACCTCTACATGTGAAATGGATTTCCAGAATATGATATTTACCTCTACAACATGAAATTTTTGTCTCCAATTAATGTTTTCTTTCAAGAACACTAATTCTAATCAACCCTAGACTAATATAAAAAGATGCATTAACTTGATTAAAGCAAGATAGATACTTGCCTGAAATTCAAAGTTCTGATTTGTGGAATAATTTGGTGTGGTTAAGATCCTCGTTGCGCGATCTACCATGTGGCGGTGACGGCGGTGCAACCGGAGGAGTTCTTGGCCTAGAACTCCTTGGAAAGCTTCTCCTCTTCCTCTCCAATGGCCATCATTAGTTTTTGGTTATGCTAACCCAAGAAGACAACACTTACCATCTGATAACCCTAGCAAATTCGTGGGTTTAATTTCCCAAAATTACGAAATATCCAAAACGCCCTCCCGGGGTACTAATTAAGCCTAAAAATGCCCCGAGACCCAAACTAAACCCCCGGGTACATTATTTTGACTATCTCTACCCTTCCGGACACTTTGGCGCACTCAAAATGACCATACGAGAAACTTACAATTTATTCACTTTATATAATAATAATTTAGTCCTGGCACGACATAGGCGTGTCCCGACTTAATTTCCATAATTGTCATTTTATTCACACGTGACAATTTTTATAAAATAAATCTCATATTTTACTATACTCATCCAGTAACATTCAACAATTTCCAATAATTACTAACTCTCGTCACGCTAGTAAATATTTAAAACAATTTTTTGGATTAAAATTAAATTAATTTATCTCAATTAAATTTAATAAATCCCTAAATTTAAAAGCACTAAAAATACGGAGTATTACACTTACAAGCTAAAAATTGTGCACGACTGTGTAATGTTTTTACTAACATGGTTTTATAGGATTTTAATTATTATAACCCTTCCATCATTGTCACATGAATATAGGTTACATAAATGGATCCTACAGCGGTTTATCCATAATTAACTTTCCTCATCGATTTTATTTGGTTTTAATAATTATGGCTTTTAATTATTGCATTCAATTGGCTTATTTGGAGGGTATTATGAGGGGATGTAAGTTATGATCATTTTTTATATTCTATATTGGCATTGGTTGTATATCCATGGGTTCCGATTGAGTTTTGATCAAGAATGGAGGTCCATTAATGGAGTTTTTAAGGTGGTTAGAAGGCAAAAATTATGTAGTTTTGATAAAGTTATTGAAACATAAAGAGCCCGAAGAAGGGGCATGCAGACTAGAGCCACAATCGTGGATAATTATGATGCGACCGAGAGTGGCCTATGGGGATTGGTTTGGATTATTTTGATTTTATTAGTTTTGCTTTCGATTTTCTTCTTCTTCTTCAAGGATTATTCTCAAGCAAGGACTTTTGTTCAAGAGACCTTATCCTCAAGGTGTCTTCTCACAAATAAAGTTTAGGTCATGACGGAAAGAGAATTCAAATTCTTTTTTTATATCCATTTTCATGAATATATATATTTGTGTATACCTCTTAATTATTTGTTGCATAATTTTGTGTGCTAATCAATTAATAAATTAGGGACACCTAATTTTATAGACAATATGATTTTAAAGTTAAGACCGACCTAAATCATAATTTTTCTTTGGAATATCTATTTTATTTATTATTTTCCAAATTGAATTTAATCAGGTTATTAATTTAAAAGTACAAATTAATTGTGATCCCGAGTTTTATTTTATTTTTAAATGGTTTTACCTTTGGAAATTTAAAATAATGAGATTAGGTAATTTAATTTGTATAATTAAATTAGTAATTACCGAGGTTTTAATTTGGGCATTTAGAATTGAATGAATTATTTTCCAAAATACCCTCAAGTTTAGAATATTAATTGGGAGAAGAGTTTTAACATAAACCCCACGGACTCCATCAATATTTTCAAATTGTGATGTGATTAAATCCACGTGTTAGTATTTGGACTGCCTCCCTAATAGAGGGAATTAATCATGACATCACAATATTTTTTTAAAACCTATGTGATATTTTTTGAAATGAAATGTAAGCGAGTCCGATTCCCCATAAAATAAGTTCTACACGAGCAAGTTTAATTTCAAGAAACGAATCGAGGGTAAACATTTAAATGAAACCAATGGAATCCTTCCTATGGGAGTCATTTTCATTAGATGTGTAACCAAAAGACGTCACTTATTCAATTATATAGGATAGAAGATTCCTTGATTTTTTCAATAACATAATTGAAACATGTAAATATGTCTAGTTCAGGGTGAGCTGACTTAATCTTCAATCGAGAAATCCCACTTTAAAAGGGAACAAAGATGCTCAACAGAATTAGTTCTAATTAGACATAAAGGGAACCTAGATTAAAATTTATTCAAAGTTAATTTGAAATTAATTCCATTTTCAAATGATGATTTTAACACTTAAAAATGGATTTGCATTATCAATATTAAAGGATAACCATTTAACTGGCATGAACTATATAGACTAGAAAATAAATTTAGATATTATCTTAACTACTGAGCATTATAAGTTTCTTTTAACCGAACCACGCACTATCAAGCTTGATGAGGGGTCATCCGAAGAGAATGTCTGTGCTTATCAGAAGGGAAAAAAAGTTGATCAGATAACTCGTTACTATATATTGGTCTCTATGACCAATGTGTCGTAACACCAACATTAGAATATATCAAGAAGAATATGCTAAGAACTTTTTACCTGATTCTAAACCTTAAGCATATATTTGAGGATAAGAATTGTGTTATAAGGATGGATGTTATGGCAAGGTTGGTTAACAAAAAGATGGTTGATGGTACTAACATTTTGGACTATTTTCCAAATATGATGAGCATCTTAAGGTAATAGTAGATCCTTGGATATAAAATTAATGAGAAAAACCAGATATATTTTTTGCTGCAATCACTCCCAGAGTCTTATCAGCAATTTCATAAAAAATTACTCTCTGAGAAAATTATATTACTCCTAAGGTCAACTACTTAAAGGACTCCAGGATATAAATGATATCATCAAAAAAAATGGTGTTATTTAGGTAACTGAAAAAGTCCCATCTTCATTTGTCACGAGGGGTAAGAAGGAAAAAAAAGGTAAAGTGTGAGGGACAATGTGTGGTAGTTCAAAATATGTTTATGCTTTAGGTAGAATTCACGCATTTGAAAGGCATGTATTATTTCTACAAGTTTTCAGGACATTGGAAGAATCAGTGTTTGGTCTTCTTGGCAAAATAGTATGGAAATGACAGTTTACCCTTATTCATTGACACATATTTTTTCATACAATTTACTAGTACTTGGTTTGTATATTTGGAAGCCATTAATCATGTTTGAAATTCTTTGAAAGGGATCCAAGTAACCCGGGATCTCAGTTAAGGAGACATATTTATGTTCATGGTTGATCACAGCAAGGCAACAATATTATAAATAGGAAATTTAGTTTTAAATTTTAGTGAAGACAAAAGGTAATATTGGTAGATTGGTTTTTGGGGTTAATTTTCAGAAGACATTTAATTTTTCTTTAGAAGATAGTTATTAATGGATATTTGGTTTATTTGAATAAAGGTGTTTTATAAAAAAAATTGCAAATCTTTTATCTGTTCTGGCACGTTGGAATATTATCTTTATAATATAAAACCTCTCTCACCATTCCTACTATATACAAAAATGAGTAAATGGAATGGAAACAACCTAAAGAGAAAGAAATATTCTAAGTTAAACCAAATATATGTTTGGAACTTACACTTAGGTCATATTAATCTAAAATGAAATCAAAGACTGGTTTTAAATGTACATTTGAGTTCTTTGGAAGTGGAGGCATTTCCACTATGTGTAGAAGGTGAAATGACTAGAGGCCTTTCATGGTTAAAGGATATAGAGCCAAAGATGTTTTGGAAATGGTTCATTATGATTGGTGTGGCCCTATGACTATCCGGTCAAGAGATGGTTATAATTACTTAACCAATTTCCTTGATGATTACACAAGATTTTGATATGTTTACTTTATGCATCACAAGTCTAAAGTCTTTGATAAGTTAAAAGAGTAAAAGGGCGAGGTAGAGCATAGGCATGTTAAGCTAATTAAAACTCTAAGATCTGATCATAAAGGTGAGTACCTCTTGGGAGAGTTCAGTAACCACTTGTCCTAGGTGGTGATTACACCCCAATTGTCTACACCAGGTACTTCATAGCGAAATGGTATAAAGAAAAGAAGGAACGCGATTCTTTAGGATATAGTTTTATCCAAGATGATTTATCAGATCATTTGGACTCTTTTGAGGGTTATTCATTAGAGTATACTACTTATTTGATGAACTTAGTTCCTTCAAAATCGGTCTCAATAATGCCCGTTGAACTGTGGACTAAGTGCAAACCTAGTTTAGGACATGTTCGGATCTGGGTTCGCCCAGCACATTTTCTATGGAAGGAGCCGAGTAAGTTGGAATTAAGGAGTGAAGTATATCTCTTTGTAAGTTACCCAAAAGTAACTAACGGTGGTTCATTTTATAATCTTAGAGACCATAGGTTATTGGTTAGTAAAAATTCTCGGTACTTAGAGAATGATTATATGATAAACCACAAACCCAAAACCTAGATTATCTTGAAATAGATAAGAAAACCAAACCACGTAATTACTTTTGGAATACCTATACAATATGAAATGCAACCTAATATTGATAATACACATCTTAATGGTAGTGGTAGTATTATCGATGATCTGGATACACGTGTCAATTGTACAGGAACACAAGTGGAGTCACATCATAGTGGGAGAGTAGGGCATTAGCGTAATAGGTTAGTGTATGTAAGACCCCGTCCCCACAATATAAAAGTAACTAAATTATTAATAAAAACACATCCATTTTTTGAAAACAAACTAATACAAATTAAGATAATTTCAAGGTTTAAGTGGAGGATATTAAAAAAACTATCGTTTTAAGGAGACACGCGATAAAAAAACTCCAAGACATACAAAGTTAATTACAGCAATTACATTATTCAAAACAAACCCAACTACTACCCAACCAACACTCTGAACCTGGTAGTGGCAGATCCAAAACCTAAAATATAGCCATATAAAACCGTCATTTTAAAAACTCAGTGAATGCACTACATCTCCATATAGGAAAAATATTGTGTTAACATCCTACATATATAGACATCTTCATCTATGTCCCAAATTATTCCAAATACATATTCGGAGTTTAATAAGCCCCATATTTCTTACCCGTGCACAATAAAAATATTCATAGGTTTCAATAACCCAACACCTCTTAAATTCCATAGCAACCCAAAATATCTTGACTTCTATAAATCCAAAACATCCCAATAACTCTTGAATTTTAATAAACCATATCAACCCAACATCTATTGACTTTGATAGTGACATAACATCTCCATATAATGCATACGTATCATATCAATAATAAACTCAATGAGCACACTCACTTTAGATGTGTGTTTACTTAGTCTTTCCCATGACGGCCTGAGTCGTAGTCACCAACGGCATGTCAGAACCTAATAAGCACTACCCTATAAAATATGGTTAACTTTCATAAACTTACTAATTTAACTAAAATATGTTACGCATTCATATGTTTTTTCTACAGTTAAAGTCATCTATAATGCTCACAATCATTTCATTTAAGTACTATTAAAAAATAACACTTTAAATGCTACAATAATACTAATACATTCTCACAAGAGTTTAATATGTCACTAATTAATATAAATCTTACACTAATTATGCTTAAATGATCATTAATGAAACTGATACAAAAAGTCGTAACACGGTACTCTATAAATAAAATATAAGAACTTTAGTTCTCATTAACATACCAAATTATTAATAGATAACCCATTAACAATCAGTATTTGGTTAATATGGGCCTAAGTGAGTGACATAACAAAATAATAAAAAAATATATTAAATAACATAATTGCATCTCTCATATCGTGACACGACCTTTGTTTTAGGAGACATATTTAATCTTAGTTAAATACCCCTACAAAGCACACACAAGTTAATAGGGCCCTAAAATGCACTAACACAAAATAAACCCATATTTAAAATCTAAACTAATAAAAATGATCTACACAACTCAATAAACAACTTTAATAAAAATGACATTTGTTTTGTAATTTTTTTTGTAGAAAACCTAACTTTTCTAACTTTCCTTTTAAACTTTCTCAAAGCCTCTCTTTTGTTTCCTTAACCATATCATCAGCAAGAACACACACATATATCATATAAATGAAACCACTTTAGCTTATTTTTACTTTCTACCTCATTCTCTTCATTTAGGCACAATTACATATCACCCCTTAACTTTATGTTATATTAATAACATATCAAAATTAATTATATCAACATTTTTAATGTGACTCTCACATATATTTAATTAAAGAATTTAAAATCAAAAAATCAACCATAATAATATTAATTAAAACCTATCAAACCAAGCTCCCTAATTATGCAATAATTCGCATTATTTAAGTATTGTCAATAATTAAATAGTTTTAAATTGGAATGCTAATTCTGGGATGTCACAGTGTATTTGGGTGAACACTTCGGTGAGATCCCCAGGGAACATAAACAGGAGCCCAGTGTAATACCCCGTATTTTTGTGATATTTATTTATGGGATTAATTGAATTAAATGTGATTTAATTGAGAATTAATCCGGATTAAAATACAAGCGAGATGCGAGTTGGTATTTGGTTTTAATGAGTATATATGGCTATATATGAATATTGAATTATTAAATTTGTCGTGAGATTGATATACGGCAATTTGGGAAACTTTGTTGAGACGCGTGTGACAGTCGTGTCAGGAATATAATTATTTTAATTAAATAGTGAATTTTATTTCTATTTACCGTATGGTCGTTTTGAGTGCGCCAACGCGTCCGAAAGGGTCGAAATAGTCAGAAAACACAAGTCGAGGGTTTAGTTTGGGTCACGGGGCATTTTTAGGCCATACCGACAACGTATAAGGGTAGTTTGGTAATTTTGGAATTTTGGGAATTAAAACCCACGAAAATTAGGAATTAAAATCTGACTTAACCTTTGCCCACTAAACCCACTAACTACACTAATTGACTTAATGAGCTACGGGAGTTATTGGAAATAGGTTTAGGGTTTCCTAAGACAACCTCTAGCCACCATTGTCATCTTTAGAGAAGAAGTTGTAGAGAGAGAGAGAGAGGAGAAATTCTGCAGAGAGAGGGAGAACAATTTAATCTTCAACATCAAATTCAGAGATATATCAGAGGCAAGTGGTTTAATTACGTTAATTGCATTGAATGTTTCTTCCATGCTTAGACATTTCTGAAAATTTCATTATTTTTGGGAGATTGATGAAAACCCAATAAATTGGAATTAGAAACTTACATTTTGATGAGGAATCGCATGTAGAATTATATTTAGGTGATTATTCTGATGATAATATATCTTGTATGAAACAAAAACGTATTTAATTATGACTATGGAAGACTCTAAATTTCTAGGGCTCATGTTGTTGAAAATTGGGAAAAATTAGGGAAATTTGATGATTTGTTGTGGTTTGGGATGATTAGACCCCATATAAATGTTGTAATACGAATTTACTATATTTAGGGATGATTAGAAACCTTGTAACCCTGTTGGAATGACATTTAGATGAGATTAGAGGTGAAGAAAAGTTGGAAAAATGAGTTAGGGAAATTCTGGGCTCGAAACTGGCCTCTCGTTAGAAGACCTGCCCAGGTCGTTCGAACGAGCTCGTTCGAACGAGCTTCTAACGAGGAGACAGTTTGCCTTCTAACGAGGGGGAAGTTCGTTCGATGCCTTTCATTCGAACGAACCCTCGTTCGATGCCCACTTCGTTCGAACGAACTCTCGTTCGAACCAGCCTCGTTCGAACGAGACTTCTAACGAGCTGACAATTTGGCCTTTTTGGCCTGATTTGAATTCACGTGTCCCGTAACCTTGTTTAATTGTAGAGATAACATTCCCATGATGATAAATTGATATTGTTGGGATATTTGGGATATAGTGAGGAGTAAAACATAGAAGTGTGATCTGAATTGAATGGAAATTATGGAATAGGACGTGAGTGACTATTACGATGCGAGAATTATTGAGGGCTTAAATAATTGAATTAACCTGGAACATGTGAATTGTGTAACATTATAAGTCGGTACGGAAATGAGAAGTGTACCACAAATAGATTATGGTAATTACTGGGATGTGTGCATGCTTAGTAAGTATATGATTTTATGTGTATGACATACCTACCATACTTGCTATCACGGGAGGTTTACGTTCGCTTAGGGCCCTCTAATCCTTGTGTTGCCCAGATTTAGATTGGTACCTCGAGAACAGAGGTCAGAGAAGGACTTATTGGAAAGTTAATAAGTCTGTTGATCGTGGGAGCGTAGGTATGTGCGTGACCCATGTGATGTGACTGTGTTCGCCTCCATTATTTTGTGATTTGCTATTATCTGAGAACGATTCCTGAGAGATTCGGAATGCGTGATCCTTATGTACGTGATGTACCGGGATGGATAGCAGAGTATGTGTGTACCGCAGCTTAGTCTCGGGGTGCTTGTATTGTATATTTATGACGTGAATAATATACACTTAAATAATGAGAACTTTCATGTCAAGTATTATGAGAATAATTATGGTAATGTTTTGAGAAGTTATAACGGGATAACCGGTAGTGAATTGTATTGCTAATAATTGAGAATCCGAGTTTAAGTAACGCCCTCTATTTAGTTGATAACGCTAGAATGCATAATGAGAATCGAGTAGTAAGGGGTAGAACTTATTACGGTTTGGTTAGTTACGTATATCACTTAGATGAGTATAGTACGTTAGGAGTGCACAATTAGTCGAGAGGTGAGTATTTCATGTGAGTGCACGTCCTAACATGTATTTTGCATTCATTGTTTTAATGTGGTTAAAACACTTGATATTTTAAAATACTCTCCACTTTCGGGCTCTGACCCGTTTGCTTTCAAATCTATTTTTTGTAAAAACCATTTTAGGTGCCCAGCCACAAGGACACCATGCTTAGGATCCTCATTCAGGTGACGAGCTTTAGCTGTTTGTGGAAGTTACAGGACTTTGCTAGTAGACGCTTCATCTATCTTGGCTCTATATTCAGTTTCATCAGTTGTAGGGCATGTCGCCCATTTCTATTAGAAATATTTCCCATTTCAGATTTTTAGACTTTTGGCGTGTAATTAATTCAGGACACATTGTTTTACTTATTTCAGTTGTGGGATTGTTGTGAGGAGTTTTCCTCCGGACTTATTATTATTATTTGTTGGTTATTCCATTTCTTCATTATGGTGAATGGTTGTGTTATCCTTTCATAATTCTTTTACTGCATGTTAACCAGACTTTATTTAAAATTTGGCAACTTACTTTTTAAATACTAGGTGGTTAGTAACCATTAAAATATTTTTGACAGTGATGCAATTAACTGAACCAACTTGGAATTTTGTATTCATTTAATAGAGGAGTAGCTACCCGGTATTTAATTAGTCGGGGTGTCACAAGTGGTATCAGAGCATCGGGTTCTAGTGTCCTTTAGGATCTGTACGGCTTATTATGTTTCCGCTGAGCTTTCTTTGATGTAGAGCCCTATATTTTAGGACTGTTGTATCCTTTTGTTTATGCTATGTTCTTCAGATATTTTGAGTTTATAACTGCGAACTTATAGACTTTATTCTTGTTTCAGAATGCCTCCACGACGTGCACAAAGGATTCCCAGGGATGCAACGCTAGAACCACAGCCCGCACTAGTTCAGGGCACGATGAATGCCGCCGAGGTTGCCGCCATTGTGGCCCAGGCGGTAAATGCCGCACTTACCGTGGTTCAGCAGGCACCACCTCAGGCGCCAGTAGTCGCGCCAGTTCAGGCACATGCATTCCTGTCTTCTTGGGAACGTGTACGTGATGCTTTTTAAAAAGCACACCCACCGGAGTTCGCAGGTAGCTCCGATGTTGTGGTTTCGAGTCAGTGGAGGAAAGACATTCAGCGGCACTTGAGGATGTATGAGTGCACCGATGTCCAGAAGCAGATACTAGCTACCTTTAAGCTAGTGGGGTCTGCACTGCAGTGGTGGGAGTCTATTACCACCGTGGAGGAGAGAGATACTCTCACGATCCAGGAGTTTTGGGTGCGTTTCGATCGCAAGTACTTTCCGTCAGCTGTTCACACGGAAATGAGGAGGAAGTTGATGAGCCTTGGACAGGAGGGTAAGACTGTGGCCGAGTATGAGGCCGAATTTACAAATCTGTTGAATATTGTTCCGGATGAGATACCGACAGAAGAGAAGAAGATACAGAAATTTACGGACGGGTTGACTTAGAGGATCCGTCAGCATTTGTTGGGGAACCTATCGTTGGCCACTTACTCCTATGTGGTTAATGCTGCGCTGTTACACTGCCAGGATCATCGCTTTCACATGGCTGAGGGCAAGAGATCGGGAGAGTCCAGCCATCAGGGCAGGACTGGAGGACATGGTGCCAATGGGGCACAATCTGTTCAGGGGCAGAGATAGGGTGACCAAGGTTCCCAGCAGGGGGATCACAAGAGGTTCAGATCGGGAAATTTCAGGCACGGACAGGGAGGTTTCCGGCAGGGCCATCAGGGTCCGAACGGCCATCAGGGCCAGTAGGGTCAAAATGGCCAACAACAGTTTCAGCAGGGCCAGGGGAGGAACGATAACGGCCACCAGGGTCGGGGGCAGCAGGGACAGAGAGGGGGGAACTTCACGGGGAAGTGTTACGTTTGTGGTAAGACTGGCCATAAATGCCAGGACTGTCCTGATACGGGCAGGGCCCCGCAACAGCAGCAGGGTGCTCAACATGAGCCACAGAGGCCATTTTTTTCCACCTGCCCTCCCAGCTCCAGCCCAGGTGCCAGCTCTACCAGCCATTCCAGCAGCTCCAGTGCAGCAGGGGCAGTTACAATATGGACGTGTCTATAACATCCACCAGGCAGCAGCTCCACAGGCACCACCCGCGATTGGGGGTATGTTTCCTATCCATGGTACTATGGGTCGGGTTTTGTTTGATACGGGGGCAACGCATTGTTTTATATCTACACATTTTACGAAAGCCTTAGGGTTGTTAGCCACAGCAGAGAGCACAGTGACGTGTGTAGACTCACCATTGGGGAGTGGGTCACTTATTTTCTTTATATGCCGGGGAGTGGGGGTAGAGATTGGTAGTTTGGTATTACCTGCAGACATGTTGGTATTAGATATGCATGAGCACGATGTGATTATCGGTATGGATTGGCTTGCATCTTATAGAGCCATGATTGATTGCTTTGGTGGGAGCATTGTTTTTTCCATTCCGGGGAAAGAGATGTTTGTATGGTGATGCCTCGCCTAGAGGGAGGCTCAACCGCTCATTTGTATTACATAGAGGAGGATACCTCTAAGGAGGTTGTGATTCCTTTAGATTCGATCCCAGTTGTCAGGGAGTATTCCGATGTGTTTCAGGAGATACCAGGCCTACCCCCCAGTCGAGAGATAGACTTTGTCATAGACTTATTGCCAGATACGAGACCTATAGCACGAGCACCGTACCGTATGGCTCCGGCAGAGATGCGAGAGCTACGAGATCAGATAGAGCAGCTGTTGGGTCAGGGCTTTATTCGCAGGAGTACCTCACCTTGGGGTGCTCCAGTTTTGTTTGTAAAGAAGAGAGATGGTTCACTGAGATTGTGTGTGGACTACCGGGAGTTGAACAAGGTCACGATACGGAATAAGTATCCGTTGCCTCGAATCGATGACTTATTCGACCAGTTGAGGGGATCTTCTTTCTTCTCCAAGATTGATTTGCGATCGGGATACCATCAGTTGCGTATCAGGGAAGAGGATGTCTCGAAGACTGCGTTCTTAACGAGATATGGTTCTTACGAGTTTTGGGTTATGCCTTTTGGTTTGACCAACGCTCCAGCAGTGTTTATGGACTTGATGAATAGGGTGTTCAGAGAGTTCCTTGATCAGTTCGTCATTTTCTTTATTGATGATATTCTGGTTTACTCCCAGACAGAGGAGGAGCACGCCGAGCATTTGAGGCAAGTTTTGCAGACGCTACGTCAGAACGAGCTGTATGCAAAGTATGAGAAGTGCGGGTTTTGGCTGAAGGAGGTTCAGTTTTTGGGGCACATTATTTCCGACCAAGGGATATCTGTTGATCCGGGGAAGGTATCCGCGGTGAGGGAGTGGGGATAGCCCACGACACCGACTGAGATCCGTAATTTCTTGGGACTAGCAGGATACTACAGGAGGTTCATTCGGGGATTTTTGAAGATAGCGGGTGCTTTGACACATCTGACTCGTAAGGGTGTGCCATTCATCTGGAGTGATGCCTGTCAGTTGGCATTCGATGAGTTGAAGGATAAGTTGACCTCAGCACCTGTGTTAGCATTGCCGATACCGGGAGTTGAGTATCTAGTCTACACCGATGCGTCCTTACAAGGACTTGGAGGTGTATTACAGTAGGAGAGTCAGGCCATAGCTTATGCTTCCCGTAAGCTTAAGCCTCACGAGAACAATTACCCCACCCATGACTTGGAGTTGGCGGCAGTTGTATTTGCCCTTCAGATTTGGAGACACTACCTTTTGGGGGAAAAGTTTCGATTGTTCACGGACCACAAGTCCCTACAGTACCTATTCACGCAAAAGGAGTTGAATATGCGGCAGCGAAGGTGGCTTGAGTTTGTGAAGGATTATCAGTTTGATATCCAGTATCACCCGGGGAAGGCTAACGTGGTAGCAAACGCGTTGAGCCGTACGCCAGTAAATGAGGTGGGAGGGGTGTGGAAGGCCAAGTGGAAGGAGTTGGGACACCAGGATGCAGTGGCCCGATCATTCATGTCTGTGATGATTGTTACGCCGCAGATTGTCACGACGGTGGTAAAGGCCCAGGCAAATGACTCATTCTGTCAGGAGCAGATAGTTCGATTACTAGCAGAGGGAGCCGAACCCTATACCGTTAGCTCAGACGAAGGATTACGCTTTAATGGGAGAATGGTAGTTCCGGAAGGAGAGGAATTGCGGCACGAGGTGATGGCAGAGTCGCACGGCTCACGGTTCGCGATTCGCGGTACATCCCGGTGGAGACAAAATGTACCAAGACATGAGATGACAATATTGGTGGAGCGGGATGAAGAGAGATATTGTCGTGTTTGTTTCAAAATGTGCCACTTGTCAGCTAGTAAAAGTGGATCATCAGAGATCGGCATGACTGCTACAGCCGTTAGAGGTCCCGATGTTGATGTGGGAGAGCATCTCCATGGACTTTATCACGGGGTTGCCTACGTCACAGAGAGCTCACGACTCCATTTGGGTAATTGTGGACAGGTTGACCAAAGTCGCTCACTTTCTACCCGTGAGGACAGACTACACTACAGGACAGTATGCCCAGCTCTTTATTGCAGAGATAGTGAGACTTCATGGTGTGCCCCTAAATATCGTGTCTGGCCGAGATAAGATATTTGTTTCACAGTTTTGGGAAAGTTTTCAGGAGGCCATGGGCACGGAATTGCGGTTGAGTACGGCATATCACCCGCAGACCGATGGGCAGACCGAGCGTACAAACCAAATGTTGGAGGACATGTTGCGTATGTGCATCATTGATTTTGGGGGTGGATGGGAGCAGTATCTTCCACTGGTAGAGTTTGCTTACAACGACTCCTATCAGTTCACCATTGGCATGGCTCCATTTGAGGTGTTGTACGGTAGACCTTGTCGTTCCCCAGCATGTTGGTTGGAGGTGGGGGACAACAAACTACTTGGGCCGGAAGTGATTCAGGATACTTTGGCGAGGATAGAATTAATTCAGAGTCGCATTCGGGTAGCTCAGGATCGGCAGAAGAGCTATGCTGATGCGAAGAGGTCCTTCAGGGAATTTGAAGTGGGGGACCAGGTTTTGCTCAGAGTGTCTCCTATGATGGGGATTATGAGTTTCGGGAAGAAAGGGAAGTTGGCACCAAGATATGTGGGACCATTTCCTATTATTGAGCGAATTGGACCGGTTGTGTATAGGCTTGGGTTACCGGAGCATTTGCATCGGATTCACGATGTGTTTCATAATTCCTCGCTAAGGAAATATCTTAGAGACGATTTGGCTCATTCTCACATTGCCTTGGAGTACATCGATCTCCAGCCTGATAGCTCCTACGAGGAGGGGCCGATTACTATTTTGGACCGAATTGAGCGAAAGCAGCGGTCAAAGGTAGTTCCGTTAGTGCGTGTTCAGTGGCGACATCATAATGTCGAGGAGTCCACATGGGAGCGCGAGGATGAGATGCGCGAACATTATCCAGAGTTGTTCTTACCATGTACTTTCTAGTTCCGAATTTCGGGATGAAATTCTGTTATTAGGGGGGAAGTATGTAATACCCCGTATTTTTGTGATATTTATTTATGGGATTAATTGAATTAAATGTGATTTAATTGAGAATTAATCCGGATTAAAATACTAGAGAGATGCGAGTCGGTATTTGGTTTTAATGAGTATATATGGCTATATATGAATATTGAATTATTAAATTTGTCGTGAGATTGATATATGGCAATTTGGGAAACTTTGTTGAGACGCGTGTGACTGTCGCGTCAGGAATATAATTATTTTAATTAAAAAGTGAATTTTATTTCTATTAACCGTATGGTCATTTTGAGTGCGCCAACGCGTTTAGAAGGGTCGAAATAGTCAGAAAACACTAGCCGGGGGTTTAGTTTAGGTCCCGGGGCATTTTTAGGCCATACCGGCAACATATAAGGGTAGTTTGGTAGTTTTGGAATTTTGGGAATTAAAACCCACGAAAATTAGGAATTAAAATCTGACTTAACCTTTGCCCACTAAACCCACTAACTACACTAATTGACTTAATGAGCTACGGGAGTTATTGGAAATAGGTTTAGGGTTTCCTAAGACAACCTCTAGCCACCATTGTCATCTTTAGAGAAGAAGTTGTAGAGAGAGAGAGAGGAGAAATTCTGCAGAGAGAGGGAGAGCAATTCAATCTTCAACATCAAATTCAGAGATATATCAGAGGCAAGTGGTTTAATTGCGTTAATTGCATTGAATGTTTCTTCCATGCTTAGACATTTCTGAAAATTTCATTGTTTTTGGGAGATTGATGAAAACCCATTAAATTGGAATTAGAAACTTACATTTTGATGAGGAATCGCATGTAGAATTATGTTTAGGTGATTATTCTAATGATAATATATCTTGTATGAAACAAAAACGGATTTGATTATGACTATGGAAGACTCTAAATTTCTAGGGCTCATGTTGTTGAAAATTGGGAAAAATTAGGGAAATTTGATGATTTGTTGTGGTTTGGGATGATTAGACCCCATATAAATGTTGTAATACGAATTTACTATGTTTAGGGATGATTAGAAACCTTGTAACCTTGTTGGAATGACATTTAGATGAGATTAGAGGTGAAGAAAAGTTGGAAAAATGAATTAGGGAAATTCTGGGCTCGAAACTGGCCTCTCGTTAGAAGACCTGCCCCGGTCGTTCGAACGAGCTCGTTCGAACGAGCTTCTAACGAGGGGGAAGTTCATTTGATGCCTTTCGTTCGAACGAACCCTCGTTCGATGGCCACTTCGTTCGAACGAACTCTCGTTCGAACCAGCCTCGTTGGAACGAGACTTCTAACGAGCTGACAGTTTGGCCTTTTTGGCCTGATTTGAATTCACGTGTCCCGTAACCTTTTTTAATTGTAGAGATAACATTCCCTTGATGATAAATTGATATTGTTGGGATATTTGGGATATAGTGAGGAGTAAAACATAGAAGTGTGATCTGAATTGAATGGAAATTGTGGAATAGGACGTGAGTAACTATTACGATGCGAGAATTATTGACGGCTTAAATAATTGAATTAACCGGGAACATGTGAATTGTGTAACATTATAAGTCGGTACGAAAATGAGAAGTGTACCACAAATAGATTATGGTAATTACTGGGATGTGTGCATGCTTAGTAAGTATATGATTTTATGTGTATGACATACCTACCATACTTGCTATCACGGGAGGTTTACGTTCGCTTAGGGCCCTCTAATCCTTGTGTTGCCCGGATTTAGATTGGTACCTCGAGGACATAGGTCAGAGAAGGACTTATTGGGAAGTTAATAAGTCTGCTGATCGTGGGAGCGTAGGTATGTGCGTGACCCATGTGATGTGACTGTGTTCGCCTCCATTGTTTTGTGATTTGCTATTATCTGAGAACGATTCCTGAGAGATTCGGAATGCGTGATCCTTATGTACATGATGTACCGGGATGGATAGCAGAGTATGTGTGCACCGCAGCTTAGTCTCGGGGTGCTTGTATTGTATATTTATGAAGTGAATAATATACACTTAAATAATGAGAACTTTCATGTCAAGTATTATGAGTATAATTATGGTAATGTTTTGAAAAGTTATAACGGAATAACCGGTAGTGAATTGTATTGCTAATAATTGAGAATCCGAGTTTAAGTAACGCCCTCTATTTAGTTGATAACGCTAGAATGCATAATGAGAATCGAGTAGTAAGGGGTAGAACTTATTACGGTTTGGTTAGTTACGTATATCACTTAGATGGGTATAGTACGTTAGGAGTGCACAATTAGTCGAGAGGTGAGTATTTCATGTGAGTTCACGTCCTAACATGTATTTTGCATTCATTGTTTTAATGTTGTTAAAACACTTTCTATTTTAAAATACTCTCCACTTTCGGACTCTGACCCGTTTGCTTTCAAATCTATTTTTTGTAAAAACCATTTTAGGTGCCCAGCCACAAGGACACCATGCTTAGGATCCTCATTCAGGTGACGAGCTGTAGCTGTTTGTGGAAGTTACAGGACTTTGCTAGTAGACGCTTCATCTATCTTGACTCTATATTCAGTTTCATCAGTTGTAGGGCATGTCGCCCATTTCTATTAGAAACATTTCCCATTTCAGATTTTCAGACTTTTGGCGTGTAATTAATTCAGGACACATTGTTTTACTTATTTCAGTTGTGGGTTTGTTGTGAGGAGTTTTCCTCCGGGCTTATTATTATTTGTTGGTTATTCCATTTCTTCATTATGGTGAATGGTTGTGTTATCCTTTCATAATTCTTTTACTGCATGTTAACCAGACTTTATTTAAAATTTGTCAACTTACTTTTTAAATACTAGGTGGTTAGTAACCATTAAAATGTTTTCGACAGTGATGCTATTAACTGAACCAACTTGGCGTTTTGTATTGATTTAATAAAGGAGTAGCTACCCGGTATTGAATTAGTCAGGGTGTCACACCGTGTAACTATAATGAAGAACTTCAAGATAAGGAATCTGAGATTTGGCTAAAAACTATGAATACCAAGATGGATTCAATGTATTCGAATCAATTTTGGGAGCTTATAAACTTTACGGATGGGATAAAACCCATCGGATGCAAGTGGATTTATAATATGAAAAGCGGGGTAGATGGAAAGTTAGTTACCTATGAGACTAGTCTTAGAGCTAAAGGGTTTACTTAAAAAGAGGGGATTGACTATGAGGAAACCTTATCGTGTGTGGACACGTTAATTTCCATTCATATCATTTTATCCATTGTGTCTCATCTCAATCTAGATATTCAAAAAATAGACGTCAAGACTGCATTATTGAACGGCAGTCTCGATGAGTTCATCTATATGATCAAACCTAAGGGATTCATATAAAATGGCGACAAAAATAAAGTGTGTAATCTTAAGATATCCATTTATAGACATAAGCAACTACTAACGTCTTGGAACATCTGGTTTCATTTGGTAATAATATCTTATGATTTTTATCAATGCCTGGATGAAACTTGTGTATAAGAAGAATGACGAAAATATGGTGGTAATTCTTGTACTATACACATATGATATTCTCTAAATTGGGAACGATGTGAGTGTATCATCTAGTATAAGAGTGTGGTTGTCTGGTCAATTTGATATCAAGGGCTTAGAAGAAACTAGTCACATACTTAGGATCAAGATTATGTGTGATTAGAAAAATAAGATGTTGGGATAATCCCAAGAAACTTATATCGATGATGACCTCACAAAGTTTATCACGTAACATTCCAATAAATGGTTTCTTCCTTTAAGGCATGGAATCTCCTTAGCTAAGAATAAGTGTTTTAATACATCTGATTAAACAGAGACAATGAGAAATATATCTTATGCTTTGGCGGTGGACAACCTCATGTACACTATATGTTTCCATCATGGTCCCTCTCTATCCATTCGTGCGGATTAGTGAGATCCCAAAGGAAATAAAAATGGTTGTCTTCAGTGATCGTAGGTGTGTGAATGTGTAGAGATGAGAGTCACCAATCTATTTTACTCAAAATTGACAAAAGAGATAGCCACCTGCAAATAAATAACATAAAAGACAAATAGTTTCTGTGAAACCAAAAACATTATGAGCTCAGATACTATGTTACGGAGTGGTAACATGTTAGGCACCCACCTCTCCCATTCATCATCTCGTAGTCTATAAAATATTCTCCTTCTCCTAAATGCATGAACATGTGTATATGTGTAAAAAGGTGTCGTGGGTGTGAAGTGTGAAAAGTAAAAATATGCATGAATGTGAAATTGTGTGTATGTGTGTGAGGAGCGAAGTCACCATATGAACATAATGGAAATGATGTGAATAAATTATTATAAGGAGATAATCTAGCTAAACATGAATAAAGTGATAAAAAAAAGCGTGTAAAAATGGATAAAATTTGAGCGATGCCCCAAAATTGTAATATCACTATGGGAGAGTGAATGAGCATAATATGTGACCACTAAAGAGATAATAATGATTAGAAAAATAGCTACATGGATAGAATATACAAAACATATCAATAAAACGCTAATATATGAACGAAAATAAAAATGAGATAAAAAAACCCTCGAATCCCAAATTAATTGTGGGATGTCTACGTAGTCAAAATGTAATGAAAGTCCACGTAGTTTGTAAAAAAAATAAGGTTGGTATATAACCCATAATCATAGCCTAGAGAAATCATCTTGATTTATAATAAAATGTGTGTGAAATGTGGTGAACATGTGAGAAAAAATGAGATAACTCTAAATTTGGAATTATGATGTAAATCCCCTTTTGGGTTTTGTGATTTATAAAAATAGGCTTCAAAATATATATGTCATAAAAAGTGTAGGATTAATATGTAAATGACTAAAAACAAGATAGAAAATGCCAGGAACACTAAAATATGGAAAATGGCATTTATTAGGCTAATAAAATGGAAAGGAGTTGGGACATTCAAGCTGCTTTGAATTATGATTTTGGGGGGTTTATGGGAAAATTTTAATGTGTATATGATGGTGGTTTAGTGGTGGATAAAGGTGAGGCAAGGGAGGTGTAAGGTAATGCAGATAGAAGGTGGTAAATGTGATGTATGCTAATTTTGAGAAAAGCTTTCTCACTGAAATCGAGGTTGATATCTCTCTCAAATGAGGTCAGTGTTTCTTGATTTTGAGGCATAAAAGGTATAGAAAGAATGTATCCTGATTCTAAGGGCTAAAAGGAATATGAGTAAATAGGCATGATTATGAGGGCTAGAAGTTGTAGGAATAATGAAGTCTGATTTTAAGGGCTAGAGAAGTGTAGGGAGAATGAATCTTAATTATAAGGGCTTGAATGTATAGGAATAATGAAGCCTGCTTATAAACGCTAAAAGGTATGGTATGAATGAAGCCTAATTCTGGGGGCTAGAAGGTGTAATAAGAATAAAGCATGATTCTAAGGGATAGAGAGGTCGAGGGATTGTGGCCTAATTTCGAGAGCCTCGACGGTGGATTGTAATTATTCTGGCTTGATTTAGAGTATAAATGAAAACTTGGACTTTGTGTGTGATGTCATTGTAGTCTAAGACAATCTAATCAAAATCCCTTGAATTACCTATAAAAATTGTTAAACAACTTGTATTGTGGTAAGTATGGGTATCGATCCAACTTTCAAGAGTGACACAGCTAAAATGAGAAGATAAGTGCAATTCACTTTCAATTATTTTTATTTCTAATTTTTTAATTTTCTTTTAAAATAATTTTTGAGGGTAATTGAAACTAAGTAACTATATGACTAAAAATCAAAAGAAATCTAAGTAGTAAAATAATAATAAATAACACAAGTGATGTAATTAATATGAAAAGGAAATCAAGGAATGAAATCCATCCCTATTTCACACAATTAACACTGATTTGACTATTTTATATTGATTGATTTACAAAATATTCATTTGATTCAAAGGTAATTCTCATTACACTAATTAATTAATTAAATTTTCTTTTAGATAAGTAATTTTATTCCCACAAAACTACTCAAAATGAATTAAAATTAATCAAATGAATCACCCACTATGATCGATTTACGCCACTAATTTTAATTAGACAAAATAAAAATAAGAGTAGAAGAAAATTATATTATTATTTGAATCAATTTGATAAGCTTATCTATAGTTTCAAGCTAATGATCAAATGATAACATGATTTTCTATCCTTTCTCAAGGATGATTTTCCATTTCTCAATGTGAAAATAAGAGTAGGAATTAAATTTATTAATCAAAGGAAATAAAATAAAATAAAACTAACAAACTAATTCAATTGGATTCATGGGGGTTTCAATTCATCCCCTGAATGGGAGATTAGCCCTCCATAAACATCATCCAAGAATAAATGTAAATAATAAAGAGCATGCAAGGATTAAAACAAGACTAAGTAAAGAGGAAAAGATCAAATCAAATTATCTTGAATTGAACTAATTCTCCTTCAATTACATCAACACTCCACTCAATTTTTAATTACAATCACTCACTAAATAACTATCTCTATCTGCTAATTTTACTGTAAAACTAAACTAAAACTAACTCACATTATAAGGTCTTCTCTACTTGCTTTTAGGTCTCCTAAATGAATGAGCCCTTTTAGTCATATAAGATGCATATCGAGATAGGGTAAATTTGGATATTTTTAATTTTGCATGTGGGAAATGGGGTGATGAGGGAGTTTTTGGAAAGGGGGTTAAGTCACTTTTTAAACATTTGGGCTTCTATTTTGGTATTTGGTTTTATGCAAGTATCAAAATCTGGTATAATGGGATTGAAGGTAAATGGGAGATGGGTATTTGGGTTGAATGGGTTCATGGGTTTAATAAAACGGTTTGAGTATAAGGCAGGTATCGAGTTTGGGTCGATATTGGTTGGAATCTTGACTTTAGCTTGGTGTAGGTGCTGCTGGAGGTTTTGCGTGTGAGTTGGTGTAGCTTTGGGTTTCGGAATCTTAGGTTATATGAATTAATTGGGTTTATGGCTGCTGCTCGAGTTTTGGGTAAGTCCGAGTTAGGAGATCAGAATAGGGGTTGGTGTTAATTGCAGGTCGGGTTGGGTTAAAGGTGATAGGACAATGGGTTAAGGATGGGAACCAGGGTTGAGATTAAGGTTGGGTCCGATTATAGTCGACTAGGTAAGAGGTGAACTCGGGTATGGGAAATGTGTATAACCCTAGTGAGGTAATGGAGTTTGCAATAGTCGGGTTTATGGAGTTTGGTGGGTTTAGCATGAAATGGGGACGGAGAAGTGTTGGGTTAGTTTTTAGTTATGGAGGTATAGAGAGAGAATAGGTGAGAGGTAGAAGAATATAAGAGAGATAATGTGAGATCTGTTTATGTGTGATAGTGTGTGTTTGTGTGTGTGTTGGTGATGCCTTGTAAACAAAACAAAAATATTTACAACCAAAAAATAAACTCTAAGACTAAAAAAAATAAAACATATTTGTTAATGCAAAAAAGTATACTAATCTAACTAATTGATCAAAGATAAAAGTGAGTAAAAGAGAGAAAGGATTTTTAAAGTGGTTCGGCTTAAAGAAAGGCCTATGTCCACTGTTGTGTATTGCTTTGTTCAAGTGCCTCTTGTCTCGTTTTTCATGTCCCGTGGATGCAGGGTTTACAATGTATACAATTGTTGATGATTTACTATCATTCTTGGTCGGTCTTCCAGATGTTGGTTGGGCTTCTTTAACGTGTTGGCCGGCATTCCTTCAGTTGGTCGGTGACTCATACTTGCTGACGAATAATGCCCGTCAGGATGACACGTGTTCATACATGATTAGTCCACGTAGAAGGATAATTTTTGGTATCAACAGAAGCCCCCAATGTTTCATGCTTGAGCTTTTTACAAGAGTATGGAACATATAGCTCTTAAAGTTGCTCGGACAACTATATTGAGTCTTAGTCGGTTACCCATTTCCCATATTTGTAAATTTAATCACTTTAATTATCGGCACATAATGTGGATGGTATTTTTGTAATCATCCACAACTTTAGCGAATCGTTTTTGGGTAAATATGCATTTTCTCTCTTTAGCCACCAAAAGTTCAATAGAAATCTTCTTTTAATCAATACCTTTCTAATTTTCGAGGCGACCGATAAAGACAGGAAAAGCCACGATCGTGTCTTACCTCAAACTTTCTGAGTTTTTTCCTGCCATTATGTCTTCAAGATTTTTTTCTCTCTAGTGCGATCAATCTCTGTTCTTCAGTTCTTGTGGAATCCTTAAGTTCTATAAGAATCTTTTTCTTCTAAATCAATCATGGTTTATCATGGTATTTCTCTTTTGATGAATTTAGAACTGAATGGAATATTCCTTCATGGGTAGAATTAGAACATCCCACTTTGGCCACTGATCCTTTTTCATTAGTTGATGGTCACTGGTTTCCCTCCATTTTTATTGTTGAATGTGGGTTTACCTTTCCCCCAAACTCATTTTATCTTGAATTTTGCCAGTATTTTGTTATCGTCCCAACTCGAGTATCCCCCAATACCTAGAGGGTATTTAATGGAGTATGTAGATTACACCAACTCCATGGGACTCATCTAGGGATTCCGAAAATTAGGTTATGTTATAAGTGGGTAACCAAAGATACCACTTTCTATTTGAAAACTAGGGTTGTGAACAAAGCATTAGTAGTTAACCTTTCTGACTCCAACACATATTACTTTGAACATGGAGTAGTTGTTAAAAATCGTCAACATTCTCCTTTGACTAGGATTGCTGAGTACCAGGGCCTAAGTGCCCACCAAGTGGAAATGGGATAGGTTGCATTTATTTTCTTGTACTTCTTTACATAATATGTTAACTCCTAATACTGATGTATATTTTTTTGACTTTTACTTGAAGTTGACTGAAAGAGAATGTGTCCCAAGCATAGTGACATCAACTTTAGGGAGTTGAAGTTCATCTGGGGGGATTCATCAAAAGGTTGTGGAAGAGCATACTAGATAAGCTTCATACTTATTGCAATATAAAAAAAACATCACCTCCTTTATTGCTCATCCAATTGTAGCTCCACCATCTCTTTTAATCAACATTGACCAAGAATCCATCTCCACATCCTCTTCCATTTCATCCGGTAGTGGTGAACCTGTAGCAGTCTCTTCTTTTTTAGACTCAGACCTACCTCTTGCTGCTACCATGGGGAAGAGAAAGTCCTAATATTTTGGGTGACAAAGCTGCTACAGGCTCATCCAAACAAGTTGTTGATGGAGATAAAAATAAAGAGGATGATGGGAAGAAGCCCCCATCCAATAAGGAGGACCTGGGGAAGAAGCCCCCATCTAATAAAGGGGATGTTAGAAAGAAGCTTCCTGCTGAAAAATCTGATGAAAGTCAAATCAAAAGGCTGAAAAGAGGACTCCCATCTAGGCTGGCAGAAGGGTCTTCAGCTAACACCGACCAACAAGAGTTGGATATTTTATCTATTTCTGGTTCACCAGTGGCACTTGGTCCTAGTTTGGCCAGACAATTAATAAAGTCTGGAACTTTTCCAGGCCATATGGGTGTTGTAGTTGCATTCCCCCGATCAAGGAGTTCTGAAAGGGCTGCTCAAAGCCTAGCTCTAGTAATTTTATTTTCCTTATTTATCTCATTATTTGATATTTTTTATATTAACTTACCTTGTTTTCTTTTTGTAATTTCTTATTGACTTCAATAACATGTTGGAGAAGTATGATTCTTTGCATTCTTCTTCTCAGGAAGTTGAAGAATCTTTTGATGAGCTTAATAAGTCATTGCTTGACTACCAGCAAGCATTGGCCAGTGAGTAAGAAAATGGGAGGAAAAAATAAAAGTTGCAGAAGAAAATGAAGTGGTTTATAGGGGCCAGGTTGGTGATATGCATAAAGACTTGGATGTTAAAAAAGTTAATATCACAAAGCTGCAGAAGGAGTTGGATGTCGAGAAGGCTCTATTTGTTGCTGAGAAGTCCAAAAGGGATAAGTCTAGGGATACTGGCTTCAACAAGAGCTGGGACAAAGTCATTAGGGATGCTTCTTTACAAATTGAATTTGCAAAGAAGAAATGCTTCGAGTATGGTTGGTCGACAGCCGTGGTGGAGGTTGGCACCCCCCAAGACTCTGAGCTCTTTCTCAGATATGATCCGGGAGATCCTCCTAACATGGATGAGGAGATTAAAGATGATAGGGGTCCAAGTGAATCCCTATTAGTGTTGTATTCTTCCGATCAACACCAGGGTGTTGAATCTTCTTCTCCTCCATCTGACAACCATCCATATTTGCGTGCTCCTACTTCTACTTCTACTAATCCAATGCCATACATGAAGAAGGTGTATATCTGCCTAAGAAGCTTTTGTTTTAATTTTCTTCTGCACGTGTAATTTTTCCTTTCTTTTTACTTATGTATTTATACTTAACAACTTATCGATGAAAATAAATTTTCTTCCTCTTTTCCTTGTCTTTTCTCCATACTTTATACTCTGTTGTTGATTAGATGTTCTTTTTGCTTTTAACAGTTCATGGATAAATTGGAACATTTCTCTTCTACTGACTCTAAGCTACTCCCGAGATGCAACAAACTTTTTAAAGATGGTCATTTATCTCTAACTGAGGAAGATCTACTGAAGTTTATCGAGGAAGGTGTGTCTGAGCAAGCCAAGGAAGCCAATCTTTATCTGAAATGCCTTCTTAATCGGCAAGTGGCCAATAATGTTGCCTACTATGAAATGATTGAAAAGATACAGGAGGACCATAAATATGGCAAGGCTCTTTTGCATGCTTAATATGAGAATAAGTACAAGGCTTTGAGTGAAGGATGGGGCTTTTAATAGAAGTTGGAGAAATTTGCTTCTCATTTTTTAAGACAAGAATTTTGTTCAACCGTGAAGTAGAGGAAGCCAGATTCATTGCCAAGCTACTGGAGGAGGAGAATAACATTTTAAGAGGTGAGCGAAATTCCTTGATGTCTTCTTATACTATTGTTGTTACTACCGATGAAGGTCATTGTTTATTAGAAGCTGAAAATGTTAGATTAATAGAAGAATTGGAGGCACTGAAAAAGACTAAGTCTACCTCTTCTTCTCAAGAAAAAAATAGACTCGGCCGAGGAACTATAGATAAGGCTATAACTCAATAAAGTCCTGCGAACTAAGGAGCCCAGTTGAAGGCCAAAAACTAAGCCCTTGTTTAGATGTCCCAGAAGCTTCAAACTCAAATCGAGCAACTCACCACTCATTCCTCTCAAATGCAAGCTAAGGATGGGGAGGTGAAGAAATTACATCATTAAGTTGAGCGGCTGGCCTTCCAGTTTCACAAGCATCCTAGAGAGATATGTATGGAAGGGTATAATGAAGCTTTGGGGCATTTTGATTCTAGGTTTAAATAGGACCCAAATGAAGGCTATAAATGGGGTTGGACTAATTGTCTAACAGTGTTGAAAGTTGAAGAAAATAGTCCTCTCTGTAATTGGTATGATCCTGTGTTGTTAGACCTTAAAGATCCTCCTTTTAGACTGCTTGCTAACTGGATTCCTGCCAACACAACTCCCCAGTACCCAATTTTTAAATATTTGGTAGACTATGAGCTACACAACGAGCTGGAAATCGTTTGACCTCCTCATCTATTAGATCGTCCAAACATTAGCAATAGGATAATGCTTCAAGACTTTAATTTTATCAATTTTCCTTACACTTTAGATGATCCTCCAATTGGTATGAATCATGTTTCCAAAGCTGAGGGGAAACGCCCTTTAGAATAATGTCATGTATATCTTATGTGAACACAATTATGTAATCACTATTCAAATGAAATAAAAAGTATTTGATTAGCTTATCTTGTTAATCTTTGAATGTGAGTGTTTCTGGATGTGATTGATTTCTTCTTTTTCATTAGTTCTATTGACACACTTAGGTTAAAATCTAAATTTAGTATCAATTACCAATGAATGCATAGGTTCTCCTAGCATACTTAGATTAAAATCTAAATTTGGAGGTAGTTACCCATGTGTCTCCAAAGGTTTTACTAATACACCTAAGTGCTTAGGTTTTTTATATTCGTTACCAATGATGTGAATAGGCGTATGTGGAATATGTCCCTACATTCCTCTTGATGAATATTCGCAACGTTCTTCCTGCAATTGGCCCAGTAGGATAAAGATCTTATTTTATCCTTATACTTGTTGACCAACTTGTGGTCGTAATAACTTGTTTGGCGAGAAACTTATTGCTTATGCCGATCAAGTTTTGATTGTACCGAGAAACTTATTTCTTATGAAAAGCAACAGGTTGAAGTTTTTCTGGCAACTTTTAAGCTTATTCAAGATCAAGTATATAAGTAGTGTATATAGATAATGCATAGTAGTAGTATTCCAAAAATATTTGGAAAAACAGAAATGGGAGGAAAGATAATTTTATTGATACTAGAAATTGATATGGAACTGAGTACACTTGATTACATTACTGGTAATATTTTCTAAGATGCTCAGTGTGCCATGGATTCTAGAATTCTTCCCCCTCCAAAGTCTCCATCCTGTAAGTTGCAGGTCGAATGACTACAGAAATACGATAGGGCCCGTGCTAGTTGGATTCAAGCTAATTATTTTTCTAGATCACCTTCTTTAGAACATAATCTCCCTCCTTTAAGTTGGTCGGCTTCATCCTTTTATTGTAAAATCGAGTTGTTCATTATTATTAAGCTGCATTTCTCAAAGCAACGTCTTCTCGCACTTCTTATAGCATATCCAAATCTAACCATCACATTAGATCACCCACTGGAGAGTTAAAATTTAAAACTCTATGGGATGGAAGACCCAACTCAGCAGGTATGACTACTTCAATCCAAAATTCCATCATGTATAGGGATTCTCCAGTTGTAGTCCTCGGGGTTGTTCGGTACTCTCATAAAATCCAATGTAGTTCGTTCATCCAATTTCCCTTTGCATTATCAAGCCTTTTCTTCAACCCATTCAGGAGACTTCTATTTGTAACTTCAGTTTGCCCATTACTCTGAGGGTGTACTGGAGCAGAATGTAATTTTTGGATATTGGATTGAGCACAATAAGTTATGAATTCTTCATTGACAAAATGCTTTATGTGGTCGGTGATGAAGTCATAAGGCAGCCCATAACTGAAAATGATGTTCTTCCAAGTGAATTATTAGACCTTCTCATAAGGCGTGTCTATCAATGGTTCTACTTCAATCCATTTTGTAAAGTAATCCACTGTAAAAATCAAGTACTTGAATCTTCCTCGAGTCGTTGGCAATGGCCCGATCAAGTCTATTACCCACATGGAAAATGGCCAAGGAGAAGTGATTGGGGTAAGAGCAACATATGGAGTCTTGCAAATGCTAGAATACCTTTTGCGTTTGTCACACTTTTTATCAAAGGCACAATCTTCTTGCATAGTTGGCCAGTAGTATCCTTACGCACTTATTCGTTGCAGAAGTGTTATTCTTGTAATGTCAGCTCCACAAGATCCTTCATGTACTTTTTAAATTAGGTCTGGAACCTCAGACGGATGAATGCAACGCAGCAAATTAATTGTCAATCCTCTCCTATACAAAAGTCCTTTCTCTAGCACATATTTGGTTGATGTATATTTTAACTTGTTAGCTTCAATTATATCCATTAGTAAAGTTCCTTATTCAATGTATGCTCTGATGGGATCCATCCAAGATGGTACCATATCTAGAGTGATAAAATTGATCATCAAGTCTCATATATACTCCCATTGGCCAAAATCTCAATGGGAATAGTTCGTCGGAGTTTAACTCTGGTTGCTGAAGCTAGCCCTCATTTGATCGAAGGATTTATGAGATAATTATGTTAGAGTGTAATCATAAGTATTTAGTGGAATTAATAATGATTATATAATGAAAGAAAATAATTAACAATTATTATAATTGCGTATTTCCAAGTATTTAGGTGAATCCAATTTAATTATTTATCTTGGGTATGTAGTGTAGTTCTAATGCCCAATTAGTTACGCCCAGATTCTCAAGAAACCCAGTTGGTCCATTCCCACCCTCTTATACTACTATATAAAGGTGTGGGCAGAGTTTTAAGATTAATTATCATCATTAGGGTTTTCGGGAAAATACTATTCACATTTTTATGAAAATTCCTAGAGAGAGAGGATCATATCTCCCTCATAAGGAATGGTTTTTATCTTAAAAGGTGCCCATACACCTACCTAGATTTTGGGAGGCTATTACACTAGAAGATTCAAGATTCATATAAGGTTTAGCAAGGTTTAATAGATCCAAAATAAGACAGCCACATCACCTATAAATACTTTTCTCCACATCGGATCGCAATTGTATCTGCATAGGTATTGTATTATGAACCTAAGGTTTGTTCTTCAAACTTTGTTTTGGTTTTCCTTATTTATCATGTTTGATTAATCAATTTTACACGGATGATTTTTTCCATTTAGCATATATTAATCCCCATCACTATTCACAAAGTCTAACTCAATATGTCATTACCGTCTAAAACATTTAGAGTACTATTATTTCCAATCACAGTGTGTTAAATTCCAAAAGTTCTCATATGAATTGAATTTGTTGAGTAAAGGTGTACTTCTAAAATTATTATATCGGTCCTTAATTTCAACTGATTTACAAATTCCATTGGATTTTATGCACGATATAAAATCTTAGCCATACACATGCCACCAATCGTATGGTAAAAACACTCTCGTTCACACGGTCGCCATTTTCACGGTAAAAACCATATCTGTTTGATTGGTGCACAAAATTAAAGTTGACCATAATTATATCCGTGTTTAACCTTGTAAGGACCAAATTTCCAATTGAGTTTTAATCTAGTTTTGACTCATTATCGGAACAAAATAAGTTTGAGTAATATGTAGATTTTTATTGTCCGATCAACTTTGAGACTATGACTTGTCGAATATTAATTGAAGGCGTTGTGGCAAAGCTACAAGGAATTAATCATGTCGAAGTTTAATTGGTGCAATCTCTCATCTTCAAGGTTTAAATGCATTTCCGAGATCACTCAAGTCTGAATGTATAATGATAATGAAAATCGGAGTTTTATTTTACAAAAATAGGGATGTCATTTTTAAGAAAATGTTTTTAAATGTTTACACTTCGTTTTAGTCAGATGATGAAGAATTAGAGTTGGATAAGAGTTGGTTTTTAGTAAAATTTTGTTTTCAAAGTTGGATAAATATCATCTCTAATTACGGCGTCGTTCAAATGAGACGTAATGTCGTTCGAATGAGACCTAATGTCGTTTGAACGACACAGTGTCTTGCTCGAACAAGAGACTGCCACCGCCTTGAATTCAGTATAAATAAAGGTGTGTTCCAGTTACCTCAACGTGTGTGCAGTGCAAAAAATAGTTTACCATACAGAAAGGTTTCTGCACAGTGTTTTCTAAGTCTTTTCACAATAAAACATCCATAGAGTTTCAAGATCTGAGATTTTCATTATCATATGTTCTTGTGATCGTGTTGGCACCAAGTTTGAGGTTTCTATTGAAGATCCATTACTGGTTTTGCGGTGAAGATTTGACGGATACAAGTTTTGACATCTTAGACGACACAAGGCCATATCGGTGGACACCGAGGCATTCGTAGAGGCGACTGTTGTGGACGAGTATCGTGGAAGAAGGTTACTTTTTGCATGGGCACTGTGAACATTGGTAGAAGATCAGAGGAGAATCCAGTCTTGTGGGGATGGAGTCATTGTATAAGACTACCGTATGACTTTGTAATACTTTTGTCATAGTGATTGTCTGGCCTGGGCCGTCTGAGGTATTTTCCTGATTGGGTTTTTCCTCGTACATCGGCATTGTGAGTATTGATTTACTTTATTTTACTTGATTTAATCACTAGTTGCATGCTTAGGGTTAAACAAGATAAAATTCGGTTAAGTTAATTTGTGTCACAGCTTGGTTGGATAATATTTAAAAGAGTTTTTCAAAAGAGAAAATTGGTTTGTATTCATCCTTAACTTAATTCCTCTCAAGCAAACATTTTTGTTGAAATTTATATTTTAGGGACCTACAAACCTTCACCCCTTGTCCTAAGGACAAAATTCAGAATCACAATGTTCATCCTAAAAAGAAGTTATGTTCCCCTAAACCCTCCAAATATGGCCTAGGATAGTTGTTAAAATTCACACTTACTTACTTCTTCCACTTTCTCATGCATAATTATTTGTGATTTAAATATATAATTTCAATTCCAAGTGCTACACTAAAATTTGAAGGAAAATATGAAATTACATGTAAATGCATAGTTCACCAAATGATTCCATTTAAGTAGGAGCATATAAAGGGAATATGCAATTCTCTACCCAATTCCATTAAACTTATTTAACCTAAACATGAAATTTCAAGAATTTGTAAAGTATATTAAAATACTCATGATATTTAAAGAATTGGGTTCATTCATTTGTCACCATTTCCATACATCAAATAACCCTAATTATTTCTACACCATTTTTATAATTTATAAAACTTGTTTAGGTAGATATCATTTTTTACGTCGTGAGAGGAGAGAGTGGACTTATCCTTCTCTAAATTATGAATAAAATTTCCAAAAGAATAATAAGAGAACTCCCATCAATGTTTCCTTACAGTTGGTCATCAAAAATACCCAATTTGTGTAAAGAAGCTCCCAATGATGACCCCCTTGAGAAAATAATTGAATTCTTCTTCCATTAAAGTCCTGTAAATATGTTTTACCAAAACTAATTTTTGATTTGTAGGATTTTGGGTTAGAAACTTGTGGATTGGAAGTTGTTATTTTGTGTGTGGTTTGGAAGTTGGATTGTATGTTTAGAGGAAGGCAGGGTTTTATGTAGATTCTTATATTAATTCCTTTCCAAGTATGCCCCAATTACATTATTAACCTCATCCACTAAACTAATTACTTTACTTAGTTTCCAAATCATTTAAAAATCCTTATTTAAATAGAAATTGGAATTTTATTGTTTTCTTAAGGAAAAACCCAATTTCCAATTAACTCCAAATAAATTTTAAAGTTTTATTTTCCCCTTAAATAATTATAAAAAATCATTTTTCATTTAAATAATTATTAAAAATTCTCCCAAAAAATTCAAAAATATCAAATTCAATCACAAAATTCGATTAAACTAATTACTTTAATTATTTAAATTCTTTTAAATTTACGGGGTATTACACTGGGTATGAATTGAGATGGCATGGGGGTGTTTAGGCATGTAAGGAAGGAATTGAAAGGAAGAGATGAAGGGGGCTAGGAGAGTGTAGGAACATAAAATATAAGAGAGGAGGAGGAGGTTAGAGGGTGTGTGAGACTTATATGAGGAAGGTTTTACAACCCATGCAACAAGTCGTGCCTACTTTGTGAAGGTAGGTAGAGAAAGAATGATGAGAGTGAGAGGGAGAAGAGAGTGTAACGGACAAAAGATGGAATGGAGGTATACTATTAGAGAAGTAAACTAAAACCATGATTTATATAATAATTTTAGTTATGGATTTATTGTTATAATAAAGTCATTTATTCCTATTTTAATGAGAATCATATAAAGACATAATGTTTTGTAGTATTTTATATATTGTTGGTCTCTTCTATTCTGCTCAGTAGGTGTTTTGGTGTGTAGAGTACGAGTTACACATAGAGGGTCAGATCACCAGCTCTTGTGGAATATAAGTTTTATCGTTCAAAGTCTTAGATGGAACTACCCACACCATCAGTAGGACTATAGCAAAATATTTTAGAAAGTCTATCTTGATTACATAAAACTGTATAGTTTTAACTTATTGTGCTAGTACACTTTATGTGTATTGAACATGACCAATTTGAGGTCATTGTTTTCATATGGATTTTGTAAAACATGTACACCTCGTGATTATTAGGTTTACTTAAGGCTATTAATCTGGATATGATTGATGGACACATGCACTACTTATTTATTACTTTAACTTATCGGGTTAGATTCATTATTGAATCAATAATCTTGATAAAATGGGTAATGGTGATTAATGTACAGTCAAAGTATTTTATAGATGGAATCCACATCTCGGTATAGAGACTGATGATACCCCTTGAGATGCTTATAAGTTTTGTATGTGTCAAACCTTATATGTGGATTATGTTAATAGGACACTATAAATAAGTTAAGTTAGATAGCTCAAGGACTTAAGAAGTTAATCAAATAAATTATCAGTAATTTATTTTATTAATGGGTATCTGTAACCTTAACGTGGGGAGAATTAAGTAATTAATAATGAGGAGATCAAAATATAATTTTGAGTTAAGGAGTGGAGTTGCAATTATAATTATTTAGTGGTATTGGTTATAATTAAGGGGCTGAGATTAAGATTCGGGAAGGATTAGGTTTTATCAAGCCCATTAGGAGCCACATCTTTATCTCTACATAGGGTCCCTACTGTAGCCTATATATATGCACTTAATTCTCATTTTTTTCTTAACCTGGACTTCACTCTCAGATACTCAAAATACCCAAGTTTAGATTTGTGAGAAAGAGGGGCTAGAGAGAAGAAAGAGGAGACAAGAAGGTGGTCACAAAATAGGAGCCCACCCTCTATTCGTGACTGACCATATTAGGAATATAGTATAAGACTGTGAGGTGAATCGAGCCATCACATAATCTATTCATGCAAAGACGAGATAAAATCAAATAGATCTTGAAAGGTAAACCTAATTTCGCCTTATAGGATTTTATATATGTGTAATGCTTTTATAGTTTGATCTATATGCATTTTTAGTAGACCCTTGGACTCTCGCTCCAACTTATACTACATGGGGTACTGGGTGCATGGTTTAGAGGTAGTTTAGTTGGTTAGGGGTTGTATGACAGAAATATAAAGGTGTGAGGTGTTGTACGAGGTGAGAGCGAGAGGCGTGTGGTGGTTAATGGGTTTAGGGGATGTGCGGTAGGAGGTAATTGGGTGTGATGAGAATGGAGAGTAAGGAAATGGGTGAAGATATGGTGGCGTGGAGGGTTCGACCATGCAACTTGATGCATGGTTTGTAGGAAGGTTGGGGATATAAAGCAGGTTTGGGTATGTTTTCAACTGGGTTCGGGTAGGATAGGAAATGGTTATTCAGGTGGGTAGAAGGATATGTACATTTTGCATAGGGAAAGGACACAATGTTTAAATAAGAGAGTCGGGGACTGAAAGCTTTTTGGTAACAACTGGGAATATGAGCATGGGGAGATTTGGAGAGTAAGAGAAGATTATTTTTGGATACTTAAGGTGGTTTAGTTGGTGTACGTGTGTGTGTGTGTATTATATTATATATAAAAATAAATATACATGTACATATATAATTATCAATATATATAACGGTATCAATATATTTATTAAAATATATTTTACTAATACACATATACACATAATAATAATAATAATAATAATAATAATAATAATAATAATAATAATAATAATAATAATAATAATAATAATAATAATAATAATAATAATAATAATAATAATAATAATAATAATAATAATAATAGGCACATAAAAATTACATATTTATATGTATATAAAGGAATTCACACACAACGACACACGATAGGTGAGAAATTAGGAGAAGTTCAGGGAAATGGCTAGGGACATCGTTTATTAGGTAATTTAGTTGTCTCAAATCATTAGGGAATATGCATTGAATCTTTGGACTGCATTATTGTTGCAATTTAATTGAATTAAGCCTCTTGAAACTACAATTGTGTATTGACCTAAAAGATAAAAATTACACACATAAGGGAAATATTAATGAGAACTAACAATTAAAATGAGTCTATATAGGGTATTAATATAACAATTTTGGGTGCTTATCAGTACCTTACCCAACCACCAATGCTTATGCCACCATAGCTTTGAGTACCTCTCCTTGTATACATAGACGTCAATAACACTACATTTGGGGCTACGCTAGATCACTACATTAAGGAGTCTTGTAAATATAGAGGCATATACAATGTAAGTAAAAAATTGGAAGGTTACGAAGTAAACTATATTGCATTAGTAAAGTCTTGTGTTGCCTTGGCTTGAGTTACCTAAAAAATACGACACTACCTGCTTGCATTACCTATCGAATTAGTGTCATAAATGGAACCCATGAAGTTTCGATTAGGGAAACCTACTTTGTTTAGCCACGCGGATCGATGGTTTCTCTTACTAGTCGAGTTCGACATTCCCTATGCCATGAAAAATGGGTTAAAGGGAGGCACATTTCTAATTACTTAGAAGAAGTTGACGTATGGATATCTAAATTCCTGGACGAAGAGATTCTTTCCACTGCTCACAAAGAACTCTGGTGGAAAAATTTCTTTGTCGAAGCCGCAAATATTAAGGATATGGCATTGGTATACTTTTGATTGCGCCCGATGATTCTCTTACTCCCATAACCATCAAGCTAGATTTCCATTACACCAACAATATGACTAAATATGAGGCATGCACTGTGAGCCTCATAGATTCTCTCGAAAACGGAATTCGATACCTTGACATCGACTGAGAATCGACCTTCTTCATAAGATAAGTCCTTCGAAAGTGGAAAGTCAAAGACGAGAAACTCTTACCCTTTTACACTCATCTTAAAAAGCTTGTCTCAGACCTCAAGGATGTCACTTTCCATTATTTCTACTATTCTAGTGATAGCCTTGCTAATGCATTGGCAACACTCACCTCTATAGTCGTCATACATGAGTGAATAACTATTTCCCTTTACAAGTTCAGAATCAGTCTAAGCCAACTCACTGCTACCACATCAAACTCTCCATCGAAAAATATTGAAACAAAGTCAGAATATGGTATTACGATATCTTGTCCCTCCTCAAGTGACTAATAAGAAACACTCCATGACTCTACCAAAACTCACAACCCAGTACATCATTTGTACAAATCTATGTTCAAGAGAAATTTCATTGGCACCCATTTGCAATGCATATCAGGGGCTGACATTGAGGACACCATGTAGAAAATTCATAATGGGAAGTGTGGACTCCACATAAACGGCCATATCCTTGCTATAAAATATTATCCAATAAGAGTATCCATTATGGTACAAGATTGCCCTATATACGTCAAGATGTGTCTCAAATGTAATAAATTCGTCAATATTCAACAGTGGCCTCCCCAAGAGTTGTACAATATGACCTATCCATGTCCCTTATCGACTTGGGATATCAATATCATTAAGGAATTCAATCCCAAAGCATCCAATTGGAATGGGTTTATCTTGTCCACTATTGATTATTTCAATAAATGTGTTGAATCTAAGTCCTACGTGAACTTGAATGTAAGGAAAGGGACCAACTCATCTGAAAGAATATCATCTGCAACAACTGGGTCACTTATGAGATCGTGTCAGGAAATTGACTCCATTTTGAAGTTGAAATCACAGACGTGGTTGAGTAGTCTGGGATTCAGACACACGAGTGCTCACCTTACAGAATATAAAAAAGTGACGTTATTATAGTTGCAAATAAAAGCCTCAAAATCATCATTAATAAGATGACTGAAAGTTACATCGACTGGTTTGAAAGAATACCTTATAATCTTTGGTGCTAACGCACATCTATCATAATGCTCATTGGGGCTACCACGTATTCCTTAGTCTATGGAATGGAAGTAGTATTTCCCATTTAACTTGAAATTCCTTCCCTACGAGTCATTCTTAAGAGCCAAGAGGGAGAAGTATATTGCAGTAAAGTCACTACGATGAGTAAACACTCTTGGATGAACAAAGTCTAAGATCTGTAGTCAAAATACATGGGTATGATCACTCCATTGCATGATCATTCAATAGTAAAGCCAAGGACTGTGGTGTGCAAAAAGGAGACCTCTCTCTCGAAGATATCGTAGAACCTATATGGGATCCTAGAGGAAAATTTAAGGCCAACTGGAGTGGTCCATATCTTGCAAAGAAAATCTTATTAGGATGTGATCCTATACTCATGGATCCGGAGAAGAAATGGAATGCCTACTCAACCTTGATCACATCAAGAAACTCTAACCTTATCACTCTATGCAATTCTCATATCTCTTATATTAAAATAAAGTCCTCTCATCTTCCTCTACAAGAACTACGTAACATCATATCCTCTGAAAATATTTCCCAAGAAAATTACAAAATGCTTTTACCCCACAGAGGTACATTGGAAACCCATAAAGTGACTTCGGGCAAAGTCCTTTCTTTTTCACAAAATGCTTTTATTTTATCCCATAAAGAGGCATGAGTCTCTCTCAAAATTTAATTGGACAAAATAATTATGTATGCGTTAGCGATTGGTGAAGATAATTCAAATATAAGAGAGTCGTTGAAGGAACAACAAGATATAATAAAACTAACATTTATTTCAACGCTTTTATTCAAAAAATAGTTTTGTATGACACCTTAAAATAATCTTCTCTCTAATCACCAAAAATACCCAACAAACAAACCTTCACTCGTACATACATCATTACAAAAGCTACACCTAAATCAAACCTACACTAGATGCCTACCAAACAAATAAAAATAGTTATCTTCCCACGAGCTTCACAAAAACTTGCCCCAAGTTTCAGAAGGACTGCTTCATTACTGTTACCATCATTTCCTTCTATAAGTCCCTAATAATAACTACTTTGAGTCCATATCCACGTATGTTCAACATGGTGGTACATCTTAAAAATCTTTGTTGGGATCACCGTACCCAATTGCACAACCTCAGATTCCATGATCTTTTCTGACCAGACTCCTCTTCACATACCTTCAAAACTAAATCCTTCTACAACCATTTCAAGTAGTCCCTCAAAACCATTAAAACCTCACCTATAAAAGGGTCGGACGGAGAGTTGGCTTGCAACGTGGCCACAGGCTCCCCAATAACATCCTTAGAGACACAATGAAATCGTCTACATGGAAAAGTTACTTATGCACAGAGGAACGGTCTTCTCCTAACCTACCTAACGTAACAGTATCTATGGGAGGTATAAAGAAGTCCTACAGAGACCTACAAGCTGGACATAGTGATAATTATCTAACTGTTGGACATGTGTTAACATACCCCACCAAGGCACGAACCAATAGAGAGAAATGGCCCAATTTTCTATCGCCCAATCAGACCAATCATCTATGGATGCATCAAAATCTATGAAGGTCCAGAGAAAAAAGTTATGCATACTAGGTGAAAGAAATATAGGAGGCATTTCCAGGAAAAACCTCTTTACTAGAAACATGTAAAACATCACGGTGCTTCCTCATAGTAAGGTATGGGGATACTCTTTCCAGTCATCAAGATTGTTTAACGTCTCCACAAAAATAGTAGCAGATATATTGCATTGACAACACATTTTCAGAACTCTGGAATCGACTTGGATGTGTGCACTCGTGCCATCAATTACCAGGAGAAATTTTGAGGTCAAACCTAATAACAAAACTCCTCCATATCCTATATATATAAATCCTAAAGAACGTATTGACTCTAGCATCGTAGAGAGTCAAATTAATCATCCATGCACCAAGGTCGAGTAGCAGAGGGAGAAATGTGCAACAACTCACTCAATACTTCCGTTGGAGAATGGGTAAATTTAGGCATCGTGGTTGGAATGTTATGGTATATACCCAGAATAATAGAGAACTCCTTATAGGCTAGACATACCTCTTCTAGATCGAAATGGAACATGTGTTCCTCAGGGTACTAGATCTATAGAGCCGCTTCTAGAAGACTCTCGTTAATCGAATGGTTGCAACATAAATTCGTTGGGCATAGGATGAACTCTTCATAGTCAATGTTATATATGTACATAACTTCTAATATGCTGAGGAATGACAAATATTCTTTTGACAAGGAATTCAACATTGGAAGAATTAAATCTAAATACAAAGAAAGAAGAATAAGAGAGTGTTGGTGATTAAAAAGCCATCCTTAAGCCTTTTTTATAGCCAAATTTCTCCCACAAAATGTTGCAGCAACTGACCTACCACCACTAATGCGTGAATCAAAGTACAAAAGTTGTAGCAAGAGAGTACTAAGACTGGAAATAAAAGTAGCAAACCTAACATGAATATTGGTACTCCCATGTTTAGGGAAATATCAATTTCTCCCTTTTTGTCTCTCCTTTCACCAATAAGCCTCCCAAATAATTTTTTTTACCAGAAAGCCTCCCCCCTAAGAATTTTTTTATGCAAAAATCAAAATACACTACATACTTTTTAAAAACCTCAAAAAAATCTTCATGGAAAATTTAAAAAGTGCATATAGGATAATCCATTAAATTAAGATAATCAAATAAATACAACAATATACATATATATATATATATATATATATATATATATATCAAGTTTTTCAGGTACATAGTAGATAAGAAGAAACAAAATTGCCAGGACATAGTTTGTACTTTCATTTGAGTCCTAACAGAACTACCGGAGGAAACAATGACCACGACGATGGCACTTTTGATGATGAGGAGAAGTATAGGACTCACTCCTAATTCTCAAGGAATGAGAAAAATTATCAGAAACTGTTGGAGGATAAACACAAGCATGATCCATCACCAAGATCTACTCAGCAATAGAATCCATTCAGTCCTGAATATCCCGCACCTAAGAAGTCTGCACAGATTTGGCTTGCAAAGAAAACTAAGAAATAAAATCAAAATCAAATGAAACTAAGAGAAGAAAGCAGAATGTAGAAATCAAATAACAAGGTAAGCACACTGTAGAAGGGTGTCTACCTATAAAAAAGTAAAAATATTATTTTAGAAATACTGAGAAGAAACCCAGGGTCCCGACATAAACTCATATTGAGCAGGACCCCCCCCCCCCCCGGAGTCCCGACAGAAACTCATAGTGAGCAGGAACCCCCTAGGGTCTCGACAGAAACTCGTATTAAGAAGGAACCCACCTAGGGTCCCGGCAGAAACGCATAATTGAGAAGGAACCACCCCAGGGTCCCGACAGAAACTCATATTCAGCAGGAACCCCCAGTGCCGCTGCAAGGGTCAGCGCCGCTGAAAGTATCTGCGTCACTGCAAGGGTCAGCGCTGCTCAAAGTGTCAACGTCGCTGCAAGTGTCAGCGCCACTGCAAATGTCAGCGCCGTTGCAAGTGTCAGTGCCACTGTGAGGGTCAGTGCCGCTGCGAGCGTCAGCGCCACTTCAAGTGCCAGAGCCGCTGCAAGTTCCAGCGCCGCTGTAAGTGCCAGCGCCGCTGAAAGTGTCAACGTCGCTGCAAGTGTCAGCGCCACTGCAAGTGTCAGCGCCGCTGCCAGGGTCAACGCCGCTGCGAGCATCAGCTCCGCTTCAAGAGTTAGCGCCGCTTCAAGTGTCTGCGCCGCTGCAAGTGTCGGCTCCACTTCAAGTGCCAGCACCGCTTCAAGTGTCAGCGCCGCTGCAAGTCTCTACGTCGCTGCAAGGGTCAGCGCCGCTTCAAGTGCCAGCGCCGCTATAAGTGTCAGTGCCGCCGCAATCTTCCGTGCCGCTGTGAGTGTCGGCGCCGTTTCAAGTACAAGTGCCACTGCAAGTGCCAGCGCCGCTACAAGTGTCCACACCGCCGTAAAGGTCGGCGCCGCTTCAAGTGTCTGCTCCGCTGCAAGTGTCAACGCCGCTGCAAGTCTCTAGGCCGCTGCAAGCGTCAGCGCCGCTGCGAGCGTCAGCTCCACTTCAAGTGTCAGCGCCGCTGCAAGTGTCGGCGCCACTTCAAGTGCCAGCACCGCTTCAAGTGTCAGCGCCGTTGCAAGTGTCAGCGCCGCTGCAAGTCTCTACGCCGCTGCAAGGGTCAGCGCCGCTTCAAGTGCCAGCGCCGCCGTAATCTTCCGCGCCGCTGCGAGTGTCGGTGCCGTTTCAAGTACCAGCGCCGCTGCAAGTGCCAGCGCCGCTGCAAGTGCCAGCGCCGCTGCATGTGTCTTCGCCGTCGCAAAGTTCGGCGCCGCTTCAAGTGTCTACGTCGCTGCAAGTGTCAGCGCCACTGCGAGCGTCAGCTCCGCTGCAAGTGTCAGCGCCGCTGCAAGTGTCGGCGCCACTTCAAGTGCCAGCACCGCTTCAAGTTTCTACGCCGCTGCAAGTGTCAGCGTCATTGCAAGTCTCTACGCCGCTGCAAGGGTCAGCGCCGCTTCAAGTGCCAGCGCCGCCGCAATCTTCCGCGCCGCTGCGAGTGTCCGCGCCATTTCAAGTACCAGCGCCGCTGCAAGTGCCAGCGCCGCTACAAGTGTCCATGCCGCCACAAAGGTCGGCGTCGCTTCAAGTGTCAGCGCCGCTGCAAGTCTCTACGCCGCTGCAAGCGTCAGCGCCGCTGCGAGCGTCAGCGTCGCCGCGAGCGTTAGCTCCACTTCAAGTGTCAGCGCAGCTGCAAGTGTCGGCGCCACTTCAAGTGCCACCACCGCTTCAAGTGTCAGCGCCGTTGCAAGTGTCAGCGCCGCTACAAGTCTCTACGCCGCTGCAAGGGTCAGCGCCGCTTCAAGTGCCAGCGCCGCTGCAAGTGTCAGCGCCGCCGTAATCTTCAGCACCGTTGTGAGTGTCGGTGCCGTTTCAAGTACCAGCGCCGCTGCAAGTGTCTGTGTCGCCGCAAAGTTCGGCGCTGCTTCAAGTGTCTGTGTCACTGCAAGTGTCAACGCCGCTGCAAGTCTCTACGCCGCTGCAAGCGTCAGCGCCGCTGCAAGTGTCGGCGCCACTTCAAGTGCCAGCACCGCTTCAAGTTTCTGCGCCGCTGCAAGTGTCAACGCCGTTGCAAGTCTCTACGCCGCTGCAAGGGTCAGCGTCGCTTCAAGTGCCAGCACCGCTGGCAAGTGTCAGCGCCGTCGCAATCTTCCGCGCCGCTGCGAGTGTCGGCGCCGTTTCAAATACCAGCGACGCTGCAAGTGCCAGCGCCGCTGCAAGTGTCCGCGCCGCCGCAAAGGTTGGTGCCACTTCAAGTGTCTGCGCCGCTGCAAGTGTCAGCGCAGCTGCAAGTCTCTACGCCGCTGCAAGGGTCAGCGCCGCTGCAAGTGTCAGCGTCGCCGCAATCTTCTGCGCCGCTGCAAGTGTCGGCGCCGTTTCAAGTACCAGTTCCACTGCAAGTGCCAGCGCCATTGCAAGTGTCGGCACCGCCGCAAGGGTCGGCGCCACTTCAAGTGCCAGCGCCGCTGCAAGTGTCTACACCATTGCAAGGGTCAGCGCCGCCGCAAGTGTCGGCGCCGCTTCAAGTGTCAGCGCCGCTTCAAGTGTCCGCACCGCTTCAAGTGTTTGCGCCGTTGCAAGTGTCAACACCGCTGCATGTGTCTACGCCGCTGCCAGGGTCAGCGCCGCCTCAAGTGTCAGCGCCGCTGTAATCTTCCGTGCCGCTGCAAGGGTCCCGTTTCAAGTGCCAGCGCCATCGCAAGTGTCCGCGCCGCTGCAGGTGTCGGCGCCGCTGTAAGTGTCAGCGCCGCTGCAAGGGTAGGCGCCGCTTCAAGTACCAGCGCCCCTGCAAGTGTCAGCGCCGCTGCAAGTATCCGCGCCGCTACAAGTGCCAGCGTCGCTACAAGCATCAGCGTCACTGCAAGGGTCAGCGCCGCTTCAAGCGTCAGCGCCACTACAATGTCTGAATCATTGCAGAAATGTTATTCGAGAGGTGCTGCTACAAGGGTTTTGACAGAAACTCATATTGAGGGAGTAGCTATCGCGAATAACTCCTCATCATGAAACATCAATCTCTAAATGAACAACAGCACTAACACTTTACTTTCTTGTATAGGTTGCCTAGTCGAGCAAGCAGGGCTCGAACAGGCGCGTTGGGACCTCCTGGGAGTTTTGGCTTGGCGACTGAGGGTAAGGTATGTTGAGCAAGCTCAACCACTTAGCACTATAGGATTGAGAGAATACTAGTAGGAGACCCTAGGGTCACCCAACCCTCACACACCTCACACTTAGTCATAAGTGAAGTGAGCAGCCAAAAGGCTGGATGCTCACAAGAAAAGAACTGTTTATAAAATGATTTTAAAGGAGAGGGTCCTCTTAACCCCTCTCAAGAAAAATGATTTTAGAAGGGGGTCCTCGAGACCCCCCTCAAGCTTGCAAATATTTTAGAGGAGGTGGTCCTCGAGACCCCCCCTCAAGTTTACAAAGTTTGTATCAAAGTTACCGTTTCATAAGATATTTAGCAAATCAGATATTTTGTCTCCATTAGAAGACATATTTTCTTTTGAACTTTGGTCGGCACCATGGGGAATCTGCCAGAGGGGACAGGCAGACCTGCCTGCCGGTAGGGACAAATAGTACACTGCAGACTTTGTCCCTCACCAACCCTCTGAGTTTTGGCGCCAAAAGTGCCAACCCAGCCTTAGTGCCCAAGTATAAATAGGACCCCTGGTCAAGGTCATAGAAAGACAATAGAAATTACACTGTTACTCTGCTAAAATATCACCAGACCTACCTAAGTATTCTCTCCCTGCTCATTCTCTTAGTGTTGAGTGCCTTGTTCCTTCACTCCCCACTGACAGCCATCACTCTCAGGTGTTACCCTTGAGAAAATTACTATTTTTGCTGTGAAAGTTCATCTTCTTGTAGGGAGTGAGTTGAAGCTTAAGTTCCATTGTTACCAGAAGGAGAAGTTTTCTTCAGAAGTTGCACCAGGAGACCTTGAAGACCTTGCAGGCAGCGTCCATTGGAGTGGGTTACGCCTCACCCTTTCTAGTTATTCATAGACCCCAGTCTCACTACCCTCCTATATTTGGCGACTCCGCTGGGGAGGTATCCTCACTTTCATGGACAAAGAAGGTTCTAATGTTTCTAAGCATCTAGTGTTTGAAGACTTTACATCTGGAAATGGAGCTCAAAGAGACAAGGCCACTCAGGTGGATGTGGCGGTGATCGGAGCAAAGGTACCTGCTCCTCCGGGAGGGAAGACTAGCTCACCGGCAGCAGCTCCGGTGGTAGAGGCTTATGAGTACATTTTTTTGAGACTTGGAAAGTTTGGGTTAAGATTGTGTAACACCAGCAGCAACCCCCTCTAAAGGGGCAGCCGTTCCCGCAGCGATTCTCGCAGAAGTAGCCCAGCCACAAAGGACGGCGCTGGAGAAAGTTGTGACAATCGTCAAGTTCACTGGCAGAACCCCCGGAACCCTAAGTGTTTGGCCAAGAATTAGGTATAGTCGAGGAACTCCTCTCGCTCAATGATAGCGATGAGGAACCCTTAAGAAAAGAACCCACGACAACAGCAGCTAACGATGAGGGACCCTCAGCAGTGGGTCCCATAGTGGAAATCCCAAAAAATGGAAAGCCTCTAACTGGCAAGGGGGTCGTGAGGAACCCTTGGCCAGCAGCACACCCCCGTAGTACCAACAGTCGGCGACACACACCCCGCCGCCAAGAAGGAAGTGGAAGTGGCGACCCCTGTAGAAACAACAAATCACTAAGAACCCAGGGGCGAGGAGCCCTGGGTACCTCTCGTCGTCAATAAAGTGTCCATGGCAGCAGCAGCATACTCTCCATGACGCCACTGCCCAAAGAAACTATGTCTTTCGAAGAATCCAAGGTAACTGGCGAGGGATCCTCAGACGTAGGGTCGCCTCGTAGCAAACCATGGGTCGAGACCCCCCTTCTTCAGAAAAAAATCATGGGCGTCGAGACACCCTTCTTCAGCAAAAATCATGGGCGTAGAGATACCCTTCTTCAGTATAAATCATGGGCGTCGAGACACCCTTCTTCAGCAAAAATCATGGGCGTCGAGACACCCTTTTTCAGCAAAAATCATGGGCGTCGATATACCCTTCTTCAGCAAAAATCATGGGCGTCGAGAGACCCTTCTTCAGTATAAATCATGGGCGTCAAGACACCCTTCTTTAGCAAAAATCATGGGCATCGAGACACCCTTCTTCAGCAAAAAATCATGGGCGTCAAGACACCCTTCTTCAGCAAAAATCATGGGCGTCGAGAGACCCTTCTTCAGTATAAATCATGGGCGTCAAGACACCCTTCTTCAGCAAAAATCATGGGCATCGAGACACCCTTCTTCAGTAAAAAATCATGGACGTCAAGACACCCTTCTTCAGCAAAAATCATGGGTGTCGAGATACCTTTCTTCAATATAAATCATGGGCGTCGAGACACCCTTCTTCAGCAAAAATCATGGGCGTCGAGAGACCCTTCTTCAGCAAAAAATCATGGGCGTCGAGATATCCTTCTTTAGCAAAAATCATGGGCGTCGAGACACCCTTCTCCAGAAAAAAATCATGGGCGTCGAGACACCCTTCTTCAACAAAAATCATGGGTGTCGAGATACCCTTCTTCAGTATAAATCATGGGCGTCGAGATACCCTTCTTCAGCAAAAATCATGGGCGTCGAGACACCCTTCTTCAGCAAAAATCATGGGCGTCGAGATACCCTTCTTTAGTATAAATCATGGGCATCGAGACACCCTTCTTCAGTAAAAATCATGTGCGTCGAGACACCCTTCTTCAGCAAAAATCATGGGAGTCGAGATACCCTTCTTCAGCAAAAATCATGGGCGTCGAGAGACCCTTCTTCAGTATAAATCATGGGCGTCAAGACACCCTTCTTCAACAAAAATCATGGGCGTCGAGACACCCTTCTTCAGCAAAAATCATGGGCGTCGATATACCCTTCTTCAGTATAAATCATGGGCGTCGAGACACCCGTCTTCAGCAAAACTCATGGGCGTCGAGACACTCTTCTTCAGCAAAAATAAAAAAATCATGGGCGTCGAGACACCCGAGGTCGAGATGACCCCGTCAGCACTGGAACATGTCGAGACACCCCCTTGCAGTGACGAGGGACCCGTAGACGCGAGGCCAGGTCGCGAGGCCAGGTCGCGAGACCCGTGGCTGCTAACGAGAGGCCACCATACTGCTATAGGCTGAAACCCCTATTTCTGAAAATTCAAAGGCGTCGAGACACACCCTCCCAACGCAACTAGGGGTTTTGACGACTCCAAGGCAGCTGGAGACGGATCCTCGGACGTAGGGTCGCTTTGCAGAAAACCATGGGTCGAGACCCCCCTTCTTCAGAAAAAATCACGGGCGTCGAGACCCCCCTCTCTCCAACACTGGTTCCAACAGACAAGGAAACCTCCGCGTCTAGACACTCATTACAGGTCGAGACACCCGGATAGGAAGTCGAGGAGCGAGGAACTCATGGGCGAGGAACCCTGGGTATTCCTCACCGCCAACAAAAAAGTCATGGCAGCAGTCTCGATGAAGCGTTAGGTCGAGAGACCCTTGGAGGTGAAGTCGACGCGCGAGGGACCCTCGACGTGGCACAAGGCCGAGGAACCCTTGACGAAATTTAATGTCGAGATACCCTCGGATATTGGGTCCGACGAGGAACCCTCTCCCACCTCAAGCAATGGTAAAAAACCAACCAGGTTCAAACCACAACGCGAGGAACCCAAGACTAATGGGATTTCTAATGAGGAACTGTCAGCGACAGCAGACTGTGACGAGGAGCCTATGTGCGAGGACCCCTCTCCCATCTCAAGAAGAAGTGAAGAACTCCTCACGCTAAAGTTCTTGGGTAGGAACCCCTTATGGGCAGTAATGCCATCGAGGAACCCGACGTGGTGAAAGGGGAAATTTCTTCGCAAATGATTTGGACGAGGAACCCACCTTGATTGAGGGTGATCGCGAGGAACCCGCGGGGTGAGAAACCTATCATAACCTCGGTAGCAGGCGATGGACCCTTTGAAGTTAAAATAGAAAACAAGATACCCCTTGTGGTTAAAACTTCGCACGAGGACCCTTGATGAAAAATTATTTTCGGCGAGGAACCCATAAGTTCCAAGCCCTAGACAGAAAAATGCGCCTCTCAACTCGAGTTGTAGGCGAGGAACTCAGCGCGCAAAGAGGCAGGCGAGGATCCCTTCGTCGGCGATGCTATAAGCGAGGAACCCGGGATGACCAGAATCCCAGACAAAGAACTTTCCATGACTGATACCTTGCACAAGGAACCCCCCGATGCATTTAAACAAAAAAAATAGAAGCGACCGAAATGTAGACACAAGGGCGTAGAATTTCTCAACAAAAGGTACACCAGACTAATGCTTTCTCTTTCTTAATAGTATAGTAGAACCTCTCAGTAGATTAGAAGAGCGCCTATGATATAAGTAACTTTCCTCATTATACTTGGGGATATATCCAACCCAAAAGTAAAAGTATAGTGAGTAAAGCCCGTGCAGACACGACAGGACTAGCAAGAGGTTATCCTCCTAGTAATAATAATAATAAAAAAAAAATCACTACATTTTTGTATTATTATTCCAATCAGATTTATAGCCTAGAGAACAAGTCTTAACCTCTGTTCTCCAAAAAATTTTAATTGACCAGTTTTCAAAAAATAGGTAGAAGTGGGTCTACCCCCCCTCTAAACTTGTTATTTTTATAAGACAAAAAAGGTTCCTAAGAAAAGTTTGGAACAAGGACCCTTCACACCAAGGAAATTTTTAGTATAAAGAAATAATTATTTCTTTACTTATAATATATGTGAAATTTTATGCAAAGTTTGTGGGAAGGAGAAGTGCTAACCCCATCTCTTAGTTACTTCCCAAGAAATGAATATGCATAACAAAATACCCCAAAGTCACATGGGGTTGCACTAAAAAGTACCGCACAGTCACACGGGATTGCGCTAAAATATATATATATATATATATACATATATATAACTTGATCAACTATATGCAAGTACCCCGAAGTTAGAGGGGTAGCGTCCAAATTTTAACTTGCTCAGCTATATGCAAGTACCCCACTGTTAAAGGGGAAACATCATAATTTGCAGATGGTACCCCGCAAGTAGAGGGGCAGTTTCAAAAAATTTTAACTTGATCATCTCATATGCAAATACCCCACAGTTAGAAATGGGATGTTCAATCTTGAGGTTCTCACATAAAAAATAGCAACTCAAAGTATTGAGCAAATGCAATTATACACATAAGGTACAACAGTTTACTACCTAAGGCTCCAAGGGCATAGGAGCGCTCACAGTCTTGAGCAACTGCCAAGTATAAATGTAAGGTGCGACAATTTAGCACCTAAGGCTCCAAGGGCACCGGAGCGCTCACAGTCTTGAGCAAGTGTCAAGTATAAATATAAGGTGCGATAATTTAGCACCTAAGGCTCCAAGGTCACCGGAGCGCTCACAGTCTTGAGCAACTGCCAAGTATAAATATAAGGTACGAAAGTTTATTACCTAAGGCTCCAAGGGCACCGGAGCGCTCACAGTCTTGAGCAAGGGCCAAATATAAACATAAGGTGCTCCAGATGAGCACCTTAGGCTCCAAGGGCACCAGAGCGCTCACAATCTTGAGCAAGTGCCAAATATAAGTATAAATGTAAGGTGCGAAAATTTAGCACCTAAGGCTCCAAGGGCACCGGAGCGCTCACAGTCTTGAGCAACTGCCAAGTATAAGTATATGTGCGACAGTTTAGCACCTAAGGCTCCAAGGACACCGGAGCACTCGCAGTCTTGATCAAGTGTCAAGTATAAATACAAGGTGCGACAGTTTAGCACCTAAGGCTCCAAGGGCACCGGAGCGCTCACAGTCTTGAGCAAGTGCTAAGTATAAACATAAGGTGCTCCAGATGAGCACCTAAGGCTCCAAGGGCATCGGAGCGCTCACTGTTTTGAGAAACTGCCGAGTGTAAATATAAGGTGCGACAGTTTAGCACCTAAGTCTCCAAGGGCACCGGAGCACTCACAATTTTGAGTAACTGCCAAGTATAAATATAAGGTACAACTATTTAGTACCTAAGGCTCCAAGGGCACCGGAGCGCTCACAGTCTTGGGCAAGTGCTAAATATAAATGTAAGATGCTCCAGATGAGCACGTAAGGCTCCTAGTGCACTGGAGCGCTCACAGTCTTGAGTGGATGCCAAGTATAAATATAAGGTGCGCCGGTTGAGCACCTAAAGCTCCAAGCGCACTAGAGCGCTCACAGTCTTGAGAAAGTGCCAAATATAAATATAAGGTGCGCCAGTTGAGCACCTGTGGCTCCAAGGGCATCGGAGCACTCACGATTTTGAGCAAGTGCCAAGTATAAACGTAAGGTGCTCCAAATGAGCACCTAAGGCTCCTAGGGCACCAGAGCGCTCACAGTCTTGAGCAAGTGCCAAGTATAAATATAATGTGCGCCAGTTGAGCACCTAAGGCTCCAAGGGCACCGGAGCGCTCGCAGCCTTGATCAAGTGTCAAGGATAAATATAAGGTGCAACAGTTTAGCACCCAAGGCTCCAAGAGCGCCGGAGCGCTCACAGTCTTGAGCAAATGCCAAGTACAAACATAAGGTGCAACTATTTAGTACCTAAGGTTCCAAGGACATCAGAGCACTCATAGTCTTGAGAAACTGCCAAGTATAAATAAAGGCGAGTGTCGGCGCCGTTTCAAGTACTAGCACCGCTGCAAGTGCCAGCGCCGCTGCAAGTGTCCGCGTCGCCGCAAAGGTCGGTGCCACTTCAAGTGTCAGCGCCGCCGCAATCTTCCACGCCACTGCAAGTGTCGGCGCCGTTTCAAGTACCAGCGCCGCTGCAAGTGCCAACGCCATTGCAAGTGTTCGCGCCGCCGCAAGGGTCGGCGCCACTTCAAGTGCCAGCGCCGCTGCAAGTGTCTGCGCCATTGCAAGGGTCAGCGCCGTCGCAAGTGTCGGTGCCGCTTCAAGTGTCAGCACCGCTTCAAGTGTTCGCACCGCTTTAAGTGTCTGCGCCGTTGCAAGTGTCAACGCCGCTGCAAGTGTCTACGCCGCTGCCAGGGTCAGCGCCTCTTCAAGTGTCAGTGCAGCCGCAATCTTCCGTGCCGCTGTAAGGGTCAGCGCCGTTTCAAGTGCCAGCGCCGCCGCAAGTGTCCGCGCCGCTGCAGGTGTCGGCGCCGCTTCAAGTACCAGCGCCGCTGTAAGTGTCAGCGCCGCTGCAAGTGTCCGCGCCGCTGCAAGGGTTGGCGCCGCTTCAAGTACCAGCGCCCCTGCAGGTGTCAATGCCGCTACAAGTATCCGCGCCACTCCAAGTGCCAGCGTCGCTACAAGCATCAGCGTCGCTGCAAGGGTCAGAGCCGCTGCAAGGGTCAGCGCCGCTTTAAGCGTCAGCGCCACTACAATGTCTGAATCATTGCAGAAATGTTATTCGAGAGGTGCTGCTACAAGGGTTTCGACAGAAACTCGTATTGAGGGAGTAGCTATCGCGAATAACTCCTCATCATGAAACATCAGTCTCTAAATGAACAACAGCACTAACACTTTACTTTCTTGTATAGGTTGCCTAGTCAAGCAAGCAGGGCTCGAACAGGCGCGTTGGGACCTCCTGGGAGTTTTGGCTTAGCGGCTGAGGGTAAGGTATGTTGAGCAAGCTCAACCACTTAGCACTATAGGATTGAGAGAATACTAGTATGAGACCCTAGGGTCACCCAACCCTCACACGCCTCACACTTAGTCATAAGTGAAGTGAGCAGCCAAAAGGTTGGCTGCTCACAAGAAAAGAACTGTTTATAAAATGATTTTAAAGGAGAGGGTCCTCTTAACCCCTCTCAAGAAAAATGATTTTAGAAGGGGGTCCTCGAGACCCCCCTCAAGCTTGCAAATATTTTAGAGGAGGTGGTCCTCGAGACCCCCTCTCAAGTTTACAAAGTTTGTATCAAAGTTACCGTTTCATAAGATATTTAGCAAATCAGATATTTTGTCTCCATTAGAAGACATATTTGCTTTTGAACTTTAGTCGGCACCAGGGGGCATCTGCCAAAGGGGACAGGCAGACCTGCCTGCAGGTAGGGACAAATAGTACACTGCAGACTTTGTCCCTCACCAACCCTCTGAGTTTTGGTGCCAAAAGTGCCAACCCAGCCTTAGTGCCCAAGTATAAATAGGACCCCTGGGCAAGGTCATAGAAAGACAATAGAAATTGCACTGTTACTCTGCTAAAATATCACCAGACCTACCTAAGTATTCTCTCCCTGCTCATTCTCTTAGTGTTGAGTGCCTTGTTCCTTCACTCCCCACTGACAGCCATCACTCTCAGGTGTTACCCTTGAGAAAATTACTATTTTTGCTGTGAAAGTTCATCTTCTTGTAGGGAGTGAGTTGAATCTTGAGTTCCCTTGTTACCAGAAGGAGAATTTTTCTTCAGAAGTTGCACCAGGAGACCTTGAAGACCTTGCAGGCAGCGTCCATTAGAGTGGGTCACGCCACACCCTTTCTAGTTATTCATAGACCCGAGTTTCACTACCCTCCTACAAACACTTACCCTTAGACAAATGACATCTGCTATTAAAGGAGGAAGACGGTCTAGTAACGTAGGAGGGGGATGATCAATATCAATCATCTCCCCCCTCTCGCTGTAGATGTCGAGACGAAAACCCATAATAATGAAATGGGGGAGAATCATCTACCTTAACTCCACTCCCCAAGGCTTGACTTTACGATCCTGGCACTCCATGACCTCATGTCCCCACCGATAGAGGTGGAGATCCCTCTAAATAATAGATCGATGATGACATCATCCAACACATCATGAAGTCCAAGTAGTTATGCATCACCACCGTGTCTGGGTAGGCAGAGTAGTTATCCCTTATTATGGTTGTCACTCTCATCTCTCTATTATCCTCTCAATATCCTACATATAGAAAGGGAAATTTGTCGGAGGAACAACAAGCTTCCCCACCTTGACTTGCCTCACCACATGCTCGTCTCGGTCCTAACCGTACCCAAAATTGTGTGATAGAAATCAATGCATATGTATATTCATGCCCATACCCTCATGTCTTCCATTGGCCGACTCTAGGTCAAGAACATCAACTGTTCAAAGAAATTCATTCATCACAATACAATTAAAAAAATTGAGAGTTAAAAATAAAAACCAAAAAATAGACGATAAAAACCATACTCGTCGCTCGTGAGGGCATTTAGGACCCCCTCAAATCCTTGAAGGACAATAAGGCCTTAGAGATCCTATTATCCTTCCTCCACCTGCTCATCCTTGGCCATGGATCGACCTTCATCCGCTTAAAAGTCATCAACCGACTGCTGCATCCGATTATAATATAAAACCACACCTAAAAAACAAAAAAATAAGATAAATATTAAAAACAATTACAAAATTACAATTTGTTTATGTAACTAAATCTAAAAATGTAGTTACATCCAACAACTACGGAGTTTCGTTAAAATAAGCCAACGATATTGGCTGAAGGCATCCAAAATGGCTTACAACAAAACCAGTGTTAAGCTCCCCCAATCATAGTAGTGGATCTCTGTGAAGTCTCGCAAGAACTGAAGAAACCACGGATGTCATTACTTATATTCATAGGCAGCGTACCCAATAAATCCTCAGATGGGATTAAAGTATGTATTACTTATCAAAGTAAGGAGATGTTATGGGTTTAGTATCATGCGTATATGAATGCATGATTAAGATTCTTTGAGAGAATCTTTGGGATTATTGGTGATCGCTATATGTGATTGGCAATTATGGTCATTTATGTATATTCGAGGAGGAATATGTGGTATATATATATATACTATGTGATTAAAGTATATATATGATATGATGTAAATGACTTTTGAAAATATAAAAATGAATGTTTTCAAATGGAAAAAGAAATGATTTTCATAAATGATAATTTATGTACACACACCTCTCTAAATCGCTATCATAAGGGAAGTTGCGCGCGTGAGGTGAATCCCCCTGACTAATGAATGCGGGGTGGATATAGTCCTAGGCCATATGGGCGATTATTATATGTTTTAATGCGCTGGTGAGGTAATTCTGGGTGTGGTTACGACTCTCCCGCAGGCATATGGCCGCTTCGCGACATTTCGGTAGGTTCCCAGGTTGTCTTGTTTGATAGGCCCTGGAAGATGATAGCCATTTAGGGGTGCGTCCAGTGGGGAAACCCGAAGGGACGGTCTTGTATATGTTAAAGGAATTCATGATAATGAATTGGCTTTAAATACATTTCCCGGATGGAATAAGGGAAACGGGGTAAACGATTTGGCTTCGGATACATTTCCCGAATGGAAGAAGGGAAATGGAAGCATGTGTAATGAAAAGGCATTTTTATGATAATAAAAATGGCTTTTAAATACATTTCCTGGATGGAATGAGGGAAATGGGATGTTATAAAACGGAAAAGAATTTTTATGATAATAAAACTGGCTTTTAAAAAGTTATATGATATGTTAAAGCAATTCATGATAATGAATGGGCTTTTAAATACATTTCCTGGACGGAAGAAGGGAAATGGGAAGTTTTGAGATAAAAAAAAAAGAAAATGAAAATGGAATTGGTATACACGTTGTAAATGAATTCTCATTCTGGGAGATATATCCGTACATGTAACATGATACGTATATAAAAAAATGAGTATGTATAAATTGAGTACTGAGGGTCTAATGGATCTCGACGATCGACCTTGCCACGCAGTAGTGTATAGGGGGGGTTCCTTGTTTGGATTTCGCTTTGCGAGACACCCCACGCACGAACATGGTAAAGTGTTGAGACTGGGGAGAAGTTTAACCCTTAGTTCTCTAATATTGGGATTTATTATATAGTGTGTGTATATATATATATGTTATGTGCTGAGGGTCTAATGGATCTCGACGATCGACTTTGCCGCGCAGTAGTGTATTGGGGGGTTCCTTTTTTGGATTTCACTTTGCGAGACACCCCACGCACGAACTTGGCACAGTGTTGAGACTGAGGAGAAGTTTAGCCCTTAGTACTTGGACTATCTGGGGTTGATAGTAGTTGGGCGATAGACTAGTTTAGCAGGGTAGCTTGACTAGGATGTTTAGAGGGATGCTATAGGAGTGCACTATTAGAAAAGAGTTGAGGGGTATCTCATGGGAGTACGATACGAAATTTAAATATGAGATAAAACCTTTTTGTAAAAATAAGGCATTTATGCACTTGCTAAATATTTTTAAAACTCGATCTCTGACCCGTTTATCTAATTTTCCCTCTCTTGCTATATATATATATAGGTGTCCAGAGACAGGGATGCCTGAATGGCACTTCTTTCGAGTCAGACGTCAGCTGCAGCAGTTGTGGTTGCGTGCAGGTTCTTGATAGACGCTTCTATAATTGTACTCTAGATAGGAGGTATTGTATAAACATTCGGGCCAATGGCCCAATTGCATTTATTTATTCTTTACCGCCTTTTACTGCGGCATTCGATACGGTTGTATCATATTTGAGCCGAGTGTTCAGTTATTTTATTTCATTTCAGTTTCATTTACATAAACTGTGTGGATGTTTTTATCTGTAGTAGTTTAAAAAGAGTAGTTAAGTGAAATTTTGACGCCATCCTAATAGGTTATAAGTAATTAAAATGGATTTTCGACAGTGATGCTAAGAATGATCCATATGAGACTCCTGTTTTAATTTGATATAGGAGTGATCGCCCAGTTTTTATTAGGAGGGGTGTCACACTCCCCAAAATTTCAAAAAACAAAAGCAACAAATCTAATCAAAAAGGAAAAAAAGGACACTTACATAACCACTAGGGTTCTTCACGAAGGCAAAATGTTGCGTTAGAAACTCTCTCAAAATAACTCGTCAATCCACCACCATCTTGGCTCCATGGTACACGTTGTTCGCCCCGTCATCATCATGTGTTCCATTCTTAAAAGCCAATTGTTTGGAGAAAATTTCAAAAAAATGGATCGCAATGATCTTTTTCTAGAGAAAGAGAGAATTCGAGAGAGAGAAGAGTAGAGAATGAGGGTTGCCCTCACCCTCTTTCTATAGAGGTAAGGGGCCAGCCAACCGACACCCCTTAGGCCTACCTATCGAAAGGTACCTCTTAGGAACCTGTGAGACTTTTAGAATTCGTGATCTTGACTATAGGCATAAGTTAGGACTTCCCGACAGGCCCCTTCCTATTTTGTTAAAACAATTCTTCAAAAATTCTAAAAATGCTCCACAAATTCCCAAAGAACTATAAACAAATTCCTAAAAACACAAAATTCACAAAGAAATTCACTATTATCCTAAAATTCATCAATAATTACAAATTACACAAACATAAAAAATTATCTAAATAATAAAATCTCCTGAAAAAATATGAGATTTTCTAGAAAATTTTCATAGCATCACATATCCTTTCCAAATCCATCCTACACTATTTAGGTCCTTAGAAATAACCTAGTCCCTTATAATTAGGCCACGATCCCCACATTGGTTTCGTACACTCCTTATGTACTCATAATTGACCTAGGCCCTTAGAATGTGGTCGTGATCCTCCTATTGGTCGCAAGTACTCCTTAGGTCCTCAAAATTTACCCTCGCCCTCAGAATTAATCTGCAATTCCAGTATTGGTCATATACACTGCTTAGGTCCTCGTACTTTACCTAGGCCCTCATGATTAGGTTGTGATCCCCGTATTGATCACACAAAATCATTAGGTCCTTTATATTGACCTAAGCCGTTAGAGTTAGGCCATGATACTTGCATTGGCCGAATAGACTCTCTAGGACCTTAGAATTGACCTAAGAGCTTAGAATTAGGCTGCGATACCCGTATTTGTAACATGCAATCTTTAGGTCGTTGTAATTCACCTAGGACCTCAAAATTAGGGCCATGATCCCCGTATCGGTCGCATACACTCTTTTGATCCTAAGAAAATGGCTTAAGCCCTCATAATTAGTCCACGATATCCGTATTGGTCAGATAGACCCATTAGGTACTTAGAATTAGACTTTGACATGCAATGTTAGTCTGTGATCCACGTATTGGTCTCATACACCTTTTAAGTCTAAAAAATTATACCTTAATTGATAAGCACCCAAAAGTGTTTAAATAAAACCCCAAACAAACGATTTTTAGTTGTTAATACTTGGTAAAATCAGTCTTGTATGTGTACATGCCTTTATTGTAGGTTAAATGCCTCTTGCAGAGTTTAGAGCAGAAAATTACGACAGAATTTGGCACAAATTCGGTTAAATGAGCTAAATCCCAATCCCCGTACATATTATTCCATCCCCGTGTGTGTTTAGTTTGCAACTTTTAGATTTTTTTTAGATTTTTATTTGAGTCGTTTATAATTTTTATAATTTTTTTTATATTTTATTTTGAGACATGTTTATTTTTAGGATTTATTTGTTCGTGTAGCTATATATATTAGATTCCATATTGTGCGTCATTTATTTTAATATTTTTTTAATGTAAATATAATAGGTGTGAGTTTTATTTTTATTTTTAGTTTTTATTGTTAGTCTAGTTTTATTAATATTTTATTTTTATTAGGTTAGGTTTATTAGTATTATTTTATTTTAATTTTTTCCATTTTTAGATTAGGGAATTAAATTTTTTTTAAATGGATTTTATTTCTTAGATTTGAAAATATTTTTAGGAGTTTAATTTTTAGGTTTAGTAGCGCTGATATAAAAAATTATCCTGCTACGTGGACCAATAATGTATGAACATGTGTCATCCATCCGAGCATTAATCAAAGCCAACAAGAACGAGTTAAAGAAGCCTGACCAACACTAGGAAGACCGACCAGCAATAACAGTAAATCGTCAACAGTAGTATACATTAACATTGTACAGATGTAAATGTCTGCGTTATAAAGTCATCCCATCCTTTAGTATTCCAATTCTTGTACACCCTCAAAGGGATATAAATACATCGTAAACCCTACATCCAAGGAACATGAACAACAAGACAAGAGGAACTTGAACAAAGCAATACACAACAGTGGATGTAGGCCTTTCTTTAAGCCGAACCACTTTAAAAATCCTTTGTCTCTTCTACTCACTTTTATCTGTGATCAATTAGTTAGATTAGTCTATTTTTCTACATCAACAAATTCGCGTCGTCTGTTGGAACGTATTTCTAATCATTTAAATTCATTCAAACACCTAAATGGCTGACATTCCTAAATCAAGTCTCAAGACCAATGGCATTCCACCTGTGCCTAATGCCCTACCAATGGTGAATGAATTAACTGGATTTTTGTCTAGTCTTTCAAAAGGCCAAGAAGATATGCAAGACATTATCAGGAAACTTGCACAAAATCTTCGGGTAGGAGCACCTGCTATGTTTTCTCGTGGAAATATGCCACTGCCACCACCAAGAGTTGGCAGGAGAAGTCAGTCAAGAATTATAGGGGATACATCCTATCATCCATGATCCAATTCATTATCGAGGGCGTACGAATCTTTCAATACATAGTCTTACTCTCCAGAAAGGCTGAGCGCCTTAGAAAGTCTAAGCCGTGCTTTTCCCTTTGATCATTTGGAACCCGGGGGAGCAAAAATGTTCGTAGGGAAATGTCAGGAAACACTTGACGACCATCTGATCGAAGAGAAGGCTCTGCCCAGTCTAGATCATTCTTAATAGAAGAGTTTGATGAACAATAAAATAGCAACACATAGGTATGATGCTCGTAACAATGCTTGGAAAGGTTCTATTCAGAGATTAGAGGACAGGCCAGGAGAGACGGATAAGGCAAAAAACCCACTACAAAGAAGCTTTGTAAAAGGATCTCCCTTTGTTCAATCAATTGGGGATTTCTCCACTCCAGCAAAGTTCAAAGCTCCATTAGTTACACCCAAATATGACGGGAAAACTGATAATGTCCTCTATATAGAAAAATACTAAGCAACAACTGATATTTATGCAGTTCCCGACGAAATGAGGTGTAGAGAATTCTCTGGAACAATTACCGGATCTGCCCAAATCGGGTACAATAGACTTCCTCGGGGACAAATTTTCAGCTTTCACCGTTAGCCGAGCTATTTATTAGTAACTTTTGTATTGGAGATAATCCTGTAAAAAGGGGTGGCACATTTTCTTAGCGTACAACAGAAAGAGGGAAAGAGCACCAGGGACTACATTACTCATTTCAACAATGAAAAGTTGGAGGTTATGGATTATGAGGAGAAAATTTCTATAACATCCCTTATAAGCGGATTACTCCCAGAGAAACTCTATTATACAATTTATAAAGATCCCCCAAAGACCATTGTTGAATTGATGGCCAAAGAAGCCAAAATCATGAATGTTGAGGAAGTAATGGCATCCAAAAGGAACTCGGGAGTAAAAGTTAAGGGCAAAAATGACAAGAAAGATCACAAAGATTCCAAGGATCATAAGGAGTCAAAATAAAAAGGAATTATAGAAAATCTCAAGAATTATGGCAACTACACTCCACTTACCTTGGGTATTCATCATGTCCTGAAGGAGATCGAACATAACATGATGTGGGCCGGCCTGATAAGTTATGGAGTTCCCCTTCTAAGAGGGATAAAACTAAGTACTATGAGTTCCATAGAGACGATAGTCACACGACAGATCGTTGCATTGACCTTTAAAATAAGATTTAAACTCTCATTCAAAGAGGAAAACTGAATCAGTTTCTTGATCGGCAGAATAATGAAGGAGCTCAACGCATATCAAAATCCCGTTGTAAACCTAAAGAGGAGAAGAAGAAGGCTCATGAAGATGATTAGGATGATAATCCTGACTTACCCAAAAAACCCTGAAAACCGGAACGCTAGGTATTCACACTAAGTTTTGGTTATTTTGATAACAAAATGATTATAGGTGGAGATACAGGAGGAGGAGATCATACAGAAGAGCGAAGAGCTTATCTCAATGAAGCTCAAGCTTGCTCATACATATAGAGGATTAATATTACCAAGGAATATAGACCAAGGAAGGTTAATAAAGTAAAGTTAGTAATAGACTTTTCTAAAAATGATATGTCAGGAGTATTGTACCCCTATGAATATCCTCTGGTAATTTCAATCAGAAAGGATGATATCATTATCTCTAGAGTGTTAGTAGATAATGATAGCTCGACAGATATCATGTTTTATCCTTATTTTAATAGATTGAACTTTAAGCTCAGCCAATTAAAGACCTATCATTGACCACTAATAGGTTTTGCAGGTGAGAAAGTATTCCCTTTGGGAACCATCAATATGGAAGTGATGATCGGTACATGGCCAGCCAACCGAACAAAGATAATTTATTTCTTTGTAATGGATAAAAATGTCCATTCAGCGTGCCATTATGGGAAGAGTTACATTGAAGAAGTTTTAGGTAGTGCCTTGTACTGTTCATAAATTCTTGAAATTCCCAACCAACTTTAGAATAAGAATTGTAAAGGGTGATCAGAAAGTAGTTCGAGAATGCTACTACTCGTCGGCCGAGAAGGGATACCTGGAATAAATAAAGAGGAAAACCACTACTTACCAAGTGGATACCTCTAAACCTAATGAAGAATCTGAGATTGAAAACGTAGATCCAGTGGAGGAGATAGAGCTGGTAAAAGTTCAGATTATAGAGAGAATATAAAGCATTGTGTTTGATAATGACAAGCCAGAATGCATAACTCAAGTTGGAATAACGCTGGATTATGTTCTTAAACAGGAACTAGTGAGCTTCCTTAGACATAGAAAATACATGTTTGCCTGGAGTCATGAAGATATGCTAGGAATTTTTGCTAACTTCCTTTGCCATGAGGTTATTGTTAATAAAGAAATCAATCCAGTGAAGCAATGGCAAAGAGTGTTCATCTTCGAGAAGATCCAAGCCATATAGAAGGAAGTTGAAAGGCTTTAGAAAGAAGCCTTCCTTGACGAGGTGAAATATCCATATTAGTTGGCCAATGTAGTTATGATCAAGAAGAAAAATGATAAGTGGAGGATGTGCATACACTTCACAGATCTTAATAAAACATGCCCAAAAGATCACTTTCCTTTGCCCCGATTTGATCATCTCGTGGATGATACCTCAGGACATGAGTTAAATAGTTTTTTGGATGCTTACTCTGGTTACAATCATATCAAAATGAAGCCCAAAGATAGGGAGACCACCTCTTTCATTACTCCCCGAGGAACTTACTGTAACAATGTTATGTCTATTGGTTTGCAAAATGAAGGTGCTATGTATCAAAGGCTGATGATCAAGGTATTTGAGGAGAAAATAGGTAAAAACATAAAAGTATATGTGGATGATATGCTTAGAAAGAGAAGAAAAGCATTTGACCATATTACTGACCTCAGACGAATTTTTGATCAACTTGAGAAGAACCAAATCAGATTAAACCCGACCAAGTGCATCTTTGGAGTACGGGAAGGAATGTTCCTCGAGTATATAGTAAACTAAATGAAAATTGAAGAAAACCTAGACAAGATCAAGTAATTATTTGATATGAAATCTCCAACATGCAAGAAGGATGTGCAAAGTCTAACTGGGCGAGTAGCAGCTCTGAATAGGCTTATGTCTCGATCTACAAATAGGTGCCTACTATTTTTCAAAGTACCCATAAAGAGTTTTGAATGGAGTGAAGAACGCGAGAAAGCTTTTTTTGGAATTGAATAAGTATTTAGGGTCACCTCCATTGCTTTCCCGACCAATTATCGGGGGAAAATTGTCCTTGTATTTAGCTATTTCTGAATCATCCGCGAGCTCTGCTTTGATCAGAGATGAGAATGGAGTTCAAAAGCCTGTTTACTGCACCAGTAAATCTTTTCAAGGAGAATAAATCAGGTGCCCTTGCCTAGAAAAGTTAGCACTGGAATTGATTAAAGCATCTAGATACATGAAGCCCCATTTTCAAGCCCATACAATAGTAGTATACACTGATATTCTACTAAGGAAGGTTTTACGCAAGCCATAGAAATCTGGTAGATCAATGTATTGGGCAGTGGAATTGGGCGAGTATAACATTATTTATGAACCAAGGTATTCTCTAAAAGGCCAAGCAGTATCAGATTTCATAGCTGAATTCGCTTACCCCGAGGTACCTGAGCAACAAAACCAACAGTCTAAGCAAGAATCAGGAAAAAATAAATGAACGAGGTTGTTGAAAGTCAAGTTCCTGAGGTAATTTTATCGAAAGAGGCCATTATCGATCTACCAAATTCCTCTTCCAGAGAAAAGGAGATATTAAGAAAGTGTGAAGACGCAAGGAGAAAAACATACCACAATGGAATTTTGATAGACCAAGCATTTGTCGACGATCTCCCAGTATGGAACTTGTACATTGATAGATCATCTTGTACAACTTGTAGTGGAGCAGGTATAATACTTAACACTCCTGATAATATTGATATTGTATTTCATCTTATACGGGTGATCTAGAAATATTGGTAATATGATGTTCCATTATACCTTATAAGTGCAACTTACACTTGGGTGTGTGGTTTATAACATAATCTTCATTCAAGAATTGAGCATTGAAGCAATTAATGACCTTCTTGTACTTAGGAGTATGATATAAAATACCTTTGTAACTTTTTGGATAACTAGTGAAGATACATACCTCTTTACTTAATTTTACCTTTCTTATCTCCTTCCAAGATATTAGTGTCGGGCACCCTCAAATACGAAGATTCCCTAGAATGAGCTTTCTCCCGGTCATATATTCAATTGAAGTTAAAGAGACAGATTAAGAAGAAACTAAACTAGAATGTCTATGCCCATATCTTACATAAAAATCCAAATTAGAATCTTGTTCTCCTGAATAACCTACGATGGACCTAATCATATTCAAAATAGACTTATTCCATCCTTTCCTCTACACCACTCCAAAGTGGAATTCCCAGTACAGACAACTAGGATAAAATCCCATTATCTGATAAATCATTCCTTAACTATACCAAGATATAAATACCCTTATGATCGGATCATAGATCTTGGATCAATTTACCTCACCCATGCTCCACCCTAGTCTTTTACTCTTTTAACTAATCAAAGTCTTGTGGTGCATTAGGTAAACACACCATACCTTCAAGTTATCTTTAATGAAAATGATGAATCACTCAAAATAACCTTTTTATCGAATATCCATCGAAACACATTGATCGAAGTGAACCATTTTCAGCCCTTTAGCTCTTGGTTGTGAGGGGTCCTTTGTTCGTTTCATCTTCTAAACATAAATTAACATTAGATGTGTCTTCACTTCCAATGAACTTAATTTTTCATTTTAAACAAGTCTTGGAATTCCTTTTAGACCAAAATAACCTAAGTTTAAGAGCCAAAATAATGTATGGTTCTATAAGAAAACTTTCTCTTTAATGATCATTTTCATTAACTATTCAATTCAGTATTTAGCAGTATTGCTGAGACAAATCTTATAATGTATAAATCATTTTCCAAATATACCATAACAGTTAAAAGATATCCAATTTTGATAAAAGTCCTTTTATAAAATCAACTGAATTTTTGTTCGAAGCCAATTTGGAGAAACGAAAAACAACTTCCCAAAAAAATAGGTACATTAAATAATTTACCCACGTTAAATTTATGTCTACACAAAAATTCAAAACAATATCCCACAGCTAATACTGTTGCGTTATTTTAATTTCCCATAACTTAGGAACATCCCTTTTCAAATTAATTCTACGGTTACCTAGAATCCCTGCAACGAATTGCAGTCTTGATTTTTTATTCCCAAGATCGAACCATAAATCATGCAATTACTTTTAAGAGACAAACCATTATCATGCCAATTTCTTCACAAAGCAAGGAAAAATGAACACTAAAGATATAAAGTTCTATCTTACTTGTAGTGAGAATACCTACCTTATGGATATTTCACTACTACCAAGGAATATAAATATTCCTTAACCCAAATCGTCACACTATAGACTTAGCCTTATCCTCTTAGATCCCTTTTAGGTAACGAAGTAAATATATTTCTCAATAACTAAGCTTTTTCTCAACAACCAACACCAACCTTTGGCTACCGATGATCCCCGCTCTTGGATTAAGAAATGGAAACGGGTTTCCCCACCATTATTAATCCAAATAATCCTTTGTTCTAGGAATGATAAAATTATTCTAAGAAGATGATTCTAACTTAAATTTCATACTCTAATAAAGGTGTCAACAAATTGTCACATGCTAGTTCCTTAAAATTAAACATATACACATAGAACCTCCCCATTGGGGGATCGAACACATATAGCACTTATTTTAAAAGAATTACCATGTATTTCAAAATACAGTGATTCCATAATTATAACCATCCGTTGGGGGAAGACGATCCAGTGCGAGGTATTAATCACATAGTAATTTTAAAATATTGAAGGGAATTATGGGTTAAAACAATCCATTATCCCTTTAAGTGAGAACAATGCCCAATTACATTTTTCCGTCCTTGTAACTTATTCCGATTAAACCTTTAAGACTAAAATATAAAAACAAATTGAATTCATTTTTGAAATCTTAGAATCAAGAATTAGAAATTTTAATTTCCCATTAATACATGAGAATTGATTCTATTAAATTTTAAAGTGGCTTCCCTCATCCACTTATTTTTAAAATTAATATATCGGACATCCAAGTTCCCTTATAACGAGAGAATTCTCATTGGGAGATTAAATCTCCCTATCTTGAACTAGACAAATCTTCATCTTTCATTATTTTATTTAAAAAGTTCAAGACCATATGTCTAATATAATTAATAACCAGTGACTTTTAGTCCCACTCCTAATGACAGCTACTCCGTTGGGAGGATATAAAAAGTTGTGTCTAAGTGTATGCCATCAGTTTATTCCTTGAAATAAAACTCTCTCATGATGGACTTTCGCATTGGGGGGAACAAACTCACTCACATTCAGTATCTCAAAACTATTACTTAAGAGTTTTAATTAATTATTGATAACTAGATTAATTCCATTCATTAGGGGTAATTCCCCATAATTTTTAACCGAAAAATATATTTTTCTACATCAAAAATTGAAAAAAAATGTTATTGAACTTAATATTTTTGGTATTTAAAAATGTTGGTTTTGATATATAAGAAAAAAAGGTTTTAATTGGATTTGAAATCGGGAATAAAAACGGGTTTTTTAGGCATTTCTTCCTTATCTAATGAATAAAGGGAACCACATTCGGCCCTGAGGGGGAATCGATTTGCCCAGGGGAGAATCAATTCGGCACTGGGGAAATCGATTCGGTTCGGGGCTAATTTGGTGAATTAGCTTATTTTTAAGTGTTTGGGTTGGTTTCAAACTCTTTTATTTTTCTATACTAAAATAGTTCAGGTTTAGACTTTTTCCAATACTTTGAGATCATCTCAAAAAGTGGTAGCCTCCTCAGTTTTCTTTTCTCTCTTCTAAAAAATATGAAGCCCATTAAAAACAAGTTTTAACTTAAGTTTTGAAGAATCAAAACAAGTTATCTGAAATTATTTTTGCAAGAGGAACGCAACCGTGTAATCAAATTTTCGAGGCGGCCGCTTATTACTAGGCATGCATACTTCTAGTGTTCCCCTTAAGTGTTGTATGTTTTAAATATTGCCTAAACCTTAATTAACTATATTTTATTAAAAATATTTAGGAAGATTAATTAGGGAAAGTGAAAGTAAATTAGGGACTATTTTTATTAAAAATATGATTTAAGACTTGAAACAATCGCATGCTTAGATTAGTGTTTTGGGTTGCGGTAGATTTGTGAGATGAATTGCACATTAGAATTAAAATATGAACTTGAAATCATGTTTCGACAGATAGAATTACGATATAAAATGGGGATTTTGTAGAACAAATTTATTGTTACGTAGTATCACTATTATGCATATTTGATTAAGATTATGTGTTTAATTATTTAAATATCACTTGTATTGGAATTATGGAATTGGAAAACTTGTGTAACTATTTTGTAGAATTTGGTTGATATATGATTACATGGACGTAATTTGAATGGAATTGAAAGCGTAGTATTAATTGGATAATTGTAGTGTTAAACCAAAAATATAACTTATATGGAAATTGTTCGTGTTAATGTTTTGACACCGTGGGAACATTGGGTTTTTAGGAGTAGTTGTACTTTCACCCATTTTAATAGTTTATTTGCTCGGTAAGGGAGTACACTTTATTATTTTTGGCACTTTCTAGGTGTGGGACTAGTGAGTGTATGCATGTACAATTGGGTATTTTCTGGCTGGGACGACTTAGTATGTCGTTACATTATTCCATTAGCCTAGGTGCGAGACTAGGTAATGATGGTTTATAGGTATTTTTTCTAAGTGATAGACTATGTTATACTTAGGGTTTGGTGATCTCTAGGTTTGGGACTAAAGATGGTTTATGTTGTGATACCTGAATTATGGGTGCGGATAATTATAAATAAAGGGAACGTGATTAAGAATTCATGATTAATGACTAAGATAATAAATGGGTGTTAAAATGAATTTGCATCGCGAGTATGTGCAGGACTAATGATAATTGGGCTGGCTGGCAATAGGGATGTGGGTATATGTTAGTGTCACGAGTATGTGCAGGGATAATAATAATTGGACTAAGTAGCTATTGTGACCTATCGCGCATGAAACATCACGAGTATGTGCAGGGCTAACGAAATTAGGTCGAATGGATGTAGTGATGTGTCGAAACTTAAGCGAGCCGAGAGTATATGCAGGACTAATAGAAAGGTTGACCATCTATTGTGGCGTCGCTCCAATTAAAATAATTAAATATTTAAATTGAGTAAGACAATGGTTTAGATCTAATTCACTGTTGTAATAACATGATTGGACTTAAATAATGGGGTAGTTTAGATATGAGGGTAGTTAGTATTGTTTTACTCTAATTTTCTTATATATATATATATATATATATATATATATATATATATATAATAATGTTAATTTTCCAAAATTAAAAATCCCGAGATCCCAATTTGAAATTCATACCTATAGATTTTAATTACTCCGAATTAATTAAATTTAGAAAAGAATAAAACACAACACTAATTTTAAGATAAAGTTAATGATCTCAATGAGTCTTAAAATAATAACCCACATTGTCCATAAAAATAGTTGTTCCTAATTTTTCACTTAATTAGAACATGAATCATGCAACATAATAAAATAATGAGTAATAGTCCATTTCTACCATGGCCTAGACTTCTACAGGAAGTACTCTCCATACAAAAGAATCCTTATTGGAGAAGACTTCCTTATGCGCAAGAGTCCAACTTGAAGTAGACTTCATCATATCCTAGAGTCCTAGTTGTATAACAGTTCCTTATAGGAAAGTGTCCAACTTGAAGTGGACTTCATCACAAAAAAGAGTTCTTGAGAGTCTTGATCATTGGAATATCATTATCTAGTCTTAAGAACAATTTTGAAGAAGAGACACTACTAAACCACCATGGAAACCACCTTATAAAGGCAAAAAATCTAGGCTCTCACCGGAGAAATCGATCAATCGACTTCCCAAGATCAATCGATCGACCCTCCTAGATCTAGTGTAATTCTCATCTCGAGTTTGCATAAAAAAAATTCCATAAACATCCTGAATCTTCAAAAACCTTCATGAAACTTTGCCAAACCTTAAATCCAACCCTTATATATAGTTCTAACTGTTTAAAAACCTTGCAGCCCCTTACCATCTCCTCCATATACATCAATAATGAAATAATTGCAAAACTTAAATTATTACAGCCATATCGAATTTTTAGATCAAAATAACTACGAATAAACCATTATAGGATCCAATCACATAGAAAATAAATGTGTGACCATGATACAAGGGTTATATACCAAAAATCTTTGTAAAAACATGTTCATACAAAAGCATATACAAAGATATACCATAATCATAATATGCAAAACTAGGATTTACTTGTTTGGACAACATGGAACTTTTCAAGGAATGATTAATTTCAACCGAAGGCTCTAATACCAATTGATGGGAATCGATATATGAGGAGTAAAAAATTTCAGCCTTAGAAATTTGATTAATCAAACATGAGAAAGAGGGCAAACCAAAACTAGGTTTGAAGAATAAACCAAGGGTTTAGAATACGATAACCAGATCCGATGTGGATAAAAGTATTTGTAGATGATGGGGTTGCATTGTTTTGGAACTCCAAAACCTTGTAAACCTTCTATGAATTTATAATCTTCTAGTGTAGGATCCTTATAGAAGCTAGGTAGGTGTGTGGGAACCATTTGAGAGAAAAACACTTCCTTATGAATGAGATATGATACTCTCTCTCTTGCTAGGCCTAATTAATATACACCTTAGACTCTAATCTCATAGGTGGTCAGGTAAATACATTCTTGGGATTTACCAATCATAATCCTCTGTTGAACTATCTCACAAGTTTCCTGAACCATTACAAGTTCCCTGTAGTTTGAGATAAACTACTAGGACTGTGTCGCAATTGTCATGATAGGATATCAAGTCCCTATCTAGGTCGTAAACAATTAATAGTGATAGAACTGGAACTCCAATATCCTTGTTATCAACTAAAGCTAACTCACTGGAATTCCTACTAACCTCTACTGACCAACATCTCTATAATATATATAAACAAAATATAAGTCACTATCGCAACCTTGATTCTTATTCCAATATGAACTGACACACCTTTACTTAAAAAGGTAGATATCATAAATGGTTTTAAGAATAAAACTCTAACGGATTGTATATGTGTTATTAAACTTATGCTTAAGGTGGAAGTGTAATGATTAACGGATTAAATAACCCTTTTGGATACTCTTAGGCTCTTAGGCTACACACTATGGTCCTATTACTAATTAATAAATAATGTTGCATGTCTCGACTCCGAGACATGGGTTGGTATATTCAATAGTGACAAACAGAAGGATTTGCATATATATATATATATATATATTGAGAGAGAGAGAGAGAGAGAGAGAGAAACAAAATCTATATTATACCTTTAATATAATAGTATTAGAGGTTAATGAGGCTTCATAATGAGAGGGGGAGAGAGTTATAGTTTGAGGATTTACAAAAAAAAAAATCTTTTGGAATACCCATCATATCTTCTCTCCGATTTAAAAAAACAACTTTTGTAATAACCATCATATCTCTTATCAATGATATTATAAATTTTTATTTTCATTATCTCTAACCTCCATAGTCAGTCTTTTCCAATTTCTCTCTTATACTTCCAAATTGTCCATTCTCATGTCTCTTAAACGATCACCTGAACTCACCTCTTATTAAACACCAAGTTTTTTTAGAAGAAAAACTCAGACGAATGGGTCTTAGTGAAAAGAAAACATGTTGGCAAAGTAAATTTGTGTTCATAGGTAAGAAGTTATTTTAGGATCTTTCGATCCAGTAAAATTTTCTTTAATATATTACTTATTTTGGTTAAAGTGATTTGTTGTATGTTTTGTAAATGGTGTATTGGTTTATGAACAAACGTTTTCCAGGTGAAAGTAAAAAGATTGGAAGAGGAGATAGAAAATGACGATGAAAAGCCAAAACCAGAAAAAGAAAACGAAAAATGGAAGCAAAGAAATTAGTGATAAGAAATAATATATGGAGGTTAGTACAAGTAATTTTATTAATGTTGAGGAAAGGTGCATCATTATCAAAGCCAAAACTGATGCTTTAGAAAAGTATATATGAATTAAAGATAAGGTCTGATGTTGTAACAAACATGTCCATTGGAGGAAGCTCACTCTCTGATGTTCTATATCTGAATTCAATAAAAAAAAAAGTTAAAAGAATATAAGAACTAAATTTCAAGTTTTTGAAAGAAAGTGATATGTTCGACTTTATTTTGAGATTGTTTGCTTTAAAAAATCAAAAGTCATATAACCATGTATGTAGCGTTGTAAACACTAACAAACTTCAAAAAAAATTAACAACTACTCATTTTACTAGATTTTATTCTTCTAAAAATTACAATTTGGTAAATTCACGCACCCACCCATAAAGTTTGCGATAGAAGAAATTTTGATCGAATTCTTATAACTATTGACATGAATTACTATATTATTTATGTAAATTTTGAAATTTATATCTTTAAGATATCACAAAACTTGTAACCAATCAGTACATTGAGTATTTACTGATATACCCATATATATCCTCGGCCAGGCCAAGGGTGTCCTCCCTTGTCAAACGAGGGCTCAGGTTCAGGACGAGTCCAATTACCACAGTTTTGTTATAGAAAGGGTCAACCTAGATGATCCTTCAACGAAGATCGGATGACCGTTCAAGGGGCCGACCCCTCATCATGGACCAGACGTCCATACAAGGGATCAACCCCTCATCATGGACTAGACGACCCTACAAGGGGTTGACCCCTTATCATGGAATAGACGAACCTATAAGGGGATGACCACTCATTATGGACCAGAAGACCCTATGAGGGGACGACAGTACGAGGACCACATCCCGCCGGTCCTAGTTCAAGCATCAACTTTAGCCTCGGTTTGGAATCCTAGGCTGAGGGTGATATCATCACAGCTCGTGATTTGGGAGATACGTGGAACAGTGTGCGTGGGACTCATATAGCATATGGACTAGACTGTTATAACAAGGTCATCCCCTCACATGAGGGAATATTATGTCATCATTAATCGCAAGTGGAATATCTAGGTGTCAGCAGGGGATTGGTTAGATCATCACTCACATACTCCATGCATGCTTGGGAGTACTACTCCACCCAAGCCCTATATATACTTGTCATCTTCAACCTTATAAAGGGATCGATAATTGTAACCCTAGTTAAAACTCTGCTTGTGCACACAGTAGAGAGAGAGAGTGATCTTATGTGCATTGCATCCAAGGCCATTAGTGCCCATATTTAGTGGATCACACACTCACAGTGGATGTACGCCTAATTGGCTGAACCACTATACATCATTGTCTTATTCCTCTTATACTCATCCCCTTATATACACTTATATACACATATACATCTATAGCTGCCATTGTTATCACTGTTTGAGCTCATCATCACCTATTTGATGGTGTTAAATCTTAGCATCTTCAGTTCGGTGCCGTCTGTGGGAACGAGAAGATATCTCTTTCTTTATACAGCTTGACCTCACCGAAAACTCTGGTGGTGAACCAGTTCTCCCCCTTCGTGTGGAGCTATTTCACCATTGAAAGAGACATGTTAAGGTTCTCAAGCTCATCAGTCTTTTGATCATTTAGCTCTTCATATCTCAAACACATGGCACCAGAGATGCCACCACCACCTCTTCCACCGAATAGTGGAGTAGGACCTAGTTCCAGTCATGCACCACCTCAATCTAAGATGGTTGATGTGACGGCGGCCCTAAAGTCTTTGGCAGCAAGCCAGCGGATTATGCTGGAGCAATTTACAGCTCTTAGGCAAAACATACTAAGACCACCAAGAGTCTCACCGGAGATGATCACTCCGGCAGTAGCTCCAGGGCAACATGAGGCTAGGGACCACCCCAAGCACCACGTAAAGACTTGACACCTCCACAGCTGCGGAGAGATGTTGCTGGACCCCGACGTCTACGCGTAGGGAGATAAGGAAACCCCTTCCCAGAGGACAGATATGATGATCTAGAGGTGGAAAAGGTCCCTATAGAGTGCTGGGAGTCGTATGAGGTCTCCAACAATACCGTGCGACCTATCCAGGAAAGCAGAAGGAAGTACGAAAAGACAAATTTCGACGATCTCCGAGGGGTTCCGCTTTCGATCATCTGAGCAGGGGGTCGGCTTTTGAGAGGATGGTCCCAGTAAATCACTTGCGGGAAAAATTGGCTCGATCGAGAAGTATTGTGAGGTCCAGGAGGGAGGCAGTAGATGGCCAACCCCACGGGGGCCGACCCTATTGATGGGATGATGGCCAGGGGAAGAAAACAGCTGACATAGGCCTGCCACAAAAGAACCCTCTGTCCACCTCAAAGAGGCGGCAGGGGATAACATCGGCCAAGATGACCCTACGAGGCCCTGGAATGACTTGATCTAAAGGCTGGAAGATAAAATTGGCGACATCCTAAAAAGCAGGGACCCCCTTCAAAGGGATACTCCATAAGCTCACCATTTTGTGGCGAAGATAGTCAACTTCCCAATGCCATATAAGTTTAATCCACCTGTGGTCACCCCAAGGTATGATGGGAGTACCAACCTTGTCCATCATATTGAGATGTACCAATCAGCGGCAGACATATACTCTATCTCAGATGAGATGAGGTGTCGTGCCTTTTCTAGCAATCTTATTGGGGATGCACATGTCTGGTATATGTCTCTTCCAAAGAACTACATTGAAAGCTTTAAACAGTTAGAAGACCGGTTTATCCATAACTTTTTCTTTAGAGTGAGGCCACAGAAGAAGACCACACACCTTCTCCATGTTAAGCAGGGGAAGAACGAGAGTTTAAGAGACTACATAGACAGAATTAACAAAGAAAAGTTATAGGTCGAAGACTATGAGGAAATCATATCCATGACAGCTCTCATTGGAGGACTCTAGAAGGGGAAGCTTTTATGGAAGCTTGTTGAAGACCCTCCGAAGACGATGGTTGAATTGTTGTCAATGGCAGGAAAGGTGATGAATGCCGATGAGGCGATGGCCGCAAAATAAGAAGATGAAAAAGGAGGTGCTAGTGGGGGTAAGTACCAGAAAAAGAACACAGAGGGGAAGAAGGGATCTGCAGACGAAAAATTTGCTGATTACACCCCTCTGACGGTCATCTACGAACACATACTAATAGAGATAAAGAGCGATCGGTCCTTGAAGTGGCCTGAGAAGTTGAGTGCAGCTCCCCACAAGAGGAACAAACATCTGTGAAGTGAATTTCACCAAGACCATGGCCATGTGGCCGATAAGTGTTTTGATCTGAAAGATGAAATAGAGAAAATGCTAAAAGAATGAAAGCTTAGGAAGTACATTGACAAAGATGCCTTCAACAGGGGCTGAGGGGATGACCCTAAAAATAAGAGAGGTGATGCGTGCAGAGAAGATCCTCCAAACAGAAGAGACGACCCTGACCTCCCACAGAGAGACGACCACATCCCTGTAAAAATACTTAATATGATCTCACTCGGAGTTAGGATAATCTCTGGGGGAATAGCAGGAGGAGGTTCAGAAGTCACAGACAGGAAGGCCCACGTAGCTGAAGCCAAGGCAGTAAAAAAATATGTACACTCAACCTCTATAGAAGTAAAGTCAGAAAAGAGGAAGAAAGTCGATATGGATACTCTGATAGTTGGATTCTTAAGAATGGACTTCAAAGGCCTCTTAGCCCCACATAATGACCCTCTCGTCATCACTACCAGGGTACACGAGTGCGAGGTGCCAAGGATCCTGGTAGATGGGGGTAGTTCTACAGATGTGATGTTATGTCCATGCTTTAAAGCCTTAGGTCTCAACTGTGCCAGGCCCATCCCATACCCTCACCCCTCGATCGGTTTCAGTGGGGAAAAAGTTCATCCTCTAGGAGTGTACAAGGTTTATGTTAGGATGGGGGACGAGTGACCGAGATGTCTTACCAAGAAGGTCAGCTTTTTCATGATGGATGAACACGTCTTCTCAGCCTAAAACATTATACTGGGGCGAGTGGTCCTTAAGGAATTTGAGGATATGTCGTCCATGGTTCATCATATGATAAAATTCCCGACCCCTTATGGGGTAGGGGAATCTCTATGAGACTAGACGACAGCACGGGAATGTTACTTCAACTCCGCTGAAGAAAGAGAGGCGCAGAAGAAGGCAATAACTACTTACAATATCGATACCCTCAACCCCAGGGATGAGAAAAAAATGAAGAAAAGAGAGGCCGCCGAAGAGGTAGAATCCATCATCCTCAGTGAGGATAAGCCAGAAAAAACCGTTCAAATAGGCAAAGCTCTAAAGACAGACATAAAAGAATACCTCATCAAGCTGCTAAGGAGAAGACAGAACGTCTTTGCATGGAGTCATGCAGATATATCAGGGATTGATCCCGAAATCATGAGCCACAAGCTCAACGTGGCAGAGGGTGCAAAGTTGATACACCAGAAGAGGAGAATTTATTCTCCTAAAATATTTGAAGTCATAAGCGACGAGGTCAAGAAGTTAGCAGATGCTGAGCTTATCAAGGAGGTCATCTATCCCGAATGGCTGTCCAACGTGGTCATAGTCCCAAAAGCCAACGGGAAATGGAGGATGTGTGTAGACTTCACAGACCTCAATAAATATTGCCCCAAAGAAAGTTTCCCTCTCCCTCGCATTGATCAGATGGTAGACGCTACCGCAGGCCATGAGCTCATGAGCTTCATAGATGCCTATTCAGGGTACAACCAGATCTTTATGAATCCTGAAGACTTAGAAAAAATCACTTTCATTACCGATAAAGGGACATACTGCTATAGGGTCATGACCTTTGGCCTAAAAAATACGGGGGGCAACATATCAGCGCCTTATGAATAAAATGTTCGAAGACCAAATTGGAAAGTCTATGGAGGTTTACATAGATGACATGTTGACGAAGAGTTTGAAGGCCGAAGATCATATGGCCGACCTCGAGAGGACCTTTAACACGATAGATAAGTACCGGATGAAGCTCAACCCGATTAAATGTGTCTTCGGGGTCAGAGCAGGAAAGTTCTTGGGGTTCATCATCAATCAAAGAGGCATTGAGGCCAATCCTGAGAAGATAAAGGCACTCATAGAAATGAAGACCCCCAGGACCATTAAAGGCATCTAGAGGCTCACAGGACGAGTGGATACTTTGAATAGGTTCGTATCAAGAGCCACAGACAAGTGCTTAATGTTTTTCAAAATTCTCAAAAAAGCCTTCGAATGGAATGAAGAGTGTGACCAAGCTTTCAAAGAACTAAAATCGTACTTAGGGTCTCCCCTGCTGTTGTCACGACCAGTGTAGGGAGAGCGACTATGTGTGTACCTATCCATCTCAGAATCAGCTATCAGCGTAGCCATTATGAGAGAAGAGGACAGGGTACAGAAGCCTGTGTATTTCAATAGTAAGCCACTCCAGGGGCAGAGCAAAGATACCCAAGGATGGAGAAGTTAGCCTATGCCTTGATCCATGCATCAAGAAAGATGAAGCCGTACTTCCAGTCCCATACAATGGTCATCCTCACTGACTCTCCTCTCAGGAAGGTCTTACAAAAACCAAAAAAATTAAGGAGGCTAATGGCCTGAGCGATAGAGCTGGGAGAGTTTAACATTGTATATCAACCAAGTGTGGCCATTAAGGAGCAAGAATTAGTAGATTTCGTGAATGAATTTACTTGGGAAGATGATGAGGCTGAAGATAAGAGCCTCGAGAAGATAGATACTCGGTAAGGCAGAATTATTAACCCGTCCACAAATAAGACTGAGACAAGCACCGCTAGAGAAAAAGTTGCCGAAAATAAAGAGGGGAGATATATCTTTAGATAGGGATCCCTCATCGAGGGAAAATTCTCAGAGGAACAGACTGTGTGGAATCTCTTCGTTGACGGGTCCTCTTGTGAGAGTGGAAGTGGGACTGGATTAATAGTATCAGCACCCGATGGCATAGACATAGAGTATGCCCTGAGGTTCAACTTCAAAGCCTCCAACAACGAGTCAGAATATGATGCCCTGATAGTAGTCCTCTCCTTAGCTAGGTCTCTTAGTGTTGGCCAGATCTTGGTCCATAGTGATTCAAGACTTGTGGTGAATCAGATACTAGGAGCATACGAGGCCAAAGATGAGAGAATGGCCAAATATCTTGAAAGAGTTAAGTCACTGTTTCAGAGATTTAGAGAAGTGAAGTTAAATAGGATACCTAGGCTTTGTAATGGCCTAGCCGATGCACTTGCTAGGCTAGCCTCAGTAACTAGGCTAGATATTAGGAGGACAGTCCCAATGGAAATCTTGCTTCGACCAACGATTGAAGATGCAAAGGGAACACTTGGCTCTTGCTTAAATATCAACAGGGAGGCTTCATGGATGGAACCTCTAATCAGATACGTTAAAGAGGGGTAGATTCCAGAAGAAAAACAAGAAAGGAAGAAGTTGATATACAGAGCTGGAAAATTCACTGTCATCGATGACACCTTGTACAAGAAGGGGTTCTTGATCCCCTTGCTCAGGTGTGTGCACCCGTCTGAAGTCCCACACATTTTGTAAGATGTGCATGAGGGGTCATGTTGAAGACACATTGGGGATAGGTTGTTAGTAAAGAGGATAGTAACCTAGGGATACTGGTGGCCGACCTTGGGAAACGATGCCACAGCATATGTAAAAAAGTGTGATAAATGTCAAAGGTTCGCCATAATCCCTCACCAGCCCCATGAGCCTCTTACCTCCATCACATCCCCATGGTCATTCGCAGTATGGGTAATCGATCTAGTAGGGCCATTCCCTAGGGATGTCAATAACTATCGATACTTGATCGTACCAATTGACTATTTCTCAAAATGGGTTAAGGCAGAGCTGATGGTAATGATCATCGAGCTGAAGACCTTCCACTTTATCTGGAAAAACATTATATATAGATATGGTCTCCCCAACACCCTCATCTCAGATAACGGGACTCAATTCACGAATAAATCTCTAGAGAAATACTGCGAAAAGGGTCAGTGTCAAACAATTCTTCTCAACCCCAGGCCGACCTCAGGCTAATGGGCAAACTGAAGGTGCAAATAGAACACTCCTAGATTAGGTCAAGAAAAAACTCAAGGAGGCAAAAGGAAGATGGGTTGAGGAATTATATGTTGTACTGTGGGCCTACAGGATGACAACCAAGACTCTTGCCGGGGAAACCCTGTTCATGCTATCGTATGGCTCAGAAGTTGTCATACCCCCCGAGATTGGGTTTCCTACTCATAGAGTCCAAATGTATGACCCCCAAAGGAATATGGAAGAAAGGAGACTTGATCTAGACTTGATCGAGGAGAGAAGAGAAGACGTTGAGATAAGGCAAGCAGCCTATCGGCAAAGAACTGCCAGGTTTTACAACCAAAGGGTGAAGCAAAGGCCAATCATCATGGGGGACGTAGTCCTCAAGAAGACATGGAAGAAACCTAACAAGATCCACACAAATTGGCATGGCCCATATAGGGTGATTAATGAAGTTGTCCCTGGAACCTATAGACTAGAAAACCTTAAAGGGGAACCCTTTTCTAACCCCTGCAATGCAGATCATTAGAAGAAGTACTATCAATAATGTTGTAATATCCTATCGGACCACAATTGTAATGAATGTGTTTCTCCAACAGAACACTTGATGTCAATGAGTATATTATATTGACCCCTCATCTTATTTGTTAATTTTGGTACGATTGGGGTAATTCTTGCTAAACCACCCTCGGATATAATGAGGGTGAATGGTAGGGACAACCCTCCATTCACTCTTAAGAAAGATGAGGGGGGACTTGAAATTGAAAAAATCATTAAATTGGTGATATCCACCCTCGGCTATAATGAGGGTGAATGGTAGGGATGACCTTCCATTCACTCCCAAGAAAGATGGGGGGGGGGAATTTAAATTGAAAACATCCTTAAGTTGGTGGAAACCACCCTCGGCTATAATGAGGGTGAACGGTAGGGACAACCCTCAATTCACTCTCAAGAAAGACAAGGGAGGACTTTAAATTGAAAACATCTTTAATTTGGTGGATAACCACCCTCGAATATAATGAGGGTGAATGGTAGGGACGACCCTCCATGCACTCTCAGGAAAGACGAGGGGGGACTTGAATTTTAAAACATCATTAATCTGGTGGATGACTACCCTCGGCTATAATGAGGGTGAATGGTATGGATGACCCTCCATTCACTCTCAAGAAAGACGAGGGGTGACTTGAATTTTAAAACATCATTAATCTGGTGGATAACCACCCTTGGCTATAATGAGGGTGAATGGTAGGGACGACCCTCCATTCACTCTCAAGAAAGACGAGGGGGACTTGAATTTTAAAACGTCATTAATTTGGTGGATAACCACCCTCGGCTATAAGGAGGGTGAATGGTAGGGACGACCCTCCATTCACTCTCAAGAAAGACGAGGGGGGACTTGAATTTGAAAACATCATTAATCTCCTGGATAACCACCCTCGGCCATAATGAGGGTGAATGGTAGGGAAGACCCTCCATTCACTCTCAAGAAAGACGAGGGGGGACTTAAAATTTAAAACATCATTAATTTGGTGGATAACCACCCTCAGCTAAGATGAAGGTGAATGGTAGGGACGACCCTCCATTCACTCCCAAGAAAGACAAGGGGGACTTAGATGATGGATAACACAAATATAACAGCCAAGACAAATTATATAAGAGACAAGCATAGAAGAAAGGAAGAGATATTCTATTATAAATTCATAGATGTTTGTCCAAGGAAGTAAAGTACAAAAATGTTTTGTTACAAACAGAGGGTATGGGCTACGGCCAGCCACCCAATTAAGCAACATTGGAGGGCAGGGCTTCAACATCAATGGGAGTCTCTTCGATGACCAAAACAAGCCGATCCTCAGATATGCCAGTACCTTCGACGTGCACTTGTGACTCCATATGGGATAAAGCCTTAGTAATAAGGGGTCATCCAACTCAACTGCCTCAAGAGAAGGGCGAACATAAGACACAACGTCAACAGATTTTAAGACAGCCCACCGACACGCCGTCTTGATCCCCCTCTCCAAGTACTCAAGGCCAAATCCCTAAAACTCATCGAAGATTTTATAAGCTTCCACAGCATCCACCTTAGCCTTCTTTACTGCCTCATCAAGTTCAGCCTTGAATTGGACCCCCTGATTGGTCAACACCTCTTCCTTTTCTTTGATGAGGGAGTCCTTTACCTTCAGGTCGGCCTCATATTTCTTCACCAGCTCATCCAAGACCCTTGCATACTCGGTCCTTGCACTCTCCAACTCTACCCTCGCAGTCTTTAGCTCAGTCTTCAGATCGGCCTCATGCTGAATAGCTCTCTCGGTCTCGTAGAACTTTTGTTGATTCTCAGCCATTCACATAGTGGCCGAGGTGAAGGCACAGACAGTCTGTATAAGAAAGGAGAAATCTCATTAGAAAACCGATGGAACACTTGGCCTCGTAAAATATATGAGAATTAAAAGTGATGAGAAAGATAAAATACCCGAGCCAGCATGTGAAGACCATAGTCATAGACCTTGGTCGGGGGCATCTTTGATAATAATTCATAGTCTGCAGTAGAGGGTGCAGAAAACATTGAGCCTTTGGTTGCCCTCAGGTTGGCTATGAGGGAAGAGGGTTCAACCTTGAGGAAAGTGAGATTCTGAGACCAATAGGCACCCATGCTGGAAGAGGAGCCGGTTCCCTCAGTATGTGCCTGAGACACCTCCACCCTCGCCCTCGTCCGTGAGTCAGGCCGAGAGCCCCCAACAACTTCAAGCTCCTTCCTCTTGCGACTGTCAATGATCGGATCCACTTCTATCGGTCCCACGGGCTTTGTCTTTCTTAGAGGCTGCTGAGGCTCTTTGCCTTTTTTCTTTCCTAAGCCAGATAGTAAACTTGCAGCAGTCATCTCCTAAAGTTGGTCAGATATATCCACAGGACGACCTGAAAAGGAGACGATACATAAAAAATATACAATGGCAAAGAGAACACAAAGAAAAATAAAAGTGGAGCATAAATCAACTCACATAATTCTGTCAGGGGGCCGACCCTCAGACCAGCTTCTTTGAGGAAATGAGGGGTCATCAAATCTTCAAATTTGGAGAGTCCACCCTTTTTCCCTTGTTCCCTTAGATAGTCCACAACATCCCTCTCATCCAAACAAAGTTCGGGGTCTGACCGTGCTTTCATTGAGGGGTTGGACCATGCCCTTGAGACCCTCGGACTGTCTTCTATGAGCTCGTCCCCAACAGGGAATTCCCAATCCTGAGAAATAAAGAAAAACCACTTCTTCCAATCATGATTGGAAGTTTGTGCCACATGAAGAAGTTTTTTATCACACTTCCTTGCCCCTAGATGGAAATACCCAGGCTTCTTGGACGACGAAGTGATATTGTAACAGGATATGAATAAATCGTCTGAGGGCTCATCGGTAAAAGTATTCTTCTAAAGGGAGATATAGACAAGGATATTCCTCCATGAGTTGGGAGGAAGTTGAGAAGGATAAACCCTGAGGGCAGACAATATGTCAAAATTTATTATTTCAGTAACAATATATAATTTGTAAAGGTTTTTTTTCTTCAATTCCTGTCAACATGGATAGGAACCTTTGTGGTTTTTGGAAGAGCATCTTTGTCAACCTATCTTCCTTCCGAAGGTTCTCTAATATTTCTCCTAATATAAGATATTTGAGTAATCAAATTGTAGATTGAAAACTCTAAATATTTTTCTTTTAAGGAATTGATTTTGTTTCATTAACTATCTTCAAATAAGAATTAAATTGATGATTTAGTGAAAATGAAGATAACACAAATATTTTTGTAAAACCCAAAATAACACCTAAACGGCCCAATAAAAGGCACAGATACTTTGCACGCGACCAATGTAACTCATAGGAACTGACCTCGTTGTCATAAGACTCCAAGTTTTAAAAGACGATGGTATTTAGAAAATCTCAAGGCTTAGGCTTAAAAACATGTTGTTTGAGTGAGCAAACCCAAAACATCCCTCAAATGGCCTCGAAAGAGGGACAAACACCTCGTACTGGACCAATGTAACTCGTAGGAATTGGTTGCATAGTCACGGGACTTTTGGTTTGATAATGTGACAATAATTTTAAAATATCCAGATTCACGCTAAAAACATGCCGCTAGAGAGTGAAAACCCCAAACAACCCCCAAAAGGCTCCCTGAGAGACATGGATACCTCGAACGGGACCAATGTAACTCATAACAACTTATTACTTAATCACGTGACTCATGGTTTAATAATATAGTGATGATTTGAAAATCTCAGGACTTAACCCTAAAAATATGCGCTAAAGGTGAAAACCCAAAATAGCCCTTAAACCGCCTTGTTAGAGGCACGAAAACCTCGTACAGGATGATAGTAACTCATAATAACTTACCGCGTAGTCACCGGACTTTCGATTTGAGAATATGAGTTTATTTGAAAATCTCAAGACTTACGCTTAAAAATATGTCGCTAGAGAGTGAAAACTCAAAACTATCACCAAACAGCCTCGTGAAAGGCCCAAACACATCGAACGAGACTAATGTAACTCATAGGATTTGACTATGTATTCATGGGATTCCTAGTTTGAGAATATGATAATAATTTAAAAATCAAATGGCTTAGGCTTGAAAACATGTCGCTAGAGGTCGAAAACCCAAAACAGCCAACAAATATCCACAAAAAAGGCACGAACACCTCGCACGGCTCCAATGTAACACATAGGAACTGATCGTGTAGTCACGGGATTCCCAGTTTGAGAATATGATGATAATTTGGAAATCTCAAGTTTAGGCTTAGAAAATGCTACTAGAAGTTTAAAACAAAAACTAGCCACCAAACAGCTTCATTAGAAGTGCGAACACCTTGGATGGGACCAATATAACTCGTAGGAAATGGTCACATTGTCACAGTACTCTCGATTTGAGAATGATATGATAATTTTGAAATCTCAAGGTTTAGGCCTAAAAACAAGCCGTTAGAGGTTGAAAATCCAAAACACACCCCAAATGGACCCCTAAGAGTCACGAACACCTCGCACACGACCAATGTAACTCATAGGAACTTACAGCATAGCCACGGGACTCACGACTTGAAAATATGATGATAATTTAAAAATCTCCTAACTTAGGAATAAAAACATGCCACTAGAGGGTGAAAACTCAAAACGGCCCCCAAATGGCCCCATTAGAGGCACGAACACCTCGCATGGGACTAATGTAACTCATAGAAACTTACCGCGTAGTCACTAGAATTTGATTTTAAAATATGATGATAATTTAAAAATATTAAGCGTAGGCTTGAAAACATGTCGTTAGAGGGTGAAAACTCGAAACAACCCCCAAACGGCCCCATAAGAGGCACGAACACCTCACGCTAGACCAATGTGACTCATTGCAACTAATAGTGTAGTCATTGTACTCCCGATTTGGTTTGAGAAAATGAAAATAATCTAAAAAATTTAAAACTTTGGCTTAAAAATATGCCGCTAGATGGTAAAAATTCAAAATAACCCCCAAACGGCCCCGTTAGAAGCACGAGCACTTCGCATGGGACAATGTAACTTGTAGGAACTTATCGCATAGTCACGAGACTTCCAATTTGAGAATATGACGATAATTAGAAAATCAACTTCTCATAAACGGCCTCGAAAGAGGCACGAACACTTCGCACAAGACCATTGTAATGCGTAGGAACTGATTGCGTAGTCATGGGACTCTCGATTTGATAATATCACGATAATTTGAAAATCTCAAGACTTAGGTTAAAAAAATGTCGCTAGAGCTTGAAAACCCAAAATACCCCCCAAAAGGCTCTGTTAGAGGCATGAACACCTGGGACGGGGCCAATATAACTCATTAAGATGACTGTAAAGAAAATGTCCCCAAGAAGAAAGGAAAGAAATAGAACGAAGGGTCCAAAAATAATGACAAACTAAATCTTACCAAAGCGTACCAGGAGATCAACACTGTTTTCAAATAGCCTAACTACAAGATCTTGAACAAGATAAAATATCAGCAGTTCCTTAAGTGGTCAAGGAAGGTATAGGGATATCCATCAAAGAGAAGCACCACCCTGAGATGCCTCGATCACAAGAAGCATGGGCACAAGACAGATGGTCACACGTGGATTAAATTCAGAATATCTCTATAAACACTAACCTTGCATGACAAAGAAAGTTAAACGCATAATAATCCAACTTTAATACGCGAGGTTTTAATTAAATGCAATTTTACATAAAACCTAACTTTTGAGGTCCAAACCCGTAAATGGAGGAACACAACCCCGACCCTATTTATCTAAGGGCACAACATAATTTAAACTAAATTACAACTAATTAAAGCAATAAATAAATAACTACAACGAATTATCTAAGCAAGGAATTAAATGACAAGAATGGAAGTTTATGGTATATAGACATGTTAATAATGTATAAACCTTTAAAAATAAGAGAAAACAACCCAGAAGAGGTATAATGGATCATATGACAAACCATACTCATTATATGAAACCCTAGTTGCGTGCACCAAGCAATCAATACCCCGACCCCGAATCAACCTAAAAAATTCTTCATTTGAGCCCCGCGCAAGCCATAGGTATATTAATTTGAATAGGGCTTCGTTTGGGGACTAGCCCCGATTATTAATTTCATATTTGTTATATTTGTCACGAATCAGCCCCATGATGTGTCACATGTGCCCTGAGCAATTTGATAGTGCTTAAAATCTTTTTTAAGACCTCATCAATAATTTATATATATATACTAGCGTATGCCCGTGCCTAAAATTTTCCAAAGTACGTATTCATGAAACGGCAATAATTTTTCAAAGTACGTAATAGCGAAACGCAAAAATTTTCGAAGTGTAATTTTAAAACAATTGGCCATAATATCTTTTATTTATAGGCCATAATATCCTTTAAAAAAATTGGTCATAATACGAAATATACAATATTCATCCATCGAATTCACATTGTGCCTCAAAAAAATAAAGTGCCAATTAAAAAAAATGGCCATAGTCTCCTTTGTTTATGGAACTATTCATCCTGCTTAACAAATAACAAAAAGGCAAAACAACATCCAAATTGTCTAAATTCATCAAAAAAATTCACATATAAAATGAAATATACAATATTCATCAATCAAATTCACTGTCTCAAAAAAATAAAGTGTCGAATTTAAAAAAAAATTGGGCATAGTCTCCTTTGTCTATTGGACTATCCACCCTGTTTAAGAGGTATCAACAAATCCAAAAAAAATCCAAAATTCGTCTAACAAAAGCTCCAATGAAACAAACTTCTTATTGGACCTTGTTCGATGTGAACTAACCAACTGTCACGTGTTCACGGTGAGCTTCACCTACTGGCCCTCCTGTAAGAGCGGTGACTTTGCCTGAATCTTGCAAGAGGAGAAGACCGTTCTGAAGATGCCTGAATCCTGCAGGAGGAGGAGGTGCAAACTCTTATCTTTTAGTACCAAATAGATACAGTAGGAGGAGATGCAAATTTCAAGTAACAAAGGTCTCATTAAATTTCAAGTAACGATAAATTTTCATTATCTGTTTGGTACTTAATTAGAGGAGCAGACCGATCTCATTAAATTTCAAGCAATATAGACCTTTCAATTGTACCAACGATCTAACGATCTAATTAACTATTGCAGCTGTATCTACATATATGCAGCTGCATATATGCATATGCATATATGCCATATGCATATATGCATCCTCATGTAAACCTCAATATAAACATTTTATCAAACTCGCTAATGCATCCTAATGTAAACCTCAATATAAACATTTTATCAAACACCTATCTTACCAAGTTCATTCTGAATTCTTCTCACTCTCATGATATCATGCACATAATGATTTCCCAATTTAACATGCCGATATTGATTTCCTTTCTTTGTCGAAAGATCCTAAAAAAATAGCAACAACAAATAACTAAAAGTTAAAAAGCAAAGAGCGTGAAATATGAGAAGTTTCTAGCTGAATGTCCGAATAAATCACACAATCAACTACATTAAAGTGCGTACGAATGCCTATTACAACAAAATGTTAAAATCCAGGCTAAAAATGGGAAGTTAGTAATATCAAGGAGTAATTTCTCAACTTTCAGAGAGTAATTTCTCAACTGATTCTCGTGTATCTTTCATCTTAGTTAAACATTTAACTATAATATGCAAATACTATGGAAGTCTTGGAAGAGACGAAAGTAATGATCAGATGATTCAATGATATTGGACAAAATGAAACATAAAAATAACAAAAAGTATCTGAAATGTCAAGAACCAAAAACAGAAACAAAACAAAGATAATAAGATGATTAAATTAAAAAAATACATTCTTGGTTCCTGGTAAGCTCCGGAAAAAACAATAGATCTGAAAAAAACACAATATAAATGTCATAAAAATTAAACCAATATTACATCTAAATAAAAGGAATAAAATTATTTTACCAAAGTGCTGAAGCTTTTCATACTTATTATTTTACAAATTAAATATAAATGTCATAAAAATTAAACCAATTCAAACATCTGCTGAAGGTTTTCTTACTTGTGGTCAAGAATAAAGGCAACCTCACAATTCATTAAACACCTGGACTTTAAAACTCATCTCCAATTTTTAGCTCAGCAACATTTTCTTCCTTTTCTACGGACATATTAAGAGCTCAATAGAAACCTAATCAATGATTGTTGGTCATACCTATTTAAGATCTCATACTTGTTTACCATTATGAGCATATACAGAGGTACAAACTGGACACATCGAATAATTGCGAGCAAGAAATGAGGTTGTGAGCATCATTACCCTCAGTGTCATATACAATGTCTTGAGCTTCTGAAACTTGGGAAAATAAGGAAAATAGTTTATAAACACGGCATATCCTATTTACAAAGTCATATTGTTTTATAAACATGACATATCTTATTTATATAACAATTTATAAACAGGGGCATATCGTATTTATAAACATGGTCATATCATAAATGCTCAAAGGTGAAACATGTTCATATAAAACCCCTGCCAAAACTATTTATGAACTATTTCGGGCTTATCCTAGTCTTGAAACAGGGATTTTGTATGCAACACAAATAATACCACAACCCCGTGTTTCATACAGAACCAAAGATAAAGATAAGGTTTAACCAATTCCTTACAACATTCGTGAGCTCTTCAAATATAAAGATGAAGTGTCGAGCCTGTTACGATGCCTTGAGTCTGAAGATATATAGCTTCAGACGCCAACTGTTGAGTTTTGATCTGAGCATTTGCTCCCATTAGGTCGAACCTCTAATCTGCTACACCTGTCTAGAATCTGATACGACTCAAATAAGTGCACAAATCAACTTGTCTAGAATCTGCTATACCTGTCTAGCATCTGCTACACATTTGGTGGAACCTCTAATCTGACTCAAATAATTGCACAAATAAACAAATAAACAAAAAAGACATCAAAAAGATTCAAGCATGGAAAACATATCAATAAAATAATGACCTATACCTGCTACTGTGAGAAATCTGCAAATGATACTCGAGCATTTCGAATGGTACTCGAGCACTCCAAGAATTCTGCCCAGAAAAAGTTTGTGTGATTAAATATAATTAGTAACAATAACTCAACATCTATCAAATACTCCAATTTTCATTCAATTATTTTAGAAACAAAAAAAATCTTAGTTACCTCAAAGTAAGCATCAATAGGCACTTCAAAGCAAGAGTGAATTTACCACCCTTTATCCTGTGACCTGTTTTAAATTTCCAAGCCAGCTTAAGCCCTAAAATCAAAGGTGAAATCTCAAAGTAAAATTAGAAAAGTTAATCGAAGGTCAAACTTTCAGGTGCGATGGAAGGGAGCTGAGGCAACGGGGGAATAAGGAGTTTGAATTGTTCGTCGCATAATCCATATTTGTACCTCTTCTTTGTTGCTCTGCACTCAAAGCTTTCAACTACCTTCATGCCACATTTCTTGGGCAAATACAAAACAAATTCTAATGCTTAGGTCCAAAAAATTCATAAATATCTCCCAACAACAAATTTTATTATTGATCCTACATTTTATGAAAAAAGGAGAAGAGTACTAAACCTGTTTTATGTAGTCAGCAACTAACAAAGATATCAGCAGCTGGTATAAAGTGTTTTATGAAGCCCTTATAGGCAACAAACTATGGCAAACAATATAGTACCACAATTGTAACACCTGTGGAAAGGAAGCAGAGATCACGTAAACCTTATAACAAACCTTAGATTAAATCAAACAAATATGAAACTACTATATTTTTGCAAATAAAAACTGTAATCCCCACGTGAACCCTTAAACATATCTATGTTAAAAACTATTTAATTCTCTGAATCATAAAATATTTATAATGCCTACAATAGACTTGATAATCAATTTATAGCATGTTACAGTATTACAACATCCGTAGCTCAGTAAGGGTTTTATAATGTCTCAAACACTGAGTTATACGACTTTGATTTTATAACTCAGTAAAGGTTTTATAATGTCTTAGTAGAGGTATAATAACTCAATGGAGGTATGCGACTTTGACTTATAAAATGCAAATAACCAAAATTCAACATGTAAATGATAGTTTCAACTCAAAATATATATATGAAAAAAGGGAGATACTCTCCTAACATTCAATCCAAAGTTGGAAGCCTACCCACCAAACATTAAGTAGTTAGGGATGATTTCAAAACTTGAAAATAACACTATTGCGGACCTACTCTACAACGACAATAGACACCATAAAAATGTCAATTAAATTTGTAAAGAAACAGGGGAAATATCCACTATCCACACAGCATAGAAAATAAACAACGCCATGTGTGTCTACTAAAGTAAAGCATGATAAATTAATAGGTATTTGTACACTGCATAGGAAAAATTCCACCTCATACCAAAACATGCTTCAAACGAATCCTAGTCATCGTTTGTCAGGTCTAAACTACATAATGAGAAAGATTTGGCACAGTGAGAAAGATAAAAAAAATTATGAGTTCTAAATTAAATAATGAAACTAATCCCAAAAAGATTCTTGATGCATAGTTCGTGATGCACTTCAGTGTGTAGTATGGATGAAACATAGATATGAACGGGGGAAAATGTATGGAATTTTTGAAAAGGAACACAAAATAAGAAAAGCATAGGTTCAAATGAAACTACCTCATTTATAACAAAGAGACTGAGAATGCTCGTATACATGCCACCCAGAGACTGATGTATCTTCTATACCTTCTCGGATAAATGCTCGTATGCTTAAATTCTCATTTATCTGCTATATCTGATCGTATGCACACAATGCATAAAACTTGGGCATAACTCTAAACATGAGCATGACAGTAAACAAAGTTAACAATTAAGATAAACACGACGACACCGATTGAACCAACCTCTTATGAGCTCCAAAGGTGCACATTCACAAAAACATATTTCAAGTTCATCAAATACAAAGAATATTATGAGTAACTATGTTTAGAACCTTCAATTTCAAGAAATCCTCTAAGTAACGATCAATCTTAGAAACCGACGAAGAAGGGCCATTTACGGTTCAACTCTCATCTGAAGAATAATAAGCATTTAAAATCACATCTCAAAAGTTGGAGATCATACCTACCGAGTAATAAATATTTAAACTCATAACTCAAAAGTAAGGCCAATAATAGAAAATCCAGTTAACATTAGTACCATTAATAGAAAAGCATTAGTAAGAATAAATAAATACAAATGAAAATAATTAGTAGGATGTGTTAAAAGTTCTAATCAAACTAACCTTCACATCAACATATGCAAGTAGTTCAAAGAAAGTCATACGATTGTCACATTTACATAACCTAGAATTAAAATGCATAAACATAAGAGGTAAAGACCAAACAGGGGTACATTTGTACATCAATCACGCGCCATTAATCCAATAGCAAAATGATTAAGAAAGAGAACCCTAAAACCCCCAAAACTCATCGATTTAAAAAAGAAAAAAAGGATTTACCTGATTTGAAAAGTGTGAGATGTCTGCAAACAACAATAAAACACATTATCAGCTACAAAGACAAATACGATACAGTGTTTGATCAAGGCGATGGTGGAAGTAGCACAGTTATATACAAATCATATAGTCATATAACAAAAATTATAAAACCATCGATATTAATGAACGTAAATTATAAAACCACCGCATTAAATTTCACACAAATCATATAGTCATATAACAAAAATTAATATCATTCCATATCTAATGTCTACCATCGAACATCCAATGTTCAAGCACATGCCAATCCTGATTTCAAAATTAATAGTAGAAAACATATTTTCAAAAAAATGCCACTTGACAGCAGATATGAATAACACCGCTGTCTTGGCACACATCCATTTAACCCGTTCAATACCACCGACCACAACAATCTTTTTTCTTCGGCCTAAAATCCTAAAACCCAAATCATAACCTCAATTTATACATACACACAATAAAAAAGAAAAAGAGAATAATTAAATTCCAAAACATAAAACATAAAAGAATGAAGAGATAGTGACATAAGAAATAGTGAATATGCAAATATGCACCCAAACCCAGATATGAAGTAATTTGAATAACCCTAATATAGTTCAGACACAACATCACATGAATTACATGGTGTTCACTATGAAATTTCATCGAACACATGGGGTTCTTTTGGCAATGCACAAAATAAAATAAAGAAACAAAGCCCTAAACATTACCAAACCGAAAATTATATGAACCAAATATACCTCTCAATACACAATAGAGAAACAAACCCTAAATATAATAGCAAATGTACACATATATAAGGCCCTATATAAAATACCAAATGTACACATATACATAAACAAAATACACATGTATATCTACATACGAACCAAATAAAGCTCTGCTCTATATGAACAAACCATCTGAAACCTAAAATCAGAACCAATATATGAACAAACCGAATACATCAAATTAGAAACATAAAATCCAAACCATTTGAAACCTAAAATCAGAACCAAACCATTTGAAGTTTAAAATCAAAACTAAACCTAAAATAGAAACTTACCTAGGAGTAGCGGCCCTAAAATCAAAACTTACCTGGGAGTAGCGGCGGCGGGGAGAGCAGAGAGGCAAGTCTTGTTTTTGGGTTGCTAAAGAGCGATCGGGAGTAAAGAAAGAGACTGTAAACAATGAAAGAGATGGTAAGTTTGGATTGTTTACCAAAATGTCCCAATATTTGAATTAAAGTGTAAGTTTGATAGGTAGAAAAAGAGAGGGAAACCAAATAATTGAGGGGTAGGTTTGTAAAAAGGAAATAGATCTGATCTCAACCATTAAAATATGTAAGGAGGTGGCACACATATGAACCGTTAAAATGTGTAGACAATTCAAAAACCAACCTATCTTATTATATATATATATATATACACACACACACACACACACACATATTAGAGTGATTTGTGTGTGTGTGTGTGTGTGTGTGTGTGTGTGTGTGTGTGTGTGTATATGTGTTCTATTTGTTTATAATGAACATACCTACTCGTTAGTGCTATAGTTAGGAGGTTGCGCATAGTGTGTAGTCCACCCTGGCATTGACTAGCAAGTGTTGGATTGATTCCCCAAGTCATAGTACTCTTGCATGACCACTATCCATGTGTGAGGATAGGTGCTTGTTTGGAGATAAGTTGGGTGCGATGTGGTATGGTTATGACCCCCGGACGTATGTTTATGACCACCTCTATTTATTTGTGTACGTTTGGGTTCGGTGGTGAGATTCCAACCCAGTGGCCCAATTGTGGTACATGGTAAACCTGGAGGCCGATAGCACACGAGGGATGTATCCGCGAGGTCCATCTTCAGGGAATAAGGTTATACATATATAGCGAGCAATATATATATATATATATATATATATGTTTATAAGATATAGAGTGTATATATATTTATAGCATGAGTGTAGCTATGGTATTATATTATGTGAACACTTCATTATAGCACGTGTATCGCTATTATTCATGAAAATATACCTAGTGAAGGTAGTATATACTTAGCTAATGGAGACTATTAGCGGGATTAGGGTTAGATAGCGGTTATTTTTCTAGTTAGCCTGGGGAGTATAATTAAGTTAATAAAATGAATGCGTTAGGTACGCATTATAGATGAGAGGCGAGGTTTTATCTCATGTGATTACTATCGAATAATTTAATATGAAAGTAATATACTATGTGTTTTATCGATTTAAAACATTGAATTACTTTTTGGGCATTGACCCGTAGGGAAATTTATTTTCTTGTTTTCTTTTAAAAAACCACGTGTACAGCAACAACAACAACAACAACAACAACAACAACAACAACAGGGAGAGCAAGGATAGATCTTTCTTATCGTTGTGGTAGATGTGGATGTTACATGATTGATTTAGCCGCCTATGATCTTTCTATCTAGATACGACTCTTTATTCTAGCATATCATTTTAAGCGAGTTGCCCATAGTTTGGATAGGACTTTACTTTATGTCAGAGATGATATTTTATTTATCAGTTATATTCAGTTGGACGATTACTATTAATGGTCGATGTTTTATTCGGTTCACATTTATTTATTTATTTATTTATTTATTTATGCATGTGATTCATTATGTTCATTTAGTAGTATGGTTTTTATTCGTATTATATTTATATTTCTTGTTGCGATAGTGATGTTGAGAATGAAACCATACCGGATTCATGTTTTATTTTAGTAGAGGATTGGCCACCCGATATTAAAATAGGCGGGTTGTGACAAAGGTCTTTTAGTTATTTTACTTTTTAAACAAGATTCATAGAGTAAAAGTGCATCCACTTCTTATTAACTCAATTTTCCATTTATAACAAGTCTTTGAATTCTTTTTATATTAAATTGACCTGAGAATAAGTGCCAAAATTGTATTTGGTTCAACTAAGAAGGAAACTTTCTCTTTAATGATTGTCCATTACATTATTCATTTTTGTCTTTAGCAGTATTGGTGAGACATGCCTTATATGTTCAAAACCAACTTAGAAACCCGTAACAACTTTTCTTCTAAGAATAAGTGTATGAAATATTTCAACATTGTCCTTTTGTCTCCACCAAAATCTAAAATAGATAACCCACTACTAATACTGATGCCTTGTTCTTATTCCCCCATTATTAGGAGCATCTCTTTATTAAGTAGTTTTCTGATAACTTAGAACCTCTCCAATGAGGCGCATACCTGATTTGTGGCTACTGAATCTACACCACATTAAAGTATACAAGATCACAAACCATGATTCTACTTTTGACTTAACTAACCATTACCTTGTCATTTTCTATATAATGCTAGTAAATTCAAACATAATTGTTATCAATGTTCTAACTACTTGTAGTGCAAATACTTGTATTTTGGCTTTTTAATGCTTACATAGGATTATGAACTTTCTTAACCTCATACTATTGTTATTTGGACTTATCTTTCTCCTTCTACCTCCTTTTTGGAAAATAAGTCGAGCCTTTCTAAACAACTAACACTATGCCTTAGCTTCCGATGAGGCTCCGTGCTGAATCACAAAATTAATCTGAGTTTCCCCATCAATTTTTAATTAAAGGGAACATATATTCACCCATGATGACAAACATCATAAGAACATAATCATTATCATAGCATCATTAACCATCATAGGAGTTTGAAAAATCCCATCATTACATTCTCTAAAATTATATATGTTCATACAGAACTTCCTCTTAATGGAAACTGAGCATACTTACACTCAATTTTAAAGAATCATAATTAATAAATTATAAAATATCATGATACCATGAAAAATTCCCTCAATTGTGGCTAGTGCTAACACAAGGAATTTTAACATATTGATGGAAGTCCTATGCCAAATAAGTTTATTATCATCCGTCATTAGAACAATGTCCAAAATTATTTCTAATCCTTGAAATTTATCCAATCATAAATTTTTACTTTTAAGACTAAAGAAAATGCGTGAAAAGTTGAGCTCATTTTGAAATTTTAGAATCATCATTGAAAAATTAATTTCCAATTAAATATGTGAGAATTAACTTTTGATGCAATTTTAATTTGGTTCCCCCATCTCTAATTAGAATTAATCCCATTGAGCATCCCTATATCCTTGTGAAATGAGATTTCTTCTTGTGACCTTAAATCGTCTCACCCTAAATTAAGAAGACATTACATCTTTCAATTATGTTATATAGGCATTTCAAAAAACTTATGTCCAATATAATTAAATAGTCGATGTCTTTTAGTCCCACAATTAATGATAGTGACTCTGTTTACTTTTGTTTAAGTGTATAACATCGGTTCGTTCTTTAAAACTTTATTCCCTTATATAGAACTTGCCTATTAAAGGAACTGAAATCACTCACATTTCATTATGAGGAACTATCATGTAAGAATTTTAAAATTACTGTGATGTCATAATTAATTCCCTATGTTGGGGAGGAAATCCAATGCTAATAAGAGGAATTAACCCCGTCACCTTTTAAAATACCGATGGAGACCGTGAAATTTATGTTGCAACCCCTATCCCAGTAAATAATTTGAACTTTAAGGTTTTAAAAAAATATTTATTTGATTATAAATCCTTAATCAAATCACCGCTAATATTCTAATTTTTTGTACAAGTTAAATTATCCAATCGCACAATTTTAATTTTCCAAAATAAAATTATTTTGAATTAAAATAACCATTTGGAAACCAAAATTCAAATTTTACCATAAAATAATTACATTATTCAATTCAATTTAGAATAGCACGAATAAATATGATTTTATATATAAAACTATGATCGAGATTGGTCACATAAATAAATCCGTGTTTACCATAAATAATGTGGGTCCTTATTAATTTAACAATAAGTATACAAAATTACCAACAAAATAAATATGAGAAATTATAGATATAATCAATCACGAACACATGCATAAAAAATAAAATAAAGTCCTTTCCCATTATAGCCAAGACTTCTTCCTTGAGTAGGGTTGTTTTGGGTCAAAACACATTCGAAGAATAGTCCACCATAAAATTATCCCAAAAGAAGATAGAGTCCAAAACAAACGCCAACAACACATGTCCTTTTCGAAGACCCGCTGACTCTCGAGGTAAGCCTGCAGTCATACGAGATATATACTTAATCGCGGCCTACATCTCTTGGTCGTGGCCTTAAAAATGGCTAGCATAGTTGCCTCCGTTTGTGCTTCTGGTTCATCTTCTAGGGTGCATGATTTTATATCCAAACTAGGTCATTTTGACCTTCTGCAACTTTTTGTAAACTCCATTAAAAGATCTTTAAACTTGAGCACATTTTATCTAAAATTCATGGTTCCACCATCGTGATCAACCCCCATTACACTATAGGATTCCCGTATATAAAAAAATTACATCCTCTCACAACTTCCTCCATATACATTAGTTTTTGTAATAATTAAAATAACATAATTGTTACAACCAAATAGAATTTAGGAAAAGTAACTATGAATAAACTATTATAGGATCCCTTCACATAACATAAATATGTTACTATGATGGATGGAGTAATAATAATCCTACCAAATCGTGTTAGTAAAAAAGATTCCATGCATATATTTTCTAACATACAAACTTAGGATTTCAATGGTGTACAAATGGACATTTATAAAACATTATCAATCTATAACCGGTACTCTGATACCGATTGATGGGGATTGACATTATAAAAAATATTGAATCCCTAAGAAATTTGATTGATTATGCTTTAGAAATAAAGCAAAAAGAACTAAACCTAAATAATGAATTTAGGGTTCAAATCACGATACCTTTGCGGATTTTGTTGGAGATTCGAGATAAAAGAAAGATTTAATGGAAAAGATGATGTTTCTAATTTTCTTCCACCACTAAATCCTTCCTTAGATGTGAGGTATCCCTTAGATCTTCTAGCGTATGATCAACCCAAAGCAAGTCATGTATATGGAAACATCCAGGGATGATATCCTAGTGAAATATAAGGCAAATAACTCTCTTTCCTCACATCTTCATAAAAAAAGTGAATTTTTTCCTCTCCCTCTCTAACCTTTATGAATGTCTCATTCTACTTAAACTCCTTCCCTTAACCCATATGTATAGGTACATGAAGTGATCTTGGGCCAACAGGGTCTCCAAAGAGTTCCGGGCTTGCTATTTAGTAGTGGGCTATAACAGGGACCTATGGCTAATAAATAAATTGTCTTCCAAAGAGAAATGTGAAAATCACATATCACACCCTGCGATATATTTTTTTTATTTAAAAATAATTAATTCCACTAAATAATTATAATTGCACTCTAATTTAATTATCTCATAATTACTTAAATAATGAGGCCTTCTTTGCAAAGTTGGATAGCACATATTATGATTCCCCGCATAAAGCGTACCATACCTTCTTAAAAATATTCAATTCACCGCTAATCCATTTTCACCAATATGTTTTTCAGTAATTTATCTCAATCTCAACTTATTTCATACCCTAACGGATTATAAAATCCATCAGACGGGTTTACAGGTAGAATCAAAACTTATAGCTTTATCAAGGGCTATCACAATCCAGGATATTTTCTGGATGCAGATTCCTCCAGAATATGATCTCAGATATACCCACATAATGATTGACCAACTTGCGGAGATTTAGACCGAATAAATTGAATCGTACCCATAATAATCAAAGCAATAATCATGTAAATATTTCAACCCTAATAATCCTTTAGAATAAGAATATATGAACCATTTGCAAACTTTATAAGATTATGAAAGTCTAATCTAGTCATCACTTATACTCGAATGTCACAAGTGGTCATGTCCAATACGTTCCTGGTGTACCAAGAAAATCCTCTTTGAACTATTAGATTAATTCCTCAGCCATCGGACGGATTCCTAGAATCAAGATAAACTATTAAGATTGTACAAGCATCTTTACCGATAGGATTTCCATTCCTTATCTAGGTTGTGAACTATTCAGTTGTATAAAAACCGTAATTGTTATCTTGTGTTATCATGTTAAAACCAACTCACCCAAATTCATACTAAGCCTAATTTATTGACATTAATAAAATATATATAAAACAAATATATAGAATTTTAACAAACTTGATTCTCATATCAAAATGAACTTGGCACACTTTTATTGAAAAATAAACGTCATAAACATGGTTTTAAGAATATATACCCAATAACAGTGAGGTGTCAAAAGGGTACTACTAACCCTTTATGCAAAATAATGCAGTTATGGTTGTCCAAAAGTGTCCTAAGTTCTAATCATTTTCCCCGATTATCAGGACACAGGCAGAGAACTTTAAACTAGTAACGAGTCCTTGTCCCTTCACCTAGTATGGCATTGATATTTTCATTCCTCTTCCTAGATATCCAGGCGAGTGAAAATTCTTGATAACTATAACTAATTACTTCAAAAATTGAGTCAGAGATAAGCCTCTGATACACATTAAGGAATATGACACTAGAAGTTTTGTATGGAGAAACGTAATATTAACTTAGGCATCCCAATGGAAATAGTATCTAATAATGAGACCCAATTAAGCAATGACGTATTCAGAGACTTCTGTTAAAAATATGTAATTCATATTCACAATGCCTCAATGGTCTTTCCCTAAAGAAGTTGGAAACTAAAGATCACTAAAAAGACTCTACTCATCGGGATCAAACTATGATTGGATGACGTCAAAGGAATGTGCGTTGATGAACTCCATTTGTCCTATGGGCTTATATAACAACTCCAAGAAGGTCAACGGGAAAACCCCTTATTCAATAGCTTATGGAATGGAATAAGCCATACCTATGGAGATTGGCCTTTCCACACTTAGGTCCAAAATCTATAAGTACAACCACAATGAGGAAAATATTTCCCATGCACTGAATCTAAATGAATGACAAAGAGAATAAGTGATTATGATTCTAGAAGCATATCATAAAGATCTCTCCAAGCATCATGATAAGAATCCGAGATCAAAAAATTACAGGTGGTGATCTAGTACTCAGGAAGCTGCTCTTAATCAGAAAGAAGACTTCTAACGAGAAGTTAGACCTAAACCAACAAGCACCTTACATAATTTCTTTAAAAGGAGGGAGTGATTCATATCATTTGGAGGAACTATACGGAATAGCCATTCCTAGGTCGTGGAATGCCATAAACCTTCACAAATCCTATCATTATAAGTATTAGTTAACTTTTGCACAATCGAATAAAGGTGAATTATTTTTAATAATAGCATTTGTTCAATAAATGTATTTCCTTTTATTCATTGTTAAGCACCATAAAACCCACCTAGAAATCGTGGCGCAGCCTAAGAATAGGTTGGTCGGCCTAGAATAGGCCTAAAAGCCCACCTAAAAATGGGTGGTTCGACTTTGAACAAGTCAGTTTTGCCTATAATTGGCAAAATCCCATCTCAAAACAATGGTAAATTATAATAATGGGTTAATGACCAAATATAGGCACATACCCCCCTAATAATATGTGGTCCGATTTCGAATAATCGGGTTTCTCCTATAATAGGCACATACCCACTTGAATACGGCGGTACATCCTAAACATGGTTTGGTTAGCTTAGAATAGGAACAAACACACCTAAGAATAGGTGGTACGAATCGTAATATATTGGTTTCACCTAGATAAAGAAAAAGCCTTCTTGAGAACGATGATATAATAATGAGCTATATAAGTGGATTAGGTCACAGACCTACCCTACATTTACTAAATTATGAGTTAAATTAGAATGTCGTGTTATTGTTAAATTTCACAATTAAGTTGATTCGGTCACAGACTTACCCTCTGCCGATTATTTGATAAGTTTAATAAGAATGTTAACTTATTGTCCAAGTTCACAAGTAAGTGGAGTCAATCATAGACCTACCCTCCACTGATTAAAATATAAGTTAAATATATTGTTCTTTTCTTCGAGGTGTTGGCTATACCTTCGATAATCTAATCGTCCTATCCACCTTTATTTCTTAGATCCTCCCTAGGGGAATCAAGTTTGACAATAAACTTTAAGAAACTTATTATCTCTTTCAAGCGTTAGAGGATGGTAGGAAAATTGAAATCCTCTTCTTCTTCTTCCAAAAGATGACCAGAAGGACTTGTTACCTTATATGAAAAGAGAGGGTCAAGATCGTTGTTCGGGAAGTCTTCCTAATGATGAACTGATTAGCTCCCGTACGAATTAGTGGAGATTACGTAGGTCGGTGAGGAAACATTTCCTACATAATCTCCTCTTTCCTTTTCTTTGAGGATGGGAGTGGCGATTATGATGAAAGTGTCACCAACCACTATGTAATTGGTTGTATTAACCATGGATACAACAGTAAAATTCTCGGCCGATGCAACAGTCAATTCATAGCCAAGAAGGATGTGATATGCTCTTCAAGAAAATGTTACTCCGTGGAGAATTCGTCGATCCCAAAAAAAATTTAGATCGACAAATTTAACTTTAAGGTTTCTCAATTTTCTCTTGAAATGAGTATCCTCATTAAAAAGGATAGAGTTCAATTAGTACCTAGCAACGTTATGTTGATCAAAACTTAAATTAATATTAAGTAATCTACCAGGAGATCCGGCCTTTACAAACACAAGGAAATCATATAGTTCTCACCATATAGCTGCCTAGAAAATACCAGTACGTCTTTATATGTGTTCTTTTGAGACTTGGGAAGGCAGGTAACCAAATTACGAGACTTGAACCTAGCCGAGAAGTAGTAAGTGTTAGACATAAGTGAAGACCTAAGGTTATAGTAGTACCTTCTCTCATTCAAGCCTAAGTAAGTTCCACGAATTTGTTTTATGGATATTGTACCCATTAAGAATTTGGTTTGTGGTGATTGTACCCATTACAATACTTCCAAAACTTAGCCCAAAGGGTTATGCAACCCCAGGGTTCAAATTAATATGTTTCTAACATAAATTTTAGGCCTCTAAGCTCTTCTCGATCCCAGTTATGATACACAAACAAGAATACCAAATCTTTTCCATTTAAATTTATTCATTATTATTCACATGCACTTATTCAAATCAAATCCCAATTTTATAATTATTTAAAATTATGGTGTATTGCGTGGATTTTTCTCCTCGTACATTTTGTGTTATGTATTAATTTACTTTTTCATATGATTTATTATTCACACATAATGAAGACTAAAAGATGAAACGTATTATGAATCATTTGGTAAATATTATCATATAGACCACATATGATGTGCTCTCTGTTTAAGCAATGTTAAAATTTAAAGATAATTTTAATTGGCGGTTCTCCATTCTGATATGCAAAGTGCACTCTCACGCGTAACGACACGCATTGTGTATGCCTATTCTCCATTTAACAATGAATCTCCTCAAAGAGGAGTTAGAGATATGGGTGAGATTGAGAGTTTGAGAGAGATTTCACGTAAATGGGAGAGATAGATTTGAGGCATAATAAGTTATACTATGTGGGAAGGATTATATTTTTTTCCACTACGGTATTCTAACTGTCATACGTGATGGGTACCACAATCCTTATATTGTCACGAGAAGCAAGTGTGTGACCACTTTAAACATCAATCAAATTTTCAAGGGAATTTCGCCATTTGTATATTTTTCAAGACAAATTGAATAAGAATTTTTCGTTATCCATATAATAAAATCCTCCTAACGATGTATAGTTTAAAAAATAACTACTAAATTCAAAATATAAACATGAAACGTACTACTATGAAATCAATACTCTTTCACTTATATTAGGGAAATATTAGGGAAATTTAAAAGAAAAATACTTTGATTAAAAGATAGTTAACATGTTCACTTTATACTACTGGTTAATTTATAAAAGATGGGGGACTTTGTTATTTAATTATTAATAATATAAATAACGACATAAAAGAGTCTTGTCAATGACGACTCACAATGGTTGTGTCATGTCACTTTTGTGTCATATCATAATAAATTGGTATATATGTCTAGAGTCAGTTTCGTATCATACCAAATAACGTTGTTTTGAATCATGTACTCTTCACTTTTAACAGGTTCATAATGTGTATAATTGTATTCATTTTACACGTATATACTCGTATATAATGGGCTAACCCATCAAAAATAAATTCAAATCTTTTAATTTTAAGTATGGTTCATATCATCGTTAATGCTTGACTTACAAACAAATGGTACATACTTCTTAGACAAATCGACATGACACCAAATAATGAACATGTTGGACCAAACTTATAATATGTTCATTTTCCTTCCTTTCATCATAATTGGAGTGATGTAAATTTGTATAAAAATTCATAATATTATTTATAAAACTACCATTTTTCCGATCAAAATGAAGAAAAAAATTATATGAACCTCCAACTCATTCGTGAAATCGGTCTAAAAAACAATATCATGTTGATAACTCAATTTGGTATGTTTTCTAAGTCTATTTTTCAAGTTTTAATGCGTCCATAATTAGTCTGTTATGAGTTTGTTACCTTTAACTAATTTTTATTAGCTGTAATAGTGAAAATTTCGCCATGAAAAGTTATTTGTATTTAGCGATGAAAAATATACTAAAGTCAAATAAAAATTAGTGAAATGTAACAAACTCAAAACAATGTAATTATGGAACCATTAAAGTCAGAATAATAATTTAATATATCGGTTATTACTCGTACTCATCGTTGGGTTCCATATGGTCAAATCTAGGGATGGCAATTTGGGCTAACGGGTCGTTTTTGACACTGCCCTTACAGGACACAACTTTATTTTATTCGACACGAACACGACACAATACAATGCCATGTTTTTCTCCCTGACACGAACACGATCCGTTAAGAACACGACACGGCATAAATAACACAATAAATCAATTTCGTGCCAATTGACACGATTCAACATGACCCAACACGAAATTCTGCTTATTTTTGTATATATGTAAATGTCATTTCTTTAATTTTATATTGCATGAAATATATTAATTATTAAGGAATGATAATCAGGCCAAATTAGAGTGCTTAATTCGGTTGTAATTGGGTCAAAACAGGTAAATTTCGTGTCAAATCCATGGCCTGAACCCGATACGACATGATCCGCTATCAAGCCAGAATATCTCGATCCAAACACGACATTTCATATTAATTTCGTATTAACTCGTGTCGTGTTTTTCATGTCAGCGTTGATAATTATTACTCGTAATCAAAGCCCTAGCAGATGGAGCGTGTGCTAAACGCCCCAAAAGCGGAGTGGGTTTTGATTATCCTCTAATGGGTTAAAAAGCACGTCCATGCATGACACAGTTATCTAAGTACGTACCAGATACTTTGCATGGGATTAAACAATAAAATCTCCCCTTATTGGCTGGTTCACCTCACAAGAAATCATGATCCTATCATTGCTTCTATAAAACCCTAATGGGTCCAACTTTTCTTTCACTTTACGCTACTTTTCACGAGAAAGGAAAAAGAAAAAGAGGAAAAAAAGTGCCTAAGTTGGATGTGGAAACCAAGTAGATTTGATTTCGCAGGATAAACCAAACAAAAAAAAGCACCAAATCGTTTAGAAAAGCTAAAGCTTTTGTGGTTTTAATTTTATTTTATTTTAGTTGCATGAAAAAAGAGAATCTGATACCTACACCTATCTAACCATCTAAATCCATGCATGCCCATGAATCTGATACATATATTTTTTATTTCGTTATCGATCCATGTTCAAATAACATTGACCCATGTGATGTTGAAGTGTGTGATCTTTGGTTGATTAAAAACTCATTACTTTGACTAAAAAAAGAATAATTTCTTCTATCATTTTAAGGAAAACAAAGCTATAATCTTACTAAGATTGCCCTCCAAAAAGTTTATGATAATATCAATGTATAGATAAAAATATGATAGTTGGTTGATTATGGAAAGACTCTAAAATGATATCCAAAAAATTAGACTCCATGATCTCTCGGATGATGTGTTGAGTTTGCATAGGTCCATTTCAAACATTAACTAAAGGATTTGTTACAATTTTTTAATATTATGTCGAGTTTACATGTGTTTATTTCTTTTGCACACTAGTTTGCGGGGCAAAATTATTTTTGGGAGACTCTTATTGTGAAAGAGAAGAATTACAATAATTGTATTTTTAATAAACAATAAATAAAAAGTATATCAAAAATGAAAGTGTAAATGTGTGGAGATGGAGAGAGAGAGGGGAAGAGGGAGAGAGCAAAAAGAAACTAGAAGAAGAGTACATAAAGGAGAAAGGTTCAAAACACAAATACTGAAAATCGTTTTTTAAAAATTCTATCTTTTAAAGACTATATCTCATTTTCTTTCTCCCTCTCTCGTGCATGCATGCATTTGTTACCATATGGATGCATGCACTTGTTACCATATGCAAAAAAGCACAACTCAATAGAATCATTTGCAACGGTGTGTGTGTGTGTGTGTGTGTGTGTGTGTGTGTGTGTGTGTGTGTGTGTGTGTGTGTGTGTGTGTGTGTGTGTGTGTGTGTGTGTGTGTGTGTGTGGAGAGAGAGAGAGAGAGAGTATTCAGTACATACCAACTATATATATCGTTTTTTAAAATAGTAAAAAAATTATTTTTGAGTTGAATTTTTTTATATGATGTTTAAACATTTCAAGTGACCCATACAAAAAAAGCAACTCAAAATAAAATAAAAAATTATTTTGAAAAAATCGATTTAACTTTTACAGCTTTTAAAGCACTTTAAAAGTTGCAAAATTTTGACCATTTTTTTTTAAAATAGCAAAAAACTGGTTCCTTAAAATGTTTAAATACCACACCAAAAAAAACACAACTCAAAAATAATTTTTTTAATATTTAAAAAAAAAATGGTTTGCACGAGCAGTATGTAAACTTAGTATGTATGAGAGTCTCTCTCTCTCTCTGTATATATATATATATATATATATATATATATATACATATATATATATATAGTCACACTCTCATACATACATCATTAAACATACCAATGAACATACCTATTTTTTAAAATAGTAAAAAAAAAATTTGAGTTGATGTTTTTTATATGGGTTCATGATATTTGAATGTGCCACTATAAAAATATTCAACTCAAAATTAATGTTCTTTGTTATTTTTAAAAAATAAGCAAAAAAATCTGACAGTTTTTTAGGATAAAAACTATCAACTTTTGTACCTATTTTGTAAAAATAATAAAAAATATTATTTTCAGTTGATTTTTTTTACAGGGGAACATTCAAATATCATGAACCCATATAAAAAAACTCAAAATTATTTTTTTTACTATTTTAAAAAATAGGTAAGTTCATAGGTATATTACTAGGAGGTATGTTGGAGAGTCTCACTGTATATACATAACGTCATACACAACTAATATGCAACATACACAAATGCTTTAAAATGGTGCATCAAGATAAGATGAAAGAAACAGAATATATAGATATAAGATTAAAAAAAAATTAAAAGGGTATAGAGAGACCGTCTTTTTTTTTTTAGCAAAGGAAAGCCTGACTTGGAGAGGATGTGCGGGGAGAGATGGTGTGAAAAAATTAATGAGTAATTGATTGGTTGATATATATATATATATATATATATATATATATATATATATATATATATAATGATGCTCTTGTGCGGACTAGTCCGCATTTTAAGAATGCGGACCGAACATGTGTCCCCTAACGGTGTACCTAGAAATTATCAGATAAATTATAGGCACACTCTATCTCTTTTCTGGGCTCACCACCAGGTGACACATGTTCGGTCCGCATTCTTAAAATGCGGACTCGTCCGCACAAGAGATTATGATCTAAAAATTGTTGTTCGTAGACTTATACGAAGTTGGGTAGCATAAATCATGACCCTTTATTTCTAAAATGTATCCCAAATACATGTATCTATACATTTAATGTAAAAATACCTCATTTAGACTTATATACATGAACATCTTAATACATGAACCAACTAAATGCATATATTAACTAAATACATATGTGTCTACATTAATCTAGATAATACAAAATTAATAAATGGCTGACACATTAAATAAGTGTACAGGTCTCAATGTATGGGAGCGATAAATGTCAACGTTGGGTTGTGATGTCAATTTAAGTTATATAATATAATTTTCATCTTCTATTGCTTTATGGTTTGATGTGTTATAGTCACACTTAAGTGTTTGTAATAGTTCGGCACAATACAACATTTGTCTTGAAATATTTTCCTAGATCTATTATTGATAGTTTAAATTTTTACGATACTCTATCACACGCTATATATTTTCCCTTTGAATTTTGAAAATGTTGTTACCCAATTTTAAATAGCGTGATACTCTTTTATGACAGTAAAATTAAATAATTTGAGTAATAGAAAAGTAAGTGGAACCAAGAACCAAACTTAACAAACCACGACTGAATTGACTAGATTGGATCGATTCCAAATCATAAAACCAATCTACATTGCTATCGATTCCACTATTGTTATGAAACCAAACCAAACCAAACCAAACCAAGTCGTGCGCCCTACTGCTTTGAGATCTAGTAGTTCTTTGTAATGTAAGTATCGCAATTTTTTTCAAACTATTAAAATATGAAAATAGACCCTAAAAGCGTATTGTGAAACACAACATTGAAATACAAATTCCCCTAATTGGACCAACTTCAACCATTGGCAAAATACGTACCCTTTTTTCAATGATTTATTCTCTGAATTAAACTGACTCGGCATATAATTCCAATCTATTACCCAACTTTTAGTAGAGGACAAACCACTAATAAAGGATCAAAATTTTCCTTGAATTATTCATTTGAATTGCTTGCAATAACTTGTTTCTTAACCAATTGAAACGGACCTTTTAGGCTAGTGCTTCGGCCAGATTGGGTCGGAAAATGTCTCTTCAGAAAGAAAAATGTCGATTTTTTTGCAAATAAAATAATTATTTGGATTTTCGATCCGATTTTTCCAAATAATTACAAAAATATTCCGAATTCGAAAAGATTGGAAAATCGACAAAAATAAAAAATAAAAAAAATAGAAATTCAGGGCTTTTCGATTACTCGAAATTCTCATTTTTAAGAAACAAAGAAAAAAACTTAACCTAACAAATAAATGCATGAGAATTTGACCCATTTTTTTGTTTGTGTAGAGGTTAGGAGAAGAATCTTCTTTTATAGAGCACAATTTTGGAACCCTTATCCTCTCCCAACCGATGTGAGATATGAAAAAGTTTCAAAAAGTAGAAAAAATTGAAAATTGAAAAATAATTCATAAAAAATCAAAAATTATTTGAAAAAAAATCGGATAGGCATAGTTTTGGAAAAAATTACCGAAAAAATTGAAAAATCATAAATTCAAAATTATTTTCGATTTTTGATTCGATTTTTTCCCAAAAATCAGAAAAATCAAAAGTTCAAAAAAAAAAACATAGCCCTAGGATCCTCCAATAAAAACCCAAAAAACTATAATAGAATGAAAAAGAATCTTGAAAGAAACACCTTCCCACATAATCAAAAGTCGCAATTTTATTTTGAATTTTATCCCTTGAAATGATGTTGTATTTAAAAATGGCCCTAAATGTTCAATAATTAGACTTTTCCAAGTATAATGTAGAAGTTGTCTAATTATTAAATATTTCGGAGGTATATCTAAATACAACATTATTTCACAAGGTAAATCAAAAAAACCTTTTCAATTTTTAATGTCTGTTAAAATAGCCATGAACTTCATAAATCTTCAACTTATTTGATGGCTGTATAGGAGGACATGCCCCAAACGAAAGATCAAAATTTTCCTTAAATATATTCTTTTACATTGCTTACATGAACATGTTTCTAAACCAATTGCAATGACCCTCCTATAGAGACCAAAAAAGTAAACACATAAGAACATGAAACAAAAAGGCGAAAGCAAGAAAAAAATTTAACACATCCTTTATATTAATGACATGGTATCAAAACCACATAATTTTAGAAAAGTGAAAAAATGGATCAAATACCAAAGGAAAATAATATGAGAACAAAATAACTCCCCCAAATCTTTCCCAAATCTGATGTGACATTTTTTAATACACATTTAGTCCAAGTTTTTTATTTTGTACCAAAAAGTCCCTTATTCTCTTATCTTTAAAGGTCCGCGTCAGCGGCATAGTAAAGGTTTTTTTTGTAAAGCCTTTTTTGGCATACGGGAAGAGAGGGAGAAAGAGGGGCAGAAGAAAAGTAATACCATAAGAGAAAAAAAAAATTGAGCTAAAGTTTAATTGGTCCGGGCGAGAATTTCATGCCCGGGAGAAAGGATAGCCACCGGATCAAATGTGGTCTTTCTTTCGACGAATCGTGATCAATGATTTTCGAAATGTTGTTTCCATTCCTCTTTTGAGTTGTAATGGGTGAAATGTTGTTTAAAATTGAAATCGTTTTTTTAATGCAGGAGGTTGGATAGTTTTTATATTTGTAAAACCAATTCATCAATTGGTGGAACCCTTGGATATGGAGGGCTAAATCGGAGCAATGCCACTACGTAGAATATATTCCCTTCTGGTAATACCACATGTGTTCTATCATCCCACCTATTTACATAAAAAAATTCAAGACAAAATTAAAACAAATACTATAAATTAGTATATATATATATATATATATATATATATATATATATATATATATATATATATATATATATATATATATATATATATATATATATAATAATGCTCCTGTGCGGACTAGTCCGCATTTTAAGAATGCGGACTAGACATGTGTCGACTGACGATGTGCCTAGAAATTATCGCCTAAATTATAAGCACACTCTCTCTCTTTTCTGGGCTCACCGCCAGGTGATACATGTCCGGTCCGCATTCTTAAAATGCGGACTAGTACGCACAAGAGCAGGACTATATATATATATATATATATATATATATATATATATATATATATATATATATGCAATATTGTCATAAAAGTATCACAATTCCTGATATAATTCACATTACAAGCTTTAATAATAATAATAATAATAATAATAATAATAAATTATGTGCAAAACGAATAGCATTTATAATTCGCATTACAAACTTTATGACAATGTCCTGCCTTCGTCCGATCTCTTGTACTATTTCCACAAACTCCTCTCACCGTTGTGCGCATTATGTGATCTGGAGGATAGCAATTCATACATTTATACTAACTGTTTTGCTTTCTTCCACCTCCATACTGGAAAATCTTTTAATTGACACATCGCCGATCCCGTTACTTATACGATTAGCTAGTTTCCATGATCCTTTGTGTAACACCCCGCCCGTCCGGAGAGAGAGAACGGAGCGCTAATGCGATAAAATAAATCAAAATCCACAAATAACAAGGTATAGAGCATCTAAATCCCAAATGACAAAAAAAAACTACAAATCTCAATCTCTTCAAATAAAACAAGTCTCTCGAATAAATACAACATCTAACGCGAAAATAAAATACAAATCTCCAATGCTCTATACAACAAAATAAATAATACAAATCTTTCAAAAATATTCTTCCCAAAATAATCCACGCTAAAATAATCCCAATTAGTTCATAGCGTCCCAATCCACGCTAACCTGCCAACTAAAATAAAATTTGGGAAAGTACAAAATACGACAGGAAAGATGCTCAACAAATATAAGTTAGCGATGAATAAAAGGTAACAACACGAGTACGAATATTCAAATCGAAATGGAAATATCAAAGCATTTATCAATATAATTTCTCAACAACACTTTAACCGGGTCACCAGGCCTCACCACATCCGTATATGCTTTATCAAGCCATAGCCCGAGAAACAGGAATTTTGGCGGGTGCCCAACATCTGTGCCATATTAAAATCTCATGACAACGTGCTCATCGACAATATAATGATACCACATGAATCAAAATAATTTCAACAATTATTTTTCAGATTTCAATGAATTTATCAATTCAAATATGAGTTCAATTAACAAGAATTCAAAGAGAATGACACTCGCGAGATTTAAGGAGCATATTGTGTAAAACCCCATACATCAAACTATGATGAGAAACCAATGATCACATCCTCAAGATCAACACAAAAGATCTACAAAATCTCCTCCAAGAACCTCCAACAAAAATAGCCCCAAGAACACCTCTAATCTAAGGTTGGAACTCACAAATCTCAAGGGGCAATGTGTATATAAAAAGAAGATGAATATAAAATATATTTGCTGCCAAAATTTGTGCCAAAAGTAGGTTAAAAGGGTTTCCCACGACTTCCTTTTATAATGCAAATAAATGAAGAGTTGGAATCCAAAAGACTCCTTTAAATAAGGCAAAGAAATGAAGAGTTGGAAGTCAAAACAACTCCAAGAGTTAAAAACATTTTAAAATCATTTTAAAATCCGTTTTCGAAACCGTTTGAAATTTTCGCCTTTAAAAATAATAACCAACATATTTGAGCAATAAAAATAATTTTATCAAAAACTTTATTTTCCTTCATTTTTCAGAAATTAATTAAAATAGTCCAAAATTACGCAGGTTGTTACACTTCCCCACTAACAATGGAATTTCGCCCTCGAAATTCGTCGAATGCCTAACTCTCAAAATCAGGCCACTACACTAACTCCAAAAATAAATCACGTCTCCCAAAAATAAATTCCTCACCTCTAATCTCGAAACTTATCACGAATATCACCTAAAATTTTCTATCTCCAAAAATTGATAACCACGCAATGAAACCAAAACCCAAGCCCCGAGGGTTGCCGTATACCTAAGCTCTGATACCATTTGTAACACCCCGCCCGCCCGGAGAGAGAGAACGGAGCGCTAATGCGATAAAATAAATCCAAATCCACAAATAACAAGGTATAGAGCATCTAAATCCCAAATGACAAAAGAGAAACTACAAATCTCAATCTCTTCAAATAAAACAAGTCTCTCGAATAAATACAACATCTAACTCGAAAATAAAATACAAATCTCCAATGCTCTATACAACAAAATAAATAATACAAATCTTTCAAAAATATTCTTCCCAAAATAATTCACGCTAAAATAATCCCAATTAGTTCATAGCGTCCCAATCCACGCTAACCTGCCAACTAAAAGAAAACATGGGAAAGTACAAAATACAACAGGAAAGATGCTCAACAAATATAAGTTAGCGATGAATAAAAGGTAACAACACGAGTATGAATATTCAAATCGAAATGCAAATATCAAAGCATTTATCAATATAATTTCTCAACAACACTTTAACCGGGTCACCAGGCCTCACCACATCCGTATATGCTTTATCAAGCCATAGATCGGGAAACAGGAATTTTGACGGGTGCCCAACATCCGTGCCATATTAAAATCTCATGACAACGTGCTCATCGACAATATAATGATACCACATGAATCAAAATAATTTCAACAATTATTTTCCAGATTTCAATGAATTTATCAATTCAAATATGAGTTCAATTAACAAGAATTCAAAGAGAATGACACTCGCGAGATTTAAGGAGCATATTGTATAAAACCCCATACCTCAAACCATGATGAGAAACCAATGATCACATCCTCAAGATCAACACAAAAGATCTACAAAATCTTCTCCAAGAACCTCCAACAAAAATATCCCCAAGAACACCTCTAATCTAAGGTTGGAACTCACAAATCTCAAGGGCCAATGTGTATATAAAAAGAAGAGGAATATAAAATATATTTGCTGCCAAAATTTGTGCCAAAAGTAGGTTAAAAGGGTTTCCCACGACTTCCTTTTATAATGCAAATAAATGAAGAGTTGGAATCCAAAAGACTCATTTAAATAAGGCAAAGAAATGAAAAGTTGGAACTCAAAACAACTCCAAGAGTTAAAAATATTTTAAAATCATTTTAAAATCCGTTTTAACTCCGTTTTCGAAACCTTTGAAATTTTCGCCTTTAAAAATAATAACCAACATATTTGAGCAATAAAAATAATTTTATCAAAAACTTTATTTTCCTTCATTTTTCAGAAATTAATTAAAATAGTCCAAAATTACGCAGGTTGTTACACTTTGTCACTCACACTCATTCTCTTAGGCCTATAATCCTATTGCGAAAGCTTTGGCTTAGTAAGAATGAGGGCATTTTTCTAAGCCAGTATGTCATTCGAACATTAGTTCTACATTCACTGTCCCAACAACTCTCTCAATTTATTCGAGCACGTCCGACCCAAAACCCGGTTGCTTAATTAATGCTCCGACCTTTCCTTATTGGTTGGACCCTTCCCACACCCCTCTTTTTAAATGTAACACATATGGGGCCAAGTCCCATGACACGGGACTCGCGTCAATAGGTGTCATTATCAGGAACACTGACAGATAATTCATCGCTGATTTTACGCATAATATTGGATATGTGTCCTCGATCCTCGCGAAAATTTAGGCAATAAAAATTGGCCTAGACCTAGCTTCTCATCTAGGGTCAAATGTATTGAACTAGAAACGGATTTCCACTAGATTATTACATGATTCACAATAACATAGCTTAATACCAGCTCACTGGGAGTTGATTCAAGTGGTCCGGGATGGATTTCATAAATTCATGCATGTCAGTCTATGTTTGTATTTTCAAGAAGCAAATGTGTGTACTAATGTTCTAGCTATGGATGCAGTGTCGCGTAGTTTCTTTTCTTATTTTTACTCTCAAATCCCGTCTTTTTTTGTCCCAATGTTTAACAATGATGGGAATAGTTATACTAGAGTGAGGCTTGTAGTTAGGGACATTACATGTAAAATAAGTTTGTTTTGAATAAAGTGTGACACCCTACCTATTTAAGTACTGAGTGATCAGTGTGTCATAAAAATAAAATAGGAATCTCATATGGTTCATTCTTAGCATCACTATCGAAAACTTTTTAAATTACTAACCACCTACGTTTTAAATAAACTGGTGCCAAATTTTATCTTTCATTAAATAACAACATGCGAAAATAAATACAATCACCAAACCATCCACGGTGCAGTAATATAAATCCATCATAAGATAAATACTGAATAAAATAATATCGAATAAACCATCCATTCCCAAGTCTAATATAAAGTCTAACAAAATATATAAACCTGAGTACATAGTCAGAACGGAAATAGAAGAAATAACTGAAGGGGCAACACGCCCAAATGAAATAACTAAAATTGCATCCTACTCTAGGAATAAAATTACTGAAGCGTCTAATCCAAATCCTGCAAGCATCCACAAGTGATGCAGCTACGCATTCCGGGAATAGATCATCACGTTGGGCATCCCTATGGCTGGACACCTAAAAGGTTTTGAAAGGATTTTTGCAAACGGGTCAGAGTCCAAAGTATTTTGAAAACATTTAGCAAGTATTTATTATAGTTTAAAAACAGTTATTGATTAAACATGTTAGTCCGCGTACACTCTTTTAAGTTTCTCATCTCCTACCTAGCTATGCTACCTAACCCAACTAGGTCTCATCAATAACTAACTAACCATATCAGGTTTAGCTCACCCATATCACCCATACCATACACTACAGTATACCCTTAATTCTCATTAAGTCCTTAGTTAAATTTCTCTTTAACTCTCCCGTACCTCCCATACAGTATGCTATCGTAATACTAATAATTAACATTACGCGTATGTTATTATTAAACCATTTTATTAACATTTCACATATGTTATCATTAAAACCATTTCATTAAGTTGCTCTACTTAATTCATCTTTAGATATACACTATCTAAGTTTACTATTATATTACACTAAGTAGATTATCTCATAATTAAAATCACTTTTAGAATACAGACTATTCATCCTTCCTATATTACGCACAAGTAGAATAAATCACCTAAGTATACATATATATATATATATATACAGCATCTCCCGGACTGGATACCGCGATGTACACTTGTTTACTCTGTTATCAAGTCAATGTACCTCTCGTACTAAATCAAGGTCTATCAGTTCGGATATCACTCTCAAACCATGAATCAAATTAGCACATATTGGAGGTGAACATAGTTCCAAGTCTATGGATCACCCACACACCAAACCTGACCAATTGACCGTCAAAACTATCATACACTCAGATAGCCCGTACGTAGGTTCTATGTTCTGAGGCACAAGTCTATAACCCCCCCCCCCCCCCCCAATAGGCTCATTAAGATAAGATCGTACACGATGCGGAACCTTTAGTGATAGCAGGTAGCGTAGGTATGTTTACACACATAAAAAAGTACATAATAGTCATACACACAACTTATCCGTTTATCACATATAGGCATACTTACAACCCATAAATATAATTCGTATAGGCATATGCACAACCTATAAATATAATCCGTATAGGTATATGCTCCATTTATATTATAGCCCATATAGGTATACAATTAACCTATATATATAATGTGTATAGGTATACACTCAACTTATAATATAATATGTATAGGTATACACTCAACCTATAAACATAATCCGTACGTAATATATACTTCTCAAATACCCAACGTACTATCGTTTCACAATTATAAACTAGTATCATACACTCATGAGTCCCATTCCTTACTCGAAGGTTCACAACTAACACTTATGTTATTTAAGTAGGTAGTTCACTCGTATACTACTAGTCTACACAATGAGTTCACTTACACTCGCCGTGATCCGTTCCCGTTCTCTCGAATATATTATTCTTCAATTAATGCCCGATAATTTTCTAACCATACTTTCTCATAATGGCTATGCCTTAACCCTACATCAAGCCTATTGTCATCTACTACGTCCATCATTACATTTCAACGATGTCCCAAAAATTTTTCCAATTAAGAATTCTTAATTTCTAGACTTCAAAGGAAAAAATTGTCAAATCTGGGCAAGCCGAATCGATTTGCCCAGGAGGCCGAATCGATTCGATAAGTAGCAGGTCTCCTTCTTCATTGAAAAGTTATGTTTTTCACCATTGTTAACCCAAACTCTCTTGAATTATTCTCAATTTTTCATACAACTTAACCAAACATTAAATATACGTATAAAGGCCACTTCTAACATAATCTATGCATCAAAACTATACGGAATCCATTCAAGAACGAATCGAACCATAAATTCTCCAAAAATCCTAATTTATGTGTTTTTCAAATGTGTTCATCAAGAAACCAAGATTTCTTAACTGTTAATCATTCCAAACCCTCTGATTTCGTATTACCAACATCAATAAATATATATATATATATATATATATATATATATGCATTCCTGCTTCAATTCATGGATTACACCTGCCCAAATTCATTTTAAATCTTCCAAAACATGTAAATTAAACCCTACACTACAAGGGTATTATAACATGCTTAAAATAAACATAAGATAAATACTTACCTGGAGATTGTGGGCCTGATTTGTGCAGAATAATTGGTGGGAATATCTTCCTCTCCTTCCGATCTATGTTCCGGCGGTGATGGTGGTGGAAAAATGGTGTGGGGAGCCTTGAAACTCCTTATCTTCCTCCTCTAATGGCCTCTTTGTATTGTGATGACATATAACCCTAACCCCCTTAACATAACTGATGATATCAACCTCTAAAATGCGCAGGTCCTTTTTCCACTAAAATTTAAAAGGCCAAAATACCCCTCTGGGGAGTCTAGCCTAAAAATACTTCGGGACCCAATCCAAACCTCCGAGTATATTTTTCTGACTATTTGGACCTTTCCGAACGTATTGACACACTTGAAATGACCATTTGGATGACCCATAATTAAATTACATTTTATCTCATAAACTTAAGTCTCGACATGAATGACACGCGCGTCCCGACTAAATTATCGTAACTGCCATATTTCTCACTCACGACAATCATAACACGTTCTTATTTATTTATTACTCATTCAATAAGTTATACTTAATATAAAGAAATATTAACCCTTGTCTCGGTATTTAATATTCATTTTAATCCATTTCTCATTTTAATTTAATTAATCTCAATATAAAAATTCTTAAAAATACAAGATATTACATAAAGCTTCTCTCTTTCTAGAAAAAAAACTACATGATAATTGTCTCGGAGGATTTTCAATCAAACACCATAAAAATAAAATAAAAATGACTTGAAATTAATATTTTCAATGGCAAAAAAATTTGGTATGGGTAATCATTGCAGTTAGGTAGTTGGGTTAGTTTTTTCTATGATTGTTTGGTTCCAATTTAGAAAATCATGGAATGGAATAGGTTTGGTTCTGATTTCAAGAATTATAGAACCGTTAACGAGATCGCAACCAAATAGATGAATATCAATTTGATTTATTCGACTCCTAGAATGAAAATCTATCTTGTTTATTTCTTTTGCACATATTTATATTATATTTCTTCGTGATTTAACATGAGTTACATTTTAAGTGCTTGTAATAAATTGGCATCATACTACATTTGTATTATTTTACTATCCTCGAGCTATTGTTCCTATGAATTTTATGAATGTTCCAACTCAATTTTCAATAAGGCACTACTCTTTCATGAAAATTATATTAATTAAATGGCATAAAAGAAAACATTAATACTAAGTATACCCTTAAATGAGAACTCAGATCAAACAATCACATGTGTTAGTGATACATTTGTTAGTCTTTATGTGTTAGTGATACATTTGTTAGTCTTTAAGTGGACCACATGTGAGTCTCACACGCCAACCAATGTGTTGCTAATAATTTTTTTGTGTGTCCAATTTGAGGGTATATCTAGTGTTAATCAAGATAAAAATTGGTAGAACCGAACTAAACCAACTTGATATTTATGGTTCTAGATTTTGGAACCAACCAAATAAAATTTGGCACCCAAACCAAACCGACTCATTCACCTATTAGTTCTCTTTTTGCTCGTTTGGTTCGAGGTTTCGAAAGAAAATGAGAATTTTTTATTTCAGTAACATTAAATTCCTAAAATCTTGAGTTTCTTTTCATTGTTTGGTGGTTCATATAGGAATTCTCTTTTCCTCACATTTAAATTTCATTTCCCACATTTAGTATAAACAAAAATAGGAAAGAAATAAATCTCATTCAACTAATATACCATTCTGCTTAATTCGAGTGTGTGTGTGTGTATGTGTGTGTGTGTGTGTGTGTGAAAGTGTGTTTCCAAAATTGTGTTTGGGGTGTGAGAGTGTGTGAGAGAGGGCGTGTGTTTGTTTGAATGAGTGTGTGTGTGGTGTGTGAGAGTGTGTCTGGGTGGTTCATGTGTTATAGAGAGTATGTATGGTGTGTGTATGAGAGAGAGAGAGAGAGAGAATGTGCATGTATATATATTAAGAGTAATGCTAGGGAGACCCACTTTGTGGACCCATAAATAAGACAAAAATATGTACAAGTTTTTAATGCATTAGTTAATGCCCTGACGGGACCCAAAACAATAAGGTATAAGCTTTTAATGCAGTGTGTCTACGAAATGTGTCCACGAAGTGAATCTCCCTAATATTTTTCATATATTAATGTGCAAGAGAAAAAGGATGCGTGTAAATTCGTGCCAGAGAATGTATTATTGCTTCATTACAAAAGTAAACTATAATTTCTCAAAAGGGGAGAGGATAATTATAATTTCATGGAAATTCTAAATTTCAAAAATTTTAAGTTCCTACAAATTTTCGACCAAACATTACAACTCTAAATGAGGAAATTCTAAATTCCTAAAATCCAAACCTCATCCAAACAAACCCTTAATGCACATCAAAGTCAAAATGTATCACTGTATGCCATATGGGGTCCATTTACTTTTCAAACCAATTTTGTGACAATTGTTGCAATTTTTTTAAAAACTAATAAAATAATGCAAATATACTCTAAAGTCAATTATGAAACCGTCCTCTAAATATACATCCCCCTAATTAGACCAACTTCAAAAAAATGAAAATTTTCAGTTCAACATGGCCTTCCTTTCCATAAAACGTGACCACTAATTTCCAAAAGTGTCAAAAAAATCTTACAAATTGTCATATAAAATATATAAGGAATTAATTGTTAAATAGTGATTACTATTCATGGCTTATATAAGAGACACCAATAAAGAAAGATCAAAATTTTCCTCAAAATATTCATTTACATTGCTTGCATGAACATGTTTCTAAACCAATTGCAATGGACCCTCCATTAGAAACCAAAAAAGTAAACACATAATAACATGAAAAAAAATGGCAAAAACAAGAAAAAGTTAAACACAACCTTCCATATATAAATGACATGGTATCACAACCCAATAGAATTTTGAAAAGTGAAAAAACACGAGTCGGAAGAGAGAAATATGAACGTTTTTTATAATTCTACGAGTACGTAATACCACGTCATCAGTACAACTGTTGTATTTAATATTTTCGCAGAAGAAAAGAAAAACAATAGGATTAAGTTTGATGGGTCCGGGCGAAAATTTTCTGTCCGGGAGCAAGGATAGCCATCGGATCAAACGCGTCCTTTCTTTCGACGAATCGTGACCATTGATTTCCGAAATGTTGTTTCCACTCCTCTTTGGAGTTGTAGTGGGGGAAATATTGCTTAAAATTGAAGCCATTTTTAATGCAAGATTGGATAATTTCTCTATTTTGTGAGACCAATTCATCAACAGGTGGGCCTCTTGGATATGGAGGGCTAAATCTGAGCAATGCCACTATGTAGAATATATCCCCTTCTGGTAATACCACAGATGTTCTATCATCCCACCTATTTTACATTAAAAAAATTCAAAACAAAATTAATTCAAATACCATAAATTAGTATATGTGGAAAATGTCATAAAAGCATCACACTTCCAGATATAATTCACATTACAAATTTTCGAAATAAAAAATAAAAACAATTTTTTTTTTTTTTGTGTGGGGGGGATCATTTTATGTCACTTTTTCGTACCAGATTTTTAGTGACATTTTTTTGTTCACAAATAAACATGGACAAAAAAGTCCAAGAATAGGGTGAATTACACTTCGATCCCTCGAACTTTACCCTCATTTTCACTTCACCACCACTATTTTCATTTTCTACACTAAACCCCCTAAATGTTTTAAAATTGATCAAATTACCCTTAAACCAGAACGGTGCTGTATTCTTGATGAAAGAATGGCCATGTGTGGCACTCGAGGATTTTTTGGTACGAAAATATCCTCACGTGTCATGCACATGACCAATTTTTCATCTTAAAAATAACACCGTTAGGGTATGGAGTAATTTGATCATTTTTAAGAAGTTCGGAGGGTTTAGTGTAGAAAATAAAAGTTTGAGTGATGAAGCGAAAATAGGGACAAAGTTCAAGGGGTCAAAGTGTAATTAACCCCAAGAATAAAATATAGTTGGGGCAAATGTCAAAATACACCAAAATTTTTGGGGACATAGGCCAAATGACCTTTTTTTAAGGAGGTGAATCTTATTGTTGCATTTTCTATCTTGTCAATTTTTTATTTTTCATTTTTTATTTTTTTTGGTTATTTGGGGTTTGACCCCCATACATTCAGGCATGATCCTCACAAATTTCATTAATACACTTTTTGGGCCCCATAAATGTATTTCATTAATACACTTTTTGAGTATTTATGTCACTTTTGTGACTAGCACAGATCAACATTATTTTACACCTATATATGGGACAAAACTGCAAATACAAATTTTTCCCGGTAACAATAATAAAAATGCAACTGCTGTAATATTCTAACATTAATTTGCAATTCAACAAAATAAAATCTTGCAAAAACTAAAATTGTGGTCTTTTATTTAATAAAGCCCTAAAGTGGGACACTGGACAGGTAAGGACTCACTATCACACCAATAAAATCAGGATTAAATCAAAATTTTGGGAAGAAAATAAATAAATTGTGAAATTTATTTGTCTTTAGATGCATCATATTCATAGGGCTAATTTGGTCCTTGGAAATAGAGACCAAACAACTTTGGTGTCACTGTACCCAGGTTGGCTTAATTAATATGCTTGTCCTTACTCATGTGGTAACACTGACCCTGAAAACTACCACACTGGGTATTCATTTTCCATAAAAAGATTAATATTGAAAACAAAAATAACCCTATAAAGGTAAATTCTTGTCTATTTCTTCACCTTAGGAAAAATGAATTGACCAATGTGCCAGAAAAAAGGTGTTATTAAAGACAAAAAAAAAGAATTTTTTTTAGAATTTGGCCTCTATTCTTTTTATTGACTGTGACGCATAATTTAAAAAAATTCTTTTTGTTGACTATGACCGCTAATTTTCTATTTACGTTACAAGTATATACATAATATTATAATAATAATAATTAAAATAAAATAAATAAACTAACATCCACCCAACCCATTCAATCGTAACCTCCCTCTCTCTATCTGGTCCATCTTTCTCTCTCTCTACCCCACCACAGAGGCAACACATGATCTCGAATCTCGAAAGTTATTAAAAATCATATAATTTCTTCTAATAAAAGTCAAATTATGTATTTTTTTTAAATTCATTTGCAAATATTTAAAAAAATGGAGTTTTGGGAAAAAATCCTCGTAAGACTTAAAGTATATAAAAATAAGACACTCCATATAATTTTATAAATTTAGTCCCTGTACACAAAACACCATGAAAAATGGTGAAAAATGATGACACTGGCGCGAACCAAAAAAATAAAGGCAATTGTACCACAGGGACTAAATTTATAAATACTATTTTGTACCACAGGGACTAGATTTATAAACTTGAAAAACATTATACTAAAAATCAAAACATAGGAAGGAACATGATCTTTACCTTAATTCTCTATTAAAAAAATATTGTTCAAGTTTCTAGAGTAAATTTCATTGTTTTAACCTGGTGAAATTTTTCTAGAATTTAGTTCAGAAAATTTCACTCGGTTAAAACAATGATACTTACTCTAGAAACTTGTACAAATTTTTTTAAATATTTGAACTTTTTATTGACTAATTTGACTGCAATTTTCTATTTAAGTCGCAAATATGTACATAAAATAATAATAATAATAATAATAAAACTAACTAAATAAATAACCTCCACCCAACTCATTCAATCATAACCTCCCTCTCTCTATCTATCCATCTTTCTCTCTACCCCACCATTGAGGCTCGAATATCGAAAGTTATTTAAAATCCTATAATTTTTTCTGATAAAAGTCAAATTATGTATATTTTTTTTTTAAAATTCATGTCAAATATTTAAAAAAACATTGTTCAAGTTTCTAGAGTAAATTTCATTGTTTTAGCCTGGTGAAATTTTTTTGGAAAACTAAATTCCAAAAAAATTTCATAGGTTAAAACACTGAAATTTACTCTAGAAACTTGTACAATTTTTTTAAATATTAGAACTTTTTACTAACTAATTTGGCTCCAATTTTCTATTTAAGTTCCAAATATATAAGTAATATAATAATAATAAAATTAAATAAATAAACTAACCTCCACCCAACCCATTCAATCATAATGCCCCTCTCTCTATCTAACCATCTTTCTCTCTTACCCCACCACAGAGGCAACACATGATCTCGAATCTCGAAAGTTATTTAAAATCCTATAATTTTTTCTGATAAAAGTCAAATTATTAGTTTTTTTTAAATTCATTATCAAATATATTTTTTTTTAAAAATTGTTCAAGTTTCTAGAGTAAATTTCATTGTTTTAACCTGGAGAAATTTTTTCAGAATTTAGTTTGGATTTTTGTCTATATATATATATATATATATATATATATGGAAAATTCACTAATTTTTTTTTTTTCAAAATTCCCATTTTATTGGATTCTCATGGGGTCCGTTTATCATGGCTTCTAATTAGGGCCTAAGATATCTTTCTAATTAGGGCCTAACATATCTTTGTCACAACTAGCATCTCTACATTTTGTTACATACCAAACAAAGAAGTAAACACATGGTACAACACAGCACCATCAACGTAAATGCAGTTTACCTAATCAACTGTACAAAGCTGTCGTCATGTACATGTGTGGGGCCATTAAATGTATCATTTTTTGCATGGATGCAACAGGCATTTTTAAAAACTAGATGGGTCCCACAAAGCTGACCCTTCCAAGGGGAAAAAAAATTATATGACCTAACATGAAGATCTTAACCACCGGAATTTAAGATGTTGGGCAAATAGTATAACAAGTGCTCGTGCAAATAGTACTATGGGAAGGGACCTAGTGTGTAAAGTTGCCACGTGTAGGGTGGAGATTGCCCCACTCATACATGTGGGGGATCATTATTGATGTTCCACCTAACAAAACTCAAAGCTGATCGAGCTCGATTCGTATTCATGTAGATAAAAACTTGATCGGGATTGGGATCGAAAAGTACGTAGAGTTCAATTCACGTTCGTGTAAATAAAAACATGATCGGATCCGAATTGGGACCAACGCGTGTTCGTGTAAATTAGAACGCAATCAAGGTCGTCCAGTAAACGAACATTGCTTAGTAAAAATTTTGTTGGGAATAACATAAAATCATCGAGCTACTCAATATCTAATTGGATGTACTCGTTTAGAAGCGTGAAGATCTTAACCACCCGCATTTAAGATGTTGAACAAATAGGGTAGCAAGAGGTCAGCCCTTGGTACGATCGCAAGTGTCCTCATCCAATCTACGGTTGATTTCGAGTTCGAGACATGTAAATAACTTCTTCAAATATAGGGGTAAGACAAGTCCGCATCCACCTCTTTCAGACTCTGAAGTTAAGCAGGAACCTTGAGCTGGATACGACCTTTTTTAACAAATAGTGCAAATGGGTAGTATGGGACCTAGTGTGTAAAGCCGCCACATGTATAGTGGAGATTGTCCCATTCATACATTTAGCATGATAATTAATGCAATGTTTTTAATGAATTGGCTATAAATTTTTCCTAAAATGTAAATTCTTGTTTTCAGGACAATTTTATAAAATTTTACAATTTTGTATGAACATTAGACAACTTTTCTTCACTTTAGGGTTAGTTTGCTTATGTGTGAAATATCTTTCAACGCATTTAAAAGTAAACTGCTGAAATATGTTTTTATCTATTTCAACTTAAATTTTATTTGCTATTTTTATTCGAAATTGCATAATAATAACTTGTGCACTTATTCCTAATTTCAAACAAATAAAAACTTATTTTCAAATACGTTAAAAATCATTTCACCCAGAACCAAACGACCCCGGTTCAAAATGCAATAATAAAGAACTTTAAATCCAAAAAACTCCTACAAGTTACAGTTCAACATATTTTTAACCGTATCTGTATTGAAAATAAAATGGTGAAATTTTTTTCATATACTTAAAATCAATAAGGATAGTGAAATTCACTTTTCACCGCCGCGGTAAAAAATATTTTACCGCACAATGTGTTTAGTTAACCAAAATGGTTCATATTTTCAAAACAAAATAGCCATAAAATACAAAAAATTGGAATATGGGTGTGTACTTACTTGCTTCTCAGTAGTGGGTAGACAAGCATGGGCCCACCAATCCCATGCTTCAAAATCTTCTTGAAAACCACACGATCAAAACCCGCAATGTCTTTTTTGGACACAAATAGGTTAAGCCAAGGGTGTGGGGCGTCCCATATGCCATTTGCCTTCGCTTGTTTCTCAGCACGCTGGACTCGGAGTAAAAATTCCATGTAGCTCAGGTCCACCTGGAATATTATGTCCTCGCAAAATCTCAGCCGTCTAAGTAATCTGTCCACAGCCTACACACAAATTATAAATTGACACGATATGTCAAAATTTAATACCGTTAGGGGTGGCAATTTTACAAACGACACGAAAAATTGACACGATATGTCGTGTTTGTGTCAGATTTTTTGACACTAAGTCGTGTCATTTCGTGTTCGTATCAAAATTATGAGTTGTGTTAGTCATCTCTTTTCGTGCTAATCATATTTTTATTCGGGTTATCGTCTCTATTTATGTTTAATTTAGTATGAAATTTAAGAAATCGTGTTATTCATGTCGTGTGACCCGAAACATGACAAAAAACACGAAATGTCATCCCTATTTCAAGGTAAAGTAGGGTTGGAAACTTTAATAACTAAAAATCGACGCAATATATTGCGTTCGTTTCATGTTAATGTCAAAATTATGAATCGTGTGAATCTTTATTCGAGTTATCATGTCTATTCATGTTTAATTGAGTGTAATATTAAAGAAATCGTGTTATTCGTGTAGTATCGTGTCGTTTTCGTGTCAGTTGAAAAAAATATGAATTTGTGTTGTGTCATGTCAGTCCGACCTAAAACACAGCCAAAAAATACGAATTGCGCTGGGTAACGTAATGCATTTTTAAGTTTAGTCTAGAAAATGAAAAGAAAGATTATGCGGTACAAATGGTGGTAAAGTTGGATGGATCAATGTCTAATTAAACCCTAAACCAAATATTGAAAGTTCAGTTCAAAATCTGTTAACTACAAAAATATTAATTGAAAACAATTAAAAAGGTTAAAACATAACACACCCGATAAAAATTATGTCCGTAGATTTAATATAGAAATGAACAGATTTAATAGGGACAGAAGTAAATTCAATGCAATCTGTGAAACTTTATTTTGACAATTGAAACAATTATCATACATTAATAGTCAATAGTAGCAGCCACAAAATGTGACCAAATAATAAAACAATTCATATTAGACTATATATTTATATATTGACTCATTTTTAAAAACTATACTAAAATATGAGGCGAATATGAAGCGTATTAACGAAAAAATATAAATCAAATATAGAGTTACAAAACCAACATCAAGAGTTGATTTAACTTCTTTAAAAACATTAATTACCGAATAGTTAAATATCAATTAAGGATTATTATACCAATAACAAAAGGACTAATAAAACATATAGGGACAAAAAACATAAGGGTGGACTAAGAAATACTACTCCACCAATATTATTTCTAAGTCCACACATGAATTCTGACACAGTATACATTAGTATACATTGACGTGAATAACAATAATTATAAGTCAAATCAAAATTATGACATATTACGTGCGTCTAGGCTATATTACTATTAAACTAGGATACGAACTAATACAAGTATGACACGTCAATATGCCACCAAATATATTAGGTGTGTAAAAAAAACGACCGAATCGAACCGATGTTTTTTTAGCCCGATTAGCCTACGGTTGAAGGATTTGGAAAAACGACCATGTCGGTTCAGTCGACGGTTTAGACAATGATTGGAATCGAATTGAACTGGCATCAATATCTATATTAAAAAAACCTTAAATGACTTCAATTTTTACATCCAAAAACCATTAGTTGACCTCAAAAACCGACCAAAATCGAAAACCGATCCAAAACCGATGTTTTTCTCATCGTCGGTTCGATTGTAGGCCGACTTGAAAGAACCAAACCAATAGGCTCGACTTAAATTATGGTCCAAAATCGAACCCAAGCGACCCATGAACATCCCTAAAATATATTGCCTTTTTGAATAGGCTTAAATTGGTCCTTCACCAACCCATGGAAAGTAAAAAAAACAATAAGGCCAAAAATAGCAAAATGAGTCCCAAATTAGCCAAAATAGTGACCTACTTCCAATTATTTGATGCCACTAGTAGTTATATAAACCACAATGAGAGGGGCATTTGTGTCTTTTCCATAAATATAAAGATTCCGGAAAATGATGGGCAATTCGACCATATACTGGGGGGACCCTAACGTCAGCCAAATCCCTAAAATACAGCAAAGGGTGACGTTAACATTTACTGTTCTAGCCCTGACACATTTTGTCATTTACGAGAAAGACACCCGTGGGGAAGTACGGTGTCAATTTCGTAATTAAGACTTCAATCTGGGGTTATTCTCACACATCCTCTTTGTGTCAGAAAATCCAATCGAAAGATCACACACAACACCCCACTGTGTGTGGTCAGTTTTCAAGTATGTGAAATTACGATTCTGCCCCTTGAAATTCTACACCACGTGGTAGTGTGTTTGAGAGGGTTTTTGACTTTTTATTTATTGCTGCCGGATTGTTTGGTCAACAGCTAAGGTGGGACCCACTGAGTTTTTGATATTAATAAATAAAAATTATTATTATTTAGTCCTTCAGAGCAAAAAATACTTTATATTTAATTCACTTATTTTTTCATTTTGCAAAAAGTTCCTCATCAATTTTCATGATAAAATTTTTTCATTAAAATTAAAGATAAGGAAAAACAAAAAAAGTATTTGTGATGTTTTATGTAACTGAGGGATTTTTTGAAATAAAATAAAAAAAATTAAACTAAATATTAATTAAAAATTATCATAGGACTTTTCATCGAATGACCCTAATAAATATTTCACAAATAGAAATTAATTTTTTGAGGGGCATATTTAGCAAAAAAAAAAAATCAGGTTCTAATTTTAATTTTAATTTCTTTAGGCCTTAAAATTATATTCATGAATTATAGGGACTATGCATTAAAACGAATATATTTTGGGGATTACAAATTAATTAACACCCAAATTTTAGTATTTTCATTATATTTTACGGTAAATAAAATCATTAAAAATAAAAATAATAGGAAACAAGATTTTAAAAAAATTAATTCAAATTATTTTCTCTTATTTTCCTAAAAGTACACATAAGTGACCTTTAGATCTTAGCAGAAGAAATACTAAAATTAAAAAAAATAGAGTGAGGTAATAAAATCTTTACGAGGTAAGAAAGTTCGAAACCTTGGGAAAAAAATTCTCTCCTCGAAGTATTTTATTTCTAATTTAAATTTTAATTATTCTAGATTTAATACTAAAATAATCTAAATTTTTAAATTTCCAAAATTAACCTTTTGTCCGTAAACATAAACTATGCATTTTAGTTCTAGATAAAATTTAGAAGGGCTTCTACCAAAAAGAAAAGGTAATATTGCACAATTTTCAAAATCCAATATATATATATATATACATCTTAGTTTGTAATACATTTTTACTACAAAGTAATAATAAATATATTATTTCATTTGTAAAACAAGTGTGACAAAAATGTGCCCACTAAAATTATTCTAAGTGATACTAGAAGCCAAATAACACATGATAAAAAAGAATATAGCAGGACCCATGTATTGTGTTTTATTATAACTATTATATTCTATATTTTATCTCCCCAATTGGCCCACATCGCTCACAAAAGACTCCCCAAAAGTAGAAAACAATTCAATCATAAAATTTAGTCATTGCTTAAAAATCAACAACATTCTATCATATAATGTAATGCGAAAAAAAGCAACAATAAAGAGAATAGCTAAGCCGATTAGGTGCGGATCGAAATAACGAGTTTAGTAACGGATCACCTCGAAACGAGATAGTTTCGGAGTGAAAATAAGGGTGAACATCTTAACCCTTCATTTCACCTCAAAACACCCAAAATTACTTCGTTTTAAAATACCCGTTATTTGGGTCCGAATCTAATCAGTTATGGTGATGAGGGTTAAAAGAATATTAGTGACTTACCATATCCACGGTGGACGGGTGGTCGTCGTTCCGATAATGTAACGCCACCTCGAGACAATACAACATGGGGCCGGAGGATCGAGGTATTCGGGCCGGGTCGAACGGTTGGTCCGGATACAAAGGTACCGAAGGCCACCCGTTAACCGGGTCATCACTATTTACGAACGCAAAACCTTCCACATAGTCAAACATGTCGCCCTCTGGCCGAGTCACTAGTGACTCGGCATCACGAGTAAACTCGTCGAAATCTGCGTATACCAACCGGATCCATCTCACCTAAATCACACACGAAATATAACCTGTCAATAATTGTAGATTGATAGATTAATAATGCAAAACACATCAATTATGCAAAAATTCGAGACTCGTATAATAATGCTAATACATTTGTCACTTAAATTTTGCTAGTTATGAGTTCATCCAAAATTAAATAATGCATTGAAGAAATTTGGTAGTTAAACCAAGTTGTATTACATTAGAATTAGTAAGCTCATGCACAAAAATTATGTAATAATTGGACAATTTTAATTATCCTTGTCAGTTTTAACTGAATGAGAAAGATACCCTTGCAACCTAATTATAAAAAGAAAAATGGTTATTTAAATTTTGACCCTCACTTTTTGTACTAACTCAGAGTTACACCCTCAATTTCAATATTCTTGGAATACACCCTCAAAAGTATTGAAAAGTTCACAAAGTGTCAACATCCTAACCCCAAAAACCTGAATGGGTGGCATTACAATTTATTTAAAATATCAATGTGCAACTGAAAACAGGGTATAAAATTGGGGTTAAATTCAAAATAACCAAAAATTTTAACTGACATGGCAACAACTGCATTCAAAATATTTCCCAAGAATTACCCCAGAAAATCATAATCACAAACGCTATAACAAAATTCAAATAATCTTAATTTTAACCCCCAAGTCTGACGGATTTCTTACACTCCCAATTTAAAATAATTGCAATACACACCCAAAAGTATGACAAAAATTCACAATAAAACCTCGCAAAGTTTCAAATATCTTAATTTGGGTGTGCCAATTTCAAATTCAGGTGTAACTTAAAATAAGACATAAAAGTTGTGGTTAAACTCAAAATAACCCAAAAATTCAATGTATCCATAGAACATTAATTGCTTCTCAAACTGTATCAGGAAACTCACTAATTACCAAAATTACCCAAAAAATTTAAGTAGTACCTAAATTTATGGTTCATAAAAACATTAATGGGCCTGTCAAACTGTATCAAAATCCTGTCTCCACAAAAATACCTAAAAAAAACAGAACCACACATGCAAATGAAGATTTAAACTTATTATAAATTCAACCCTTATTTTATGACAGATTTTAAGTTGCACCCCCAATTTTACATATAATTACAATACACCCCCAAAAGTGCTATCAAAGTTCAGAAAGAGTAGAAAAGACCCTCCTAAAGTGTCCTATATGTGTGCATCACATATAGTTTCAAATTCAGGGGTACAAGTCAAACTTGACAATATTTTGAATTTAACCTCACTTTTATCACAAGTAGTAACTTACACCCCAAATTTTATTATGATTCATTAGTGTCTCCCCAAAAATAACCACAACAACAGAACCACACATGCAATGATGATTTATAAGTACTATAAATTCAACCCTATTTTCTGACAGATTTTGAGTTACACCCCTCAATTTTAAATATAATTACAATAAATCCCTAAAAGTGCTATCAAATTCAGGGGTATAAGTCAAACTTGACAATATTTTGAATTTAACATCGCTTTTATCACATGTATTAACTTACACCCCCAATTTTAATATTATTGCAAGATACCCCAAAAGTAATAAAAACTCACAACGTACAAAAAATATATCCTCCTAAAGTATCAAATGAGTGTACATTACAAAGAACTTCAAAGTCAGGGGAATAACTCAAAATTAACAACAAAAGTGGAAATTTAACTCAAAATAACCTAAAAATTATCCACAAAATACATTCATAAAAATCTGAACACATTATCATAAAACTACCCATAATTTATTTTCATAAAATTACTTCTCTCTAAAATTCATTCAATTTTACACCAACAGATTTCGTGCAACACGCTAACATAATATTATTTTGGTTTTGGACGTCAATTCATGTGTCAATCAAAATGTGTCAGTGTGGCGTCCCGTCATCGTGTTTGAGACGACGACCAAATATAAGCCAATGCTAACACAACGCGTCAGTGTCACGCAAAGTCCCGTGTCATCGTAAAATTACCCTTGCAACAAAAATTAACCTAAAAAATTACCATTACAATATATATATATATATATATATATATATATTGTAGAGAGAGAAAATTGAGAAAATACCAACCATATCCGGCGCTGGTTGAAGCAAAACCCTAGCTCTGGTAATAATTCCAAACTGACCAAGCCCACCAAGAACACCAAAAAAAAGATCAGAATTTTGATTTTCTGAACAAACCAATTTTTCACCTTTCCCAGTAACGACGTCCAATTCCTTAACGTTCGACGTTTGTGGGCCGTAACGGAACGCCTGCCCACTAACGCCGGCGTTAGATAACGTCCCTCCAACCGTCAACCCAAGATAATCCGTCCACGACCTCGGCGCCAAACCAAACCCCGAAACGCAGCGTTTCAACACATCCTCCCATAACGCCCCTCCACCGACGTCAACCGCCGTTATGCCGCCGTGAAAATGCCGCACCTCGATTCCGTTATCCATTGCCGTCATGTCAATAACAACCCCGTTATCCGCCATCGCCTGCCCGTTAATGGAGTGGCCGTTACCCCTAGCGGCGACCGTTAAGTTAAACGACCGTGACGCGAATTTGACGACGGCCGTTATGTCGTCGGGAACGGCCGGTCTAACTACCGCTAAAGGCTTAACGGCCTGCATGCCGCCAAAATCTTTACCGGCTAAACCGGTCAACCGGTAATCAATAGAGCCTCGGATTTCCATATCTTTAAAAACAACTTTATTATTATTATTATTACTATTTTCTTGTTTCGATTCGACGTCGTTTTCATGAACAAAATGTTCTAAATAGGCTATCCCTATCATCTTCACCGGTAAAATCCACTCTTTTTCACTCTCACACAGTACACACACTAACACACTTTTTTTTCTCTCTCACACAGTACACACTTTCACACAGAAACACACTAAGAATGGTCACCGGCGAATTGGGTTGTCTTTATTTTTCTCTCTCACACAGTGGTTGCAAAGATTTTCTCTTTCTCTCTCACACAGTACACACACTGGGTGTATAGATTTTCTCTCTATATATATGTGTATATATATGTGACACACATACAAACACGCGAATGGTCACCGGCGAATTGGGTTGTCTTTATTTTTCTCTCTCACACAGTGGTTGCAAAGATTTGCTCTTTCTCTCTCACACAGTACACACACTAGCTCTTTAGATTCTCTCTCTATATCTCTCTATCACATAGACACAAAAACATACTTGGAATGGTTGCCGGAGAATTGGGTTGTCTTTAATTTTCTCTCTCACACAGTAGACACAATGGCTATGGCTCTTTAGACTTTCTCTCTCTATATATATAGATATATATATGTTTCACACACAAACACACTAAGAATGGTGGCCGGAGAATTGGGTTGTCTGTCGTTTTCTCTCTCACACAGTTGGTGTTAAGATTTTCTCTCTCTCTCACACAGTAAGGTTTATTGAGAGTGTTGGTTCTTCTCTCTCTAAAGATTGTGGGAGTTTAGGATTAAATAGCGGCGGGAGTGGATTGCATCATGGGTAATGGGGAAAATTAAAAGATTTTATTTTATTTTATTTTGTTTCGTTTTTAAATTTAATGATTTAAGAAATTTTAATTTGACGTCACTAGAGCTTTCAATATGCTGTTGACACTGCCACCCTATCGACATACTCTGTCTGCCACTTCCACATATATAATATCAGTTCAAAATTGAATACAATTACTTTTGTAAGTAAATGTATCATATAATTGTTACATTACATGATAATAACATATAATATTATGATAATTTATTTGAATTATTACATAATATAGCAGTCAATGTTATGATATATTTTTTCAGGTACCATTTATGGATATTACGTTTTATTATTGTTATTATAAAAAGTATAATATTTAAGAGAAATATTGAGTCTTAAAAGAATTCTCCAAATCATCTCGAGATGGTAATATTAAGTGTTATACTTTGCGATATAGGTTCTGTTAAGACACATACATTTATTGCTTTTTGGGGCTGATTTTAGGAAAAAAAAATTTGGATCATAGCAATGCCCAACATTTTGTGTTATACCAACTCATTTGGGGATGTTTTGGAGGTAGATAATTTGTTGTCCCGATTATCCTGTTCCCTTCCCTGTCCCCCAATTAATTTCCACCACGTGTCCAGATTTGCACAATCAGCACTCATATATTGAATAACATTTTGTGTGGTTGTCTACTGACAATGCAAATCAGCACACGTGGCGAAAATTGATGAGGGAACAGAGTAATGGGGACAACAAATTACCTCCTTGTTTTGGGACACATATCATTATTATTGTGGTTTATATCATTTTTCTTTTTTAGTTTTAACCTAGAGCTTGACAACTTTTAAGGTTTTGATTGGCATGTTAGAATTTAATATTATATACTATTGAGTTCTAGTGTAATATTATGACAGTGTTAATAATGTAAGTATAGGGGATTACAAAACTTTGTATCATATTAGAATTTTTTTTTTTAAAAATAAGGGATATGTTATAAAAATACTAATATTGTTGTAGCATTCCATTCACCAAGGCATCGACGATCACTATATAGGTTTCCCCCTTCATCTCTTCTTCAAAAAGTTTGAAATAAAAGTAGGATCTTTGTTCGATACAATGTACAATGGAATAGTATGGAGCTTCACTATCTCTACAGTATAAAGTCGTCCGTACTAGTTGACTAAAAAAATTCCACGCATGGCCTGAAGTGAGCCACTTTCTTCAATTGCTCCACTATCACCCATATTGGGTCGTGCTGACACGAAGTCATTTGTAAATCCATGATGAAGTTAATCGATATACTATCTCATTTACACTAGGGAATAAGAATACGCGACAAGGACTTTGACGAGGTTTGATTATTAATATTGACCTTTTATGAGATACCACACTTTGACCCAAATAATGCAATGTCCTTATTCACACCTTCTTACCAAGAATGTATATTCATGTCCTAATGCAACGTATCCCCCTCTGGGATGAACTATAAAGTAAGAACTGTGAGCCTCTCATACCACTGCCTTCCTCGATTTAGCATCCATAATGGTGGATGCTCACAATTAGCAAAGGTAGAGAACCAAAAGTGAGTTTAGCTTTTGTCCAACAAAGTAGTACACAGTGGGGGAAGTTGTAGAAATGTGTAAATCAGTTCCTATGAACTTATGTTGTTCGTAGGAATTAAAAGAACTTTTCTTATGAAAACAAGTTATAAAGAAACTATTTTTGTAAAAAGAAAATTGGGGGGGGGGGGGGGGGGGGGGAGGGTCAGGACCCCCTAGATTTTATTAATGTAGGAGAAATAGCCTCTCTTAAATGGCCCAATGAGTATCCATATGTTGTTGCATAAATTTACATGCTTTATTGATGGCAAATGTAATATCGATAGGAGTGAGAGTGACATATTGAAGAGCACCAACAATTTGTCTATAAGATGTGGGATTTGTCAATGGTGTGTCTTCGTTTTTGGAGAGAGAAAGAGTGGTATTTTGATGGGTTTTGAGATTGGCATTCCATGTCTCGTATTAAATGTTACGGGCAAATGTTGTTCGTAAGAACCTAAATATATAATAAAAATCATTATTTATATCTGTTACAAACTTCATTTGTTCGTAGGAATTCCTACGAACAAATGAAGTTCGTAGGAAGTATTTTCAAATTCAACAAGTGTTCAGTAACTTTACGGAACCATTAACATTTCTCCTATGAAATTTATCCGTATCAATCCACCAGTGCAGAGCTTCCGATTTGCAAACTTAACATTTTTTCTTTTTTTTTAGCATCACAAACACACTAAGAATGGTGGCTGGAAATTTAGGTTGTCTTTAGTTTTCTTTCTCACACACTACACACAGTTGGTGTATAGATTTTCTCTGTTTCTCTCTCACATGATAAGGTTTCTTGAGAATGTTGATTTTTCTCTCTCTAAAGAGATTGTGGGAGTTTATGATTAATTGCAGAGGGAATGGATTGTATCGTAGGTAATGGGGAAGATTAAAAGATTTTATTTATTTATTTTATTTTATTTTAATTTGTTTTTAAATTTAATGGTTTAAGGAATTTTAATTTGACGTCACTAGAGCTTTCAATATGTTGTTGACACTGTCATTCTATCGAAATTCTCTATTGGCCACTTCCATATATATAATTTTCTGTTCAAAGTTGAAGACAAATTATTTTTGTAAGTAATGTATTATATAATTGTTACATTACATAATACAACACTTAATATTATGACAATTTATTTGAAATATTACATAATATAATAACCAATGTTATGATATGTTTTTAGGTATCATTTTTGGATACTATATTCTCAAATCATCTCTAAAATGAGTTATCCTATCATTAAAATATTACACTGTAACATTGTTACTGTAAAAAAATTCTCCAAATCATCGACAGATGGTAATATTAAGTGTTGTACCTTACGATGTAGGTTCCATTTGGGCACATAAATTTATTGCTTTTTGGGGATGATTTGAGGATTTTTTGGTGGAATCATTGCCATGCTCAACATTTAGTGTTATTCCAACTCATTTGTGGATGATTTGGGACATGTTTTAGGACACTTATCATTATTATTGTGGTTTCTATCATTTTTATATTTTAGTTTTAAATAATACCTAGAGCTTAACAACTTTTAGGGTTTTGGTTGGCATGTTAGAATTTAATATTACATAGTATGGAGTCCTAGTGTCATATTATGACAATGTTAATAATATAAATAGGTCAGATTACAAAACTTTGTATCATATTAGAATTTTTTTATAAAAAAATAAGAGATATGTTATAAAAATACTAATATTGTCGTAGCATTCCATTCGCCAAGGCATCAACGATTACTATATAGGTTTTCCCCCCTTCATCTCTTCTACAAAAAGTTTGAAATAAAATTAGGATCTATGTTCGACATAATATGCAATGGAATAGTATAGAGCTTCACTATCTCTACTGTATAAAGTCTTCCGTACTAATTGACTAAAAAATTTGCACTTATGAACCTGAAGTGAGCCACTTTCATTAATTGCTCCACTGTCACCTATATTGGGTCGTGCTGACATGAAGTCATTTGCAAATCCGTGATGAAGTCAATCGATATGCTATCTCATTTATACTAGGGAATAGGAAGATGCGACAAGAACTTTGACGAGGTTTGATAATTAACATTGACCTTTTATGAGGTACCACATTTTGACCCAAATACTGCAATGTCCTTATTCACATCTTCCTACCAAGAATGTCGTTTCATGTCTTGATGAAACGTATCCCCCTCCGGGATGAACTAAAAACTAATAACCATAAGCCTCTCATACCACTGCCTTCCTCAATTTCTCCTCGAAAGGGACTATTAATATTCTTATTTATCAGATTCCTCTATCTGATCTAATAAAATACAAAGGAACACCAATTGTGAGAAGAACCGTCAGCTTCTCCAAATATATCGTATTTGAGTCATGTGCTTCAATCACTCGTAACATAATCTCTGGGGTCACAATGAGTACGATAATAAAGCCTCGGCGAGATCTTCCGGTGATCGTAATGAATCCCACTCGAACACAAACAATTCAAAAACACTAGCATAGAGTCTCTAAATCAATTCATCGACAACTATGTTTATTGGGGTGATACTAGATGTATCAGTGATTATATTTCACAAATTCAAATCATCTTTATTGGCCCATGTTAATCTCTCGTTGTGTAAACAAACACTACAATCTCTTATAGTCACTGAAAAGTTAGAACTTCTCTCGCAATAAGTAGTCCATCCAAATACGCGAAGCTAATACCATGACATTTAACTTTAAATCGTGCATAGGATTGTTTATATAATGTGGCCTTTATTTGCATGATTTATATGAAATATATTTATCTTCTTACATCAAGTCTCCTCTTAGGCCCTACAAGGATGCATCTGTTTAAACCATGTCCTCAAACCCACTCTTGGTTAAAGCCAATAATATTGTTGAAGTCAATTTATGTTTCAACTCATCAAAAGCACGATAATACGTGGCATCCCACACATAAGAAAAATCATCTTAGTTAATCGGTTAGAGCCTTGTGTTCTTAAAAAATCCCCTATAAAATCTCATATATAGTTGACAAACTCGAGGAAACTATGAATCTTTATTAGCCTTGTGGGTCATCCCCACTTTTAACACTACGGAGAACTTTTAAGGATCCATTAAACGACAATTTATGAAAGACCACACGCTGGAGAAACTTCACCTATGGTTGCTAAAATTGAAACTTCTCAAATTTGGCGTATGGATGATGCTCTTTGAGTGTTTAATAAAAATACCTACATGCTTGGCATGGTCATCCTATGCGTGAGAATAAAGTGAGATGTCGTCAATGGAGACTATAACGAATTGATTGGAATACTGTTGAAACACCCCATTCAACAATTACATAAACAGAAAATGGGGGGTTAGTCAACCAAAGCATCACTTGAAACTCATATGACCAATATTTGGGATGAAATGCAGTCTCAAGGACATTTTCCTCTCTTACCCTCAACTAATGTGTAATACCACATATATTATTTGGTATTATTTATTATTAAATATGAAGTAATTGTCAAATGCGAATTATTATTATTTGTGTGAGGTTGTAATAATATGTATAAAATTTATTTGACATTTAAATTTTCATTTTATTTTACATATAAACAACATGTTACAAATGAATTAATTGGTGAAATTAATTAGGTGTACTTAACTCCTAAATAAATTATGATGTGTATTTTATTTTATATTGGGAGGTATTGTTGTTTGAACGGGACTCTAGGGCAATGTAGAGGCTCAAAGATGAATTTTTAGTGTGTTGGATGGGTCCCTAGGGGTATACCTTTTTGCTAAGTTTTAGGTGAGTTTGGGTAGCGTTTGGGGCTCATTTGGGGATCCAATATTATGCCTTTTATGGACCTGTGGGATCATGGGTTTAAATGTGGAATTAGCCCTCATTAGTTTTTGACTTAAAACTAAAACCCAAACCCAAACCCAAACCCTAACAGTAGAGGATCTTTGCGAGAACTAAGGAGGGCTTTTAGGAAGAACTAGGGGATCACAAGGGAAATTCAAGATAAGACCTTCAACCTCCATTTATAGACAAGAAATACCTTGCTATAACACAATTTAATATGTAATTTATTTATATTTTGATTGATGCTATAAAATAATTTGGGACTAGACATAGGTTAGGATCTGATATGATGATTAAGTATGTTTTATCTTAGATTAATGTTGATTAAGGTTTTGGACTTGCTAAATATGCAATAAATCTTATATTAATTGGAATTAAGAATGAGAACTCGTGTAATCAATGATAAATCTGTTTTAAAATATTTTAGGTTAGTTTATGGTGATGATTCATGTAACTAGAAGAGATTCTGATGATGAAAATACATATTATTTGTGAGACTTGAATCTGTTAATGACCCAAAATTTATACGTAGTAAGAATGTTGATTAAAGCCTTATAATACTGAATCCTTATTAGATTATGACCCTATGATGTTAGAATATGATCTAAATACCTTGAGGGATGGTTAGTAGGTATTTTGGGATTCATGTGGAGGTTCAAGAGGCTTTGATGACGAATTAGGTTATTGAGAATTTCAATATTGGGTTACAATCACGAACTCTAGAAAATCGAAGGCGAAAGAGGACAACGAAGCCAACAACCGTGGGGGATTATCCTGCCATCGTACCCCTGGGGGCGCGATCGCACCTTTTTCAATCTAAGATCGCGAGACTAGGCTCTAGGCAGGAGACCTTATTATTATTATCTTTTTTTTGGGGGGGGGGGGGGGTTGGTTGGGATTTATTATGGGCTTGTGGACCCGTTTGGAAATCCTTGGTGTGGATGTAGGAGAGTCGTTTATAGGTGGAATTCTATAAATTTTAAATCCGAAAAGTGACATAAATTAATAATAAGTTGAATACGTTATACATAGTTGGGATGATAAATAGTGTTCGATTGTGTACTTTATTATTCTTTTGTAAATGCAAGTTCTGAAATCCATTTAGGTTTGGGACCCTATGGATTCATCGATAGAGGCATGAGAATGTACGTGAATGTTGATTTCTTTATGTGATTTATGAGTAATACATCTTTTGATTAGTCCAATAATGGACATGGTTATATGTGGAGTTGTATCATGATACTACACTTATTATGATTGCGTGTATATTTTATTATTCAGGTCACACATGAGGACTATAACGAGTTATCCTTAGTGTATCGGCATGGATATCTCTAGGTTGTATCTGTATAATAGTATATGGTATCTTACCTTATAGTCTTAGAGTTGGGACTTATATGTTATAGTTGTGGTTTAGTGTAGAGCACTCATAGTAGGTTATTTCACTTAAGTTGAAATGTGATGTATCTTTTACATGAGAGTGCCTACATGTTATCATGATTACGTAAATCGATATAATGTTATTACTGTAGTGGTAAAGTAAGTTAATTATAACAATCCCTATTTGCTACATAACAGTTGGCCAGGTTAATATACCGAAGATAGGGATTGTAAAAAGATTTATTTCATTCTCACCATCAAATAATAAATAAATAGAAGCGAATTTAAAACAATTCACAACATGCGATAACTAAAACAATAAATAACTCTGAATAAAATAATATCCCAAAACACCAAACAATAAAATAGTCTTAGTAACTCAACTCTCAAACTGCTAATAAAATATTGGGACTCAAGTTCCATACAATATCCAAAATAAAACTATACAAAAACCAAATAAAGTAGCAACCTAAGCTAAAATAAAAAAATTGAAAGTTATAAATGAGTGGAGCCACCAGTCTGAATCTCCTCAGCCCTGATGATCCTGTCTAAGAATGCCTAAAAATATTTTTTATAAAATTTGGGTCAAAGCTCTAAAGTTATAAGAAATATCTTCAATATCAACAATGTAAAATAGGCGACTCATTTATAATCAACATGACACATTGTCGGCTCACACGTAAAATAAGTAACTCACCCTTCAATTAAGTGCAATACTACGAGCATGTCCCAACAATAGCATAACTAGCTAACAAGTCTCTATTTCTCGAACAATGATTAGACTACCAATAATCAAAATGCAATAGGGATTTAACTAACTGCACATGTGAGAAAAAAAACTAAATACTAACCCCCGCAATGTTACCCGTAAAAGAGTACACACAGATCATAGTAATGTATTTAAAGTGACATATGGTTCATTAATAAATTATCCATCACTAGACTAAATGATATCTTTCATATATTCACAATATAATCACATGAAGGCAAATACCTTCGGGGACACTCTCGTGCCTCTATTAGTAAATTCACATGAATTCCTCACCTGTCGGATTTAAAATACAATAATACACACACATGAGAATAGGGGATCAATAAGAAATCGCACCATCGAGTAGTCCATACCAAAACTCACTTGATGGATCGGATCATCAACCTATCTCATCACGAAGTCCAGATCGACTGAACATATGATCAATACATAAGATCTCTATGACGGCATGTGTCAACAACCAGGTGTGCTATACATGATCACAATCTCCGAATCAACCATGTGTGTGTGTGTGTACGTTCATAGGATATCATTGCGCTCACGCCTCTACCTAAAACCTCCTGAATCCCTTACTCCGAATATGCTAACTACAATGAGGTTTATTCCACTCCAAATCTACCTTAAATCTCTCCTCAACCTTCTTTAGTTTAATTATCATCTTAAACTGCAAATCAATGTATAAAGTTTCCCACGGATATTGTATACTAAGAAAACCTAAAATACAATTTTTAGGCCAAATAGTTGCTGCTTGAGAAAATCTTCGAATGACTTCCAACGTAATTTGAATGAAAACCTAGTTTTCGTTCGAAAGAAATAGTAACCTCATTCAGAAGAAACCACCCATTTCGAAGTAATTAGACTTCATTCATGTTAATGAACCCAACTAACAATTATTTGAAATCGACAGTTTCCTCGAAGTAAATTAATAAATGAACAAAACCACCCATCTCGAATTAAATTAAATAGTTTCGATTTACAGATCTATGGTTATAACTCATGATTTAGGATTCAATTTATAAACAACAATAAATTCTAAATCGTGAAATCTAATAAAATCAAAACTATTTAATTATTTTTCTCTTTAAAAGTACAAGTCTTCACTACAGAGTTAAATTAATATTACTTATAGTTAACCCAATAAACATACATAATTAAGATAATCGGATTCAATCCTAAACATACATTCGAAATCCCAGAATTTAAACATATAAAATGAAATTATAAATAAGTTACAGATAAACAAGTGATATAACAAGATATTTCTTTCTATAAACAATAAACAACAAGTCACTACTCAACGATCCTTGTTTCGCTTCTCCCAAATTCTCCTTAAGCTCCCCCATAAGTCTAAGGATTATAGAGTTTGTCTATTATGTGTAAAGTAATTAATAAATGAGGTTAATATCCATCAAATATTGCTTAATCATACGGGAATATAATAGGACTATATTCGGGCCCCTAAATAAGACCAAAATACTATCCAAAATAGCCTAAGGGTATAACTAACCCCGGGCCCAACTTAAGACTTTAAAAACATATAATCGGGTCTCCGTATCACTCTAGAGTCCTCTCCAAATAGAAGTACCTCATAACTCACGATATTATCCCACAACGTAAAATAAAACATCCAATTAATTATTTTACATATAACCGCATATAGTCTAAGTTAATTAATTTCACCGATTAATTAAATATAACATGCGACAAAAACAAATCACATAACATGAAAATTTAATTATCATCTAAATATGCATTTTATTACTAATTCCCTTATGAAATAATTAATTTTAGATTATTAACTTATTCTCATGATTAACAATCATTTAAACAATACCAAAATACGAGGTTTTACACCACTTCTTACAAATTTTTATTGTTAACCCATTTATTTCCTAAAAATATTTTCTAGATATTCCTAAGTAGGAGCAACAGGGTTACGTAGTCAAATGAATTTCTAGGTTTTACTCATTAGTGTAGGATGCTACTTCTTTTCCAATTGTTTCAATCAGCCATATAAAAATCTCAACAATACAATATCTAATTCTGAATACAAACACATCTCATATAATCTCAAACTCGAGAAAAATCATCAATAAACATAATTGTCTAAACTGAAATATAAATAAATACAAGATGTAAAGGAGCTATACTTTTTGATGCTTTCACCCTAGGAATGATGAATATAATGTTGTTAGAGATACTCCTCCAACTAATAACCCAAGTATATGTAAAAAAATGACCTAAGACCTGAGGAAAATAGTTCAACAACGAGGATTCAACCCAATAAGTCTATAGTGGGTAATAATACAATTACATTTGGGCCACAATAATAATAACATATCTTTGTCCCATATTCTACTGGCTTTTAAGTTATATAAGTTACTTACCTAATTAACCTAAATAAACATGCGTATAGACTTTATCCTAAATGCTATAATTATTAAGTATATGTATCATCCTCCAAATCAACTTTCCATGTACATATTTTCAATCAGTAACAACCCTACACAATGGGCTACAAATACCTTCTCGTTAATTTTATTATTCACCCAATCGTTCTTCCTTAACTGACATTCTAAAGATAACCCAAACCCCAAGGATTCTAAATAGTTATCTACCCTCAAACCCATTGTTAATATACTTAGAATAATCCATCTTAAAGTCTCTAAGAGGAAACTAGTTCAAAGCTTAAGCTAAAAGCCAACCAAGCTAAAGGTCTGTAAATTATCAAACTAGGCTAAATTTGTGAAGGGAATCAATTCTAAAAAATGGGGAATCGATTCTCCCTTTAGTCAATAACTCAAAATCATGAAGGGAATCGATTCTCATCCTTGAGAATCGATTATGCCCCCACATACCTTGACAACTTTATCTTAACTTTATCTATGGCGGCTTTAACCCAACTCAAACAAACTTAAAGCCTCTAAAACACAACAAAACCCCTCCTCCAACCAAGTATTCAACATATTTATGCTTAAAACATATTTATACATTATTTAAAGGTATTCTTACAAGTATTGATGTTCGATTTTAAGATTAAGCCAATTGAACCTAACTCCATCTTCTTCAAGTGAAAGATTTCCATTAGCCTATGAATTTTTATCACATAACTCAACAGACTTATGGATTTGACATATTTTCACATATAGTATTCATATCTAATGTTTATAAGTTCCGATCACAAAGATTCATGATTCGATTCAAGGATTTATCAATAAAACTACACTTGTTCTTCAAGGTATGATTATGGCTTAAAATGTAATTAACTCAAATTACGAAAATTAATTATAATGTGATTTCTAATCATATTTAATGAGTTCGGTGATAGAATTCAACATATCACCATTATTCTAACATAAACCTAAACATATTCTTAATTAAAATAAATTTTCCATAGAATGATTGAACAATCAACTCCAAGTTCCCGTATAACAACCCCATTATTTTCCACATACTGGTTAGCCATTCCAATACGTCGAAGATAGGGCACGTTATCAATCTATACCATGCTCAGCATCAACATAAATATAAAATACTTGGAGTGAATTAAAATCCATCCACATCAAGTGATAACTAAAACAACAAAAGCTATGCATAATTAATGTCTGAAAACATCCAACTATGAAAGACTCAATAAATCTAAGCTCTTAAAACCAACTGAAATAAATAAATAACTGGGGATCACGGTCCATACGATCTCTGGAAGTAAATAACTAAATTCAAACTAAAAAAATAGCAACCTATGCTAGAATCAAAAGGTCTGGGTGCAGGGAATCAAATAGAGCTGCAAGTCTGATTCTCCTTCGCCATGTGGATTCTGTCTATGAATGCTTGGAAAATAGTTTTATATGATTTGGGTCATCTCATTAAAGTTGAAAGAAATATCTTTATATCAATAATAAATAATCAGGCGATTCATTTATAAAAACATGCCATCACATCATTTCTCACATGCAACAAATATCTCACCCATCACCTAAGTGAAATACTACGCTCATGTCCTAAATCAATGGAATCAATTATACTTAAAGTCTCTATAGCTAGACTAATAAAAGAATAACTAATAATCAATATGCAATATGCAATAGGGATGTAACTAAACACATGTGTAAGAATATAATCCAAATATCAATCCCCACAATGTCACCCACAAGCACAATATACACAGTCTTATGAATACATAACATAAATGTGATACGAGGTTCATTTTAATAAATGTCCATTGATAGACTAATATAACTATTTTATAGTTCTCAAATATACATCACAAGAAGGCAACTACCTTCAGGGATCATCTCGTGTTTCTAGTGATAAATTCATAAAAGTCCCTAACCTAACGGACTTAAACATAAAATACACATATATGAGAATGGGGGATTAATTTGCAATCACACCACCGAATAGTCCCATATAAAATCTCAATAGATAGATCGTATCATCAACCTCTCTCATCATAAAGCATAGACCAAATGAACGTATGATCGAAATATACCACACCCCCACGAGTAACAGTATGCTCACACAAATCAGGATATATATATATAGAGAGAGAGAGAGAGGATATCGTTGCACTCCTGCGTCTACCTAAAATCGCCCTAAGCCCCAATGTCATATTGAACTAATTAAATTGAGGTATATATTACTCCAAACGTATATCAAATTTTAATTTCACTATTCTAATATTTAAATCTCATATTGAACTTCAATTAAGTGTATAAGAATTACTCGCGAATTAATTATAAAACTAAAACCAAAAACCATCCTTAAGGCATAAATTATTGTTGTTTGCCCAACTCCTACGAACGAACTCCTAACTCGTTCGAGCGAGAATTACCACCTATTTAAATGAGATTGACTTTGTGCATCTCCTTTGTGCTAGAAAATACAAAGCCGAATTAAACCTCAATTAATGAACACTAACCTTTTCTCCAGTAACCAAAACATCATCATATCTAACAGTAATTACGGGTTTATGATGCTAAATGACTTTTAACAACTATTTAAGATTTAAATCATCAAATAAGCTTTAATTATTCAAAGCAATAGATCCAAACATCAAATTAATATGGGAATTCAACTTATACATAAACAAAATCCTAAAGAATGAGTTTTAATCACGTAATCATGTAAAAAAACGATCCAATTTAAGGTTTTTCATTAAAAATATTAAGTCTTTCTAAATCAAAATTAGCTAGAAAAATCCCTATTAACCTAAATGATAAACATGCTTAAGATATAATATTTAAATCCTAAATACACGTTCTAAATCCCAAAACTAAAATATAACATGGATTATAAGCAAAATTACAGATTATAAATGTGATATAGCAAAATATTTCTTACTTGAAAGTATGAATGACGAATATCTACACGCGACCCTTGTTCCGTCTTCTTCCAAGATCTCCTTGGGTTCTCACAAAGGTCTAGAGGTGTTGGATTTATTTCTTTAATGTGAATTATGTGCTCTAGTTTACACCCAATAGTTGTTTATTCCAAGTTTCTATATTCATATTCTTTACTTGGAGTTTTGGCACCGGTTTTCTCTACCGAATTCAAGAAGAGACGTTTCGGGTTTGCTTCTACACCCCATCACAAAGAATACTTTTGTTGAGATTCTACCCACTTGGAGAAAGGCTCCATGCTTGGGTGACGGTGACCATATAAAGTCCCATCGGTGGATTCCGAGACCGCGGTGGTGTTCCGAGGTTGTTCGCTAGGAAGAGGTTTCTACGAGAAGGAGCGTCGAGGCTTGAGAGGGATCGAGTCAGTCGTTGTAAGTCTATCTGTCTTGTAATTGTAATTCCATATCTAGTGGACTTGTGGCTAGGGCCGTCCGAGGTTGTTTCCCATCTTGGGTTTTTCTTCGTACATCTCGGCGTAGTGTGACATTGTTTATTTTATCTTGCACAATAATTTAGAATCCATGTTTAGGATAATTTCAAGATAAAATTTGGTTTAATTATCACACTCATTTTATTTGGGACTTTATTAAATATTGGGTAAATTTGGTTTATTCAAGTCATTTGCTAAAATTGGTTTCGCCTAACTTTGTTTAAATATGAAAATTATGACTTAGGCAAATTCTAGGACTTGAGTTAATTAAAACTTGTTTTTGTTAATTTTTGGAAAGTTGAACCATCACACTTATATACGCTTCCGCATCTGTTGAGTTTTAATATACAAAGGAAATTATTTTACGCTTTCAAATTGGTATCAGAGCCAAAAACGATAAATTATTTCGTTAAGATCTTTTAATTTTTTGGCTAAAATGGATTTTTCCCCATTTTCAAAATTTCCTATTTTCGATGGTTCAAACTAGGCGTATTGGAAAGCGCGAATGAAATCGACACTAAAATCTATCGACGAGAGAGTTTGGATGTCTGTTGTTAACGGGTACTCCCCACCAACTTACTTAGTTGAAAATGAACGTGTTATCAAACCCGCCGATAGATGGACTGAAAATGAGTTTAAACTTGCTAATTTTAATTTTCGTGGTTTAAATGCCTTGTTTAGCGCTGTCGCACCGGATGAATTCCGACGTATTATGACGTGTGAAACCGCTAAAGAAGCTTGGGATATTTTACAATTAACTCATGAAGGAACTAGTGTCGTTAAAGCTTCTAAACTCCAAAATCTCACCACTCAATTTGAAACTATCAAAATGGATGAAAAAGAAACTTTTGACAAATTTTATGCTAGACTTTCTGATATTGTTAATTCATCCTTTAACTTGGGAGAGAAAATACCTGACGACCATGTTGTAAAGAAAATTTTGAGGTCCCTACCCGATAGATTTATTCCTAAAGTGACCGTTTTAAATTCTTTACCCACTTTAGCCTCTACGAAATTAGAAGAGCTTGTAGGTGATTTACAAACCTATGAACTTGATATGTTTCCCTCTAAAAATGAAAAGAAAATTGAAAAGGGCGTTGCTTTAAAAGCCCGAAAAGAGGTCAAACAAGTAGTAGAGAGCGATAGTGATAGTGACTCGGAAGATATGGCTTTGTTTGCTCGTAAATTTAGAAAATTTCTTAAATTTAACAAAGATAAATATAAAAATGATTTTAAGAAATTTGACACTTCTAAACATGATAAAAGCGAGAAGATTTCTAAAGCCGAGAGGATCCCTAAAACTAGTAATGACAATTTAGATAGGGACGAGTCTAACAAGTGTTTTGGTTGTGAAGGTTATGGCCATTGAGCTTATGAGTGCCCCACTAAACTAAGGAAAGAGGGTAAACGACCCACTGCATATAATGCAACCCTTAGTGATAGTGATAAGGAAGAAAAGCCCGATTCCCCCACTAAGAAAAATTTTGTGGCTTTTATGGCTAGTCATGTGAGTGATAATGAGAACTCATCGATTGATGACACGATAGCACATGCCACTTCCAAGGTCATTGTTCATGATTCCCTTATTTTTAATGATAGTGAGAGTGGAGAAGAAAGAGAGAGTGAAAATGAAGAAGAGGTTGATGTGAGTGAACTTCAAAATGCTTTTCATGAATTATATAAAGAATCTATTAATTTGAAAAGAACTAATTTGAAGTTAGAAGCTTGTTTAAGAAAGAGTGTCAAGGTCGTTGATGATAGTGCCTTAATAGAAGACCTTAGGACACATGAGAGGACTCTTCAAGAGAAGCTTAACTATGTAGAAGGCGAAAGAGATAGCCTTAGGGGTTTAATGGAATCCTTGAAAAAGGAGCTTCTTGCTTTTGAAGAGCGAAATGTTTTACTAGAATCTAAAATTTCTAAATTGGAAAAGAAATTCAAAGATTCTAGTAATGTCAAATTTGATTTGGAGTGTCGTTCGGAAAAACTAGATAAAATGTTAGGAACGGTCCAAATTAAAAATGACACGTGTGGTTTAGGCTTCAATACTTGTAATGAATTTTCTTATAATGCCAAAACCACTGTTTTAGGAGAATCGTCTAGGAAAGATTTTAGAGATCACTCCTTAAGAAAATCTTTTCGACATGTTCTTACTTGTACACATTGTGGTCGAAAAGGTCATCTTAGGAAATTTTATTTAGATCTTAAACGAATTCCTAGAGAATCCCATTGTAAAGTAACCACGTTAGCTAACGTTCCTACACCCCAAGATAGTCATGCTTCATTAATTTGGGTTAGGAAATCCGACTTGGTTGCCTTACAAAATAGGGATTTTGATTCTCATTTACTTTCACATGCTTCCTCCCTTGCTAAATCTAAAGGATAAATGTGTTAGTGTTTGCATACTTTAGCGTTTGTACTTCATGTCATATTCATATGCTAAATGTATGCTTGTTTAGTCATTTTCTAGTCATTGCTTTATTTCATATCACATGCTAGAAATCATGGCTTGTTTATCTTTTTGTATTATATCTTGTGTTTGATTTAACTGAAAAAATATAAAAAGATTTTTGTTTATCATTTGTGTTTTTATTTATTTCATTTAAGCTTAATGAAAAATACAAATGATTTTTGTTTAAGTCTTTTGAGTATATATCTTTATTTTTGATTAAAAATGTTAAAAACTCAAAAATATTTTGTTTTGTGTGTATTTTAGTTTGACATACTTTATGTGGCATATACTTGTGTTTGAATCCCATCATTTACGCTCCCACGTGGCTAGAACTTTTGGTTTAGATTTTCAATCCTTAAAATGTTCTTTACCATGTTTTCTATGGAGTAGTTGGATTTTGTATTGTTTAAATGGATTCTATTTCTATATGCCTCTTTTCACACATGCACGAGCTCTTTTGAAATCTTAATGTCACATGTTATATTTGAGCTTTTTGAGGTGTTCTCCTATCAATCTAGTCATCTACATATCTATGACCTAGGAGGACTAGTGCATGTCAAAATCCGTTGCATGTGAGATTTGTGTGAAAAATAAAAACATGATAAATTAATATATGCACGGGGAAGGGCTCCGAAAGGATGAATTAAATCCTTTGCGATAGTAAGCCACCGTTGATTGGATCTAAAAGAAATACGTGATCCAAAGGCCTAACAACAGAATATTTGGCATTAAACAGAAAGCAATTGCCAAGGCCTATGTTTGATTGATATATTCATTCAAAAATAAAAGAATTTATATGCTCATTGAGGGAGAATTGGATGGTATATCAACGGTTTGCACAATGTCCGTTTATCCTAGTTGTCTTTAATGTCATGACTCTATTTGGTTTGTAGAATCATCATCATGCTAGGCTTGTATACATTGTGTATGTTTGTTCATTGAGTTCAATCTTTATATTGTCACATGAGGTTATATTTAACTGTGATGAAGTTTGCAATCAAATGAGAACTCCGTGAACGTTTCTTAAGTGTTTGGGTCTAAATTTAATTGTTGCTAGTTCACACCCCTACACTTCCGTTTCCATATGACACATTTTTGCCATACGAGTGTGCAAACTTATTGTATTTTGTGTCATGTGTGTGTTTATATCTGTATATATATGCAAGTGCTCTATTGGTATATCTTTAGTATCTATATATATGATATTTATTTGTCTTTGCCTTGCTTTTATTGCCCATATGCTTTCATGTCTTTTCACTTTAAGCTTCCACATGTTGTTTATTAGTTCTTTATCCTTTGCCTATTCCCGAACAAAAAGGGGGAGAATGATGATAGGGGGAGAAATGGTATCTAATCCTATTATTATCGTATCTTAGTTTGAGGGAGATTTATCTTAGGGGGAGACGTCTTTCTAAGTAGGTCATGTGTTTGATAAAGGGGAATAATTAATTAATTGCATTTAATATTTTGATATTCCCTATGCATTTGATGAGTTTGTTTAAGTGTGCAGGAATTATTCTAAAGCGGCATCTTTCTATGGCAAAGCGTTTGATCCTTGGGTTGAGTCAAGTTTGGGTGGGTTATGTTTTGAGTCTAGTGAGCTTGATGGCCCTTTAGGATTTTTGTTTGGTTTTTGTCCCGGAATAGCCAAAGGGGGAGATTTGTAAGGACACAAATTTCCAATTGAGTCCATATATAGTTTTGGCTCAATTCCGGACAAAAACATTTATTCATAGGAATGTATTTGATTGTAATATTCTCAAGCCTATGAAGTGTGTGTTGAAGACGTAGCGGCAAAGAATATAAAGCTTCATCAAAATGCCGGTTTGCGTGCCTTGTTTCTACGTCATCAACTAAGGTTCCATGCTCCCAAGGTATGAATGTAACTATATTTATATAGGAGCTTGGAACAAAAGTTATTGGGTGTTAGGTGTAATAAAAACTGCATTTTATTTTCAGAAAGAATCAATTAGAACTTTAAAATAAGTATATAAAAGTTTCCGGGCCAAAATCGAATTTTACAAACTTTATGTTCGTTCGTTAGAAATGTCGTTCGAATGAGTTTTTTCGTTCGAACCAGGTTTCGTTCGAACGAGTTTTTCGTTCGAACGAGTTTGCCACCCTAAACTGGTCAGTCGTTCGATATGTCGTTCGAACGAGTTTTTCGTTCTAACGAGGTATCTAACGAGATTCTAACGAGCCCAGGCTGGTCGCTCGTTAGAAGTCTCGTTCGAACGAGAGTCAAGTTCGTTCGAACGAGACGCCAGGGCGGGAACAGTTTTGAGCAGTTTTTGGCAGTTTTCTCCCACATTCCCCACTTGGTTTTTAACCAACTTTTTCAAGACTTAATATGTGCGGGAAACACATTTTTCCAATCAACTTTTCCATTCCATATCCATCTCTGAGAGAGAGTTTGAGAGCTAATTTATTTAGGGAAAATGTTCATGCTTTGAGTGTTAATTTATTTAGGGAAAATGTTTTGAAATGTTTAAACATCATATAAAAAATCCAGCAAAAAAAATAATTTTTTTACTATTTTAAAAAATTGGTATGCAGCGTTGGTATGTACCGTTTGGTATGTATAGGAGACTCGCACTGTATATATATATATATATATATATATATATATATATATATCAATTAATTAATTAATTATACATACTAATTAAATATAGTACGCGGTACAAAGAAATCACATAACATGCAAATTTAATCATCATCTAAATATGCATTTATTATTACCAATTAACTTACATAATAACTAATTCCAATTTATTATGTGTTCTCACCACTAATATTAAATAAATACCAAAAATACGGGGTATCACATCCCTAACTTCTCTAAGCCCTAAACCTCCATCTCCAAGCTAGGGTTTCACCACCTCTTTCTTGGTCTTTAGGGTTCTCCCAAAAGTGTATTGGGCTAAATGAGTTAATCTATTAGGTTATAATAAACTAGTACGCATGAAATTAAGCCTAACCCCAAAAGTAACTCCAACTAAAAGGCCTAAAACATGCTCCAAATGCCCTTAAACTTGGACCAAACCAATTACCAACCTAACAGACTTAATTTCCACCATTTTAAATAAAAAACTGAACTTCCTAAGCATCCCAAAAGTCAACCTATAATATAACATCTTTAATAAATTAATTTCCTCAATAAATCAGTTTATTAAGCTGGTACGAGTCCATTAAATTAAAACTTAATTATTAATATATTACGTGTGACTCAGCATTATAAGAAATTAAATCACGATCGGCGGGGCTCGTTATTGAAGAAATAATCTAAACAAGAAAAATCCCTACACCTAGTCCCTGACCATTCTATAGTCTCCCATAATACTGAGTCGCTTAACATATTTAATTAATATATTAGCGTGTATTCTGCCAGATCCCAAAAGGTGTCACATGCAAATAAAAGCTCATCACTATCCAATAATTAATATTTATTAATATATTAATTACTATAAAAATTTGCAGTATTTCATTCCTCTCACCTTAAACAAGGAATTTTGTCCTCAGAATTCGATCCCCTTATACATCTAACTCGTAGGCATAAGAATATCTTGCTTGATGGCATCCTCACATGAATATATAAGAATTCACTCTTTCTTTTACCTAATACACTTTAAGGTCTCTTGTCGTAATTCGTGTTCAATTAATACTCAAATCAAACTAATCTAATCATTAAAATGTCAACTTGCCCCTTAGTAACTCCCCCTGTCATGTATCTGTGGAAGACATTGTGCATACGCTAGCGGTGATCGGGTAAGGTCACTTGACATCAGCCTCACTCCATTTAAGATTATGAAAAGGACATATGAATCAAAGTGAGAACTCCTCTTTGGAATCCAAACTTCACAATTCACTTCATCAGGTAGATCTTTAAAATCACCCGATCTACCTCCTAAGACCACAAATCACACTCCTGTTTGTATCCAAAGTTCTTTTTCTTGCTTCGATTGTCTTCATATGCTCTATTATGAACATCATCTCCTTCAAGATGTTTCGAAGATATCCCGACACTAATAACTTACTGAATCTTAGATCTAATCAATTTGTTCAATCTAACTTAAATGACCCATATAGCTCCATGTCCCATTTGGGACCTCTGTACTCCACGAGAAAATCAAAGGATCTATTATTTCACTTTTACACTGAAAATTGATTACAATTCTAATTCTTCAAATGTCTCTAATGTTTTACCTTCACTACTGGTACAGACACACCTAGCCTTCAAGTGAGCTATTAACAGCATAACCTCACCATAAATATCGTTCCTCAAATTACTGTAAATTTGATTAATTATGGAATATAAGGTGAACCACGAAACACGCACCTCAGCCAAAATTACCTTTTATTGCCCGACACTCTTTGTCACAAACATTCTCCCTTAAAAAAAATCGAATTTTGAGGAAAATAAATAAAGGGTGCTCCTCCCACTTACATCTTACGTTCCATCCATTAATATAGAGTTCAACACTTGAGCCAGAACCACTCACGACCCAAAATTAGGTGTAATGGCTACCATTACTACAAAAGCTTCCACTTTAATAGAAGGCTGTTGCAAAACACAATGAACTGATCCTCGTATGATCGAAATGTACTACATGACAGCTTCATAAATATGGATGGAGCATTGGTCGACCCAACAACATGACGTGGATGAGCACGATACATATTATATTAGAAAACTACCGTCGAGATATTCTTATCCCATTTCTACAACTTATGATAAATCGATCATAATACATTCATTATAATAAAGACACTTCCCTTAAATGATCCAACATCTCATTGATACACGATAACAAACACTTGTTCTGCATCTTGACCTTATCGTCTCCCAGTGGTCCACAAATAAACTTAATGAACAATGCATCCTTTAACAATTAGGATTGGATCTTCCTCATTTTAACTTACTCCTCTAAATAAGCCCTTGGATAAAAATTTAGGTGTCTTTTCTCACGACACTCTTCAATCTCTAACTCTAGCTAATAAGGTTCTCATGCAATGGCCTAATGCTAGTGCCAACACTTAGGCTATAATTAATCTCTTATGTAGGTAGTAACTCGGTACCACCTAAAATATCACGGGAAAAATTATAGAATATCGATAATATCTTTACAAAATTGTAACCCTTTGATGTGCTCATATATATACATACGTTTATGCCAGATCCTCCCTCAAGCCTAAACATAACTATAAGAAACATCCCCTGCCTGAAATGACAGTCATAAAAGCCTACTTGCAGTAGTCTATATAAGCGTACTATATAGCTACTAATCACTACTAAAAAATAAAATCAAAAGATCACATGTCTAAATCAGTAACGCAGATGAATACTAAGTTGAACAAACTCAGTGATGTAAGTCAAGCAACACTACCCATATGGGTCTTCACCTATAAAGAAAACTCAGCGATGAAAATTTAAGTATCTCAAAATTATAGTGAACATAGTATTAATGAATGAATGAGAACCCTCAGTGTCCAAATACGACTCGTTTGCATGATTGATAAACATAAATGTTACAATATCTTAGTGGCCCCTAAGGCATATACAAACTAATTAGTTTCATTCTCCACAAGTGTAATAATTTCCTTTAAAGAAACTATCAAAATAGGGGCACTGGTGGAGGCCCTGTTGACCCCATCTCTATGGTTAGTTCTGCTAAAACTGGTTTTATTAGCCCTGTCCTTATTGGCCATAATGCCCTTAGCTCTAGTGACCATAATAACTCACATTATATACTCTTGGGAACCTCTTAGGGTCTTATCCCTTGGTGTGGTACCTTTTACTAATGAAGATCTCCCTGGCTCAGGCTACACTACACCATCTATAATCTTTCGGGCCTCCTCCGACCTCAGTCTTCTCAATCTTAGGAACCATATCCTTTTGATAGTTGTAATGATCATGGAGATGTAGGTAGGAAACTTCCACCACCCGAGCGCAATTGGTGAAAAACGGACATCAAATAACACCTGCCAAATCCTTCGCGTAATGTTTCTACTAATATGATATGTCTTGTTTTCTTTTGTATCAATCTCTTCTAGTGCAAAAAGAGAAAGATGGTTAAACTTTCCCCTCATACAGGGCTACCACACGGTTTATTTGTCATGTGGTTATGGATGGTGAATGGAAAACACTTCCCCTCAAACCTTATAATCAACACATACTAAAAGTCTCATACCTAATGTAACACCCCGTATTTTCAGAGCATTTAGAATTTAACTAATTCGAGTATTTTTAGTTACCCGTGTACAGTAATTTAATTAAATAAAATATCTTATGTTTATTAAATATTGACCGGGAGAGATTATGATTAATATTTACGGAATAAATTTATTTAGTGTATGGTAAATAACATGTGATAAGTATTATATTTCGTAGTGAGTAATATTGATGTAACTATGTTATATCTCAATTGGGAGTTAAGTGTAGACTGTGTTAAGGTCGAGATGAGAAATTTATGTATAGTGAATCGAATGGCGATTTTGAAGTCATGATGGATTCCAAATGGGTCGACATAGTCAGAAAAGTATACTAGGAGGTTGTGTTTAGATCTTGGGACATTTTTAGACCAACCCGACACTATATAAGTGTGTTTTGGTCATTTGGGAATTTAGGGTTGATGGAACTCCAAAAATTAAAATTTATTTTATCCTCTTGGGTATGAAGGCTAGGGTTTCAACACTTGGTAGAGAAGAGAGGCCGTAGGAGAGGGTAGGAGGAGAGTTCTCAAGCCACCCAACACCATTTTTCACCACCGATGTCATCAGAATCAAGAATGGACCAAGAAGGATACACCTCCATCATTTACCAACAAAATCAGACTTTCAAACACAAGGCAAGTGTTTAAACTTGCAATTTTTGAGTACTTATATTACCCATGATAGTGTTGGGTTTATATTGCATGAAAAAAATATGATTTTTGGGATGAATATTAGGTTTTAATTCATGCTTTATTGGGATATGATCTATGGAATCAACCTCCTATTAATATATAATGAAATATGAGATTTAGGATTTAAAAAGAATGATATAAATATGGGATCTTGAAGATAAATATGTAAGAAAGTAAACCTAAGGTTTATAGGAATAAAGTGAGAGTTTAATCTTGGTGAACATGAATTCACGATGATTTGAGAGTAATCTTACGTTAGAAACTATTTAAACATTTTTATTTGAACTCTGGTTAATTGGGTTGGGATTTTGGATGAGTTTCCTGGCGGGTTGATTGTGGAAAAATGGAAGAAAGATGTTTTCGAAGAATAATATGCCCAAGATCGATCGATCGATCGAGGGATGTCGATTGATCGATGGGTCGATCAATCAATCCATTTTGTCGATCGATCGACAGTTGCTGAAAATGGTATATTTATTTAATTTAATTAGTTTTCATTACCAACGATTATGAGGGACTTTGGTAATGTTCTATTAACTAATTAAGGACTGAGAGAATATCAGTAGACTTATAGCTATAACTCACCTTAGTCTTAATAAAAAAATGAGATTAGAACAGACGAAACAAAATGATTGTGTTAAGTATCGAGAATTATAAATAGCGTTACGTGAAGCGTAGATGATAACCCAAGATTGTTACCAGTAGGTTTGTGATGTATTTACTATTGAAAATAATTAAAGGGTAACTACGACCCTTAGGGTAGTAAGTGATACTCGGGAAAAATGAGAAACTAATATTATGTGCAAATCTTTCATACATTGGGTATTCAGGACATACGGAAAATGTACTAGTTATATTTATAGGTTGTGTGTATACCTATGCTGGATATATATTTATAAGTTACGTGTATACCGATACTAGATATACTTATAGGTTGTGTGTATATCGATTCTGGATATATATTTATAGGTTGTGTGTATACCTATAATTATATGTGAACATACCTACGCTGCCTACTATTACGGGAGGTTCCACGCAGTGGGCGATCCTACCTTGGCGATGCCAATGAGGTCTGGATATGTGCCCCAGAACATAGAACTTAGGGCGATTCAATATTTGAGTGTACAATAGTGGGACTGACAGGTTATTTGGGTACGCTAGGTATAAGCATATCCCAAAGGCTTATAACTATGTCCACCTCCATCATGTGCTTATTGATTTATAGTTCGAGGTGCCATTTCAAACCAATAGTCCTTGATTTTGTACGTGAGGTACATTGACTCGATAGAAGAGTATGCTTGCATTTACGGTACTCAGTCTGGGAATGCTATAATTGTATATATAGATGGTGTGTTATATATACAGAGACCTATGAGGTGTTCTACTCTTGTGTTGTAGTATCGATATAGATAATGTGCTTTCAAAGTAACTTAAGAAAGAGAAACTTAATTAATGGTTCAAATATAATATTCGATAAATATTAATTATAGTTTTACGGTAGCGTATCGTATGGGAGGTACGGGTGAGCTAAGCTTGCTAGATGCTTTGGGACTAGTTAGGATGGGTAGCATAACTAGGTGGGTTTAATAAAAAACGTTAGGTGTGCACTATAGTTGAGAAGTGAAAAACTCAAGAGAGTGCACGTAAAACTAATATGTGTATAATAACTGCTCTAAATGCAATTTAAATACTTGCTAAATACTTTTTCATTTATTTTGGGTTCTGAACCGTGTCAAAATATTTTACAAAACCTTTTAAGTGTCCAGTTACGGGGACACCAAACAGAATGATTCATTTTAGGGATGCGTAGCTACAACTCTTATGGAGGCATGCAGGACTTATGTAGACGCTTCAGTCATTTCATTCCTAGTTCAAGATCTAGATTCAGTTATTTCATTTAGGGCATGCTGCCCATTCAGATCAGAATTTTTTAGTTGTATTTATTCCATTCATTTGCAGACTATGTATTGAGATTCATTTCATTTCAGTTATATTTATGGTTTGGATATTGGATTTAGGAACCGATGGTTTATTCGACATGTATTCAATTATTTATTTAGTCCTATGAGGTTATAGACTTCAATTATTGTGTGAATGATTTATGTTAATTTTGTTTTGTCGATTTTTATGGGTATTGTTGTTTAATAAAAAGATAAAAATTGACACCGACTGATTTCACTTAGGTGGTTAGTAATTTAAAAAGTTTTCAAAAGTGATGCTAAGAATGAACCAAATGAGATTCCTGTTTATTTTGGTAAAGTACTGATCACTCGTGATTGAAATAGGCTGGGTGTCATAGATTGTATCAGAGCATCAGGTTCTAGCATCTTTAAGATCTGTGTGGACTTACTACGTTTTCAGCATTGTTTTTCTTTGATGTAAAGCCCTATGCTTAGGATTGTTGATTCTTATTACAAATTTCATTCTCATGCTATTATGTATAGTTGATGCAAATGATTTACGAGTTCGGTTGGGCTTCATATACGAAAATATATAGGATGACCAGCGAGGACCATTAGGAGGACTACATGAGGAGAGGTTCAGTCGGAGCCACCCAGTATTTTGGGAACGGTGACCGCAAGTCACCACTTTTATTAATCAGGAAGTTGATGCCATGATAACCACTAGGGCGCAGTGATTACCCAAGTACCGCCATAGTCAATGGTAGCCCAGATTGAGACTCACCCAATATAGTCGGTAAGGGAGAGAGTCAAAGGGGTTTCCAAAGGGCCATCCGCCAGAATTCAGGGAAAATGCAGAAGTGTGAATGGCCAATGGAAGGAGATCATACAAATGCGATTGTGTATGAGTGAGTGCAGTGACACTCGGGATTAAATTTTAGGCTAAATTTTTAGCTTATAGGAGCAACGTTGTAGTGATGGGAGTTAGTCACCACATCTAAGGAGAGATGCCATGAATATCAAGGGATTTAGGGTACGATTTGACCTCAAATCCTTTCATCAGTTATTTAAATAAATAGGCAAAGGAAATTTCATTGTTTATTACAAAAGGTTCGAACAGTGGTCGAACATGAGAGAGAATTTACTTGTTTAAGCGAACCTCGTACCCGATGAGGTAAGTAGGGATGAGGAAAGAGTTATTAAGTATGATGATGGACTCATGAGTATAAGTCGCCATAACTTATGGAAAATCCGACTTGGACGACTTATGCATATGGAGTCAATGTCGTACTTTTAAAAATTTAATATAAATGCTTCCATGTGAAGAGAGCTAAGAGATTTGGAGAGTCTAGTCAACAGAACAAGAATGAATGCAATTGGTGATAGTAAGGCACCATAGGGAGATACCCAGTAGGGTACCCATTTAAATGATTTCGAATTCATGGAATTCCTAGCAAGTGACAGCGGATTTTGTTAGGGCCATAAGGGCCAGCATTGTGCTCTATAGGGCTAGCAGAGCCAAAGGAACAACAAGGGTAACAATCGAGGCTAAGGTAATCGGGTTCGAGAGAAGGATAACCCCGACATGACCAGTGGGGTCAGAGATAGGGGAATGGAAAAAAGAGGTTCCTTATGTGTGGAGAGTAGGGCCATATATGTTGATCTTGTCCGTAACAAGTTAGGGGATAAGAGTGAGATGCCCGACAGGGGCAATAGATATATAAGTTTTTGATTCAGTTGGATGAGAGTATTATATCCAAGAACAACTTGAACCGCTAATGTTGTTGGTGAGTGAAAGTATGGATTTTTATCCTTGGGTAAATGGGATAAGTTATGCGTGACACGGATGAGTCACAAAATTTTGTTAGCACTAGATTCACGAGTGAGACCCGTTTAGTGGATGTATTGCCAATATTATGATTACGTGTATATATATATATATATATATATACCGATGGGTAGCGGGACTCTATTTGTTTCCACCTGCAAGGGAGCGGGTGCGGGAACTGAGAGGATATGTTTTAGTGTATCTACTTGTATACGAGAGGTATCCTGGGTATGGACCGGTTAGAAATGGTTGGAGCGATGGAGGGCTGCCACAGCAAGGCTATCGTGCTCGCTGCTATAGGGCAGGATATGTGGTTTTGTGATCTTTCACCTGAAAGAGGGTCGATCCCGTGCATATATTATATTATTGAAAAGACTACTGATAGTATATTTGCCTTGTTATATTTTATCTCGACACGTACGGAATTTTACTGAGGTGATTCAGGGTATATCGGGTTTACCGTCGAGCGGTGCGATTTAGCTCGTTATTGATTTAGCACTAGGGACTTAGTATTAGTGTGATCACAGTGTTATATGACTCCTTTAGAGATGTGGGAGTTTATGATTAGTCTTATACGATGGGGGAAATGATTTTGAATGTCCCGATTATATGCTTTGGGCTTACATAACTCGATGACCGACAATTCTTAGTGATAGTGCATCGGAGGAGTTCTTTATTTGAGTTTTATTTCAAGGACGTTCTACGCATGAATCATAATAAATTTTGAGAGTGGGAAGATGTTGTAAAATGCTAAGGCAACAATTTTGAATGTTAATCATTGTACGTGTGGAGAAAACACTTTGAACTGAGAGTTACTATTACAATAGAAGGCAAATGGGGTCGGGTAGTGTGGAGATGGAAGAACTGGGTGAACTTCTAACCACTAGTTGATAGGTGGGGTAATATCAAGAACAATTAAGTCACGAATTGTAAGGCAACTAAGTACAACCTCACTGAATAGACATGTAGAGAGTGCAGGGTCGAGCTTGGTATAAGTATGTTATGTATATGCTGATAGTAATGATTGTGCAGATAGACATGGGGTATAGGGTGTGTGGGCGCCTTGTTTAGTTTGATATCATCTGAGATAAGGGGACGTGTTTATAAATGTGTAATATATATGTCTGTGGGGCAGTTAGAAACATAAGCGAAATGGTATGATGGTAAAAACTTAGTTTGAAAAAAAGATATAGTCCGACTATGTGTTTATTAAGGGGAACTATCACAACTGAGGTGAGTTAAATTACGGTGGAAGCACATGTAAAATGTATCCCTTGATAAGGGAGGACCCCAAAATTTTGGAAAGTAGAGAGGAGTCTTACTTAGTCAAATGCATAAAGTGGCTTGCGCATGGATAAGATGTTGATTTCTACCAAACGAGAAAGAGGCCAGGAAGTGCACAGTTTTAGAGCAGATGCAGGGGCCATGGTTTTGGTATATCCCCCAAAAGAGGAGTAAGATATGCCACATAATGCGAAATGTTGAGCATGTGGATCGGTGTTGAGTTAGACATAATGAAGTTATCTCCAGGTGCACCAATCGTGGACAAAAAAAAGTTGGATCGAAATTATCAACAAGAATTTTATAATAGATTGATGATTCCAGTGACGGAATGGATATGTAGATTGATAAAGTTTATTATTGGATTATCGAAATCGTGAAGAGGTCGGGTTTACCTTTGGGTTTATGGAATGAATCGATCAAAACATAATACTTGTTATTCATTTGGGGTGAGTTATACTATCGAGCAGTATGCCCAACATTTCATTGGAGAGAAGAAATGAATGGCACAAGGCACCACGCAATATTGTTATGAATTAGGATAAGACCCTTGACTCCCACCTCTAATAGGAAGCGTCAAAAGGTGATGGTACGAAGTTGGGTTTTGATTTAGACGTGTCACCTGTAGGTCGATGGGTAGATTAGAGGTGATGAGGATGTTGGAGAATGCGAGAAATGTGTATTATGGATCTTTGAATAATTGGGAGCATTAATTACCACTGGTAGAGTTACGTGTGATACCTTGTAGTAATTTATTATCTGTATGATGACTTTTGAGGCTTTGTACGAAGATCTTATCATCCACCCTTTGGTTGGTTATGATGGATAATCTCGTTGGAATTTATAAGCGTAACCCTCTTTTTCTTTTTTTTTCTTTTTTTTTATAGAAAATAAAGTATGTGCAATATAACTAATAAAGGATGAGATGTTAATGTATATGAATTAAAGTAAAAACTAGATTAAGAATTTATGTAACTAATGCGAAAATAAAGATTTAATATAGAGGAGTATACTTGGACCTTCTTTGGATAATTGAGACATGATCTTGATCGTTGATGAGCTACCTTGAATGTTAGGATGAATGTGGGATGAGAGAGAAGGAGATTTTGCTAAATTGTTTATGAAAATGATGGGAATCAAAGATGGAAAGGAATTTCACACAAGGTGTAAGGACATATTTTTTAAGTCCTGTTTACATTTGAGTATGTCCTATACCGCAACAAACCGTTGAAGACTTATTCAAGATCAATCATGCGTCAAGATGGATCCGAATATCAAAGTTCTTCAACATTAAAGACTTGGCGAGATTAATTTTGGTAAGGTTGGGTTTAAGTACCTTAACAGTTCATTTGGAGTATTGGGATGATTTTTTTGAAATTTGTTCTAAGTGTTTGAGCGGAGTTTTTTGTCAAAAATATTTTTCTAAGTGTTGAGGCAGACTGAAATAAAAAATTATTTTTTCGCTCCAGCCGTTCGAGCAACAAATGAACCTCGTTCAAGTGATATAGCTGTATCACGCGATCTGGTTCTAGTGACGTCATGCCTCATTCGAGCGACTCCTGGTTTTTGTTTGAGCGAGTTGCCGACTTAATTTTTCTATAAATTGGTTTGTCCAGTTTTGTTTTTCTTTAGAATACCTGGGAATTTTAGTCCTACGAAACTGCTTTAACAAAAACATTTGTCTTCTCACTTTTAAGGGTTTTATCCTTTATTTTCAATTCATATCCCAACTGCTATATGTGAATTATTTTGGAACCCAAGAACACAATTTTATTGAAGTTTCTCTTGTTGAGAAGATCTCTACTGCTGATCTAGGTGCCACTTGAGGGAGGTGCTGGGCTGACTAACTACGTATCAATAGGGAGTACTCGTGGGTATTCCTGGGCTGACTGAACTGCGGTTCTTGTGGAGTTACTGCAAAATTCCATTACCGATTTAGGTTGTAGCCTATAAGAGTTTGTTGCGGTAAATTATTTACAGATTTCACTTGTAATCGTTGTAAGTATTATTTGTGAAATAAAAGATTTTGCCCTTCTGGAATTTTTCCTGAAATCTGTGAGTCAGCAAATCATATTTGTTTGTGTTGGCATGATCCACTACACCTAGATGCACGTTTTAGGGATGAATTAATTTGGATTAAAAATTGACACTGATTAAATAAGGTTAACTTGAAAATTTGCGAATTCGGTTTAATCAGTATCGCACATAGCTTTCTCACAAGGAAACTTTGTTGACTGCAAGAGAATGTTGCTGAGATCACAGATATTGATGGATCTAAGGTGTCTTGAGAGTGAGATCACGCCCTCATTTTATACGGTAGGGGGTCTGCCGATCGACAAACCCCTAGCCCTACCAATTGGCAGGTGACCCTAGACACACTACCGATAGGTAGGGAAATGGACCTAACAATCGACAGTCTCGTGCAGATTTTTCTAAAAATATTGTCATAAAACATAATCCTCAAATCCAAATCATGCACGGGGCATATCGTTAAAAAGGTAATTCAAAGACTTTCAAGAGTAATTTGGGTCGCTCTCGAATTCGAGAGTTGACTTTAAACCAAATGGAGCTAAAAAATGCTCGTCGATCCTTTGGATTGGAGATAGTCGGACGGGAATGGATCGTTCGTCCAAACCATAAGTCAGAAATTGCATACGGGGTAGACCATTGGAAAGGTTATGCATGGTACTTCAACGTTCTAAAGAGCTTTTCTTGGTTCAGAGAGTTAACTTTGGCCAACTAGGGCCCGAAAGCGCCCGATGACCTTTCGGAGTAAAACAGGTCATTTTTCGGTACGGTAAGATTAATTCATGCATGAGGCAGACCGTTAAAAAGGGTATTTAGTGCCCTTCGAATATTCGTTTAGTCTTGTTTGAGATGAAGGGTTGACCTTGGTTAAACGAAGCCCGGGAGCGCCCGGTGGCCTCTAGATCAATCTTTGGGGAAAAACGAATCGTTCGTCAGAACGGTTATGTCATTTTTGCGCATGGGGTGTACCGTTGGAAAGGGGTTTCAGTGGACTTTAAGGATCCATTGAGTTTTCACTTTGACGATGGAGTTGATTGGGGTTAAATCGGGGCCTGGGCCTCCAGATCGATTTTTAGTAGTAAAATTATTTGTTTGTTGCCGATTTGTTCATGGGGTGGACTGTTGGAAAGGGGATTCAGAGCCCTTTGAATATTCATTGAGCTTTGTCTCTGATGATAGAGTTAACCGGAGTTAAACGGGACTTAAGAGCGCCCGACAGTCTCTAGATCGGTACTCAGAGTATGACCTAAGGTTTGTAGTGAAATGGGGAAGTTATAGGGACCTAAGGAGAAATTAGTGGGTCTTAGAATTTGGTGTCTAAAGATTCCCTCAATGGGTGATCTTAGAATAAGTGAAAGCCGTTGAATAGAAACCACATGATGTTTTGGTAATAAGGTCAATTCTGCGGACCTAAAGGGATGAGGACGACCGATTCAGAGGGTCAAGGTTGATGCTGGGGACCTATAGTAAGGCTGAGATGGTTGATTATGTGGGCCAAGGTATATTATGAGGACTTAAGATGAGAGAGACCAATTCTGAGGGTCGAGGTCAATTCTGAGGATCTTCAGTAGGAGAGACCGATTCTGAGAGTCAAGGTCAATTCTGAGGACCTTAAGTGGGAGGGGCCGATTCTGAGGGTCGAGGTCAATTATGAGGACCTTAAGTGGGAGCCCCTCACCCAAAAATGATTTTCATATCACCTACCATGATATGAATTGAAACTACTAAAAATCTGATTAAGCAAGTTAATTACTTGTATTAAATTATTCGTGGGGCCTGAATCGTCCTCGTGTGTAATGGATTAACTCTAGGAGTCCTTAAATATCCTCCCAATTTGGCCTCCTCTAGGTCTCTCACTTGATTTCTCTTTTTTTTTCCTCTCTTCCTCCTCTCTTAGGGTTTTAAAATAATTAAGTGGCTGCCTCCCCACACTGGCCCTCTTGTTTTACATGCCTAATCCCGAAATTAGGTTATTATGCTAATTTAAAATGACCCAAATACCTCAACGTGAGTCCGACCTAATCTAAAAAACTCCCAGAACCCAATTACTATCCCAGGTGCTTAATTTTGACTATTTCGGTATATTCGGGATCGACATGCACTCGAAATTTCCATCCGAGACACTATACATTAATTTCCTATCTCAACCTTAAAATAGTCTACTCACAATCCCTGGTTGAGATACCGTCAAATTCCTGTCGTTATTTCTCACTACGACGCACTAACAATTGATTGAATTTTATTTACTATAATCACACTAGTAAAATTTTCACATAAATTATTCTCACAAATTAATATTTATTAAATACATAATACTTTTTATTTTAATTAAATTAAGATATACGTGTAATTTAAAAATACTAATAATAATAAAATCCAAAATTATTCAAAAATAAGGGGTGTTACACTTATGATTATACATCACTAGTATAAGTCATAATTTAATACCATCACGTCAAGGTATAGCAGCACATAATCTAGAATTTCTTAAGTATACACAACTCACATCAAATCACATGGGTTATGCATAAGCCCCCAAATAAAAGATACAAAGGCTTATCATTAATGCCTTCGGGGATCACTCCTGCCATACACTACAAAAAAACACCTTTTTATGATGCTTAAAAAAATAATTTAAAGACATTTATTACAAAAATGTCATTTAAAGGTTAATGCTATTATTAATGTGACATTTCTAATATAAAATGTTATTTTATACCTATTAGTATTATTTTTTATGACACTTTAAATATAAAAATCATATTTAATTATAGATATTATGACCTTTTTAAGAATTTCTAATGAGTGTACATATTATGACCTTTTTTTTCTCCTCCAAAATTTAGAAGCGGAGTTTTCCCCCTAATTTTTTTTCGCTTACTAAAATTTACCGATCCCTCCCAAATTCATCTGACCGCCTCCTTCTCCCTCACGTTCTCCTTTTTGTTCCGCTCTCCTCTCCCTCACGGTTATCCTCCCCGCTCTCCTCTTCGTCGTGATCTCTCCCTCGCACTCTCTCCCTCACGCTGCAGGTATGATTGTGGTTTTCTTACTCTGTTTTCCCCCCTAATTTTTCGCGTCAAGTTTATTACGATTGTGGTTTATTACTTGTTTCCTACTATGTTTCTTACGATTGTGGTTTATTACGATTCGTACTATGTTTTTGACTGATTGTGATTTCTTACGCTAATTGTGTTCTCATTTTCGTACTCGATTTCATGTAAATTCTCGTTCACTGATTGCGTTCTCGTTTTCGTACGCGGGTACTTTAGTTTTCTCTCACATTGTAACTGATTGTGTTTAAAATTTGTATCAAGCTTTCAATAGATTTACACCTGTTGTGTTGCATCGTCTTTTTCAAATGTCATCATCTATTGTGTTTAAAAGTTGTCATTTTCAATAGGTTTAATTTGTTTTTGTTTGATTTTACTACTTAAAATCATATTTGATTAAGTTTTCGTAGATTTCCTTTATATTTTGTGTTGATTCAGATTCAAAATTGTCCAGTTAATGAATTTTTGGCTAGAAATTTGATTGCTATTTAAATACTATTGAAATTCTCATTTTGGGTGTGTGTGTGGGGGGGGGGGGGGGGGGGGGGGGGGGAGCATATTGAAGTTTTTTGGTTAAATCAATCATAAAAATCCTGAATTTGTACTTATTCAAATGAATATAATAATACAATTTCAAATAATCTTTTCAAATTTTTAGGGGAGTGATTCTCGAATTTCAATTACACTCGTCTGATTAATTTGGCCAGATATTAGTACATAGACGGATCTCCATGCGGAATACATGGGCAGTGCGATTGAGTTTGTGGTTTAACTCAACATCAACATTTATTTATTGACTTATGACACTTTGAATATCTGAAACTTGGTAGTATCCGTCATTGGGGAATATTCATACCTAGTATAAGTACAATAATGGATGTGACTGTAAATATTAAGTGTTGATATATGATTTTTTAAACTCCAAAAAATCTAAAAGTATGTTTTAATTTGCATGCATGTTACATACATACAAACACCAAATAACTCGAGTGTAAACAGTTTATTGAAGATGTGTTTGGACATAAGTAATATCGACAAGTAATCATATCAAGTTAATAAACTTTCCAAGCATACTCAGCGTTTGTACCATTCTTAGTGCATAAATTTAATGTTCAATACCATTTTAACTAATATGGGTCTAATCTTTATTTAAATGGAATGTTTTAGTACTATTCCACAAAATGACAATCCATTGGATTTTACGCGCTTCAAGAAAAAAAGACAAATTAAAATAAGGGAGAATACTTGCAAAAGCATTTTATTGATTTTTATTTTCCATCACAAGGCCAATGACCATGAATGCTAAAGTTCGATGATAGTTTAGATTTATTTCACAAAATCGAATGCATTTTATAGTAGGTAACGTGCCATTGTTGTGGAAAGCATTCTCATCATTTTTGGGGAATGAAGATCAAACACGATATACATGCCAAGACTTTTGGTCAGTACAACAACGTCCTGCTCCCCACTACATTTTTTTACTTCTAAGACAAATATGAATATTATTAAACTTTATCATTCATGGTATTTGGCCTTCTAATGTGAAAATAAAAGTCAATTGGACATTGCCAGGTCTAATCCTTTGCAATTGCAACATTTATAAATATTCTCTCTTACTTTCGTTCTTTTTTGTACTAAGTAAAAATACAAGGGATGATCTTTTCGTGGAACGGTATTAAAACATTCAATCTAAATGAGGGTTGACCCAATTTTAGTCACCAGGGAACGGACATCGATTTTTGACGTTACGAATTGTAATTATACGGACTATGTTCGGTGAATTTATTATTTTGATATGATTACTTCAACACCACTCAAGTTTAGTTTAATGTGTACACTAGAGCTTGCAAGTATATATACGTGTGTGTTTGTAACATGCATGAAAATTAATACATATTGAGCGCCAAACATCAATAATTAAACGTAAGTGTTGAGTTAAATGTAAACTTATGGATATCTGTCTATGTATTGATCAGTTGGCGAATGACTACAAGGTAGTGAGGTTGGTACAGTTATATGATGTAGATAATGGTTCATTTGATTATAAAGTGAAGGTTTACTTTATGAAATTAAATTCGTGGTCTACGATGGGAATTCCTTTAATATAGCATTTTTTTATGCATGTTAGTGGTGCTTTGCATTGGATTGTGAATTGAAGCCTCGATTCACCCTGTTGTTTCGACAAATTAATTATTTCTTTTGATATTGTAAGAGAGGAACATTGGTTGGTCGTGACACCTGGGTATTTGATTAAGAACTTTTGTATGAGATAGGAAGTGTTGGGAGGATGCATCTGTGCATTATAAAATTTCCAATGACACCACCTTTGACATGGGTGATTAAGAATTATGGTAAAATGGATTTAGTTATACTTGTATCATCTCATATAAGAAATCAATAAAATGTGATAATTTTTATCTTGAAAAATACAACTGGATGATGCTCAATAGCAAATATGTTTTGTGCCTCTAAAATGAAAACTCGTAGAATAGATTCATCGTGATATTTTTTATTTCTAATTATATGTAGGAATCTTAGTTCATTAGTCTATATCTCATCTTTGTCCATACTGTACAAATTGTTTCTTATTTTCTATAACTTCAAAATTGGTGAAATTTTCATCAGAGCAGGTGATAGACGTTGAATGCCTCTGTCTAGATGTGAAGAAAACATTTGGTCTTGATTCAGTTGATATGTTCACGATGAAACTATGTGTGACTAATCCATTACTTTTTGAGGAAAAGCTTTAAATTCTTTATTGGGGTAGTGAAAATGAAATCATATTACTTATTTCATCTAGTTAGTTTATGTTTTTATTTTTGTTTATTTTGTGTTGAACTATTTAAACTATTTATTGTTTCTAAACTATTCCTCATTGAAATATAACAAAATAATTTTGAATGATTTTAAAAAATGTGTCATATTTTACCTTTTCCCCTTTCACACCATATTTGGAGATTCAGGAGAACATTGAAAGCACTGGAAAACAATATCATCTATTGGCTTGAATTAATTCACATGATTTACAAACAAAACACATAGAAATTCTATTCTTGGAATAATGAAAATAACACGAATCGAAGCAGCTTTCTGGCATTTCTACCGATTTAACAAATTTCAGATCAGTAGAGAGACATTCCCTTTGTACAACTTTTATTTGGGACAGAGGGAGTATATGGAACCATGATTGTTATGTTTGTATTTATTGTTTTAACATAACTCTATGGCCCTTTACAATCCTCATTCTATGATTTAGAATTTAGAGTCTGGATTAAATTGCATAAAAATCAAGTTATACGTAAGATTAGTAATAACATGTAGTGATAGGAAAGAAACCTAGGATAAATGAAGTAGAAGAAGAAAATGGGTGTCTGGTGCAATAATATGTAGGAAAAAGTTATGATATTTATTTACATTTGTATAATTTAAAAGTATCTTGTGTATTTGTAATTGAATTTTATTATGCTTGTAGATTTGTTTAAATGTGACGTGCTCATTGATGCAATGGTCTTTACCAGATCTGTATGGTCCAAAACTTATAATTTTTTGTAGTTTTATGATTAAATTTATGTTTCAGAGTAACAAAGTTCATTCTCAAGTCAAGCTTCATCTTTTTCAGTGAGATACAAAATGTATGATGTGTCCGATCTCAGAGTAGGAGAAATCTCGCGCAAAGAAATCAAGAAGTGAACGAGATTAGGTTTGAATATGCCTTAATCTTTGATTCTGTACCACGCACCATCCGCTTGAGAACAAAAATACTAACCTGCTATAATTCTTATTGTCTATCATATAGTGATATGACTTGGTTCATATCTCAGCATTATCTTTTATTTTCCTTTCCAAAAAGGGATGGTCTCAGTCTCTTCCATTGTACAATTTATTCATAGTTATTACCTAAATTATTGTACCTATATTTTCCTGTCGTCTTCATGTCACCTTGTGAAGACTTACTTTTTCTTTGGGCTTATCAAACAGTCTCGTGGTTACAGCTTTGGAGAATCTTACTCTAGAGGAAGGAAAAATAGACTTTGTTTCTTAATTACATAGTGAAACTCCTCGCGTGGAGTTTCGAATCATCAACGTCTCACTTATGAGAGGATTACACTTACCATTGATTTATGAGATCATGTGATGTCACCATTATCTTAATTTTTAAGTCTTGATATACATGTAGACGTTATCCTGCTACTAGAAAGTTTGTGCAATGGTCTAAAATTGTTGAACTAGGTAAACCAGAAAGTGTTGGTTTAAGATTGATGGTATCACATATAAGGATGAGCTCAAGAACTTGTTCCTCATTCCAGATGGGGAGGCACGCAAGGTTGGACTAAAGTGCAATACAAGGGGAAGGATTCCGTCAAGAAAGAAGGAGTCACACTAGTCCGATGAGGAGTATGACGTTGGGGAAAATGAAGAATTTAATGAGTATTTTTCTTTCAATGGGGATGAATCTGAAGAGAGTTTTAGTGAATTTGAAGACAATGAGGAATTAAAGGTGAATAAGATTGGTGGATCAAAAGCTCAAAAGAGTTTTTCGATTGAAAAGGCAAATGGAACAAAGAACACGTGGAGAACGAAGAGTGTTTTGCATAAATAAGAAGAAGACGATGACGATGAGGAGGTTTATTATGATGACAATGACGACGATAATGAGAAGGTTTATGATGATGAAGATGATGAGGAATTTACACTGGATAAGATTTATTATGGATATGATGAAGACGAGATGGCGGTGATAAAGAAAATAAAAAAAAGTAAGCAGGCCTCAGTTGCGGGGAAAACATGTTGCCAAAGAGCCAAAGAGAAAGAGGAAAAGGAAGAGGAAGAGTAACTCTAAGGTTCTGAAAAGGCCTATGAGGAATAAATCACAAAAAAGACGTAGTTTGGTGAGAAAAACAAGTAATGATGGGGAGTCTACTGGCAAGAACCTAGTGGTATAAGAAAAGAATATGAAGCTTTCTGAATGGGGAGGAGGAGGAGGGGATTTATATCATGTTCTGACTCGAATTTCATGAGTTCTGGATCATCTGATTATGAGTACACTATCTCTGAGACCAATAAATTTTTCACAGGTTTGACCATTAGTTTAAGAAGTTCATCTTTGTCAAAGAGATTACAAGAAGAAGAAGAAGCACTGGATTAGCAAAGGAATGGTCTTCAGAGAAAGGGCAAGAAGAAGGTAGAGGGTTTGAATAACGAATTAGGAAAGTAGGTTTGTGTGATTTGTTTCTCAGAAGAAGAAAAAAAATAGTACATGGTATATTAAATAATTGTAGTCATTATTTTTGTTTTGCTTGTATCATGGAGTGGTCAAAGGTGGAATCTCGTTGTCCTCTGTGCAAGCAAAGATTCATGACAATTAGTAAGCCTACTAGATCAAACACAGGGCTTGACCTGAGGATTGTTATGATATAGGTCCCTGAGGGAGATCAGGTTTATCAACCATCTGAGGAAGTGCTTATGGGTTATATTGATCCTTATGAAAATTTAATTTGTACTGAATGTCTGCAAGGAGGGGATGATGCTTTCGTCTTATTGTGTGATATATGTGATTCATCTGCACACACTTATTGTGTTGGTTTGGGATGTGAAGAACCTGAAGGTAATTGATATTGTGAAGGCTATTGACCAACTGCTTTTGGTTACTCTACTCCACAAGCTCCACATCAATTTACAAGCGATAACTTATTTGGCCTATCATCCCTTGCTCACAATGGTGGGGAATATAAAGATCTTAATTCAACTTATGTTCCTGATACGCCATTAACTCAGGAAACTAGTGGCCTATTTCAACATGGACTAACGCCAGAAAGGGTTGTATCCAGTTATACACTGGATGAGGAAAGGTTGCAGGATGATAACATATCTTTGGTGCATAATATGGCATTCAATTCAAGGTCGGCTCAAGCGCAATCCCATTCGTGCAGTAGTAGATCTAGTATTCGATATGAAATTATTTAGTGTTCAAGTCCCCTTTTATCCATTTTACCCTGGCTTTTTGGCTCCAGAATTGCTCTTCACATTTAATAGCCCCATTAAGTCTGGCTTTGGTTTCTTCTAAAATAGAATATTCTCTTGAGATGGATTTTATTGGTAGGATTCTTCTTTGATTAGTAACTCATCTTCCATATTGATTACTTCTTGGAAAATATTTTTAAAATTTCAATGCTTGATTAAAATTTTGTTTTTCCCCTCCTTTTCCAAGCTTGATTATATTTTCTAATCTTGTTTTTCCCCTCCTTTTCCAGCTGAAGAGGTTGAAACTTCAAAAAAATAACTGGGACTCCGATACCTATGAATTCTATGAAGTGCTTACTGAATTTGCATCACAAAAGCGTGTTTACAAAGTTATGGCAAAGCCTGTAGTGGAGGTGAATTAATTTATTCCTATCATGGCTGATTGTGTGAATGTATGCTAGTTTTGTTCACTCAAGTTATAAACCATATTGCCTCTGCCAAAATGCTGAATATTTTTCTAGAAAATTGATCGTTACTGGGCATTCTGTTCTTTCCATCAAATTTTACATATGCTTTCTTGAGTACTTTGGTTTCTTCGTAATTTTATCTTATCTACTATTATAATATTATTCACAGTAGAGCAGTTGAATATATTTAGGGTCATTTGACATTTAGTCCCCGTTTGTTTTTCCATATTTCACTTGTGGTACCAAAGTTCACATCATTTACACTTGAGGTCCGTTTTCACATTTTGCGACATTTACGCTTCTGCAGAGTGTTATTAATGGTTACAATGGTAAAACTTACACACTGGGACGATTGAGAGAGGAAGACACAGCTTCTCGTGGAATAATGGTTCGTGCAATGGAGGATATTTTAGCGAAAATTTCTCCCGAGACTGATTATGACTTTATTTCCTATTTGCAGGTTGTTTTTAGCCATTATAACTCAAGTTTCGTTTGACTAGTTGTGATAAATGTTATTGACCAACTTGCTATATGTTTTGATAATTTTTCCCCTCTCAATCAATCAGATTTTTTCTATATATATAAAAAGAATCCTAAGGTATCTCTGTACCAATCTATGCAGCTTTATATGGAGACCATACATGACCTCCTTGATCCTACTAATGATAACATATCCATCACCGAAGATCCAAAACAGGAGCTATTTAATTACCAGGTTATACTGTAGTGAATATCATAGATCAACACAGTTTTATCGAATTACTACAAATAGGGGAAGATCATCGCTTTGCTGCTAATATGAAGTTGAATATAGAATCTTCTCGTAGTTATGCCATACTGATGGTGAATGATACCATCTTTTTATCTTTTTATGTTCATGCAATTAATATTGAAGGGAGATCCTTATCCATCTTGAACCGTTTCGCACTAATCCAATTGACATGAATAAATTTTCACTCTTGCTGCAGATAAATGTTAAGAGGTCTGTCAGGGGAAGAGATGTTGGTCTTTCAAATGAAAATAGTAATATGCCACACGTGAGTAGGACATTAAATCCCCCATTGTTCATAAAGGCAAGTCAGTTATTGTAGATCTTCCGGGTTCTGAGCGCATTGATAAGTCAGGTATGAACCACAACTTATAGATATAAATGAGAAATAGTAGTTTTTATTTTGGTTTTTCCACATTAATGAATTGTTTGTGCCAGTTAGTAGTGACTATTATGTATTGCTTACTCTATTGCCACAGTTTCACCAAAATAGTAAATTGTGCAAGTGAGAATATTTTATTTTTCTTCTTAAGATAATGTGTAGTTTGGAGCGGAATCAAATTACTGTAACAACTACACGACAACAACAACATTTAGAGGTAAAAAGCCCAATTTATCTCTCTAATTCATTTGTCAATAAAGTAATACATGAAGATTATGCTGCTGGATCAATTTTGCTCATATACATATACTGAGATAGTAAGGATGAAGTTTATGTAGATGGTAGCTCAAAATTGTCTTATGATGCTAAGCTTGGTTGAACATGACTTTCTTTTTCATTGTATTAACTATTTAAGATCTAGGACACTAGGTTGTAACACTCCTCATGTAATGCAAGTAACTAGTAGGAACACTACTATGTATTAATTATTTTGCACATATAGTTAGAGTCTTATCACCATGTTTATCATAAATAATGTACATATTTAATTAACTAGTAAAATCTATGATTGAATAAAGTTAAAATACTTAAAACAAAATTCACCACCACTCATATATATATATATTTCATGAGCTTTTGTAACATCGAACTATTTCTTTAACAAAATTTCAACTTACTATAATACATAATTGTTCCACATGGAATATGTAGTATTTTAGAGTGGATGAGTCTTCTACTAAACAATAATGGCTTATGGGTGATATAATACACCACATTTGAACATATTTGAGTGGTTATATTGGGAAAATACTAGTGATAGTTGTATTCCTGGGCCTAATGGTATTTATTAATATCATTATCTAGCGGGGCAACCGAAACGTGAGGACCCCTGCTGGCCTATTTTTTATAAGTTCTATATTTAGGGCCCATACTCTTCCACCTAAAACTTTCAATATTTCTCTCATTTTATCCATCACTCCCTCACACTCCTTCACCCTCTCTCCTCTCACGATGAAAGTCTCACCTCACCACCTCCTCCACCCTCTCCCGTCCTCCTGCCTGGACCGCCTCTTCCCGCCTCATATCAGCATCGCTGCTGTTCAACTTCAACATCAACTTCAACGATTATATATATATGTATGTATATAATACATACATGTATCATCTTTTTCAAAGCAAGTGCTACATATACATTATACCCCTTTTTTAGGAAGGCAACAAATTTTTCCAAACAGCTAATGCCACATACTATGATCAGCTCACTGCAACATCAACATATTTAAATAAAAAATAAAAATTATTCAAAACTAGTATAAGAGGAATGTGGCTAATTTTTCATAACATTCATTGCAACACATGTGTTCCACAAGTTATCATCTCAGCATGATTAAGTGGCAATCTTGATAGATGTATTTCTTGGTTGTTTAATTTTATAACCTAATCTGGGATAACATCCTGTAATGGTTTCCCCATCTACCGAATAGACCTTACTGTTATATTTGGCATTGGTGGAATGTATTTTTCAATTAAAGAACACCAAATATTTGGCTTTCTAGCTTCTTGTCAATTGAATGGAATGGCCTTTTCAATATATATTATGAAATACTTACAATATTAAATAAAAAGCCCAAAATTGAGTAACTCTGTGCACATAAAGAGAATGCATACCATATTCCAAGAGAGATCGTAGAGAACATGAAGCATTGGGACCAGCTGGAGAGCCTTGAAGGTAGTGTTTTCGTTTTTGCGTTCTCGTATAGAACCTTTTGTAATGTATTAAAATTTTATGGGTTATTCTATGATTTATCCATTCAACAAGTAATAGGAATAGCGTGCACACATACCAAACATACGCACACATGTACTAAACAATAAGTCTAAAACCCAAAGTCCAGAGTTTGTATTCATGTTCCTCTATTTTTCAATAAGGAAATTTCTTGTAAAAATTGGAAAAAGTAAACATAAGCACACACACATACCAAACAGTAACTCTAAAACCAAAAATTCAGTTTTTATATACAAGTTCCTCTATTTTTTGGTTCTTTCCAATGATAGAACTTGAACAATATTGAATCATGTAAATTTTTTTTATCAGGAATTAGTATTTCCATGTCCCTATAATTCCATGCATAACAAATCTCTCAAACATAGGTATCCTAGTTCTGGACGTAATCCTAACAAATCAAGTCTCATCCTGTTGGAAGCGACGCCACTGTCGTGGTATCCCTACGGTCAATTATGCATGTCTATAACTTGAACATAAAGTGTATTGACTATCAATGATGCATGTGTATGACTTGAATAGATAGTGCATCATGTGTACAAAAACCTTGATGAATCAAGTTGATACTATACACATAAGACTATTGATTTAAAATAATTGGATGTGTACAGGAATAAACAATATGGGTTTAGTGTTATATCAATGTATACATAAAACTGAACCCATATTTTTTGTTCCAATTATGTGTATGGTTTTGTGTTGGATGGTATCTATGGCTAACAAACACCGTTGAAGTTTCAAAATAGAGAGGGATGAAAATAATGGTAAAGTTAGTGGTTTAAGCAGTTATATATAGATGTCAATGTACATAACAGAGGAAAATGGTATCTATAAATCTTACTTATTTTTTATGAATGGGAATAATTAATCCTTAGTAGTAATACAACAAAATAACTCAATTTCTAATTAATATGTAAGCTTCCAAAAAAAAAAATCAATTCTAAAATCTCAATTTCTAATAAATATTCTGCAACGTAAACTCAATTTCTAAAATTGACTCGTAACTCATTAAAATGTCACAACATGAATCTCTCTTCATTTTGGAGATTATAGATATACCGTTTAATTATAAACCGATTGACAGTTCTATGTTCCTTTATAAATTAATCAACACGTGAAGCTTAAAAAATTCGAGTACAGGATGTTTGTTACACGCGATAAGAGAGGAATTCAAATGCTCCTACAATTGTGGAATGGATACACATCCACATGTAACTGTGTGATTATGTTATAGATAATAATACATGTTCTAATAATCATCAGTTAACTAGTCCCCACACCCTTGAGAAAAATGAGGTTATTGAGTCCAAACATAAACATGTAGTTAACTCTTGCCACAACTGGTTAAAGCAAAGCCTAAAACTTCATCCCACATCATTATCTTAATATTTAGGTGGTGATGGATTGTCAACTTCTTACTTTTAAATGGAGCAAGTGTTTATCTAAATCGTACCATACTTATCGTTTCCAAATAATTGGTTCCCACAATAGTATATATTGGCAAAATTGTTATCTGCCAGCTGTATCACATTATAACTCCATTAGGTGCTCAATGAAGTCTTATAAGCTTTCGAAACTTAATACTGCTGAGGTGGATAACCTCAAGGCTCGACCTCGTATTGATTTCTCTTCCATTTTCAATACTTCTCATCCCATTGTTGATGATGTTCGTAGTAAAAGAGATTCTTCTGTTAAAGATTATACTCTGCGATTTGACCGGATTGAAATAGACAAGATAGTTAAAAATGTCAACGAACTTCAAGATCTAGAGCTTGATCCAGTTGTTCAAGAAGAATTTGATGTGGAATATGATAACATCTACGCATTTCATGATGCATAAAAATCGATGGAGAAAATTAGTGAGAACATGGAAGGGGTTAGAAGCAAACGGCTGGCAAGGAGCATTTTTTCTGTTGGACTTTATGTTTCGGGGGTAACTGCAGTTTTGCCTTCAACGACTCTCATGCTTTCAGTTCCTGCACAGATTGCTGGGTGTAAAACTATTGTTCTAACAACTCCTATTGCTAGCGATGTCAACATTTGCAAGGAAGTGCTTTATTGTGCTAAGAAAAACAGTGTAACTCACATTCTTTAAGTTGGAGGAGCTCAAGCCATTTCTGCAATGGCTTAGGGTACAACTTCTTACCCAAAGGTTGAGAAGATTTATAGTCCTGGTAATCAGTATATCACAGCTGAAAAAATGATTCTTCAAAATAGTGAGGCAATGGTTTCAATTAATATGCCTATCGAACCGTCAGAAGTTCTTATCATAGCTGACAAACATGCCAATCCTGTTCATATAGCGGCAGATTTACTTTTTCAGGCTGAGCATGGCCCTAATAGCCAGGTGGTTCTAATAGTTGCAGGATATGGTGTAGAAATAAAGGCCATTGAGGAGGAAATCCAAAATTAGTGCCAAAGTCTTCCAAGGGGAGAGTTTACTTCAAAAGAGCTAAGCCACAGCTTTACGGTGTTTGCTCGCGATATAGTTGAGGTAATCACTTTTTCAAATTTATATGCACCCAAACATCTGTTCATTAATGTGAAAGATTTTCATTGTTGATGGTGTAGAAGTGGGAGATTTTCATTGAGAATGCAGGTTCGGTATTTTTAGGGCAGTGGACCCCAGAAAGCGTAGGAGATTACGCGAGTGGGACAAACCACATCCTTCCAACCAATGGATACGCATGAATGTACAATGGGGTGTCCCTCGATTCCTTCCTCAAGTACATAATTGCCCAATCTTTATAAGGAAGGATTAAGTAAGCTTGGTCCTTAGTCTTAGGATGGATTGAAAGAAGTTTTTCAATTTGAAATATTTTTTTATTGTCATATATGTCATGCCATGGAGGGTAAAATCTTTTTAATTTATCCTAATATATCGTTTACAGAACTTACAACATGACAAACAGATGATCTAAACTTTCATACACTGCCATTTTCTGTTGGCATATAAAGTGATATGGGTGCTACCAGTTGTTGTGTAGCTCTAGATGAAGTTTATATTTTTTTAATATTAATTTTAATAATATAAAAATCTTCATCAATTTTACGTTTCCTTGTCAATATAATTCTATTAGCTTTGGCCTTACCTGTGGAGCTATTGCAACCATACTCTCAAACAATGACCTTATGGCTTCTCTCATTTTCAGTCATGTCGTCAACCTCAAGTAGGTGATTTCTCATCCATTCATATCAATGAACACACATTGCTAAATATCACGTTTACACTCTATAATAGCTTCCGTGGTTCCCTATTTTACGTATAGTTACTAAACTTTGACAAATCATATAATTTAATATTATGAATGATAAGTCCTAAGCACACGACAGAGCGTGAACCTAAATGGTGGGATTATAAAATTGCGATGAAGGGATCCTACCATAGCCGTTAAAAATTCATCTCAGTTTTTGTCACTATAATTGGTTCATAATTAAAAACTCGGTTTTGACTTCATTTGTTGGTGGTGTTACTGTTGGAGTGACTGAAACCTGTCCAGTTGGAGATCATTTTGATATAAATAATCAATTTTTTTTATCAAAAGGTCATGTGTATAATTAGAAAAGAAATCACAGAAATCAATTCGATCCGAGTTACATTCACAATACAAGTACATTCTAACCAAAAGCACACTTGACAATAGGATCTACCTTCTATCACAACTTTGTTAATATCTATTTCAGATCCAATTTATCAATGACTATAATGTAGGGCTGATACAGAAAACCACACACATCAGTCCACACAACAAGCTTACAAAGGGATGAAATGTTATGTTTCCATGTAAAGGATCTCTGGGTGATTTGAGGAGGTGTGAAACTAAGTCCAAACATCTCCTTAAGGGCAGTGCCTTGCTCTGAGAACTTGATCACTTTAGAAACATCTCCTTAATTTTGTCGTTTTACGTGGGTCGATGAAGACAAGCGTAACCTTTTTAATTTTTTATTTCATCACTTAAGACCCATAAGAGGAAGCATAGTTTTTGGAATGCTCGGTTACTATGATTCTTACTTATTTTCCCCTAATTATGGATTATTCATTTTTCACCAACTTTGGGATGTTTATAAATGTTAATTTTTCTACAGGATGTCTATAAATGCCCAGTTACTACGATTCGTGCTCAAGTACCCTCCGAGAATGCATCAACACAGGCTTTTAGACTTTAGGTACTTTTACTAACTATGACTTGCTACATGCATTATTGGGATATGTGTAATTAACTTTTAATTCATCGATAGTGAACTCAATAAGACGATCATTTTCAACCGGGTTAGGTTCTCCTTCATAATGGGTTAAATCATAAAAACAAATTAAAATATGATTAGTGAAATTATAATATGCCTATCAGTTAAGCACAATTAATTAGGATATGTGTAATTAAACACTTGTTATAATATTTAAGTCTAGAAATTATTCAGTTTTCTATTCTCCTCATGACTATATATATGCTTTAGTCTCCTAAATTTTCTTGCTCATTGTGAGTTGTTTCCTTTTACTTCCACAAACAAGGTTTTGCAACTTAATTTTATATTTACACATAATGATAATGATTCATATATGATCCCTAAGTTTGTATTTATGACTAAGTAGTTAAAAACTATCAGAATAGAGGAGGGGGTATTTTTAAAGAGCCAAAATATATCCCCGTCTCAATATTTTTTTCATAGCTAAAAGATTTTCTCTTTAATGTTACTTGTATTTCCAATTCATTACATATGCTCATATGTTTTTTGTTTTTCATTTTTATATGTAAAGATGGAAGGGGAAAATTCTATATAATCATAATAGTTCTCGTTTTATCATTAATTTATGTTGCTAAACAAATTACTCATCCACTTGAAGGTTTTCCTTCCATTGTTGATTTTTCTACTGTTATGTCCCTCATTTCTATATATAGTTAAAGAGGATTTATTTATATATGCTAAAATGATTGTTTATTATACTGCAGTGAGATCATTGTTAGTGAGCCGTTGTAAACTGCATTATCCCTTGAAGATCATTATTGTTGGATTTTTTTTTCTTAAACAGGGTGGATAGTCCTATAAACAGAGGAAACTCTGCCCAAATTTTTAAATTTTTTATAATTATTTGTGTTATAAATTTGTTTTACATAAATTATGCACGTTTTAATACTTTAGAAAAACTGGAATTCATATGTTTGTGTTTTACGTTTCATTAGAGATTTATGTATGTTGTTTTAAACTTATGCAGTAACATCTACTTAGAGGGATGTAAAAGGTGTATCATTATTGGATAATATGATCATGATCGTTTTTAGCAATCAAAGGAAAAAAGATCACTACTAGAATGGAAGAATGTTCAGGTATTTGTTCAATAAATTAAATTTAATATTTATTTATTCACATTTGATATGGGTAATATACTAACTCCTTTATTTTCAGGTCCCTAAACGGGGGGAAATTATATGTGATTTTTTCTATTAAATTCATGCGAGAGCTCTTGAAAATTCATCTAAGTCTATAAAAATGAAGGTTACATATTTTTAAATATTTTTTTATATTCCCTTTTATTTAAATGTGAAAAACTAAATGTAATTTTATTTGTTTTGTTTAGATGAATGAGTTGGCAGGAAAGTCGTCATATCAAACTCATGAGATCAATGAGCTTCAACATGATTTGGAGATTTTGAAGTGTCGCCACAATTTCGCGAAAGCCAAAGGAAGACCGATGTATTTATGAGTGATTTTTGGATGTATTTTTTTTGTAGACATTTTTTAATGATGTATATAGTGGGTATATCTAGTTATGATACATGTAGTAGGTCATTATTTTTTCGTGAATAATTAATGTAGATGGTGGGTACATCTATTTATGTCCCATTATTTTTTATATGGACAAATGGTTTGGTTTGGTGCATTTTAGGTGTACTTGACTTCAAATACAAAAAAATTGAAGACTGTTTTTATGTTATTGTAAATTTTGATTTGCGTTTAGATTTATTTGTCATCTATGACATTAATATTGATTATTATTATTTTTATTATATGTTTAATTTATGACCATTTATATTAAACTCTCATGTGATGAAATTTTTTATAACCTTTTTAAAATTTTGAAAACCGTTTATAAACACACTTTTTAAATCAAATATGACATTTTATAGGGTATATTATGACTTTTTTTGGTAGCAGATATGACATTTTTGGAAAAAAAGTCATATATAATCGTTACCTAATATGACACTTTTTATGGGTATCAGTTATGACACCTAAACTTATGACACTTTTTATTAAAAAATAAAACGTCATAAAATGCGTTTTATGACACCTAAAAAACGTCATAAAAACTTTTTTTTCTTGTAGTGATACTAGGTATAGTTATAGATCGTACCAAACCTATAACCTTAAAGAATCAGCAAGGGATAATCACTACGCATTGTCGTCTATCGCACGACCTCCATACCCAAGTTTATACGATATAACTCCCCCATTTATCCTCACTCGGAACACATGTACGTCAACCGTGAGATTGAGGTAAAAGGAACAAGTTAATACCATCTCTATCATGGTGTACCAACACGGTCAATATTGTACATACCCCATCAAAATCCTTCCTAGTACATCCCCTACGAGCATTCATACACTATAGCATGGTTGCATATAAAGTCCAAAAAACAAGTACGACCCTACTCAACTGGGTCAAATAAATAAGTACGGACCCAACTGAATTTATCTTTTGTTATTAGTTAATACGCACATTAACTATAATCGGCTATATACAATATTACCCTTAACTCCCAAGGCTCTCAAAGTCCTAGTATCGTTTCACACCTTAACATTTATGAAGATCACCTTAAAACAATTATTACCTTACTTGATGGGTTATACACATGGTTTCTTTTATTTTATGTTATTACGCACATTTAACATGAACCGATCATATATACTTTATTCCAAAGCCCATGATTCCTAAGTATATGTAACGTCCCCCAAGACAATTTTCAATATATGCATTTAAAATTAGCAACAACCCTACCTAATGGGTTATAAATACATTCTTGTCAATTCTATGATTTACCCAATCATTATTCCTTAACCGAAATTCTAAAGCTAACCTAAATCCAAAGTCTTCTAAATAGGTATCTACCCTTAAACCCATTATTTATATACTTAGAATAATCTATCTTAAAGTCTCAAAGAGGAAACTAGTTCATAACTGAAGCTAAAAGTCAGCCAATCTAAAAGTCTCTAAATAACCAAACTAGGCCTAATTTATGAAGGAAATCAATTCTAAAAAGGGGGAACCGACGTAAACAATAAGTGATCGTAAAAATTCCACGCTGGAGGTATGTTTTTACGTGCTCCTATGTGGTTTAATTTTGCACTTAAATTAACATGTTGGGTAAATTGACTTAAGGGCAAAATTTGTGTGAAAGATAAGGCGGGGATTTCATTACCCTTACTTGGCCTGAAAATCACTAATTAACTAAGAATTTGCATATCTAGAGCCATCACATTCAATTTAAAATCAATTAGACATTGGCCTTAGGAGATCACATAGCTCATAGGAAACCTCTTAACAAGGCTAGAATTAAAAGCTACTCTAATGTGAGCTTATCAAATCGGTTCTGTTTTACCTTATCTAGGATTAGTGTTTTTAATGAGTCTTCGTACCGACCACGGATCTGGAGGAAAAAGTGGTATTCAAGGCGATAACCATGTTAGTCGTCTTTTAAATTCTCCCCTATCAAAGACTAGGAGCTGTCTAATTAGGGACATTAATTTTAAAATCCCTTCTATCGTCGATTAATCTCGAAAAAATAAATTTTAAAATTAAAATTTCCCTCACCTAAATTAGATAATCCAAATTGCTTTATGTTATCTAGGAATTACGTGGTTTGAGACAAATTATTTGTTTTTAATTTTCTTCACATAAAAAATATTAAAATATAAAATTTTAAGAAAAGAAAAATTCGCGTGAGCTCAATATATGCGAAATTAGTTTTGAGATCATATTGGTCGTTTATCGAGCATGGGGTCTAGATTTTCGAATAGTTACGTAGGTAGATTATCAATATTCACCAAGACGAGAGATAAGTTAGCACCACGTTCCCTTAAAGATTACCTTTACCCATCTAGGTCTAGTCAACCTTCATGCATATGTCTACTCGATAACAATGCGAATAATTTCTTATACCATTCGGGAACAATTCAATTATTGCTCATATTTTGAGGTGCCTAAAAAGAGGATCCCTACTTCCACGTGCATGAGTTTGAAGATATTTGTGGGACCATTATGTATCAATAACTAACCAGCGGGATTATTAAACTTAAGTTGTTTCCCTTATCATTGAAAGACAAAGAAAATAGTTGGTTTAACTCCTTAAAGCCCGAGTCCATAGCCACATGGAATCAAATAAGTGATGGATTTTTACGAAAATTCTTCCCCAACCAAAAGACGGCGTCGATACGTTATGCCATCAACACATTTTTCCGAAAGGAGGGAGAAGTCTTATGTACATATTTGGAGCGATTAAAGGACTTGCTCCTACAATGTCTACATTATTGGATTGAGATGGGGAACCAAGTTTAAATTTTATATGAGGGGTTCGATTGTAATACTCAAACTATGCTCAAGTCATTATGTAACGGTGATTTTACTCAGAAAAGTGAGGTTGACGTGGGGGTCTTTCTAAAAGCCATAGTAAAAAAGTCCCAGCGATGGGAACCCAATAGAGAATGTAGGTCCACCACGTCCAATGAGGGTTTTGCTCACCAATTCGAACAAAGTCATAATTTAATCCTTAAGTGGTCACATTTCTTGGACGTTTAGAAGTTTCAGAGACGAGCAAAGAGGGCAATCAAACCGCACTTGTGGTTGTGCAACATGTAGGTTCCCCTATGTGTTTACTGTAACAACTCGAGGTCTTGGAGACGAGGATTTATTTATTTTAGGAGAAATAAATAATATTTTATTAGAGAAATAATTAAATTGGCAATTGAGGTCAAAATTTGAAGTTGTTAGAAAGAGTGTCGAATGTCAATTCTGAGGGTACCATAGTGTCCGGAAGGGTCGAGAAAGTCGAAATGACTGTACTTGGGGTCTATTTAGGTTCCGAAATAAATTAGGACCGTTTGACTCTAATTAAAGTCATCGAGTCATTTAAAGTGTGTATTATCATTTAAAGATATGTATCTTGGGATTTAGGGCTTAAAAGCCTACGGGAGATTTATTCTCCGAAGTGAGAAAGAGAAAAAGAAAGAAATAAAGAGATAAGAAGAAAGAAGAAGAAAATGAAGGAGAAAAGAGAGAGAAAGTGGAGATTTCCGGCCACTACGCGATCTCAAGGCGGATTCAGACCCTACGAACCCAAGGCAAGTGATTAAACTTGCTAAATAATTGTTGTGTACCAATTATTGTATGATTTGTGGATTGAATTTTGGGTTTTAGGTTTAGTTTGATAAAACCTAACTTTTGGGAAAACCTTAGATTTGTGGTGTATCAATGATTTCTAGGTTAGAAATTAGTTTATTGGTGTTTATAGATGATATATATGTGATTGGGTTGAGGAAAAATGAAGAGATAATGACCAATATGAATTTTGGGATTTTTGGCTTACTAAAAAGTAGCCATTTTCGAGCCTCCAGGTAGGCCGAATCGATTCGCCCCCTTGTCGAATCGATTCGAAAATATGCAGGTGCCCATGTCTGAGTGACCGAATTGATTCAGATTCCAGCCGAATCGATTCGTCCTGATACAGAGTCCCAGGTCTGTTGACCCGAATCAATTCGCCTTCCTGTCCGAATCGATTCGCTGGGCCGAATCCATTCGTAATTGGCCCGAATCGATTCGAAAACAGGGTTTTTGGGGGATTTTTTTTCTAAGAGGAATTTCATCCCGTTTTGTTCGAGGTTATCGATTGGGGATCTTTATAGGAGATATATGGAGTATGCTTTGGAGACTTTTAGAGAGTTTCCCATAAAAGAAATTATTGGAGTCATATTGACTAAATTTGAGGAATACCGATTAGAGATTTTGGTATTTTTCTAAGTGGGGAAGCCCACCTTGATTGGAGATTCGATTTGGAGATTCTACTTTGAGATAATAATTACATTTCATATGAGAGAATAAGAATAACTTAGAGATATCGGATCTTAGGATCCAATCCCAAATGGGATGAATTTTAAAGGTTCATAAAATGAATTGAACCCTATTACTATTTGAGGTGCATACGGATATAGAAATATCCTTATTGATGTTTGATTTGGGAAAATGTATCACACAATGAGAAATGCTAATTGAAGAGCATTAGGATAAAATAATATCCTTAACTTAAATAGAATTGGGAGACGATTCACAATTAGAAGCGACATGTGAGCTTCAAGCGAGAAATAGTATAGTGTATACTAAGTGGGGAAGATGTGTGAGATTTGACGGTTAGAGTATAAAAAGAGAATAATGTACTAAACAAGGATATAAATTGAATTGCGCCAATGGGCGTATAATAAATATGAAAATGATGTTACAGGTATACCTTATATGATGGTATATCTTTATTATGTGGGATGTATGTATACCTTATATGATGGTGTATATACATGTTAGGAATACCCTCTCCTTGCTATCATTGGGAAGTTTCGTGCGTAGAGGGTGAGCATCCTGGCTCAAAGAGGAGAATGTGGATATTCCCCAGGTCATAGTCGTCCATGGTGGTCACCAAATGACATATATATACATCAATTTATTTTGGGGGTGAGAGGTCGTGGGTATATGTCGCTCTCACTTGTCGGTTAGGAGCTATGATCGCTTTCCGGATGTTGTGTGCGTGAGTTGATCACGAGGTGGGCGTCGTTGAACCCCACCAGGTGGCCCCAGTTTGCTACGTATATGGGCTGCTGGAAGATGATAGCATGTGAGCCTTTTTCCTTCGAGTTATAGCTCGGTTGGATGGTCATTATTGCTTGTGCTTGTACTTGGGTATCAAGGGCATAATGGACCTCAACGACCTACATTGCCAGGATTAGTGTATCAGGGGGGTTCCTTGTTAGGATTTCGCCTCGGCGAGATGTCCCACGCACGAACCGCAGTGTAATATTGGAAATTGGGGGTAAGTTATTCCTTAATGCTCATACTTATATATATATATATATATATGTATCACCTATCCCGACAATCGACAGTGCCAGGAGTAGTGTAACGGGGGGATTCCTTGTTTGGATTTCGCTTCGGCGAGACGTCCCACGCATGAAACGCCGTGTACTATTGATAATTGGAAATATTAATTAATTCAAATTTGGATAATAAATTGGGTTACATGCATCTTGCATTGAGGGCATAATGAACCTCGAGGATCGATACGGTCAGGAGTAGTGTAACGGGGGGTTCCTTGTTTGGATTTTGCCTCGACGAGAGGTCCCACGCACGAAACGCGGTGCCGTGTTGAGAATCGAGAGGAGTTTAGTCCTTAACTGTTGATGCTAATAACTCATATATAATTACCTATATATATTGTTTACATGCCATATGAGGGCATAACTAGAATACATAAAATTCTAGTGAATGAGAACGTTGATGTATTGTGATGATGTGGTTATGAGATGGATCATGTAACTTTATATGTTCAACAAATGAACATTATAAAGATAACTATAACTATTACATTAAAGTTAATGTATATAATTTATAGATCATAGAAAAATAAGGTAGATTGGGAGATAGGTAAGACGGTTTCACTTAAATACTTCAATTGGGTTTAAGTTAGAATCCTCTTACCTAAATAGAATCGGGCATCCATTTGGAGATCACGTGCATACGCTTAGTGCGCGCTTTAGATGAGAGGTGAGTTGAATTATTATGGAGAGTTCGATTCCACCTTAATCATGTAATAATGCATTTATAATTATTATGCATTTTAATACACTTGCTATAAAATGTTTTTCAACTCGGGCTCTGACCCGTTTATATTTTCTCCTCCATGTATATATTGTATTACTTCAGGTGTTCCTCCGCAAGGACGCCTTTGATGTTCATCCATTCAGGATTCGTGGAGCTGTGGCATTGCGGACTGTCTCAGCACTTTGTTTTAGTCGATTCCTATCTTTGTATATCTAGATTAAGATTCAGTTATGTATTGAGTTAGTATTCAAGTGTTGTAGATTAACACTTTCATATTTCATTTCTCAAATTATTGTATTGTCTATTGCCCGACAGCATATTCGGGTATTTCATTTTCTGATCTGTTGTACAATGTATTGTACTCTTTTATTTTATTGGGACTTGCACATTTCTCTCATCATAGTTAGATGTATATTGTTGGTTATGTGCATTATTGTTTTTGTTGTTGCTGTTGTTAAATAAAAAGTTTTAAATTTTTGACTATTCGCTTTTAATGATTTCGGGTAGTTAGCCTTATATTATTAGTTTTGTCTGCTGATGTTGAGACTGTGCCATCTTGGATACCTGATTGAATGTAGTATAGGGCTGGCCACCCGTTATTATTTTGAACGGGTTGTCACAGATGGTATCAGAGCATCAGGTTCTAGTGTCTTTAGGATCTATGTGCGTTACTACGATCTTTCGTAAGCGTTCTTGATGTAGAGCCTTATTATTAGGACGATTGCATTCATACGTCCATATTCCTTCTGTGATTTGAAAACTTTTGAAAGGCGTTTTGATACAATTGTTCTTGTTTCAGATGCCACCGAAGGGAGGTCGTTCAGTCAAGGAAAATAAAGGGGATGTGCGACCCCAAATGTCTCAAAGGAACGTGACTACCGATGATGTTGCCAATATTGTGGCACAAGCAGTAACTGCTGCCATTTCTATGATGGCGTAGTAATCTGTCATTCAAGCAGCCCGACCCCATTTAAGATTGTCTTTATGGGAGAGAGTGAAGGAAGATTTTAGTAAGGGGCATCCTCCCGAGTTTGTTGGGGGAGTTGATGCAATGGCTGCAAGTCAATGGAAGAATAGTATACAAAGGCACCTTCGTATAGTTGAGTGTAGTGAGGTGCAGAAAAAAAATTTAGCCACCTTTAAGTTTTCGGGTGCAGCTCTTCAATGGTGGGAGTCTGTCACCACATCTCAACAGAGAGATACTTTGCCTATAATAGATTTTTGGGAACTTTTTGATCTAAGGTATTTTCCTTCCTCTTCTCGAGATATAAATATTTTTCAAGGAAATAGAACGGTGGCGGAATATGAGGAAGATTTTTCTAGATGGGTAAAACTAGTACCTGATGAGGTAAATACGAAAGAGAAGCGTATATCAAAGTTTGTTCGAGGTTTAGATTGGAGAATCCGATAATACTTGTTAGGGAGTCCTAATTTAGTGACTTTCGATGAGGTAGTGAATGTGGCACTATTAAAGTGTCATGAATATCGTCTTCGTTCACGAGGGGGTAAGAACTTTGGAGATTCGAGTTCATCAAGTAAGTTTGGCAAGGAGAGTACCAGTAATGCGAGTGGGCAAAAAGGATTTGTGGGTAAATATTTCTTTTGTAAAGAAATAGGTCATAAAAAGAGAGATTGTCCTCAAAGAGGTAAAGGACCACAGTTTGATGAAGTCTTGGAAGTGCAACCCCTAGAACAGATTCGAGGTCGTTTTAGACAGGGGGACTTTGTTTGGGAGCCCATTGATGAGGAGGGGCAATCGGACTAGAGATGGGTAATGTAAGTTAATTTTCCTTTATTAATAGGATTATTACTATATGAAGTTTCGGTAATATTGTATGTGAGATGTTTGTGAATGGGTAGTGCTATAGCCCTATTATGTATGGTATGTAATTACCCTAAGGGGAATTTTGAGAAAGATAGGCTCTTATGATATTGTTTTGTGAAAGAATAGATGATTTTGCAAGGTGCTCAAAAAGAGCTATAAACCTTGTGGTAAATGTAAGAATGGTAATGGTGATAAGTAGTAATGATAAAGCTACTTCTTTTTATATAGTCATGTTAGACTTATATAATTGTTGCATTCCAGATATGGATGAGCCTCATAAAATGGCAAAATATTTAAATGATGTAAGATGTTGTTTATGTTTGAATGTTGAAATTGTGGATTGTGGGGACGCAGCAAAATTTTAGCTCATGATTATGATAATTTTTGTGAGCTACATATTGTTATATGTATGATGATTTAAAAGACCTTGTGTTGGACATAAGGCATTTTGTATTATATTATATTGTATAAATCGTTTTTCAAATAAACCGTTTTCAAAATAAAACCTTTTATCGGCCTTCGGGCCCTTTCAAAATGATTTTCATAAAATTATTTTTTCAAACTCTAGTCCGGATTTAACAAACTCTCAATCCCCGTCGTCGCTACATAGTAGTGTATTGGGACGGTTCCTTGTTTGGATTTCTCTTTTTCGAGACGTTCCCCGCACGAAAGTGGCGAATGTAAGGAATTGAGAGGAGTTATTTCTTTGGACCATTCAAAATTTTACACCATTAAAATGTTAGTATTATATTTATGGAAATGTGGAACTTTGGAGGCAAATAAAGCCTCATTATGATTGCTGTGAGCACAAAGCTCAAATATAAAGGGTGTATGGGCGCCCTTGTTGCGGAAATTGCATTTATATAACTTATAATCAACTTAAAATAAAATAAATTAAAATAATTTCGTCGTGGAAAGTTAGAAGTTTGGATATAGGATTAGTGAGTATGGGTATAGTAGAACTAGTTGAGCTTTGGAGAATTAGACTTAGCTAAAATTTCGAGGATGAAATTTTTGTAAGTGGGGAAGTTTGTAACAACCCAAGGTCTTGGAGACGAGGATTTATTTATTTTGGGAGAAATAAATAATATTTTATTGGAGAAATAATTAAATTGGCAATTGAGGTCAAAATTTGAAGTTGTTAAAAAGAGTGTCGAATGTTGATTCTGAGGGTACCATAGTGTCCGGAAGGGTCGAGAAATTCGAAATGACTGTACTTGGGGTTTGTTTAGGTTCCGAAATAAATTAGGACCGTTTGACTCGAATTAAAGTCACCGAGTCATTTAAACTGTGTATTAGCATTTAAAGATGTGTATCTTGGGATTTAGGGCTTAAAAGCCTACGGGAGATTTATTCTCCAAAGTGAGAAAGAGAAAAATAAAGAAAGAAAGAGAGAAGAAGAAAGAAGAAAAGGAAGGAGAAAAGAGAGAGAAAGTGGAGATTTCCAGCCACTACGCGATCTCAAGGCGGATTCAGACCCTACGAACCCGAGGCAAGTGATTAAACTTTCTAAATAATTGTTGTGTACCAATTATTGCATGATTTGTGGATTGAATTTTGGGTTTTAGGTTTAGTTTGATAAAACCTAACTTTTGGGAAAACCTTAGATTTGTGGTGTATCAATGATTTCTAGGTTAGAAATTAGTTTATTGGTGTTTATAGATGATATATATGTGATTGGGTTGAGGAGAAATGAAGAGATAATGACCAATATGAATTTTGGGATTTTTGGCTTACTAAAAAGTAGCCATTTTCGAGCCTCCAGGTAGTCAGAATCGATTCGGCCCCCTTGCCGAATCGATTCGGAAATATGCAGGTGCCCAGGTCTGAGTGACCGAATCGATTCGGATTCCAGCCGAATTGATTCAGCCCGAGATAGAGTCCCAGGTTTGTTGACCCGAATCGATTCGCTGGGCCGGATCGATTCTTAATTGGCCCGAATCGATTCAGAAACAGGGATTTTGGGGGATTGTTTTTCTAAGAAGAATTTCATCCCGTTTTGTTCGAGGTTATCGATTGGGGATCTTTATAGGAGATATTTGGAGTATGCTTTGGATACTTTTAGAGAGTTTCCCATAAAAGAAATTATTGGAGTCATATTGACTAAATTTGAGGAATACCGATTAGAGATTTTGGTATTTTTCTAAGTGGGGAAGCCCACCTTGATTGGAGATTCGATTTGGAGATTCTACTTGGAGATAATAATTACATTTCATATGAGAGAATGAGAATAACTTAGAGATATCGGATCTTAGGATCCAATCCCAAATGGGATGAATTTTAAAGGTTCATAAAATGAATTGAACCCTATTATGAATGGAGATTTATAAATACTATTTTAGGTGCATACGGATATAAAAATATCCTTATTGATGTTTGATTTGGGAAAATGTCTCACACAATGAGAAATGCTAATTGAAGAGCATTAGAATAAAATAATATCCTTAACTTAAATAGAATTGGGAGACGATTCACAATTAGAAGCGACATGTGAGCTTCAAGCGAGAAATTGTATAGTGTGTACTAAGTGGGGAAGATGTGTGAGATTTTGCGGTTAGAGTATAAAAAGAGAATAATGTACTAAACAATGATATAAATTGAATTGCGCCAATGGGCGTATAATAAATATGAAAATGATGTTGCAGGTATACCTTATATGATGGTATATCTTTATTATGTGGGATGTATGTATACCTTATATGATGGTGTATATACATGTTAGGAATACCCCCTCCTTTCTATCATTGGGAAGTTTCGTGCGTAGGGGGTGAGCATCCTGGCTCAAAGAGCAGGATATGGACATTCCCCAGGTCATAGTCGTCCATGATGGTCAGCAAATGACAAATATATACATTAATTTATTTTGGGGGTGAGAGGTCGTGGGTATATGTCGCTCTCACTTGCTGGTTAGGAGCTATGATCGCTTCCCGGATGTTGTGTGCGTGAGTTGATCACGAGGTGGGTGTCGTTGAACCCCACCAGGTGGCCCCAGTTTGCTACGTATATGGGCTACTGGAGGATGATAGCATGTGAGTGTCACACCCCGCCTAATTCTGGCGTCGGCCGCCACCAAAACTATGCCGAGCGTGAACTAAATAAATTACCATTCTTAGCATGAGACAGATATGAGACATAAATAATCAGTCCATAAGATAAATAATTGAATCAATCTCAAATAATCACAAATAACTAAGCGATAAAAGATCCATCACATGCTAACTCCAAAAATCCAATCTCCAATAATGATTAATTAAAACCTGAATAATCCCAATAGAAATCCTCTAAATAACTTTGGAACCGAATGGCCCAATAAAACTCCAATGAAGTCTCATAATACGACTGGAAAAGAAAGTCTAACTAAACTATGCCATAAAGTAAATAACTCCAGCTGCACCTCCAATGATAACTCTGATAAACTTATGCAGCTTCTCCAATTCTCATCCTGAAAAATATTAGTCAACGCATGGTCAGAGCCAAAGCCCTGAGCAAGAATACACACTACTCTTCTAAAATAGGATCCTTGAATCCAGACAGTAGCATTATACGCAATAAATATCACAATAGAATATTTTTAATTAAACGGGATAATTAAACGCGATAATTATAATCTACTAACTACCCGCAAAAATCCCCATTTATAAAGGCACACCAATATGATTTTAAATTCCCAAGTCCCACGATGTTAATTTAATTAAATTAACCAACTTTTATTATAGTTCTCACTTTTTATTAAAGTGTCACACTTCCCCTTGTCAATCTCCCTCTGACCCGTTTACTGTCGGCCCCGACACATGACAAGGTTACCCTTGTCAATCGCCCTCTGACCCGTTTACTGTCGTCCCCGACACATGACAAGACATAAATCGCCCTCTGGCCCGTTTAAACTGTCAGCCCCGACACATTATGTCGCCACAAATTTTAGTACCCGTTTTTATCTTAGGCATTAATTCTCAATTTCTCAATTTCACAATTTATAATCACCCCACCCTTTTAATCGACGTGAGATCCTCAAAATACCCCTTAGTCCCATACATAAGGGTCCACAAGTTATCAATACGTCCTATCCTATGTATAGGAGGATTTTCTAACATAAATCTTAACTTAGTCTCGTACTTAGACAAGTGTAACGACGATAAAGTAATATAAATCAGCCCACCCTCAAGGTGATAAAAGCGCAATAATCTTCCCTCACTAGTCCCATTCCTAGAAGGCATTCTAAAATATAGGGGTAGTAAAAAATACCCAACAACCCATCGTCACAAGGAAATATAATAATACCAAAAAGTCACACAACCACACATGATTAATCAACGTATAAAACTACGCATGATAGTCCAATTCAATTAAATCTTTAATTTAATTATCACAACGTCAACAATACCCAAATAATCTCATTTAATTATTTTAAATTAAATATACCAATTTTTTCATCATATATACATCAAAAACCAAATTTCATTATCTCTACATATATTACATGAGTTATACGCACCCAAAAATTATTTATTTTAAAACTAGGGTTTTTCTATATGCAACCTACACCAATAAAACCCCAAATCACTCATCAATCCTACGTACCCAAAGGGTTATGAATATTATTCAGATTAAAATATTTTATAAAAACAGCCCCATAATTAGTATTCACTTTTTCTAATTAAGTTACTAATTATTTTTAAGAAAATATGTAATTAAGTGTTTAGGCGACACTTAAAACGCATAATACTAAAGGAAAAGAATAGAGTATTCATGCCTGAATAAAAGTTGGTTTAGAAATCTGATCTTGAATGTGTATTCCTCTCAAAAATTTGACAAAGATTCGTTCTTGACGCGTCTTGAGAAAATCCGGTTAATCTTGACAAAACTTGAGTTGAAAGTTATGTAGAATGGGGCTAGGGTTTTGAGGTTGAAGAAGATGAAGAAGATGAGAGGATTCTGATTTTTGAGAAGGCTAAAGTGTGTTTTAAAAGATCTAAACTCGTCACTTTATGTTTATATACCAAAAAGAATTAGAGTCCTAATCAAATACAAATACTTGAAAAAATCATTACGGACGATCGGACCGTTAGAATCGCTTGAAATTTTAACATATAGTAGAGAACGGCGAGACAGGACTGCTGACAAAAATTCAGCTTGATCGGATGGTTGGATTTCAAAAAATATTATTATTACTAGAGAGTTTTATGTTCCGAGGACTCTTAGAGAGTTTTATGTTTTGAGGACTCTTCTAAATAATAAAAATTCAATTAAAACTCCATTTTAATTCCGATTCCAATTCCGTTTGAAAATTCATTTTTCAAATATAAAAACCAACACTTTAAATTATAAAATCCAAAATTTCCTTTTTCTCCGATTTCCAAAAATTAATTTAAAAAAAATTCCCATTTAAAAAATTCGGGTTGTTACAGTGAGCCTGTGTCCTTCGAGTTATAGCTCGGTTGGATGGTTATTATTGCTTGTGCTTGTACTTGGGTATCAAGGGCATAATGGACCTCAACGAGGGTTCCTTGTTTGGATTTCGCCTCGGCGAGACGTCCCACGCACGAACCGCAGTGTAATGTTGGAACTTGGGGGTAAGTTAGTCCTTAATGCTCATACTTATATATATATATATATATATATATATATATATATATATATATATATATATATATATATATATCACCTATCTCGACAATCGACAGTGCCAGGAGTAGTGTAACGGCTGGGTTCCTTGTTTGGATTTCGCTTCGGCGAGACGTCCCACGCATGAAACGCCGTGTACTGTTGAGAATTGTGAATATTAGTTAATTAAAATTTGGATAATAAATTGGGTTACATGCATCTTGCATTGAGGGCATAATGAACCTCGAGGATCGATACGGTCAGGAGTAGTGTAACGGGGGGTTCCTTATTTGGATTTTGCCTCGGCGAGACGTCCCACGCACGAAACGCAGTGCCGTGTTGAGAATCGAGAGGAGTTTAGTCCTTAACTCTTGATGCGAATAACTCATATATAATTACCTATATATATTGTTTACATGCCATATGAGGGCATAACTAGAATACATAAAATTCTAGTAAATGAGAACGTTGATGTATTGTGATGATGTGGTTATGGGATGGATCATGTAACTTTATATGTTCAACAAATGAACATTATAAAGATAACTATAACTATTACATTAAAGATAATGTATATAATTTATAGATCATAGAAAAATAAGGTAGATTGGGAGATAGGTTAGACGGTTTCACTTAAATACTTCAATTGAATTTAAGTTAGAATCCTCTTACCTAAATAGAATCGGGCATCCATTTGGAGATCACGTGCATACGCTTAGTGAGCGCTTTAGATGAGAGGTGAGTTGAATTATTATGGAGAGTTCGATTCCACCTTAATCATGTAATAATGCATTTATAATTATTATGCATTTTAATACACTTGCTATAAAATGTTTTTCAACTCGGGCTCTGACCCGTTTATATTTTCTCCTCCATGTATATATTGTATTACTTCAGGTGTTCCTCCGTAAGGACGCCTTTGATGTTCATCCATTCAGGATTCGTGGAGCTGTGGCATTGCGGACTGTCTCAGCACTTTGTTTTAGTCGATTCCTATCTTTGTATATCTAGATTAGGATTCAGTTGTGTATTGAGTTAGTATTCAAGTGTTGTAGATTAACACTTTCATATTTCATTTCTCAAATTATTGTATTGTCTGTTGCCCGACATCATATTCGGTTATTTCATTTTCTGATTTGTTGTACAATGTATTGTACTCTTTTATTTTATTGGAACTTGCACATTTCTCTCATCATAGTTAGATGTATATTGTTGGTTATGTACATTATTGGTTTTGTTGTTATTGTTAAATAAAAAGTTTCAAATTTTTGACTATTTGCTTTTAATGATTTCGGGTAGTTAACCTTATATTATTAGTTTTGTCTGTTGATGTCTAGACTGTGCCATTTGGGATACCTGATTGAATGTAGTATAGGGCTGGCCACCCGTTATTATTTTGAGCGGGTTGTCACATATACTTTACGACACATTCGACCACCTAGTCAAGAATTGTCCCGCCCTTCCGACTCGTAAGGCACTCATTGAGCAAGTCAATTACCTTTACTAAAAAAGGCCAAGGTATGACCCATATTCCAATGCATACAATTCGGGGTGACGAGACCACCCCAATTTTTCATGGTCCAAGGGTCAATACCAAGGAAGAGGAGGCCAATCTTTTGATAACCCACCTACGGATTTCCAAAATAATGCCTCCGAACCAACATACCCTTCATTCCAAAATATCCAAGCTTTAAAGGATATGGTGAATTTACTTTCTCAAAGTCCCCTTCAATTCCAACATTCGACTGAAAGTGTCTTCCAATCTACCCAATAGATCTTGCATGCGAACACTCAATCCATATTCAAAGATGAGTTCCAAGTGTGACAACTAGCAAACACGTTGAGTGAAAGAAATAAAGGAACATTCCTGAGTCAATCTGAGCCTAATCCTAAAGGGAACATGCCTAAAGATCAATATTTTATTCAAGACAACGTTGGTTCATCACAAACCTAAAAAGACATCAAAGCCATCATCACACTTAGGTCCGGTATCGAAGTCAAAAATAATGTCTCAGCACCCACCATGAGTGAATAAGAGAATCGTAAGGAGAAGAAAGATCCACTCGTGGGTAAAACTTCCTCTCCACCATCGTCTTTCGATCCACCTGAAGAGACCTATGTCCCAAAGGCCCCATTTCCCCAACGTTTGATGACACAAAAGAAGAAGGCACAAGTAGATAATATGTTGGACGTGTTTAAGCAAGTACAAGTCAATATCCCACTACTTGATGCTATATAACAAGTCCCATCCTACGTTAAATTTTTGAAGGAACTTTGTACCTTCAACATAAATACTAATGTGCCCAAGAAAAATTTTCTCGCCAAACAAGCTAGCTCAATCATTTCCTATAGAACTCTCGTTAAGTACAAGTATCTCGGGATGCCGATGATTTTATCAAGATAGGAGAGCATCACTTAGAGAAAGCTCTCTTAGATGTTGGTTCAAGCGTGAACCTTCTGCCCTACACCATGTACGAGACACTAGGTTTGGGAGAGTTAAATCCCACTAAGATGACCTTATCCTTAGCTGAACGATCCATTAAGGTTACTAGAGGCGTTGTAGAGGATGTATTGATTAAATTAGGTGGGTTTGTATTTTCGAAAGACTTTGTGGTCTTAGACACGTAACACGTAAACTCATCCATACAAATTCTGATCATCCTCAGTTGACCCTTTTTGGACATTTTTAATGTTGTCATTCGATGTTATAGTGGACAATTGAACCTCTTATTTGGGTATATGACCATGGGTTTGAATGTGTTCAATTTAGAGAAGCTATCATCAGGAGAGAATGAACTCAAGTCCGTTCATGAAGTTAACGATGTCCCTACCCCACGAAATAGTGACACAGCTAATTTACATACTTGGCAACCTGATTTGTCTCTAGATATGAGCCTTGAGAATTTTGAGAAAGCGTTCGGACCGGTTGATGAGGATCTCACTATTTAAGTCCAATCATTATTAGACTCATTTTGTCACTTAGATGAGAGTGACTGGAATAATATGATAGATCAATTCCTTCTCTATGAATGTGAATCCGAACCTTTCAAGAATATTCTGACATGTGAGGTTTTGTCTATAAGTGAAGAGATTGAGAAAATCATTCGATCATTTTCACTTGGTGATGCATATTTTATCGTATTGAATTGTCCTTTTCTACCATGCCCACCTATGTCATTTGAGTATTTGGGTGAGATCGAGGACATGACTAGAGTATCGTCCGATTTAGATCCCTATTTATTCATTCTCGATTTTGAGGGAAACCTAGGCTTAATGTGTCATTTGAAATTTTATTATGATAGTCTCTTTAAGTTTGATCATTTATGATATAATATGACTACACATCTCAATAATTTCATTCACCACATTCATTATGTACCTTCATGCGTATACTTTGTTAATTGGGTTGACTCCCAATTGTTCATACTTTTGATTTATGATAAAAGAAGTGTGAGATTGGTTGGAATTTGGTAACACAAATGAAAGATCATGGGTAATATCGTCCTCTTATTTATGTACTTTTTTTGCTTTGTCCATAATTATTTTGAGCATACATTGAGGACAGTGTAAAATTTAGGTTTAGGGGTGAGGATGATATTTTTGAAAAAGAATTAAAAATTAAAAAAAAAATCAGACTAATTTCATTAATTCAAAAATATTTCCAATATAATTGGGATTTGAAACGATTTCTTAATATAGAATTAAATCATGGATCCCCCCACTTATGATTTTTTTTTATATATTAGCCAAATAATATGATCAAAAATGTATATTGAGGCGAGGAGATTTAACCCGTTAAGATTCTTGCACTATTCATCGTTTCTGAGAGATTTAAATCAATCCGATTGATGATCTCAAATTATTCGTTTTGTTCGATTATTGAAAACAAAAAGTCAAAATGTGAATCTTAAGCACCCGAAATCTTAATAAGTCCTCTTGAGACACAATTCAACTTAATGAAACTTGAGAAATAAGATTAGACCATCGTTTAAAAGCAAAAAATTAGGCCTAAACTGACCTTTTTACATTATTCAGTTGCAAGCCCTTTTGAGCCCAAAAATATGTCTTTTTATTGAAAACCTATTATTCTACCCAACTCCAACTAGGAGCTTAAAGGCCATAAAAAGAAGTCATACCCATTTTTTGAGAATATTAGGGTAAAATTACGCTAGGAAAAAAGGCCAAAAACGAAAAATATTTTTTTTGCAAAAGAATGATGTGTGAAAAGAAAAGTATAAAAAAAATGAAAAGAAAAAAATAATGAAAAAAAATAAAAAAAAGAGTACGTAAAAAAAATGAAAGAAAAAAAAAGAACAGAAAAATGGAGGTTGGAAGAAAAAGTGACTAAAAATATAACTACCCAAAACCTCTTTATTCTCAGAAAATTTGAACTCTAAAAGCCATTCTTTCTAGCCAAAATTTGAGCCTACAATACAACTAAAGAAAGTCCTAATAGATCTCAAGAGAAGTTAGTTCGAGTGTGGAAAGAAGATGAATAGGATCTATGATGTGATTAAATGTTTTTAATCGATTTTTCGTTCATGAGATCATATTCATCCATTATAAAATTCGTTTTTGACTAAGTATATGTGAATTTTCCTAATCGAAATTTACGGTTTTATTCACATATATCAAGAGAAAATAGCCAACTTTCAGGTGTTCGATTGTGAGTGCATCCCATGAGATTTTGAAATTGAAATGAATTTTCGTATAAGAAACTTAAGGATCATATATTTTGAAATGAGCGATTATATTGACTATGCATACACACGATAAGTTGAGATTGAGAAGTGAAGTTTTACTATATTTATGAAGTTTGCATTCAAACTTGGTTATATTACTTTCTTTTCTTTTGTACTGATTCACGTTTTGCGAACCCTTACGAGACAAAACTTATCCACTAGGGCAACCTAGGGGTTTAATGTCTTATTGCACATGCCAAGTGCAATCGTGATTTCTACGTAAGTGAGTTAGATTTTAAAATTTTAGTATTGCTCGAGGACTAGCAAAGTTTAGATTTGGGGGTATCTGATGAGTACATTATTTTGTATATTTTATACCTAAATTAACACTTTCTTAGTCCAATTTTATTTTATTTAATAAGTTCTTAGGACCATTTTGTTAAAAAAAAGAGAAAAATGCAAGAATGATTGAGTTTGGATTCAAAACGACAATTTTAAGTCAAAAATGGACACGCCGATAATTTTATAATATTCTTTGCTAATTGTTGAAAAAAGATGCCTAATAAAAATTTTGCAGGTAATGATGGAATTTGGTGCAAATTTATGATCAAAACGAAAAAGGCGTGAAAAAACTGATATTTACGGTAATTCGAAAAAAGCTATTTTTTTAACTTATGAACTCATAAAAAAATTTAGAAATTTTTATACTCCGATTGGGATGAAACTCGGCGTGCATGTTCAGCAAACAATTATAAGAGTTCTCGAGTAGGAGAAATTTGGTCCCTTATTTCGATCCAAATATTAAAGAGGTGAAGGGATAGGTTCCAATACTATTCGGCCAATGAAAGAGACTTCCACCACGACTAAAATACCTCACCCCTTAACTAATAAAAAGGACTCCTGGACTCACATTTTCACATAAAATTTCAGGGAGCAATTTATGAGTGGTTGTATTCAATTTGAGGGACAAGTTTTTATCATTTTTTGGAGGACTGAAGATTATTGTGAGAGAACTTATTATAAGCTTGATTTATCATTGAAAATCTCTACTCATTCATTTAACTTGTCTTTCATTATGGTAGCTTGATTCTTGTATTAGGATTAGAATGAAGTTTATCATAGTTAGCTAATATTATCATGTTAATTTGATCGCTTTATATTCCCTACTCATTTTAATTGTTATAAAAACTTCGGTATTCATTTTAAAATGAAACGAGAGTGAGTTTTAAAACCTTCAAAATATTTTGTCAAATCAAGTTTTGAGATTTAAAAATTGTAATTTTTGATGGATTATGCTTGCACTTTGATTGTTTTAATATTCCATACTTAAATACATTTGAGAATTTGAAAACTTATATTTTCTAAGGGGATAGGGATTTTATCTGTCCATTAGAGACATTAAAAATATTTGAATATGATCGTCATATTTTTCGAATTAAACGCGACGAGAGTCGGTTTAATCTGAGTTATAAAAAAAGTAATGACAACATTAACTTAGTGTGCAATATTAGTTATGTGATAATTTAACCCCGAATCGTAATTCTTTCATAACGTTTACATCTCTCGTGTGTTGGGCTCATTATTCGTAGTTGATTTTACTTAGCTAGTGCATAGTTATTCTCTATTCCATTTTCGTAGTTGGACAATTTCAATTCTTTTAAAAAATAAATTTTGACAAATCTCTGTGGGTTCAACCCATACTTACACTCGATATTATATAATAGTCCGTCCGCTTGCAGTATTTTATAAATTTAAGAATATTGACGCTGTCCTTATTTTATTTTTGCAATGTATTTCACAAGTTAACGTATGTTTATATATACTCTGCTTAATCCTTTATTTTCATGTGATGAAGCTTTGCATAATATTATGTTGGTTTTGGGAAATATACAAATGCTTTTTAGAGTTCTTAACCCTGTCATAAAAATGTACACATTTAATTGTATTATAATAATAATAATAATAATAATAATAATAATAATAATAATAATAATAATAATAATAATAATAAAAATAGTAAAAATAAAAATAAAATAAATGAGGAGCTTATTTGTATATTCACACATTTAAAATAACAATGAAACTACTTAGGAAGAGTATGATTTATTTTTTTAATATCTGTTTATAAAAAAGGTGCAATAGTACTAATTAGGGTGGTGAGAAGTACTTTTGGAGGGTGGGGGGTGGGGACCACATGACTATCGTGATTATTTTTCAATTTGATGGAAGTAAAAAACGTTTATACTTGATGTTAGTTTTAAGTGTAAATGTTTAAATATTTTAAAATACTTTCAGAGGGAGAAAGCTACGAAGAGTTTTTAGGATTATCTCATGGCTGGTATCTTTTTAGTTAACGGGAACTAAATAAACATAAATTTAGTGTGAACGTATGAAAATTAAAACACCGAGAGGGAGAAAGATCCAGAGTGTTTAGGATTATTTTACGACTGGTTAATCTTTCTAGTTAGCAAGAACTAAGGAAAAATATATTAAGTGTGAATCTATTATAATTAAAACATTGAGAGGAAGAAAGATCTAGAGAGTTTAGGAGTATCTCATGCTTGTGTAATCTTTTTAGTTAACAAGAACTAACAAAAGATAACTTAAGTGTGAACGCACGATAATTAAAACACTGAAGAGGAGAAATATCTGGAGAATTTACTATTATTTCATGACTAATTAATATTTTTAGTTAAACGAAACATAATAAAAGATAACTTAAGTGTGAACTTACGATAATTAAAACAATGAGAGGGAAAAAGCTCCAGAGAGTTTAGGATTATGTCACGACTAGTTAATGTTTTTAGTTAACATAAACTTACAAAAGATAAATTAAGCGTGAATGTACGATTAAAAAAACACTGAGAGGGGGAGAGCTTTAAAGATTTTAGGATTATCCCACGACTGGTTAATCTTTTAGTTAAGAGGAACTAACAAAATATAGTTTAAGTGTGAACATACGATAATTAAAACACTCCAGAGAGTTTATGATTATCTTATGAATGGTTAATCTTTTTAGTTAATGGGAACTAACCAAATATATCTTAAGTATGAATGTAGGACAAATAAAAACAGTGTTAGGGAATGTAGGACAAATAAAAACAGTGTTAGGGAAAAGCTCTGAAAAGTTTAGGATTATCTCACGACTATGTAATCCTTTTAGTTAACAAGAACTAATGAAAGATAACTTAAGTTTGAATATTAGATAATTAAAACATTGAGAGGAGAAAGATCCGGAGAGTTAGGATTGTCTTACCAATAGTTAATATTTTTTATTAACTTGAACTAACGAAAGATATCTTAAGTGTTAGTGTACGATGATTAAAACACTGAAAGGGAGATATTATTTTTTTGTCGTTGATTTTTATATATGTGTTCTATCTTTTACAGGCATTTGATTACAGTAGGGTTATAGGTTTTGTTAGTTTAGTGAGGAGGGTTTGGGAGCAGGCTCCAATGTTTATGTGGGATTTAATTTACAGGGCTAGGTTTGGTTAATTGTAGGATAGTCTTCCAACTGGGGGAATTTTGGGGGTGCATGGGGATTATGTCTGCTCTAGGAGAGCATTGATAGGATACCACTAACACAATCCACATGTTGGTAGATGATAATACCATGTCCCCCTTAGACTTCTTTACTTTTACCTAGATCCCTTTCGATCGGTTACCTCCAATGGTGGATTGCTCACAATCATGGCATCCAGATTGCACGCAGCTTTATGGATATATGTCACTCCCGCTAGTGGAGTATTTATAGATATAAACATTTTTTATGCTCGTTCTGAACAGGTGGGGGATCCTAGCTTGATGTTCTAGTTGCCAGGCGGTATGCAAGGTGTCTTCTATTGATGGCAATGGGGGTGCTCTAGGAACCAAGTGGATCATGATAATTCACTTGTATTGGATCCTTTTTTTTTTGGATTTTACCCAAATATGGAGTTATGTATGGGAATGATGGGACCTATGGAGATGTTTCGATCCATGTCTTAGAAAGTCCTTACGTGTAATAAAAATTTAAATAGTTGCGCAAATTCCAATCACAGACTTATTTAATTAGATTCAATTTATGAACAAATCAATTAAATCCTTAAACTTAAATAGCAACGTGCGTGAAAGTGTCAAACCAACATAAAAAATATGCGACACAATTATTCAGGAAAAATTCCCGCAGGGAAAAACCTTTTTATTTCTAGAACTTTGACAAGTTTATAAGACCATTGACTTACAAAAAACTTTCCTCAAGAGTAACGCACGGTGTCTTCGTCAAACCTTCAAAGAGTTGGCTAGAAATCAGCAATGGTTCACATGCAGCTATATCATATTGCACACGCAGTCCATACACGCAGTCTTTAGTAAAGAATCAACATGCAGAACATCCTCGATGACACGCAGTTATAAAATTCGACTCACTCCACAATAGCACACAACTCTCGGTTGTAAAGATTTCCCCACAAAGTATGAACAGTAGCAAAACTATGTTTCGGGTTCCATAAAAACAACTCACACAAAAATTATTAGGATTGTGAATTATAAAAAAAAAGTTATGGACCCTCAAATGTGTTGGAGAATAATAGAAAACGTATTCTGTCAAAAACCAATTTTTCACCACATGAAATTCAGTAGCCTGACACCCTTTAAATATTAAAATTCAAGGCGGAGAAGTGTCGACGTAAAACAGCTCTCGTTCGAACGACTGATGACGTTGTTCGAGCGACACTCCATCTCGTTCGAACGAGATGTGACGTCGTTTGAACAATAGTCACTGATCCCCTTTAGAAAAGACTTTTAACGTTTTAAATAAGTTGGAATCCTCAAATCTTAAAACTGTTCACGGGATCAAGGGATATTTGTCCAAAACTTTTATGATAAAATATTTTTCAAAAATAAAAACCATTTATTAAAATTCCAAAACTCATTTTAACTTTTATAAAAAATATCCCAACACTTTTAATATAAAATGTAAATGGAACTTAAACAGATTTTACCAAATTCAACTTTGTTTGGCTTGAATGTTGAAGTCTTCTTGTAATTCAGATTCGTCTTTGTAGATGTAATCTTCTAAATTCTTCGACGAATTGTAGCAACTTGTAGCGGTATATGACATACTAAATTGTGACGGATAATGTCCTTAAAAATCTTCCCTATGTCTATGCCGGTACAAAATAAAAATATCCATATTATCAATCTCAAATGACCTATACAAATCTACCCTCCCATAAACTCAAACGTGGAAAGATAAACTGAAATTTCTTTAAACTTTTCAAACGATACTTCAACAATCAACTGAAACTCCAAGATTTTCTCATCTGGGTGTGCAATCCAAAATCTTCAATCGTACCTACACACATGAGACAAAGCAAAAATCTCGTGACCTATCGAGTTTGAAATGATATAAAGCATAAACATAAAAGCATAATCAAATCTCCCCATATTTAAACTCCCCCATAAAATCATAATTCGTTCTCCCCCTTTTTATTTGTTCGAAATAGACAAAGAAAAGAATCAATCACATAAATCAAATCGGGGTATCACGATAAATAAAATAAACAAACTATTTTTTATTTTTCAGATTTTTCATACGAAAATGCAAAAATGATGTTACAAAGATCACACCATGAATTTTTACTAAGATAACCAAATCATGGATACGGAATGGATGGGTGAGAACAGATTCAAAAGGAAAATCAACTCAATCATATCATATGTGCAAGACGCATAAGTGTACTCCTAACGAATGAACATAAAAAATAGTTCTTTGGTGTAAAATTGTTGAATTTAGATGACATTGTCTTAATCATAGCAACAAATCAAAGTATAAATGATTTCCATACCAATAACATCCAAAACTATGTAATGCTTTTTCATGACTTTCAAGGACGTGCAAACCGTATTAAAATCCATCCAAACTACCTCATTAAAATATAATGCATTTTATTTTTCTTATGAGGTGATGAAACAGAAAACCTATTGGGCCATTTTTCGCATATATTTCTTTTTATTGCCTTAAAATTTTTCGAGCTCTTTTAAACCTCGTTGGACCCCGGATAATTTTCAATTTCTCACTTTTTTAGGTCCATTTAAATGGTGGCTTAATCACAAAGGATAAATGAGTATCTTTCGTAGCCCTTCACCATTTTTCAAAATAGAACACACAAATTTCACAAATGGTTTATATCATGTACATCTTTTTGTCAAGTTTTATCGCATTTGGTTCGTTGTATAGATAGAATTGAGATGGAAACACTCAACCAATATGTGATAGACAAGGACAAAAGTCAAATAAATTCATGCATGTGTGCAATAAACGACAAATATACTCAATCATGTAGGTAGCAACGCTATATCATTTCAAAGAATCCAAACTTTGTAAAGCACATGAATGACACAACATATTATCTCAAAACACTATCAAACAGTCACATGGATATGGAATGAAGTTGTGACTCGGTCATCCTAAGTGTTCATTCATATACGGTGTAAACAAAATACAAAACTCTTTTCGGTGTTTTTCAAAAACTTTATAAAAATAAAATCTTTTCATATTTTTCAAAATTTTTCAAAAAACAAAAATATAATACAAAAAGTAGAAGTCAACACACTAGCAAATATATATCATGAAATCACAACTAGTGTAGACAAAATCATGCAAGCAATCAGCGATATGAAATAGCAAGTGACGAATCATGTGTAAGCATGTGAGAATCAACAGGCCTAAAATCTAGTGCCTCTAGAAGTGATTTCCTAACCCAAATAGATGTGAAACGTCTTGTGTGGGCTTTGGGAACCAAGGAAACACTAGACATAAACTTCTTAGTACCTCTTCGAAGATCAAAATAAAAACGCCTAAGGTGTCCTTTCCTACCACAATGTGAATAAACATAAATGGGTGGAACAAAACCTATGGGCTGACCTTTTCTAACATCATTAGGAATGGTTGACCCTTTAAAACAAATAATGGTTTTGGCTTTAGAAACAGAAGCATTAGAACATGACGAGACATTACCATCACTATCAAACCTACTTGAATCGGTTAAATTATTTTTTAATTTCAAAATATTTGATTCAAGAAACAAATTAGACTCTTCCAAGGATAGGGTTTTCTTTTTCAAATTATCAATTAAACTTAACAGTTTATCGCGCTCACCCTCAATAAAAACAAAGTTATCCGTAAGAGTCTTTTCATGTGTCATAAAATCATCGATTAATTTTTTATCCTCGACGTCATAAACGGGAACCCTAGAATTTTTACAGTCCTCTAACTCTTTTTCCAAAATGAGGACTCGATAACCACTCTCCTTTTTGGACAAGTTTAAAGCATTAAAGTTCTATTCCAAAGAAACAAATTTTTCACGATAAAAATCCCTTTAATTTTGAACCGTTTGCAAAACATCCATCGTGAATTTAAAACGAGAATTTTCTTTTTCCAAAACTTCAATTCTTTTAGCAAAAGTCAAATTCAAACGATTTAAATCATCAAAACTATGACTCGTACCAATAGGAGGGGGCATCAACTTAGATAAGTGCTCCAAATAAAATTGCGAAATTTTTTCAAAGACTAGATTTTTTCAAAAAATCAATATCACACAATTTTTTTTGTAGAAAATAGAATCAAACGCAATAAATTAGCGTAACCCGCTCTGATACCAATTTTAGAAAGCCCTTACGTGTGATAATGATTTAAATAGTTGCGTAAATTCCAATCACAAACTTATTTAATTAGAGTAAATGTATGAATAAAATAAATTCATCCCTTAAACTCAAATAGCAACGTGCGTGCAAGTGCCAAACCAACATAAAAAATATGCGACATAATAATTCAGGAAGAATCTCGCAGGGCAAAAACTTTTTATTTCTAAAACTTGGAGAAGTTTACAAGACCATTGACTTACATACAACTTCCCTCAAGAGTAACGCACAGTGTCTTTGTCAAACCTTCAAAGCGTCCACTAGAAATCAGCAATGGTTTACACATAGCTATATAACAATGGACACGCAGTCTAGACACGCAGTCTTTAGTAAGAATCAACGCGCAGAAGATCCTCGATGACACGCATAAACTTCGTAGTGACTCACTCCATAATAGCACGCAACTCTCGGTTGTAGAGATCTCCCCACAAAGTGTGAAAAGTAGCAAAACTATGTTTCGGGATCCACAAAAACAACTCACACAAAAGCTATTGGTATTGTGAATTGTAAAACAAAAGTTATGAACCCTCAAATGTGTTGGAGAATAATAGAAAACGTATTATGTAAAAAACTATTTTTCTCCACACGAAATTCAGTAGCCTGACACCCTTTAAAAATTAAAATTCAAGGCGGTGACATGTCGACTTAAAACAGCTCTCGTTCGAACAACTGAAGACGTCGTTCGAGCGATACTTCATCTTGTTCGAACGAGATGTGATGTCATTTGAACGACAGTCACTGATCCCCTTTAAAAACTACTTTTAAAGTTTTAAATAACTTGGAATCCTCAAATCTTAAAACTGTTCACGGGATAACGAGATATTTATCGAAAACTTTTATGATAAGATGTTTTTGAAAAATAAAAACCATTTACTAAATTTCCAAAAATCATTTTAACTTTTATAAAAAATATCCCAACACTTTTAATGTAAAATGTAAATGGAACTTAAACAGATTTTACCAAATTTATCTTTGTTGGGCTTGTATGTTGAAGTCTTCTTGTAATTCAGATTCATCTTTGTAGATGTAATCTTCTCAATTCTTCGACGACTTGTAGCAACTTGTAATGGTATACGACATACTTAATTGTGACGAACAATATCCTTACAAATCTCCCCTTATATTTATGCCAGTACAAAATAAAAATATCCAAATTATCAATCTCAAATGACCTATACAAATCTACCCTCCCATAAACTCGAATGTGGAAAGATAAATCGACAAGTCTTTAAACTTTTTAAACGATGCTTCAACAATCAACTCTTCAAAACTCCAAGCTTTTCTCATTAGGGTGTGCAATTCAAAATCTTCAATCGTACCTACGCACAAGAGACAAAGCAAAAACCTCGTGACATATCGAGTTTAAAATGATAGAAACCATAAACATGAAAGCATAATCAAATCTCCCCATATACTTAAACTCTCCTATAAAATCATAATTCGTTCTCCCCCTTTTTAATTGTCCGAAATACACAAGGAAAATAATCAATCACATAAATCAAATTGGGGTGTCACGGTAAACAAAATAAACAAACTATTTTTGATTTTTCAGATTTTTCATACAAAAATGCAAAAATGATGTTACAAAAATCACACCATGAATTTATACTAAGATAACCAAATCATGGATACAAAATGGATGGATGTGAACATATTCGATAGGTAAAGCAACTCAATTATATAATATGTGCAAGATGTATAAGTGTACTCCTAACGAATGAACATAAAAAATAGTCCCTTGGTGTAAAATTGTTAAATTTAGATGACATCATCTTATCAACAAATCAAAGTATAAATGATTTCCACACCAATAACGTCCAAAACTATGTAAAGATTTTTCATTACTTTAAAGGACGTGCAAACCGTATTAAAATCCATCCAAACTCCCTCATTAAAATATAAAGCATTTTATTCTTCTTATGAGGTGATGAAACTAAAAACCTATTGGCCTATTTTTTGCATATATTTCTTTTTATTGCCTTTCAATTTTTTCGAGCTCTTTTAAACCTCATTGGACCCCGGATAATTTTCAATTCCTCACTTTTTTAGGTCAAATTAAACGGTGGATTAATCACAAAGTATAAATGAGTATCTTTTGTAGCCCTTCACTGTTTTTCAAAATAGAACACACAAATCTCTCAAACGGTTTATATCATGCACTGTTTTTTGTCAAGTCTTATCACATTTGATCCGTTGTATAAACATAATTGAGATGAAAACACCCAACTAATATGTAATACCCTGTACTTTTACAGATATTTAAATTACATAAGTGGCGTAATTTGGAAATTAGAGGAAATTACTGTGAATAGTAATTTTGGAATTTATGAGCGTAATTGAATAAATTTAGAATTTAAAGTGATTAGTACATATTAGTTTGCTAGTGCCGGATTAATATTTACTTGGGTTATATTTTCTTACGTGACTTAGTAAATAATTTGGAATATTTTTAGGACTTGTCACAGTTGGGTTAAGTGACGGGAGATAGTTTACGCTGTAGGAAATGCGTGTAGAGAAGTGTCGGGTATGACTAGTGAATTTTAGTTAAGTGACTCAGATGGAGATTTTGAGTGCACGGTTGGTTTCGTAATGGACGATATAGTCAGAATAGAGTATCCAGGGAAAATATTTAGGTTCCGGGGACTTTTGGACTAGTAGGGACTCCCATTTGAGTATACGAGTCATTTTTGGGTTTTATAAGGGACAGACCCTTATTTCTCTCTTATACGGCACGAGAGAGAGGAAGAGAAAGTAAAGAAAAAGAGATAAAGAAAGGAAGAGGAGAAGGGGATGGAGAAAAGGGATTCCGGGCCAAACTCCGCGGGATTCGACTCGAGGTCGTCGGATTTTATTCACGAGGCAAGTATTTACTTGCTTTATTCATTTGAGTGTGTATCTCATATTATAGTTGGTAAACTAGATAAATTTTGGGTTAGAACCCTTAAAATAAATTTGGAAAAATTGAGCTTAAGTTTACAAATTTATGTATTGTAAACTCTTAATGATTTCTAGTGTTAAACCCATGATAATGGAGTGTAGAAATGGGAGAAATGATAAAACAAAGGCTTTAATGATTTTAGGGTTTAAATCTAAGACAAATGGTTTAATACCACAAATTAATTGATGTGTTAGTTCTAGATAAGAGTTAGGATGATTATATTGTTGTTGGTTGAGATTAGAAACCATATAAAGGGAGACTCGGTTGATATTTGGGATTGTTGGAGATTGAAAAATCACCCAAACAGTGCCCTCCGAACAGGGCGAATCGATTCGGGTCTAGGCCGAATCGATTCGCATAAGGGGACCTGTAAGTCTGTCTCAGGCCGAATCCATTCGGATTTGAGATCGAATCGATTTGACTTTGAGGACTTGCTTGCAGAGAACTTTTCGAATCGATTCGGACTGAGGCCGAATCGATTCGCCAGCCCGAATTGATTCGTATTTGGGGTGAATCGATTCGCCTTTGCTGAATTTGACAGTTTTTCTTCTTTGTGTTTAGGGGGAGTTAAATTGTAAATTGGAGATTTTTATAGAGGATTCTAAATGTAATATTAGGACTCCTAGATATTGGAATTAAGGGTTAGTAAACCTTGGGTAAAGAAGAGGGAACCTTGGATCATTTAAATGTACAATCTGGGGTATGGACTTAATGAATGTTCAGGACGAGAGACATTCGAGAAATCAATTTGGCAAGCGTATGTAGATATATTTATGCGGTTAGGGTAAATATGGGCAGAATGCAATTGAGTAAATCCTAGGACGCGATTAGGATAGAAATTAGGATATGGGCTAAAGAGAATTGAGCGGTTGTCGTATACGTCTATTGACGACTATTAGTATAGGTGATGCCATACCTATGGAATTAAGATAAGTAGTTAGTATACTTATTTAATTGTTACGAATTGGTATATTCGGGTTTATATTATAACCCTTAAAAGTGATTAAGGTGAGAGTTATATTTTAAGTAAGAGAATACTTATGGGTTTAGTATTTTAAGTATATGAATACTTATATACTATTACGAATGGGAATATTTGGGTTATTGGCTGTCACTATAGGAGTTTGGCAATTATAGCTAGAGTATATTGCGGAATGTTATATTATATACGGGTATTGTTACGGTATATATATATAAGACTTGTTTGCATATATATATATATATTGGCATGCAAACGATATATTTATGTATGTTATTATCTCGAGTGCTATCCAGGGAGGTTGCGCGATGTGGTTGAATCCCCTCACTTGTGGAGCAGGGAGAGTATATCCCCAGGTCATATCGTCTCGCATATGGGTGCGATATTTTAACCCACTTTCAGGAGGGAATATGACTACCTCCATCGTTTAGTAATTTTACCATGTTCATGAGAGAGTCTGACTTGGTATCGGGGTTAGTTTGAGCAAACCCGGAAATGGATGGGCACTTTGAGACTGCATCTTAGAGTTATAACTCGGTGAGATGGTTATTATACTTATGATTGTAAAATAGGTATAAATATACTTGTTGTTTATAGTATATTGATTGAATATGAATATGAGATATCAGATAACCTTGAAAGGTGTAGTTTTATATCCGGAGTAATACACTAGTGAATTTTAGGTTCAATCGAGAACCATATATAATAAGGGATATTTTATGTTAAAGTGAAAATGGTATTTTAAACTAGTGAAAGTTACGAAATATGAACGGTATAGTTATATATAGAAACGAGGACTATATATACATTTATCTAATAGAGAATTATATCCATTAAAGCTTAAGTAATAGCTTGTGGTATAACTTATATTATATCACGTCGGGGAGTGATAGTTATGAGGATTTAGAAGATGGGTGTAAGAGATTAGTTCGGCAGGGTATCTTTACTAGGTTGTTTAAAAGGTATGTGATAGGTGTGCACTATTAGAAGAGGGGCCAGGTGTATCTCATGAGAGTACGATACCAGTTTAAATATGAGAGATTTCATATTTTAAAATATGGCATTTATGCATTTGTTAAATATTTTCAGACTTGGGCTCTGACCCGTTTCTCTATTTTCCCCCTCTCTTGCTATATATGTATATATACATAGGTGTCTAGACACAGGGACACCTGGATGATGATTCCTTTGAGTCAAACGTTTGCTGCAACAGCTGTGGATGCGCGAGAGTTTATTGTAGATGCTTATTTCCTTGTAATCTAGATAGGAAGCATTGTACTGACGTTCAGTCCATTAGCCCAACTGTATTCATTTATTCTTTCATCGCCTTTAATGCGACATTCGATTGGTTTGTATTATGTTACCGAGTGTTCGGTTATTTTATTTTTTTCAGTTTCGTGTATATAAACTGTGTGATTGTTTTACTTGGTTGGTTTGATTAAAAAGATTAGTTAATTTAAAATTTTCACGCCAGCCTAATAAGTTATTAGTAATTAAATTTGTTTTCGACAGTGATGCTAGGAATGAACCATATGAGATTCCTGTTTTAATCTGGTATAGGATTGATCACCCGATATTTTATTAGGCGGGGTGTCACAGATGGTATCAGAGCATCAAGTTCTAGTGTCCTTAGGAATCTATGCGGACGTACTACGCTTTCAGCGTTGCTTTCTATTTGATATAGAGCCTTATGAATAGGATTGTTGATTCCTATTGTGAGATTTCGATCTCCTGCTATTATGTAAGATTATAGTAAATCTTTTGCACGTCCGGGTGAGATTCGTGTGCTGATCAACGAAGGGCGACCAGGAAAGGCCATTGCGAGGGTAGCAGGAGGCGGGGCGTAGTTGGAGCTATAAGTTGAATTTAGGACTGAGGACCACACTAGAGGTCACTACCCTTGTGGAATTGTCAAGGATTGCTGCAACGACTACTAAAGTATAGTAGTTATAATTATCTACGTACCACTATAGTAGAGAGTGGTGCTAAACTTGATTTACCCAGTGAAGTGAAATGGGGAAAAAATTTAAAGGGTCTTTAATAAGGACCACACATTGGAGTTAAGTTATGCAGGAGCAGTGTAGGAATGCCCATATGTGAAAATTTTTGGAAAATTTTTCACTCGTTGGAGCAATGTTGAAATGGTGGGAATGGTGGTCACCATAATCTTATTAATGGTTTTAACTGCAAGTTCCTTTGATTTATCAGAAATGAAAAGAAAATAGTTTCTCAATTATTCACACGAGGATCGGTAAGAGGCCGATAGTGAATAAAGATTTATATGGTTAAGGGAACGTTGTACCGAAGCAAGGTAGGTACAATGAAGAAAGAATTCTTTAGTGGAATGATAGGCTCACTAGTAAGTGTTGCTAACACTTATGGAGAATTTGTGTTCATGAAACCCCATAAGTGGACATCCACTCGGGGATTCATTGAAACAGGGCAGCAGAGGCCGGTAGTGTGTTTCCTTTTGGTCAGAGGAGCTAAGGGAACTATGAAGGTGATTAGTGTCCGACATACTGATAATTTAACATGGTCAGGGTGGCCAGAGATGGGTAATAGGGTGGTGTGGGGTGTAGAACCACACGGTTAGTCCTTGCCCAGTAAGAGTTAAAGGACAAGAGTAGGATGCTTAGGTGGAGCATCGATTAAAGTAGTTTTGGTTCAGTTAGGACAAGTGTACTATGTCTAGAGACCAATTGGAGCAGTCAGGGATATTGGCAAAGTTATTGTTATGAGTTTCACCTCGGATGAAAGAGGTATATTTTGTGTGTCTAGACAGAGTCGTGGTATTTTGTTAACCCTAGATTCGTGTGTGTGATTCGAGTTTTATGCCAGTACCGATAATATTATACAAGGTATATCTATATGTTTTTTCGCGATAGCCGGTACTATTTTCTTCATTCATTAGGAAAGCAGGTGTTAATATATTGAACTTATATTTGGGTTTGCACTGCTCATTTTGTATAAGTTATATGAGTATAGTATTATTCTGAGTGTAATATGTTTTTGATTGGTCAGAGTGATAACAGGTTAATGATTTCACGGCTATCGTATCCGCGGTTCCAGGGTGGAACTGGTTATTTTTGTGATATCTCACCTAGATACGGTTGAGCTCGCCATTTATTATATGTTTAGAAGGAACTTCGGTGAGTAGATGTTTCACTAGCATGACTTTAGTGCATGGGGACCTTATAGATATGATCTAAGGTTTGTAGGATTTAGTATTTACATGTTTTATGATGACATAGCTCCATGATCAATAAAGTTAAGTAGTAGTGTATCAGAGGGGTTCCTTGTTTGAATTTCGCTTGTGAGACACTCCACGCATGAACCTTAACGACGTTGGGAGTGGAGAGATGTTACTGTATGCCAGGATGTTGGTTTTGGATGATAAATTATCTGAGAGTCATGTGATGATTAGGGGCTAATGAAAGTATATGTGTTGTGGAAAAGCATTGGAATGTTCCTCTCACCGCAAGTATGTGGGTGAGGCAAGCTGAAGGAAATCGATTTGAGTCTTATATCGAGGCCTTGAGTAGAAAGAAAATTCTTAGGTAATATGATTTGGTTATGATATTCGTAACATTTGTGTAGTTTATAGGCGCCTCGATTAGTTAGACTTTCCATTTTGCAAAAATGGAAGGACATAATGTTAGAAACGCGTTAGTGTGTTTATGAGGTAGGATTTTAGAACATCCCGGTTGTGTGCCTTAGGCCGTTATATCTTGATGACTGATGATGTGAGAAAGTAATGTAATAGGAGGGTTCCTTATTTGGATTTCGCTTTGCGAGACGTCCCATGAATGACACCGAGCTAATGTCGGGAGTTAGGAAAAGTCTTGGCCACTAGGGGTATAGATAGTATAGCACTCTTTTTACATGTGTAGGAAAATACATCGATCTTAGGACTACCATGGAATAAGGCTAGTGGGGCAAGTGGTACTGAGATAAGAAGATTGTAGTGAGTTGACCACGAGATGCAGATTGGATTTTCAGGTATTGGAAGAACTGAATTTTGAATTATTCGGGTTAGAAGTACCCAAGTGTTAGCACCAGGCCGAGGAAGTGTGTTGATTTTATATACCATCCGAAATAGAAGGGACGTAGTATATAAAGCCAAAGGAGGTGCTTTGGGGCACTTGTAAATGGAATTGGATTGTGTTGGATTGCACGTCATATGAGGTACCCAATAATCTAATAATATAAGTGCAACAAGACTTAGCACGCCTGAAATAAGAGATAAGACTGGCGGGAGTTGTCAAGCGCTAGTGTAGTTTACCTTTTGAAGGAAATTCAAAGTCAAGGTGTAGACGAATGGACACTTAGGGTGTCGGCTTTCCGATAAGATCGATACATTACAGTTGTGATTATAGGCTCGTTTTCCTTGTATGTGGCTATAGAAGCACTAGGTGTGATTTATCATTGTTAGAATTATCCTTATAACCAAAGCAGTGTTGTAGCATATAGAGATTTTGTTAAGCTTATTGTTAAGCTAGTGTGTTAGAGTATAAACCTTGATATAGGTAGGTACTGTGAACGAGTATATGGTAGGGTTCGACTTGTGTATACCATAATGAAGTGTGATTAGCAATCCTAGGTTGGTAGTACCGATCGTATACGAATTTCGGGGATGAAATTTTGTTTTAAGGGGGGAGAATGTAATACCCCGTACTTTTACAGATATTTAAATTACATAAGTGGCGTAATTTGGTAATTAGAGGAAATTACTGTGAATAGTAATTTTGGAATTTATGAGCGAAACTGAATAAATTAAGAATTTAAAGTGAATAGTAAATATTAGTTTACGAGTGCTGGATTAATATTTACTTGGGTTATATTTTCTTACGTGAATTAGTAAATAAGTTGGAATATTTTTAGGACATGTCATAGTTGGGTTAAGTGACGGGAGATAGTTTACGTTGTACGAAATGCGTGTAGAGAAGTGTCGAGTACGACTAGTGAATTTTAGTTAAGTAACTTGGATGGAGATTTTGAGTGCACGGTTCATTTCAAAATGGCCGAGATAGTCAGAATAGAGTATCCGGGGGAAATGTTTAGGTTTCGGGGACTTTTGAACTAGTAGGGACTCGCATTTGAGTATACGAGTCATTTTTGGGTTTTTATAAGGGACAAACCCTTATTTATCTCTTATAAGGCACGAGAGAAAGGAAGAGAAAGGAAAGAAAAAGAAGAAAGAAAGAAAGAAAGAAAGAAAGAAAGAGGAGAAAGGAAGGGAGAAAAGGGGATTTCGGGCCAAACTCCGCTGGATTTGACTCGAGGTTGTTGGATTTTATCCACGAGGCAAGTATTTACTTGCTTTATTCATTTGAGTGTGTATCTCATATTATATTTGGTAAACTAGATAAATTTTGGGTTAGATCCCTTAAAATAAATTTGGGAAATTTGATTTTAAGTTTACAAATTGATGTATTGTAAACTCTTAATGATTTCGAGTGTTAAACCCATGATAATGGAGTGTATAAATGGTTAGAAATGGGAGAAATGATAAAAATAGGGCTTTAATGATTTTAGGGTTTAAATCTAAGAGAAATGGTTTAATACCACAAATTAATTGATGTGTTAGTTCTAGATCTGTGTTAGGATGATTATATTGTTGTTGGTTGATGTTTGGGATTTTTGGAGATTGAAAAATCGCCCGAACAGTGCCCTCCGAACAGGGCGAATCGATTCGGGTCTAGACCGAATCGATTCGCATAAGGGGACCTGTAAGGCTGTCTCAGGCCGAATCGATTCAGATTTGAGACCGAATTGATTTGCCTTTGAGGACCTGCTTGTAGAGCACTTTCCGAATCAATTCGAATTGTGACCGAATCGATTCGCCAGACTGAATCGATTCACATTTGGGCCGAATCGATTCTCCTTTGCTGAATTTGACAGTTTTCCTTCTTTGAGTTTAGGGGGAGTTAAATTGTAAATTGGGGATTTTTGTAGAGGATCTAAATGTAATATTAGAACTCCTAGATTTTGGAATTAAGGGTTAGTAAACCTTGGGTAAAGAAGAGGGAACCTTGGATCATTTAAATGTACAATCCGGGGTATGGACATAATGAATGTTCAGGATGAGAGACATTCAAGAAATTAATTCGGCAAGCGTATGTAGATATATTTATGCGGTTAGGGTAAATATGGGCGGAATGTAATTGAGTAAATCCTAAGACGTGATTAGGATGGAAATTAGGATATGGGCTAAAGAGAATTGAGCGTCTATCCTATACGTCTATTGACGACTGTTAGTATAGGTGATGACATACCTATGGAATTAAGATAAGTAGTTAGTATACTTATTTAATTGTTACGAATCGATATATTCGGGTTTATATTATAACCCTTAAAAGTGATTAAGGTGCGAGGTATATTTTAAGAAAGAGAATACTTATGGGTTTAGTATTTTAAGTGTATGAATACTTATATACTATTACGAATGGGAACATTCGGGTTATTGGCTATCACTATAAGAGTTCGGCATAGCTAAAGCATATTGAGGAATGTTATATTATATACGGGTATTGTTACGATATATATATAAGACTTGTTTGCATATATATTGGCATGCAAACGATATATTTATGTATGTTAATATCTCGAGTGCTATCCAGGGAGGTTGTATGATATGGGTGAATCCCCTCGCTTGCAGAGTAGGGAGAGTATATCCCCGGACATATCATCCCGCATATGGGTGCGATATTTTTATCCCACTTTCAGGAGAGAATATGACCGCCTCCACCATTTAGTATTTCTACCATGTTCATGAGAGAGTCTGACTTGGTATCGGGGTTAGTTTGAGCAAACCCGGAAATGGAAGGGCACTTTGAGACTGCATCCTAGAGTTATAACTCGGTGGGATGGTTATTATACTTATGATTGTAAAATAGGTATAAATATACTTGTTGTTTATAGTATATTGCTTGAATATGAATATGAGATATTAGATAACCTTGAAAGGTGTAAAGTGTAAAATGAATAAGATGTTTTTCTTCTTTCGGTAGTTTTATATCCGGAGTAATACACTAGTGAATTTTAGGTTCAATCGAGAACCATTTATAATAAGGGATATTTTATGTTAAAGTGAAAATGGTATTTTAAACTTGTGAAAGTTACTGAATATGAATGGTATAGTTATGTATAGAAGCGAGGACTATATATACATTTATCTAATCGAGAATTATATCCATTAAAGATTAAGTAATAGCTTATGGTATAATTTCTATTATATCACATTGGGGAGTGATAGTTATGAGAATTTAGAACATGGGTGTAAGATATTAGTTAGGCAGGGTATCTTAACTAGGTTATTTAAAAGGTATGCGATAAGTGTGCACTATTAGAAGAGGGGTGAGGTGTATCTTATGAGAGTGCGATACAAGTTTAAATATGAGAGATTTTATATTTTAAAATATGGCATTTATGCAATTGTTAAATATTTTCAAACTCGGGCTCTAACCCATTTCTCTATTTTCCCCTCTCTTGCTATATATGTATATATACATAGGTGTCCAGACACAGGGACACCTAGATGATGATTCCTTCGAGTCAGACGCTTGCTGCAGCAACTGTGGTAGAGAGTGGTGGTAAACTTGATTTACCCACTGAAGTGAAATGGGGAAAAAGTTTGAAGGGTCTTTAATAAGGACCATACGTTGGAGTTAAGTTATGCTGGAGCAGTGTAGTGTTATCCAAAGGGAGTGGAAGGAGATGCTTTGGCTTAGAGGAGGGTATAAAAATGCTCAGATGTGAAAAGTTTAGGAAAAATTTTCACTCGTTGGAGCATTGTTGAAATGGTAGGAATGGTGGTCACCATAATCTTACGGATGGTTTTAACCGCGAGTTCCTATGATTTATTAGAAATGAAGAGAACTCAGTTTCTTAATTATTCACATGAGGATCGATTAGAGGCCGACAGTGAATAAAGGGTTATACGATTAAGGGAACGTTGTACCGAAGCAAGGTAGGTACAATGAAGAAAGAATCCTTTAGTGGAATGATAGGCTCACTAGTAAGTGTTGCTAACACTTACGAAGAATTTGTGTTCGTGAAACCCCACAAGTGGACATCCACCCGGGGATTCATTGAAACAGGTCAGTTGATACCGGTAGTGTGTTTCCTTTTGGGCAGAGGAGCTAAGGGAACTATGAAGGTGATTAGTGTCCGATATACTAATAATTTAACATGGTCAGGATGGTCAGGGTGGTCAGGTGATTAGTGTCCCATTTTTCGCATATATTTCTTTTTATTGCCTCTCAATTTTTTCGTGCTCTTTTAAACCTCATTGGACCCCGGATAATTTTTAATTCCTCACGTGTCTAGGTCCATTTAAATGGTGGCTTAATCACAAAGTATAAATGAGTATCTTTCGTAGCCCTTCATCATTTTTTAAAATAGAACACATAAATCTCACAAACGATTTATATCATGCACTGCTTTTTGTCAAGTTTTATCGCATTTGGTTCGTTGTATAGACAAAATTGAGATGAAAACATTAAAGCAATATGTGATAGACAAGCACAAAAGTCAAACAAATCCGTGCATGTGTGCAATAAAGGACAAATAGAGTCAATCATATAGGTAGCAACACTATATCATCTCAAAGACTCCAAAATTTGTAAAGCATATGAATGACACAACATATTGTCTCAAAACACTATCAAACAGTCACATAGATATGGAATGAATTCGTGACTCGGTCATCCTAAGTGTTCATTCATATATGGTGCAAACAAAATACAAAAATATTTTTTGTCTTTTTCAAAAATTTTATCAAAATAAATCTTTTTGTATTTTTCAAAAAATTTCAAAAAATAAAAATCTAATACAAAAAGTATAAGTCAACACACTAGCAAATATATATCATGAAACCACAACTAGTGTATGACAAAATCATGCAAGCAATCAACGATATAAAAAGCAAGTGACGAATCATGTGGAAGCATGTGAGAATCAATACGTATAAAATCTAATGCCTCTAAAAGTGATTTCCTAACCCAAATAGATGTGAAACGTCGTGTGGGGGCTTTGGGAACCAAGGATATACTAGACATAAACTTCCTAGGACATCTTCGAAGATCAAAATAAAAATGCCTAGGGTGCCCTTTCCTACGACAATGTGAACCAATGTAAACGGGTGGAATGAAACCTATGGGTTGACCTTTTCTAATGTCCTTATAAATGGTTGACCCTCTAAAACACATAATGGTTCTGGCTTTAGACACAGAAGAATTAGAACATGACGAGCCATTACCATCACTATCAAAACTACTTGAATCGGTTAAATAATTTTTTAACTTCAAAATATTTGATTCAAGCAACAAATTAGACTCTTTCAAGGATAGGGATTTCTTTATCAAATTATCAATTAAACTTAACCGTTTATCTCTCTCACCCTCAATTAAATCAAAGTTATCCCTAAGAGTCTTTTCACATGTCGTAAAATCATCGATTATTTTTTTATCCTCGACGGCACAAACGGGAACCCTAAAATTTTTAAAGTCCTCCAATTCTTTTTCCAAAATGAGGACTCTATCATCACTCTCCTTTTTGGAAAAATTTGAAGCATTAAAGTCCTGGTCCAAAGAAATAAAATTTTCATGATAAAAATCTCTTTGATTTTGGACCGTTCGCAAAAGATCCATCGCGGATTTAAAACGAGAATTTTCTTTTTCCAAAACTTTAATTCTTTTGGCAAACGTCAAATTCAAATGATTTAAATAATCAAAACTATGACTCGTGCCAATAGGAGGGGACATCAAATTAGATAAGTGCTCCATTGAAAATTACGACAAATTTTTAAAAACCAGATTTTTTCAAAAAATGAATAGCACACAAATTTTCGCAGAAAATAGAATCAAACGTAATAAATTAGCGTAACCTGCTCTGATACCAATTTTAGAAACCCTTACGTCTGATAAAAATTTAAATAGTTGAGAAAATTCCAATCACAAACTTATTTAATTAGAGTCAATTTATGAATAAAATCAATTCAACCCTTAAATTTAAATAGCAACGTGCGTGCAAGTGTCAAACCAACATAAAAAATACGCGACACAATAATTCAGGAAAAATCCCCACAGGGCAAAACATCTTTATTTTTAGAACTTTGACAAGTTTACAAGACCATTGACTTACATACAACTTCCCTCAAGAGTAACACACGGTGTCTATGTCAAACCTTCAAAGCGTCAGCTAGAAATCAACAATGGTTCACACGCAGCTATACCACAACGGACACACAGTCTTTAGCAAAGAATCAACACGCAGAAGATCCTCAATGACATGCAATCATAAAATTCATAGCGACTCACTCCACAATATCACGTAGCTCTCGGTTGTAGGGATCTCCCCACAAAGTATGAACAGTAGCAAACTATATTTTGAGTTCCACAAAAATAACTCACACAAAAGCTATCGGGATTGTGAATTGTAAAACAAAAGTTATGAACCCTCAAATGTATTGGAGAATAATAGAAAACGTATTCTGTCAAAAACCAATTTTTCTCCACACGGAATTCAGTAGCTTGACACCCTTTAAATATTAAAATTCAAGGTGGTGACGTGTTGACTTAAAACAGTTCTCGCTCGAATGACTGATGACGTCGTTCGAGCGACACTCCATCTCGTTCGAACCATATGTGACGTCGTTTGAACGACAGTCACTGATCCCCCTTAAAAAATACTTTTAAAGTTTTAAATAACTTGGAATCCTCAAATCTTATAACTTTTCACGGGATCAGGAGATATTTATCCAAAAAATTTATTTGAAGTCGGGGTGGTCCCTATGCGTGTTTCAAATCAAACCAATTTTTACCAAAAATTATCCAACTTTTAATTAGCACCAAAACAAGTTGTGAAAAACCAATGCTTAGTTTAAATCAATTTTATCTGGATTAATCCTAAACATGCATCTAGTGATTAAAGAAAGTAAAGTAAAGTAAAGTAAAGAATACTCACAATGCTGGATGTACGAGGAAAAAATCGAAAACGGGAAAACAACCTCGGACGACCGAAGCCAGACAATCACTATGAATAAAGGTTTTACAAAGACTGATTAGACTTACTCAATGACTCGATCCCCATGGGTCTTGACGCTCCTTCTGATATTATAACTTTGTTTAATAGTGCTCACATAGAAATTTCATCTTTCACGATACGTGTCCACAACACACGCATCCACGTATGTCTCGGTGTCCACCGAATAGCTTTGATACGTCTACGATGTCGAACAAGAAGTCCTTCTCTTTTCTTCCAGCAAAACCCTGATGTTCAAGCGTAGAACAAACCTTCTTGGTGCAGGAAGATCACATAAACATATGAAAATGATAACTCGGATCTTTGCAAACTCTAAGGATGTGTTTAAGCTTTGAAACCTTAGAAAAAATTGTTCAAAACTCGTACTGGAACGTAAACTATTTTTTCAGAATGCATACACATTTAATTCTGACGAAAACACGCTTTAAATAAGAATTAAACACCGGCTCGAAAATTATGTCGTTCGAACAAGATAGCCACATCATTCGCATGACATAAGCATCTCGTTTGACCGAGACTGCTTGTCATTTCAAGGAGCCCGCGTGTCAGTTTGAATTTTTGTTTAAAACGTCTCTTCTAAAAGAGATCCAAATAAGTCAAACTCCTTTTTGAGCTTATCAGAATAAAACGCAGTGTAAACATTTAAAACACTTAAAAAACATTTTAAAACATTTTTCCTTTATAAAATTACATATTTATCTTTTATAAAAATAATTCCGAGCACCATTAATAATACGCATTCATACCTGTGTGATCTCGGAATGCAATTAACTTTTGAAGATGAATAAACTTGCACCAATTAAACTTTGACATGATTAATTCGTTGAAGCTTTGCCGCAATGTCTTCAATTTCTTCAATACGTCATAGACCAAGTGGGATCATGATAAAATAAAATCTCCCTATGACATATTACAAACACAGTTTTGTTCACATAATCTAGTCAAAACAATACAGGGACTTAATTGGAAATTTATGTCCTTATAAATGTCCCCCTTTGACTATTCTGGGACAAAACTAAACCAGTGAAATGACTAAGCCAGGCCGTCAAGCCGTATGATGCCTAAATCCCATCCCATAAACCCAAAGTAAAAAATTTCAGGACACGGACTAGTATATGTAGCATCGGGAAGCATGAACTATCTGAATGTGATGTAGACTTGAAATCTCGATGCGCTGAAGCATACCTACACACATGAAACAGATAAACAAATACCCAGTGAGGTTTGGAGGAACAAAAGAAAACAATATATATATATATATATATCCAAATGATAATAGATATTATTATGAATAAACTCTGAAAAATCATTTGTTAAATAATTGAGCACAAAATGATACCGAATTTAAAATACCAATTTGTAATACCAATTAGTAAAATATGTAATCCAAAACATGCTCAAATCACCCCTACATCACATACATCTCTCCCCCTTTTTGTCTTGAATAGATAATCCGGTGAAAAGATAAACCAATCAACAAGTATCTAGCATGAGAGTATACCAATTTGAATTTTGAAATCCCTAGATAAACGTGAAAATAACTAGCTAAATATGAACAAAAGAGGACAAATCTGTAGCTAGTAAACCAATCAATCACACAAAGAATATAGCGATTTAATCAAGTGTGATAAACGGAATAATATGCAAAATACAATATAAACCTGCATATAAACCAGTCAGTCCAGAAACACTTCCAGCTGTACCAAAAAATATCACCCAAATAAACTAGTGGACTGCAAATTAATCAGAAGTAAGAATTCAGGCTGTCGTTTGAACGAGCCAGGGACGTCTCTCTAACGAGATGAGGACGTCGCTTGAACGAAGTACATATGTCATTCGCGCGACATGGAGATGTCGTTTGAACAACTTCTCGTGACCTGCCAAATTTTCACATTTTTCCAGAAATATCTTATATTTTTGCCCAGTGAAAAAATTTCCAGAAAAAAAATTAATAGAAGGGCCTGACAGCAGCAAAACTCATAAAACTCATAAAAAATAATAATGCGAGTTACATGAAAACATAGTACTGATATGCTCAAACATGGATATGGAATGTATGGCCATGAAACTACAATAAATGAGTCACAATTCCAACACATCAAAACGTTTAAGAAGCTCTAATTGGTAGCGATAAATCATCAAACCTTATCATAGACATATGACAATTAATGTGTGAGCTTAATGAACTGAACATACTACATGTACAAAAATCCAGAATTTTGATGATTCTACAAACAATAGCGTCAAAATCTAATGTTTCAACATTAGCATTCGATGTGAAAACCTGTTTAAATTTTCTCCAACCAAACTCCCTTATAAACATACTTTTTCAAGTTCTTTTGAGGTTTCTAGCATTCTCAACTTAGAGAAAATCTTATTGGCCCTTTTCTTAATATATTTCTTTTCTTTTGGGCTCTTTCAAATGGTGGATTTCACGATGAGTTAATTTTGAACTGTCACAGCCCTTTCCCGTGAATCCCTCATCATGTTTTCAATTAGGTACCAATTCAAATCCTCACGGTAAATGATTCTTACATGCACACTTCTCCTTAAGTCTACTTAAGCATAAATGACAAAATTGAGATAAGAATGCCTCACCAAATTCAAATATGCAAGAGAAGTCAAACATCCATATAAACTCGTGCATGTGTGAAATGTTGGCATATATACAAAGTCGAATCAAAATGCATATCAACTTCGAAACAATCCCATATAAACAATGGTTAAGATCATTCTAAGCATCGATAATAACGACCAAATGTCCTAGCCACATGGACAAAGAAACAATGGGGGAGGGGGTCCAAGCACACCAATATGCCACATCAAACATGTAAACTAAAAAACAAAAACCGAAAATCTTTTAGTCTTTTAAAGCATATTTTGACTCAAATAAAAGCAAAATCTTTTTATTTTTTCAAAAGTTTTCTCAAAAACAAAATCCCTTTAGATTTTTCAAAAAATTTCTCAAAAATAAAATCTTTTTGTATTTTTCCAATAGGACTCAAACAAAAGAAAATTATAATATAAAATGATACACATGTCATTATACTAGCAATGAATATATCATGAAGCAAACTAGCATATGACAAACAAGGCTACACTATCATCCTTTAGATTTAGCATAGGAAGAATCAAGTGCACCCAAACGAGAATCATGAAGTTTAATTCCTAAAGCCACTAAATCCAATTTCCTAACCCAAGTAGGTGTAAAATGACGCATGGGGGTTTGGGGAAACGGGGCAAATTTATTCCTAAACTTCCTAGGAGCTTGTCTAAGGTCGTAACAATAACGCCTAAGGTGACCTTTCCTACCACAAAACGTGCAGGTGTAGCGACGATGGGAATGATTACCTATATGTGGACCTTTTCTAACCTTCCTAGTGTTTCTCATACGTGTGGGGGGAATGGGACCTCCCCTATCTCCCTTAATTTGGACGGTGCCTAAGATCTTATCCAACTTCTCCGACCTAGACTCCAAATCAAACTTAACTCTAGACGAGTCTCTCAATCTCTCCTCCAACTCATAAATCCTAGACTTGAGAAAACGCCTAGACTCCTTAAACTCTAAAATCTCCTTTTTCAAAGACTCCATCAAACCACGGAGATTATCTCTCTCTTTATCCACAAACTCTAGTTTCTCCCTTAAATTCTTCTCTCGTGCCCTAATATCCTCAATCAAACTATCGTTATTTTCTATGGCATGCTCATTCATCTTAGATTTCAATTTAGAGTTAGCCTTTTTCACCTTCATCGTTTCGGCATACAACTCATTAAACGTATTTTGCAATTCTTTCACATCTATTTCCTCCTCGTCACTCTCTTCGCCCTCACTAATATGGGATACACTCAAAGCCTCCTCGAAAGTGTCATTCACATGAGAATCATCGTCGCCCACATGACATGCCATAAACGTAACAAAGTTACGATCAATGGGAGAACTCTCTCCCTCTTCCGAATCACTATCACTTAAGGTGGCACTATAAATAATGTGTCATTTGCCCTCTTTCTTAAGTCTAGTGGGACACTCCTTAACTTTGTGACCGTACCCCTCACACCCAAAACACTTATCCGACTCATCTCTCTTAGGATTCTCAAACTTATCCTTAGAGGTGGGATCTACTTTGTTGTTCTTGAATTTTTCAAATTTCTTGGCATCTTTCGATTGCTTTTGAAATTTAATAAATTTTTAAAATTTCTTTGCCAACAAAGCAACATCCTCAAAATCGGAATCGAAATCGGAATCCTAAACTTTAATTTCATGCTTTCGAGTTTTCAAAGAAATACCATTTTCTTTCTTCGGCACTTGTTTGGAGGTAATCACGTCGATTTCATAGGTTTGTAAGTCACCTACAATCTCTCTAGTTTCTTCGACTCTAACTTACCCAAGGAGTTTAAAATGGTCACTTTCGCATCAAACCACCTAGGAAACGACCTAAGGATTTTCTTAATGACACGGTTGTCGGGAATTTTCTCACCTAGGTTAAACGACGAGTTGACAATATTGGACAACCTAGCATAAAACTCATCAAAAGTCTCACTCTCGAACATCCTAATGGTCTCAAACTGTGTAGTGAGATTTTGAAGCTTCGATGCCCTAACCGTGCTAGTGCCCTCATGAGTGAGTGACAAAATATCCCAAGCCTCTTTTGATGTTTCACAAGTCATAATTCTATTATATTCTTCCTATGTGACATGTGAAGAAATAACGTGCAGACCCTTAGAATTATATTGTGAAAGTCTTTGTTCAGTTTCGGTCCATGACTCAACAGTGACAGGGGGTGTCCAACCTTTCTCAACTGCTAGCCACACATGCTCATCAATGGATTTTAATGTACATCTCATTCTAATCTTCTAATAAGTGTAATTAGTGCCATGAAAAATAGTAGTTCGAGAAATTCGTTATATCCAAAATTCATCTTGGAAAACACATGGGATCACAAAATAAATAAAATATGTTTTCTAGATCTGATACCAATTTGTGAAGTCGGGGTGGTCCATATGCGTGTTTCAAATCAAACCAATTTTTACCAAAAATTATCCAACTTTTAATTAGCACCAAACCAATTTGTGAAAACCATTTTTTACTTTAAACCAATTTTATCATGATTAATCCTAAACATGTATCTAGTGATTAAAGTAAGTAAAGTAAAGTAAATAATACTCACAATGCCGGATGTACGAGAAAAAAACTCAAAACGGAAAAACAACCTCGGATGGCCCAAGCCAGACAATCACTATGAACAAAGGTTTTACAAAGACAGATTAGCCTTACTCAATGACACAATACCCATGGGTCTTGACGCTCCTTCTGATCTTCTACCGTTCTTTAATAGTTCCCACATAGAAATTTCGTCTTCCACGATACCTGTCCACAACACACGCATCCATGTATGTCTCGGTGTCCACCGAATGGCTTTGATACGTCTACGATGTCGAACAAGAAGTCCTTCTCTTTTGTTCACCGCAAAACCCTGATGTTCAAGTGTAGAACAAACCTTCTTGGTGCAGTAAGATCACATAAATATATAAAAATGATAACTCGAATCTTTGCAAACTCTAAGGATGTGTTTAAGCTTTTAAACCTTAGAAAAACTTGTGCAAAACTCGTACTGGAACGTAAACAGTTTTTCCAGAATGCACACACATTTATTTCTGACGAAAACACGCTTTAAATAGGAATTAAATGCCACCTCGAAAAATATGTCGTTCGAACGAGATAGCCACGTCGTTCGCGCGACATAAGCATATCATTTGAACGAGACTGCTTATCGTTTGAACAAGCTCGCATTTCAGTTTGACTTTTTGTTTAAAATGCCTCTTCTAAAAGATATCCAAATAAGTCAAACTACTTTTCGATCTTATCAGAATAAAACGTAGTGTAAACATTTAAAACACTTATAAAACATTTTAAAACATTTTTCCTTTTTAAAATTACATCCTTATCTTTTATAAAAATAATTTCTAGCACCATTAATTATATGCATTTATACCCGTGTGATCTTGGAATGCAATTAACTTTTGAAGATGAATAAACTTGCAACAATTAAACTTCGGCATGATTAATTCTTTGAAGCTTTGCCACAACGTCTTCAATTTCTTCAATATGTCATAGACCAAGTGGGATCGTTATAAAATAAAATCTCCCCAGGATATATTACAAACACAGTTTTGTTCACGTAATTAAGTCAAAATAATACAGGGACTCAATTGGAAATTTATGTCCATACATTTTATGATAAAATGTTTTTGAAAAATAAAAACCATTTATTAAAATTCCAAAAATCATTTTAACTTTTATAAAAAATATCCCAACACTTTTAATGTAAAATGTAAATGGAACTTAAACACATTTTACCAAATTTATCTTTGTTGGGCTTGAATGTTGAAGTTTTCTTATAATTCAGATTCGTCTTTGTAGATGTAATCTTCTCAATTCTTCGACGACTTGTAGCAACTTGTAGCGGTATACGACATACTAAATTGTGACGGGCAATGTCCTTACAATGTCCCTATGTTAGAGATTTACTAGTGATAATTTGACCGGTTTCTCTTATTTATGGGAATTACACATCTTTTAGTTTTACATGTCTTTCATTAGTTTTATTCATGTATTCCTTTTTAATACCCATGTTGAATTTTCTTTCTTAGGAAGTTTTAGTTTTTTGCCTTTTTTGGTCCGATCGTCCGGCGACCTAGAATTAAGGAGATGATGGAGTGGATCTGCTTTGTTATTCACGTGTATACACGAGAAATCTAGTACCAAGTTCTTTTTTAATTCGGGATACAGGGGGATGTATGTGAGGGAAATGGTGGTAGATAGGGTAAGTTGAATTTTAAATCTTCCTTTTACCTTTTCTCTTCAACTTTTTAATGTTTTATGTATTTTCTTCCCTTTTAGTTGCCTTAGGGTTTGACATGGCATGTGATGATTTTGAGTGAGCATTACTGGGTGTTGTCTAGTTGGAAGTTACCCCTGGAGGATCCGCACATGGATCTTTTATACTGGGGCATCAGGTGACAAGACAATATATATGGTATATTTCACCACGGGTACTATTCCCTTTTTCTCACTGTATGAGGCATGCTGAGGGCCTAGCGGAGGTGGAACACTAATTATTTTTGTAGCCCACCTTCTATTTATTTTCTTAAAGATGATCTGAATTACCATTCTTATATAGATATGAGGGTGATAAATATGCCTATCCCCATCTACCTTGAATATTTATTGGAGTGAGTTGGGTAGCTCCAAAGGTGGGGGAGTCAGCTAAGCCTGGTGAGGAGGTGGTCCCAAAGGGAGGTCAGTGGATGACAATGGAGTTTTTTGGGGCACTACCGAGGAGGGGACTTCTAGGGCTGTACCTAGAACATCAACTGGGTGAGCTAGAAGAAGGTCCATGGTCATTTTGGAGGAATATGTGGTGAGGATGATTTTCAATATGAGGGGAATTTTTAGGATGGGGTGGAGGGTTAGGATACGGATGTTTTGATAGAGAGGAGTTTTGAGAATGTATCTATAGGCTTACCAAAGATAAAAGGGTTGTCTGAGGGGGATTATCATGGGGATTGGGTGGAGCGGCACTTGAGGTCTGGGGAATAAACCCTTTAGGAACTACCTTTCAGGGTTTCTAGGGTGTAAATTTGGGAAGACTTCTTATCTGAAGGGACCCATGGCATATCCTCTTTCTGGTGGTGTATAAATGTGGGAGAGACCCCACGAACAGTAGATTCTAAAGTGTACATAGAACTCCCCCACTTCTTTGGGGTGGGTGGAGGCCAAGTTATTGTGTACCCAAAAGGAGATAGACGTCTTATGCTCACCCAAGTGCATGTCGAAGACTCGGTGGAGGGTAGGATTAAGATGTAGACATATAATGTGGTTTTTATATAGACATGGAGTCCTATATGAGGATTTTCAAATAATTAATCCAAGAGGCCAAGGAGAGGGCTTGTGCAACTTAGGTAAAGGTGATGGATATAGAGGGGGATATCAGGGATGATATCAATAGGGAGGTGAGGGATTCTCTTTCCTTTTTACCTATTGACTTGGATACTCTTCAGAAGGGTTTAATGCTTACCATTCTTATTCTTTACCTGATGGCTATCATAGATCGATTGCCCAGTGGGCTACATGTATCCCTAAGAAGTGATAAGTTATAATTTTCCTTTTTTTATTTCTTCCCATTTTTTTTATCTTAATCATACTAATTATTTCTTCCACTTTGTGTATTTTGTCCTAGGAGGTTATGGTCCTAGCATCTAACCTTAATTAGATATTGTCCTTTTGGTTTTTATGCTACTAGAGGTTGGCTCATTCGGTGAGTGTTTTTGGTACTGTAGAATCCTTCACTACAAAGACCCAGTCTAAGATATCTTGATATCATACCCATGTAGCTACAATCCCACAGGGTGCGGTATTGGTGAATCTTTATATGGTTGAAGATATGACCCTTCCCTCGACTCAGCCTAGCCGTAGGCCACATGAAGTACAGATACAAGTGATGATGAAGATAGTGATGAGGTGGAGCTGGTCAAGAAAACCCATAATGATGAGTAGGATATTTGATTTGGTCTAGGTGGGGGCTTTGTTCCAACATCTTCATACATTTGACTTATTACTGGATTTACACCTTATAATTGTACATACTTGTTATATCATTTTTAAGGATTTGACTTTGGATTTGCCATATTTTTCCTATTTTCATTTTGTACTTTGCCTTTATTCATGCACATGCCTTTTATTCATTTTATGGAAGAAAAAAAATATAAGTGACTGGTAAATAATGAATCAAAATAGTATTTTTGGTGCTTCTTAAATTTACAAGGTAAATAATCCAATTTACAAATTTGTAGATGAACAGAGTGAGCTTAAGATCTTTTATTTATCGTAAAAGAAGGAGAGAGATACACATGTTAATTTATAAAAATAAAGGTTCCTCATATTTTTAAGACTTTTGTTTTGTATAGAGGCAATTTTTATCTTCTACCGATATGTTGTTGTTTTGTTTGTTCGGCATAAGGGGAAAAAGTTTTCTTTTTGGACGTCTGTCGTGGAGAGCATTTGTAACAACCCTAAAAATCATGCGAGGTCACAACCACATTAGATGCCATGATTATAATATAGGCTCAAGAGAAGGGCTATGGCCTAAGAAGGAAAAGTTCACAGAAGTAGTTTGAAGGCCATGTCTTAAGGGACAAGGTCTGCGACCTTTAGCGTCCTGGACTTATTAAGGATCAACACATGAGGTGATGACGTAGCCTCATTGGGTCATAACTTTATAAACAATTTTTGGGAGGTTCTAGAAGCCTTTTTAAAGGCGTATTTATGGAAAAGTGATGGAAAATTTAGAAAACCTTGGTTCCCTAGTAATTCTTATAAATAGCAACCCTTTGCACATTTCCCAAAGCTGTTAAAATCCCCATTTCCCAGTCTAGAGAGAGAAAACGAGAGTTTAAGAGATAGGGGATGTGCTATCAGAGAGGAGGCCATGGACATTAATTGTTCACCAAAGAAGTGCTTTAGAGGCGGTGGGAGGTCATTGTTCACCGGAGAATATTTTAAAGGCAGTGGAGGACAACTGTTCACTAACGTAAGGGATATGTCCTCTACATATTACTTGATTAAGTACTTAGTTTCCATATTTTTCATTATATGAGATGGACCCTTGCATTATGTTCTCTGTTTTTCTAGGCTATTAGGATATGGAGTTCTACTCTTAATAACTTTTTAGATTTAGAGGTCATGGACATTTATTGTTCATTAAGGTTTTAGAGTTTTTTGGGCTTGTAGGCCATGGAATATCATTATTCACCTTGAATCCTTGTTTTAGAGATTTTGTCTTACAGTTGCTGTTTAGAGATCACGAGTTGGAGGATGAGAGACTTTGAGGATATTCTTATTGATCTTTTGAGGTTTTAGTTAGGGTTTTGCCGTTGATCTTTAAAGAATTGAGTTATGATATATTTAAGGGTTCAAACCTTTATTTTACAAAAATACCCTTGATGTTGGAAAATCCAAAATTCTAACTCCTTGTTGAGGTTGTGGATGTTAAGGTAGTATTATATTATGCTTGTGAGCTTTTGATATTATGGTTCAATGATGACGTTTGGGGTTTGGCCGTGGTACCATCGACTATTTGAGTATCTTCTTCTTAGTGATTGAGATCAAAATGGTTAGTTATAAGGATATTGAGCGAAGGCTAACTATGTAACTTGCACCTTGGTAGAGTTCAACCTAGGTTATATAGTTAACAACAGATCAAAAATTACTCATCCAGGATTTAGGTAGGAGAGGTGGCTGCAACCCTATGGCATGACTGGGTCAATAGAAGACTAGAATAAGGCTGTGGAGTTGAGAGGTCCAATTCTAATAAATTATAAGTCGCGGACTTTATGGGGGAACCATGGTAATGGGAGCCATACGGGAAGGTGAGGAGTTTATTACCTTTGGGATATTGATCCATGGAACATTGGGGAACTCGAGGGATGAGAAATGCATATTCTATTCTTCGCAACTGCTTATATTGTAAAAATCTTACGTAGTTTCTTTAATATTTCCATAATCTCATTAGTGTATCTTTTATTATTAAGTACTAGCATTGACATGTGGGTTTAGGATTTTGATTTAACCCTTACTGAGGTATTTGAAATAATCCCATTTCTATATTCCTTATTTCCTCAGGATAGAGGCCACAGAGTATTAGAGGTTGAGGGAAGGGTGGTAGAGGATGTGGCCATTAGTCAAAGGCCGTGGATATCATTTCTTAAGTTTTTGGGAGAATGTTTTAAAGATTGTAATCACTATAGATTCACTCTTAGTTGTATTTACGTATCTCTATGGCCTACGTTAAATATGTTTAAAGGGAAATAGTAAGCGACACTTGTAATGGATACCTTTATATGTGTTCTCAAGGAATCAATACTTGTTTAAATATTCCCTTTATATTGTGCATTATTAAATTATGATGATTTATAGATTTGTCAAACTCTAATGATAACATCGATGCCTTTATTTGGATTTAGCAGATTTATTTAGAGAACTAGTAATAGGAATATAGACTTATATGTGCATGTTTATTATTAGAAAAGTTATGGCAAGAGGTAAACGAAGAGCTAACGGTGCTACGAATAATGTGGCCGTGGAGCCAGTGCCAATAATAGTGGTGGGGTTCGCAAAAGCCCCAACTAGGGCGATGGATTCAAGTGTAGTTAAACAACGACCTTTGGGATAAATGATTGAACATTTTAAGGAATTAGCAACTAAGGATTTAAAGGGAGAGGTTGAACCTTTGAAGGGCGATTCATGGATTCAAAAGATGGAGAATATTCTTACAGTTTTAAATTATACCGAGGAAGAAAATGTGTCTTTTGCCTCCTTTATATTTGAGGTCGAGGCGGATCATTTGTCATTTATGATCAATAGGACCTAACTAGGGGATAGGCTGTGGATAGGTGCTAGGCCAGATTCAAAGAACTCTTTTTAGAGAAGTATTTCCCTATCGTGTCCAAGAAGAATATGGAAGTAGGATTTAAGGAACTAACTCAAGGAACCATATCCATAGCAGAATATGAAACAAAGTTTGCAGATTATACCCACTTTTCCCCTACCTTGTTGGCTAATAGGAAAAGAAAGATAAGAAATTTGAGAAAGGGTTGAAGCGTGGACTCCACATCAGAGTTGTGAGGTTGAGGATGCGGACATATACTGAACTAGTCAAAGTGGCTCAGCTTATGGAGTAGTACTTTTAGGAATATAAGAATTCCAATTGAGAGAAAATAATAAAGAAAGGAGAAGATAAGTTGCATCAGCTGGTTTAGAAATCGCGACATAATCATAAGGCTGCCCAAGGTAAACAATAAAAGAAAAGGGATATTGCGGCAGTAACCTATTATAACTGTGGCATGAAGGGACATTTTTTCAATTTCCCTTTAGGAATGAGGTGCTATAACTGGGCAAACTAGGCCACAAGGATAAAAATTGCAAGTTGTTAAAGAAGGATGAAGAGAGTCCACGAGCACTAGCTAGAGTCTTCACCAAAGACATAATATCAGGTATGATAACTATTGATGATAGAAATTCCTATGTGATTTTTGATTCGGGGACAACACACTCTTTTTTTATCCATAAGTTTTTCACGAAAGATAAATATTATGCCGAATACTTTGAACCCTCCTTTAGAAATAAACACCATGGTAGGAGACTCGTCTGAGGCCACGATCTTTAATGAGGGATGTGTCATAAAGATAGAAGATAAGAGTTTCAATGTTAGCTTTATTCCCTTAGAAATGGAAGATTTTAATGTGATCTTAGGCATGGATTGTTTGTTCACTCACTTTGCTAAGATTAATTATGCTATTAAGGCGATCACCTTATGTAAACCTAGGGAAAGTGAGGTTAGTTTTTGGGGAGCTAAACCTAAAATAAAACCTTTATTAATAACAACCTTAAGGGCTAGAAAGATGATTACGGGAGGGTGCCACGAATATTTAGCATATGTGATGGATGTTTAGAGGACAGTGGCCACCTAAGAAAATGTCCCTGTGGCCGTGGACTATAGTGACTTTGTCCTAAAAAAATTATCAGGGATACCCCGGATAGAGAGGTTGACTTTGACATTGACCTTGTGTCAGAGGCCGAGCAGAGTTTAAGGGTGCCATACATAATGGCCCCTGCAGAGTCGAAGGAACTAAAAGAGCAGTTGGAGGACTTTTGAGGTCATGACTTTATTAGGACTATCACTTCCCTTTTGGGTGCCCCGTTTCTATTTGTAAAGTAAAAGGATGGACTTATGAGGATGTGCATAGATAATAGGGAATTAAAAAAGATGACAATGAAGAATAATTATCCTTTTCAAGGGATTAATGATATTTTTGATCAATTGAAAGATGCTAGATATTTCCTATAAGATTGTGTAGGAGGGGCTTATTTGTAAAACTCCCTACTCAAAGATAAGATACTTCATTTAGGCAAGTGAGGTTTCTTTCAATGGTATGTGAAGGAGGTTAATCAGAATAATCGAAAGTCCAAGTCTAGCATAATCGAAAAAGCTCAATGCACCATCGATTAATCTGTATAGGAAAGTTCCCGAGGAAAATATCCCAAGAATTTAGAGACTGAAATAACTCCACATAATAAAGCATTTTGTGAACAATTCACTCGATGGAACATGTTGTGAGCAACCACCATCTTGCTCTACAAAAAGTGTTCACGAGCTGCAAAAAGATGTTGACGAAAAAAGCAATGTTTGACATAAAGGAATATTCCTTTTACATATAATTTCATCCAGATAGACACTTTTCATTAAAGTAATACTTTTATTCATGTTTTGAGATAACTTTAAACCACACTTAGTGGGTTTGTTCCCCATTAAATGGTTGATGGTGGTTTACCAATTGAAGTGTCCAAAGAGATTCAAAAGCATTTGAGGTCTCACGATATTGAGGTTGGGACTATATATGCTATATTATTCCATTAAAGAAAAATAATATTCAGACTAGGAATATACATAGAAAATAGAGAGATTTTGGAATAGACTTTAATAGACTTTAAGAGATTCTAAAAAGCTTTAAACAGTGTATACTCTTAGGTGGAGAATTTTTATTATTGTGATTGAGTCTTTGTAAACATTCATTTCTATTCTCTAAGTGAAATAAAACTTTATCTCTCATAGTTGTAATATAAGTTGGGTGAAACACGTTGTTTATTGTGTTCTTTACTGTTAATTCCCTTACCAGAGCACATTTTTATTCATTATTAAGCATGTTTATTATTAGTCTTACAAAAAATATTTTTTATCAACATCAATAAGGGTTGTGCCTCAATTTTACTATAAACACCCAGGTGACAAGAGAAATTACTTAAAGAGAAGTGCTCTCATACATTTGTCAACTACGTTGGGGAGGTATTCTTTTAGAGATGGTCAATGAGAATATAATCTTGCATTTGATGATGCTTTGCATTAGGAAGATCATAATATTATTAAACCCGCTACTGCGGCTCTTCAAGTCACTGCTATCTTAAGAAATGTTCTTAGGGGAAAAGCTTCCACAAGATCCATTTTGGGTGCCAACCAAGTGACCAGTCTTATGGTCAAATTTATAGAATTCCTCCAAAGCCAGTAAGGAATGACGATGTCTAGTTCCACGATGGATCCAAGTTCCTTCATTACACTAGCAACACAACCTACTACTCTTTTATCGAGAATTCTTGTTACATTTCCCAGTCCAATTGTGATTATTGTGGTCAATCTCGCTCCTGTTGTAATAGTATCCGTTAAATCCCCAATTATCGTTACTCTTTTACTTGTGGTCACCCATCACGAGTCAAGATAATGGAACCAACTGTTTTTCCTTCTTTGACGATTGAGGAGATCAAGACGGAAATGATGAAGATGTTGGCATCATCCTCACAGACATTCAGTGAGGCAATATCCATTTATGATGATTTTTGTACTCTTTACCCATAGGAGTACAATGATGAACCTTATTTTAAGGGGTATATTCCTTCAATATTTGAGAAATTTAATGGGAGAGGAAGAACCCGACGGAACACTTAAAGAGATTTGTGGTGAATTTTCAAATTGTAAGAGAAAAAGCTACATTGAAGAGAATTTTCAAAATCCCTCACTGATAAAGATTATACATGGTATTATCATTTTACTCTAAGTAGTGTGGCTATATGGTAAGATATTCATGTGCAATTCATCTAGAAATTCGTTTTGGAAGATGATGAGTTTACTTTGGCTCATCTCGCTCGTTAGAAGCAGAGTCCAGGTAAGGAGTTGATGGCTTACAATAAGAGGTTTAGAGAAAAATCTCTAGATGTACAGGAAGCTGCAGCGGAGAGTAAGTTCCTTTAAATTTGTACAAAAGGTTTGTTTCCAGAGTTTATTTATCACTTGATAAGTGAAACTATAGAAGGAACATTCAAAGCCTCCTCGAAAGCAACCCAAAATATCACATTAGTAATTTGACCTCTCCTAGCCATGACTGATGTTTTGTGGAAATAACTAGTCAACCAAGTAGTTAGAGGAGCTCAGTTTCCACGAGTCAACTATGCTGACGGAGGTGAAGAAATAGGTAAAAATAATAAGAATAAGAATAACAATAGAAAGTTTGCTTGTGAATACCCACCTCCATTTCCTTGTAGTCTTGAAGAAGCAATTAGTTGTTATAACATAATATTGGGTGATGGATTAGTTTTTCTACCTAGAAATTAACCACCTTATGCTCCACCGACAGACTTTCAAGCTAAACCAAAATATCGCTATAGATCCACTAGCTCATTAGTCATCTCATGGTTTCATGTTTTAACTTAAGGGAGATTATTAACAAGCACATGGAAAAAGGGACTTTGTAGATCCCTTAACAAAATGTTAATAGTAACCCATTGCTAGCTCAAGGGGCATACACGGTTATTTCTTTTAATGAAAGAGAAGAAGGTCGAAATAGAGGAAGAAGATTTTCAATATATTTATGATAATTCACTACACCATATATTCCAAATTGTCACGGTCATTGACCTTGACAATTTCAAATTTTCAAGGTCAATGAACGTGACAATTCTGGGTGAGACAACTTATGTTACGGTCATTGACCATGACAAGTTCATTAGAATGTCATGGTCCTTGACCGCGACAAGATTTGTCACGGTTAAGGACCGTGACAAACCCGTGACATTTAATAAAAAAATTATCATGGTCATTGACCATGACAATTCTGGGCAGAATTGAAAAATAATCTGCTGGGCAGTATGGCCACTGCCACTGCCCAGTAGTATATTTGTACCTGTTATAGCAACGTTGTACCTGTTCAAACATCATATATCCAAATAAAGTAGAGATAATGCAAATATACATTCAAAATTAAAACAATATGCATCACGATATAATCCAAATATAATTCAAATGTACCAACTTAAAAACAATTCAAATGTACCAACTAAAAAACAATACAATTCAATTCAAATAATGTCACTACATGTCTTTGGTAAGGTTAAATTCGAGGAGGTGAGTAGGACATACGATATACGAATTGACACACCCACTGATATACATCGTGCCGCATTGTTCGCGCAACCATAACGGGGAGTTCTCCTTCCTGGGTACCACATGCGTGACGAGCACCCTGGACTCGATGTCTTGAAGCTCACGTCCATAAACTAGTCCACCCTGGACGATATTCGGGTCCCTCAATCCCCACCCTATCCGTTGGCCATCAAATATTCCAGTATAAACACGCTCGATCAACCAAGCATCGACATTGGATCATCAAAGTTCGCACGTGTCGGCGACGAAGCAGCGAGGTCCACATCCTCGTCATCTTGAACCTCGTCCTCCCCCATCACCTCCCCCCCACCTTCTCCTTCCCTTTCCCCTTGCATTTTCCGCTGCCCAACGAACGCTTCATGAATGAGAACATATCTTGGACCGTTGCCTCCAAACCGGACAACTTCGCATCATGCAAGTCCACCGTTCGAGCCAACCCAATGTCGCTCATCTCCAATTCGATGATCCTAGATTTGGCCACCCGCGAGCTCACCCCCTTGTCCTCCCCTTGCGATCAGAGCCAAACACTTGGCTGAGTGTGTCTGTGGACAAAGTTGCCTTGTCGGCATCAGACTGCGACTCATGCACTTCTTTAAGCTTTGCTTGAAACGACAAAAAACATATGATTAGTAAAATAAATAAATTAAAAAATTATAACGTAATTAAAAAAAAAGTAAACTGTCGGATTACTTACAATCGTGGCCGCGAAGCTTGGGGACACCTCCTTGTCCTTCCCCTTCTTAGTTCGAAGAGCCACATAAGTTACGAGCCTATGCGGCCTACCCCCAGTGCCACTCCCTGTCCCCTGAAATAAAATAAAGTAAAATTAGTATCGACCCTGCAAAGTAAAATAATGCAGAATAATATATTTTTGTAGTTATAGAAAAATTAAATCTTACCATCATCCTATGCTCCACCTCGGCATAAGACGTTCGGTCGGAGTAGTGCATGTCCGTCTTTTTTGCCTGGTTTTCCCTCCCTGGTTGGCGAGATGCCAATTGTCGCTCTCCGATCTCATTGTCAACAAACTTTTACCATTGTGACAATGAGATCGGCTCCTTCGGCGGGACGGATTCACGCCTTTGGATAATGGACTCTTTTGTCTTTCCAAAGTACTGGGTCCGCATATTTTTCTTCCACGTCTAGTGTTGCTCCCTCAACTGCTCCAAGACGGAATCGCGTAGCTTTGAATCCAAGCTGAATTGTTCCTGTGCAACAAATAAAATGTTAGTTGTAAATAAATATAAATATAAATATAAAATGAAATTGAAATCGAAAGTGAAATATTCATATTCATATGAATATAAATATAAATATAAATATAAATATAAATACAAATACATTGCCTGTAGTGCCACCCAAATAGCTAACTTGAGCTCATATGGCACCTCCTTCCAACTAATGTACCCCGGGCCGATGATCGTCTTTACCAGCTCGAGGGATCTCGCTAATAGCCCCGACTTGTTCTCGATGGCCATCCCCAGTTTTCCATATTTGGGGAGCTTAGTCGCCTCCACTACCACCGAGCCCAGATGACATCATCATAACAAGCATCATCATCCTCGCCTTAATACTAGAAGGAGACATTTGATGTAAAAAATATTATTACTACATATCAAAATGAATTAAAAGAAGACATGCAAATAAACTAACAATTAAAGTATACAATTATTAATTTATTAATTTATAATGAGGGGAAATCATATATTAATTTACTAAAAAAATTAATAACCAATCAATTCCTTTACAAGGGACATTACGCACAAACACGCACACTACACACACATATACACACCCGCGCATATACACACACACACCCGCAGCCCCCCTCCCCCCCATCTCCTCCATCTCCTCCTAAGGGTGATTTCAAGTATGTTTCATTTAATTTCAAGTAATTTTCAAAACAATTTGAAAAATCTCACCCCCATATGGACAATAATCCAGTGGTCATGCCACTTTTAAAACTAACCAACCCAACATCGATCCACTATAATCCCATACTTCTTCTAATTCATCTACTTAATTAATTCATTTCATCAATTAAACTAACAATTAAAGTATAACAATTATTAATTTACTAATTTAGAATGAGGGACAATCCTACTTTCATATGAAATGGGCACTAATTATTAATTTACTTTCATATAAAACTATACAATTAAAGTTACAATTAAAGCTACGCAATTTATTAATTAAAGCTATACAATTGTTGAGATTGCCCCACCACAGACACATCCCCCCCCCCCCCCCCACCACACACGCCTCAATTCTGAATTCTAAAACAACAACATCTAGCTCATAATATGTACAAGAGTGAAACATCTCCACCCCACCCCCACCCCCACCCCCACCACTATTGCCCACACACACGCATACTACACAAGAGTGATACAAAGTAATTTAAAAAAAAGTTGAAAAATTCCACCCTCATATGGACATTAATCCAGTGGTCATACCACTTCTAAAATTAACCAACCCAACATCGATCCAATTCAAACCGCAACAATAAATGTGTATCCCGTACTCCTTCTAATTCATTTACTCAATTAAATAATTTCATCAATTAAACTAACAATTATTAATTTACTAATTTATAATGAGGGGCAATCCTACTTTCATATAAAATGGGCACTAATTATTAATTTTTCTTTCATATAAAACTATACAATTAAAGCTATACAATTTATTTTATTAAATCTATACAATTAAAGTTATTTCGAATCTCAACAATTATCTCTTAATGAGGGGCAATCCTACTTGCATATGAAAGGGGCAATACATATTTTATTAATCAATTTGTCCGTTTCAATTGTTAAGATTTTCCCACCACACACACACCCCACCCCACCCCTCCCCCACCACATTCAAACACGTACACGCACACACACCACCCCACCCCCTCCCCCCACCACACCACATGCACACACCTGCACACACACACACACATACACCCCACCACCCCCTTCCCCCCTCACCCCACCACACACACACGCACACACCTGAACACATCCCACCACCCCTTGCCCCCCACCCAGCCCCCTGTCCCTCCCCTCCCTAGCCCCCTTGTCCTTCCCCCTCCCCCTCCTCCCAGCACACATGCACACACACACACACACACACGTACACACACACCCCACCCCACTTCCTGCCCCCTCCCCCCACCACACACCACCACACACATATATACACACACATACACACATGAAAGAGAAAGAGAGGAAAAAAACATACCTTAGAGAGAGAGAGAGAGAGAGAGAGCTCGAAATCGCTTAGAGAGAGAAAGAGAGGGAAACCAAAAACGGTGGGAAAAAAGAAATCGTAGGGTTTTTTTTACTGAACAAATTGTCACGAACGTGTCACGATCATTGACCGTGACAATATTATAAGGTTTGTCATGGTCATTGATCGTGACAAGCCCGTGACAAGTGTAGTTGTCACGGACTTGTTACGGTCAATGACAGTGACATTACGTTGTCACGGACTTGTGACGGTCAATGGCCGTGACAAGGCTAGCCATTGGAAGGGTGCCAATTTACCCATTTTCGTGTAGTGATTGTTTTCAAGGGATGTATACTGTGGTTCTCGGCTACGATGAACTAAGTGGCAGAGATAGTCAACGAGATTATCAAATGGAGGCATATAAGGTGGATCCAATCTTAGAGTATTAAGATGTATCGAAATCACCAAATTTTTTGTGGTTCTTCAATCAGGTCGGGATGCCACTAGAAAGAAGGTTGTAAATTACTTAGGGCATTTTGGACATTGCCAAGAACAATGTTGTTCCATTGTTAAGGTCGATATGACCTATAGATAGGTTGATAAAATTTTTTATTCTTGAGATAACTTTCTCGAATATAGATAGATCAATCAAGTTCCCTTATAATAGGCCTTTAAACGTGACATTAAACATCAATGGAAAAATATTCTCTAGAGCCTTGCTAAATGGAGGTGCTTCGTTAAATATTATGCCTAGTAGCTCATTCTATGATGCTAATATCTCAGACACAAGGTTGGTTGCAATACCTCTTTCAATCTCAGGTTATGATAACCAAACTTCCAAGTCCATTAATTACGTGAATATTGGAATAACAATGGTCAATCTCCTATAACACATTAAATTCCATGTGATTGAGTCAGCTACCCCATATAATATATTAATTGGAAGGGTTAAGATGTACAACCATAGTTTGGTTCCTTCAACATATCATCATTGTGAAAAATCCAATGTAAAAGGAACATAGATTGTTATAGGAGCTACTAAAAAGCCTTTTACAAAGGAGGAAACACACTCGATGGATACTGCCTTATACACTGAGTTAAATGAGGAAGAAAATATACTCACAAGGCATATCAGAGGGATGCCATCACCGTCTATTAAGTATAGACTAGGACCTATGAGAGATTACGATGAAGAATTCAAAGAAGCTCTGCAAGTTGGATAAGAGAGGAAGGTTATCCTAAAACTCATTCTATCTCTCAATAACTTAGAGATTTAACAAAACCAAGGATAGGTTCGATAGAATAGTAAGTGAATTGGAGCACAACTAACAGACTAGTGATGACGCAACTAAAAAACTGTAATAAAAAGAAGGGACCTCTAACTTCTTCGGGGTAATGCAAAAAAGTGGAGATTAATGATGTAAAAGTGATATATCGCTTTTGAAGGTGTGAGGGGGCACCTAAAGATTCTGAAAATGCTAGCCCGGAGTATGAAAACTTTTGATTGAGAATTAAAGAAAATATCTTGTCATTAATAACTCAAATATCCAAGAGTTTATGAAAGAAGTTGAAGATGAGCCTCGACACATACAAGATCATCCTAAACCACAATTCCAAGAGTTAGAGAAGATCAATTTAGCGGAGGATGACGGTGAAGAAAAGACAATGTTCATTTACAAAGACCAGTAAGATATGAAGAACCTCGAAACGATCAAGCTCATTCTTGAATTTAAAGAGCTTTTTATGTGGAAGTATACTGAGATGCCATTGTTGGATCAAGAAGTGAGTTGCCACAATTTGAATGGATTTCCTTAAATAATACCGATCAAGCAGTAAATTAAGACCATATGAGCTTCATTTGGACCTCAAAATCTAGGTTGTGGTGGAATTATTACTTGCTCTTGGATTTATCAAGCCTATTCAATATCCAATTTAGCTTCCCAGAATTGTGTTAGTGGGATATAAAGATAAAATACAAATTCACATTTCTGTTGATTTTAGAGATCTTAATAGAGCTTTCTCCAACGATGAGTTCCTTTTACCTTTGATTAATAGTTTAATCAACTCAATTGATAGTTATGATATGTACAGCTTTATGGATGGTTATATTGGTTACAATTAGATCAATATAGATCCGGGTGATGTGGGAAGACAACTTTTAGGACTCTTTTAGGCAATTTCATGTACAATATAATACCTTTTGGCCTAAAAAATGTAAGGGCAACTTACCACAGGATGATGATGGATATTTTCAGAACCTTTTTCACAATATTGTGGAATTTTATTTGGATTATTTAGTTATTAAATCAAAACAGGAGGACTCTCATTTAGCTAACTTGACAAGAGTTTTAAATATATGTAGAAAGTACAAGTCGAAGATGAAACCGCTAAAGTGTGCCTTTGGTGTAACAAGTGAAAAACTCTTGGGTTTTGTGGTTAATCAGGAGGGACTGTAGATGGACCAAAATAAAAAAAATCCATCCTTGACATACCTTTCCCAAATACCCAGAAAAATCTGAAGATTTTCATCTAAAAGATTTCTTACTTGAGGAGATTTATTCCAGGTTTATAAGAGAAAATTGATACACTAATGGAGCCTTCATGAAAGACCACGATGTTTAATTGGGAAGAACCCACCAAGAAGCTTTTGATAACCTTAAGAGATTGCTCACCTCTCCTCAAATGATGATTCCACCTAAGGTAGGAGCGCATTTTCTTTTTTATCTAACCTCTACTACGAGATCCACTGGTGCTTTGTAGGAAGCGAATTTTAATGGATAAGAGAGACATTTCTGCTACTTGGGTAGAATTATTTATGGTCCTCATGCAAGATATACAAGCATAGAGAGAAATTATTTAGCCTTAGTCTTTGTGGCTAAAAAAATTTGGCATCATATTTTATCTTTTACTATCAATAATAAAATATGATCCAATTAAGGCTTTCTGAATAATATTGATTTGGAGAACAACAAGGTGGTTCCTCATTCTTTCAGAGTATGATTTGAAATGCATGGTTCCCTATTCAATCAAAAGTCAAGCCTACGCAGATTTATTAGTTATCCTTCCTTCAGGTTTGTTTTAACCATCTCATGAAGATATACCTGGTGATGATTTTTACGCTAATCGTTTTAAGGTATATTTGAAGGAATGGTCCATGGAGTTTAATGTTTCATAAGCTAAAGGCAAATAAGGAGCTTGAGTGATTTTATCTAGAGAAAATGAGGAATTTCTCTATCTTTCAAGTTAGACTTTGCTCGTTCACATAATGAGTCAGAGTATGAAGCTTTAATTCTGGGGTTACTTGAGGCTCTTCGAAGAGCATTCATTCACTCTACATTGAAGGAGATTCTAACTTAATGGTAAAATAAGTCAATAGTGAATTCTCATTGAATCGCCCCAACCTAGATCCTTATAATCATTCAAAGGTTGATTGATTATTTTTATGAACTTAAAGTGAAGAGACATCCAAGAACGATGAATCGACATGGTAATGCCTAACCAAAATTGTATAAAAGCTTGTTTTGTAGCATGATTCCACAACTATCTTGATCCATCGCAGAACATCTCCATCTTTGGTGCTCCATTTCTTCCCTACTAATATGCTTCAAACTAGAGAGGAAAGATAAAAAAACATCTAGAAATAAGAGATGGTTCGATGAAGCTCACTAAGTTGGAAATTTTTTTTCTTCTTCAGGGAAGCATGTATTATAAAAATCCTGGTGGTTGGTTTGTAAGATTCCTTGGCCCCGAAGAATCTCAAAGATAGTTAAATGAAACTCATAAGAATCATTGTGAAACTACTGAAATTTATCTTTATAGAAGAATCCAAAGAGGAGGGTATTTTTGGCCTATGATGAAACAAGATGCAACATTAGAATAAAGAGATTGCGATAAATGTCAAATCCATTTGCAGCTGAATGAAGTTTTTTAGAAGATCAAACGGATTAGAGATAGCCTTATATTGATTTTTATCAAAGATGGAATTATTCCAGCAGAAAAAGTAGATGCCATAGAACTTATAAGAAGAGCCCCAAGGTTCTACTTTCTAGAGGAGAAGATCTATCAGCGAGGATACTTCAATATGCCTTTACGATTTATCAACACAGAGGAGGCATAAGAGGTTCTAAAATCAGGTCACGATCCATCTTACATTAAAGGAGACAAATTATATGAACAACTTCTGACAATTGGTTATCATTGGCCAATAACAGAGAAAGATTCAACTAAGTTTGATTGAAAATTCAAAGTTTGACAACTTCATGGTAACCTCATTAATGCTCTATTGGTTGATATAATAACATTGGAAATAACTTATTCTTTACACACTTGGACATTTGACCTTATGGGGGCAATTAAACCTCCATCTAAGAGGAAAATATGAACTCTTGTTGCAATTGAGTGTTTCACAAAGTGGGCAAAAGAAGTACCCTTGAAAAGAGCAACAATAAGAGTAATGACACAATTCATGAGAGAATATACCACTTATCATTTTGGCATTCCCAAGGTTATTCTTTCAGATAATGGAACTCATTCTATTAAGAAAGAAGTAAGAGTGTTAACGGATAAATATTAAATTATTCACCACACTTTAATAGTACTTTATCCTAAAGGTAGTGGCTAAGAAGAAGCCACATACAAGACTCTAGCAAATACCTTAGCCAAAATGATGGAAGATTTTCCTGGTGCATGGGATGACAAGCTGACCATGGTGTTTGGTCATATCAAACAACCAAAAGGAAGTCAAAAGGTTATATATCTTTCTCCTTGGTTTATGGAGCTAAAGTAATCTTTCTAGTGAAGTTAAAAATGCAATCTGTCAGATATGACTCATGAAGCAATATGCTTCATCAGAATAGGCATGTTAAATTATAAGCACTAGATAACATAGAGAGAACTCAAGGAATCACTTTCAAGTTTACATGAAGAAACTCTCCAAAACTTATGAGAATCTTGTGTTACCAAGGAAGTTTTTGAAGGGAAATTTGGTGTTAAAGGTCGTTGTTAATCATATTATAGGACTTCATTTACCCAAATTTGTAGAAAATTGGGAAGGACCATATGTTGTAAGAGAATCACATGACTCAGGTTATTATTTAATTTTAAAAAGTAAAGACAATACCCCTTTTAAAGTGAACAACAAGTGGATGAAAGTTTATCATGTTTGAGAAAAAACATTTCTAATTTACTTTTTCTTGAAGAAATGTAAAGAAGCACTTAAATTGTAATATTTATGAGCTAAGTATTGAAGCAAGAAGTGAGGTGTGAACATGAAATTCAAGAAAAAACTCTTTATTTATATTACAAATGGAGATAATTAGAATCCAAAGGGGAATTATTGGAGCCATATCGCATGAGGTTGATCAGGATTTAGGTGTTCACTTATACCAAACCACAACTGGAGCCACATCATAGTGGGAGGTTCACACATCGGCATGATAGGTTAGTGTATTGAGGAGAACACTTCAGTGAAATATTGAGGGAATGTGAATATGATTCGGTCACCTACGATGAGGCAATACAAGATGGAGATGTTGAGTTTTGGATAAATGCTAGAAACATCGAGATGGATTCAATGTATATGAATTAAGTGTGGGAACTTGCATACTTTCTAGAAGGGATAAACCCCATCGGGTTTAAGTGGATCTATAAGAGGAAGAAAGAGGTTGAAGAGATAGTAGAAACCTTCAAGGCTCGTCATGTTACAAAAGTTGTCACTCAAAATTAGGGGATCGATTATGAGGAGACCTTTTCATCGGTATCCATGATTAATTCTATCTGGATTCATTTATCCATTGTTGCGTATATCGATTTTTATATTTAAATAATAGATGCCATGATTGCATTCTTGAAAGACAATATAGATGAGTGCATCCATATGGTGTAAGCCATGAGATTCATAACAAAGGTCTAAGAAAGAAAGGTGTGCAAGCTTAAGAGATCCATTTACGCACTTAACAAGCATCAAGGTTTTGGAATATTCAATTTGATCTGGAAATAAAATCTTTTGGATTTGATCAATGTTTGGATGAAACTTATGTGTATGTGATGAATGACGGAAGCGTGGTGGTATTTTATGTACTTTACATAGAAGATATTCTCCTAATCATAATGATCTGGGTGTATTATCTAGTATAAAAGTGTGGTTGTGTAGTCAATTTAATATGAAAGACTTAGGTGAAGCCAGTCACATCCTTGGGATCAAGCTTTCGTGTGATCAGAAAAAATAGTTCTCACAAGGTTTATTATGAAAGATTAGGAAATTTGTCTCCTTTTCTGGCATGTAATATCTTTATTAAAGGATCAGTGTTCTAAGGCACCTGATCAGATAGAGAGGATGATGAATATACCTTATGCTTCAGCGAGGGGAAGCCTTATGTGTTATGGTCTATACAAGATCGGATATCGGTAATGTCGTTGGCATGGTCAACATATTCTAATCTAATTTAGGTAAAAAGCACTAGAATCATATGAAACACATTCTCAAGTACCTAAAGAGGACCAAGGATTCTGCACTGGTTTACTTAATAGAGTGTATAATACCCATTGGGTACATTGACTCAAAATTTTAGTCATATAGGGACTCTAAGAATTCTACTTAGGGATATGTGTTCACCCTGGGAGGTGGAGCCGTAAGTTAGAGGATTATCTAGAAGTCTTGTATTACCTATTCTACCATACATGTCGAGTATATTGTTACTTCAGAGGCAGCAGAATAGGCTATTTGGCTTTAAAATGGCCTAAGTGACTAGGTATGATTCCTTCAGTAAAGTCACCTATTACACTTTATTGTGATAATAGAGGTGCACTTGTGACTTTAAAAGAACCAAAGACTCATAATATGGGAAAGCACATTGAGCACAAGTACCAACTGATTCGAGAGATAGTGCATAGGGGCGATGTCATCATGACTAAGATTGCATATGGGGACAATCTTGAGGATCCTTTTACGAAGATCTTATCAACTAGGACTTTTAATAGTCACGTATAAGGAATGTGAGTCAAGTTATTAACCACATGGCTTTAAGTCTAAGTGGGAGATAATTGAGGTTTATTCCTAAAACCGTATGTAAAACATTCATTATTAATTAATAAAGGATTATATTATTCATTTATAAATGAGAATTAAGTTAGTGAGAATGATTTTCTATTAGTTTTAGTATACTGTTTCATTTTCATGTATGTTAATAGATCTTAGTAGGGATTCCAGTGGTGCGACTTCAGGTTGATCACAAGGAGATTGGAATTCCAGCTATGGCATTATTAATAATTTCAAAACCTAAATAGAAATTTAACATCTTATCAGAACTGTTGTGATGCAATCTTAAGTAGTTTATCTCAAACTACGAGGACTTATGTGGGTTCGATAAATTGTACGATAGTTAAATAGAGGATCGTGATCGGTACACTCTAGGAATGCATTGAACAAGACCACCCATGAGATTTGAGTCTAATGGCTGTTTGGATTAGACTCAGGAAATTTTACACCATTTACAAAGGGTGAATATGTTCTTAATCTGGAGAATTATAAGGATTGAAATGCTTATGAAGTTGTTGCTTTGATTTTTGTGGGTGAGATTTAGTTTTATATTGAATCAAATGATCCCAGTATATTGGGTGACAGTTCTACGACTACGTTCTAGATCTTAATTCAGAGGAATTTATGTTCAGGGATACCTTAGATTGCAATAACCTTTGATAGACTTACATGATTTATTTTCACCAGTATAACCGACGAGGGAGTTATTTATAATCCTATTGAGTAGCAAAATAATTTAAGTATAATAATTAAGGAAGTTGATTAGATGTTGGTTAAATTCGATTAATAGTAAATTGATTTCACCAAGTGGATATCGAAAGATTAACCTACAAAATCATATTATGTACCATAATCAACTTTACAAATAAGACCTCATCATATTCGAGTGATTTATGAGGTAATTAAACTAGAGTGCAATCATAACTATTTATTGTAATTAATTATGATTAAGTAATGAAAAGAAATAAATTATGGTAATTGTAATTTAGGATTTTTGAACATATGTTTGGAAGCCAATTTAATGATTTGTCTCGTGTCCTTAGTGTAGTCCATATACCAAGTAGTTAGGCCCAGACTTCCAAGAAACCCAGTTTGGCTCAAAACCACCTTTTGTACTTGTATATAAACCATCTGCACTAAAGTTTGGGTGGGATGAGAGAAAACACAATTTACATTTTTGTGAAGAGTCCTATGGAGAGACCACCATATCTCACTCATAAGGAGGATTTTTTTTATCTCAAAAAGTTCCCACACACGTAACTAGATTCCTGGAGGAGCATACAGTAGAAGATCCTAGAGTTTTAGAAGGTTAAGAAAATTTTTGGATATCCAAACAAGACACCTCTTCATCAACAATAAATACCATTCTCCATATTGAATTAAAACCGGATCTAAAAAGCCAGTGTATTTGAGCTAGAAATCCATAAAGGAGTTTGCGCGTTATCTATACGGGAGATAATTTTTTTTTTCAAGGCAGTGTATTTCATTTCGTAGGATACAATATTTTTGCTGACATAGTAGATGGCATGTTCATTCTGAGAAATTTCTATGTATTGAGCCAATATGGCTCTAGCGACCGTGCCGGTTATGGTCATGTAGATCAGCAGGGGTTGCCCCAGATGGGGAGGTCCTAATATAGGTGTGTGAGTGAGGTACTCCTTTATTTTCTCGAATGCATCCTGGCATTGGATGTTTCACTATTTGAGGGAGACTTTCTTAACTATTTACAAGATGGGTTCGTAAATAATGGTAATTTGGTTGATGAACCAACATAAGAGTTGTACTTAACTTAGGAATCCTCTGATCTACTTCTTCATTTTGGGTGGTGGCATGTTCCGTAGAGCATTGACCTTGGCAGGGTATCTTGATTCCATATTTCCTCATAATAAAACTGAGTACCATACTCTTAGTGACTCCAAAGACACATTTATGAGGATTTAGCCTCATTTTAAAGAAGGGTAGCCTTTGAAAGAATTTTCAGAGTGTCAGAACATGTCCTTTGCGGTCTTTGGTTTGATGATCATGTCTGTTATCATCTAAAATTGGTTTCAAGATTCATCTTACTAGGTTAAGATCTCGTCCAAGATGACAAACATTAAATAAGCAGTAAAATATAGATATGGAAATACCGAGATGATACTTGGAAGATTTATAATAAGAGTACGTGGTTCAGCCCTCAAAGAGGGATCTACGTCTAAAAGATAGATTTTTTACTATATCTTTAGGTGATCAGAGTTCTAAGAATAATACAGTTCACTTAATCTCTCTTTAGTGAGTGATTTGATAGTCTAAATGTGTGAGTACTTCTCTACCAGTCCAGATCCGAATGGGGGTTCCCTCATTTTATAATGATGAGTATGGGAGAATGTTTGTCAGGTAAAGACCAAATGGTTTACACGTATCATGCCCTTATAGGTTTAGCATGATCATCTTATTAATGGATTGACACCAAGATATATAAAGGTTTAAATGTTTACCCATGATGGAATATCCTTACACATGTTCACTGTTGAGGGTGCCACTTACATAATTTTCACCAACTTTTAATAGCATTATTAAAATTTTATTTCATGACTTAGTCTTCTTGGTAGTGATCTCATCTGTTCAAATGGAAAAGAGACTGACCACATTGCCTATGGTCGATCTTCTATGCGAAGCCGAGGTTATCCCTTGGTAAGTTTGTTTGGTCAAGGAAGAGATCTTATTCACTAGTGATAGGTTTTAATCAATTCTCTTAAGGTCATTTGATGCTATATAAATGTGGTATATAAAGCCCCCAAGACTTTCTCACGACTATAGATCTTAATCTTTAGTAGAAGTATAAAGTGAAGAAGTGCGTGAAGTTTTTACACATAGTTTGGGGTTGACATCTCATAGTTTATAGGTCAGCTATTATTCTGCTTAGCCAATCGAGACTAATGAATTTTAAGTTTCCTTAATGAATTTCCAACCAAATTAAGTGTGTCATATGTCAGAAATCTAGTTAATCTTCAACAAGCATATTTGCACACACATTTTTGCATTTATAAAATCGTAATGATGCTAACGTTTGGTATTTTCAACTTCTACGTGTCCAAGCTTTCTAGAGAGAGAGAGAACGATCGTGATCCATTGCTAAGTCATTTAGAGATTTTGTAACTCAACTTTAGAGCTTCAATCAAGATAGACCACCTCGTTTTAAACATTATTTGGTAATTTGAGCAGAGGCAACCTAGCTATGTGGGCTTTCTCGCCTTGGGCTTATTTTTGGAATTAATAGACAAAGACCCCTCATTTTGGAATACAAACAGTTTCCCTAAGTCTCATCATGGAACTATTGGTATTAAATGGTTCTGTCACATCATACCACATTTAAGGTCTCGAGGTGACACGTGTTGAGTAGAGAATATGCATTCCTTCATTTGGGAAATGATTCATTTCATTTTTTATAGGCAGGAGCGTGTGAGCTCGTTATAGTATAAAAGGACCTTTTAAACTCTATTCTCCTTTTGCTTTAGCATTTTGTTTGAACTGAGCTTTTTAGAGAGAGAGAGAAAAACCCTTACCATAGAGCTTTCATTACCATCGCTTTCCCCTTCTACTTCTTCTTCTTCTTCTTCTTCTTCTTCTTCTTCTTCTTCTTCTTCTTCTTCTTCTTCTTCTTCTTCTTCTTCTTCTTCTTCTTCTTCTTCTTCTTCTTCTTCTTCTTCTTCTTCTTCTTCTTCCTCTATTCATCTACAAATGGATTCTTTCTTTGCTTTAAACCCTAGTTCTGTTGTTGCCACCTCCACTAGCGAGGTGCTAGTGGGCACTATCCTCATTTCTGTCATTGTTTCCACTCTTTTGTACACCAGAACCACCATTATCACTTCAACCATTTTGGATTCCACTACCTTTGCTATGGGTGGTTCATCTTCTGAGGTTGCTTCCATAAGGGTCCCTAATCCAGTATCACTTGTTCCAAGTCTCAGAGAATACTTGGCTAATCGTTCAAAGAGGGATTTTGGTCTCTACTGTCTCACTCCATACTTTGGTCCTAAAGGCACTTTTATGCCCTATCTCACTAACTTTGAGCAAGAATTTGTGGCCAAGACCAACGAACAACCCCATGTGGGTTTGAGTGATTCTACTGACCTTCCTATTCTTTTAACTAATTGTGTCCTTAGGGTTCGAGTGGATAAGGGTGATTTTACCCATTCCAATGTTGATGTTAAAGTTTTTGGAGGTTCCCCTAATGAGTGGGATCTCTATTTAGATAATGTGTTGGCCACCCATTCGCATAAATCTATTATTGAGGGGCTTGGCCTTACCACTACCATCAACAGTTTAAAGACTTGCTCGATTGTTAGGCATGGAAATACTTTCACTTTATTAGATTCTCGCTAGAGTAGGCACTCACATACTTTTGTTACTGGCTGGGGCAAGTTCACCATAACCATGGAGGATTTTTGCGAGCTGCTCACCTTGCCTTATTTAGGAGATCATTGATTTTTTAATGGTTATGAGGATGATATCAAGGAAGGGATGGTAGGAGAGATCCACCCAGCCTTAGGTGAGTGCTCTAAGTATATTGCAATTAGTCAGGCTTAGACCACAAAAGATACTTTTTCCAAATGGCAAAGGTACTAGTTTAAATATTTCGAGCTCCTGCCTAAGGGGGAGAGATCGAGAAGGGCCCTAAGAAGCCAGGAGAGCCCAAAGATTAATTCTACATCACATTTGGCAACATTTTTTGTCACCTTCCTTAGTAGGTTTTTATTTCCTGGGAGACTATATGATTCCCCTTGTGAGATTCTTTTCAAACTTGTTATGCGACTTCCTCGAGGGAAGGAAGTCCCCTCGCAGCTCTAATATTGGGATCCATTTATAATTAGCTATATCATGCTCATGTTGACATTGACCGATCTTGTTGACGCCATGATGCCATCAATTTCACCAACACTTTTATCCTCATGTCATTTTTATTTGAGATATTTCCAAACTTTTCCCCAAAGGCAAGACCTTGCCATAGCGATACTTATCGTGCTTCAAGGTGGCACACGAAAGTCCTCTAGGCCCCTTGATGGACAGTATTGATGAATTATACTTTCGGCCTTATTGTAAACGAGTTGGTGCTATTTTCTCATGGGATTCCTCATCATTCACTAGAGGTAATTTTTATTGCCCTGTAGATGCTAAGTCTATTTCTACTTGCCCTAATATTGTGGTGGTAGTTATGCTCTTACCTTGCATTCTACCCTCATTAACTGAGCTGGGATAGGGTGTGGAGTTCTACCACTCTGAGAGTGAGGAGGCAATTTAGCTATGACTAAGGTATTCATTCACCTTCCTATCCTTCGATCACCTCCCCCTCTGAGCTATATCTTCCAGCCTTTACCAATTTCACATTTGAGAGGATAGTCCATTGGGTCAGCCATTTGGGAGGTTTATATGTACCTCCTCCAGATTACTTGCCATCTTTCACTTGTTCTTGGTTTACTCTATGGAAGAGGCAGGTGGGTTTTATCCAAAGCTATGTGAAGGATGTCCTCACGAGACCATCTCTACCAAGCTCCTCAATAATAACAAATACTTGGGTAAGAGGACCCAATGGATGTTATGGCATTATAGCACCATCTTCAAGACCCCTCTCGAAAAAGTCACCTTATTTTATTGAGGCCTCTGCTCGTTGAATCTATTTGCTCAAAATGACCTAAGCCTCAACCTTCCAAGCCCAAGGGAAATGGCAAGGTTAAATCTCCAGCTTCTTCTAAAAGGAAGCACCCTGATGCAGATGTGTCCAATTTCATCCTCGCCACTGCTGTTTCACCTGCTTCTGCTGTTATTATTACTTCTACCCCTACTTCCCCTCCTTTGTCGATAAGGAGTAGGGTAAGTAAGAAAAGGAAGAAGGCTAGTGCATAGGTAGTTTATCCATCTCCTACACTAGAACAGGGGTCTGATACTAATGATCTTGGAGTGGAGGAGATATATCGAACTGTACGTGAGCAGGGCTGTAAAGCCTTATGTTTATCTTATGAGGAGCCTCCTGTTACTTCCATTCCTATTGGTGAAGGTATTATACCTGACTCCTCTTTACTTAATAAAACTGGATTTTATGGTGTTTCGCTTGTTAGTTCCCCTTCTCATTCATTTGAAGAGGAACTAGTTGATTATAGAAGCACTGCTTCCTATGATAATGACAGTTCTTCTTCAAAATACATGAGTGTCATTTACCCTCATGGTGAACATGGTCATGACGCTTTTACTTTATTACTAGTTTTAAGAAATTACTCTAGCGAGGGCATCATGATAGATTCTCCTTCTACCAGCAGTCCTACCACTGGGCATCTCCCATACGGGCATGGTGCATGCACAACTACTGCAAGTATTTCCCTTTAATTTCCTTTGTGTGATTTTCTTCACCTAGCTAAATTTTATGGCTTCTGTTTAATTCATCTATGTCCTTTTGGTATTTACAGGTTTCTTCTGTTGCGGTGAGTGATCCTTCACCTTCACCTTTTACCCAAGAACCCTCTCCCAGGGAGAGGAAATTCATGATGGTCTCTTCTTTGGGTCTGGCTAGAGAGGTTTGTTACTTCCTCTTTATTCAACTATTACTTTTTTTTCTTGAAATCTTTCACTAACGTAGGTCGTTCCTTTTTTGCCTTTGTAGTTATCTTCCGTGTTCCCTATAACCACATGAACGTCTTTTATGTCATCCTATTTTGTCCAGGTACTTATCAACTCCTCTAAGTTCTTCTTTAACATGTCATATTTTTAGACATATTTTTATTTCTTTCTCTTTGTGTACTTGTAGAGGACCATTATTCCCGACCGTTCTTCGCCACCTCCTACGTCTGGTGCATTGTGTGGTTCTTTTGTCAGGCTTTTAGAGGTATGTGGACCTATTTTTTCTATTATGTTTCTCTATTCACTATCATTTTCTACATATAATATATTCTTATGTCATCCTTGTGCCTTTATCTTTCTTCCTTACAAGGTTTGTCCCCACGTATCCCTCCATATACTGGGGGAACGATACTTCTCACTAAAGTTACTATCCCAGGTATACCACCCTTAGGGAGGATTCCTCTCTCCTGAGTTGATGTGCCTATGGATAATAGGCCTCATATCCATCCTCTACCATCCCAACCGATCTTCACCATCGCTTCTAATGAGCCTGTTTCACAGGATATCACTTCTTCTCAGGTACTGAACATTCTTGTTAGGATCAACTTTTCTTTATCTGTGCTTGTCCCTAACAATTTTATGTCGATCAGGCCACTACTACTTCTTTAGCTACACTACCGATCATTGCTCGTCCTTCCTCCCTAAAGGGGATTTAGGTACACGTGTTTTTGAATCTTTTATTTCTCAACTCACTTTTACTTTATCACTGAGACTCCATTCTCATGTCTTACCACTGCCTGTTCCTATTTCATCTACTACATAATTGGCTACTTCTCTAGCTGCATCTCCTATAGCCCCTGCGGCTGTGGAGGCCCATTTTCCCACTGGCTCCGGTGGAGGCATTAGCACCTTTGTTCATTCTTATTTTAAGTCAACTTTGCTTCCCCCATATATTTTTTTCACTATATGAGTAACTTGTCAACACTTACATCCTTCCTCTATTCACAGGTTGGTTCTAGTGGGCATTCTTCATCTGCGGTGCCTGCTATGAGTGCTGTAAGGGAAGCTCTCCAAGCATCACCCATAGGACCTCCCTTGGCTTCTGTGGTGTTGAAAATAAAGTTACCATGTATTTCTGACATAAGAGTAGCTATTTTTATGCTTCTTCTTTACTTATACATCTTCTATTCTTTCTTTCCCTCAAGCTAGCATAGCTGAAGTCCCCTTACTCGAGGGGCCTGTTATGAGTTCTGTGGGAATGACTTCTCAGGCACTTTTTTTCACACATCTGTTTATTATATTTGTCATTTTTTCTTTTCTTACGCGTATTAGCACTTTAAAACATTTTCTAACATATCTTTAGCTAAGGGCCCTTTATTTTCGGGACCTATATTTGGATTCTTAGGTTAGCGTTGTGCGAGCTCCTATGCCCGTGGAACCTTTGGTCATCATCACAGAGGAGACTGCTCTGGTATGTGTGACACACTATTTTTATTGACTTGCATTTTATGTGCAAGAGTTTATTGACACTTCATTACCTTGGCATCTTGCAGGTTAGTGTTGCATCTGTTCCTGCCACCACAGGATCTTTAACTCGTGTCTAAGATGATACTTCCCAGGTAAACACTGGGTCTACTTAGACCTTTTGAACTTCCTTTTTCTATGCAAGTGCTTGTTGACAATTACATGTTTCCTTATTTTTAGGTTAGCGCTGCAGCTGTTCTGATAGTTGTGGAACATCCAGGGGAGGTTGCTGTGAGAGAGGTATTATAGTATCATACCCTCCTCTCCTTTCTATTTCCCATTTTCTTCTCGCTTTTCCTATGCACGTAGGCTTACCCTCACACCCCTGTTCCCTTATTTTCAGGTTAGTGAGGCGGTCATCCCTAGTTTGGCAGGACATACCGTGAGTGTTGTACTGTGCACTCCCCAGGCGTTAGACTATCATACCTAGGTTTACTTTTAATTGCTTGCTTAAAACTTTTCTTTCATCATTTTTTTTACAAAAACAATTGATACCATCTTTGCCTATTCTCTTTCTAGGTTGGCATTTGGGGTTATACAGTGCCCTATCAATTTGCAAACAACATACTTATCCCTGTGGGCTTTGAGGTAAGCCTTCCAATCCTTGTTATAACTTGAGTAGAACAACTTAGCCTTATTTATTCGTGACTTATCATTTTTTACATATTTCTCATTTTTAGGATTCAGTCCGTGAGCCTACAGAGGCAGTTGATTAGGAAGATCAGAGTTCTGAGGCTGCTCACTCAGATGATGATGTTGGCTCCGACGAGGATTTTTCTCTTCATCTTTCAGAGCTCGAGTCCCAAAATACGGGGTACGATGATATATAGATAGAGGCTCTTAGAAATTTATGAGTTCCATATGGCATTTAGAGATTCCTGTAAGGTTTCAGGGCCATGAGTGGGAGGTGCTAGAGATGGTCTCGGAGCACTATCCTGAGACTTTTATGTCTCAGAGTGTGCTCAACATCTACAGCCTCACAATCTTCAATCTGAAGGCCCTCTCTAGTCACGTTTATGACTTCATGTCCACTCCACCTACTGGCATGACCAGTACTAGGACTATATTGTTTCTTTAGGTCCTTCATGATCTCTAGCGCTTCTATCATTTCCACCTGGACTAGCTTGATACCATAGTTCGTCATTTTCTTAGCATCCCATCAAGAAAGAGGATGAGACTCCATACATCTAGGCAGTCCAGAGTTAAACAATGTCAGGCTGAGGCTGCTCGAATCAGAGGTGAGATTTAGTCACTCGAGGGCAAGTTGGACAAGCTTGAGGCTAGTAATACTGAGGACGAGGCCAGGATGGCCTGCCTTAAGGAGCATTTTATTGAGGAGGCATGTCCTTCTTACGTATTCGTGCGCTCACGGCTAAATTTATTTTTATTTGTCTAGTGGGTAGCTTGCTTTGCTATGTAGGATTTATTTTGTATTTTCTTTTCTCCTCATTATGTAGAAGATTTATCATTTATTAATGAAAGTCCCTTTTTTGCTTCCATTAACGTTTTGTCTCTATTCTCTGGCTCTATCTATACTTTGGCATCTGTTTACTATGACCTGCTCTAATTTTCTATGAGGACTTGGTTCATTTGATCTGCCCCGTATACTGATGGGTCCTTGCATAAATATGGGCATCTAATACTTTTTAGTGAAACCCCGTTTGAATGTGGGCTATTTTTCTATGCACCTTTATTTCTTAGGGAATAAGTGGGAGACGCGATTAACCTTTCTCCTTATCACGAACTTTGAATTAAATTTCACAAATGTAAGTAAAGAAAATGACTATTTCCTTATATTGAAAAGAAAAAATTGCCCTGGTCTGCAGGGTCCTCGTTCTAAATTTTTCTTAAATAACTTTTTATTTTAGAAAAAATAATAAGTTTAGAGAGGGAGGGTAGGCCCCCTTCTCCATACTTTCTGAGAACTGGTCAAGTGAATTTTTTCCTTAAGAACATAGGTTAGAACTTATCCTCTAGGCTATAAATTTTTTATGAATAATAATAAGAGAATATATATTATATTTTCATTATTACTATTAAGGGATCAACCTCCTACTGGTCTGTTATATCTATAAGGACATTGCTCAATATACTTTTCCATTGGGATAATGAGGAAAGTTCTTTTTATCATGGACCCCCTTCTAGTCTAGTAGAGAGTATTGCTATTCTTACCATTTCTTTAGGAAAAAAGGTTGTTTAGTTGCACCCATCTCATATAGAAAGTAAATAAACAATGCGAGAGTCATCATGTAATGATAAAAATAACTACTATTCATTTCTTTCATATTGTATTCTGTTTACTAGACTTTTCTCTACCAATTTTACGAGAAAAACTTTTCTTATATTAGATCAAGACGCATAGACTTTTCAAAAGAAATGAATATTATTAAAAAACTAGGCATAATACTTTTTTAGCTAATTAAAGTTAATAGATTGAAGATAATCACTCTCAGGATTTGATATATGAAAATACCCCGACTTTCCCACCCCTCTCACCATGAAAGGAACTTCCCAGTTGGGTTTGAAGTTTGACGCTAGCATGCTACGCAGATGGCTGGTGGACGTGCATTGACCAAGTCCCCTAATTGAAACTCCTTGGGTTTGACCAAGTTCTCGTAAACCCTGGACATTTATAGATTGTAGACCTTGAAGTTCTCATTGGCCTTATCTATATGCTCGTTTAGTGCCTACAGCTGCACATGTCGAGGGTCTGGCATGAGGCCATTACTTAAAGTAACCCTAGCTGAGGGCACTGCCAATTCCACTCGTAAGACAGCTTAGGTCCCATATACCAGTGAGAGCAGGGTAAACCCCGACGATTTTCTTTTTAAAGTATGGTAGGCCTATAAAACCATGAGTAGATTCTCATCCCATGCCCCTGGCATGTCCTCAAGTATATTCTTCAATATGTTGACCAAAGTATTAAGTGTGGCCTTTGCTTGGCCATTTGTGAACGATCTTGTATTTGTCAGTGAGGAATGCCATCTCCTTGCATACAAATTGCTTCCCATTGTCTGTGAGGATCACCTTGGTATAGTAGACCTGCATATGATATACTTGTTTATAAATTGGGTTACCACTTGGGCAGTTACTCTCCTTATCGGCATTGCTTCTTCCCACTTGGTGTACAAATCTCTAGTAACGATAATAAAGGAGTTACCGCTAGAGACTGCGGTAATCTTTCCCACTGGATCAAATGCCCATGTGTGGAAGGGGTAAGGAGCTGTTAATCTCTGCAGACCGACTGAAGGGTAATACACCATAATTCTATGCACTTGGCATGCTCTATATTTCTTGACCTAACCAATGGAGCCAGCTTCTATGGTTGGCCAATAGTACCCCAGCGTCATCAATTGATCATATAGTTTAGAACCCCATATGTGGGCGGGCTCATGATCTTCCTTCAACACTCTCTACACATACCTTTTAGATATGAACTTTAATGCCTTCTTATTGTAACTTTTATTTAGAGTTTCCCCTCCACTAGATAGAAGCGAGTCACTCTCTTTTTGAAATAAATATCATCTATTCGCTCGCTAGCAACACACTATCTTTAAAAAACCTTATGCAAGGTTGCCTCCAATCCTCAAATTCTAATATGAAGTTAGCTTCAGCTGGCTGGTCAAATTAGGTTTGTCACTTTAGACAACGCTATTGCAGACGAGCAGTCTCCGTGCTCATGATGGGCCAGTAGTACCCCCCCGCTACAACCGACGATAAAGAGGGATGTTAGTATCCCTTCAATAGTTCTTATACATTGCTACCAACCTCTCTCAAGCTTTTTCTTCTCCTACACATCTTGATAGGAACCCACCAATGCCCTTAAAATAGAGTATTCCTTGTAGCAGGTGGTAGTTGGCTAGTTATAACATTTTCATATTTCCTTATCTGGTTTCTAACTTCTTCACAATTGAGTACCTTTGATCCTACGGTTCTTCACTTAGAAACGGATACCTCACGATGGTAGGCACGGTCCTCTGTCATACCGTGATGTTTGCTTCTAGCTCATCCATTTCTAATTTTTAAGCTATCCTAGCCAGTGCATTCGAGTGCCTATTCATTGTTTACAAATGTCTCTCAATGGTTATTTTTAAGAACTAGCTCAGCAGCCTCTCGATGATGGATCTATATGATGCTAAATTGGCATTCTTAAGGGTTAACTCCTCATTAACTAGGTTCTTTACCAATTCAGAGTCCCCTCGTTTAATATTACCCTAATGCCTTTTTAAAGTGCCTCCAATAATCCCAGAATGAAGGCTTCATACTCAACCTCATTGTTTGAACACTTGAAATCCAGCTTAAAGGAAATATTGATCTTCTCCTTACCATTCGAGAGGATAACACTTGCACCCCCTCTTCCTTGTGCGTAAGAACCATCAAATTCCATCTTCCACTCCTACATCTCTTTCGCTAAACATGCTTGGAAAATTTCTCTAGGCAACTCTTCACTGGGAGGCTCAAAATTCTGACTTGGGAAATAGTCTAACAAATCCGCCATTGCCTGGCTCTTGATAGATTTTGGCTCCATGCACTTCAAATCATACTCTGATAAAATTAAGGACCACCGAGATGCTCACCCTACCAAGACCACTCGTGCTAAAAGATACTTGATAAGGTCACATTTGATGACAATGTGAACTTTAAAGGTCAACAAGTAATGTCTCAAATTTTGGGCTACGAAGACTAAGGTAAGACAACGCCTTTTAACATTGGTATATATAGATTCTGTGATTGATATCACTCTTGACAAATAATATACCGGACTCTCTACCCCCTCCTTCTCTTGAGAAAGTGATGATCCTATATACCTATTTGTTGAGGTGAGGTAGATAAGCAGTAGTACTCTAGCGTTCGGCGGTATCATCGTAAATGGGGATGCTAATATTTATTTGATTTTCTCAAAGGCCTTCTTCTGATCTTCTCCCCATATCCACTTAGCTTTTTTTTAATCAAGGGGGAAAATGGGAGGGTCACGTCCGCCAGCAGTGGTGTAAATCTTCTTAGGAAGGTCACCTTCATAAGAAGCTCTTGACTTGTCTCCTACTCTTTGGCAGCGAAATCATCACAATGGACTTCCTCTTTTCCTCATCGACCTGCACCCCATGTCGATTCACTATGAATCCCATAAATTTTCCTATCGTGACCCCAAAGGCACACGTCGAGCAATTCATTCTCATTTTATACCTACGGTACCTTTCAAACACTCGCCTCAAGTCCTAGATATGCTTTCTTTCTTTCTTTGACTTCATCACCATTTCATCCACGTAAAAATACAATATGTCATAAAATAAGTAATGGAAGAGGGACATCATAGTTCGCTAGTAGGTGACCCCTAAATTCTTCAAACCAAATGGCATGACAGTGTAGTGAAATTTCCCAATGGTGTGCGGAAGGTAGTCTTCTTCTCTTTCACTAGGTCCATCCTGATCCGATTATAGTAGATATATGCCTCCATGAAACTTTACATCTCATGACCCGTAGTAGCGTCTACTAGACTGTCTATATTTGGCAAGGGAAACTCATCTTTGGGGCATGCCTGGTTCAAGTCACGAAAGTCAACATAAATTCAAATTTGTCTTTTATCTTTCTTTGCCACTGGTATAATGCTAGAAAGCAATATAGAGTGTTGAATGGGTTTGATGAATCCTGCTGCCAATAATTTCTCCACTTTTACCTTTATCTTAAGGTCTAGATCAACCTTGTATGTTCTAGTGGCATGTCTAACTGAGAAATCATTAGGAAGAGCATTTAGTTTATGATACTCACCTCTAAATCAATCTAGGCATTTATGTTTATTTCCAAGCCAACACATCAGTGAAGTCCCTGAGTAGGCTGATGAGGTCTTCCCTCTGCTTTGAGTTCAACCTTTGGATATTAGAATGGGTCTACTTTCATCCCATTCTATTCTCAAATTAATCTCTTCCATCACTTACAGCTACTCTTTTGGACCGTCTTTCATGCATTCAGGCGCCTTCTAGTGTTCCTTTACATGTTCTATAATATATTACTCATCTACCACAAAACACTCCGGTGTCGGGTCAATGCTCTCATCCCATAATGCTGCCCGCGCAGACCGTTAAAAGTAGTATATAACTTTCCCGTCCAAAAAGATGACCTTATTGCATATTCAAGGTGACTTGGCTACCTTCTCTATCTTCCTCTTTTCCCTTTGCCACCTGGGGGATCACTCTCTGCCCTAAATGATCATGAACAAACATCCTTGGTTGGGAGCCTCCGACAACCACTTGAATCCCCTCTAACATTCTCTTTCTGTCGATCTCGGTGTTAAATGTTGCATTTACAATATGGGCCACCTCAATAGAAATTAGTTTTTACGTTGGTTTGATTATTATCTCAGTTCCCTGAATATTATCTTTGGCACATCGATGATATGTGGAGGGTTCTATGCCATGAATGTGAATCAACACTCACCATATTAATAACTGGTAGCTTGTGTTGGCATTAATTGTGGAAACTAAAATTCCCCAACTTGATGCCCACATTCACGTACCCAAACGGCTGCATGCGTGTGCTGTAAAATCCTGAAATCACAGTTTGTACCACACTATCTTGTCTTGAGAGATCCCCATCTCATATAGCATACTAATTGGCATGATGTTTATGGAAGCTTATCCATCCATTAAGGACTTGGTAAAAGAGATCCCGTTGATCATGGTGGTTACATAGAGTAGGCGGTTATGAAAATATGGCACTTGTCTATCTGGTTATGAAAATACCACCTAAGAAGTGTATCTTTTAATCACCCTCAGATGGATCCCTACCAGTTTAATGAGGGGTCCCCACAGTGTTGCACTGATTCTAAAATCTTTCTCATAATGAATACTCGGGTCTCATACTTCACTCCTATCTGGTCAAAAAACCATTTGAACTTGGGACTCCTTTTTATGGCTTCACATTCAGAGTCCATATCTACCTCATAAGTTTGAGGATTACAGACATATTTTGCCTCAAATGCTACTCCTTCATCTAAAGTAAGGATAACATCTACCTTACCTCCTAGGGAGTTCATTTGCTCAACTCCCTCACATTTATCCTTTTCTCGATCGGGATTGAAGAACAATTCCTCACGCATCCTCTCATTCTCAACATTTTGTCCTCTATCAAGCGCCAAACCTTCCATCTGCACGCACATCTTCTTTGTATCTTTCCATTTATTTAGATCTCGAGCGGTTGCTTCATTATATGCTACCACCATAGTGGTAGTGCCATAATGATGTGCTGGAAGTGGGTTCTCATTGACATCTACGGGGGTATATGCAAAGTACCATTGTCCACCTGCTCGTCAATGATCCTCCATAGGTAGAAATAATCTTTGGTGGTGTGTTGTACTCTCTGATGCAACTTGCAATATTTGGCGTTATACTTATCTTCTGCTATTGGGACTTTCCCATTTGAGTGAGGGGGACCTTCTACCCCTTTTCTCACCAAAGTACGATAATAGTCCCTTGCCTCTGCCACAGTACAAGGCAGTGGTAGGACATCGTCTCCAAACTTCCGCTTACTAGATGGACTGTTGCTTTTGAACCCTGTGCCTCCCTTCTCACCCTTTGAACCTCTGTCTACGTAGTTAAGTGTTTGTCCCCTGGAGACTTAAAATCTTTCTAAGGTCAGAGGCACTTTCATCCTCCAACTTGATGGTCTGGGATTGATGATCATAACTATGTTACTGGCAGCCTGGGTGAATTCTCTAAAAGTCCCATATCTAGTTTCATTGACCAAATGGATTTTGTATTTTTCCAGGAGTCCCTCGACACATATTTGTATTTGCCTTACCCCAGCCACATCTTTATGGACATCTATTACCCTCTCGTGAAAAAGCTTGATATATTGCATCAACTCTTCACCAGGCTTCTACACTACCTAAGCCAGGGGTCTCAACATAAACTCATCTTTTGCCATAATTTTTTTTGAACGAACTGCCTATGCATTTCCTCCCATGTTTGAATGTTGTTGGGCACCAGGTGGGAGTATCACGTGTATACCTTCCCCGTGAGGGTCTTGGAGAACTCTTACAATTTTAGGTCTTTATCATTCCCATGCACTCCTAGATATTCTATAAACCTTTTCGCGTGCTTTCTTGGGTTTTCTCCTTTTCCATTGAATTTGATGAATTTTGGTGAAACATACCCCTTTGGGTATGGTTTCTCATTAACACTTTCTGGGTAGGGGTTCTGTAACTCCTCATACATACGAGATGTTTCCATCTGAGAAGAAAGTAGCTTCTTCACTTCCTCTATGGTAACAGCCTTGGAGGGAAACTCCTCCAAACTCACATTCTTTGTTTGTGGTGAACTCAACAGTGTCATTGCTTTCTCCAGCACTACCTTTTTGCGGAGGATCCACATCTACTATTGATGTTGCTACAACAGTTACCCCTACAGAGGGGATGCTACTAGTGTTACACAACTTTGGCTCAATCTTACCAAATCCACAATATTTTGTTTCAGAAACTCAAATAATATGCTCATTAAATTCATACTTGTCAATGAAGCAATTGCTGCTGCACCAGTTTATCCTCCTTGAGGAGTAGGTTCTCTGGCTCTAGTCTTTATCACCTCCTCTTAGGTGGTATGGTCATTTTGAATTCCATTTCCAGCCGAGTGTCTTCAACAATCATCTTCTTATAACTATTATAACCTTCTTTGTCCATGGTAATGAGGATACCTCGAAGTCGCTAAATATAGGAGGGTAGTGTGACTGGGGTCTGATAAGAAACTAATATGGGTGATGCGTGACCCACTCCAATGGAGTCTGCCTCCAAGGTCTTCAAAGTCTCAAGACCAGCTCCTAATAAAACCTTCCTCTTATAGTAAAAATGGATTCAAAACTAGAACCTCTTCCTACAAGAGGATAAATTTCACCAAAAATAATAGTAACTTAGAGAGAAGAATCTCCGAAGAATGATGGCTATAAATGTGGGAGTGAAGAAATAAGCACTTAGCACTTAAAGAGAGAGCAGGGAGAGAATAATAGGTCTGATGTTATTTTAATAGATTAATGGCTTAACTTGAGTTTCTGATGTCCGATTTAACCTCACCAATGGTCCTATTTATAGGTGAATACTAAGGCTAGTTTAGGCCTTTTTGGGAGCAAAAAAGAGAGGTAAACTTAGAGGGACAAGGTCTAAAATGTACCTTTTGTCCCTACTAGGTCTGCAGCTATTTGTCCCCTCTGACAGACAATACCTAGTGTAAATAAAAGTCAAGAAGCAAATTTGTCTCCTAATGGTGATAAAATATCTGATTTGGTATCAAACGGTAACTTATTGTACAAAATTTGTAAACTTGAGAGTGGCATCGATGGCCACTCTCTCTAAAATCATTTTGTAAAAAGGTTACTTTCTTGTGAGCATCCTCTTGGCTACTCACTTCAATTATAAACTAAGTGTCAGCTATGTACGGACTTGAGTGACTCCCAGGGTCTCTCTACTAGTATTATATCTATCCTAAAGTACTAAGTCATTGAACTTGCTCAACAAACCTTATCTCTCAACCACCAAGCCAAAACTCCCGGGAGATCCCATCTAGCCTATTTGAGCCCTACTTGCTAAACTAGGTTACCTATACGAGAAAGTAAATATTAGTATTTTATTATTTTTTGAGTAACAGGTTATGGGGTTGAGCCCACTCAAGGTGGACCCCCTCGCCCAATGTCATTTTTGTGGTATGTGGTTTGAGGCATATGGGCCACTGTAGGTGAACCTCCTCGCCCTTCCTCTATTTCTAGGATGTTAAATTGGGTAGAAGGGGTTTCTCATTGTGATTCACCTCACCCTGGCCTTTTTCTATGGCCTTAAACTTATTTGGAGGGGTTGCTCGTGGTGAGCCCCCTCATCTTTGCCTCTTTTTGTGGCTTAAGTCTTGGGACAAAAGGTTGCTCATGGTGAGTCCCCCGTCCTTTCCTCTTCTCTGTAGCTTAAGTCTTGGGACGAGGGGTTGCACTTGGTGTGCCTCCCTCGTCCCTGGCCTTCATATTTGACCTTATCATCCTTTGGAGGGCTTGCTTGTGATGACCCCCACTCGTTCTTTACTCTATAACTTCATTCTTGGTATGAGGGGTTACTCGTGATGAGTCCCCTTCACATTTGGTCATGGGGTTCAATCAAGATATACCCCTCACTCTTAAATTTCTTTGGAAATTTGAGTGGAGGCAACCCTTCCATGTGGGCTTTCTCGCCTTGGTCTTATTTTTTGGGTAATAGACGAACACCCCTCTACAGGTTAATTTATAACATCAGGTATCCCTTGTGCTTTACCTACTTCTTTTTCTTTGTTCATTTATTATTTCCTTTATTAGGTTTGTGTTTGTGTTGAGAGACCTTTGATAGTTATTTTTTTTATTTCTAGGGTTTAGTGAGGGTTATTCTTGGTGTGAGTATGCCATATATGAATGAGGCTTCAAGAATCTAGAAAAACATCACTCACATGAACAAGATTTCCCCGAAGTTTTTGATAAAATGTTCCCTAATCCACTCCAGGTCCTTAGACCCAAGGATAATTTAATGAACCCAAAATTCATCCCAAAATGTGATTTTTCTTCCGCGTCAGCCCCAAGTGTTGAGTATAGCACGTCAGAATATCATACCTCAGAGAGTTTTGACAACATAAACCATAGAGTTGGGGGAGAAATTACAGTGACACTAGCAAGAAACTTCGTTTGATCATCTATAATCTGAAGAAAGGGATATGATGGCTAATCATTCACCTTCCATCGCACCTGTTGAGGTTATTTTAACTGCTGAGGAGGTGGATAGGTTCCCATAACCTCTTATGATCCTTTTATCTCTAATTACAATTGGTACCAAAGTCATGTCTGAGCAGATGATCCGGATGACTTTAGGATTCTATATTCTATACCCTATGATGTGTTCATTAGGTCATATAAACCAGAGGAAAGGGTCTATAATATGAGAAACGCCAGCGAGATTTTCTTTCCCCTTTTCACATTTTAAGTTGGAGTTCGTCTCCCCCTCTATCCCTCCGTAAGATACATCTTAAAGAGGTATTGAGTGGATCTTATGAAACTTCCCCCAAATGCATATAGGTTTATAATAGGGTCCATGATCTATTGAAAGAAATATGGGGGGTTTGATATTAATTGAGATATATTCAGGTTTGTATTTGGTTTAAAGGATAATGTTAAAACCCCTAGGTATTATTAGTTTTCTCCTCATAAGTCCAATACTAAAATACTCCAATTCACCCAAAGTAGAAACATAACTAGAAAATCCGATTCTTTTATATCTCTAGTGCGTGGGAGTTCTTTCCTAATAACCCAAAAAAGGGATAAACATTCCCACGGACGACATCTCTCCCTAAACTTGATTGCCAAGAACTCTCGATTATTGGAAAAAAGGATTGTAAAGACGATTAGGCAAATTTACACCTTGGAACCTCAATACTTTAAGGATGTATACTCTTCGAAGAAGTTTGGGACCATGATGAACTACTTGAGTATCAACACTATTGATCTTAAGACTTACAGGCCTGAAGTCCAGCTGATGAGGATAAGAAAATTTTTGAGGAAGAGGAGGAAAGTTAGGTGGAGTTCATCTAAGATAAGGGGAATTATGAAGAGGCTGATCAGGATCTCGAAAAAAGTGAGAACTTTTTATAAGTCTTAGGTCATCCTTTTGTTTTATGTGTCTATGTACTTTATATCAACTTACTTATTAGTTGCCTTTGTACATGTTTTTTGTGCATCTTCAAATTCAAAATTAAGTTCCTTTTTCAAGGATTCAGCTAATGTTTTCAAAAAAACTAAAAGAAATTCGGGATAAATAGATCTAAGAGATAGCCCAATGGGGAACTGCAAAATAGCCAAGGAGGAGGCTCGTACCAAACAAAGAAATGATGATAGAACTTGGCTCACAAACATTGAGGAAATAAAACTGGCTACTGAAGAGTCCAAGAATAAGAAAGTTATTGACAAACATAAAAACAAAGTGTCTAAGTAGAGGCGAGCACTAAAAAGAGGCATCTGGATGATCCCTCTATTAAGGATCTTAAATTTTCCCGTTTTAATGCCAAAGAGAAGATTTTCATCGATTGCCTACTTACCCAAAAATTACCAAACAAAAAAATTCTTTGTGTTAATCATGAGGAATCCAGTTAGAAATATTATTTGATGGAGTTGGAAAAAAGAAGGTATATGGCATTAGGATACTCCCGACCACGTCTGATGACTTGCATACTCCCATTGCCATAATGTTAATTTTCCCTTTCAGTAATAACATAACTGAATATGAGGCATGCACTTTGGGTCTCAAGATCACTTTAAAGAACAAAATCCAATACCTCAATGATTATGAAGACTCAACCCTCATCATATGATAAGTCCTCTGGAAATGGAAAGTTATGGAAGATAAACTCCTTCCCTTCCATGCTCATCTTAAAGAGCTACGTTGTTAATTCAATTGCGTATACTTCCATTACCTCTCCCGTTCAAGGTAAAACTTCACCGATGCATGCCTAAGGGAATAACGATTTCTCCCTTGCGAGTTCATAATTAGTTTAGGAAAACTCATTGCTACCACAATGAGCTTTATACGGGCTAAGGTTCAAATAAGGTTGGAATATGGTATTACGATACCTGGTGCCTTCTCAAACACAATGGATACCCACAACGGGCTGACAAAAAAGATCGCATGACCTTCTAAAAACTCGCAGCTCACTACATCATTGGTGAAAAATCTTTGCTCAATTTTTTTTTGATCTAACCCATTTACAATGCGTAGTAGGGGATAACACTCAGGAGATTATGTAGAAAATCCATGGTAGAAAGGACACCACACGAATGGCCATATAATTTCCAATAAGATATTATGAGAGGGATATAATTAGACTACCACAGTCTAACACAACACAATGTATGCCATCAAGTGCATCAAATGGCAACAATTTTTGAATCTTCGCCATTTACCTCCATGAGATTTATAAAACATTATTTTCCCATTGCCCTTTTCGACTTTGGGTGTTGACATCATTGGCCATGTCACTCCATGACATCCAAAGTGTATGAGTTCATACTTGTCACTATTCATTATTTCACTCAATGGGTTGAAGCTGTCATACGAAGTGATGAATGTAAAGAAAGTAGCCAAGTTCATTTGGCAAAATATTAATTATCGCTTTGGACTCTGCCATGATCTTATATTTGATAAAAGGCATACATTTTGAAGCAAAAGTCACATAAATGGTCGAAGAAAATAGTATTTATAGACACAAGTCTTCACCTTACATACCTTAAAGTAATGGGGCTATTGAAGTTGCGAATAAGAGCCTCAAGACCTTAATTAACAGGAAGACAAAAAGTTGTTGAGATTAGGTTAACACTATTCCTTATGCTCCATGGCAATTGAACATCTACCATAAAACCCACTAGGGCTACTCCCTGGTTTGTTGATTGGAGTCACTATTTGCAGTCAAAATTGAATTCCCTTTCCAGCGAGTCATACTGGACAACCAAGTAGGAGAAGTTAATTGCACCAGAGACATTATAATGAGATAATACTATTAGATGAAGATAGATTAAAGGTTTTATATCACATACAATGATGTCATTTTTTGATTGTACGATCATTCAACAAGAACATCAAAGACTTAGGTATACGAGAAGGCGACCTCTATATAAAATAATCATAGAACATATTTTGGTCCCTAGAGGGAAACTAAAACCCAATTAGAGTAGGATTAAATTGTGAAGAAAAGCGTATTAGGAGGTGCTGTTATGCTCACAAATTTCGACGGATAGAAATGGCGCGCCCAGTCAACATAGATCACACAAAAAAGCTTTATTCATAATCCTAATCTCATTGCTCTAAGCAATTCTCATCTCCATTTGATTCTATTAAAAAATAATTATTCATTCTCTCTCAATCAGAACTAAGTAGGACATGATCCTCTTAAAAGGTTTTCAAAAACATCACAACCTTTTTAAACTCCAAAGAGATACGATGGCTGCCTATAAGTAACTTTGGGTGTGGTCATAGTTTAATGTTTATGTTATCACGAGGTTCTTTGTAGGAAACTAGGCATTTGAATGAATGTACAATGTTGTACACGAGGGACCAAAGCAAGTGAATAAATTTTGAGGGATTCTAAGGATAAGGCCTCAAAGTAGTTCTAAATGTTCAAAAAGTATTCATTTAGGAATGTGATAAGTACATAGAAAAGGAGAATAATGGTAGTTCAAATATGTTGATTTAATCCCTCGTGGAGTCGCCATTGTGGTGTTATGGGTCTATTTCATTCGGAGGGTCTCGCTGTTTCTTGTTTTTTTTGTGCCCCTAGATACTGTGTGTCATCATGTCCAATTTTAAGTGCCCCTCTTTAGCCTAAGCCTTTCGCACTAAAGGTATTTTAGTTGTTTGGTGTCTACAGTTTATTTTATATAAAAAGATAAAAATATATTGGGTTATCCAATTGGGATTACCCAAATAACTATTGGGGCATGTGATTGTTTTTAGAGATTTATGGTATTGGTCTTGGAACCAGTTTCAAGTGTGAAAGGTGTTAGGAATCCCACTTGTTCTTTATTATTCCTTATATATGTATTTCTGATCTCATCTAACTTTATAATTACTTTTAATTTTATTTTAGAACATGCAAAGAAACTTTTATTTGTGAGAGCCCCTAAATATAGACATATGCTTAGGTATGAAGAATATTTTAAATGAGAGGTGCAGGAAAATCAATAGTAGTTGTATGTGTGTAGAAGTGTATGTGTAGACATATAACGGGGGTCTGTTAGTGTATGTGGGTGTGTGTTATGGGGGGTCATTAGTTCATGTGGGTGTTGAGCGTGCAAATTTGTGTAATGATAGGTCATTAGTTTATGTGGGTGTGCATAATAGGAGGCCATTAACATGTATGGGTGTGTGTAATGAGAGGTCATTACTATAGTTGGGACATGTAATGGGAGGCCATGAGTGTATATCATGTTGAGTGTATGAATGTGTGTAACAGGAGGATGTTATTGTATGTACGTGTGTGTAGCTTGAAGTTATTAGTGTTTCACATGGAATGTGTTCCAACATGATGTGTATGCAAGTGTGAGAACTTGGCTAGAGAGGGCGGATAGATGTTTGGACATTCGGAGGGTGCCTATAGGGTACAAGGCTTAATAATTGTGTAAACGATGTCATGGTTTAGATCCAAGAAACTAACTCTAATTTATGTTGGAAGTGGGGAGTACCAAAAGGTATATAAAGAATTTTTTTATCCCTTATCAAATGACTAATATACAGTAGGTTTCGTGGTCCTTGGTTTGGGATAAGATGGTCAGAATGACCACCTAGTATGGGGTTGTCTTTTTATAAAGTGACAATGTCGAAAATGGGGGTCAGATGGAGATTGAGGCATCTCCAAAGACAATACGCTAAGAGACTTATTGTGAGGTTTAGACTTAGGAGTAGTGCTCGATATTACTTTTACATACCTAGGAAACCATGGATCAAAGCCTATATAGTTCTAATGAGGGGTTTAATTATGTGTATGGGCTTTAGGATAATGGGTATGAGAGGTAGAACATTATAATATTTAAGGGGCCTTGTCCTTTGTATAGAATTTATGTTATCATTGGGAAAACTATATTCACATAAATAACACTACATAATTAATTAAGGGTGTTTGATGAGTATTTCGGAAAATAAGCTTTGTGGGTGATACAATTGAGACGGGAACATTTGTTGCGAGAAATAGCTAGTATTATTTCAACTTTCTACTTTAACATTCTCAAATATTCAAGAGCGACCCTTTTCACTGACAGTTTCTTGAAAATGAGAAAAATGTAAGAAAAACCTTATTTCCGTATAGTGCTTGATTTTAGGAGTTATAATTAGTTCTTTTAGGGTGAGAGCATAATGATATGATTAATGACTAGAAATGCTCGAGGAAGACCATGTTTTAAAATGTAAACTCCACAAAGCTCATATATATCCCCTGGTGGGGGCTGATTATGGCATTATACCAGTGTAGATGTTTTTATGTCCCAATGATATTTAATGTATATGTTTAGAATTTCCTCAAAATGTTTAACCTTGGAGCATGAGCTAATCTTTTGATGGGGGATTGTCCTATGAGGAGTGGTACTGTTTGAGAGATCTTTGAATGAAGAGCTCTGATTAATGGATTTTCACAGAGGTATGACTTCATTTTATCTTGCAGAAGTCGCTATGTTTAAAAGTTGAAACTTCACTCAGGATGATCATAGGCCAGGGTCACATTTTATAGAGACATATTTAAGTCTTTAACTGCACAATTTATTTTACCATGTAGGGATGCTACATTTATTGAAAATATTTTTCCTTATAACATGCAAAGTGAATCGCAGTCACACAAAAGATCGCACGATGTTATATCTAGAAGTAAATAGATTATAGATGATAATGTTATAAATGAGAATGAACCTAGGTGTAGTAAAATGTCGGGGACGACAATGCCATTTGGTCCATATTTTCTACCATATTTGTTAAAAAATAAATCATAAACATTTAAGGAAACAAGGTTCTCTTTCGAGGCTTCTTATTGGAAAGAAGTTGTTCATAGTGAAATTTAATCCATACTACAAAACCACACATGAGAACTAGTGGATTTTTCCTAGTAACAAGCCCTTTGGCTGCAAGTGGATTTTCAAATGGAAGAAGAAAGTAGATGGTGTAATTGAAAAATATAAAGAAAGACTTGTAGTAAAAGGTTACAAGTAAAGAGAAGGATTAGATTACTTCAATACTTATTCACCAGTTACAAGAATTACATCCATACGAATGTTAATAGCAATAATAGCACTAAACAAACTCAAATATATCAAATGGAAATAAAAATGGCATTCTTAAATGGTGAATTAGACAACGAGATATATATGGAACAACCCGAAGGGTTTATTGCTTTTGGATAAGAGAGAAAGGTTTGTCGACTGTTCAAATCTCTTATGGGTTGAATCAAGCTTCAAAACAAAAACATGCTAAGTTTTACAATGATATGATGTCAAATGGATTCAAGATCAACGAGTGTGATAAATGTGTATATGTCAAGAGCACTCAAAATGGGTACGTTATAATGTGTCTATACATTAATGATGTGCGTATAATTGGTAGCAATGATAACACAATAGAAGATACCAAAAGAATGTTAACTATTAAGTTCGACATGAAGGAAATGGGTGTTGCTAACATTTCTAAGATAACTGGTGGTTTAACATTATCGAAAACACATTACATTGAGGAAATACATAATAAGTTTAAAAAGTAATATATTATACCAACTAAAACACTAATTGATACTAACATTCACCTCACCACGAATCAGGGTGAAATCATATTACAACTAGAGTATTCTCGTATAATAGGAAGTCTCGTGTATGTCATGGACTATAATAGATGAAGAAACATTCTAGAGTCTAAAGATGTACCTAATGTCCTCACCTCTATAGTTCCATACCATTAATGGGGAAGGTTTATACTTATACCTTACTTTTTCACCAAACACGGTCGATCAACTTTGAATCGTGAAGAATTTGGGGTCAAATATCCTTTTTATTTTGTCACTCAAGACCCACAGGGAGATGGAAGCAATTATCCTAGGATGGAAAATCTCACCTTCTATCTCATCACCTTAGCCAGGGGTGTGAGGTCTTACTTCCAATCACACACCATTGTTATCATGAACGATCAACCACTCTGATAGATCATCCTCAAGCCTAATATCTCAAGAAGATTTATCGAGTGGTCTATAGAGTTGGGGAAATTTTATATCATTTATCAAATATGCAACACCATTAAAGGTCGGACGATATCTTACTTCACAGAGGAGTTTAAAAACTTGGAGTATGTGGAGAAAGAGCCCAAGATCCCAGGAAAATGTGTTACAACACCCAAGGATCCCAATTAGCCATTATTCTAGTAGATAAAACATATCTGTCAAAAATGGGTCTTGCATTTGTATGTCTCTTCCAATATCTCAGGTAGCGGAGCTAGACTTCATTTAGTGATCCTAGATGGAGGTATAATCTCTTTTGCTCTCCACTTTTAATTTAAATCCTATAATAATGAGGTAGACTACGAAACCTTAGTGGGGTGCCGATAAGGGTAACATGGGAAAAAAATATAATGTTGACCACCTCGCAAGGGTGGCCTCTTAAAATGAGGTGGATCTAGAGGTCGTGATTATCACCTCAGGCTAAACAAGCATCACCGGACTCCAGATTAATGCTCCAGAGGATGATAAAAGCTCATATTGGACCGCTCCCATCGAGGCCTACCTTAGAGATAAAGTATTTCTTAAGGAAAAGCTTTAGGACAAAAAATTAATGCCCTTAGCTTTTAGATACTACATGGACAATGGGATCTTGTTTAAAAATGTGTATTTCTTAAGCGGTGCTTCAGTCCTTAAAAATACGACTATGTCCCTAAAGACCTCCGTGAAGGTGTTTGTGGTGCTTACATAAGCCTTAAGACCTTAGTATACAAGGTATTAAGGCATGGATACTTATGTCCTACCTTTGCGTAAGGAAGCTAAAGACCTAGTCTAGCATTATGATAAATGTCAGACATTTTCCTTCATTCTAAAGAAACTAATAGAGATAATGTCCCCAACGCGAAGTACATGACCCTTCACTCAATGGGGTAGAGCTATGTGAACACCTTGATTTGCAGTTAAGGTTTCAGGATGCTTTGTCCTATCCCCAATAAGCACCCTACACGAAGCCCGAAATAAAACCTAAGAAAACCCAAATTTTGAAGCCTACACTAAAGTTTATGGTGTCAAAAACACCCAAGATCAAAGTATATCAGGACAAATTACAAATAACTAAAGACTAAAAAATCCACTTAATCCATGAAAATAACCAACAAACAGCCCCTCTGTGGCCTTTATCTTCCTAAAGGCCTCTCTAAAGATAACTGATTGGCCAAAGGTTTCAACAACCAAATCTTATCCAAATCTATTCTTAGCTCTTGATAAAAAATCAATAACTCAAAACCTTTAGCTGATAGGCCAAACCCAACTTCGAAGCCCCTCTAAAAAGAGGCTCCTACCGACCTTAAAAAAAGGGGCCAAAACCCAATGTTGATTCAATTTTCAAACTTTCTTAATCCCGAGGGCCTGAGATACTCAAGCTCATTTTTTAAAACTCCCTAAGGGCTCGTTCTTCAGAAAAGTTAATTTTCTGAAAGGAAAAGCTCGTACTTCCACAAAGTCACCCCCAAAAAGAGGTTCATACTTCAGAAATGTCATCGTAAAATAAAAAACATAGTCTAAATCCTGCATAAATTTGGCAAAATTGATCCTTCACAGATGAAGCTCTTCCCGACTGAAAAGCATAAAAAATCGGGCCTTTACCCAAGGAAAAATCGACTTTTGCCGCGAGGGTAAAGAACCTCTGCCTAAATGTTGGGGCAAGACCCTACGTATATACATTGTTATAAACTGTGCATACTTGCATACACTCTCTAACTCCTCCCCCGTTTAGGCAGCCGAGTATGCAATTTATGGCGTTTATATTTGTTTAAGCCTGGTTTTTAACCTAACAACTCCGTTTGTGTGACGTATTCACATACTCATATTCTAAAATATACAAATGAAGTGCCTTGATTCCAAAATTCAAATACATAAACATAGTTTTTAAAACACTTTATCAGGAGAGTGCAATTGAGTTGCGTTCAATGCAAAACTTTCCAGGCCAAAGTCTATAATTTGACTACACTCATTACTTCTCCGAGAGAACCAATCTTGTCTCTTCACGACACCCTGAATATGTTTTTTCATTTCAATACTTTTCAAACATCCTTGATTTCATCAAGGTATTATTTTAAAATATAAATAGATTAATTCAACATAATGAAAATGCTTATCTAAGACTAGGCTAAATAAATACCGCACTGATGTACCTTGCATACCCGGCATCCCATTATCCACACCTGTAAATATACCTTCTTCAGTGAAGTACATTAGCTTTAATCACAATTCTGCTTAGGTTCGTAGGCGATATACTGAGCTAACTCATGAAGTCCAAGACACATAATTCATGCCTCGACGTATTTTCTCCAAGAGATGCCATCATCTTTAGTCCTACCCCCAATTACTATACAAATTAACTACGTAGGCTTTGATCCCAAGTCCTCTTGGGTACATAGGTGAAATACCGAGTCTTTTCTCATGAGTTCAAGCCTAAAAAATAATTCTCATGATATATTATCCCCATAGAGATTCATCCATCTCTAGTCCCTCACATACTGCAAACGAGATATCAAATTATCTCCTACCAAACATATTCCTACCTACAAACATGCAAGCATATATACACTAATCACCACAGAGATGCACCCATCTCTCATCTTTTTATCTTTCTTCACAACATGAACAAGATATCAAACAATCTCAAAAGCCGAGATGCCTTGCATAGTTATATACACTTGACCACCATCGTAAAAGCCGAGATTTCATGCACATTTACATACATAATATTGAACATCCATTATATACTACAAAGCACAGAGTCATGTACAAGCCTTCACTGATTGAAGTGACATTTCTATACCTCTCACTGATACCTTTTTCCAACTTAAGGACCTATTTAAATTTTTAAGGGACCCTCAGGCAAAGTCTCTAAAAAAATTCTAAAATTAACTAAAAAATAATAAATTAATATAAAGAGAAAAAATAACCATAAAATTACGGAAACATACGAACAAATGGGTACCTAACACCTTCCCCACCTGTAACTCGATTTCGAAACCCACATAAAGAGAATCTCTAGATCCACTACAGACTTTAAAACCAGCCTTATGATTATTCTGAAAGGGATAATCGAAACCTTTTTGTTTATTTTCATATAAAATAAAGTGGAGAATGTGAACACTTGACACAACCCCCTTCTTTAGCATGAAAGCCACACTTACCAAAGGGGCGTGCACCAAACATGGACATGGTGTCAAACTAAATCTTGGGGTAAGTGCTTGAGTCCAACATCAAACCGATAAAATAACTTCGGGGGAAGGCGACAGACATGGTGATAAGAACTCCCACACCGTAAATTAGCTTCACAACAAGTTATTCCCCCAGGAGCATCATTGCCCGGGGTAAGCAATACCACAATGGTGACTCCATCTGGGACCTTTTTTTATTCTATCGAAATAAAACATTCTATATTATAGATGGAACTCTCCAACTGCGTCAAAGTGGTGACTTCACCGAAGATAAATCAAGAGAATCAAACTATCTATATGCTTCTTTTCTACTACAGTTAATGTTGTTCTATGTCTAGCTACTTTATATTAATTTTAGAAATGTTTACCTGACATAGTTTTAGGGTCCCTACAAGAGTAGATACATTCTTAAGTACCCATGTAAAGAATTATACATTTTTACCAAACACATAGGTACACGTGAAGAACCTCACGATAAAATTAAGCATCAAAGTTTGTAAACATTAACTATTTTCATAAGGATCATTATCCACCGCCAAAGATCGACCAACTACTCGATTCTACTTCTGGACATGAGTTGTTCAGTTTCATGGATGTTTATTCACGGTATAACCAAATCAAGATAAAGCCGAAAGACATGAAAATAAACTTCATTAACCACTGCCTGGGGAATATACTGCTACAATATAATGTCGTTGGATTGAAGAATGCAAAAGCCACCTATTAAAGGCTAGTGAATAACGTCCTTGAGGAACAAATTGGCAAAACTATAGAGGTATACATAGATGACATGATGACGAAGAGTAAAATAGAAACAAATTACATCAGCGGCACTAGTAGGACATTTGATCTACTAAAAAAGTACCAAATGAAGCTAAACCCGATCAAATTCATTTTTAGGGTGAAGGAAGGTAAGTTACTTGACTTCATAGTCAATTAGAGGTGCCTTAAGGCCAGCACGAATAAGATCCAAACTTTAATCAACATGCAACTTCCTGTAAGAAAGGAAAACATCCAAAGATTAATAGGACGAGTAAATGCACTAAACCGATTCGTATCAAGAGTTATTGACACATGCCTCCCATTCTTCAAAATACTTAGAAAAACATTTGAGTGGATTGAGGAGTGTGATAAATATTTTTTGGAGTTAAAAACATATCTAGGTTCATCGCCTCTGCTTTCGAGGCTAATCCTAGGCGAAAAAATTTATTTATACTTAAAGGTGTCATAATCTGCACCCACCGCAGCATTGGTTTGACAAGACGAAAGAATACAAAAACACATATACTATACCAACAAGGCAAATCGAGGAGAAAAAAAAATGATATCCTAAATAGGAGAAGTTCACGTTAGCCTTAATAGAAGCTTCTCAAATAATGAAACCTTACTTTTAAGCACATGCAATCGTGGTATACACATACCTTCCTTTATAACAAGCCGTTCACAAACCTTAGAAATCAGCCAGATTAATGGCTTAGGCTATAGAATTTAAACAAAATGATATCAAATTGGAGACTCGAATAATCATCAAAGGTTAGGCTGTAGCAGATTTTATAAATTTTTTACATACAAAGAGAAAAGGGCCGAATAAACTTCTTTTGAAGAGAGCTCGGTAATAAAAAAAATCGAGAAGACTTTGTAGGGAGAGTTCAATAATAAGAACAACCGAGCAGACTTCTCTGAAAAAGAGCTCAGTAGTAAGAACAACCGAGCATAATTCTCCAAAATAGAGTCCAATAATCAGAACAATGGAGAAGACTTCTCTCGAAGAGTGCTCAATAATAAGAAAAGATTAGAAAACTTCTCGAGAAGAGAGCTCAGTAATAAGAACAACCGAGCAGACTTCTCTGAAAGATCTCTCAATAATAAAATAGCTGATCAGACTTTTACAGAAGATAACTTAGTAGATAAATAAGTTGTGATCAGAGCAAAGACAAACTAGAGATATTAGTTCGATATGATATAAGAGCTCGTGAGTCAGAGAAGATGAAAAAATAATTCAAAAACAAAGTATTAACAAAATAAGATTTTGAAGAAGAACCCCATATGTGACAGCTATTTGTAGCAGGCTTGTCATGTGCCATTAGCAGCGGCGCAGGTTTGATCATTAATACGCATGCACTCAATCTCAACTTTGAGGCCTCCAATAATGAGGTAAAATATGAAGCACACATGGTGAATCTCAAATAATCATAAATAAAATTATAAGAATTTACGAGATAAGGGAAGAATTGATGTTTGAATACTTAGAAAAGGTAACTACATTACTACTAAGCTTATCGTCTATACAAATAATTAGAATACCAAGGGTTAAAAATGCCGGAGCAGATGCACTTGATTGGCTGGCCTCAGCAACAAGAGTTAACCCAAGGAGAACAATCCGAATATATATCCAGTCATAATGAAGCACAAAATAAGAATGCATTCTTATGTTGGAATTAAATGTGGAACCATCATGGATATATCCCATCTACACATCCTGTAACACCCCGTGTGATCTGGAAAGCGAGGTGACCAACCGTCGTTGCCAAACTATATCGGGCGTCACTAAATAAGTTATCATTCTTAGCATGTGACAGATATATGAGACATATTAAATTTTCCCACAAGATAATACTCAAATTGTTCCAATAATCATTGCCATTCATGCGATATTAAAATCCATCACCATGCTAATATCCAAAATAATTCAAACTCTAAATAAATATAAACTAAAATGAAAGTATTCAACCGTAAATATCTGACAGAAACTGTAAACAATCGTGGAACCAATAGGCCCACCAAATCCATAAATAAAAGTCTCATAATAAAAGCAACAGAATATAAAGCAATCTTAAACTACTAAAGCATCTAAAATAAAACTCCAGCTGCATCTCCAAAAATATCTCCAATTACTCTTATGCATCTACTCAAGCTTTATACCTAAAATGTTAGTCAACGCAATGGGTCAGAGCCCACCATACAAATACTACATACTCTCCCCAATTAGGGTCCTTGAACCCCGAAAATATCATTATACATGATAAACACCATAGTAGAGTACTTTAATTTAAACGAGATATAAATTAGTATTCGAATAAAAATAACTATCACTATTTACCCACAAAACTAGGCCACCTCTTTATTAAGATCCCATTATCATGTGGCAATATTCAACTAACTTTTACAATTTAATTTAAACAATTCTTCTAATTTTAATTTATGCGACACCAATATAGCCAGTTCACCCTCTCCCGGGTCCTACATATATTCCTGGCACGACTAAAGTTTTACACCACAAACAATAACCAGTTTACCCGTATTCTATCAGCCATGCGCATATTGGTGAAGTTCCACACACGACACATCTTTATAGTCAGTTCGCCCGTATTCTATTATCCCTGCACATATTGGTGATGCTAACACACACCTAAGTTTCTATAGCCAGTTTGCCCCTTATTGTTAGCCCTGTACATATTGGTGACGCCAAACCATTTTAATATCCGTTTATTATCTTAGGCATTAATTCTCAATTTCTCATTTTTTTTATATTAGCCCCACCGTATTATAAAGCATAAATCCTCAAATCTACCACTAGTCCCACACCTAGAGGTATCCAACACAAGTCCTCCCTATCCAATCATATGAGATGAATTTCTACCTTTAATTTCATTCTGATATCGTGCTTAGACTATCGAATTATCGAAAATACACAAAAATCATCCCCACCCCTAAATATCTATTCCGTAAAAATCTACTCTAACTAGTCTCATACCTAGAAAGTGTTAACTACAACTAAGACATACTTACTAGTCCCATACCTAGCAAGTACCTTTAAAATTAAGGTGAGAGCGTAACTACCCCAAGACCAAGTTATTCCCGCGGTGTCAAATATAATTAAAGAAATAAATTGCATGAGACGTTTTATCACAATTCTTCCAATTTCTAATAAGATCACAAGTAAATCTAATTTCACCCATTCAATCAATTTGCTCCCCTTTGTTGATTCGTACTCCTTAAGGTAATGGGCCAAGTATACATGTTAGCAGTGTTTCTTTGGAGTTATGGATTTTTTGTTTGAAGGATGTTATAGGCATTAAGGTTAGAACTAGTAATCTTAATGTGAGGATACTTAGAAGTGATCTTGGGAGACGAGATTTGTTTTGGATATCGTTAGTTCAGATATTAGGTATCACTACTATCAATTTGGTGATGTGATTTTCTTTGAGGAATTCAGTGTTCTATGACTTTTGGAGAGACAATCGAGTGTTGATCCGTGGGAGAGCGTAATATGTCATTATTTTTATAAATATATTTATATATATAGTTGAGATATATGTTGTATTTTGTTCACGGGGTAAGTGCGTATGGGATTCGCTGTATGGGCGCCCAATTGTGATATTCTACGAGTAGGCATATGTAAGTCAGATTTTATTTTTGCGTGACTTTACGTTTGCCTTTTATGCTTCGTCGAATTTTGAGGACCAAGTTCCTATATTAGTGGGGGAGTATGTAACACCCCGTGATTTTTGAGCCGTAATTTTTTTTGTTAAATTAAAAATTTCAAAAATAACAACCTGAGAGTTTTGAGCCGTAAAAATCTTTGCTAAATTGAAAATTAAAAAAAAAATAATTTTTGGAATCTATTTATTTTTGGTATGTAAAAAAGGTTGGTATTTATATGTAAAAATAAGGTTTTAAGTGGAATTTAAATAGGGATTAAAATTTTGAAATTATTACTTATTGTATAAAAGTTGGAGGAGGATCCGACCTAAGGAGGAAAAATAAATAAAAACACTCTACCGTCAGATCGAGTTGAATTTTTTTGAGTAGGTTCATGTTGCCTTCGGCTACAACATATTAATATTTCAGCCAATTACAACGGTTCGATAGCGTGTGATATTTTTTTAGTCTTTGAGATTGATTATGACTCCGATTCTTTTTGTTATATAAACATAAAGTGATGGGTTTAGGACTTTTAAAGCACATTTTAGCCTTCTTAAAAATCTGTAGCCTCCCATAATTTCATTCTCTCTCATCTACAAAACCAAAACCCCATTGAACATAACTTTTAACCCAAGTTTTGAATATCTAAATCAATTTTTCTCAAGTTCGTCCAAGAACGCGTCTTTATTGTTTTCTCGAGAGGAACGCAACCATCCAATCATAATTTCCAACCGACTTTTCTACAGGCATGAATACTTGTACTCTTTCTCTTTAGTATTATGCGTTTTAATTATCGTCTCAGTAATAACATACATGTTTTTTTCTTAAAATAAACTAGAAACCTTAATTAGGGGAAGGGTAAATCTATGTTGGGATTGTATTTTGAAAACTTTTAATATGATTTAAGACTCATAACCCTTGTGTGCTTAGGGTAGAGGTTGATTTATTTTTATTTTTATTAATATGGATGTAGATTTGCATTTTGAAAATGATAGTATACGTGTTAATTGAAACTCGCTTGTAAAATCACATAAAATTATATAAGTGTGCTAAAAGAGAAATTATTCTTGTGTACACCATAAACTTGCATGAAGATGAAATTATATTAGTTACATAAAGTAAGTTGTTTAATTTCGAAAATCGATTGAAAGGATGGAATTAAATTTACTTGTGATCTTATGAGAAATTGTTAGAATTGTGATAAGATGTCTCATGCAATTTATTGTTTTAATTATATTTAACACCACGGGAACGACGCGGTTTTCCGTTCGTTATGTTATCACCTTAATTTTAAGGGGGCTTGACAGGTATGGGACTAGTAAGTATGTCTTAGTCATGTTTAACACTTTCTAAGTATGGGACTAGTTAGTGTGGAGTTTTATAGATGAGATATTCGGGGTGGGGCTGATTTTTGTGTCATTCCATTGATTCGATAGTCTAGGTGCGAGACTAGAAGGATATTAAAGGTATAAATTCATCCTATTTGATAGGATAGGACGTACTTGTGTTGGAGACTTCTAGGAATGGGACTAGGAGTAAATTTGAGGATTTATGCTCTATATTAGGGTGGGGCTAATATAAAATAATGAGAAATTGAGAAATTAAGAATTAATGCCTAAGATAATAAACTGGTATTAAAATGGTTTGGGGTCGCCTATATGTGCAGGGCTAATAATAAGGGCGAAATGGATATAGGGACGTGGGTATGTGTTGGCATCACTAATATATTCAGAGATGACAGAATACGGGTGAACTGGCTATAGTGAGGGTATTGTGTGTGGTGTAAAATTTTGGGCATGCCAGCAATATGTGCAGGGCCCGGGACAGGGTTGACTGGCTATACTGGTGTCGCATAAATTAAAATGAGAAGAATTAATTAAATTAAATTGTAAAATTTAGTTGAATATTATCACATGATAATTGGATCTAAATAAAGGGGTGGCCTAGTTTTGTGGGTAGATAGTGATAGTTATTTTTATTCACATACTAATTTATATCTCGTTTAAATTAAAATAATCTACTGTAGTGTTTATGATGTATAATGCTACAGTCTGGGTTCAAGGACCCTAACTGAGGAGAGTAGCTAGTATTCATGTGGTGGGCTCTTAACATTTCAGGTATAGAGCTGGAGCAGCTGCATAGGAGCGATTGGAGATATTTTTGGAGATGCTTATGGAGTTTTATTTTAGATGCTTAATTAGTTTAGGATTACTCTCTATTCTGTTGCTTTTATTATGAGACTTTTATTTATGGATTTGGTGGGACAATCAGTTCCACAGTTGTTTACGATTTATGTCAGATATTTATAGTTGGATAATTTCATTTGAGTTTATATTTATTTAGAGTTGGAATTATTTTAAAGATTGACACTGTGATGGATTTATTATTGCATGAGAGGTTATGATTTATTGGAACAATTTGATTATTATCTTGTGGAAAATTTTTATATGTCTCATATATCTGCCACTTTCTAAGAATTAGAACTTATTTTGTGATGACCGACATAGTTAACAGCGATGGCTGGCCACCTCGCTTGCCAGATCGTGCGGGGTGTTACACTTATTTGGAGGTTGTTACTATGCTATAAAATCCAAAGAAAGCTCGAAGGATATGCTATAAAGCAATGAGGTTGGTTCTTGAAGGAGGTATCATGTTCAAGAGAGAACTCATTATATCACTACTCAAATGCATCCATCCCACTAATGTAAGTGATGTAATAAAAAATACAGGAATGGCCATTTAGAGCGCAATAGGCAGGTCGATCATTAGTGAAAGGGTTGCCACACAAGTATATTACTGGCCCACTATGAAAGAAGACTGCATAAGTCCCGAAAGGAAGCGTGATAAAAGCCAAAAGTACGATGTGATTATCAAAAGTCCAGGAGCCTCATTGACACTGATCTAGTCACCTTATCCCTTCGTCGTATGGGGATTGATCTGGTCGATCCTATGCCGAAGACAAAGGGCAGGTTCAAATATTCGATTATAGTAATGGATTACTTCACTAAGTGGGTGGAGCTCGAGTCTATAGTGGAGATTCCATATGAAAAAGTCTTCCACTTTATATGAACGAACATTTTTTGATGACACAGAATGCCATATGCTTTCATTGCGTATTATGGTACTCAGTTTGACAACAGAGAGTTTGAAGATAATTGTATACATTCAAAGATCTAGAAATTTCACTCAGCACCTGGTCACCCACAGTGTAACGGACAAACATAGGGTACGAACATAACTCTATTAGACGAAATGAGTAAAATGAAAGATGAAGCAAGTGAAACAAGATCAATGAGTTACAAAGCATACTTTGGGCATATAGGGCATCATCGGGAAAGACAAGGGGCAAGACTCCATTCATGTTGTCATTTGGCACTAAATCGGTGGTGCCCACTGAGATCGGCTTGCCCAGCCATCGGGTACTCAATTTTAATTCACCAAGGAGCGATTTTATGAGAATACTCGATCTGGATCTTGTAGAAGAATCATGGTGAATGAGAAACTACTAGTGGCATTATACAATTAAAGGGCTGATCGATTTTATAATAAAAGGATAAAATCTAGCACATTAAAGGAAGGGGACTATGTGCTTAGGAAGGTTATCTAGAAATGGAACATGTTGGAACCAAATTGGAACGGAACATACAGAGTGTCTTCTATCTCATGACTTGGAATTTATAGAGTCAAAACTTTGCTTGGCGAGCAGTTTAAGAACCCGTGGAATACCGATCACCTGAGGAAGCACTACCAGTAACAAAGCAGACTACGAATAAAAAGACCATAATACCAGGAAACCATCTTCTATCTTCTTATAATACTTAGTCAAGAATTAATTAGAATCATAATTTCATCTTCTATACATGTTATCACTATTTTCGTCAGTATGAGAGATGGGCAAGAAGCCCAGGCCCAAGACATATCAAAACTAAGTAGATCAAAATGCACGATTGAAAACCATAATTCATGTATGAACTCATCCTTATACAAATCACGATTAAGAGGTTCAGCCTAATATGGAAAGTCTGTTGTAGTCATATGGATGACAATATTCGACCACAACTGATTAACGCATGGATAAATCCTAGTACATCTGGTTGACTACTGGTAACCAATGCTGACAAATGGATAGTGCAATAAGATCCATCCATATGACCAGTATGTTGGCACAACCAATGGTAGATCCTAAGTTAGGACAACTTAAGTTTGTTAAAAAAACTTGTATCTTTTAAAACAAATCAGGTTGATAAGATCCGACTAGATGATTGTAAGACTATATTTTTAGCAGATCTATCTCAAACATTAAATAACTGGTAAGGTGACATTGTGGGTGGACAAGATCCCATTATGAGTCCGTAACACTGAGAGGACGATGAGATCAAAGAAAGGTTATTGACAGAAAGTATATCAACAATATGTGCATAAAGACAAGAAAGTGAAATTATATTTTTAATTTTAAAGATTAAAAGTAGTCATAGTTGCAAATGTTCATTACAAATCATTAAAATTAGAGTACAAAAAGCTTCACAAAGTCATAACTCAGAAGTCCTAAGCCAATGGAACATTTCCATCTTCTGGGATGGCTTGAGGAGTTGGATCCGCAGCACATGCATAACCTATGATCGTATATTAAGAAACATCTAAAATAATAGAGAGGGTTGTCTCTGCAGTTTTCCAGAAGGCGCTAATCCACCTCAATCAGTTTTCCAGCTACCAAGGCATTTTTACTTAGCATCGCTCCTTTCCCAATCCGAGATGACTTTTGTGATCTCAGGATAATTATTATCATCTCTCTTCTTCATCTCGACATAGTCATCTGTTAAGATGGTCACCTAGTTAATGCTATGATTGATAAAAGCCTTGTAGTTTTCCACACCTATTTATTCACCAAGGAAAAGTGCCTTAGTGGCCTTCCTCAAAGATACCTCTAGGCTAATGATCTTTATGGCAACAGTTGAAACTTGGTCCTTTATGTTCTTATTCTTGGTCCTAACATTGCACAAAGTTTCGACGATTCCAATAAGTTGCTCGTATTTTTCTTAAAGCTCAATACAAACTTTATCATAGTTAGTCTTATACGTCCTCAACTTATCGATCAGATCCTCACTATGAATCAAGATCTCATTATTGGTATGCCTCTCAAACTCAAAGTCCTTCAGGATACTTATTGCCTTCTCCCACTATGAAGCAAGGCTCGACGCATAGGCTTCTGGTCGGCCTCTCCAATTGGACCATATGAAAAACCTAAGGCAGGGTCTTACCCCTACTAGGTACATGCTCGAGCAAGGCTCGACGCATAGGCTTCTGGTCGGCCTCTCCAATTGGACCATATGAAAAACCTAAGGCAGGGTCTTACCCCTACTAGGTACATGCTCGAGCAAGGCTCGACGCATAGGTTCTAGTCGGCCTCTCCAATTGGACCATATGAAAAACCTAAGGCAGGGTCTTACCCCTACTAGGTACACACTCGAGCAAGGCTCGCCGCATAGGCTTCTGGTCGGCCTCAACAAATGGACCATATGAAAAACCTAAGGCAGGGTCTTAACCCTACTAGGTACATGCTCGAGCAAGGCTCGACGCATAGGCTTTTGGTCGGCCTCTACAAATGGACCATATGAAAAACCTAAGGCAGGGTCTTACCCCTACTAGGTACATGCTCGAGCAAGGCTCGACGCATAGGCTTTTGGTCGGCCTCTCCAATTGGACCATATGAAAAACCTAAGGCAGGGTCTTACCCCTACTAGGTACATGCTCGAGCAAGACTCGACGCATAGGCCTGTGGTCAGCCTCAACAAATAGACCATACGAGACCAAAATACAGGGAGACGCCCTAAACTTGATGCACGCTCGATAAAGCCTCAATAAAAAAATTCTGAACAGGCCTATGGTCAGCCTCACGAATTGGGCCATACAATAAAATAGACAATGAACTACGTCCGACCTGATCCCAAGAGGGTACGTAGGCAGCTCGACACTCTCGAGTCCGGTCCCCATATCGATTGAACGCCTCTCAACTCAAGCCACGCATTCATCTAAAAACCTATGAAGGTGAGAAGATCAACCAAAGAAGGCTTAAAAGTTGAACGACAAATCAAAGAATTCCAGTCCACTTCACACCACCAACTGCATATGCTTAAAGAGATTGTGGAACAGCTCCCAGCTCATCTCAGAATCAACTCAGCTGAACTGCGACCTGTGGGGCTATTGTGGGGGCAAAATATATGCCTACGGAATAACATGACGTGTGGGGAGAACCTCGGTGAAGATGGCGACATGCCAGCAATACAGGGACGACTAAAGTCCTTAATAAACGGGAAGACCGAGGAACAGTATCTGATGGGAATGAAACTCCACGAAGATAGGGCTCATCCATATTTGTTACCCATCCATATTTGTAACCCTAATGTAACCCCTAACTCTATATAAAGGGGACACCCCCCATTGTGAAAGGGGGCTTAGAAGTTAGAGAAACACTCTCATGTAAAACTCTCTGATCATCTAATGGAACACACCAGCAGCCCCGTGGACGTAGGCCATTCATGGTCGGACCACGTAAATCTTTGTCTCTCTCGTATTTATTTTTATACTTGTATCGTGATGAATTGACGCCCTCCCACGGGTGAGATTTTTTGCACCTACAACTCAGAAAACCTTAAAAGAGAAAAGCCTAGGACAGCTAGCTGAATGGCCACCTTAGATGCTCAAACTCTAATAAAATTTTAAATTAACCATCAAATGCCAACAACATGAACGAGTCACAACCTAGAAGGAGAAAAATTATAGAAAAACTCGAAATGAAACCCTAAGAAGATGCAAAGGTGAAATCACGTACATGAAACTCTTAAAAGCCTTGAGATTGGATGGAAGTCAAAGAAACTCATTAGAAAAGAACCTATGGGCTAGGATCCAATCAACAATGGAAACGAGACGTTTTGGATTGGAGAATAAAAGGTTTGAGAATCGATGGATTTTCCCTCTCTCTCCGAGGCAATCGTTTAAGGAAAGACATTTGGAAAGTTGGAAAACTATTCAAAATCTGGGTTTTATATTTTTAGGAAAAAATCTTTACCCCATTATATGCATCACATGTCATCGTGCCTTGGAATGTAGACTGGCACGATGCAGACATACGTATGTTCTCTAAGGTACGAGCTCCATGACTGTGCTAGACGTCATTCTCAACATTTGACTCATGGTCAGTTCATTTCCTGGTAAAAAATGTCACAAGTCATTTAGATCAACGCGCACCAAGTAGATTCGAAGATGACTGTAATTATCAAGACTGATAACTTTTCATTGATTAACACTTCACTTTCTCAAATCTACCCAGCGCATACCCAGAAGATGGAATACTTCAGATAATCAATTTCCCACCTCAATCGTGGGAAAATTCTTGGGGTTTTTTGTTCTACCATAAAATGGTATAATCTCTAAACTAATTAGAAAAAGATATGTGGACTCATTATTAGTTAGAATGAGGTTGGCTAAAGTAAACAATGAGATCGACACAAATATGATCAAGATTAGCCTTAGGCATTTTGGTCATCGATGTGTGTGCGATTATATAACCACTAACAATAAATCACACAATGGGATGATGTCAACAATGCACTTACGCACTAGAAATAAACAAACATACTTTGGCTAATGTTTGCCTATGCTAACTATATAATTATTCCCCCACTATCTTCTAAAGTGAGTACTTGTTTATTATATAAAATAAGAACCATGAGATATTCTAGTGGATCAGTTATAATAGTCCATAAATATATACTTTCACAACCATATTTAGGGAGACATGGAATAATCTAGAGGGGGCAACCCGATGGAGAATACACACACCCATTCTACGAAATTCATACTACCTACACTTGCACTTGTGGACGTAACCATTCGCTTGGGCTGATCCACGTAAATTCTATTTCATCACTTTTTCTCTTATCTTACTCTAAATCAAATCCTAAAAATGTATTTCATTGATTTTAATCTCTTCATATATTATCGTGAGAGTGTGCGATTATCCGATGGGTTAAAATTATTTAATTAGATGTCAATTCCACAAATAAATTCTAATTTTTATTAAACCCTAAACATGAAACTAAGTGATTCAATTCAAGCATGTAAAGAAAACACAATTTCAGGAAAAAAACCCAAAGGGAAAAACCTTTTATTTCACTAATAGTTTTGCAAATCACAACTTACAAATACAATTAGAGAAATTTGCCCAACAATCTCCCACAGGTGACTGTCTTATTTTTTAGCAATAGTTCCCATGAGAAATACAAAGATGTCAATCTTCCTTCAGCACTGAATTTACTCGAGAACCCATAATTACCACAGTCGTCAGCAATGATTCCTTCAAGAACCATAAGAATAGCCGTAGAGACTCCATCTATACAAGAGTATCTTCTACATAGAAGTGCTCTAGGTTTCAAAGATGATTCACAAAAGTATTTATGATTGATTGTGTGAATCAAAAAGTGTTTTACCCTGTTAAAAAGTCAAGACTTAATGCAGCAGGTCTAGAGTTTTCGTAAATCAAAAGTCGTAAAGAAAAATCTTCACAAAAGAGGTATTTATAGGCGAACACAAAGTTCGAGGTGGCCGAAAGTCATTAGAACGAGATCATCAGGTAGTTTGACCGAGATGTATATCTCTTTAGAAGCGAGCTTCTAACGACCCGTTAAACGACCTTCAAAAATAAAAATAGTACGCCTTTGTTTGAACCATTTTAGAAGTAGGCCATCAAACGACATATCAAATGACATAAGTCGTTCGTTCGAACGACTAGTGCATGTTGTTCTAACAACTGCAAGCAAAAGTTATTTTTAAATTTTAAAAAGATGTTCGAAAAAGTGTTTGAAAAATGCCTCGTTTTGATAGAAAATTGTTTCAAAAAATATCCCAATACTTATTAAAATATCTACGAATCACAAAGCAAAATCCATACCAAATATATGTCAAGTCGTAGATCATGTGGAAGATGCTTGATATTCGGATCCGTCTTCTTGAACTCGTGAACTTCAATTTCCATGATGGATGTGACGGGATACGCCATACTCAATGTAAACTAGACTCTTTGGACAGGTCCCAAAAGCTAGGGGCAATGACAAAAAATTTTCCCTTACGAATCTCCCCCTGTGGCTATTCCAGTACAAAATAAAAAATCCAAATTATCCCACAAATCCGATAAAAATCTAATACCCTCCCAGAAACCCAAAAATGGAAAGATACTAAAGATGCATAAGTCTTTCAAAATCTTTAACCTTTTCAAATCCTCAAATCTCTTTACTTTCTCTTGATCCTCTTTTTGGGAGCTTTGTCAAATGTGTGCTTTTCATATGCTCATCAAAGTGAACGTACATATACTAGTCAAAGAAATATACCTTCATGGCGTATTGAGTTTTAAATAAGATAAAACTCATAAATCAAATCAATTCTCCCCCATAATTCAAAATCTCACTCCCCCATAATTCATAATTCGTTCTTGCCCTTTTCTTTGTTCGCAATAGACAATGAAAAGACACAAAAAAATAATAAACCGGAGTGGGTCACAACAAGCATAACAAATCATCACAAACATATATCAAGTAAGATCAAGCAATCACATTCTCAAAAGCTACATAAATTATTTTTGACTTTTAAACTTTTTCAAGAAATTTTTTTTTTAGAAAAACAACACACACCACGATCTTACACTAAGATAACGAAATTATGGAAACATAATGAATGGGTGTGAACAATTGCGATAGGAAAATCAACTCAAAAAATCATAACATATGTGCACGATGAATTTTGGATACTACTAACGAATGAACTCCATATCGTCCTCAGGTGTAAAAATGTTGAATTCATATGTTATCGACTCAACGTAATCAACAAATCAAAGTCAAAAATAATTTTCCCACCAATAATGCGTAAAACTATGTAATGCTTTTACGAGAATTTTTCATGACGTGCAAACCCATTGATCTTCGACTTAACTCCCTCAAAACTCACATATATAATTTTTTTGTCTAAAATATTTTATTCTGAAGAAATCAATGCTCATATGTAGTAAATCATCTATGTTCTTTGAATTTGGCCTAACGCTTTATATTTTTTCTTTTGAGTGCTTTTAATCTTTTAGGTTCTTTTCTTTTACAAATGGTGGCTATTCATAAAAAGATCTTTTTACTTTCCTAGCCTCAACCATTGCTTTTAAATTAACACACTTACCAGAGATATAAGTTCAATTTTACCAATCCGGGTAATGGTTCTTACAAGCACTACTTTCATTATCTCGTTTGATCTCAATTTGTATGTTTTAAAGGTAGGATTGGGATGAAAACCTTTTGACCAACATGTGATAGACAAGTGCAATGATCAATAAATTCGTGCATGTGTGCATTGAAGGACACAATGAGTCAAACATTTAGAAAGTAATCTCTAATTACATCTTAATGACTCCAAATATTATAAAGCACATGGATGAAATGATGTTGTGTCGTAAAACACTTTAAAGGTCATGTGGATGATGGAATCATATTGTGACTTGGTCATCTTAATTTTCCATCCATATATGGTGTAACCAAAATACAAAACTTCTTTTGTATTTTTCAAATTTTTTCAAGAAAAACAAAACTCTTTTTGGATTTTTTGAAAATATATCAAAATGAAAAAAAGATAAATACAATAGTAGTACACACTATAAATAGGCATGAATGATATAAGCATGAAAGACATCCTACACTAGTAAAAAAGTCTAAAACTCAATCATTAGGTCCAGAGGTGTTCTCCAAAGGATATGACATCCTATGAAAAACATCCATCAAATCATGTGAAGTTTTAATCAAATACTTAACTTGCTGATGAAAATGGTCAAAATCTCTCATGTGATGTGTGGGAGCCTGCGGAGTAATATGTGTGGGTGTGCATGTGGGAACATGTGTAGTGGTATATCATAGAAGATGCCTATAAGATACACTACCCAACTTAAAACAAAATTTACTAGGGTGTACACTTTGCTTGCAATGGGAGCAAACATAAACGGGCTTAGTAACATCTCTCCTAAAATGACTAGGACACACTCTCCTACATGGAAATAGATGCCTAGATCTATTAGGTTGAGAGACATATTGATATATTGCAAACTCGAGAATCGACTTGGGTGCAACATGGGAAGTGGATGCACTGTCATAACCTATTTCCAGTCTCTCAATATTACCCGAAGAGGGACCGAGAAAAATCTTTCCAACCTTCTTAGATGTGTTCTCTAAAGTAATTTTGACCTCCTAAGCACGTTCGAGATCTCTCTCTAGTTTCAATGAAGATTAATGATCTCTGGTAAGACTGGCCACGGTGTTAGTCAAATAACTCTTTTCTCGACCTAAGAAGATCAACTTCTCACATAAAGAAACCTTCACCTTCTTGAGTTCACTCGCCGACACCTCACACACCCTCAAAACTTCTCTCTCTCTCTCTCTATCCAAATCTATCGCGCTAAGAGGCAACTCCTTATTCATCTTTTTCGTCCTCAATATCTCAGTGTATAAATCACTAAATGCCTTTTGGAGATCACCTTTACCCTCACTTGCAATTTTATTCTCATATTCACTCGAATTTCTTGAAACATCATCAAGGCTCTCACATTTACATGTGTCCTCATCATCGTGGAATAAACTGGATGTGTTCACGTGACAAGCCATAAAAGAAACTCATTTTAATGTGGTGATTCTTCCCCTGAATCATCCAACTCGATGTTACTATAGCTAAGAGTGGACGTATTTGCAGTTGCTATGACCTTTCTCTTTAGCATAGTGGGACACTCATGTGCCTTGTTCCCTTTTTCCTCGCACTCATAACACCTTATATTTTCCTCGTTCTCACTGTTATCCTTAACCTCATCTTTCTTTTTATTTTTCTCAAAAATACTTTTGCTGGAAGAATTATTTTGAGAAACTTTTTGAAATTTCTCGTAAATAAGGCTTAGTCATCGAAATCAACCTCTCCTTCAGAATCACACTAAAAAACTATCTCCCTTTTATTTTTCTTAATTGAGTCTTTAAATCTATCCCTTTATCCTTAGGCTTTATGGTTTGGGGGACCATGTCGATCTCATCAGTTTGAAGGTCTCCTACGATTTCTTCTAACCTAAATGTGTCTATTATCCCCAATGAATTCAAAATAATTACCTTAGGATAAATCAGGACGAAAGTGACTTCAAATTCTTTTTCACAACTCTCGACTCCCCAATTTTCTCACCCAAATTAAAACTCGTGTTAACAATGTCCGACAACCTACAATAAAAATCATAAAAACTCTCGGACTCTAGCATAGTGATAGTCTCGAACCGGATGGTTAAATTTTGAAGCCTAGACGTCTTTACGGTGTTGGTACCCTCGTGAGTGTCTTGGAGGGTATCCCATGCCTCTTTTGACGTAGTTCACATCATGATGCGATGGAACTCATCACGGTTGATGGCTCTAGAAATATTACTATGGCCACAAGAGTTGTAGGTACTCCACTTAAACTCATTATTAGTCCAATCAAAACCAGGTTTGCGATTAATGTCATTCCCAACGGTGACAGTGGGAGGAGTCCACACTCTTTCACAAACGGGACAAAATCTTTCATCAATTCATTTTAAAAAGATCTCGTGTGGGTTTCCAATATGTATAATTTATGCCATCAAAGACGGGCATCCGATTATCCATTAGAAAATTTGTAATTTTTCAAAATAAAATTTCAAAACTATTGATATCTCTGAAAAATATTTTGCGAAAAAGGATCACGTAGTAATTTTGTGCAACATGCTCTGATACCTATTTGAAAGTGTTCGATTCTCTGATAAATTGAACTTATTTAATTTGATATAAATACCCTAGGCAAATTCCAATTTTTATTAAACCCTAAACATGCAGCTAAGTTATCAAATCAAGCATGGAAAGAAAACACAATTCAGGAAAAAATCCCAAAGGGAAAAACCTTTTATTTCACTAATAGTTTTACTAATCGCAACTTACAAATAAAATTAGAGAAATCTGCACAACAATCTCCCGTAAGTGACTATCTTTTTCTTCAGTAATAGTTCCCACGAGAACTAAAAAGATCACAATCTTCCTTCGACAATGAATTCCCTCGAGAACCCATAATGATCATAGTCATTAGCAATTATTCCCTCAAGAACCAAAAGAGCATCAATAGAGACTCCTTTTCAATAAGAGTAACTTCGACATAGAAGTTCTTTAGGTTTCAAAGATGATTCATAAAAGTATTTTGGATTGATTGTGTGAATCAAAAAGTGTTTGTCCTATTAAAAAGTGAAGATTTAATGCAGGAGGTGTGCAGTTTTCGTAAATCAAAAGTCTTAAAGAAAATTCTTCACGAAACAAGTATTATAGGCAGACACAAATTTTGAGGTGACAAAAAGTCATTAGAACGAGATCGTTTGGTCATTCGAACGAGATTTCTATCTCGTTAGAAGTGACCATCTAACAACCCATCAAATGACCTTCAAAATATAAAATAGTACGCCTTCGTTTGAACCATATTAGAAGTAGGCAATTAAATGACATATAAAACGACATAAGCTGGTTGTTCAAAAAACTAGTGCATGTCGTTCTAACGACTGCAGGCAAAAGTTGTTTTTTAAGTTTAAAACGCTGTTCGAAAAACTGTTTGAAAAATGCCTCGTTTTGACAAAAAATAGTTTAGAAAAATATCCCAATCTCAATTTTTATATTATTTAAACCCCATGTCCTCGAGAATCCCCCAAACAACTATTTGAAAGAAGTCCGTACTTTAGGAAGTCACTTTATCCAATAAAGCATTTGTACTTCAAAAAAGTCACCTCTCACCAAAAGAGAGGTTTGTACTTTCGAGAAGTCAATTCCCTGGATAAAGCTCGTACTTTCAAAGAGTCACATCCTCAAAAGACTAGTCTTCAGTAAGTTTCCTCACTATTTTCATCCACACGCATGGTATATCAAATTACTTCTTTCTTGATCCTAAAGTCTCGACGACGAGGAACGTTTGAATTTTTTAATATTGGAGTATATTGAATAGGCTCTCACAGCTATTCAATAGTAGGATAAAATGGTGTCACACGTACCTTAATGGTTACTCTGTATGAGCAACTTAGTATATAATGTTCCATGGCAATGCAAAAAATTACTCTGGTAATTGATTCACATAGCCCCTTTGCATATACAAAAATCTTTTGGAACACAACCTATTGCACAAAAGAACAAGATAGTTACGGCACAATTCTCTTGACATAATTTTTAAAAATTATAAGATGGACATATGCTGGTTCAAAACCTCTCAGATTCTGGATAAATGTCTTCCTTACACAAGTGAGATCAACAATATGAATCCAAAAGTCATCGTTAAAACAATGTCCCTTATGTTGGATTACTTTAACCACATTTTTATATTCAGAAAATAATAGTCCTGAGTCTATTATTTCTCAGTCATCGCTCTAATAAAGTGAGAGCTCATCCCCATTCACCCGATAATGGAACCCTATTAAAGTTCTCATACTTTGAAGATACTACGAAACAATCATCCTAATAATGTTAAAAATAGATCAAAGCATTTTATCAAATAAAGGTATTGCATATGTGAATCATTATCCTTATGTATTGTCCTTCTGTCAGTCCTTTTGTGTACAAAAACTTGCACGAAAGTGCCCCTACCTTTCCTAACTTTGTCACCATCTGTAAACAAATTCCACTAAGTTCTTACCTTGGAAACACGTGCACGTAAACCATTCAGTCATTTAGTCTTCATCAGTGAAATCCCTACCCATGATTGCCATATCTTCACCGTTGTACACTCCATGTCTACCAAAGAAGACTAGGTTGCTTTGGCAATGGATCAAATTCAGAGGCATCTTGAGAACAACACCACTTCTAGTTAATTATGTAGTTAGATATCGGGTCATTGTGCCAAATCAAAACCCACACGAAGGAAACCCACATCGTAACGTGAAAGAACATACTTCCTCCTCTTATACCCTATATTGGTACACTGCTTGCTTACCTGTCGAGGGAATCTATAGGCACTCCATTCTGGGACCCCCTAAACTTCTCCTTAGATCCCATAATATCTCCTCTTTTATCGTAAATCCTAGATCATACTCCGAGTACTAATATGGAGGCCACTAGGAGCTCCCGAGCCCCATTAGACTACCGATCAACTTTCTCATGTGAATGAAAACTCATTGGATCATTGAAGGGCCCTTAATCCCCCTTCCAATGGTCTGTCCCATGCACGAATAGGCCTTACCGTTCAAACGAATGACACATTTTCTATCGAGAATTAATTTAGAGGCAACTTAGTGATATCGATCTCCGTTTGACTTTACGCCATCTCTTCAGTCTGAATGAGAATCAATGAATCTTTAAAGGGCACTAAATATCCTTTTCAACAGTCTATCCTGTGTGCAAATCAGCCTTACGATTTGGATGAATGATCCATTTAACTTTGAGAATTTCTTATCTAGTGACCAATGGGTGCTTTCGGTCCCTATTTGACCTTTGTTAACTCTTAAACCCGAGTGTGGCTCAATGGATTCTTTAAGGGATCCGAATACCCTTTCCAACAGTCATCCTCGTGCGCGGTCATGACTTATGGTTTGCAATTTATGGCTATTTATTCAAAAAACCTGCCTTAGACTATCGAATCTCAACCCAAGGACCATGCCTATTGGCACTGTGCCTATGGTTCTATGCCGATGGGCATGTCAAGTACCTTGACGATCGGCACACCGTTAGCCCTATAAATAGAGGCCATGATCTCACTTTAAAAGAGGCCATAAAAACATCCCTTTCAGTGATCTCAATAATATTGTCTCGAAGTTAATGTGGTTTCCAACTTGAAACCTCTCTCCCACATTCCATTTCCATACTTTCCAAACCTAATTGGGAAAATTCCCTTCCCTATCATCCTAATCTTCATCCACTTGCTAGTGTAACCCGTCAACATCCAAAATCGATTTTATATCTTGAGAAGGACGTCCAAATATTTAACTCTCTCCTTAAATTCTCATATTTTCGCATTAGTCACTTAATTCATATTTTAGCATTTCATTTAGATCGCATATATTAATATCCAACCTTTTTATTAGTAGTATTCAACATACAATATTTTTTTTTATAAAAAATCTAAAAATAAGAAAAAGATGGGTTGCATGTAAATTCCAAACAGGGATTTCTCACTACATTTTCTCACTCTAAAACGTCCTTTTTCCACACACACACGTATAAGAGAATCCCCCATTTAGATTTATGGGATAAACTCCACCCCATGTTATATGTTAACTACATGGACTTTGATGCCTTTTTAGCATACATAGGCATCTCGAGTAAAATTGGTGCTTCGACTCCTCTCCTACTTTTGTTCATATGTTGTTGTCATATCAAATATTTGTAATTCATGCTTATTTTTTGTCCAACCTACACCATCTTCCTTCTATAAACGATCGGTGACTCGACACACGGATATATAATATTTTGATTACTATCTTGGGAATATTCCTTAGGATGACCTCATTCTTCCTTTATCCATGACGCGAGTCGAGTAATTCCACTCTCCATTTATATATACACACACGCATCACGGAGTTATTAAGGACGAGAATAACCCATGCCCATAAAAGATCGAAAGGGTGGGATGGATTCCTAACACCATTCCATTCCATAAGTTAGTCCCCGAATCCTTGAACTATTTGTTTTGCAAGCATCAGTATGTCCTTAATCCCATTCTCTCGAGGCGATAACATATCTTTTGCATGTCTTATGCAAAATAAGTTGATGACTCTATCTCTATACATCATCCAAATTTACGATATCTCTGTACATATCCATGCTCACTTACACATATTACACAACATTTGTAGTTGATCCATGCCTAGGCACGCTACCACACACTCAACTGTAGATATTCACATATCACTCACACACATGTATCCATGCTTAGCGTAGTCTTCATGATCCATGCTATATTTCCTTTTCATGATACTTGTACATTATTTTTCATTAGTATAGTCTTCCTTTTACTCATCATGCAAAATAAAATACACTCTCTCCAAAATATACTAATTAAAAATCATGAATTTGCACACTACATCACCAGGAGCATTGCAATATTAACCAAAATTTTATCTCATACTGGGGGGTTACTTTGTGATCGGCATTGATCCTGTGGGTTTCAGTTAGACTAAGAAATATCTTTCACCTTTCATTATCCTAGTACCTTTGACACATATTGAACGGTTCCCTCGCATTGCACGACTTGACCGAACTCATGACAGGAGATATATAGTGGTGAACCCATTCACGTACGTTGAGTATATTGAATTCTCTCTTACACGTATTGTTCCCATGAGGTATATAATGAGGAAGTTAATGTACACTCAGGTATATCAATTGGCTTGTCCACACGTACCGATTGTCCTTAAAAGCAAAGAGTACATCGTGAAAGTCATGCCAAAGGGTGAACCCTACCATTAGCCCAACAAACTGCATAAACCTCATATAGGCATCAAACCTAGGGCACTCATATTTAGTTTTCTAGTTGCTACGAGAAACTCTGCCAAAATGTCGGGACGACAAGCCACCAAACGTTTCGCAATATTTAACCAATTTTTAAAACACTATCATGTCCGTGAGCCTGAAAACAAGTCAAACCATGTCTTACATATTTTTCAATCCCAATTTTTCCAGGTTTGGGTCCTGTCCGACATTTTTGCATTTAGGTAAACCTAATACAATAAAACATAATAACAATAAAAATTATGCTGAGATTATTCTCTCATCTTTTCCCTCATTTTTTCCTCAAAAAACCAAAATGCTAAAAATATTTTTCCTCCTTTTATAAAAAATTCCCAAAGCGTTTTTCCTCCTTCTACCAAAATGCCAAAAACATTTTTCCTCATTTTATAAAATTGTCAAAAAAAAATTTCCTCATTTTATCAAAAATGTCAAAAGCATTTTTCCTCTATTTGAAAGATATTAAAAATTCTTTTTTCGCTCTTTTTGAAAATGAAAATAGAATCATTTTTCCTTCTCAGGTCGATTGCATACCTGATTCTTAGCTTGGCTTCCTACTGGTTTCGATTTTCCATTAAACCTCTCCGAAGATCCACCAGTTCCTCTTCTACTTTATCCAAGTTCAGCTCTTTATGGAAAACACCGACTAAGCACCAAACATGCAGCCTGATCTAATGGCAGTTTTAGTCCAACTCTGTGCCAAGATTGATAACCTTTAAATCGAGGTACATGAGAGAAGTAAAACCAGGTCCAAATTCTCCCTTGTTCCATGGGCCACCAGCTCCCGAGCCTATTCGGGTCCCAAAAGAATATCAACATGCTCCGCGTGCCCTGCCCGCCATTGGGCCATCGCCAGCTCAGCTCCCTATGCTGAACCTTGCCCATCCCGGGGCCATTTGCCTGTAATTGTTGATCCCAAGGAAGAAAAAGTGAACAAGGTCAAAGAAGACCTTAAACTACTGTCCAAAAAATTCAACCAAGTCAGAATATTCGGGTACGACGAGGGCTACACCTATATGTCTCCCTATCCCAAAGCAAGATTATAAAAATATTTCAAGATGCCATCTATCAAGAAGTTTGAGGGTAACGGGCCCCCAATTATGCACCTTCATAGTTATCACTGAGCCATGACCCTTTTTGGAACCTATGAAGAGTTAATAGCCCAGATGTTTCAACAGACTTTGAAAGACAATGCCTTCTGATGGTTCCTATCCCTTGAAGAATCCAGATTTTGTAGTTGGAAAGATGTCATACCGGAATTCATGTCTAAGCATAATTATAACACTGAACAAGAGGCTACACACCATGATCGAGAGCTACTCAAGCAGATCCCTGGAGAACCATCAGTAGCGTCATAACAACGTGGAGAGGTAAAATTGCTACCATGACCAACAGACTCCTGAAGAAGAACAAGTCAGTATCATGAAGACGAATTTCTTGCCCCATATCCAAGCAACTATGGGAGGTCAATATTATACCCATTTTCAAGATCTTCGGAAAACGAGTATAGAAATTGAAGAAATCATTACCAAGATAGAAGCCGAGCCAAAGATGGTGACCGTACAATTCACTCCTCGAAAATATGAAAAGCCTGTCAGTGCTATAGTTTCAACGATCAATAATATCTCCAAACCTGCTACCTCTTGGGAACCAGAAATTCGCCTTGATTCCACCAAAAAGGAATACACCGAGCTTCATGCTACATTTTCCAAAGTCTACCAGGACTTATTAAGATGAAACCTCATCAAACCCTTGGACTCGTATCCATTACCAAACCCACTTCCCAAGAACTTTAAAATCGAATCCCATTATGACTTTCATCAATTCGCGGGCCACACAACCGACCAATGCTTCCATCTCAGAAATGTAGTTCAAGGATTGATTCATCGGGGTATCATAACTCTACCAAAAGATTCTAAACCCAATACCACCCACTTCCTGCACATGTAAATGTGCTGTTCCTAGAAAATGATTCATAATTTGATCCATCCACCAAAATTGTACCCAACAAAACACCTATTATCTCACCTAAACCTCTCAAAGTCTGCCCGCATTTTCTCTTACACCCGACCTATTTCATGAATCAAGCCTTGTAACTCCTCACAAGGGCCTTCATTGCCGTTTGCACTCGATACAAGGGGAAAGTCATGGAGTTAGCAATTTTATTGAACCAAGTTATAGAGTTTGGGATGAAATTGGCCATCGAGATGACCATCGACTTTATGAAATTTAGTGTCCTATTCATGGAAGCTCGAAAATGGGTTCGGGGAATCAGAAGAGTGGGTGGTTCCGGATAAAGAAATTAATTTAGATGATGTGTTACAGATAATAGCCGATACATTTTGACATACCAATGATCTCTCCAACATTTTTGAGCTACACATTACTTTGAAGGTTCAAGGGTGGTTGGTCCCTTCACTTATGCACCTCTCCGTTGAGTGGGGAGATTTATATGAGGAAGCCATCGAGGTTATTAAATGAATTAATTTATCTTGGCAAGAAGATATCATTTCCACTAGATAGGGGGATGAATTTGACATCTCAGATGATGAACCATGTCAGAGAAAGATCAATCCAGTAATTAGCATGTGCATAATGATATCCTTCGAAGAACTGTTTAGGGAAACTAGTGAAGTAGCTATTCTGGCAGATCTTGTTCTGCCCCACCTTAGTAAATCATATGATCAGATCAGGGAGACACTATAAGGATCTAAATCCTCAGGCATCATGAATAGATAAGGGGAAGGGAGTTACCAAAGAACTTCACATGACAAAAATGATCGTTAAGGATAGAAAAATCCCTGACCAACTCAATAAGACTCAATCTAACATCACCTTATAAGGACTCTTCATGTGTTCCCAACTACATCAAAATGCTTTGATAAAACTACCCACCTATCCCATAGAACCTCCTTCCACCACGCCCGAACAAGCTGTAAATATAGTTGGGTCTTTGACCTCCATTAGACTCCTTTCCTTCTCCAAATAAGAAATTTTAAAGATTGGTGCTAGTCATAAGTATGACCTCAACATCTCTGTTGAAGTTATGGGAAATAAAGTCCCACTCCTACTCGTTGACAACGGATCCCCCTCCATGTTTATCCACTAATAACCTTCAATTACTTGGTATTAAAAATCAGTGACCGTACTCCTACTTTCGTTATAGTGCATGCTTGTAATAATACCCGCCGAGAGGTAATGAGGTCTATAAAACTCATAATAGGTGCTGGCCCTATGAATCCTGTCACTGAGTTCCAGGTTATTAACATACCGACATATTTAACTTTCTTCTTGGCCGTCCATGGCTCCATAATATCTGAGGGGTATCTTTATCTTTTCATTGGAAACTAAAATTCTTCGCCAAAGGGCATATTATCACTGTTTTGAGGGATGATGGTTGTACAAACAATGCTAGCACTAGTAATTCGGTATTAAAAATACATCATGGGATAAATGCCATGATCCTCTATAACTTCATAGTTGATCCACTTTCCCCTTCAGCGGACGAGAGTTTCAAAGATCGAGTCTGTCTGGAATGTAGCCCTCACGACAATGTTAATATGATATAGATATTCAAAAGCATTCATTTCATGCTCATACTAAGGCTGGGTGACATCAATAAGGGATACTATATCCCATAGTCTTAAGAGAGTCCTTTCCCCTATGTGGCCTGGGTTATTAACCTTCACTAGAAGAATTCAAAGCGCTCCACCAACCACGACTGAAAAGGGTTTTAGAAGATGATAAGTCTGTTTCGAGATATTCTTTGAATGGAAGATTTATCAGGGAAGGTGAATACTTCCCCTTTTATGACTTCCCTGAACTATGGTATCATCATGTTAATAAGAAGATGAGAGTGGGGATGGAAATCTTCTTTCTAGACATCTACTTTTAGGCCAAAGACTGTCAACATAAAGTGCAACCTCTCAGTGAGAAAGCCGTGACAGTGATCGAGGTCTCCGAGGAAAGTGATTTCGAAGACTCATTCAACCTACAAATATTGGGTCTGACTCTTTGTATGATCCATTTCCATGCCACAACGATGAACCCATCCTCTCAACTAGAATGTTATACCAGTCCAACCTGTTATGATTCAACCAAACCTTGATGCTTATCAAATTTTATTATCTTTTGTTACTTCTCCTTCTTCTGATATCAATATAACCGAGACCTCTTTTGATGAGGTTCTCAATGCTATTTTTCCTGAGAATGAAATAATTGAAGATTTTGTGTATCTTGTTATGAATTACATTAATTGTCTTGGTTATAATCAAACTCTAAATGATAATGATTTTGAAAATGAAAAGTTCTTAAGTTATCTTATAAGTTTAATAACAAATAACATATCTGCATTCAAATTAATGATGATGAAACTGTTGTTAATAATCTCGGTTCTAGTGGCCAATAACGGGAGATTAGGATAAGGTCCACCCTTAATGAGCATGGGTGCGTGCAATTTGAAGAGATGTGAAAAAAGAATTCATGGACGTCTTTACATGGTCCTATGACAACATGGTTGACATCGACCCCGAGATAACTCATCATGTGATACCAATATTCCTAGAATTCAAGCTGGTCTAATAAAAACTAGGGAAACTCCGCACCGAATGGTCGCTCAAAGTCAAAGAAGAGGTAGTCAAGCAGTTGGACATAGGCTTCATTCGTGTGATTGAATATCCCTTATGGCTCGCTAATATCATCCCTGTACAGAAATTAGGTGAAAAAGTATATTTGCGCGTCGATAATTGGGATTTGGACAAAGGATCTCCAAAGGACAATTACCCATTACCCAACATCAATATGACCGTGGACAACACAACCAACAATACCCTCAAGTCATTTATTAATGGATTTTTTTGGATACAATCATATCAACATGCACCCTGACCATCAGGAGAAAACTGCATTCATCACCCCCGAGGACCTTTTTCTACACTATTATGCCATTCAGGCTCAAGAACTCTTAGGCTACCTACCAAAGGGACGTCACAACTATCTTGCATGACTTGATACACAAGGAGGTCGAAGTCTATGTTGATGACATTATCAATAAGTCTAAAACTCAAGATTGTCATGTTCTCGCCCTTAGAAAATTCTTTGAACGACTACGATAATACCAAATGAGGCTAAACCCACAGGAATATGTATTCTGTGTCACAAAAGGAAAACACTTGGGATTCATGGTCAGTGAAAAAGGAATTGAGGTAGACCCTATCAAGTTGAAAGCCATACTTCAAATGCCACCACCAAGGATGGAGAAGGAAGTCTTGGGATTGCTGGGGAAATTACAGTACATCAATCGATTCATCAACCAATTGACTTCCATTTGTGAGCCCATTTTCAATCTTCTCTAGAAAGATTCCACTAAAGTCTAGAATGAGGCCTTTTAGGAAGCCTTCGACAGAATCAAATAACACCTTACCCAATCTTCGGTACTTATGCCATCCCAGCCAGGTCTACCCCTCCTCTTGTACTAAATCGTAGCAGATAACTCAACAGGGGCTTTGCTACCCCAATGTATCGAAGAATCCTACAAAAAAGGTCCATCTATTACGCCAGTAAAAAGTTAGATGGGTACGAAGTCAACTACACTTCCTTTAACATATCATGTATCGCCCTGGTCTGGGTAACTCAAAAGCTATGGACTATATGCTCACTTTTCCTATCAGACTTGTGTCCCGAATGGATCCTATCGAGTACTTATTTGAGAAACCCACTATATTTAGCCAAATGGATCATTTTTTTTGCTTCTAGTAGAGTTTGATATCATGTATGTCACTTAAAAAGATATGAAGGGGAAAGCCATCTATGACTACCTTGCTGACTGCCCCATGGAAGGAATCGACGTTTGGGTCTCCGAATTCCCAGATGAAGATGTCCTCTACACTTCTCAAGAAGACCTCATATGGTAAATGTTCTTTGACGTTATATCCAATAAGAAAGGATACAACATTAGGATACTCTTGATTGCCCCTGATGATTCTCACACTCCCATTGTCATAAAATTAGACTTACCTTGCACCAATAATATGATCGAGTACAAAGCTTGCACTTTAGGTCTCAAAGTCTCCCTCAAGGAAGGTATTAGACACATAGATGTCTATGGATATTCTTACCTCATCATCGCCGAAGTCCTTAAAAGAGGAAAAGTCAAAGATGAAAAGATCTTACCCTTCCTTGCTCACCTAAAATTAGCCTCCCAGTTCCAAGATGTCACCTTCCACTTCTCGCCTCACAAAAAGAACAACTGAACCTATGCCCTTACTACCCTTTCCTTCATAGTCGACATGCGTGTGTGAATAATAGTGGCCCCTCTCCTAGTCCAAAGACAAGCTATGCCAAACCACTTCTACCACATTGAGCTCATCACCAAGGAAGATTTTGATATGGCTAAGTCTGGGTACTATGATATTTGGAACCTCCTCAAACATTGTAGGTATCCAAAAGACGCCAATAGGAAAGACCGTGCAACCCTTCATAAACTAGCTGTCTAGTATATCATCTACGATAAAGCACAGTTCAAGAGAAACTTTGATGGGACCCAGTTGCACTGAATTATAGTGGATGATATTGAATAAATGATGCAGAAGATCCACAACGGGGAATGCGGACCCCATATGAACGGTCATATGCTTGCTAAGAAAATCATCCATCAAGGGTACTATTAGACTACTGTGGTTCAGGATTGCATCGCCTATGTTCGAAAATGCCTCCAATGCCACTAGTTTCCCAACCTCCAACGCTTACCTCCCTGGTAATGATATAATATGACTGCTCCCTGTCCATTCTCTACCTGGGGAATTGACATCATAAGGAAGGTCACACCCTAGGCTTCAGATGGACATGATTTCATCCTAGTCGCTATTAATTACTTCACTAAATGGGTCGAAGACAAGTCATACGCAGTGTTGAATGCCAACAAAGTGGAAAAGTTTATCAGAAAGAACATTATCCGCTGGTACGGGGTTCCCCACAAGTTAGTATCTCATTATGGGTTTCACTTTAAATCCAAAGTCACAGAACTGGTCGACGAGTACAGGAGTTAGAGACATAGTTCTTCTCCCCACTGGCCCCAAACTAATGGTGCTGTAAAATCCGTCAATAAAACCCTGAAAGCCCTCATCAACAAGATGACCAAGAATTGTAGGAATTGGGCTAATCAAATATCTTATTCCCTTTGGTCTATCGAACTTAAGTTGTGACATCTATTGGAGCTACCCCTTATTCTCTGATATATGACATGGAAGCAATTAAACCTATTGAAATACCTTCCCTATGCACATGCTCGAGAGCAAAGTTAGTGAATAAGTCTGGCATTAGAGCCTCTTTGAGGAGCTGTCACTGTTGGATGAAAAGAGGTTGAAGGCTCTATACCACATACAAAGGTACCATTACTGAATAACGTGATCATTCAACTAAATAGTCAATTATCGTGGTGCACAGGTAGGAGACCTTGCCCTTAAAGAAATCATAGAACCCATTTGGGACCCATAGGTAAATTCAGTCCAAATTGGAGCAACCCTTACATCGTGAGGAGGATTCTCTCAGGAAGCACTACAATCCTCACATATCTTGATGGCGAATGGATGGTATGTCTAGTCAATATAGACCATTTTAAAAAGTTCTACCCTTATTCTAAAATCTCGATGTGTTATCACTCTTCTCATCTCCATTCTATTAAAAATAATTTCTTTATTTATCTCTACACAAAACTTAATGGGCCTGATCCTCTCAAAAAACTATTTTCTTTCAAAATGGAAATCACAAAATATTTCCAAAATCCCCAGAGGTATGTAGGCATCTCATATACCTTACATAAGTACGTCCGCCTTCTTTTTCAAAAAATTATATTCTTTTTTAAACCTCCGAGAACGGCTCCATTTCATTATTTACATGAACAAAAGAATTATGTATGCCTTAGCAATTATTATGGATAATTCAAATGTAAAACTCATCAAGAGGCACAATAAAATAAGTTCAAAATGATATTTTATTCTGATTAGGATAATGGTACTATTGCATGAAGTATCAGCGAGGGGAGTCAAACTAGCCATCCATCCCCGCTAACCAAACTGCTCTGAAACAAATCTAACCCTAAACCAAGATACACAAAAATTGTACCCAAACACTAAAACACAATACACCAAAATCACCACAACTTCACAAAAGTTTCAAACTATCCCCAGATTAATAAAACCCTATCCACAACTACCAAAAGACCATTCCCCGGCATTGTTTTCGGTCTGTGGAGGTCCCCAGGTCTCCCCCTCCTGGTTAATATTTCGAATGCTCTCGGTGAAGCGGTATGCCCTAACCATTTTGGAAAAAAACACTACTCCCCCTTCCACGGTGTCCAAAGAGTAAACCACCTTCGACTAGTCTCTACTTCTTGGATCTTCTCCACTATTCTCTTCCACAATCACTTCAGATAATCCCTGAACACATGCCAAACTCTTCCTACAGATTGAGATGGACAGGTAGACGATTGACCAATCTCGCACAAAGAACCCAACATCATGCGCTTAGATTCAGTCAGGTCCTTTGTCGGAAAGAAGTCTACTGTGCAAGGAGACACTATTTGCTCCAACCTAACTTTGGAGTAAAAGCCACCAAGAGAAATAGAATGAAGTCCGTCGCAATCCAACTAAGCATCCATATCGATACTCTCCTAGCTCCAGAACAAGATGCAATTCTCCCTACCATGGCATCGGCCAACGTAGACACAAAGATTTAAACTCCATAAGATAGACGACCCAGTTCTCTACAAATGGGCTAAAACTAATAAAGTATCGGACAAATAAATTTGGCACTCCTTCCAAGGCGTACTCAGGAGGAACCGCCAGGCAGAACCTCTCAACGAGCCACATGAACAACATCACCAGGCGCGCCTTCAAAAAATCGAAGTGACCTTCTATCCAAGCATCAAGACCATTTAGGCTCTCAATTAGTATCACCGCTGTAGAACTAAGACCGTAAGACATGCACGCTATTATCGGGGCCAACAGGGGATCCACCATTAAGTCCCCCGTAACCAACAAAAGTCTCGTTGTAAGGCCCAAGGAAACAGCTCCGGGATAGCCCGCATCATTAAAATCCCACAAGCACACAGAGGGCATAAAATCAAAAAGGGAAGTCATCTCCTGGTAACCAACGATCGAGCCATCGAAGAGGAAATACGGAGCAGCTCCGCTAACAACGCTATGGGAGAATGAGAGAATTCGGGCATGGCTACTGTAGACACCTCATTCTATTACGCCCTAACTCTCCTTAGGTCCCTAGTACCTCCACTCATCACCGCAAACCTAGGACATGTCCCGAGCACTAACTTGGAGCCCTTGGGCACTCCCGGCTCGGTTTGACCAAAATTCAAACTCTTCATCTCAATCGAAACTGAATGAATCTTCGAAGGTCACTGAATACCCTTTACAACGGTCCACCCCGTGCGCGATTCCGACTTACCATGCGGACGAACGGTCCGTTTGCGTCCGAAACCTGACCTAGAGGCCACCGGGCGCTCCCGGGCTTTGTTTGACCTAAGTAAACTTTTCAACTCAACCGGGGCTGAATGAATCTTATAAGGGCACTGAATATCCTTTCCAATGGTCTACCCCGTGCGCGATTCCGATTTACCATGCGGACGAACGATCCGTTTGACTCCGGGAGGCCACCAAGCGCTTCCCGGGCCCGGTTGACCAAAGTCAACTCTCCAAACCGGGTCAAACTCTTTGGAATGTCGAAGTACATCGCCTAACCTTTCCAATGGTATGCCCCATGCGCGATTCGAACTTACTATGCGGACGAATGATCCATTTGCATCCGAACGATTCCCCGTCCAATCGACCGACAAACACTTCCGAGCCACATTTGACCCAAAGTCAACTCATGAACTCGGGAGTAGTCCAAAGGACTTTTTAAGGTCTCTGAATTACCTTTCCAATGGTATGCCCCGTGCGCAATTCTAATCGACGGTTTGCCCTCGACGACCAATTTTCTGAAAAAGCCTGAAACACACTACCAAACGGCAGGTCCCAGAACCTGCCTATCGGCAAACCCCTGGGCCTATAAAAGGAGGCATTGGTCTTATTTTCCAAGGGAGCTCAGATCAGAAGGAAATCACTCTCAGCAAGTCCCAGAAACCTCTCTCGAAGGCAGCGTGATTTTAACTCCCAAATCCCCTTTTTACTTCCACTTTTCATCATCCCCTCCATCAAACTTGGTGAATTAACCACTCTCCATCATCATCCAAGGTGCAAGGGCTGCTCTCCAACATTCAAGATCAAGCTCAAGATCTTCAAGAAGGTCTAACTTTCTCAAACTCTCTCTTAAATTCTCTTAAATTCCCAATAACTTGTTTTCTTACTTAGCACTTTTATTATCTCATCTCACACATCCTAATATACTTTTTATTTAGTATTATTGCACTTCTCTTATTTTCATATAAATAAAACCCAAAAAAAAAACAAGAAAAAGGGGGTTTGCTCATAAATTCCAAATAGGAATTCTCACACTTTTTCCACACTTTTCTCACAACTAAAACACTTTTTCTACACACACACACACACACACACACACACACACACACACACACAGAGACACACACTTACAAATGAGAGATTCCCCATTTGGATTTATGGGATAAACCCCACCCCTCGTTTTGTATGCGAACTACGTGGACTTTGATGCCTTATAGGCTACGTAGGCGTCTCGATTCGAGTCCTTCCTTCTTTTTCACTTTTCCTTATTTTCTATCTTCTCTTTGTCCCATTTTTTATTATATTCTATACATTCGTTCTTAGTGGCATATTATTTCACATGCGTTATCGTTCCCTTATAACAATCAACGCAAGGGTAGTCGCACAAATCCTATTTTCTACATTAATCTCACATTCCTACGGATGACTCTCTTTATCTTTTCCATGATACAAGTCGAGGATTCCTACCTCCATTCTATATATACACATGCACACATATCACGGGGGGAAATATAAAGAAAAATAGCAAATATTCATGAGAGACCGAAAGGGTGGAATGGGTGCCTAACACCTTCCCATTTCGTAACTAAGCCTCCGAACCCTTCTCGAATCATTTTGGCTTTGCACGCACTAGTATGTCTTTGGATGCCATCCTTCGGGGTGGCTCCCCTTTTATTTTGTCTGTTTTGAGTAAAATAGACTGGCGACTCTGAATCTCTCTACATTTTCACACCTCACAAATCGATGCCGGTCGACGCGCTCTTTCGAGAGGGGACGCGCGGGACCCGAAGGATCCTTTTCCCTCCGCGGTGGGGATCGGGGATGGCCATAGTGGCGAATCTGCTGGGGAAATTATATATTTTGAGCGCTTGACTCTATTTACATGAATGCTAGATTTTCTTATGTTCCCCCCATACCTGCATGTTCCCCTTTCTCATATGTACCCCTTGCTTATGCTTATATTCACACACTTGTAGAAAAGTCTCCATGTACACCTCACACCACGTGCACTTAGGATCACATGTATATCCCTATGTTGCACGAATCACCCATCCATACTTGGTGTACCTTTTGGGTACTCGTACTTTGATCCCTATTTGGCATAATCAAGAAAGGCATTCTCATCATAAGATACAAATAAGAGAATCATGCATGATTCACACGATATCCCCAAAAAGCATTGCTATTGACCAAATTTTACCAAGTAACGGGAGGGTCACTTCGTGATGGGCGCTGGTCCGGCAGGTCGTAGTTAGCCTAAGCGATATGACTCTCACCTTCCATTGGCCAAGTACCTTCGACGTATATCAAACGGTTCCCCCGCATCGTACCGCTAGACCGAAGTCATGATGGGAGGTATATCGCAGGGAATTCATTCACGTACGCCGAGTATATCAAATTCGCTCTCACACGTACCATCCCCATGAGGTATATGGTGAGGCAATTCACGTACACTCAAGTATATCAAATGGCTTGTCCACACGTACCGATTGCCCGCAAGAGCAAGACGTATATTGTGGAAGTCACGCCAAATGGGGGAATCCATGCCGATTCACCCAACCAATTGCATACCCGCATATAGGTGTCAAACCTAGAACATGCACTTTAGATTGCCGGTTTCAACCTGAAACTCTGTCGAAATTTCGGGTCGATCTGCCACCTAATTTTTGCGCATTTTTTAAAATGAGACCCTGTCCGCGAGCCTGGTTACAAGTCCAAATCGTAGCTTTGAATATATTAAAGACCCCCAATTTTCCAGGCTCGAGTCCCGTCCGGCATTGCATTTAGGAGAATTAAATACAAGTGAAAACATAATAATCATAATATCATGCCGAGTTCCGTCTCCAAAAACATTTCTCCCTTCTTTATTAAAAATCCAAAAACATTTCTCCCTTATTTATTAAAAATCCAAAAACATTTCTCCCTTTTTATCAAAAATCCAAAAATAGTTTCTTCCCTTTTTCTCAAAAATAAATCCTATCCTACGCCTTCTCAGGCCGATTGCACGCCCTTGGCCTGGCTCCTTATTGGCTTCGGTCTTCAGTCAAATCACCCCAGAGTTTCATCCGCTCCTCTACTACTTCTTCCGAGTCCGGATTCCATCCATCTTCTATGGAGAATGCAGATCAAGCAACAGTCATACAACCAGATCTGCCGACAGTCCTAGCTCAGCTCGTGCCCAAGATTGACAACCTCCAAGCTGAGGTTCGAGAAGTGCAACGAAATCAAGTTCCTATTCCTCAAGAGCCCGAGGCCCTGTTCCCTCGTGCTATGGGTCCACCTGAGCCTATCTGGGTTTCAAAAGAATATCAACACACACCACGTGCCCCTCCTGCCAATGGGCTGCCGCCTGCCCAACTTCCAATGCCAAACATTGCCCAACCTATGGCTAACCTGCCTGTGGTTGCTGATCCAAAGGAGGAGGAGTTGAATAAAGTCAAAGAGGATCTTAAGATGATCTCCAAGAAGTTTGACCAGGTCAGGATCTCTGGAAATTACATGGACTACACCAACATGTCTCCTTATCCTAAAGCGAGGTTACCCGTGAAGTTCAAGATGCCAAACATCGAGAAATTCAGAGGGAGTGGACCCCCGATCGTCTTTCTTCGAAGTTATCACCGTTCCATGACTCTACTAGGGGCTTCCAAAGAAGTAATGACCTAACTGTTTCAACAAATTTTGAAGGATAGTTCCCTCCGATGGTTTTTATCTCTTGAGGAATCCAGAATCCGTAGCTAGGAGGATGTAGCCCGAGAATTCATGTCGAAGTAAAAATACAACGAAGAGCTTGAGGTCACCCGCCGTGATTTAGAATTGCTCAAACAAAACTCTGGGGAATCAGTCAGTAACTTCACAACTCGGTGGAGGGAAAAAGCATCTACCATGACCAACCGGCCATCTAAAGAAGAACAAGTCAACATAGTGAAGAAGAATTTCTTGCCCCATGTCCGAGCAACCATGGGAGGACAGTGTTACCCCCACTTTCGAGCTCTCAGAGAGGCAGGAGTAGAAATCGAGGAAGGTCTTGCCAAAACAGAAGTTGAACCGAAGAAGGTGTCAGGACAGTTCACCCCCAGAAAATATGAAAAGCCTGCCAATGCTACAGTCTCAACCATCAATAACATCTCTCAACCAACCACATCATGGGCACCAGAAAGTCTCCCTACCACCGTCCGAAGGGAATACACTGAGCTTCATGCTCCCCTCTCTAAAGTTTACCAAGCCCTGTTAAGCCGAAACCTTATAAAGCCCCTGGATCCACGTCCATTACCCAATCCACTTCCCAAAAATTTCAAAACTGATGCTCATTGCACCTTTCACCAAACAGCTAGCCATACCACCGACCAATGCTTCCACCTCTGAAACATAATCCAAGATCTCATCGATCGGGGTACCATCGCCCCACCAGCCAATCCTAAGCCAAACACTACGCACAACCCACTCCCAAATCACACCAATGCCATCTTCTTGGAAGAAAACCCGAATTTTGATCCCTCAACTCAAATCACACCCGTATACTCTCATGAACCTCTTTAAATTTGCCCATATTTCCTCCTACGCCCTACTAGCCCCACTGATCAGGCACTGTCACTCCTTACTAGAGCGTGCATCACTGTCCGGACCCGTTCTGAATATGGAAGTATGGAATTGTCAAAGGTCTTAATTTAACTCCTAGAGTTCGGGATGAAATTTCCCTCACAAATGAATATCGACTGCCAGAGGTTCAGTGCGTTGTTTTTTGAAGCGCGAAAATGGGCCCGAGAATCAGATAGTTGGGTGATACCAACTGATGAAGTCAGCTTAGATGATGTTGTCCAAATAATGACGGAAGCATTCAGGAAAACCAACAACATTTGAAATATCACCGAGTTATTTGGTCCTTTGAAGCTACAAGGGCGCCTAGTCCCTTCACCCTTACACATCCCCATAGAATGGGAAGACTTATATGAGGAAGCCGTTGAAGTTGTAGAATGCATCGACTTTACATGGAAAGACAAAATTGTTTCCACCGGTTGGGGGAAAGGATTCAAAGATTTAAGCGAAGAACAAGCTTTAGGAAAAGCTGGCCCAGTAAACGACTTATGTTGGATGATCACATTTGAAGAAATCCTCGGGGAAATAGACAGGGTGGCAGAGCAACCTGAGATTGACGAGGAAACAGGATTTAAGTTTTTCCCTTCTTCAGTAAATCACATGACTAGATCAGGGAGACATTACCAAGTTTCAAGCTCACTACCAACAGATGACAAAGGGAAGGGCGTTGAAAACCTTCCTATGCCAGAGATGACCATTAAGGAGAGCAAGATCCTTGATCAACTGAAGAAAACTCAAGCTAACATCACTCTATGGGGGCTTTTCATGTCTTCCCAGCTACACATAAATGCTTTAATCAAATTACTCACTAGACCTATAGTTTCTCCCTCTACCACACCAGAAGAAGCGGTAAATTTAGTCGGATCCTTGACCTCCACCCGAATGCTGTCCTTTTCTGAAGAAGAAATCCCCAAAATTGGGCCAAATCACAATCATGCACTCAACATCTCCATCGAAGTTATGGGGAAGGTTGTATCGCTTTCTCTCATTGATAACGGATCCGCTTTGAATGTCTTCCCACTAAGAACCTTCAAATTTTTAGGTCTGAAAGAAAGTGACCTCGCTCCAACCTCCGCTGCCGTGTGTGCCTACGATAATACCCGTCGAGAGGTGATGGGATCCATAAAACTTGCAATAGGGGTTGGACCTATAAACCCTGTCGTTGAATAACAAGTCATAGACATCCCAGCCTATTTCAACCTGTTGATCGGACGACCCTGGCTCCACGGTATAAAGGGTGTCTCTTCCTCATTCCATCAGAAATTGAAGTTCTTCGCCGATGGGCGAGTCATCACCATTTTGGGTGACGACGATAATTCCGAGGGTGCAAACACCAGTAGTCCGATTCTCGAGATACAACACGGGTCAAATGATATACTCCTATCAGGATTTCGAGTTGAGCCATTCCTACTCCCGGCAGGAGACGGTTTCAAAGAAATGGTTTGTCCAGAATATGACCCTCATGGCAATGTCAATGTGATTCAGTTGTTCAGAAACATGCACTTCATGCCCGGACTGGGGCTAGGACAAAGGCAGCAAGGGATACTTGAGCCCATCGAACAGAAGAAAGCTTTACCTCCTTGCGTCTTGGGGTATCAACCATCCAAAAAAGAGCTCAGAATGATCTACCAGCCTCGACCAAAGAGAGGATTAAACTGTATCCGAACTATCTCAGGAGACTCCTTAAATGGACGATTCATCAAAGAAGATGAGGATTTCCCCTTTTGCGGTTTTCCAGAACCATGGTACGACCACACAGACAAGAAGATGAAGCCTGGAATGGAGATATTTTTCAAAGATAGCTACCCATGGGCTGAAAGTTTCCCACACCGCATACAACCGCTCATCAAAGATACCGAAGAAACTGAGGAAAGTGACTCCGAAGATTCCTTCAACTTACAGATACTGGGGCTGACACTCTGCATGGTTCATTCAGGCACTACATCAATGGACCCATACTGTCTTATTAAAGTTGCTGTTACACCTCTCCTCAACTGGCATGCTGCGCCAGTTCTACCTCTTAAAATCTCCCTTAACCCCAATGTGTACCCTATTTCTTCTTCTGTTGTCTATCCTTGCTCAAATGTAATCGAGACCTCTTTTGATGAGGTTCTCAATGCTGTTTTTCCTATCAATGAAATAAATGAAGATTTTGAGTATCTTGCTGTGCCTTACATTAACTGCTTGGATTCTAATCAAACTTTTGATGATGATGATTTTGCAAATGAACAATTCTTAATTGATCTAAATAAGGTTAATAATAAACAACATAACCGCGTTCAAGTTAATGAAGAAGAGACTGTTGTTATTAATCTCGATTCTAGTAGCCAACTGCGCGAGATTAGGATAGGGGCCACCCTTGACGAGCATGAGCGTGCACAACTCGAAGAATTGCTGAAGGTGTTCGTAGATGTTTTTGCATGGTCCTATGATGATATTCTCGATATTTATCCTAAAATAGCTCAGCATGATATCCCCACTCTCCCAGATTACAAGTCGGTTAAACAAAAATTGAGGAAACTCCGCACCGAATGGTCGCTCAAGGTCAAAGAAGAGGTGGTCAAACAGTTTGACGTGGGTTTCATTCGAGTGATCGAATATCCCACATGGCTAGCCAATATTGTACCTGTACCGAAATCAGGAGGAAAGGATCGAATGTGTGTGGATTACCGAGATTTAAAAAAAGCTTCTCCGAAGGATGATTATCCATTACCCAATATCGACATGATCGTAGACAATATAGCCAGTCATTCTCTCAAGTCATTCGTCGACGAGTTTACCGGATATAACCAAATTAAGATGCACCCCGACCACCAAGAAAAAAATGCAGTCATCACCCCATGGGGAACCTTTTGCTACACCGTTATGCCATTCGGTCTCAAGAATGCTGGGGCTACCTACCAAAGGGCTGCCACAACCATCCTGCACGACATGATTCATAAGGAGGTCGAGGTTTATGTGGATGATATGATTATCAAGTCCAAAACTAGAGAAGGTCATGCTCTTGCTCTCTGAAAGTTCTTCGAACGACTGCGACAGTATCAGATGCGACTTAATCCACAGAAGTGTGTCTTCGGTGTTACAAAGGGAAAACTCTTGGGATTCATGGTCTGTAAAAAGGGGATAAAAGCAGTTCCTGCAAAGCTGAAGGACATACTTGAGATGCCACTGCCTTGAACAGAGAAAGAAGTCTGAGGTTTTCTTGGGAAATTACAATATATCAGCCGGTTCATCAGCCAACTAACCTCCATCTGTGAACCAATCTTCAAGCTCCTCCGAAAGGAGTCAACCAAGGTTTGGAACGGGGCCTGCCAAGAAGCTTTTGACCAAATCAAATAATACTTGACCCAACCTCCAGTACTCATGTCACCACAGCTTGGTCTCCCTTTGCTCCTATACCTAACCATAATCGACACTGCAGCTGGGGCTTTGCTAGCCCAATACCTTGAAGACTCCCACAAAGAAAGATCCATATATTATGCGAGTCACAAATTGGCTGGGTACGAGGTCAACTACACTTCTTTAAAAAAAGCATGTGTCACGCTCGTCTGAGTCACCCAAAAGTTATGACACTACATGCTCGCCTTCCCCATCAAACTTGTATCCCGAATCGATCCCATTAACTACCTGCTTGAAAAACCCGTCTTATCTAGCCGAATGGCCCGATGGTTGATACTCCTAACCGAGTTTGATATTGTGTACGTCACACAGAAAGCCACGAAAGGAAGAGCCATCCCTGACTACCTCGTGGATTACCCTGTAGAAGAAGATAATGTATGGATCTCCAAATTCCCAGATGAGAATATCCTTTGCACTGCCCAAGGCGACCTCCGATTGCAAATATTCTGTAATGGCGCTGCCAACAAAAAGGGATATGGCATTGGGATACTCATGGTTTCCCCGAATGACTCTCATACTCCCTTTTGCCATCAAGTTGAATTTCCCCTGCACCAATAACATGACAGAATATGAGGCATGCAAAGTGGGCCTCAAGTTCGCTCTCAAGAAAGGTATTCAGTACCTCGATGTATATGGGGATTCTGCCCTCATCATCGGTCAAGTGCTCAGAAAGTGGAAAGTCAAGGACGAAAAGATCCAACCCTTTCACGCCCAATTAGAAGAGTTAACCTCCCAATTCCGAGATATCACCTTCCATTACCTACCCCGAGCAAAGAATAACCTAGCCGATGCTCTCGCTACCTTGGCCTCCATGGTCGACATGCCCGAAGGAATAATAATGACCCCCTTCCTAGTTCAAAAGCAAGACAAACCAACCCATTGCTACCACATTGAGCTCGTCGCCATAGAAGATCCTGAGCAAGTCAACTACTGGTACTATGATATTTTGTGCCTCCTCAGGTACGGTAGGTATCCCGAGGGTTCCAACAAGAATGACCGAGCTACCCTCCGAAGGCTGGCCACCCAGTGCATCATCTGTCATAAAGCACTACTCAAGAGGAATTTCGATGGAACTCACTTGGACTGTATCGCAGGGGCTGACATTGAAAAGATAATGCAGAAAATCCACAGCGGGGAATGCGGGCCCCACATAAACGGTCACATGCTTTCCAAGAAGATCATCTGACAGGGCTACTACTGGACCACCATAGCCCAGGATTGCACCGACTATGCTCGGAGGTGCCCTGAATGCCAATAGTTCTCCAATCTCTAACATCTACCTCCGCGGGAATTATACAAGATAACTTCTCCCAAGCCGTTCTCCACTTGGGGTATCGACATCATAGGGAAGGTTACGCCAAAGGCATCAAATGGGCATGAGTTCATTCTAGTTTCCATTGATTACTTCACCAAATGGGTCAAAGTTGAGTCATACGCAGTGTTGAACGCCAAGAAAGTGGCCAAATTCATCAAGAAGAATATCATCTGTCGATATGGGGTCCCGCATGAGCTAGTGTCAGATAACGGGTTACACTTCAAAGCGGAAGTCACAGAAGTTGTCAACGACTACGGGATTCAGAGACACAAATCTTCTCCCTACCGACCTCAGACCAATGGTGCAGTTAAAGCCGCCAACAAAAAGCCATCATCCACAAGATGATCGAAAGTTGTAGGGATTGAGCCGACCGGAGCCCATACGCCCTCTGGGGCTATCGAACCTCAATCCGAACCTCTACTGGGGGTACCCCTTACTCCCTGGTCTACGGCATGGAAGCTGTCCTCCATGTGGAGATGGAAATACCCTCGCTATGCATCACGCTCGAAAGCAAGGTTAGTGGAGAAGACTGGTGCCAAAGCCATCTTGATGAGCTAGCCCTTCTAGATGAAAAAAGATTAAAGGCTCTATACCACATACAAGGGTACCATCACCGATAACGCATTCATTCAACAAGAATGTCAAGGACCGCAGTGTCCAGGAGGGGGATTTAGCCCTCAAAGAAATCTGGGACCCCAGAGGGAAATTGAAGCCCAATTGGAGTGGCCCCTACATTGTGAAGAAGATCTTATCCGGCGGTGCCGCCATGATCACTAACCTGGATGGGGAAGAGATGGCTCGTCCAGTTAATCTGGACCGTTTCAAGAAATTCTACCCCTAGTCCGAAATCTCGGCGCGCTACGACTCTTCTCATCCCCCTTCTATTCTAAAAAAAAAACTCTTCATTTCCCACTACCCAGAACTACGTGGGCCTGATCCTCTACAAAACAAAAAAAAAACACTTTTAAACAAAAAAAATCAAAAACCCCAGAGGTACGTAGGCAGCTCATACATATCACATGAGCACGGCCCCTTATTTTTCACAAAAATATATTCTTTTCTTACCTCCGAGAACGGCGGTTCATTCTAAACATCTACTTGAACAAGAGGATTATGTATGCCTTAGCGATCGGTATGGATAATTCAAAATACAAATTCATCGAAAGGCACAGCTGGATGATCAGAAACTCGTTTATTTCATTAATAAGAAATTACAGTACGGGTTACATAAGAAAAAGGAACGGATAACTCCCTTCCCCCTATTGCCATAAAAAGCCAAATAAAATCCCCACATACATCCCCTATTGCATAAATAAACTCCCCAAGAGTCCTACCCACAACTACCAGAGGAACATGCACCTTCATTATCCACGTCCTAAGGACCCCAAGTTTCCCCTGCCTGAATAGAGTGTCACAAACATTCCATGGATCGATGAGCCTTGACCATCTTCGAAAAGACCACAACACCCCCTTCCATGGAGTCAGATAAAACAAACCATCTTTGACTAGTCTCTACCGCCAACATCTTGCTGACTACTTTCCTCCACAACCACCTCATATAATCTTTGGGGACATGGCAAACCTTCCCAACAGACTGAGAGGGACGGGTCGACGGACGCCAATTTTTCGACAGAGATCCAAGCAACAGACGCAGGCGCTCAGTCAAATCTTCTACTGGAAGGAAATTTTAGGTCCGAGGGGGCACGACCTGCGCCCAGCCAAATTGGCGCAGAAGTCGCCAAGGGAAATAAAAAGAGGTCTGTCTGAGATCAACCATCCACACATATGAATACTCTCCTAGCTCCAGAATTGGCTGCAACTGTCCCCACCAAGGCACTGACCAATACAGCCCACGAGCCCCATACTCCACAAACCAATTCTCCCACTTCTCAACATGAAGGCCAATGTGGATGAAGTAACGCGAAAAGAAGTTAGGAACGATAGACAAATGATATTTTGGAGGAGTCGACAAGCAGAATCGTTCAGAAAACCACATGAACAGCATCACAGGGCTACCCCTCAAAAAGTCAGAACCACCTTCTCTCCAGGCATCCAGGCCATTCAGAGTCTCTGCCAATATCACCGCCACAGGATTGCGACGGTATGACATCCATGAAGTAATGGCTGCAAGTTGTGAGTCCACTTGCACCTCCCTAGTCACCAACAACAATTTTGAAACCAGGCGCAGAACCACAGCTCTAGCATAGACAGTATCACCCACTTTCCGCAAATGCATGGACCGCTGGGAGGGAGATCATTCCTCTAGCAACCAATGATATGGCCGCCGAAGGCGAAATATGAAGAAGCCCGGCCAATAAATCCCTAGGAGAACGGGAGAATTCGGGCGAAGCCGCAGCAACACTGGGATTAACACCCAGTATGGCAGAAAATTCCTCGTAGGTAGGACAAACTTCTTCCAACCCCAAGCGGAATACATGGTCTTCCGGGTACCAAAATTGTATCGCCGCTATCAGCATATTCCACTCAAAAGGCCGATTGCGCCACAATGAGACTCTACGCATGTTGAAAGCATCGTAGTTGACATTATAAGAGCACATAGCTTCCAAGGCTTCAAGGTAATTGACAAACTCAATGCTACCAGGGAGAGCCATCTTGCAAGACTAAAAGATAATGGGTAGACAAATGAGGATGCAAAGGTGTGATGAGAACACTCCACCCTTCCCCCTTTTTTATACTTGAAAATCCTCACAAAAGACATAATCCTTGCAAAAATCGGAAGGAATCCTACCCCACAAGGCACCAAGGGCTGAAGAGGGTACCAATCAAAGCCTTGAAATGATGGGACTGGACTAAACTGCCAATAGGCAGGTCAGGGTGCTTGCCGATCGGTAACCCCCCATGTTTGGAAATTTCCTCCTTTCTTCTTTTGTTAAATCACAAAACTCAATAAAAATACATTGATATTCTCAAAAGAATTTCGAAATCCCTTTAATTCTCCCTTTTTAATAAAAAACTTTACTTTGAAAAATTCCAAAAATATTTCCTTTTTACGGTCTCAGCAGCAAAGTAAAAAGAGCATATGCATACATTCATCATTAAATAAAAGATAAATAAAAAAACTGCATTGCATTGCATATATCTATTTTTTATGTTACGCCATTTTGCAGGAAATAGAAAGAAAAGCCAAAAATAATGGGACTCAGCCCGAACCCACATTCTCTTTCTCTCTATCAAGAGCTTCCACCCCTACGACGTGATCTCTTTCCCCTACGGAGAGACGACGCACCCCCACTACCCGAGCCAGAGTCTTCCCCGGACGACGCTGATGGCACCAGGCAAGAAGGAACATGGACAACATCCCGAATGTGGGCAGTCGCCGATGATATCCAGTCTCTAATGTCTCTCAGCCAAGTGGTCGACACCCGGACTTGCTACAAGGAAAAGGGAGAATCAGTATCAAGCAAAAGATATCAAAGAGAGGAAAAGGACCGAAAGGTTTACTGCAGGACGAAGGACCTCCTCTGTCAAAACCAGCTCCTCGAGATCCATCATAAAAGGACGGTGCAGCATCGACACTATCCCTCCATCGGCCCTCCGGATGTTGTACGAAGGAGTGTGCAACCGCACGAAAGGAACCTCCGAGGTCGCCTCCGTCGCAGGTGCCAACGAACCACCACCACTGTGGGAAGACCCCACCACCCGACTCGAATCCTCAGGAGGGAAAGGAAAGGCATCATATATGATGGGCGCCATCAACCATCTCGTCTCAGAGTCCATATAGTCATACGGCACAGCCGTATCAGTGTACAATGCATAGGACTTGCCGATCATCGCTGCGATCCACTCATCCTCCAACAGTTATCGCTCCCGCCTCATAGACAATATTAGAAGGTGCAAAAACCAAGACTGAAAAGAAAAGGACCTTACCCAACCACTGGTCAAGTCATTCAAGACTTGATGCAATGCCTCCAGGGAGAGAGATCATTTCGACTGCCGGTTGGCCTTACGCCATCGATACAGTCGGCAGAAATCCCCAACAGTATCATCCTTCAAAGCAATCAGCGGAGTGTTGCACCCAATCACCTCATAGAACCACGTCTGAATTCACAAGCAAAAAGATACGCATAAGAAAAATGCGAATGCATGAAAGGAAAATGCGAATGCATGAGATGAAAATGCGCAAAGTAAAGAATACCTTAAGGAGATACGTGGCTCCAGTAAAAGTCTACCGGTAGTACTGGCTGAATGCATCCAAAGAAGAGTAAAAGGTCACTAAGGTCAGACTCCCCCAATCATAGAAGTGGATGTTCGGAAACATCCTTAGGTATGCCAAAAACAACAAATGGACGACGTCGCCGCTCGACGCCACCATGAAACCTCCCAACACCAACAAGATGAATAACCGGGCCATCTGCCTCACTTGCAGCCCGTCCTCCACATCAATCACCCTGCTCAGCAAAACATCCTTCAGCAAGGACAACTGGATAGAATCTCTAGAAACTATCCTCCTCACATCACCAAGTGCCGCATGCACCGCCTCCGGCCTCACCCTCAAGGAGCGATTTGCCTCTATCTGCTCCCCATCACAATCCAGCCCCAACAGTTGTTGCACATCTATGGGAGTCACCGTCATCTCCCCGAAGCCCAAATGGAAGGTGTGGGTAGTGTCCCACCACCTCTCCCCCAAAGCACACAGGACCGCTATCGAATGAGGCGTCTCATCCAGCGTAGTTGCCAACCTCCCAAAACCCGCTGATGATACCATCCAGCACACCACATGTGGAAAATGCTCCCAAACATCCTTAAGCCATGTTGTCCCGCGGGCACGCATGTTCTTCAAAGAAATATCTGGCAAAAGGAAAAATCTCATCAAGGGTCAAGAAAAAGGGAAAAATCACCCAAAAAGAAAGGAATGCCAAGGGTCAGGTTACTTACATAATCGTCGGGAATCACTCTCAAAGAGCGGTGACGCGATGGCTCCCGCAGCAAGGTCCGCTCGTCCGCAACCGGCTCAAATGCATCAAAGGCATTCTCGTTCCCCAAAGCAAGGGGCACCCTGTCCCTCCAATCCATATTTGCCCAGTCATCAATGGTCAACCACTCCCGGTGGATAGCGGTGCTCACAAAGGCGGCCATTTCTTGAAGATCGGAACCTTAGAACAATTCGCAGAGAGAAATAGCAAAAAGAGAGAAGGCAAGAAGCTGTGAAAAATAAAGGGGATTCGCCCCCTTTATATAGGATGCCAAGCGCCATGCCAATCGGCACCTCCCCCTTCTATATCGATCGACACTGACTCCTCACCTTCCCGAGGCAACCCAAAAGTCTGTGCCACTGCCGAATGGCACCCCTCGGTCTATGCCGGTCGGCACCCCCTTAAAATTTCGTACATAAATTCCTGGAAAATGCTAGAAAACCATAAAAAATCCTCAGAAAATTCTTAAAAATCCCAGGAGGGATTCAAAACGTTTTCGTCAAGAAAATTTCATACTCCTTCAAGCGAAACCTCTTTTTTCCCAATGGAACCCTCAAAATCCAAGCGAATGACCTCTCGAGCAATGCGCCCGGACCACCTAATCACCTCCTCAGCAGAGTTTACAACCTCAAACCGATTATCTCCCCAACAATAAGATCCTCCGCTCAAATCAAAGACACAAAGCCTCCCCAGCCATCGGCTACCTGATGCGAAACAATATCGCATGGTATTTCCCCCAGAGAATTTCAGAAGAATCACTCACCCCAGGCGATCTCTCCCCAAAGGACGATCCAAATCTTCCCCAGCGAAACCCCAAATCCAATTCTTATCCCCAGCGGAACCCCAAATCCACTTCTTACACCCCAATGGAACTCTTTTCTTTTCCCAAGGAAATGAAATCACTCTTAAGTCAGAATTGACCTCGGTCTTAGATCGTCACCTGAATTAGGTCAGAATTGACCACGGTCCTCGGTCGTCACCACTCTTGGGTCAGAATTGACCCCGGTCTTGGATCGTCACCTGAATTAGGTCAGAATTGACCTCGGTCCTCGGTCATCACTACTCTTGGGTCAGAATTGACCCCGGTCTTGGATCGTCACCTGAATTAGGTCAGAATGGACCTCGGTCCTCAATCGTCACCACTCTTGGGTCATAATTGACCCCAGTCTTGGATTATCACCTGAGTTAGGTCAGAATTGACCTTGGTCCTCGGTCGTCACCACTCTTGGGTCAAAATTGACCCCGGTCTTAGATTGTCACCCGAATTAGTTTAGAATTGACCTCGAGCCTCGGTCATCACCACTCTTGGGTTAAAATTGGCCCCGGTCTTGGATCTTCACCTAATTAGGTCAGAATTGACCTCGGTCCTCGGTCGTCACCACTTTTGGGTCAGAATTGACCCCGATCTTGGATCGACACCTGAATTAGGTCAAAATTGACCTCGGTCCTCGGTCGTCATAACTCTTGGGTCAGAATTGACCCCGGTCTTGAATTGTCACCTGAATTAGGTCATAACTGACCTCGACCCTCCGAATTGGTCATCCTCGCTTCCTTAGGTCCTCAGAACTGACCTCAACCCTCTGAATTGGTCACCCTCGCTTCCTTAGGTCCTCAGAATCGACCTCGACCCTCTGATTTGGTCGTCCCTAGCACGCTCCTTAAGGTCCTCAGAATCGACGTTGACGCTCTAAATCGGTCATACTCTCTCAGAAGCATCATGCGGTGTCTAATCGACGGCTATCATTTGTTCCAAACTCACGCATCGAGGGGCTCTGTAGACACCTCATTATGTTACCCCTAACTCTCCTTAGGTCCCTAGTACCTCCACTCATCACCGCAAACCCAGGTCATGTCCCGAGCACTGACTTGGATGCCCTCGAGCACTCCCTGACTCGGTTTGACCAAAAGTCAAACTCTTCATCTCGACCGAGACTGAATGAATCTTCAAAAGGCGCTGAATACCCTTTCCAATGGTCCACCTCGTGCGCGATTCCGACTTACCATGAAGAGGCCACCAGGCGCTCCCAGGCTCTGTTTGACCTAAGTTAACTTTTCATCTGAACCGTGGCTAAATGAATCTTCGAAGGGCACTGAATACCCTTTCCAACGGTCTACCCCGTGCACGATTCTGACTTACCATGCGGACGAACGATCCGTTTGACTCCGAGAGGCCACTGAGCGCTTCCCAGGCCCGGTTGACCAAAGACAACTCTCCAAACCGGGTCAAACTCTTTGGACTATCGAAGTACATCACCTAACCTTTCAAATGGTATGCCCTGTGCGCAATTCGAACTTACCATGCGGATAAATGATCCATTTGCGTCCGAACGATTCCCCGTCCAGCGGATTGACAAACGCTTCCGAGCCACATTTGACCTAAAGTCAACTCCCGAACTCGGGAGTAGTCCAAAGGACTTTTTAAGGTCTCTGAATTACCTTTCCAACGGTATGCCCCGTGTGCAATTCTAATCGACGGTTTGCCCTCGGCGGCCGATTTTCTGAAAAATCCTGAAACACACTGTCAAACGGCAGGTCCCAGAACCTGCCTATCGGTACCTTCCTGCCGACAGGCAGGAAGTGGTCTCTGTCGATCGGAAAACCCCTGGGCCTATAAAAGGAGGCCTTGGCCTCATTTGCAAAGGGAGCTCAGATCAGAAGGAAATCACTATCAACAAGTCCCAAAAACCTCTCTCGAAGGCAACGTGATTTCAACTCCCAAATCCCCTTTTTACTTGCACTTTTCATCATTCCCTCCATCAAACTTGGTGAATTAAACACTCTCCATCATCATTCAAGGTGTAAGGGCTTCTCTCCAACATTCAAGATCAAGCTCAAGATCTTCAAGAAGGTCCAACTTTCTCAAACTCTCTCTTAAATTCTCTTAAATTCCCAATAACTTGTTTTCTTACTTAGCACTTTTATTATCTCATCTCACACATCCTAATATAATTTTTATTTAGTATTATTGCACTTCTCTTATTTTCATATAAATAAAACCCACAAAAGAAAAGAAAAAGAGGGTTTGCTTATAAATTCCAAATAGGGATTCTCACACTTTTTCCACACTTTTCTCACAACTAAAACACTTTTTCTACACACACACACACACACACACACACACTCTTACAAATGAGAGATTCCCCATTTGGATTTATGGGATAAACCCCACCCCTCGTTTTGTATGCGAACTACGTGGATTTTGATGCCTTTATAGGCTACGTAGGCGTCTCGAGGTAAAACCCGAGATTCGAGTCCTTCCTTCTTTTTCACTTTCCTTATTTTCTATCTTCTCTTTGTCCCATTTTTTATTATATTCTATACATTCGTTCTTAGTGGCGTATTATCTCACATGAGTTATCATTCCCTTTTAACAATCAACGCAAGGGTAGTAGCACAAATCCTATTTTCTACATTAATTTGACATTCCTACGGATGACTCGCTTTATCTTTTCCATGATACAAGTCGAGGATTCCTACCTCCATTCTATATATACACATGCACACATATCACGGGGGGAAATATAAAGGAAAATAGCAAATATTCATGAGAGACCGAAAGGGCGGAATGAGTGCCTAACACCTTTCCATTTCGTAATTAAGCCTCCGAACCCTTCTCGAATCATTTTGGTTTCGCACGCACCAGTATGTCTTTGGATGCCATCCTTCGGGGTGGCACCCCCTTTCTTTTGTCTGTTTTGAGTAAAATAGACTGGCGACTCTCAATCTCTCTACATTTTCACACCGCACAAATCGACGCCGGTCGAAGCGCTCTCTCGAGAGGGGACGCGCAGGACCCGAAGGATCCTTTTCCCTCCGCGGCGGGGATCGGGGATGGCTACAGCTAACACTATACTGGGGTTGATCCCCAACATGACTAATAATTCTTCATAACTCGGACATACCTCATCTAGGAAAAAATGAAAGACTTGATCTTTGAGGTACCACAACTGCACTACCGCAGTCAGTTAGTTCCGGTCTATAGCATGGTTGCGCCACAATGAAACCCGACGCAGGTTGAGAGCGTCATAGTCCACATTATAAAAGAAAAAATTCTCCAAATCGTTGAGATACTAAGAAAATACTTCATACATGGGAAGTGCCATTTAATAAGGAGGAACATAGAAAAAGAATGAAGAATGTGAGTAGGATGGAGAAAAGCTCACCCCACACCTCCTTTTTATAGGTAATTTTTTTTATTAGAGACAAGGTCCTTTGAAACTAGAGAAAAACCAACCCCACATGAGTACTATGAAGTGAAAGAAAGTGAAATCAAAGCCAAGGGATGATTTGACTTGACCCCTATGCCGATAGGTTGGTCAAGGGGTATGTCGATCGGTAACCCCCCTATTTTGGAAAATTCCACCTTTCCTTTTGTTTTTAATCAAAATCAATTTAAAACAAATCCTCATTTTAAAAACTACCCTCAGGTTATTTATTTAGTTTTTTTCTTTGAAGAAAATCATTTTCACTGTAAAAAATCCTTTTCCCAGAGTTAGTCATTTTTACTCGTTCATAATAATTGTAGGAGGGAACTGTAGATAAGATGGAGGCATAACCCTTTTGAAGTATAGTAATGATAAGTTAATTAGCCCAAACCTTGGATTAGTGATAGAACATGCAAACACAAACCTAATGAAGATAAGACTCAGTTTAAACTCACAAATATCTCGTGTATAACTCAGGAAGATAGTAATGAACGTAGAAGTAACTTATCTAGAGGGAGAGAGAAGTAAGCACCCAAGTTACACCTTGGCGGGAAGACAGACACACCAACCACCCTCAAGAATCTCTATGAAGTACTAAAAGCTTCGTAATAAATGACAATGGTGGGTGAATAAGAGCTCTGGTTTGTAATAACTCCCTCTGATGTGTATTCTCTCTAGAAATAACTTCTTAAACACTCAAAGGATCATCATCTCCTCAAGGGTGGTTGGGGTCCTTAAATAGCCCCCACACCATCCCCGAGGCAACTCAGTCATTAAAGACTGTGAAAGACCTCCCTCATACTTTATGTCATAAACATTAAATACCTGATGCACTAGTTGTTTCCACGTCATAAACATTAAATGCCAAGACATGCCTTTTGCCTAACCACTATGCGTCAGGGGACTGTTGTCGCTGAGGTAGCTCACTAACTGCTAGACAGCCCCAAATACCACGGTGGTTTACTCAAGTGCGTGTCTAACATTGTTTAGCTGGCTAGTGACATCACCTACAGTAGATGTGACATTAAGTAGAGGGATGTTTGGCTCACAACTCAACGCCCGATGGAACTCCAAGATGCTCCACCCGAGGTTCCACAGTCAGGGTCCTTCCGTGTTTTACTAGGTGTATCTAAGATGGTTGCGACGATCCCCAACGGTGTCTCACTTCTCAATCCTCCAAACCAAGTCCCTCTAAAGTTCCGACGGTGAGGTCATTCGGTAGAGCCTGAAAGCTCTCCCAGGCCCTGCCAAGTCCGGTCTCTCGCGAGTACCGTTTGACCTCACACTAAAATTCATTATTATTCTCGTTACATCATTACAACCATTATAGCTTACAGTCAATATAAATAAAGATACAATATGACTAATACAACAAGCTAATATACAAATTGTCACGCTGAGTTGCCTCGCTTAAGTTGCCTCGCTGAGATGCCACGGTGCCTTAATTCCCAAAACACTGTTACAAATTGGAAATTCTTTTAATTCTCAAAATTACCATCAAGCCCCCTCTACATTTGTCCCTTCATGGGGAGATTTATTGGAACAAGAAATGTCGGCACGAAACTTCTCAATCCGATGAACCTTTTCTGCGTGAAAAAAATCTGGACTCCTTTCCTTCGTTAGAACCGCAGCATTATAATCTCGAGGAAAAAGTAAAATTCTCCCCGATGTACCTGAGTCGAAGCACCACAACTTATTCCGGCTTGGACGAAGGGAAATCACCACTTTTTCCTTATTCTGAGCTTTAACCATTCTAGCTTTTTATTATTTAAAATTCTCCCGAAAGTCCTGATAACATTATCAAGTACTCGTTTTGATTCTTAGCAAGTGAGATTATCCCTTGTAATGCCCCACTATGTGCGAAAAATCATAAATTCTCCCTGATGTAGCTGAGTCACCATTTGAACAACGTTTGAACTTGTGGTGAGGGGACATCGTAGCTTTTTTGAACCGTTGGAACATCTGTTCCGTTGGGAGTTATTTGATATGTCTGACAAAAATTCTGGCGCCAAAACTCAAATTTGCTGAAGAAGGCAACCCCTTCTATTCCCTAGGCGTCGCTTCGTAAGTGTGGTAGCGCTGTCTTTTCAACTGTCAGAACACTTCTCGAAGTTCCACGTGTTCATTTGAAATGATTATAGGCGGTTGTGCACGTGCGATGGTGGGAAACTCAAAAGACAGGGTTTAAAAGCTTCTAAACGTCTCTTTTATTTCAAAAACCTTCTCTTTCCTTTATCTTCTTCAAGCTCCCGTATTTCTTAGAGAGAGAAAACTGTGCAAAAACCTCCATTATTTTCCAGTTCTTTACTCACTCTCCTCCCTCTCTCTCATCTGTTGTGCCACCGTTCGTGGTTGTGCTTCTCCCTCTTTGTTCGTATCCCTTCCTACTCAACTATACCATTTATTGCCACTCTACTATGGCTTGTTTAAGCACTTATAAGGTTGCCACCACCACTCAACCAAGCTCCCCCTCTATAGCTACGCTGCTACTGCCCCTAGCGGCACTGCCCTGCTCGTCAAGAGCAATTACGCTTCTATCGCCGGGCGCCTGTCTTTGACAAGGATGATAAATTTTATGATGCATGCAAGACTTGAAATTTCTCATCCAAATTCGACCCCTTACTGTTGGGTGATGAGGAAATGGATTCATCAAAGTGGGTCTATCTACCCCCAGAGGGGACTCTGCGTTTTTGTTTGGACCGTGGTGACTTCCCCTATTCCCAGATTGACTTCGAAGCCCCCGGGGGGTCACCAGCCCATTTTAGTGCATGGAATACTCATATATAGAGTTCTTATGCTGATACTCTTTCCAAGATTGGGCTTCATCGAGCCTACTGGTTTGGGGAGTTCACCTTCTCTAAGCACAATGCGGCGTTACAAGTACTAGTTTCCAGATGGAACATCACCACTCACACCTTTTTTACTGCATGGGGGGAGTTCACCGTTACACTGGAGTACATCTGTGAACTCCTTGGGTTTGAGCCCATGGGTGAGTTCACCTACCACGATGAGGCTTTGGATACCGAAGAGGTTGCTGATCGAGTTGAGCTGGATCGGATCTACCGCAGTTGCACCGGTTCCTCGAACAAAGCCATATTTACCCCCCTTATCAACTATTTTTTCGAAGCTCCGACACCGAAGGTTGCCAGTGCTATAACGAGCTGAGGTAGAGATACATCCCTCGAGATACCATCCTACATACTCGTATTTCTTTCATGCTTCTTCCTAACTGGGAAACCCAACGATCAGTACAGGCGGAATCTGATAAATATTTCCATTCGTTTAGCCAGGGGGTTCAACCTTCCTTTAGCCGCCATTGGTCCCTCTACACCTGGTTGGATCGAACCCATATAGACATGGCACGATCACTGGGCCATTATAACTTGGCCAATTTTGCCAATAACATTATTCTGATGGGCTTTCTTTTCACCCGCTTTCCTGCTATTACCGCCAAGTCAATTTCTCTGCCCGCGTGCCAAGGTACTAATATCCCACGCCTCCTGTGTTTCCATAAGAAGTAAAGTCGAAAGGAGATAATGGAATTTTTTAATTTTCTAGACTCCTTTGTGATGAGGTCCTACAGTGAGTCTTCGTTTGCCCATAGTTGGCATTTCTTTCCTTCCGCATCCACAATGGTCAAGTTCATCCCAGCTGTAAAAGATCCCTCGCAAGACGTGGTGCTTCTATTTACCCCAGGGTTTCTTGCCTCCTATACTTAATGGGGATAAACCTCAGAGCCTTACAACCCTGATAGATGTAGTAGGCAGTTCAGGTTTGATCAGGGAGTCCCTCGACCTGTGTTTTAACACAGCCATGTAAAGGCCACTTTCGCTGAAACCTGCACCTTCTATACAACAGCAACAGTGCTTGGTGTGACGTCTACCATCGATGGGAGAGTTAGTGCCACTAGGAAGGGAGACGTATCCACCTCTTTCGCCACCAAGTTCCATTTGGGGCAACTGGAAATGATCCGTGAGTACATTCAGTCCCCTCCTCAATATCCCCCGGTCCTTTCCTTTTCTTCTACTGAATTGGGTCTTAAGGGGAAGTTTGTGCTTGGGGTTGAATTTTCTTTGAGTACAATGACTAAAGAGTCTCCCCAAGAGCTACCCCCTCATTGCCCAATGATTTCCACTGCCACCTTGAAGTCCAAGGCCGCTGCATCCCCTAAACAGGCTGCCCCTTCAACCGAAGATGCAACATGTGAAGGACCTTCTCAGCCACTTGCCAAGAAAGATAAGAAGTCAAAGTACTAAAAGTCTAAGCCTCAGGCTCAATCACAAACTCCCTTGGAGGCATTTCCTATTGCCTTCATTCCCCCTCCCATGTTTCCAGAGATGGCTGAAGAGCTGAGGAAGCAGGTGCAAGCTGAGACCGATATGATACATGCTGAGTTTCAACGGCGCGCTGTTGTCGTTCCTCCTTCGACTGCTTTTCCAACGATCATGGTTGATCCTAGTGAGCGATCGGTAAACAGGAGAAGAAGGTCAAGAGTACCTGAAAGTGGTGGTGCAACGAGCTCAAGGAGGAAAACACTGGGAACCAAGCCCCCAGAAGAAACAGATGCTTGAGAAACCTCCATCCCCAGCTCTTTCTGCCGTTTCCTCCTCGCCACCTTCACCAGTGGTTATACCTTCTCGTTCTCCCTCTGGATCTGAGGTATGTTGTCCATTCTTGATTTCTTATTCCCCTTCTCTTAAGGTGTGTTGCATCTGCTCATTTCTTAATAAGAAAATGCTTTGGTGCAGGGAGTTAGAGAAGAAAGGCTCAATCCTCCCAGTCCCCCAATAAGCCGCTTCGTGGGGGGGGGGGGGGGGGGGGGCGTTACGGTATCTCTCAAGTTAATACCACTCCTCACCGTCCACACATGACATGCCTTACCTACTCACGGAGATTATTCTCCCAACGGGCCAAAGAAATTGCTACGAGGGTTGTCACCATTAAATCTGTTGAACTGCCTAGTCAACCAGGGGGAACTACTACAGCCTCCTCTGAGTTACCATCGGAATAGGAGGTCCCTATGCCCCTCATTATGGTCGAGGAGAGTGCCCCACAGGTAAATTTCTTACCAAGTCTTACATTTTTTATTTCTCCCATTATTCTATTTATCATTTCTAATATCATTTCTAATATGTTGGGCCATTATTCTATTTGCCTGAATTAGTTTTGTCCTTGATGCCCCTCTCTTGAAAGTGGCAACATATTCCTTTGCCTGTTTTGAGAAAAATAGGTTGGAGACTCTATCTCTTTACATTCACCCCACACCGACAATGGTCGAAGCCCCCTTTTCTAAGAGAAGGGTGCGATACCGCGACGCATTTTTCTTCCCTAAGGGATCCTCTTTCTCCTTTCCCACCGGAACGAACGCCGCGCCGATCGGGATGGGCACAGTGGTGACTCTGCTGGGGACATTTTTAAGAGGGCTAGACTCTATTCACATGGGTGTTTTATTTTCTTGTATATTGCCCTTTATTATTCATGTGTACCTTATGCTTATGCTACTATTCAAACACTTGTAAAATATTCTCAATGTACACTTCACACCACGTGAACCTAGGTTCACATATATCCACATGTTTCACACACCACTTATCCATGCTAAGTATACTATTGGTACTTATACTTTGCTCCCTGTTTGGCATGATCAAGAAAGATATCCTCACCATAAGATGCTAATAAGACAATCATGCATGATTTATACGGCATCACCCAAGAGAATTGTTATTTACCAAAATTTGTTCTGTAACTGGAGAGTCACTTCGTGATGGGCGCTGGTCTGGAAAGGTGCAGTTAGTCTAAGCGATATGACTCTCACCTTCCATTGGCCAAGTACCTTCGACGTATATCGAACGGTTCCCCTGCATCGTACCTCTTGATCGAAGTCATGACGGGAGGTATATCGCAGGGAACTTGTTCACGTACGCCGAGTATATCGAATTCGCTCTCACATGTACAATCCCCACGAGGTATATAGTGAGGCGATTCACGTACACTCAGGTATATCAAATGGCTTGTCTACACGTATCGATTGCCCTCAAAAGCATGACGTATATCGTGGAAGTCTCACCAAAGGAGGGATCCCTTTCCAATTCAACCAACCAACTACATACCCGCATATAGGTGTCAATCCTAGGACACACATGTTAGATTATCGGTTTGGACCTAAAACTCTACCGAAATTCGGTGTCGGCCTACCGCCCAAATTTTTGTGCATTTTTAAAATGGGACCCTTCCTGTGAGCCTGGTTACAAGTCCAACCATAGCTTTACATATGTTGCAAACCCAGTTTTTCCAGGATCGGGTCCCGTTCGACATTTCATTTTGCATTAAGGAGAACCTAATACAAGTGGGAACCTAATAAACATAATAATCATGCTGGGACCCCTTCTCTAGTCTTTTCCACTTTTTTTTTCCTAAAGATGTCCAAAAACATTTTCGTTCTCACCTTTTCCAAAAATTTCAAAAATATATTCCTCTTCCTTTTTCCCCAAAATAACGAATTTCCCTTTTTCTCTTTTAAAAATAAATTCCAATTTTTTTACTTCTCAGTTCGATCAGATACCCTTGGCTTGGCTCCGTATTAGCTTCGGTCTTCAATCAAATCGCCTCAAATTTCTGTCAGTCCCTTTATTTCCTCCGAGTTCGAGACTCACCCGCCTTCCATGGAGAATACGGATCAAGTGCCGAATGTACAGCTGGATTTGTTGATGGTTCTGGATGAGCTCACTGACAAAAGTGATAACCTTCAAATTGAGGTTCATGAGATGCAAAGAAATCGGGTCCCTATCCTCGAGGATCCTGAGGTCATTTTCCCTCACGCTATGGGTGCGCCTGCACCCGAGCCTAACTGGGTTCTTGAAGAATACCGTCACGCTCCATGGGCTCCTCCTGCTAATGGGTCGCCACCAGCCCAGGTTACTATGCCAAACCTTGCTCAGACCGTGGCTAATTTACCCGTAACTGTTGATCCAAAAGAGGAACAACTGAAGAAGGTCGAGGAAGACCTCAAGATGCTAACTAAGGAATTTGACCAGATCAGAATCTCTGGGAATTACATGGACTACACCCACATATCTCCCTATCCTAAAGCCAGGTTATGAGAAAAATTCAAGATTCCTAATATCGAGAAGTTTGGAGGCAGTGGAACCCCGATCATTCAACTCCGTAGCTATCAGTGAGCCACGATTCTCCTAGGCGCTTCTGAAGAAATAATGGCTCAGATGTTCCAGCAGACTTTGAAAGATAGCGCCCTCTGTTGGTTCCTATCCCTTGAGGAATCCGGAATTTTCAGTTGGGAAGATGTCTCCCGTGAGTTCATGTCACAATACAAGTATAACGAGGAGCTAGAGGTTACCCTCCGTGACTTAGAGTTACTCAAACAGAATCCTGGGGAATCTATCAGCAACTTCATAGCAATATGGAGAGAAAAAGCAGCTACCATAACCAATCGCCCTTCTGAAGAAGAACAAGTCAGTATTGTGAACAAAAAGTTCCTACCCCATGTCCGAGAAACAATGGGAGGATAGTATTACCCTCACTTCCAAGACCTCCGAGAAGCAGGAATAAAGATCGAAAAAGGTCTTGTTAAGACAAAAGTTGAATCGAAGAAAATCTCAGGATAATTTTCTCCTAGGAAATTTAAAAAGCCTGCTAGTACCGCATCTCTACGATCAATAATATGTCTTAGCCTTCTGCTTTATGGGCACCAGTAAGTCACCCAAACCAATCTGAAAATAATATACCAAGATTCACGCTCCTCTCTCCAAAGCCTGCTAGGTTCTCTTGAACTGAAACCTGATCAAAACCTTGGACCCTTGACCCTTACCAAATCCCCTTCAAAAGAATTTCAAACCTGATGCCCATTGTGACTATCACCAAACTACTGGCCATACCACCGCCCAATGTTTCCATTTCCGAAACACAACCCAAAGCCTAATTGAACAGGGTATCATATCCCCACCAGCTAATCCTAAACCAAACACTACCCATAATCCACTCCTAAGTGATACAAATGCCATGTTCCTAGAAGAAAACTCAAAACTCAACCCATCTACCCAAATCATACCAAGTAAATCACTAGTCATACCCATATACTCTCCTAAACCTCTCTAAACATGCCCATGTTTCCTCTTACACCCTACCAACCTTGTCGATCAAACCTTATCACTCCTCACCAGAGCATGCATCGTTGTCCGCACCCGTTTTGGAGGTAAAGACATGGAATTATCAGAAGTGCTGAACCAGCTCTTAGAGCTCAGGCTGAAATTTCCCTCCTAGATGACCATTGACTATCAGAGATTTAGTGGGTTATTCTTAGAAGCTCGAAAATAGGCCCAAGAATCAGACAACTGGGTTGTGCAAGTCAACGAAGTCAGTCTAAACGACCTAGTCCGAACCATGGCATATTTTTTTTGACAGACTGGTGATATTTTTAGCATATCCGAGCTTCTCGACGCTTGGAAATTACAAGGGCACCTGGTCCCCTCAGTCTCACATTTCCCTGCCGAATGGGAGGAATTATACGAACAGGCCATAAAAGAGTTAGAGTGTATTGGCTTTATGTGGAAAAATAATATCATTTCCACCAGATGGGGAGATGATTTCGAAGATTCAGATGAAGAGCAAAATTCAAGAAAGACTAGCCTGATAGCTAACCTATGAGGAGTGAGATCCTTCGAGGAGATGCTAGGAGAGATCAACTAGGTAGTTGAGTAACTCGACATTGATAAAGAAATAAGGTTTCTATTTTTCCTTTCTTCTGTGAACCACATAACCAGGTCAGGGAGACATTACCAGAATCTAAACTTACAACCATCAGTAAGCGATAAAGGGAAAGGTGTTGAGAATCACCCTATGCCAGAAATGACCCTTGAAGAAAGCAAGGTCCTTGATCAACTGAAGAAAAATCAAGCTAAGATCACTCTATGGGGACTTTTCATGTCTTCCCAACTGCATCGAAATGCCCTAATCAAGATACTCACAGAACTCATAGTTCCTCCCTCAATCATACCAGAAGAAGCAGTGAACCTAGTTGGATCCTTGACCTCTACTCGAATGCTCTCCTTTTCTGAAGAGAAAATTTCTAAGAATGGTCCCAACCACAATCATGCTCTTAATATCTATGTCGAAGTCATGGGGAAAATCGTTCCCCTTTCACTCGTCGATAACGGACTAGCTTTAAATGTTTGCCAATTAAGAACCCTCAATTGTTTAGGACTGAAAGTGAGTGACCTTGCTCCAACCTCTGTTGCCGCGAGTGCCTACTAAAACACCCGGGGAGAAGTAATGGGATCTATCAGACTTGCAATAGGAGCTGACCCTATAAATCATGTTGTTAAATTCAAGGGCATCTACATCCCAGCCTATTTCAATCTGTTGGTCGGACGACCATGGCTCCACAACATCAAAGCGAGGTATTCTTCCCTTCATAAGAAATTGAAATTCTTTTCCAATGGACAAGTTATCACCATCTTGGGAGATAGTGACAACACCAAGAATGCAAGCACCAGTAATATAGTACTCGGGATACAACACGGGGTGAATAATATGTTGTTATCAGGTTTTCAGGTTGAACCACTCGTAATCCTAGCAGGGGATGACTTCAAAAACAGGCTTTGTCTAGAATATAACCCTCATGGAAATGTCAATTTAATCCATGTGGCCATCCCCCGATCCCCGTCCACGGAGGGAGGAAGGGATCCTTCGGGTCCCGCGCGTCCCCTCTCTCGGGAGAGCGCTTCGACCGACGTCGATTTTTTGAGGTGTGAAAAATGTAGAGAGATTCAGAGTCGCCAGTATATTTTACTCAAAATAGACAAAAGAAACAGGGGAAGCCACCCCGAAGGATGGCTTCCAAAGACATACTGGTGCGTGCGAAACCAAAATGATTCGAAAACAGTTCGGAGGCTTAGTTACGAAATGGGAAGGTGTTAGGCACCCATTTATCCCTTTCGGTCTCTCATGGATATTTGCTATTTTCCTTTATATTTCCCGCCGTGATATGTGTGCATGTGTATATATAGAATGGAGGTAGGAATCCTCGACTTATATCATGGAAAAGATAAAGCGAGTCATCCGTAGGAAGATATAAGAATAATATTAGAAAAATAAGATTTACGCGATTACCCCTACGTTGATCATTATAATGGAACGATAACGCATATGGAGCAATATGTCACTAAGAGCAAGTATATAGAATATAAGAAAAATGGATTTAGAGAAGATAGAAAATGAGAGAAAAAGTGAGAAAAAGGACTCGAGCCTCGGATTTTACCCCGAGAAGCCTACGTAGCCTATTAAGGCATCAAAGTCCACGTAGTTCGCATACGAATGAGGGTGGGGTTTAACCCATAAATCCAAATGGAGAAATCTCTTATTTGTAAGTGTGTGTGTGTGTGTGTGTAGAAAAAGTGTTTTAGTTGTGAGAAAAGTGTGAAAAAGGTGTGAGAATCCCTACTTGGAATTTATGAGCAAACCCTCTTTTTCTTCCTTTTTGGGTTTTTTATTTATATGAAAATAGGAGATGTGAAATAATACTAGATAAAAAGTATATTTATGATGTGTGAGATGAGATAATAAAAGCGCTAAGTAAGAAAACACGTTATTGCAAATTTAAGAGAATTTAGGAGAGAGTTTGATAAAGTTGGACCTTCCTGGAGACCTTGAGCTTGATCTTCAACGTTGGGGAGCAGCCCTTGAGCTTGGCTGGCGATGGAGAGTGGTTAATTCATCAAGTTTGATGAAACGGATGATGAAAATTGGAAGTGAAAAAGGGGTTTGGAAGTTGAAATCACGCTGCCTTCGAGAGAGGTTTTTGGGATTCGTTTAGAGAGATTTCTATCAGATCTGGGCTCTCCTTGCAAATGAGGCCAAAGCCTCATTTTATAGGCCCAGGGGACTACCGATCGACCCTGTCATGGCACTGCCAATCGGCAGGTGCCGATAGGCAGGGTCTGGGACCTGCCATTTGGCAGTGCGCCTCAGGCTTTTTCTAAAAATTCGCTGCTAGGGCAAACCGTTGGTCATAATCACGCACGGGGCATACCGTTGGAAAGGTAATTTAGAGGTCTTCGAAAGTCCCTTGGACCACTATCGAGTTCAGGAGTTTACTTTGGGTCAAATGTGGCTCGGAAGCGTTTGTCGGTTCGCTGGACGGGGAATTGTTCGGACGCAAATGGATCGTTCGTCCACATGGTAAGTCTGAATCGCACACGGGGCATACCATTGGAAAGGTTAGGAGATGTACTTAGACATTCCAAAAAGTTTGACCCAGTTTGGAGAGCTGACTTTGGTCAACCGGGCCTGGGAAGCGCTCGATGGCTTCCCGGAGTCAAACAGATCATTCATCCGCATGGAAAGTCAAAATTATGCACGGGATGGACTGTTGGAAAGGGTATTTAGTTCCCTTCGAAGATTCATTAAGCCTTGGTCGAGCTAAAGAGTTGACTTAGGTCAAACAGAGGCCAGGAGCGCCCGGTGGCCTCTAGGTCAGGTTTCGGATGCAAACGGCACGTTCGTCCTCATGGTAAGTCGGAATCGCGCACGGGGCAGACCGTTGGAAAGGGTATTTAGTGACCTTCGAAGATTCATTGAGTCTCGGTTGAGACGAGGAGTTTGACTTTTGGGTCAAACGGAGCCGGGGGTGCCCGATGGCTTCCAGGTCAGTACTCGGAACGTGACCTGGGTCTGCGATGATGAGTGGAGGTACTAGGGACCTAAGGAGAGTTAGGGGGTAACAGAGTGAGGTGTCTTCAAAATTCTTGTTGGTGACTGGAGAGGTGCGAGTGGACTCACAACTTGTAGCCATTACTTCATGGATGTCATATCGTCGCAATCTGATGGCGGTGATATTGGCGGAGATTTTGAATGGCCTGGATGCCTGGAGAGAAGATCGTTCCGACTTTTTAAGGGGTAGCCCTGTAATGCTATTCATGTGGTTGTCTGAAAGATTCCACTTGTCAACTCCTCCAGAATATCCTTTATCGGTTGTACCCAACTTCTTTTCGCGCTACTTCATCCGCATGGGCCTGTATGTTGAGAACTAGGAGAATTGGCTTGTGGAGCATGGGGCTTGTGGGCTGTATTGGTCAGTTACTTGGTGGGGACAGTTGCAGCCTATTCTGAAGCTAGGAGATTATTCATATGTGCGGCTGGTTGACCTCTTTTTATTTCCCTTGGCGACTTTTGCGCCAATTTGGCTGGGCGCAGGTCGTGCCCCCTCGGACCTCAAATTTCTTTCCGGTAGAAGATTTGACTAAGCGTCTGCATCTGTTGCTTGGATCTCTGTGGAAAAATCGGCGTCCATCGACCCGTCCCTCTCAGTCTGTTGGGAAGGTTTGCCATGTCCCCAAAGATTATATGAAGTGGTTGTGGAGGAAAGTAGTCAGCAAGATGTTGGCAGTAGAGGCTGGACAAATATGGTTTGTTTTATCTGACTCCATGGAAGGGGGTGTTATTGTCTTTTCAAAGATGGTTAAGGCTCATCGGTCTATGGAGTGTTTGAGGCATTCCATTCAGGCAGGAGAAATTTGGGATCCTCAGGATGTAGATGATGAGGGTGCAGGCTCTTCTGGTAATTGTGGGTAGGACTCCTGGGGAGTTTATTTATGTAACAGATGTGGGGGATTTTATCTGGTTTTTATGGTAGTAGGGGGAAGGAGTTATCTGCTCCTTTTTCTTATATAATATGTACTGTAGTTTCTTATTAATGAAATAAACAAGTTTCTGATCATCCAGTTGTGCCTTTCGATGAATTTTGCATTTTGAATTATCTACACCGATTGCTAAGGTATACATAATCCTTTTGTTCAATTAGATGTTTAGAATGAACTACCGTTCTCGGGGATAAGAAAGGAATATATTTTTGTGAAAAAAGGGGCCGTGCTCATGCTGGATGTATGAGCTGCCTACGTACCTCTGGGGTTTTTTTTTGAAAAGTTTTAAAAATGGTTTTTTGTTGAGGATCAGGCCCACGTAGTTCTGGGTTGAGGGAAATGAAGAGTTTTTTTTAATAGAAAGGGGATGAGAAGAGTCGTAGCGCACCGAGATTTTGGACTAGGGGTAAAATTTATTGAGACGGTCCAGATGGACTGGATGGGCCATCTCTTCCCCATCCAGGTCAGTGAGCATGGAGGCACCACCAGACAAGATCTTCTTCGTGATGTACTGGCTGCTCCAATTGGGTTTGAATTTTCCTCTGGGGTCCCAAATGGGTTCTATCATCTCCTTGAGGACTAAATCCCCCTCCCGGACACCGCGGTCCTTGACTCTTTTATTGAACGATCGCACTATTCGGCGATGGTATCCCAGTATGTGATAAAGAGCTTTTAATTTTCTTTCATCTAGGAGGGATAGCTCATCAAGACGACCTTGGCACCAGTCTTCTTCACTAACCTTGCTTTCGAGAATGACGCGTAGTGAGGGTATTTCTAGCTCCACAGGTAGGACTGCTTCCATGCCGTAGACCAGGGAGTAAGGGGTATCCCCAGTAGAGGTTCAGATCGAGGTTCGATAGCCCCAGAGGGCGTATGGGATCCGGTCGGCTCAGTCTCTAAAACTTTCGATCATCTTACTGATGATGGATTTGAGGTTTTTGTTGGTGGCTTCAACTGCACCATTGGTCTGAGGTCGGTAGGGAGAAGATTTATGTCTCTGAATCCCATACTCGTTGACAACTTCTGTGACTTCTGCCTCGAAGTGCAAACCATTATCTGACACTAGCTCGTGCGGGATCCCATATCGGCAGATGATATTTTTCTTGATGAACTTGGCCACCTTTTTGGAATTTAATACTGCGTATGACTCAGCTTCGACCCATTTGGTGAAGTAATCGATGGCAACCAGGATGAACTCATGCCCGTTTGACGCTTTTGGTGTAACCTTCCCTATGATGTCGATACCCCAGGTGGAAAATGGCCAGGGAGAAGTCATGTTGTATAATTCTCGCGAAGGCAAGTGTTGAAGATTGGAGAACTGTTGACATTTAGGGAATCTCTGAACATAGGCGGTGCTATCCTGGGCCATGGTGGTCCAGTAGTAGCCTTGTCGGATGATCTTTTTGGCAAGCATGTGACCGTTCATGTGAGGTCCGCATTCCCCGCTGTGGATTTTCTGCATTATCTTTTCAATGTCAGCCCCTGCGATATAGTACAAATGAGTTCCATCAAAATTTCTCTTGAGTAGTGATTTATGACAGATGATGTACTGGACGGCCAGCCTTCGGAGGGTAGCTCGGTCGTTCTTGTTTGAACCCTCGGGATACTTACCATGTTTGAGGAGGCACCATATATCATAGTACCAGTAATTGACTAGCTCAGGATCTTCTGTGGTGACAAGATCAATATGGTAATAATGGGTTGGTTTGTCTTGCTTTTGAACTAGGAAGGGGGTCATTGTTATTCCCTCGGGCATGTCGACCATGGAGGCCAAAGTAGCGAGAGCACCGGCTAGGTTATTCTTTGCTCGGGGTAGGTAATGGAAGGTGATATCTTGTAATTGGGAGGCTAACTCTTCTAATTGGGCATGAAAGGGTTGGAGCTTTTCGTCCTTGACTTTCCACTTTCTGAGCATTTGACCGATGATAAGGGTAGAATCATCGTATACATCAAGGTGTTGAATACTTTTCTTAAGAGCGACCTTGAGGCCCACTGTGCATGCCTCGTATTCTGTCATATTGTTGATGCAAGGTAAACCCAATTTTATGGCGATAGGAGTGTGGGAGTCATCCGGGGCGACCAGGAGTATCCCAATGCCATATCCTTTTTTGTTGGCAGCACCATCGAAGAACATTTTCCATCGGAGGCAGTCTGGAGTGGTGCAGAGGACATTTTCATCTGGGAATTCGGAGATCTAGACATCTGTTTCTTCTACAGGGTAGTCAGCGAGGTAGTCAGAGATGGCTCTTCCTTTAATGGCTTTCTGTGAGACGTACACGATATCGAACTCGGTTAGGAGCATCAACCATCGGGCCATTCGACTGGATAAGGCGAGTTTTTTGAGCAGGTATTTGATGGGATCAATTCGGGATACAAGTTTAATGGGGAAGGCGAGCATGTAGTGTCGTAACTTTTGGGTGACCCAGACAAGCGCGACGCATGCTTTTTCTAAAGCAGTGTAGTTGACCTTGTACCCGACCAATTTGCGACTGGCATAATAGACGGCTCTTTCTTTGTGAGAGTCTTCAAGTTATTGGGCTAGCAAATCCCCGGCTGTAGTGTCGGTTATGGTTAGGGATAAGAGCAAAGGGAGACCAGGCTGTGGTGGCATGAGAACTAGAGGTTGGGTTAGGTATTGTTTGATTCGGTCAAAAGCTTCTTGGCAGACCTCGTTCCAAATCTTGATTGAATCCTTTCGGAGGAGCTTGAAGATTGGTTTGCAAATGGAGGTTAGCTGGCTGATGAACCTGATGATATATTGTAATTTCCCAAGGAAACCTCGAACTTCTTTCTCTGTTCGGGGAGGTGGCATCTCAAGTATGGCTTTCAGCTTGGCGGGATCTGCTTCTATCCCCTTCTCACTGACCATAAATCCTAAGAGTTTTCCCTTTGTAACGCCGAAAATGCACTTCTGTGGATTAAGTCGCATCTGATACTGTCGCAGTCGTTCGAAGAACTTCTGGAGAGTGCGAATATGACCTTCTCTAGTTTTGGACTTGATAATCATGTCATCCACGTAAACCTCGACCTCTTTGTGAATCAGATCATGCAGGATGGTTGTGGCGGCCCTTTGGTAAGTAGCCCCAGCGTTCTTGAGATCGAATGGCATAACGGTGTAGCAAAAGGTCCCCCATGGGGTGATGAATGCGGTTTTCTCTTTGTGTTCGGGGTGCATCTTGATTTGGTTGTATCCAGCAAATCCATCGATGAATGACTTGAGAGCATGACTGGTTGTGTTGTCCACGATCATGTCAATGTTGGGTAGCGGATAATCATCCTTCGGAGAGGCTTTGTTTAAATCTCGGTAATCCACACACATTCGAACCTTTCCTCCTGCTTTTGGTATAGGTACAATGTTGGCTAGACATGTGGGATATTCGATTACTCGAATGAAACCCACGTTCAACTGTTTGACCACCTCTTCTTTGACCTTGAGCGACCATTCGGTGCGAAGCTTTCTCAATTTTTGTTTAACTGGTTTGGCATCTGGGAGAGTGGGGATCTCGTGCTGAGCTATTTCGGGGTCAATACCGGGCATGTCGTCATAGGACCATGTGAAGACGTGCACTAATTCCTTTAGCAATTCTTCAAGTTGTGCGCGCTCATGCTCATCAAGGGTGGCCCCTATCCTAATCTCGCGCAGTTGGCTACTAGGACCGAGATTGATAACAACAGTCGCTTCTTCATTAACTTGAACGCGGTTATGTTATTTGTTATTAACCTTATTTAAATCAGTTAAGAATTGTTCATTTGCAAAATCATCATCATCAAAAGTTTGATTAGAATTTACATAATTAATGTAAGGCATAGCAAGATACTCAAAATCTTCGTTTATTTCATTGATAGGAAAAACAGCATTGAGAACCTCGTCAAAAGAGGTATCGATTACATTTGAGCAAGGATGAACAACAGTAGAAGAAATAGGGTATACATTGGGGTTAGGGGAGACTTCAAGAGGTAGAACTGGTACAGCATGCCAGTTGAGGAGAGGTGTATCAGTATCTTTGATCAGACGAGAGGGGTCTAGTGATGTAGTGCTCGAATGAACCATGCAAAGAGCCAGCCCCAATGTCTGCAGGTTGAAGGAATCTTCGGAGTCACTTTCTTCAGTCTCTTAAGTATCTTTAATAAGCGGTTGTACGCGGCGTGGGAAACTCTCAGCCCATGGGTATCTATCCTGGAAAAAGATCTCCATTCCAGGCTTCATCTTCTTGTCTGTCCGGTCATACCACAGTTCTGGAAAGCCGCAAAAGGGGAAGTCTTCGCCCTCTTTGATAAATCGTCCATTTAAGGAGTCTCCTCAGATAGTTCGGATGCAGTCTAACCTTCTCTTTGTTCGAGTCTGGCAGATCATTCTGAGCTCTGGTTTTGATGGTTGATATCCCAAGACGCAAGGAGGGAAAGCTTTCTTCAGTTCGATGGGCTCAAGTATCCCCTGTTGCCTTTGTCCTAGCCCCAGTCCGGGCATGAAGTGAATGTTTCTGAACATCTGAATCACATTGACATTGTCTTGAGTGTCGTATTCTGGACAGATCCTTTCTTTAAAATCGTCCCCTACCGGGAGTAGGGATGGCTCAACTCAGAATCCTGATAGAAGCATATCATTTGACCCATACTGTATCTCAAGAATTGGACTGTTGGTGTTTGCACCCTCGGCGCTACCGTCATCACCCAAGATGGTGATGACTCGCCCATCGGAGAATAACTTCAATTTCTGATGGAATGAGGAAGAGACACCCTTTATACTCTGGAGCCAGGGTCGTTCGAGCAACAGGTTGAAACAGGCTGGGATATCAATGACTTGGAACTCGATGACATAGTTTATAGGTCCAACCCCTATTGTAAGTTTTATGGATTATCGTAGGCACACACGGCAGCGGAGGTTGGAGCGAGGTCACTTTCTTTCATACCTAGACATTTGAAGGTTCTCAGTGGGCATACATTTAAAGCGGATCCGTTATCAACGAGAGAAAGTGGTACCACCTTCCCCATAATTTCGACGGAGATTTTGAGTGCATAGTTGTGATTCAGCCCAATTTTGGGGGTTTATTCTTCAGAAAAGGACAACATTCGGGTGGAGGTCAAAGATCCGACCAAATTTACCGCTTCTTCTGGTGTGGTAGAAGGAGTAACTATAGGTCCAGTGAGCAACTTGATTAAAGCATTTTTGTGCAGCTGGGAAGACATGAAAAGCCCCCATAGGGTGATGTTAGCTTGAGTTTTCTTCAGTTGATCGAGGATCTTGCTCTCCTCGAGGGTCATTTCTAGCATAGGAAGGTTTTTAACTCCCTTCCCCTTGTCATTTGCTGGTAGTGAGCTCGAAATTTGGTAATGTCTCCCAGATCTGGTCATGTGATTACTGAAGAAGGGAAAAACTTAAATCCAGTTTCTTCATCGATCTCAGGTTGTTCTGCCACCCCATCTATTTCTCTGAGGAGTTCCTCAAATGATATCATCCCACATAAGTCGGCTACTGGACCAGTTCTTTCTGAAACTTGTTCTTCGCTCGAATCTTCGAATTCTTCCCCCCATCCGGTGGTAACAATTCTGTTTTCCCTTGTGAAGTCAATGCATTCCACGACTTCAGCGGCCTCTTCGTATAGGTCTTCCCATTATGTGGGGATGTGTAAGGGTGAAGGGACCAGGTGCCCTTACAGCTTCAAAGCACCAAATAACTCGGTGATACTACAAATGTTGTTGGTTTGCCTGAATACTTTCGCCATGATCTGGACAACATTATCTAAGCAGACTTCTTCAGTTGGTACCATCCACCTATCTAATTCTCGGGCCCATTTTTGTGTTTCCAAAAATAACATACTAAACCTCTGGTAGTCGATAATCATCTGTGAGGGCAATTTCTGCCCGAACTCTAGGAGTTGGTTCAACACATCTGATAATTCCATACTTTCGCTTTCAGAACAGGTCCGGACAGTGATGCATGCCCTGGTAAGGAGTGACAGTGCCTGATCAGTGGGGCTAGTAGGGTGTAGGAGGAAATATGGGCAAAGTTGTTTAGGAAGGTCTAAGGGTGTGATCTGGGTTAACGGATCAAAATTCAGGTTTTCTTCATAGAAGATGGCATTGGTGTGATTTGGGAGTGGGTTATGAGTAGTGTTTAGTTTAGGATTGGCTAGTGGGGCGATGGTACCCCGGTCAATGAGGTCTTGGATTATGTTTCAAAGGTGGAAGGATTGGTCGGTGGTATGGCCAGCAGTTTGGTGAAAGGCGCAATGAGCATCGGTCTTGAAATTTCTGGGAAGTGGATTGGGTAATGGACGTGGATCCAGGGGCTTTATAAGGTTTCGGATTAACAGGGCTTCGTAAACTTTGGAGAGGGGAGCATGAAGCTCAGTGTATTCCCTTCAGACGGGAGCAGGGCGGCTTTATGGTGCCCATGATGTGGTTGGTTGAGAGATGTTGTTGATGGTTGAGACCGTAGCATTGGCAGGCTTGTCATATTTTTTGGGGGTGAACTGTCCGAACACCTTTTCGGTTCAACTTCTGTTTTGGCAAGACCTTCCTCGATTTCTACTCCTGCTTCTCTGAGAGCTTGAAAGTGGGGGTAGTATTGTCCTTCTATGGTTGCTCGGACATGGGGTAAGAAATTCTTCTTCACTATGTTGACCTGTTGTTCTTCAGATGGCCGATTGGTCATGGTAGCTGCTTTTTCCCTCCATCGGGCTATAAAGTTACTATCTGATTCTCCAGAGTTTTGTTTGAGCAGCTCTAAATCACGGTGGGTGACCTCGAGCTCTTCGTTGTATTTGTACTGCGACATGAATTCTCGGGCTACATCCTCCCAGCTACGGATTCTGGATTCCTCAAGAGATAAAAACCATCGGAGGGCACTGTCCTTCAAAGTTTGTTGAAATATATGGGCCATCACCTCTTCAGAAGCCCCTAGGAGAGTCATGGAATGGTGATAACTGCGAAGGTGAACAATTGGGGGGACACTCCCCCTGAACTTCTCGATATTTGGCATCTTGAACTTCTCGGGTAACCTCGCTTTAGGATAAGGAGACATATGGGTGTAATCCATGTAATTTCCAGAGATCCTGACTTGGTCAAACTTCTTGGTGAGCATCTTAAGATATTCTTTGACTTTGCTCAACTCCTCCTCCTTCGGATCATCAACCACATGCAAGTTAGCCATAGGCTGGGCAATGTTTGGCATTGGAAGCTGGGCAGGCGGCGGCCCATTGGCAGGAGGGGCACGTGGAGCGTGCTGATATTCTTCCGGGACCCATATGGGCTCGGGTGGACCCATAGCATGAGGGAACAGGGCCTCGGGCTCTTGAGTCATAGGAACTTGGTTTCGTTGCATTTCTCGGACCTCATCTTGGAGGTTGTCAGTATTGGCCATGAGCTGAGCTAGGAATGTCGACATATCCGGTTGTATGACCGGTGCTTGATCTTCATTATCCATAGAAGATGGATGGATTTCGGATTCAGAAGAAGTAGTAGAGGAACGTATGAAACTCCAGGGTGATTTGACTGAAGACCTAAGCCAATAGGGAACCAGGCCAAGGGCGTGCGATCGACCTGAGAAGGCGGAGGATAAGATTTATTTTTGGGAGAAAAAAAAGGAAGAAATTATTTTTTGGTTTTTTGATAAAGAAGGGAGAAATGTTTTTGGATTTTTGATAAAGAAGGGAGAAATGTTTTTGGAGACGGAACTCAGCATGATTATTATGATTATTATGTTCTCACTTGAATTTAATTCTCCTAAATGCAATGCCGGACGGGACCCGAGCCTGGAAAAGTGGGGGTCTTAATATATGCAAAGCTACGTTTGGACTTGTAACCAGGCACGCGGACAGGGTCCCGTTTTAAAAAATGCCCAAAAATTGGGCGGTAGGTCGACCCGGAATTTCTGCAGAGTTTCGGATCGAAACCGGCAATCTAAAGTGCGTGTCCTAAGTTTGACACCTATATGTGGGTATGCAGTTGGTTGGGTGAATTGGCATGGGTTCCCCCCTTTGGCGTGACTTCCACGATATACGTCTTGCTCTTGCGGGCAATCGGTACGTGTGGACAAGCCATTTCATATACCTGAGTGTACGTGAATCGTCTCACCATATACCTCGTGGGGATGGTACGTGTGAGAGAAAATTCGATATACTCGGCGTACGTGAACGAATTCCCTGCGATATACATCCCATCATGACTTCGGTCAAGCGATACGATGCGGGGGAACCGTTCGATATACGTCGAAGGTACTTGGCCAATGGAAGGTGAGAGTCATATCGCTTAGGATAACTGTGAACTTCCGGACCAGCGCCCATTACGAAGTGACCCTCCAGTTACTGGGTAAAATTTAGTCAATATCAATGCTCTTTGGTGATATCGTGTGAATCATGCATGATTCTCTTATTAGTATCTTATGTTGAGAATGCCTTTCTTGATTATGCCAAAAGAGGGAGCCAAGTACAAGTACCCAAAAAGGTACACCAAGTATGGATGGATGATGGGTGCAACATGGGGATACACATGTGATCCTAGGTGCACGTGGTGTGAAGTGTACATGGAGAATTTTCTACAAGTGTGTGAATATAAGTATAAGCATGGGATATACATGTGAGAAAGGGGAACATGCAGATATGGGGGGGGGGGGGGGGACATAAACATATATAGCATCCATGTAAATAGAGTCAAGCCTTCAAAATAAATAAGTCACCAGCGGAGTCGCCACTGTGGCCATTCCCCGATCCCCGTCCACGGAGGGAGAAAGGGATCCTTCGGGTCCCGCGCGTCCCCTCTCTCGTGATAGCGCTTAGGCCGGCGTCGATTTTGTGAGGTGTGAAAAATGTAGAGAGATTCAGCGTCGCCAGTTCATTTTACTCAAAACAGACAAAAGAAAAAGGGGCAGCCACCCCGAAGGATGGATTCCAAAGACATACTGGTGCGTGCGAAACCAAAATGATTTGAAAAGGGTTCGGAGGCTTAGTTACAAAATGGGAAGGTGTTAGGCACCCATTCCGCCATTTCGGTCTCTCATGGATATTTTCTGTTTTCCTTTATATTTCCCCCCATGATATGTGTGCATGTGTATATATAGAATGGCGGTAGGAATCCTCGACTTATATCATGGAAAAGATAAAGCGAGTCATCCATAGGAAGATATAAGAATAATATTAGAAAAATAAGATTTACGCGATTACCCCTACGTTGATCATTATAATGGAACGATAACGCATATGGAGCAATACGTCACTAAGAGCAAGTATATAGAATATAAGAAAAAAGGATTTAGAGAAGATAGAAAATGAGAGAAAAAGTGAGAAAAAGGACTCGAGCCTCGGGTTTTACCCCGAGACGCCTACGTAGCCTATAAAGGCATTAAATTCCACGTAGTTCACATACGAACGAGGGTGGGGTTTAACCCATAAATCCAAATGGAGAAATATCTTATTTGTAAGTGTGTGTGTGTGTGTGTAGAAAAAGTGTTTTAGTCGTGAGAAAAGTGTGAAAAAGGTGTGAAAATCCCAACTTGGAATTTATGAGCAAACCCTATTTTTCTTGTTTTCTGGGTTTTTTATTTATATGAAAATAGGAGATGTGCAATAATACTAGATAAATAGTATATTTATGATGTGTGAGATGAGATAATAAAAGTGTTAAGCAAGAAAACAAGTTATTGCAAATTTAAGAGAATTTAGGAGAGAGTTTGAGAAAGTTGGACCTTCTTGGAGACCTTGAGCCTGATCTTGAACATTGGGGAGCAGCCCTTGAGCTTGGGTGATGATGGAGAGTGGTTAATTCATCAAGTTTGATGAAAGGGATGATGAAAATTGGAAGTGAAAAAGGGGTTGGGAAGTTGAAATCACGCTGCCTTCGAGAGAGGTTTTTGGGATTCGTTTAGAGAAATTTCTATCAGATCTGGGCTCTCCTTTTAAATGAGGCCAAGGCCTCCTTTTATAGGCCCAGGGGACTGTCAATCGGCCCTGTCATGGCACTGCCTATCGGTAGGTGCCGATAGGCAGGGTCTGGGACCTACCATTTGGTAGTGCGCCTCAGGCTTTTTCAGAAAATTGGCCGCTGAGGGTAAACCGTTGGTCAGAATTGCGCACGGGGCAAACCGTTGGAAAGGTAATTCAGAGATATTTTAAAGTCTTTCGACCTCTCCCGAGTTCGGGAGTTGACTTTGGGTCAAATGTGGCTCGAAAACGTTTGTCGGTCCGCTGGACGAGGATACGTTCGGACGCAAATGGATCGTTCGTCCGCATGGTAAGTCTGAATTGCGGACGGGGCATACCATTGGAAAGGTTAGGAGATGTACTTAGTCATTCCAAAAAGTTTGACCCGGTTTGGAGAGTTGACTTTGGTCAACCGGGCCTGGGAAGCGCTCGGTGGCTTCCCGGAGTCAAACAGATCGTTCGTCCGCATGGAAAGTCGGAATTGCACATGGGACGGATCGTTGGAAAGGGTATTCAGTGACCTTCGAAGATTCATTCAGCCTTGGTCGAGCTGAAGAGTTGACTTAGGTCAAACAGAGGCCGGGAGCGCTCGGTGGCCGCTAGGTCAGGTTTCGGACGCAAACAGCGCGTTCGTCCTCATGGTAAATCGGAATCACGCACGGGGTGAACAGTTAAAAAGGGTATTCAGTGCCCTTTGAAGATTCATTGAGTCTCGATAGAGACAAGGAGTTTAACTTTTCGGTCAAACGGAGCCGGGGGTGCCCGATGGCTCCAGGTCAGTACTCGGGACGTGACCTGGGTCTGCAATGATGAGTGGAGGTACTAGGGACCTAAGGAGAGTTAGGGGGTAACATAGTGAGTTATCTACAATCCAAATGTTCAAGAATATGCACTTCATGCCCGGACTTGGGCTGGGATAATAAGGGATAATTGAACCTATTATGTTGAAGGAGGCCTTTCCTCCTTGTGGCTTGGGCTATCAACCATCAGAAGAAGAACTCTGATTGATCCATCAGCCTCGATTGAAGAGAAAATGCACCACAACTATCCCAAGAGATTCCTTAAATGAAAGATTCATCAGAGAGTGTGAAGATTTCCCCTTCTGCGGCTTCCCTGAACCTTGGTATGACCCTGTAGACAAAAGGATGAAACCATGAATGGCGATCTTTTTTCAAGACAGCTACTCGAGAGTCGAAAGTTTCCAACTCTGCGTGCAACCACTCACTGAGGAGACCATAGCTGATATCGGGGATTATGAGGATAGCGACTCCGAGGACTCTTTGAACTTACATATACTGGGGCAGAGACTCTGCATGATCCACTTAGGGACTACATCATCCGATCCATCCTACCTCATCAAAGATATCGATGCACCTCTTCTAAACTAGCATGCTGCACCTGTGCCACCTGCTGATATTCAACCAAACCCTGATGTTTGCCCCCTTTCCCCTATATTTGTTTCCTCTCACTTTAATATAATCAAGACCTCCTTTGATGAGGTTCTCAATGCTATTTTTCCTATCAATGAAATAAACGAATATTTTGACTATCTTGCCGTGCCTTACATTAATTGTCTTGATTCTAATTAAACTCTTGATGATGATGACTTTGCAAATGAATAATTTTTAACTGATCTAAATAAGGTTAATAACAAAGAACATAACCGCGTTCAAGTTAATGAAGATGAAACTGTTGTAATTAATCTCGGTTCTACTAGCCAAATGCACGAGATTAGGATAGGGGCCACCCTTGATGAACATGAACGCATGAAACTCGAAGAGATACTGAAGGAATTCGTGGATGTATTCGCATGGTCCTATAATGATATGCCCGACATTGACCCTGAGATAGCACAACATAAGATTCCAACTCTCCCAAAATGTAAACCAGTCAAACATAAGCTGCAAAAGCTCCGCATCGAATGGTCATTCAAAGTAAAAGAAGAAGTAGTCAAGCAACTGAACGTGGGTTAAATTCGTGTGATCGAATATCTCACATAGCTAGCCAATAACGTACTTATGCCAAAATTAAGAGGAAAGGTCCGTATGTGTGTCGACTACCGAAGGATGATTAATCGCTACCCAACATCGATATAATTATGGACAACACAACCAGCCATGCTCTCAAGTCATTCGTTGACAAATTTTTTGGATATAACCAGATCAAGATGCACCCTAATCATTGAGAGAAAATCAGATTCATGACCCCTTGAGGAACCTTTTGCTATACTGTCATGCCATTTGGTCTAAAAAATACAAGGGCTACCAACCAAAGGGACGCCACAACCATTCTCCATGATCTCATATATACAAGGAAGTCGAGGTCTATGTAGATGACATGATTATCAAGTCCAAGACTAAAGAAGGTCGTGTTCCTGCTCTTCTGAAATTCTTTGAACGACTGCGACAGTACCAAATGCGGCATAACCCACATAAATGTGTCTTCGGCGTTACCAAAGGAATTACTATTGGGATTCATGGTCAGTGAGAAAGGGATAGAAGCAGATCCTGCCAAGCTAAAAGCCATACTTGACATGCCACCTCCCCGAATGGAGAAAGAAGTCCGACGATTCCTTAGGAAATTTTAGTACATCAGTCGATTCATCGGCCAATTGACTTCCATCTGTGAACCCATCTTTAAACTCTTTCGAAAAGATTTGACCAGGGTCTGGAATGAAGCTTGCCAAGAAGCCTTCGATCGAATTAAGCAATACCTAACCCAACCTTCAGTGCTTATGCCACCGCAACCTGGTCTTCCCTTACGCCTATACCTAATTGTGACCGATACTGCAACCGAGGCTTTGCTAGCTCAATACCTTAAAGAAAGCCGCAAAGAAGATGCCATCTACTTTGCCAATTGGAAATTATCCGGTTACGAAGTTAACTACACCACCTTGAAGAAGGCATGTGTAGCTCTTATCTGGGTTACCCAAAAGTTACGGCACTACATGCTCGCCTTCCCCATTAGACTCGTTCTTAGGTGGATCCCATCAAATCCCTACTCCAGAATACCATACCGCCCTATCCAACCGAATGGACCATTAGTTGAAGCTTCTAGTCGAGTTTGATATCACCTATGTCACATAGAAAGCCATGAAAGGAAGAGCCATCTCTAACAACCTTACTTACTAGCTTATGGAAGAGGCCGATGTCTGGATTTATGAATTCCTAGACAAGAATACCTTTGTGCCTCCCACGAAGATCTTCGATGGCAAATGTTCTTTGACGGCACTGCCAATAAAAACGGATATGGAATTAGGATTCTCCTAATCGCCCCTGATGACTCCCATACTCCAAATGCCATCAAATTGTATTTCCTCTGCACCAACAACATGACAGAATATGAGGCATGCATGGTAGGCCTCAAAGTTGACCTCAAGAAAGGAATTCTATACCTTGTTGTCTACGGGGATTTAGCCCTCATCATCGGTCAAGTACTCAGAAAATGGAAAGTTAAGGATGATAAACTCTTGTCCTTCCATGCCCACCTTGAAGAACTGGCTTCCCAATTCTAAGAAATCACCTTCCACTACCGGCTGTAACACCCCGCCTAATTAAATATCGGGTGGCCAGTTCCATACCAAATTAAAACAGAATATACAATTGGCTCATTCTTAGCATCACTGTCGAAAACTTTTACAACTCACCCAATACCCAATTAATCCGGTGTTAAAAACTTTCCAAATTTTAATTTCAACAAAAAACATTTTTAGTTTAAGAATAACACAACACATTTTATTCTACAACACTTATAACTGAACATATAACACATAAGAATTTAAATGCAATTGGAATAAACATTCCCACATAATAATCCAATACAATAATCCCAACAATATTAAATGTATTAAAATGACACAAATATAATAGTATTTGACTCAGATAAAAACGAGAAAACTGAATTCCTTTGGGCGACATACCCTAACTAAAAGAATACTGTGAATCAAATGAAGATAGGCGGCAAAGCAATACTCCATATCTCCATAGCTTGGCATAATCCTCTAAAGCTGGCGTCCCTGCTGCTGGACACCTGATATAGAAGATACAATAGAAAAGAAAATATGCAAGGAAAGGGGGCAGAGACCGATTGAAAATGATTTTGAAAACAACAAGTATTTAACAAGTGCAATAAATCATTTATTATGTATATGTTAGTATCCTACTCTCACTTGCTATTATCACCTCTCATCTAGAGTGCACACTTAACGTTTCCTATTAACCTCCTAGTCAATGGTTCCTCTTCAATAATTTCCATAACATGATTCCATCCCATATCATAACCCCGCATGTCCCATACCATATGTCATATAATTATTCATATACGTTTCTCATTAACATGACTCGTTTCTCATTATTATGAATTAAGATTTTCAATTCTATAAGAATAAACATTCAGTAACTTAATTCCATGCTCTTTCTCTATTCACCATTATCTACAATTATCACACAGTAGATAGATTTAACCACTATATACATTCATTTAATTCATTATATATATATATATATATATATAATACGGCACCCCGAGTCACAACTATGGTGCAATGCATTACTCTGCTATCATGTCCCAGTATCGTTGGTCGCGAAATAGGGGACTAAAGTTTGGTAAGAATTCCTCGAACCACAAACATCAACACATAAATTGGAGGCGAACATAGTTCTCATACCCACGGGACACGCACATACCTACGTTCCCATAGTCAGCGGACTTATCAACTCCCCGATAAGTCTTTCATAGACCTATGTTCTCGAGCGACAAATCAAAGATCCCATGGATTCATCAGGATATGACTGCTCTCACGTGCAAACCTCCCGTCGATATCAAGTAATCTAGGTATGTCATACACATAATCATCAATCAATCAAATAGGTATTATCATACCTATAATATAATATCAATAAGGTAATCACACTACCCTAAGATAATTCCCATACGTAGCATTATATCTTTCAAATCCTACGTATTAAAATATCATGACTTATCAACTAAACCAACATCCTCGCATCGTATAACATCTCTCCACTCCCGACGTCGTTAAGGTTCATGCGCGGAACGTCTCGCAAAGCGAAATCCAAACAAGGAAATCTCCAATACACTACTACTTAACTTTGTTGATCGTGGAGGTCTGTCAACTTTAAATACGCAACCAAAATAACCTCATCCCCTTATTTCAATCAAATGTGGTTTGAACTCCCATCTATATCCAGGAGCCATCCCACTAAGCGCTTGTAATACACTCAGTCCTTACGCAATCAATAATGAGCTTAAACTCAGTCTTTGATGTTCAAATTGTAAACCTAAGGCTACCCAGGTGTTATATTAAATCTCCCCTACTGGACCTATCCTTAATTCTCATGGATACCAATTAGAATCCAACAAGTGCATCGATCAAACGAAATATCTTTGAATTCAATTAACATCATTCTTAATCAATTAAATCCCAATCACATTAATTCAAATCTCAACTAGGGCTTACTGATTTTCTCTAAGTCCCATAATATCCAATTAATAATCACCAAAGATCTACAAAAGGTTTGGGATAATAACGAAAATTAAAAAGAAACAACTTTAACAATCCTGGGGAGGTCGATCGATCGAAGGCAGGGGGTCGATCGATCGATCACTCAGGTCACAACCCAGTTTTTCTGCATTTCTTCTACTATGGGTTTCACCATTTTTATTCATTCTAACCTTCATATTATCAACCCAAACGACTTATAATCCTTACTACATGATGTTTCAACATATATAAATGATATCTAATGATTTGAACATCCTATAATCATCAAGAGTTTGAATTAAAAGCATGTTTATATCCTCTTTTTCCAGAAATTTATATGTATGATATCTTCAAGAATACACCTTTGATTCTCAGAATTTCTTCAACAGATTGATGAATGTTTCGTGGATTACTAACTACCTACAAAATGAGGTTTGATTCCTATATATTTTCAGATTCCATAAATCCATTAACAATTCTATCTTTTCATCTTCCAAACATGAAAAATCTCATCTTTTTATAACTATACTAACATGGACTATATACAAACTTAGATTGAAATTATCAAAAACTTGCCTCTAATGAAGATCTGATCCTTTGGAGTTGAATAACACAGGTGGTTCTCCCTTTTCCAGCCAACTTTCAGTGGTGGTTAGTGGTGGTGACCTTTGGTCTTCCTCCTTTCCAAGCTTCTCCTCTCCCAAGCAACCTTTCATTCTCTCTAGGAAGATGACTTCTCCATGTTATGTAGAAGAGATGAATGAACCCACGTTCAACTAATCTCCAAATACTTATAATAAGACAAAACCCGAAATCACTATTCATCCCCTTTGTAAAAATAACCAAAATGCCCTTTTGGGTTGTCTTTTCATTCCCAAATGACCCGAGACTCAAAACCAACATCCAAATAAACTTTTCTGACTATTTCAACCCTTCCGGATGCAACGACGCAGTCGAAACGACTATAAGGTCGATAAAAAAATAAGTTTCCTTTTTAATTTAACAAATTAGTCCCGACATGTCCCATACCGCGTCCGACTAAAAATTCAAATTACTGAATTAATAACTCACAGCAATATCAATAACATCACATTCATATATTACCTAAATATCTTTAAGTAATATTCAGAATCATACATTTTTAATATCCTCAATTTGGATAAAACCCAAATGAATTAATTTCTCATAAAATCCAATTAATCCATTAATTTAAAATATAACCCATTTTTAAAATTCATTTAAAATCACGGGGTATTACACCGACCTCGAACAAAGAGCAACCTAACTGATGCCCTTGACACCTTAGCCTCCATAATTGACATGCCCGAAGGAATAACCATGGCTCCATTCCTTGTCCAAAAATAAGATAAACCAACCCACTGCTACCACGTCGAGCTCTGCACATAGGAAGAAATCGAAATAGCCGACTGCTGGTACTATGATATTTGACGCCTCCTCAGATACGGTAGGTATCCCCAAGGAGCCGATAAAAAAGATCGAGAAACTATCCATAGACTGGCTGCCCAGTATATTATTTGTGATAAAGCGCCGTTTAAGAGAAACTTTGATGGAACCCATTTTCACTGCATCGCAAGGGCTGACATTGAAGAGATGATGTAAAAAATCCACAGCAAGGAATGCGGGCCCCACATGGACGGCCATATGCTCGCCAAAAAGATCATCCGATAGGATACTACTAGACTACCATGGTGCAGGACTGCACAACCTACGTGCTAAGATGTCTCAAATACCAACAATTCTCCAACTCACAGCATCTACCTCCACGAGAACTGTACAACATGACTTCTCCCTGGCCGTTTTCCACATGGGGCATCGATATCATAGGGAAAGTCACACCGAAGGCATCCGATGGGCATGAGTTCATCCTAGTCGCTATTGACTACTTTACCAAATGGGTCGAAGCCGAGTCATACGAAGTTCTGAATGCTAAGAAAGTGGCCAAGTTCATCAAGAAAAACATCATCGCCGATATGAGGTCCCACACGAACTAGTATTAGACAATGGCTTATATTTTGAGGCAGAGGTTACGAAAGTTGTCGACGAGTATGGAATTCAAAGACATAAATCCTCTCCATACCAACCTTAAACTTACGGAGCAGTTGAAGTAGCCAATAAGAATCTCAAAACCATCATCAGTAAGATGACCGAGAGTTTTCATGATTGGGCCGATAGGATCCCTTATTCCCTCTGGGGATACCGCACATCAATTCGAACCTCTACTAGGGTTACCCCTTACTCTCTAGTCTACGACATGGAAGCAGTCCTACCCGTGGAGCTAGAAATACCCTCATTGCGCATCATGCTTGAAAGTAAGGTCAGCGAAGAGGACTGGTACTAAAGCCGTCTTCACGATCTGACCCTCCTAGATGAAAGGAGATTGAAAGCTCTATATCACATACAAGGGTACCATCGCCGTATAGAGCGTCTTTCAATAAGAGAGTCAAGGATCGCGGTGTCCAAGAGGGGGACTTAGACCTTGAAGAAATAGTAAAGCTTATCTGGGACCCTAGAGGAACATTTAAGCCCAATTAGAGCGGCCACTACATTGTGAAGAAGATCTTGTCGGGTGGCGTCGATGTGCTCACAGACCTCGACGGGGAATAAATGGTGCATTCGGTCAACCTGGACCATCTCAAGAAATTCCACACCTAGTTCGAAATCTCGGCGCGCTACGACTCTTCTCATCTCCCTTCTATTCTAAAAAAATATATCTTGTTTTCCTCTTACCCAGAACTACGTGGGCCTGATCCTCTAAAAAACATTTGAAAAAAGAATTTCAAAATTTTTCAAAACCCTTAGAGGTGCGTAGGCAGCTCATTCGCTTCACATGATCTTGACGCCCTTCTTTTTCACAAAATACTATTCTTTTCTTATACCCGAGAAAGACAGTTCCACTTAACATATACATGAACAAAAGGATTATGTAAGCTTTAGAGATTGGTATAGATAATTCAAAATGCAAAAAGTCATCAAATGGCACAACTAGAGGATTAAAAACTTATTTATTTCATTATCTGAAATTTTTGTATGATTACATCGGCGTAAGGAGTCAAATGACTTCCCTTGCCAATACTACACCTACTAAAAAAAACTCAGATAATAACAAGCCCCACTATTCCTGAAAATCACTCCAATTATTCCCACAAAACACAAAAACAATACCTATTACAAAAAGCTTCACAAAACCCTTCCCACAGTTTCTAGAGGAACCAACACCATCATCACTTACATCCTGGACTCCCCAAGCCTCCCCTGCATGAATGGAGTATCACAGATGCTCCAAGGAGCGATAATTTTGAACCAACTTGGGGTAGACCACAATGCTCGCCTCCATGGTGTCAGATATCGCAAACCACATTTGAACCGTCTCCCCAACCATCATCCTGACCATTACCTTCTTCCACAACCACTTCATGTAGTCCCCAGAGATGTCCCAGACTCGCCCAGTAGACTGAGAAGGATGGATCGACGGACGATGATTCTCCCACCGAGAACCAAGCCGTATGCGCATACACTATGTCCGTTCCTCCACAAGAAAGAAGTTTGGTGCATCGGTGGCATAATTTGCTCCTAACCATATTGGCACAGTAGTTGCCTGGGAAGGTAGAGAGAGGTCTGGCTGAGTCCAACCAGTCTGACGTACTGGTACTCTCCAAGCTCCAGAATGGGCAGCAACTCCCCCCAACAAGGCACAGACCATCGTAAGCCTTGCGTCCCATGATCTACAAAATAATTCCCCCAACTCTTAATGTCCAGTCCTATGCTAATGAAATAGCACGAGAAGAAGTTTTGCACCGCCAATAAAGGAAACACAGTTGCGACCGCCATACTAAACCTCTCTGACAGCCACATAAATAGCATTACATGGCTCCCTCTCAGAAAGTCAGAACGACCCTCCCGCCAGGCATCCAGTCCATTCAATGTCTATGCCAATATCACCACCATAGGATTGCGATGGTATGGCATCCAAGAAATAATAGAAGCCAGTTGGGTGTCCACCAGTGTCTCCCCAGTCACCAATAGAACTTTAGAAATAATGTCTAGGATGATGGCCTCAGCATATCCAGCGTCACCCACGTCCTGCGAATGCACGGACTGTAACACTGCCGGGAGGAAAATCATTCCCCCTGTAACCAAGGGCCTAGCCGCCAAAGGCAAAATATGAAGAAGCCCAACCAACAATTCCTTGGGAGAATGGGAAAACTCAGGCAAAGCCGCAACAACGCTGGGATTTATCCCCAGTATGGCAGAAAATTCCTCGTAGGTAAGGGAAATCTCATTCGAGCCGAAGTGAAAAACGTGATCCTTGAGTTACCAAAACTCGACAGTTACCATCAGCATGTTCCACTTAATGGGCCGGTTGCACCATAAAGAGACTCGCCACATGTGAAAGGCATCACAATCAACATTGTAAGAACACTTTGCTTCCAAGACTTCGAGGTAGTTAGCAAACTCAATGCTACCAGTGAGAGTCATTTTGCAAGACTAAGAGATAGTAACCAATTAAGAATGTGGAAAAGAAAGAAAGTGAAAGTGTGAGGAGGAAAGCCCCATCCACTCCCCCTTTTATACTTGGAAACTCCCCAGCCAAGACAAGGAACCCTACAAAAATCCGAGTAAAACTTTCCTCACCAAGTACCAACCAATTGAAGAAAGTGCAATCAAAGCTTTCGATTAATTGGGATGGACTGACATGCCGATCGGCAGGACAGGGGTCATGCCGATCGAAAACCCCCCATTTTAGAAAATTTCCCTTTTTCCTCTTTTGTCAAAAAAAAAAAAAACAACAAAAATAATTTTTATCTTAAGGGAATTCCGAATTTCCTTTATAATTATGCTTTACTAATCTCATTTCAAATAAAATCCTTCTCAAATCAACTTTTAAAATTCATATTACGGTCTCAGTAGCAAAGTCAAAAGAGCATGTGCACTAATCACTAAACCAAGAAAATTTTTACATATATTTTGCTGTGTTACATTAATATTTTGGAGGAAAAAATAGAAAAAAAAATGAGACTCGGCCCGAACCCAATCTCTCTATTCTCTCCCTAGCTCTAGGATTCCCATCCCTGTGGCACTCCCTTTTCCCCCTACGACGAGATGACATACCCCCAATTCAAGAGCTCGATCCTTCCCCAGATGAGGCAAACATCTCCAAGCAAGAAGGAACTGAAATCGCCTCACGAATATGAGCGGTCACAAAGGATGTCCCGTCCCTGATGTCCTTCAGCCAAGTGGTCGAAGCACGAATATGCTGCGAGGAAGAATAGAAAATATCAAATCAGTCAAGCATGAAGAAAGAGAAAGATATCAAAGAAATAAAAAATGACGTACCGCAGGCCGAAGGACCTCGTCCATCAGACCCAACTCCTCTGGGTCCATCGCATGAGGGCGATTCTACAGACGCACGGAACCCCCATCAGCTCGTCGAAAGTTGTAACTAGGGGAATGTAGCCGCACGAAAGAAGGCCCTGAAGTCGTTGACGTCGCTGCTGACGTAGCCACACCACCTGCGCTATAAGAAGACCCCACCTGTCGACTCGGGTCCGCCTTGGGGAGAGGTATCACATCATAAATTCTATGGGCATCATCCAACGTGTGACGAAGTCCATATAATCATCATCACCTCTATGTTAGTGTAGAGGGAGTATTACTCTCCTATCATCGCAGCCACCCGGGCATCATCAGACATCTTCCGCATGCGCCTTATGAACGTAGGGGGCCTCGTCGACAGCACCGCAACCTCGTCCTCCATAATATGACGGACTAACCTTGCCCCAAGATACCAGGAGTAGCTGAACTCATGTGCCAACAAGCGCCGCATTTGCGCATTTCCCCCCAGTCCCCCCAGTGTGCTGAATGGCCATCCCTCAGGGATAAAAGGTCACATGCAAATCCCCAGCAAAAGCGAAGGATCAATGATAATAAAATGGCATCAAAGGAAAATAATAATCTCAAGGACAAAAGAATACTTACCCCTCGCTCGTTTGGCTATTCAAGACCTGACGCACTACCTTTAGAGAAAGATTCTTCTTCAACTTCCGGTTGGACCTCCGCCACTGGAAAATCAGACAAAACTCCCCAACGGAGTCATCCTTCAAATAAATCAGTTGGGTGTTCAACCCAATCACCTTGTAGAATCACGTCTGCAAAATACAAGGATCAACATTCAAGAAATCAAAAGGAAGTGCATGAATGGAAAATGCAAAGGCGTAAAGGAAAATGAGCAAAATAAAGAATACCTCCAGAAGATACGTGGCCCCAGTTAAAGTCGGCCTGCAGCACCGACTCAATGCATCCAAAGAATAGTAAAGGGTCACCAAAGTCAGGGTCTCCCAGTCACAGAAGTGGATGTTCGAAAACACCCTCAGAAATGGCAGAAACCACAAATGGACGATGTCGCCACTCGTCGCTACCAGAAAACCCCCTAACACCAGCAAGATAAACAAACGAGAAACCTGACGCACCTGTTTCCTATCGTTCTCGTCAATCCTCCTCCTTAGAAAAACCTACCTCAAAGAAGACAAGCGAAGGGAATCTCTAGAAACCACCCTCTCCATGTCACCAAGACTCGTTGTAACTGCCTCCGGCGTCACCCATAGTGTCCAGTCCACCTCAATCTGGTCACCCAGACAGTCCAGCCCAGTAGCTGTCTAACATCAATGGGAGTCACCATCATCTCTTCTAAGAAAAAATGGAAGGTGTGGGTAGTGTCCCACCACCTATGTCCCAAAGCACATAGAACCGCAGTGGAGCGGGTCGAATCATCCAATATCGACGCTAGCCTCGCAAAACCCGCAGAGGACACCATCCAGCCCACCACAGTAGAAAGGTGCTCCTAAATATGCTTCAGCCTTGTCATACCACGTGCACGAATAGTCGATATAGAGACGTCATACTGTCAATAAATGAACAAAACCCTTGTCAGATTCAAGAATTAAAGCAATCTCGTCAAGAAAAGAAGAAAGGAATACAAAGAGTCATGAAAGACTTACATAGCCACTAGGGTTCATCATCCTTGAAGAGTGATGACATGAAGGCTTGTGCAGAAGAGTCTGATCATCCTCCATAGGCTCAAATGAGTCGAAAGAATTCTTACTTCCCAATGTGAGGGGCACCCTAGCCCTCCACTCCAATCCTGCCCAGTCATCGGCATTGAGCCACACCATATGGGTTGCACTGCTTGAGAATTCAGCCATTTTGGACGTTAGGACGATTTGCAGAGGTTTATAGCAGATGAAAGGAAGTCAGAAAGCTGTGCAAAATGAGGAGAACCTGCCCCCTTTTTATAGGAGGCTAAGGGCCATGCCGATCGGCACTAAGCATTTCACCTGCTCGAGGCACCCCAAAAGTCAGTGCCAATGCCGATTGGCAAAACCCCACCCATGCCGGTAGGTACACCACTTAATTTTTTTTTACAAAAAATCCAAAAATAGTAAAAAATTCCGAACAATTCCGAAAAAAAATCCTAAAATTGCCAAATCCGTTCTAGCACCTTTCTCACTAAGGAGAACATTTTTTACACCCTAGCGAAATTCCAGAAAATCATTCTCCCCAGCAACGTCTCCAAAGGACGCCCCAAGTTTTCCCCAGTTGTAAAATCCTCAGATCATTCACTATTCCCCATCGAAACCCAAAATCCAATCTTTATCCCCAGTGGAATCCCCAGATTTCCCAAAGGAAAAGTACACCTATTTTAGGTCAAAATTGACCTCGGTCTACGATCGCCACCAGAGTTAGGTCAAAATTGACCTCGATCCTCGATCGTTACCTCTTTTAGGTAAGAATTGACCTCGACCTTGGATCGTCACCTTAGTTAGGTCGTTATTTACCTCAGTTCTCGATCGTCACCTCTTTTAGGTCAGAATTGACTCGGACTTAGATCGTCACTTGAGTTAGATCAAAATTGACCTCGAACCTCGGTCGTCACATCTTTTAGGTCAGAATTGACCTCAGTCTTGGATCGTAACCTTAGTTAGGTCAGAATTGATCTCCGTCCTCAATCGTCACCTCTCCTAGGTCAAAATTGACCTCGGCCTAGGATCGTCACCTGAGTTAGGTCAAAATTGACCTCGATCCTCGGTTGTCACCTTAGTTAGGTCAGAATTGACCTCAGTCTTAGATCGACACCTTAGTTAGGTCAGAATTGACCTCGGTTCTCGGTCGTCACCTCTCTTAGGTAAGAATTGACCTCGGCCCTCGATTGTCACCTTAGTTAGGTCAGAATTGACCCCGGTCCTCGGTCGTCACCTTTTTTAGGTCAGAATTTACTGCGGTCTTGGATTGTAACCTTAGTTAGATCAGAATTAACCTTGGTCCTCGGTCGTCACCTCTTTTAGATAAGAATTGATCTCGTTCTTGGATCATCACCTTAGTTAGGTCATAATTGAACTCGGTCCTCGGTCGTCGCCTCTCTTATGTCAAAATTGATATCGATCTTGGATTGTCACCTTAGTTAGGTCAAAATTGACCTCGGTCTTGGATCGTCACCTTAGTTAGGTCAGAATTGACCTCGGTCCTTAATCCTCACCTATTTTAGGTCAAAATTGACCTCGGTCTTGGATCGTCACCTGAGTTAGGTCAAAGTTGACCTCGATCTTAGATCGTTACCCTAGTTTGGTAAGAATTGACCTCGATCCTGAGTCGTCACCACTCTTAGGTTAGAATTGACCTCGATCCTCAATCGTCATCTCTCTCAGGTCAGAATTGACCTCGGTGCTTGATCATCATCTCTCTCAGGTCAGAATTGATCTTGGTCTTGGATCGTCACCTCTTTTAGGTCATAATTGACCTCGGTCTTGGATCGTTGCCTTAGTTAGGTCAGAATTGACCTCGGTCCTCGGTCATCTCCTATCTTAGATTAGAGTTAATTTCAATCCTGGATCGTCACCTTAGTTAGGCTTAAATTGACCTCGGTCCTCGGTCGTCACCTCTTTTAGGTCAAAATTGACCTCGATCTTGGATTGTCACCTTAGTTAGATCAAAATTGACCTCGGTCGTCGATCGTCACCTCTTTTATATCATACTTGACTTCGGTCTTAGATCGTCACCTTGGTTAGGTCAGAATTGACCTCGATCCTTGGTCGTCACCTCTCTTAGGTCCAAATTGACCTCGATCTCGGATCATCACCTTAGTTATGTCAGAATTGACCTCGATACTTGGTCGTCACCTCTTTTAGCTCAAAATTGACCTCGACCTTGGATCGTCACCTGAGTTAGGTTAAATTTGACCTCGATCCTGGATCGTCACCTTAGTTAGGTAAGAATTGACATCGGTCCTCGATCATCACCTCTATCTTATCGGAATTGACCTTGATCTTAGATCGTCACCTTAGTTAGGTCAAAATTGACTTCGATCCTTGGTCATCACCTCTTTTAGGTCAGAATTAACCTCAATTTTGGATCGCCACCTTAGTCGGGTCAGAAATGACCTCTGTCCTCGGTCGTCACCTCTCTTAGGTCAGAATTGACCTCGGTCCTAGATCGTCACCTTAGTTAGGTCAGATTTGACCTTGGTTCTCGATCGTCACCTCTTTTAGATCAGAATTGACCTCGGTCTTGGATCGTCACCTTAGTTAGGACAGAATTGACTTAAGTCCTTAGTCGTCACCTGTCTTAGGTCAAAATTCACCTCGATCCTGGATCATCACCTTAGTTAGGTAAGAATTGACCTTAATCCTCGGTCGTCACCTCTTTTAGGTCATAATTGACCTCAGTCTTGGACCGTCACCTTAGTTAGGTCAGAATTGACCTCGGTCCTCAGTCGTCACCTCTTTTAGATCAGAATTGACCTCGATCTTAGATCATCACCTTAGTTAGGTTAGAATTGACCTCGATCCTCGGTCGTCACCTCTTTTAGGTCAAAATTGACCTCAGTCTTGGATCATCACCTTAGTTAGGTCAAAATTGACCTCCCTCATCACCTCTTTTAGGTCAGAATTAACCTCGATCTTGGATCGTCATCGTAGTTAGGTCAGAATTGACCTCGGTCCTCGGTTGTCACCTCTCTTAGGTTAAAATTGACCTTGGTCTTAGATCGTCACCTTAGTTAGGTCACAATTGAGCTCGGTACTCGGTTGTCGCCTCTTTTATGTGAAAATTGGCCTCGTTCTTGGATCTTCACCTGAGGTAGGTAAAAATTGACCTCGGTCTTGGATCGTCACCTGAGTTAGGTCAAAAATGTCCTCGGTCCTTAGTTGTCAACTCTTTTGGGTTAGAATTGACATCAAACTTGGATCGTCATCTTAGTTAGGTCGAAACTAACCTCGATCCTCGATCGTCACCTTTATTAGGTCAAAATTGACCTCGGTCCTCGATCGTCACCTCTATTAGGTCAAAATGGACCTCGATCTTGGATCTTCACCTCAATTAGGTTAAAATTGACCTTGGCTCTCGATCGTCACCTCCTTTTTAGGTCGGAAATAACCTCGACACTATGGAAGCAGTCATTCGCATCCCTTAGGTCCACAGAACTGACCACCTTCCATCATGTGGTGTTTATTCGACGGCCATCACTTGTTCCAAGCTCACCCATATAGGGGATTTGTAGACACCACATTATGATACCCCCTAAGTCTCTCCTTAAACTCCTAGGATTCCCCCTTTCCACTATAAACCTAGGTCGCACTTCGAGTACCGATCTAGAGACCTTCGGGAACCCCTGGGCCCCGTTTGACTCCGATCAACTCGTTCGTCAGAGAAAAAGCTCTTTGAATATTTAAAGGGTACTTAAACCCCATTCCAGCGGTCCACCCCGTGCGCGAAAAAACATAATCGTTAGGACGAAAGATTCGTTTTCCCTCAAAATTGATCCGGAGGCCACCGAGCCCTCTCGAATGCCGTTTGAGCAAAGTGAACTCTTCAGCTCGTATGAGACTGAATGAATCTTTGAAGGTCCCTGAATACCCTTTCTAACTATTTGCCCCATGCACGATTTTGACCTACGGTGCGGACGAATGAGTCGTTTTACTCCGAGAGGTCACCGATCGTTTTCGAGCCCCGGTTGACCAAGTCAAATTTCCAAACCGAGCAAAACCCTTTAAAAAGTCTATGTACATCTCCTAACCTTCCCAACGGTCCACCCCGTGCACGATAATGACTTACCAGACGGACGAAACATACGTTTGAGTCCGATGAGCTCCCGTCCAAAGGACAGACATGCGTTTTCGAGCCACATTTATCCAAATGTAAAATCTCAGACCCGGGAGCAGGCCAAAGGACTCTGAAATACCTCGATAATGGTATGGCTTATGCACGATTAGGGTCTATGGTTTGTTCTCTACAGTCATTTTTCTAAAAAAATTTGCACGAGACTCCCAATTGGCAGGTCCTAAACCCTGACTATCGGTACAGTATCAAGGGTGACCTTTCGATAGGCACCCCGTGGGTACGGTGATCGTCACCCCCTGGCCCTATAAATAAGTGCCATGACCTCATTCCTAAGATAGAGTAAAAAACCATTAGCGTCAGTGATCTCAGCAACATTCTCTCAAAGTCAGCGAAGTTCCCTATGAGAAATCACATTCAAGCCTAAATAACCATCCTTTTCACACCCAATTTGGAAACTATACTTCTCTCTCTTCAACATCCATCAACATTCAAAGGAGTTCATCCAAGATCCAAGCTCAAGCTCCAAGAGAAGGTCCAATTCCTTCTCCCTCTCTTTCAAATCTCTTGTTTTGCATAAATTATCTTAGATTCATAATCTAGTTTCATTGTAGTTCATACATATAAACATCTACACTTTTATTAGTATATTTCACATTCTCAATTTTTCATAAAAAACCAAAAAAAAAATAAAAGAGGGTTACACTTGTAATTTCCGAACAGAATTATCGACCACACTTTTTCCAAACCTAGAAACACATTTTCTACACACACACTCCTAATAAAATGACGTTCGAATATATGGGATAAACCCCACCCATGTTCTACATTCGAACTACGTGAACTTTGATTGCTTTATAGGCTACGTAGGCATCTCGAATTAAAATCCGAGACACGAGTCCAACTTTTTAATTTTCCCACTTCTCCTATATTTCCAAATTTCTCAAATCCCTCATTTTTATCATACATATAAATATAATATGCGTGTTCGCGCTTTATCCCACATATATTATCGTTTACCCATAATTATCAATATCTCGATGAACGCTCATATTCTATCTTCTACATTTGTTATTACTTTGGGAATATTCCTATGGATGACCTCATCCTATATTTTCCATGGTACGGGTTGAACAATTCCAATCTCCATTATATAAACACATGCATACACTTCACGGGTATATAAAGGAAAATATTAACATTTTCCCATGAGAGACCGAAAGGGAGGGATGGGTGCCTAACACCTTCCCATTCCGTAACTTAGCCCTTAACGTCCGGTCTATTAGTTTCGCATGCATCAGTTTTGTCCTTGATGCCCCTATTTTGAAAGTGGAAACATATTCTTTTGCCTGTTTTGAACAAAATAGGCCGGCGACTCTATCTCTTTACATTCACCCCACACCAACGACGATCGAAGCCCCCTTTGCGAAGAGAAGGGTGTGAGACCATGGTGCAGTTTCTTCCTCAGGGGATCCTCTTTCTCCTTTTCCCTGAAACGAACGTTGCGCCAATCGGGATGGACACAATATAATCTGTCTATACGGCCTACCCAATAGTATGATATCAGATAATGGCAAACAGTTGAAGAACAAGTCTTTAAAGATATAATGTACAAGCGCCAACATCAAGAAGTTCTTTTCCTTGCCCGGTCAACCTCAGGCCAATAGCAAAACATAAGCCACAAATTGGACCATTCAAGATTGAATAAAGAAAAATCTTATAGATGCGAAGGGAAAGTGGGTTGAGGAACTGCATGGAGTCTTATGGGCCTACATGAATACTGAACGAAATCAATGGGAGAGACATCATTTATGCTGGCCTATAGGTCTGAAGCAGTCATCCCAACAGAGCTCAGAATCCTAATTCACAGGGTCCGAACCTATGATCCAAAGGCCCACCTTGAAGAAAGAAGGTTAGATTTGAATTTGATCGAAGAGAGATGAGAAGATTCCATTGTTAGGCAATCAGCGTACTAGCAGAAAGTATCCAAATTATATAACAAAAGGGTGAGGCTTCATCCCATAGCCATGGGAGATATTATCCTGAAGAAAGTTTGGAATAAGACCAAAAAACTACACCCTAATTGGCACGGCCCCAATAAGGTGACATACGAGGTTGCACAAGGAATGTTTTGTCCTGAAAATCTCGAAAGTGAACCATTTTCTAACCCTTAGAATGCAGATCACCTAAAAAGATATTACTAGTAGTCTATTAATTCCCTCTATCCTAAACTCCAATATATCGTTTCTTGTTCTATTTAAGATATTACGATCAATGTTATGTTAATAAGATTTCGCCGTTGAAAGGAAATCAATGTTATGATATATGATATATTGAAAATTCAAGTGTTATCTCATACTCCTTTTATTTTATCCCTTCTTCTTCTATGGTTTGTATGACACTTACTTATAAAACATAATTTTGGGTGGTGAATTGACGAAAACTCTCTCTCAGCAGTATATGAATAGTTGAGGAGTCTCGGCTCCGACATACCCTTCCAATTTAAAAACTTTAATTAAGCATTTTTTTGCAACATAATTATTTAAGTGGTAAGGGTACAAAATCATTTAAATAAGCATTTTTTGCAACATAATTCTTTATGGTGGATCAATTTAAAAACCCTCTCTTAGCAATACGAGATTAATTAAGGAGTCTCGACTCCAACATACCCTTCTAATAATGCCAAGAAAGTGGGGATAGCCTTTTAAACATCAATTTAAGTGGTGAGTGTAAAAAATCATTTCAATAAATGGTTATGTGGAACACCATTCTTTATGGTGGAACAATTTAAAAACTCTCTCTCGGTGATACGAGAATAGTTGAGGAGTCTCGGCTCCAACACATCCTTCCAATAATGCCGAGAGAGGGGGGACAACCTATTCAAAAATCATAATAAGTGGTGAGGGTCAATAATCATCTAAATAAATGTTTATGTGCAACTTCATTCGTTATGGTGGACTAATTTTAAAAACTCTCTATCAGCAATACAAGAATGATTGAGGAGTATCGACTCCAACACACCCTTCCAATAACACCGAGAGGGGGGACAGTTCATTAAACATCACAATAAGTGGTGAGCGTAAATGGTTATGTAACTTTATTATATCAAGTGATAACAAGAAGCCCTAAGAGATAATTTGAATGGCATGTTCAGACATTAACAATTCGTGAAGAAATAGCCCAGTGTAAACATTTGGCATAACGGATAAAACATTCCATTCATTGAATAAGGCATCTATTCAAGATGATAGTGAACTTGCAAAAATAAGGAATGGCATTCGACCATGCCATGCAATAGAGATTGATGATACCAGAAATGTTGCCACCAAGGTAATATAATATACGAGCTCGAACTAGTATAACAATGGAGTATGAATAGAAATATAAATGTAGAAAGAGATGAGGCAATGATGAATCAATATATAGATATAAGTGGTTCAACCATCTGGCCTACTCCACTATGCAGGGGTAAGTGAACTTCACTATAAACTTGGGCTTTAATGGCCTTGTGATACAAGTCACTCAACTTTTTCTCTCTATAATAATTTAGATAGAGCTTCAACTAGATTTTGTCATTATCCATCCTGTACGAAGATATAGATGGTAATTACATATAGTTCTTAGGGGGTTTAATGTACACCCCAAGTATGTAATAAGTATGTGTAAAATGTTCTTAGCCAATGAGGTTGAGCCATCTGTCACTATCATATGTGGATCATGATGATTAAATATTCCCTCACGTGTGATGGAGATATTGTTATAACGGTTTAGTCCATGTGGGATGTGAAGCCCAAGCACAGTCTACCATGCATTCCCCAATCCACATGTTCTTCCAACTGTCTAGTTATCGGCCATTCAGGCTAGACCGATGCCAACTTGTTAAGCTAAGTCCACTGATGGAATAATTCCTGTCCTGTTGAGTTGTTTCTTCCTGCCCTCTTCGTCTAGGTGAAACCGAGGATGTGGATATTAAATCATAAAGTCATTGATGCTGGGAATGATGATTAACCTTCCAAGATGAGGCTGAGGTACCATTGTGATGAGTTATTGACCTATGACAAGTTAGCTCAGGTTGGGTCCACGGTCGAGTCATAACTCCCTGTGTTGGATGGGTTGGAAATAATCAACCTTTACCGAGGGGTCTAAGTCTTGGGATGGGGATATACTTGGTATATTAATCATCCCTTAGGCCTTAGTCTTCAATGTGAATATAAGGATGAGGGGTAAAGCATCTTTTGGGTAGAAGTTGAGACGTGCTTTTATATGTCAGGTCAGGTACATTAGATGAAGACTGCTATCTTGACACTTGGCATCCACGTTATGGGATGGTGTGTTATCCAAGAATGACGACTCTAAGTGATGCTTTGGGTATTGTACCCTAATGATAGCTACCTTGGGAGTTATGAAAAATCATTTAAAGTATTTAAATGGGTTTTAAAAAACCATTTTCTCTTTCACCCTTCTCGCGCATAATCTTTCCCTTTCTAAGTCCAATTTCTCTCTCTTCTTACTAAGGCATTTTTAGGCGAGATTTAGGGCTATACATGCTTCTATGATCTTCCATTCCTTCCTGGTACTCTTTATTACCCATTATTTCAAAGACTTGGCCTTCATTCTGCTAGCTTATATCCTTTTGCTTTTTTCGACGAGCTTAGTTTTTTCGACAGCCTTAACTGGGGGTTCTAGGGCTGCCTTTAGGTAGCTATTTGGTGTTTTTTTAGAGTTGGGCAGTGGCCTGTAGGTTTTTAAACCTTTATTTATCATCTTACTCTTAATCAACCAATTGTTAAATTATGGTATAATTTCGGTGAGACTCCGGTGGGATTGTTATTCATTGTTCTTGGTTATTTTTTGCACAAAATAATTGAGTTTTCCAATTTTGATCCTTGGGTCAACATTAGTCAAATGTTGAACTATTTGTGCATTTTATATCCTTTAGACTATGTTATTTAAGTTTAATCTTGGGCCTTCAGATGTTAAATACTCTCTTAGAGTTAGCAGAACAATATCCTGCACTCCGAGAGAGCTATTTTCAGGAGATCCGTAGGATAGAGAACGAGGCCGAGGTAAGACGTAGAGATGACCCACAATTCATTCATCCAATTTTTCCCATTACTTTAAAGACCATTCTACCCTCTTCCTCTGAGGTCGATAGAGACGAGATGGCTAAATCGTCCTCTACTCTAGCCGAGAGTAGATATTCATTCGAAGTGACCATGAGAGTACCATCCACACATCCTGTGGGTTCTGAGGCAGCTGAGATCTCAACTCATACTTCATCTTCTAGACAAGACGAGTCCTTTGGTTGAGACGACTCTTCATTCCAAATGATGGATGATGGGTCTTTTAGTTAGGATGACTCTTTGGTTCAAGTCATCTCAGACCCTATTGATCCTAGAGTCAATGCTGTTGTTACTCTAACTACCATTCCTCTTAGGGCGGTGACTGAAAGTGCATTTTAAGAAAGGTTTCCAGTCGGGGATAAAGCGACTGGAGCTCCTGCTGAGGATGAGGGTTTAGAGGCCGAGGATTCAGAGGTCGAGGAACCAATAAATTACTCTTACACCTAGACCTTTCAATCCACTGTCAAAGATTTCGACGTACTATTTTAGAGACATTTGTATGGTATTAAATCTGATAAAGTCATGCGCGTCCCCGACGTGGAAGAGATAGTATATGTGGAACAATAAGGTGAAATCGCTGCTTATGATCATATGTTCAAGGTCGAAGTCAGATTGCCTTTTCACCCTTCTATCCGTGACATTCTGTCCAGCTTAGGACTTGCTCCTTCTTAATTATTACCAAATTCCTAGAGAATCATACTCGACTATGTCTCCTTATGGATGAAAAAGTATACAGACAACCCTTCAGTCGACATATTCAAAGTTTGCTATAACGTCTCATCCTCAAGGACTCAACCCGTATATTACCACCAGGGGCGAGAAAACCTAATAAGAAAATCATTCATGTCGTATGAGGAAGGATTGTGATATTCCCAAAGTGTATCCTCGTATCCATGGTCACTAACATCACCCTGTCTTACAACCGAGTTGAGAGGAGGCTTACAATAGCCATCGAGAAGGTTATCTCCTGGAAGGTCGGCTCCTCATTGAACAACCTCAGTTGGGAAGCAACCGAGGTCATCAACATCCTATGGGGTCAAGCTATTTCCAAAACCGTACTCTGCTTCAGCTGAAGTTGTAGCCTAACCTCAGCCAGTCTCCCAGGCCGAGGTCATATTGATGATTGATAGGACAAAACAACAATATCAGACTTCCCTAACCTCATACTCAGCCAGGCCGAGGCTATTGCAAATGATGTCATAAGTCCGAGAAAATGCAAACACATGAAAGACATGGAACACGTGGGCTAGGCAGTTATAAATAAATCATTACCCTCACATGAAGGAATATTTAGTCATTATTATCCACATAAGATCAGACGGGTTTCAACATAACACCGGTTCAATTCTCATATACATTCTTGGGGGGTACACTACACCCCCCACGAACTATATATACTTATTTTTTCCTATATTGTAAGGGATTCGAAATTACAACCCTAGCAGAAACTCTGTTTGTATACACAGTAGAGAGAGAAGGTGAGAGATTATATCATAGACTATTAACGCTCCATTTTAATGACTCTTACTCACACACTCACAGTAGACGTAGGCCAGATTGGCTGAACCACTTATATACCAGTGTTTCTCCTCTTTTCCTTACCTCATTCTACTAGATATATATACACTTGTGCTTCCATTGTTATCACTAGCTTGAGCTTACCAACATCTTTCTGGTGGTGCTATTACAGTATCATCATTTTAGCACCGTCTGTGGGAATGAGAGGATTCATCTCTTCCTCCTTTGTTGTCTGACCTCACCGGAGAATATGGTGGTGCACCAATCCTCCCTAGTTGTGTCACCACTAAAAGAGATCCTCAATGGTATCAAGCTCTCTAGTGTTTTCATTTACAAGATCTCTAGTCTTTTAACATGGCACTAGATTTACCACCTCCACCATCTGGTGTTGGAGGCCCTATTTACAGTCAAGCATCACACCAGTCCAAAATGGATGAGGTGGGAGCAGCCTTGAAGTCCTTAGCTGGAACTCAATAAGAGATGCAGAAATAATTTGCCCAGCTAAGCCAGAACATAATAATGACACCACCCGGGGTCTCACCGAAGATGATAACTCCGGAAGCTGTTCAACCACATCATGAGGCCAGAGGACCATCTCAGGCACCATAAAAGGTCCTATGTACTCCTAAGCGGAGGAGGGATGTTACTGACCCTAGGAGTTTGTGCTTGGGGAGGCAAGGAAACCCCTGCCCCGAGGATAGGTATGATGACGTTGTGGCATAGGATGTTTCAATAGACTGTTTGGAGTCGTATGAGGTCTCAAACAACACTTTATGTCTTATCCAATAGAGCTGAGGTCAGTGCGATAGATGAGACTGTGATGCACGCCAAAGAGGATCAACTTTTGATCGCTTGAGTAGAGGGTCGTCCTTTGAAAGGCTCGGCCCAGTTAATGATCTGAGGGAAAGGCTGTCCAGATCAACAAGTCTCGCTGTCTTTATAATGGAAGGAGGTGACTGTCGTCCCCATAATGGCCGACCCCCACACGGTCGAGACTGTAGTCAGGGGGAGGTCAACAACTGACGTTGTGCAGTAGCTGGGGAACCCTTAGTCCACCCCTTGGAGGTGGCTGGGGGCAACCACGACCAAGCCGACGTTGCTAAACCATGGAATGATTCTATTAAGAGGATTCAAAAAAATAGAGATCTCTTGAAAAGATAAGACCGTTGCAAAGGGGATACTCAGTGGTTCACCATTTGTGGCAAGGATTGTCAATTTCCCAACCCTTGCCAAATTTAAACCTCCAATGGTGTCGCCCAAGTATGATGGAAGTACTAACCCAGTCCATCATATTGAGATGTATCACTCTGTAGCTGACATCTATTCCATCCCTGATGAAATGAGGTGCCGAGCTTTCTTAATCATTTTGATCGGTGCTGCGCATATCTGGTTCACTTCTCTTCCTAAAAATTCAATTGCGAGTTTCAAAGGTCTAGCCGAGAGGTTCATTCACAACTTCTGTTTTGGGGTGAGACCTCAGAAGAAGACAACCCATCTAATGTATGTCAATAAGGGGAAGAATGGAAGCCTCAGAGATTACATCATGAGGTTCGACAAGGAAAAGTTGGAGGCAGAAGATTACGAAGAGAGCATAGCCATAACAACTCTTATTGGGGGTCTGCAGAAGGGAAAGCTCTTATGGAAACTAGTCGATGATACCCCCAAGTCAATGGCCGAGTTGTTAGCAACACCTGGAAAGGTCATGAACACAGAAGAAGAAATGGATGCAAAGTATGAAGATGAGAATGGAAGTAGAAGTGGGAAATTTCAGATGAAAACGGATGGAAAGAAGAGGGGTGCAGATGACAAGGTTGCGAATTATACTCCTTTAACTCTGAGCTGCGAATACATCCTCAGCGAGATAAAGAATGATAGGTCCCTGAGATGGCCCGAGAGGATGAAAGCTCCTCCACATAAGAGAAATAAGAACTTATGGTGCGAGTTCCATCAAGATCATGGCTATTTGACTGAGAAGTGCTTAGCTCTGAAGGATGCGATTGAAAAAATGTTGAACTTCGAAAAGCTCAGAAAGTATGTGGATGGTAGATCTTAAACGGGAGGCAGGGACGATCCTAAGAAGAAAAGAAATGATAAATACTGCTAGAAGAGCTGATGCCTCAGATGATGATTACAATGACCCTGATCTCCCAGCAAAAGACAACAATATACTAGTAAAGAGGGTCGGTACATATCTCATTTGGTGTGAATACTATCTGTGGAGGACTAACAGGGGGTGGCTTAAAGGTTGTTGATCGCAAGGCTCGCGTAGAAGAGGCCAAAGTAGTGACTAAGTCCGAGTTTGTGAATTTGTCTTCTGTAGAGGTTAAACATGAGAAGAGAAAGAAGCTAGATATTGACACACTCATAGTCGGCTTCTCATGACTTGATTTCAAGGGTATCTTAGCTCCCCACGATGACCCTTTAGTCATCACCATAAGGGTGCATGGATGCTAAGTTAAGAGGATCCTTATAGCTGGGGCAGCTCTGCAGACGTTATGTTTTGTCCCTGTTTCAAGAGCTTGGGTCTCATCCCAACAAGGCTTGTCCCTTACCATCACGCCTTTATTGGCTTCAGCGGGGATAAGGTCCATCCATTAGGAATGTATGAAATAGATGTGAGAATGGGAGATGAATGGCCAAAGAGGTTAACCATAAAAATTAATTTCTTTGTGATGGATGAAAATGTCTTCTCAGCCTACAACCTCATTATGGGATGAGTGGCCCTCAAGGAATTTGAGGTCGTGCCTTCAACAGTCCATCAAATGCTAAAATTCTCGACTCCCTATGGAGTAGGGGAAGTGCAAGATGACCAAACATCGGCACGAGAATGCTACTTCAAATCTGCAGAAGAGAGAGAGGCTCATAAGAGGGCAAAAACCACTTACAACATCGATACCCTTGACTCCAAAGATTAAACAAAACTCAATAAGGGAGAGGACGCGGAGGAGGTAGAATCCATCGTCCTCAATCAGGATGAGTTGGAAAAAACCATCCAAGTTGGCAAGGCTCTAATGCCTGAGATCAAGTTGGAGCTAGTGAAGATGTTAAGGAAGAGACAAAGTATCTTTGCCTGGAGCCATGCAGACATGCCAGGTATTGATCCTGAGATAATGTGTCATAAACTCAATAGAGAAGAAGAATATACTCAAGAGAGAAGTATGAAGTCATCAGAGAGGAGGTTCAAAAGCTGGAAGAAGCTAAGTTCATCAGAGAAGTTATATAACCTGAATGGTTATCTAACATTGTCATGGTAACCAAGAGTAATGGGAAATGGAGGATGTGTGTAGACTTCACCAATTTAAACAAGTCTTGCCCGAAAGACAGTTTTCCCCTACCTTGTATAGATCATATGGTGGATTCCACAGCTGGACGTGGGCTCATGAGCTTCATGGATGCATACTCCGGGTATAATCAGATCTTTATGGACTCGGCTAACGCAGAGAAGATAACTTTCATTACAGACAAAGGGATCTATTGCTACAAGGTCATGCCCTTCGGCCTAAAGAACGCAAGGGATACATACCGTCTTATAAATAAGATGTTCAAAGATTATATAGGCAAGACCATGGATGTTTACGTGGAGTAGATGCTAACGAAGAGTTTGAAGGCCGACACTCATGTGGCCAACCTTGAAAGATCTTTTGATACTATGGACAAATATAGAATGAAGATCAACCCGGCCATATGTGTCTTTGGGGTAGGAGCAGGAAAGTTTTTGGGCTTTATCGTCAATCAAAGGGGAATAGAGGATAACCCTGAGAAGATCAAGACTTTACTAGAAATGAAGACACCCAGAACCATCAAAGATAATCAGAGACTGACCGGACGAGTGACTGCACTTAACAGGTTCTTATCTAGAGCTATAGATAATGTCTTCCTTTTTTTTTAAATTCTTAAAAAGGCCTTCAAATGGAATGAGGAATGTGACATACCTTTTAAACAGTTGAGGTCCTACCTCTATTCCCCCTACTACTATCCCGGCTAATTCAGGGTGAGAAGCTATATGTATACTTAGCCGTCTCAGAGTCAACCATTAGTGTTGTAATAGTAAAAGAAGAGGATGGAGTGTAGAGAGTAGTGTATTTTAATAGTAAATCACTTTAAGGGTCTAAGCATAAGTACCCCCGGATTGAAAAGTTAGCCTATGATTTGATACATGCTTCTAGGAAGATGAAGCTATACTTCCAGTCTCACTCCATGGTCGTTCTCACCGATTCCCCACTAAGACACGTCCTTCATAAGCCTGAGAAGTCAGGAAGGCTAATGACCAGGGTAATCAGGTTGGGGGAGTACAATGTTGTTTATCAACCCAGGGTTGACATGAAGGGACAGGAACTCGCAAATTTTGTGGCCAAGTTTACCTGGGATGAGGCTGAGGTTGAGAAGAATCAAGAGGCTGTAGATGTGCCAGCAGAGAGAAACATCAGCCGAACTGCGGTTGAGGTCGAGACAAGTGTTGTCAGGAAAAGAACAGTTGAGAATGAAGAAGACAAATACCTCTTCTGGTAGGGAACCTTAGCTGAGGGTAACCTCTTCGTTGATGGGTCGTCCTGTGAAAGCGAAAGTGGAGCAGGGATGATAGTGTCGGCACCAGATGGTACATATATTGAATATGAGCTAAGGTTCAACTTTAAAGCTTCCAACAATGAGTCAGAGTACGAGGCATTTATAACAGGTCTCTCTTTGTCTAAATCGCTCAATGTCCGCCATCTCCTAGTCCACAGTGACTCAAGATTAGTCATGAACCAAATCTTGGGGGTGTACGAGGCCAAAGATGAAAGGATGGCCAGATACCTGAAGAGAGTGATAATGATGCTAAAAAGATTCAAGGAAGTAAAGATGAAGAGGATACCTCGTCTAGATAACAGCTGAGCTGATGCACTTGTGAGGTTGGCCTCAGCAACAAAAATAGACATAAGGAGAACAGTGCCAGTCGAGATTCTGCTCAAGACGACAATCGAAGAGGAAGAGGTTGCTAAACCTTATTTAAATCTGAGTTTGGGGGCCTCATGGATGGACCCTCTTGTCAAATAAATCAGAGAAGGACTACTACCAGAGTCAAAGCAGGAAAGGAGGAAACTAAGGTTTAGAGATGCAAAATTTTCTATTGTAGGTGATGTCTTGTATAAAAAGGGAATCCTTCTCCCTCTCCTCAGATATGTCCACCCTTCAGAGGTTCCACACATTTTGCACGATATGCGTGAGGTTTCTTGTTCAAGCCACATAGGAGGGAGGCCATTGGCTAAGAGGATAATCACTCGGGGGTACTTGTGGTCGACTTTGGCTAAAGACACGGCTGCATATATGAAGAAGTGTGATAAGTGTCAGAGGTTCTCCACCATCCCTCACCAGCCTCTGGCTTCAATCAGCTCCCCTTAGCCATTTGTAGTATGGGGCATTGATTTGGTAGGACCCTTGCCAAGAGCTATAAACAACTATCGGTTCTTAATAGTGGCAATTGATTATTTTTCCAAATGGGTAGAAGCCGAGCTAATAATCACAATCACTGAGCAGAAGACCTTCCAGTTCATCTAGAAGAACATCATATGCATGTATGGTCTTCTAAACATCCTCATCTCAGCTAATGGAACCCAATTCAAGAATATATCCTTAGAAAAATACTACGAAAGAGTAGGAATCAAGAAGTTCTTCTCTTTTCTTGGACGACCCCAGGCAAATGGCCAGACTGAGCTCACAAATTGAACAATCTTTGATGGGATAAAAAAGAGGTTGGAAGAGGCCAAAGGAAGGTGGATAGAAGAAGTATATGTCGTGCTTTGGGCATACAGGACGACAGTGAGGACACCCACAGGGGAAACTCCATTCATGCTAGCTCATGACTCAGATACTGTTATCCCAATAGAGATAGGGCTACCCACTCATAGAGTTCAGACATATGACCCTCAGAGGAATGGGGAAGAGAGAAGACTTGATCTTGATTTAATTGAGTAAAGAAGAGAAGATGCATATATAAGACAAGCAGCCTATCAGCAGAGAACTGCGAGGTTTTATAATCAGAGGGTAAAGTCAAGGCCAATAGCTATGGGAGACCTAGTCCTCAAGAAAACGTGGCAGAAAAACGATAAGCTCCATACCAACTGCCATGGTCCTTATAGGGTCATTGATGAGGTTGTGCCAGGTACCTGTAGGCTAGAAAATCTTGACGGAGAGCCTTTCTCCAACCCTTGGAATGCTGATCACTTAAAGAAATATTACTTATGATGTTACAATTATTCTTATCTTTTTGTAATACATGTATCGGTTGAGACAAAGGATGTTATGAAAAGATAGCAATGTTGTGCTGATACTTTTGTTATAATGTATACGTCTTTAACATCATTAATTTGGTGAAATATGAGGTGAGACATCATCAACTTGGTGATCTCAGACCTTTAAACATCATTAATTTGGTGAAGTATGAGGAGAAACATCATTAACTTAGTGACCTCAGACCTTCAAACATCATTAATTTGGTGAAGTATAAGGTGAAACATCATTAACTTGGTGACCTCAGACCTTTAAACATCATTAATTTGGTGAAATCTAAGGTGAAACATCATTAACTTAGTGACCTCAAACCTTTAAACATCATTAAGTTGGTGAAGTATGTGGTGAAACATCATTAACTTGGTGACCTCATACCTTTAAACACCATTAATTTGGTGAGATATGAGGTGAAACATCATTAACTTGGTGACCTCAGACCTTCAAACATCATTAATTTGGTGAAATGTGAGGTGAAACATTATTAACTTGGTGATCTCAGACCTTAAACATCATTAATTTGGTGAAATATGAGGTGAAACATCATTAACTTGGCGACCTCAAACCTTTTAACATCATTAGTTTGGTGAATTATGAGGTGAAACATCATTAACTTGGTGACCTTATACTGTTAAACATCATTAAATTAATTAAATATGAGGTGAAACATCATTAACTTGGTGACCTCATACCTTTAAACACCATTAAATTGGTGAAATATGAGGTGAAACATCATTAACTTGGTGACCTCACACTTTAAACATCATTAATTTGGTGAAATAAGAGGTGTGACATAATTAACTTGGTGACCTCAGACCTTTTAACATCATTAGTTTGGTGAATTATGAGGTGAAACATCATTAACTTGGTGACCGTATTCCTTTAAACATCATTAAATTGGTGAAATATGAGGTGAAACATCATTAACTTGGTGACCTCAGACCTTAAACACCATTCGTTTGGTGAATTATGAGGTGAAACATCATTAACTTGGTGACCTCATACCTTTAAACATCATTAAATTGGTGAAATATGAGGTGAATCATCATTAAATTGATGACCTGAGACCTTTAACATCATTCGTTTGGTGAATTATATGTGTCTGATGTTATTTACTTTGATTCCCATTACTCAAATTGTGTAATATCATGGATAAATGAAACATCATAGACATAAAACAATAAAGCAATAAGTAAAGAAAAAAGACACAAATGAAGGAAATTGAACTACATTCATTCGAGCTAAAAAGTTTTACATCATTATAAGAGAAGAGGTTACAGTTCATCAAATAAGAGGGGTTATACAAAAGCTTCACAAAAATGATGACATAGAGAAAAGACACTCAGGTACTCAGGCTTCATCTGACCCACCAGCAGTAGGGTTGATTGGCTCTGGCACTTGATTGGTAACTTCAACCCCTTTATCCTAGTGTCCAGCATCCTCGGTCTCAGTCACCTCAAATTGGCTCGTCTCAGTTGGGCCACACTCTTCAACCTCCTGCAGGGCCTTAGAAAGTTGAGCATTTCCAAAGCCGAGGCCAATAAAGTCCTCAATCGATAGACTGTTAAAGCTTTCTTGCTTCATGGCAGCCCATCGGTTGGTTGCCTTTATGCCCTTCTCTAAATACTCGAGGCTGAAGCTGACAAACTCATCGTAGACTTGATACTCCTTGATGATTGTCTCTGAAGCATCCTCCATGGCAGCCTTAACTGTAACATCAACCCTAGACTGAAGGCTATCATCCTTTGCCTTCATGGCCTTGTCATGATCAGTCTTCATATGAGAGATCTCACCATCCCTCTCCTTCAGATCTTTCTTCAAATCAGCAATCTCCCTCTAGAAATTAGCTTCACCCCTTTCATCATCCTTTCCCTTCTGGATCAGAGGCAGCCTCTTTAGAGCATAGTCTGCAAGACGATGAAGGGAGAGGGCACTTTGTAAAATGAAGAATCAGACATATTAGCAATAATGAATGGCTAAGAGCAGAGGTAACACTTGAGAAAACTATAAATAATACCTAAACTTCCCTATGAACTACAAACTATGCCAGCAGAGGGACATCTACCGAATGAAGAAAATGCTTATGATCCTCGGTCATTGCGTGGATGAGGGCATCAGAAGCCCGAGCACTGTTGCTAATGAGGTTGTCACCAATTTTTAGCTGGGAAAGATGAGCCGATAGAGCATTGTCTAAGTAGAGTGGTATACCACGCTCAGTATTTTGAGCTTTGTTGGGCCTTGTATGGGAAGGGTCTATAGGTGCCTTCCTCTTCTTTGATGTCTCAGCATGAGATTTTTTTTTTGTGTGTGGGCAGGGGGTAGCATAGTCTTGCCACCACGCTTATCTAGTAGTTTCGTGATGCTGGGAGCAGACATATTCTAGAGGTCTTCAAAAACTCCTGCTGGTCTCTCTACAAAAAAGAAAACATCAGATTCATAAGACCAGACATATAAATTCTACGAGACCGAACTTGATGTAAAATATTTTATTCTAGAGTTCTTATCAAGCTCGGCCAAAGGTCCACTCCCAAGACCCGTCTGAGATAAATAGTAAGGGGTCATCATATGCTTGTACTTAAGGAGGTTACCATATTCTCCCTGACTACGAAGATCCTCAACATTCTTACGATTATCTTGGCTCAATCTAGGGTCAGTTTTGGCCGAGAAAGAGACCTTATCCCACCTCACGGGAGTCCTTGGAACAGATATTCCATAAGACTCATTAGGACCAAACTCTTAAGCCCCTAAGGCAAAGAAGAACTGAGGTTTCCAGTTGTGGATATAGGTCTGAGTCACTAATAACATATTCTTCTCAGATTTACCGACTACAAAGTGATAGTAGCCAAGATGATTTTTAGCGAATGAGGGGATGTAACAAGATAATAATACCCTAACTGGAAGGTCGGTATAATGAACCACCTTCCAGAGTATAATGGCCCAACCAAGACCCTTCAGGCATTGGGGGAAAGCTGAGAAAGAGCGAGGTTGTTAAAGGAAGAACAACTCGGATAGTAGGGTGAATTGGGAGACGAAAGACGAGTTTGAACATATACTCATGGACGTAGATCTCTCCCTTTCGTCCATCGAAGTCTCTCCCATCCTTCAGAGGCTTCCTTAAGATAACATATGAAGGAATGTCATAAAGAGGTCTGAAGACAAGAAGGTCATATTCAGTGACAAATGTCTCAGGAACATCAACCTTGGAAGTGCCAAGATCACTCCTTTCATCGCCATAATTATCATCAACAATCTGAGTCTAAGGCTCAGATGGGGCACTATCAGGAAACCTTTGAGCAAACTCAGCACCTGTAGCAGTCGACAGAGGAATGGAGTCAATAGGAGGGGGAACTGCCACACTGGGCTCTAAGATTTTAATAGAACAAGACCTACGAGAAGTGCTAGCCTCTTTATGGGTTGAGGAACGGTTAGAAACCTCTGCTTCCTCAGAGGCTACACTTACCTTGGGGGATCAATTCAAAGCCTCTTGGAAAGAGTCTACAGACTCAGCAGCCTCAAAGGTAGACATGGGGTTTGAAGAAGATGACTCCGGCATCGGCTCAGGAACCTTAGGGACTTCAGCAGGTTCAGTAGCCTCAAGGTATACGACCTTTAAGGGCGGAGGAAAAATTGGTCTGAGGGGAAAAGTCTCAGCCCTACGAGCCTCCTCCTGGGATAACTCTATCGGCCTTATTTTTTCAAAGGTTTTATCACGAAGAGATGGAAACTCTTCAGCAAGCTTATACAAAGGTCTGAGCGTACGGTGGACCACACTACACTTGGAGGGAAAAAATACAAACAGGAAAATAACTTGTACAACTTAAACTAAAGATCAAATAAGGAATCCAAAGGGTTGTCCCCAAGAACACCAAGAACACCCTAAGCTAGTTCACCGAAGAAGATGATCGGAAGGTCATCGGAAAACCTAAAAGAGGGAGGTTTATGGCTGAAACAACCTCGAAGTATACTGGTGTGGCTCCAAGACTACTTAACCACTACAATCTTAACCTTATAACCACTTGACTATGGTGGAAGCCCTCTCCGAAAAAAGAAAATCTCACCGGAAAACTAAAATTATAAAAATAATGACCAAAAATGGAAAAAGAAAGGTCAAAGGCAATACCTGACTTGTCGTAAATGAGTGTGGAAGAGATTAAGAAGCAAGGAAAACCTTGGATTGCAACACAACAATGGAGGGATTGAGAGATTTGCAGTTGTAGAAAAACTATAGGCGGGAAATCTAAAGGAAGAAGAAAGAGAAAATGAGGAAAGAGAATTGTTTTAAATCTTCTCAATGATGGGGCGCGGTTTACAACACCCTCATCATTTCCCTAGGGAACTCAAAAGGTGTCTGCCTAAACTGTCATATCTTAGGGAGAACACAAGTCTCTTCAGTGAATGACATGTGTCCAAGGAACCACTCCAAACCCCAAGACATCAAAATGTCCTTTAATTAGCCTGACTCCCATACCCCCAATCACCTACTCACACAGAAGACTAAGGGATAGGGGGTGATTCATATGCTCAAAGTGTACTCTCGTATCCATGGTCAGTAACCTCGGCCCGTCTCACAGCTGATTTGACAGGAGGCTTACAACAGCCATCGGGAAGGTCATCTCTTGGAAGATCGGCTCCTCATTGACCAACCTCGGCTGGGTAACATTCGAGGTCATCAACATCCTATGGGGTCATGCTATTGCCAACATTGTACGCTGCCTTAGTCGACGTTGCAGTCTAACCTCGGCCAGTCTCCCAGGATAAGGTCATACTGATGATTGACATGACAAAGCAATAATATCAGACTTCCCCAACCTCATACTCCGCCAGGCCGAGGCTATTGCAAATGATGTCACAAGTCCAAGCACACACAAACACATGAAAGATGTGGAACACGTGGGCTAGGCAGTTAGAACTAAATCATTCCCCTCACGTGAGGGAATATTTAGTCATCATTATCTACATGAGATTAGCTAGGTGTCAACAGGACACTGGTTCAATTCTCATATACATGCTCATTACATGCTTGGGGGGTACACTTCACCCCCCAAGCACTATATGTATATATCTTATCCTACATTATAAGGGATCTAAAATTACAACCCTAGCAGAACTCTGTTTGTATACACAGTAGAGAGAGAAGGTGAGAGATTGTATCACAAGCCATTAGCGCCCCCTTTTAGTGACTCTTACTTACACACTCACAGTGGACATAGGCCAGATTGGCTGAACCACTTATATACCAGTGTTTCTCCTCCTCTCCTCACCTCATTCGACTAGATATATATACACTTGTACTGCCATTGTTATCACTAGCTTGAGATTACCAACATCTTATCTGGTGGTGTTATTTACAACATCATTAGATTGTATGTAGACTATAAAATAATCCATCAAATCATCCATAACAAGCACAAAGGTCACCGAATGGGAGATAATGGAAAAAAGAACGAGCTAGAATGGGACCTACTCTTCTTAATCCCCCATAATAATTCATTAGTTGCCATGTTGTGGCCATAAAAATTGATACCCGCAGAATGATTTAACGCATGGTACACTTCTTCTACCACACACAACACACTAAAAAGGATGGATAGTTAACATTATTCAACTTAACCCATAACTTTGTATATATGATACCATAAAGCCTCTACCAAGACACCACCTTAGGTTGAATCCCATGATACGATAACCTAACTAAATTTGGAATATTAGTGAAAAGAGGAAAAACACCAATATCTACAATAAGACCTCTCATACGCAATCCATTACATTTATCCCACGAGGGACCTCACTAATACTCTATCAATCCTCCCAAGGAAAAGAAGTCTCAGAACACTAAACTCTTCCTTCCTAATCCCATAATCAGTTCAAAGGACCAAGGAACTCGAAGACTATTCCTAAGATTCTCCAACCAAATCTGAATCAACTCATTTCCAACATCATAAGAATTGAATTCTTGAACAATTAGACCTATATTATATGCATGCTATCACTCATCATCTAGAAGTATTTTCAATCGGTCCTTTGGAAACATAATCCCCTTTATTCCATATCCGAGGGTACTCATCTATAAAGGAAAGTTCTCTACTCTAATCAATGTTATCCATCATCACTTTGATGGAATAATAAATTATGATTTCAAGTACTTATACTCGTGTATTATATCTGATGGTTACAAACCCAATGATGGTTTAGATCTCACACCTAATGATGATGACTCTGCGTATCCTTAATACTTAAAACTCTTAACAAAACATGACCAAAGTCAAAGTAACCATATGTCTCCTATGAGGATAACATGATAACCGTAAATTGAGGCACTCCCAAAAAACCTAAAGATAAGAAAATTAGGTCCTCCCATAGTACAATGGAATAAAGAAAATTTCATTGACATTCTCACCAATTTGTCGACTTGTTCACATAATCTTCCGTCGACATGATCGGGATCAATACAATGATCATTATGCATGAAATTGCATCTCTTCCCAATGGAAAACTAATTGAGAAAAGGATTAGCAAGATGATACCTGATTGGTCCTTAAAGGTTAATAAGATCTAGAAAAAAACTATGTGTTAGGTTCATTCGAGTAGTGGAATACCCTACATGGCTTACCAACATCTTGCCCGTGCCTAAAAATAATGGAAAAGTTAGAATGCGCATAAAGTAAAAGGATCTCATTAGGACCTTCCCCATGGATGACTTTACCTACCACATGCAAAACTGCTAATGGACAGTACAACCAACAATGCACTTGTAAGAACGGGTCCCTTTATGTCTGTGTGCATTAGGTGAAAATAATTTTTCAAAACACATTTTCCAATTTTATTATGCACTAATTTTGTGAACCAAATTAATTAAGCCAATTTTATCTTCTTAATCCTGAACATGCATCTAGTACGACTAAGTAGATAAAGTAAAGAAAACTCACAAAACACGCCGATGTACGACGAAACCACTAAGGGAAAAAATCTCGGACGGTGCTGGAAAGACAATCACTATGATACAAAAATTATAAAGGAAGAATTTAGTCGTACACAACAACTTGATCCCCAAAAGCCTTGATGCCTCTTCTTCTCTTCAATTTCTCATCCACAGTGCAACGTAAGAGTCCACCTACACAAGGTCCACCTCACATGAGTCCGTGCGTACCTCAATATCCATTAATACATCCAGAACAAACGTAAATCAGCAAGTATGGAGTCCACCATACGAATCTATTTCTTCGAATGATGAAGAATCAAATAGTGGGGTAAACACAAGATCTTTATTACATATGGTTTTGTAAACTTAAATCTTGTATCCAACAAAGGATGTTTATGATTTGGAAATCTTTGGTAAACAACTACAAAAAACTTATATGTTCTGTTATGTTCTGTACACTCCATTTTTTGAAAAAAAAATGCCTTAATTTTTTCTTGGGCTCTTCTAAATGGTGGCTTTCACGATGACTTCACATGCCTCTCCATCCCTTTCCCGTGCACACTTATCATTTTTTAAATTAACTAAGCATATCCTCACGGTCAACGGTTCATACATGCACGAATCCCCTTAAGTCTAATATGCATGTAGATGATAAGATTGAGAGGAGAACCTCTCACCAAACTCAAACATTCATGAGAAGTAAAACATTCAAATAGGCTAGTGCATGTGTGCGATGGCATATACATAGTCGAATCTAAATTCAAATCAACTTCGAAATGACCCCATTAAACAAATGGTTAAGATCAATCTATGCATCCAAAATCAGGACCAAATGTACTATCCACATGGAAATATGAAGTGAAGGGGATCTAAGCACACCAATATTCCATATCAAGTGTAAATTTAATAGACAAAAGAAAACCGCAAATCTTTTTGTGTTTTTCAAAAATATTTTGGACCAAAAAATAAAATCTTTTTATATTTTCAGAAATATGTACAAAAACAAAATCTTTTTGTCTTTTTGAAAAAATATATGAAACCAAAAATGTTTTTGTATTTTTCTAATAAGACTCAATAAAAGAAAAATAAAATACAAAAGATAAACATGCCATAACACTAGAAAATATATATCATGAAGCAAAACTAGCATATGATAAACATGCAGGCACAATCATTAATAAGATCTTTCATGGGAAGAAGCACGTGCCTAATTCCTAAAGCCTCTAAGTCCGATTTGCTAACATAAGTAGGTGTGTTATAGGCTTCGATTATCGTATTGCTCCCATTCCTAAATCCAACACCATACGTGTTGAAAAGGTAATAACCTACTAAAAGCTCTTATACCAATTTGAGAATGCTATGGATGGTACAAATAAACACAAGTTTAATGTTTTTTAAGATTTTCAATTTTAATGATTGGACTTAAATTTACCTAATTAAAGTTAACATCGATTAAAACTTTATTGTGGTTTGATATATACATCTTTCCCCCTTTTTGTCTCGAATAGACAATCCGGTGAAAAGATAAACCAATCAAAATATCTAGCATGAGAATATACAAATTTGAATTAATTTGATACCAATTTGAAAATCGAAACCGCTAGATAATCATGAAACAACCATCTAAATATGATCAATAAAGGAAAAATTAGTAGCTAGTAAACCAAGGAATCACACAAAGAATATAGCAATTTAATCAGGTGTGATAAATGGTCTATATGCAAAAAACCATTTTGAACCAATTATAACCTGCATATAAACGAATTCAGTCCAGAAAAACTTCCAGCAGTATCAAAAATAACCCCAAAATAAAACCAGTGGATTGCTAACCAATCAGGAGCAATAAATCACCCTGTCGCTCGAACGAGCCAGGGACGTCGCTCAAATGAGTTGAGGGGGCCGCTCGAATGAAGGACATATGTCATTCACGCGACATAGATATGTCGTATGAACGACTTCTGGAGACATGCCAAAATTTCCCAGATTCTCAGATATAATATATAATATTGTCCAGTGAAAACATTTCCACAAAATTCCGGGAAGGGCCTGACAGAATCAAAACAGTGTTAAACAGTATGCTTTTAACACAAAACACAGAAACTCATAAAAACAAATAATGTGAGTTACATGCAAACATAGTACCGATGTGCTCAAACATGGATATGGAATGAATGAGTGTGAAACTACAACAAATGAGTCACAATTCCAACACATCGAAATGATCAAGAATCTCTAATTGATAGCAATAAATCATCAAACTTTATTATAGTCATATGACAATAAAATTGTGAGCTTAATGAACTAAACAAACTATATGCACTCAAATTCATAATTTTGACGATTCTACAAACAATAGAGTCAAATTGAAATGTTTCAACATTAGGATTAGATGTGAAAACCCGTTTAAATTTTTAATCCATCCAAACTCCCTCAATAATATCATATTTTCTTTGGAATGAACTAAACTAATTTTACAATTTTCTTAGCATATTGCATTTTCTTTTGGGCTCTTTTAAACAGTGGCTTTCACGACGAGCCTTTTTGTCCAATTTTAATATATTAAAATTTTTAAACAAGGAACTAAAGTGCTCACGACAAATATCTATTTGAATTTGAAAATTTTGCAAATATTCAATTCTATTTTTGAAACCGTAATTTTCTTTCTCCAAAACTTCAATACGATTTGCAAACTTTAAATTCAAACGATGTAGATCGTCAACGCTTACAGAATCCATCGAGAGAAAACAAACACAGGAGAGATAAACAAAAACACGGGATCACAAAACAAATAAAATATGTTTTCTAACTCTGATACTAATTTGAAGAGTGCCTAATATGTGTGTTTTTAAATAAAATCATTTTTTTCTCAGAAAAATTATCCAACTTTTAATTATGCACCAAACCAAGTCGTGAAAATCCAATTTTTACTTTAAACCAATTTTATTTTGATTAATCCTAAACATGAATCTAGTGATTAAAGCAAGTAAAGTAAAGTAAAGAATACTCACAACGTCGGATGTACGAGGAAAAAACCAAAAACAGGAAAACAACATCGGACGGACCAAGCCTGACAATCACTCTGAATAATGATTTTACAAAGACAGATTAGCCTTACACTAAGACTCGATCCCCACGGCTCTTGACGCTCCTTCTGATCTTCAACCATTATTCAATAGTTCCCACGCATAAATTCTGTCTTCCAAGATACCTGTCCATAACACACGTGTCCACATATGTCTCGGTGTCCACCGAATGGCTTTGATTCGTCTACGATGTCGAACAAGATGTTCTTCTCTTTTCTTCACTGCAAAACCCTTTGATGTTCAATGATAGAACAAACTTCTTTGGTGCATCAAGATCACGTAAACATATAAGAATGATATCTCGGATCTTTGCAAACTCTAAGGATGTGTTTATTCTTTGTAAACCTTAGAAAACATGTGCAAACAACGTACTAGAATGTATTCTATTTTTTTCCAGTTGCACACTTACAAAAATCTGATAGAAACATGCTTTAAATTACAATTTAGTGTCGCCTCGAAATGCGTGTCATTTGAACAACAAGGCCAAGTCGTTCGCGCGACTTAGGCATCTCGTTCGAGCGAGATCCCTATGTCGTTTAAACGAGTTGACGTGGCAGTTTGACTTTTTGTTCAAAATTTCTCGTTTAAAGGAGATCCAAATAAGACAAACTCTATTTCGAGTATATCATAATAAAACGTAGTGTAAACAATTAAAACACTTTTAAAACATTTTAAAATATTTTTTCTTTATAAAAATACATCCTTATCTTTTATAAAAAATAATTCTGACCACCATTAATTATACGCATTCATACCTGAGTGATCTCGGAATGAAATTAACTTTGAAGACGATTAAACTTTCACCAATTAAACTTTGGCATGACAAAATCTTTAAAGCTTTGCCGCAACGTCTCCCGTTTTCTTCAATACGTCATAGACCAAGTGAGATCGTGATAAAATAAAATTCTCCCTATGACATATTACAAACAAGTTTTGTTCACGAAATTAAGTCAAAACAATACAGGGACTCAATTGTAAATTTATGTCCTTACAATATATGAAGATATTGTTCCCATGTGGCATAAGTAACTTGTTATTATTCCCTCACTCAACTTATAAAATGTGATCTCAGGTGACGTATAAAGATGAGACATGTGTCACTCTTCTCTCTATCTTAATAGTCTATAAATTATAGTTTGTTAACATTAGTAGAGGTATGAGATATTATTATACTATTATTCTGTCAAATTGTAGAGATAGATAGATAGAGATAGAGAGATAGAGAGAAATATAGAAAGAGAAAGAGAGAGAGAGAGAGAGAGAGAGAGAGAGAGAGAGAGAGATTGTATTCAAATGTATTTCTATGGATATAATCAACTAAAGGAATAAATATTGCAACACTTGCAGGTGCGGGCACTTATTTGGAACGAACAATATAAATATGGGTCTTCGTATCTCCATATTTTCTCTCTACTTCATTCATGTTCTTGTAATTCAGTAGTTTATCTCTTAACTTGTTAGATTTGTATTTTATTAATATAATTTATCTAAGATCAACTTAATACAAATATCACGAAACAAAACTTACCTCTAACTACGAAAGAGATATCCATGTATCTCAGGCCGTGACTTCTCATGCATATTCAAACTGTACAAATACTCAAAATGTGTTTCTATAACTACCTCATAATGAACTACCTGGATTTGATCTTGTGGATACACGAGTATATGGGTGTAATTTTGAGACTTCCCTCATGAGAACAAGCCTTTTTCACACTAATGACCTTCTGTTACACCTTAACACATTAATGGCATTTTGTTACACCTATACACATTAATGGCCTCCCATTACTCATACATATATTAACGACCTCTCATTACTCGTATACATATTCATCACCCCCTTGATTGTGTACCCATATATACTTTTAGTGATGTTCCTTAACCCCTAACTAATATCTACATTTTAAGGCATTATCAAGATAAGGTATCTCATCATCTTCTAAAATAAAACTAAATGCATTGATAATTTAAATTTTGTTAATAAGTGCGTGCATATATATATAAGGAAACATAAAGAATAAGTGAAGTTCCTAATACCTTCCCCACTCGTAACCTGCTTCCTGAACCCACACCAAGAATCTCTAGATCAATCATATGTCTGAAAAAGCCTTAGGTTAATCCCGAAAGATATAATCCGACCCATTAGTTTGTTTTTAAATAAAATAAATTGGTGACTCTAAAAAACTGAAGTAACCTAATGCGATAAATGTATTAAGCCAATAACAGCATACACCAAAATGGATATAATGTCTATCAACTTCCAAGGGAAGACATACAAAAATAGACCACAAAGAAAAATGCAGATCAAGAGACAATCACTCTCGCATCCATGGGGACACAGAAACACAAGAAGTATCCTTCCATCCCTCTCCTCACAAGGACCATAGGTACCACAACACCACAAAATGACACTTCAATCTAATTGTCTCATAATTAATCAAATAAACATGCTTGTTTACAAGAAGTATACAATACCATCTTTGTGAAAATCAATTTTTTTAATAAATTTTCACCAATATTTTATTTATTTCTTGATCTCAAACTTAACTTACTTGATACTTTATTGGATATAAATCCACCGACCATATTATAGAATCAAAATGTACGAATTTATCAAGGGGATATCACAATATAGGATATCTCCTGGGCATGGATTCCCCTTTAAATATGGCCTCATGCTTATTCACGAAATGATTGCCCAAATTGCAGATATTTAGACCCAATACATTGAATCGCACCCACGCCATTGAAATGAAATATCCTACAAGTATTCCAATCCTCATAATCCTCAAAATTAATAACCTATGAACCTTTTCAATAAATTGTAACATTGTGCTTGTTCAAACGAGTTAGCACTTAGACTTAAATCTCACCAATGAACATGTTCAATAAATTATTTATGTACCAGATAAATCTTTTCTAAACTATCAGATAAGATCTGAACCATCATGTAGGTTCCTGTAGTTATGACAAACTAATAAATTGTACATATATCTTTACTGACATGAATCCAAATCCTTATCCACGCTATAAAATTTTCAACTGAAACATAACTGAAGTTCCTATCTATAATGATCAAGCAGAACCTAACTCACTAAAATTCCTTCTACGTCCAATTTGCCTAAATTTTATATAATATATTTTAAAAAAATATGGAGTTTTCACTGACATGATTCCGATTTCAAAATGAACCTAACACTCATTTTTCATAATAATAAACTTCATATATGGATTTTAGAATAAAACAACAACATGAAATTTATCTTAAGAGACCATTAAAATAGTCCTAAGTGATTACATCGATTGATCTTTCTGTATTGAACAAATATCCTTGAGACAGTATATATAAATTCAGTAAGAAGTTAACTAAAAATTTGTCTTCATGTAGATAAAGTAGTTTTGAAGTCATCCTGAGAGAAATCATCGTTCAATGCTTACTTTTTTAGATTGTACTCTTTCCTTATCCCCTAATTAAAGGTGGTGTCCATACTTTATGAATCGACCTTTGCCTCTCCTACATAAGATTTTCAATCGATTATCTCCATTCCTCTACCACTTACTCCTTTATATATCATACGAAGTCCAAAGGATATCATATTCATATCACCCCAGGTTCTTTAGTCATTTTGGGAAAATGAGGATCATTATTATCATATTTTTCTATAATTCTCTTATTATTTTTTCTATTTTCCTTCCCTTTTGCATGGTTTATCACGAGTAAGGGAATGTTATCTGTTCTTCTTCTCTTAAGGTTTGACATTTTGATTTACAACTCATCTCAACTGACCACTTTTGATGATCTTCTTAATATTTTCTTTAGGCTTTTAACGATCATTTATATCATGTAAGTGGTCTTTGTGAAAGTAATAATAATTATTCTTATTCATCTTGTTAGGTGGGAACTTCAACTTATATGGAAATTTCATCACTTTATCATCATTTATTTCATTAAGGATCTGGTTGACATTAGTGACAAGGTGAGAATAACTCGTGAATTTGTGTTGTCACTCTTTTTGTGGATTCTTCACCTTTTATCTTTGTTCTGGAGGTATTTTCTAAACCCTACTTCTTTCAATTCGACCCTCTTCACATCCATTTCTTCCTCTACATCCATAAATTTTCCATCCTCGTCCAAGATTTCATTCACGATTATTGTAAGCCCTTTCAAAAGTGAAAAATACAACCGTCTAGGTTCGTGAACGTTTATGATATGTTTCAATTGTAATTTTTTCACCGTAGTTGACAATATCCATTTTTTAATTTAATTTAAAGATTAAGTTTATAAGGACTCCCCCTTATTATGCACAACATTTTAAAAATGATTCACTATCATAGATGGGTTTAGGATAAAGAAAAATGTGTGAATGAACTTGTCAGCTAGCTCTTTAAATTATTATCTTCCCTAAGAAGGCTAGTGTTCGAGATATAATCCGTTCTAGTAAAAGTAATGCAAAATCCTCGCACCTCATGTCATCTGCAATGGAGTTAGTGTTGACAAATCACTAATATATTATCAAATTATAATTGGGATTTGAACTCTCTTAGTACTTCTTGATAACTACTAGGGGATTCAAATTGGTAGTAAGAAGTTTAGTACCAAATGTATGAATAGAGACCCTTACATATATTGCCTTTTCGTAGTGAGTTTTCTTCATTAGATCACCCAACTAGCGCTTTATACTCTATATTGAACTCTTTCAACTATTTTCACTTTTAGAGTTATTGTATCCTTCACTATTTGATTCCTTTAGATTCGATAAGTGGTTGTATGAAAAAGATCTCGAGGTCCAACATAGGATTACCCACTTTGGGATTTTATTTTTTCTAATGTTCATGAACATGATGCCTCATACTAAAATTACTCTGATAAGCCTATATCTAGACGTCTATCCTTTCTAGAGATGAAGTCTTTCTTCGACGAGTAAAGGAACTCGACCAATATTGTAAGGGATGCTCCATCCATTTGCCTCATATGTTAACTTTGATAGAGGATGCCTTTCTAGAGAAATGAGAGGTTCTTTTGTCTAGTATATTACACTCCACCTATGCCTAATATTATGTTTCTAGGATATCCTATGAAGCCTCATCATAATTTTATACCATTTTTAACTCTTGTGACCTAATGGTGTTTATCCATCCTATTTTATATTAATCAACCCCTTTATGGTTGTACAACACCTCTTTAAGGGGATCGAGACTTCCCGTTACAGTGTAGTGTGAGGGTTGATGTTGTTGATCAACTCACAATTGTTTGGTTGAGATCCAACATATGGGATCAAATTTTTAAGTTTATCATCAAACATTGGATATATCATCTTTAAATAACGGGGAAGTGTTACTTAAGGTATTAGTCTTATCCCGAGGATGTGGGGAACTAGATGCCATGAAGAGTAGTAAAGTTATGGATTAAAACAAATGATCAACCAATAAATTTGACGATTAGTAGGATGGACCATGACTTCAGAAGATAGATATAGAATTTTATTTAGACTCATAATGATCAACCAACTCCATAAACCAAAAGAGATCTAGGGAGACATAGTGATTAGATAAAGTTAATCAAAGGATGAACAATACGTAAATTAGAAAAATCATATTTAGTCATGGATCAAGGGATGAACTTCTAATAATTGGTATATGTGTGAATAGTATCCTCAATTCAACCCTTAAAACTATGGTTATGGGTTCATTTTTCACTAGATGTTGAGCCACAATAAGGATATGAACGACTTTACTCGTTAGGAATTATTGAGGTCGTTGGGTTCCCACAGATGATGCCAAATTGATGATTCTATAATTTGAGATCAATTAAGTCATAACAAATGAAGATTGATAACTCACCTTATAACATGAACCTGAAAAATCTAGCTAGCGTGAATAGTAAATAAATAGGATTCAAAGTTAAAATGAAGATCAAAGATGAAAATAATAGTGGTTAAACCTGATTTGCCTATGGGTTCTTTACTATAACTAGTAGTAAACTACCATTGTTGAATGGTTATATATGTTATCTATCTATCTCTCTCCATCAGTCTAATTATTTCTATAGAATAAAAATACAATCCGGCACTACTTAGGTTACAAGTGAAAGTAACCCATTTTTTTTACAGTAGGCTTGGTTGTAATGTGCACCCCAAGTCAGTTGACACATATATTACTGATGTGATCGATTAAGATTGTGACACTTTTCCTTAAAGAATGTGTATGTTATATATAAAAATTATCTTCACACTCCAATTTTCATCATAAACGTTATTAGTTGATATGGATAATGAATAGATTGTCCTTGTTTGTGTTGGGTTTTTTATTCTTAAATCCATGAATGGAGTTTACTTTTCAAGCATGTGTGTTAGGTTCAGTTTGAAAGAGAAATCATGCTTATTAGAATTACTTATATTTGTTTTTAATATATTACATACATGTAGGTGAATCGGACATAGTAGGAATTCTGGTAAGTTAGGTTTTTTCCAGATCATGGAAGGTCAGATATTCGTATCTATATAATTGAAATGTTCACAACATAGATAGGGAGTTAACATCATATCGGTAAGCTGAGAGTACAATCCTAGTAGTTTATATTAACCAGTTGAACTCATCTAATAGTTTGGGAACTTATCTCATAGCTCAAAAAGGATTTTACTAATACATCAAGATTGTACTGAATAAGACCACATATGTTCTTAATCCCAAGGGTTATGAGTATTGAAATACTTGAAAAATTATATCTTTGACTGTTATTGTCGTGATTCAATTTTAATTGGATCTAAATATGCAGTAGTTGTGAAATCTTTCTATAAGTAAGTCTGAGACCAAAATTCGAAGGAATTTACATCTAAGAAATGTATTGGAATATGATACTAGATTGACGATCTTATAGTTATGGAATCTACCAGTAAACTTGGCCAATGGGTTTATACCTGGTGGATTATCACATAAGTTACGCTAGAAATCAAGGAATAAACAATAAGTTGATTAAAACCGATTAATGACAAATTGATTTGACTAAGACGTTATTGTATCCTTAACACAGAGAATCATATTATGTACCATTACATCTTTGTAAACAAGACTGCATCATTTAAGTACTTTTGAAATAAATAAATTGGAGTGCAATCATAATTATTTAATTGATTTAACTACGATTAAACGAAAAACGAAATTATATTAATGGGACATAATTTAGGATTTTTTAGTCAATTTAATTATTTAGTCTTGGATCTTTTTTTTGTCCATTTACACAAGTAGGTGGCCTAAAATCTCTGGAAACCCTATTTTGCCCAAGCACACCATCTATACATATATATGTATAGGTGTGAGCTATGATCTTACATAACATAACACATTATTAAGGGTTAGTGAGGGAGAGGAAATGCACCATTCACGTTTTTATGAAGGGTTGAGGGACCAAGTATTTCATCTTCAGAATTCCCCCCACTAGGTCAGCTTTGAGAGAATCATATACTAAAAGATATGATGATTGCGGGGCTTTGAAGGTAGGTTTTTAGAGATCTTGGAAGAGACAAAAGTTCAAACTCTTCATTAACATATTACCTCCACATCGGATCACCTCCAAGATCCACACAAGTATCATTCATGGATTTGTGTTTCAAATTCAGTTGCTTTTTTTATATAACGTGATCAATCAAAGATCAAGGGAATTTTTTTTATGTCAATCCTCGATAATTTTGGAGATTTCTACATCATTTGGGTTATTTTATATATAAGGTTTTCTAAGACGATTTAGGCTGGACATGGGTGGTCGAGGATGAAAAATGGGACAAGGCCAACACATTTAGGACAAGGTCGACCCATAAAAGATGATGCTGAATTTAGGTTCATAATTCGCATATCCTAATCTTGTATATCTTCTAAAATGCTATACAAGGTGTAGGTCCCTTTTTTCTTATGACAAAAGTGTTTTAAGGATGACAAAATAATTTCTCTTTTTATGAAAATCTTTTTTCCAATTTTTAATTCACACCAAATTGTGAACCAATTTTAACTTCACCAAATTTTATCTTGATTAATCCTAAGCATTCATCTAGTGATTAAAAAAAGTAAAATAAAGTAAAAAATACTCACAACGCCGTATGTACGAGGAAACCACAACGGGAAAAACTCAGACGGCCCAAGCCAGACAATCACTATAATGTGAAATTACAAGGAACAGACACAAGTCTTACTCAATGACTCGATCGCCACGAGAATTGCACTCTTATGATCTTCCATCACTCCTCCACCTGGCCAAAGTCCTTCTTTTAAGATGCTCGTCTACAACACACGCGTCCACGTATGTCTCGGTGTCCATCGATATGGCTTGTAATGTCTATGATGTTGAACACGAACTCCTTCGCTTCTTCATCGCAAAACCCAATGTTCAACTATAGAACAAACTCTTCTTGGTACAACCAAAGATAACTATATCATATAGTAATGAAAGCTCGAATCTTTGAAACTATAGGGATGTTTTAGACTTAGAAAAAAATCTGAGAAAACTCACACTAAATAATATTTTTTAAGTCGGCGGCTCGCTCAAGCAACTTTGGTTGTTGCTAAAACGACGTGGTGAATTAGAGTCCAATTAAAACACTACTCTAATCAACGTTTTAAAAATTATTTCTATAATAAAATAACATCCTTAAACATTTTAAAATAAGTTTCGAGTTCCATTAAAATTACACATTCATACCTGAGTGATCTCGGAATACAATTAAACATGAAGACGGAGTATGCACCATAAATCGGCATGATAAATTCTTTGAAGCTTTGCCATAACGTCTTCAATAAACTACAATACGCCATAGTCTGTGTGGATCATGATAATAAAAATACGACCTTCGACTCAAACGTGTTTTGTTTCGGGAATAAGTGAAATAAACATACAACGGACTCAATTGGAAATTTTGTCCTCAAAAATCTCCCCCTTTGATATTCCAGGACAAAATCAATAGAGAAATTCCTAATTCGGGTCGTCAAGACATATGACGCCTAAATCCCATCCCATAAACCCAAAATAAAAAATTACAAGATTAATAAATGATGGTCCGACAAGCATGAAACGTCTGAATGTGATGTAGTCTTGAAATCTCGAATGTCAAAAGCATACCTACACACATGAAATAGAAAAATACCATGTGAAGTATGGAACAACAAATTATATAAAAACCAATGTAAAAAATCAAATACAAATCATTTGTTATGTGAGAAAAATATGATATCAATTTGTAAACAATATTTAAATCAGGATACCAATATGTACTGATGAAAAAACAATATGATACCAATCTATGTAAACTAATCAATATAGACTTGAAAGCATATGATCACAAATAGGATATCAAGAAGTAATGTAACAAATGTATCTACTTATAAAAAAAAATCTCCCCCTACATCACATACATCTCTCCCCCCTTTTTGTCTCAAATAGACAACCTGGTGAAAAGATAAAAATATCTAACATGAGTATATGCAATTAAATATAGCTAGATAAACATGCAAACAACTACATAATAATGATCAATAATATCAAATCCGTAACTAGCAAATATTAATCACACAACATGAATCAACAATCTAAGCAGATGTGACTGAACGAACACAATGCATTAAAATAACCAAATCTATCAATGTGAACTGCATAAGAGAAACTCAGAAGAAATCTAGCAGTACCAAAAGATATGTCAACCAAGATAAGGGTACTAAAATAGAAGGAAAAAAAATCCATATTGGTCACTCGAACGAGATAGCCTTGTCGCTCGAACGACAGAGGCTTCTCGCTTGAAGTCTTCGTGTAACATCTGTTTATCGCTCGAACGAGAAACTCAAAATCTCATATCGAGTTCTAAATAATAAACAGGTTTGCCCAGCGAAAAAATTTCTTGAAAAAACTAACTGAAAGTGGCAGAAAACTGTAAAACAGTAGCGAAAACAACAAAAATAATATGAGTTGCATGCTAACATAGTCCCGATATGCTCAATCATGAATATGGAATGTATGGGCGTGAACTAAAGCAAATGAATCACAATTATAACTCATCGAAAAGATCAATAAGTTCTAATTGATAGATATAAATCATCAAACATTATTTTAGCCATACAACATTTAAAGTGTGAGCTAAATGAACTAAACAAACAAATATGCACACAAATCCAAAATTTTGACTATTCTACAAACAATAGCGTTATGGTACAATTTTTCAAAGTTTGGATTTGTGGTGCAAACCCGTTTAAAATTATCCATTCAAACTCCCTAAAATATATCATATTTTTCTTTTGGAATGAACATAAACTAATTAACCCATATTTTGGCATACAACTATTTTTATTTCCTCGATTTTTCTTTTGGGATCTTTTAAATTGTGGCTTTCACGACGAGTCACTTTTACACTCTCGCACCCCTTTTCCGTGAACACTCATCATTGTTTTTAATATTCAATCTTCACGCTAAATGGTTCTTACATGCACACCTTCTCATTATGTCTACTTATACATAGATGACAAAATTGAGATAAGAACGTCTCACCAAACTCAAAATGTAAGAGAAGTCAAACATCCATATAAACTTGTGCATGTGTGCAATTAGGGCATATATACAAAGTTGAATCAAAATGCATATCAACTTCAAAACAACCCCATAATACAATGGTTAAGATCATTCTAAGCATCAGTAATTATGGCCAAATGTCCTAGCCACAAGGATAGCGAAAGGAAGGAGGTCCAAGCACACCAATATGCCAAATCAAACATGTAAACTCAAAATAAAAAACAAACCAAAAATCTTTTTGGGTTTTCAACATATTTTGGCTCAAATAAAAGAAAAAACTTTTTGATTTTTTCAAAAAAAAATAATAAACCAAAAATATTTTTGTATTTTCTCAAAAACAAAATCTTTTTGTATTTTTCAAATAAGACTCAATAAATGAAAAATATAAACAAAATGATACACATGTCATAGTACTAGCAAGATATAAACCATGATGCAAAGACTAGCGTATGACAAACATGGCATGCTATAAACCATAAGAAATAGCAAGTGAATAATCATGTGCATACATGTGAAAATCAACCAACAAAGCATTTAGCATCTCTAAAACGGATTTCCTAACTCGAACCGGTGTATACCTAAAATGAGTTTGATGCAAAGACTAGCGCATGCCAAACATGGCATGCAATCAACCATAAGAAATAGCAAGTGAATAATCATGTGCATGCATGTAAGAATTAACCAATGAAGCATTTAGCATCTCCAAAACGAATTTTCAAACCCAAACCGGTGTATACCTAAAATGAATTTTGGGAACCGATAGAACATTACGTTTAAACTTCCTAGGGTTTTTTCTAAGATCGTAGAAAAAATTCCTAAGGTGAACTTTCCTACCACAATGAAAACATGTGAAAACACGACGAGGGACAGGACCATTAGTTTGACCTTTTCTAACCCCTCGGATGTGGTTGAAGCTTTAAAACAAACTATGGTTTTGGATTTGATATTCGAACCACTAGAACAAGATAATCCTCTACTGTCACTACTTGAATCATTTGAATAATTTTTCAACTTCAAAACTTTCGACTCAAGAAAATGATTAGACTCCTCAAATTTTCGGGATTCCTTCTTTAGATTTTCAATTACCCATAGAAGGTTATCACTCTCCCCCTCAATGTGAGAAAACATATTCCTAAGAGTCTTCTCACGTGCCACGTAATCATTTATTGAAATATTTTCATCCACGACACACACCCTAGAATTTTTCAAGACCTATAAGTCTTTTTCTAAGACGAGGACTCTATCATCAATCTCCTTTTTGGAAACTTTTAAAGATTCATAGTTTCCATGTAAATCTCCAAACTTCTCACGAATGATATCTCTTTGAGTTTGAAACGTTTGCAAATATTCAATCATATTTTTAAAATGAGAATTTTCTTTTTCCAAAATTTCAATTTGTTTTGCAAACTTCAAATTCAAAAGAAGTAATTCCTCAAAACTTAGAGACTCCATCGAGAGAAAAATAAACAAATCAAGAGAGATAAACAAGAAATCACTCGAAAAGCAAAAAACAAGGATCTACACAAAACTCAATGCAACCTGCTCTGATACCAGTTTGTAGGTCACTTTTTTCTCATGCGAAAAGTGTTTTAAGAATGACAAAATAATTTCTCTGTTTATGAAAACATTTTTTCCAAATTTTTAATTCACACCAAGTTGTGAACAAATTTTAACTTAACCAAATTTTATTTTGATTAATCCTAAACATTCATCTAGTGATTAAAGAAAGTAAAATAAAGTAAAGAATACTCACAATGATGGATGTATGAGGAAACCCCAATGGGGAAAAACCTCAAATGACCCAAGCCAGATAATAACTATGATATGGAATTACAAGGAATAGATAAAAGTCTTACTCAATGACTCGATCCCCACGAGACTTGACACTCTTCTGATCTTCAACCACTACTCCATAATGATCATGCATAAAGTCCTTCTTCTACGATGCTCATCCAAAACACACGCGCCCACGTGTGTCTCAGTGTCCATCGATCTGGCTTGTAATGTCTACCATGTTGAACACGAACTCCTTTGCTTCTTCACCGAAAAACCCAATGTTCAAGTGTATAACAAACTCTTCTTGGTGCAACCAAAGATCACTATAGCATATAGTAATGAAATATCAGATCTTTGAAACTCTAAGGATGTTTTAGACTTTGAAAACCATTAGAAACTTTGTATAGAAAATGTACTGGTTCGTAAACTTTATTTCAGACTGCACACACTTCGAAACTCTGAGAAAACTCGCCTTAAATAATATTTTTTAAGTCGACGGCTTGCTCAAGCGACTTTGGTTGTCACTCGAGTGAGATGGACGTCTCTCTTGAACGACTGGTTAGGTCCTTTGAATGATGCAATGAATTATAGTCCAATTAAAACACTACTCCAATCAATCCTTATCAGAAAAAAATGAAGTGTAAACCATTTCAAACACTTAAAAACTATTTTAAAAATTATTTATATAATAAAGTAACATCCTGAAATATTTTAAAATAAATTTTGAGTCCTATTAAATTTACACATTCATACCTGAGTGATCTTGGAATGCAATTAAACTTGAAGACATATTATGCACCATAAAATGACATGATAAATTCTTTAAAGCTGTACCGCAACGTCTACATTGAACTTCAATACGTCATAGTCTGTGTGGGATGTGGGATGTGGGATCGTGACAATAAAAATACGACTTATGACTCAAACGTGTTTTGTTCTGGGAGTAAGTCAAATAAACATACAACGGACTCAATTGGAAATTTTATCCTTACACAAGGTATTTAATTCTCCTTCAGTATGAGGTTGTCCACGTGTTACTTCTCATATTTATATATTTATTTTTTCTTCTCTTTACTTCTACCGACATTTTGGTTTTATTTCTCTTCCCACCATTATATCCCAACACTTTTTTCTTCTCTCTGTGCTTCTTTGTCTCCTTTTTATCATTTACAAAGGTAAACATTCCCTACCCATTTCCATATATTTCTCTGCATATCTTAATGACTTTTATGAAGGTTTCTCCTGAATATGCTTGCAAACTTAACCTCCCACCATAATGTGCCAATAGAACTACTTCTGGTGAAACATTCGTCAAATAAGATATACATAAAGTTCTTCATATATTATATTTTTTATGATTCTTTTAGAGATATGTGAATGAACGACATTTTTGAAAATGAATTGAAATTAATTTTAGGGGATGCTTCCGAAAATTGCTGAAGAACTGTTGGCCGGTTATAAAAGAGCCAAAGCAGATTTAAGGGTGTTTTTTTTTTTAAATTCTACTTCTCCTTTTTCAGGTCAATAGATTAATTTTTATTTCTTAATTTTTCATCGCTAAGCCATAGTCCTTGTAAGGACATATTTTACATAGTCCGTTTATATTAGAGTATGTCGTATACCGCTACAACCATCGAAGAAACATTCAAGCCCAATCATGCATCAAGACGGATCTGAATATGAACATTATCAACAAACAAGCCTCTGTGAGAAACGTGTGTGCTCGCGTTCAAATGATCAAACCATATATAAAACCCTTTTAACACAAACAAACCCTAAACATGCAGCAGTATGTGATTGAATAAATAGATAATCTACGCAAGAACATTCAAACACATGCAATTAAGGAAAAATCCCCCTCAGGGGCAAAACCATTTATTTTCACTATAATTTGTAAGAAAGCGGCTTACAATCGGATTATAATGAAAATACAAGTTGACTAAGAATTACCCTCGGGTATCGGATTCTGTAGTCGCGGTTGGAATTATCCCTTTCCAGTAGGGATGCAATGAAGAAGAAGAACGGTCTCCTCCACAAGTGTTGAACAAACCAAAGTTGTGTTCTTGGGTTGCAAAAGGATTCACAAAGGTTTGGCAATGATGTGTGAATCAAAACATGAGTCTTGGGACTCAAAAATATGAAGACTAGATGTATTTGGACTCTCAAATTCGTCTCCTAAAGTCTTGCAAAACAACTCCCCCGAAGTTGGTATTTATAGGAAAAAATATGAAGAGTCCCACGTTCTTAAAACTCTAAAATTCTATCCAACGTACAAAAAAAACAGCATTCTTTAAGGAATTTTCTCAATCTTCAAAAGGTCATAACTCCTTCACCGTAGCTCGGATTGAGGTGACGTTTTTTCTAGTATCTTCGTTGCGGCGAGCTCTTCAACTTTCTAGTTGACCAGACCTCCGAAATATGGATGTGAAATTACGAAAATGCCCTTGAACTCTCCTATTGTGCCTTTTTTTCACTGTTTTGACTTCCCTTGCGTACCACTTGCATTAAGTCCCTAAAATCTTGGAACGTGAAGTCATTGAGGCAGATGTGGGACATATTAGTGGAGATAATGCATGCTTGATTCCCGAAATTCAGATAGAGGCCGTCATGTGAGATCGTGAGGAGACGTGCCAAATGTAGCGGCGTACGACATAAATAAATGAAACATTTCGGACATGTGAATAATGTCCTTACACTCTGCGAGATAAATTTTGGTAAGATTGTGTTTAAATTCCCTTAATGGTTTATTTAAAGTGTTAGGATAATTTTTCTAAAATGTTTTTAAACATCTGAGGCGTCATTTTTAGTCAAAATAATTTTTTCTAAGTCCCGAGGCGGATTTTTAATGAAATTTATTTCCGGCTGATGTCATTCAAATGACATGTCAATGTCGTTCAAATGATATGACTTAGTCGTCCAAACGATAGCTTCAGGTGACATTATATCTCACGTGTTACCTCGTTTGAAGTTCGCTTAAAGAGTCAAACGACATGCTACTGTATTAGTTTTCTAAAATCGTTTGATATGTCGCGCGAAGTCGTTTTAAGCGACATCATATGTCGTTCTAGCGACATAGGGTTCCCGTTCGAGCGACAATGCCAACTCAAGATTTTTATAAATAGTAGTGTTTTGAGTCCTTTTTTCTTTAGAAGACCTAAGTTTTTCAATCTACGAAAACTTCTTCTGCAGAATTTTTGTGTTCTCACTTTTTGAGGTGTTTTAACTTTGTTTTGATTCAAAAATCGGATCAGTAGCTTCAGTGAATCACTTTGGAACCCATGATACAATTTTGCTTGAGTTTCTCTTGTAGAGAACATTTCTCTACTGCTAATTTGGTACCATTCGAGGGAGGTGCTGGATGACTACGACTGCCGTCAATGGGAGTACTTGAGGGTGTTCCTTTTTGAAGATATAACTGAGGTTTTTGTGGGTTTGTTGTAATTGATCCATTGCTGATTCTAGGTCGAGGAGTATGTGAATGTTATGCAGAATAGTCAGATTTCATTGTGTATGCAAGTTGCGATTGACTTTTCATAGTGAAATAAAAGGTTTTACCCGAAAGATTTTTTTTCTTCTGAAATCTGTAAATTAGCAATTTTATGATGGCATGATTTATTCAACATAGATTTATATTTAGGGTTTAATTAATTTGGATTTTAAATTGATAATTAATTAAATAAGTTTTTAATTAGAAATTTGGGAATCAACGTGTAATAGATATCACACAGCAATCTCAAATTGGTATCAGAGTGGATTACTCTAATTTATGGTGCGATCCTGATTTTTGTTTGTCTGATACCTTTTGACTTCTCACGTCATCAAAACGGTATAAGAGAGGGGTAGACTAATTTATCCCGTGATCTTTATTTTTGTTTGTGTGATACCTTTTGACTTCTTATGTCATCAAATTGGTATCAAAGGAGGTTATTCTAAATTATCGAGTGATCATTTTACGGCAAAATTTTAGTGATATTGTTTTTTTTTTTGAAAAATCGCAATGATTTCCAATGAAAACTTATATAATCGGTTGCCAATTTTTGACGGGTCTAATTATGCCTACTGGAAAGCCCATATAAAATCTTATTTAAAGGCCATCGATGAGTGGTTTTGGGTTTTTTGTGAAAGAGGGTAGACTCCTCCCACTGTCACCGCTAATAATGTCACCAATCTTAAACATGTGACTGGCTGGAATGAGGACGAATTTAAATGGAGCACTTTTAATTATCGTGGTCTAAGTGCAATTTTTGGAGCCATCACCCCTAATGAGTTTCGACGTGTTATTATGTACACTAAGTCAATTGAAGCTTGGGATGTTTTACAACTTACCCATGACGGCAGGACTGCAGTGAAAAAGTCTAAATTGCCAAAATTTAACAACTTAATTTGAAACAGTTACCGTGCTTCAAATTGAGTGTTTTGATGAGTTTTATGCACTTTTTTTGATATTGTCAATACTAGTTTCAATCTTAGTGAGCACATTCGTGATGCACGAGTGGTTAAAAAGATTTTGAGATCATTGCCTAAACATTTTATCCTCAAAGTGGTTGTTTTGAATTCCTTAGGAAATTTGAGTAACCTTGAGTTAGAAGAACTCGTAGGAGACCTCCAGACATATGAAATTGACATGTTTTCTGACACTATCAAACCTAAGGATAAAGGGATATCACTTAGAGCCAAGTCTAGGAAGAGTGAGGCAGTGTTCAAGAGAGAGAAAAAAAATAATGTGAAAGTTTGTGATTCCGAGTCTGATTGCGAGTTTGATTTTGATGATGTGGCCATGCTTCCTAAAAATTTTAAAAAGTTTCTCAAATTTTCCAAAGAAAATTCTTCCAATTAATTTTTTTTTGAGAAAAATAAAAAGAAAGATGAGGCCAAAGAGAGCGATGAGAAAAAGAAAGAGAAAGAGAAAAAGGAAGAGGATATATGTTTTGAATGTGAGGGTATGGGGCATAGGATGTTTGAGTGCCCCATTAGGCTAAAGAGAAAGGACAAGAAGATTTCCATGCCAGCCACTCTTAGCGATAGTGAGGAAGAGGTGAAGGATTTAGGGGATGAATCGTTATATGGAATGTGTGTTGCATTTTTAGCTAGTCACGTAAGCACACCTAATTTGTCCCACGACGATGAGGATAATTATGCACGTGAGATCCCCGAGAATAATAATTTGAGTGTTTCGTGTGAGAGTGAGGGTGAAAGTGAGTGTGGAAGCGAAGGTGAAAGTGAGCTCTAAATTACGGTTAGAGATTTGTATGCTGAGAACTTAAAGTTGAAGAAGTTGAATAATGAATTAGGTCTCAGGGTATTATTTTTGAAGAGAGATCTTGAGGCTTTGAGGGGATTTGAGGCGTAAGAGAGTCAACTCAAGAAGGTGAACATTACTTTGAGTGAGAACTTGATCGTCGTAGGTAGGAAAAAGAGGGAACTTAAAGTCCATGTGGTTCAATTAGAGAGAGATCTCGAACGAGTCTGGGAGATAAAGGTCACTATAGAGGATACATCTAAGAAGGTTGGAAATATTTTCCTCAGTCCCTCTTTGGGTAATGTTTATAGATTTAGAATAGGTCATGATGGTGCGTCTACGTCCCATGTTGCACCTTAGCTGGTTTCTGAGTTTGTGATAGATCCTTATGGCTCTCAACACAACCCACTTAGGCGTCTGTTACCTGATTGGATATCATGTCCTAGACTTTTTGGGAGAGGTGTTCCTAGGCCCGTGTATGTTTGTAACCATTGTAAAAAGAGATGAGACCTTAGAAAATTTTGCTTTAAGTTCGTTAGTGTGTCGTACAGAGTTTTGCCACGTGTTCCCCCACACACACCCACACATGATGCTCGAGATGATTACATGACAGAGTTTGGACATATTAGGGAGCAAGTCATGTTTTTGGTCAAGACTTCACATAATTTGATGGATGTTTTTATAGGATGTCACGACCTTTGGAAAACTCCACCGCACCTAACGATTGAGGTTTAGACTTGTTTGCTCGCATAGGATGATTTTCATGATGACATTTTATGCCTATTTCTAGTGTGTACCACCTTTGTATTTATCTTTTTCCATTCTTGATATATTTTTCGAAAAACCAGGAAAAAAATTATTTTTAATTTTTTTTCAAAAAAGTGAATTTTTTTTTCTATTTTTTTGAGAAAAAATTGAAAAAGTCAAAAAGATTTAATTTTGATAAACTTTTTGCAATAAGTCAAAAAGAGTTTTGTGTTTTGTTTACATCGTATATGAATGGACATTTAGGATGGCTAAGTCACAACATCATTCTATATCCATGTGACTATTCGATAGTGTTTTGAGACGATACATCATTTCATCCATGTGCTTTTTAATGTTTGGAGTTGTTAAGATGATATTTAAGATTACTTTGTATATGTTTGACTCAGAATTTCCTTTAATGCGCACTTGCATGGATTAATCTGACTATTGTATTTGTCTATCACATGTTGGTCAAAATGTTTGCATCTCAATCATGTCTTTAAAATGAATCATATGTGATAAAACTTGACAATGAAAGTAGTGCATATAAAAATCGTTGCCCGTGAGGATTTTATTTAATATGAAAAAATAATGAGTGTACACAACAAAGGGCTGTGAGTGAATAATAATCACGTCATAAAAGACACCATTTAAAAGAGCCCGAGAAAAAAATTAAGTCAATAAAAATAGTCATATGCCAAAAGAGGGCCAATAGGATTTCTCTAAGTTGAGAAAATAAATAGAAACCTCAAAAGAACTTGAAAAAGAAATATATACTTGAGGGACTTTGGATGGAAATAAATAAACGGGTTTGCTCGTCGTGATAAAGTCTTGAAAAGTCTTTACATACTTTTAGTCGTTATTTTTGTAGAAATCATTTTAGACTTTGATTTGTTGATTTGCTTAACTCATTGTCATTTGAATTCAACAATTTTTACACCTAAGGATGATTTTGAGTTCATTCGTTAGGAGTATCCATATTCATCGTGCATATTTTCTTTGTATGTTTGAGTTGATTTACCTATTGAATATGTTCACACCCATTCTTTTCGTTTTCACGATTTCGTTATCTTAGTGTAAATTCATGTGTGTGATTTTTTTTGTAAATTATTTTTTGAAAAATAAAAAATAGTTGGTGAATGCTTTCAAGTTTTTCCTTGATGATTGTAGTTGATTTGTTTTGCTTGCCGTGACACTCAATGCTTATTTTTATTTTGGACAAATAAAAAGGGGGAGAATGTAACACCTCGTAATTTCTAGGTTTTTATTTCAATTAATTAATTCGGTAATTGGTAATGTACTTGGGTTGTAAATTAATGAGAATTAATCAATTGGGTTATTTAAAATTGAGTATATTCAAATATAATAACGGGTGAAAGTTAATTTTAAAAAATTATTATCCGGATGGCGATTTTGAGAGCGCGATTGAGTCAGATTGGGTCGAAATAGTCCGAAATGAGTGTCCATATGTATATATTGAGTTTCGGGACTTAATTACACATATTTGAGCTCCAAATTAAGAGTTTGGGTCCTTTTAGGAGGCCCATAGGCCCAAAAATGGAGGTTGAGTTTTTAACCCTAATTAGGTTAGGGTAAGGCAACTTAAAGTAATTTTAGAAGACTAAAATTATAGCGAGCTTAAGAGGAGAGCCATTATATGAGAATTTAGTGATTTGGGGGGACTACTTCAAGAACAAGAGGAGATCCTTGAATTCAATCCAACACCCTCATCCAAAGGCTTTGATCTACAAATTGAGGCAAGTGGTTTAATTTTCAATTGTTAATCTAAATTTACCTATTCATATTAAAGGAGGTGAGAATCAATTAATATGTTACCGCTTGTGTTCATGAGAAATTGGGGATTTCTTTAATTTGGAGCTAGAAATCTGTAGAGGTGTTAAGTTTTGACTAATTTGATGCCCTAATTTGGTGTAACTGATGGGGTTAGATTGAATATAATAAAAGGATGGAATTAGGATGAATTTTGGAAAGTTTTGATGAAGAAATTTGTACATAATGGAGGTTTTAAATATGTCAATGGAGGACAGGGTTTTAGTGGACATATTAGGGATGTAGATGATACCAGAGTCGTTCAAAGTACCTGGTATCTCGTTCCAACGGGAACCACTGTCATTGGAACGACATGGCTTGTCGTTTGAATGATCTGTTAAGCCTGGTAAGATTTTCTTCTTCGTCTGATTCAGAGTTTTTATGTGTTTTGAGATACACACTTCGTGCATTGAGTGATTCTGTAATTTTGGTCATAATCTAGGGTTTAAATTGGTGAATATTTACCCTTGAATTAAGTAGGAGACTTATTAATTTGAAGAATTAAGGTTCATGATTGAGTGAATTTGAAACCTATTAATTAAGTGGGTAGACTTAATGGAATGAAATTGAATGATGGATTGGAAATATTAAAATTTGGGCCGAGAGAGAGAGTCTGGGTATAATTGGTAGGGTGACACCAAAATATTGAAAATTAATTAGTGTATAATTAATTGAAATGAAGTCGGACCATAGACTTGCATATTTTAGGCTTGCGTATAGATATAGTACATCGATAGCTTAGATTTCTCTCTCTCTCTCTCTATATATATATATATATATAGTACATCGGCACTTTCGGGGGGAACTATGGCCGCCTACTATGCATGGGTGATAGCATTTATATCCGACATGCGTGTGAATGTTGAGATATATGATATGTACATATAGTGTAGAATTATATACGAGAATACACATGGTGTGAAATGTACAAATAATATAACTTGTGAAACGGTTGTATGGAATTAAATGAGAATTGATTTAAATAAGCTAGTGTGACTATTAACTTATAACGTGCATGGTAAACTCACTAGGGATAGAGTAGTGGGAGAAGTAGTGGAATATATGGGACAAGACTAGTTACGGGGTGGTTAGCTAGGTGGGTCATGTATATAATGTTAGGCGTGCACATTAGTTGAGGGGTGAGGTGTCCTCAAGAGAGTGTACGATACTTACTTAAATACGAATAGTGTACTTGCATTTTAATTTCCTGCATTTAAATTCACATGATAAATATTTTCAAATTTTTTGGGTTCTAACCCTTGCTATAAAACCTTTTCAAAACCTTTTAGGTGTCCTACCACATGAGTATATGTAGATGCTGATGGATATTTTCTTTGATGCCTATCTCATTTTCTCTAAATAGGGATGTTTCTGTTGTAGTTTTGGAGGTGTACTTTTATATTCAGCTGGGCATGTATCAGTAATCTCTTTTATACTTTGCACTTGACGAATTGCTTGTTTAGTCGACGTTATTCGGCTAACACTTCTATTAGTGTGTGGCATGATTAGATTTCCTCTGGTGTTGTTTGTTTTGGCTTTCTATTATATTTGTTGGTTTTGGTGTAATTCATAAGATAAAATTTGGCATCAGCTTAATTAAAGACTAGGTGGTTAGTAATTAATCATATATAAATAGTGATGCTAAGAATGAACCAAATGAGATTCCTGTTTAATTTGATATAGGACTGATCATCCAGTATTTTATTCGGCAGTGTGTCACAGAGAACGAATTATGATTTAATGGGGGAGTTTGAATAATGGGGGAGATTTGAGATTTTATATTTGTTTTGATTTATGTTTATCTCATTTCAAACTCGATACGTCATAATGGTATTTGCTTCTTATCTCATGTGTGTAGGTGCAAAGTTAGAGATTTGAAGATTTTGAAGAAGGTTTTAAAAGGCTTACATTTTTAGTAACTTTTTTGTTTTGGGTTCATGGGAGGGTAGTAGAGTTGTATAACACATTTAGATTTTTTTTAGTTTGTGCATGCATACACATAGGGAGAGATTTGTAAGGACATATTTTACATAGTCCGTTCACATTAGAGTATGTCGTATACTACTACAATCGTCGATGAAAAGCCAATCATGCATCAAGACGAATTTGAATATCAACATTCTTCAACAAACAAGCCTCTGTGAGATTGATTTTGGAAAGGTTGTATTAAAAGACCATTAATGGTTCATTTAAAGTGTTGGGATAATTTTTCTAAAATGTTTTTAAACATTTGAGGCGTCATTTTTTGTCAAAATAATTTTTTCTAAGTCCTGAGGCGAAGTTTTAATAAAATTTATTTTACGCTGATGTCGTTCAAACGACATGTCAATGTTGTTCAAATGACATGACAAAGTCGTTAAAATTATAACTTCAAGTGATAGTGTATCTCGCTTGATACCTCGTTTGAAGTTCTCTTGGAGGGCTTTATCAAACTATATGCTACTGTTTTAGTTTTCTAAACTTGTTTGATATGTCGCCCAAAGTGGCTTCAATCTCCATCGTATGTCATTCGAGCGATAGTGCCGACTCTGGATTTTTATAAAAATAGTATTTTGAGTCATTTTTGCTTCAGAAGACCTGAGTTTTTCAATTTATGAAAACTTCTTTTGCATAATTTTTTCTTCTCACTTTTTGAGATGGTTTAACTTCGTTTTGATTCACAAATCGTCCCAATAGCTTTAGTGAATCACTTTGGAACCCAAGATATAATTTTTTTGAAATTTCTCTTGTAGAGAAGATTTCTCTACTACTGATTTGGTACGACTTGAGGGAGGTGCTGATTGACTACGACTGTAGTCATTGGGAGTGCTCGAGTTCCTTACTGAAGACAAAACTGAGGTTCCTGTGGGTTTGCTGCAGTTGATCCATTGATTATGATAGATTGAGGCCTATGTGAGTGTTCTGCGGAATAGTCATTGCAGATTTCATTGTGTGTGTAAGTTGCGATTTACTTTTCGTAGTGAAATAAAAGGTTTTACCTGAAAGTTTTTTTTCCTGAAATTAGCGAATTAGTAATTTAATGATGGCATGATTTATTACACATAGATATATGATTAGGGTTTAATTAATTTGGATCTTAAATTGATAATTAATTGAATAAGGGTTTAATTGGAAATTTGCGAATCAACGTCTAACCGATATCACATAGCATTCTCATTCCTTAACTTGCTTGCTATTGTAAGAGACGCAAAGTTTGGTTCATTGATTCATGGTTTCACGCCTTATTGGAAAAACACCTTACTGGCACAAGATCAACCCAGAAATATACCTGTATCCAGGTAAAGCTACATCAGATCAAAATTGATTAGCATATAAACTCTGAACTTGTGACATGCGAGAGTTTTTTTGTGGGAGTTTTTTATTCATTTCGTATGGCGCATTTTGTGTTCAAATATAGGTTTTGTGTATAGATTTAAGGGTTTTTAATTCGGAGTTTTGTAAGTTAGCGCTTTGTAATTTAAGATATGTTTATGTTTAATGTTTATATTTTAGGGCCTAATTATTTTTTGTGTTTTTATTGTTAATATTTGTTTTTGCAGATCAAGACAATTATGCTCTCTAATTTTGGGATCTAAACAAGTAATCATCTATTGCTATGTATTTTTTTGTTATTGAGTATAATTTTATGCGTTATGGGTATTTGGATTTTTGGGCATTTTTACCTTTTGGGGGTTTCATGTCACTGTTTAATTTATTCAATGTTATGATGTGGTTATCACATATGACTTACAACACGCATGCCATCTGTTTGATAAAAAATCTCATATAGTTTCTTAAAAGGCTTCGGGTTACTCAGATTTGAACATGTATGATAAAAATCTTCTATTTCTCTTTTATAATTCTTACGTATGAATACATTTGTGTTAGTTTCAGTTTGTATTTGATTGATGATTCAATCCGAGTCAATCTTATATGAACTTTATCTATGTGAGTTTTGATGTTTTTGGTAGATTGAAGCTTGAATTCTAGACATGGTGCTATTCTTGCTAAATAAAATTATTTCGGTTATGGTCTTGGTGATGTAATGTGTGTTGTCAATACCACACATGGGCATGTCATATAAAAATATAAATTCAAACAAATTTATAGTTACGTTGTCGATATTTGGTAATATACTATAGGTTTTTCTATTTTCATCTTATGATCATGAATCGTATAGCACTAGTATGTTTTCCCGGGATGTTATGAAATTACATTTTTTTACATGTTTTAGAATCACAAATACTCAGGAGTTTATAATCGAATTCCTATTTTGGTTTACCATCTTTTACGTGTTTGCAATTTTACGGGTGTATATCCTACTCTAACGTAGAACCCGCGCATTGTGCGGGTTTCCAAATAGTCTCTATACTACTCTAAAATGTTTTAAAAGAATTTAAGATACCTGATCAATGGGACTATCCACGTAAGATTGCAAATTTCTCTTGCCGAACAATCTGATTCCTTTTCGTCCATTGAGATCCAAAATGCAAATTGCTCCTACCGAACAATCTTCTTCATCTTCATCCATTCATCTTCAAAATTAATACTAATAAATTGACCATCACAGGGTGGGTTATTTACGAAGGCGCCGCACAATATTTTTTGAATAAAATGAAACGATTGCAACCTAGGGTTTATTTTTTGGGAACCATCAATTTCCCACCCCAATGTTGGTCTTAATATTTTATTCCTTTTTCGATTTGTTGATTCCATGGCCATCAGTATCTTTGTATTCATGGTTTTCTATTTTTAAGTAGTTTGATTTATTTAGTTTGTGCTTTTATGTTTGGATTGTGAAATTAGTTTTGATTAAAAGATATGTCTGGTTACGCCCTCTATAAGAGTTGATTATCTTAATTCCTATCCTCCTGGTCAATCTTTTAATCTAGGGTGTTTATGGTATTAGGTCCCATGTTTTGTGATGTTACGGGCTTTCTTTAAAAATAATATTTTTTTTTTCTCTAATAGTGACTAGAATGGATGGATACACGGGTTATTGTTTTTGGGCTTAAAGTTTCATTTTTTTTTTGTTCAAATCAACTAATTATTTCCCATGCTTTTGTTGTTGGCTGTGTTAAATTCGGGCATACGCCATCTGCTGTTAGGATTGAAGGGTTCAACTACATGAGAAGTTACAGCATATCTATTGTATCTTAGACCACACACAACCGTATTGTTAACCCCTTTCCAAAGGTAGAGGAGGAATAACAGGGGCAATTTTGGGGGAAAGAGAAAATGTTGATTAGTTATGTATATGCATAATTGAATTATTTGGTGAGTTTACTATGTGGTTTATAGGAAAGGAAAGAAATAAATCTATATAAATCTATCTTTGAAATCTAGAAAATTCAAGTAAACATTATGAAAAAAATCAATAAACACCACATGTTAATCCTCGAGTCTCACAACTTCAATTTTGTCTTAGGTGGTAGAGATAACAATGGCCACATGCGATGGGATTACGTGGGTGGTTATTGCTCAACCACATCAACGAGAACTGTGTCAAATTTGTTGCCCAATTTGAAGTCAATTAAGAAGTCGGATGGTTTAATGTTCATATTTTTCATTTGCGCTAAGAAAGATGTGTTTTTCGTTTTTAAAGCTTTAGAATGAATAATTAGGTATACTCATTATTTTCTAATTTCTAAAAACAAAATGACTTTTTTATTATTTTCATTTAATTGGAATATAATTTGCGGCTCAAATTAAGAATTGGGTATGGTACATTTATATTTATTTAATGTGTTTTATTGAAACGTTCCAATTATTAAATTCGAAATTGACAGCGATTAATTGACTCAAACAGTTGGTTTGTTGTTCCAATTTTTCAAAATCTATATAACTATATAAAAATTGTATACTCAAATCCTCTGAGGATGACACGTGTCAGTAATAAAAGCTTGCTATAAATTTGAGATCTTCATAATAAAACCCGTCCATCCCTGTTCCCAAGTTTGTCCATCCCTATTCCCTCTATCTCCTTGCATCTCCCCTGTTCAAATATCCAAGAACATTGTATGATATTCAATACGTACTTTATATTCCCTCTTGATTTTAGATCTGGTATATCACATTAAGTGTTCCTAAACCTTTTAGTTTTTTTCTCTCTCTCAAATGTTCTCTTATGGACGGTACAACTCCCACCCTAATTTTTTTTTGTAGCATACCATGAGGTGTCTTGGCCAACTTACGCACACCTCGACTAATCCTCATTTGCGGTTCGTGGCTTTTGCTGGCCAAGCATTATTTTGACAGTGCCAGGGATCGAACTGGGGACCAAACCCAATCCACCCCCAAGACTGTCCCAGTGATAGCCTTATACCACTAGGCCAAGAGACTTTGGGATTAGTAAACAGACCATTTGAGACCTATTTAGAGGGTTTTTAGATGTACGAACTATTCACCTCACTTCCTTAGTTGAGGATGAAATGAGCAAATTTAATGGTGTGATATCAATTTTTCTTATGTAATTTCCATCTCTATTATGTTTCTCTTTTGTTATATCCTATAAACATACATAGTAGTCTTTCAATTTTAGGTCTGTTTTAGATATATAGATATTTGTGTGTATAAATAACTTCATAGTAGCAATGTGATGATGATGTATATTTGTTATTTAAGTAGAAGATTCTATACGTATACTGTTGGAAAAAATTAAAATGGGAGAAATATTTTGGAAAAAAATGTTGGTTTGATTCTTTATGAGCACTATATTCATATGTGTCCGTTATTTTGGCTTATTTCCAATTTGTGGGTTTTGGTAGTTTTCCTTTTGAGTCCCATTTTATTGGAGTCTGAAAACATCGAGTAGTGATTTTTTGGGTATAGTTAATGGAACTCCACCAATTCTTTAAACACTCTAAATATTTTTTAAAAGATAAAATTATCCTTTACCCTAATATCAAACAAATCTCAAACATGCTAAATAATTTTTTTAATTAAATAATTGGATATTTTAATAAAATTATAAAGTTTAAAAAAATAGACGTTTTTTTATTATATAAAATTGGATATTTTTTTAAAAAACAACTTATAAAACAGTTTTTTTTTTAAATCATATTTTTAGATGGGCATATATAAAAAAAACAGTTGGATATAACTTATTTAAAAAAATATTTTCGTTATTTAAAAAAGTGGCAGTTATATTTATTAATGAATGTTGTATGTTTAACAATTAATCAGAGTTATAATTCTTTCTCAAATTATTTTTTTAATAATTATTTTGTGGTAATATTTTTTTTGGTTAAAAGATCATTTTTATATATCTTATATTAATGATTGGTTAGTGACGCTGACGCGGACCCACATGGGTAACCAATTGATACAAATAATTAATTTATATATATGTGTGTGTGCGTGTGTGTTTTTTTTTGTGGGTTTTATTTTTTAAGTTGGGACACCCATAGATGAAGCTCCCAAAATCGGATATGATGTGGTTGATTTTTTTTGGATGAATGTTAAATCTTAACAGTTATTAGGGTCGTTCCTAAGATTGGAAGTGCCCTGTGCGAAAATCAATTTAGGGCCCTTTAAAAAAATATTGTACAAAATATGAAATACCTAAAATGGGCCCCTAAAAAATTAAACTTATTTTTTAGGGCCCATTTTAGTTGGGTGAGATTTTTGTGTAGTTGAATCATTCTTTGTACAAATTGTTTTTGGGTAGTTAAAAAACGAGCCCCTAAAAATTTAAAATTATTTTAAAAATTGACATTTTTATATACATAAAATATTTTGAACCCCTAAAATATACATATATAGGTGCATACTCTAAAATGGCCCCTGTGCCATTGTCCACTTGGCACATGGCCAGGGCCGGCCATGACAGTTATGGAGGTAGGTGAATTCCATTTTTTAGTTGATTTTCTAAGCTTTCATGGAGGTGTATGTGTGTGATCATAAAACAATTGGTGAGTCTCTTATTATTTGTTCTCTCTTTCTCTCAAATTATGTTAACATTGACTTTATTGAGATGAACTATTTTTTATCAATGATAAGAATGATGATAAAATTTTTGACGGGTATAAAACATTACCTTAGCACTCGATAAAATTCATAGTATTGATTTTGAGAACAAATCAGAAACCTGATGACCACCTCCGCTGATGAAGGACAGTTCTTCATCACATTATGTTATCACTCTTTTTTACTTATTGGTGCTTGAAATTTAATCTAAAGAAACCAAATTAGATGTGCTAAATAGTTATGTTATTTCAATTGGCGATTCCGAATTGGTTTGCTAACAATTAATTTCTACACATTCGGTCACGCATCGCGGGGCCTATATGCTAGTAGTGAATAAAACAATTGGGTTGTTGTGTAATTAATTGACTCAACCATTAGCCACTGGTGTGTAATTTGTTTTTTTGGTATCATATCACGTGGTGTTCAGGCGAGCTTTAAGCTCACCTCGACTAATCCTTGTTCTCAGTTCGTGACTTTCGGTGGTCAAATATTATTTTGACAGTGCTAGAAATCGAACTAAGAATCAAATTCAATTCACCTCCAAAATTATTTTAGTGACAGCCTTATATTAGTGGGCAAAAGGGTTGGTTACTAGTGTGTAATTAATTTCAGTCTATGAAAAGTCTAACTGTTGGTCTGTTGTCCCAGGCTATGAAAAGTGTAACAGTGGGTGCATTTAATTAATTCTATTCTAACAGTTGATCTGTGAAGTTGTTTTGCCTTTTAGGTGTAATCAATTAATTCTATTCTAACAGTTGGTTTATGAAGATGTAATGAAAGTTGTTTTCTATTTAATTAATTATATTCCATCAGTTGGTGTGTAATTAATTTCAGATTGATAAAAAAAATAAAAAACAATTCATCAGTATGTTGCAAATGTTTTAGTCACTATTTTGCTTCCAATTGCATTGCCTCAAACCAATTAATCACAGCAAATTGCAACAATCATTCATCCATTTCAAATTTCCAACTTTATTACAAATTGCACTAGCAAGTAGGCATGCCTACTTTTTTACGATATCTGTATTGGACATATTCATCCCCTGGTTTCTCAGTTATGTCAATTGGAGATTGAGATTAAGGGTGGCAATTCATGTGCGTCGTGTCGTGTTCGGTTCGTGTCATATCAGGTTTGTGTTAAGTATTAGTTAACCCTAACTCGATCCATTTAATTAATCGTGTCAGATTAATAAACACTACCCCGACTTGTTTATTATCGTGTAGTGTTCGGGTTGACCCTCTTGGAAAATTGGACTTGAATTGGGTTTTAGAAAGCTGTCCAGAATTTTCTGGACAGAATTTTGAGCAACTTTAAGCTCAAATTTAGGTGGGACCCACACTACGAAAATCGTGGGACCATATACGAACGCGTTCACCTCCGCAAGGAGATTAACGTAGTATATTCATACGTCCAATTATAATAAGTTATGAATGATAAATATGTCCCCAAAGTGACTCACAAAGCAATGAAGGTTAATGAATTGGGTGTGTTTCAACTCTTATCCCACATTGGAAGAGTAGTGGAAATTCGATGAGTTAATAACACCCCAAGTATGGACTAAGGCTTGTATGCCTTGGGGTATCCCAACTCTTTGAAGGGGAGATAACCTAAGCTATGCACGGGTTGACTTTCGATCAAAAGTCCACACGCGCGCGCGTCCGGCCGGCTCGGTTCGGGCTTGGGCTTCCTACATTTTTGGGCCGAATTTATTTAACTTTCTGGGGTTTAATTATTAATTAATTAATTAATTAATTAATTATTGGCAGTTATTGCCAACAGTCAACAGTTAATTTCGTTTAACTGATTAACTGTTTTTGACAGTTAATTTCGGTTGACTGTTCCAACAGTCAACACAAAAGCTATAAATTAAACATTTCCCCTACAGAATTGACTACTGAAAAAATTGCCCTCCAATAATTTTGAATTTATGCTGCATCTTTTCCCAGAAAAATACAAACTTTTCTACTGCTACTGCATACATTCCTGCATATCATTCTTTGGTTTGGTTGAGTATAAACACAGAATTGTGTTCGAAGAAATTAATCATTGTTGTGCTGCTTGATTAATTTGGAAATCTGTTCTATCTTGGGAGACAATTATTCATTATCTTTGGCACCTTGTGGAGGGAATACATTTGTCTTAAGGAGACTGTTCTAAACAGGGCTCGGATTACTTTTTCTATTCTAATATTATTTCTGCAAATACAAGTAAGTATTTCATTTATGTAATTTCGTTTTATTCCTGTAATTATATTATTATTAATAATTTTGTACTTTTGTATTTATTAAACAGTAGACGTAACAATCTTAAGACAAATTTATAAAGTTATACTGTTTTTTAGTGTACATAATTTTTTTTATTACAAAAAATTATTTGTTGGAAATAAATCTGTTTTGACAGAATAAAATGAATTAATTTACTGCTTTATTGTAGAAATTAGTAAAACAGTTTTGATATAGAAATTAATTTCTATACTGTTTTTATATTATGTTTTAGAAAATAAAATTTTATTTGTGTATTCTAGTTAAAATCTGTTTATGTAAAAATTTTAATCTTTAAATTATAATTCTGTTTTGTACAGAATTCTTTTTATTATTAAAAATTAGTGTGACACGGATTTTATATTTAATTCTGTTTTGTACGGAATTCTGTTTATATTAAAGTTTAATTCTGAATTCTATTTGGAATTCTTTTGGAATTCATTTATTGTGAATTATATTTGGTGGAAATTGGTGCACCGAATTTTGTATTCTGTTTTGGTTAATTCATTATATATGAATTTTATCATTGATAAAAATTCTGTTTTTGTAACAGAAATGGAATCGCAAAGTATGAACACTACTCCTACGAAAATGATTATCACCAACACAAATGTGACTGCACCCGTATCTATGCCACACGGGGAGAAACCGAAAAAGTTCATTGGGGCTGACTTCAAATGTTGGCAAGGACAAATGTACTTCTATCTCACTACCTGCCAACTGGGCAGGTTTGTATATGAAGATTGCCCCTCTATTCAAGAGGGAGATGACGCTAAAAAGGTTGCTGCTATCGATGCTTAGAAGCATTCGGACTACCTATGCCGGAATTATATTCTGGCTTACTTGGACAAGATATTGTACCATGTCTACTGCACGATCAAAACATCCAAGGAATTATGGAATTCTTTAGAAAAGAAGTATAAAACTGAAGATGCTGGGATGAAGAAATTTATCGTTGGGCATTTTCTGGACTTCAAAATGGTTGATTCTAAATCTGTAATCTCGCAAGTGCAATAATTCCAAGTGATCCTCCATGACATTCATGCTGAAGGAATGTCAATTAGTGAAACTTTCCATGTTTCTGCAATTGTTGAAAAGTTGCCACCATCTTGGACTTTGTTCAAAAACTATCTCAAGCACAAGCAAAAGGAGATGAATGTGGAGGAGTTGGTGGTCAGGCTGAGAATCGAAGAAGACAACCGTGAGTCTCAAAAGAAAAGTGGGAAGAATCCAATGGAAATGAAGGTCCATGTTGTTGAAGGTCCCAAGAAGAACAAACGAAAGTATGATGGGGAAGGCACTTCAAAACAAACAAGAAAAAGTTCAAAGGCAAATGTTACAATTGTGGTAAACCTGGACACCGCTCAAGCGAGTGTCGTAAGCCTAAGAAGCAAAATAAAAATAACTCTCAAGAAAATGTAACTGAGGGTGAGAATATCGCCAATGATTTAGCGGATATGAATCTTTCTGCCGTGGTCTCTGAATGTAACTTGGTTGGAAATACCAAGGAATGGTGGGTGGATACTGGAGCCACACAACACATTTGTGCAAACAAATGGATGTTTACCACCTATAAGCCTTTGGAAAATGAAGAAAATCTCTTTATGGGAAATTCTTCCACTTCGAAGGTGGTGGGACAAGGAAAGATAACTCTGAAAATGACTTCTGGAAAGGAACTTACTCTCAACAATGTTCTTCACGTGCCTGATATCCAAAAGAATCTGATTTATGGATCTCTCCTTACTAAAAATGGTTTCAAGCTTGTGTTTATGTCTGATCGCTTTGTGTTGTCTAAAAATGACATGTATGTAGGAAAGGGCTACCTAAATGAGGGGCTCTTTAAACTCAATGTTCTTACTGTAACCCCAAAAACATCTGTTTCAATGAATGAAATTGCTAGTTCTTCTTACTTGATTGAGTCATCTAATATTTGGCATGCTAGATTGGGACATGTTAATTTTGATACATTGCGTAGATTAATTTACTTGGAATTTTTGCCAAAATTTAATATTGATAAAAATCATAAATGTGAAATTTGTGTGGAATCTAAATTAGTTAGATTGCCTTTCCATTCTATTGAAAGGATAACTGAACCTTTAGATTTAATTCACATCGATATTTGTGATTTAAAATTTGTTCAAACTAGAGGTGGGAAAACGTATTTTATTACTTTTATTGACGATTGCACAAAATATTGCTATGTATATTTGTTACATAGTAAAGATGAGGCTATTAATGCATTTAAACAATATAAGAATGAAGTTGAGAATAAATTAAGCAAAACGATAAAGGCTATTAGAAGTGATAGAGGAGGTGAATATGAATATCCATTTGAGGAATTTTGTTCTGAAAATGGGATTATTCATCAAACAACCGCTCCTTATTCTCCTCAATCGAATGGTGTTGCTGAACGCAAAACCGTACTTTGAAAGAAATGATGAACTCAATGTTATTAAGTTCAGGGGCTCCATATAATTTGTGGGGGGAATCCTTACTTTCTGCTAATTACATTCTCAATAAAAGTACCTCACAAAAAGACTCACAAGACACCTTATGAATTATGGAAAGCTCGAAGACCTTCCTATAAATATTTACGAGTGTGGGGGTGCTTAGCTAAAGTGATGGTTCCTAAACCTAAAAAGGTAAGAATAGGGCCAAAAACCGTGGATTGTGTATTCATCGGTTATGCTACTAATAGCAGTGCATATCGATTTCTAGTTTGTAAATCTGAGATTTCGAAAATTCATGTAAATACGGTTATTGAATCGAGGGATGCTTCATTTTTTGAAAATGAATTCCCGTATAACATGACCCGAGAATTTGGTCCTTCTAAAAGGAAAAATCAAGCTACTACAAGTGGTACTCATCAACCTATTGAATCAATAGAGGATGAACCAAGACGTAGTAAAAGAGCAAAAACCTCGACTTCTTTCGGTCCGAATTTTCTAACATATTTGTTAGAAAATGAACCTCAATCGTATAAAGAAGCTATATCCTTACCCGATGCTTCCAATTGGAAAGAAGCAATTAATAGTGAAATTGAATCCATATTACAAAATCATACATGGGAACTAGTGGATCTTCCACCAGGTTCAAAACCATTAGGTTATAAATGGATCTTCAAAAAGAAATTGAAGGCCGATGGATCAATTGATAAATATAAAGCTAGACTTGTAGCTAAAGGCTATAGGCAAAAGGAAAGGTTGGATTACTTCGACACATATTCACCGGTAACAAGAATAACGTCCATTCGGATGTTAATAGCAATAGCTGCTATTAATGGACTTGAAATACATCAAATGGATGTAAAAACTGCATTCTTAAACGGTGAACTAGATGAGGAAATTTATATGGAGCAACCTGAAGGGTTCAAAGCTCCCGGACAAGAAGGAAAAGTATGTAATCTTGTTAAATCACTATATGGATTAAAACAAGCACCTAAGCAATGGCATGAAAAATTTGATAATGCAATGTTATCAAATGGTTTCAAAATTAATGAATGCGATAAATGTGTTTACTTTAAATACATTCATAATGGATATGTCATTGTATGCCTCTATGTTGATGATATGCTTATCACGGGTAGTAACTTGGAAATTGTCAAAACTACAAAACAAATGTTGAGTAGTAGATTTGACATGAAAGATATGGGAATCGCCGATGTTATATTAGGAATTAAAATTTCTAGAACATCAGATGGACTTATATTATCTCAATCTCATTACATAGAGAAAGTACTTGAAAAATTCAAGACGTATGATATTAGTCCTACCAAGACACCTGTAGATGTAAATTTACATCTTGTAAGAAATAATGGTGAAAGCATATCTCAACTAGAATATTCTCGTATTATCGGCAGCTTAATGTATATCATGAACTGTACGAGACCGGACATAACATACTCAATAAGTAAGCTAAGTCGATTTACGAGTACTCCAGGAAGAGATCACTAGAAAGCTATATTGAGAGTTTTGGGTTATTTAAAATATACTCAAAACTATGGACTGCACTACTCAAAATATCCACTTGTTCTTGAAGGACATTGCGATGCAAATTGGATATCTGATACAAAAGACTCTAAGTCTACGAGTGGGTATGTGTTTACCCTCGGAGGTGCAGTCGTATCTTGGAAATCCTCAAAACAAAAGTGCATTGCTAGATCAACAATGGAATCTGAATTCATTGCACTAGACAAAGCTGGAGAAGAAGCTGAATGGCTTCGAAATTTCTTAGAGGATGTTCCAAATTGGTCTAAACCTGTACCCGCAATATGTATACATTGCGATAGCCAATCAGCGATTGGAAGGGCACAAAATCACATGTATAACGGAAAGTCACGACATATTCGTCGTCGACACAATACCGTTAGACAACTTCTCTCAAACGAAATTATCTCAATTGACTATGTAAAGTCAAAAGATAATATATCGGATCCACTAACGAAAGATTTAAACCGAGAGCAAGTTGAAAGATCATCGAGAGGAATGGGTCTAAAGCCTATAAATAAATAAGAATAAATATAGTGGAAACCCAACCTAGGTGACTGGAGATCCCAAGATCTAGGTTCAATGGGAAAACCGAACTACATTGTATTCAGTAAGCACTGGAGGATATTTAATCCTATCCATTTCAAAGATGAAACAGTGCATATCTGCCGCGAAATTAGGATAAGTTATGCTTTTAATGATATCTATATCTTAGTACGTCTAAGTGGGGTATTGCAAAATACTCTTTATGGAAGTCACCTACGTGAGTAAGAAGGGGGCCACTTCTATGAGAATAATGAAAGGCATATTCTCTAAAATACTTGCGGAACCAAATGGTGTTCACGGCCAAAATGAACACAAACATGAGAACCAACTGTGTTGAAGAATTATTGTGTGAATACTGTTGTCTATGTTTACAAAAATGGTTGACGGTTCAAGGACGTGAAGTCTACTGATTAACCAAGTAAATCCGATAGTATATCACTAAGGAAAGTTCAAGGCCACTAGGCTACTTCTCCCGATGCAATAAGTCTTTAGTTTTACTCAACTTGTGTCTGCATCTGCATTAGCATCTGTTTGGTTTTATTTATAACGATATATCATTCATGTGGGGGATTGTTGGAAAATTGGACTTGAATTGGGTTTTAGAAAGTTGTCCATAATTTTCTGGACATAATTTTTAGCAACTTTGAGCTCAAATTTAGGTGGGACCCACACTACGAAAATCGTGGGACCATATACGAACGCGTTCACCTCCGCAAGGAGATTAACGTAGTATATTCATACGTCCAATTATAATAAGTTATGAATGATAAATATGTCCCCAAAGTGACTCACAAAGCAATGAAGGTTAATGAATTGGGTGTGTTTCAACTCTTGTCCCACATTGGAAGAGTAGTGGAAGTTTGATGAGTTAATAACATTCCAAGTATTGACTAAGGCTTGGATGCCTTGGGGTATCCCAACTCTTTGAAGGGGAGATGACCTAAGCTATGCACGAGTTGACTTTCGATCAAAAGTTCACACGCGCGCGCGTCCGTCCGGCCGGCTCGGCTCGGTTCGGGCTTGGGCTTGGGCTTGGGAAAATCTCTTACATTTTTAGGCCGAATTTATTTAACTTTCTGGGCTTTAATTATTAATGAATTACGAAATTAATTAATTAATTAATAAACTATTGGCAGTTATTGCCAACAGTCAACAGTTAATTTCGTTTAACTGATTAACTGTTTTTGACAATTAATTTCGGTTGACTGTTCCAACAGTCAACACAAAAGCTATAAATTAAACATTTCCCCTACAGAATTGACTATTGAAAAAATTGTCCTCCAATAATTCCGAATTTATGCTGCATCTTTTCCCAGAAAAATACAAACTTTTCTACTGCTACTGCATACATTCCTGCATATCATTCTTTGGTCTGGTTGAGTATAAACACATAATTGTGTTCGAAAAAATTAATCATTGTTGTGCTGCTTGATTAATTTGGAAATCCGTTCTATCTTGGGAGATAATTATTCATTATCTTTGACACCTGGGGGAGGGAATAAATTTGTCTTAAGGAGACTGTTCTAAACAGGGCTCGGATTACTTTTTCTATTCTAATATTATTTCTGCAAATACAAGTAAGTATTTCATTTCTGTAATTTCGTTTTATTTCTATAATTATATTATTATTAATAATTTTGTACTTTTGTACTTTTGTATTTATTAAACAGTAGACGTAACAGACTCATATAACCAATTAAGTAAAACATAAAACTAATTTTTTGTTCCCTCTTAACCAATCATACCACTCATAGACTTATGATAACTTAAAATTTTATTAATTTTAACTTCCCGTGACATATAAATAATTTATCATCCAATTCTCCATGAATTTCATACAATTTCTATCAAGATATATAAGTCATCTAATATATTCTCCATAAATTATGAATTAAACAGGTCTATTCGTGTCATTTTCGAGTTATATATATTTGACACTAACCCAATCCATTTATTATTCGTGTTGGAGGGTCGTGTCATATTCGAATTCGTGTCAAGAAATCATCAACCCTAACCCGCTAACTTCGTGTCGAGTTCGTGTCGTGTCAAAAATTGTCACTCCTAATTGAGATGTTGATGTCATACCACTCCCCCCACCCCCACTCACCCACCCAAAAAAAATTATAAGTCGTAAAATTATCGCACATTGTGCCACGCCCGCACATCGCACGGACTTACACATAATTTAATTAAATAATTCTACACATCAGCAACCTTGGTTTATTGCAAACCTTAATTATCTTATTTATTATCCCCCTCCTAATGTGTTAAGATAGTCATAATGGATGTGACTATGAGTATTATGGTTCACCAAAATATGACGGTTCTACCTAATACCTCCAAGATACTTACATTATTTAAATACTTAGCCCACATGGTCACCTTATAGAATCTGTACAAAATTTTGAGATACGCATGCATGATTACTGCCTTCCACTGGGATTAGCATGACTATGAACCTTCGAAAGATCATGTATATTCAGATTTGATCAACCATCATGAGCGAGGATAAGAATGAACCAGCGTTCTTGTTTCGATAAGAATGAAAGTATACGCTTTTGAGAATAAACTGCATGGGGCTATGAAAAATGATATACTGTTGAAACGTTGTGACATCGAGAGGAAAAATAATAAACTCATCCACGGTTTATGACAAATGATTATTCCTCAAAAGGTTCTCTACCCCCTCCATCATTATATACTCAGAAATACTAAGCCGACACATATTTGCGACATGATGACATGTTGCACCGATATTCATTATTGTCTTATGAAGATAGATTCCCGACAACGGTAATAGCCAATATCGATGCGACACGTCACTGTATCGCAAATCTGTGTCGACGTAGAAGGACTCTTATATACATTGAGCAAATATGTCACGCCAACCATTACACCTTACATGAACAAAAAACTATTTGCTTTAGATAATAAAACCCTCAAATATGATTCTCACTCGTATTTTGAGTTGAGAGTGTGCGCTCTTGATGGTAGCTACATAAATAAAACAAATTACAAAGTTGAAAGATAATTTATAATGACTCGACCCAGATTAGTTGACCATTTGGGGGTCAACCCGGTCTGATTGTGGTAAGTGAGGAGTGATATGAAACAACCAATATAATATTTATACTCCATTTTAATTGATTAGATTTATCGCACAAGCATTGAATTTCATTTTCTAGTCATATAAGCATAACGATAATAAGGGTGAAACCCATTGGGCTATGCCCTAGGGTTCAAGTAATCAGAGCTACTAAAACAAATATAAGACTTACCTGCAAAGCGCTATCGAAAGAAGGAATAACATTTAACCTTCCATAACAAAGGAATAGGGTCAGTCAATTCCCAATGAGGCTGTGAGCAATAGTGCATTAGAGAAACGATGGGATACATATCGGGTGAAGCATCACTAAAATTACTGATTGTACATGTAATAACTAGGCATTGCATTAACCATGTTTTATGAATAAAACATTTCATTCAACTTAGGTTCAAATCGATTAACCTTTTTATTCTTTACTTTACCGTTTTATTACGAAAATGTGTAAGGACATTTTTCACATGTCCGAAATGTTTCATTTATTTATGTCGTACGCCGCTACATTTGGCACGTCTCCTCACGATCTCACATGACGGCCTCTATCCGAATTCCGGGAATCAAGCATGCATTATCTCCACTAATATGTCCCACATCTGCCTCAATGACTTCACGTTCCAAGATTTTAGGGACTTAATGCAAGTGGTACGCAAGGGAAGTCAAAATAGTGAAAAAAAGGCACAATAGGAGAGTTCAAGGGCATTTTCGTAATTTCACATCCATAGTTCGGAGGTCTGGTCAACTAGAAAGTTGAAGATCTCGCCGCAACAAAGATACTGGAAAAAACGGCACCTCAATCCGAGCTGCGGTGAAGGAGTTATGACCTTTTGAAGATAGAGAAAATTCCTTAAAGAATGCTGTTTTTTTGTACGCTGGATAGAATTTTAGAGTTTTAAGAACGTGGGACTCTTCATATTTTTTCCTATAAATACCAACTTCGGGGGAGTTGTTTTGCAAGACTTTGGGAGACGAATTTGAGAGTCCAAATACATCTAGTCTTCATATTTTTGAGTCCCAAGACTCATGTTTTGATTCACACAATTCTTCCAAACCTTTGTGAATCCTTTTGCAACCCAAGAACACAACTTTGGTTTGTTCAACCCTTATGGAGGAGACCGTTCTTCTTCTTCATTGCAGCCCTACTGGAAAGGGATAATTTCATCCGCGACTACAGAATCCGATACCCGAGGGTAATTCTTAGTCAACTTGTATTTTCATTGTAATCCGATTGTAAGCCGTTTTCTTACAAATTATAGTGAAAATAAATGGTTTTTCCTCTGAGGGGGATTTTTCCTTAATTGCATGTGTTTGAATGTTCTTGCGTATATTATCTATTTATTCAATCACATACTGCTGCATGTTTAGGGTTTGTTAGTGTTAAAAGGATTTTATATATGGTTTGATCATTTGAACGCGAGCACACACGTTTCTCAAATTGGTATCAGAGCAGGTTACGCTAATCTATCGCGTATTCCTTTTTTTTTTTTTTTTTTCCGCAAAATTTTTCTAAGATATCAATTTTCTGAAAAAATTGATTTTTGAAAAAGTGCGTGTTCAAATGGAGAAGTCATATTATAAAATGCCTATTTTTGACGGGACAAATTATGCTTATTGGAAAGCCCGTATGAGGTCGACTTTAAAAGCCATTGATGAACGTGTCTGGATTTGGTTGAACGAGGGTGGACTTCTCCCACCGTGACTGTTGATAATGTGACCAACTTGAAACCTGACATTTCTTGGTCTGATGAAGAAATTAAATGGTCATCTTTTAATTATAAGGGTCTAAGTGTTATTTCTGGGTCTGTCACACCTGATGAGTTCAAACGCATAATGATGTGTACCACGTCAAAAGAGGCATGGGATGTTTTACAACTCACCCATGAAGGAACTAATGCTGTGAAAGAGTCTAAGTTGCAAAAATTGACAACTCAATTTGAAACAATCACCATGCATGATTCTGAATGCTTTGATGAATTTTATGCTAGACTTTCTGACATTGTGAATACTAGTTTTAATCTTGGTGAACAAATTCCGAATGCTAGAGTTGTTAAAAAGATTCTTCGTTCTTTGCCTAAGCGTTTTATCCCTAAAGTCACTGTGCTAAATTCTATGGGTAATTTAAATACGCTAAAATTGGAAGAACTTGTAGGAGATTTGCAAACTTATGAAATTGATATGTTCCCTAAAAATGCTAAATCTAAAGATAAGGGAATTGCTCTTAAAGCCCAAGAGAGAAGGAGTGAGGGGTCAGCTAGAAAGAGGGTAGAGTCATCTAGAAAGAGAGAGACTGACACGTCAGATTCTGAGTGCGATTTTGACTTAGATGATTTGGCTCTTTTCGCAAAAAATTTCAAGAGGATTCTCAAATTTAAGAAAAATGGCAATTTTGAAGATAAAAAGAAATTTGAGAAAAATAAGTTTGAAAAGAAAAATGAAAAAGTTTCCAAAAATCCTCCTCTGAAAGAAAGTGAGAGATGTTTTGAGTGTGATGGTAGGGGTCATAGAGCTTTTGAGTGTGCCAATCGTCTGAATAGAGAGAAAGGGAAAGCTGTTCTTAATGCTACCCTTAGTGACGACAGTGAGGTCGAGACGGTGGATTCTGGAGATGAGTCACCGCATGAGTGTAACTTCACCGCATTCATGGCCAGCCAAGTGAGCACTCCTAGTTCTCCTCACGACGTTGAGGATGATGCTTCACAGGGACACCTCGACAGTGAGAGCGATGTGAGTGAGGGGGAGGATGACACAAGTGAGAGCGAGAGTGATATACAACGCGCCTACGCTGAGTTATATTCTGAGTCTTTTAAAACTAAAAAGCGTAACAAAGCGTTAGTTCTTAAGATCACTTGCCTAGAGAAAGATTTAAAGAAAGCGAGAGAAAGAGAGTTCTCCACCTGCACCGCCTTGAGAGAGAGAGAGTCTACATGTGTCGAGAATGAGAATTTGTTTAGAGAGAGAGAGAGTACTCTAGAGAAAGAGAGAGGGGACTTGATCAAGCAAGTGGCTAGTCTTACGAGTCAGCTCCATTCCTCCATGGAGACTCGGAAGAAACTTGAAGCCCTTGTTGCCCAGCTGACTCATGATCTTGAGAAAGCACGGGAAGTCAAGGTACAAATCGAGGACAGATCTGGGAAGATGGGAAAGATGCTCCTCGGCCCCGCTTTAGGTTTTGGTGATCGTCAAGGAATTGGATATGATGGTGCCTCCACGTCCCAAATTTCACCTGGACTAGTTCCTGAGTTTACTACAACTCCTTATGGTCACCGTAAAAAACCTCGAAGGAGAGTTCGACCTAGAAAAGCAAACCGAGGTCCGCCTTTGACAGTGCTCTTTTGTACTTATTGCAAAAGAAAAGGCCACCTTAGGGAAACTTGCTATAGCATGGGTCGGACACGACGTACTACTGCTCCACCACGTCATACTGATGAGTTTTCTAGTGTGAGAGAGTGAGTTGAGTTCTTAGCTACCACGACTCAGAGTTTAATGGAAGAATTCCGACAGATGTCTTTGCCGTTAGTGAATGCTTCTCACATTCCAGCTAAAATCAACAACAATAAAGGCAAACAAAAGGTCACCTAGACTTGGGTACCTAAGAAAGATAAAAAGGCTTTTGTTGTTCATGTTGCTCTCAAAGCACATAATACCTCTCAATGGTATTTTGATAGTGGGTGCTCCAGACACATGACAGGTGATGCCTCATTTTTTACTACTCTTGAGGATTATCAAGATGGCAGAGTCACCTTTGGAGATGGGAGTAAGTCTAGCATTATAGGACGAGGTACTATCGAGTTACCTGGTTTTCCTAAGCTAGAAAATGTTTTGTACGTCAAAGGTTTGAAAGCAAACCTTCTCAGCATTAGCCAGCTATGCGACACTAACTTTGCAGTAAAGTTTGACCGGGACGCGTGTAAAGTCTACAATCAAGCCGGTAAACTTTTGATGCAAGGGGTGAGGACCGAGGATAATTGCTATGGGACTGAGCCCACATCCTCACTTGTTTGCAACAGCGCCACGATCACTCCTATGGATCTGTGGCACCAACGTCTAGGTCACGTGAACGTTAGAGATCTTAATCGTTTAGCTAAAAAGGACCTAGTACGTGGCTTACCATCTCTTGGAAAGTCAACTTCGACCGTTTGTGGACCCTGTCAGTTGGGAAAACAAATTCGTAGTCCTCATAGGAAGTTGCATTCCATTACCACCTCTCGTGTTCTGGAGTTGATTCACATGGATCTTATGGGTCCCACTCGTACTGGGAGTCTAGGTGGTAAGAGGTACATCCTCGTGATGGTAGATGATTTCGCCAGATACTCCATTGTAGGTTTTCTGAGAGAGAAATCCGATGCTGTAGAATTTTTAACGACCAAGTGCCGTGTCCTGCAAAATCAACACGGAGTCACTACTAATAGGATACGTAGTGACAACGGCACTGAATTTAAGGAAGAAAAAGTAGATCTTTATTGTGATAGCCTTGGGATCAAACATGAGTTTTCTGCTGTGAGAACTCCTCAGCAAAATGGGATTGTTGAGAGAAAGAATAGAACGATCCAAGAGATGGCTAGATCTATGCTTCTAGGTCGTAAAGTTTCTAGGAGATTTTGGGCTGATGCAGTGTCTACTGCATGCCACACGGTGAATAGGGTTTATTTGCGTCCACACGCACTACAGACACCTTATGAGTTGTGGACCGGCAAGAAGCCCAACCTGGCGTATTTCCGTGTTTTTGGGAGTAAATGCTACATCCTACGGGATAGAGAGCAATTAGGAAAGTTCGACTCCCGGAGCGACGAGGGAATATTTCTAGGATATTCATCGAATAGTAGAGCATACCGGGTTTTTAACCTGAAGAGCTCTAGGGTTATGGAATCAATAAATGTTACCGTACAAGATGAGGAACCTTTGACGGTTATTGATCCTAACCTTCAATGTGAGGATGAGGATTGTTCTGACAGTGATTTACCTGTTCCTCTCTCACACTCTGTGGACCCTACTCCTAAGTTAGGGGACACACCTGCTTGGGTTCGCAAGAGTCATGACCCTTCTGCCATTGTTGGTGATCCCACTCTAGGGGTCAAGACTCGTGCTCAGCTAGAGAACGTTGTTAGACATCTTTGCTATACGTCCAAAGTCGAGCCCAAGAACCATAAAGAAGCACTCAAGGATGAACACTGGATATCTGCTATGCAGGATGAGTTGCTTCAGTTTAAAAAGAATAATGTCTGGGAATTAGTCCCCCGACCTAGTGAGACTAATGTGATAGGTACCCGGTGGATTTTCAAGAACAAAATGGATGAATATGGTACCATAATCAGAAATAAGGCTAGGTTGGTCTCTCAAGGATACACACAGATAGAGGGTGTAGACTTTGGGGAGACATTTGCTCCTGTTGCGAGGCTTGAGTCCGTCCGTCTTCTGCTCGCCATCGCATGTCATCTGCGCTTCAAGGTGTATCATATGGATGTCAAGAGTGCCTTTTTGAATGGCATTCTACAGGAGGAGGTTTATGTGGAACAACCAAAAGGGTTTGAAGACCCTCAGCACCCTGAGCACGTCTACTATCTGAGGAAAGCCTTGTATGGTTTGAAGCAAGCACCCCGTGCTTGGTACGAGAGGCTTACTTCCTATCTCTTAGCTCGTGGCTTCAAGAGAGGGGGAGTAGATATGACGTTGTTTGTCAGGAGAGATGACGGTGCTATTTTGGTTGCCCAGGTCTATGTGGACGACATAGTCTTTGGATCCACATGCTCCCAGCATGCTCACCACTTTGAGGAGGAGATGAAAAGTGAGTTTGAGATGAGCATGGTTGGTGAGCTTACATTCTTCCTTGGTCTCCAGGTTCGTCAGCTAGAGGATGGGATGTTCATCTCCCAATCCAAGTATGCTAGAGACCTAGTGAAGAAATTTGGTTTAGACTCCGCTAAGCATGCACGTACACCTATGAGTACCACTGCCAAGCTTAGTAAGGACACTTCAGGCAAGGACGTAGAGCAAACCTTATATCCGAGTATGATAGGTAGTCTCCTCTACTTGACTGCCAGTCGTCCCGACATCGCCTTTAGTGTTGGAGTCTGTGCGCATTATCAGGCATCCCCAAAAGAGTCACATTTACTTTCTCTAAAATGTATTATTAAATACGTAAGTGGGACTCTCTCATACGGGATTTGGTATTCCTTTGATACCGATGACCGTCTGTCCGCCTACTCGGATGCCGATTGGGCTGGGGATGTAGATGGATGTAGGAGCACTTCTGGTGGGTGTTTCTATTTTGGTTCTGCTCTTGTCTTCTGGCTGAGCAAGAGGCAAAATTCCATCTCTTTGTCCACTGCGGAGGCTGAGTACATAGCCGCCGGGAGTTGTTGCACACAACTCTTGTGGATGAAGCAAATGCTGGAGGATTATGGGATATCACAGGACACCATGACCATTTCCTGTGATAAAACGAGCGCGATACACATATCCCGCAATCCAGTTCAGCATTCGCGCACAAAACACATCAGGATACGTGAGCACTTTATTCGTCAGTTAGTTGAAGAGAAAGTCGTATCCCTGAGTTTTGTTCCTACCGACCGTCAGTTAGCCGATATTTTCACGAAACCTTTAGATGCCCTTAGATTTGAGAGTCTTAGGAAATCTTTAGGGATTTGCACAGTTGACTGAGGGGTTGGTCTATGTCTAGAATAGGATGCTTCTTCATGTTCATATCATATGCTTCCTATTGCTAGTCTGTTTTATATGTACCATTACTTTGTTGTACAACTTTGTTTTATTCCTTTTGCTTTTTATATTTCTTGTGAAAAAAATACAAAAAGATTTTCCTTTAAGAAAAATTTTGAGAAAAGCACAAAAAGATTTTATTTTTCCAAATTTTTGAAAAAATCCAAAAAGATTTTTGTATTTTGCTTCTTTTATGGATGAGCATGTAAGATAGCCAAGTCACAACTTCATTCCATTTATCCATGTGACTGTTTGATAGATATTTGAGAGGCTACATCATTTCATCCATGTGATTTACATTGATTGGAGTCTTTGAGATGTAATTAGTGATATCTTCCTACATGTTTGACTCATATATCCTTTATTGTACACATGCACGACTATATTTGATTATTGCACTTGTCTATCTCATGTTGGCTTGCGTGTTTTCATCTCAATCATGTCTATACAATGTACAATATGCGATAAAACTTGACAAGATTGGAATGCATGTAAAAACCGTTTTGGTGAGACTGTGTGTTTTTGTATAACGGGGAGGGGCTGCGAAAGGTAATCATCTATCCTTTGCGCAAAAGCCACCGTTAAAAAGGACCTAAAAAATGGAGGAATTTTAATATCCGAAGTCCAAAGAGGTTAAAAGAGCCTGAAAAAATTTAAAGGCAATAAAAAGCAATTCATGCCAAATATGGGCCACTTAGGTTTCACCATCAATTCTCCAAAGTTTGAGAATTTAGAATGCCTCTATTCAATACAATATCTGAGGGAGTTTGGTTGGAAAATCTAAACGGGTTTTCACTTCCTTGAAAGTCCTGAAAAAGCATAAAATCATTTTGGACGTTATTGGTGTGAAAATCATTTTGAGCTTTAATTTGTTGATTTGATTGAGTCAATATCTTATATTGTCACTCTTTTACACCAAAGGAAGCATTTGAGTTCATTCTCTAGGAATATCCAATATTCATCGTGCACATATGTCATGTTTGTATGCATTGATTTTCCTATCGAATTTGATCACACCACTTCATTTACGCTATCATTGACTTGGTTGCTTTCTGTTTATTCATGGTGTGTTTTTATCCTAGTGACACCCCGCACTTGCTTATTTGATTTATTTCTCTAATTTGTCCATTTGGGGACATCATAAAAAGGGGGAGAAAGAATTATCATATTATGGGGGAGTTTGAATTTTGGGGGAGTTTTTGAGATGTTGCTTATATTTTTATCATATATTGATATCCATGTTATCTCATTTCAAACTCGATATGTCACGTGGTATTTTCTTTGTCTCATGTGTATAGGTATGAAGATTGCAGATCTATAAGTTGCACACCCTGATGAGAAAAGTTTTGAGATTCCTGAATAATTAAAGAACAAACGATGAAGACTATTCATTTGTACCTTTTCCAGTTTTGGGTTCATGGGAGGGTAGATTTGTATAGGCAATTTCATATTTGATAATTCGGATTTTTTATGTATGTACCGGCATAGACATAGGGGGAGATTTGTAAGGACATTTTTCACATGTCCGAAATGTTTCATTTATTTATGTCGTACGCCGCTACATTTGGCACGTCTCCTCACGATCGCACATGACGGCCTCTATCCGAATTCCGAGAATCAAGCATTCATTATCTCCACTAATTTGTCCCACATCTGCCTCAATGACTTCACGTTCCAAGATTTTAGGGACTTAATGCAAGTGGTACGCAAGGGAAGTCAAAATAGTGAAAAAAGGCACAATAGGAGAGTTCAAGGGCATTTTCGTAATTTCACATCCATAGTTCGGAGGTCTGGTCAACTAGAAAGTTGAATAGCTCGCCGCAACGAAGATACTGGAAAAAACGGAACCTCAATCCGAGCTACGGTGAAGGAGTTATGACCTTTTGAAGATAGAGAAAATTCCTTAAAGAATGCTGTTTTTTTGTACGCTGGATAGAATTTTAGAGTTTTAAGAACGTGGGACTCTTCATATTTTTTCCTATAAATACCAACTTCGGGGGAGTTGTTTTGCAAGACTTTAGGAGACGAATTTGAGAGTCCAAATACATCTAGTCTTCATAATTTTGAGTCCCAAGACTCATGTTTTGATTCACACAATTCTTCCAAACTTTTGTGAATCCTTTTGCAACCCAAGAACACAACTTTGGTTTGTTCAACCCTTGTGGAGGAGACCGTTCTTCTTCTTCATTGCAGCCCTACTGGAAATGGATAATTCCAGCCGCGACTACAGAATCCGATACCCGAGGGTAATTCTTAGTCAACTTGTATTTTCATTGTAATCTGATTGTAAGCCGTTTTCTTACAAATTATAGTGAAAATAAATGGTTTTGCCCCTGAGGGGGATTTTTCCTTAATTGCATGTGTTTGAATGTTCTTGCGTAGATTATCTATTTATTCAATCACATACTGCTGCATGTTTAGGGTTTGTTAGTGTTAAAAGGGTTTTATATATGGTTTGATCATTTGAACGCGAGCACACACGTTTCTCAAAATGTTTATTTAACTCATTAACCCACCCGATTAATTTAGGAAAAATCACATTCTTTAGTTACTCTTTTTAAGTCATCCAATTTTCCAATTGAAAATCACTAATCTTTTCCAATTAAAAATCACCAATCTTACACTTAAAACTACGATATGCTCGCATTTTAAAAAAATACTATTTTAATAAACGCAGCCGGTGAATGAAAAGAATTATGCAAGATTGTAATACCCCGTGATTTTAATGACTTTTAAAATGGGTTATATTTTAAATTAATGGATTAATTGGATTTTATTATAAATTAATTCATTTGGGTTTTATCCGAATTGTGGATATTAAAATGGATGATTCTGAATATTACTTAAAGATATTTAGGTAATATATGAATATGATGTCATTATTATGACGGTGTGATATAATTTCGGTAATTTGGATTTTTTTAGTTAGACGCGGTATGGGACGTGTCGGGACTAATTTATTAAATTAAAAAGAAAATTTATTTTCTATCGACCTTATAGTCATTTCGACTGCGTCATTGCGTCCGGAAGGGTTGAAATAGTCAGAAAAGTCTATTTGGATGTTGGATTTGGGTCTCGGGTCATTTGGAAATGAAAAGACAACCCAAAAGGGCATTTTGGTTATTTTTACAAGGGGGTGAACAGTGATTTCGGGTTTTGTCTTATTATAAGTATTTGGAGATTAGTTGAATGTGGGTTCATTCATCTCTTCTACACAAAATTGAAAGGTCATCTTCTTAGAGAGAGTGAAAGGTTGCTTGGTGTTGATGTAAAAAATTAGATTACTCTAATTATTCAATCACAGATAAATAAATGAGACAAAAGATTTTAAAGTGGTTCAGCCTTATTTGAATGGCCTACATCCACTGTTATGTTATTACTGAGTGTTTGGGAATTCTCGATTACAAGTGCTATCAAGAAATTCCAGTCCCTTTGAATGAGGGTGATACAAGGTATTTATAGCCCTTAGGCTGTACATGAAAGGGTGATACATTAAATGATATACATATGAAAGGGTAACTCATTTAATGCTCTTCAAGCGTGTACGTCAAGATGATAAGCATTCAATGAATAGTTGAATTGTTGATTATCTGGCAATCAATGCTGTGGTCGAGATGCAGCTCGAACCGCCTTAGTTTCTCATTGTCCAAGAGTTCCTCGGAGGACAAGAGTTCCTCGGAGGGCTGGTGTTCCTCGGAAGACTGGTGTTCCTCGGAGTACACCTGTTGCTCGGAGTGAGTATGTTGGTCAGGGGAATGATATTCCTCGTTGCTATTGTTCCACGTAGATTGACACGTGTCTTCTTATTATTCGTCCACATCAGCATACTAATTTTGGTATCAACAGAAGCCCCCAATGTTTCATATTTCGAACTTTGAGGAGTATGGAACATTCTTTCTCGGTATATGGAAATATTAAATGACCTTCCTGGGTTTTAGGGGCCTTTTATTCGTATTTGAATTTCCTTCCAAATTCGCAGAATCCGCCTTTTTTGCATTTTTATAAGCGCTTCGATCTTCGTGCACTTTTTGTCCTTTTAGCCGCCGGTAGCGTAATAGTTTCCTTTTTGTAATAATTTCTTTCGCCGTTTCCTAAGGCAAAGTATTTATGCTTCAGAGGCAATCCCATCGTCTTCTACCTTTTCAATTTCTGCTTTCGAGTTTTCTATAACTTTTCTCTCTCCTGTGCGTTCATCCCTTTCTTCGTTTGTTTGTCAACAGATCTCTTTTTTCCTGTAAGATTTTCTTCCTTCTTCTTCATTTCTTTTTATTCACCATGGTTTATATTATCAAATCTCTTGAGAAATTCCGTTCTGACTTTTCTATTCCTTCTTGGGTAACTTTGGAGAGTCTTTCTGAGCCTTCAAATTATTTTAATTTGGCTGAGGGACATTAGTTCCCTAGCCTTTTTATTGCTGAATGTGGATTTTCTTTTCCACCAAACCCTTTGTGTTTAGAGTTCTGTCAGTATTTCGATGTTGCCCCTGCAAAAATAGCCCCCAACACATGGAGGATAGTTAATGGGGTGTATAGGTTAAATAAAACTCATGGAACTCGTATAGGAATTCCTGAGATTATGTATTGTTATAGATGGGTTATTTTAGACAATGTTTTTTATTTAAAAACTAGGTTTTTGAATAGGGCCTTAGTAGTCAACCTCCCTGATGCAAACAGGGATTATTTTGAACACGGGGTAGTTATCAAAAATTGGCAACATGCCCCTTTGGTTGGAGACGAAGTATATTAAGGTCCCAGATGCCCCCATATGGCAATGGGATAGGTTATTTTCATTTTATTTTATTTTTGAAATTACGATTTCATTGTGTTTGACAAAATGTATGACTGATATTTCACTATGTATTTGTTTGCAGTTGACAGTAAGAGAAAAACTCCGAAAGAATCAGAAGTAAATATTAAACATTTGAAACATATCTGGAATTTGCATCGAAGAGTTGCAGACGAGCACATTAGGTCTGCTTCATATTTGTTGCAGTACATGAGCTACACATCATCCTTTACTGCTCGTCCTGTGGTCAGCATTAGTGATCCATTACCAGCTTCTGAGGAAATTTCACCAGAATCTCACATTCCTCTAAGTCAGAAGATGGGAAAGAGAAGAGTTCCAGCTATCTTCGAGGAGACTTCCTCTACTGGAGATGGAAAAAGAAACAAGGCTGAAGTCCCAAAGGGGACAAAGAAAGTAGATGGTGCCTCTTCTATTGCTCCTCAGAAGGTTGCCGAGAAGCCCCCAGTGGTTCCGAGCAAGAAAAATGCACCTGTAGAAGTGGTCACCATCTCTACCACCAAAAGTTCTTTGGTTGAAACTACTGAAGTGCCACTGAGGATATTGAAGAAATCCTCCTCGGTCACTTTGTCTGAAACCATTCCCCAGCTCCAAGCTAGTGGAGCTGGTGTCCCAACCATTATTCCCCCGAGTTCTGCAATGAGCTCGGTAAAGACTTGGACTATTCCTGAAGTCCAAGGAATTGAAGAAAACATGTCTAGGGATATGCTGACATCCCTAGCTACTCGTCACATTGCTTCAGTAAGTTTCTCTTATCCTGAATTTTTCTTTATTCTAGTCAATATATGTATCTCGGCACTGACTTATCATTATTTTCTTTTTCAGCTGGTGAGTTGCTTTAACACCATAGTGAAGAAAGATGAAGCAATCAAGGCTTCCAGCTCCTCGTCTGGAGTAGAAGATGCTTTCCGGGGCTTGGCCCAATCTTTGAAGGATTCTCGTCAAAAATATGATGAGGATAGGGGTGAATGGGAGAAGAAGATGGATGCATCTGAGGCAGAGAAGGTGCATTTGGGAAGTAAATTGAAGGACTTGGAGAGAGAGAATAAGAAATATGCCGAGAAGCTCACAAACTTTGGGGAGCTTGAAAACAAGTTGAAGTCGGCTGAGGAAGAGCTAACCCTTCTGCGAGAAGTAAATCGCCAGAAGGAGGAGGTGGAGGCCAAGTTGAAAGCCACCGAGGATCTTCTATCCAAGAAGCTCTCCTCGGAGAAAATGAAGAGAAAAGTGACTGTGAAAAAATCCTTTCAAACTGGTTGGGACAAAGGATGGGATAGGGGGGTAGCAGCACCCAGGTGCAGTATGGGAGTTTGAAATACTTCCGAGATGGTTGGGTTGCTGCCTTGCAAGAATTGAAAGTGAGCGAGGACTCTGAATTACTTCAACAACATCTTCCTGGCCCTCCTCCTGTAATTGAAGATGAGGATGAAGACGAAGCTGCATCTGAAGAGTCTTCAATGACAGTGGGTGATCAAGTCCTTGCTCCACAACCCAACCAGACAATCACCGAGGAGATTTCGTCCTTGCCTGCTCCTCCTGAACAAGTCACAGCTTCTGCCAATCAAATCATTATTCCCACCGAGCAACCAAGCTCCTCGTCCCAGCCTCCCGAGAAAGTCTTGGGAGACAAAGAAAAGGTGTGAAGTTGTTCGGTATTCTCTTTCTATTTTTCTTTTACTTGTACTTTGTATTCTGAATGATGTACTCTTTTTGATGATGTAATAAAATCACCTCTTTTTGCTCCTCTACATTGTTGATGCTCTGTCTGCTTTTTATTAACTCTTGCCTTCTCTTCTTTACTAGTTTGTGGCTAAAATGGAATTATTATCTGCCAATGATACAAAGTTGATGCAGCAATGCCATGAATATTATAAGGCTAGTCACACAAAATTGAGTGTATCAGAAGTTGCTGACATCCTCGGTCATGATGCTTCAGAGCAGGCAGTAGAAGCTTATCAATACCTGAAGGGCTTACTTGATCGAGCTGTGGCCAATAACGTGGCTTACTATGACATGATCGAGGAGCTTCAATATACTCTAGAAGATCTTCAAACTCAGTACAAAGAATCAACTGCCCTTCTGCACGAGGGGTATGAAAAGAGGTATCAACAACTTTCTGCCGAGACAGGCCACAAAAAGATCCTTGCTGGGTACGATGTCAGGGAGAGAACCTTAAAGGGTGAAGTTGAAGCTTGTAGACAGATTGCCGAGATGCTAGAGCAAGAAAATAACAATTTGCAGAAAGAGCTGGCACAGTATAAGTCTGCAGCATCTTCTTCAACAGCTGTAATCCCAGTGACTAACGAGGGATTTTCCTTTCTAGAGGTTGAGAATGCCAAATTAAGGCAAGAGTTGGATACCTCGAGAAGATCTGGTACTTCTGCTGCTACTCGGGGATGAGGAAGAGGTTCTCGTAGTCGAGGAAGAGCTGCTCAGAATGTCGTCGAGGAACCAAGTTCTTGACCTGCTCGGGGAGGATCAAGAGCTCTTAGTTGTAATGTTGAAGAAGCTCGTACTCGATCAACGTTGGAAACTCAAGCGTTCCAATTGAATGCAAAAAATCGGGCTTTGTCTGAAATGTCTAAGAAAATCCAAACTCTGGAGGATCAACTTGCTTCGACAAAGTCTGCTCTGAATAATAAGGATGTTTTTGCTAGGAACCTTCATGAGCAGTTAGAGAGAATAACTTTCCAATTCCACAAACAACCTCGTGAGTTCTGGATGGCAGGCTACAATGAGGCCCTTTATCACTTGGATGCTCGACTTGAAAATGCCAATAATGAAGGTTATAAACAGGGATGGTTGAACGCCATGGGTGTATTAAAACTAGAGCAGGGCCATTATTTATTGGATTATCATGCTCCTGGGCTACTAGACTTGCCTGTGCCACCTTATAAATTGGACATGGAATGGATCCCAACTCGTGCCATTCCTCGGAGCTTAATTTCAAAATACCTTGGTGACTACAATCTTCATTCTCAGATCGAGGTATCTCGTCCCGAGCATCTACTGGACACACCTTCTGTGATGAACGTTAGGATGCTGAAGGACTTAAATTTTATTAACTCTCCTCATACTTTAAATGATCCGCCTGCTGGCGAGGAACCTATTTCAAAAGCAGAGGGAAAGAAACCAATAGAGTAGGGATCTCAATGTAATATTTAGTACACATATGTAACTTGTAATTCGTTTTGAATTGTAATCAAAGGCTTTCATTTTCTGTTTGCAAATCTGTATTCCTATTGTCTTGTGATTATCAGACATTCTATATTTGTGCTTGCATAACAATATTGTATGGTTCCTCGACCAACTTAGTAATAAAAAATTACAAGTATTAGTAATGTTGCTCGATCACTTAATAATAAAGCAATGAGTATAAAAATATTAAAAATTCTTCCAACCAACCAAGGTTGTTAAATTGTGTTCGTCGACCAATTATAGTTAGTGAGAGTTTTTATCCCCCACCAGCTATACTTGGTAAATTTTTGTCTTTTTCATAAAATGTGTCCGACCAACCAAGGTCGATGATTTTTCCTCGTCGACAAACTACAATTAGTGGGTTTTTTCCCCCGACCAACTATACTTGGTTCAGTTTGGAATATTTGTTCTTCGAGGAACTTTTATGTAATAAACTTACTTCCCGACCAACATAAGTTGGGATTTGAGAGCATATTTTGTTTCCTAACCAACCGACATTGGCCTTTCGTCGATCATCTTGTGTTCTTGCTCTTTTACCAACCGGAGTTGGTCTGAGTTCGAACTATTATAACCACTAGCTCTTTTACCAACCTGAGTTGGTCATGCTAGTGTACGCCTCCTAACCAAAGGAGTATAGTTTGTTCTCGCCCTTTTACCAATCGGAGTTGGTCGTGGGCTTGAACTATCGTGTCCACTAGCTCTTTTACCAACCTGAGTTGGTCACACTAGTGTACGCCTCCTAACCAAAGGAGTATAGTTTGTTCTCGCCATTTTACCAACCGGAGTTGGTCGTGGGTTTGAACTATCGTGTCCACTAGCTCTTTTATCTACCTGAGTTGGTTATACTAGTGTACGCCTCCTAACCAAAGGAGTATAGTTTGTTCTCGCCCTTTTACCAATCGGAGTTGGTCGTGGGTTTGAACTATCGTGTCCACTAGCTCTTTTACCAACCTGAGTTGGTCACACTAGTGTACGCCTCCTAACCAAAGGAGTATAGTTTGTTCTCGCCCTTTTACCAACCGGAGTTGGTCGTGGGTTTGAACTATCATGTTGCGTTGCGTACCGAGCAGCGTAGTGTTAAACACACTAGTATTCCCCGAAAAACTTTCAATAAAAGGAGAGAAGATTGTGAAATATCATCGTTTTATTCATATTGATGGAACTGCTTTACATTTTACATCACTGATAATACTTGCGTAGGTGTTCAGCATTCCATGCATTCTTAAATTCCTCTCCTTCTAGAGTTGCTATTCGGTAAGTTCCTGGTCGGATAACTGCAGTAACTCGGTAAGGTCCATGCCAGTTTGCTTCCAACTTATTGTGCTTCTGAATTACCTTCTTTAGCACATAATCTCCTTCTTTTAAGTCGCATTTTTTCACCCTCTTGTTGTAGAACAGGGTTGCTCGCTGTTGATAAGCAGCATTCCTAATGGCTGCCTCTTCTCTAACTTCCTCGAGCATGTCCAAATCTAATCTCCTCATCAAGTCACTGACTGGGGAATTGAAATTCAGCACTCTGTGTGTTGGAAGACCCAACTCGGCAGGTATTACAGCCTCACTTCCAAATGCCAGCATATATGGTGATTCTCCAGTTGCTGCTCGGGGAGTTCTTCGGTAAGCCCACAATACTGACTGTAGATCATTAATCCAATTAGCTTTAGCCTCACTTAGCCTCTTCTTCAAACCATTTAGTAATGTTCTATTTGTCACTTCAGTCTGCCCATTGCTTTGAGGATGGCCTGGTGCTGAATGAACTTTCAAAATGTTTCACTGATGACAATAGGTGGCAAACTCCTCGTTATCAAATTATGTTCCATGATCTGTGATGAAGGCATGAGGGAGACCATATCGGTAGATGATGTTCTTCCAAAATAATTGGTATACCTTCTCGTACGTCATATCAATAAGTGGCTCAGCTTCTACCCACTTAGTAAAATAATCCACTGCGACGACGATGTACTTGAATCTTCCTCGGGTCGTTGGCAGTGGTCCAACCAAATCAATTCCCCACATGGAAAATGGCCAAGGGGAAGTTATGGGTGTCAACAATGCTTGTGGAGTTCGTCGAATGGAGGAAAAACTTTAGCATTTATGACATCTTTTGGCATAGGCTATACAATCAGCCCTCATCGTTGGCCAGTAGTACCCCTGCGTCATCACTCTTTGTAAAAGTGTTCGACCTGCTACATGTGCTCCACAAGATCCTTCATGGATCTCTTCAATCAATTCCTTCACCTCGGAGGGATGCACACATCTTTGCAAACCTGCCATAATTCCTCGTCTATACAAAACACCATTAATTAGTACATACCGAGCAGCTTTAAACTTTAATTTCTTAGCAGCGATCTTATCCTCCGGTAATTCTCCTTCCTCAACATATGCCCTGATGGGATCCATCCAAGATGGTCCTAAATCAAGAGTAATAATATTCATCGTCAGGTCTTCATCTATGCTTCGACTTTCTAACACCTCAATTAGTATCGTTCTTCACAACTCGGTATGAGTAGCTGATGCTAGTCGGGACAGTGCTTCTGCTTGTGCATTCTCCGTTCTTGGTATTCTGATCAACTGAATGGCATCAAATTCTGCCAACAACTCCATCGCCTTTTCATGATACTTGACCGTTAATTCTCCTTTAACTGCATACGCTACCATCATCTGATTCACAATTAATTGAGAATCACTGAATACCATCACTTGTTGCGCTTCCATAATCTTTGCTAAATTAAGACCTGCTATCAAGGCTTCATAGTCAGCCTCATTATTGGAAGCTTTAAATTGGAATCGTAAGGCATATTCCACGTCAATCTCGTCTGGGGTGTTCAAAACAATCCCTGCCCCACAACCTGTTGCGCAAGATGACCCATCTACATATAATCTCCATGTAGGTAACTCGTCTTCAAATTTCTTATCTGACAGAGTTCCTCGGTGAAATATCTGTTGTTTCCTTTCATCCTCCCGTTATATTTTTCGTTCTTCGTTGACCATCTCTTCTCGCTCTTTTACCAACCGGAGTTGGTCTGGGTTTGAATTTGATGATCTTTCTACATCCACAAGCCCTTTTACCAACCAGAGTTGATCTGGACTTATGTCTGTTGATCCTGTAACATCCACAGGATGGTCAGCAAGCAACTTTTGCTCCTCGGGGGTATCAGGATATGTAAATTCTGCTATAAAGTCTGCTACAGCCTGCCCTTTTAATGATGATCTGGGTTCATACACAATATCATATTCATCGAGCTCTATTGCCCAATACATCAGTCTTCCTGATTTTTCTGGCTTATGAAGGGCTTGTCTCAATGGCATGTCGGTATATACGACGATGGTATGGGCCTAGAAATAAGGCCTCATTCTTCTACTTGCTTTAATTAATGCCAATGACAATTTTTCCAGCTTCGGGTACCTGATCTCTGCACCTCGGAAAGCCTTACTTGTGTAATAAATTGGTTTCTGGATTCCATTCTCCATTCTGATCAATGCCGAGCTGACTGCATTCTCTGATACTGCCAGGTACAAGTACAACTTTTCTCCCATTACTGGCCTGGACAACAGTGGAGGTGCTCCCAGATATTTATTCAAGTATTGAAAGGATTTTTCACATTCATCATTCCACTCGAAAGTTTTTCGAAGTGTTTTGAAGAATGGGAGGCATCTATCAGTTGCTCAGGATACAAATATGTTGAGCGCTGCAACTCGTCCTGTAAGACTCTGCACCTCTTTCTTCGTCGTTGGAGATCGCAACCCTAAAAGAGCTTTGATCTTTGCTGGATTTGCCTCAATGCCTCGCTGGTTGACGATGTACCCGAGGAACATTCCTTCTCATACTCCAAAGGTGCACTTCGTCGGGTTGAGCTTTATCTGGTATTTATCCAGTTGATCAAAGGTCTGACCTAAGTCAAATAGATGATCCGCAGCTTTCTTGCTCTTTGTCAGCATATCGTCGACATAGACCTCCATATTGCAACTGATTTGTTCGGCAAAAACCTTGTTCATCAGCCGCTGGTATGTCGCTCCTGCATTTTTCAAACCAAAAGGCATAACATTATAACAATAAGTTCCCCTAGGGGTAATGAAAGAAGTGCTTTCCCTGTCTTCAGGTTTCATTTTGATCTGGTTGTAACCAGAGTAAGCATCCATGAAGCTGAGTAGCTCGTGTCCCGAGGTAGCATCCACTAGTTGATCAATTCTGGGCAATGGAAAATGATCCTTTGGGGATGCCTTGTTGAGATCAGTGAAATCAACACACATTCTCCATTTATTGTTTTTCTTCTTCACCATCACCACATTTGCCAACCAGTCTGGATACTTCACATCTTCAATGAATTGGGATTTCTGGAGCTTCTCGACCTCCTCTTGTATAGCTTGATTCTTCTCGGGACTAAATACTCTTCTTCTTTGCTTTATAGGCTTGATCTCCTTATTCACATTGAGCTCGTGACATAAGAAGTTTGGATCTATTCCTGGCATGTCTTCATGACTCCACGCAAAAGTTTTCTTCCTGTTTCTCAAGAAAGTTATCAACTCCTATTTTATTGAAGCATCTAACGACGAACCTATCTGGGTTACTCGTTCAGGATGCTCGTCGTCCAGAATAACATTTTCTGTAGATTCCACCACCTGTCCTTTTATAAGTTGGGATTCATCTCTAGGATCGAGTGTTTCGATTTATGTACCTTCATCCACCTGGTAGGTAGTAGTCTTTTTCCTTGATTCTTCAAGCTCCTCTTGCTCGGCAGACGAATAATAGCATTCCCGAGCTACTTTCTGATCACCTTTCACAACTCCTAATCCGAAATTTGTAGGTAATTTTAAGCACTGATGTACTATAGATGGGACTGCTTCGAACTTCTTCAAACCAATTCTTCCCATGATGATGTTGTAAGCTGACTGCACATTCTTATCCATCACAAAGAAGCGTATTCTCTCTGTTCGACAAGCAGGACAAGTTCCAATGAATATATCCAACTTGATCGTCCCAAGTGGAAAAACTTTCTCGCCAGCAAAACCCAGAAGAGGTCTGTGATAAGGTTCCAATTGAGATAATTTCAAATTTAAACTGTCAAAGCATGAATAGTACATGATGTCTGTCGAACTACCATTGTCTACCAGCACCCTTGAAATCACTACTTCTTTCATCCTCATTTTGATCACCAAAGGGTCGTCGTGAGGGTAAAGAACACCTGCCAGGTCATTTTTTGAAAAGCCAATGACCAGCTTCTCTTTGTTTACCTTCCTCGGACGATCCTCCTCGGCCAAATTTATTCGCTGAATGTACGAGCAAGCTTGGGCCTCTCCGAGGTAAGCCTTTCTTTCTGCAGTAAGGTCTCCTCCTCCTGCATCTCCTCCTGTAATAACATTACAATCGAATGAACCAAAACATATGGAAAATACCTCTCGTTCTGGCTGCCTTAGTTTCTTGGGAAGATTGGGGTCATCATCTGGATCATCTTCATGATTTCTCTTCTTTTTCTCCTCTGTTCGACGAGGAGATCTAGACCTCTCTCTAGTTCGATCATTATTTCTTCTTTCCCCTCCCCGATCAACATACTTTGCTAGCTTTCCTCTTCGGATGAGTGTTTCAATCTCGTTCTGAAGAGCTATGCAATTTTTGGTCATATGACCATGATCCTTATGAAACTCGCAATATTTATCCCTGTTCCTCGTATCAGGGTCTGACCTCAGTTTCTTCGGCCACTTTACCTCCGCGCTATTCTTGATTTCTTCCAAGGCATGATTAATACCCATTTTCAAAGGGGTATAATTATCGAATTTCTTCAGGAATTCCCATGATGTTTTATTATTCTTGGAATGCTTGTCACCGCCATTGCCCTTATGCTCTTTCTTCTTGGATTTGTCGACTTCCACCTTGGTCTCCTTATCCATGTTCTTCTTCGCAGCCATAGCCTCCTCGGTATTCATGATTTTGGCCGCTTTTGCCATCAACTCTGACATAGTTGTAGGTGGATCTTTGGCCAAAGTGTAGTACAACTTGTTAGGCAACAACCCACTAATTAAGGCGGTGATTGCTGTCTTTTCTTCATAATCTATGACTTCTAGCTTCTCGTTATTAAAATGAGTTATGTAATCTCTAGTACTTTCGCCAGATTTTTGTCTAACACTTAACAAGTGTGCTACTCGTTTTACTGGTTTTGCCCCAAAACAGAAATTGCCAATGAACAACTCGGCCAACTAAAAGAAAGTTGAAATCTTTCCTCGAGGAAGATTGTTGTACCATATTTGGGCAGATCCAGTAAGAGTTCCATAGAATGCTCTACATCTCATCTCGTCGGGGACAACATAGATGTCGGCAGCAGCCTGATATTGCTCTATGTGTAGAACATGATCTGTCTTTCCATCATACTTGGGGGTCACCACGGGCGCTTTAAATTTCGACGGTGTAGGAAAATCCACAATGGCCTGTACAAAAGGTGTCCCTCGAACAAAAGTTCGTTGTAGGGGATTCTTTGCCTTAGCCATTTCTCCCAATCTATCCTCCAACCGCTGAATGGAACCTTTCCACGCATCATTTCCCTCCTCGGGCCTATTAGTTCGAGCAATTGATTGTTCTGAAGTAGCCTCCTGAGATCTATCTTGACGAGCAACTGGTCGTGATTATGCTGATCCTTCTCTTAGATCTGATGGTTGTCGAAAACTCCTCGACATGGTCTTAGGTGGACTCCTATTCCTCCTAGGGCCTAATCGACTGAAAGGAGACACCCAACTCAGTCTTTCTAAGGCACTGGGTCTTTCTGGAGAGAGAGTGATACGTTGATCAGTATCTGTAGCCCTTATTGACGAAGTTCGCCCAGGTTGATAAGAAAAATCATCAGATTCCTCATTACGATATGACTCAGTACGCCTGGATCGTGAAGGAAGTAAATAAGTTTGCCTCTAACCACTTCGCTGTCCTGAACATGCAGGTGCACCGCCATGAATGCTATGTATGAGTTGCCTCATTGTTTCCTGTATGGCGGTTTGTCCTTGAGCCAGATTCATTATAATTCCAGCCAGATCTGGAGGTGCAGAGGGATTTGGAGGATTTCCATCATTTCCAGCGTTTCGATTGTTGGATTCCGGGTTATCTTCCTGTGACACCCCGACTAATTAAATACCGGGTAGCTACTCCTTTATTAAATTAATACAAAATGCCAAGTTGGTCCAGTTAATAGCATCACTGTCGAAAACATTTTGATAATTACTAACCACCTAGTATTTAAAAAGTAAGTTGCCAAATTTTAAGTTAAGTCTGGTTAACATGCAATAAAAGAATAATGAGAACATTAATCCATTCACCATAACTAAGTAATGAAATAACCAACAATAATAAATAGAAGTCCGGAGGAAAACTCCTCACTACAATCCCACAACTGAAGAATGAAATAACAAGTCTGAATCCTGAATAATTACATGCCAAAAGTCTGAATAACTGAAATAAAAGAAATGTCTAAAAGGAATGGGCGACATGCCCTACAACTGATAAATGTGGAGTATAGAGTCAAAATAGATGAAGCGTCTATAATCAATGTCATGTAACTTCCACAAACAGCTACAGCTCGTCACCTGAATGAAAATCCTAAGCATGGTGTCCTTGTGGCTGGGCACCTAAAATGGTTTTTACAAAAAAATAGATTTGAAAGCAAATGGGTCAGAGCCCGAAAGTGGAAATCATTTTAAAAACTATAAGTGTTTTAATAACATTAAAACAATAATGCAAAGTACATGTTAGGACGTGCTCTCACATGAAATACTCACCTCTCGTCTAACTGTGCACTCCTAACGTTCCTGTACCCGTTCATGTGTTAACTCATAACTATCTAGTCAAAAGAGTTCCTAACACTTCTACCCGGTTCACATTTTAAATCCCAATCTGAACAATTAAATAGAGAGTTCTACTTTAATTCTCGGATTCCCAATTATTAACAAAAACCATTTATTGATTTCAGTCCCCTGTTTATCTTTTCACAACGTGATAATGGATATACACACAATTTATCATAGCAAATTCCTTTCATTTAACCGTATATTATTCACATTATCAATATACAATATAAGCACCCAAAGGCTAAGCTGCGGTGCACACATACTCTGCTATCAATCCCGGTACATCACGTACATAAGGATCACGCATTCCGAATCTCTCAGGAATCGTTCCGATAACAACATCACAAATAATGGAGGCGAACACAGTCACATCACATGGGTCACGCACATACCTGTGCTCCCATGATCAGCAGACTTATTAACATCCCAATAAGTCCTTCTCTGACCTATGTTCATCGAGGTAACCAATCTAAATCCGGGCAACACAAGGATAAGAAGTCCCTAAGCGAACGTAAACCTCCCGTGATAGCAAGTATGGTAGGTATGTCATACACATAAAATTATATACTAAGCATTCACACATCTTAGATATCTCGATATTAATCAAGGTATACTCTACATCTTTATACCATTATTCCAAATTCATATATTTCAAGTCTCCCGATAATATAAAAGTTAAACTATCGACACGTCTCACGTCGTAGTTTCTTAAACTTAAAACCTATCTCAAGTAAGCTCCTATTATTCCCACCTATAACATCTTTATTCCTAAGGTCTTTACTTCTGCCCCAAACCTCATTTCATCAAATTATGCAAATTTACACTATTAACCCAAATATTATCTCACTTATCGAATTTCAATAATTTAGAATAATTCCTCAAATTGAATTCCTATTAAGGTCCAATATCATAATCATGCCTACTGGTCTCCTTTAAGATTAAGGGTGTTCATAAGGTCTCAAATATTATTATCCAAGAGTTACCACCATTAAAATTTAAATTAGGGAAAACTTTACTCATTCTGGGAAGGTCGATCGATCGACCTTTTCCTTCGATCGATCGATGATGGTCGATCGATCGACTGATGAACATCGATCGATCGAACGTATCAGGTATGGCTACGGACTGCTTCGTTTTGCAGTTACCAATTCGTCCCAAAACACCATTTACCAGCATGAAACTCTAAAACAAGGTTACAATATCATCATACTATCATCCTACAACAATATTAACATTCTAAAACTCATAATTCATCATTCAAAGGCTGTGATTAGATTAAGACTTCATCAAAATTCCAGATTTCTTCTTCATTCAAGAACATTAATAAAATTCTTCTAAAATCCATTTTTACATCATCAATGGTTCTGTTTTGAACACCTAATTCGTCCAGAATATTACTACATGCAATACCTAACATAATTTACAGCTTTTAACTTCCAATTCATGGGTCTATATCATCTTCCAAGGTCAATTTCGAAAATTCCTAAACATGGAAAGCATAGCATTGAATTAATTGAAATTAAACCACTTGCCTTGATTCAATCTCTGATTTTGATGACGATTTGCAGAAGTTTCCTCTCTCTCTGTCTGCAGAATTCCCTTCTATCTCTCTTTCTCCAAGCTTTCCTCTCCAATGGCTATGGTGGCTAGGGTTTGATTTTTTTTTTTGGGGAAAGAAAATTAGAAACCTAATTCTAATAACCTACGTAGCCTATTGGGTTAACATGGGTTGGTTAGTGGATTAGTGGGTCAAATCCTCATCAGATATAATTTACTAATTTTCGTCACTTTTAATTTCCAAAAATACCAAATTACCAAAATACCCTTCATGTTGCCGGTATGGCCTAAAAATACCCCGGGACCCAAACTAAACCCCCGGCTAGTGTTTTCTGACTATCTCGACCCTTCCGGACGCGTTGGCGTACTCAAAACGACAATACGACTAATAGAATTTAAATTCACTTATATAATCAAAATAATTATATCCTGACGCGACTGTCACACGCGTCCCAATAAAATATCCAAATTGCCGTATATCAATCTCACGAAAAATTTCATAATTCAATATTCATATAACTTCATATATACTCAATATAGTCAAATACCAATTCACAACTCGCTAGTATTTTATCCGGATTAATTCCCAATTAATTCTCATTTAATTCAATTAATCCCAAAAATAAATATCACAGAAAATACGGGGTATTACATACTTCCCCCCTAATAACTGAATTTCGTCCCGAAATTCGGAACTAGAAAGTACCTGGTAAGAATAACTCTGCATAACGTTCGCGCATCTCATCCTCGCGCTCCCATGTGGACTCCTCGACATTATGATGTCGCCACTGAACACGCACTAACGGAACTATCTTGGACCGCAGTTTCCGCTCACTTCGGTCTAGAATAGTAATCGGCCCCTCTTCGTAGGAGCTATCCGACTGGAGATCGATGTCCTCCACAGCGATGTGAGAATGAGCCAAATTATCCCTAAGGTATTTCCTTAGCGAGGAGATATGAAACACATCGTGAATCCGATGCAATTGCTCCGGTAACCCAAGTCTATACGCAACCGGTCCGATCCACTCAATAATAGGAAATGGTCCCACATATCTTGGTGCCAACTTCCCTTTCTTCCCGAAATGAATAATCCCCTTCATAGGAGATACTCTGAGCAAAACTTGGTCCCCCACTTGGAACTCCCTGAAGAACCTCTTCGCATCAGCCTAGCTCTTCTGCCCATCCTGAGCTACCCGAATGCGACTCCGAATCAATTCTATCCTCGCCGAAGTATCCTGAATCACTTCCGGCCCAAGTAGTTTGTTGTCCCCCACCTCCAACCAACATGACGGGGAATGACAAGGTCTACCGTACAACGCCTCAAATGGAGCCATGCCAATAGTGAACTGGTAGGAGTTTTTGTAAGCAAACTCTACCAGCGGAAGATACTGCTCCCATCCACCCCAAAAATCAATGATACTCATCCGTAGCATGTCCTCCAACATCTGATATGTACGCTCAGTTTGCCCATCGTTCTGCGGGTGATACGCCGTACTCAACCGCAATTCCGTGCCCATGGCCTCCTGAAAACTCTCCCAAAACCGTGAAACAAATATCTTGTCTCGGTCAGACACGATATTTAGGGGCACACCGTGAAGTCTCACTATCTCTGCAATAAAGAGCTGGGCATACTGTCCCGCAGTGTAGTCTGTCCTTACGGGTAGAAAATGAGCGACTTTGGTCAACCTGTCCACAATTACCCAATTGGAGTCGTGACCCCTCTGTGAGGTAGGCAATCCCGTGATAAAGTCCATGGATATGCTCTCCCACATCCACATCGGGATCTCCAACGGCTATAGCAGTCCTGCCGGTCTCTGATGATCCACTTTTACTAGCTGACAAGTGGCGCATTTAGAAACAAACTCTGCAATATCCCTCTTCATCCTGCTCCACCAATACTGACGTCTCATGTCTTGGTACATTTTGTCCCCACCGGGATGTACCGCGAACCGTGCGACTCGGACATCACCTCGTGCCGTAATTCCTCCCCTTCCGGAACTACTAACCTCCCATTGAAGCGTAATCCCCCGTCTGAGCTAACGGTATAGGACTCGGCTCCCTCTGCTAGTAATCGAACTATCTGCTCCTGACAGAACGAGTCATTAGCCTGCGCCCGTACTACCTTCGTGACAATCTGCGGTGTAACGGTCATCACAGACATGAATGATCGGGCCACTGCATCCTGGTGTCCCAATTCCTTCCACTTTGCCTTCCACACTTCCGCCACCTCATCTACAGGTCTACGGCTCAACGCGTCTGCTACCACGTTAGCCTTTCCCGGGTGATACTGAATATCGAACTGGTAGTCCTTCACAAACTCCAGCCACCTTCGCTGCCGCATATTCAACTCCTTCTGCGTGAATAGGTACTGTAGGGACTTGTGGTCTGTGAACAACCGAAATTTCTCCCCCAACAGGTAATGTCTCCATATCCGAAGAGCAAAAACAACTGCCGCCAACTCCAAGTCATGAGTGGGGTAATTCTTCTCATGAGGCTTTAGCTTACGGGAAGCATAAGCTATGGCCTGACTCTCCTGCTGCAATACACCTCCAAGTCCTTGCAAGGACGCATCGGTGTAAACTAAATACTCAACTCCCGGTCTTGGCAATGCTAACACAGGTGCTGAGGTCAGCTTATCCTTCAACTCATCGAATGCCAACTGACAGGCATCACTCCAAATGTACGGCACACCCTTACGAGTCAGATGTGTCAAAGGACCTGCTATCTTCGAGAATCCCTTGATGAACCTCCTGTAGTATCCTGCTAGACCCAAGAAACTACGAATCTCCGTTGGTGTCGTGGGCTGTCCCCACTCCCTCACCGCGGATACCTTCCCTTGATCAACAGATATCCCCCAGTCAGAAATAATGTGCCCTAAAAACTGAACCTCCTTCAGCCAAAACCCGCACTTCTCATACTTTGCATACAACTCGTTCTGACGTAGCGTCTGTAAAACTTGCCTCAAGTGCTCGGCGTGCTCCTCCTTTGTCTGGGAGTAAACCAGAATATCATAAATGAAAACAATGACAAACTGATTTAGGAAATCTCTGAATACCCTATTCATCAAGTCCATAAACACGGCTGGAGCATTGGTCAAGCCAAAAGGCATAACCCGAAACTCATAAGAACCATATCTCGATGAGAACGCAGTCTTCGAGACATCCTCCTCCCTGATACGCAACTGATGGTATCCCGATCTCAAATCAATCTTCGAGAAGAAAGAAGCTCCTCTCAACTGGTCGAATAAGTCATCAATTCAATGCAACGGATACTTATTCTGTATCGTGACCTTATTCAACTCTCGGTAGTCCACACACAATCTCAGTGAACCGTCCCTCTTCTTCATAAACAAAACTGGAGCGCCCCAAGGTGAGGTACTCTTGCGAATAAAGACCTGACCTAACAGCTGCTCTATCTGATCCCGTAACTCTCGCATCTCTGCCGGAGCCATACGGTACGGTGCTCGTGCTATAGGCCTCGTATCTGGCAATAGGTGTATAACAAAGTCTATCTCTCGACTGGGGGGTAGGCCTGGTATCTCCTGAAACACATCAGAATACTCCCTGACAACTGGAATCGAATCTAAAGGAATCACAACCTCCTTAGAGGTATCCTCCTCTATGTAATACAGATGAGCAGTCGAACCTCCCTCTGGGCGAGGCATCGCCACTACAAACATCTCTTGCCCCGGAATGGCAAAAATAATGCTCCCGCTGAAGCAATCAATCATGGCCCTATAAGCTACGAGCCAATCCATACCGATAATCACATCGTGAACATGCATATCTAATACCAACATATCTGCAGGTAATATCAGACTACCAATCTCTACCCCCACTCCCCGGCATATAAAGAATATAAGTGACCCATTCCCCAATGGTGAGTCGACACACGTCACTGTGCTTTCGCTGTGGCTAACAACCCTAAAGCCTTCGCGAAATGTGTAGCTATAAAACAATGTGTAGCCTCCGTATCAAACAATACCCGACCCATAGTGCCATGGATAGGAAACGTACCCTCAATCGCAGGCGGTGCCTGTGGAACTGCTGCCTGGTGGACGTTATAGACACGTCCATACTGTAGCTGCCCCTGCTGAGCTGGGACTGCTGGAATGGGTGGCAATGCTGCCATCTATGGCGGTGCGGGGAGACCGGCGGGAAACATAGGCCTCTGTGGCGCCTAGCGAGCACCCTGCTGCTGCTGCTGTGGGGCCCTGCCCCTATCAGGACAATCCTGTCGTTTATGGCCAGTCTTGCCACAAACAAAACACTTCCCTGGGAAGTTCCCTCCTCTCTGCCCCTGCTATCCCCGGCCTTGGTGGCCGTTACCGTTCCTCCCTTGGCCCTGCTGGCCCTGCTGAAACTGCTGCCCATTCTGCCCATTCTGCCCCTGTTGGCCCTGATGGCCGTTTGGACCCTGATGGCCCTGACGGAAACCTCCCTGTCCGTGCCTATAATTCCCTAATCTGAACCTCTTCTGATCCCCCTGCTGGGAACCCTGCTCACCCTGTCTCTGCCCCTGAACAGATTGTGCCCCACTGGCACCATGTCCTCCAGTCCTGCCCTGATGGCTGGACTCTCCCGATCGTTTGCCCTCAGTCATGTGAAAGCGATGATCCTGGGAATGGAGCAATGCAGCGTTAACCACATCAGAATAAGTGGCCAACGAAAGGTTCCCTAACAGATGCTGAAGGATCCTCCATGTCAACCCGTCGGTGAATTTCTCAATCTTCTTCTTTTCTGTCGGTATCTCATCCGGAACGATATTCAACAGATTCGTTAACTCGGCCTCATACTCGGCCACGGTCTTACCCTCTTGCTTCAGATTCATCAGTTTCCTCCTCATTTCCGTGTGAACAGCTGACGGAAAGTACTTGCGGTCGAACCGCACCCAAAAGTCCTGAATAGTGAGAGTATCCCTCTCCTCCACGGTGGTAATAGACTCCCACCACTGCAGTGCAGATCCAAGTAGCTTGAAAGTAGCTAGCACCTGCTTCTGAACATCCGTGCACTCGTACATCCTCAAGTGCCTCTGCATATCCTTCCTCCACTGGCTCGAGACTACCACATCTGAGCTACCTGCAAACTCTGGCGGATGCGCTTTCGGAAAAGCATCACGTACACGTTCCCAAGCAGACGGGAATGCATTTGCATGTACTGGCGCGGCAACCGACGCCTGAGGTGGTGCCTGCTGAACTACGGCAATTCCGGCATTTACCGCTTGGGCTACGATAGCTGCAACCTCAGCGGCGTTCATCATACCCTGAACTGGAGCGGGCTGGGGTTCGGGCGTTGCATCCCTGGGAACTCGTCGGGCACGTCGTGGAGGCATCTGAAATAAGAATGAAGTTTATAAGTTCGCAGTTATAAACTTAAAATAGCTGGAGAACGTAGCATACACAAAAAGAGTACAACAGTCCTAAAATATAGGGCTCTATATCAAAGAAAACTTAGCGGAAACATAATAGTCGTACAGATCCTAAAGGACACTAGAACCTGGCTCTGATACCACCTGTGACACCCCGACTAATTAAATACCGGGTAGCTACTCCTTTATTAAATTAATACAAAATGCCAAGTTGGTCCAGTTAATAGCATCACTGTCGAAAACATTTTGATAATTACTAACCACCTAGTATTTAAAAAGTAAGTTGTCAAATTTTAAGTTAAGTCTGGTTAACATGCAATAAAAGAATAATGAGAACATTAATCCATTCACCATAACTAAGTAATGAAATAACCAACAATAATAAATAGAAGTCCGGAGGAAAACTCCTCACTACAATCCCACAACTGAAGAATGAAATAACAAGTCTGAATCCTGAATAATTACATGCCAAAAGTCTGAATAACTGAAATAAAAGAAATGTCTAAAAGGAATGGGCGACATGCCCTACAACTGATAAATGTGGAGTATAGAGTCAAAATAGATGAAGCGTCTATAATCAATGTCCTGTAACTTCCACAAACAGCTACAGCTCGTCACCTGAATGAAAATCCTAAGCATGGTGTCCTTGTGGCTGGGCACCTAAAATGGTTTTTACAAAAAAATAGATTTGAAAGCAAATGGGTCAGAGCCCGAAAGTGGAAATCATTTTAAAAACTGCAAGTGTTTTAATAACATTAAAACAATAATGCAAAGTACATGTTAGGACGTGCTCTCACATGAAATACTCACCTCTCGTCTAACTGTGCACTCCTAACGTTCCTGTACCCGTTCATGTGTTAACTCATAACTATCTAGTCAAAAGAGTTCCTAACACTTCTACCCGGTTCACATTTTAAATCCCAATCTGAACAATTAAATAGAGAGTTCTACTTTAATTCTCGGATTCCCAATTATTAACAAAAACCATTTATTGATTTCAGTCCCCTGTTTATCTTTTCACAACGTGATAATGGATATACACACAATTTATCATAGCAAATTCCTTTCATTTAACCGTATATTATTCACGTTATCAATATACAATATAAGCACCCAAAGGCTAAGCTGCGGTGCACACATACTCTGCTATCAATCCCGGTACATCACGTACATAAGGATCACGCATTCCGAATCTCTCAGGAATCGTTCCGATAACAACATCACAAATAATGGAGGCGAACACAGTCACATCACATGGGTCACGCACATACCTGCGCTCCCACGATCAGCAGACTTATTAACATCCCAATAAGTCCTTCTCTGACCTATGTTCATCGAGGTAACCAATCTAAATCCGGGCAACACAAGGATAAGAAGGCCCTAAGCGAACGTAAACCTCCCGTGATAGCAAGTATGGTAGGTATGTCATACACATAAAATTATATACTAAGCATTCACACATCTTAGATATCTCGATATTAATCAAGGTATACTCTACATCTTTATACCATTATTCCAAATTCATATATTTCAAGTCTCCCGATAATATAAAAGTTAAACTGTCGACACGTCTCACGTCGTAGTTTCTTAAACTTAAAACCTATCTCAAGTAGACTATTAAGCTCCTATTATTCCCACCTATAACATCTTTATTCCTAAGGTCTTTACTTCTGCCCCAAACCTCATTTCATCAAATTATGCAAATTTACACTATTAACCCAAATATTATCTCACTTATCGAATTTCAATAATTTAGAATAATTCCTCAAATTGAATTCCTATTAAGGTCCAATATCATAATCATGCCTACTCGTCTCCTTTAAGATTAAGGGTGTTCATAAGGTCTCAAATATTATTATCCAAGAGTTACCACCATTAAAATTTAAATTAGGGAAAACTTTACTCATTCTGGGAAGGTCGATCGATCGACCTTTTCCTTCGATCGATCGATGATGGTCGATCGATCGACTGATGAACATCGATCGATCGAACGTATCAGGTATGGCTACGGACTGCTTCGTTTTGCAGTTACCAATTCGTCCCAAAACACCATTTACCAGCATGAAACTCTAAAACAAGGTTACAATATCATCATACTATCATCCTACAACAATATTAACATTCTAAAACTCATAATTCATCATTCAAAGGTTGTGATTAGATTAAGACTTCATCAAAATTCCAGATTTCTTCTTCATTCAAGAACATCAATAAACTTCTTCTAAAATCCATTTTTAGATCATCAATGGTTCTGTTTTGAACACCTAATTCGTCCAGAATATTACTACATGCAATACCTAACATAATTTACAGCTTTTAACTTCCAATTCATGGGTCTATATCATCTTCCAAGGTCAATTTCGAAAATTCCTAAACATGGAAAGCATAGCATTGAATTAATTGAAATTAAACCACTTGCCTTGATTCAATCTCTGATTTTGATGACGATTTGCAGAAGTTTCCTCTCTCTCTGTCTGCAGAATTCCCTTCTATCTCTCTTTCTCCAAGCTTTCCTCTCCAATGGCTATGGTGGCTAGGGTTTGATTTTTTTTTTGGGGGAAAGAAAATTAGAAACCTAATTCTAATAACCTACGTAGCCTATTGGGTTAACATGGGTTGGTTAGTGGATTAGTGGGTCAAATCCTCATCAGATATAATTTACTAATTTTCGTCACTTTTAATTTCCAAAAATACCAAATTACCAAAATACCCTTCATGTTGCCGGTATGGCCTAAAAATACCCCGGGACCCAAACTAAACCCCCGGCTAGTGTTTTCTGACTATCTCGACCCTTCCGGACGCGTTGGCGTACTCAAAACGACCATACGACTAATAGAATTTAAATTCACTTATATAATCAAAATAATTATATCCTGAAGCGACTGTCACACGCGTCCCAATAAAATATCCAAATTGCCGTATATCAATCTCACGACAAATTTCATAATTCAATATTCATATAACTTCATATATACTCAATATAGTCAAATACCAACTCACAACTCGCTAGTATTTTATCCGGATTAATTCCCAATTAATTCTCATTTAATTCAATTAATCCCAAAAATAAATATCACAGAAAATACGAGGTATTACACTGCCATTGATGATGAATGATTTTCGGTGAAAAACGATAATAACAATCGTTTCCCACAGACGGCGCCAATCTGTTGATGTAAAAAATTAGATTACTGTAATTATTCAATCACAGATAAATAAATGAGACAAAAGATTTTAAAGTAGTTCATCCTTATTTGAATGGCCTACATCCACTGTTATGTTATTGCTGAGTGTTTGGGAATTCTCGATTACAAGTGCTATCAAGAAATTCCGGTCCCTTTGAATGAGGGTGATACAAGGTATTTATAGCCCTTAGGCTGTACATGAAAGGGTGATACATTAAATGATATACATATGAAAGGGTAACTCATTTAATGCTCTTCAAGCGTGTGCGTCAAGATGATAAGCATTCAATGAATAGTTGAACTGTTGATTATCTGGCAATCAATGCTATGGTCGAGATGCAGCTCGAACCGCCTTAGTTGCTCATCATCCAAGAGTTCCTCGGAGCATTGGAGTTCCTCGGAGGGCTGGTGTTCCTCGGAAGACTGGTGTTCCTAGAAGTACACCTGTTGCTCGGAGTGAGTATATTGGCCGGGGGAATGATCTTCCTCGTTGCTATTGTGCCACGTAGATTGACACGTGTCTTCTTATTATTCGTCCACATCAGCATACTAATTTTGGTATCAACACTTGGGAAGAGAAAAGCTTGCTTGGAAAGGAGGAGAACTAAAGACCAAAGGTCACCACCACCAACCACCACCGAAAGTGGCCGGAAAAAGGGAGAACCACCTATGTTATTCAACCCCAAAGGATTAGATCTTCATTAAAGGCAAGTGTTTGATATTTTCAACTTAAGTTCGTATATTGTCCATGTTAGAATAATTATGAAAAGAGATGATTTTTCATGTTTGGAAGATAAAAATGGAGTAGTAATGGATTTCTGGAAGTATGAAATATATAGGAATTAAACTCATGTTGTAGGTAGTTAGTAATCCAAGAAATATTCATCAATCTGTGGAAGAAATTCTGAAAATCATTTTTTGTTCTTGAAGATAATATGTTGATAATTTTTTGGAAAAAGAGGCAAAAACGAGTGGAATGAGAAGAGCCAATTTGGAATGTTTAGATCTCTTTTTCGAGTGCATTTGGATGAGATTTAAGAAAAACTCAAAACACATACCTGACTCAATTTTTCATGTAGAATCCAAATCTGAAGTCGGATTGATGATTCGAATAATTTTTAGATCTGATTTTTCTGAGTATTTAAAATATGAGAATTCATGATGTTGTTTCTTTTTAATGATGGTTCTTATCCCAAAACTTTTGTGGATCTTTGGTGATTATTAATTGGATATTATGGGACTTAGAAAATATCAGTAGACCCTTGATAAGATTTGAATTAATTTGATTGGGATTTAAATTGATTAGAATGATGATAATTAAATTAAAGAAATTTCGGTTGCTAGATTCATTTGTTGGATTATAATTGGTTTGCTTGAGGATTAAGGATAGGTCCAGTAGTGGTGATTGAATGTAACACTTGGGTAGCCTTAGGATTACAATATGAACATCAAGGACTGAGTTTAAGCTTATTATTGATTGTGCAAGGACTAAGTGTAATACGAGCGCTTAGCAGTATGACTCCTGGATAGAGATGGGAGTTTAGAACACATTTGGTTGAAAGAGGGTATGAGGTTATCCCAATCACGTATTTAAAGTTGACGGACCTCCTCGATCGACAAAGTTAAGTAGTAGTGTATTGGAGGGGGTTCCTTGTTTGTATTTCGCTTTGCGAGACGCTCTGCGCGTGAACCTTAACGACGTTGGGAGTGGAGAGATGTTATAGGATGCGAGGATAATTAATTTATGAAGTAAAGATATGATATTTTAAGATGTGGAATTTAAAAGAGATATAATGCTACGTATGGGAATTATCTTAGGGTAGTGATATTACCTTATTGATATTATATTACAGGTATGATAATACCTATTTGATTGATTGATGATTTATGTGTATGACATACCTAGCTTACTTGCTATTGGTGGGAGGTTTGCGTATGAGGGCAGTCATATCCTGATGAATCCATGGGATCTTTGATTTTTCGCTCGAGAACATAGGTCTATGAAAGACTTATCGGGGAGTTGATAAGTCCGCTGACTGTGGGTACGTAGGTATGTGTGTGACCCATGGATACAAGAACTATGTTTGCCTCCAATGTTTGTGTTGTTGTTTATGGTTCGAGGAATCCTTACCGAACCTTTTGTCCACTATTTGGCGACCAGCGATGATGGGACATGATAGCAGAGTAATGCATTGCACCGCAGCTGTGACTCGGGGTGCCATATTATATATATATATATATATATATATATATATATATATATATATATATATATATATATAATGAATTAAATGATTGAATGGTTATATTGTGGTTAAGTCATCTACTGTGTGATAATTGTAGAAAAAGGAGAATTGAGAAAAGAATGGAATTAAGTTAATGAATGTTTATTCTTATAGAATTGAAAAGCTTAATTCATATTAATGAGAAATGATTCATGTTAATGAGCAACGATTCATATAAATGAAAAATGTATAAGAATGATTATATAACGTATGGTATGGGAGATACGGGGTTATGATATGAGAATGGAATTATATTATGGAATTGTTAAAGAGGAATCATTAACTAGGAGGTTAATAGGAAACGTTAAGTGTGCACTCTAGTTGAGAGGTGAGAATAGCAAGTGAGAGTTGGATCTAACATGTACATAATTAATGCTTTATTGCACTTGTTAAATACTTGCTGTTTTAAAAATCATTTACACAATCGGGCTCTGACCCGTTTCCTTGCATATTTTCGTTTCTATTGTATCTTCTATATCAGGTGTCCAGCAGCAGGGACGCCAACCTTAGCGGATTATGACAGGCTATGGATTTATGGAGTTTTGCTTAAACGCCTATCATCTTTTTGATTCACAGTATTCTTAGTCAGGGCATGTCGCCCAAAGGATTCAGTTATCTCTGTTCTATCGGGGTCAAATACTATTGTATTCGTGTCTTTTAATACATTTAACATTGTTGGGATTACTGTAATGAATTAATATTATGTGGGAATTTTTATTCCAAATGCTTTTAAATTCTTTGATGTTATCTATTTGGTTATCAGTGTTGTAGAATTAAATGTGTTGTGTTATTCTTAAACTAGAAATGAATTTTGTTGAATTAAAGTTTGGAAAGTTTTTAACACTAGCTTAATTGGGTATTGGGTGAGTTTTAAATGTTTTTCGACAGTGATGCTAAGAATGAGACAACTGTATATTCTGTTTTAATTTGGTATGGGACTAGCCACCCGGTATTTAATTAGGCGGGGTGTTACAAAGATCACATACGAACCTGGGCTTGTAACCACTATAGGCTATTCGATCACCTAGTTGTAGTTCTTTAATTCTTTATTTCCTTTTAGCACATATCTTTACTACCATGTAAACATGTGAACCTGTGTTTACACCTACTATGATCATTTTACCACCCAGAAGTTATCTCTTATATCCTTAAGCATTCGCCTGTTAGATTCTTTTATTCATTTTGTGCTATGGGATTAAAAATTTATTTTGTTAAATGATTTCCATTTTAAACCCGATATATCACATGCAAATAAAATTATTAATCTTCTATCTTGTCCCAGAATCTACCAATTCAATATCTTTCCATTTATTACCTTTTATATCTTGTACCTAACCGTATCCCATTTATTTTTACGATCTTTCTCTACTTTCCAAAAATGCCTCAACCATTGCTTCTCGGACCAGCAGTTTTGGGTATAAGATGAAGCCACACCCTAGGGATCCGGGAACTTCTTAAATTTTTTTTGTACTCTTTTATGAAAACTCTTTCAGGTTTTATTAAATTTTTTTCATGAGTTCCAACCGACGTCTTTATCAAAATACTCGACATACACTCGTCATTATTACTTGCACAAATTCATCATTTAGCTAATTTTTACTGTCACACCCCAAACCCAATATCCATACTAATCATTTGTTATTAGAATAATTGGATAATAATCTTGAGCCCATTGAAAATTTAATTCCTTTATCAATATTTTTTTTTTTGCATAATGAACATAATATTGTTCTTGTGCCATAACGAAGTCAACATCATAGTCATAATTAGAGATTATACAATACTACGATTAACTATGATCAACTCAATCCATACTAAATCAATATATACAAAGTGTGAGTATATCAAAATCTTCAGTGTGACAACGATAAAATCTCCATACTTAAACCCCCAGCTCTTCTAACGGTGCAACTCTCAAAGTTACCGGTCATATGTTATCCTATTTGGCAGCGTACAAACCTGAAATTGTTAAAATATAAACCGTAAGCATTAATCTTAGTGAGTTATTCCTTCCCTGCAACAGAATAACAATTCTATATCGAATATGTGGATATAAAATCCGAACAATCCTGTCCAATGGCAATAATAAATCATGGATCATAAGATCCAAATAATTCTTCCCATTGGCAATAAAAAATCCTGGATATTTAGATATCCAAACAAATACTGAATACCGAAGTATTACAACCAATCCTGGAACATAAGACCCAAATAATTCTGCCCATTGGCAATAACAAATCCTAGATATTTAGATATACAAACAAATCCTGAATACCGAAGTATTCAAACCAATCCTGGATCATGAGACCCAAAAAAATCCTGGATATTTTAATATCCAAACAAATCCTGAATACCGAAGTATTCAAACAAATCCTCTCTTAGAGCTATATTCATATTTATATATGAAACAAATCATAAGTACACTCACCTTGACAGTTTAACTGGCTTTTCCCTTGCCTTTATCCGGTACTTGTTCACTGAGCTCTTCTTCCCTTCCTATCATTCTTACAATATTAGTATCATCATAAGAATATTAATAGTCCAAAGAATAACTTCAATCATAACTCAATTCATAAGCATCATATTATTCAATTCAAATCATTCATTAAAATGAAGTCCCATCTAGACTCAGGTTCTGTTATCTAACATATTCAAATTACAGCCCAAACCCTTTTTAATTATTCTTGGTAATCCAATCCTTATTATATCATGTTTTCAAAACAAAAGACGGCACATGATTCCGAGTTTCCTAGAGCAAAATAAGCATATTTCTTCACTATATAGAAAATCTGCCCTATAGGCTCTTTTATCGTTCATCCAACTTCCAGGAATTTCCATAATTTTTCTACATCATAAACTTATATGATATTCAACCTAACATCAGTAAACATATTGAACAATACAAGATTAAAATTTCATAATTTTCAGAGTTTATTTTCTATGTCGAGCTGAAAGAGTTGGCGCTTGCGTTCAATTAAGAAATAATATAATAAACACCTTTTTAACCCAATTTAACCCTAAGCATGCAACTAGGTGTGATTGAAACAATATGAAATCATGCAAGAATTATTCAACACACAAAGTTTAAGGAAAAATCCCCCACAGGGGCAAAACCATTTGTATATCACTATAATTTGTAAGAGAAACGGCTTACAATCGGATTACACTGAAATACAAGATTTTTGACTAAGAATTACCCTTAGGTATCGGATTCTGTAGTCGCGGCTGGAATATCCCTTTCCAGTAGGGTTGGCGGCTGGAACTATCCCTGTCCAGTAGGGAAGCAATGAAGAGGAAGAAGCGGTCCACTTCACAAAGGGTTGAACAACAGCAATGGTGTTCTTGGGTTACCAAACTTTAATTCACATAGATATGGAAGATGTGTGAATCTAAAAACCTAGAATCATAGGACTCAATAGGTGAAGACTTTAGGGTTGATATGCTCTGATAATCGTGGAAAAGTCTTAAGAAAACCAACTACTGATCGTTGTTTAAATAAGGAGTCAAAACCCTAAAAAATCTGCTACACGATCTGGCAGAATTTATCCTCGTCGGATCGGTCCGGTCATTTAGGCGGATCAGTCCGGTTAACTCGGATCGGTTCTTTTTATGAAACCGGATCCATCTGGTTGGCATCGAATCGGTTCGGTACTTTAGGCTTCATCGGTTTGCTATGGATCAGGTGGCTACTGGAGTCTGACAAAGCGGATCGGTCCGGTAGATGGTCGAATCGGTACGATAAGCCGGATCGGTTCTTTTTCTGAACCTGATCGGTCCGGCCAGGTCTGATTCCCAAATTCCTTCTTCTTTTGATCTTCGGATTTCGTTGAAGACGATGTGATCTTTTCAACCATCAATCTTGTAACGGCGTATGAAATAACATATACATAAAGATGGACAAATTGTCCTTACAAATCTCCCCCTATGTCTATGCCGGAACAAACATAAAAAATCCGAATTATCAAGTATGAACAATGCCTATACAAATCTACCCTTCCATGAACCCAAAACTGAAAGAGGTACATATGACTAAGACTGCATCGTTTGTTCGTCAATTCTTCAGAAATCTTTACGCTTTTCTCATTAGGGTGTGCAACATGGGATTATCAACAGATGTACCTACACACATGAGATAAAGCAAATACCAAGTGACGTATCGAGTTTGAAATGAGATAAACAAAAACATATATATCAATTTCAAAACTCCCCATAGTCAGATAATTCATTCTCCCCCTTTTTATGATGTCCCCAAATAGACAAATGAGAGAAATAAATCAAGCAATCAAGTACCGGGGTGACACAAGGCATAAAATCACACCATGAATGAACATAAAACAACCAAGTCGGTGATGGCGTAAATGAATGGGTGTGATCAAAATTCGATAGGAAAATCAATGCATACAAACATGACATATGTACACGATGAATATTGGATATTCCTAACGAATGAACTCAAATGCTTCCTTTGGTGTAAAAGAGTGACAGTATAAGATATTGACTATATAAAATCTACAAATCGAAGCTGAAAGTGATTTCTACACCAATAACGTCCAAAATTTTTTGCATGCTGTTTCAGGACTTTCAAGGAAGTGCAAACCCGTTTTTCTCATTCTCCAACCAAACTCCCTCAGATTTATATTTTTAATAGAGGTATACTAAATTCTCAAACTTTGGAGAATTGATGGTGAAAACCTAAATGGCCCATATATGGCATGAATTTCTTTTTATTGCCTTTAAATTTTTTCGGGCTCTTTTAACCTCTTAGGACCTCGGATATTAAAATTCCTCCATTTTTAGGTCCTTTTAAATGGTGACTTTTGCGCAAAGGATAAAGAATCAACTTTCACAGCCCCTCCCCGTTTTTTTTTCAATTTAACACACAGTCTCACCAAAACGGTTTTCACATGCATTCCAATCTTATCAAGTTTTATCGCATTTTATACATTGTATAGACAGGATTGAGATGGAAACACTCAAGCCAACATGAGATTAACAAGTGCAACAATCAAATATAGTCGTGCATGTGTGCAATAAAGGATATAGGAGTCAAGCATGTAGGAAATATCACTAATTACATCTCAAGGACTCCAATCAATGCTAAGCACATGGATGAAATGATGTAGCCTCTCAAATCTCTATCAAACAGTCACATGGATAAATGGAATGAAGTTGTGACTTGGCTATCTTAAATGCTCATCCATAAAAGGCAAATCTCTTTTTGAATTTTTCAAAAATTTTATCAAAAAAAAATCTTTTTGTGTTTTTCTAAAAAGAAATTTTTTTTGTATTTTTCAAAGGATAATAAAGAATACATAAAAGCTGTACAACAAATCTATGGTACATATAAAACAGACTAGCAATAGGAAGCATATGATATGAACATTAAGGAGCATCCTATTCTAGACATAGACCAAACCCTCAGTCAATAGTGCAAATCCCCAAAGACTTCCTAAGACTCTCAAATCTCAGGGCATCTAAAGGTTTCATGAAAATATCGGCTAACTGAGGGTCGGTAGGAACAAAACTCAGGGATACGACTTTCTCTTCAACTAACTGACGAATAAAGTGTTCGCGTAACCTGATGTGCTTTGTGCGCGAATATTGGACAGGATTGCGGGATATGTGTATCGCGCTCGTGTTATCACAGGAAATGAACATGGTGTCCTGTGAAATCCCATAATCCTCCAACATTTGCTTCATCCACATGAGTTGCGTGCAACAACTCCCGGCGGCGATATACTCAGCCTCCGCAGTGGACAAAGAGATGGAGTTTTGCTTCTTGCTCAACCAAGAGACAAGAGCAGAACCAAAGTAGAAACACCCACCCGAAGTGCTCTTACATCCATCTACGTCCCCGGCCCAATCGGCATCCAAATAGGTGGACAAACGGTCATCGGTATCAAAGGAATACCAAATACCGTATGAGAGAGTCCCACTCACGTGTTTGATAATACGTTTTAGAGCGAGTAAGTGTGACTCTTTAGGAGACGCCTGATAACGCGCACCGACTCCAACACTAAAGGCAATGTCAGGACGACTAGCAGTCAAGTAGAGAAGACTACCTATCATACTCCGATACAAGGTTTGCTCTACGTCCTTGCCTGAAGTGTCCTTACTAAGCTTGGTAGAAGTACTCATAGGTGTACGTGCATTCTTAGCGGAGTCTAAACCAAATTTATTCACTAGGTCTCTAGCATACTTGGATTGGGAGAAGAACATCCCATCCTCTAGCTGACGAACCTGGAGACCAAGGAAGAATGTAAGCTCACAACCATGCTCATCTCAAACTCACTTTTCATCTCCTCCTCAAAGTGGTGAGCATGCTGGGAGCATGTGGATCCAAAGACTATGTCGTCCACATGGACTTGGGCAACCAAAATAGCACCGTCATCTCTCCTGACGAACAACGTCATATCAACTCCCCCTCTCTTGAAACCACGGGCTAAGAGATAGGAAGTAAGCCTCTCGTACCAAGCACGAGGTGCTTGCTTCAAACCATACAAGGCTTTCCTCAGATAGTAGACGTGATCAGGGTGCTTGGGGTCTTCAAACCCTTTTGGTTGTTCCACATAAACCTCCTCCTGTAGAATGCCATTCAAAAAGGCACTCTTGACATCCATCTGATATAACTTGAAGTGCAGATGACATGCGATGGCGAGAAGTAAACGGACGGACTCAAGCCTCGCAACAGGAGCAAATGTCTCCCCAAAGTCTACACCCTCTATCTGTGTGTAGCCTTGAGCGACCAACCTAGCCTTATTTCTGGTTATGGTACCATTTTCATCCATTTTATTCTTGAAAATCCATCGGGTACCAATAACATTAGTATCACTAGGTCGGGGGACAAGTTCCCAGACATTGTTCTTCTTAAACTGAAGCAACTCATCCTGCATAGCAGATATCCAGTGTTCATCCTTGAGTGCTTCTTTATGGTTCTTGGGCTCGACTTTGGACGTGTAGCAAGGATGGCTAACAACGTTCTCTAGCTGAGCACGAGTCTTGACCCCTAGAGTGGGATCACCAACAATGGCTGAAGGATCATGACTCTTGCGAACCCAAGCAGGTGTGTCCCCTAACACAGGAATAGGGTCCACAGAGTGTGAGAGAGGAACAGGAAAATTACTGTCAGAAAAGTCCTCATCCTCACACTAAAGGTTGGGATCAATAACCGTCGGAGGTTCATCATCTTGCATAGTGACGTTTATTAATTCCATAACCTTAGAGCTTTTCAGGTTAAAAACCCGGTACGCTCTACTATTCGATGAATATCCTAGCAATATTCCCTCGTCGCTCCGAGAGTCAAACTTTCCTAATTGCTCTCTATCCCGTAGAATGTAGCATTTACTCCCAAAAACACGGAAATATGCCAAGTTGGGCTTCTTGTCAGTCCACAATTCATAAGGCGTCTTAAGTGTGTGTGGACGAAGATAAACCCTATTCACCGTGTGGCATGCAGTAGACACTGCCTCTGACCAAAATCTCCTAGAAACTTTACGACCTAGAAGCATAGATCTAGCCATCTCTTGGATCGTTCTATTCTTCCTCTCAATAATCCCATTTTGCCGAGGAGTTCTCACAGCAGAAAACTCATGTTTGATCCCGAGGCTATCACAGTACAAATCCACCTTTGCTTCCTTAAATTCAGTGCCGTTATCACTACGTATTCTGTTAATAGTGACACCGTGTTGATTTTGCAGGACACGGCACTTGGTCGTTAAAAATTCTACAGCATTAGATTTCTCTCTTAGAAAACCTACAATAGAGTATCTAGAGAAATCGTCTACCATCACGAGATTGTATCTCTTACCACCTAGACTCTCCGTGCGAGTAGGACCCATAAGATCCATGTGAATCAACTCAAGAGCACGGGAGGTGGTAATGGAATTCAACTTCCTATGAGGGCTACGGATTTGTTTTCCCAACTGACAGGGTCCACAAATCATGGAAGTTGGCTTTCCAAGAGATGGTACGCCACGTACTAGGTCCTTTTTGACTAAACGAGATAAGTATCTAACGTTCATATGACCTAGACGTTGGTGCCACAGATCCATAGGAGTGATCGTGGCGCTGTTGCAAACTAGTGAGGATGAGGGCTCAGTCCCATAGCAGTTATCCTCTGTCCTCACCCCTTGCACTAACAGTTTACCGGCTTGATTATAGACCTTACAAGATTCCCGGTCAAACTTTACTGCAAAGTCATCGTCGCACAGCTGGCTGATGCTAAGAAGGTTTGCTTTCAAACCTTTGACGTACAGCACGTTCTCTAGCTTTGGAAATCCTCGTAACTCTACTGTACCTCATCCCACTATGCTAGATTTGCTACCATCTCCAAAAGTGACTCTCCCATCATTATAATCCTCAAGATGGGTAAAATATGAGGAATCACCTGTCATGTGTCTGGAGCATCCACTGTCAAAATACCACTGAGAGATATTATGTGCTTTGAGAGCGACATGGACAACAAGGGCCTTTTTCTCTTTCTTAGGAACCCAAGAGTAGGTACCTTTTTGTATTCCCTTGTTGTTGTTGGTTTTAGCCGGAATGCGGGGTGCATTCATTGATGGTAAGGTCATCCGTCAGAATTCCTCCATCAAACTCTGTGATGTGGCGGCTAGAAACTCAACACGCTCTCTCAGACTGACAAACTCATCAGTCTGATGTGGTGGAGCAAACATACGTCGTGTCCGACCCAACTTATAGCAATCATCCCTAAGGTGTCCATTTCTTTTGCAATGGGAGCAAAAGAGCACAGTATTAGGAGGACCTTGGTTTGCTTTTCCTGGTCGAACTCTCCTTCTTGGTTTTTCATGACGGCCATAAGGAGTCGTAGTGAACTCAGGAATTGGTCCGGGTGCAATTTGGGACGTGGAGGCACCATCAAAACCTATTCCTTGCCTGTCACCAAAACCTAAAGCGGGACCGAGGAGCATCTTTCCCATCTTCCCAGATCTGTCCTCGATTTATACCTTGACTTTCCTAGCTCTCTCAAGGTCATGAGTAAGCTGAGCAACAAGGGCTTCAAGTTTCTTTCGAGTTTCCAGGGAGGAATGGAGCTCACTCGTAAGACTAGACACTTGTTTAGTCAAGTCCACTTTCTCTTTCTCAAACCTGCTCTCTCTCTCTTTAAGCAAATTCTCTTTACTAACCCAGGCAGACTCTCTCTCTCTCATGGCGGTGCAGGTGGAGGACTCTCTCTCTCTCGTCTCTTCTAACTCTTCTTCTAACGCGGTGATTCTAAGAACTAACGCCTTGTTACGTTTTTTAGTTTTGAAAGACTCATTATATAACTCGGCGTTGGCGCGTTGAAGGTTACTCTCGTCCTCACTACCTTCCTCCTCTCCCTCACTCTCTTCGCACTCACTGTCGAGGTGTCTCTGGGAGGTAGCATCTTCATCGTCGTGAGATGCACATGGAGTACTCACATGACTAGCCATGAACGCGGTGAAGTTACGCTCATGCGGTGACTCATCTCCCGAGTCCACCGACTCGACCTCACTCTCGTCACTAAGGGTAGCATTTAGGACAGCTTTACCCTTTTCCCTATTCAGACGAGTGGCACACTCAAACTCTCTGTGTACCTTACCGTCGCATTCAAAACACCTCTCACTATCTTTAGGGGGTTCTTTGAAATCTTTCTTTTCAAACTTATTTTTCTGAAAATTCTTTTTATCTTTGAAGTTCCCACTTTTCTTAAATTTCAGAATTTTCTTGAAGTTTTTAGCAAATATGGCCAAATCATCTAAGTCAAACTTACATTCAGAATCAGAATTTTCTAACTTTCTAGATGACTCGACTCTCTTTCTTGCCGACCCCTCACTTTTTCTCTCTTGGGCTTTAAGGGCAATTCCCTTATCTTTTGGCTTGGCAGATTTAGGAAACATGTCTATTTCATAAGTTTGTAAATCTCCTACCAGTTCTTCCAATTTTAGAGTATTTAAATTACCCAAGGAATTTAGCACAGTGACTTTAGGTATAAAACGCTTAGGAAGGGAACGAAGAATCTTTTTAACGACTCTAGCATTTGGAATATGTTCACCAAGATTATAGCTAGTATTAACAATGTCAGAAAGCCTAGCATAAAATTCATCAAAGCATTCATTTTCATGCATGGTGATGGTTTCAAATTGAGTTGTTAAATTTTGCAATTTTGACTCTTTAACAGCATTTGTTCCTTCATGGGTAAGTTGCAAAACATCCCATGCCTCTTTTGACGTGGTGCACGTCATTATGCGTTTGAACTCATCAGGTGTGACAGACCCGGAAATAGCACTTAGACCCTTAGAATTAAAAGATGACCATTTAAATTCTTCATCAGTCCAAGTAATGTCAGGTTTCAAGTTGGTCACATTATCAACAGTCACGGTGGGAGGAGTCCACCCTCGTTCAACCAAAATCCAGACACGCTCATCAATGGCTTTTAAAGCCGACCTCATACGGGCTTTCCAATAAGCATAATTTGTCCCGTCAAAGATAGGCATTTTATAATATGATTTCTCCATTTGAACACGCTCTCTTCAAAAATCAATTTATTTCAAAAAATTGATATCTTTAGAAAATTTTTGCGGAAAATAGGAATACGCGATAGATTAGCGTAATCTGCTCTGATACCAATTTGACGACGTGAGAAGTCAAATTGTAAAAAAAATAAATCCTCGAAAAATCAGGATCACGCGATAAATTAGCGTAACCCGCTCTGATACCAATTTGAAAGAGTTGGCGCTTGCGTTCAATTAAGAAATAATATAATAAACACCTTTTTAACCCAATTTAACCCTAAGCATGCAACTAGGTGTGATTGAAACAATATAAAATCATGCAAGAATTATTCAACACACAAAGTTTAAGGAAAAATCCCCCACAGGGGCAAAACCATTTGTATATCACTATAATTTGTAAGAGAAACGGCTTACAATCGGATTACACTGAAATACAAGATTTTTGACTAAGAATTACCCTTAGGTATCGGATTCTGTAGTCGCGGCTGGAATATCCCTTTCCAGTAGGGTTGGCGGCTGGAACTATCCCTGTCCAGTAGGGCAGCAATGAAGAGGAAGAAGCGGTCCACTTCACAAAGGGTTGAACAACAGCAATGGTGTTCTTGGGTTACCAAACTTTAATTCACATAGATATGGAAGATGTGTGAATCTAAAAACCTAGAATCATAGGACTCAATAGGTGAAGACTTTAGGGTTGATATGCTCTGATAATCGTGGAAAAGTCTTAAGAAAACCAACTACTGATCGTGGTTTAAATAAGGAGTCAAAACCCTAAAAAATCTGCTACACGATCTGGCAGAATTTATCCTCGTCGGATCGGTCCGGTCATTTAGGCGGATCGGTCCGGTTAACTCGGATCGGTTCTTTTTCTGAAACCGAATCCATCTGGTTGGCATCGGATCGGTCCGGTCCTTTAGGCTTCATCGGTTTGCTATGGATCCGGTGGCTACTGGATTCTGACAAAGCGAATCGGTCCGGTAGATGGTCGGATCTGTCCGATAAGCCGGATCGGTTCTTTTTCTGAACCGGATCGGTCCGGCCAAGTCTGATTCCCAAATTCCTTCTTCTTTTGATCTTCGGATTTCGTTGAAGACGATGTGATCTTTTCAGCCATCAATCTTGTAACGGCGTATGACATAACATATACATAAAGATGGACAAATTGTCCTTACACAAGCAAAACATCGAACACATGGTAGGCATACTTTCACCCTTAGGGCAGATTTCATACCCGAACTTTAAACTCTCACCAAGGACTCATTTCTTGGTATTTTCCCATGATTTTCGGATATGTCATACATATGTAAGTCCAAGTTAATCTCCAATTGGAATCAATCAATTCTAGTAAGTATAGAGAAATATATGGAAGTTTGAATAAACAAGGTTCTTAAACAAAACAATCTCAAGGGTTTACACATTCAAGTTTACTTAAACTTGCATCTATCCATAAGTACATATCAAGACATGGAATTTCAGTAAACAAATTATTATTTCAATCATTTAAATAAGTAATAAAAAAAATAAACAAGATTTATGGATGGAAATACCTTAGGGTCTTTTACGTAATTTTTCTATGAATTTTTCTTCAATTTCTCCTCACACTTTCTTCCTAAACTTCAAAACTCTCTTTCCTTAGGTTAAACTCTTACATGGCTGAAATATGCTGAAGGAAGAGCTTAATTAAAGGGTTTTAAGTCGGCATAAGGCCACCCCCTCTTGGTCCAATCAAAATATAACATGTGGCATCACATAAAACAAAATTTCATTTAAGGCTAAATGACTACTTTATCCTCTGTTCGTAAAAGGACAATATCTTCCCACTCGGATGTCCGTTCGATGAACCGTTTCTTTTGTTATAAACCTAACTCATATATATACAAATATCTAGTTTACACCTCAAGTTCATTTTTATGTCATAAAGGTCAAAACTAGCCTTAAACATGAACATTCCTATCGAAACCCTCAAAATTTTGTATTTGTAACAAATCCGACATTTCATGATTTTTGAAGGTTGGATTAGACTAAACATAGTAAATTAACATCATATATATTAATAACACACTAATAATATCACATAAGCTAAGCATGATTTAAGCATAATTAATCGTAATTATATTCGGGTTGTCACATTTACGTTAAGATTTACACCTAGCCCGAACGCCATTTAACGCAAGGAAATTTCCACCTTTTTACTTTCTTTATCACATTTGTCACAGTTCGAATACCTTTGTTCATTTTGTCCTTACAGTTTACTTATTTTCAAAGTTTGACGCACTATATAGACTTTACCAGAATGAGATAATTCTTCAATATTCAAGTTCAAGGACCGTTTGTCATTTTGAGATAATTTTTAAACATGTACAACAAAACGTTTCTTTACAAGCATCACACCTTTAGCGTAAAATCCATAATTTTCATAACTTTAAAGGTTCATTTTCCAAGTTATGCTAAATCATGAATTATTCTACGATATTATAAATTTTACTTTAAATTATCACAATTTATTATTTGAACTCTCACAATTTTTTATCTTCAAACTTTGTTACGTTTAGCCGAACAATTCTAAAATGTTAAAAAAATATTTATATCCTTTTTTCTACACGTTGATACAAAAAATTATCCATCTATGTGGACCAACCAAATACTGACACGTGTTATATAGTGGGAGGTTAATCCTACTCATCAGGGATGGAATACCGACCAACGCCCGGAATGCCGATCAACACTAGGAATACCGACCAATGATGATAGAAAAACACCAACATGTGTATACATTATTGATTGTACAAATATAAATGTCAATGATATAAAGAAATTCTATCCTTCGATATTCCTACCCTTATAAACCCCCTGGGGTTTATAAATACATTGTAAACCCTACATCTAAGGGACAACGAAAAAAAAGGCAATCGAACAATCAAACGACAATACAAACAGTGGACGTAGGCTATTCCTTTAAGCTGAATAACTTTAAAAATATCTTATCTCTTATTGTTATTTATCTGTTATCAATTAATTAGCCTAGTCTAGTTTTTTACAGCAACAAATTGACGCCGTCTTAACCGGGATTCTGGCCAGTCTTCTAAGAGGCCATGCAAAATACTATTAGGAAACTTGCATAGACTCTTCAAGTCGGGGCACCTGCTATATCTGCTCAAGAAAACATTCCACCAGCCCCACCAAGAGGTGGTCGACGCAGCCATTCAATATCGATAAGAGATGTCTCCTACCACCCAAGGACAACTTCATTACTCAGGACATTTTAATCTTTCCATGCGCAGTCTTATTCTTCGGACAGGCCAAGTGCCTTAGAGATATTAAGTCATGCTTCTTCCTTCAATCATTTAGACCCAAAGGGAACAAAAATGTTCTTAGGGTAAGATCTGGTAATACCAGATGACCATCTGATCAAAGGGAAAGCACAGCTCAATCTTTATCAAACGCCAGACGAACTGCTACCCGAACCGAGCAACGACTTCAGGAAGAAAGCTCAGCAACTAATAAAGTTGCAAAGCATGAAATCTGGTGCTGATAATAATGCATGGAAATGATCCATACATAGATTGGAAGACAAATTAAGAGAGATGTAGAAGACAAGAAACCCACTACAGAGAAGCTTTTTAAAAGGGTTTTCGTTTGTGGAAGCAATTGTGTATTTCCCTACTCCATTAAAGTTCAAGGCTCCAGTAGTAACACCCAAATATGATGAAAAAACTGATTCAGTCCTCCATATAAAACATTACGAGATAACTGCTGATATTTATGCCGTCCCTCACGAAATGAGGTGTAGATCATTCTTTAGAACCATTACTGGATCTGCCTAAATATAGTACAATGGTATTCCTCGGGAATAAATTTCTAGCTTCAAACAACTGGTCGAATTATTCATTAACGAATTTTGCTTTGGAGCAATGCCTGTGAAAAGGGTGGCACACTTACTTAGTGTGAGACAGAAAAGAGAAAGCACTAGAGATTACATCACTTGTTTCAATAACGAGAAATTAAAAGTCATAGATTATGAGGAGAAGACTGCAATAACTTCCCTTATGAGTGGATTGCTTCCTGAAAATCTATATTACACCCTTGCCAAGGTTCCTCTAAAGACAATGGAAGAATTGATGGATAAAGCAACCAAAATCATGAATGTCGAGGAAGCAATAGCAGCCAAGCGTAGCTCGGGAAAAAAAGTTGACGGCAAAAATGATAAGAGATATCATAAAGACCCCAGAGAACACATGGAATCAAGATAGAAAGGAGTTTTGGAGCGACTCAAGAAGTACAATTCCTATACTCCTCTAATAATGGGAATTCACCATGTTTTAGAGGAAACCAAGCATAATAAAGATGCGTGTTAGCCTGATAAGTTGAGAAGTTCCCCGACCAAGAGGGATAAAACTAAATACTACGAATTCCACAGGGATCATGATCACACGACGGAACGTTGCATAGCTCTTCAAAATGAGATTGAAACTCTCATCCGAAGAGGGAAATTGAATCCGTATGTTGATCGACAGAACAACGAAGGAGTTCGACGAAGATCAAAATCTCCTTGTAAGCCAGAGAGGAAAATAAAAGAACTTATGAAGATGGCCAAGACATAGATCCTGATCTCCCCAAAAAAAACCGGCAACCAAAACGTGAGGTATTTTGTATTAATTTTGGTTCCTTTGATTGACAAATGATTACAGGTGGAGATGGAGGAGGAGGATATCATACAACAGAGTGAAATGATTACCTCAATGAGGCACAATCTTGCTCATATATACAGTGGATCAATCTTACAGAGGAAGATCGACCAAGGAAGGTTAATAAAGACCAACTAGTAATTGGTTTTTCTAAAAAAGACCTTTCAGGAGTACTGTATCTTTATGGCGACCCATTAGTAATCAAAGTTAGAAAGGAAGAAATCATTGTCTCTAGAGTATTAGTAGATAATGGTTGCTCGGCGGATATCATGTTCTATCCTTGTTTCAATAACTTGGATTTTAAACTTAGTCAATTAGAGCTTTATCATCGACTACTAATAGGCTTTGCAGGGGAGAAAGTCTTTCCTTTGTGAACTATTAAAATAGAGGTGATGATAGGCACTTGTCCATCTAGACGAACAGAGAAGATCCGTTTCTTTGTAGTGGATAAAAATATCCATTCAACTTATAATATAATCATGGGAAGAGTAGGGCTAAAGAAGTTCGAAGCAGTGCCATCCACTATCCACCAGTGCTTAAAATTTCCAACTAACTTTGGTGTGGGAATTGTGAAGGGTGATCAGAAAGTAGCTCGGGAATGTTACTACTCTTCTGAAGAGCAAGAAGACTTGGAAGAAATAAAGAAGAAAACCACTACCTACCAAGTGGATACTCCTCATGAAGATTCTGAGGTTAAAACCTTAGATCCAACAGAGGAAACAAAGATGGTAAAGGGACAGATTGTGAAAGCAACTGAAAGCATTGTGTTAGACGATGACAGACCGGAGCGCATCACTCAAAGAGGGACAACATTGGATCATGTTCTTAAACACGAACTAGTGAGCTTCCTTAAATAGAGAAGATATGCATGGGATAGATCCCAATATCCTTTGTCATGAGCTCAACGTAAACAGAGAAGTTAAACTAGTAAAATAAAGACGAAGAGTGTTCAGCCCCGAGAAGAACCAACCCATATAGGAAGAAGTCGAAAAGCTTCAGATGGAATCTTTTATTAATGAAGTTAAATACCCAAACCGGTTAGTCAATGTAGTTATGGTTCAAAGGAAAAACAACTAGTGGAGAATGTGTGTATACTTCACATATTTAAATAAAGCATGCCCAAAGGATCATTTTCCTTTACCCTGAATAGATCAACTCATGGATGAAACATCAGGACATGAGTTACTCAGCTTTATGGATTCTTCCTCTGGTTATAACCAGATAAAAATAAAACCTGAGGATAAGGAAAGCACTTATTTCATCACTCCCCGATCAACTCATGGATGCAAAATCAGGACATGAGTTACTCAGCTTTATGGATGCTTATTCTGGTTTGAAAAATACAGGTGCTACATATCAAAGTCTGGTTTAAAAGGTGTTCAAGGAACACATAGGTAAGAATATGGATGTCCACATAGATGATATTCAAATAAAAAGCAAAAAGGTATCCAATCACATTACAGACCTCATTTAGACTTTTGACCAACTTGAGAAGCACCAGATGAAAGAGGAATTGAAGAAAATCTAGACAAGATGAAGGCATTAATTGAAATTCAATCTCCAACTTGCAAGAAGGGCGTGCAAAGAGTGACTGAACATGTAAAAACTTTGAATAGATTTGTGTCCCAAGCTACATATAAATGACTGCCGTTCTTTAAGGTGGTTCGAAAAAGCTTTGACTGCAACAAAGAATGCAAAAATCTTTTGTGGGGTTGAAAAAGTATTTGGGTTCACCTCCATTACTCTCCCAACCAATAATAGGTGATAAAATGTACCTTTACTTAGTTATTTCTGAATCGGCAATAACTTCTGCATTGATTTAAGAAGAGAATGTAGTTCAAAAACATGTCTAGTATACCAGAAAGGCTTTTCGAGGAGCAAAAATCAAGTACCCTTGCTTGGAGAAATTGGATTTATCACTAATTGAATCATCCTAACGTATGAAACCCTATTTCCAAGCCCATACAATTATAGTTTACACTGATATGCCTCTAAGGCTAGCTTTGCACAAATCAGAAAAATCTGGTAGACTAATGTATTTGGCTATGGAATTAAGGGAATATGAAATCATATATGATCCAAGATCTTCTTTGAAAGGCCAAGCAGTGGCAGATTTCATAGCAGAGTTCACTTACTCTGAGGTCCCCGAGCAACAAAGTACGCAGGTAGAACAAGAATCAGGAGAAAGTGATGTTGACAAGAATACTCCCGAAGAACTTTCTTTGAAAGAAGCGAAGATAAAAATATTCCACTATGGGAGTTTGAGAAATCAAGCATTCGATAATAACGTCCCAATATGGAACTTATATGTTGGTGGATGATCATGTTCAACCGACAGTGAGGCAGGTATAATACTCAACACTCCTGATGGAATTGATGTTGAGTATGCATCATGTTTTCAATTCCTGGCTTCAAATAATAAAGCAGAGTATGAATCTCTTATTGTGGGCCTAAGTTTAGCCCAATCATTGAATGTCGAGCAAGTTGTGGCTCACAGTGACTCTCAGCTGGTAGTAAACCAAACATTGGGTTAATATGGAGCTAAAGGATAATTGACAACTAGGTATTTATCCAAGGAGATGGAAGTCATTGCAAAATTACTAGATGTTCAGACGAACAGAATCCCAAGGCTTTAAAATGCACAAGTTGATGCCCTTGCTCGGCTAGCCTCTTCTACTAGAATTAAACCCCAGTGAACTATCCCTATTGAAATTTTGACCAATAGGAACATAAATGAAGATTTGATGATAAATTTTATTGAGATATATATGGGGCCATCATGGATAAACCCCATAAAAGAATATATTAAAGAAGGAAATCTACCAACAGATATGGTGGAGGTAAAGAAATTGAAATATAAAGCAGATTGGTATGTATTAGATAAAGGTGTTTTATATAGGAGAGGACTAACAGTCAACTTACAACACTGTGTGCATCCACCAGAGGTCCAAAATCTAATTCAGGTGGTACATGAAGGATCATGTGGAGCTCACATGGTAAGGAGAACACTTCTGTAAAGAATCAGTGCTCAAGGGTATTATTGGCCAACAATGCGAGCAGACTGTGCAACTTTTGGTAAGAAGTGTGATAAATGTCAGAGATTCTCCACAATTCTCAAAAATCCATAAGCCTCTCTTACTCTAATCACTTCACCATGGACATTTGCCATATGGGGTATAGACTTGGTCGGACCATTGACAACCACCCGAGGAAGATTTAAATACTTAGTTATAGCTGTGGATTATTTCATAAAATGGGTTGAGGCAGAACCTCTGATAGATATGCTTTATGAAAAGGTCTATCAGTTCATATGGAAAAGTATCACCTGTAGGTATGGGTTGCCCTATGCTTTCATTACTGACCACGAAACACAGTTTGACAATGATGAATTCGCAAATTACTGTGCTCAATCCAATGTTCAAATATTGCATTCAACTCCAGGACATCCTCAGAGTAATGGACAAAATGAAGTTACGAATATAACCTTTCTTAACGGGTTGAAGAAAGGACTTGATGATGCAAAGTGAAATTGGAAAAATGATCTACACTCTGTCTTATGAGCATATCGAACAACACCGCCAATAGCAACTAGAGAATCCCCATATATGTTAGCATTTGGATCTGAAGTTGTCATTCCTGCTGGGCTAGGCTTGTCAACCCATAGAGTTTTAAGTTGTAACTCTCCTATGAGTGATTTAACGAGAAGGTTGGATCTAGATATGCTAAAATAAGTAAGAGAAGATGCCTCCCTAAGAAATGTAGCCTACCAACAAAGGACAACTCATTTTTATAACAAAAGGATGAAGCTGACCAACTTGAAGGAAGGAGATTATGTGCTGAAGAAAGTGCTGCAGAAAAATAACAAGCTTGAGGCCAACTGTCATGGGCCATATCGTATTTCATCAGTGATCTGACCTGGAACTTATCAAATTGAAACGTTGGATGGTGAAGAATTAAAAAGTCCATGGCATGCAGATCATCTCAAAAAATATCATCAATAATGTTGTAATCAGTTCGAAATCAACTCGTAGTATTAATAAAATCCTCAATTTTTTCCATTTTTGTTAGAAAAAAATTGGGAGTACTAGTGCTATACAGTACTCTAAACAAGCTTTAGATTTTGCTCAGTCCAGAAAATTGTTGCTCGGCAACACAAATATTGGCCTGGGTATTTCTTGGCATCAGTAACAAGTTGCTCATAGCAGCCACAAACTTGATCATTGATCCACGAAGTCCAAGTCGACAGGATGTTAAATCCTCAAGAAACTTGGTCCACAAAAATAAGGATAAAATAAGATCTTTATCCCACTGGGCAAAGTACAGGAAGAACGTTGAAAATATTCCTCAAGAGGAATGTTAGCTCATATTCCATAAACGCCTGGTTATACTATTGGTATTTAATGTAAAAATCCAATCTTTGGGTGCATTAGTAAAACCTTCGGAGAAACATGGGTAACTAGCTTTAATTTAGATTTTAATCTAAGTATGCTAGTAGAACGTACGTATTCATCTAACTAGCTCTGAATTTAGATTTTAATCTAAGTATGCTAGTATAATATCTGCACTTATTGGTCATTGATACTCAAATTAATAAAAGTGTATCAATAGAACTAATGATAAAGAAAGAATTAACATTCAACATACGATAAGTTGATCAAATTTCCATTTTATTCAATCAAATTTATTACATGACTATGTTAACAAAATAAAATATAAAGCTTCATTCTGCAGGACGCTTCCCTTCAGCTTTGGAAACAGAATCCATTCTAGCATGAGGATTATCTAAAGTATAAGGAGAATTAATGAAGTAGAAATCCTGAAGCATTCTGGTATTGTTGCTACTATTATGATCAAGCAGATGAGGAGGTCAGACGATTTCCAATTCATCATGAAGCTCGTAATCTCCCAAGAATTTCAAAATCAAGCATTGAGGAATGCGATGGACTGGAATCCAATTGAAATCTAATTTAAAAGGAGGATTAGCAAGCTTAAGCAAGCCTGTATCATACGAGTCCCACAATGAGCTATTTTGATCCACTTTCATCATTGTCAAAGCATTTATCCAACCCTATTTATAGTTCCCATTCTTAGCTTATTGAAGCTTATCATTAAGATGCCCCAGAAATTCATTATACCCATACATCCAGAATTCCATTGGTTATTTATGGAATTGAAAGGTTAATCTGTCAACTTGGTAATGCAGTTTCTTCAACACTCCATCCTTAGCTTGTAATAGAGAAGGTTGAGTGGATAGTTTTTTAGACAAGGCATGTAGCTTCCGGGACATCTCAACAATAACTTGATCTTTGGATTTTAATTATGCATCTTGATTGGTAAGGGTTTGTTGGGTCCTAACTGCCTCTGTAGTACCTCGACCAGGTTTGACCCTAGCTTCTGAAGATGATGAAGCAGGTTTTAATTTCTTCAGAATTTCCAACTCCTCACTCAACCTTGCATTTTCATCCTCTAAAAAGGAGTGACCCTCATCTGTACTAGCAACAACAGTCGTGGATGACTTCAGGGCATCAAGTTAATTTCTCAAGTTTTTATACTCTTCCTCTATAAGCTTGGCAATGTCTCTTACTTCATCCACTTCGCGTTTTAGCCGAAATTATTGTCTTAAAAATGAGAAGCAAATTTATCTAACTTTTGCTCAAATCCCCAACCTTCACTAAGGGCTTGGAATTTCTTCTCATAATCTTTATGAAAAATTACCCTAGTTTCATTATGTTCCCCTTGCAACTCTTAAATCATTTCATAGTAGGCAACAGTATTGGCAACTGATTGATCAATAAGACACTTCAGATGAACATAAGCTTCTTTGGCTTGTTCGGGTACCCCTTTCCCTAGTAACTTTAGTAGGTCGACATTAGTCAGAGTTAAGTGACCAACTTTGAAAAGATCATTACACCTCTGGATTAGCTCGAAGTCAGTAGATGAGAAATATTATAATTTATTCATGAACTATTAAGAAGAAGAAAGTTATCCATATACAAGGTGCAGAGTATTGAAAAACATAAGCAGAGGAACAAAAATATTTCTCTTTTCATTAATAAAAAGTAGAGATACATATTCAACAAAGAAAAAAGTACAACTATTGAAAAAGGAAAATAAAAAGATGCTTGTTTTTACACCTTCTTCTTATCTGCCTTAGGATTAGCTAAAGAAGAAGCAAGAGCAAAAGAAGGGGGATGATTAACTTTGGAGAGTGCAGTAGAGTCAACATCCTGGTGTTAATCGGCAGAATCCACCGCTATCAAAGATTTAATGGAACCCCCATCATCAAATTCCTCGTCTAAACTTGGAGGATCCCCATGATCATGTTGTAAGAATAACTCGAAACCTTTTGAAGTGTCAACCTCCACCAGAGCAAGCCAACCATCCTTGAAGCATTTGTTCTTCGTAAATATAATTTGCAAAGAAACTGGTCAAAAGTCCTTATCACATCCTCTGTTGAAGCCAACCTCTCTGGCCTTAGCCCTCTTTACCTTCTCAGTTGCTAAGTCCTTCTGAAGCTGGGAAGACTTGATTTTCTCAGCATCCAAGTCTTTCTGCAACTTGTCAGCCAGACCCCTAGCAGTCTCAGCACCTTATTTAGTAGCTTTCATTTTATCTTCTAATTTCTTTTGTTCATTAGCTAATGATTATTGGGAATAAAGCAATAACTTTTTCAGCTCATTGAAAGCTTCTTCAACTTTAACATAGGAAGAAGCTCTTAAAGCCTTATCTTTCTCCAACTTATTATTGAAGTCAATGAGGAACTGCATAAGATCAACAAAGATAGTTAGTATTATATAGAACAAATCAAGAGACAAAGAATTAAAGAAGGCAAAAAGAATACACCAGAGCAAGGCTTTGAGCAGCCTTATTAGATATCTTGGAACGAGGTAATGCAACATCAGCACCCCTGTGGTCTGCTAAAGTCCTAGACTTTATTAATTGTCTTAGCAGTTCAGGGCAAAGGACCACTGGAGAGGCAAAAAAAGATGTATCGACCAACTCATGTTGGTCAGGAAGAGCAAAATAACCTTATGCTAACTTAGAAGGTAGCCCTTTCTTTATTCTTTTTAAGGGGCTCTCTTCAATTTGCTTGGTTGGGGCTTCTTTCTAGTCTTATTTTTATTTTTGACCCCTGCATCAACTTGTTTGGGAGGGGGGTTGGAAGCTATGTCTTCCAAATTTTTTGGAATCTTCCTCTTCCCCATGGATACGGTAAGGGGCAAGTTTGAATCTAAGAAAGATGGGGAAAGGGAAGTAAGATCACCACTGCCAGATGCAGTATATGAGGATGTAAAAGGAGGTTATGGCTCAAGGTGAATTATGGGGGAAGGAGTAGGAAGAGAAATAAAGGAAGACATTATGTTCTTCTACTGCAGCAAATAAGATGCAGACCTAACGTGCTCCTCACCAATTCTTTGATGAAGTCGCCAAATGAATTTCAACTCCTTAAGATTCACTTCACATTCCTTGGGACACCTTCTCTTCTGATCAACTGCAATAAAAAATTATAGCTCAACAATTAGTGGTACATTTAAACAAATATGTAAAGGGCAAAACAGTTAAATGAAGAATAATCTATCCCATAGCCAAAAGGAGGGCATCTAGGCCCTGGTACGCAGCATTTCCAGTCAAAGGGGAGTATTGCTAATTTTTTACAACAACTCCATGTTCAAAATAATCCCTATTGGAGTCTGGGAGGTTAACTACTAATGCTTAATTTACATCCCTAGTCTTTAAATAAAAAGTGGTGTCACTAGTTACCCACTTATAACAAAACATTATTTTCGAAATCCCCAGATGGGTTCCATAAATTTCATTCAACCTATACACTCCATTTATAACCCTCCAAGTATTGGGGGCTACCCTAGCTAGGACAATGTCAAAGTATTGAAAAAATTCAAGGCATAATGGGTTGGGAGGAAAAGTAAACGCACACTCATCTATAAAAATAGAGGGAAACCAGTGACCTTCAGCAACTGAGAAAAAATGAGCAGGTAAAACAGCGTGTTCCAACACAATCCAGGAGGGAATCTTAAATTCATTTTCGAATTCATCAAGAGAATAAATAGAGTATACCATGATTAATAATAGAAGAGAAAAGAAAGTGTTCTTACAGGAATTAAGGATTCAACAAGAACTGAAGAACAGAAAACGATCGCACGAGAAGATAGAAAGAAAGCTTGACGACACTGTAGCCAAAAACACTTAGAAAATTTGAGGTAATGAAAGTTCGTGTCTTTTTTTGCTCATTATAGGTTGCCTCAAAAACTGGAAAAGTAATGATTAAAAGGCAGCGTCGATTGAACTGGGGCAGCTAAAAGACGAAAAAGATAAATTTGCCCAAAAATGATTCGTTAAAGTTGTGGATAATTTCGAAAATGCCACGCGCATTATATTTCCATGATTAAACCATAAAATTTTTACAAGCAGGGGAAGTCGACAACCAACCAGGCCTAAAATTGTTGCCCGGGCAACTTAAGAGCCAAATTCTTCGTACTCTTGTAAAAACTTTAGGCATGAACATTGGGGACTTCTGCTGATACAAAAAATTATCCATCTACGTAGAGTATCCAAATACTGACATGTGTCCTACAGTGGGAGGTTAATCCTAGTCATCAAGGATGGAATACTGACCAACACAAGGAATGCCGACCAACACCAAGAATATAGACCACCACCAAGAATACTGACCAACGATGATAGGAAAACAACAACCTGTGTATACATTAATGATTGTAAAAATATAAATGTCTATGATATAAAGACACTAGAAAAATGACCGTTCCTGAAAGCGCGAAAAAAATTTCGAAAGTATGTAATCACGAAATGATAAAAATTTCTACAATACGTAATTACAAAATGGCAACAATACTGTTCCCCAACAAATAAAGTGTAATTTTTTAAAAATTAGATAAACAAAGTTAAAAAGAGGAAATCCTATATAAAGTAGATCTCAAAACACCACATGTCAAGTCATATAACTTTTTTACCACCCTTTAGCACTGGAAAGAATAATCAAAAGATGGGGAAGAAAGGGATAAATTTTGACAATGTGTATTATATGTTCTTCTCAACGTAAATTGCAAATACATTTAAATTTTAACTATCTGTATTACCTGTTCTAGTATATCATAGGAAACGTTAATAGTAATCATAGGAAAACGATTTGATATCAGATACGCATTTCTATTTGCACTCCAACAATAGTATTTCATAGGAAAAGTTAATATTGGCTTCTGTAATACCCCATGATTTTTAAGGCTAAGAAATTAAATTTTTGGAAAATAAAAAATTTAATTAAATTGGAGAATTTTAAAATTTGGGAATTGAGGCCCAAAAATAGAGAATATTTCAAAGTGTTCCGGATGATGATTTTGAGTGTACCGTCGATCCCGGAAGGGTCGAGATAGTCAAAATGACAGTCATTAGGTTTTATTTCCATTCCGGAATGTTTTTAAGTTAGTTTGACTCAATTTGGAGTAAATGAGTCATTTAAAGTGTGTATTAACATTTAAAATTGGGACTTATGTTTTATAGGTTTAAGAGGCTTACGTATTAAGCCATTCTCATTTGAGAAAGAGAGAAAAAGACCTAGGAAGAAAGGAAAGAAGAAGAAAGGAAGAGAGAGAGGAAGAAAATCTTGGAGATTTCGGCCCAAACGCGACATCGAGGATGATTCAACCTCTACAAATCTGAGGCAGTCTTTAATCTTGCTAAATAAGTCATTTGTGTATTTTATTTCATAATTTGTGGGTTAAAGAAATGGATTTTTGGGTATTAATATCAAAACCTAGATTTTTGGGTTTAATCTTGAAACCAATGTTTGAAAATGGGTTTAATGGTGTAGAAATGGTTGGGATCAACTTTGGGTTGATTTAGTGGCTTAGACTCATGTTGTGGTAAACATTTGGAGGTTAGAATAGAAATTTTAGGGTTTTAAATTCGTGGGTTTTGTTGAAAAATGGAAATTGGCCAAGACAACTGGTGTGGCCGGTCGACCGCGCCCAGGGGACAGGTCGACCGCACCTTAAAGGAAAAGCCTACTGCATTTCTTCATAGGCAAAACTTGGACCCGCGGTCGACCGGGGGTCTGGGACCGATCGACCGGTCCCATGTTTTTAGCCCAAGAATGGGAAATTCTTTTACCCCTTTTCTTTTGGAGTTTTATTCTTAGGGGCTTTCTTAATGGGCTTATTATGGAGGGTTATGATATTAGATCTAGGGAATAGGGCCCTAGGTCGAATAGGGGCTTGCGGGCCTATGTTAAATTGATTTGGGAGGATGGGATGCCTCTTTTAGTAATGAAAGGAATATGGGACTTAAGTGAATGGCGAATTGTTTTATCATGATAGAGACACATTATCATGAAATGGTTATAAATGGTATAGGGATAGTCTCTTTTACCTATATGTGTATTACTAATGGATACCCTTAGGTATAGTGGGGGATCTCAATGAGGACAAGAGTGCTAGCTTGAGGTCCTAAGTGAGTCGAGATATGATTGAAGACTGACGAGAGAAGATGTCGTGTATCCTTAAGGAATATGGACTTTAGGAATAAATTGTGAATGTAATAAGATTTAGGGTTTATTAGAGCTATTAAACCTTAGATGGGATTTAGAGAATTTTGGAATTTGGCTACCAACTAGGTTAGGGTGGGTTGCCAATAGTGGGGATAGTCGTTGTATATCCGCATGTGATTAATATTGAGGATTCCAACAAGAAATGGGACCAAGAAATGAATTCAGGATGGTGCTTGAGGCTCACCGATTATTAATTATGTAATTACCTATGATCGAGATAAGTATCGTGGGTTGATGTACATTCAAACATTGATGAAATGTACAGTAATTTTTATATATAAATTAAACCTTTGGGTGATAACCCTAATGTTGGACATATTCATGTAGCATTGGGAGACTATTCATCATAGGAAAATTGATGAATATGCTTCAAGTGAGGGATTGTATTCACATATCGAGGTAAATTAAATGAGTTTGTGGTGACGTCTTGTATATTGAGGATTATGTATACTTATAGCCGAGTTTATATATCTTATACTTACGAACGAGAATTAGTTTGTATATATAGATATATGGATATGTGAATATATGTATATATATTTGTATGGATATGAATATATAGATATATTGATGTTGTGGATATTCATGATATGAATATTTAAACCGTATATGATGGTTTAATGTTTTATCATATGATGGGATCATATGGATGTGTATATATTGTGCATGTGAATGATATATATACTTATGTGGTTAAGCATACCCCGCTCATGCTATCATTGGGAAGTTTTCGCGCAGAGGGTGAGCATCCTGGCATATAGAGCAGGGTGTGAATATTCCCCAGGTCATAGTCGTCCAGTGTGTTATTATGTGATATATATTTTGGGGTGGGACGTGGTGCATATGTCTCGTCTCATTGACCGGTTAGGAGCTATCACCGCTTCCCAGGACGTCGTGTGTGTGAGTTACCACAAGATGGGTGTCGTTGAGCCCCACCATGGTGGTCCCCAGTTGCTACGTGAGCCGGGCATTGGGAAGATGATAGCATGGTGCAGTTTATCGGCGATATATATAGCCGGGTGGATTATGTGCATGTCCATTGTACATCAGATATGATATGTACACTTGGTCATGGGTATGAATGATGGTATATATATATATATATATATATATATATATATGGTTAGAATAAAATGCCTGTATATATATTTATATATCCTATAGATGAAAGGATATGGAATCTTTGTGTAGTACATCTTGGATGATTATGGTCTACTAGATTGATGGGGGTTGATGTATCGCATTTAAGGAATATTTCGGTTACATCATCCCAAGGATATTATTGAAGATTTTTAGTTGTTTTCATAATTGTAGTCTAAAAATTAAGTTGTAGTAGTATTGTATGCATGGCATAATGGATCTCTAAGATCGACATTGACAAGGAGTAGTGTAACGGGGTGGTTCCTTGTTTGGATTTCGCTTTGCGAGACACCCCACGCACGAAACATAGTGCAGTGTCGAGATTGGAGAAAAGTTTTGTCAAATATTTATGTGTGGCATGATGGATCTCTAGGATCAATGTTGTCAAGAAGTAGTGTAACGAGGTAGTTCCTTGCTTGGATATCGCTTTGCGAGACACCCCACGCATGAAACGTAGCGCGACGTTGAGATTGGAGAGAAGTTTTGTCAATAATAATTTGTATGCACGTTAATTAGAAGTAAATCTTATGATTCAACCCAAATGTACATGGGTAACTATTAAGAATTTTAATTGGTTAAATTATAAACCGGAATCCATTAAGCCTAACATGGCATATATGTTTGTAAAACTAATCAAGTGTGTTTAGAAAGAGTGGATTCTTGGGTTATGATATGAAGGCAGATCTCGCAGGTATAGGCTAGGCCTATGATAAGTTAGGTTGTCCTTATAATTGGGGTAATTTAACTAAACTTGGAGGACGCGAATAGGTGCGCGCCGTTAGATGAGAGGTGAGTTGGGGTTCCACGAGAGTGCGATTCCACTTTAATTATGAAATAAGTGCACCGATATTTATTATGCACAGTTAACACACTTGCTAAATATTTTTCACACTCGGGCTTTGACCCGTTTACTTTTCTCTCCTGCTTGTATATATGTATATACTATTACAGGTGTCCTACCGCATGGATGCCAGACGACCTTCTATCTAGAGTCTTGGGAGCCGTGACAGGTGCAGACTGTTGCGGGATGTTAAATGTAGTCGTTTCCTACTTTTTAAAATTCTAGGTAGGATTCATGTTGTATATCGGGTTTGTACCCAAGGGATATTTATATACATGTTTATATTTATTTCATTTCAGTTATTGTACTGGCTGTGACCCGACAGCTTATTCGGGTTTATCTCCTTCTAGCATATTCATTTGTAGTTATTTGTTTTATTTATCATAATTCTAGTATGCATCTTTCTTTCCTTTGTTAGTAGTTTTGTAGTGTTGGTCTGTTATCTGTTGCATATTTTATTTAATTTTAACATCTCGCTTATATGGTATCGGGTAGTTAGTCATATATTATTTTATACGAACAGTTGATGTTGAAACTGAGCCATCTGAGACTCTTGATTTAATATAGTATAGGGCTTGCCACCCGTTATTATTTTAAGCGGGGTGTTACGGCTTCAAGCACTGCTCGATCCCAAAAGGAAAAGTAACAATAAAGATAATATATCCATCATAGCATATATTATATATCCATAACCTCCTGTTTGAGAAGCACAAACCTCAAATCAGGCACTATTATGTATCCATCATAACATACAAAACATAAACTTTTATTGTGAATGATCATACAAACAAACCTCATGTTTGAGCAGAACAAACCTCAAATCAGGCACTATTATATAAATAAAATGTTATTGTGAATGATCATACAAATAAACTGTTATTGTGAATGATCAAACATATTATCTATTTATAAAAAATAACGAAAAATATATGGAAATATATAAGTAATTTTTAAGGAATCATAATTTCGAATTTAACATGCTAAAATAAGCTTCAACAAAATACCACTTGAGACAAAGGGCACGGGTTGTGCAACATAAAGTCTGTCTTCCCACTCTGTTTCATCCTACTTGCTGCCATGATTGTTGGATGAATTCTTGAAGATTAAACCACCACTTCCTCTTAGAACAAAGATACATAATACTAAACAATTTTGAACTTAAGATGAATACTTATACTGAATATCCAATACTAAATTTTTTTATAAATTAAAAATTAGAACAAAGCTATAATAAGATGAACTGTCCCAAATGCACAAATCAAACCTCTTCACGATGCTAAAGCAGCGCAGGGCCAAATCAACAGTAGGAGAGCTGTACCAAATCAGTAGGAGGACCAAATCAAAAATCAAATATAAAGAGATAGAGAGAATTAAAAAAAAATATACATAATAAGTACAGAGATCTAAAAATAATGTGTACCTATCCCATACACAATAATGGATAACCCCAGGATGCCTCCCAAAATGCCACTGCTTCTAGGACTCAATCATCTTCTAACACCAAGTAATGAACATCTTGAATTGGAACATTAGAGGCATTTGCAATAATGCCTCCTAAAATTCTGCAATTAACATCTTGTATTGGAATGAACATATTTGAGATTTTAGAGTACTTCAAAACAATATAGGCAACATAAAACCAATGACATTTAGAATCTTGTGCTTTATAGAAGGTATGGAAGAAATAATAGTCATGTGGTTGATTGAAAATCTTGTGTATTCGAAATAGTAATTGAAAGACTTATCAATTACCCCATTTGTTATAATTCCAGTAATTTCTCATCAAATTAATATCTTGTAACATACGTGTAAATATCAATTTATGTCAAAGTCTAGGATCTGCAAATACAAATTGGAGATGAACATGAATAAAACTAAGTGAATAGTAGGCTCAAATATACGTAACTCATTTATCTCCTGTTCAATTTAAAAGCTCACAACATAGATCATATAAAGTAGAACAAAAAACAACTTGGTACCATTGAAATAACTTAACCAACTACCTAAGTTGTTCATGGACTGCAAAGTTCAAGGAACTGTAGAGATTGCTAATTTGGTGGATGATTATGAGAATGTGTGTAATGTATAATCAACATACTATCAAAACTACCTGCTCAAATGTAAATATATGTAATGTATCTATTATCAAAACTACTCAAATGTATACAAAACTGCTAAAATGTTATTGAAAAAATTTGTATTCAATGCGCTGGACTTGGTTTTAAACTAACATAAAAAATGAAAAAATGTGTATTCAATGTGATAGACTTCAGTTACATAAAAAATTCAATCTAAATCAAATAACTAACATAAATGTACATCAGTCAGATGTCTGAAAGCGTGTGAGTAGTTCAAATATGGGTGAAAAAGGCACTTTTAAATTAAAATTTTCAAATGATTTATAAATACTATGCATTTAATTGAAACTTTAATTCACTAAATAAAATATTCATAATTGTATAGAAAGTACATATTGTTGTTGCCATTGTTCATCTTTCATAACTGTTATGTGTTCATAATTTTCTTTTGAAATTAAGATCTCTTTTTGAGGGACATACTAATCTAACTGCAGTTGTGCAAATTTCTTAAGCAGGGACATCACGACAACATTCCCCAATTTTTTATTTCACTCGAGGGTTGACGTTAGGCTTGGTTTGAAAAAATAAATCTCAATTTTGAAATGATCTAAAAAAGTGTTAAACCAAACAGAGAACGATGTAGGAAAATGTACCAAAATAGAGAAAAACTTGAAGACAGTCTCGATTCTCGGCATCTTTACGAACAACATCGAGAGTAAAATTAATAAGCTTAGTGCCCTTGGTGTAATGTCCGTTGGCCCAATTATTTCCAGCACGGGACTGACAAAAGAACGAAGTTATCGGTCCTAAATATCTGGCAGTAAGGGCTTGATCAGATGTTGTCCATAGTACAGGGCAGGAGGTTCGTGATGATAACACGTGGGACAAACCTATTGCAACTGGTTTCGTTGAAATAAACATTGACGCGCTCCACTATGATATACATATTGCTTATGAAAGCTGAACAAAAATGTCATATACTGAAATTGAAACCCCAAACTGAAGTATATCATACCTATATATGCATATTGTATGCATATATGCATACAGATCCTGCATATATGAAATTGTATGCATATGTGTTACATATATGCATATAGCTGCTGCATATATGCATCACATCTATTCATACGTGATGATTGATGCGTAATGTACCTCTTAGCAAGATTGATGCAGATGAACAGGGGCTTCTTCGAGCGGTATCTGTAGCCCTATTATAAGAATAAAAATTAGATCAAATCTATAGAAAGAACACTAATTTATAAAGGAATGAGAATTGATTCCAAGCAAACAATATATCGAGCCGTCACTCACCAAATAATTATAGAAGAACTTTAGGGTAAACGATGTTTGTTGTCGAATTTCCTTCATCATTTGAAAGGAGGATCGAGATGCGGTCAGCGCTTGTGAAACATTACAAAATGACACACAACTAACCATGACATAATACGGGGGTTCACAAGTCAACCCAAACATACTTAACAGATTAACCCTACAATTTATTCATGGTCATGGCTTAAGGTAACTTGATGGGAAATTGACGACGAGTAATCTTCATGGGCATTTCAGTAGAGGTAGTATTAAGGAGATTATCGAAATGAATATAGTCGTACCGAACCCAAACATACTTAGCAGATTGACCCTGCAATTTATTCATGGTCATGGCATAAGCTAACTTGATTGGAAATTGACGACGAGTAATCTTCATGGGCATTTCAATAGAGGTGGTGTTAAGGGGATTCTCGGAATGAATATAGTCGTACCAAATTTATCGCTCGTTAGTATGTTGGCCTCGATAACATGCTCTCTACACCTTATGACAATTAAGCGAGTTCTATTGCAAAGTCCATCTTTGGGTGCAATATTTCACAACAACATTATGGTACATACAACTTTAAGTTCCAACTTAAAAAGTGGCAACCCTGATGGGTTAAGAGCATTTAAGAAATCTGTGGGAAATTGGTTGGTTATGACTTGGTTAGTTGCGTCGGGGCACATTTTATCTACAGCGAAATACGTAACTGCATCGCCTAGGAAAGTATTGAGTGTCACAGTATTAACGGTATTTACATCATCATTTTGGGCAGAGAGAACTGTCCTTTTATTAAGAAAGCAGATGTATCAGTGCCCTCCATGTTCAGTAATGGATATACGACCCCTATTAACTCCTCAACAGTCATACAATGGCGTAATGTAGATGGCATGCTGACAGTTTCTTCAGGATTTTTCCCAATCTGGTGGAGGTGAAATAACTAAATACATTCTTTAGTAAAGAATTAAAGAATAATCTATATGTAGATGTGAAATTAATTGAGAACAAAAATACCTCATTTAGGAAATTTAAAAATTGTAAAGTTTCAACATCGGTACCATTGAGCCGAATGTTCAACTCCAAGGAAATAACATGAATATCTTTCCACAGCATTGATCGATGTAAAGATGCTCCAATTATTTTCTCTCTAACGGCTTTGGGTATTACGGGCAAGATTTGGCGATAGTCACCATCGTGAACAACTGTAATTCCTCCAAAAGGCTTCTTATTATCTAGTATATCTTGCAAAGTATAGTTAACAGCGTCAACGCAGAATCGATGTTGCATTGGCACTTCATCCTAAATTATAAGCTTGGATAATTTAAATAACTCTGCTTGAATTTCTTGCTTTGTAAACCCACAATTTGAATTTTTGAGAATGTTAAGGGGAATACAAAATATAGAAAGAGTTGTTCGACCACCAACTAATAATAATGAAGCAATACCCGAAGAAGCATCGACAATCACTATGTGCTCCCGACCTCGACAATATAATAAAATTATATTGTACAAAAACGTCTTGCCTGTGCCCGCCCCGCCCTTCAAAAAGAAAGTTGTTCCTTTAGCCTCTAATACGGAAGTTGTAATTGCATCAAAGGCCCTTCGCTGCCCCGGATTAAGACGTTCTACGTTAGAATGCACAATAGAGGTGTTAGTATCTCTCTGAAGTTGTCTATGCTCCCATATTAGTCTATTCTCTCCCGTAGTGATCCAATTTTTTACAGGGAGGGGCATGGGTGGATAATAAGACTAAGATTTACGTGTTTCCTGGAGCAAGTCATTCGGAAGATACAATTCGTAGTCGTTGATTTCAAAATCTGTTGGAGATGCAACTCCAAATGTGGTACGCAACTTATGAGCAAGGTCATCATATATGCTCGATGCAAACTACTCCCATAATAAAGTAGGATCAAGCAGAGAGCATTGGGTTAGAATAAGGTTAAAAAGATGTCGAACTTGATAGCCTGTTTGCATAATTGAAGCTTTTTGCAAACATTGTACCCATTTATTATCATCTTCTAAAAGCCCCAATGCAACACATGCGAACTTGAAAGAATCGTGTACGACATTATTAGTGGGGAAATTCCATTGTTAGTGGGGAAGTTTAACAACCCGCGTAATTTTGGGCTATTTTAATTAATTTTTGGAAAATGGAGGAAAATAAAGTTTTTGATAAAATTATTTTTATTGCTCAAATATGTTGGTTATTATTGTTAAAGGCGAGAATTTCAAACGGTTTCGAAAACGGAGTTAAAACAGATTTTAAAATGATTTTTAAATGTTTTTAACTCTTGGAGTTGTTTTGACTTCCAACTCTTCATTTATTTGCCTTATTTAAAGGAGTCTTTTGGATTCCAACTCTTCATTTCTTTGCATTATAAAAGGAAGTCGTGGGCAACCTTTTTAACCTACTTTTGGCACAAATTTTGGCAGCAAATATATTTTATATTCCTCTTCTTTTTAATTATACTTTATCCCTTGAGATTTGTGAGTTCCAACCTTAGATTATAGGTGTTCTTGGGGCTATTTTGTTGGAGGTTCTTGGAGGAGCTTTTGTAGATCTTTTGAGTTGATCTTGAGGATGTGATCGTTGGTTTCTCATCATGGTTTGAGGTATGAGGTCTTACACAATATGCTCCTTTAAATCTCGCGAGTGTCATTCTCTTTGAATTCTTGTTAATTGAACTCATATTTGAATTGATAAATTCATTAAAATCTGAAAAATAATTGTTGAAATTATTTTGATTCATGTGGTATCATTATATTGATGATGAGCACGTTGTCATGAGATTTTAATATGGTACGGATGTTGGGCACCCGCCAAAATTCCTGTTTCCCGGGCTATGGCTTGATAAAGCATATACGGATGTAGTGAGGCCTGGTGACCCGATTAAAGTGTTGTTGAGAAATTATAATGATGAAATGCTATTGAGATTTGCATTTTGATTTGAATATTCATACTCATGTTGTTACGCTTTGTTCATCGTTAATATAATTGTTGAGCATCTTTCTTGTCGTATTGTGTACTTCCCCATATTTTCTTTTAGTGGCAGGTTAGCGTGGATTTTGGGGCGCTATGGAGATTGATTTTAGCGAGGATTGTTTGGGAAAGATTTGTATTATTTTGATGTATAGAGATTTGGATATTTGTATTTTATTTTCGAGTTAGTTGTTGTATGTAATTCGAGAGATTTGGTATTTAATTTGAAGAGATTGAGATTAGTGTATTTATATTATTGTGGGTTTATTTAGATGCTCTATACCTTGTCACTTGTGGATTTGGATTTATTTTATCGCATTAGAGCTCCGTTATCTCTCCCCGGGCGGGCGGGGTGTTACAAATGGTATCAGAGCTTAGGTATACGAAAACCCTCGGGGCTTGGGTTTTGGGTTCATTGCGTGGATAACAATTTTTGGAGATAGAAAATTTTAGGTGATATTCGTGATAAGTTTTGAGATTAGAGGTGAGGAATTATTTTTGGAGACCAAATTATTTTTGGAGATTGTTAGCCTGATTTTTGAGAGGTAGGCATTCGGCGAATTTCAAGGGCGAAATTCCATTGTTAGTGGGGAAGTGTAACAACCCGCGTAATTTTGGGTTATTTTAATTTATTTCTGGAAAATGGAGGAAAATAAATTTTTTGATAAAATTATTTTTATTGCTCAAATATGTTGGTTATTATTTTTAAAGGCAAGAATTTCAAACGATTTCGAAAACGGAGTTAAAACGGATTTTAAAATGATTTTTAAATGTTTTTAACTCTTGGAGTTGTTTTGACTTCCAACTCTTCATTTATTTGCCTTATTTAAAGGAGACTTTTGGATTCCAACTTTTCATTTCTTTTCATTATAAAAGGGAGTCATGGGCAACCCTTTTAACCTACTTTTGGCAAAAATTTTGGCAGCAAATATATTTTATATTCCTCTTCTTTTTATATACACATTGGCCCTTGAGATTTGTGAGTTCCAACCTTAGATTAGAGGTGTTCTTGGGGCTATTTTATTGGAGGTTCTTGGAGGAGATTTTATAGATATTTTGTGTTGATCTTGAGGATGTAATCATTGGTTTCTCATCATGGCTTGAGGTATGGGGTTTTACACAATATGCTCCTTAAATCTCGCGAGTGTCATTCTCTTTGAATTCTTCTTAAATTGAACTCATATTTGAATTGATAAATTCATTGAAATCTGGAAAAATAATTGTTGAAATTATTTTGATTCATGTGGTATCATTATATTTTTGATGAGCACGTTGTCATGAGATTTTAATATGGCACGGATGTTGAGTACCCGCCAAAATACCTATTCCTGGGCTATGGATTGATAAAGCATATGCGAATGGGGTGAGGCCTGGTTACCCATTGATGTGTTGTTGAGAAATTACATTGATAAATGCTTTGATATTTGCATTTTGATTTGAATATTCGTACTCGTGTTGTTACGTTTTATTCATCGCTAAAATATATTTGTTGAGCATCTTTCTTGTCGTATTGTGTACTTCCCCATATTTTCTTTTAGTGGCAGGTTAGCGTGGATTTTGGGGCGCTATGGAGATTGATTTTAGTGAGGATTGTTTGGGAAAGATTTGTATTATTTTGATGTATAGAGCTTTGGAGATTTGTATTTTTATTCGATTTAGATAGTTGTATTTTAATTCGAGAGACTTGTTGTAATTGAAGAGATTGAGATTAGTGGATTTATATTATTGTGGGTTTATTTAGATTCTCTAGACCTTGTCACTTGTGGATTTGGATTTATTTTATCGCATTAGCGCTTCGTTCTCTCTCCCCGGGCAATGGTTAGAAGTAAACGTAAATAGAACATTTCTCTGAAATTTGGGCTCGCAAAGTACATTCTACTAATTGCAAAAGGTGATGTAGGTGACCTTGGAGACCAAGTCTTTGTTACTTTGTGCCAAACAAATGTGACACCCCAACTAATTAAATACCGGGTAGCTACTCCTTTATTAAATTAATTCAAAATGCCAAGTTGGTTCAGTTAATAACATCACTGTCGAAAACATTTTAATAATTACTAACCACCTAGTATTTAAAAAGTAAGTGCCAAATTTTAAGTTAAGTCTGATTAACATGCAGTAAAAGAATAATGGAAGAGTCAACATAATCCATTCACCATACGAAGCAATGAATAACCAACAATTAATAATAATAAGTCCGGAGGAAAAACTCCTCACAACAGTCCCAACAAATGGAAATAATACTACAAGTCTGAATCCTGAATAATTACATGCCAAAAGTCTGAATAACTGAATTAAATGCAAAGTCTCTAAAAGAAATGGGCGACATGCCCTACAACTGATAACTGATGAATATTGAGTCAAGATCGATGAAGCGTCTACAAGCAAAGTCCTGTAACTTCCACAAACGGCTACAGCTCGTCACCTGAATGAGAATCCTATGCATGGTGTCCTTGTGGATGGGCACCTAAAATGGTTTTTACAAAAAATAGATTTGAAAGCAAATGGGTCAGAGCCCGAAAGTGGAAAACATTTTGAAAACAGTAAGTGTTTTAATAACATTAAAACATTAAATGCAAAATACATGTTAGGACGTGCACTCACATGAAATTCTCACCTCTCGACTACATGTGCACTCCTAACGTACATTACCCATCTAAATGACACATATATCTAACCAAAACGTAATAAGTTCTACCTCTTACTACTCGATTCCCATATTACATTCTAACGTTACCAAAGAATAGAGGGCTTTACTTAAACTCAGATTCTCAATATGTAATACATTTCACTATTGGTTAACCCGTTATGTTTTCTCAAAACAATACTATAATTTTATTCACAATATTAACATGAAAGTTCCCATTAATTAAGTGTATATTATTCACGTCATAAATATACAATACAAGCACCCCGAGACTAGCTGCGGTGCACACATACTCTGCTATCCATCCCGGTACATCACGTACATAAGGATCACATATTCCGAATCTCTCAGGAATAGTTCACAGATAACAACATCACAAATAATGGAGGCGAACACAGTCACATCACATGGGTCACGCACATACCTGCGCTCCCACGATCAGCAGACTTATTAACATCCCAATAAGTCCTTCTCTGACCTATGTTCATCGAGGTAACCAGTCTAAATCCGGGCAACACAAGGATTAGAGGGCCCTAAGCGAACGCAAACCTCCCGTGATAGCAAGTATGGTAGGTATGTCATACACATAAAATCAATACATATATACTAAGTATGCACACGTCTTAGTAATCACCATAATATATTGGTACATATCTCTTCTCGTACTGACATATTATACTACACCATTTATATGTTCCCGGTTAATATAATTAATTAGGCCGTTAATAGCTCACATCGTAATAGACACTCACGTCCTACTTCACATTTTCTCTTAGGTTCAACTACACTTCTAGGTTTGACTCCTCATAATATCCCAAACATCCCAAATATATAAATTACTCATCAAGGAAAGGCTATCTCTACCTATACACAAGGTTACGGGTCACTCGGGATCAAAACATGCTAAAAAGCCTAAACTGTCAACTCGTTCGAAGTCTCGTTCGAACGAGGCTGTTCGAACGAGACTTCGTTCGAACGAACTGAGTCTTATAACGAGATCTCGTTCGAACGAAGTGGGCTTTCTAACGATATCTCTTTCAAACGATCTCATTGAACGAACTTCACCCTCGTTAGAAGTCAATGGTCAACTCGTTAGAAGCTCGTTTGAACGACCTCGGAAGGTCATCTAACGAGTGGCCAGTTTCAAGCCCAGAATTTCTGAGTTTCGTTTTTCCAACTTCTCTACTACCCAAATCTCATCCAAATCTCAATCTAACAATTGTTTAAGGTTCCTAATCATCCCTAAACATCCTTAGGTCACATATTAACATGTTTGGGGGTGTTAATTCATCCTAACATCATTCAAATATCAAATCTCTACATATTTTCCCCAATTTCAAACACATGAACCCTAGAATTTATAATTAATCTAGAAGTCTAATTAAATCCGTTTTTGGTTTCATACTAATTGTAATATCATCAGAATAATCATCAACTACCAATCTACATGCAATTTCCTCATCAAGAATGTAATTTCTATTTCCAAATTTAATGGATTTTCATTAACTCCCAAGAACAAATCAGATTTTTAACAATTCCTACACATGGAAGAAACATTTTCTATAAAAATGAAATTAAATCACTTGCCTTAATGGTAACTCTGGATTTGATGATGAATTTGATGAAGTATACCCTCTCTCTCTGCAGAATCCTTCTATCTCTCCCTCTACAAGCTCTTCTCTAATGGTGGCTATGGAGGCTAGGGTTTTGTCTTAGGAACAACTTTCAATAACCTCCGTAGTCTTTTTGGGTATTAGTGGGTTTAGTGGGTTAATGCCTAATCAGATATTAATTCCCAATTTTCGTAGCTTTTAATTCCTCAAAATTCAAAATAACCAAACTACCCTTATACGTTGCCGATATGGCCTAAAAATGCCCCGGGACCCAAACCAAACCCCCGGCTAGTGTTTTCTGACTATTTCGACCCTTCCGGACGCGTTGGCGCACTCAAAACGACCATACGGTTTATAGAAATAAAATTCACTTTTAAATTATCATAATTATATACCATAACGCGGCTGTCACACGCGTCTCAACAAAATTTCCAAATTGCCGTATTTCAATCTCACGATAAATTTCATAATTCAAAATTCATATATAATCATATATGCACATATAATCAAATACCAAATCGCATCTCGCTAGTATTTTTAATCCGGATTAATTTCCAATTAATACGCATTTAATTAAATTAATCCCATAAACTAAATATCACAAAAATACGAGGTATTACAACAAAGTGTTGGGGAAACTCTTAATAAGTGAAAGCACAAGCGGATTCATTTGATGCACAATATTCAAAAAATGCTGTCAAAGAAGATCATTGAGTCGAAGCCCGGTGCACTATTTCATCCATCGACTCATATGGATTGAACACAACATGATGCATTTCAGGGAGGTGAAGTTCCAATCAGATAACCGATGGTTTTTCTGCATGCATTGAATTACCCAATATTCTCCAAGATGATTCGGGGGTGGGCCAATGTACCTAGCATCCAAGTACTGTTGGATTTTAGCACCAACTCCCAAGACCATAGTAGTGCGAGCTTGTCCCTTATAGATATATTTATTAATGTACTTGACATATATCAACCCTGCACAAACTTGAAGAATAATGTGGGAATTGAACATACTATAAAGATGAGTATTATACGGCACAACATCTCGATTATCAACATGTTTTCCACTTGTCGTACTATAAACACAACCGTAATTTCTACGATGATAAATTGGATACCATCGTTATCCATAATGGTTGACTGTGAGAAATCCCGAGGATATTTCTTTATGCATTTACCATTTTCCATGCACGAAGCATGAGGAGACTGTAAGCTGCAAGGTCCATGGACCTAAAACCCAAAATTATTTCAAAAAGGGATGGATTTTCATCTATGTTATGAAACTCTGTAGAAATAATCTTCTCAACTTGTGCAGGTGTTTTAATCTTGCCAGGACCATCAAGAAAAATTAAAGCATGCATGTGAGGTAAATCTCACTTTTGAAATTCAATCGTGAAGACGTGAGCCACTTTTATGCCGAATATATGAATATTCTCAATCTCCTTCATTAAATCCTTCCTCTTGAGTTCAAAAATACGTGCCACCAAGTCTGGATGAAGGAAGGCATTTTGAAAAGGAAGGAGTTCCTTTGTAATCTCTGGCTATTTAGGGTTTGCCGCCATCGTGAGAAAAACATCCGGGTGATGATTGAAATGCGTAATTGCCATAGAATCTTGATAAATTTCAAACATATTTCTCGTACTCCCGATAAAAGAATATGGCAAAATCATTCTTTTGCCAATCTAACCCGATTGTAACCCGCTGGACATACCATCAGTGAGATCTTTCTATAACTTCGTACAAAGTTTTCCTTGATTTAGTCAGTGGTACATTAAACGGTTTTTCTTAGTAGAAGCCCAACAATCAACGATGAACTCTTGGAATAATTTCCTCCCTCTGTGTATTGTGGAGTACTCCGAGTGGTGTTGAAACATTCGATAACCAAAATAATTCATTTGAGTCAAATGCGCTTCATTTTCAGTACAATGTTCCATGTCCCACAGTTTCATGTCCGGGTACCAACCAAGTTCACCGTGAGTAAATAATAAGACATAGTGCAATGGAAAATATGCTGGATGGCACTCGTTAATCTGCATCAATTAACTACCCCCCTTGAGATGAACTATTATGTCACGCATGTCGTTGCCATTAGAGCCATCACGCGACAAAATAACGATAATCTTATCAGCGGATGGCATATTATATGTATGACGGTCCTTTGAAGAATCGTAGTGGAGATAAGAAGGTAAGCTATGACCCATCCTATTTGACCTTTCCAAAATCGAAAAAGCCTCGCGATATTTCGATGTGAAAGCATTATTCACCAATAAAGACCCTTGAACTGTACTTAGACCTTCCCTCCTCAAATGCGAATTTCTATTATGGGTGATATACAAAGCCACATCTGGATCGTATATGTACAACTAAGCACAAGCAACCTGATGTTCCAGCCCAACATCTGGTATTAAGAATCCGGTGCGATGATGAAGCTCTCCGTGAATCGTGAAACTCAATAGACCCCTTCCTCCCATTACTCGATCATCCATTTGGACACCTAAACTTATAAATGCCAATATGATTAGGTATAAGTATGAAAGGACTTTCAACGATCATCATCACCATCAAATAAAAGCTTAATTTCGGCAGGTGGTTCAATGAGTGGGGGTAGACGAATTTGGCCCTGTAAACAACACTTCCTAAACAATGGTCGCATCATTAAAGAATCTGATGTAACACCCTGTTATTTTGAGGATTTAATATTTAATTATTTTTGGGAGTTATAAAAATATTTAAATTGGTGAAACTTAAATTCATGGGTTGGAGAATTTATTTGAGTGAGACGAATTATTTATAATTGGCGACTTTTAAGCTTAATGGTTCAAAATCTCGTGTGTCGCATTTTGAGGTTGAAATTAGGAAATATTGAAAAGTATTTCGGATGGCAATTCTGAGTGCGCGGTTGCGTCCGGATGGGTCGAGATAGTCATAAAAGAGTACCCGTGGGTAGTAATTGGGTCTCGAGGTATTTTGGGGCATAGCGGGGCCCACACAGAGTGATTCGGGCCATTTTAATTAGGCCGATATGGCAAAAAACGGGATTAAGGGTTTTTTAACCAAATTAAGAGATTAGGAAACGACAGTCAACACAACTCTAAACCTAGGGTTTGAGAGGAAATTTGGGAGAAAGCAAATCAAGAGCCAACTTGGGGATTTTGGAGCCAAATTAAGGGACCACACCAACGAATTAGACTCTACAAACAATTCCACGCAAGTGGTTAACTGTTGTGATTTCTAAATTGATGATAATCAATTCATATCATAGTGATGTGTAAATTAAAATCCGTTTTGGGTGTATAACCATAATTAAAATTGGGTTTTTATGAAGTTAGAGTAATGGGCAGATTTAATTACTCAATGGATGTTAAGTTATGATTTGGGTCTATTAAGATGAAATTGTAGAGTGGATTACAATATGTATAGTGATTACATGGACTGAATATGGTAGGGTCAGATTTTGTAGAACGAGACCCGGGTGAAAAACCCAAATTGGATATACTTAAGGTTTTGTATAAATTTGTTGATGGATTAAGGTCTCTAGGGTGTTTAGAACCTTTTCTTGTGTGGAGATTATGTTGGTTGTGATTTGGGTAAAGGTTTGGAAAGAAACCAAAAGCTTGAGGGTTCGTTAATGGCTGAAATAGCAAGCCGGGGAAGACGATCTCCTGTTCGATCGATCGATCGACCCAGAGGGATCGATCGATCGACGGTCCCGGAAACTTGGCAGTTCAACTAGTTTTATATATAAAGAGAATTTTATTTAAGATTTAATCGCTTACTTTTATTTAGTGATAAATTCATATGTTGCACTTATCTCCTTAACAACTGTAGGGTGATATAATTAGGTTTAGGAGGGTGTGAACGGTATGTCATGAGATGAACGAATTTGGGGAAATAATTCATAAGTATTGATATTGGGCCGAGGAATAATATTCGGGTATTGCAGTTGGGCGATGCTACATTTTTAAAGGAATTGAGGTGAAATATTTAATTATGGACCAACTGGGCGAGTCTGGGTGTGTTGGTAATTATAGGTAAATATAATTGGGGAATTTATGGAGATGAATGTGTGACACATTGTGGGCGAATATGTGGGAATGAAATTATGATATATAAGAATGGACCAAGTGAGCGAGTCCGGGTATGTTGATTAAGTGACACTAAAGTATTAAATTAATTATTGAGAGATTAAATTAATTTGGAGTCGGAATATAGACTCAGGAAATATTAAGGTATGGACCAAGTGAGCGAGTCAGGGGATAATGGTTGAGTGACACCAAGTTATTAAATTAATGGGTGTGTTAATTAATGAAAGTAGAGTCGGAAGGTAGACTCGAAAAGGTATTAAATTAATTGATGTTGCAATTAATTAATTTAGAGTCGGATTGTAGACTCGGGAAGGGTATGGATTAATTAATGTGTAAATTAATTAAATGAGAGCCGGACCACACACTCAGATTTGTATAAATTAATTAATGTATAAATTAATTAAATGAGAGTCGTACCACAGACTCGGTTTAGTATAAATTAATTAATGTATAAATTAATTAACTGGGAGTCGGACCACAGACTCAGATCGGTTTTAAATTAATAGATGTGTTAATTAATTTAATTAGAGACGGACGATAGACTCGGGAAGGTATTAAATTAATATGTGTGTTAATTAATTTAATTAGAGTTGGATGATAGACTCGGGAAGGTATTAAATTAATAGGTGTGTTAATTAATTTAATTAGAGTCGGACCATAGACTCGAAAAAAATAATATATGAATTGAGGTGTGAATTAATTATATTAAAATCGGACCACAGCCTCGGATTTATGTTAGTTAATTAATGTGTAGATTAATTAAATGAGGGTCGGATTACAGACTCGGATATGTGTTAATTAATTAATGTGTAAATTAATTAAATGAGAGTCGGGCCACAAACTCGGAGTTGTGCTAATTAATTAACGTGTAAATTAATTAAATAAGAGTCGAATCATAGACTCGGGCAAGTTTCATATAAATTATTGTGTAGAGTATTATTATTTAGAGTCAGACCACAGACTCGGGAAGATGAAAATTATTAAGTGAGAAAATTAATTAAGTTGAGTCGAGCCAGAGACTCGGGAAATTACAGGCTAGTGTTACGGGTTTTTGAGTACACGGTAAAGCCGGGGTTTATACTATATATATACGGTTTAGTGATAGTATAAAATAGATGTGTGTATATATTGTGTGTGCTATTAAATATTAGTGATTATATATTTACTTAATTTATATACTTTAGTGCTATCAAGGGAGGTTTCTCGATATGGATGAATCCCCTAGCTTGAGGAGTAGGGTGAGTATATCCCCAGGTCATAGTGTCCGGTATATGGGTGAGGGGATTATCTCAGTTTCAGGGAAGGAATATGACCGCCTCCACTTCGTTTATGTTTTGATCCAGGTTGGTGAGCGATTCGAACTTGAGTAACTAGGTTATGTGAGCACACCTAGTGAGATAACACTTTAGAGGGAATCATCCGGCGAGGGTATACTCGGAGGGATGGATATACGTATGTTATATGTGTGTATGTTTTCGTAAAGGTACTTATATAATGGTATTCAATATTATATGTGTGTAATAATACAGTGTGTGATGTATTTACTTTATATAACTTGTGACACGGTTATATGCTACTATTTAAGAAGGAATTAATTAAGTTAATTGTGAGATAACTTATAATTCAAGAATCATTGTACTCAGGTTAGAGTAGTATGGCAAGGGGAGGTTATACCAGGACTAGTTGGATGGGGTAGTACAACTAGGTGGGGGATCAAGGTAACCGATAGGTGTACACAATAGTGGAGGGGTGAGAATGTCCATAAGGGAGTGCGGCACTAACTTAAATATGAAGCGCATTCATGCATTTTAAATTACTGCAGTTAATTCACTTGCTAAATATTTTCAAAATGTTTTGGGTTCTAACCCTTGCTAGCACAAAACCTTTAAGGTGTCCAGCCACAAGGACGCCAGGATTGATATTCTATTCCAGGGATACGGAGCTACGGCATATGTGGATGCTAGCAGGATTTCGGATTAGACGCATTGTTCATTCATTCCTAGAGTAGGAATCATGTATCATTTCCAATTTTATTTAGGGCTTGTCGCCACGACTTCTCAGTGCAGTTTTCAGATGTATTTATTCAGGTGTTGAATATTTGTATTGGATTTCACTTTGGTGGCCGATGGTTTATTCGACAAATTTGTTTAATTAATTAATCAGTTGAGTTTTATTCAGTTGTGTGAATGGTTCATATATATTTCTTCATGTACTGTTTTGTTTAATTAAAAAGTTAAAATTGGCACCAGCTTTTGGAATACTAGGTGGTTAGTAAGTTTAAAAAATTTTCGACAGTGATACTAAGGATGAACCAACTGGGATTCCTATTTTAATTTGGTATAGGACTGATCACCCGATATTTTATTAGGCGGTGTGTCACATCTGACAATCTTTCATCCATCTAGTGTAACGCACCACAGTGAGGGCATCTTACATTCATAGGTCCCAGATCATTCTTTCCCAGGCAACATACAAACGACTTAGTCCGTTAGTACTAGCTCCATTTTGGAAAGATGGTGTCCTTGACCTAAATTTGAGAAAAATAGTTGTGTCAAATATTTTATTAAATAAGATATATGAATATAACCAAACACTAAAATATATAAGTGAGAAATCATTAGATGTACCTTATGATTTAAGGGAGTAGTGATGTCCTAATTGAAGGTGGTATAGTATTTTCCTTTGATGGAGTATCTTGTAGAGAAACCCCGGGGGATGAAGTTACATTAGAATTAATATTTGTATCCCGATTAGATAAATATTAAAGGACTACTCTCTGAGATGAAGTTAAATTTTCTGTTTGAAAGGTAGAAATGAATTCCATGTTTAGATTACGGGGCTCAACATTAGGGATAAATTGAGCAGGGTCTACCGAAGGTGGAATGTCCATCACGATATTACATATTGGGGTTTGGTTACGCTGTGGGGAAAATTACGATATAGGGATAGTTAACGAAGTAGAAGGTTGATCCTCAATACTTTCACACTATAATACCATACGTTGGTGTCGTTCCCGTCCACGTCGACATCTTTGACCCAAGAAGTGATTAGATAATTCCTAACATATAAAATAGATGAAAATATTTAAGACTCATAATTTCGACATTTTTAAAACTATAAACTGAAATTCATTGCAGAAGAAAGAAATCAAACCAAGTGAGGGGGTGGTTTTCTTTCCCTTTACCATTTTCGTCAATCGAAAGTTGCTCCGTGTATTTTCTCTTCTGAAAAAATGAAATACAAATATTATATTAGTCAAGTTAAATAGGAAAGAGACAGAATGTGATGTATAAATACTCTAATTAAAGTTTATTTAAATACCTCACTAAGAATGATGTCCACTTTCGAAGCATCCCGGATGACAACACCCTTATTTGATAAAAGGATTTGGTTACTGAAAATGTGTGTGAAATATTGATTTGCAATTTCCAATCACAAACTTATTTAATTCGAGTAAATTTATGAATCAAGTCAATACAACCCTTAAACTCAAATAGCCCCATGCGTGCAAGTGTCAAACCAACATAAATAAAATATACAACACAATAGTTCCGGAAAAATCCCCGCAGGGCAAAACCTTTTTATTTCACTATAATTGTAAATCGCAACTTACATTGGATTACAATGAAATACAGATCAACAATGGTTCACACGCAGCCTTCAACAAAGAATCAACACGCAGAAGATCCTCAATGACACTTAGTCATAAACCTTGTAGCAACTCACTCCAAAATAGCACGCAACTCTCGGTTGTAGAGATCTCCCCACAAAATACAAACAGTAGCAAAATACCCAGTAAAACTATTTTTTGGGTTTAATAAAACAACTCACACAAAAGCACTATGATTTGCGAATCGTAAAACAAGTTTTGAACCCTCAAAGTGATGGAGAATAAACTAAAAAAACACTAAAAACGTATTCTGATTGAAACAGTGTTTTCTCCACCCGAAATCAATACGTATGCACCCTATTTATAAAATAATTACGGCGATGATGTGTCAGAGTAAAAGTATTCTTGTTCGAACGACATATGGTCTCATTTGAACGACATATGATCTCATTCGAACGACATATGATCTCATTCGAACGAGATAGGATCTCGTTTGAACGACTAGGCACAAATATCGAGATTCATTTTATAGAGTTTTAAGAATTTTGGAAACTTAGAAACCAATACTCTTATGAATCTGCAAACATTTATCCAAAATCTTTTATGATAATTTTTTTTAAATACAAAAAAAAAACGTTTAAAATATTTCAAAAATCATTTTTAATAAAAGGAAAAATATTTTATATTTTTTCATAAAAAATATCCCAAAACTATTTATGTAAAATGTAAATGAAACTTAAATACATTTACCAAATCCGTCCTTGTTGGGCATGATTGTTGAAGTAGAGTTTGAAATTCGGATCGTCGATTGTAGATGTACACTTTCCAATTCTTCGACAAACTTGTAGTGGTATATGACATACTAAGTGTGACAACTATTTCCTTACCAATCTCCCCTATGTCTATACCGGTACAAAATAAATACTATCTGAATTATCAAACCAAAAATGATCTATACAAATCTACCCTCCCAAAACGGAAAGATAAACTGAGCAAGTCTTCATCGTTCTTCATAATCTTCAACAATAAACTTTTCAAAAACTCAAAGCTTTTCTCATCAGGACGTGCAACTCTAAAATCTTCAATTGTACCTACACACATGAGACAAAACAAAAACCTCATGACGTATCGAGTTTGAAATGATATAAGCATAAAACATGTAAGCATAATCAAATCTCCCCCATATTTAAACTCCTGCATAAAATACTTGAACTCCCACATAAAATCATAATTCGTTCTCCCCCTTTTTATTTGTCCAAAATAGACAAGGAAAATAATAAATCTCATTATGCAAAATCGGGGTGTTATGAAAAAACAAACAAACAAACTATTTTTCAATTTTTTATACAAAAAGAAAAAAATATGATGTTACAAAAATCACACACCATGAATTTATACTCAGGCAACCAAATCATGGAAACTGAATGAGTGGGTGTGAACAAATGCGATAGAAAAATCAACTCAAAACCATATGTGCAAGATGCATAAGTGTACTCCTAATGAATGAACATAAAAAATAGTCCTTTGGTGTAAAATTGTTGAATTTAGATGACATCATCTTAATCATATCAACAAATCAAAGTATAAATAATTTCCACACCAATAACGTCTAAAACGGTTTCATGCTTTTTCAAGACTTTTTAAGGACGTACAAAGCCGTTTTAATTCTCCAACCAAACTACCTCATATATATTTTCTTTTCGAGGTGATCTAAATTCTCAAACATTGGAGAATTGACGAATAAACCTAATGGCCCATAATTGGCATATATTTCTTTTTATTTCCATGCAATTTTTTGGGCTCTTTTATACCTCTTTGGACCTCCGATAATTAAAATTCCTCAATTTTTTAGGTCCAATTTAAATGGCGGCTTAATCGCAAAGGATAAATGTGTACCTTTCGTAGCCCTTCACCGTTTATAAAATTCACACAAACTTACGATAAACGGATGAAATATGAACACCTTTTATCATCTTGTTTTGTCGCATTTGGTTCGTTTTAATGGACAGAATTAAGATGAAAACATGCAACCAACATGTTATTCGACAAGAACAATATTCAAACAAATTCGTGCTCGTGTGCATCAAAGGACAAAAGAAGTCAAACATATAGGTAGTAATACTACAGCATCTCAAAGACTCCAAAGTTTGTAAAGCACATGAATGACATAATATATTGTCTCAAAACACTATTAAACAGTCACATTGATATGGCATGAAGTTGTGATTTGGTCATCCTAAGTGTCCATTCATATATGGTGCAAACAAAATACACAACTCTTTTTGAATTTTTCAAAATTTTTCTAAAAAGAGAAAATCTTTTTGTATTTTTCGAACATTGTTCAGAAACAACATAGCAGTACTAATAATATATAACGGGATGAAACAGGGGACTGCAAACAAAATTCCAGGGGTCGTTCAAACGAAATGCCATGTCGTTTGAATGAAAGGAACTTCGCGTGAGATGTAATCTCGTTTGAACGAGAAGAAATAAAATTCCTAGGTCATACAGACTGTCATGCAGTTTTCTCCAGAGGGAAAATTTTATAAAAACGGTTTTTGGAATGGGCAAACAGATCCAAACAATGCTAAAATAGTACCAAAAATAAGAAAAACAAAGTACAAAAGGTACATATTAGAAATAGTCACAAATCACATCATGTAAATCACCCTACTCTAGCAAACATGTCTAGACCTCAACCGGTAAGTGCAGGGGAGTTTTCCAAAGACGGAGACATCTTTTGAAACAACTCCATCAAATCATGTGAAGTTCTGACCAAAAACTTTACTTGCTCGCGAATATGTGCAAGCTCTCTATCATTATGTGCAAGAAAAGTGTCATGAGTGGGTACGTGCGCATGATCATGTGTAGTGGCATATTGTGGCACGTAACCCAACTTAAAGCAAAATTCACTAAGGTGTCCTCTCCTTTTGTAATGGGAGCAAACGTAAACTGGCCTAGGAATTAACTTTCCAAAAATTCTAGGACGTGTTCTCCTAAAGGGCATGGGACGTCTAGGTGGGTTAGTATGAGAACCACATGAATCAATCACCGAAGTGGGAACCATCTCGAGTGCAACAAAAGAAGTTGACGCACCGTCATGACCCTTTCCTAAACTCTCACCACCACCCAAAACAGGATTGATAACCATCTTTCCCACCTTCTTAGATGCGTTCTCTAAAGTGACTTTAGCCTCCAGGGTGTGCTTAATATCTATCTATAATTGTAACACGCGGGCTATAAGTTCACTATTTTCCTTATTCAAAGCAATCAACTGCTCACTCAAAGAAACCTTTACTTTCTTGAGTTGACTTCTTTTTTTCTCAAACTCCTTCAAACTCTCAATCTCACTCTCCAAATCTTTCACCTCTAGACCCAACTTCTTATTCAATTTTTAAGTTTTTAAGGTCTCGGTATACAATTCTCGAAACACAATCTGGAGCTCACTCTCATCGTCACTTGGGCACTCGTTCTCAGACTCACTAGAAACACTCAAAACCTCCTCAGAGGTATCGCGTGCATAAGTGTCCTCGTAGGTATCATGTGCATAAGTGTGCTTGCGTGACTTGCTAAAAAGGAAATACACTTTCCTTGTGAAGACTCATCCTCGGAATCATTCACATCTTCCTCACTATCACTCAGGGGCGCTGGGATGACAACTTTCTTACCTTCTCTCCGAAGTCTAGTGGGACACTCAAACGACTTATTCACTTTCCCCTCACACTCAAAACATTTCAAATTTTCAAAATTTTCTTCACATTATTTTTATTTTTCACCGATTTCTTTAGCCTTGCCTTTATTTTTGTTTTTCTCTGAAAACTTTTTATTAAAAGAATTTTGTTTCGAAAACTGGAGAAACTTTTTAAAATTCTTTGCAACCAGGGCCATGTCAAAATCAGGCTCATCCTCAGACCCTGACTCATAAAAAATCACTTTCTTTTTCTTTTTCAACTGGGCTTTAAGTGTTATCCCTTTATCCTTAGGTTTGACAATGTCGGGAAACATGTCAATTTCGTACGTCTGTAGGTAAGCTACTAACTCTTCTAATGTCAGACGATTCAAATTGCCTAAGGTATTCAAAATAATTACTTTTGGGATAAAACGTGTAGGCAGCGATCGTAAAATCTTTTTAACCACTCGTGCATCAGAAATAGGCTCACTAAGATTAAAACTAGTGTTGACAATGTCAGACAAATGTGCATAAAAGTCGTCAAAACACTCAGTCTCTAACATGGTGATGGTCTCAAATTGAGTGGTTAAATTTTGAATTTTAGACTCTTTGATCGCGTTAGTGCCTTCGTGGGTGAGTTGTAAAACATCCCATGCTTGACATGGTGCACGTCATAATACGTCGGAACTCGTCAGGGGTGACGTGTTCGAAAATTGCACTAAGCCCACGTGAATTATAAGTTCTCCACCTAAACTCATCCTCAGTCCATTCTGACATAGATTTTAAATTTGTGACATTATTTGCGATGACAGTGGGGGGATTCCAACCTCTTTCACAAATGACCCAGACTCTCTCATCGATTGCTTTTAAATGGGATTTCATACGGGCTTTCCAGTAAGCATAATTAGACCCGTCAAAAATTGGCAATCGACTATATAATTTTTCGTTTGGAAACATTGTGACAAACTTTCAAAAATAAGATTTTTCAAAAAAAATCAATATCACACAATTTTGCAGAAAATAGGAATACGAGATAAATTAGCGTTACCTTCTCTGATACCAATTTGAAAATGCGTGTGCAATATTGATTCGCAATTTTCAATCACAAACTTATTTAATTAGAGACAATTTTAGAATCAAGTCAATATAACCCTTAAACTCAAATAGCACCGTGCGTGCAAGTGTCAAACCAACATAAATAAAATATGCAACACAATAGTTCGGGAAAAATCCCCGCAGGAAAAAAAACCCTTTTTATTTCACTATAATTATAAATCGCAACTTACATCAGATTATAATGAAATACAGATCAGCAATGGTTCACACGCAACTATACCACAATGGACATGCAGTCTTCAATAAAGAATCAACACGCAGAAGATCCTCAATAACACGCAGTCATAAAACTTGTAGTAATTCACTACACAATAGCACGCAACTCTCGGTTGTAGAGATCTCCCCACAAAGTACGAACAGTAGAAAAATACCCAACAAAATTATGTTTTGGGTTCCATAAAACAACTCACACAAAAACATTGGGATTTGTGAATTGTAAAACAAGTGTTGAACCCTCAAAGTGATGGAGAATAAACCAAAGAAACACTAAAAACGTATTCCGATTGAAATAGTGTTTTCTCCACCCGAAATCAATATGTCTGACACCCTATTTATAAAAAAATTAAGGCAGTGACGTGTGAGAGTAAAAGTCTTCTCGTTCGAACGAACTGTCATGTCGTTCGAATGACATCTGGTCTCGTTCGAATGAGATAAGCTCTCATTTGAACGACCAGGCACAAATCTAGAGATTCGTTTTACAGAGTTTTAAGAAATTTTGAAACTTAGAAACCAACACTCTTGTGAATCTGCAAACATTTATCCAAAATCTTTTATGAAAAAATGTTTTTTTTAGAAAAACAAAAAAAAAATTAAAATATTTTAAAAATCATTTTTCATAAAAGGAAAAATATTTTATATTTTTTTCATAAAAATATCCCAACACTATTTGTATAAAATGTAAATGGAACTTAAACACATTTACCAAATTTGTCCTTGTTGGGTATGATTGTTGAAGTAGATGAAATTCGAATCGTCGATTGTAGATGTACGCTTTCCAATTCTTCGACAAACTTGTAGCGGTATATGACATACTAAGTGTGACGGACTATGTCCTTACAGTTATGCCGATGGAAACATTGCGGTGTAGGGGTGATTAACATTACAGTCACGCTGAGGGAAATGCTTTCCAATTCTTTCTCTTTTCCCTTTCTGTTAACCATACATTGCTCTTCGTGTTCTTGGTCGATAAACAACGGAGAAGTCATAAAAGATGGTTTATTTATAGTGGGAGTTGTTTGATGGGGAAAGAACATTTGTTGGTATCTTTCTCGTTCGCGTCGACGTCTTTGACCCGAGATGCGTTCAGAAATAGGTGTCGTTCCCTGATAGGTGCAAAACATAGGAAATATAATCAAAAGAAAATAAGAGTAAATAATGCATATAAAAGATAACCGAAGGAAAATAATAATCAATAATGCATACAAAAGATAATCGAAGGAAAATAAGAATCAACAACATAAATTAGTGAAAGATAAACATGGTATCTATTAAAAAAATAGTTACATAAGAGGGGGGAAATTACAAATTATTAGTTAGGAGTTACCTCTCTACTAATGATGGCCACTTCATAAGCGTCACAAATCACGATACCCATGTTTATGCTAGGAAGATGTTCAATCTGTTTAGAAAAAGTACCACAAATTGAATAAATTAAAATTCAAAATACGAAAGAAACAACATTATACATTTCTTGAAACATACTTTCTCAGAATTGGTTATATCATTCACGACCAATATAAGTTACTTGTCTCTGCGGTAATAAGATTCCAGTCCTGCATAATTAGAAGAACCATATTTATTATGTATATATTTCAAAAATAAAATTTAGAACTAAACCTAAGCCACATACATGTATTAAACATAAATGCAACAAATATTCGAAAAAAAAGATTGGGAGAGAACGAAATGCCCTAAAATCCAAGCCAAACCAAACAAATTCAAAACCATAATTATTATGTACACAAATAAATCGAACCCACCAAAAATGGGGAAGAAGCCCTAAATTGAAACCGGATTTGAAACCATATTTGAAACCCTTTTGTACATATTTCAAAACTGAAATTTAGAACTAAACCTAAGACACATACGTAAATTAAACATAAATGCAACAAATGTTCGAAAAAAAATATTGGGAGAAAACGAAATGCCCTAAAATTCAATCCAAACCAAAAAAATTCAAAATAAATGACATAATTATTATGTGCACAAATAAATCGGACCCACCAAAAAAGGGGGTGAAGCCCAAATTTGAATTCGAATTTAAAACCCGAATCTAATATGGAAGAAATCAAACCTAATATGGAACAAATCAAATATAAACCTACGCCACATACATATATTAAACACTGATGCAATAAATAATTGAGAAAAAAAGGCATGAAATGAAGGATGTGGCTAAAATAATCGAAGATGTTGGAGTTGAGAATGGTAGCAGGAGAGGTAGAGAGGGGGCGATAGTGGGTTGAGGGGGCGGTGTAGGGGAGAGGGTGGGTAGGGGAGTTTTGTAGCCGAAGGGAATGAAAATGGGGGTAGGAGAGTTTGGATGAAAATGAAAATGGGGTTAGGGAGTTTTGCTGAAAATGAAAACGGGGGCGGGAGCTTAGAAGGCTTCGATTTTTTTCAATTTTCCATGTAACAATGTGTAAATGGTGACATGGCACAATCTGAGACCTTTAGACCGTCCCAAAAATTCTCTCCAAACCGTTGATATTTTGGAACAGTAAAAACCGTCCTCTCATATTATATAGATTCTATCTTTCGATATTCCAGGCGTATATATTCCAACCCTTGTACGCCCTAGGGGTTATAAATACATTATAAACCCTACATCCAAGGGACAACCAAAAAAAGGCAATTGAACAATCAAAAGGCAGTACAAAACAATGGATGTAGGCTATTACTTTAAGCTGAACCACTTTAAAAATCTCTTGTCTCTTATTTCTATTTATCTGTTATCAATTAATTATCCCAATCTAGTTTTTTGCATCGACACTACACATTTAGGATTCTTATTAAGTTAGACTTTGTAAGCATTTACCAACATTTTCCATAGAAGTTTACACATTTGTGTAATCGCTTTTAACCTAATATGTTAGCAACTGACATACTTTATCATTTTTCACATAAAACGAAATATATTTTGGCACATTATTTCACTTTATGAAACAACACATTTTCACATAAAATATAAACCTTTTAACATATTTCTTTCTTAAAAATACAATTTCTTATATTCTAAAATTTCCAACAATTTAAATTGTATACCTTTACTTCATATATTTATATTATCTTCATGAGATATCAACATTAATGACATGTTTATCATGTTTGGTATTATTCATACATAAATATGTCTTAAAATTAATGCACAAATTTTCAGAATATCAACAAGGTAAAGTCCCCCACCTCAATAGCCCAAAATATGAGGAAGAAGGTTGAAGAAGAGGGCAACTCCCACCTCCAAATGCGGCCTTAAGTGAGTTGCGCAATTCGCAGAAAATGTCCAGGAAAATCTCCTTAAAAGACCTCATCTTGAAACTCCATTAAAATATATCTCAAACTCCATTAAAAATAGGTATATAACTCCACTAAAAATTCCCATGTTTCACTCTAAAAGTGCTCCAACAGTAACCTTAATGGTATGTGTAAAAATGATAGGGTTGTTTCATTGAAATTATTATTTATACTCTGAAAACCCTTAGAGGAAAGTGGTACTTTATTTGGGAGGATGAGGCTTTCTCCTAAATAAGATAGAGGAGTTTTCTTCTTTGAGTTGGCCATTATTAGAGATTTAACGGGAAGGGTACATAAGCTTAAATGAAAAAATAAATCTATTATAACTAATAGGAGTGTGACAACACCTCGTAACCAACCAATGAGGAAATGACATCACATTACTCTATATGTGTTACCTCCCACTAACCACCGCGGTTGGAGTTATTTATTTCCATCATCAAGGGTCAATTACCGCCATCATGGTTTGTCCGTTTGGCTTGTCCAAAATTCCCTTTGTCCCTCATAGGTCTAACCCTTAAAGTTTTACCCCAAACCCTTTTCCTAAACCTTTTTCTCCCATTATGTCTTAACTTTATATTGATAATTTCTCTCCATGAAACACAATAAATCTTATGGTTAGAATTGCCCAATAAGTATTTATTTTCATTAACCTTTTTATTATGTGCACCCCGTTGTTTGAAAATTGTTAATTAATTTCGGAGCAAGTCCATTGCATCCATCCAAATATCATGCATTAACTGAAATCATATATTTAGACTTCATATTACTTATTCATGTTTAGCTATCCATTTTTTTTCAAACCAACTTATTTATTAATAAGCATAGAAGAAAGAGCCTCTTCTTTATGGCTTACATGACTTGAACCCTATCTTCAACATTGACAATGGAATACTTGAATAAGAAACTAGGCTCTTTATAAAATAGAACCTTAACAAATATATGGAACATAGAAAATTTTAGCGATTGCTTGCTTCCACTGATAAAAGAACCCTAACAACTAATCAACTCTGAAATTTGGCAACCCCCATCTATCTATAGTGATTAAACCTTTAGTTTGTGTTGGAAAATATTCAACGTTATTGGAGAAAATGTCAATCCCTTCTTCACTACCTCTTTTAGCTAAGAAATTAGTAACTTGGTTACCTTCCCTATAGGAATGAGATAGGGTGTATTTGATATGCTTTCACATTTGATGAATTTGAAGAATATTCCATCGTATTTTCCAAGGAGTAGAGGTCTTTCCTTGAAGAATATCTACCAAAGTTTTTTAATCACTTTTAATTATGACCTCGTCGTCTTCAAAATCCATGAAGAATTCCAGACCAATTTTAAGAGATTGTGATTCTGCTTCCATATTAGTAGCATCTCCAAAAGAATAAATGAAAGCCCATAACATTTCTCTTGATTCATTTCTAAGGATTCCTCCACCACCTCTTTTTTTAATACTCTCCATTGCACTTCCATCAATATTCATCTTTAGGACACCTGAAGGAGGGAATATCCATTTGATCTTAAATCTAGACTTTGGAATTTGAGATGACTACTTATGAGTGAGCATAGCCTTCAACTGGTTTACCTGGTACAAAATAGGAATAAAATTAGGATTAATGGCTTCATAGTTACATTTGTTCTTGTGGCACCACAAACGCAAACATAAGATAGATGGAATGATTCTATTTATGTTTGCACATGATTTATTTCCATATATCCACCAATGACATAGTTGAATTCTAATTCCACCTTTAGCTCTCTAAATACCATGATCAATAGTAACAGATTCCCACACTACAGATGCTATATCCCCCTCAACAAAGATATGATCTATTGTTTCCTCATCTTCCTTGGCACAACAGTGGCATTTTAATGGACCACGGAATCCAATTGATCTGATAGAATCATCTGTTGCAAGGAATTTCTTAAGCATCTTCCATATAAAGACTGATATCTTCGTTGGAATATTTTCGTGCCATATAAATTTAGAGCTAAGTTGAGAAATATGCCTCGCCCTATATAAATCCCATGCTGTGGACATTGTAAAAGATCCATTGCCATAGTCCATGCATAACACATTACTATCATATAGTCACTTTATTAAAAATCTAAGGTATTCATTCTTCCCTTTATAAAATTTCAACGTGGAAATTTATTCATTTATCCATGTCCATGAATGCCTTGTAACACTACGTAGTTTATTGATTTTTATATCCAGGATTAATTGGGATTGATTAAATTGTATTTGAAAATTAATCTGATAAAATAAATATTAATTAGAGATAAGGGTTAGTATTTATTTATATTGAATATTACTTAGTGAATGAGTAATAATAATAATAATAAAATATTATAATTGTCGTGAGTGAGAAATATGACAGTTACGGGAACTTTAGTCGGGACGCATGTGTCAGTCGTGTCAGGACTTAATTTGAAAAATAAAATATAATTTCATTTTTGGTATTCCATATGATCATTTTGAGTGCACCAGTGTGTTCAAAAGGGTCGAGATAGTCAGAAAAGTCTACCCAGGAATTTAGTTTGGGTCCCGGGGCACTTTTAGGCCAAATCGGCACCCTAGAGGGATATTTTAGTCTATTAAAATTTTTGGAAAAATAAACCCACGAAAATTAGTGTATTATTGTGACACCCCGCCTAAGTAAATACCGGGTGATCACTCCTTTATTAAATTAAAATTAAGGTGAACAGTTGGTTCATTCTTAGCATCACTGTCGAAAAATAACTTTTCCAATTTAAACACCGTAAATAATTAAGCTAAGTGTCAAAACCATTTTAGACATAACTTTCCAAATTTTATTTTATAAACCAAGATTTAAAACTTGCATAATTAACAATTAAGTAGTCACACCACAACTATCCTGGAACATACAATCCAAATATTCAAACATTCAACTAAATGAATCCAACATTTAATATTTAACTGAAAACATACTGACAGTAATAAATCCCAAGGAGTAAAAATACTGGAAATAAATGAATCACAATGTCCGCTAAATAACTGAATAATGGAAAGGGCGACACATGCCCAACTGAATAAGTAATACTAGAAGTGGAATCAAGAAATGAGGTCGTCTAAGCAAGAGACCTGCAACTCCCACCGAAGCTGCAGCGCGTTCCTTCCAAAGGATCCTATGCAAGACGCCCATGTGGCTGGGCACCTGTAATATATACATATATATACAAGAGACAAGAGAAAATGGAAATGGGTCAGAGCCTGATTTGTAAAAATAATTTAAAATTTGTTTAGCAAGTATTTAAAATGTTTACAGGCCAATTCAACAACATATTAGTGCGGCACTCTCTTGAGAATTTCTCACCTCTCTTCTAATGTGCACGCCTATCGTACTAATCTCCCCAATGGTTTATCTTATCTTGTCTTAGGTCTCTCGTAAGACTTAAACTGAACAATTCAACCGTTTAAGAAGTAAATTTCATTTAATAACAAAGTTCTTATTTTTAACTTTATTTGTGAAAAAAGTTTCCTAGTAATATACTATACTTTCAAAACACGTATTTCCCAATTGAAATCATTATTCATTTCTTACTTACCATAAACACAGTAGGTAGTTTCCATATTTCAGAATTTAATATATGTAATATATATATATATATATATATATATATATATTAAATACTCATGTAATATATATATTCTAACAGCACCCCACATAATAATTATGGTGCGGGCATACTCTGCTATCCAGTCCCCGTATCACTCATACTAAGGGAAATACAAGTCCGGAATCACTCTCGAACTGTATTGAAACAAAACATAAACAATATTGAGGCGAAGCATAGTCTCCAAGTTCAAGAGGTCAGTACATACCCTCACGTCTCTTAGGACCGTCCGACTATCGATCCGATAGCCCGTACCTAGGATTCCTATCTTCCAGGGTACGAATCAATATCCCCCATGAAGGCCCATTTGAGATAAGACCATCCCAGCGTGGTAACTTCAAGGATAGCAAGTAGCGTGGGCATGATTTTTACACCTATATAGTATATGCATAATCACAGTCATATAAATATACTACTATTACCATATCAACTTTAGGTACATCTCATAACCCATAATAACATTACAATCGAATGAACCAAAACATATGGAAAATACCTCTCGTTCTGGCTGCCTTAGTTTCTTGGGAAGATTGGGGTCATCATCTGGATCATCTTCATGATTTCTCTTCTTTTTCTCCTCTGTTCGACGAGGAGATCTAGACCTCTCTCTAGTTCGATCATTATTTCTTCTTTCCCCTCCCCGATCAACATACTTTGCTAGCTTTCCTCTTCGGATGAGTGTTTCAATCTCGTTCTGAAGAGCTATGCAATTTTTGGTCATATGACCATGATCCTTATGAAACTCGCAATATTTATCCCTGTTCCTCGTATCAGGGTCTGACCTCAGTTTCTTCGGCCACTTTACCTCCGCGCTATTCTTGATTTCTTCCAAGGCATGATTAATACCCATTTTCAAAGGGGTATAATTATCGAATTTCTTCAGGAATTCCCATGATGTTTTATTATTCTTGGAATGCTTGTCACCGCCATTGCCCTTATGCTCTTTCTTCTTGGATTTGTCGACTTCCACCTTGGTCTCCTTATCCATGTTCTTCTTCGCAGCCATAGCCTCCTCGGTATTCATGATTTTGGCCGCTTTTGCCATCAACTCTGACATAGTTGTAGGTGGATCTTTGGCCAAAGTGTAGTACAACTTGTTAGGCAACAACCCACTAATTAAGGCGGTGATTGCTGTCTTTTCTTCATAATCTATGACTTCTAGCTTCTCGTTATTGAAACGAGTTATGTAATCTCTAGTACTTTCGCCAGATTTTTGTCTAACACTTAACAAGTGTGCTACTCGTTTTACTGGTTTTGCCCCAAAACAGAAATTGCCAATGAACAACTCGGCCAACTAAAAGAAAGTTGAAATCTTTCCTCGAGGAAGATTGTTGTACCATATTTGGGCAGATCCAGTAAGAGTTCCATAGAATGCTCTACATCTCATCTCGTCGGGGACAACATAGATGTCGGCAGCAGCCTGATATTGCTCTATGTGTAGAACATGATCTGTCTTTCCATCATACTTGGGGGTCACCACGGGCGCTTTAAATTTCGACGGTGTAGGAAAATCCACAATGGCCTGTACAAAAGGTGTCCCTCGAACAAAAGTTCGTTGTAGGGGATTCTTTGCCTTAGCCATTTCTCCCAATCTATCCTCCAACCGCTGAATGGAACCTTTCCACGCATCATTTCCCTCCTCGGGCCTATTAGTTCGAGCAATTGATTGTTCTGAAGTAGCCTCCTGAGATCTATCTTGACGAGCAACTGGTCGTGATTATGCTGATCCTTCTCTTAGATCTGATGGTTGTCGAAAACTCCTCGACATGGTCTTAGGTGGACTCCTATTCCTCCTAGGGCCTAATCGACTGAAAGGAGACACCCAACTCAGTCTTTCTAAGGCACTGGGTCTTTCTGGAGAGAGAGTGATACGTTGATCAGTATCTGTAGCCCTTATTGACGAAGTTCGCCCAGGTTGATAAGAAAAATCATCAGATTCCTCATTACGATATGACTCAGTACGCCTGGATCGTGAAGGAAGTAAATAAGTTTGCCTCTAACCACTTCGCTGTCCTGAACATGCAGGTGCACCGCCATGAATGCTATGTATGAGTTGCCTCATTGTTTCCTGTATGGCGGTTTGTCCTTGAGCCAGATTCATTATAATTCCAGCCAGATCTGGAGGTGCAGAGGGATTTGGAGGATTTCCATCATTTCCAGCGTTTCGATTGTTGGATTCCGGGTTATCTTCCTGTGACACCCCGACTAATTAAATACCGGGTAGCTACTCCTTTATTAAATTAATACAAAATGCCAAGTTGGTCCAGTTAATAGCATCACTGTCGAAAACATTTTGATAATTACTAACCACCTAGTATTTAAAAAGTAAGTTGCCAAATTTTAAGTTAAGTCTGGTTAACATGCAATAAAAGAATAATGAGAACATTAATCCATTCACCATAACTAAGTAATGAAATAACCAACAATAATAAATAGAAGTCCGGAGGAAAACTCCTCACTACAATCCCACAACTGAAGAATGAAATAACAAGTCTGAATCCTGAATAATTACATGCCAAAAGTCTGAATAACTGAAATAAAAGAAATGTCTAAAAGGAATGGGCGACATGCCCTACAACTGATAAATGTGGAGTATAGAGTCAAAATAGATGAAGCGTCTATAATCAATGTCATGTAACTTCCACAAACAGCTACAGCTCGTCACCTGAATGAAAATCCTAAGCATGGTGTCCTTGTGGCTGGGCACCTAAAATGGTTTTTACAAAAAAATAGATTTGAAAGCAAATGGGTCAGAGCCCGAAAGTGGAAATCATTTTAAAAACTATAAGTGTTTTAATAACATTAAAACAATAATGCAAAGTACATGTTAGGACGTGCTCTCACATGAAATACTCACCTCTCGTCTAACTGTGCACTCCTAACGTTCCTGTACCCGTTCATGTGTTAACTCATAACTATCTAGTCAAAAGAGTTCCTAACACTTCTACCCGGTTCACATTTTAAATCCCAATCTGAACAATTAAATAGAGAGTTCTACTTTAATTCTCGGATTCCCAATTATTAACAAAAACCATTTATTGATTTCAGTCCCCTGTTTATCTTTTCACAACGTGATAATGGATATACACACAATTTATCATAGCAAATTCCTTTCATTTAACCGTATATTATTCACATTATCAATATACAATATAAGCACCCAAAGGCTAAGCTGCGGTGCACACATACTCTGCTATCAATCCCGGTACATCACGTACATAAGGATCACGCATTCCGAATCTCTCAGGAATCGTTCCGATAACAACATCACAAATAATGGAGGCGAACACAGTCACATCACATGGGTCACGCACATACCTGTGCTCCCATGATCAGCAGACTTATTAACATCCCAATAAGTCCTTCTCTGACCTATGTTCATCGAGGTAACCAATCTAAATCCGGGCAACACAAGGATAAGAAGTCCCTAAGCGAACGTAAACCTCCCGTGATAGCAAGTATGGTAGGTATGTCATACACATAAAATTATATACTAAGCATTCACACATCTTAGATATCTCGATATTAATCAAGGTATACTCTACATCTTTATACCATTATTCCAAATTCATATATTTCAAGTCTCCCGATAATATAAAAGTTAAACTATCGACACGTCTCACGTCGTAGTTTCTTAAACTTAAAACCTATCTCAAGTAAGCTCCTATTATTCCCACCTATAACATCTTTATTCCTAAGGTCTTTACTTCTGCCCCAAACCTCATTTCATCAAATTATGCAAATTTACACTATTAACCCAAATATTATCTCACTTATCGAATTTCAATAATTTAGAATAATTCCTCAAATTGAATTCCTATTAAGGTCCAATATCATAATCATGCCTACTGGTCTCCTTTAAGATTAAGGGTGTTCATAAGGTCTCAAATATTATTATCCAAGAGTTACCACCATTAAAATTTAAATTAGGGAAAACTTTACTCATTCTGGGAAGGTCGATCGATCGACCTTTTCCTTCGATCGATCGATGATGGTCGATCGATCGACTGATGAACATCGATCGATCGAACGTATCAGGTATGGCTACGGACTGCTTCGTTTTGCAGTTACCAATTCGTCCCAAAACACCATTTACCAGCATGAAACTCTAAAACAAGGTTACAATATCATCATACTATCATCCTACAACAATATTAACATTCTAAAACTCATAATTCATCATTCAAAGGCTGTGATTAGATTAAGACTTCATCAAAATTCCAGATTTCTTCTTCATTCAAGAACATTAATAAACTTCTTCTAAAATCCATTTTTACATCATCAATGGTTCTGTTTTGAACACCTAATTCGTCCAGAATATTACTACATGCAATACCTAACATAATTTACAGCTTTTAACTTCCAATTCATGGGTCTATATCATCTTCCAAGGTCAATTTCGAAAATTCCTAAACATGGAAAGCATAGCATTGAATTAATTGAAATTAAACCACTTGCCTTGATTCAATCTCTGATTTTGATGACGATTTGCAGAAGTTTCCTCTCTCTCTGTCTGCAGAATTCCCTTCTATCTCTCTTTCTCCAAGCTTTCCTCTCCAATGGCTATGGTGGCTAGGGTTTGATTTTTTTTTTTGGGGAAAGAAAATTAGAAACCTAATTCTAATAACCTACGTAGCCTATTGGGTTAACATGGGTTGGTTAGTGGATTAGTGGGTCAAATCCTCATCAGATATAATTTACTAATTTTCGTCACTTTTAATTTCCAAAAATACCAAATTACCAAAATACCCTTCATGTTGCCGGTATGGCCTAAAAATACCCCGGGACCCAAACTAAACCCCCGGCTAGTGTTTTCTGACTATCTCGACCCTTCCGGACGCGTTGGCGTACTCAAAACGACCATACGACTAATAGAATTTAAATTCACTTATATAATCAAAATAATTATATCCTGACGCGACTGTCACACGCGTCCCAATAAAATATCCAAATTGCCGTATATCAATCTCACGAAAAATTTCATAATTCAATATTCATATAACTTCATATATACTCAATATAGTCAAATACCAATTCACAACTCGCTAGTATTTTATCCGGATTAATTCCCAATTAATTCTCATTTAATTCAATTAATCCCAAAAATAAATATCACAGAAAATACGGGGTATTACATACTTCCCCCCTAATAACTGAATTTCGTCCCGAAATTCGGAACTAGAAAGTACCTGGTAAGAATAACTCTGCATAACGTTCGCGCATCTCATCCTCGCGCTCCCATGTGGACTCCTCGACATTATGATGTCGCCACTGAACACGCACTAACGGAACTATCTTGGACCGCAGTTTCCGCTCACTTCGGTCTAGAATAGTAATCGGCCCCTCTTCGTAGGAGCTATCCGACTGGAGATCGATGTCCTCCACAGCGATGTGAGAATGAGCCAAATTATCCCTAAGGTATTTCCTTAGCGAGGAGATATGAAACACATCGTGAATCCGATGCAATTGCTCCGGTAACCCAAGTCTATACGCAACCGGTCCGATCCACTCAATAATAGGAAATGGTCCCACATATCTTGGTGCCAACTTCCCTTTCTTCCCGAAACGAATAATCCCCTTCATAGGAGATACTCTGAGCAAAACTTGGTCCCCCACTTGGAACTCCCTGAAGAACCTCTTCGCATCAGCCTAGCTCTTCTGCCCATCCTGAGCTACCCGAATGCGACTCCGAATCAATTCTATCCTCGCCGAAGTATCCTGAATCACTTCCGGCCCAAGTAGTTTGTTGTCCCCCACCTCCAACCAACATGACGGGGAATGACAAGGTCTACCGTACAACGCCTCAAATGGAGCCATGCCAATAGTGAACTGGTAGGAGTTTTTGTAAGCAAACTCTACCAGCGGAAGATACTGCTCCCATCCACCCCAAAAATCAATGATACTCATCCGTAGCATGTCCTCCAACATCTGATATGTACGCTCAGTTTGCCCATCGTTCTGCGGGTGATACGCCGTACTCAACCGCAATTCCGTGCCCATGGCCTCCTGAAAACTCTCCCAAAACCGTGAAACAAATATCTTGTCTCGGTCAGACACGATATTTAGGGGCACACCGTGAAGTCTCACTATCTCTGCAATAAAGAGCTGGGCATACTGTCCCGCAGTGTAGTCTGTCCTTACGGGTAGAAAATGAGCGACTTTGGTCAACCTGTCCACAATTACCCAATTGGAGTCGTGACCCCTCTGTGAGGTAGGCAATCCCGTGATAAAGTCCATGGATATGCTCTCCCACATCCACATCGGGATCTCCAACGGCTATAGCAGTCCTGCCGGTCTCTGATGATCCACTTTTACTAGCTGACAAGTGGCGCATTTAGAAACAAACTCTGCAATATCCCTCTTCATCCCGCTCCACCAATACTGACGTCTCATGTCTTGGTACATTTTGTCCCCACCGGGATGTACCGCGAACCGTGCGACTCGGACATCACCTCGTGCCGTAATTCCTCCCCTTCCGGAACTACTAACCTCCCATTGAAGCGTAATCCCCCGTCTGAGCTAACGGTATAGGACTCGGCTCCCTCTGCTAGTAATCGAACTATCTGCTCCTGACAGAACGAGTCATTAGCCTGCGCCCGTACTACCTTCGTGACAATCTGCGGTGTAACGGTCATCACAGACATGAATGATCGGGCCACTGCATCCTGGTGTCCCAATTCCTTCCACTTTGCCTTCCACACTTCCGCCACCTCATCTACAGGTCTACTGCTCAACGCGTCTGCTACCACGTTAGCCTTTCCCGGGTGATACTGAATATCGAACTGGTAGTCCTTCACAAACTCCAGCCACCTTCGCTGCCGCATATTCAACTCCTTCTGCGTGAATAGGTACTGTAGGGACTTGTGGTCTGTGAACAACCGAAATTTCTCCCCCAACAGGTAATGTCTCCATATCCGAAGAGCAAAAACAACTGCCGCCAACTCCAAGTCATGAGTGGGGTAATTCTTCTCATGAGGCTTTAGCTTACGGGAAGCATAAGCTATGGCCTGACTCTCCTGCTGCAATACACCTCCAAGTCCTTGCAAGGACGCATCGGTGTAAACTAAATACTCAACTCCCGGTCTTGGCAATGCTAACACAGGTGCTGAGGTCAGCTTATCCTTCAACTCATCGAATGCCAACTGACAGGCATCACTCCAAATGTACGGCACACCCTTACGAGTCAGATGTGTCAAAGGACCTGCTATCTTCGAGAATCCCTTGATGAACCTCCTGTAGTATCCTGCTAGACCCAAGAAACTACGAATCTCCGTTGGTGTCGTGGGCTGTCCCCACTCCCTCACCGCGGATACCTTCCCTTGATCAACAGATATCCCCCAGTCAGAAATAATGTGCCCTAAAAACTGAACCTCCTTCAGCCAAAACCCGCACTTCTCATACTTTGCATACAACTCGTTCTGACGTAGCGTCTGTAAAACTTGCCTCAAGTGCTCGGCGTGCTCCTCCTTTGTCTGGGAGTAAACCAGAATATCATAAATGAAAACAATGACAAACTGATTTAGGAAATCTCTGAATACCCTATTCATCAAGTCCATAAACACGGCTGGAGCATTGGTCAAGCCAAAAGGCATAACCCGAAACTCATAAGAACCATATCTCGATGAGAACGCAGTCTTCGAGACATCCTCCTCCCTGATACGCAACTGATGGTATCCCGATCTCAAATCAATCTTCGAGAAGAAAGAAGCTCCTCTCAACTGGTCGAATAAGTCATCAATTCAATGCAACGGATACTTATTCTGTATCGTGACCTTATTCAACTCTCGGTAGTCCACACACAATCTCAGTGAACCGTCCCTCTTCTTCATAAACAAAACTGGAGCGCCCCAAGGTGAGGTACTCTTGCGAATAAAGACCTGACCTAACAGCTGCTCTATCTGATCCCGTAACTCTCGCATCTCTGCCGGAGCCATACGGTACGGTGCTCGTGCTATAGGCCTCGTATCTGGCAATAGGTGTATAACAAAGTCTATCTCTCGACTGGGGGGTAGGCCTGGTATCTCCTGAAACACATCAGAATACTCCCTGACAACTGGAATCGAATCTAAAGGAATCACAACCTCCTTAGAGGTATCCTCCTCTATGTAATACAGATGAGCAGTCGAACCTCCCTCTGGGCGAGGCATCGCCACTACAAACATCTCTTGCCCCGGAATGGCAAAAATAATGCTCCCGCTGAAGCAATCAATCATGGCCCTATAAGCTACGAGCCAATCCATACCGATAATCACATCGTGAACATGCATATCTAATACCAACATATCTGCAGGTAATATCAGACTACCAATCTCTACCCCCACTCCCCGGCATATAAAGAATATAAGTGACCCATTCCCCAATGGTGAGTCGACACACGTCACTGTGCTTTCGCTGTGGCTAACAACCCTAAAGCCTTCGCGAAATGTGTAGCTATAAAACAATGTGTAGCCTCCGTATCAAACAATACCCGACCCATAGTGCCATGGATAGGAAACGTACCCTCAATCGCAGGCGGTGCCTGTGGAACTGCTGCCTGGTGGACGTTATAGACACGTCCATACTGTAGCTGCCCCTGCTGAGCTGGGACTGCTGGAATGGGTGGCAATGCTGCCATCTATGGCGGTGCGGGGAGACCGGCGGGAAACATAGGCCTCTGTGGCGCCTAGCGAGCACCCTGCTGCTGCTGCTGTGGGGCCCTGCCCCTATCAGGACAATCCTGTCGTTTATGGCCAGTCTTGCCACAAACAAAACACTTCCCTGGGAAGTTCCCTCCTCTCTGCCCCTGCTATCCCCGGCCTTGGTGGCCGTTACCGTTCCTCCCTTGGCCCTGCTGGCCCTGCTGAAACTGCTGCCCATTCTGCCCATTCTGCCCCTGTTGGCCCTGATGGCCGTTTGGACCCTGATGGCCCTGACGGAAACCTCCCTGTCCGTGCCTATAATTCCCTAATCTGAACCTCTTCTGATCCCCCTGCTGGGAACCCTGCTCACCCTGTCTCTGCCCCTGAACAGATTGTGCCCCACTGGCACCATGTCCTCCAGTCCTGCCCTGATGGCTGGACTCTCCCGATCGTTTGCCCTCAGTCATGTGAAAGCGATGATCCTGGGAATGGAGCAATGCAGCGTTAACCACATCAGAATAAGTGGCCAACGAAAGGTTCCCTAACAGATGCTGAAGGATCCTCCATGTCAACCCGTCGGTGAATTTCTCAATCTTCTTCTTTTCTGTCGGTATCTCATCCGGAACGATATTCAACAGATTCGTTAACTCGGCCTCATACTCGGCCACGGTCTTACCCTCTTGCTTCAGATTCATCAGTTTCCTCCTCATTTCCGTGTGAACAGCTGACGGAAAGTACTTGCGGTCGAACCGCACCCAAAAGTCCTGAATAGTGAGAGTATCCCTCTCCTCCACGGTGGTAATAGACTCCCACCACTGCAGTGCAGATCCAAGTAGCTTGAAAGTAGCTAGCACCTGCTTCTGAACATCCGTGCACTCGTACATCCTCAAGTGCCTCTGCATATCCTTCCTCCACTGGCTCGAGACTACCACATCTGAGCTACCTGCAAACTCTGGCGGATGCGCTTTCGGAAAAGCATCACGTACACGTTCCCAAGCAGACGGGAATGCATTTGCATGTACTGGCGCGGCAACCGACGCCTGAGGTGGTGCCTGCTGAACTACGGCAATTCCGGCATTTACCGCTTGGGCTACGATAGCTGCAACCTCAGCGGCGTTCATCATACCCTGAACTGGAGCGGGCTGGGGTTCGGGCGTTGCATCCCTGGGAACTCGTCGGGCACGTCGTGGAGGCATCTGAAATAAGAATGAAGTTTATAAGTTCGCAGTTATAAACTTAAAATAGCTGGAGAACGTAGCATACACAAAAAGAGTACAACAGTCCTAAAATATAGGGCTCTATATCAAAGAAAACTTAGCGGAAACATAATAGTCGTACAGATCCTAAAGGACACTAGAACCTGGCTCTGATACCACCTGTGACACCCCGACTAATTAAATACCGGGTAGCTACTCCTTTATTAAATTAATACAAAATGCCAAGTTGGTCCAGTTAATAGCATCACTGTCGAAAACATTTTGATAATTACTAACCACCTAGTATTTAAAAAGTAAGTTGTCAAATTTTAAGTTAAGTCTGGTTAACATGCAATAAAAGAATAATGAGAACATTAATCCATTCACCATAACTAAGTAATGAAATAACCAACAATAATAAATAGAAGTCCGGAGGAAAACTCCTCACTACAATCCCACAACTGAAGAATGAAATAACAAGTCTGAATCCTGGATAATTACATGCCAAAAGTCTGAATAACTGAAATAAAAGAAATGTCTAAAAGGAATGGGCGACATGCCCTACAACTGATAAATGTGGAGTATAGAGTCAAAATAGATGAAGCGTCTATAATCAATGTCCTGTAACTTCCACAAACAGCTACAGCTCGTCACCTGAATGAAAATCCTAAGCATGGTGTCCTTGTGGCTGGGCACCTAAAATGGTTTTTACAAAAAAATAGATTTGAAAGCAAATGGGTCAGAGCCCGAAAGTGGAAATCATTTTAAAAACTGCAAGTGTTTTAATAACATTAAAACAATAATGCAAAGTACATGTTAGGACGTGCTCTCACATGAAATACTCACCTCTCGTCTAACTGTGCACTCCTAACGTTCCTGTACCCGTTCATGTGTTAACTCATAACTATCTAGTCAAAAGAGTTCCTAACACTTCTACCCGGTTCACATTTTAAATCCCAATCTGAACAATTAAATAGAGAGTTCTACTTTAATTCTCGGATTCCCAATTATTAACAAAAACCATTTATTGATTTCAGTCCCCTGTTTATCTTTTCACAACGTGATAATGGATATACACACAATTTATCATAGCAAATTCCTTTCATTTAACCGTATATTATTCACATTATCAATATACAATATAAGCACCCAAAGGCTAAGCTGCGGTGCACACATACTCTGCTATCAATCCCGGTACATCACGTACATAAGGATCACGCATTCCGAATCTCTCAGGAATCGTTCCGATAACAACATCACAAATAATGGAGGCGAACACAGTCACATCACATGGGTCACGCACATACCTGCGCTCCCACGATCAGCAGACTTATTAACATCCCAATAAGTCCTTCTCTGACCTATGTTCATCGAGGTAACCAATCTAAATCCGGGCAACACAAGGATAAGAAGGCCCTAAGCGAACGTAAACCTCCCGTGATAGCAAGTATGGTAGGTATGTCATACACATAAAATTATATACTAAGCATTCACACATCTTAGATATCTCGATATTAATCAAGGTATACTCTACATCTTTATACCATTATTCCAAATTCATATATTTCAAGTCTCCCGATAATATAAAAGTTAAACTGTCGACACGTCTCACGTCGTAGTTTCTTAAACTTAAAACCTATCTCAAGTAAGCTCCTATTATTCCCACCTATAACATCTTTATTCCTAAGGTCTTTACTTCTGCCCCAAACCTCATTTCATCAAATTATGCAAATTTACACTATTAACCCAAATATTATCTCACTTATCGAATTTCAATAATTTAGAATAATTCCTCAAATTGAATTCCTATTAAGGTCCAATATCATAATCATGCCTACTGGTCTCCTTTAAGATTAAGGGTGTTCATAAGGTCTCAAATATTATTATCCAAGAGTTACCACCATTAAAATTTAAATTAGGGAAAACTTTACTCATTCTGGGAAGGTCGATCGATCGACCTTTTCCTTCGATCGATCGATGATGGTCGATCGATCGACTGATGAACATCGATCGATCGAACGTATCAGGTATGGCTACGGACTGCTTCGTTTTGCAGTTACCAATTCGTCCCAAAACACCATTTACCAGCATGAAACTCTAAAACAAGGTTACAATATCATCATACTATCATCCTACAACAATATTAACATTCTAAAACTCATAATTCATCATTCAAAGGTTGTGATTAGATTAAGACTTCATCAAAATTCCAGATTTCTTCTTCATTCAAGAACATCAATAAACTTCTTCTAAAATCCATTTTTAGATCATCAATGGTTCTGTTTTGAACACCTAATTCGTCCAGAATATTACTACATGCAATACCTAACATAATTTACAGCTTTTAACTTCCAATTCATGGGTCTATATCATCTTCCAAGGTCAATTTCGAAAATTCCTAAACATGGAAAGCATAGCATTGAATTAATTGAAATTAAACCACTTGCCTTGATTCAATCTCTGATTTTGATGACGATTTGCAGAAGTTTCCTCTCTCTCTGTCTGCAGAATTCCCTTCTATCTCTCTTTCTCCAAGCTTTCCTCTCCAATGGCTATGGTGGCTAGGGTTTGATTTTTTTTTTGGGGGAAAGAAAATTAGAAACCTAATTCTAATAACCTACGTAGCCTATTGGGTTAACATGGGTTGGTTAGTGGATTAGTGGGTCAAATCCTCATCAGATATAATTTACTAATTTTCGTCACTTTTAATTTCCAAAAATACCAAATTACCAAAATACCCTTCATGTTGCCGGTATGGCCTAAAAATACCCCGGGACCCAAACTAAACCCCCGGCTAGTGTTTTCTGACTATCTCGACCCTTCCGGACGCGTTGGCGTACTCAAAACGACCATACGACTAATAGAATTTAAATTCACTTATATAATCAAAATAATTATATCCTGAAGCGACTGTCACACGCGTCCCAATAAAATATCCAAATTGCCGTATATCAATCTCACGACAAATTTCATAATTCAATATTCATATAACTTCATATATACTCAATATAGTCAAATACCAACTCACAACTCGCTAGTATTTTATCCGGATTAATTCCCAATTAATTCTCATTTAATTCAATTAATCCCAAAAATAAATATCACAGAAAATACGGGGTATTACACTGCCATTGATGATGAATGATTTTCGGTGAAAAACGATAATAACAATCGTTTCCCACAGACGGCGCCAATCTGTTGATGTAAAAAATTAGATTACTGTAATTATTCAATCACAGATAAATAAATGAGACAAAAGATTTTAAAGTAGTTCATCCTTATTTGAATGGCCTACATCCACTGTTATGTTATTGCTGAGTGTTTGGGAATTCTCGATTACAAGTGCTATCAAGAAATTCCGGTCCCTTTGAATGAGGGTGATACAAGGTATTTATAGCCCTTAGGCTGTACATGAAAGGGTGATACATTAAATGATATACATATGAAAGGGTAACTCATTTAATGCTCTTCAAGCGTGTGCGTCAAGATGATAAGCATTCAATGAATAGTTGAACTGTTGATTATCTGGCAATCAATGCTATGGTCGAGATGCAGCTCGAACCGCCTTAGTTGCTCATCATTCAAGAGTTCCTCGGAGCATTGGAGTTCCTCGGAGGGCTGGTGTTCCTCGGAAGACTGGTGTTCCTCGAAGTACACCTGTTGCTCGGAGTGAGTATATTGGCCGGGGGAATGATCTTCCTCGTTGCTATTGTGCCACGTAGATTGACACGTGTCTTCTTATTATTCGTCCACATCAGCATACTAATTTTGGTATCAACACTTGGGAAGAGAAAAGCTTGCTTGGAAAGGAGGAGAACTAAAGACCAAAGGTCACCACCACCAACCACCACCGAAAGTGGCCGGAAAAAGGGAGAACCACCTATGTTATTCAACCCCAAAGGATTAGATCTTCATTAAAGGCAAGTGTTTGATATTTTCAACTTAAGTTCGTATATTGTCCATGTTAGAATAATTATGAAAAGAGATGATTTTTCATGTTTGGAAGATAAAAATGGAGTAGTAATGGATTTCTGGAAGTATGAAATATATAGGAATTAAACTCATGTTGTAGGTAGTTAGTAATCCAAGAAATATTCATCAATCTGTGGAAGAAATTCTGAAAATCATTTTGTGTTCTTGAAGATAATATGTTGATAATTTTTTGGAAAAAGAGGCAAAAACGAGTGGAATGAGAAGAGCCAATTTGGAATGTTTAGATCTCTTTTTCGAGTGCATTTGGATGAGATTTAAGAAAAACTCAAAACACATACCTGACTCAATTTTTCATGTAGAATCCAAATCTGAAGTCGGATTGATGATTCGAATAATTTATAGATCTGATTTTTCTGAGTATTTAAAATATGAGAATTCATGATGTTGTTTCTTTTTAATGATGGTTCTTATCCCAAAACTTTTGTGGATCTTTGGTGATTATTAATTGGATATTATGGGACTTAGAAAATATCAGTAGACCCTTGATAAGATTTGAATTAATTTGATTGGGATTTAAATTGATTAGAATGATGATAATTAAATTAAAGAAATTTCGGTTGCTAGATTCATTTGTTGGATTATAATTGGTTTGCTTGAGGATTAAGGATAGGTCCAGTAGTGGTGATTGAATGTAACACTTGGGTAGCCTTAGGATTACAATATGAACATCAAGGACTGAGTTTAAGCTTATTATTGATTGTGCAAGGACTAAGTGTAATACGAGCGCTTAGCAGTATGACTCCTGGATAGAGATGGGAGTTTAGAACACATTTGGTTGAAAGAGGGTATGAGGTTATCCCAATCACGTATTTAAAGTTGACGGACCTCCTCGATCGACAAAGTTAAGTAGTAGTGTATTGGAGGGGGTTCCTTGTTTGTATTTCGCTTTGCGAGACGCTCCGCGCATGAACCTTAACGACGTTGGGAGTGGAGAGATGTTATAGGATGCGAGGATAATTAATTTATGAAGTAAAGATATGATATTTTAAGATGTGGAATTTAAAAGAGATATAATGCTACGTATGGGAATTATCTTAGGGTAGTGATATTACCTTATTGATATTATATTACAGGTATGATAATACCTATTTGATTGATTGATGATTTATGTGTATGACATACCTAGCTTACTTGCTATTGGTGGGAGGTTTGCGTATGAGGGCAGTCATATCCTGATGAATCCATGGGATCTTTGATTTGTCGCTCGAGAACATAGGTCTATGAAAGACTTATCGGGGAGTTGATAAGTCCGCTGACTGTGGGTACGTAGGTATGTGTGTGACCCATGGATACAAGAACTATGTTTGCCTCCAATGTTTTTGTTGTTGTTTATGGTTCGAGGAATCCTTACCGAACCTTTTGTCCACTATTTGGCGACCAGCGATGATGGGACATGATAGCAGAGTAATGCATTGCACCGCAGCTGTGACTCGGGGTGCCATATTATATATATATATATATATATATATATATATATATATATAATGAATTAAATGATTGAATGGTTATATTGTGGTTAAGTCATCTACTGTGTGATAATTGTAGAAAAAGGAGAATTGAGAAAAGAATGGAATTAAGTTAATGAATGTTTATTCTTATAGAATTGAAAAGCTTAATTCATATTAATGAGAAATGATTCATGTTAATGAGCAACGATTCATATAAATGAAAAATGTATAAGAATGATTATATAACGTATGGTATGGGAGATACGGGGTTATGATATGAGAATGGAATTATATTATGGAATTGTTAAAGAGGAATCATTAACTAGGAGGTTAATAGGAAACGTTAAGTGTGCACTCTAGTTGAGAGGTGAGAATAGCAAGTGAGAGTTGGATCTAACATGTACATAATTAATGCTTTATTGCACTTGTTAAATACTTGCTGTTTTAAAAATCATTTACACAATCGGGCTCTGACCCGTTTCCTTGCATATTTTCGTTTCTATTGTATCTTCTATATCAGGTGTCCAGCAGCAGGGACGCCAACCTTAGCGGATTATGACAGGCTATGGATTTATGGAGTTTTGCTTAAACGCCTATCATCTTTTTGATTCACAGTATTCTTAGTCAGGGCATGTCGCCCAAAGGATTCAGTTATCTCTGTTCTATCGGGGTCAAATACTATTGTATTCGTGTCTTTTAATACATTTAACATTGTTGGGATTACTGTAATGAATTAATATTATGTGGGAATTTTTATTCCAAATGCTTTTAAATTCTTTGATGTTATCTATTTGGTTATCAGTGTTGTAGAATTAAATGTGTTGTGTTATTCTTAAACTAGAAATGAATTTTGTTGAATTAAAGTTTGGAAAGTTTTTAACACTAGCTTAATTGGGTATTGGGTGAGTTTTAAATGTTTTTCGACAGTGATGCTAAGAATGAGACAACTGTATATTCTGTTTTAATTTGGTATGGGACTAGCCACCCGGTATTTAATTAGGCGGGGTGTTACAAAGATCACATACGAACCTGGGCTTGTAACCACTATAGGCTATTCGATCACCTAGTTGTAGTTCTTTAATTCTTTATTTCCTTTTAGCACATATCTTTACTACCATGTAAACATGTGAACCTGTGTTTACACCTACTATGATCATTTTACCACCCAGAAGTTATCTCTTATATCCTTAAGCATTCGCCTGTTAGATTCTTTTATTCATTTTGTGCTATGGGATTAAAAATTTATTTTGTTAAATGATTTCCATTTTAAACCCGATATATCACATGCAAATAAAATTATTAATCTTCTATCTTGTCCCAGAATCTACCAATTCAATATCTTTCCATTTATTACCTTTTATATCTTGTACCTAACCGTATCCCATTTATTTTTACGATCTTTCTCTACTTTCCAAAAATGCCTCAACCATTGCTTCTCGGACCAGCAGTTTTGGGTATAAGATGAAGCCACACCCTAGGGATCCGGGAACTTCTTAAATTTTTTTTGTACTCTTTTATGAAAACTCTTTCAGGTTTTATTAAATTTTTTTCATGAGTTCCAACCGACGTCTTTATCAAAATACTCGACATACACTCGTCATTATTACTTGCACAAATTCATCATTTAGCTAATTTTTACTGTCACACCCCAAACCCAATATCCATACTAATCATTTGTTATTAGAATAATTGGATAATAATCTTGAGCCCATTGAAAATTTAATTCCTTTATCAATATTTTTTTTTTTGCATAATGAACATAATATTGTTCTTGTGCCATAACGAAGTCAACATCATAGTCATAATTAGAGATTATACAATACTACGATTAACTATGATCAACTCAATCCATACTAAATCAATATATACAAAGTGTGAGTATATCAAAATCTTCAGTGTGACAACGATAAAATCTCCATACTTAAACCCCCAGCTCTTCTAACGGTGCAACTCTCAAAGTTACCGGTCATATGTTATCCTATTTGGCAGCGTACAAACCTGAAATTGTTAAAATATAAACCGTAAGCATTAATCTTAGTGAGTTATTCCTTCCCTGCAACAGAATAACAATTCTATATCGAATATGTGGATATAAAATCCGAACAATCCTGTCCAATGGCAATAATAAATCATGGATCATAAGATCCAAATAATTCTTCCCATTGGCAATAAAAAATCCTGGATATTTAGATATCCAAACAAATACTGAATACCGAAGTATTACAACCAATCCTGGAACATAAGACCCAAATAATTCTGCCCATTGGCAATAACAAATCCTAGATATTTAGATATACAAACAAATCCTGAATACCGAAGTATTCAAACCAATCCTGGATCATGAGACCCAAAAAAATCCTGGATATTTTAATATCCAAACAAATCCTGAATACCGAAGTATTCAAACAAATCCTCTCTTAGAGCTATATTCATATTTATATATGAAACAAATCATAAGTACACTCACCTTGACAGTTTAACTGGCTTTTCCCTTGCCTTTATCCGGTACTTGTTCACTGAGCTCTTCTTCCCTTCCTATCATTCTTACAATATTAGTATCATCATAAGAATATTAATAGTCCAAAGAATAACTTCAATCATAACTCAATTCATAAGCATCATATTATTCAATTCAAATCATTCATTAAAATGAAGTCCCATCTAGACTCAGGTTCTGTTATCTAACATATTCAAATTACAGCCCAAACCCTTTTTAATTATTCTTGGTAATCCAATCCTTATTATATCATGTTTTCAAAACAAAAGACGGCACATGATTCCGAGTTTCCTAGAGCAAAATAAGCATATTTCTTCACTATATAGAAAATTTGCCCTATAGGCTCTTTTATCGTTCATCCAACTTCCAGGAATTTCCATAATTTTTCTACATCATAAACTTATATGATATTCAACCTAACATCAGTAAACATATTGAACAATACAAGATTAAAATTTCATAATTTTCAGAGTTTATTTTCTATGTCGAGCTGAAAGAGTTGGCGCTTGCGTTCAATTAAGAAATAATATAATAAACACCTTTTTAACCCAATTTAACCCTAAGCATGCAACTAGGTGTGATTGAAACAATATGAAATCATGCAAGAATTATTCAACACACAAAGTTTAAGGAAAAATCCCCCACAGGGGCAAAACCATTTGTATATCACTATAATTTGTAAGAGAAACGGCTTACAATCGGATTACACTGAAATACAAGATTTTTGACTAAGAATTACCCTTAGGTATCGGATTCTGTAGTCGCGGCTGGAATATCCCTTTCCAGTAGGGTTGGCGGCTGGAACTATCCCTGTCCAGTAGGGAAGCAATGAAGAGGAAGAAGCGGTCCACTTCACAAAGGGTTGAACAACAGCAATGGTGTTCTTGGGTTACCAAACTTTAATTCACATAGATATGGAAGATGTGTGAATCTAAAAACCTAGAATCATAGGACTCAATAGGTGAAGACTTTAGGGTTGATATGCTCTGATAATCGTGGAAAAGTCTTAAGAAAACCAACTACTGATCGTGGTTTAAATAAGGAGTCAAAACCCTAAAAAATCTGCTACACGATCTGGCAGAATTTATCCTCGTCGGATCGGTCCGGTCATTTAGGCGGATCAGTCCGGTTAACTCGGATCGGTTCTTTTTATGAAACCGGATCCATCTGGTTGGCATCAAATCGGTTCGGTACTTTAGGCTTCATCGGTTTGCTATGGATCAGGTGGCTACTGGAGTCTGACAAAGCGGATCGGTCCGGTAGATGGTCGAATCGGTACGATAAGCCGGATCGGTTCTTTTTCTGAACCTGATCGGTCCGGCCAGGTCTGATTCCCAAATTCCTTCTTCTTTTGATCTTCGGATTTCGTTGAAGACGATGTGATCTTTTCAACCATCAATCTTGTAACGGCGTATGAAATAACATATACATAAAGATGGACAAATTGTCCTTACAAATCTCCCCCTATGTCTATGCCGGAACAAACATAAAAAATCCGAATTATCAAGTATGAACAATGCCTATACAAATCTACCCTTCCATGAACCCAAAACTGAAAGAGGTACATATGACTAAGACTGCATCGTTTGTTCGTCAATTCTTCAGAAATCTTTACGCTTTTCTCATTAGGGTGTGCAACATGGGATTATCAACAGATGTACCTACACACATGAGATAAAGCAAATACCAAGTGACGTATCGAGTTTGAAATGAGATAAACAAAAACATATATATCAATTTCAAAACTCCCCATAGTCAGATAATTCATTCTCCCCCTTTTTATGATGTCCCCAAATAGACAAATGAGAGAAATAAATCAAGCAATCAAGTACCGGGGTGACACAAGGCATAAAATCACACCATGAATGAACATAAAACAACCAAGTCGGTGATGGCGTAAATGAATGGGTGTGATCAAAATTCGATAGGAAAATCAATGCATACAAACATGACATATGTGCACGATGAATATTGGATATTCCTAACGAATGAACTCAAATGCTTCCTTTGGTGTAAAAGAGTGACAGTATAAGATATTGACTATATAAAATCTACAAATCGAAGCTGAAAGTGATTTCTACACCAATAACGTCCAAAATTTTTTGCATGCTGTTTCAGGACTTTCAAGGAAGTGCAAACCCGTTTTTCTCATTCTCCAACCAAACTCCCTCAGATTTATATTTTTAATAGAGGTATACTAAATTCTCAAACTTTGGAGAATTGATGGTGAAAACCTAAATGGCCCATATATGGCATGAATTTCTTTTTATTGCCTTTAAATTTTTTCGGGCTCTTTTAACCTCTTAGGACCTCGGATATTAAAATTCCTCCATTTTTAGGTCCTTTTAAATGGTGACTTTTGCGCAAAGGATAAAGAATCAACTTTCACAGCCCCTCCCCGTTTTTTTTTCAATTTAACACACAGTCTCACCAAAACGGTTTTCACATGCATTCCAATCTTATCAAGTTTTATCGCATTTTATACATTGTATAGACAGGATTGAGATGGAAACACTCAAGCCAACATGAGATTAACAAGTGCAACAATCAAATATAGTCGTGCATGTGTGCAATAAAGGATATAGGAGTCAAGCATGTAGGAAATATCACTAATTACATCTCAAGGACTCCAATCAATGCTAAGCACATGGATGAAATGATGTAGCCTCTCAAATCTCTATCAAACAGTCACATGGATAAATGGAATGAAGTTGTGACTTGGCTATCTTAAATGCTCATCCATAAAAGGCAAATCTCTTTTTGAATTTTTCAAAAATTTTATCAAAAAAAAATCTTTTTGTGTTTTTCTAAAAAGAAATTTTTTTTGTATTTTTCAAAGGATAATAAAGAATACATAAAAGCTGTACAACAAATCTATGGTACATATAAAACAGACTAGCAATAGGAAGCATATGATATGAACATTAAGGAGCATCCTATTCTAGACATAGACCAAACCCTCAGTCAATAGTGCAAATCCCCAAAGACTTCCTAAGACTCTCAAATCTCAGGGCATCTAAAGGTTTCATGAAAATATCGGCTAACTGAGGGTCGGTAGGAACAAAACTCAGGGATACGACTTTCTCTTCAACTAACTGACGAATAAAGTGTTCGCGTAACCTGATGTGCTTTGTGCGCGAATATTGGACAGGATTGCGGGATATGTGTATCGCGCTCGTGTTATCACAGGAAATGAACATGGTGTCCTGTGAAATCCCATAATCCTCCAACATTTGCTTCATCCACATGAGTTGCGTGCAACAACTCCCGGCGGCGATATACTCAGCCTCCGCAGTGGACAAAGAGATGGAGTTTTGCTTCTTGCTCAACCAAGAGACAAGAGCAGAACCAAAGTAGAAACACCCACCCGAAGTGCTCTTACATCCATCTACGTCCCCAGCCCAATCGGCATCCAAATAGGTGGACAAACGGTCATCGGTATCAAAGGAATACCAAATACCGTATGAGAGAGTCCCACTCACGTGTTTGATAATACGTTTTAGAGCGAGTAAGTGTGACTCTTTAGGAGACGCCTGATAACGCGCACCGACTCCAACACTAAAGGCAATGTCAGGACGACTAGCAGTCAAGTAGAGAAGACTACCTATCATACTCCGATACAAGGTTTGCTCTACGTCCTTGCCTGAAGTGTCCTTACTAAGCTTGGTAGAAGTACTCATAGGTGTACGTGCATTCTTAGCGGAGTCTAAACCAAATTTATTCACTAGGTCTCTAGCATACTTGGATTGGGAGAAGAACATCCCATCCTCTAGCTGACGAACCTGGAGACCAAGGAAGAATGTAAGCTCACCAACCATGCTCATCTCAAACTCACTTTTCATCTCCTCCTCAAAGTGGTGAGCATGCTGGGAGCATGTGGATCCAAAGACTATGTCGTCCACATGGACTTGGGCAACCAAAATAGCACCGTCATCTCTCCTGACGAACAACGTCATATCAACTCCCCCTCTCTTGAAACCACGGGCTAAGAGATAGGAAGTAAGCCTCTCGTACCAAGCACGAGGTGCTTGCTTCAAACCATACAAGGCTTTCCTCAGATAGTAGACGTGATCAGGGTGCTTAGGGTCTTCAAACCCTTTTGGTTGTTCCACATAAACCTCCTCCTGTAGAATGCCATTCAAAAAGGCACTCTTGACATCCATCTGATATAACTTGAAGTGCAGATGACATGCGATGGCGAGAAGTAAACGGACGGACTCAAGCCTCGCAACAGGAGCAAATGTCTCCCCAAAGTCTACACCCTCTATCTGTGTGTAGCCTTGAGCGACCAACCTAGCCTTATTTCTGGTTATGGTACCATTTTCATCCATTTTATTCTTGAAAATCCATCGGGTACCAATAACATTAGTATCACTAGGTCGGGGGACAAGTTCCCAGACATTGTTCTTCTTAAACTGAAGCAACTCATCCTGCATAGCAGATATCCAGTGTTCATCCTTGAGTGCTTCTTTATGGTTCTTGGGCTCGACTTTGGACGTGTAGCAAGGATGGCTAACAACGTTCTCTAGCTGAGCACGAGTCTTGACCCCTAGAGTGGGATCACCAACAATGGCTGAAGGATCATGACTCTTGCGAACCCAAGCAGGTGTGTCCCCTAACACAGGAATAGGGTCCACAGAGTGTGAGAGAGGAACAGGAAAATTACTGTCAGAAAAGTCCTCATCCTCACACTAAAGGTTGGGATCAATAACCGTCGGAGGTTCATCATCTTGCATAGTGACGTTTATTAATTCCATAACCTTAGAGCTTTTCAGGTTAAAAACCCGGTACGCTCTACTATTCGATGAATATCCTAGCAATATTCCCTCGTCGCTCCGAGAGTCAAACTTTCCTAATTGCTCTCTATCCCGTAGAATGTAGCATTTACTCCCAAAAACACGGAAATATGCCAAGTTGGGCTTCTTGTCAGTCCACAATTCATAAGGCGTCTTAAGTGTGTGTGGACGAAGATAAACCCTATTCACCGTGTGGCATGCAGTAGACACTGCCTCTGACCAAAATCTCCTAGAAACTTTACGACCTAGAAGCATAGATCTAGCCATCTCTTGGATCGTTCTATTCTTCCTCTCAATAATCCCATTTTGCCGAGGAGTTCTCACAGCAGAAAACTCATGTTTGATCCCGAGGCTATCACAGTACAAATCCACCTTTGCTTCCTTAAATTCAGTGCCGTTATCACTACGTATTCTGTTAATAGTGACACCGTGTTGATTTTGCAGGACACGGCACTTGGTCGTTAAAAATTCTACAGCATTAGATTTCTCTCTTAGAAAACCTACAATAGAGTATCTAGAGAAATCGTCTACCATCACGAGATTGTATCTCTTACCACCTAGACTCTCCGTGCGAGTAGGACCCATAAGATCCATGTGAATCAACTCAAGAGCACGGGAGGTGGTAATGGAATTCAACTTCCTATGAGGGCTACGGATTTGTTTTCCCAACTGACAGGGTCCACAAATCATGGAAGTTGGCTTTCCAAGAGATGGTACGCCACGTACTAGGTCCTTTTTGACTAAACGAGATAAGTATCTAACGTTCATATGACCTAGACGTTGGTGCCACAGATCCATAGGAGTGATCGTGGCGCTGTTGCAAACTAGTGAGGATGAGGGCTCAGTCCCATAGCAGTTATCCTCTGTCCTCACCCCTTGCACTAACAGTTTACCGGCTTGATTATAGACCTTACAAGATTCCCGGTCAAACTTTACTGCAAAGTCATCGTCGCACAGCTGGCTGATGCTAAGAAGGTTTGCTTTCAAACCTTTGACGTACAGCACGTTCTCTAGCTTTGGAAATCCTCGTAACTCTACTGTACCTCATCCCACTATGCTAGATTTGCTACCATCTCCAAAAGTGACTCTCCCATCATTATAATCCTCAAGATGGGTAAAATATGAGGAATCACCTGTCATGTGTCTGGAGCATCCACTGTCAAAATACCACTGAGAGATATTATGTGCTTTGAGAGCGACATGGACAACAAGGGCCTTTTTCTCTTTCTTAGGAACCCAAGAGTAGGTACCTTTTTGTATTCCCTTGTTGTTGTTGGTTTTAGCCGGAATGCGGGGTGCATTCATTGATGGTAAGGTCATCCGTCAGAATTCCTCCATCAAACTCTGTGATGTGGCGGCTAGAAACTCAACACGCTCTCTCAGACTGACAAACTCATCAGTCTGATGTGGTGGAGCAAACATACGTCGTGTCCGACCCAACTTATAGCAATCATCCCTAAGGTGTCCATTTCTTTTGCAATGGGAGCAAAAGAGCACAGTATTAGGAGGACCTTGGTTTGCTTTTCCTGGTCGAACTCTCCTTCTTGGTTTTTCATGACGGCCATAAGGAGTCGTAGTGAACTCAGGAATTGGTCCGGGTGCAATTTGGGACGTGGAGGCACCATCAAAACCTATTCCTTGCCTGTCACCAAAACCTAAAGCGGGACCGAGGAGCATCTTTCCCATCTTCCCAGATCTATCCTCGATTTATACCTTGACTTTCCTAGCTCTCTCAAGGTCATGAGTAAGCTGAGCAACAAGGGCTTCAAGTTTCTTTCGAGTTTCCAGGGAGGAATGGAGCTCACTCGTAAGACTAGACACTTGTTTAGTCAAGTCCACTTTCTCTTTCTCAAACCTGCTCTCTCTCTCTTTAAGCAAATTCTCTTTACTAACCCAGGCAGACTCTCTCTCTCTCATGGCGGTGCAGGTGGAGGACTCTCTCTCTCTCGTCTCTTCTAACTCTTCTTCTAACGCGGTGATTCTAAGAACTAACGCCTTGTTACGTTTTTTAGTTTTGAAAGACTCATTATATAACTCGGCGTTGGCGCGTTGAAGGTTACTCTCGTCCTCACTACCTTCCTCCTCTCCCTCACTCTCTTCGCACTCACTGTCGAGGTGTCTCTGGGAGGTAGCATCTTCATCGTCGTGAGATGCACATGGAGTACTCACATGACTAGCCATGAACGCGGTGAAGTTACGCTCATGCGGTGACTCATCTCCCGAGTCCACCGACTCGACCTCACTCTCGTCACTAAGGGTAGCATTTAGGACAGCTTTACCCTTTTCCCTATTCAGACGAGTGGCACACTCAAACTCTCTGTGTACCTTACCGTCGCATTCAAAACACCTCTCACTGTCTTTAGGGGGTTCTTTGAAATCTTTCTTTTCAAACTTATTTTTCTGAAAATTCTTTTTATCTTTGAAGTTCCCACTTTTCTTAAATTTCAGAATTTTCTTGAAGTTTTTAGCAAATATGGCCAAATCATCTAAGTCAAACTTACATTCAGAATCAGAATTTTCTAACTTTCTAGATGACTCGACTCTCTTTCTTGCCGACCCCTCACTTTTTCTCTCTTGGGCTTTAAGGGCAATTCCCTTATCTTTTGGCTTGGCAGATTTAGGAAACATGTCTATTTCATAAGTTTGTAAATCTCCTACCAGTTCTTCCAATTTTAGAGTATTTAAATTACCCAAGGAATTTAGCACAGTGACTTTAGGTATAAAACGCTTAGGAAGGGAACGAAGAATCTTTTTAACGACTCTAGCATTTGGAATATGTTCACCAAGATTATAGCTAGTATTAACAATGTCAGAAAGCCTAGCATAAAATTCATCAAAGCATTCATTTTCATGCATGGTGATGGTTTCAAATTGAGTTGTTAAATTTTGCAATTTTGACTCTTTAACAGCATTTGTTCCTTCATGGGTAAGTTGCAAAACATCCCATGCCTCTTTTGACGTGGTGCACGTCATTATGCGTTTGAACTCATCAGGTGTGACAGACCCGGAAATAGCACTTAGACCCTTAGAATTAAAAGATGACCATTTAAATTCTTCATCAGTCCAAGTAATGTCAGGTTTCAAGTTGGTCACATTATCAACAGTCACGGTGGGAGGAGTCCACCCTCGTTCAACCAAAATCCAGACACGCTCATCAATGGCTTTTAAAGCCGACCTCATACGGGCTTTCCAATAAGCATAATTTGTCCCGTCAAAGATAGGCATTTTATAATATGATTTCTCCATTTGAACACGCTCTCTTCAAAAATCAATTTATTTCAAAAAATTGATATCTTTAGAAAATTTTTGCGGAAAATAGGAATACGCGATAGATTAGCGTAATCTGCTCTGATACCAATTTGACGACGTGAGAAGTCAAATTGTAAAAAAAATAAATCCTCGAAAAATCAGGATCACGCGATAAATTAGCGTAACCCGCTCTGATACCAATTTGAAAGAGTTGGCGCTTGCGTTCAATTAAGAAATAATATAATAAACACCTTTTTAACCCAATTTAACCCTAAGCATGCAACTAGGTGTGATTGAAACAATATAAAATCATGCAAGAATTATTCAACACACAAAGTTTAAGGAAAAATCCCCCACAGGGGCAAAACCATTTGTATATCACTATAATTTGTAAGAGAAACGGCTTACAATCGGATTACACTGAAATACAAGATTTTTGACTAAGAATTACCCTTAGGTATCGGATTCTGTAGTCGCGGCTGGAATATCCCTTTCCAGTAGGGTTGGCGGCTGGAACTATCCCTGTCCAGTAGGGCAGCAATGAAGAGGAAGAAGCGGTCCACTTCACAAAGGGTTGAACAACAGCAATGGTGTTCTTGGGTTACCAAACTTTAATTCACATAGATATGGAAGATGTGTGAATCTAAAAACCTAGAATCATAGGACTCAATAGGTGAAGACTTTAGGGTTGATATGCTCTGATAATCGTGGAAAAGTCTTAAGAAAACCAACTACTGATCGTGGTTTAAATAAGGAGTCAAAACCCTAAAAAATCTGCTACACGATCTGGCAGAATTTATCCTCGTCGGATCGGTCCGGTCATTTAGGCGGATCGGTCCGGTTAACTCGGATCGGTTCTTTTTCTGAAACCGGATCCATCTGGTTGGCATCGGATCGGTCCGGTCCTTTAGGCTTCATCGGTTTGCTATGGATCCGGTGGCTACTGGATTCTGACAAAGCGAATCGGTCCGGTAGATGGTCGGATCTGTCCGATAAGCCGGATCGGTTCTTTTTCTGAACCGGATCGGTCCGGCCAAGTCTGATTCCCAAATTCCTTCTTCTTTTGATCTTCGGATTTCGTTGAAGACGATGTGATCTTTTCAGCCATCAATCTTGTAACGGCGTATGACATAACATATACATAAAGATGGACAAATTGTCCTTACACAAGCAAAACATCGAACACATGGTAGGCATACTTTCACCCTTAGGGCAGATTTCATACCCGAACTTTAAACTCTCACCAAGGACTCATTTCTTGGTATTTTCCCATGATTTTCGGATATGTCATACATATGTAAGTCCAAGTTAATCTCCAATTGGAATCAATCAATTCTAGTAAGTATAGAGAAATATATGGAAGTTTGAATAAACAAGGTTCTTAAACAAAACAATCTCAAGGGTTTACACATTCAAGTTTACTTAAACTTGCATCTATCCATAAGTACATATCAAGACATGGAATTTCAGTAAACAAATTATTATTTCAATCATTTAAATAAGTAATAAAAAAAATAAACAAGATTTATGGATGGAAATACCTTAGGGTCTTTTACGTAATTTTTCTATGAATTTTTCTTCAATTTCTCCTCACACTTTCTTCCTAAACTTCAAAACTCTCTTTCCTTAGGTTAAACTCTTACATGGCTGAAATATGCTGAAGGAAGAGCTTAATTAAAGGGTTTTAAGTCGGCATAAGGCCACCCCCTCTTGGTCCAATCAAAATATAACATGTGGCATCACATAAAACAAAATTTCATTTAAGGCTAAATGACTACTTTATCCTCTGTTCGTAAAAGGACAATATCTTCCCACTCGGATGTCCGTTCGATGAACCGTTTCTTTTGTTATAAACCTAACTCATATATATACAAATATCTAGTTTACACCTCAAGTTCATTTTTATGTCATAAAGGTCAAAACTAGCCTTAAACATGAACATTCCTATCGAAACCCTCAAAATTTTGTATTTGTAACAAATCCGACATTTCATGATTTTTGAAGGTTGGATTAGACTAAACATAGTAAATTAACATCATATATATTAATAACACACTAATAATATCACATAAGCTAAGCATGATTTAAGCATAATTAATCGTAATTATATTCGGGTTGTCACATTTACGTTAAGATTTACACCTAGCCCGAACGCCATTTAACGCAAGGAAATTTCCACCTTTTTACTTTCTTTATCACATTTGTCACAGTTCGAATACCTTTGTTCATTTTGTCCTTACAGTTTACTTATTTTCAAAGTTTGACGCACTATATAGACTTTACCAGAATGAGATAATTCTTCAATATTCAAGTTCAAGGACCGTTTGTCATTTTGAGATAATTTTTAAACATGTACAACAAAACGTTTCTTTACAAGCATCACACCTTTAGCGTAAAATCCATAATTTTCATAACTTTAAAGGTTCATTTTCCAAGTTATGCTAAATCATGAATTATTCTACGATATTATAAATTTTACTTTAAATTATCACAATTTATTATTTGAACTCTCACAATTTTTTATCTTCAAACTTTGTTACGTTTAGCCGAACAATTCTAAAATGTTAAAAAAATATTTATATCCTTTTTTCTACACGTTGATACAAAAAATTATCCATCTATGTGGACCAACCAAATACTGACACGTGTTATATAGTGGGAGGTTAATCCTACTCATCAGGGATGGAATACCGACCAACGCCCGGAATGCCGATCAACACTAGGAATACCGACCAATGATGATAGAAAAACACCAACATGTGTATACATTAATGATTGTACAAATATAAATGTCAATGATATAAAGAAATTCTATCCTTCGATATTCCTACCCTTATAAACCCCCTGGGGTTTATAAATACATTGTAAACCCTACATCTAAGGGACAACGAAAAAAAAGGCAATCGAACAATCAAACGACAATACAAACAGTGGACGTAGGCTATTCCTTTAAGCTGAATAACTTTAAAAATATCTTATCTCTTATTGTTATTTATCTGTTATCAATTAATTAGCCTAGTCTAGTTTTTTACAGCAACAAATTGACGCCGTCTTAACCGGGATTCTGGCCAGTCTTCTAAGAGGCCATGCAAAATACTATTAGGAAACTTGCATAGACTCTTCAAGTCGGGGCACCTGCTATATCTGCTCAAGAAAACATTCCACCAGCCCCACCAAGAGGTGGTCGACGCAGCCATTCAATATCGATAAGAGATGTCTCCTACCACCCAAGGACAACTTCATTACTCAGGACATTTTAATCTTTCCATGCGCAGTCTTATTCTTCGGACAGGCCAAGTGCCTTAGAGATATTAAGTCATGCTTCTTCCTTCAATCATTTAGACCCAAAGGGAACAAAAATGTTCTTAGGGTAAGATCTGGTAATACCAGATGACCATCTGATCAAAGGGAAAGCACAGCTCAATCTTTATCAAACGCCAGACGAACTGCTACCCGAACCGAGCAACGACTTCAGGAAGAAAGCTCAGCAACTAATAAAGTTGCAAAGCATGAAATCTGGTGCTGATAATAATGCATGGAAATGATCCATACATAGATTGGAAGACAAATTAAGAGAGATGTAGAAGACAAGAAACCCACTACAGAGAAGCTTTTTAAAAGGGTTTTCGTTTGTGGAAGCAATTGTGTATTTCCCTACTCCATTAAAGTTCAAGGCTCCAGTAGTAACACCCAAATATGATGAAAAAACTGATTCAGTCCTCCATATAAAACATTACGAGATAACTGCTGATATTTATGCCGTCCCTCACGAAATGAGGTGTAGATCATTCTTTAGAACCATTACTGGATCTGCCTAAATATAGTACAATGGTATTCCTCGGGAATAAATTTCTAGCTTCAAACAACTGGTCGAATTATTCATTAACGAATTTTGCTTTGGAGCAATGCCTGTGAAAAGGGTGGCACACTTACTTAGTGTGAGACAGAAAAGAGAAAGCACTAGAGATTACATCACTTGTTTCAATAACGAGAAATTAAAAGTCATAGATTATGAGGAGAAGACTGCAATAACTTCCCTTATGAGTGGATTGCTTCCTGAAAATCTATATTACACCCTTGCCAAGGTTCCTCTAAAGACAATGGAAGAATTGATGGATAAAGCAACCAAAATCATGAATGTCGAGGAAGCAATAGCAGCCAAGCGTAGCTCGGGAAAAAAAGTTGACGGCAAAAATGATAAGAGATATCATAAAGACCCCAGAGAACACATGGAATCAAGATAGAAAGGAGTTTTGGAGCGACTCAAGAAGTACAATTCCTATACTCCTCTAATAATGGGAATTCACCATGTTTTAGAGGAAACCAAGCATAATAAAGATGCGTGTTAGCCTGATAAGTTGAGAAGTTCCCCGACCAAGAGGGATAAAACTAAATACTACGAATTCCACAGGGATCATGATCACACGACGGAACGTTGCATAGCTCTTCAAAATGAGATTGAAACTCTCATCCGAAGAGGGAAATTGAATCCGTATGTTGATCGACAGAACAACGAAGGAGTTCGACGAAGATCAAAATCTCCTTGTAAGCCAGAGAGGAAAATAAAAGAACTTATGAAGATGGCCAAGACATAGATCCTGATCTCCCCAAAAAAAACCGGCAACCAAAACGTGAGGTATTTTGTATTAATTTTGGTTCCTTTGATTGACAAATGATTACAGGTGGAGATGGAGGAGGAGGATATCATACAACAGAGTGAAATGATTACCTCAATGAGGCACAATCTTGCTCATATATACAGTGGATCAATCTTACAGAGGAAGATCGACCAAGGAAGGTTAATAAAGACCAACTAGTAATTGGTTTTTCTAAAAAAGACCTTTCAGGAGTACTGTATCTTTATGGCGACCCATTAGTAATCAAAGTTAGAAAGGAAGAAATCATTGTCTCTAGAGTATTAGTAGATAATGGTTGCTCGGCGGATATCATGTTCTATCCTTGTTTCAATAACTTGGATTTTAAACTTAGTCAATTAGAGCTTTATCATCGACTACTAATAGGCTTTGCAGGGGAGAAAGTCTTTCCTTTGTGAACTATTAAAATAGAGGTGATGATAGGCACTTGTCCATCTAGACGAACAGAGAAGATCCGTTTCTTTGTAGTGGATAAAAATATCCATTCAACTTATAATATAATCATGGGAAGAGTAGGGCTAAAGAAGTTCGAAGCAGTGCCATCCACTATCCACCAGTGCTTAAAATTTCCAACTAACTTTGGTGTGGGAATTGTGAAGGGTGATCAGAAAGTAGCTCGGGAATGTTACTACTCTTCTGAAGAGCAAGAAGACTTGGAAGAAATAAAGAAGAAAACCACTACCTACCAAGTGGATACTCCTCATGAAGATTCTGAGGTTAAAACCTTAGATCCAACAGAGGAAACAAAGCTGGTAAAGGGACAGATTGTGAAAGCAACTGAAAGCATTGTGTTAGACGATGACAGACCGGAGCGCATCACTCAAAGAGGGACAACATTGGATCATGTTCTTAAACACGAACTAGTGAGCTTCCTTAAATAGAGAAGATATGCATGGGATAGATCCCAATATCCTTTGTCATGAGCTCAACGTAAACAGAGAAGTTAAACTAGTAAAATAAAGACGAAGAGTGTTCAGCCCCGAGAAGAACCAACCCATATAGGAAGAAGTCGAAAAGCTTCAGATGGAATCTTTTATTAATGAAGTTAAATACCCAAACCGGTTAGTCAATGTAGTTATGGTTCAAAGGAAAAACAACTAGTGGAGAATGTGTGTATACTTCACATATTTAAATAAAGCATGCCCAAAGGATCATTTTCCTTTACCCTGAATAGATCAACTCATGGATGAAACATCAGGACATGAGTTACTCAGCTTTATGGATTCTTCCTCTGGTTATAACCAGATAAAAATAAAACCTGAGGATAAGGAAAGCACTTATTTCATCACTCCCCGATCAACTCATGGATGCAAAATCAGGACATGAGTTACTCAGCTTTATGGATGCTTATTCTGGTTTGAAAAATACAGGTGCTACATATCAAAGTCTGGTTTAAAAGGTGTTCAAGGAACACATAGGTAAGAATATGGATGTCCACATAGATGATATTCAAATAAAAAGCAAAAAGGTATCCAATCACATTACAGACCTCATTTAGACTTTTGACCAACTTGAGAAGCACCAGATGAAAGAGGAATTGAAGAAAATCTAGACAAGATGAAGGCATTAATTGAAATTCAATCTCCAACTTGCAAGAAGGGCGTGCAAAGAGTGACTGAACATGTAAAAACTTTGAATAGATTTGTGTCCCAAGCTACATATAAATGACTGCCGTTCTTTAAGGTGGTTCGAAAAAGCTTTGACTGCAACAAAGAATGCAAAAATCTTTTGTGGGGTTGAAAAAGTATTTGGGTTCACCTCCATTACTCTCCCAACCAATAATAGGTGATAAAATGTACCTTTACTTAGTTATTTCTGAATCGGCAATAACTTCTGCATTGATTTAAGAAGAGAATGTAGTTCAAAAACATGTCTAGTATACCAGAAAGGCTTTTCGAGGAGCAAAAATCAAGTACCCTTGCTTGGAGAAATTGGATTTATCACTAATTGAATCATCCTAACGTATGAAACCCTATTTCCAAGCCCATACAATTATAGTTTACACTGATATGCCTCTAAGGCTAGCTTTGCACAAATCAGAAAAATCTGGTAGACTAATGTATTTGGCTATGGAATTAAGGGAATATGAAATCATATATGATCCAAGATCTTCTTTGAAAGGCCAAGCAGTGGCAGATTTCATAGCAGAGTTCACTTACTCTGAGGTCCCCGAGCAACAAAGTACGCAGGTAGAACAAGAATCAGGAGAAAGTGATGTTGACAAGAATACTCCCGAAGAACTTTCTTTGAAAGAAGCGAAGATAAAAATATTCCACTATGGGAGTTTGAGAAATCAAGCATTCGATAATAACGTCCCAATATGGAACTTATATGTTGGTGGATGATCATGTTCAACCGACAGTGAGGCAGGTATAATACTCAACACTCCTGATGGAATTGATGTTGAGTATGCATCATGTTTTCAATTCCTGGCTTCAAATAATAAAGCAGAGTATGAATCTCTTATTGTGGGCCTAAGTTTAGCCCAATCATTGAATGTCGAGCAAGTTGTGGCTCACAGTGACTCTCAGCTGGTAGTAAACCAAACATTGGGTTAATATGGAGCTAAAGGAGAATTGACAACTAGGTATTTATCCAAGGAGATGGAAGTCATTGCAAAATTACTAGATGTTCAGACGAACGGAATCCCAAGGCTTTAAAATGCACAAGTTGATGCCCTTGCTCGGCTAGCCTCTTCTACTAGAATTAAACCCCAGTGAACTATCCCTATTGAAATTTTGACCAATAGGAACATAAATGAAGATTTGATGATAAATTTTATTGAGATATATATGGGGCCATCATGGATAAACCCCATAAAAGAATATATTAAAGAAGGAAATCTACCAACAGATATGGTGGAGGTAAAGAAATTGAAATATAAAGCAGATTGGTATGTATTAGATAAAGGTGTTTTATATAGGAGAGGACTAACAGTCAACTTACAACACTGTGTGCATCCACCAGAGGTCCAAAATCTAATTCAGGTGGTACATGAAGGATCATGTGGAGCTCACATGGTAAGGAGAACACTTCTGTAAAGAATCAGTGCTCAAGGGTATTATTGGCCAACAATGCGAGCAGACTGTGCAACTTTTGGTAAGAAGTGTGATAAATGTCAGAGATTCTCCACAATTCTCAAAAATCCATAAGCCTCTCTTACTCTAATCACTTCACCATGGACATTTGCCATATGGGGTATAGACTTGGTCGGACCATTGACAACCACCCGAGGAAGATTTAAATACTTAGTTATAGCTGTGGATTATTTCATAAAATGGGTTGAGGCAGAACCTCTGATAGATATGCTTTATGAAAAGGTCTATCAGTTCATATGGAAAAGTATCACCTGTAGGTATGGGTTGCCCTATGCTTTCATTACTGACCACGAAACACAGTTTGACAATGATGAATTCGCAAATTACTGTGCTCAATCCAATGTTCAAATATTGCATTCAACTCCAGGACATCCTCAGAGTAATGGACAAAATGAAGTTACGAATATAACCTTTCTTAACGGGTTGAAGAAAGGACTTGATGATGCAAAGTGAAATTGGAAAAATGATCTACACTCTGTCTTATGAGCATATCGAACAACACCGCCAATAGCAACTAGAGAATCCCCATATATGTTAGCATTTGGATCTGAAGTTGTCATTCCTGCTGGGCTAGGCTTGTCAACCCATAGAGTTTTAAGTTGTAACTCTCCTATGAGTGATTTAACGAGAAGGTTGGATCTAGATATGCTAAAATAAGTAAGAGAAGATGCCTCCCTAAGAAATGTAGCCTACCAACAAAGGACAACTCATTTTTATAACAAAAGGATGAAGCTGACCAACTTGAAGGAAGGAGATTATGTGCTGAAGAAAGTGCTGCAGAAAAATAACAAGCTTGAGGCCAACTGTCATGGGCCATATCGTATTTCATCAGTGATCTGACCTGGAACTTATCAAATTGAAACGTTGGATGGTGAAGAATTAAAAAGTCCATGGCATGCAGATCATCTCAAAAAATATCATCAATAATGTTGTAATCAGTTCGAAATCAACTCGTAGTATTAATAAAATCCTCATTTTTTTCCATTTTTGTTAGAAAAAAATTGGGAGTACTAGTGCTATACAGTACTCTAAACAAGCTTTAGATTTTGCTCAGTCCAGAAAATTGTTGCTCGGCAACACAAATATTGGCCTGGGTATTTCTTGGCATCAGTAACAAGTTGCTCATAGCAGCCACAAACTTGATCATTGATCCACGAAGTCCAAGTCGACAGGATGTTAAATCCTCAAGAAACTTGGTCCACAAAAATAAGGATAAAATAAGATCTTTATCCCACTGGGCAAAGTACAGGAAGAACGTTGAAAATATTCCTCAAGAGGAATGTTAGCTCATATTCCATAAACGCCTGGTTATACTATTGGTATTTAATGTAAAAATCCAATCTTTGGGTGCATTAGTAAAACCTTCGGAGAAACATGGGTAACTAGCTTTAATTTAGATTTTAATCTAAGTATGCTAGTAGAACGTACGTATTCATCTAACTAGCTCTGAATTTAGATTTTAATCTAAGTATGCTAGTATAATATCTGCACTTATTGGTCATTGATACTCAAATTAATAAAAGTGTATCAATAGAACTAATGATAAAGAAAGAATTAACATTCAACATACGATAAGTTGATCAAATTTCCATTTTATTCAATCAAATTTATTACATGACTATGTTAACAAAATAAAATATAAAGCTTCATTCTGCAGGACGCTTCCCTTCAGCTTTGGAAACAGAATCCATTCTAGCATGAGGATTATCTAAAGTATAAGGAGAATTAATGAAGTAGAAATCCTGAAGCATTCTGGTATTGTTGCTACTATTATGATCAAGCAGATGAGGAGGTCAGACGATTTCCAATTCATCATGAAGCTCGTAATCTCCCAAGAATTTCAAAATCAAGCATTGAGGAATGCGATGGACTGGAATCCAATTGAAATCTAATTTAAAAGGAGGATTAGCAAGCTTAAGCAAGCCTGTATCATACGAGTCCCACAATGAGCTATTTTGATCCACTTTCATCATTGTCAAAGCATTTATCCAACCCTATTTATAGTTCCCATTCTTAGCTTATTGAAGCTTATCATTAAGATGCCCCAGAAATTCATTATACCCATACATCCAGAATTCCATTGGTTATTTATGGAATTGAAAGGTTAATCTGTCAACTTGGTAATGCAGTTTCTTCAACACTCCATCCTTAGCTTGTAATAGAGAAGGTTGAGTGGATAGTTTTTTAGACAAGGCATGTAGCTTCCGGGACATCTCAACAATAACTTGATCTTTGGATTTTAATTATGCATCTTGATTGGTAAGGGTTTGTTGGGTCCTAACTGCCTCTGTAGTACCTCGACCAGGTTTGACCCTAGCTTCTGAAGATGATGAAGCAGGTTTTAATTTCTTCAGAATTTCCAACTCCTCACTCAACCTTGCATTTTCATCCTCTAAAAAGGAGTGACCCTCATCTGTACTAGCAACAACAGTCGTGGATGACTTCAGGGCATCAAGTTAATTTCTCAAGTTTTTATACTCTTCCTCTATAAGCTTGGCAATGTCTCTTACTTCATCCACTTCGCGTTTTAGCCGAAATTATTGTCTTAAAAATGAGAAGCAAATTTATCTAACTTTTGCTCAAATCCCCAACCTTCACTAAGGGCTTGGAATTTCTTCTCATAATCTTTATGAAAAATTACCCTAGTTTCATTATGTTCCCCTTGCAACTCTTAAATCATTTCATAGTAGGCAACAGTATTGGCAACTGATTGATCAATAAGACACTTCAGATGAACATAAGCTTCTTTGGCTTGTTCGGGTACCCCTTTCCCTAGTAACTTTAGTAGGTCGACATTAGTCAGAGTTAAGTGACCAACTTTGAAAAGATCATTACACCTCTGGATTAGCTCGAAGTCAGTAGATGAGAAATATTATAATTTATTCATGAACTATTAAGAAGAAGAAAGTTATCCATATACAAGGTGCAGAGTATTGAAAAACATAAGCAGAGGAACAAAAATATTTCTCTTTTCATTAATAAAAAGTAGAGATACATATTCAACAAAGAAAAAAGTACAACTATTGAAAAAGGAAAATAAAAAGATGCTTGTTTTTACACCTTCTTCTTATCTGCCTTAGGATTAGCTAAAGAAGAAGCAAGAGCAAAAGAAGGGGGATGATTAACTTTGGAGAGTGCAGTAGAGTCAACATCCTGGTGTTAATCGGCAGAATCCACCGCTATCAAAGATTTAATGGAACCCCCATCATCAAATTCCTCGTCTAAACTTGGAGGATCCCCATGATCATGTTGTAAGAATAACTCGAAACCTTTTGAAGTGTCAACCTCCACCAGAGCAAGCCAACCATCCTTGAAGCATTTGTTCTTCGTAAATATAATTTGCAAAGAAACTGGTCAAAAGTCCTTATCACATCCTCTGTTGAAGCCAACCTCTCTGGCCTTAGCCCTCTTTACCTTCTCAGTTGCTAAGTCCTTCTGAAGCTGGGAAGACTTGATTTTCTCAGCATCCAAGTCTTTCTGCAACTTGTCAGCCAGACCCCTAGCAGTCTCAGCACCTTATTTAGTAGCTTTCATTTTATCTTCTAATTTCTTTTGTTCATTAGCTAATGATTATTGGGAATAAAGCAATAACTTTTTCAGCTCATTGAAAGCTTCTTCAACTTTAACATAGGAAGAAGCTCTTAAAGCCTTATCTTTCTCCAACTTATTATTGAAGTCAATGAGGAACTGCATAAGATCAACAAAGATAGTTAGTATTATATAGAACAAATCAAGAGACAAAGAATTAAAGAAGGCAAAAAGAATACACCAGAGCAAGGCTTTGAGCAGCCTTATTAGATATCTTGGAACGAGGTAATGCAACATCAGCACCCCTGTGGTCTGCTAAAGTCCTAGACTTTATTAATTGTCTTAGCAGTTCAGGGCAAAGGACCACTGGAGAGGCAAAAAAAGATGTATCGACCAACTCATGTTGGTCAGGAAGAGCAAAATAACCTTATGCTAGCTTAGAAGGTAGCCCTTTCTTTATTCTTTTTAAGGGGCTCTCTTCAATTTGCTTGGTTGGGGCTTCTTTCTAGTCTTATTTTTATTTTTGACCCCTGCATCAACTTGTTTGGGAGGGGGGTTGGAAGCTATGTCTTCCAAATTTTTTGGAATCTTCCTCTTCCCCATGGATACGGTAAGGGGCAAGTTTGAATCTAAGAAAGATGGGGAAAGGGAAGTAAGATCACCACTGCCAGATGCAGTATATGAGGATGTAAAAGGAGGTTATGGCTCAAGGTGAATTATGGGGGAAGGAGTAGGAAGAGAAATAAAGGAAGACATTATGTTCTTCTACTGCAGCAAATAAGATGCAGACCTAACGTGCTCCTCACCAATTCTTTGATGAAGTCGCCAAATGAATTTCAACTCCTTAAGATTCACTTCACATTCCTTGGGACACCTTCTCTTCTGATCAACTGCAATAAAAAATTATAGCTCAACAATTAGTGGTACATTTAAACAAATATGTAAAGGGCAAAACAGTTAAATGAAGAATAATCTATCCCATAGCCAAAAGGAGGGCATCTAGGCCCTGGTACGCAGCATTTCCAGTCAAAGGGGAGTATTGCTAATTTTTTACAACAACTCCATGTTCAAAATAATCCCTATTGGAGTCTGGGAGGTTAACTACTAATGCTTAATTTACATCCCTAGTCTTTAAATAAAAAGTGGTGTCACTAGTTACCCACTTATAACAAAACATTATTTTCGAAATCCCCAGATGGGTTCCATAAATTTCATTCAACCTATACACTCCATTTATAACCCTCCAAGTATTGGGGGCTACCCTAGCTAGGACAATGTCAAAGTATTGAAAAAATTCAAGGCATAATGGGTTGGGAGGAAAAGTAAACGCACACTCATCTATAAAAATAGAGGGAAACCAGTGACCTTCAGCAACTGAGAAAAAATGAGCAGGTAAAACAGCGTGTTCCAACACAATCCAGGAGGGAATCTTAAATTCATTTTCGAATTCATCAAGAGAATAAATAGAGTATACCATGATTAATAATAGAAGAGAAAAGAAAGTGTTCTTACAGGAATTAAGGATTCAACAAGAACTGAAGAACAGAAAACGATCGCACGAGAAGATAGAAAGAAAGCTTGACGACACTGTAGCCAAAAACACTTAGAAAATTTGAGGTAATGAAAGTTCGTGTCTTTTTTTGCTCATTATAGGTTGCCTCAAAAACTGGAAAAGTAATGATTAAAAGGCAGCGTCGATTGAACTGGGGCAGCTAAAAGACGAAAAAGATAAATTTGCCCAAAAATGATTCGTTAAAGTTGTGGATAATTTCGAAAATGCCACGCGCATTATATTTCCATGATTAAACCATAAAATTTTTACAAGCAGGGGAAGTCGACAACCAACCAGGCCTAAAATTGTTGCCCGGGCAACTTAAGAGCCAAATTCTTCGTACTCTTGTAAAAACTTTAGGCATGAACATTGGGGACTTCTGCTGATACAAAAAATTATCCATCTACGTAGAGTATCCAAATACTGACATGTGTCCTACAGTGGGAGGTTAATCCTAGTCATCAAGGATGGAATACTGACCAACACAAGGAATGCCGACCAACACCAAGAATATAGACCACCACCAAGAATACTGACCAACGATGATAGGAAAACAACAACCTGTGTATACATTAATGATTGTAAAAATATAAATGTCTATGATATAAAGACACTAGAAAAATGACCGTTCCTGAAAGCGCGAAAAAAATTTCGAAAGTATGTAATCACGAAATGATAAAAATTTCTACAATACGTAATTACAAAATGGCAACAATACTGTTCCCCAACAAATAAAGTGTAATTTTTTAAAAATTAGATAAACAAAGTTAAAAAGAGGAAATCCTATATAAAGTAGATCTCAAAACACCACATGTCAAGTCATATAACTTTTTTACCACCCTTTAGCACTGGAAAGAATAATCAAAAGATGGGGAAGAAAGGGATAAATTTTGACAATGTGTATTATATGTTCTTCTCAACGTAAATTGCAAATACATTTAAATTTTAACTATCTGTATTACCTGTTCTAGTATATCATAGGAAACGTTAATAGTAATCATAGGAAAACGATTTGATATCAGATACGCATTTCTATTTGCACTCCAACAATAGTATTTCATAGGAAAAGTTAATATTGGCTTCTGTAATACCCCATGATTTTTAAGGCTAAGAAATTAAATTTTTGGAAAATAAAAAATTTAATTAAATTGGAGAATTTTAAAATTTGGGAATTGAGGCCCAAAAATAGAGAATATTTCAAAGTGTTCCGGATGATGATTTTGAGTGTACCGTCGATCCCGGAAGGGTCGAGATAGTCAAAATGACAGTCATTAGGTTTTATTTCCATTCCGGAATGTTTTTAAGTTAGTTTGACTCAATTTGGAGTAAATGAGTCATTTAAAGTGTGTATTAACATTTAAAATTGGGACTTATGTTTTATAGGTTTAAGAGGCTTACGGATTAAGCCATTCTCATTTGAGAAAGAGAGAAAAAGACCTAGGAAGAAAGGAAAGAAGAAGAAAGGAAGAGAGAGAGGAAGAAAATCTTGGAGATTTCGGCCCAAACGCGACATCGAGGATGATTCAACCTCTACAAATCTGAGGCAGTGTTTAATCTTGCTAAATAAGTCATTTGTGTATTTTATTTCATAATTTGTGGGTTAAAGAAATGGATTTTTGGGTATTAATATCAAAACCTAGATTTTTGGGTTTAATCTTGAAACCAATGTTTAAAAATGGGTTTAATGGTGTAGAAATGGTTGGGATCAACTTTGGGTTGATTTAGTGGCTTAGACTCATGTTGTGGTAAACATTTGGAGGTTAGAATAGAAATTTTAGGGTTTTAAATTCGTGGGTTTTGTTGAAAAATGGAAATTGGCCAAGACAACTGGTGTGGCCGGTCGACCGCGCCCAGGGGACAGGTCGACCGCACCTTAAAGGAAAAGCCTACTGCATTTCTTCATAGGCAAAACTTGGACCCGCGGTCGACCGGGGGTCTGGGACCGATCGACCGGTCCCATGTTTTTAGCCCAAGAATGGGAAATTCTTTTACCCCTTTTCTTTTGGAGTTTTATTCTTAGGGGCTTTCTTAATGGGCTTATTATGGAGGGTTATGATATTAGATCTAGGGAATAGGGCCCTAGGTCGAATAGGGGCTTGCGGGCCTATGTTAAATTGATTTGGGAGGATGGGATGCCTCTTTTAGTAATGAAAGGAATATGGGACTTAAGTGAATGGCGAATTGTTTTATCATGATAGAGACACATTATCATGAAATGGTTATAAATGGTATAGGGATAGTCTCTTTTACCTATATGTGTATTACTAATGGATACCCTTAGGTATAGTGGGGGATCTCAATGAGGACAAGAGTGCTAGCTTGAGGTCCTAAGTGAGTCGAGATATGATTGAAGACTGACGAGAGAAGATGTCGTGTATCCTTAAGGAATATGGACTTTAGGAATAAATTGTGAATGTAATAAGATTTAGGGTTTATTAGAGCTATTAAACCTTAGATGGGATTTAGAGAATTTTGGAATTTGGCTACCAACTAGGTTAGGGTGGGTTGCCAATAGTGGGGATAGTCGTTGTATATCCGCATGTGATTAATATTGAGGATTCCAACAAGAAATGGGACCAAGAAATGAATTCAGGATGGTGCTTGAGGCTCACCGATTATTAATTATGTAATTACCTATGATCGAGATAAGTATCGTGGGTTGATGTACATTCAAACATTGATGAAATGTACAGTAATTTTTATATATAAATTAAACCTTTGGGTGATAACCCTAATGTTGGACATATTCATGTAGCATTGGGAGACTATTCATCATAGGAAAATTGATGAATATGCTTCAAGTGAGGGATTGTATTCACATATCGAGGTAAATTAAATGAGTTTGTGGTGACGTCTTGTATATTGAGGATTATGTATACTTATAGCCGAGTTTATATATCTTATACTTACGAACGAGAATTAGTTTGTATATATAGATATATGGATATGTGAATATATGTATATATATTTGTATGGATATGAATATATGGATATATTGATGTTGTGGATATTCATGATATGAATATTTAAACCGTATATGATGGTTTAATGTTTTATCATATGATGGGATCATATGGATGTGTATATATTGTGCATGTGAATGATATATATACTTATGTGGTTAAGCATACCCCGCTCATGCTATCATTGGGAAGTTTTCGCGCAGAGGGTGAGCATCCTGGCATATAGAGCAGGGTGTGAATATTCCCCAGGTCATAGTCGTCCAGTGTGTTATTATGTGATATATATTTTGGGGTGGGACGTGGTGCATATGTCTCGTCTCATTGACCGGTTAGGAGCTATCACCGCTTCCCAGGACGTCGTGTGTGTGAGTTACCACAAGATGGGTGTCGTTGAGCCCCACCATGGTGGTCCCCAGTTGCTACGTGAGCCGGGCATTGGGAAGATGATAGCATGGTGCAGTTTATCGGCGATATATATAGCCGGGTGGATTATGTGCATGTCCATTGTACATCAGATATGATATGTACACTTGGTCATGGGTATGAATGATGGTATATATATATATATATATATATATATATATATATATATATATATATGGTTAGAATAAAATGCCTGTATATATATTTATATATCCTATAGATGAAAGGATATGGAATCTTTGTGTAGTACATCTTGGATGATTATGGTCTACTAGATTGATGGGGGTTGATGTATCGCATTTAAGGAATATTTCGGTTACATCATCCCAAGGATATTATTGAAGATTTTTAGTTGTTTTCATAATTGTAGTCTAAAAATTAAGTTGTAGTAGTATTGTATGCATGGCATAATGGATCTCTAAGATCGACATTGACAAGGAGTAGTGTAACGGGGTGGTTCCTTGTTTGGATTTCGCTTTGCGAGACACCCCACGCACGAAACATAGTGCAGTGTCGAGATTGGAGAAAAGTTTTGTCAAATATTTATGTGTGGCATGATGGATCTCTAGGATCAATGTTGTCAAGAAGTAGTGTAACGAGGTAGTTCCTTGCTTGGATATCGCTTTGCGAGACACCCCACGCATGAAACGTAGCGCGACGTTGAGATTGGAGAGAAGTTTTGTCAATAATAATTTGTATGCACGTTAATTAGAAGTAAATCTTATGATTCAACCCAAATGTACATGGGTAACTATTAAGAATTTTAATTGGTTAAATTATAAACCGGAATCCATTAAGCCTAACATGGCATATATGTTTGTAAAACTAATCAAGTGTGTTTAGAAAGAGTGGATTCTTGGGTTATGATATGAAGGCAGATCTCGCAGGTATAGGCTAGGCCTATGATAAGTTAGGTTGTCCTTATAATTGGGGTAATTTAACTAAACTTGGAGGACGCGAATAGGTGCGCGCCGTTAGATGAGAGGTGAGTTGGGGTTCCACGAGAGTGCGATTCCACTTTAATTATGAAATAAGTGCACCGATATTTATTATGCACAGTTAACACACTTGCTAAATATTTTTCACACTCGGGCTTTGACCCGTTTACTTTTCTCTCCTGCTTGTATATATGTATATACTATTACAGGTGTCCTACCGCATGGATGCCAGACGACCTTCTATCCAGAGTCTTGGGAGCCGTGACAGGTGCAGACTGTTGCGGGATGTTAAATGTAGTCGTTTCCTACTTTTTAAAATTCTAGGTAGGATTCATGTTGTATATCGGGTTTGTACCCAAGGGATATTTATATACATGTTTATATTTATTTCATTTCAGTTATTGTACTGGCTGTGACCCGACAGCTTATTCGGGTTTATCTCCTTCTAGCATATTCATTTGTAGTTATTTGTTTTATTTATCATAATTCTAGTATGCATCTTTCTTTCCTTTGTTAGTAGTTTTGTAGTGTTGGTCTGTTATCTGTTGCATATTTTATTTAATTTTAACATCTCGCTTATATGGTATCGGGTAGTTAGTCATATATTATTTTATACGAACAGTTGATGTTGAAACTGAGCCATCTGAGACTCTTGATTTAATATAGTATAGGGCTTGCCACCCGTTATTATTTTAAGCGGGGTGTTACGGCTTCAAGCACTGCTCGATCCCAAAAGGAAAAGTAACAATAAAGATAATATATCCATCATAGCATATATTATATATCCATAACCTCCTGTTTGAGAAGCACAAACCTCAAATCAGGCACTATTATGTATCCATCATAACATACAAAACATAAACTTTTATTGTGAATGATCATACAAACAAACCTCATGTTTGAGCAGAACAAACCTCAAATCAGGCACTATTATATAAATAAAATGTTATTGTGAATGATCATACAAATAAACTGTTATTGTGAATGATCAAACATATTATCTATTTATAAAAAATAACGAAAAATATATGGAAATATATAAGTAATTTTTAAGGAATCATAATTTCGAATTTAACATGCTAAAATAAGCTTCAACAAAATACCACTTGAGACAAAGGGCACGGGTTGTGCAACATAAAGTCTGTCTTCCCACTCTGTTTCATCCTACTTGCTGCCATGATTGTTGGATGAATTCTTGAAGATTAAACCACCACTTCCTCTTAGAACAAAGATACATAATACTAAACAATTTTGAACTTAAGATGAATACTTATACTGAATATCCAATACTAAATTTTTTTATAAATTAAAAATTAGAACAAAGCTATAATAAGATGAACTGTCCCAAATGCACAAATCAAACCTCTTCACGATGCTAAAGCAGCGCAGGGCCAAATCAACAGTAGGAGAGCTGTACCAAATCAGTAGGAGGACCAAATCAAAAATCAAATATAAAGAGATAGAGAGAATTAAAAAAAAAATATACATAATAAGTACAGAGATCTAAAAATAATGTGTACCTATCCCATACACAATAATGGATAACCCCAGGATGCCTCCCAAAATGCCACTGCTTCTAGGACTCAATCATCTTCTAACACCAAGTAATGAACATCTTGAATTGGAACATTAGAGGCATTTGCAATAATGCCTCCTAAAATTCTGCAATTAACATCTTGTATTGGAATGAACATATTTGAGATTTTAGAGTACTTCAAAACAATATAGGCAACATAAAACCAATGACATTTAGAATCTTGTGCTTTATAGAAGGTATGGAAGAAATAATAGTCATGTGGTTGATTGAAAATCTTGTGTATTCGAAATAGTAATTGAAAGACTTATCAATTACCCCATTTGTTATAATTCCAGTAATTTCTCATCAAATTAATATCTTGTAACATACGTGTAAATATCAATTTATGTCAAAGTCTAGGATCTGCAAATACAAATTGGAGATGAACATGAATAAAACTAAGTGAATAGTAGGCTCAAATATACGTAACTCATTTATCTCCTGTTCAATTTAAAAGCTCACAACATAGATCATATAAAGTAGAACAAAAAACAACTTGGTACCATTGAAATAACTTAACCAACTACCTAAGTTGTTCATGGACTGCAAAGTTCAAGGAACTGTAGAGATTGCTAATTTGGTGGATGATTATGAGAATGTGTGTAATGTATAATCAACATACTATCAAAACTACCTGCTCAAATGTAAATATATGTAATGTATCTATTATCAAAACTACTCAAATGTATACAAAACTGCTAAAATGTTATTGAAAAAATTTGTATTCAATGCGCTGGACTTGGTTTTAAACTAACATAAAAAATGAAAAAATGTGTATTCAATGTGATAGACTTCAGTTACATAAAAAATTCAATCTAAATCAAATAACTAACATAAATGTACATCAGTCAGATGTCTGAAAGCGTGTGAGTAGTTCAAATATGGGTGAAAAAGGCACTTTTAAATTAAAATTTTCAAATGATTTATAAATACTATGCATTTAATTGAAACTTTAATTCACTAAATAAAATATTCATAATTGTATAGAAAGTACATATTGTTGTTGCCATTGTTCATCTTTCATAACTGTTATGTGTTCATAATTTTCTTTTGAAATTAAGATCTCTTTTTGAGGGACATACTAATCTAACTGCAGTTGTGCAAATTTCTTAAGCAGGGACATCACGACAACATTCCCCAATTTTTTATTTCACTCGAGGGTTGACGTTAGGCTTGGTTTGAAAAAATAAATCTCAATTTTGAAATGATCTAAAAAAGTGTTAAACCAAACAGAGAACGATGTAGGAAAATGTACCAAAATAGAGAAAAACTTGAAGACAGTCTCGATTCTCGGCATCTTTACGAACAACATCGAGAGTAAAATTAATAAGCTTAGTGCCCTTGGTGTAATGTCCGTTGGCCCAATTATTTCCAGCACGGGACTGACAAAAGAACGAAGTTATCGGTCCTAAATATCTGGCAGTAAGGGCTTGATCAGATGTTGTCCATAGTACAGGGCAGGAGGTTCGTGATGATAACACGTGGGACAAACCTATTGCAACTGGTTTCGTTGAAATAAACATTGACGCGCTCCACTATGATATACATATTGCTTATGAAAGCTGAACAAAAATGTCATATACTGAAATTGAAACCCCAAACTGAAGTATATCATACCTATATATGCATATTGTATGCATATATGCATACAGATCCTGCATATATGAAATTGTATGCATATGTGTTACATATATGCATATAGCTGCTGCATATATGCATCACATCTATTCATACGTGATGATTGATGCGTAATGTACCTCTTAGCAAGATTGATGCAGATGAACAGGGGCTTCTTCGAGCGGTATCTGTAGCCCTATTATAAGAATAAAAATTAGATCAAATCTATAGAAAGAACACTAATTTATAAAGGAATGAGAATTGATTCCAAGCAAACAATATATCGAGCCGTCACTCACCAAATAATTATAGAAGAACTTTAGGGTAAACGATGTTTGTTGTCGAATTTCCTTCATCATTTGAAAGGAGGATCGAGATGCGGTCAGCGCTTGTGAAACGTTACAAAATGACACACAACTAACCATGACATAATACGGGGGTTCACAAGTCAACCCAAACATACTTAACAGATTAACCCTACAATTTATTCATGGTCATGGCTTAAGGTAACTTGATGGGAAATTGACGACGAGTAATCTTCATGGGCATTTCAGTAGAGGTAGTATTAAGGAGATTATCGAAATGAATATAGTCGTACCGAACCCAAACATACTTAGCAGATTGACCCTGCAATTTATTCATGGTCATGGCATAAGCTAACTTGATTGGAAATTGACGACGAGTAATCTTCATGGGCATTTCAATAGAGGTGGTGTTAAGGGGATTCTCGGAATGAATATAGTCGTACCAAATTTATCGCTCGTTAGTATGTTGGCCTCGATAACATGCTCTCTACACCTTATGACAATTAAGCGAGTTCTATTGCAAAGTCCATCTTTGGGTGCAATATTTCACAACAACATTATGGTACATACAACTTTAAGTTCCAACTTAAAAAGTGGCAACCCTGATGGGTTAAGAGCATTTAAGAAATCTGTGGGAAATTGGTTGGTTATGACTTGGTTAGTTGCGTCGGGGCACATTTTATCTACAGCGAAATACGTAACTGCATCGCCTAGGAAAGTATTGAGTGTCACAGTATTAACGGTATTTACATCATCATTTTGGGCAGAGAGAACTGTCCTTTTATTAAGAAAGCAGATGTATCAGTGCCCTCCATGTTCAGTAATGGATATACGACCCCTATTAACTCCTCAACAGTCATACAATGGCGTAATGTAGATGGCATGCTGACAGTTTCTTCAGGATTTTTCCCAATCTGGTGGAGGTGAAATAACTAAATACATTCTTTAGTAAAGAATTAAAGAATAATCTATATGTAGATGTGAAATTAATTGAGAACAAAAATACCTCATTTAGGAAATTTAAAAATTGTAAAGTTTCAACATCGGTACCATTGAGCCGAATGTTCAACTCCAAGGAAATAACATGAATATCTTTCCACAGCATTGATCGATGTAAAGATGCTCCAATTATTTTCTCTCTAACGGCTTTGGGTATTACGGGCAAGATTTGGCGATAGTCACCATCGTGAACAACTGTAATTCCTCCAAAAGGCTTCTTATTATCTAGTATATCTTGCAAAGTATAGTTAACAGCGTCAACGCAGAATCGATGTTGCATTGGCACTTCATCCTAAATTATAAGCTTGGATAATTTAAATAACTCTGCTTGAATTTCTTGCTTTGTAAACCCACAATTTGAATTTTTGAGAATGTTAAGGGGAATACAAAATATAGAAAGAGTTGTTCGACCACCAACTAATAATAATGAAGCAATACCCGAAGAAGCATCGACAATCACTATGTGCTCCCGACCTCGACAATATAATAAAATTATATTGTACAAAAACGTCTTGCCTGTGCCCGCCCCGCCCTTCAAAAAGAAAGTTGTTCCTTTAGCCTCTAATACGGAAGTTGTAATTGCATCAAAGGCCCTTCGCTGCCCCGGATTAAGACGTTCTACGTTAGAATGCACAATAGAGGTGTTAGTATCTCTCTGAAGTTGTCTATGCTCCCATATTAGTCTATTCTCTCCCGTAGTGATCCAATTTTTTACAGGGAGGGGCATGGGTGGATAATAAGACTAAGATTTACGTGTTTCCTGGAGCAAGTCATTCGGAAGATACAATTCGTAGTCGTTGATTTCAAAATCTGTTGGAGATGCAACTCCAAATGTGGTACGCAACTTATGAGCAAGGTCATCATATATGCTCGATGCAAACTACTCCCATAATAAAGTAGGATCAAGCAGAGAGCATTGGGTTAGAATAAGGTTAAAAAGATGTCGAACTTGATAGCCTGTTTGCATAATTGAAGCTTTTTGCAAACATTGTACCCATTTATTATCATCTTCTAAAAGCCCCAATGCAACACATGCGAACTTGAAAGAATCGTGTACGACATTATTAGTGGGGAAATTCCATTGTTAGTGGGGAAGTTTAACAACCCGCGTAATTTTGGGCTATTTTAATTAATTTTTGGAAAATGGAGGAAAATAAAGTTTTTGATAAAATTATTTTTATTGCTCAAATATGTTGGTTATTATTGTTAAAGGCGAGAATTTCAAACGGTTTCGAAAACGGAGTTAAAACAGATTTTAAAATGATTTTTAAATGTTTTTAACTCTTGGAGTTGTTTTGACTTCCAACTCTTCATTTATTTGCCTTATTTAAAGGAGTCTTTTGGATTCCAACTCTTCATTTCTTTGCATTATAAAAGGAAGTCGTGGGCAACCTTTTTAACCTACTTTTGGCACAAATTTTGGCAGCAAATATATTTTATATTCCTCTTCTTTTTAATTATACTTTATCCCTTGAGATTTGTGAGTTCCAACCTTAGATTATAGGTGTTCTTGGGGCTATTTTGTTGGAGGTTCTTGGAGGAGCTTTTGTAGATCTTTTGAGTTGATCTTGAGGATGTGATCGTTGGTTTCTCATCATGGTTTGAGGTATGAGGTCTTACACAATATGCTCCTTTAAATCTCGCGAGTGTCATTCTCTTTGAATTCTTGTTAATTGAACTCATATTTGAATTGATAAATTCATTAAAATCTGAAAAATAATTGTTGAAATTATTTTGATTCATGTGGTATCATTATATTGATGATGAGCACGTTGTCATGAGATTTTAATATGGTACGGATGTTGGGCACCCGCCAAAATTCCTGTTTCCCGGGCTATGGCTTGATAAAGCATATACGGATGTAGTGAGGCCTGGTGACCCGATTAAAGTGTTGTTGAGAAATTATAATGATGAAATGCTATTGAGATTTGCATTTTGATTTGAATATTCATACTCATGTTGTTACGCTTTGTTCATCGTTAATATAATTGTTGAGCATCTTTCTTGTCGTATTGTGTACTTCCCCATATTTTCTTTTAGTGGCAGGTTAGCGTGGATTTTGGGGCGCTATGGAGATTGATTTTAGCGAGGATTGTTTGGGAAAGATTTGTATTATTTTGATGTATAGAGATTTGGATATTTGTATTTTATTTTCGAGTTAGTTGTTGTATGTAATTCGAGAGATTTGGTATTTAATTTGAAGAGATTGAGATTAGTGTATTTATATTATTGTGGGTTTATTTAGATGCTCTATACCTTGTCACTTGTGGATTTGGATTTATTTTATCGCATTAGAGCTCCGTTATCTCTCCCCGGGCGGGCGGGGTGTTACAAATGGTATCAGAGCTTAGGTATACGAAAACCCTCGGGGCTTGGGTTTTGGGTTCATTGCGTGGATAACAATTTTTGGAGATAGAAAATTTTAGGTGATATTCGTGATAAGTTTTGAGATTAGAGGTGAGGAATTATTTTTGGAGACCAAATTATTTTTGGAGATTGTTAGCCTGATTTTTGAGAGGTAGGCATTCGGCGAATTTCAAGGGCGAAATTCCATTGTTAGTGGGGAAGTGTAACAACCCGCGTAATTTTGGGTTATTTTAATTTATTTCTGGAAAATGGAGGAAAATAAATTTTTTGATAAAATTATTTTTATTGCTCAAATATGTTGGTTATTATTTTTAAAGGCAAGAATTTCAAACGATTTCGAAAACGGAGTTAAAACGGATTTTAAAATGATTTTTAAATGTTTTTAACTCTTGGAGTTGTTTTGACTTCCAACTCTTCATTTATTTGCCTTATTTAAAGGAGACTTTTGGATTCCAACTTTTCATTTCTTTTCATTATAAAAGGGAGTCATGGGCAACCCTTTTAACCTACTTTTGGCAAAAATTTTGGCAGCAAATATATTTTATATTCCTCTTCTTTTTATATACACATTGGCCCTTGAGATTTGTGAGTTCCAACCTTAGATTAGAGGTGTTCTTGGGGCTATTTTATTGGAGGTTCTTGGAGGAGATTTTATAGATATTTTGTGTTGATCTTGAGGATGTAATCATTGGTTTCTCATCATGGTTTGAGGTATGGGGTTTTACACAATATGCTCCTTAAATCTCGCGAGTGTCATTCTCTTTGAATTCTTCTTAAATTGAACTCATATTTGAATTGATAAATTCATTGAAATCTGGAAAAATAATTGTTGAAATTATTTTGATTCATGTGGTATCATTATATTTTTGATGAGCACGTTGTCATGAGATTTTAATATGGCACGGATGTTGAGTACCCACCAAAATACCTATTCCTGGGCTATGGATTGATAAAGCATATGCGAATGGGGTGAGGCCTGGTTACCCATTGATGTGTTGTTGAGAAATTACATTGATAAATGCTTTGATATTTGCATTTTGATTTGAATATTCGTACTCGTGTTGTTACGTTTTATTCATCGCTAAAATATATTTGTTGAGCATCTTTCTTGTCGTATTGTGTACTTCCCCATATTTTCTTTTAGTGGCAGGTTAGCGTGGATTTTGGGGCGCTATGGAGATTGATTTTAGTGAGGATTGTTTGGGAAAGATTTGTATTATTTTGATGTATAGAGCTTTGGAGATTTGTATTTTTATTCGATTTAGATAGTTGTATTTTAATTCGAGAGACTTGTTGTAATTGAAGAGATTGAGATTAGTGGATTTATATTATTGTGGGTTTATTTAGATTCTCTAGACCTTGTCACTTGTGGATTTGGATTTATTTTATCGCATTAGCGCTTCGTTCTCTCTCCCCGGGCAATGGTTAGAAGTAAACGTAAATAGAACATTTCTCTGAAATTTGGGCTCGCAAAGTACATTCTACTAATTGCAAAAGGTGATGTAGGTGACCTTGGAGACCAAGTCTTTGTTACTTTGTGCCAAACAAATGTGACACCCCAACTAATTAAATACCGGGTAGCTACTCCTTTATTAAATTAATTCAAAATGCCAAGTTGGTTCAGTTAATAACATCACTGTCGAAAACATTTTAATAATTACTAACCACCTAGTATTTAAAAAGTAAGTGCCAAATTTTAAGTTAAGTCTGATTAACATGCAGTAAAAGAATAATGGAAGAGTCAACATAATCCATTCACCATACGAAGCAATGAATAACCAACAATTAATAATAATAAGTCCGGAGGAAAAACTCCTCACAACAGTCCCAACAAATGGAAATAATACTACAAGTCTGAATCCTGAATAATTACATGCCAAAAGTCTGAATAACTGAATTAAATGCAAAGTCTCTAAAAGAAATGGGCGACATGCCCTACAACTGATAACTGATGAATATTGAGTCAAGATCGATGAAGCGTCTACAAGCAAAGTCCTGTAACTTCCACAAACGGCTACAGCTCGTCACCTGAATGAGAATCCTATGCATGGTGTCCTTGTGGATGGGCACCTAAAATGGTTTTTACAAAAAATAGATTTGAAAGCAAATGGGTCAGAGCCCGAAAGTGGAAAACATTTTGAAAACAGTAAGTGTTTTAATAACATTAAAACATTAAATGCAAAATACATGTTAGGACGTGCACTCACATGAAATTCTCACCTCTCGACTACATGTGCACTCCTAACGTACATTACCCATCTAAATGACACATATATCTAACCAAAACGTAATAAGTTCTACCTCTTACTACTCGATTCCCATATTACATTCTAACGTTACCAAAGAATAGAGGGCTTTACTTAAACTCAGATTCTCAATATGTAATACATTTCACTATTGGTTAACCCGTTATGTTTTCTCAAAACAATACTATAATTTTATTCACAATATTAACATGAAAGTTCCCATTAATTAAGTGTATATTATTCACGTCATAAATATACAATACAAGCACCCCGAGACTAGCTGCGGTGCACACATACTCTGCTATCCATCCCGGTACATCACGTACATAAGGATCACATATTCCGAATCTCTCAGGAATAGTTCACAGATAACAACATCACAAATAATGGAGGCGAACACAGTCACATCACATGGGTCACGCACATACCTGCGCTCCCACGATCAGCAGACTTATTAACATCCCAATAAGTCCTTCTCTGACCTATGTTCATCGAGGTAACCAGTCTAAATCCGGGCAACACAAGGATTAGAGGGCCCTAAGCGAACGCAAACCTCCCGTGATAGCAAGTATGGTAGGTATGTCATACACATAAAATCAATACATATATACTAAGTATTCACACGTCTTAGTAATCACCATAATATATTGGTACATATCTCTTCTCGTACTGACATATTATACTACACCATTTATATGTTCCCGGTTAATATAATTAATTAGGCCGTTAATAGCTCACATCGTAATAGACACTCACGTCCTACTTCACATTTTCTCTTAGGTTCAACTACACTTCTAGGTTTGACTCCTCATAATATCCCAAACATCCCAAATATATAAATTACTCATCAAGGAAAGGCTATCTCTACCTATACACAAGGTTACGGGTCACTCGGGATCAAAACATGCTAAAAAGCCTAAACTGTCAACTCGTTCGAAGTCTCGTTCGAACGAGGCTGTTCGAACGAGACTTCGTTCGAACGAACTGAGTCTTATAACGAGATCTCGTTCGAACGAAGTGGGCTTTCTAACGATATCTCTTTCAAACGATCTCATTGAACGAACTTCACCCTCGTTAGAAGTCAATGGTCAACTCGTTAGAAGCTCGTTTGAACGACCTCGGAAGGTCATCTAACGAGTGGCCAGTTTCAAGCCCAGAATTTCTGAGTTTCGTTTTTCCAACTTCTCTACTACCCAAATCTCATCCAAACCTCAATCTAACAATTGTTTAAGGTTCCTAATCATCCCTAAACATCCTTAGGTCACATATTAACATGTTTGGGGGTGTTAATTCATCCTAACATCATTCAAATATCAAATCTCTACATATTTTCCCCAATTTCAAACACATGAACCCTAGAATTTATAATTAATCTAGAAGTCTAATTAAATCCGTTTTTGGTTTCATACTAATTGTAATATCATCAGAATAATCATCAACTACCAATCTACATGCAATTTCCTCATCAAGAATGTAATTTCTATTTCCAAATTTAATGGATTTTCATTAACTCCCAAGAACAAATCAGATTTTTAACAATTCCTACACATGGAAGAAACATTTTCTATAAAAATGAAATTAAATCACTTGCCTTAATGGTAACTCTGGATTTGATGATGAATTTGATGAAGTATACCCTCTCTCTCTGCAGAATCCTTCTATCTCTCCCTCTACAAGCTCTTCTCTAATGGTGGCTATGGAGGCTAGGGTTTTGTCTTAGGAACAACTTTCAATAACCTCCGTAGTCTTTTTGGGTATTAGTGGGTTTAGTGGGTTAATGCCTAATCAGATATTAATTCCCAATTTTCGTAGCTTTTAATTCCTCAAAATTCAAAATAACCAAACTACCCTTATACGTTGCCGATATGGCCTAAAAATGCCCCGGGACCCAAACCAAACCCCCGGCTAGTGTTTTCTGACTATTTCGACCCTTCCGGACGCGTTGGCGCACTCAAAACGACCATACGGTTTATAGAAATAAAATTCACTTTTAAATTATCATAATTATATACCATAACGCGGCTGTCACACGCGTCTCAACAAAATTTCCAAATTGCCGTATTTCAATCTCACGATAAATTTCATAATTCAAAATTCATATATAATCATATATGCACATATAATCAAATACCAAATCGCATCTCGCTAGTATTTTTAATCCGGATTAATTTCCAATTAATACGCATTTAATTAAATTAATCCCATAAACTAAATATCACAAAAATACGAGGTATTACAACAAAGTGTTGGGGAAACTCTTAATAAGTGAAAGCACAAGCGGATTCATTTGATGCACAATATTCAAAAAATGCTGTCAAAGAAGATCATTGAGTCGAAGCCCGGTGCACTATTTCATCCATCGACTCATATGGATTGAACACAACATGATGCATTTCAGGGAGGTGAAGTTCCAATCAGATAACCGATGGTTTTTCTGCATGCATTGAATTACCCAATATTCTCCAAGATGATTCGGGGGTGGGCCAATGTACCTAGCATCCAAGTACTGTTGGATTTTAGCACCAACTCCCAAGACCATAGTAGTGCGAGCTTGTCCCTTATAGATATATTTATTAATGTACTTGACATATATCAACCCTGCACAAACTTGAAGAATAATGTGGGAATTGAACATACTATAAAGATGAGTATTATACGGCACAACATCTCGATTATCAACATGTTTTCCACTTGTCGTACTATAAACACAACCGTAATTTCTACGACGATAAATTGGATACCATCGTTATCCATAATGGTTGACTGTGAGAAATCCCGAGGATATTTCTTTATGCATTTACCATTTTCCATGCACGAAGCATGAGGAGACTGTAAGCTGCAAGGTCCATGGACCTAAAACCCAAAATTATTTCAAAAAGGGATGGATTTTCATCTATGTTATGAAACTCTGTAGAAATAATCTTCTCAACTTGTGCAGGTGTTTTAATCTTGCCAGGACCATCAAGAAAAATTAAAGCATGCATGTGAGGTAAATCTCACTTTTGAAATTCAATCGTGAAGACGTGAGCCACTTTTATGCCGAATATATGAATATTCTCAATCTCCTTCATTAAATCCTTCCTCTTGAGTTCAAAAATACGTGCCACCAAGTCTGGATGAAGGAAGGCATTTTGAAAAGGAAGGAGTTCCTTTGTAATCTCTGGCTATTTAGGGTTTGCCGCCATCGTGAGAAAAACATCCGGGTGATGATTGAAATGCGTAATTGCCATAGAATCTTGATAAATTTCAAACATATTTCTCGTACTCCCGATAAAAGAATATGGCAAAATCATTCTTTTGCCAATCTAACCCGATTGTAACCCGCTGGACATACCATCAGTGAGATCTTTCTATAACTTCGTACAAAGTTTTCCTTGATTTAGTCAGTGGTACATTAAACGGTTTTTCTTAGTAGAAGCCCAACAATCAACGATGAACTCTTGGAATAATTTCCTCCCTCTGTGTATTGTGGAGTACTCCGAGTGGTGTTGAAACATTCGATAACCAAAATAATTCATTTGAGTCAAATGCGCTTCATTTTCAGTACAATGTTCCATGTCCCACAGTTTCATGTCCGGGTACCAACCAAGTTCACCGTGAGTAAATAATAAGACATAGTGCAATGGAAAATATGCTGGATGGCACTCGTTAATCTGCATCAATTAACTACCCCCCTTGAGATGAACTATTATGTCACGCATGTCGTTGCCATTAGAGCCATCACGCGACAAAATAACGATAATCTTATCAGCGGATGGCATATTATATGTATGACGGTCCTTTGAAGAATCGTAGTGGAGATAAGAAGGTAAGCTATGACCCATCCTATTTGACCTTTCCAAAATCGAAAAAGCCTCGCGATATTTCGATGTGAAAGCATTATTCACCAATAAAGACCCTTGAACTGTACTTAGACCTTCCCTCCTCAAATGCGAATTTCTATTATGGGTGATATACAAAGCCACATCTGGATCGTATATGTACAACTAAGCACAAGCAACCTGATGTTCCAGCCCAACATCTGGTATTAAGAATCCGGTGCGATGATGAAGCTCTCCGTGAATCGTGAAACTCAATAGACCCCTTCCTCCCATTACTCGATCATCCATTTGGACACCTAAACTTATAAATGCCAATATGATTAGGTATAAGTATGAAAGGACTTTCAACGATCATCATCACCATCAAATAAAAGCTTAATTTCGGCAGGTGGTTCAATGAGTGGGGGTAGACGAATTTGGCCCTGTAAACAACACTTCCTAAACAATGGTCGCATCATTAAAGAATCTGATGTAACACCCTGTTATTTTGAGGATTTAATATTTAATTATTTTTGGGAGTTATAAAAATATTTAAATTGGTGAAACTTAAATTCATGGGTTGGAGAATTTATTTGAGTGAGACGAATTATTTATAATTGGCGACTTTTAAGCTTAATGGTTCAAAATCTCGTGTGTCGCATTTTGAGGTTGAAATTAGGAAATATTGAAAAGTATTTCGGATGGCAATTCTGAGTGCGCGGTTGCGTCCGGATGGGTCGAGATAGTCATAAAAGAGTACCCGTGGGTAGTAATTGGGTCTCGAGGTATTTTGGGGCATAGCGGGGCCCACACAGAGTGATTCGGGCCATTTTAATTAGGCCGATATGGCAAAAAACGGGATTAAGGGTTTTTTAACCAAATTAAGAGATTAGGAAACGACAGTCAACACAACTCTAAACCTAGGGTTTGAGAGGAAATTTGGGAGAAAGCAAATCAAGAGCCAACTTGGGGATTTTGGAGCCAAATTAAGGGACCACACCAACGAATTAGACTCTACAAACAATTCCACGCAAGTGGTTAACTGTTGTGATTTCTAAATTGATGATAATCAATTCATATCATAGTGATGTGTAAATTAAAATCCGTTTTGGGTGTATAACCATAATTAAAATTGGGTTTTTATGAAGTTAGAGTAATGGGCAGATTTAATTACTCAATGGATGTTAAGTTATGATTTGGGTCTATTAAGATGAAATTGTAGAGTGGATTACAATATGTATAGTGATTACATGGACTGAATATGGTAGGGTCAGATTTTGTAGAACGAGACCCGGGTGAAAAACCCAAATTGGATATACTTAAGGTTTTGTATAAATTTGTTGATGGATTAAGGTCTCTAGGGTGTTTAGAACCTTTTCTTGTGTGGAGATTATGTTGGTTGTGATTTGGGTAAAGGTTTGGAAAGAAACCAAAAGCTTGAGGGTTCGTTAATGGCTGAAATAGCAAGCCGGGGAAGACGATCTCCTGTTCGATCGATCGATCGACCCAGAGGGATCGATCGATCGACGGTCCCGGAAACTTGGCAGTTCAACTAGTTTTATATATAAAGAGAATTTTATTTAAGATTTAATCGCTTACTTTTATTTAGTGATAAATTCATATGTTGCACTTATCTCCTTAACAACTGTAGGGTGATATAATTAGGTTTAGGAGGGTGTGAACGGTATGTCATGAGATGAACGAATTTGGGGAAATAATTCATAAGTATTGATATTGGGCCGAGGAATAATATTCGGGTATTGCAGTTGGGCGATGCTACATTTTTAAAGGAATTGAGGTGAAATATTTAATTATGGACCAACTGGGCGAGTCTGGGTGTGTTGGTAATTATAGGTAAATATAATTGGGGAATTTATGGAGATGAATGTGTGACACATTGTGGGCGAATATGTGGGAATGAAATTATGATATATAAGAATGGACCAAGTGAGCGAGTCCGGGTATGTTGATTAAGTGACACTAAAGTATTAAATTAATTATTGAGAGATTAAATTAATTTGGAGTCGGAATATAGACTCAGGAAATATTAAGGTATGGACCAAGTGAGCGAGTCAGGGGATAATGGTTGAGTGACACCAAGTTATTAAATTAATGGGTGTGTTAATTAATGAAAGTAGAGTCGGAAGGTAGACTCGAAAAGGTATTAAATTAATTGATGTTGCAATTAATTAATTTAGAGTCGGATTGTAGACTCGGGAAGGGTATGGATTAATTAATGTGTAAATTAATTAAATGAGAGCCGGACCACACACTCAGATTTGTATAAATTAATTAATGTATAAATTAATTAAATGAGAGTCGTACCACAGACTCGGTTTAGTATAAATTAATTAATGTATAAATTAATTAACTGGGAGTCGGACCACAGACTCAGATCGGTTTTAAATTAATAGATGTGTTAATTAATTTAATTAGAGACGGACGATAGACTCGGGAAGGTATTAAATTAATATGTGTGTTAATTAATTTAATTAGAGTTGGATGATAGACTCGGGAAGGTATTAAATTAATAGGTGTGTTAATTAATTTAATTAGAGTCGGACCATAGACTCGAAAAAAATAATATATGAATTGAGGTGTGAATTAATTATATTAAAATCGGACCACAGCCTCGGATTTATGTTAGTTAATTAATGTGTAGATTAATTAAATGAGGGTCGGATTACAGACTCGGATATGTGTTAATTAATTAATGTGTAAATTAATTAAATGAGAGTCGGGCCACAAACTCGGAGTTGTGCTAATTAATTAACGTGTAAATTAATTAAATAAGAGTCGAATCATAGACTCGGGCAAGTTTCATATAAATTATTGTGTAGAGTATTATTATTTAGAGTCAGACCACAGACTCGGGAAGATGAAAATTATTAAGTGAGAAAATTAATTAAGTTGAGTCGAGCCAGAGACTCGGGAAATTACAGGCTAGTGTTACGGGTTTTTGAGTACACGGTAAAGCCGGGGTTTATACTATATATATACGGTTTAGTGATAGTATAAAATAGATGTGTGTATATATTGTGTGTGCTATTAAATATTAGTGATTATATATTTACTTAATTTATATACTTTAGTGCTATCAAGGGAGGTTTCTCGATATGGATGAATCCCCTAGCTTGAGGAGTAGGGTGAGTATATCCCCAGGTCATAGTGTCCGGTATATGGGTGAGGGGATTATCTCAGTTTCAGGGAAGGAATATGACCGCCTCCACTTCGTTTATGTTTTGATCCAGGTTGGTGAGCGATTCGAACTTGAGTAACTAGGTTATGTGAGCACACCTAGTGAGATAACACTTTAGAGGGAATCATCCGGCGAGGGTATACTCGGAGGGATGGATATACGTATGTTATATGTGTGTATGTTTTCGTAAAGGTACTTATATAATGGTATTCAATATTATATGTGTGTAATAATACAGTGTGTGATGTATTTACTTTATATAACTTGTGACACGGTTATATGCTACTATTTAAGAAGGAATTAATTAAGTTAATTGTGAGATAACTTATAATTCAAGAATCATTGTACTCAGGTTAGAGTAGTATGGCAAGGGGAGGTTATACCAGGACTAGTTGGATGGGGTAGTACAACTAGGTGGGGGATCAAGGTAACCGATAGGTGTACACAATAGTGGAGGGGTGAGAATGTCCATAAGGGAGTGCGACACTAACTTAAATATGAAGCGCATTCATGCATTTTAAATTACTGCAGTTAATTCACTTGCTAAATATTTTCAAAATGTTTTGGGTTCTAACCCTTGCTAGCACAAAACCTTTAAGGTGTCCAGCCACAAGGACGCCAGGATTGATATTCTATTCCAGGGATACGGAGCTACGGCATATGTGGATGCTAGCAGGATTTCGGATTAGACGCATTGTTCATTCATTCCTAGAGTAGGAATCATGTATCATTTCCAATTTTATTTAGGGCTTGTCGCCACGACTTCTCAGTGCAGTTTTCAGATGTATTTATTCAGGTGTTGAATATTTGTATTGGATTTCACTTTGGTGGCCGATGGTTTATTCGACAAATTTGTTTAATTAATTAATCAGTTGAGTTTTATTCAGTTGTGTGAATGGTTCATATATATTTCTTCATGTACTGTTTTGTTTAATTAAAAAGTTAAAATTGGCACCAGCTTTTGGAATACTAGGTGGTTAGTAAGTTTAAAAAATTTTCGACAGTGATACTAAGGATGAACCAACTGGGATTCCTATTTTAATTTGGTATAGGACTGATCACCCGATATTTTATTAGGCGGTGTGTCACATCTGACAATCTTTCATCCATCTAGTGTAACGCACCACAGTGAGGGCATCTTACATTCATAGGTCCCAGATCATTCTTTCCCAGGCAACATACAAACGACTTAGTCCGTTAGTACTAGCTCCATTTTGGAAAGATGGTGTCCTTGACCTAAATTTGAGAAAAATAGTTGTGTCAAATATTTTATTAAATAAGATATATGAATACAACCAAACACTAAAATATATAAGTGAGAAATCATTAGATGTACCTTATGATTTAAGGGAGTAGTGATGTCCTAATTGAAGGTGGTATAGTATTTTCCTTTGATGGAGTATCTTGTAGAGAAACCCCGGGGGATGAAGTTACATTAGAATTAATATTTGTATCCCGATTAGATAAATATTAAAGGACTACTCTCTGAGATGAAGTTAAATTTTCTGTTTGAAAGGTAGAAATGAATTCCATGTTTAGATTACGGGGCTCAACATTAGGGATAAATTGAGCAGGGTCTACCGAAGGTGGAATGTCCATCACGATATTACATATTGGGGTTTGGTTACGCTGTGGGGAAAATTACGATATAGGGGTAGTTAACGAAGTAGAAGGTTGATCCTCAATACTTTCACACTATAATACCATACGTTGGTGTCGTTCCCGTCCACGTCGACATCTTTGACCCAAGAAGTGATTAGATAATTCCTAACATATAAAATAGATGAAAATATTTAAGACTCATAATTTCGACATTTTTAAAACTATAAACTGAAATTCATTGCAGAAGAAAGAAATCAAACCAAGTGAGGGGGTGGTTTTCTTTCCCTTTACCATTTTCGTCAATCGAAATTTGCTCCGTGTATTTTCTCTTCTGAAAAAATGAAATACAAATATTATATTAGTCAAGTTAAATAGGAAAGAGACAGAATGTGATGTATAAATACTCTAATTAAAGTTTATTTAAATACCTCACTAAGAATGATGTCCACTTTCGAAGCATCCCGGATGACAACACCCTTATTTGATAAAAGGATTTGGTTACTGAAAATGTGTGTGAAATATTGATTTGCAATTTCCAATCACAAACTTATTTAATTCGAGTAAATTTATGAATCAAGTCAATACAACCCTTAAACTCAAATAGCCCCATGCGTGCAAGTGTCAAACCAACATAAATAAAATATACAACACAATAGTTCCGGAAAAATCCCCGCAGGGCAAAACCTTTTTATTTCACTATAATTGTAAATCGCAACTTACATTGGATTACAATGAAATACAGATCAACAATGGTTCACACGCAGCCTTCAACAAAGAATCAACACGCAGAAGATCCTCAATGACACTTAGTCATAAACCTTGTAGCAACTCACTCCAAAATAGCACGCAACTCTCGGTTGTAGAGATCTCCCCACAAAATACAAACAGTAGCAAAATACCCAGTAAAACTATTTTTTGGGTTTAATAAAACAACTCACACAAAAGCACTATGATTTGCGAATTGTAAAACAAGTTTTGAACCCTCAAAGTGATGGAGAATAAACTAAAAAAACACTAAAAACGTATTCTGATTGAAACAGTGTTTTCTCCACCCGAAATCAATACGTATGCACCCTATTTATAAAATAATTACGGCGATGATGTGTCAGAGTAAAAGTATTCTTGTTCGAACGACATATGGTCTCATTTGAACGACATATGATCTCATTCGAACGACATATGATCTCATTCGAACGAGATAGGATCTCGTTTGAACGACTAGGCACAAATATCGAGATTCATTTTATAGAGTTTTAAGAATTTTGGAAACTTAGAAACCAATACTCTTATGAATCTGCAAACATTTATCCAAAATCTTTTATGATAATTTTTTTTAAATACAAAAAAAAAACGTTTAAAATATTTCAAAAATCATTTTTAATAAAAGGAAAAATATTTTATATTTTTTCATAAAAAATATCCCAAAACTATTTATGTAAAATGTAAATGAAACTTAAATACATTTACCAAATCCGTCCTTGTTGGGCATGATTGTTGAAGTAGAGTTTGAAATTCGGATCGTCGATTGTAGATGTACACTTTCCAATTCTTCGACAAACTTGTAGTGGTATATGACATACTAAGTGTGACAACTATTTCCTTACCAATCTCCCCTATGTCTATACCGGTACAAAATAAATACTATCTGAATTATCAAACCAAAAATGATCTATACAAATCTACCCTCCCAAAACGGAAAGATAAACTGAGCAAGTCTTCATCGTTCTTCATAATCTTCAACAATAAACTTTTCAAAAACTCAAAGCTTTTCTCATCAGGACGTGCAACTCTAAAATCTTCAATTGTACCTACACACATGAGACAAAACAAAAACCTCATGACGTATCGAGTTTGAAATGATATAAGCATAAAACATGTAAGCATAATCAAATCTCCCCCATATTTAAACTCCTGCATAAAATACTTGAACTCCCACATAAAATCATAATTCGTTCTCCCCCTTTTTATTTGTCCAAAATAGACAAGGAAAATAATAAATCTCATTATGCAAAATCGGGGTGTTATGAAAAAACAAACAAACAAACTATTTTTCAATTTTTTATACAAAAAGAAAAAAATATGATGTTACAAAAATCACACACCATGAATTTATACTCAGGCAACCAAATCATGGAAACTGAATGAGTGGGTGTGAACAAATGCGATAGAAAAATCAACTCAAAACCATATGTGCAAGATGCATAAGTGTACTCCTAATGAATGAACATAAAAAATAGTCCTTTGGTGTAAAATTGTTGAATTTAGATGACATCATCTTAATCATATCAACAAATCAAAGTATAAATAATTTCCACACCAATAACGTCTAAAACGGTTTCATGCTTTTTCAAGACTTTTTAAGGACGTACAAAGCCGTTTTAATTCTCCAACCAAACTACCTCATATATATTTTCTTTTCGAGGTGATCTAAATTCTCAAACATTGGAGAATTGACGAATAAACCTAATGGCCCATAATTGGCATATATTTCTTTTTATTTCCATGCAATTTTTTGGGCTCTTTTATACCTCTTTGGACCTCCGATAATTAAAATTCCTCAATTTTTTAGGTCCAATTTAAATGGCGGCTTAATCGCAAAGGATAAATGTGTACCTTTCGTAGCCCTTCACCGTTTATAAAATTCACACAAACTTACGATAAACGGATGAAATATGAACACCTTTTATCATCTTGTTTTGTCGCATTTGGTTCGTTTTAATGGACAGAATTAAGATGAAAACATGCAACCAACATGTTATTCGACAAGAACAATATTCAAACAAATTCGTGCTCGTGTGCATCAAAGGACAAAAGAAGTCAAACATATAGGTAGTAATACTATAGCATCTCAAAGACTCCAAAGTTTGTAAAGCACATGAATGACATAATATATTGTCTCAAAACACTATTAAACAGTCACATTGATATGGCATGAAGTTGTGATTTGGTCATCCTAAGTGTCCATTCATATATGGTGCAAACAAAATACACAACTCTTTTTGAATTTTTCAAAATTTTTCTAAAAAGAGAAAATCTTTTTGTATTTTTCGAACATTGTTCAGAAACAACATAGCAGTACTAATAATATATAACGGGATGAAACAGGGGACTGCAAACAAAATTCCAGGGGTCGTTCAAACGAAATGCCATGTCGTTTGAATGAAAGGAACTTCGCGTGAGATGTAATCTCGTTTGAACGAGAAGAAATAAAATTTCTAGGTCATACAGACTGTCATGCAGTTTTCTCCAGAGGGAAAATTTTATAAAAACGGTTTTTGGAATGGGCAAACAGATCCAAACAATGCTAAAATAGTACCAAAAATAAGAAAAACAAAGTACAAAAGGTACATATTAGAAATAGTCACAAATCACATCATGTAAATCACCCTACTCTAGCAAACATGTCTAGACCTCAACCGGTAAGTGCAGGGGAGTTTTCCAAAGACGGAGACATCTTTTGAAACAACTCCATCAAATCATGTGAAGTTCTGACCAAAAACTTTACTTGCTCGCGAATATGTGCAAGCTCTCTATCATTATGTGCAAGAAAAGTGTCATGAGTGGGTACGTGCGCATGATCATGTGTAGTGGCATATTGTGGCACGTAACCCAACTTAAAGCAAAATTCACTAAGGTGTCCTCTCCTTTTGTAATGGGAGCAAACGTAAACTGGCCTAGGAATTAACTTTCCAAAAATTCTAGGACGTGTTCTCCTAAAGGGCATGGGACGTCTAGGTGGGTTAGTATGAGAACCACATGAATCAATCACCGAAGTGGGAACCATCTCGAGTGCAACAAAAGAAGTTGACGCACCGTCATGACCCTTTCCTAAACTCTCACCACCACCCAAAACAGGATTGATAACCATCTTTCCCACCTTCTTAGATGCGTTCTCTAAAGTGACTTTAGCCTCCAGGGTGTGCTTAATATCTATCTATAATTGTAACACGCGGGCTATAAGTTCACTATTTTCCTTATTCAAAGCAATCAACTGCTCACTCAAAGAAACCTTTACTTTCTTGAGTTGACTTCTTTTTTTCTCAAACTCCTTCAAACTCTCAATCTCACTCTCCAAATCTTTCACCTCTAGACCCAACTTCTTATTCAATTTTTAAGTTTTTAAGGTCTCGGTATACAATTCTCGAAACACAATCTGGAGCTCACTCTCATCGTCACTTGGGCACTCGTTCTCAGACTCACTAGAAACACTCAAAACCTCCTCAGAGGTATCGCGTGCATAAGTGTCCTCGTAGGTATCATGTGCATAAGTGTGCTTGCGTGACTTGCTAAAAAGGAAATACACTTTCCTTGTGAAGACTCATCCTCGGAATCATTCACATCTTCCTCACTATCACTCAGGGGCGCTGGGATGACAACTTTCTTACCTTCTCTCCGAAGTCTAGTGGGACACTCAAACGACTTATTCACTTTCCCCTCACACTCAAAACATTTCAAATTTTCAAAATTTTCTTCACATTATTTTTATTTTTCACCGATTTCTTTAGCCTTGCCTTTATTTTTGTTTTTCTCTGAAAACTTTTTATTAAAAGAATTTTGTTTCGAAAACTGGAGAAACTTTTTAAAATTCTTTGCAACCAGGGCCATGTCAAAATCAGGCTCATCCTCAGACCCTGACTCATAAAAAATCACTTTCTTTTTCTTTTTCAACTGGGCTTTAAGTGTTATCCCTTTATCCTTAGGTTTGACAATGTCGGGAAACATGTCAATTTCGTACGTCTGTAGGTAAGCTACTAACTCTTCTAATGTCAGACGATTCAAATTGCCTAAGGTATTCAAAATAATTACTTTTGGGATAAAACGTGTAGGCAGCGATCGTAAAATCTTTTTAACCACTCGTGCATCAGAAATAGGCTCACTAAGATTAAAACTAGTGTTGACAATGTCAGACAAATGTGCATAAAAGTCGTCAAAACACTCAGTCTCTAACATGGTGATGGTCTCAAATTGAGTGGTTAAATTTTGAATTTTAGACTCTTTGATCGCGTTAGTGCCTTCGTGGGTGAGTTGTAAAACATCCCATGCTTGACATGGTGCACGTCATAATACGTCGGAACTCGTCAGGGGTGACGTGTTCGAAAATTGCACTAAGCCCACGTGAATTATAAGTTCTCCACCTAAACTCATCCTCAGTCCATTCTGACATAGATTTTAAATTTGTGACATTATTTGCGATGACAGTGGGGGGATTCCAACCTCTTTCACAAATGACCCAGACTCTCTCATCGATTGCTTTTAAATGGGATTTCATACGGGCTTTCCAGTAAGCATAATTAGACCCGTCAAAAATTGGCAATCGACTATATAATTTTTCGTTTGGAAACATTGTGACAAACTTTCAAAAATAAGATTTTTCAAAAAAAATCAATATCACACAATTTTGCAGAAAATAGGAATACGAGATAAATTAGCGTTACCTTCTCTGATACCAATTTGAAAATGCGTGTGCAATATTGATTCGCAATTTTCAATCACAAACTTATTTAATTAGAGACAATTTAAGAATCAAGTCAATATAACCCTTAAACTCAAATAGCACCGTGCGTGCAAGTGTCAAACCAACATAAATAAAATATGCAACACAATAGTTCGGGAAAAATCCCCGCAGGAAAAAAAACCCTTTTTATTTCACTATAATTATAAATCGCAACTTACATCAGATTATAATGAAATACAGATCAGCAATGGTTCACACGCAACTATACCACAATGGACATGCAGTCTTCAATAAAGAATCAACACGCAGAAGATCCTCAATAACACGCAGTCATAAAACTTGTAGTAATTCACTACACAATAGCACGCAACTCTCGGTTGTAGAGATCTCCCCACAAAGTACGAACAGTAGAAAAATACCCAACAAAATTATGTTTTGGGTTCCATAAAACAACTCACACAAAAACATTGGGATTTGTGAATTGTAAAACAAGTGTTGAACCCTCAAAGTGATGGAGAATAAACCAAAGAAACACTAAAAACGTATTCCGATTGAAATAGTGTTTTCTCCACCCGAAATCAATATGTCTGACACCCTATTTATAAAAAAATTAAGGCAGTGACGTGTGAGAGTAAAAGTCTTCTCGTTCGAACGAACTGTCATGTCGTTCGAATGACATCTGGTCTCGTTCGAATGAGATAAGCTCTCATTTGAACGACCAGGCACAAATCTAGAGATTCGTTTTACAGAGTTTTAAGAAATTTTGAAACTTAGAAACCAACACTCTTGTGAATCTGCAAACATTTATCCAAAATCTTTTATGAAAAAATGTTTTTTTTAGAAAAACAAAAAAAAAATTAAAATATTTTAAAAATCATTTTTCATAAAAGGAAAAATATTTTATATTTTTTTCATAAAAATATCCCAACACTATTTGTATAAAATGTAAATGGAACTTAAACACATTTACCAAATTTGTCCTTGTTGGGTATGATTGTTGAAGTAGATGAAATTCGAATCGTCGATTGTAGATGTACGCTTTCCAATTCTTCGACAAACTTGTAGCGGTATATGACATACTAAGTGTGACGGACTATGTCCTTACAGTTATGCCGATGGAAACATTGCGGTGTAGGGGTGATTAACATTACAGTCACGCTGAGGGAAATGCTTTCCAATTCTTTCTCTTTTCCCTTTCTGTTAACCATACATTGCTCTTCGTGTTCTTGGTCGATAAACAACGGAGAAGTCATAAAAGATGGTTTATTTATAGTGGGAGTTGTTTGATGGGGAAAGAACATTTGTTGGTATCTTTCTCGTTCGCGTCGACGTCTTTGACCCGAGATGCGTTCAGAAATAGGTGTCGTTCCCTGATAGGTGCAAAACATAGGAAATATAATCAAAAGAAAATAAGAGTAAATAATGCATATAAAAGATAACCGAAGGAAAATAATAATCAATAATGCATACAAAAGATAATCGAAGGAAAATAAGAATCAACAACATAAATTAGTGAAAGATAAACATGGTATCTATTAAAAAAATAGTTACATAAGAGGGGGGAAATTACAAATTATTAGTTAGGAGTTACCTCTCTACTAATGATGGCCACTTCATAAGCGTCACAAATCACGATACCCATGTTTATGCTAGGAAGATGTTCAATCTGTTTAGAAAAAGTACCACAAATTGAATAAATTAAAATTCAAAATACGAAAGAAACAACATTATACATTTCTTGAAACATACTTTCTCAGAATTGGTTATATCATTCACGACCAATATAAGTTACTTGTCTCTGCGGTAATAAGATTCCAGTCCTGCATAATTAGAAGAACCATATTTATTATGTATATATTTCAAAAATAAAATTTAGAACTAAACCTAAGCCACATACATGTATTAAACATAAATGCAACAAATATTCGAAAAAAAAGATTGGGAGAGAACGAAATGCCCTAAAATCCAAGCCAAACCAAACAAATTCAAAACCATAATTATTATGTACACAAATAAATCGAACCCACCAAAAATGGGGAAGAAGCCCTAAATTGAAACCGGATTTGAAACCATATTTGAAACCCTTTTGTACATATTTCAAAACTGAAATTTAGAACTAAACCTAAGACACATACGTAAATTAAACATAAATGCAACAAATGTTCGAAAAAAAATATTGGGAGAAAACGAAATGCCCTAAAATTCAATCCAAACCAAAAAAATTCAAAATAAATGACATAATTATTATGTGCACAAATAAATCGGACCCACCAAAAAAGGGGGTGAAGCCCAAATTTGAATTCGAATTTAAAACCCGAATCTAATATGGAAGAAATCAAACCTAATATGGAACAAATCAAATATAAACCTACGCCACATACATATATTAAACACTGATGCAATAAATAATTGAGAAAAAAAGGCATGAAATGAAGGATGTGGCTAAAATAATCGAAGATGTTGGAGTTGAGAATGGTAGCAGGAGAGGTAGAGAGGGGGCGATAGTGGGTTGAGGGGGCGGTGTAGGGGAGAGGGTGGGTAGGGGAGTTTTGTAGCCGAAGGGAATGAAAATGGGGGTAGGAGAGTTTGGATGAAAATGAAAATGGGGTTAGGGAGTTTTGCTGAAAATGAAAACGGGGGCGGGAGCTTAGAAGGCTTCGATTTTTTTCAATTTTCCATGTAACAATGTGTAAATGGTGACATGGCACAATCTGAGACCTTTAGACCGTCCCAAAAATTCTCTCCAAACCGTTGATATTTTGGAACAGTAAAAACCGTCCTCTCATATTATATAGATTCTATCTTTCGATATTCCAGGCGTATATATTCCAACCCTTGTACGCCCTAGGGGTTATAAATACATTATAAACCCTACATCCAAGGGACAACCAAAAAAAGGCAATTGAACAATCAAAAGGCAGTACAAAACAATGGATGTAGGCTATTACTTTAAGCTGAACCACTTTAAAAATCTCTTGTCTCTTATTTCTATTTATCTGTTATCAATTAATTATCCCAATCTAGTTTTTTGCATCGACACTACACATTTAGGATTCTTATTAAGTTAGACTTTGTAAGCATTTACCAACATTTTCCATAGAAGTTTACACATTTGTGTAATCGCTTTTAACCTAATATGTTAGCAACTGACATACTTTATCATTTTTCACATAAAACGAAATATATTTTGGCACATTATTTCACTTTATGAAACAACACATTTTCACATAAAATATAAACCTTTTAACATATTTCTTTCTTAAAAATACAATTTCTTATATTCTAAAATTTCCAACAATTTAAATTGTATACCTTTACTTCATATATTTATATTATCTTCATGAGATATCAACATTAATGACATGTTTATCATGTTTGGTATTATTCATACATAAATATGTCTTAAAATTAATGCACAAATTTTCAGAATATCAACAAGGTAAAGTCCCCCACCTCAATAGCCCAAAATATGAGGAAGAAGGTTGAAGAAGAGGGCAACTCCCACCTCCAAATGCGGCCTTAAGTGAGTTGCGCAATTCGCAGAAAATGTCCAGGAAAATCTCCTTAAAAGACCTCATCTTGAAACTCCATTAAAATATATCTCAAACTCCATTAAAAATAGGTATATAACTCCACTAAAAATTCCCATGTTTCACTCTAAAAGTGCTCCAACAGTAACCTTAATGGTATGTGTAAAAATGATAGGGTTGTTTCATTGAAATTATTATTTATACTCTGAAAACCCTTAGAGGAAAGTGGTACTTTATTTGGGAGGATGAGGCTTTCTCCTAAATAAGATAGAGGAGTTTTCTTCTTTGAGTTGGCCATTATTAGAGATTTAACGGGAAGGGTACATAAGCTTAAATGAAAAAATAAATCTATTATAACTAATAGGAGTGTGACAACACCTCGTAACCAACCAATGAGGAAATGACATCACATTACTCTATATGTGTTACCTCCCACTAACCACCGCGGTTGGAGTTATTTATTTCCATCATCAAGGGTCAATTACCGCCATCATGGTTTGTCCGTTTGGCTTGTCCAAAATTCCCTTTGTCCCTCATAGGTCTAACCCTTAAAGTTTTACCCCAAACCCTTTTCCTAAACCTTTTTCTCCCATTATGTCTTAACTTTATATTGATAATTTCTCTCCATGAAACACAATAAATCTTATGGTTAGAATTGCCCAATAAGTATTTATTTTCATTAACCTTTTTATTATGTGCACCCCGTTGTTTGAAAATTGTTAATTAATTTCGGAGCAAGTCCATTGCATCCATCCAAATATCATGCATTAACTGAAATCATATATTTAGACTTCATATTACTTATTCATGTTTAGCTATCCATTTTTTTTCAAACCAACTTATTTATTAATAAGCATAGAAGAAAGAGCCTCTTCTTTATGGCTTACATGACTTGAACCCTATCTTCAACATTGACAATGGAATACTTGAATAAGAAACTAGGCTCTTTATAAAATAGAACCTTAACAAATATATGGAACATAGAAAATTTTAGCGATTGCTTGCTTCCACTGATAAAAGAACCCTAACAACTAATCAACTCTGAAATTTGGCAACCCCCATCTATCTATAGTGATTAAACCTTTAGTTTGTGTTGGAAAATATTCAACGTTATTGGAGAAAATGTCAATCCCTTCTTCACTACCTCTTTTAGCTAAGAAATTAGTAACTTGGTTACCTTCCCTATAGGAATGAGATAGGGTGTATTTGATATGCTTTCACATTTGATGAATTTGAAGAATATTCCATCGTATTTTCCAAGGAGTAGAGGTCTTTCCTTGAAGAATATCTACCAAAGTTTTTTAATCACTTTTAATTATGACCTCGTCGTCTTCAAAATCCATGAAGAATTCCAGACCAATTTTAAGAGATTGTGATTCTGCTTCCATATTAGTAGCATCTCCAAAAGAATAAATGAAAGCCCATAACATTTCTCTTGATTCATTTCTAAGGATTCCTCCACCACCTCTTTTTTTAATACTCTCCATTGCACTTCCATCAATATTCATCTTTAGGACACCTGAAGGAGGGAATATCCATTTGATCTTAAATCTAGACTTTGGAATTTGAGATGACTACTTATGAGTGAGCATAGCCTTCAACTGGTTTACCTGGTACAAAATAGGAATAAAATTAGGATTAATGGCTTCATAGTTACATTTGTTCTTGTGGCACCACAAACGCAAACATAAGATAGATGGAATGATTCTATTTATGTTTGCACATGATTTATTTCCATATATCCACCAATGACATAGTTGACTTCTAATTCCACCTTTAGCTCTCTAAATACCATGATCAATAGTAACAGATTCCCACACTACAGATGCTATATCCCCCTCAACAAAGATATGATCTATTGTTTCCTCATCTTCCTTGGCACAACAGTGGCATTTTAATGGACCACGGAATCCAATTGATCTGATAGAATCATCTGTTGCAAGGAATTTCTTAAGCATCTTCCATATAAAGACTGATATCTTCGTTGGAATATTTTCGTGCCATATAAATTTAGAGCTAAGTTGAGAAATATGCCTCGCCCTATATAAATCCCATGCTGTGGACATTGTAAAAGATCCATTGCCATAGTCCATGCATAACACATTACTATCATATAGTCACTTTATTAAAAATCTAAGGTATTCATTCTTCCCTTTATAAAATTTCAACGTGGAAATTTATTCATTTATCCATGTCCATGAATGCCTTGTAACACTACGTAGTTTATTGATTTTTATATCCAGGATTAATTGGGATTGATTAAATTGTATTTGAAAATTAATCTGATAAAATAAATATTAATTAGAGATAAGGGTTAGTATTTATTTATATTGAATATTACTTAGTGAATGAGTAATAATAATAATAATAAAATATTATAATTGTCGTGAGTGAGAAATATGACAGTTACGGGAACTTTAGTCGGGACGCATGTGTCAGTCGTGTCAGGACTTAATTTGAAAAATAAAATATAATTTCATTTTTGGTATTCCATATGATCATTTTGAGTGCACCAGTGTGTTCAAAAGGGTCGAGATAGTCAGAAAAGTCTACCCAGGAATTTAGTTTGGGTCCCGGGGCACTTTTAGGCCAAATCGGCACCCTAGAGGGATATTTTAGTCTATTAAAATTTTTGGAAAAATAAACCCACGAAAATTAGTGTATTATTGTGACACCCCGCCTAAGTAAATACCGGGTGATCACTCCTTTATTAAATTAAAATTAAGGTGAACAGTTGGTTCATTCTTAGCATCACTGTCGAAAAATAACTTTTCCAATTTAAACACCGTAAATAATTAAGCTAAGTGTCAAAACCATTTTAGACATAACTTTCCAAATTTTATTTTATAAACCAAGATTTAAAACTTGCATAATTAACAATTAAGTAGTCACACCACAACTATCCTGGAACATACAATCCAAATATTCAAACATTCAACTAAATGAATCCAACATTTAATATTTAACTGAAAACATACTGACAGTAATAAATCCCAAGGAGTAAAAATACTGGAAATAAATGAATCACAATGTCCGCTAAATAACTGAATAATGGAAAGGGCGACACATGCCCAACTGAATAAGTAATACTAGAAGTGGAATCAAGAAATGAGGTCGTCTAAGCAAGAGACCTGCAACTCCCACCGAAGCTGCAGCGCGTTCCTTCCAAAGGATCCTATGCAAGACGCCCATGTGGCTGGGCACCTGTAATATATACATATATATACAAGAGACAAGAGAAAATGGAAATGGGTCAGAGCCTGATTTGTAAAAATAATTTAAAATTTGTTTAGCAAGTATTTAAAATGTTTACAGGCCAATTCAACAACATATTAGTGCGGCACTCTCTTGAGAATTTCTCACCTCTCTTCTAATGTGCACGCCTATCGTACTAATCTCCCCAATGGTTTATCTTATCTTGTCTTAGGTCTCTCGTAAGACTTAAACTGAACAATTCAACCGTTTAAGAAGTAAATTTCATTTAATAACAAAGTTCTTATTTTTAACTTTATTTGTGAAAAAAGTTTCCTAGTAATATACTATACTTTCAAAACACGTATTTCCCAATTGAAATCATTATTCATTTCTTACTTACCATAAACACAGTAGGTAGTTTCCATATTTCAGAATTTAATATATGTAATATATATATATATATATATATATATATATATATATATATATATATATATATTAAATACTCATGTAATATATATATTCTAACAGCACCCCACATAATAATTATGGTGCGGGCATACTCTGCTATCCAGTCCCCGTATCACTCATACTAAGGGAAATACAAGTCCGGAATCACTCTCGAACTGTATTGAAACAAAACATAAACAATATTGAGGCGAAGCATAGTTTCCAAGTTCAAGAGGTCAGTACATACCCTCACGTCTCTTAGGACCGTCCGACTATCGATCCGATAGCCCGTACCTAGGATTCCTATCTTCCAGGGTACGAATCAATATCCCCCATGAAGGCCCGTTTGAGATAAGACCATCCCAGCGTGGTAACTTCAAGGATAGCAAGTAGCGTGGGCATGATTTTTACACCTATATAGTATATGCATAATCACAGTCATATAAATATACTACTATTACCATATCAACTTTAGGTACATCTCATAACCCATAATTATGACATTTGTCCTTATTATTCGTTATTTAATTATCACTTATAACGGTTCGCCTCTTACTTTAATTTGTGTAATTATCCCAACTTATTAAGTGACACCCGTGGATTCCTCTCTTCCCAAGTGTAATTTCAGTAGATACTCATTTATCTTTCCAACGTAGCTACCTTACGCGTCTCCCTATTTAATACATAGTTCCATCTTCGCTTATATATAAACATTCCCAAAAATGTAAATCTCATTTTACATTAAGGGCTTCATATTTTTTTTTATAAGTCCTACTGGTCTTTATTTTCTCCCAAAATATTTTAATAAGGATGTCCAAAGATTATTACTCATATAAATTGAAATCAACTATTTAGAAGGGGAAATGGGAGTCTACCAGGAGGGGTCGATCGATCAATGGCAGGGGCTCGATCGATCGATGCGTCGATCGATCGACACTCTTGGTTCGATCGATCGATCAAGCAGGTATGGAGAATCTGCAGAATACCAGTTACGGGTTCTATCATCCAACATCATCAAAACTCAAACTTTTAACTCCAAAACTCCTAGAAATTTATACCACAAATGTCCAAATCCCAATTGGACAATATTTAACGTAAAGCATGCGAGTTTTCATCAAGATTCATGGATTAAAAGTGCCCCGAATTCATACAATACTCATGAACCCTAAAAATTTCCTCAACTTAATTCAAATCATTCTTTCTCCAGAAATTGTACTTCTAATTCATCATAAATCCGTGGTTAAACCTCTACATATGAAGGGGATTTCCAGATTATTATATAAATCATTACTACATGCAATTTTCCTATCTCCAACATGGGTTTTCTTTCATGAAACTCATCCTAATCATCCCTAAACTAACATGAATGAAGCATTAAAGAAATTAAGAAAGATAAATACTTGCCTGGGGATTTTTGGTCTCTGATTTGTGCTGAAATCAGTGTGGTTAAGATCCTTGCGACGTGATTTATCGTTTGGCGGCGACGGCGGCGCAAACGGAGGAGTTTTCGGCCTAGAACTCCTTGGCAATCCCTCTCCTTCCTTCTCCAATGGTCGTTACTTGCTTTTGGTTGTGTTAACCCTAGAAGGCAACCCTAAGCATCTGATATAACCTTGTAATTTTCGTGAGTTTAATTACCCAAAATTATGAAATGTCCAAGACACCCTCTCGGGGTGCTAAATAGGCCTAAAAACGCCCCGGGACCCAAACTAAACCTCCGGGTATATATTTTTGACTATCTCCACCCTTACGAACACTTTGGCTCACTCAAAATGACCTTACGAACAACTTATAATTTATTCACTTTTATTAATCAACATTTAGTCCCGATATGACACAGGCGCGTCTCGACTTAATTTCCAGAATTATCATTTATTCGCACGTGACAATTTTTATAAAATCAATCTCATATATTACTATACTCATCCAGTAACATTCAAAAAATTTCCAATAATTACTAAATCTCATCACACTAGTAAATATTTAAAACAACTTTCCGGATTAAAATTAAATTAATTTATCTCAATTAAATTTAATAATTCCCTAAATTTAAAAGTCATAGAAATACGGGGTATTACATACAAGGCCTACCTGGTAGAACAATTATGGATATCGTTTCAGTACGCAAACTACTACTTAATAAGGCGCTCAATCACTATAGCCCCTTCCTCACAGCAGGCTTGTTTCACATTCTCATTGGAGACACTTCACATGGTGCTCCTAACAGACAATGCTCGCATAGGTCATGCCTATACATTATAAGTTTCCATTATCTCACTATCAATGGGAGTCTGCACCTCACTACATGACAGTTACTCGGATTTATCTATATACAAAACTCCCATTCTAAGAAGAACCATACAAACATCTGACCACTCTTGTTCGCCTAAAATAGTCATGGAATTTTACCATAGTCATCGGATTTATACTCGATCGATACAAAATTATGGTTATCCGCTCACCTCTAAACATACAGAAGGAGGATATTCGAGGTTCTTCCATACCAAAACCTTAATAAGCACCTCGTACGCGATTAACAGGTACGAGTGTCTTTACAGCACTCCTGAAAACATCGTACTAAGTTTCCAAAATTTCCTTCACGTGGTTCCATTAATTTCTAATCACCGTGCGCCTATTCCCTGGCTAGGGGTGATACATCATACTCTAAATGAAACCTTACCTCCGCTGGTTCCTGAAATCCCATATTAAAGGTGGGATTCATAAACCTCATCCCGATTCAGAAATTAATACTGTACCGGTCCATGTATCGGCGCGATCCTCCCTTTCAAAGGAAGTCTGGGGCACACTAGTTAATATTGTAAACCACCCCAAAGGAATGTCAATCACTTCCTTCTTTGGCAACTTAATTCACATGTTCGGATGAACCCTTGATCTTGTTTTGAGGATGGTAACCCATCCAAGAACTTTACCGACCTCTTCCAATTTCAGGAATTATCGATGAACACAAAATTCTCTAGTTGATTCTCCTTTTTCAACCGAACTCTACCTATGGGTGGTGCATGTAGAGACTACTCACTACGTACCGCTAAAAATCATTTTTTTTAAATGCGTCACATTAAGTGACACGTAATATTCCCCTTCCTTCCTTGGTGTATGCCTAAAGTTTCGATCCGTGCTCTTTTCTCCACGATGCGCACTTCTGGATCTTTTATACCATATTAACATCATCACTCTTTGTATGCGCAAGTTATCTCTCACACTTGACTAATAACTACTCCGCTCCGAGGGTTCTTCATAATAATTAAATTTCTACTCTATTCAAGGAATACCCCTTCTTAAATGGCTTCCCACAGCCTTCCCATCAAATTAGGTTGTGCTATTTCAATTGCACACTTATGTATGGATTATCGCCCCTCATGTGACGTTTAATCCACTCTATCACTTCCACTTCATTCTGTTAGCCCCACCAACACATTTTCCACACATCCATTACCACGTCCCTTCATCTCAGACGAGTTTTAACATTAGTTAACCAGGATGTCTACACACCTTATAAACCATGCATACTAGCGTAAGCATCACATACACTTTTCACCTAATAAGTAATTCTTTGTTTTCCCTAGTGCCCGCAACGTGATTACAACACTTGGGTACCCTCAATCACCCTAAAAATCAAAATTTTAAATCCTCCTTATCATCATTCCACCCCTCAACTCATGAGGATAACTTTCAATGCTTTCTTACTACACAATCGGCTCCACTGGCTTTAATTCGTGATTCAACTTCTATCTTATAGATGTGATTACTTGATCCCATTTCGATCGGGGTACCGAACTCATGGAATAATGACCAATTGTCTCCATATTTCTAACTTTACGCTAAGTTTCATGCGTGGGATGTCTCGCAAAGCGAAATCCAAATAAGGAACCCACCCGATACACTACTACCTAGCATTGTCGGTCATCGAAATCCATTAGATCCTCCGTCCATAGCATATACCCCTTTGATCCGTCTCTTGATAGAAAATTTACGTCTCTTCCCGTAATTATACTTAACTAATAACATTTTGCCAATTATACAATCATTTAATATTGGTGGTAGTTACACTCCATAAATCTTTAATACATACGCTCGGGGATCTCGAAGTCCTGCCCCCAAACACATGGGTCCTACTCTTAACTCTCATGTCTCTAAAGGATAGATGCGTCAATGAGCTCTTCCTATCACTAAGTCTTGAGTACTAAACATCATCATGGGTTAAATCTTTTCACTCCAGAGTAAACCCAATACATACTAAATCAAAACAACAAGGCCTCTATACACACCGGGATCGAATATTTTGAGCACACTATCCCTTCCGAGTCCCTAAAGTAGGTAATATAGGTGTGAGGTGAGGCCTCGCCAAAACACGACATGTTGCACTAATACAACCATTTCGATAGCCTTGCGATAACTACCTACTATCGTATTAACCATTCCTATAAAAGGTTGTAACCAAGGCCATTTCATACTCGTATACCACATTACTAAAACGAGTAATCTCAATAAAGTATATAACATTATCAATACACCCATTCATCCTCCGCGGATAGCACTAAGGGAAATCCCGCTACACTAGGAAAATATTCACATAATAATATCATTTGTAGTTATACGCATTAAACTCGTTTCACATGCTAATATAGCAACGAGCAAAGAAGTAGTGACTCGCTCGGGTCACATATGGTCCCCGGACGTGACACACCTGTCTAAACCAAAACAAAACTACTTTAATCGTTGTCCCTTACTAGACACCATATTCTGTCCCCATACTTGCTTCAAAAAATATTTTAGCACGTGTGATTTCACTCTCCACAAGATATCTCGATATTTATCATTTGAAATACATTCGAAAACTCACGAACGACTGGAATCGAATACAGGAGAATCACAATTTCTTTAGAGGTATCCTCCTTTATATAATAAAAATAGGTGGAAGATCCCCCTTCTGGACGAGGCATCGCCACTCGAACATTTCCTGTCCCGCAATGACAAAGATAGTACTCCTACCAAATCGATTCATCATGACTCTGTGCATAGTGAGCCAATCCATGCCAAATATTGACGTCTTGTTCACGTATGACCAAAACTAGTATGGCTGCAGGTACAATAAACTACCAAACTATATACCTACGCCTCGGTGTATACAGAAAATAAATGGTCCTCTCCCCAATGTTGATTCTACGCATGACACCGTACTTCAGTAATATATATATAAAAAAATAATCAAAAGGTCTGTGCCAATCGAGTATCCATATAAACAGTATGACGCCCCAGTATTAAATAAAATGTACCTCATAGTACTGTAAGGAGAGAACTTACCATCAATGGCCGAATTTTTAGTACTTTTCACTTATAGCCTAAATTTTTAGTACGTGCCAAGATTTTACCAAATTTTTAGTGCATGCCATGATGGTACTAATATGGATATTAGTTTAAATTTGTTCTACATGTCAGGATTGTACCCAATTTTCTTGTAGGTGCGAGGATTGTACAATTATAAATGTTGGACTTCAGATAGACTTAGTACTTGTGTTTTACTTGAGATGAATATTTTATTATGGAGTCTATGAATTTTAATTATATTCAATCAAGACGAATAATAATTAATTATTGAGCACATATTGGATTGGGATTAGACATATGTTACATTTTGGGTTGTATGAGTTGGGTAACTTAAATGACTTAACAACCCACTTAAATGAGATGATAATGTATTATTATTATTATTATTATTATTATTATTATTATTATTATTATTATTATTATTATTATTATTATTATTATTATTATTATTATTACTACTATTATTATTATTATTATTATTATTATTATTATTATTATTATTATTATTATTGATGATGCCGAGAATTAGCACCACTAGGTAAAGAGGTGTTCGAGCTCCAATAGTAGTTACAATGGTAGCCATAATGATATGTGCGTATGCATGTAATATATATATATATATATATATATATATATAGAGAGAGAGAGAGAGAGAGAGAGAATGGGGGTGAGTAGAAGAGGTATGAAGACATTAATGTATAATGGTTATGCCAATCAGGCCTACATCCACTGTGAGTGTGTGATACACTAAATATGGGCACTAAAGGCCTTGGATACAACGCACAAGCTTTCTCTCTCTACTGTGTATACAAACAGAGTTTCAGCTAGGGTTACAATTATTGATCCTTTTGCAAGGTTGAAGATGACAAGTATATATAGGGATTAGGGGAGTAGTGTACCCCCCAAGAATGCATTGAGCATGTGAATGGTCATCTAGCTAATCCCCTGTTGACACCTGATTGGGCCAATTGTAGGTAATAATGATATAATATCCCCTCACGTGAGGTAATGATCTTGTTATAACGGTTTAGTCCACATGCTACAAGAGTCCCATGCACACTGTTCCACGCATCTCCCAAATCACGCGCCATGAAGGTGTCACCCTCGTCTTATAGTGACAGGCCGAGGCTGATGCTAACCTTGTGGAAGCCCTGATTGCTGAACGTAGGACATTTGTACTGTCGGTCTCCATAGGGTCAAGCAGTCGCTTGGTCGTCTAAACTGTCCCCTAGCCGAGGCTTTAATCTACATGGGCTTGGGCTGATTTGGGCCATCAAACAGCATACTTATGTTGTCAGTGGTGGGGCCGGCCTCCATAGGGTCGAACGGTAGTATGGTCGTCTGAACTGTGTTGCCAATGGTGGGGTCAGCCTTCAGTATGACCTCCTGGGTGTAGGAGTACGTCTGAGCCCTCATGCTAGATGAGGCTACCCTCGTCCTGATCGAGGGTATATTTTGTTATATCAATCACCCCCTAGCCCTTAGTCACAATGATGTCGAGGTGACTGAGGGGTAATAATGTCTTTAGATTTTGAGTTGATGAGTGGCCAGGCTGACAAGTGACACTTGTCAAGTTGGTTCACGTTTATCACGTGTCAATAGTCATTTTTGTGTTCCTCAGAAATGTTGGCTGCATATCACACTTAGGAATTTGTTTCCTAATGATGATTCTCCTGTGGTTTGTGCATCGCCTTGGTTAATGGGCCCAACAATGGGAAACTATTTAAACATTTTAGAAATACTTCTTCTCTTTCTTGTGCTTCTTCTTTGCACGCACTCTCTCTCTAGCTTTAGCAGTTAACCTCATTCTCTGTATTTTCACAACGGCTCCAAGTTTCACCCTTCTTCAGTCTTCTTCTTCAGGTAATCTCTTCACCATTATTCTTATTTTCCCAAGTTTTCTTTGTTTTGTGCTTTGAATAGATTTTGCACAATTTCTTGGTTGGTTTTTTTATTTTTTTGACATGTGAACCCTCCATCCATCGGTGGTTGTAGGGCTAGAAATTGACTGATAGGCTTTCCTGGGTTCCTCCATCGTTTTGTGGTGGTTCTGTATTGAGTTTTAGCTTTTTTAGGTTTCTCGGTGATCTTCCTCTCTTCTTCTCTGGTAAACTTTACTCCTCCTGTTCTTGGCTGATCACCCATAAAACTTTTCATTTCTCTTGATTCAATCTCAAAGTCAACTTGGTCAACTATTTGATTTATTTTCAAGTTTCTGGAGAAAATCCTTAAGTGTAGGGTCTTCCTCTTAATGCTCCAAAGGCTTTACAATTTATCCAAGGAGTTTACAACTTTGAGAGAGATGTGTTTTATAGAGATTAAGAGGATAGAAGAAGAGAACGAGTCTAGACGTTGGGCCGACCCTATTTGGGTACGACCCATTTTCCCAATTCCATTAGCTATAATTTTACCATCACCTTTTGTGCCCTTCGGGTTGTATTATCTTCCAACTGAGAGTTAGAGCCAAGAAGAATTCATAGATAAACAAACCAGAGCGTAGTCTTCTTGCGGTGCCGAGATCTATGGAAGAGACGACCCCTAAAGCCTTAACCCTCGAGAACAGGCCAAGGGAACAGTTAACCTTGAAGTTGTCCCTGTGACTGCTATGTCCCCCCTTGAATTTTAAGCCACTTTTTCAGGTTCCCCCCACACTTTGATAACAATGAGGACGATGGAGATGGGGATGAGGTAAGTGAGGCCGAGGGTAGTGGGGCCGAGGGTGAGAATGAGAGTTAAAATTTTAAGGAAGAGGTCGACACTTCAACAGCCTCGTCTTATGTCTCGTCTATCAAGGATCATGATCTCTTATTATGGAGACACTCCTTTGGTGTTAAACCCAGTGTTACTATGAGGATCCCCAATGAAGATGAGAAGGTCTTCAAGGGGTGAGAGGGAGAAATAACCATGTACGGCCATATGTTTAGTGTCGGTGTTAGGTTGCCTCTCCATCCTGCCATTGTCTCTATACTCTATGCATTTGGGGTTGCTCCTACCCAACTTCCTCCTAATTCGTGGAGCATCATCCTCGACTACAAATCTCTCTAGGAGAATACATTTACTGATGAGCCCTCGGCCAGTCTATTCCTGGCCTGTTATAACATAACCTCCTTATCCAAGTAACCTAGGTACTTACATCTAGGGGCTAGGAGGTTTGATAAGAAACTTCTCCATGTTGCAAAAACTTCAAACCACGACTGGAAGAAGATATTTTTCTTCATTTCTGAGGATTGGGAATTCCCCGTTGAGGTTAATCCTCCATAAGATAGCCCGAGGGTTCCTCGAGCATGGTCCAACCCCTCAATGAGTGCAAGGTCAGACCCTGGGCTCAGCTTAGATGAGAGAGCTATAGCTGACTATCTAAAGGAACACGGGAAGAAGGGTGCGATTCCCAAATTTGAAGATTTAATGACCCCTCGTCTCCTCATAGAAGCTGGTCTGAGGGTTGGCCCTTTGACAGAATTATGTGAGTTGCTTTTTATTTCGATTTCTTCTAAGTGGTCCCTAGTTATTGTTACTTGTCTCTGACATCTCGTCTTACTTTTGCAGGCCAACCTTCAAACGTATCTGACCAACTTTGTGAAATGATTGCCCCTAGCCTATTGGCTGGTCTTAGCAAGAAAAAGGGCAAGACGCCTCAGTAAACCTAAAAGAAAACGGTCATAGGGCCAATCACCACTGAGCCAACCACTATGACCTCCCGTAAAATGAAGGAGCCAGAAGCCCCTATTGGAACTCGGCCTAATAGTCGTATGAGGACAAGGATAGAAGTCCTAGAAACAAACACCGAGGGAACTAGTTCTTCCTCATCCTTAGGTGCCTTCTGGTCGGCCAATCTAACCAATCTAAAGGACAACCCTACCTCTTTGATCTCCAAACTGAAAGCTACCAAAGTTTAAATGTTCTCAGCACCATCACCTTTAGTCTATAGCTTCTTAGCCAAGATGCCCCCGGCCAAATTATATGATTTTGGCATACACACTCTGGCTCAGGTATTTCTTTCATCCCTTCAGTTTTTATTCACCAACATTTTATCAACTATAACCTCGTCCCTTTATTATAAACTTTTACTCTCGTCTTTTACAGTCTGTCTGTGCCTTCACCTCTGCCACCGAGTGGATGACTGAGAAAAAAAAGTTTTACGAGGCCGAAAGATCTATTCAAAATGAGGCCGATGATAATATTGTGAAATATGTGTCCGTGTAAGGACACAGTAGTTATTTTCGTTTCACTGTGATAATACAAACAAACCTAAATTACGGCTACACTTGCGAGGCAAGCACAACGGTAAGTCGGGTATCAAAAATCCACAGGAACGACTTGCTAGAATTTATAGGATCTAATACTCCTAAATAAAAGTGTAAAAGGTGATTACAAACTAAAAAGGAAAAGATGCATAAAAGGAAAATATTAATTTAGGAGAGTGTAAATTAAACTAGATTAACAAAGAGAGTAAAACTATAGGTTGCGTCGAATATCCATCACCCGAGTTAATTTGTATAAAATGGATACATGGGTCGACGAGTTATTTAAAATGCGCCTCGTTTTGACAATTAATTGAATCAAGGGGTGTCACGCCCCTAAATCCGCATAAAAGTCTAATAAGATTTTGGCATCAACAAATACCCCGAAAATTGCGCTCGCAAGGTCGTAAGCACGGTACATACATGATATGACCCGTCAAATATCCTAGGTGTAATAACTAGGATAATGCACCCGAAATAGACCCGTAAATGCCATCACCAAAGCCAAGCAACGCGTCAACTCGAGTGAGTTCCATTCAAACACAACCTAATTTAAATTAGCTAGAAAGCATGGTAAAAACGCGATAAATGAAAGCGATAAATAAATGCGATAAATCTACACTAGAAAGCAAGTAAAGAAATCATGTGAATCTAATTAGGAAAGAATGTAAATATAATTATAAAAGAAATAATTAATGGAAAACAACTATATTAATGGAGAGGATGATGAATAATGCAACTTACAACCCAATTGGGTGTCAAACCAAGAAGAATCAACAAACTCTCCAAAACCCTCAAACCCTAAGCTATTCTAACCTAAAATCTATTCTAAACCTTAATAAACCTTCATATCTGATATTTACAACAAAAATGATATTTATACTAAGTAGAATTAAATTAGAGAAGAAAAGCCCAAAATATCTGCAAAAAACCGGGGATCGATCGATCGATCCCCTGGGCTCTATCGATCGATGCTCATAAATCTAGCCCACTGTCTCCCAAGATTTGGAAACATAAGAAGGATCGATCGATTGACCCCTTTGGTCGATCGATCGCTCAAGCAGGTATGAGCCTCCTGCATGCTGTTTTGGCTTGTTTGCATTTCCCGTCCTCTAAAATTGCCATAACTTCTTCGTTCTGAATCAGAATCCCACATCGTTTGCAGCCACGTGAAGTTTGCAAGGAGGGCTACAACTTTCGTGAGATGTTGGGCCAGGTACCCAAGATGTGAAAAGACTAAAATGCCCTTGAACTTGTGATCGCGTACGGAAATCGAGCGGAATGCGTCTGAACTTCACACTTAGCATCCAAATACCTATAAAAGCTCAATTAACCCCTGCAAAACATGTTAATATAGAAATCCGAGGTTTTCTGTTAATGAGCATAAATATAGGGAATAAGATACCCGAGGGGGCTAAAATGCATCGGTTCGGAGGAGGAAATACGTAATATTTACATATTATCACACCCCCTAACTTACACATTGCTAGTCCCTAGCAATGAAATAGGATGAAACAAGAACGACAAGCAAACCAAAGCAGGATAAGTACAAAAGTATGGTATAAAAGAATAAGGCCACTTTCGCGGGCGATTCGATTGCATTTAGCGTATGCAATAAGACGTTAAAACCCTAGGTCACCCTAGTGGACGAGTGTCATCTCGTGAGGGTTTTTAGGGATGATACCCACAAACATTTTTACTCAAAATATGCCCAACCTAACATGCGATAAGACCAAAAATAGCGAAGAAGATTTCATACACATTATTAGAAAATTGAACGGATTCAAACAAAAGTCCAAATCATTAACATTATAGAATGCACCTCATAGAATTGAAACCTTAAAATGTGGGAGGGGAGCGAGCACATGCAAAATGTGATTTGGAAAAAAGTTATATAAACCGAATAAACATTAAAGCAGGCATATATTCAATCCTCACGGGCATTACGCTCATCAAGCGAATTCACCCAAAATAGGGAGGTAACACACAGAACATGCAGGCATAAAGAGTAAATGGAAATGGAAACTAGGCCGCACACATGTCACAAATGAAGAACGCTATATATAAACTGAAAAACTGTAATCTCAATGAAAGGATACCGCACACTAAAAGAGGAGAAATGAATTTTCACCGATTATCAAAACTATTTAAACCTTTGAATTACATCTACTTAAGATCACATAGGACTTGAATAGGGTTGTAATGTAGGCTGGGCTAGGGTATGAAATGAAGGATATGTATGTACGGATTAAAAGTGTTCGGAATGAAAACTCGGGATAATGGGAAAATGCGGACCATAACAAAATTGGAAAACAAGTTCCAAACAAGCATTAGATATATATCGGGGAGAGTAATCAAAGCTTATTGAACATTATACACAACATTTACAACTTTCTCTTTTTTTTCTTTTCTTCTTTTTATCATGTTATTTTTTGTTTTCTTTTTCTTTTTTCTTTCTCTTTTTCATCTCTTTTTTCATATCTCTTTTCTTTACTTTTCATACTCTCATAAGCCCAAATTGCAACCGACGTACAACCACATCATTCAATCCCAAGCAACATTCCAAACAAAGGTATGGAAAGTGTATATATGGGCTAAAACTCCAATTTAGAGTTGGTTATGGGAATTGGGTTATGAAACGAAAGGCTAATATTTAGGCTCAAAGGGGTTCACGAGGGTAAACATATAAGGGTGAGGTCAAGGCTAATATGGGTGATATAACAAAGAATTCCTATGATCATTTCCAAAAGTTTACGCAATTCTCGAGTCAAAATAATACATGAAAATCATGATCAAGTAACACATTTCAAGTATGAACTCAATTAATGAACGATCAAATGAAAGAATAGTGAGATTACCAACGAATTCAACGTTTTCAATGAGAAAAGAATAGTGTGTACACTCACAAACGACGAAAGGTACAAAGCTTACTCAGTGTAAGTATATACAATGCAACAAAAAATTATCGAGTTATAAAAATCTTAAACCAAATCAATAGAACAATAAAAGTGCATGTGCTCATGGGATTAAAGTTTAATTCATGAAGTTATTCATAACATCAATAATTGAGACTAAAGTATAATAACTTCTAAAATCGAGAACATGCATCATTGGGTTGTCTATTGGATCGAGCAATTATTGAAATTTATCATCGAAAACAAAGGCAATAAAGGAGAAAAAAAGAAATAAAATCTTTTTCAAAATTTTAATTTTTCTAAGAAAAGCATACTAAGTAACTAACATGTGAGCAAAAATATGGACTAAATAAAGAAATGGATAGAATATCCCACACCCCCTAACTTAAAACTTGACATTGTCCTCAATGTGAATTAAGAACCAAGTTAAAGAGAGTAAAAAAGCTACATTGCCCAAAACTGGAGTGATCCTCATAAGAACAAGTCCAAAGAATCTACAAAACAAGTTAGTACCGAGGATAGCAAAAACAAATAATGAAAAGTTAACTGATTACACTAGACTAAAATAAAAAGAAAAGAAAAAATAAAAAGAAAGAAAGAATAAAAAGCTAACTATATACAACCTACTATTTAGGCTTCACACTAACTATACTCTAGAAGTCTAAATAGTTGAGGGTCCACCGCAAAAACGATTTGACTTTGGAGGATAATCGGTGTACCCGCACACAAAAGCATGCCTTTTGAAAAATATTAATTCCGTTTTAACAACAAAAGGCATGTGTAACGTGGAAGAAATGAACCATCACCAATTAAAATTTTTGGAGGGACGAGGGGGAGTTTGGATTGAACGGGTGACAAAAACATGTGGGGACCGAGAAAAGCCGAATATCCTCCCAAGGATTTTGAAATTAGAATGGGAGGTGGTTCACATAAAGGCAAATATACGATTGTGGAGGGAGACTCGAGCAAGTACTCCTCATTGGAGAAAAGGTTTAAAACATTAAAGTTTGAAACCGAATCATCGGGGGTGACGGTGTGATAATAGAGAATGAAAATGGGGATGAAAGAAATTCAAACTCATGAGATGAAACATCATCGCATAAAGATTGAGTTTCCAAAATGAAATGTTCTTCTTTGGGGTCCAAAGAAGAAATCATTTCATTATAAATAGATATTACATCATTTTCATCCTCACTTTCAATATCTATTACGCAATGGGCAAAGTCTAGAATGGTTTGTTCCATAATAGGCACAAAGACCTCATTTGGTTCAAAACATTCTTCGACTTCAAAAGTCTTGGATGAAAAAAAAGTCGTCGGACTCAAATAATAAATCCAAGTCATGTTCCCACGAACAATTTTCTTCCAGATAACGATTTTCAATTTTCTCATTTTCATATATACGCAAGCCCTCACCGAATGTCATAGGTCGAGGTGCGGATGCATGAAAATGAGAACTTTGAAAATTACTATCGGACTTAAACAAATAATCATTATTATAGAAATTTTGAAAACTAATCGAATTCATTTCAAAATTCCTATTATAAGGTGGTAAAGGCCCAAAATCATTATCATCATCATCAAAATTCCAATAACCTAAGTTTTGACTTTCGTTATACTCGCCCAAAGTCATATTTGAATTTGAAATTCTTTGGGATTCTAAGTATTCAACGAAAGTCATAGAATTACAGAAATTTTGAGAATTATAACAATGATTACCGAAAGAATTGGAATACGACATGCTTACCCCAAAAATGGCTCAAGTGGCGTATTCCACAAAGTAGGTGCGCGCGAGAAATTCGAGCGTTTCTAAGTGCTCAAATGTGTAAGTCCTGCAAAAAGATTAGCAAATAATACAAATAGAAAGAAAATACTATGAAATACTGAATCAAATAAAGTCTAAAACAAACAAGTCCCCAGCAATGGTGCCATTTTGACTAAGCAAGTTGTCAGGATCAAAGCACTGAACCAATTACGATTCAAAGAAAATCATCCCCAGCAACGGCGCCATTTTGATTAACCGAGTTGTCGGGATCAAAGCACTAAAATAATTAAGATTCAAAGCAAATCATCCCCGGCAACGACGCCATTTTGACCACCGCGTGAAATGTATGTTCGTGTAAGGACACAGTAATTGTTTTCGTTTCACCGCGATAATACAAAAAAACCTAAATTACGGCTACACTTGCGAGGCAAGCACAACGGTAAGTCGAGTATCGAAAATCCATAGGGACGAGTTGCTAGAATTTATAGGATCTAATACTCCTAAATAAAAGTGTAAAAGGTGATTACAAAATAAAAAGAAAAAGATGCATAAAAGGGAAATATTAATCTAGGCGAGTGTAAATTAAACTAGATTAACAAAGCAAGTAAAATTATAGGTTGCGTCGAATATCCCTCACCCGAGTTAATTTGTATTAAATGGATACATGGGTCGACGAGTTATTTAGAATGCGTCTCATTTCGACAGTTAATTGAATCAAGGTATGTCACTCCCCTAAATCCGCATAAATGCCTAATAAGATTTTGGCGTCAATAAATACCCCCAAAATTGCGCACGCAAGGTCGTAAGCCCGGGACATACATGATATGCCCCGTCAAATCTCCTAGGAGAAATAACTAGGAAAACGCACCCGAAATAGACCCGTAAACTCCATCACCAAATCCAAGAAACGCGTCAACTTGAGTGAGTTCCATTCAAACACAACCTAATTTAAATTAGCTAGAAAGCTTGGTAAAAACGCGATAAATGAAAGCGGTAAATAAATGCAATAAATCTACACTAGAAAGAAAATAAAGAAAGCATGTGAATCTAATTAGGAAAGCATGTAAATCTAATTATCAAAGCAAGAATTAATGGAAAACAACTATATTAATAGAGAGGATGATGAATAGTGCAACTTACAACCCAATTGGGTGTCAAACTAAGAAGAATCAAAGATGAACTTTCTAAAACCCTCAAACCCTAATCTATTCTAAACTAAAATCTATTCTAAACCTTAATAAACCTTCATATCTGATATTTACAACAAAAATGCTATTTATACTAAGTGGAATTAAATTAGAAAAGAAAAGGGAAAAGAAAAGAAAAGAAAAACCCGAAATATCTGCAGAAAACAGGGGATCGATCGATCGATCCCCTGGGCTTGATCGATCGATGCTCAGAAATCCAGCCCACTGTCTCCCACGATTTGGTAAAATAAGAAAGATCGATCGACCCCTTTGGTCGATCAATCGATCAAGCAAGTATGAGCCTCCTGCATGCTGTTTTGGCTTGTTTGCATTTCTCGTCCGCTAAAATTGCCTTAACTTCTTCGTTCTGAATCGGAATCGTGCATCGTTCGTGGCCACGTGAAGCTTGCAAGGAGGAATATAAATTTCGTGCAGATGTTGGGCCATGTGCTTAACCTGTGAAAAGAATAAAATGTCCTTAAACATGCGATTGCGTACAAAAATCGAGCAGAATGCGTCCAAACTTCACACTTAGCATCCAAATACCTATAAAAGCTCAATTAACCCCTGCAAAAACATGTTAATGTAAAAATAGGAGGTTATCTAGTTAATGAGCATAAATATAGGGAATAATATACCCGAGGGGGCTAAAATGCGTTGGTTCAAAGGATGAAATACGTAATATTTACGTATTATCAGCCGACTTGAAGACTGAGCTAGAAAATCTGAAGACTGAGTTGGAGAATGTGAAGGCCGAGCATTCGAGGGTTATTGGTGCGCTTATAAAAGAGCATGATTCTCAGATGAAGCTCAAGGATGACCTCCTTACAGCCAAGGATGAGGCTTTGACCAAGCAGGGAACCTAGTTTAAGTCAGATCTTACTGCAACTGTTCGAAGGGCTGAGACTAATGTTGTGGATGCCTACAAACTCTCCAATGAATTCTAAGTCTTCAATATTGAACACTTAAAGAGGGGAATCAAGACGACCTATCGATGGGTCATCTTGAAGTTTGCTGACGCAGTGTCGTCTATTCGTTCTTCTTTGGAGGCTGTAGAGTTAGACGACCCATTGATGGATGAGGCTATATCCAAAGTGGATTATCAAGTGAATATTTAAGGAACTAGGACATCTAAGTCTCGACCTTCTTCTTTTGTTACCGATAGTACTCTTCCCGATGATGCTAGGACTATACCCTTTGATGCTTCTCTTTAGGGTGAACGTCTGTGGCCTATACCTCTTCTTGTCATTTTGTTTTTTAATTTCTTTTTAACATGTATTCTAACTCTTTATATTTTTATTGAAAATCCCCTTCTCTTTCATTTGGTCTTTTATTTTACCATTTTTATAATTTGTGCTAATGCGCTTCCGTCATCTTTCTTGGGAGTGAGTGGAGGGTCGTCCCTACTATTCACTCCCATCTTAGTCGAGGGAGATAATCCACCAAGTTAATGATGTTTTAAAATATCAAGTCCTCCCTTGTCTTTCTTGGGAGTGAGTGGAGGGTCGTCCCTACCATTCACTCTCATCCTAACAGAGGGAGATAATCCACCAAGTTAATGATGTTTTCAAATATCAAGTCCTCCCTCATCTTTTTTGGGAGTGAGTGGAGGATCGTCCCTACCATTCACTCTCATCCTAGTTGAGGGAGATATTCCACCAAGTTAATGATGTTTTCAAATATTAAGTCATCCCTCGTCTTTTTTATGAGTGAGTGGAGGGTCATCCCCACCATTCACTCTCATCCTAGCCAAGGGAGCTAATCCACCAAGTTAATGATGTTTTCAAATATTAAGTCTTCCGTCGTCTTTCTTGGGAGTGAGTGGTCATCCCTACCATTCACTCTCATCCTAGAGAGGGAGATAATCCACCAAGTTAATGATGTTTTCAAATATTAAGTCCTCCCTCGTCTTTCTTGGGAGTGAGTGGAGGTTCGTCCCTACCATTCACTCTTATCCTAGCCGAGGGATATAATCCACCAAGTTAATGATGTTTTTAAATTTTAAATACCCCTCGAAGTTATTGACAATATATCGATGGTGTTTTGTCCATCGAAGAGCATTTAAGCCTACTTCACCACGAATGTTGTTTTGTACCTTAGTATGAATTATCCCAACAGATATCTAAATTGAAAAAATAACAAGATGAAGGCCCAATAGAATATTCTCATTATAATTACAAGTGCTCTATGAGACAATACATTCATTACAATTGTGAACAGGTAGGACATCAACTACAACATCATTGGTAATATTTCTTCAAATAATCTGCATTCCAGGGGTTTCAAAAGGGTTCCCCTTCAAGATTTTCTAGCCTATAGGTTCCTGGGATGACTTCATCGGTGACCCTGTATGGGCTATGCCAATTTGGGTGAAGATTGTTAGGTTTTTTCCATGCCTTTTTTAGGACAAGGTCTCCCACAGCTATCGGCCTTTCCTTTACCCTCTGATTGTAAAATCTGGTTGTCCTCTGCTGGTAAGTTGCTTGTCTTATCTCGGTATCTTCTCTTTTTTCCTCAATCAAGTCTAGATCAAGTCTCATTTCTTCCATATTTCTCTGAGGATCATACATTTGAACTCTGTGAGTAGGAAGCCTGATTTCAGTAGGTATGATGGATTTTGACCCATATGCCAACATAAAAGGGACTTCCCCCGTAGGAGTTTTTGTTGTCGTCCTATAGGCCAACAATACAACATAAAATTCTTTGAACCATATTCTTTTTGCCTTTTTGAGTTTTTTCTTGATATCGTCGAGGATTATTCAGTTTGTAACCTCAGCCTGCCCATTATCTTGAGGTCGGCCTGGGGTAGAGAAGAATTATTTGATCCCAACTCATTTGTTGTATTTCTCCAAGGAAACATTCTTGAACTGAGTCCCGTTATCTTAGATGAGTTTATTGGGAAGACCATACCTGCATATGATGTTATTCTAGATGAACTAAAAGGTGTTCTGCTCAGTGATCATGATCATTGGCTCCGCTTCCACCCATTTTGAAAAATAATCGATCGCTATAATTAAGTATCAATAGTTATTGACAGCCCTAGGCAAGGGTCCTACCAAATCTATTCCCCATACTGCAAATGGCCATGGGGATGTAATGAAGATAAGAGCTTGATGAGGCTGGTGAGGGATGGTGGCGAACCTCTGGCATTTATCATACTTCTTCACATATGTCGTAGCATCATTTCTAAGGTCGTCCACTAGTGTCCCTGGGTGACTATCCTCTTAGCTAATGACATTCCCCCAACATGGCTTGAACAAGACCCATAATGTACATCTTTTAAGATATATGGAACCTCAGACGAATGGACACACCTAAGTAAAAGGAGCAAGAACCCTTTCTTATACAAAGTATCTCCATTGACCGTGAATTTTACAGCTCTATACCTTAGCTTCTTCCTTTTAGATTTTGCCTCTGGCATCTCCTACTCTTTAATGTATCTGGTTAGAGGGTCCATCCATGACTGTGTGATCCACTAAATATGGGCATTAAAGGCCTTAGATACAATGCACACGCTTTCTCTCTCTACTGTGTATACAAACCGAGTTTAAGCTAGGGTTACAATTATCAATCCTTTTCCAAGGTTGAAGATGACAAGTATATATAAGGGTTGGGGGGAGTAGTGTAACCCCCAAGCATGCATTCAGCATGTGACTGATCATCTAGCTAATCCCCTGTTGACACCTGGTTGGGCCACTTGTAGGTAATGATGATATAATATTCTTTAACGTGAGGGAATGATCTTATTATAATGGTTTAGTCCATGTGCTACATGAGTCCTATGCGCACTATTCCACGCATCTCCCAAATCACGCTCCATGATGGTGTCACCCTTGACTTATTGTGACAGGTCGAGGCTGATGGTAAACTTGTAGAAGCCCTGATTGCTGAACATAGGGAATTTGTACTGTCGGCCTCCATAGGGTCGGCCAGTCGCTTGGTCGTATGAACTGTCCCCAAGCCGAGGCTTTAATCTGCACGAGCTTGGGCTGATTTGGGCCATTAAACAACTTACTTGTGTTGTCAATGGTGGGGCCGGCCTCCATAGGGTCGACCGGTCGTATGGTCGTATGAACTGTGTTTCCAATGATGGGGTCGGCTTGGCCGACCCCCAATCTTCAGTATGACCTCCTGGGGTAGGAGTACGTCTGAGCCCTTGTCCTAGACGAGGCTACCCTCGGCCTGGCCGAGGGTATATTTTGGTATATCAATTATTATTATTATTATTATTATTATTATTATTATTATTATTATTATTATTATTATTATTATTATTATTATTATTATTATTGTTGTTGTTGTTGTTGTTGTTGTTGTTGTTGTTGTTATTATTATTATTATTATTATTGTTGTTGTTGTTATTATTATTATTATTATTATTATTATTATTATTATTATTATTATTATTATTATTATTATTATTATTATTATTATTATTTTTATTATTATATTATTATACCACCTTTATGTAACACCTCATATTTTTGAATAATTTGGAATCTAATTATTTCTAGCATTTTGAAATTACACATGTGCTCTAATTTAATTAAAATGGAATATTGCGTATTTATTAAATATTAATTGGGAGAGATTAAGATTAATATTTATGTGGTAAATTTACTAAGTGTGAATAATAAATAAAATACGGTAAATTATGAGTATGTCGTTGTGAGTAAGAATGACAGAATTGTGCCGGTAACTCAACCAGGGCTTGTGAGTAGATTATTTTAAGATTGAGACAAGAAATTTATATATAGTGACTCACATGGAGATTTCGAGTTAACGGTTGGTCCAGAATAGGTCAAAATAGTAAAAATCAAGTACTCGTGGATAGTAATTTGGTTCCAATGGCTTCTTAGACTAGTACGGACTCATGTAGGGGTACTTGGATCATTTTAATGTAGCCTAATAACCTAATTTTGGGAGTAGTAGGTTAAACTTTAAGTGTTAGGTGGGTGAGGCATCCATACCATTATTTCTAAACCCTGAAAGAGAAGGAAGAGAGGAAAAATCAAGGAGAAATTCTACCATCAAACCACCACACACGAAGTAAATCAGACTCTACAATCATCCCAAGTCAAGTAAGTAACTTGCTTTAAATTGAATAGAGGTTAAATATGATCATATCATGGTAGGTGTAGAATATAACAGTTTTGGGAACGATTTTCACATGTAAAATGGGAGTTTGTAATAAAAACTAGGGGTAGTTTTTATGTTCTTCATGTAAGCCCATCTTTATGGATTAGTTAGGTGATTGTAAGATGATAGAATCATTTAAGATTTATATCCCTATGTTCTACACATTTTAATGGATTTAGATTATCATGTAGATCATGTTTGGGTCAGATTTTGGAAAAGAAATTTGGATTAAGGTTTATTGAACTGGGTCAGTGAACCGATTAAAACTCCAGGCCGAACCAGTTCAGATTCTGGGCAGAAGTGAACCGATTCGCATTGTGGCCAAACTAGTTCATAATGTAAGTGTTGTCTTGGGTTGTTTGATTTTCTAGGTTAATGTGGAGGGGTTTAAATGGAATTTGGGATGATAAGGAAATTGAATCTCGATGTAAAATTGTGACAAAAACAATATACCCGAATTTTTAAGTAACTAATAGTAAAATTGAAATTCAAAAATAATTATGTATGGGCTGGTTAGGTAAGTTCGAGTGTTTTATCGGAGTGATGCTACTTATTTATCTAATTGATGAGAACTAAAATAAATTAAGAGATGGGTAATAGACTCGGGATAACTAGGCTAGTGCTTCGAGTGATATGCACGGATTAGTCGAAATTATATATATATATATATATATATATATATATATGTGTGTGTGTGTGTGTGTGTGTGTGTGTGTGTGCGTGCGTGTGTGGAGATAGTATATATATGAATGAGAATAATATCTATATGTATGATATTTATGTGAAACATACTCATCCTAGTAGATATGCTACTATGGAGGTTGCGCGCCGTGGGAGGTCACTTGGACGAATCTCGACATAGGTAGTGTCGTTCCCCTTGGTCATCGGTACTGTGCATGCCCATGTGATGTAGGGTTGGACTCCCGTGGAATAATGTGTCATGGTTATGACAATGGACTTAAGGCCAGGACTACCTCCAATGTTTGTTTTAAATTTTCAAGTTTAGTGGTGAGAGCCCGACCCAGCTGCTCCGATCGTGGACGACATTGCTGGAGCACGATAGTATGTTGGTGAGATCGTGTTCAAAATGTGGAAGACATTCATAAATGCGGTTTCCTATATAATGAGTGATATATATGTATAAGAGTATCTCAGTGACATCTCTGGTGAATGTACATATTAGGGAAGTAAATTGTATACAAGCATATTACAATAAGTGTGATTGTGTATTATATTACTGGAATAAAGTTATGAGAATAACTAATGAATAAATAATTCATTAAGTGGTCGAGAAAGTTAATTAAGAAATTAAATGTAGATAGTACTCGGGTGAGGGTAGTGTAACAGTGAGATGTAATACCCCATATTTTTATGCTTTCTAAATTTGGGGATTTATTAAATTTAATGTGAGTTATTAATTTAATATAAATTCGAAAATTAGTTATTTTTATAATTACTAACGTGATGTGAGTTAGTAAGTATGGAAAACTTGTTAAATATTACTAATGAGTAAAGTAATATATGGTATTGGTTCTATTAAATGTCACGAGTGAATAAAATGACAATTTTGGAAATTTAAGTCGGGACGCCCCTGTGTCATGTCGGGACTAAATATTAAGTAATAAAAAGTGAATAAATTATAAGTCACCCGTATGGTCATTTCGAGTGTGCCAAAGTGTCCGGAAGGGTCGAGATAGTCAAAATAATGTACCCGAGGGTTTAGTTCGGGTCTCGGGGAGTTTTTAGGCCTAATTTACACCCCGGGAGGGCGTTTTGGACATTTTACGTTTTTAGGCCTAAAAACCCACGAAAATTCGAAGGTTATATCAGATTCTTAGGGTTTTTTTCTAGAGTTAACACAACCAAAACCAAGTGACGGCCATTGGAGAAGGAAAGAAAGAGGTTACCAAGGAGTTCTAGGCCGAAAACTCCCCCGTTTACGCCGCCGTCGCCGCCAAATGATAGATTGCGTAATAAGGATTACAACCACACTGATTTTAGCCACAAACCAGAGACAAAAATCTCCAGGAAAGTATTTATCTTGCTTAATTTCTATAATGCATCATTCATATTAGTTTAGGATTGATTAGGATGAGTTTTTATGGAAGAAAACCCATGTTGGCAATTAGAAATCGCATGTTGTAGTGATATAAACATTATTCTGGAAATCCCCTTCACATGTAGAGGTCGAACCACGGATTTATGATGGATTAGAAGTAGAAATTCAGGAAAAATAATGGTTTGAATTAAGTTACAGGAATTTTTAGGGTTCATGAGGATTGTATAAATTTTGGCACTTTAATCCATGATTCTTAATGAAAACTCACATGCCCTGCGTTGAATATTGTCCATTTGGGTTTAGAACGTTTGTGGTATGAATTTCTAGGAGTTTGGGAGTTAAAAATTCGGGTTTGGATGATGTTGGATGATAGAACCCGTAACTGGTTTTCTGCAGAATTCGCCATACCTGCTTGATCGATCGATCGAACACCTGACCTCGATCGATCGACCCCTCCTGGAAGACTCATATTTCCCTTTTAAATAATTTATTTAAATTTAAATGAGTAATAATCTTTGGACATCCTTATTAAAATATTTTGGGAGATAAAGAAGACCAGTAAGACTTATTAAAAATATGAAACCTTTAATGTAGGACGGGATTTACATTTTACGAGGATGTTTACATATAAGGGACGATGGAACTATGTATTAAAGGGGGAGACGCTAAGGTGTTACATTGGATAATAAATGAGTACCTACTGAAATTTCACTTGGGAGGATAGAAACCCACGAGTGTCACTTGATAAGTTGGGATAATCCCACAAATTAAAGTGAGAGACGAACCGTTATACGTGATAACTAAATAATGAGAAATAAGGATAAATATCATAATTATGGGTTATGAGATGTACCTAAATTTAATATAGTAATAGTAGTATATTTATATGGCTGTGTTTATGCATATACTATATACGTGTGAAAATCATGCCCGCGCTACTTGCTATCCCAGAGGTTACCGCGCTGGGACAGTCTTATCTCGAGGAGCCTTTATGGGGGATATTGACTCGTACCCTAGAAGATAGAAATATTTTTGTACAGGCTATCGAATCGATAGTTTAGACGGTCCTATGAGACGTGAGGGCATGTGTTGACCTCTTAAAGACCTAGAATCTATGCTTCACCTCAATATTATTGTGTTTGTGTTAATACAGTTCGAGAGTGATTCCGAACTTGTATTATCCCTTAGTACGAGTGATACGGCGACTGGATAGCAGAGTATGCCCGCAGCATAATTATTATGTGGGGTTCTATTAGAATATATATATTATATGAGAATTAAATATATATATATATATATATATATATATATATATATATATATTAAATTCTGGAATTTGGGAACTACCTACTGTGTTTATGGTAAGAAAAAATTGAATAATTATTTCAACTTGGAAATGAGTGTTTGGAAAGTATAATATGTTACTGAGAAACTTTATTAGAAAATAAAGTTTAAATGAGAACTTTGTTGTTAAATGAAATCAGCCTCTTAAACAGTTGAATTTGTCAGTTTAAATCTTACGAGCGACCTAAGATAAGATAAGTTAAACCGTTGGGAAGATTAGTGTTATAGGCATGCACATTAGAAGAGAGGTGAGAATTTCTCAAGGGAGTTCCGCACTAATATGTTGTTGCCTTGGCCTGTAAATATTTTATATACTTGCTAAACAAATTTTAAATCGTTTTTACAACTGGGCTCTGACCCGTTTCCATTTTCTTGTCTCTCTTGTATATATATGTATGTATTACAGGTACCCAGCCATAGGGGCGTCTTGCATAGGATCCTTTGGAAGGAACGCGCTGCAGCTTAGGTGGGAGTTGCAGGCCTCTTGCTTAGACGACCTCATTTATTGATTCCACTCCTATCATTTATTTTATCCAGTTGGGCATGTGTCTCCCTTTCCCATTATTCAGTTGTTTTATTGGAAATTGTGATTCATTTATTTCCAGTATTTACACTTTGGGATTTATTACTGTCAGGATGTTTTCCATTAAGTTTAATGTTGGAATTAATTAGTTGAATGTTTAATTTTTGGATTATATGTTCCAGGATGGTTGTTGTGTGATCCTTTATCTATGAATTATGTAAAGTTTTAATTGTTGGTTTATAAAATAAAATTTGGAAAGTAATGTCTAAAAATGTTTTTGACACATAGCTTAATTATTTAGGGTGTTTCAATTGGAAAGTTATTTTTTTTATGACAGTGATGATAAGAATGAACCGACCGTTCACCTTGATTATAGTTTAATAAAGGACTGATCACCCGGTATTTAATTAGGCGGGGTGTCACAGGTGGTATCAGAGAATCAGGTTCCAGTGTCTTTAGGATCTGTACGGCTTATTTTGCTTTCAACTTACCATTTTTGTTATAGAGCCGTATTTTAGGATTGTTGTATTATTTCTTTTACGATTACGTCTTCAGCTATTTAAGATTTGATAATAATTGTAGACTAATAAAAATTTCTTCACGTTTCAGATGCCTCCGAGACGTGCACCAAAGGATAGGCGTGCCCAAGCCGAGCAGCCAGTAGCTCCGGCTCAGGGAACGATGAATGCTAATGAGGTATCCGCTATCGTTGCTCAGGCGGTGAATGCCACGCTAGCGGTAGTACAGCAGGCTCCACCCCAAGTTCAGACAGTGGCGCCAGTACCTGCACAGCTTCCATCTGCATGGGAGAGGGTTAGGGATGCCTTTCAGAAGGCGCATCCCTCTGAGTTCTTGGGTAGTTCAGATATCATCATTGTCAGCCAATGGAAGAAAGACATCCAGAGGCATCTGCGTATGTATGAGTGCACAGACGTGCATAAACAGTTGTTGGATTCATTTAAACTAGTGGGGGCCTCTTTGCAGTGATGGGAGTCCACCACCACCTTGGAGGAGAGGGATACTATCCCGATTCAGTCATTCTGGGAGCGGTTTGACCGCAAGTAATTTCCATCCGCCGTGCAAACTGAGATGAGGCGAAAGTAACTGAACTTGAACCAGGAAAATTCTACTGTTGCTGAGTATGAACAGGAGTTCACAAGACTTCTCACTATAGTTCCAGATGAGGCACCCACTGAGGGTAAGAAGATACTATTTTTTGTGGACGGGTTAGCTTGGAGGATCCGTCAGCACCACATAGGGAATCTGTCTCTGAGTACTTACACAGATGTACTCAATGCTGCTTTGCTACACTGCCAGGATCATCGCTTCCATCTGCAGGGAAGAAAACGGGCAGGGGAGTCCGGCCAGCAGGGCATGACAGGGGGTAGTGGCGCTAGTGGAGCATCGACATCTCAGGGGCAGACTCGCCAGCATGAGCAGAGTTCCCATCATGGGGACCCTGCCAAGAGGTTTTGATCGGGCGATTCCAGGCAGGGATTTGGAGGATTTAGGCAGGGTCAGAAGGGCCAGCCTAATCAGCAGGGCCAACAAGGCCAACACCGTCAACAACAGGGCTAACAACATTTTGATCAGGGCCAGTGGCGGGGCGATAACAGCCAACAGGGCTGTGGTCAGCAGGGTCAAAGGGGAGGTAATTTCAGGGACCGATGTTCCGTGTTCGGCAAGAATAGCCATAAGCGCCAGGATTGTCCAGAGGGTGATAGGGCCCCACCGAAGAAGGGTGCCCATAATGAGCCGCAGATGCCACTTTTTCCAGCCTCCCTCCGAGCACCAGCTTAGGTACCAGCCCTACTAGCCATTCCAGCCGCTCCGATGCAGCAGGGGCAGTTATAGTACGGACGTGTCTATAACGTCCACCAGGCAGCAGCTCCACAAGCACCACCCGCGATTGAGGGTATGTTTCCTATCCATGGTACTATGGGTCGGGTTTTATTTGATACTGGGGTGACGCACTGTTTTATAGCTACCCATTTTTTGAAGGCCTTAGGGTTATTAGCCACAGCAGAGAGCACTGTAACGTGTGTAGACTCACCACTGGGAAATGGATTGCTAATCTTCTTTATATGCCGGGGTGTGGGTGTAGATATTGGTAGCTTGGTATTACCAGCAGACATGTTAGTCTTAAATATGCATGAGCACGATGTTATTATCGGTATGGATTGGCTCACAGCTTACAGAGCCATGATAGATTGTTTTGGTGGGAGTATTGTCTTTGCCATTCCGGGGCAACAGATGTTTGTAGTGGTGATGCCTCGCCCAGAGGGAGGCTCGACCGCTCATTTGTATTACATAGAGGAGGATACCTCTAAGTAGGTTATGATTCCCTTAGACTCGATCCCAGTTGTTCGTGAGTATTTAGATGTATTTTAGGAGATACCAAGCCTACCCCTAGTCGAGAGATAGACTTTGTCATAGATTTATTACCGGATACTCGACCTATAGCACGCGCTCCATACCATATGGCTCCAGTAGAGATGCAAGAGTTATGAGATCAGATAGAGCAGCTGTTAGGTTAGGGCTTCATTCGGAGGAGAACCTTACCTTGGGGCGCTCCAGTTGTGTTTGTGAAAAAGAGAGATGGTTCACTAAGGCTATGTGTGGACTACCGGGAGCTGAACAAGGTCACGATACGGAATAAGTATCCATTGCCGCGAATCGAGGATCTGTTCGACCAGCTGAGGGGAGAAACTTTCTTTTTGAAGATAGATCTGAGATCAGGGTACCATCACCTACGTATTAGGGAGCAGGATGTTTCAAAGACTATTTTCTTGACGAGATATGGGTCCTATGAGTTCAGAGTGATGCCATTTGGACTCACAAATGCTCCCGCCTTATTCATGGACTTGATGAACCGAGTGTTCAGAGAGTTCTTGGATTGGTTTGTCATCGTCTTCATAGATGACATCCTGATATATTCACACTCCGAGGAGGAACATGTCGAGAACTTGAGACAGGTTCTTCAGACTCTACGAGGGCATCAACTATATGCTAAGTACAAGAAGTGCGGGTTCTGGTTGCGGGAAGTGCAGTTCTTGGGGCATGTTGTTTCTGAACAGGGGATAGCAGTTGACCTAAGTAAAGTTTCAGCGGTGAGGGAGTGGGGACAGCCCACGACATCGACGAAAGTGCGTAGTTTCATGGGATTAGCCGGATACTACAGGAGATTCATTCGAGGGTTCTTTAAAATAGTGGGTCCATTGACGAACCTAACTCGCAAGGAGGTTCCATATGTTTGGGATGATGCTTGTCAATTGGCTTTCGACGAGCTGAAAGACAAGCTTACTTTAGCACCGGTCCTTGCTTTACCTAAATCGGGCGTAGAGTACCTGGTTTACACCGATGCCTCTTTATGGGGACTTGGGGGAGTACTTCAGCAGGATGAGAGGGCTATAGCTTTTGCCTCCCGCAAGCTTAAGCTGTACGAGAAGAATTACCCCACACACGACCTAGAGTTAACAGCGATCGTTTTTGCGTTGAGAATATGGAGGCACTATTTATTGGGGGAGAAATTTCACTTGTTCACAAATCACAAGTCACTACAGTACCTGTTCACTCAGCGAGAGCTGAATATGCGTCAGCGCAGGTGGTTAGAGTTTGTGAAGGACTATCAGTTCGACATACAGTACCATCCAGGAAAGGCCAACGTAGTTGCCGATGCGTTGAGCCGTAGACCGATAGACGATGTAGCGAACATCTGGAAAGCAAAGTGGAAAGAGTTGGGTCACCAGGACGCAGTAGCCCATTCCTTCATATCTGTCATGACAGTGACACCCGAAATTGTTATGAGGGTGATGCAGGCACAGATCGCAGGCCCATTTTTCCAGGAGCAGATTGTACGACTTTTAGCCGAGGGTGCTGAGTCCTATTCTGTTAGTTCTGATGTGGGTTTGAGGTTTAATGGGAGATTGGTGGTCCCAGAAGGAGCAGACTTACGTCATGCGATGATGACCCAATCTCATGGGTCTCGATTTGCAATACATCCTGGAGGAGATAAGATGTACTAGGATATGAGGTGACAATACTGGTGGAGTGGGATGAAAAAGGACATTGTTGAGTTCGTATCCAAGTGTTCTACCTACCAGCTCATAAAGGTGGACCATCAAAAATCGTCAGGGTTGCTACAACCGTTGGAAATACCCGTGTGGAAGTGGGAGAGTATTTCCATGGATTTTATTACAGGGTTGCCTATATCACAGTGGGGCCACGACTCCATCTGGGTGATTGTAGACCGTTTGACCAAGGTCGCTCATTTTCTACCGGTGCGAATAGACTATACCACGGGTCTGTATGCTCAGTTGTTTATTGCTGAGATTGTCAGATTACATGGGGTGCCCCTGAATATTGTGTCAGATAGAGATAAGATTTTCGTGTCGCGTTTTTAGTAGAGCTTTCAGGAGGCTATGGGTACAGAGTTGAGGTTGAGTTCAGCTTATCACCCACAGACAGATGGACAAACAGAGCGTACTAATTAGATGTTGGAGGATATGCTACGCATGTGTGTCCTTGATTTCAGAGGAGGTTGGGAGCCACATCTTCTACTGGTAGAGTTCCCTTATAATAACTCTTATCAGTTCACGATTGGCATGGCTCCATTCGAGGCTTTGTATGGAAGACCTTGTCGTTCCCCAACGTGTTGGCTAGAAGTGGGGGATAACAAGTTTCTCGGACCAGAGGTGATTCAAGAAACCTCCACGAGGATTGAGATTATCAGGAGTCGCATTCGAGTAGCCCATGACAGGCAGAAAAGCTACGCCGATGCGAAACGGATCTTTCGAGAGTTTAATGTGGGGGACCAAGTATTACTACGTGTATCTCCTATGAAAGGAGTGATGAGGTTCAGGAAGAAAGGGAAATTGGCCCCGAGGTACGTGGGACCATTTCCCATTATCGAGAGGATTGAGCCGGTAGCATACAGATTGGGACTGCCAGAGCATCTACATCGCATCCACGATGTATTCCACATCTCGTCGTTGAGACGATACCTTCGGGATGACATGGCCCACACCCACATCGTGATAAAAGAGATAGACCTACAGCCTGACAGATCTTACGAGGAGAGACCAGTGGCTATCCTAGACCATAGCGAAAGGAGATTGAGGTCGAAGGTAGTTCCACTTGTACGGGTCCAGTGGGAGCATCATAATGTGGAGGAATCCACCTGGGAGCGTGAGGCAGATATGCGCGAGAGATACTCGGATTTATTCTTACCAGGTATGCCTTATTTTATGAATTTCGGGACGAAATTCCGTTATTAGGGGGAAAGTGTGTAATACCCCGTATTTTTATGCTTTCTAAATTTGGGGATTTATTAAATTTAATGTGAGTTATTAATTTAATATAAATTCGAAAATTAGTTATTTTTATAATTACTAACGTGATGTGAGTTAGTAAGTATGGAAAACTTGTTGAATATTACTAATGATCAAAGTAATATACGATGTTGATTCTATTAAATGTCACGAGTGAATGAAATGACAATTTTAGAAATTTAAGTCGGGACGCGCCTGTGTCGTGTCGAAACTAAATATTGAGTAATAAAAAGTGAATAAATTATAAGTCACCAGTATGGTCATTTAGTGTGTGCCAAAGTGTCCGTAAGGGTCGAGATAGTCAAAATAATGTACCCGGGGGTTTAGTTCGGGTCTCGGGGCGTTGTTAGGCCTAATTAACACCCCGGGAGGGCGTTTTGGACATTTTACATTTTTAGGCCTGAAAACCCACGAAAATTCCAAGGTTATATCAGATGCTTAGGGTTTTCTTCTAGGGTTAAGACAACCAAAACCAAGTGACGGCCATTGGAGAAGGAAAGGAAGAGGTTACTAAGGAGTTCTAGGCCGAAAACTCCTCCATTTGCACCGTCGTCGCCGCCAAACGATAGATCGCGTAATAAGGATTACAACCACACTGATTTCAGCCACAAACCAGAGACAAAAATCTCCAGGCAAGTATTTATCTTTCTTAATCTCGTTAATGCTTCATTCATATTAGTTTAGGATTGATTAGGATGAGTTTTTATGGAAGAAAACCCATGTTGGTAATTAAAAATCGCATGTTGTAGTGATATAAACATTATTATGGAAATCCCCATCACATGTAGAGGTTGAACCACGTATTTATGATGAATTAGAAGTAGAAATTATGGAAAAGGAATGATTTGAATTAATTTAAAGGAATTTTTAGGGTTCATGAGGATTGTATAAATTTTGGCACTTTAATCCATGATTCTTGATGAAAACTCACATGCCTTACGTTGAATATTGTCCATTTCGGTTTAGAACGTTTGTGGTATGAATTTCTGGGAGTTTGGGAGTTAAAAATTTGGGTTTGGATGATGTTGGATGATAGACTGCAGAATTCTCCGTACCTGCTTGATCGATCGATCGATCATAGAGCATCGATCGATCGATGATTCGATCGATCGAACACCTGACCTCGATCGATCGACCCCTCCTGGCAGACTCATATTTCCCTTTTAAATAGTTGAATTAAATTTAAATGAGTAATTATCTTTGGACATCCTTATTAAAATATTTTGGGAGATAAAGAAGACTAGTAGGACTTATTAAAAATATGAAACCTTTAATGTAAGACGTGATTTAAATTTTACGGGGATGTTTACATATAAGGGACGATGGAACTATGTATTAAAGGGGGAGATGCGTAAGGTAGTTACGTTGGATAATAAATGAGTACCTACTGAAATTTCACTTGGGAGGATAGAAACCCACGAGGGTCACTTGATAAGTTGGGATAATCCCACAAATTAAAGTGAGAGACGAACCGTTATACGTGATAACTAAATAATGAGAAATAAGGATAAATATCATAATTATGGGTTATTAGATGTACCTAAATTTTAATATAGTAATATTAGTATATTTATATGACTGTGTTTATGCATATACTATATACGTGTGAAAATTATGCCCGCGCTACTTGCTATCCCTGAGGTTAACGCGCTGGGACAGTCTTATCTCGAGGAGCCTTTATGGGGGATATAGACTCGTACCCTAGAAGATAGAAATCCTTTGGTACAGGCTATCGAATCGATAGTTCAGACGGTCCTAAGAGACGTGAGGGCATGTGCTGACCTCTTAGAGACCTGGAATCTATGCTTCGCCTCAATATTGTTGTGTTTGTGTTAATACAGTTCAAGAGTGATTCCGAACTTGTATTTTCCCTTAGTACGAGTGATACGGGGACTGGATAGCAGAGTATGCCCACACCATAATTATTATGTGGGGTGCTATTAGAATATATATATTGTATGAGTATTTAATATATATATATATATATATATTAAATTCTGGAATTTGGGAACTACCTACTGTGTTTATGGTAAGAAAAAAATGAATAATTATTTCAACTTGGAAATGAATGTTCAAAAAGTATAATATGTTACTGAGAAACTTTATTAGAAAATAAAGTTTAAATGAGAACTTTGTTGTTAAATGAAATCAACCTCTTAAACAGTTGAATTTGTCAATTTAAATCTTACGAGCGACCTAAGATAAGATAAGTTAAACCGTTGGAAAGATTAGTGCGATAGGCGTGCACATTAGAAGAGAGGTGAGAATTTCTCAAGGGAGTGCCGCACTAATATGTTGTTGCCTTGGCCAGTAAATATTTTAAATACTTGCTAAACAAATTTTAAATCGTTTTTACAATCGGGCTCTGACCCGTTTCCATTTTCTTGTCTCTCTTGTATATATATGTATGTATTACAAGTTCCCAGCCACAGGGGCGTCTTGCATAGAATCCTTTGGAAGTAACGTGCTGCAGCTTAGGTGGGAGTTGTAGGCCTCTTGCTTAGACGACCTCATTTATTGATTCCACTCCTAGCATTTATTTTATCCAGTTGGGCATGTGTCGCCCTTTTCCATTATGTAGTTGTTTTATTGGACATTGTGATTCATTTATTTCCAGTATTTACACTTTGGGATATATTACTGTTAGGATGTTTACTTTAAGTTTAATGTTGGAATCAATTAGTTGAATGTTTAATTTTTGGATTATATGTTCTAGGATGGTTGTTGTGTGATCCTTTATCTATGAATTATGTAAAGTTTTAATTGTTGGTTTATAAAATAAAATTTGGAAAGTAATGTCTAAAAATGGTTTTGACACTTAGCTTAATTATTTAGGATGTTTAAATTGGAAAGTTATTTTTTTTTTCGACAGTGATGATAAGAATGAACCGACCGTTCACCTTGATTATAGTTTAATAAAGGATTGATCACCTGGTATTTAATTAGGCGGGGTGTCACATGAGATTTTCAATAATATTGGTTAGGTGGGGTAATGTAACTAGGCAGGTTAAGGTCTATGCGCTAGGTGTGCACTATAGTTCAGAGTTGAGGGGTATCTAATGGGAGTGCGACACCGGCTTGAATGTGGAAAGTTTTACTGCATATTTATTTACAGGATCTTAATTACTTGCAAATATTTTTCAAAGGTTTTGGTCTCTGACCCGTGTCAAAATTATTTTCCAAAAACTTTTAGGTGTCCGACCACAGGGACACCATGTGTTGATACCAAATTTAGTCTGCTGATATGGATCAATTGGGTGAAGACACGTGGCAATCTACGTGGCAACGACAAACACTTACGAACAACACCTCGACTCCGAGGAACCATACTACAATGAGGAACTCTGCTTCCTCGATGAACTCAGACGCTCCGACCTACAAGAATTCTCCGAGGAACTTTTGAGTACCGAGGACCTTAGGCGGTTCGAGTAGCTTAGGCGGTTTGAGATGCACCTCGGACAAAGAAGTAATAGCAGGATAACCCAACAGTTTGACTGCGCATTAAATTCTTATTATCATACACATGTATATGCTTAAGAGGCATTTAATATATTACCCTTTCACATTACATCCTTAGGGCTATAAATACATTGTATTATCCTCATTGTAAGGGGGGGAGGGAATTTCTTGAGAAAACTTGTAATCGAGAATAGTCAGCAATAACAAAAACAGTGGACGTAGGCCATTCATATAAGGCTGAACCACTTTAAAAGTTCTTTGTCTCATTTTATTTATCTATGACTAAATAATTAGATATCATCTAATTTTTTACATCAACAGATTGGCGCCGTCTGTGGGAAACGACTGGTAATATCATTTTTCATCAAAAACAATTCATCACAAATGGCTGATATTCCACAACCCAGCAATCGAAATACTGGAAGCCCTCCAAATCCATCTGCTCCGCCCAATATTCCAGATCTGGCTGGAATAATGACAAATCTGGCCCAGGGCCAGACAGTCATGCAAGAAACTATGCGACAACTCATACGAACCCTCCATGGCGGTGCACCAACCCATTCAGAATCGTGAAGTATTCAAAGAAATACCCGTTTACATTCTTCGCGTACTACCGATTCTTATCGTACTAAGGAGTCTGAAGATTTTTCTTATCAACCTTGACGAACTTCGTCGGTACGAGCCACAGATACTGAACAACGTATCACTCTCTCTCCAGAAAGGACTAGTGCACTAGAAAGGTTAAGCAGAGTATCTCCTTTTTGATCGATTAGGTCCTAGGAGAAGCAAAAGTCCTCCTAGAGCCGCATCGAGGAATTTTCGACGACCATCAAACTTAAGGGAAGGATCTGCCCAGTCGCGACCAGCTGCTCGTCAAGATAGATCCCAGGAAGCCACATCAACGCGATCAGTTGCTCGAACCAACAGGCCCGAGGAAGGAAACGATGCGTGGAAAGGCTCTATTCAGAGGCTGGAGGATAGATTAGGGGAAATGGCTAAGGCCAAGAACCCTCTACAATGTACTTTTGTTCAAGGAACACCTTTTGTCCAGGCCATTGTAGATTTTCCAACACCATCAAAGTTCAAAGCACCTGTTGTGACCCCCAAATATGATGGAAAGACCGATCCTGTCCTTCATACAGAACAATACCAAGCTGCAGTCGACATTTACGCTATTCCAGATGAGATGAGATGCAGAGCATTCTCGAGAACTCTTACCGGATCTGCTCAACTATGGTATAATAACCTTCCTCGGGGTAAGATCTCAACTTTCTTTCAACTGGTCGAGTTATTCATTGGGAATTTCTGTTTTGGGGCAAAGCCAGTTAAACGAGTAGCGCATTTGTGAAGTGTTAGACAAAAAGCTGGTGAAAGTACCAGAGATTATTTAACTCGTTTTAATAACAAGAAGCTCGAAGTCATTGATTATGAGGAAAAGACAGCGATTACCGCCTTGATGAGTGGATTACTGCCCAACAAGTTATACTACACTTTGGCCAAAGATCCACCTAGAACCATGTCAGATCTGATGGGAAAAGCGACCAAGATCATGAATGCCGAGGAGGCTATGGCTGCGAAGAAGAATATGGATGCCAAAGAAACCAAGGTGGAAGGTGATAAAGCTAAGAAGAAGGATCATAAGAACAATGGTAATGACAAACACTCAAAAATAAGGTCGTCATGGGAAGTATTGAAGAAATTTGATAATTATACTCCTTTGAAGAAAGACATCAACCACATTCTAGAAGAAATCAAGAACAACGAGGAATTAAATTGGCCAGAGAAAATGAAGGCAGACCCTGACAGGAGAAATAAGGCAAAATATTGCGAGTTTCACAAAGATCATGGCCATATGACCAAAAATTTCATAGCTCTTCAGAATGAGATTGAAACATTCATCAGACGAGGAAAGCTGGCAAAGTGTGTTGATCGGAGGAATGGTAGAAGAAACAACAACCGAGCAAGAGAGATGTCTAGATATCCCTGTCGAGCTGAGGAGAACAATAAGAGAGACCATGAAATTGATCCAGAAGACGACCTCGATCTTCCCAAGAGACCAAGGCAGCCAGAACGTGAGGTATTTTCAATATGCTTTGGGTCATTTGACTGTAATGTTATTATAGGTGGAGATGCAGGAGGAGGAGACCTTACTGCCGAGAGAAAAGCTTACCTCTGTGAGGCTCAAGCTTGCTCATACATTCAATGAATAAATCTAGCTGAGGAGGATCGCCCGAGAAAGGTGAACAAAGAGAAATTGGTCATTGGTTTCTCAAAGAACGACCTCGTAGGTGTTCTATATCCTCATGATGGCCCATTGGTGATCAAAATGAGGATGAAGGAGGTAATGATTTCAAGAGTACTGGTAGACAATGGTAGCCCGGCAGACATGATGTTTTACTCATGCTTCGACAGTTTAAATTTAAAGCTATCTCAATTGGAGCCTTATCACAGACCCCTCCTAGGTTTTTCTAGTGAGAGTTTTTCCACTTGGGACGATCAAGTTGGATATATTCATTGGTACGTGGCCTGCTTGTCGGACGGAAAGAATACGCTTCTTCGTGATGGGTAAGAATGTTCAATCATTATACAATATCATCATGGGAAGAGTAGGATTGAAGAAGTTCGAGGCTGTACCATCTACGGTACATCAATGCCTAAAATTTCCAACAAATTTTGGAGTAGGAGTTGTGAAAGGTGATTAGAAAGTAGCTCGGGAATGCTATTATTCATCCGTCGAGCAAGAGGAAATGGAGGAATCAAGGAAAAAGACCACCACCTATCAAGTGGATGAAGGTGCATAAATTGAAACATTGGATCCAAGAGATGAGTCGCAACTCATGAAGGGTCAAGTGGTGGAAGCTACTGAAAACATCATTCTAGACGACGAGCACCCTGAACGAACTACTCAATGTAGGTTCGTCGTTGGAAGCCTCACTAAAGCAGAAATTGATAACTTTCCTAAGAAGCAGAAAGAAAACTTTTGCGTGGAGTCATGAGCATATGCCTGGGAGAGACCCAAATTTCTTATGTCACGAACTCAATGTGAATAAGGAGATCAAGCCTGTAAAGCAGAGAAGAAGAGTATTCAGTCCCGAGAAGAATCAAGCTATACAGCAGGAAGTCGAGAAGCTCCAGAAAGCTTGTTTTATTGAAGATGTTAAATATCCAGACTGGTTAGCAAATGTGGTGATGGTGAAAAAGAAGAACAACGAATGGAGGATGTGTGTAGACTTCACCGACCTCAACAAAGCATGCCCAAAGGATCACTTTCCGCTACCCTGAATTGATCAACTAGTGGATGCTACCTCGGGACACGAGTTGCTGAGCTTCATGGATGCTTATTCTGGTTACAATCAGATTAAAATTAAACCTGAAGACAGGGAGAGTATTTCTTTCATTATCCCTAGGGGAACTTATTATTATAATGTTATGCCTTTTGGTTTGAAAAATGCAGGTGCAACATATCAGCGGCTGATGAACAAAGTATTTGCAGAACAAATCAGTTGCAATATGGAAGTCTATGTTGACGATATGCTGACAAAGAGCAAGAAAGCTGCTAATTATATAGTTGACTTAATCCATACCTTTGATCAACTAGATAAATATCAAATGAAGTTGAACCCGACGAAGCACATATTTGGAGTAAGAGAAGGCATGTTTCTAGGGTACATTGTCAATCAGCGAGGCATTGAAGCTAACCCTGAAAAGATCAAAGCTCTGTTAGGGCTCCGATCCCCAACGACGAACAAAGAGGTGAAAAGTCCTACACGACGAATAGCAGAACTCAACAGATTTATATCGCGAGCAAATGATCGATGTCTCCCATTCTTCAAAACGCTCCGAAAAACTTTTGAGTGGAATGATGAATGTGAGAAGGCTTTCCAAGACTTGAAGAAATATTTGGGAGCACCTCCACTGTTATCCAAGCCAGTGATGGGAGAAAAATTATACTTGTATCTGGCAGTGTTCGAGAATGTAATTAGTTCGGCATTGATAAGAATGGAGAATGGAGTACAAAAACCAATCTACTACACAAGTAAGGCCTTCCGAGGAGCAGAGATCAGATATCCAAGGCTGGAAAAATTGGCACTAGCATTGATCGAGGCAAGTAGAAGAATGAAGCCATACTTCCAGGCTCATACCATAGTAGTATATACTGATATGCCATTGAGGCAAGCCCTTCATAAACCAGAAAAGTCAGGAAGATTAATGTGCTGGGCAATAGAACTCGGTGAATATGATATAGTTTATGAACCCAGATTATCGCTAAAAGGGCAAGCGGTAGCAGATTTTATAGCAGAATTCACCTATCCTGATACCCCTAAGGAGCAAAAGTTGCTCGCTGATCAACCTGTGGATGTTATATGATCATCAAATGCAATCCCAGACCAACTTAGCTTGGTAAAAGGGCAAGTAGATGTTACAGGATCATCAAATTCAAGCCTAGACCAGCTTAGGTTGCTAAAAGGGCAAGAAAAGATGATCTACGAACAATAAGAAATATCAGGAGATGGTGAAAGGAAGCAACAAATTTTCCACCGAGGAACTCTGTCAGATCAGCAATTTGAAGACGAGTTGCCTATATGGAGTCTGTATGTCGATGGTTCATCCTGCACTACAGGATGTGGCGCAGGGATAGTTTTGAATAGTCCGGATGAGGTCGACATAAAATACGCCCTACGTTTTCAATTTAAATCTTCGAATAATGAGGCTAAATATGAAGCCATGATTGGAGGTCTTAGTTTGGCAAAAACCATGGGGGCAGAACAAGTTATTGTTTTCAGTGACTCACAATTAGTCATAAATTAAATGATGGGATTATATGCAGCCAAAGGAGAATTAATGATCAGATATCATGCAAAGGCAAAGGAATTGGTGTCGAAATTTGTTGCTATTCAGCTGGTCAGAATACCAAGAATGGGGAATGTAAGAGCAGACAACTTAGCTCGATTAGCTTCAGCTACTTGAACCGAGCTATGAAGAACAGTCCCAATTGAAGTTTTAGCTGTTCGGAGTATAGATGAAGATCTTACGATAAACTTTAATACCCTCGATTTAGTGTCATCATGGATAGATCCCATCAGGCCATATATTGAGAAAGGGGAATTACCAAATGACAAACTTGTAGCCAAGAAACTGAAGTTTAAGGATGCTCGTTATGTACTGACTAATGGTATTTTATACAAACGAGGAATTATAGCAGGTTTGTAAAGATGTGTGCATCCCATCGAAGTGAAAGATTTGATTGAAGAGGTACATGAAGGGTCCTGTGGAGCCCATGTAGCAGGTCGGACTCTTTTGCAAAGATTGATGACTCAAGGATATTACTGGCCAATGATGAGGGTTGATTGCATAGCCTATGCCAAGAAATGTGACAAGTGTCAGTGCTTCTCCTCCATCCGAAGAACTCCGCAAGCGTTATTGACACCCATTACTTCCCCTTGGCCATTTTCCATATGGGGAATAGATTTGGTTGGGCCACTGCCGACGACCAGGGGAAGATTTAAGTATCTCGTGGTCGTTGTGGATTATTTTACTAAATGGGTTGAGGCTGAGCCTCTCATTGATATGACATACGACAAGGTATACTAATTTATTTGGAAGAACATCATTTGTCGATATGGTCTTCCTCATGCCTTCATTACAGACCATGGAACACAATTTGACAACGAGGAGTTCGCTGCCTATTGTCATCAGTCAAATATCTTGAAGATCCACTCAGTACTAGGCCATCCTCAAAGCAATGGACAAACTCAAGTGACAAACAGAACGCTGCTGAATGGTTTGAAAAAAAAACTGAACGATGCGAAAGAAAGCTGGATCAACGAGCTACAATCAGTGTTATGGGCTTACCGAACTACTCCCCGAGCAGCAAAAAGGGAATCTCCATATATGCTGGCATTTGTAAGTGAAGTTGTTATACCCGCCGAATTGGGTCTCCCAACACACAGAATACTGAATTTCAATTCCCCTGTCAGCGATTTAATGAGAAGGTTAGACTTGGACATGCTCGAGGAGTTTAGGGAAGAAGCAGCCATAAGAAATGTTGCTTACCAGCAACGAACAGCTTTGTTCTATAACAAGAGAGTGAAGAAGTGCGACTTGAAAGAAGGAGACTATGTGCTAAAGAAAGTGATTCAAAAGCACAACAAACTGGAAGCCAACTGGTATGGACCCTACCGAGTTAAGGAAGTTGTTCCACCAGGGACATACAAGATAGAAACTTTAGAGGGGGAGGAGTTTAATAATGCATGGAATGCAGAGCACTGCGAAAATATTATCAGTAATGTAAACTCTCATGTAATGCAGTTTCATCAGTATGAATAAAGTGACAATGTCCTGACCAGTTCTTTCCCTTTATTGGAATTTTTTTGCGGAATACTAGTGCTACACACTACTCAGCAGATCTCGGACTACTCAAATCTATTCCTAAAAATGCCAACTTGGTTGGTTAGGAGGTAAATCTATTCCTAAAAATGCCAACTTGGTTGGTTAGGACGTAAATCTATTCCTAAAAATGCCAAATCGGTTGATTAGGAAGTAAATCTATTCCTAAAAATGCCAACTTAGTCGGTTAGGAAGTAAATCTATTCCCGAAAAATGTCAACTAAGGTTGGTCGGGAAGTAAATCTATTCCTAAAAATGCCAACTTGGTTGGTTAGGAAGTAAATATATTCTCGAAAATGCCAACTAAACTTGGTCGGGAAGTAAAACTATTCCTAAAAATGCCAACTTGATTGGTTAGGAAGTAAATATATTCTCGAAAATGCCAACTAAGGTTGGTCGGGAAGTAAAACTATTCCAAAAAGTGCCAAAGATTGGTTGGTAAGAAAAACCCACTAACTGTAGTTGGTCGAGAAGAAAAATTTACCGACCTTGGTTGGTCAGAAACATTTTATGAGTACGAGAAAGTGATCGAGCAAAATTTTTGATACTCGTGACTTTTTAAATTACTACCAAGTTGGTCGAGAAAGAAAATATCATCAATTTTGGTTAGTCATCAAATGATTACTACAAATTCAAGATAGTCGACAATAAGTTTTAACAAACTCCAGTTGATCGACAAATAACACAATGTTGTTATTTTTTTTAACAAATATACATGCACAGATGTAAAGTGTTTTATAATTACAAGACAATGGCAGTCAAGATTTGTAAGTAAAATTATTTCATTAAATGTAGAACAAAATACATCAAGAATGAAATACAAATTTATTACATTAAGATTCCTATTCTATTGGTTTCTTCCCCTCTGCTTTTGAAACAAGTTCCTCGCCAGCAGGTGGATCATTTAAAGCATGAGGGGAATTTATGAAGTTAAGATCTTCAAGCATCCTGATATTCATCACAGATGGTCGATCTAGTAGGTGCTCGAGACGAGATATTTCGACATTGGAATGGAGATTGTAATCGCCGAGGTATTTGGAAATCAGACACCGAGGGATGGCCCGAGCAGGGATCCAACTCATATCAAGCTTGAATGGTGGCACTGGTAGTTAGAGCAGCCCATGATTATGGTAATCCCACAGGTAATGACGTTGTTCTAGTTGCAGCACACCTAAGGCATTCAACCATCCCTGTTTGTAACCCTCATTGTTTGCATTTTGGATATGATCATCCAAATGGTAGAGAGCCTCGTTGTAGCCAGCCATCCATAATTCTCTGGGCTTCTTGTGGAATTGATATGTCAATCTTTCCAGCTGCTCATGGAGATTTTTGATAAAGAGTTCTTTATTCTCCAAGATAGACTTCTACGCAAAAAGCTTCTCTTCCATACCCCCTGATCTTCTTAGACATCTCAGCCAATGCTTGGTTCTTCGCCATCAGTTGGAAGGCTTGGTTCTCTAGAGCAGATTGAGTCCTCTGTTCCTCGACGAGAATCCGATAAGCGCTTGCTCATCCCCGAGGAGCTCTTGCTCGTCCACGAGTAGAAGTAGAGGGGCCAGACCTTTTCAAAGTTTCCAACTCATCCCTCAGGTCGGCATTTTCGACCTCCAAGAAAGAGAATCCCTCATCGGTCACTGGGATCAGAGCATTTGAGGTGGAAGCTGTAGACTTCAACTGAGACACCTCTCTTTGCAGGTTATTATTTTCTTGCTCTAATAACTCAGCTATCTGTCTGTGCTCTTTGACCTCAGCCTTCAACATTCTCTCTCGCACATCGTAAGCAGCAAATCGTTTGTCGTATCCCTTATCGGCATAGATTTGCTGATACTTCTTCTCGTACCCCTCGTGCAAAAGAGCAGTAGACTCATTATATTGTTGCTGAAGTTATTCAAGAGTGCCTTGGAGATCCTCAATCATATCATAGTATGCTACGTTGTTAGCCACTGCACGGTCGAGTAGGAACTTCAAATATTGATAGGCTTCAATTGCTTGCTTTGAAGCACCCTGACCGAGGATGTCAGTAATTTGAGCTGCACTCATGTCTGTATGATCCGGCTTTAAAATATTCATTGCATTGCCTTAACAGCTTCGTATCATGAGCAGATAATAATTCCATCCTGGCCAGAAACTAGTAGAGGAAGAAAAAGCAATAATCAATAAGAGTATAAACAGAGCATGAAGAAGAGAATCAACGGTATGCATAAGCAAAAGTTTAAATTTTATTACATCACAAAGTTCAGAAGTACAAAGGTCAGAGTTATATGTTCAGAAGTTACATTTGACAAAGAAAAATAAAATTTAGAGAGAAATCCGAACAACTCTACACCTTTTCCTTGTCTCCCAAAACTTTCTCGGGAGGCTGGGACGAGGAGGTAGGTTGCTCGGAGGAAACAAAGGGTTGCTCGGGACGTGTTGGCAGTTGCTCGGATGAAGTAATGAGTTACTGAAGTTCCTCGTTAGTGGGATGGATGGCTGGGGGATGAGAAACTTGATCTCCCATTACCATGGAAGACTCCTCAGAGGCAGCTTCATCCTCTTCTTCGTCTTCAGGAGTTGGAAGGGGACCAGGGATGTGTCGCTAAAATAATTCAGAAGTTTCATCAACTTTAATTTCTTGTAGAGCAGGGACCCATCCATCTCTAAAGTATTTGAGGCTGCCATATACGACTTGCGACATCATGGCAGCCAAATCTTTGTTCCACCCTTTATCCCAGCCAGCGCTGAAAGATTTCTTCACAGCCAATTTCCTCTTTGTCTTCTCCGAGGAAAGCTTCTCGAAAAGAAGATTGCCAGCAGCCTTCAACTTATTCTCAACTTCCTCCTTCTGACGGCTTACTTCCCGAAGTTGACCCAACTCCTCTTCAGCAGCCTTGGGCTTATTTTCTAGCTCCCCAGCATTTTTGAGCTTCCCTTTGAGCAATTTATTCTTCTTCTCCAAATCATTCATTTTTTTCTCCAACCCCTTGGAGACTTCAATAACTTGAGCCTTCTCCTGCTCAGTCGAAGAAAGCTTTTTCTCCCAAACTGCCTTATCATCATCATATTTCTGACGAGAATCTTTCAGAGACTACGCCAGGCCTACCAAAGCTTCCTCTACACCAGACAAGGAGCTTGAAGCTTTAATAGCTTCATCTTTCTTCAAAATTGTATTAAAATAGATCACCAACTGTGAAAAAAAAACTAAAGCAAGTTAGTGCACAGATACAAAAAGAAAAGAATGAAAATTTAAGACTATAGGACTTACAGAAGCAATGTGATGAGCTACTAATGTGGTAACCATGTCCCAAGAAAGGTTTTCTTCAATACCTTGGATCTCGAGAATGATCCAAGTCTTCACCGAGCTCATAGCAGAGCTCGGAGGAACAAAAGTGGGAACACCACTAGTCGGGGACTGAGAAATGGATTCAGCCAAATTGACAGAGGAGCTTTTCTTCAACGTCCTCAGAGGAGCATCAACTTTCTCGACTAACGTTGTAGTCTTAGTCGGAGAAATGACAATCACCTCGCCTGGAGAAGTAGCCTTGCTCGGGGCCACTGGGGGCTTCTCGACCACCTTCACAGGAGCAGCCGAGGGAGGTTCATCAATTTTCTTTTTCCCTTCTCCTGGGACATCAAGCTTACTTCTTTTTGCCTCTCCAAAACCAGAGCAGGTTTCTCGAAAAGGGTAGGAGGTCTTCTTTTCTTCATCCTTTCACTCAAAGGAATGTGTGACTCAGGTAAAGAACTTATAGAGGCTGGTATGGGTTCTGCGTCGCTTATCACCAGACGAGTAGTAAAAGAGGAGGTGTAACTCTTGTACAGCAACAAATATGAAGCTGAACTAATATGCTCGTCGACAACAGTCTGATGCAAACTCCAGATAAGTTTTAAATGCCTTATATTAACGTCTGCCTCTTTTGGAGACTTTCTTTTGCTGTCAACTGTAAATAAATCAAAATTAAAATATTAGTGTCACATTTTATCAAACACAAAGGAAGCATAATTTTGAAAATAAAATAAAAACAACCTATCCCATTGCCATAGGGAGGACATTTGGGACCCTGGTAAACATCGTCTCCAGTTAATGGAGGGTGTTGCCAATTTTTCATAACAACCCCATGCTCAAAGTAGTCCCTATTGGCATCTTGGAGATTGACCACTAAAGCTCTATTTAAAAACCTAGTTTTTAAATAAAAAGTATTATCGCCCACAACCCATCTATAACAAAACATAATTTCAGGAATTCCTATACGGGTTCCATGAATTTGATTTAGTCTATAAACACTGTTAACTATTCTCCATGTGTTGGGGGCTATTCGTGCAGGAACCACGTCAAAGTATTGGCATAATTCCAGACATAGAGGGTTTGGGGGAAAAGAAAAGCCACACTCAGCAACAAAGAGACTGGGGAACCAATGTCCCTCAGCCAAACGAAAATAGTCTGAAGGCTCAGAAAGCTCTTCCAAAATAACCCATGAGGAAATGGAGAAATCAGAGCGAAACTTATCAATCGATTCTACAAGATAAACCATGATGAAAGAAGGAAATCAAAGAGAAATAAGAAAATCTTACAGGAAAGGGATGAGTCTGTTGACAACAAACGATGGAAGAGATGAACGCACAGGAGAGAGAGATACGATGGAAAACTCAAAGAGACAAATTTGAAAAAGTAGAAGATGATGGGATTTTTTACAACATTTAAATAATTTTCCTTGGGAAAGGGTAAAAGTAATGATTACAAAAAGAGCCGGTTACGTTACCGGTGGCTAAACACGCAAAAGGGGCGCGGGAATCTAAGCGGTTAGAAAAATTCAGAAAAGACCGATTCTACGAATTTGGAAAAAGAAATAAATACAAAATAAAATACTCCTAAATTTCAGGATGACCATTTAAAACCGCCATATTTTGAGAAAGAATGTTCCACACTCCTCAAATTTCGAACTATGAAACATTGGGGGCTTTTGTTGATACCAAATTTAGTCTGCTGACATGGCTCAATTGGGTGAAGACACGTGGCAATCTACGTGGCAACGACAAACACTTATGAACAACACCTCGACTCTGAGGAACCATACTGCAACGAGGAACTCTGCTTCCCCGATCAACTCAGACGCTCCGACCTACAAGAATTCTCCGAGGAACTTTTGAGTACCGAGGACCTTAGGCGGTCCGAGCAGCTTAGGCGGTCCGAGCTGCACCTCGGACAAAGCAGTAATAGCAGGATAACCCAACAGTTTTACTGCGCATTAAATGATTATTATCATACAGATGTATACGCTTAAGGGGCATTTAATATATTACCCTTTCACATTACAGCCTTAGGGCTATAAATACATTGTATTATCCTCATCGTAAGGGGGGGGGGGAATTTCTTGAGAAAACTTGTAATCGAGAATTCCCAAACAGTCAGCAATAACAAAAACAGTGGACGTAGGCCATTCATATAAGGATGAACCACTTTAAAAGTTCTTTGTCTCATTTTATTTATCTGTGATTAAATAATTAGATATCATCTAATTTTTTACATCAACACCATGGATGATAACTTTTTCCAGAGATACGTAGTTGCAACGGATGTGAAGGCTTGTAGAGTTTTGAGCAGTGGATTCCTTTATTGCATTCTATACTAAGTTCTCTATTTCTATTATTAGTTGGACATGTTGACCCTTTATTCCAGATTCAATTATTTTTTTTATTTAGATACTGGATATTGGATTCTAGTAACCGATGGTTTATTCGATGCTCGACTTTATATTATGCATTTAAACTTCCTCATTTGATGTGATTATAAGTGTGGTTCTATTTCCATTGAGCTATGATTGAATGGTTTATTTTGGCATGTTAATTGAAGACTAAAATTTAACACTGCTTGTTAAACTAATAGGTGGTTAGAAATAAATTAACTTTTGACAGTGATGCTAAGAATGCGCCATATGAGAGACTACCATTTTTTTTGTAGCGGTTAGGCCACCCATTATTTTAATAGGCGGGGTATCACATATGGTATCAGAGCATCAAGTTCTAGTAAATAATAGGATTTGTGAAACTTTTTACGTTTCAGCGTAGCGTCCATTCATATAGATCCCTATTTTTAGCACTATTGCATTGATATTTGTGTGTTTATTTATTTATGTCCTTCTGCTAATCATTTTATATTTGACTGTAAGCTAATACAAATTTCAATCGCATTCCAGATTCCACCGATGAGAAACACTCAGTCGGGAGCAAGTTCCAGGGAGGAAGCCCCCCCACAGGGGAACATTGTGGCTACAAAGGTGACCGACATTATGGCACAAGCAGTTAATGCGGCGATGACCGCAGTGGCATATCATTTTTTTTAGACTCAGCCATAGCATCTAGTGGTTCCAATAATTCATGCCCACCTGGGGACATATGATTGGGTGAGGGTGAGGGAGAAATTCTATAAAGGGCATCCATCGGGGTTTTAGAGTAGCTCTGATGTGAAGGCATAAAGAGCCACCTCCGTACATTTGAGTTCAGTGACACTTAGAAGAAAATTTTAGCATCGTTTTAGTTGATGCAACCTTACAGTGGTGGTATTCGATCACCAATTTCGATGAGAGAGATATTATGATGATTTTCGAGCTCTAGGGAAGTTTGACCACAAGTTGTAGCCATTCGGTGCTCGCGCGTGCAACTGGAGAATGGGAGAAGGTCTCGCACCCTTTTACTAGGAATGATTCAGACGTTACAATGAGGGGTGATGTAAAGAGATGGATTCACCAACCTATTTTGAACAAAACAGGCAAAAGAACATGTCGCCGCCTCTAGAGAGAGGCATCAAAGACAAACTGATGCTTACCAAACCAACAATTCACAGATTGATGGACAAAGTTACAAAATGGGAAGGTGTTAGGCACCCATACTGCCCTTTCGGTCTCTTATGGTCTTATGTTACTATTTTCCTTAATTTCTCTGTGAAGTGTGTGTGCGTGTATATATAAATGGAGATAGAAATCGCTCGACTCATTATCATGGAGAAGATAAAGTGATGTCATCCAAAGGAAATGTTCTCAAAATAATAATTAAAAAATATGATGTGTACTCTTATCGAGATATTGATCGTTATAACGGAACGATAATATTCGTTAGATAAGGCACAAATATGAATCACAAGAATTGTCTATATGAATAATGTATGGATAAAATAAGGGTAAGAGAAAAATATGAAAATAACAAAATTGGAAAAAATGGAATCGAGTCTCAGGTTTTAGCCCGAAATGCCTATATAGCCTATAAATGCATCACAGTCTACGTAGTTTTCATGCATGAAAATGGTGAGGTTTAACCCATAGATTCAAATGGGAGTTTGTCATATGTGTGTGTGTAGAAAAGATATTTTTAGTTTTGAGAAATTTTGGCAAATAATCCCGTCGAAATTTATAGGTATAACCCTCATTTTCTTTAGTTTTGAATTTTTTTATAGAAAATAAAGTTGTGAAATATAACTAATAAAGGATTTTATTTTAATGTGTATGATCTAAAGTAAAAACAAAATTGAGAATTTATATGACTAATGCGAAATATAGAAATTTAGAGAGAGAAAGGGGTATTTGGACCTTCTTTGGAGACTTGAGGCTTGATCTTAATCCTTGATGAACTTCCTTCCAAGTTGGTATGAATTTTGGATGAGAGAGAAGGATATTTTTCTAAATTTGGTATGAAAATGATGGCGTTGAAAGGTTGAAAGGAATTTCACATAAGAGAACTTTGCTGATTGCACAATAATGTTATTGAGATCACTAATATTGATGAATCTGAGATGTGACTTGGAAGTGAGCTCATGCCCTCCTTAAATAGGGTAGGTGGACTGCCGATAAACATATCCATAACCCTTCCAAACATAACGTGACCTTACACACACTGCCGATTGGCAGGGAAATGGTCCTACCAATCAGTATTCTCGTGCAGATTTTTTGGAAAAATGATCATAAAATGGAAATTGTAAATCCAAATAGCACACGGGACATACCGTTAGAAAGGCAATTAAATACCATTAAGGTTCCTTTGGGATGCTCCTAGTTCGAGTGTTGACTTGAAGTCAAACAGGGCATGAAAGTGACACTTGGTCCTTTAAATGAGAGATCTCTGACGGTAATGGCTCGTTCGTCCAAATTAAAGGTAAGATTTATGCATTGGGGGGGGGGGGGGGGACCTTTTGAAAGGTTATGCGAGGAGATTCAAAGTTCTAAAGAAATTTTCTCCATTCAGAGAGTTGACATTGATTAAGCGGGGTCCAAAAGCACCCGATGACCTTTTGGAGTAAAACAGGTCATTCGTTCATATCATAAGGCTGATTCACACATGGGGTGGACTATTGGAAAGGGTATTCAATTCCTTTCAATTATTCATTAAGTCTCTTTTGGGATGAAGAGTTGATCTTAGTCAAACGGACCTCGGGAGAATTCGGTATCCCTTAGATCATTTTTCAGTGGAAAATAGTTCGTTCGTCCGAACTGTTTATGTCGTTTCAGGCATGGGACAGACCATTGGAAAGCAATTTAAGCACCCTTCGAGTATCCATTGAGATTTATCTCTGATGGTGAAGTTTATTTGGGTCAAATCGAGGCCCATGAGCGCCCGATGTCCTCCAGATCGATTTTTAATTGTAAAATGGTCCATTCGTCCGAACCATTATGTCGATTTGTGCATGGGGAAGACCGTTGGAAAGGGGATTAAGATCCTTTCAAATATCCATTGATATTTTTTTTTGATAATGGAGTTTATCATAATCAAACGGTGCTCGAGATCGCCTTATGAGCTTTATATTAGTACTTAGAGTATGACCTAGGTTTTGTAGCGATATGGGAGGTTATAGGGAAATAAAGAGAGACTTAAGAGAGTTATAGAATGTGGTGTCTATAGTGTCCCTCGATGGGTGATCTTGGAACAAGTGAAAGATGTTGAATAAGCGCTATATGATGTTTTGGGAAATGAGGTTAATTTTGCGGACCTAAAGGGATGAGGATGACTAATTCAGAGGATCGAGGACACTTCTAAGGACCTATGGTAATGTTGGGGGACGGCCGATTCTGAGTTCCGAGGTCAATCTTGAGAAGCTAAAGTTGGGAGAGACCAATTTTAAGGGTCGAGGTCAATTTAGAGGACCTTAAGTAAGTGCGACCAATCTTGAGTGTCGAAGTCAATTATGGGGACCATAAGTGGGAGTGACCAATTCTAAGGGTTGAAGTCAATTATGAGGACCATAAGTTGGAGCGACCAATTTTGAGGGAATATGTCAATTTGGAGGATCTTAAGTGGGGAGAGAACAATTCTAAGGGTTAAGGTCAATTTCGAAGACCTTAATATGGAAGCTACTAATTTTGAGGGTTGAGGTCAATTCCAAGGATCTTAAGATGGGAGACACCAATTCTGAGGGTTGATATAAATTCATAGGACCTTAAGTGGGAGAGACCGATTCTGAAAGTCGAGGTCAATTCCGAGGACCTTAAGTGGGAGTAAACAATTCGAAAGGTTGAGGTCAACTCTAAAGACCTTAAGTGGGAGCGACCAATTCTAAGGGTTGAGATCAATTCTGAGGACCTTAAGTCAGAGCGACCAATTCAAAGGGTTGAGGTTAATTTTGAGGACCTTGATTAGTGATGGACCAATTATGAGGGTCCAGGTCAATTGTGAGGGACTTAAATGGGAGGGACCAATTTTGAGTGTCGAGGTCAATTATAAGGACCTTATGTGGGAGCGACCAATTCGGAGGGTCGAGGTCAATTTTGAGGACACTAAGTGGAAAAAACCAATTTTGAGGGTCGAGGCCTATTCTGAGGACCTCAAGTAGGGAGTGACCATTTCTAATTTAGGACCTTAAGTTAGACTGACAAGTTCTGAGGGTCGATATCAGTTCTGAGGACCTTAAGTGGGAGAAACTAATTTTGAGGGTCGAGGTTAATTCCGAGGACCTTAAGTGGGGAGCAACTAATTTTGATGGTTTAGATAAATTCTGAGGACATTAACTGGGAGCAATCAAATCTGATGGCCGAGGTCAATTATGAGGACCATGAGGACCTTAATAAAGAAAGACCAATTCTGAGGGTCCAGGTCAATTCTAAGGCCCTGAAGTGCGGAGTGACCAATTCTAATGGTCGAGGTAAATTCTGAGGACCTTCAGCGTAGATGACCAGTTCTGAGGGTCGAGGTAAATTCTAAGGACCTTAAGTTTGAGCGACCAATTCTGAGGGCGAGGTCAATTTTGAGGACCTTAAGTTAGAAGCGACTGTCTAAGGGCCAAGTTCAATTCTCAGGACCTTATCGAAGCGACCAATTTGAAGAGTCGAGGTGAATTCTGAGGACCTTAATTAGGAGCCACCAGTTTTAATGATCGAGGTCAATTCTTAGTACCTGAAGTGGGAGTGACCAATTCTAAGGGTCGAGATCAATTATGAGGACCTCAAGTGGGAGCGACCAATTTTAAGGGAAGATGTCAATTCTGAGCACCTTAAGTGAGAGAGACTAATTCATATGGTTGAGGTCAATTCTGAGGACCTTAAGTGGGAGAGACGAATTCTGAGGGTCGAGGTCAATTCTGAAGGTCCGGGTAAATTCTGAGGACCTTAAGTGGGAGTAACCAATTCTGAAGGTCGATGTCAATTCTAAGGACCTTAAATGGGAGAGAGACCAATTCTAAGGGTAGAGGTTAATTTTGAGGTCCTTAATTGGGGTGCTGCAAATTCTTAGGGCCGAGATCAATTTAAAGGTCCTTAAGTAGGGAGCGACCAATTCTGAGGATAGTGGTGAATTGTGAAGACCTTAAGTGGGATCGACCAATTATGAGGTTTGAGGTCAATTCTGAGGTCCTTAAGTTGGGAGCGACCAATGATGAGGGTCAAGTTCAATTCTGAAGACCTTAAGTAGAAGCGACTAATTTTGTGGGTCTACGTGAATTCTGCGGACCTTAAGTAGGGGCGCCCAATTCTGAGGGTCGAGGTAAATCTTGAGGACCTTAAGTAGGAATGAGCAATTCTGAGGGTCGAGGTTAATTTTGAGGACCTTAAGTTGGGAGTGACTAATTATGCGGATTGAGGTCAATTCCGAGGACCTTAAGTGGGAGAAACCAATACTGATAGTCGAGGTCAATTCTGAGGACCTTAAGATTGGGGCGACCAATTCTGAGGGTCGAGTTCAATTTGGAGGACCTTAAGATGGGGGCGATGAATTCTGAGGGTCAAGATCAATTATGAGCATCTTAGGTGGGCAACGACCAATTCTGAGGGTCGAGGTCAATTCTAAGGACCTTAAGTGGGGATAACTCTACTGGGGAATCTTGAATTTTTTAGGGGAAGAGACATCTATCTCAGGATTATGCCTTTTTGGGAAGAGATACTTTTGCTTAGGAAGCTATAATTCTTTGGGTAGACAGTTGATGACTTGAAGATTTGGAATTCTGTTAGGGAATGAGTTGCCGGGGAGAGATTCCTAGTTAAGGTTTCTAACTTTGCTTAGGGATTTTGCAATTTCTTTAGGAAATATTTTTATTCGGGAATTCTTGCTCGATAAACGAGTAACTCTACTGAGGAGGCACTTGATTTCTTTTAAGGTTTCGAGATTCTTCTAGGGACTGGTAATAAGTTTTAGGAATGCGAGTGCGCTGATTTTTAGGGTTTTAAGCTGGGGATAAAACATAGCTAGGCATTTAGGATCTTGAAAAATGGTTCTTTTGGTGAAGAAATGTTCCACTATTTTTTCAAAAATTGTAGGAATTTTCTGGGGAATTTTTTGAATTTTATGGAATTTTTTGGAATTTGTTGTATGCAATTTTAGGTGGTATTCGACCGACAGGTTGTAAGGGTTGTCAAATAGTAGTGGCATGGTCTTCTACACTGTCTAGGGAAGGGGAAGGGATAGTTTCGATCGGTGGGTGTCAGGGGACCACCAATCAGCATACCCCTTAGCCTCCAATAAAAAAGGGCTAACTCTCTTCATTTCTTACAGCTTTTACCTTTTCTATCTTTTGCTTCTCTTTTTTGCGATATGTTCTTGCATTCTTTCCTCATCTGAGAATAAAAAATGGAATATTTTTATGCAACGAGACACACATAGCGTGGCTAGGTGTCGACGATTAGGTGAACTTGGAGTGGCAGGCCATGGTGCCCTTAGCATTGATTTATTTTAGCCTATTGTAAATGAGTAGACTCTTTTATGCAACCCTCTCATCATTGATCGTCTAGGGTGAGGAACCCTAAGGGTTATGTAAATACTTTGTGGCTTTTGGTATTCATTGTCACAAATGTTTTACATTTTCTTATTCCTTTAAATTTTAACAAAAGGTTTCCCTTTTATTTTAATAAACTGACATTACTGCGACGAGTCTTCACTCCCGGGGGACAACCAAATTTAGAGATGTGTGGGAGCACCTTCCTACGATGGGGCGTTGGATGGTTACTTTCCGGGGTATTAGCAGTTTGCCATCTTCATTGGATAAGACACCACACTCTACAGCGATTCTATATGATATGTCGAAGAGGTGGTGAGATACTACCCACACTATACATTTGGGTTTTAGGGAGATGACAATGACCCGGATTAATGTATGGAAACTGTTGGGGATAGACTGTGAAGTGATGCAACAGAGGTGGCCTAATCCCTGAGGGTGACACTGGTGGTGGTGGATGAATCGTTGGGTGATGTTGGATGGATAATGTCTAGGGAACTGATTTGTATATCTCTACTTCGAGAGGCTTTGCTGTGTCGACAGATTTACAAGACCAACGGGCTGTAGGTTCATCAGATGGATTTTTTGTTTATTCTTTTACTATTGGGAGTATTTATGGTGGTGTTAAGCAGAAGCGTCATCCACTTATGGTTTTTACCATACTTGAGGATTTTTTCGAATATCCCTCTCTTTGATTTAGGGAGCATGACTTTGATGACCCTTTATTCATCTTTGAATTCTTTCAGCCGCTGTTGTCAGCAGACTTTTACTGGATCCACTTACGTTTTGGAGGTATTTTTCTTTTTTCATTCTTCCTTTATGGATTTCCTTTTATTTCTTTTTGATTATTTTTTTCGGATTGCTGACTCTCGTCCTTTGCAGATGTGATTCTTTGAGGTGATCGAGCTCAATGCTCGTTTGAATTCGATTGTGTGATGATTCAGTGGGGGGTTTCTTTCGAATGTGTCGATTACGAAAGTCCAATAGGTAGTCAAAATGACCTATCTCTTTGGCAGCAGTACGTCAGGTTTTGAACGTCCAGACGAGCGACTAGGTTATCCCTTCTTTTCTCTTAAGGCCTTTTCTTCAGTATTTTCTTTATTTGTGTGAGTATTGACTTTATTCTGATAAAATGTAGGTAACCTTTTAGCTTTGGGTTACGACCATCCAGCACAGTGGGGTAACCGTAGGGAATGCGCAGATGCATCTGCTGTTTGGACACGAGTTTGGCTACTCCTAGTATCTGGGAGATAGAGTAGTCCATTAGATCATAGAGGACAAGGTATCGGCCCCACTAGAGATTCCCTCAAAATACATGAGATGAGTTTGAGATATGTTGGAGGAGGACCAAGTGGGAGTGATGATTGTCAATCCCTATTCATTATACACGAACATGGTGGCGACGTACGACTACCTTTATTTCGTGACAAGATGGCTGATGTCGTCCTATATTTATGATGTGATGAATATGCCTCTGCCTCTTATGACCTCAGGCAGGGGTACGAATTGTCCAGTGGAATCTTCCCATAGTATTTGTGGAGCGTCGATGTCAATAGTGGCAGCGATGTCAGAGGTTCCCTTTCTTTGGCTCGTTCCTCCCCTTACAAAATCAGACTTCTTGGGGGAAGGATGGTGAGTATTTATCATCGTCCTAATACAATTGACCCGACGCTGCTAGGGTTAATGGAGGAAGTCCTCCACCCAAAGTTATATCTTTGTCTTTTATCTTTTGGATTTCTTCTTCTTGCTTCAAACTGACTGATTCGCTGTTTTGGTTTTCTTGTAGCATGTCTAGGTGTTGACTAATTTCCCGTGGGACATCTAGGACTGGGTGTCTTCCATGACGGCTCATATTCGGGATTTGATCCTAGTTCCTTCTTTTTTTGTGTCATCTTCTCGTCTGAGGAGGAATCTGGGTCGGGTAGGTCTGATTTTCATCTCATCGCCGAGGGAAGTGTACACATCGCAAGGACGAGGGATCATAGAGAGAGAGAGAGTGTTGGGTTTCGGGCTGAGTCCCGTTGCTTTTATTCTTTTCAGCTTTTTGCAAAGAAATGTTATGATGGAAACACACACACACACACACACACACACACACATATATATATATAATGATGGGATTTTATTTATATATTTTCTTCACGATATAGGGGCCACTCCAGTTTGGTTTGAGTTTCCTTCTGCGGTCCCAGACGGGTTCTATGATTTCTTTGCGGGCTAAATCCCCTTCTCAGATAGCATGGTCCTTGACTCTCTTATTGAATGATTGTGCTATCCGGCGATGGTACCCTTGTATATGATATAAAGCCTTGAGCCTTCTTTCATCCAAGAGACATCTCGTCAAGATGACTCTTATGAGAGTCTTTTTCATTGACTTTGATTTCAAGCATGACGTGTGGTGAAGGTATTTCTAGTTCAACGGATGGGACTGCTTCCATGATGTATACTATAGAGTAAGGGATATCCCCAATAGATGTTCAAACTAAAGTATGGTAGCCCCTGAGGGCGTAAAGGATTAGATCTTCCTAATGTCAGCAACTCTAGGTCATCTTATGGATGATTGCTTTAAGGTTCTCAAACTGGACCGTTAGTTTGTGGAAGGTAGGGAGAATATTTATGTCTATGAATCCTATACTCGTCAACCAATTCTATGACTTCTGCCTCAAAATGTATTCAATTATTTGACACTAGCTTGTGCGAAGCCCCATATCGATAGATGATGTTCTTTCGAATGAACTTAGCTACCTTTTTGGCATTTAGCATTTCGTACGAATCGTCTTCGAGCCATTTGGTGAGGTAATCAATGGCAACCAGGAATAACTCATTCCCATTAGAGGCTTTGTGTGTGACTTTCCCTATGTTATCAATGCCTCATGTGGAAAACCTCCAGGGAAAGGTCCCACGGTGTAGGTTTTGGGGATTGGAAAATTGTTGACATTTAAGGCATCTTCGAAAGTAGGCGGTGCAATTTTGAACCATGGCTGCATAATAGTAACCCTGGCGAATGATTTTTTTGATATCATATGGCCATTCATGTGGGGTCCGCATTCCCCACTGTAAATTTTTTGCATCATCTCTTTAATATCATCCCCTCTGATGCAGTGTAAGTGGGTTCCATCGAAGTTTTTATTGAATAGTGCTTTATCGCAGACTATGTACTGGGAAGCTAGGTTCTCAAAGGGTTGCTCGATCTTTCTTGTTAGAATCTTGGGGTACCTATTGTTCTTGAGGAGGCACCAAATATCGTAATTCCAGCACTCGTCCATGTCATGATCCTCATCTGTGATGAGCTCAATGTTGTATAAGTGGGTCGATATAGCTTTCTTTTGGATTAGTAAAGGGGCCATAGTTATTCCTTCGGGCATGTCAGCCATGGAAGTTCAGTTAGCAAGGGCATCGTCCAAGCTCTTCCTTACTCGGTGCAAGTAGTGGAAGATTATGTCTCATAATTAGGAGTCCAACTCTTCCTGGTTGGCATAGAAGGGTAAAAGGTTTTCATCTTTTACTTTTCATATTCTAAGGAACTAGCCAATAATCAAGGTTGAATCCCTATAGACATCCAAGAGTTGGATTCCTTTCCTAAGAGCGTCTTTGAGGCCTACGTTGCAAGCCTCATATTCGGTTATGTTGTTAGTGGAGGGAAAATCTAACTTAAAGGCAATGGGACTGTGAGAGTCATCAAGGGTGATCAGGAGCATCCCAAACCCATATCCTTTATGATTAGCAGCGCCGTAAAAGAACATTTGACATCGGAGGTCTTCCTGAGAGGTGTAAAAGATATCTTCAGGTGGGAATTTAGAGATCCAAACGTTAGCTTCTTCCATGGGGTAATTAGCGAGGTAGTCGGAGATGGATCTCCCTTTTATCATTTTTTGTGTGTCATACACGATATCGAACTCGGTTTGAAACATTAAACATCAGGCCATTCAACTAAACAAAGTAGGTTTCTCAAGTAGTTATTTTTTAAGATCCATTGAGGACACAAGCTTGATAGGAAAAGCGAGCATGTAATGTTGTAATTTTTTAGTGACCTAGATAAGGGAGACACGTGATTTCTCTAAGGTAGTGCAGTTGAATTCGTACCTAATCAATTTGTGATTAACATATTAGATATCCCTTTCTTTGCAGGATTCTTCAATGTATTTGGCTAGGAAAGCCCCACCTGTAGTGTTTATTACGGTCAAGTATAAGAGTAGAGGGAGACCGGGTTGTGGTGGCATGAGTACCAGAGGTCGGGTATGATACTACTTGATTCGGTCAAAGTATTCCTAATAATATTCATTCTAGACTTTAGTTGAATCCTTTCGTAGGACTTTGAAGATGGGTTCGCAAATAGAATTCAACTGGCTAATGCACCGGTTGATATACTATAATTTTTCTAAGAATCCCTACACTTCCTTCCCTGTTTGGGGTGGTGGTATCTCAAGTAAGGCTTTCAGTTTGGCAGTATTTTCTTCAATCCCCTTCTCTCTAATGAATAATCCAAAAATTATTCCTTTGGTAGTGCCAAAAATATATTTTTGTGGGTTAAGTCGCACTTGGTATCGCTACAGTCTTTCGGAGAATTTTTAAAAAGGGGTAATATGACCTCCTTGAGTCTTAGATTTGATGATCATATCAACCACGCAGACCTCGACTTCTTTGTGTATCAGATCATGCAAGATGGTTATGGAAACCCTTTGGTAGATAGACCCTGCATTCGTGAGACCAAACGATATAATTATATAACATAAGGTTCCCCAAGGGGTGATGAATGCAATTTTTTCCTTAATGATCAGGGTGCATCTTGATCTGATTGAATCTGAAAAACCCATCAATGAATGACTTTAGAGCATGACTGATTGTATTGTACACAATCATATTGATATTGGGTAACGGGTAATCATCCTTCGGAGAGGCCTTATCCAATTCTTGGAAATCCACGAACATGCATACTTTTATTCCTTATTTTGGTTCGGTATGATGCTGTCTAACCATATGGGATATTCGATCACTTGGATGAATCCTATGTTTAACAGTATGACCACCTTTTCTTTAACCTTAAACGACCATTCGATGTGGAGATTTTGCATTTTTTCTTTGAATGATTAACATTTTGGGAGGGTTGGAATCTTATGCTGAGCTATTTGAGGATCAATGTCAGGCATGTTGTCGTAAGACCATGTGAAAACGTCAATAAATTCCTTCAGTAGCTATTCAAGTTGCATGCACTCATACTCGTCAAGGTTGGATCCTATCCTAATCTCACACAACTGGCTACTAGAACCAGGATTAATAACAATAATTTCATCTTATTAATTTGAACGCGGTTATGTTGTTTGTTATTAACCTTATTAAGATCAGTTAAGAATTTATAATTTGTGAAATCATCATCATTAAGAGTTTGATTAGAATCAAGATATTTATTGTAAGGCACAAAAAATACACATAATCTTCGTTTATTTCATTTTTAGGAAAAACAACATTGATAACCTCGTAGAAGGAGGTCTCGATTACATTTTGATCAGAATACGGAGGATGAGTAAAAGAAAAGGAAGTATGATAAACATCTCGGTTAGGTTGCATCTCAGTAAGAGGAATTGCCACAACATGTAGTTGATGAGGGGTGCATTAATAGTCTTGATTAGGATGGATGGATCCGACGAGCTAGCACTTAACTGGATCATGAAGAGTGCCAGCCCCTGTATCTACAAATTGAATTAATCCTCGAAGTATCTTCCTTTGTAATCCTTGGTAACATCTATAGTTTTCTCAATCAGTGGTTATACAGGATGCTGGGGACTTTCGACCCATGAATAGCTAGCTTGGAAGAAAATATCCATTCCTAGATTCATCTTCTTGTTCACATGATCATACGATGGCTCGATAAAGCCACAAAAGGGAAAATCTTCACCCTCTTTAATGAATCTCACATTAAAGAAATCTCTAGACACTGTCATAGTACTTTCTATACTTCTCTTCAATCGAGGTTAGTGGAGCATTCTGAGTTCTTTTGATGATGGTTGATAACCCAGGCCATAGGGAGGAAAGGTCTTCTTCAACACTATGGGTTCTGGTATTCCCTGTTGTCGTCGTCCCATCCCTACTTCGAGCATTAAGTTCATATTTTTTAAGATTAGTATTATATTGACATTGCCGTGATGACTGTGCTCTGGACATACTCTATCTTTGAAATCGTCCCCTGGTAGGAGTTAAAGTGGTTCGACTCGAAAATTGAATAGAAACATGTCATTCGCCCCATGTTGTATCTATAGTACTGGATTACTGGTACTCTCATTATCTGTATTATCAGCATCTCCTAAGATGTTGATGACCTGCCGATTGGCGAAGAGCTTTAGTTTCTGATAGAGAGAGGAGTATACCTCTTGATGCTGTGAAGCCATGGTCGACCAATCAGTAGATTAAAATAAGTCGATATGTCGATGACTTAGAATTTCATAATTGTATTTATAGGGTCGAAACCTATTTTGATCTTTATGGACCCCATCACCTCTAGATGATTATTTTCATAAGCACGCACCACGGTGAAAGTTGGATCAATTTCAAACCTAAGAAGTTAAGGGTTCTTAACAGGCAAACATTAAGTGTTGATTCGTTGTTGATGAGCAAAAGAGGGACTATCTTCCACATCACTTCGATAGAGATACTGATATCATAGTTATAATTGAGTCCAAACTTAGGGATTTATTCCTAAAAATAGGAGAGCATTCTAGTAGAGGTTAGAGACCTGACCAAGTTCGTGGCATTTTTTGGAGTCGTAAAGGAGGGACTATGGACCTGATAAGCAATTTAATCAAGGCATTTTGGTGCCATTAGGAAGACATGAAGAGTCCCCCACAAAGTGATGTCAGCCTGAGTTTTCTTCAACTGATTGAGGATATTACTCTCCTCGATGGTCATTTCTGCATAGGGAGTTTCTCGACAACACTTTTTCCTTTATCTATTGTTGTTGATTAAGGGTAACTCTATTAGTGCCTCCCGGATCCAGTTATATGGTTTACAAAAGAGGGAAAAACCATAAACCCTGTTTCTTCATCTATCTCGAGTTGTTCGGACACTTTGTTGATTTCCCCTAATATATCCTCAAATGATATCATCCTGAATGCACTGATCATCGGGCTAAACTTTTCCTGGTTTTTCTCTTCATTTGAACTATCGAATTTGTCCCACCATTTGGTAGAAACAATGTATCCTTCCATTACTAGTCAATTCATTCTACAACCTCAATGACATCTTTACATAAATCCCCTCACTTAATGGGGAGGTGCAGAAGCGAAGGGGATAAGCTCCTGTATAGTTTTAAAGCATCAAATAGCTCAAAAATGCTACAAATTTCATTGGTTTGTCGAAACAATTTTCCATAATCTGGATGGAATCATCTAAACTGAGTTCGTAGGTGGGTACCACCCAATTATCTTACTCTTGAGCCCACTTTTGGGCTTCTATGAACAATCTGCTAAACTTTGGGCAGTCAATGGTCATTTTTCAATAAATTTCAACGCAAACTCTAGGAGCTAGTCTAGTACTGTTGGATGTTCCATATTTTCCCTATATAATGGGTACGGACGGCAATGCATTCTGTTATAAGAAGTGATAGGGACTAGTCGGCAAAATAGGTTGAGTGCGGGAGAAAATAAGGGTAAACTTTAAAGAGTTTTGGTGAATATATGGGTATAATGGGTGATTTACTAGGTACAATCTGGATAAATGGGTCAAATTCTGGGTCTTGTTTTAGGAAGATGGCATTTGTATGGGTTGGAAGTGGATTGTGAGTAGTGGTGGGTTCAGGATTGGCTTTTAGGGCGATAACACCCCGGTCAATCAGACTTTGGATTACATTTTAGAGATGGAAGCACTGATCAGCGGTATGGTTGGCATTTTGATAAAAATCAAAATGGGCATCGAGTTTGAATTTTTTTGGGAAGTGGTTTTGTAATGGACGAGGGTCCAATGGCTTGATGAGATTTTGGCTCAATAGGGTTTGGTAGACTTTGAAGAGTGGAACATGAAGCACAATGTATTCCTTTCTGAGTGAATTAGGGTGGCATTCTGGTTCCCTTGAAGTGGCAGTCTGGGAGATGTTATTGATGGTTAAAATCGTGGTACTGCCAGGCTTCTCATACTTTCATGGATTGAACTATTCGGATTCATGGAGTGAACTGTTCAGATACTTTCTTTGGCTTAGCTTATGTCTTGAACTACACCAAATCTGTCGGATTGTCACGGTCATTGACCTTGATAAGTTGAACTTGTCAAGGTCAATGACCGTGATAATTCTGGGGGTGACGACTTTTTTTGTCACGAACTTATCATGGTCATGTCACGGTATTTGATCTTGACAAGATTTTTTATGATCAAAGATCGTGGCAAACCCGTGACAATATTTAAAAAATTGCCACGGTCAATGACCGTGACAAATTTGGGCAGAATTTAAAAATATCTGCTGGGTTGTTTTGCCACTGCAACTGCCCAGCAGTATATTTGTACCTGTTATAGGAAAATTTTACCTGTTTAGACAGCATATATCCAAATAAAATAGAAAGAATGCACCAAATCATTGCATATATAATTCCATATCCAAACCAAAATGTGACAAATCAAAATAATACAAATATAATCCAAGTGTCCAGATGAAAGAGATACAAATAATGAAAGAGATACAAATAATGTCATGGAGCTGGTTTGAGGAGGAAGCAAGGCCACACGACAAACGCATTGAGACACCCATGAATATGCATTATGCTGCAATGTTCGCCCAACCACAATGGGGCGTTCTCCTTCCCAGTTATAACATGCATGATGAGCACCTTTGTTTCGATGTCTTGAACCTCACATCCATGAACCAACATACCCTGGATGGTATTTGGGTCCCTCAACCCCCTCCCTATACTCTTGCCATCAAATACATCGAGTATAATCACGCTCGACCAACCAATTGTTGACATAAGCCTCTCTATGGGCACCAAGTAGGGGACTCGATCATCAATCGATGAGTCTGCATGTGTCAGTGATGAAGCAGCGATGTCCATGTCCTCATCCTCCTCCAAATTCTCCTCCCCCTGCCCCTGCCCCTTTTCTCCCAAAGAACGCTTCACGAATGAGAACATATCTTGGACCGTCGCCTCCAACTTTGATAGCTTCGCGTCATGCGACTCCACCTGATGAGCCAACCGAGTGTTGATCGTCTCTAATTCGATGATCCTGTATTTTTCCACCCGCGAGCTTGGCCCTTGTCCGCCCCTTGCGATCAGTGCCAAACACTTGGATGAGTGCGTCCATGGATAAATATGCCTTGTCGGCATTGGACCGCGACTCATGCACTTCCTTAAGCTTTGCCGGAAATGACAAAAAGCCCACGACTAGTTAAATAAGTAAATAAAAAATTATAATGTAATTAATAAAAAGTAAATTATCGGATTACTTACAATCATGGCCGCTGCGCTCGGGGACACCTCTTTATCCTTCCCCTTCTTCGTTCGAATTTCCACATACGCATCGAGCCTATGTGGCCTACCCCCAGGGCCACTCCTCGCCCCCTGTAATAAAATAATGCAAAATTAGTACCGGACCTTAAGAGTAAAATAATGCAGAATAATATATTTCTGTAATTATAGAAAAATAAAAACTTACCATCATCCTATACTCCACATCGGCGTAAGACGTCCGATTGGAGTAGTGCTCGTCCATTTTTTTTGCCCGATTATCCCTCCCTCATTGGCGAGCTGCCAATTGTCACTCCTCGATCTCATTGTCAATAAACTTTTGCCATTGTGCCAATGAGATCGTCTCCTTCGGGGGGAAGGACTCACGCATTCTCATGATGGAGTCTGGGGTCTTCCCAAAGTACTCGCCCCACAAAATTTTCTTCCATGTCTTCTGTTGCTCCTTCAACTTCTCCAAGACAGCATAACGGAGTTCTGGGGCCAGGCTGAATTGTTCCTGTCAAAAAAATACAATGTTAGTTGCGAATAAATTGAAATTGAAATTGAAATTGAAATTGAAATTGAAATTGAAATTGAAATTGAAATTGAAATTGAAATTGAATTGAAATTGAAATTGAAATTGAAACGTAAATATAAATATAAATATAAATACATTACCTGTAGTGCCGCCCAAAAAGATAACTTGAGATCATTTCGCTCCTCCCTCCAACAAGTTTACCCCGGGGGGCGATAATCATCTTTAGTAGCTCGAGGGATCTAGCTAATATCCACATCTTGTTCTCGACGGCCATTACCAATTTTCCCTATTTGGGGAGCGTAGGACCGCAGAGCCCTCGTCCTCCTCTACCGCTGGGCCCAGAAGACATCATCATCCTCGCCTTAATCCCTAAAGGAGACATTTTCTGTAAAAAATGTTGTTATGAGTACAAATTCCAAATGAATTAGAAGAAGACATGAAAACATTAAGTCTAAATAGTTCATACGCTAATGTAATCAGGTATAAATTAATAATTGGAACTTTTCATAAATTTGAAAGTTTTCTCGGTGGTAGCCTATTGGCAACCCCGCCCGATAAATAATTGGAACCTTTCTCAAATATGAAACAATAAGCCGGGGGTAAAAACCTCCTATGCAATGGTATACATTTTTTTATCTAGCGGGGAGACAAAGAGATTCATTCTACTCTCCATAAATAGGACACCCCAAATAACCATGTACTACACAACTGGATAATGTCCCATAAGCTGGAAAATCATGAATTTCCCGCATCAACATAGCTTTCAGTGTAAACTCTACTTTTCTAAAATAGTCAAATGCTTGCACACCCTCTTCCCACAACTCATTTAATTCTTCTAATAAAAGAGCCATATTGATGTCGATGTCATCACTTGGTGCCTTTGGCCCAAGTATCAACCAAGATAACTTCAAAAATTTATGTCTCATACACTGTGAAGGAGGGAGGTTTTGTGGGGCTAGGATCACTGGCTATACACTCTGCTTGGTTCTTAGATTTCCAAATGGATTGAAACCATCTGTTGATATAGCCAAACAAATATTACACATTTCTCGAATAAAATCGGGCTACTCATAACTCATCCTTCTCCAAGATGTAGAATCAATAGGATGGTGAATGATATTATCCCCTACTTTTGCCCTAGCATGCCAAGTCATTGCCTCCACTATCCATGGTACTGTGAAAAATTACTTTAATGTAGGCCAAACGGGAAAATATTTCAACATTTTTTGAGGCACTTTTGAGCTTGTGCCTTCCTTGACAATAGATTGGACATATCTAGGTTCATCGCATACTGGACAACGATCGAGATTTTCATACTCCTTTCGAAATAATATGCAGTCATACACACAAGCATGAATTGATTTATACTTCATTCCCGTACCTTTCAAACTATTCTTCATAACAAGATAGCTATTTGGAAGCGTATTCTCCTTGGGTAGTAAGGCCTTCACCCAATTCAGAATTCCTGTTATGTTATTGCCAGACAAACCGTATTGCCTCTTCAAACTGTGCAAACCAACAATGGCATGTAAAGTTGTTTGATCTTGGTTATAGCCAGAGTATAACAGTTGGGTCGCCTTAAATTTTAAACTTTGGTAGTCATCGTCAAGTTTTATCGTGATATCTTCATGATCGCCTAAACCTTGTACATTGTCAGTGATCTCATTATCCTCCACTTCATGAACTTCGTACGCGTCATCAATTAAATCCTCTAACACATTATGATCTACGTCGTCCTCTTTTATATCTATCCTACTTGTTGAAGGTTGTTCGGGGACAAAAGGAACTTTCAATTCACCGTGAAAGCTCCAAAATCGATAATTATCTTGCATACCCGATCATAACTAATGTAGTTCAACTGTTTTCCACTCAAACACCTTACCATTCTTACACCTAGCACATGGACACGAAAATCATTATAACATCTCTTTGCGCATTTCACAAATAAATTAACACATCTGCGAAACACGTCCCCCAATCGATTCGTCTCTCCCCATCCCCACTTTATATTTAGGATATCACATCACAACTACTACAAACAATCACCTATTAAAGGTAAGAAGCATATATTCATGGATTAGTATAAACAAAACTTAGATTTATAGTATGTTTCAATTAATTATGTCTTATTTATATTGGATTTTTAAATTTTAATTTATAATAGTAATTCATATTTCCTCCATCTCCTCTAAAGGGTTAGTGGTCCTATCCGATTCAACATCGCATATTTCTGTAATATACTTAATAGCTCATGCATATTGTTACGATTTTAGAAAAATTCGATAGCATATCCCCATAGTTCTCTAAGTACACGGCGTAGATTGGCAAGTGTGAGTGTTATTGCAATTGATCAATTGAAATAAAACTCACACTTGCCAATCTAGTATGTACTTAGAGAACATTAGGATACGACTGCTAAACATCCTCCAAAAGTAACAACTGTAAGCCACTAAGAATATTATTATATAGAAATTATATAGTCCCAAACTATCTAAACGGGACAATTCAAAAGATCTCATTGCAGGGGTAATGACTCTCGAACGGGTCTAAGGGCTATTCAATGCGTACGCATAAGAACTAGAATACTAGTATCTATGCGAACTATGTATAATTGTAGGTATGTTTCATTTAATTATGACAATTCCATGGTCATGCCACTCTCGAACGGGTCGTGACAGAAAGTAATTTTAGAACAAAGTCGAAAACTCCCCCTCCCCCCATTTTGACAATAATCCAGTGGTCGTGCCACTTCCAAAATTAACCAACTCAAAAAATTAAGACATTATAATTAATTATGGATTTATTTGTGTGAATTAAATTAAGTATTTTAAAAAAATTTAATAACCAACTTCCACATCGAACCACCTTCATCCGATATAATCCAATAGCAACAACAAACCAACAAATGTTTATCCCATACTCCATCTAATTCATATACTCAATTAATTCAACAATAATAATTTCAAACCTAAATAAAAATAAACAAACAATATTTATAATGTTCAATCAACATTAACATTTAATTTCAAGTCCTAAACTAAACATTAATTTCAAATCCTGAATCAACATTTACAATTAATTTTAAGTGTTAAACTAAACACTAATTAATTTCAACACACACACATACACACATCCATACACAGCCCCACACCCCTGCCCTATCACCCCTCCTCCCCACCACTACCACCCCTGCCCCCACCACACACACACACACACACATACACACACCTGCACACACACAAACCAAACCACCCACCCACCCCCACACACAAATGCCCCACTCCCTGCCCCACCACACATATACTCCCCCCCAAATGCACACGCACTCACACACACCCCATGTACCCCCTTCACACACACACCCATGTACCCCCTCCCCATCACCATCCCTACCCCACCACCCCCGCCCACTCTTGCCCACCACACACACATGTACTCACACACACACCCATGTACATGCACACATACACATATACAAACACACACACGAACACATATACATGCACATACACAGATATATACAAATAAAAGCGAAAGAGAGAAGAAAAAATACTTGGTAGAGAGAGAGAGAGAGTGTGTGCAGTCGCTTAGGGGAAGAGAGATAAATAGAGGGAATAGAAAACGGTGGGAAAAAAGAAGAGGGAGGGTTTTTTTTACTAACAAGGTTATCACGGACATGTCACGGTCAATGACCGTGACAAAAAAATACGAGTTTTTTTGTCACGGTCATTGACGGTGACAAGGGTGGCTGGCTCAAAAGTGACATTTTTGTCTTTTTGGTGTAGTGTTGGCAAGACTTTTTTCAATATCCACTCCTACTTCCTGGAGGGCTCGAAAATGGGGATAATACTATCCTCCTATCGTCGCTCGAACATGAGGTAAGAAATTTTTCTTCATAATATGGACTTGCTTCTCTTCAGAAGGTTGGTTGGTCGTGGTGGTATTTTAGGGATTCTGCTTGATAAGTTCTAAATCACGGTGTGTAACCTACAACTCCTCATTGTACTTGTATTATTACATGAATTCATGGGAAATATCCTCCTAACTACAAATTCTAGATTCCTCGAGGGATAGGAACTAGTGAAGAGCACTGTCATTCAAAGTCTATTGGAACATCTGAGCTATTATTTCCTCAGAAGCACTTCAGAGGGTCATGTCTCAAAGGTAACTTTTGAGATGGAAAATTAGGGGACCTCGAAATTCTCAATGTTAGGCATCTTGAATTTTTTCGGCAGTCTTGCTTTAATGTAGGGAGGCATATGGGTATAATCTATGTAGTTGCTGGAGATTCGAACTTGTTCAAACTTCTTGGCAAACAGCTTAAGGTCTTCCTTGACCTTGTTTAACTCTTCTTTCTTTGGATCTATGGTCACTATTAGGTTAGCCTCTGGTTTGGCAATATTCGGCATAGGAACTGAGCTGGCAGTGGTCCATTGGCAGGAGGGGCACGTAGAGCATGCAAATATTCTTTCGACACCCAAATAGGCTGAAGTGTTATCGAACCCATTGCGCGAGGGAAGAAGACCTTGGGTTCTTCGGGAATAGGGACCAAGTTTTGCTGCATCTCTTGAACCTCGGTTTGAAGGTGGTCAATCTTAGCAGTAAGTTGGACTAGAACCAACATTAAATCAGGCTACACATTCGATACTTGGTCTGCATTTTCTATAGAGAGTGGGTGAGAGTGGATTCCAAACTTGAAGGAAGTAGCGGGAGAACTGGCGTAGCTTTATGTGGATTTGGCGGAAGACTAAAGCCAATGGGGAGCTGGTCCAAGGGTCAGGTATGCGATCGACCTTAGAGGAAAAATGATTCGAATTTATTTTTTGAAAGAGACAAGGAAGAATCTTCTTTTTTGGAAAAGAGGAAAATGTTTATGATAACTTTTTGGAAAGGGAAGGACAATATTTTTGATATTTTTTTATAAAAGGAGGAAAAATATTTTTAGTATTTTGAAAAGAGGGAGGAAAAATTCTTTTGACACTTTTCGTAAGGAAGGAGGAAATAAAAATGAGAAAATGGTCTCAACATTATTATTATTATTATTATTATTATTATTATTATTATTATTATTATTATTATTATTATTATTATTATTATTATTATTATCATTATTATTATTAATATTATTATTATGTTTTCACTTGAATTAGGTTTACCCAAATGCAAAATAAATACCGAACGAGACCCAAACTTGGGAAAGTTGGGTTTGAAAAATGCGTAAAACACGGTTTGACTTGTTTCCGGGCTCATGGATAGGGTCTCATTTCCAAAAAAGTATGAAATTGCATGAAAATTTGGGCCCATGTCGACTTGGCATTTCGACAGAGTTTCAGGTGGTAACCGACAAAATAAATATGAGTGCCCACGGTTTTATTCCTATATAAGTGTATGTAGTAATTGGGTTAGTGGAAAGGTCCCCCTTTAGCAAGACTTCCACGATGTACGTCTTGCTTTTGAGGGAGTTGGTACGTGTGGACAAGCCATTTGATATTTTCGAGTGTACGTGCATTGCCTCACTATATACCTCGTGGGGACAGTACGTGTGAGAACGAATTAGATATACTCGCATATGTGAATGAGTTCCCTGCTATATACCTCCCATCATGACTTCGGTCAAGTGGTACAATGTGTGGGAAACCGTCTGATATATGTCAAAGGTACTAGGCCAATGGAAGGTGAGATTCATGTTTCTTAGGCTAGATGAGACCTTTCAAACCAGCGCCTATCACAAAGTGACCCCCAGTACCGGGAAAAAGTTTAGTCAATAGCTATGGTATTTGGTGATGTAGTGTGAAAAATGCATTATTCTTTATTTGTATATTATGGAGAGAGTATTTTATTTGGCATGTTGAGCACTATACTAATAGGAAAGAATGTAAAAGTATCATGAAAAATAAATCTACTTGGATAATGAAGATTACACTAAGCATGGATATGCAAGAGTGAGTGATGTGTGAATATCTATAAGTGAATGTGTGGTAGTGAAACGAATCATGTATCATCTACTAGTGATGTGTGATAAGTGTAAGTGAGCATGTGTATATAAAAGTATGATAAGTGGAGGTGTGTGTTAGTGACACCTAAGAATGGATATTATAAGTGGTGTATGATAAGTGTGAGTGAGTATATATATGAGTGTGATAAGTAGAGGTGTGTGTTAGTGACACCTAAGCATGGATATTCAAAGTGGTGTGTGCGACATGTGGATATAAGTGAACTTAGGTGCAAGTGTAAGTAGTGTGAGGTGTATATGGATAGTGTCTACAAGTGTGTTAGTGAGGAGTGATATAATCATGAGTTAGATATTTTCAAGAAATAATAGAGGAGAAAAAAGGGACATACAGGTAGATGCATACACACACAAGTAGAAAATGATAACACACATGCAAACAGAGTCTATCCCTCTTATGTAAGTCCCTGTCAAAGTCGCAACTGCATTCATTCCTCTAGGCTCTTCCCTCCAACTCGGGGGTTTGGTGCTCACCCGTGTTTGGAGAGGTAGAGAAAATATCGCATCCTTTTACAAGGAACACTTTACCGTCATCACTGTGGGGTTATGTAAAGAGATGGAGTTTCCATCCTATTCAACACAAAGCAGGCAAAAGAACATGTCGCTGCCTCGAGAGATTGGCATCAAAGACAAACTGATGCTTACAAAACCAATAGTTCACAGGCTCAGGGGTGAAGTTATGTAATGTGAAGGTGTTAGGAACCCATCCCTCCCTTTCGGTCTCTCATGGGCTTATGTTACTATTTTTTTCTAAATTTCTCCGTGAAGTGTGTGCACGTGTATATATAAATGGAGATCGAAATCGTTCGACTCATATCATGAAGAAGATAGAGTGAGGTCATCCACTAGGAAATGGTCCCAAAATAATAATTAGAAAATATGTTATGTGCGCTTATCGAGATACTCATCGTTATAATGGAAATACAATATTTGTTAGAAAAGATGCGAATATGAATCAAAATTATTATGTATATGAATAATGTATGGATAAAATAAGGACAAGAGAAAAATAGGAGAATAAAAAAATTGGAAAAAATGGACTCGAGTCTCAGGTTTTGGCCCGAAAAGCTTACGTAGCCTATAAAGGCATCAAAGTCCACGTAGTTTTCATGCGACACAAGGGTGGGGTTTATCCCATAGATTCAAATTGGAGTTTTTTATGTGTGTGTAGAAAATATATTTTTAGTTTTGAGAAAGTGGGGTGACTAATCCTGTCGGAATTTTTAGGTGTAGCCCTCTTTTTCTTTATTTTTGAGTTTTTTATAAAAAAAATAAAGTATGTGCAATATAACTAGTAATGGATGAGATGTTAATGTGTATGATCTAAAGGAAAAGATAAATTGAAACTTTATATAACTAATGCGAAATATAGAAATTTAGAGAAAGAGAAAAGGGTATTTGGACCTTCTTTGGAGACTAGAGGCGTGATCATGATCCCTGATGAACTCCATTGCAAGTTGGGATAAATGTTGGATGAGTGAGAGGGATATTTTTTTTCTAAATTGGGTATGATAATGATGGGAATGAAAGGTGGAAAGGAATTTCACATAAGGGAACTTCATTGATTGCAGAAGAATGTTGTTGAGATCACTAATATTGATGGATCTGAGGCTTGCCATGGAAGTGAGATAATGCTCTCCTTATATAGGGTAGGACGACTTCCGATAGTAATATCCTTAACCCTGCCAATCGATAAGTGACCCTAGACACATTGTCGACTGGTAGGGAAAGGGTGCTACCAATTGGCAGTCTCGTGCGGATTTTTTAAGAAAAATGATCGTAGAATGCAATCTGTAAATCCAAATCACACACAGGACATAACATTATGAAGGTAATTTAGATGCCTTCAAAATTCATTTGGTCCACTCCCAGGTCTGGGAGTGAGTTGACATTGGGTCAAACTAGGCTCGGAAGCACCCGTTAGTCCTTTGTATGGGAGATCGTCTAACTATATTGGATCGTTTGTCCAAATCATAGATCAGAATCATGCACGTGTGGATTGTTGGAAATTTTATGTGAGGAAATTCAAAGTAAAAAAGATCTTTGCTCAGTTTGGAGAGTTGTCTTTGGTCAAATGGGGGCCATAAGTGCCGATGACCTTTCGGAGTAAAATGAGTCATACGTTTGTATCGTAAGGCTAATTTTCACACGGGGGACCCTTGGAAAGATTATTAGTGCCCTTAGAACATTCATTGAGTCTATTTTAAGATGAAGAGTTGACATTGGTCAAATGGAGCTCAAGAGCATCCGGTAGCCTTCGAATTTGTTTTTAGGGGAAAATATATCATTCGTCTGAACCGGTATGCCATTTTGCGCATGGGACAGAGCGTTGGATATGATTTTCAACGCTCTTAAGGTTCCATTGAGCTTTTTCTATGATGTTGACGTAGTTATGTTGTGGACCGATTAACGTTTAGCTAGAAAAATAGATGACATAGGCTTTCTTGTCTTTTTTGTGCCCCAAAATAGCCCTAGTCACATTATCACTAGCATCAAACATAAGCTCGAATGGAAGAGAGCAATCTGGAGCTTGCATAATGGGAGCGAAAATCAACATGCTTTTTAATTTATCAAAAGTTTCTTGGCATGCGTTATTCCACTCAAAGGGGGCATCCTTCATAAGAAGGTTACTCAAGGGTCTAGCGATGGCACTAAAATCCTTGATAAACCGTCTATAAAACCCTGGATGTCCCAAGAAGGGGCGCACGTTCTTTAGTGATTTAGGAAGGGGAAGCTCGGCTATGACATCTACTTTTTCTCAGTCAAACTTCTATGCCTTTAAATGAGACTATGTGTCCAAGAACTATTCCCTCGGTAACCAAGAAGTGGCATTTTCCCTAATTGAGGATGAAGTTCTTCTCCACTCATCGGGATAATACTTTTTCGAGATTCGCTAAATATTGGTCAAAATAGGGGACAAAAATGATGAAATCGTGCATTAAAACCTCAAGTCCTCTCTCTACCACGTCGTTAAAGAGACTTAACATGCACCATTGAAAATTTGTGGGCGCATTACACAATCCAAAAGGCATACGTTTGTAGGAAAACATACCAAATGGACGTTTAAAAGTCATATTTTCTTGATCAAGTATGTCTACCTCAATTTGGTTATATCCGGAGTAACCATCGAGGAATCAATAGTATGGGTGGCCCGCTACGCGTTCAAGCATTTGGTCGATAAAGGGTAAGGGAAAGTGGTCTTTTCTCATTTCGGCATTGAGTTTCTGGTAATCAATGCAAACAAGCCACCCAGTGGGGGTACGTTGAGGAATTAATTCTCCTTTAGCATTTTCGACCACCGTCATTCCTGACTTCTTCGGGATGACTTGAATTGGGCTTACCCATTTGTTATCCGAAATAGGTTAGATAATTCGGACATCTAATAACTTCTTTCATCGTTTGGTTTAGTCGTTTTTGTATTTCCCATGAGGGCTTCATGTCCTCCTCGAGGTGGATTTTGTGGGTACAAATTATGGGACTTATGTCCTTCAAATCTTCTATAGACCAACCAAAAACACCTCTATGCTTCCTCAAAATTTCCTGAAACTTACCCTCTTGTTTTTTATCTAGAGTCTAGAGGAGACAACAACAGGAAATGTCTCATCCTCTCCTAGAAAAGCATATTTCACATTAGAATGTAGTTTTTTCAACTCGAGGGTAGGAAATTTCTCTTCGGAAGGTGTCAAGCATGACTCCCATGGGGGTAGTTCCTCGAATCTAGAAAACCAAAGAACATCTCTCAACTTCTCTAACGATGTTCCCTCATAAAAAATGGCTTTCAACTCCTCTACCTCTTTCTCAAACTCAGTGTGGGATCTCACTTTCATCACCACACACTATGCAAGCTTCTAACGCGTCCCCGCCCTTGGTTCTCTCTATGTGCTCTTCTACTACCTCCTCTATGAGTTCGACCGTATGGATTTCATATTCGTCACCCATTTGATTATCAACATTGAAGATGTTTGTCTCAAGATTCATGTTCCCAAAAGTGAGCTACATTTTCCTATTTCATGTATTGACTAAGGCATTAGCCGTAGCTAAGAATGGACATCCTAGAATGATGGGAACATGGTTTCTAGAATGGATGGAGGTATTTGTGTCCCAAATGACAAAGTCTACCGGTAAGTAGAAAGTGTCAACTTGGACTATCACGTCCTGAATAATCCCTCGAGGCACCTTCACTGTACGATCCGCTAATTGGTGAGTGATTTGTGTGGGCTTAAGGTAATCCAAATCAAGTTTCCTATAAATGGAAAATGGAAGGATATTAACACTCACACCTAAGTCCAATAAGGCTCTCTCAATTCGACATTCTCCAATGACACATGAGATTGTGGGTGTACCCAGATCTTTAAACTTGGGTGGAAGGTTGTTAAGTAGAACGGAGCTCACATTCTGTGTTAGGAAGACATTCTTCTTTACCTTTAGAGGTCTTTTCAGATTCAAAATATCTTTAATAACCTTGGCATAGGCGGTAATTTGCAGGGTGGCATCAAGGAATGGAAAATTCAGCTTTACTTTCTTAAGAATATCTAGCACAGCAACACAGGAGGATCCCTTTTGAGGTGGGGACAACCGTTGATGGAATGTAGCAGCAGAGGGTATTTTCACAACAACTTTGGGCTCGCTGATGTCTTCCTTATCACTTTCATTCAAGGGGGCATCTTCGACCTCTTTCGTGCTAGGTTAAACCTCCTTGTCTTTAGGCTTCTCATGTGGGGGGTGATAAATCAACGACTCGCCCACTACATTGAGTGGTTAAAGCATAGCATTGCTCTTACTGACCGGAAGATGTAGAGCTAATATTTCCTTGACCTTCGGGAGGTGTTTAGCCTTAAGCCAGAAATTTACCCTTATCTTGGACACTCAACGAACATTGCAACTTAGATAAGCTCATATGCATCTCAGTGAACATGCGCTCAAACTTGGCATTGGTTGCATTTTGAGATTGAATAAACGGGTTAAGTTATCATCAAGAGTCCTCCATGGTGGGTTAATTTATGGTCCTAGAGGTGGAGCTTTCATGTGTGCTAGCATATGTGGCTCTTACTGAAATTAAGGAGGGGGTGGAGGTGAGGCAACATGTTAATGTGGATTTAACGTAGCTTGTTATTTCCTGTAGCTAAAATCGGGATGGTTTCTCTATGAAGGGTTATACGAGTTCCCATGAGGGACGTTAAAATTTCCTTTTTACCCTCCTATAGCTTCCACTTACTCGGTATGCATAGCTTTGTAGGCGGGTATCGTTAAACATTCTTTTATTGAATGGCCCACCTCACAAATGGCGCACACCTTTTCTTTCACCACACGAGTGGACCCGATAGTTTCTCTCAGTCGTACGTCGAGTAGGTCTCTCATACTTTTCTTAAATTAATCAAGTAGACGGTCAACCAAGGTATCATGATTCAATTGGTATATACCTAATGCAGTAGGAGTTGTGGAGACTTGTCGAGATCGATTTTGGGCATTAGGATCGGATCTGTCCCATTCTTGAGTAGTCTCGGCGACATACTTAAGATGAGCCTCATCGTCACTCGCATGTAATTCCCAAAATGGTCTTTCACTCATTGTTTGAACAAGTTGTTTAGACGCTTTAGAAAGCCCATGATAGAATAAAGAGATAAGTTAATGTTTCTTAAATCTATAATTGCGGTAAGCATTAATCAACTCTTGAAATTATTCCCAACACTTGTCAAATAACTCATTATCTCGTTACAAAAATGCTTGAATTTGAGCCTTGGTTGAGTTGGTTTTATGTGGTGGAAAGAACTTTGAAAGAAACTTGGATTGCATATCCTTCCAGGATATGATCGATTTTGCTGGTATAGACCAAAGCCAGGTCTTAGCTCTATCCTTTAAGGAAAAAGGAAAAAGCTTTAGGCGAACGACATCTTGCGTGCAAGCTTGATCACTAAAGATTTTGCACACCTCTTCAAACCGTTGGATATGGAGATATGGTTTCTCCTAATCCATTCCATGAAAAGTTGGAAGATTTTGTATCATCCCATTACCGATGTGGAACTGTCCTGCATTGTATGGAAGTAGAATGGAACCATGGGTGACATTTTGCTAGGGAAAGAGGAGTTCTTTCATGAGACGATATGGTAGGATTCCCTCACCCATAGAGAAACTAGTGATATCTGACATGGCTCTCTCTCTCCAATGGAATCAGAATCCTCACTCAGTGATCTAGACGTGTGGCTCAGCGTGAGACTCGTGATGGAGTTTGGAGGGGTAGGAGGTGGAGCCCAGAATTGTGGAACGCGAGGGGTATAGGGGCTTTCAGAATTATAGTCGATGATGGAATTTTCGTGAATTCTTGTTGGAGTATTTGAGGAGTTTGTTCTTGATTGTGCATGAAAGGGCTTTTGAGGATTTCTTTTTGGTTTTTTTATGTTCTGAATTTTGGATTTTTTTTTTGGCTTTTTAAAATTTTGGAATCAAATTTGGGATTGAATCTACTAACCTAAAGTCTACCTAATTCCCCGGCAACGACGCCAAAAAATTAACGCAACCACAAATGTGTATTTAGTGTGCATTCTATATAGGCTCAAGTGAAATCCTATAGCGTGGGTAATAATCCAATAAGTCGGGATCGTCTCCACAGGTAACTAGGACGAAAGATCGTGATGACGTAGGAATAGCCGACTAACCCTAAATTGATTCTCGAGAAGAAAATAAAAACATGATTAATTATGAATTGAATGACTACTAACTAAATGTGAATGAAATTTAAACTACTAACTAGACTAATTGAATAAAAATAAACTACTGTAGTGAAGTAAAGATGAATGAGAGAAAGATTGCCTAGGATACAATCCCCCAAACCCTAGTATGTTTACCAGCTAGAATACTAGATTTTGAATTAGAAAGTTAATCGAACCCAGTCTTTAGTAATCCTAAGCATTACATATATGAGGGTACTAGCCCACATCATACATAATCAAAGGTAAAATAAAGCGGTGCCGAATAGCTAACACACGCATCGGATCCTTAAACACCCTAGTTACCTAGGGCAAACGAGGTTAAAAGGTTTACGATGGTTGTGCGTAATACACAACACTATTCATCAAATTCCAATTCAAAACCTATTTTCTACACATGTAAATAACATTGGATTGGGTTCATGAATCCAAACCCCTAAAAACTTAGCCGGCCATAACTAAACTAAGTGTGAACATAAAATCAAAGTTGCAGACATTCGTAGCTATGTGAGAAATTGAGAAGAACATTTGGAAGTAAGCTAAACTATGAACACAGTTAAAAACAGAAATCAAATAATACTTGTAATGAAGAATTTGGAATTAAAGCTTCAATCTTGAATAAATGTAGCAAAACATAAAACCTAGGGTTGTTATTTGCAAGAGACCTCTAAAATTAAGAATAATCGATCCTCCTAATGTCTGGCACTACATTAAATTAAATACACAAAAAAATTTACAAGAGTTGGATAAAGTAAAATTATTAATTAGAAAAGAAAAATCTTTAAAATCTTTCCCGAACCTATCCGACATAGATCTTCGGTTCGATCTGGCAGCATCCGAATCGGTTCATTTTACTTCCTTAATGGATCGGTCCAGTAGCTAATTTTATTCAGAGTTCTTAAAGGCATCGGACCGGTTCATTTTCATCAGTATCCGGATCGATTTGGTAGCCAATTTTATTCAAAGTCCTCATGCTTCTCGGATTGATTCGTTTATGGCAGACCCCGGTCCGGTCCTGAATTATTCCTTTCTTCTTTTCTCTTATTTTTATCACATCTTTGGAGATCGACAACTTCTCACTTCGATCTCGATTTGGGATTCCATTTCTTCCTGCGTACTGATAGACGCGAGGTCTTCGAATTCCATGTTGGTCCCTCGTCTGAACTCTAGATGTGAATTGACAGCTTTATCCTCTAACTTTCATTCCAATCCTAATTTCTCGGTCTTAGATTCTTCCTCTCTTAAATTTCATTAAATACCTTTGAAAAGCATGAAAAATACACAAAACTTGAGGTACTATGTAGGAATTGTCAGTAGCACATATATGAGATAATTCAATACAAATTACATAGTCCGAGGTGCTAAAACCTGCTAAATTAAGGGGATAAATTCAGAAGAATTTAGGCCTAATCAGTAGCCACTAATATCCCTAATTTTTAGTTTGTCTTCGAAGTCATATTCAAGTTTTAAACCTGATTCTTTTTTATGCATTTCATTGTCTTCTTCATTTAAAAACCTAGGAATATGATTTAAAGTAACTTCATCAATTTGGATAGCAAATTTGATTTCACTCGGTTAAACAAAGTTAACCTCATGGGCACAACTGTATTTACAAATTAACCATCTTATAACCAATTGGGAATCACCAAAGACTTATATAACTGAAGTATTACAACTTTACATAATTTTAAGGCCCAAGATCACAACCTCATATTCTACTTTATTATTAAAACATCTATTTTTCCTCCAACTTGTAACCATGTTTTGTTTTAATGTGTTTAGGGGATTCAATAACTACCCCTATACCTAACATAATTTTAGTCTTTAAACTATCAAACCATAGTTTCCAAGGACTTAGTGACACATAACATATCCCATATTCCCCATCTAATTCATCCTCACATGTATGATCTGGAAGGAAATCAGTCAAAGCTTGGCCTTTTACTCACTTTTGAGGCACATAATGCATAAGAATTTATATAAAGCTAATAGAAATATGTTAATACTATTTCTTATGTATCTAATAAAATCAAACATTAAAATGACAAAAACTTATTTAGGTAGAAAATAGTACCTTAATTTCATACTAAGGATGTCAATTCGTAGCTTAATTTCTATAATGCTGTAGCGAAAAAATTTCTCGCCGTCGATGACCATATTTTTCATCGGTCTAATGCTGTAGAAAAATTTCATTATAGAAAATAGTACCTTAATTTCTATAGTGGAAAATAATGCTTAATCTTGTATATTTCTTATAGAAAATTTACATTCACAATCATTTAAAAACATACTAAGGCTGTAAACATCTTGTTGTGATCTTCACACTCTTGAGCCAGTAACACTCTAGTAGATGCATCATAGGCTGAAATGTATAATTTCATTGACTTGTCTTTGAGGTTTCAATATAGATTGATTGACTAGGTATTTCTTGTGTGTTTGGAAAGAGTGATTATGTTCCTTCTTCCATCCCAAATCTTCTTGGTCTTTTATCTAGGAGGAAGGAGAAAATACTATAGTTTTTCTACAGCATTAGAGATAAATCTTATAAGAAAGATAACTGAACCCAAAAATCTTTGTAATTGTCTTTTATTTCTGGGGGCTTTCCTTTTAATGACATATTTACTCTTGTTTTGATCAACCTGAATTCCTTTTTAATGTACCAAATATACAAGAAAATTGCGTAAAGAGACTCCAAAGGAACATTTCAAAGGGCTCATCTTGAGTGATACAACCGCATCTTAAGAAGGAATTTTTTGGTGTGTATATGATCATTTAATTAATTTGACTTCACAATTATGTCGTCAATATAACACTCTAAGAAAGTTACAACCATGCCATGGAAAATGATGTTCATTCCCCTTTGGTATGTGTCCCCTCCATTTTTAGGCCAAATGGCATTTTAATCCATTCAAAGGTCCCCAAATTACTAGGACATATAAATGCAGCCCTATGCACATCGTTTTTAGCTATGAGGATGTGGTTATAGACATAATAACAATTCATCATAGATATGATAACATGACTTGCTGACTTATCAATAAATATATCTACCATTCGAATTGAATATTCATCCTGGGGAGTAGCTGCATTAGATCCGTCAAATTAATGCAGACTCTCAATTTGTCATTCTTTTTAACTACTGGTACTATATTAGAGAGACATTCACCATACCTTGTCATTCGAATGAATATAGCTTTCAGTATCCTTTCTATTTTCTCTCATATTTTGGTTGTGACCTCTTGAGTCATTTGTCTTAGTATATGCTTAACATGTTTGTATTCCCATTTGATTAGAAGTCTCTACTCCACCAATTTTCCATCTAGGCTAGGTAATTCATTATATTCACAAACAAAGTCGTCCTTGTCCTGGTGTAAAAGGTCTATGACCAATTATTGGTCTTTTTTGGTGAGATTTTCACTCATATAAATTACTCTTTTATTTTTTACATCCCCGAGTTATTTTTATCAAGGAATCAGGTTCATTTAAGTTCCTCATACTCTATTGAAAAACTTTATAATTCACCATTGTCTTGAGTACTTTCATCCTCTACATCTTCTTAGAAGACGTAGTCATCCCTATTTGTGGTCTTTTCTTCATCGAGACCTATTCTCATCACCAACTCTCCAAATATATACAACACCATGGCTTAGATTTCATTGGTTTGCCAAATGTTAATGGGTGTGTCAACCATTAAACAATAATTTTTTTTTCAGTTATCCCATCACGCTAAAAACTATATCATTACTACTTTCTTCAAAGAGTAAAACTTCTGATTCCTCTGGAACCAAAGTCTCGACCTCTACGGGAAACATATTTTCCTCGTAGAGATCTCCTTCAACATAGTTAGAACTATCATGAAAAGGTAATTGATCAACTTTCACTTCTTCTACCATCCCATCTTTCTTTATTAAAAGTGATTTATTACGCATAGAAGAATGAATCTATTTGTTATAATAAATTCAATCTCTACCTAGTAATGAATTAAAGCTAGATCAGCCTTCAATAATAATGAATTCATTTCTAGACTTTCTAGTGCCTACTTTAATATCAACTCGTAATACAACTTTGGTAGGTTTTCTATCTTCACAAAGCTATAGATAATAATTAGAGTTTGAATCAATTTATCATTTTGTTTATTAATCTTGGATGACATGGAAAATGGCATTAAGTTAATAGCTCCACCATTATCTACCAATACTAGTTTTTAGCCATGTTCAATGCATGGGCGCATTATGTCTATTTTTATTTTCAAGCTTTGTTATTCGAACATGTTGTACAATCACTGTTGATATTAGAAATCACAATAAAGACCACAAGTACATTACTTGTAAAGACTTGACCTTATATTTTTCCTTAAAAATAATTGTTCATCTACCATTAAGTTCCTAATAATAAGAAATGAACTAAATTCCTCTACACATGTTTGTAAGGTCATAGGTTGTTTGAATGTTAAGAAAATATTTGACGTAAAAAATAAATTTCTTTTAATTTCCTTCAAAATGACATTGAATGTGAATAAAAATAACCTTACACATTTAATCAAGAATTATTTTACAAGAATTGTGGAGTTTAAAAAAATAATATGTCTCGTGATTTATAATAACATTATATATTAATAAATCAAAAGCTTTTGATTTCTAGGGACCTAATTTTAATTAAAAGAATGAATCTACTTAAATTGGTAAGTGCGTTATTTTGAAGAAATGATTTTTGTCTACTAATTTTATAACCAATGAATAATAATGAAAATACTTCTTTTTGGACTTATTGAATTAATGAGAATGTAAGAAGCTTTACATAATTTTCTGATTAGATTTGACACTTTAGAAATCAAGGCGATTATTATCGCATTTACCTCCTTATGCAACAGACCATCATCAGTAAATCGTTAGGATCACTTGTTTTGGTATATGAGTGTGATTTTGTAATAATGTATAGAAGTTTATACAAGTCATTTATGTGCACATGTGGACTTAGTCTCGGATTACTGCTCTTAAATCGAAATGACAAATAACAACAAATTCTTATAAAATAATAGTAAATAAATTAGAGAAGCAACAACAAAAAAATCTTTACCCATTTTAACCAAATGATATGATATCCAATTAATCTGAAAAATGAGTTAGAATATCTACACACACACATACACACACACACACACACAGAGAGAGAGAGAGAGAGAGAGAGATAAACCCTTTTTGAATGGGTATAAGTGAAATAGATTAGTTTAGGGGGGTTGGGTGAAATTTACCTATAACACCACATATATTTAATAATTTTTATATTGGGATTAATTAAATTAAAATGAAGATTAAGTGGATATTAATCAGGATTAAAATACATATTAATTAGCGAGATAATAGTTAATATTTAGTTGTATTAATTATATTGAGTATTACTTATTGAACGAGTAATAAATAAGTAAGAATGTTATATGATTATTGTGAGTGAGAAATATGACAAGTTATAGTAATTTATTTGGGACGCGCATGCCAATCGTGTCGAGACTTAAATTTATGAAACAAAATGTGATTTGCTTATGCGTTATCCAAATGGTTATTTTGAGTACACCGATGTGTCCAGAAGGGTCGAGATAGTCAGAAAAGTTTAATCGGGGTTTGGATTGGATCCCGGAGCAATTTTTAAGCCAAATCGACACCCCCAAAAGGGTATTTTGATCTGTTGGATTTTTAGAGTAAATGGACCAACGAAATTCCTAAGGTTATATCAACATATATGTTGAGGGTTCTAGGGTTAACACTTAGAAAATCATATATAGGCCATTAGAGGGGGAAGGTGAGGGATTCCAAGGCTCCCCACACCACTTTTGCACCACCACCACCCCCAGAGTTTAGATTAGAAGGAGAGGAAGACGACTCCACCACTTTTTTGCACATATTACACCTATAAACTCTAGGCAAGTGTTTATCATGTAAAAATTTGAGTGCATATACTATCCATGTTAGTGTAGGACTGGATATTCTCATGAATATATGATTATTGCTGTTATATTGGAGATTAAATTCATGTTCTTGGGAAGAATTCATGATAGACATAATATAATTACCTATATAGTACAAATTTAATAATTTATTAACATGAGAATGTGGAGAAATATGGGTTTGTTGATGTTCTTGAACAAATAAAGAATAATGTAGGGTTTTGAGATTAAATTGTAGAATTAATCCGGTTTAAAGGAGTCCCTATGATGATTTAATGATTCAGTTATATTGAAAATCATTTATACATGTTATTATAGGGCCTGGTATACTTTGTTAGGGGTTTGGGACTATATTATGAAGGTTTAGAGGGTTAAAATGGTGAAAACCTTACCGGTTAAACGAAGGAGATGACATGTAGCATTTCATATCAATTCGACTGAAAGAGCGAATCAATTTGGCCTCTTCATCGAATCGATTCGTCTGACCACATTTGACCAATTTTGCTATTTTATGCCCTAAATTCATAAAAACATTATGGGGGGGGGGGAGACTTTTGGGACATAATTAAACGTTAATGAGGGAGATATTAATTTCAGTAAGCCTATGGTAGGGTTGAGGTTTCCCTAACTGAGGAGAATTGAGGCTATGAATTTTTTAGCATATTTTGTATTTGATGAATTCACAAGAAGTAAAACGGGTCACGGAGAGTATGAGTGAACCTAAGACTAGACCAGTATTAAAGAGATGTTATGACTATTGAAATAATTTAAGGGGTAATTAGGACCCTTCGAGTAGTGCGAAATACTCGGGAATATACGATGGGAAGTATATTGATAAATTGATAATACGTAGAATATTATAGAGTTATATACTGCGTACATAATATATTATAGGTTGCATGTTTACCTATATATATATATATATATATATATATATTGTGTGAATACCTATTGTGTGAATTCTTATGTGTGTCAACATACCTAGGCTACCTCCTATCATGAGAGGTTCCACATCATGGATAGTTTATCCTGATGAGCCCATTAGGTGAGAGGGATTATAGACTTGTGCCTCAGATCATTGAAGTTGGGATGAGACTAATTTTGTGTATGATAGTGTGACCAGTCATTTGGGTGCGTTAGGTGTGGGCGTAGCACAATGGCTTAGAGTTATGTTCGCCTCCAAATTGTGTGAATATAAGGACCCAAATTATCAATTGAGTTATGGCTTAATTTCGGAAAAAAATCTTTGAGTCATAGGATAGAGTGTTGTATCCTTCCAAGCCTATGACAAGCGTATGTTGAAGAGGTAGCGATCAAGTTTTTCCAGTTTCATCATCTCCCATTTCAAGTGCCTTATTTCTCGTCCTCAACATCGATTGATTTTACAAGGTATCCAAAAGGTATGAATGCATTTATATATATAGGAGCTTGGAAATTTATTTGGGTGTTCTTTTTATATAAACGACTTTGTAATTTTGTTAAAAAGAAATTTAGAACTTTTCACAAAAGTTTTGGGCTTAAAATGAAAATTTTTGTTTTTGGAAAAGTCATTCGAACGAACATGAAATCTCGTTTGAACGAAATTATCAGGTCATTCGAACGAACTAATAATGAGATTTTTTCTGTTTTCTTGTTAGAAGTTTTGTTCGAACGAAAAATACTTCTAAAATCTTGTTCGAATGACCATGTGAGTTTTTGTGTAGTTTTTTCAGTTTTTATCCCACTCACCCACTACTTTTTCCACTTCTTTTTCCTGATTATCTAGGTGTGGGAAACACTTTTTTCTCACAACTTTTTCATTCCCTCCAAGAGAGAAACGAGAGAACGATTCTTAAGAGAAAAAGTTCACGTGTTTAGTTTTTCAAGAACAAATTTCTACCAAAAACACATTTGTTTACACCCAACATATTTTAGTTTAAATCCAAGTTCATATATGTATATATATATATATATATATATATATATATATATATATAATTGCTCGGAGAGAGTTTGGCACTGGGTTCTTCTCTACCCATAAAAGGAGATTGTTTGGGTTCCTTCTCTACCCCAAACAATAGATTATTTTCGTTGCGGCGTGCTCATACGGTGAAAGGAATCGTGTATGGGTTGATGGTAGTTGTGCCCCATCGGTGGATGGAGTTCATGTATGTCGACTAGGCAGCGGTTGAAGAGCGATGGAGCGTCAAGCCTTGGACAGAGTTAAGTCGTTGCTGTAAGTTTCTATTGTCATGTCTTTTTGTAAAAATACCATACTTAGTGGACTTGTAGTCAACCTCGTTTTGCATGTTATGGGATTGTGTATTTGCGTATGATTTCGTACTAACATTATTTTATCTATATTCTTTATTTATATCCCTTCTATTATGGTCACGCGTCATTTTTCTATATGAATGGACCATACGGTGTTTTATTCGTAGTTATTTTTTACTTTAAGGATTTGATATGGTTGTAATAATTAAGCATATACAATTATTTGAATATTGATGTACTTGGAGGAGATTATTAGGAGATTCAAAAAAATTTAACACTTAGAATCATGTAGTTTTGTGGGTTTGAGTGTTAGAAAAAGTTTCATTAATATTGGAAAAGTTATTGCTATTCTGAATGAGAAGTCTGAAAATAAGAATAAGTTGTAACATACAGGTCTTTAAGATCAATCCTAAAGGAGAAACAAATCGATCCGTAAATTTGGATCGATTTGAATTAGGCTCGAATCGATTCGATCGGGTGAATGCAATTTTTGTGAATGATTTTTTTTAGTTTCTTGATGGCTTCCCGTTGCGGTTCTTCCTCATCTCCCTTTTAGACCAGGTTGGATATTTTCCTGAAACAAAGATCTTCAAGAACTCTTATTTTTTATGAATTCAACTTTAAGTTAGAATCTATATCTGTAAGAGTATGCAATATAATCAAAGCTCCTAGTAGGATTCGATTATCATATTACGTTGATTAAAATCCACTTTGTATCTCTAGTCCAAGAGGTCGTTGCATAAAGCTTCAAGTTAAGACATATTCATCAAACTTCATCAAGTTCATCCCGACATCATTTACTTCTACATCCTTGATAATGCGACTTTATGATAAGGTAATTGGACTTCGATGACATAGAACACCCATAGTTTAACATAACTCAAATTGGATTTCTTATATTGGAAAATGCATTAAACTAGTGTGTATTTAAGGTGGTGTTTTTTAGTAGTGTCTTATACATATGCCAAATAGTTTTCTTATATAAACATACTTTTAAAAGAGAATATTGTATTTAAAAGAATTTTTTTATATTGTAAAATATTTTTAAAATCTTGCCTTAGGTCACTACAGCGAAATTTTACTTCGCAGGTCGCACAAAGTGTAAAAACTCAATTTGTGAAAAATATGGTCATCGACGGCGAGAAATTTTTTCGCTCCAGTGACATTGTGGTGACAAAGGTCACATGTATATGGATAAATCCGATGAAAATCTGATGCCTTTTTCAAGAACTTTTACCCACAAACTTTCTACAAAATCACCTTTTTAACCATATATTTTGTGTAGATTTGTTTTTGACTATTTTATGTAAAAAAAAAAAGCTTTGAAACCTTTCAAACATTCTGTTCAAAATTTCACTTTGGTATTGTTGTCTAATTAATGTGGTCTTCTTCTATAACACAAAATTGAGGTTTTTTTTTTATAAAAGCTTGAGCTTTAGAGAGAAAAGAACGTATGTTGAAAATTATTATTCACAAGAGTTTTTCTTTAAGCTTATTTAAGTATTCTTGAGATATCCAATGCTATTATTGCAATTAAAATTCATTAGAAGTTTTATTACTACTTCTCAAGACTTGAACACAATTTTGAAAACTTCTATTACCCTTTAGGGATCTCACATGCTAGGAAGTGGAAATACATTTTTGTCTTATAATATTTGTTCCAAGACTTGGAATACAAAATTTTTCTTCAAACTCTAAAGGAAGAACTTTTCTTCTACTTTGAAGAAGAAAGTTTTGACACTAGGATTTTATAGCATTGGTTATGGACCAAAACCCATCTTGACTGTGTGGCATACTCTAATTGTTGGTTCTATCTATGGAGGGATTGGTAATAAAGAGTGTCTAGTCGGTCATAGAGTGAAGAGTGTTTTCTAGTTGAAAAACTCTACCATAGTACATATGTCTCTCTGTCGACCCGAGGTTTTTTTTCTTCAGTTGTGGGTTTTATCTCATATGCCTTGATGTTGTGCTATATTATTTACCTTTTCAAACTTTGATTAAATCACCTAATATTAATTTGATATAATTTATTTGCTAAATAATTTATCACATAAACCTAAGATGTTGTTTATATGCATACAACAAATTAAAGGAATAAAAGTTGTCTCCTTTTAGACAAGAAATTTTAAATGGGTATTCTTTGTCCATACCGGTTTTGATCACACATATTCTCAACTAGTATCAGTTCTAGACCTCATTCTTTTAGTTTTAATCACCTTGATGTGGCTCGTGTGCATGTTTATGGTGTCTAAATAGATTGTTTGTTTGAGATCTTTGAGGATTCACCTTGTAGAATGTTTGATACGTCTAATTCTAGAACATATTCTCAGTTCGACTTTATTTATCGCCCTTTACAAATACATCAATATGAATCTAATAGGATGACCGAGTCTCTTCTAATCTTAAATTTATATATGATGAACTCTATAAAGAATTTATGAGACTTGAAAAAGGAAATTTATTATTGTCCTCTAAATTAAATGCTTCTAAAAAGGAGAATAAAAATTTATAACTTAAACATACCATTGTTGACAACTTCAAGTTGACCTTACTAAAATATGTGAGAACATTAATTTATTGAAAAAGGAATTTTCAAAAGTTCCTTTGAGTTAAACAAATTTTTTGAAAGAAGAAAATAAAGCTCTTTTGCATATGTTCAAAACACTTGAACAAGAAAAAAAAACGATTGAATAAATGAGCAGCAATTGCACAAGATGAGAATGAATGTCTGTGTGCTTAGGAAGCTCCAAGACCTATCCTCTTAGAAAATCTTAAAATTATTAATGTCTCTTTTTAGATCTTTTAGACCTTTTGGTTGAGTTAAAAGATAATAACGTTATTTCAAATGAAGAGTATGAAAGTTTTACTAAGTTTCAAGAGGAAAGAAAATGTTTTATTTTACCAATTGAAAAAACGAAAAAGGATATTCTTTTGTGCATATCTGAGCAGGGATAGAGTTGAGGAGCAGGGTTCCCATTAGGGGCAACCGTTATAGTTGTTTCTAGCCCCACCAATAGTTCCAGTGTTACTTCCTCTGTAGGGGCAGGGGTAAGGGTAGGGGCAGGGGTAGTTTAGGCATTTGTATGACATCCAAGGATCAGTGTTATCGCCAGCACCACCAGCGATTGAGGGTATGTTTTCTATCCATGGGCACATGGAGCGGGTTTTATATTATATGGGAGCATCACACTCATTTGTTAGCACTAGATTTGCACGTTTAACAGGTTTAGTGGATTTAGCCACATATATATTATTATGACCGTATTTGCGTTGGGTGGTAGGACTCTCGTTCAGTCTATCTGCAAGGGAGCAAGTGTGGACATGGGGAGGTTGTGTTTACTTTGGGATCTTCTCGTGTTAGACTTAAACAAGTATGATGTTATTTGGGTATGGACTAGTTAGTCACGTGTAGAGTGATGGTGGGATATTACAGTTGGACTATGGTGTTCATTAATCCTGGGCAGGACGTGTTTATTATGGAGATACCTCATTCCAACGTACTTGTATTATATCGAGGAAGATACTTTTGAGGGTCTAGTCATCTGGTTAGATTTGAACCCCATTATGCTGACGAGTTTTTGGAGATATTGGGGCTACTGTCGAGTCGAGATATTGAGTTTATGTTCGAATTAGCACCGAAGACTAGGCCGATAGTGCGAGCTCCATATTGTATGGATCCTTTAGAGAAGCGAGAGTTGAGGGATTATATTCAACAATTTTTGGGGACGATTTTATCCACCAGAATACTCCACCTTAGGATTCCCCAATTCTATTTGGGAAGAAGAAATATGGGTCATTATGACTTTGTATTAATTATCATGATTTTAATAAGGTCATGATCTGGAATAAATATCCATTGTCATGTATCTATGACTTATTAGATCAGTTAAGAGGAGCAACCTTCTGCTCAAAGATTGATATGAGGTCAGGATACCATCAGTTGTGTATTAGGGATCATGATAATCCTAAGATCGCATTTTTGACAAGATATAGGTCTTATGAGTTTAAGGTTATGCTGTTCGAGCTGACCAATGCTACAGTAATTTCATAGATGTCATAAATAAGGTGCTCAGGGATTTCTTGGATCATGTTGCTGTTGTGTTCATAAATGACATTGATTTATTCTCGGATAGAGGGTGAGAACACAAAGAACTTGCATGTGATTCTTTAGACTTTACGAGAACACTAGTTGTATGTCATGTTCAAAAAGTGTGGATTCTAGTAGCTGGAGGTGCATTTCTTGGATTATATTGTCTACATAAGAGTGATTTCTTTGGATCTAAGTAAGATGTCAGCGATGAAGGAGTGCATCCACCCACAACATTGATAAAGGTGTATTGTTTCTTGGGGTTAGTAGGGTACTACTGTTGATTCATTAGAGAGTTTTCAAAGATTATGGGTTCCTTAACGAATTTGACTCATAAAGGAGTGCCTTTTATTTGGGATGGCCATTGTCAGTTAATCATCGATGAAATAAAGGATAGATTAACTTCATCACTAGTGCTTGCATTGCCTAGGGGAGGATTGGAGTACTTTATTTTTACTAATGCATCTTTACACAGACTTGGGGGAGTTCTACAACAGAAGGAGTGGGCCATAGCTTATGCATATCTCAAGCTTAGACCATATGAGAAGAATTATCTCTCTCGTGAATTGGAGTTAGCAACAGTCGTATTTTCCTTGAGGATTTGAAGACATTATCTTTTAAGGGATAAGCTATGATTGTTCACAGACCATAAGTCACTTTAGAATCTTTTACGTAGAGGAGCTGAATATGAGGCAGCGTAGGTGGCTTGAGTTCATGAAGGATTATCTGTTTGACATCCAGTATCATTCAGGGATAGCTAATAAATTAGAAGATGTATTGAGCCATATGCCTTAAAGGCAGTTAGCCACAGTGTGGAAGGCAAAGTGGGTTGAACGTCGTCCAAAGGATGAGGTAGTTCGTGCTTACTTAAAAGTGATAATCCTCACACTCGAGATCATTTTAAAGGTTGTGAAGGCACATGAAGGGGATCCATCTTTTAATGAGAGGATTTAATATCTATTAACGGGTTGGACGGAGTCTTACTCAATTAGTTCTGAGGGTGTCTTACGCTTTAATGGCAGGTTGATAGTCCCCGAGAATGAGGACCTACAACACTCAGTTATGTAGGGTCACGATTTTAGTATCTCTCAGAAGGGATAAGATGTACCATGATATGAGGTGACAATATGGGTGGGCCGAGACCAAAAAGGGCATAACAAAGTTTGTCTCCAAGTGCACCACTTGTCAGTCAGTGAAGGTTTATCATCAGAGACCAACCGGGGTTCTACACCTATTAGAGATTTCGATGTGGAAGTGGTAGAGTATTTCCATGAACTTCATTACAAAGTTACCAACATCACATTACAGTCATGATTCTATCTGGTTCATTATGGATCGGTTGTCCAAGGTAGCTCATTTTTTACCAGTTCGGGTGGATTACACGATGGGGCAGTATGCACAGTTATTCATATCAGAGTTATTGAGATTTCATGGGGTACCTCTTAATATTTTTTCTGATCAAGATAAGATCTTTGTGTCCAACTTTTGGCAGTGCTTTCAGGAAGCGATGGAGAAAAGTTACCTTTGAGCATGGATTATTACCTATAGATCGATGGACATATGGATAGGGTGAATAAGATGTTAGTGTATATGCTAAGAATGTCTATCTAGACTTCAAGGGTAGTTGGGAGCAGTATTTTCCCTTGGTATATTTTACGTATAACAACTCGTACTTGTTCACTATTGGCATGGCAACATTTAAGACTTTGTGTGGGAGACCTTATCTTTCTCTCTCTTATTGGTTAAAGGTGGGGGGAAATAATCTACTCGATTCAAATTTAATTCAGGAGATGTCAGCTATGAACAAGTTAATCTGGAGTCATATTCAGGTAGATTAGGATAGGCAAAAGAGTTACGTCGATGCGATATGAGATTTGTAGAGTTTGACATAAGTGATCAGGTATTGGTGTAGGTATCTCCCATGAAGGGAGTGATGCGATTTGGTAATAAGGCAAAGTTAGCACCGATGTATGTGGGACTTTTCCCATTATCGAGAGGGTTGGGATGATTGTATAATCTCGTCTTGCGAGAGCATTTGCAGGTGATTCCCGACGTGTTCCATGTGTCATCGTTGAAGAGTTATCTCAGGGATAACGTGTCTTACTGGTACATACCATTAAAGGAAATTGAATTGCAACTAGATATTTCATATGAGGAGAGACCTATTACCATTTTGGATTGTAACATGCGGAAGCTTCGATCAAAAGTGGTACCATTAGTGCGTGTACAATACGGACACCACAATATGGTCAAGTAGACTTGAGAGCGTGATGATACATGTAGAAAATTATATGGAGATCTTTATGGATGGTATGCTATAATTTCAAGGACGAAATTCTGTTATTAGGGAGAAGAATGTAATACCTTGTACTTTTATTATTAATTAATTTTTGTGTGATTTATATTATTAATTTAATTGGGAAAATTAAATTGGCTTTCAATAAATATTAATTAGAGAAATAAAGGATTGATATTTATTACAATTATTATTTACATTTGTGTCATATGTAAATAATTATGTGATTTATTATATCTCGCGTATGAGTGATAGTGACAATTTATTATTATATGTCGATAGAGTGTTACAATGGTGAATCATTATAATTTATGGCCGATGCATAGGGTATACACGTGTCGGGAACGATTAATGAGATGTTAGAATATTTGAATTTGGATGACTCGAATGACCTTTTAGACTGCACCAGTGATTCGAAAAGGGTTGAAATAGTCCAGAATAGGTATCCGCATGTTGTGTTTGGGTTATGTTGGCCTTTTAAACATAACAGTATCCGTAGGAGAGTAATTTTATGCTTAGGGCTAAGCAGAAAAATGGGATTAGGGTCATTAAGGGGATATTAAAGAGGTTGGGAAGGTGGATGGTATCCAACCTCTCATATTTTCAAGTGATTGAGAGTGTGTGTGTGTGTGTGTGAGAGAGAGAGAGAGAGAGAGAGAGAGAGAGAGAGTTCAAGAGAAGAGATAAAGAGGAAGAGAATAAGAGAAAGCTTAAAGAAGAGAAGAAATATGACTCAACCCATCATCAAACTCATATAGGACTTTGGATTCTATTCCACAAAGTCAAGTGGTTACTAGATTTATGTCACAAATTAAGATTTGTTAATTCTTCTCATGATTAGAGGTAGAAATCCGTGATTTAATTCATTAAGGATTGAAATTTGCTTAATTGATGTACATATTTAAATGATAAGGGATTAAGGATTGTGAATGGATTGTTAATTGAGATTAATCACACTTGAAATTTGAAATAAATTATGGGATTAAATTTATGAATATGTAGAACTTTAACAAAAAGATTGAATCTTTAAAAATCAAACTATAGTTTGATTTAAATGCCTAGTGTTTGGTTCGGAATTTCAGGTTATTTATGTGCTAGACTATTTCTGGAATGTTAAGGAAATGTTGTAAGAGTTTAATTTTGTGTTTTGGGTGGTTGGGAACCTCCATTGGAGGGTTTAGAAGAGAAAAATCCAAGGAATAAGAGGACAGGTAATCCAGCTAACCAAACTATTTCACTAGGGGAGCAAACCTATTAGCTCAACAGAATTGGTTCGATCTTCTAGCGAACCAGTGCAATTTGCTGGCCAACCTAACTTTTGTTTGTGCATTATTTTCACCCGTTATGGCTTGGGGATTGACTTTAGGGGCATTCGGTGTAGTGTTGGATTATTTGGAAAGACATTAGATAGTTTGGTACGAGTGAGAGTCAAACGTTAGATGGGCTTGAGTGAGGAGAACCTAGGATCCAATTTAGTGAATTTCTAATATTAATTAGGATGTTGGGTTGAACTTTGTGATTGCGTGAACCGTGCGTTGTGGGATATGCATACGAGTTTGATAGTTGTTATACATACATATTATAGTGACATGTATAAATATATATATATATATATATGCATGTGTATGCTACTTATTTTTACGTAGTCTAAAGTCCACCCTAGCATTGACCAACAGGTGTTGGATCGATTCCCCGGGTCATAGGACTGTTGCATGGTCACTCTCCTTATGTGAGATACATATTGGTTTGGAGATCGGGTGGGTGATGTGGTATGGTTGCGACTCCTAGACGTATATCTATGACCACCTTCGTTGTTTTTAGAGATTTTGACACGGTGGATCAATGTGATTCATGATGCTTAAAGTTGGATAGCATACGAGGAATGTAACCTCGATCTCCAAGCTCTGGGGATACGGTATACGAATATAACGAGTGATAATTATGTATGCTTGTATGATACAATTTATATATGTGTTTACAACACGAGTGTATCTATGTTATGTTGATGATGTGAATAATTATTTAAAGCAATTGTGTCACTATAATATTGTTTAAAAATGTATACCTAGTGATGTTGGTTATACTTAGCTAATAGACAGTGTTAGCGTGGTTTGGACTTGGATAGAACATACATGTCCTAGTTAGATAGAATATTTTAACTAGGATAATTAAAATGAACACGTTATATGTGCACCATAGTTGAGAGGTCACATTTATATCATGTGACTGCGACCGGTTAATTATGAAAGTAATATACTACTATTTTAGTCGATTTAAAATTATTATCTACTTGCAAAATATTTTCTACTTTTTTGGGGCATTAACCAGCAGGTTTTTGTTTTCCTTTGTCTTTCTTTTATACCCAAAGTGTGCAATAGAGCAGCCTGGGTGCAGGGATGGATCCATTCTTTCCGTGTCGTACGTGTGGATGCTACATCTTTGTTAGATGCCTCAGCTTATTTTTATCTAGATAGGATCCGTCGTTAAATTTTTAGTTTTGGGTGTGTTTCTCGTAGATGGAAGTATTTTATATATCATTATCAGACATTTATATTTCAGCACTTAGTTTTATTATTCGGTTCTATAGTGTGGATGTTCTATTTGGTGACTGATGGGTTATTAGGTTCACACTTATTATTTATCTATGCACGAAGATGATTCAATTCATAGTGTTGTATGGTTTTATTTGTATCATTTATATTATATTATTGTTGTCACATTGTTGCTAGGAATGAACCACACTATGATTCCTATTTTATTTTAGTAGAGGATTGGCCACCCGGTATCAGAATAAGTTGTTTGTTACACTTGTCTTTGATCGATGCAGTGAAATTTTACTTCGATGGCCACGTTATTTGCAAAAACTTAGTTTATGAAAACATATATTCATCGGTGCAACCTTCTCTTAGGTGCATCATTGCAATGAGGAATTTTATTGTTGTAGTGACACTGCTGCGATAAAGGTCACTTATTTATTCAGCGATAAATCTGACAAAAAGCTTGTGTATTTTTAAGCACTTTTTGGCCTTGACCTTTGTGCAAATCTCATTTTTAACTATATCTTTTATGTAGATTTGATTTTGACTATTTTTTGTGGATAAAAGCCTCCAAATATTTAAAATATTATATCCACAAGTTCATTTTGGGATTGTTATATACTTAATATGGTCTTCTTCTCTAACACAAAATAGGGGTTGTTTTTATAAAAACTTGAGTTTTAGAGAGAGAAAAACATATGTTGAAAATCACTATTCACTAGAATTTTTCTTCAACCTTATTTAATTGTTCATGAGATATCCATTTCTATTTCAAGTCATTTAAAGTTTTATTACTTCTTCTAAGTAAGTTAACAAAATTTTGACAAATTTGTTCTTGAGAGACTTCAATTTTTTTATACCTCAAAAATACCTATGAGTATCTTTTTTATTAGATAAGCGGTCTAAAACCTTTATTCATATCACATCCTAGGAAGTAGAAATATATTCATGTCTTATCATATTTTTCCCATGACTTGGAATATATTTTTTTTTCAAATTTTAAAAGAAGAAAATTCCTTCTACTTAGAAGAAGAAAGTTTTGACACGAGGACTTTATGGCATTGGTTGCCAACCCAAAGTTATTACAAGTGTGTGTCATACTCCAGCTGTTGGTGCTCTATATGGAGGATATGGTGGGAAGAGTTTCTAGTCGATCATATCATCATGAGGGAATAAGCCTGTATCTTCTAGATGTAAAACTCTGTTATATTACATTTGTCATTCTCTCCACCCGAAGTTTTTACCATTGCGAGTTTTTCCTCATACTCCGTGGTGTTGTGCTATATTATTTACCTTTCCCCTTTGAGATTAAATCATATAATATTAAAGTTAAACTTTGGTGTAATCTATTAGGGAAATAATTTATCACATACACCTGAGGTGTTGTTTTTCCCAAACAAGAAATTAAAGGAAAAAACTTGTCTCCCTTTCGACAAGAAATTTTAATTGGGTATTCTTTGTCAATCTATATTTTGAGCACATACACTCTCAATGTCAAAAGGAAGTCTTTTACAACAAGTATTCTTGTACTTGTAGAGTTCCACCTTAAGAAGAAGTTTAGGCCATGGCGAAAAGGGTCAATTTTGTCCTTTTTTTTTAGTTGCATTTATTTATTTATTTGCAATGTCTAATTATTTTATCATGTTACATAATTAGTGTGCTAATAATTACTTGGGTAATTAGTAACACCCATTTTTATGGACAACGTGTATTTTAAATTTTGAGACACGCCTAGATCGCCGATTTTTCTTTGAAAACTACTGTTTAATTTATTCTTTTTTAAATTGAATTAAATCGGGGTAATGAAATTTATGGTGAATTAAATTAAGATCTTCGAGTTTTATTTCTAAGTTTGGAAAATTCATATTATTATTTTATTTGAAGAAAATTAAAATGTGAGATCAAGATATTTAATTTATATATGAAAATTGGAATATTACCAAATATTTAAACCCACGGAGAAGTTCATCACCAAAGGGTTCTATTTTGAGGAGTGAAACGGTGGTGTAGACTTAGTCATAATTAATGATATCTTCAAAAGACGCTGACTACTAAATTATGTTGGACAGAGGATCCTAAATTGTTTAGGTAAAAAATTGAAAGAGAAAAGTATGTCTAGTGAAAAGTGGGGTGATTTAAGCTCCCCAAGAGAAATCTCGTTCCGTAAGGGTATTAGGATGTCTAGCGTCTTTTTTACTTGAAAATGGAAGTGAGGGAGTCACTTTAAAATTAAAACGAAATTAAATTCTCAAATGTACATTTTGATTTTAATTCACTTTTAAAAATTTATGATTCACTTTCTTCAAATCTTAAAGGACTACAAGTTAACTGAAATAAAATATATAGAATGGAAACATGATCTAGACATTTTTCTAACTACTGAGGACTTTAAGTTTGTCTTGCAAAGACCTCACTTGCTAAGCTAGATAAAGGGGAAACTAAAAACTATGTCTAATCCTACTAGAGGTGAAAAAAGTCTAATCAAATGGCTCACTGCTGCATATTGGCCTCTATGACCAATATGTTGCATCACTAAGTATCAGCACATGTCCACTTCTTATGACATGATTTTGAACCTCATGGACATGTCTGAGGATTAGGATTGCGCCACGAGGTTAAATGTCACAAAAATGTTAGTAAATACCAAGATATCTGAGGGTAATTTCGTACGCGAGAACATTCTAAAGATTTTTTCCATCTCAGGTAGCATAAAGTGTTTGGATCACAAATTGATAGGGAACCCCAAGTTGGTATCGTTCTCCAATCAGTGATGAAGTCCTTTAAATATTTTTTCCTAAATTATTTTAGAAAAAAATTTATTAGTCACTAGTGAAACTGCTTAAGGAAGTCCAAGTTATGGAAAAGTGATTTAGGTTGTTGAGAAAGTCATATCTACTTCTGACCCAAAAGATAAAAATAAGAAAAAGTGAAAGCATCAGGCACAACCTAAAGTTTTGAAGCCGAACTTTATACCCCAGGGAAAAGGTATCTGCAAACATTAAGTACACTAGAAGAATAAATATCCCGTCTTCTTATCTAAGAAGAATTGAAATGATAATTTATCCTTCATCATTGAAACATGTTTTGTGGTTCAATCTCTTGTTATTTGGTGTGTAGATTAAATAGCGACTAACCATGTTTGCAATTCTTTGTAGGGGTTCCAGGTAACCAGGGACACAGTGATGGAGGTATGTTTTTATTCATAGGTGAGAAATAGAAATATAGTTTCAAATCTTAGTGAAGATAATAATTTAGTACTGGTAGATTGTTTTTATGTTCCTTGTATTATAAGAAATTTGATTTCGATTTCTAAGCTAATGATGAAGGAGTACCCAAATTATTTTAATAATGGAGTTTTTTTTTTAATAAAAATGACAAATCTTTATCTGGAAAATGTTGTTTATAATATAAGGCCGATCTCACGGCTACTGCTTAATACTGAATTGAATAAATTAAATATAAATAACCTAAAAAGAAAGTAACTTTCTAAGTTAAAACAAACATATCTTTGTTACTTACGGTTAAGTCATATAAATATGAATAATTGAGTTTATTAGAAGTGGAGGCACTTCCAGTATTTGAATCCTACTTAGAGGGAAAGATGACCAAAAGGTCATTTATTACCAAGGGGTATAAAGCCAAATATATATTAGAACTAGTTTATACTAAATTGTATGGGCTGTGACTATCCGAGCAGGGGGGGGTTGGTTACGAGTACTTCATCATCTTTATTAATGATTACTCGAGATTTGGATATGATTAACATATGCACCACATGTCTGAAGCCATAGATAAGTTCAAAGAGTATAAGGCTGAGGTGGAACATTTCCATTGTAAACTAATCCATACTCTAATCTGATCGTGGAGGGGAATACCTAGTAGGATAGTTTACATAACTATTATCGGAGTCAGGTATTACAACCCAATTGGTTGCACCAGGCGATCCATAGCAAATTAGCATAGATAAAAGAAGCAATTTGACATTTTTGGATATGACTGGATCCACAATGCATTATTCGGATCTGCCGAATTTCTTTTGGGGTTATGCACTAGACATGCATATATATTTATTGAAATTAGTTCCATTTAAATTTGTCTCATCAAATCCCATAGAACTTAATAAAGGGTGAACACCAAGTCAAGCTCATCCCCGCACATGTGATGCAAAAGTAGCCAGGGAAGTTGGGGTGAAGGATGAATGTATGTCTCTTTGTGGGATACCTAAGTGAACCAAGGGTGGACAATTATGTGATCTTAAAGACTCAAAATTATTTTTTAGCACAAATTCTAGATGTTTATAGGAAGATTATATGATTAAACACAAGCCCAAGAGCAATATTATCTTACAATAGCTAAGAGGACTAGAGTAAGAAACAACTTTGGGACCAACCATACATCACGAAATGCAACCTAATATCGATAATACACTCCCTAATAGAAGTGGGAGTATTCCCGATCATAAGTATACGCATGTCACTCACATTAAATCATAAGTAGAGCCACATCGTAGTTAGAGTGTGACTCCCTATAAAATCTGTTACTAAATTGATTAGGTCTAAAAATAAATAATAAAAGAGTCTAAAAACTGAATATCATTCTAAGGATAAAAGAAAAAAACTAGGATGAATAACTAAATAGCTGAATACAACACCAAGAGTAACACAATATAAAACTCTGATAACATAATAACCAATAATAAATCAATCAAACTCTAGAAATATAAATTGTCTCAAAAGTAAATCAACCATAATTTATGTCATAATTACTACAAGGTTTGACTTAAAAAAGGAAGTAAATAGGAATGAATGGTGAGAATGGAGGCTCGACACCTACATTCTATATGAACATTAACTGAAGGAAGTAAAAGCTAGAATTATGGATGAGGCTACACCAACAACTTAGGTATTGAAAAGATCAAGTTTGTGTACATTGAGAATATAACATTATCCTCTCATATTTTAGTTATTTCTAAGTTATCCCAATGAAAAACCCCTAAATATCACATGAATCTAATTCCAACCCCAAGTGAACGCAATGAATAATTATTATTCTCAATTGAGTATAACTAAAACTTTAATAACAATGCCAGTTTAACCATCTCAAGTATATAAACATATAAAGGAAAGACATTCTCTGAATGTAACATCCACATAAGTACCATCTTAGTCACATTCATAATAAATGGGCTACGCTCGAGCCCTCACATGACGAACACCTATCCTTATCATTTTCGAGGTCACTCGCGCATATTATGTATCTTTACAGGCCATTTTACACATTTAAGCTCGAATCATCAATAAGGGATAATCACTACGAATTTATGCCAATCACATGGTCCCATATCCTACGCTATATGAGAGTGTCCCCCCATTAATCCCCTCAAGATACAATGTATATTTTGGGTACGTAGTGTCCGGGTTAACATGACCAAGGTAAAACTTGCCTCTATCACCGAGGTATTTGAGCAGTGGATGTACGCGCCCCATAAGGATATCCCATTAGTACATATCCTGCGAGAACTTATATGTGGTATGTTTAACATAAGTACACCATAGTTACGGTCCTATACACACAAAAATTACTAAGATTTAAATCTAAAATCCTTAAATTAATTAGTCTCTTTTAATTAAGAATTAAAAGTCAAAATAGTCCCAAAGTTGTTCAAATAAAGTCCTTGTCTCTTTCAAACGAGATTCCACAAGTCATTTGAATGACATACTAAAGTTATTCTAATAGAATAACCTAACTCGTTCAAATGAGTAGTGAATTTAGTCAAATGAGTTGCAAACTCATTGAAAAAAATTACCCAATACTATAATATTTTCCAAAAACCCAATTCCTCGATTATTAACCTCAAAATCAAGTTCGAAGCCTTAAATGATCACCTTATTCATCCTCCTTTAAATATAGGTTGCATACAGGCAATCCTACCATATATTTAATGGTTTCACACAATTATAACATGAATTTAAGGGATTTACCTCAAAAATCGTAGTTTTATGATTATAATCATTTAATCTCATATTCATACCAATTTGCATAATTAACAAGGGGATTTTATATGGACAATTATAATCACATACTCAATTTAGTCTTTATGATTAACATGGATATTAATCCAAATTATATCATCAAATTAATTATGAATTTCATTAATTGATTACTAAAATGAAATTCTAACATCATTAGACTTAGGTTCATATAAATAGACATATTATAATATAAAATAATTAGATTCCTACACTAGGTAAACTTTCCTTAGTCAAAAGTAGAATAAATTCCAAGCTTAAATCTTATGATTCGTCCTCTCTAAGATGCCTATTATCTCTAAGCCTTAGGGTTACCCTAAAAAGTTGTTAATATTAAATTGATTTAACTTAATGACCTCATAAGTGTATTAATCCCAAAATTAGACTTAAGCCCCATGTGGGCCTTAACCTGGTGAGCCTAAATACACCTCAAAATGGCCCAAAAAATACCCAAACCATATATTATTCCAATAGACTTAAAACCTATCATTGAAAGTCATATATAGGGATTCAAAATGTCCCAGAACCTTACCTAAACTATGATACCAACAAACTAATATTTTATGTGGTAAGAGTCTAAGTATCCATTATATAATTATTTATTAGTTAAGCACAACACGATATTAATAGAAACTACTTCACGATCGGTGGGTACAAATACCGATGGAATTATTCAAACAAGGAAACCCCTGGCACCTAGTCCATGACCATTCCATAATCACCCACAATATACCGTGACTTACAAATATTTAATTAATGTCCACCATGTATTACTCCCATTTTCACAATTGAATTATAGAACACATATAAAAGAATGATAGTGACATCACATGTCATAACAAGCACATAAGGTAATTTCAAACTTAAAATAATTTAAATAATGAACAAAAAATATGGGGTATTACATTCCCCCCCCCCCCCCCCCCCTTAAATAAGTAATTTCGTCCTCGAAATTCATTATATATACTTCACTAAAATATCGCTGGATACCTCGCACACAAGTACTCCTTTCTCTTTAGCGTGATTCATCCTCACTATGGTTTCCCCAATAGACGTTAACTAAAGATATGACTTCTTTCGCAGGGTCATGTCTCTTCGATCAAGGCTAAGTTTCGTTCGTCCTCATATCTCGCATTTTTCTGCATTTAATCCTATCGGGGTAGATATACTGATAGGTGTCATCATCCCTCGGAAACGTCCTCAACATCAACACATGGAAAATGTCGTGTACTCACCAAAGATGGTCAGGTAGGTCAAGTTGATATGACACTGCTCCCATCATATCCAGTATTATAAAGGGGCCTACATATTGGAAGAGTCAATTTCCCCTTGGATTAGAATTTGACAACTCCTTTGATTAGGGAGACCCTCAAAAGCACCTGATCCCCCAACAAAAATTCTAACTTCCACTTACCTTATTGGCATAACTCTTATGTCGATCTTTTACTTCCTTCATCAGTCTCAAATGAGTACCACCTTATCTAATGTGTCCTGAATAATATCTGGCTCAAATATCTCTCGTTCTTTTAATTAAAACCAACTGCTGAGTGAGCAACATGGTCTACTTTACAATGCCTCATAGGGTGCTATAATTTTACTTTGATGATGAATATTGCTATAAACAAATACCACGAGTGGTAAGTGCTGGTCCGAGTTCCCTTTGACATCAAAAGCATAAGCTCTAAGAATGTCCTACAAAATATCGTTCACTTCGCTCAATTTGATCGTCTGATTGAGACCAAGATATCTTGCAGTACCCCATGAAGATATGCCATCTCTCTAATGCATAGTCTGGCATACTGCTCTACGGTGTAATCTATCCGCACTATGACGAAACGAAACAAATTTGTCAATCTATCGATGATGACCCAAATAGAATTGTGACCTCTATGGGACTTTAGAAATATCGCTATAAAGTCCATGGATATTCTCTCCCACTTCCACTTGGGAATCTACGAAGGCTATATTTTCCTCATTGATCTCTAGTACTCTGCCTTTACTATCTAATAAGTGGAATACCTATACACACACTATACAATTTCTCTCTTCATCTGACCCATAAGTACTATATACTCACGTACTGGTACATCTTATACCCTCTAAAATTAACCATGAACCTCTTTCCTTGGTTGAAATATCCCTCCTAAATTCATGACCCTCTGCAATAACCAACCCTCACTAAAATCTCAATCATCTGTCTGAACTAATCGAGAAGAAAGGAACCCTTGCTGATTTCTCTCACACATTCCCCTAACCTAAGGAATTTGAAGCGTGGGATTGTATCACTCGTGTTACCATAGCTAGTGTAACAACATAACTGCCAAAAATGCATCCGATAATTCCATGTCATGTGTGTCACAACACTTCCTAACCCAAATATCAAGTAAATCATCCTTGTTCTCTTACTATAGTGTTGCTAACGTAACATTCAACATGTGTCTCAATACATCTACTATCACATTCTCTTTCCAACGATGGTACTCGATTGAAAAGCGGTAGTCCTTCAAAAACTCAAGACATCTTCTCTATTCAAATCCCTCTGAGTGAGAAAGTACTGGAGACTCTTGTGATATAAAATTATGCAAAAATCTCACCCAGCAGGTAATGTCTCCAAATATGAAGCGAAGGGACTATCTCCACTAACTCCAAATTATGAATGGGGTGGTTCTCGTCATAAGGTTTAAGCTTGTGAGAAGCGTACGCTATTATTCTTTCTTTATGCATCAACAAACTCCTGGTCCCTGAAGCTATGCATCCGTATACACCATAACTCCAAATTGCCTTATGGTAAAGAAAGTATTGGAACAATGAAGAAGTTCTCGTTGACCTCCTAAAATTCCCTTTAACTTTGTACGCTCTAAACAAATGGTACTCCCATAAGAGTAAGGTAAGTTACTGGCAAAACAATCTTCGAAAACCCCCGAATGAACCTCCTATTTTTTTAAAGAAAAATAGGGACAAGGCCCCCAATTAACATTGACAAAATTAAGGATGGAATATCCCTAACCACTCATGTTATAGAGATCAAAAGGATGGAAGAGACGCCTTTGAAATAAAATGAATCAAACTATATAGGAAAAAATAATAATGTCTAAAATGTAGAAAGCCCCACCTATCTAAATTTAGATAACCTTTGAGTTTGTTTGCAAAGGAAGAAACATAGTCACATGTCTTGTGACCTTGGAAATACAACCAACATTAGCAAGAATGTGTGGACACCTCTTAACATCTCCAAACTTATGGACAAACTTGACATCAAAACTATTGTTTTTTTAGAAGATTTTGGCAATTGTAGACAAAATTTAGCAGTGGAATTTAGATTTATCATTTAAAACCTCCACCAAGACTTTAGAATCAGATTCCAACACCATACCATAGGACAAAAGATCTTCACTAGATTTACTACCGATCAGAATAGGAAACACTTATGCTTGAATATTGGTGCCCAATGATAGATATGAAGAAAACCTCACGAGAAGATTCCATTAGAGCTCCTTAAAACAAATCCCCAATGATTTTACCTAAATTTCCTTTGGAGAAATTATTAACATTATGTTTTATCTTAAAAAATTCTTGGAGTCTTACAATACACCACCTTAACTCTAACTTCTTTAATAGGGGTACTCGATGAATCTGGGTTACCCATCAAAACCCAAGAAACTTCTAACCTTTATAGTCATCATGGGTTGTCTCCAATTCATAACTATAAATACCTTGCTAGAATCCATCGATGTTCCAGTAGAAAAGACAATATCCCAAGAATTGTACATCTCAAAGTCAGAATCCATACTTAGAGAAGTTAGCATACAACTTATGCTCTCATATTGTCTGTAAAACTAACCGCAAATGTTGTTCATGCTCATCCATTGAACGGGAATACACTAAGATGTTTTCAATAAATGTGATGAAAAATGATATGGGAATGGTTAAAATACCCATTTCATAAAATCCATTAATACTGCTAACGCATTGGTTAGCTCAAATGGCATGAATCGAGACTCATATGATTCATATCTTATCAGAAGAGATGCCTTTGGAATGTCCTCCTTCCTAAGAGTAACTGGTGATACCCTGAGAATAAATCATTCTTGACAAATAATAATGCGCCATTTAATTGACTGAATACTCTCCGCTATGAAAATCTGGGCATACTTTCCCATAGTGTAGTCTGTTTGGGCTGGCAAAAAATGAGCAACTTTGGTCAGTCTATCCACGATTACCCATATGGAGTCGTGACCCCTCTGCGAAGTAGGTAACCCCGTGATAAAGTCCATGGAAATGCTGTCTAATTTCCACAATGGAACCTCTAACAGTTGTAGAAGTCCTGTCGGTCTCTGATGATCCACCTTTACCAGTTGATAAGTGGCACATTTTGAAACGAACTCTGTAATACCTCTCTTTATCCCGCTCAACCAGTAATATCGTCTCATGTCTTGGTACATCTTATCCCCACCAGGGTGTACCGCGAATCATGCGACTATGTCATTACCTCGTGTCACAAGTATTCCCCTTACAGAATGACCAGTCTCCCATTGAAGCGTAATCCCCCGTCCAAACTAACGGTATAGGACTCAGATCCCTCTACTAGTAATCGAACTATCTTATCCTGACAGAACGAGTCTTTTGCCTGGGCCTGTATCACTCTCGTAACAATCTGAGGTATAACAGTCATCACAGACATGAATGATCGGGCCACTGCATCCTGGTGTCCCAACTCTTTCCACTTTTCTCTCCACACTTCGGCCACCTCATCTACTGGCCTACGGCTCAACGAGTCTACTACCACGTTAGCCTTCCCTGGGTGATATTGGATATCGAACTGATAATCCTTCACAAACTCAAGCCACGGACGTTGATGGATATTCAGTTCCTTCCGCGTGAAGAGGTATTGTAGAGACTTGTGGTCTGTGAACAACTAAAATTTCTCCCCTAGGAGATAGTGTCTCCAAATCCGAAGAGCAAATACAACTGCCGCTAACTCCAAGTCATGGGTGTGGTAAATCTTCTCGTGAGGCTTAAGCTTATAAGAAGCATAAGCTATAGCCTGACTTTCCTATTGTAATACACCTCGAAGTCCTTGTAAGGACACATCGGTGTAGACTAGATACTCAACTCCCAGCCTGGGCAATGCTAACACAGGCGCTAAGGTCAACTTGTCCTTTAACTCATCGAACGCCAACTAACAGACATCGCTCCAGATGAATGGTACACCTTTGCGAGTCAGATTTGTCAAAGGACCCGCTATTTTAGAGAAATCTCAAATAAACCTCCTGTAGTATCCTACTAAGCCCAAGAAACTACGGATCTCAGTCGATGTCGTGGGCTTTCCCCACTCCCTCACCGCGGATACCTTCCCCGGATCAACAGATATCCCCCGGCCTGAAATGATATGCCCCAAAAACTGTACCTCCTTCATTCAAAACCCACACTTCTCGTACTTCGCATATAGCTCGTTCTGACGCAGCGTCTGCAAAACCTGTCTTAAGTGCTCGGCATGCTCTTCCTCTAACTGGGAGTAAACCAGAATGTCATCAATAACGACGATGACAAACTGGTCTAGGAACTCTCTAAACACCCTATTCATCAAGTCCATAAACACGGATGGAGCGTTAGTTAGGCCAAAAGGCATAACTCGAAACTCATAGGAACCATATCTCGTCAAGAAAGCAGTCTTCGCGACGTCCTGTTCCCTGATACGCAACTGATGGTATCCCGATCGCAAGTCAATCTTTGAGAAGAAGGGATCTCCTCTCAACTGGTCGAATAAGTCATCGATTCGGGGCAACGGATACTTATTCCGTATCCTGACTTTATTCAACTCCCGATAATCTACACATAACCTCAACGATCCATCCCTCTTCTTTACGAATAGCACAAGGGCACCCCACGACGAAGTACTCCTTCGGATAAACCCCTGACTCAAAAACTGCTCTATCTGATCCCTTAGCTCTCTCATCTCCGTTGGAGCCATACGGTAAGGTGCGCGAGAAATTGGTCGAGGGCCCGATGTCAAATCGATAACAAAATCTATATCTCTACTAGGAGGTAATCTAGGTATATCCTGAAATACATCAGCAAAATCCCTAACAACAGGAATCAAATCGAGTGGTAATACCACTTCCTTATAGGTCTCCTTCTTTATATAGTACAAGTGAGTGGACGATCCTCCCTCAGGGCGAGGCATAGCCACTAAGAACATCTCCTGCCCGGGTATGGCAAAAATAATACTCCTGCTGAAACAGTCAGTCATGGCTCGATATGCAACTGGCCAATCCATACCAACGATCGCATCGTACTCAATCATCTCTAATACTAACATATCATCAGGTAAATTAAACCTCCCGATATCTATACCCACACCTCTACAAATAAGAGAAATCACATAACCCCTACTTAACAGTGAATCTGCGTAAGTAATCATGCTCTCTGCAGTGTCTAACAACCCCATAGTGCATGCAAATCTCGTGGCAATAAAACAGTATGTGGCCCCCATATCAAATAGAATACGCTCTATAGTCCCCTGAATAGAGAACATACCCTCAATAGCAGGTGGATCCTGTGGGACTGCGGCCTGCTGGAGTTAATAAACTCGCCCGTACTGAATCTGTCCCTACTGGACTGGGACTGCTGGGATGGGTGACAAAGCTGGCATTTGTGGTGGTGCTGGGAGGGCGGAGGGAAATATAGGTCTCTAGGACTCGTGTCGAGCACCCTGCTGCTGCTGCTGTGGGGCTTTTCCCCTATCAGGACACTCCTGGTGCTTGTGGACAATCTTTCCCTAAGTGAAACATTTCCCCAGAAAATTTCCCCCTCTCTGACCCTGCTGCCCACGGCCCTGATGGCCGTTGCCATTCTTCCCCTGACCATGTTGGCCCTGATGAAACTGCTGTTGTTGTCCATGCTGGCCCTGCTGACCCTAATGATCGTGCTGACCCTGTTGGCCATGACAAAAACCTCCCTGACCATTTTTGAAACCCCCAGATCTAAATCTCTTAGAATCCCCCTGCTGGGAACCCTGATCACCCTGCCGGTGCTGACCCTGAACTGATTGCGCCCCGCTGGCACCAGTTCCCCCTGTCCTACCTTGATGGTTGGACTCTCTTGATCGCTTACTCTCTGAAAAGTGAAAGTGATGGTCCTGGCAATGAAGCAGTGCTACGTTAACCACATCAGAATAAGTGGCCAACGAGAGATTTCCTAGTAAGTGCTGACGGATCCTCCAAGTCAACCCATCCATGAATTTCTGTATCTTCTTCTCCTCCGTCGGAATCTCATCGGGAACGATATTATGAAGATTGGTGAACTCGGCCTCATACTCTTCCACTATATTCCCCTCCTGCTTGAGGTTCATCAACTTCCTCCTCATCTCGGTGTGAACCGCTGAGGGAAAATACTTACGATCGAACCTCACCCAGAACTCCTAAATAGAAAGGATGCCTCTCTCTTCCGCGGTGGTAATGGACTCCCACCACTGCAACGCTGACCTTACTAGCTTAAAAGTATCCAGTATTTTTCTCTGTACATCCGTACACTCGTATATCCTCAAGTTCCTTTGGATGTCCTTCTTTCACTGACTGGACACAATGACGTCAGAGCAACCTGTAAACTCCGGAGGGCTTGCTTTCTGAAAAGAATCACGAACGCATTACCAAGCAGACAGTAATGCATGAGAATGGACTGGCGCTACTACCGACGCCTGAGGCGGGTGCCTGCTGCACAACTGCTAGAGCGTCATTTACCGCTTGGGCCACAATATCGGCAACCTCTGCGGCATTCATGGAGCCCTGAATAGGTGCAGGCTGTGGCTCGGGCTGAGCGTCCCTGGGAACTCGTTGTGCACATTGTGGAGGCATCTGAAATGAGAGTAAAGTCTTATAAGTTCGCAGTTATTATCTCAAAATAGTTAAAGAGCGAAACATACACAATAGAGTACAACAATCCTGAAATATAGGGCTCTATATCAAAGAATGCTACGTGGAAACATAACAAGCCGTATAGATCCTAAGGACACTAGAACCTGATGCTCTGATACCACATGTGACACTCCGACTAATTAAATACCAGGTAGCTACTACTTTATTCAAATTAATACAAAATATCAAGTTGGATCAGTTCATAGCATCACTGTCGAAAAATATTTTAACACTTACTAGCCACCTAATATTTAAAAAGTGAGTTGTCAAGTTTAATTAAATTAGATTAACATACAACCAATTTAAATTATGAAATACTAATACCACAACCACATTATAGTCATAATAGAAGAATCACTGTAATAAAATGAATCTGGAGGAATACTCCTCAGAATAATACGAATACTGAATAAAACCGAATACAAAGTCTGAATCACTAGCCAATTACATCCAAAACTGAAATAAAACTGAATAAATAAACTGTCTCTAAGAGAAAAGGGGCAACATGCCCTACAGATAAATAAGTCTGACATGGAATCAAGGTAGAAAGTGGAGGCGTCTATAATCGAGGTCCTGTAACTTCCACAGTAGCTGCAGCACGTCACTGGAATGGAACTCCTAAACTTGGTGTCCTTGCGGCTGGGCACCCAAAAGGTTTTTACAAGAAAAATGGATTTGAAAGAAAACGGGTTAGAGCCCAATTTTGAAAACAGTTTAAAATATAGCAAGTGTTTAATATCATTAAACAGTGAACATAAAATACATGATAGTGCGTGGACTCACATGAGTTCCTCACCTCTCATCTAGTTGTGCACTCATAACGTACATGTACCCATTCTAGTTATTCCACTATCTAACTAGTCCAATACACAACCTAACCTTACTCTACTATTCAAGGTTTAACTCCCGATGTCTTTATATAAACTGAGAGTTTTACTTTATGTTTCTCAGAACTAGTTATAATAATTGCTAAGAAGTTCCCATTTTTAACTCTACAAAAATGATACAAATTATTCACACTTACACTTATATAAGCAGTCCATTTGAATTATCAGTATTCTAAACTCATCATAATTATACAATAATGGCACCCCTAGTCTAAGCTGCGGTGCACACATACTCTGCTATCAAATCCCGGTATATCACGTACATAAGGGCCACGTATTCCGAATCTCTCAGGAACCGTTTCGATAAGTAACAATCACACATAATGGAGGCGAATATAGTTCACATCCCATGGGTCACGTACATACCTACGCTCCCATGGTCAGTAGACTTATTAACTCCTCAATAAGTCATTCTCTGACCTATGTCCTCGAGGTACCAATCTAAATCCCCCCGTAGGCACACAAAGATTAGATGGCCTTGATCGAACGCCGACCTCCTGTGATAGCAAGTATGATAGGTATGTTATACACAGATAACCACATATACTAAGCATTCAAACATCTTAGATATCTTATAATATTAATAAAGGTATATTTTACATTCCTATACCGTCATTAATGTAGTACACTTACAAGTCTCCGAAAAATATACATCATAGATTATCAACTCTTCTCACGTCGCAAATTCAGGTACTTATATCCTAACCCCTAGAAGTCACCCGGTCTATTATATAATTCTAAGTTTTAATCCTCAACGTACTCCAATCTCACAACTATACCCACTAATCAACAAGGGAAGAATAACACTCAATTAAATAAGTTTACGGGAAGTTCGAAACTAAAATCGGGCCTAAAAAGACCATTATGTGAACTCGTTAGAAGTCACTGAAATCTCGTTCGAACGAGGTCATTCGAACGAATGGCTTCGAACAAACTATGAACTCGTTAGAAGGGACACTGGAATCTCATTAGAAGCTCGTTCAAACGAGGTCGTTCGAACGACCTGGGTTGGTCTTCTAACGAGATGGCAGAAAATGCCCACAATTTTCCCAACTTCGTTTTTCACCAAATTCCTTTCTCGAAATCCATCCTAAGTTCATACTAATAACGTTTTTGTGTTGTTAAACTACTCTAGATCACCCTAAGTCATTTCTTAACATATTTTTGGGGTCAAATCTTATAAATCAACATGTAATCACCATAAATTCCCAAATCTTGCCCCAAACCCTATGAACATGAACACATAATTTTATTGCACCTAAATACTCTTCATTAATCCATTTTTAAATCATTAAAGTTAAGTTCTGGGTACCAATTTAGTCCATAATTATTCTACATGCCATCCTTATCCAAACTTATGAGTTCCATGACAAACACATTGGGTTTTCATCAAAACTTTCAAAGCATATAAAGTTTCTACACTAAACATGGAGGAAATATTCATTGAAACTAATAACATCAAATCACTTGCCTTAGGTTTGTTCTTCAGATTTGTTTTCGGTGATTATAGGATGATTCTCTCCTCTTTCTGGTCACAATTCCTTCCAAAATGATGGTGATGGGAGATGGTTTGGTTTGGAACCTCTTTTAACCTCTCTCTAACTTCTCTCAAAAACCCCTGTAGCCCAATCTCTTGCTTTTGGCTGATAATGGCCTTAGTGGCCTCTCTAATAATATCTAATTTAACTCTAAAGTTAGTGGGTTTTAATCCTTTAATTTTTAAAATTACGAAAATACCCTTCTGGGTTGCCGATTTGGCCTAAAAGTGTCCCGGGACCTAAATTAAACTCCCGGCTAGTGTTTTCTGACTATTTTGACCCTTTTGGACACGTTGGCACACTCAAAATGACCATTCGGTTGATAAAAATATAATTTACTTTTTAAGCTAAATAAATTCATTCCTGACGCGACTGACACGCGTGTCCCAACTAAATTTCCCAAATTGTCGTATTTCTGTGTCGTGACAATTTTAATATTTTCAATACTCATATATTACCATATATTCTCATAAATGTTTCTTCTAACATAATAATAAAATACCAACTCACATCTCGCTAGCATTTACCTACGGATTAATTTTCAAGCTAATTCTCATATAATTCAATTAATCTATTAGATAAAAATCAATAAAATTAAGGGGTATTACATACCCCTACCCACTAGGGTAACCATGTGCAGAGATATGTTTGTGATTATATATAATAATCCCTACGTAAATGAAAATGTCTAACTCGCAAATGAGTGTGATGCTCTCATGTAAAAAATAACTAATGCCAAACAACCACAGACATAAAATGTACCCTCAAACGCCTGAGGCGGTGCTAGTTAATCTGCCTTATAGAAATTAAAAACACATTCATAATGAATTTGTGGGAGTCCCTAATACTGATGCCTCGGTGTTGGCAAAGACGGATATTGTGGTGGTAGTAGCTATGATTAAAAGTACTAGAGGCTGAAAGAATATTTTGTTGCTCTGTTGATGATATCCCATACTAATCTGAATGATCCTAGGGCATCTACAAAATGAGTGGACTAACTCGCCATAAGTATAATATAGTCCCCTAATAGGTCAATCCTAACGGTGACCCTGGTGACCATATCCCTAGGGTCTATTGCTTGTATTATTGGAGCTACTATCCCTGGACCATGTTGTCCTGACCTTGACCTCCTTGTCGATGTTTTTTTTCTACTCTGAACCTCTTAGGGGGCTTCTACCCTTGTATCCACCCCCTCTGATGCTTCTGTGAGCCTCCCTACCCCCCGAGATGACTCACGAGTCTCTATAGTCTAGTTTGCCTAGTTTACTCTTACCTTTTCCTTCTTTGGATCCTTCTCCTTATGGAAATGTCGATGGTCTTGGCATTAAAGAAATACTACACCACTAATTATATGTAGTTAACAAAAGTTGGGTTTTCAAGAAACGCCTTCTTGATCCTCCATATTGAACCATTAATGAATGTGTCCATCTTCTTCATATCTGAACACTAAATCTCTGGGGAGAAAAATGTTAAATTTAAGTAAGCAGTCTTTCATACTCCAAAACTATACATTCATCAGACTTCAATTGATCAAATTGTTCCCTCAAGTGTGTGTACTGTGATGGAGGGAAATACCTCCCCTCAAACTTCATCCAAAATTATGAAATGGTTAAAAGCGATCGGTCCTCCTTATTGGTAACAGACTCCCACCATTGTAAGGACTCTACCAATAGCTTGATGCTTACGAAAACCTACTTCTAGATGTTAGTGCACTCTACTATACATAGGTGTTACTCAATGTCATGCCTCCATTGTAGCTCAATATTAGTGTCAATGGATCCCCAAAACGCAAGTGGATTCCCTTTCACTTAGGTACTTTTGGCTCACTCCCAAGTAGATGAGATATGTAGGGATGGTACTGATACGGTCACAATTGGCGGTGTTAGAGGATTTTCCTAATGTTTGACTACAATAATCACAACTATTGTTTGTGAGATAATGGTATCAAGGTTGGTCGGTTCTATCGATGTCACTTGTTCTTGCTAAGGCGTAGCTGCCTCCAACTCGAATCGTTGTCGTGCAACTCATCATCGAGTGTTTACCATCTGAATGATAGTAAACAAAAGTGTATATGTATATATACGAAAGATATATTATAGATTTTCAAAAGTATCAAAGGTAAACCAATACGCTATCACACCAAATGTACATCCCAGCATCTAAAGCTATGTGAGAGAATCTATATCGATTGTCCAAAATCAAAAGATGGGTGCCCCTGCAAGTATTATTGGGGTAATAAGACAAAGGTAAAAAATTGTGCCCTTACTAGATAACCTGCACAATCACATCGTATGTACCCCATCAAATACTACCTAGCACGTTATCTTGAAGCACACAGCCTCCCAGGTATGATTCACATAATCCAAAAAATAAATATCAAGCCCTACTCAATGTGTTATAACTCTTTAACCATGTTTATGCAAACCAATGAGGTATTGCCACATTAAATTTAAATAAAAAAATCATTGGATTATATTGTAAAAATACAAGATAGAGAGCAATATGCATGCATGACACTTGTCACAAGTTGGGACATGTTATTCAAAATGGAATCATACTACAATTCCAATTGGGGCATTAGTGCATCAAAGAGAAAAACTGTGACACCCCGCCTAATTAAATACAGGGTGATCAGTCCTTTATTAAATTAAAATAAAGGTGAACGGTTGGTTCATTCTTAGCATCACTGTCGCAAAATAAATATTTCCAATTTAAACACCCTAAATAATTAAGTGAAGTGTCAAAACAAGTTAAACTTTTATTCCATTTATTAAATCCCAATATGAAAAACCTTTATAAATGTAAATCAGTTTAAGAATCATATAAATGCTAAGGATGGCAATCAACTCAAAAGAATTAAACCAACTAAATTAACCAAACCAAGTCAAATAACCATAAGTGAAATCATCATGACTAGAATTAACTCCCAATGAGTACTGAATACTGAAAACAAAAATAAATACAAAATCTCTAATAATTCTAAACCGAAATAGGAAATCGGGTGACACATGCCCTAGCTTTGAAGTACTAAAGCAAGAGATGAATCAATGAAGAGGTCATCTAAAGCAAGGGTCTAGAACTCCCACATAAGCTGCAGCACGTCCAATCCAAATAACCTATGCCTGACGCCCTTGTGGTTGGGCATCTATAATATACATACATATATACGCAAGAGAGAGAAAATGATAGAAAATGGGTCAGTGCCTGAGTGTAAAAATTTCTTTTAAAAAGTGATTTAGCAAGTAATTAAATTCTTACTAATTGATAAGACATCCATGTTAGCACACAACACTCTCTTGAGAAGTCTCACCTCACATCTAGTGTGCATGCCTAACGTACTACTAAAAGCCTCATAAGTCTGTTTAACTCATTTCCCAAAAAATTTATCTCGAGGAGTCACAAAGTTATGATTTTAGTTTAGAGATTAAATATCTTAAAGTTTTCTTAGGTTACTTATGTGTATCTCAATGCTGTTATAAAGTTCCCGAACACTTTCTATGATTTGGGACCATTTATTCAATATTTATCTACTTACATGCACAGTAGAAAATTTTCATAAATATATGTATACATATTAATCACTCATATAATGTATATACTATCGGCACCCCACATAAAATCTATGGTGCTGGTATACTCTACTATCAAGTCCCCGTATCTCTCGTACTAAGGGAAATACTAGTTCCGAATCACTCTCAAACTCTATTAACACAATACACACAAAATGGAGGCGAAGCATAGTTTCAAGTCACTAAGAGGTCAGCACATACCCCTCACATCTCTTAGGACCGTCTGACTATCATTATCAGATATCCTGTACCAAGGAATCCAATGTTCTAGGGTACAAGTCAATATCCCTCATAAAGGTTCCATTGAGATAAGACTGTCCCGTAGCGAAAACCTCCATGATAGCAAGTAGCGCGGGTATGATTATACATAAATATAATATAGATACTTACACATGCACTCGGTCATATATATAAAAATTCTCATTTTCTAATTAGGTTCGCCCACGACCCATAATAATATTTTAACCGTACTTAATACAATTTTACCCAATCCTAGGCATAAAGAACTCATCTCTTTTTGTTCTTAATTAATAATCATTTCGTAATTTTTCTCGTCCCTCGAAGTATTATCACTTCCTAAAGGTAAATTCAGTAGGTACATCCTCTCTAACATTATGTTCTAAGTCATTTATGAATCTCTCAATTTCGTAGCTAACGTGCGAACGATTTCTAATATCTGTCAAACCCCCCGTTAACCCACGGTTACATCCCATATATAATTTCATTCAACAGAATCTAATTAGACACTACTGGTCCTCTTCATGACCCATTATACTCTTTAAATGATATTCAAGGGTTCCTACCCATTTTATCCGAATTAAACAAAAAGAGGAAAAACCTGCAGTTTTCAGGAGGGGTCGATCGATCGATGAAAAGGGTCGATCGATCGATCAGTCGATCGGTCGACATTCTTGGGTCGATCAATCGATCGATCAGGTATAGCCCAGATTCTGTCATTGTTAACTACGGGTTTCCTTATTCAAACACAACAAAAACTCCATAATTGAGTCCCAAACTCCCAACCAATTAAACTAATAGTTATATTAACCTACCTACATGATTTTCTACGTAAAGCATGTACGAATTTCATCAAAAGCATAGGATTAAATGCCCAATTCATAATATTTATCAAGAACCCTATTTTCATTATAATTTCCAATCTTCTAATTCTTTTTCCAAGTTTCTCTCTTCTAAATCATTTCAATTTCATGGGTAATCCTCTACATATGATGATATTTCCAGAATATACTTATTTCTTCTAAAGCATGTGATTTAAATTCCCTGAATCATCAAATTCTTTAAATAAACATATACTATTACATATTCTAACATGACTGAATTATCCACTAGAAATCAGCAAGAAAACTACTTGCCTTAAGATAGTCGGTCTAATTCCACGAGTTTGACAGGTATAAGCTTGATCCCCTCGCTCCGATCTATGTTTTGGTGGTGGTGGGGGTGCAATTGGGTTGGTTCTTGGCCTTAGATTCTTGAAAAGATTTTTCCTTCCTTCCCTTCACTGTCGTTCTAACTTCTTAGACTCTTAACCCTAGAAGACTCTCCTAATATCTGATTTTAATTTCCCAATTTATGTCATTTAATTAAGGCCTAATTTGGAATTGACTAAATCGCCCTTCCGGGTGTCGGTTAGGCCTAAAAATGCCTCGAGACCCAAACTAAACTCCCGGGTATACTTTTCTGACTATCTCAACCCTTTCGGACACGTTGGCACACTCAAAATGAGCATACAGGTGACTTCAAATTTATTGACTTTTTATAATAATAAGATAGTCCCGACACGACATAGGTGCATCCCGACTTAATTTCCATAATTGTCATATTATTCACTCGTGACAATTTTTAATAAATTTAATTTTACATATTACTTTACTCATTAAGTAATATTTAAGAAATTCCCAATAATTACTAACTCTCGTCATGCTAGTAAGTATTTAAATAAATTTCGAATTAATATTAAATTAATAACTCAATTAAATTTAATAAATCCCCAGTTTTAAAAGTCATAAAAATACGGGGTATTACAAATAACTCAAATGGGTGAATAATCACCCAAAAGTTACTAAAGATAAGTTACATTTAATGGAAAGAAACACTATAGATAAGAAACAGGCCCACCAAGGAAGAGATGACTCCCACACGAAAAACATATTTATGTTACTTTTATCCTCTTTTTCCTTTCTATATTTTTATTTATAACATTTCTTTCATTCCTCAAGTAGGTAGTTTGAAACCTTTGCTCTCAAAGTTTATTTAAATTTTATTTCCTTTACATTTGTTGCAATTTACTTTCTTGCCTTATATTTCCTTATTGTAACTCTTTAATTTACTCACACTTTACATTTATGCAATATTTTTTTCTTCAAACATGTTTAATTTTCATTTATTTACAAAACCTTACTTTTCTTTTGTTCTAGTTAATTACCATAACTTAAAACTTAAATAAAAATCTTACTTAAAGGAAGCATAAGTCCCTTTGAGTAAGGGATCGAACGCAACACAATTGCCTAATAACTGTCACTAGGCTAAAATATTTGGTTGTTAGGACCTCAAATTATGCCTGGCACGCTCGTAATCCTAATTTATTTTAGTTATCCAACCAACTGAAAATAACCCAAACATATTTCAAACACACCTGGTGGGACATTAGTTCTATGTGAAGGTTATAAATGGCTAGGACACATGAAGAAAAGATTTATAAGAGAATATTAGTGAAATGGGCTCTACCAGCCAACTAATGTACAATTCAGGTCGACACAACGCAAAATCTGTGACCAATGGCTCCCAGTTAAGAATTAAATATTACAATAGCTCCAAGAGCTAGAAATATTCAAAATACGCCAGTAGTTGTTGTGCTCACAAACATTCAAGACCAATTGATCAACTAACTGTGTCCAATTTTTTTATCACTTGGGAATATGCTACAAAATCTTAACACCATGATCAATACAGTGAATAGTTGGTTTTCCTAACCCAATGGGATGAAAACTAATAGTCAAACATATGCATGATAAATTGGGCTAAATATAATTACTTCAATAAATCCTTACCATCCTATCTATTAAGATGCAGTACTGATGAAACCAATTTTGGAAATGACTTTATGGAATGAGGATATGTGAATACCATTGGTTTGAGTATTATTAACCTAATGGAAACTATAGGACTGTCTAACACCTATCAATAAGTTCGTTACAATAACCCAATAGGGAGAACACCTCTCCTTGAGGTAGAAATGACAAGGCCTTACTCAAATGTGACTAATTTAGGCTTCCCAGGTGCTTTGAACTATGGAGTTATCAGTAACCCAATATTTGAACAAAACCTCCTAGGAGATTGGATAGCCAAAATTCGCTAGTATCATAGCCCATGCCTTAGCAAACACAACAAATTGTGCTCCCACGAGTTCCAACACGCTTAGTGAAACCAACTCCTTTAGTAAACTAAGTACTTACCCCACAAAATAGGCAACTTCCTGGGGAGTGGGGAGGAATCAAAATGTGAACTTAGAACATGAAATATGTTGACCACTATCTCAGGGGTGCGAACCCCAGTCTATATACATAATCGATATATAGAACTGGTCTTCACAAAAGCTTAAAATTCCTAATCTTTACCCTCTTCTCAATGAATGGGAGTTAAACCACTATAAAACACATTGCTAGGTTTAGTAGCCATTGTGTTGATGTTGGAACAAATGATTACTTCAGGCTACATATGTTTTCCAGTTCCCTAATATATTAAGCCTTTACATGGTCCATAAGTTTTCTACCAAATTATATATAGAGTTAAAAACAGCTGGAAGATATGTTTCATGCCATTTTTTTCCAAATTGAACCAGGTGTTTCCATTGCTGACTTGGTTAGATTAACTCAAAAGCCTAAAGAAAAGGTCACCTGATTCAAAAAAAGTTCAAAAAGGCTAGGAATAAGTGTAGAATAGTCTTGCCTGGGTCAGAATTTTTAAAATTATAATAAAATGGTTTATAGTTTCGACTTCAAAAGAAGTATTGATACTACTATATTTACAGACTCTGTAGAATTATCTACCAATAGTTCTTAACTATGAAACTCTTCTTGAAGAGGATTATGAATGAAATACTTATTCATTAAAAATATATTATAAAAATTCTAGCTTTGAAATTAATGCCGCTGAAGTTATAAGAACTGAATCTATAATATGTGAACCATTGATTCAAGAGGATACCATGATGGAGTCCTTTGCCCCAAAGTCAAAGTGAATATTAAAAAAAGTATTCTTTTAACATTACTAAGTTTGGTGATATATTTGACTTTATCTTAAAGGATAGAATGTCAAACACACTTGATGATACTAAAAAATAACATGAAATAAATGGGAAAAATATTTTAATGGCATAATGTGTTTTCTCACTCAACTAATTCAAGATATGTATTTTTTGCTAGGTTGGAGGATTTGATCAAATGGTGGGTGAAGATAAAATTCTCCACAAAAGAGGAGAGAACAATAGGGGTTTATGAAGACCTTTTTTCCAAGGTCAAAGAATGGGGGACCACTGTTCAGTCAGCATTAATGCCTATGAACAAAGAGCATGCAATGTTTAAAGAGAAAATAGAGGCTGAATCCAAGGCTTTGGATCTTGAATCCATTGAGGATCCGGATCAAAAGGTGATGAAACACTTGTGTATAAGATATGGAAAATATTATATTGAAATGATTCAGTTAGTGGCTTGAAATGGGAAATATCGGTAAAAAAAGAATAACCACAATGGGAATAATGGCAATACAACTAAGGCCTTGATATTGCCAGATTAATAAGAGATAAGTAACCCTTATGGCCAAAGTGAGATCATTTCTTAGTTATTTTTATCCCCTATGGAATTATAAGATACCAAGGAATAATCAGTACATCAAACCGAGATTTAAAGAGGCCAAATCCCACTAACATAGGGGAAATTTAGAACCAATAAATATCCTAAAATCAGTCATAATGGTCAAAGGTGTCCTAAACTAGTTTTTGTTCCAAGATATAAGGGTGAAAAATGGTTCAATAATATGCTAAAGAAAGTAATAGAAGTTAAACCTAACCATGTGGCTCATGGAATATGGCATGTGGCTTAGAAACCTAAGTCAAAAGAAGAGAACCTAAGGTGGTGATCACTTAAACACAGTAAAAAGGGATCTAGAGGAAGCATAGGTATGAAAAAAGACCTTTGAGATTTTAAACTACTAGATCATAATGTTTTGCTTCTTCATCTTCAAAGCAAAATCTAAAGTTTCACAGGGAACCATAAGGGAGTCGAACCTCTTCTGACTTACTAGTAGAAGGCTAAAGGAATTGGAAAAGACTATGAGGATGGATGAAGGAAGTTCATTAGAGGAAATCTCTTTACAGAAAGAGAAAAATGTTTAAATGACAAAAGTTGATGCCACAACACAAGTTTAAAAGGATGAATAATAAAATTGATCCAATGTTTCTCTCTACCTCAGTAAGTGCCAATCAATATGGCTGTGATCCTTACTAAGAGGTTTGAAGCTAAATAAGGTCAAGAGGCACCTTCCATGGAAGTGGATGGAGAAAAAGATTCAAAAGTAGATAATTTTTATATATTTGTCTTTGCCCTTAATATTGTACATAGGTTCAAAGAGTATACTAAACATATCACTAACCACAAAAATCCTTCGTTTATAAAGGCATTGATAAATGGAGTTATTATTAGTAAAGTCATATACTATAATCTAAAAATGGGGGCTTTTACCATGTAGTCAATAAATTCTTTAAGGAAATACATTTCGGAGGAATTACCTATACGTAATTGTTCTCTTTGGTTTCCTTTTCTAGTATCTTCATCTTAATAGAAACATACCTTTGGATATACAAATGTCTTCATCTTTGTACCAACTCCTCATAGCATATGGGTGTAGAAAAGGAAAGATTTATATCAAATTATTTCTATTCAAATAATCCTACCATATTGGGTATGAAGAGATGATGATTGGCAAACATATTACTAAAAAAATTATGATTCTCTCCTTAAACTGAGGCGACATCACTTTGATGTTATTGCCAGATCCGGTTTGGCAATGTCCTCACCGCCCTATCGCCACACAGAAATTCTCAAAGAACTTAACCCTCTTGTTGGTTATTAAATCCCCTGAAAACCCCATTGTTCAACATGTACTCATAATACATACCACAATAGAGTAAATGAGGTGTCTTTCGTAGCAGTGCCCTCAAATATCTCTTCAACCAAGACTTACTCTAGGAGTCCACTGAATTCCTCATCTACATTATCAAAGAGAAAATAATAACATTAATTACATCTCCATTTACCTCTAGAGAATGGCTTATAAGGATACATTACTTACCATATGTTGGTGGAGAAGATTTTAGCCCTAAGTTGATTGTGTTTTATGTTGTATATTGATGATTAGGTGCGACGTTAATGTTGTAGAAATCTCGGTGAGGCTCAATTATTACACATGTTCTTTTATTGAGTCAGAGATAAAAAAGAATAAAACATCTATTGTTAAGTTCTATTTTGGTGCAAGAAACCTTCCAAGATTATCTTATAAGATGGGTTCAATAATAGGAGTCCTCTCCGAGTATAAATATGATATCATTGTTTCCTATCTACCCATTTGATCAAGCTTCAACACTACTAATTTTTTTAATTTTAGTTTAATGTATTGCATTGTTAGTTTACTTTTAAATACTGAATTTTTAGATTTTAGTGTTACGTATGTGGTTTTTCTTAGGTAGTGTGTAATGAATGTAACTACGAATGAATTGTATCATGGGATATAAAATATAGGGTAATGCGACACCCCACCTATTCTAATCCCGGGTGATCAGTCCATTATTAAATTAAACAAAATCATCAATGGTTTCATTACTAGAATCAACGTCGAAACAAAATTATGTTACTAATACTGTACTGGCCTGGTGTCAAAATTTTAATCCTTTTATTAACATGCAAATATAAAATACTAAACCACATTCACCATTCCAGTAAACAACATAATATATGATCAAACAACTGACTAAATAAATATGACAGATTTAAACACTCGAGACTGAAGTCCACATACAATAGTCCATAATTAAAACCAAACCCAACAACTGAAGATAAAATAAAAGTGCAGTATCTCTGAAATAACCACTAACTAAAGATGAGCGACATGCCTGACTGAGATAACTGAATGATGAACATGAATTGATAAAAGTGGAAACGTCTACTACCGAGGTCCTACAATGTCCACAGGAGCTGCAGCACGTCAAATAAGAATGGACTCCTACGCTTGGCGTCCCTATGGCTGGACACCTAAAAGGTATTTTTTACAAAAATTAGATATGAAATGGGTTAGAGCCCAAGAACATTTGTATAATATTTGCAAGTATTTAAATTGCAATGAGAGAAGATATTGTATGCATGTTAACTTCACATACCCTCGCTTAAGATCCTCACCTTTCAACTATTGCCCAAGCCTAATATATTCTCCTAAACCAGCCTAGTTATGTTACCCCACCAAACGTGTTTGAACTAAGTCTCTCCCTGCCTAATGATACATTGTGCCCACCCGTACTGTCTATATAATACTTTACCAAATTTCCAATCCGTTTAACTAGTAAAAATTACCAAGTCTTATGTTTCCACATACTTAGTTAACTTTAGTTATCACTATTTATTTTATCTACTAATACACACACACTAGAATAAATTACATGTATATATGTATACACCACTCTTGTATTATATACGAATACGGCACCCATGGGTGGAGACCCGCGATGCGTGCATACTTTGCTATTGAGTCCTGCTACATCACGTACTAAGTTAAGGACCACCAGTTTGGAATCACTCTTGAACCATAAATTTATGATTCACTGTTGGAATGAATGCCCCAAAATTTTAAACTCTAATTTATGAGATGGTTCGAAGATATTCCAAATTAAAATGTCTTTTGAAATCTTAACAATGGTAAATTTCAAATTTTAATTACTTCAAAATTAAAATTAATTAAACAAATATTTCAACATAACTTAAACAAAATTAATTTCAATTTTAATTTTAAATTCAAATTAATTCAACTCAAGTCCAAAATATCCTAACAAAAAATTAATTCATGACTAAATACAAGCCAAATAAATTAAACACAAATTTTTCCAAATTAACTTTCTAAGTTGAATTAAATTAAACAAAAAATAGCCAGATATTAATTAGCACTAAATTAAACTATAATTGTGATTTAAATCAATTTTATCTTGATTAACCTAGCATGCATCGAAATGAATTTTGTTGCAAGATAAAATAAATCACAAACACACTACGTCGCGATGTACGAGGAAAACCCAAATGGAAAAAATCTTGGACGATCCGTTTTCTTGTTTGGAAGGCATGGACCTTTCTAACATATGACTAATCTAAAGCAAAGTCCCTGACACCAATTTATGGGGATAGATATACGTGGAATAAAAATTTCCAGCCCTTGAATCTTTTGTTAATCAAACAATAGAAAGCAGTAAAAGTAAAAGTAGGTTTGAAAAACAAACTTAATGTTTATAACAAAAAACCTTTGCGTATTTGATTGCAATCGGATGGGGGGGATTTTTTTTTATGATGATGTGATTTCTTCTTTTAGATCTCCAAAATCTTACTCATCCTTATGTAAATTGGATCTTCTAGGGTATGATCCATCTAAAGCTAGGTAGGTGTGTGGGCATCTTCTAAGAAGAAAAATCTTGCTTTTGATTAAGATACGATGGTATATCTCTTGGTTTTTTTTTAAAAATGTGAAAAGTATTTTGTCTCACCTTTCTTAAATCCTATTTATGAATACTTATGATGAAATCCCTTTCCCACACCTTTATATACAACTATAAACGATGATTTGGGGCTAAAATGGGCTAATTGAGAGTTTGGCCTTAACTACTTGGGTATTTGGACTACATTATGGACTCAAGATAAGTAATTAAATTAGATTCCAAATAAATACTTGAAAATCCAAGTTACAATTATTGTAAGTTATTTTTTTCTTCATTTATTCATATTTAATTACACTAAATAACTGCACTCCAATTTAATTGTCCCATAAATCAATTGCATATAATGAGGTCTTATTTTCAAAGTTGATAATTGTATATAATATTATTCCCCGTGTTAAGCCACCATATCCTATTGGTTAAATTAATTTGCTGTCAATTGACTTTAACCAATATCCAATCAATTTCTTTAATATCATATATAACTTATTTTGATACAATACAGGGTTATCAATAATCCACTGATTAGGTCTACTGGGGAAAACACATCTTATAAGTCTATCAAGGGATATCACAGTCCAAGGTATCCCTGGACAAGAATTCTTCCAAATTAATATCTTATATCTACTTACATAACTACCAGCCAATACGCGTGAATCATTTAATTCAATTTAAAATTGAATCACACCCATAGTAACCAAAGCAACAACCATATAAGCATTCCAATCATATAATTGTTGGAATTAATAATCCATTCACCCTTCGCAAATGGTATGAGATTGTTTATGTCTAATGAAGACAATCCTTAAGCTTAAATCTTATTGGTGGACATGTTCAATACATCATTGGAATGTATCAATCACAATTCTCTTTTGAACTATCACATAAGTTCTCGAACCATCATACAGGTTCTCGTAAATTGATATAAAATATTAGAATTGAATTTCAACCATTCTGATGGGATCTCAACTCCCTATCTAGGTTGTGAATTTTTTAACAGTCCTAAAATTAAAATTCCAACCACCTTGTGATAAACACGAATCCGACTCACTAGAATTGTTAGTAAGATTTATTGACTGACACTTAGATGAAATAAAATATTTAAATAAATATAAATCATTCACAAAAACTTGATTCACATTTCAAAAATTATTGGTTTACCTCATTATCCATGATTTATTATTGGTTATCACATATTATTTTTCATTTCCTATCTTTTCATAACTTATTTTTAAAATATCATATATCTTTCACCTAGGGAATATTGTGATATTTTGTTTCCATGCAATCTATCATATGTCCATTAGCTATGTTGTAATTATACCATTGTTTGAGTATACCATGTCAAAAGGAAGGAGAAAACCTTCTACGATAGGGGAGATTTATGTATCATTGTGTTGTTATTAGTAATAAATTTTGGAGGAGACTCTTGATTAGGAGGGAATAATAATGTTTGATTATGTGTTGAAGCATAAACACATGTTGATTCTATATTGATATGATTTGGAGGGAGTTATATGGTTCGCATTGATTATGTCTTATTTCCCTCCTTATATTCATATTGATAGTTTTTTGGAGTATTCATGAGTGTCACACCCCGCTTATAATAATAACGGGTGGTCAGCCCTATACTAAGATAAAACAGGAATCTCAAGTGGATAATTCTCAGCATCAACTACTAAATCTAAATAAAACATAACTAACCGCCCAAATAATAAAATAAATAGATGCTGTCATTCCAAAAATCATATAAGAAACTACAAACCAACATTTAGTACGACTACAAAATACGATAATATGTACTCATGTACAACAAAAGAAATACCCGAATATGTTGTCGGGTCACAGAAAATACAACATCTAGCGATAAAAAGATAAAATAGCTAAGAATAAACAACCCTTGGGTATACACCAGATACACAAAAATGGATCCTACACTAGATTTACAAAAATATGAAGCAGGTACAATAAAATACTGTAACATTCATTATCTGCTACAACTCCAAGGACTCTGAATAGAAGAGGCATCAATGGCGTCCTTGCAGAGGGACACCTATAATATATTACAATATATGTATAACAAGAGAAATGATATCAACAGGTCAAAGATCGGGGATTGAAAATAATTTTAGTAAGTGAATTGAAATTTATATTAATTATGAATGCACAAATTTCATAATTAAAGTGGTTTCCACTCTCTTGGGACTTAACCTCACCCCTCAACTATAGAGCGCACCTAAACGTAAGCCTATGAACATGAATTTAGCCACCCAATACATTCTAGGGGTAATTCATCTTAAATCTACACATAATCCTCACTCGCTTAAACCATTATATCTAAAATATAACCATAACTCTACTTCTCCTATCGTCTCCGAAGTTTATGCCAAAACTATTACCTTAATATAACTCAATTATATTTATCGGTTTCTAATTATTAACTTTCTCAAGTTATTAGCATAAGATATTACACATCATCATTAATGCTAGAAATATTTTCCCACTATTACAAAAAACCAAAGAACTAAGGACCAAACATCTCCCCATACCCAACATTGCGCTAAGTTTCGTGCATGGGACGTCTCACAAAGTGAAATCCAAATAAGGAACCACCCGATACACTACTACCTAACACTATCAGTCGTGAAAATCCGTTAGTCCCTTAGTCCATAGTACGCTCCCCTTACTTCCAGTCTATCGGCATAAGAGTATACTCATCCACTCTTCATGCTACTAAAAGACAAAACATAATACATATCTTATAAGTATGCTAACCCAGTGCACTATAACTTCCTCTAATTATATTTATAAGATATCACACATTATCTTTACCATTAGTATAATATTACACTCCTATTATATCAAAATTTCCATACCAAAACCAGCACATATACATATCACACATAATATATGTACACTAATAGACACTATAATGCTATCATCTTTCAAGGAATCGCTCACATGTCCTTTGGTTACCAATGGTCAGACTAGCTCACACCAACTTGGTTAAAACCTAATCGCAACGAATGGTAAGAGTCCATAGTTCCTAACCTGAGAGCAAGACGAATCATACCCATGACGTCTTACCCCTACCTCATGCACAGTAAAATATTGGATGCTATGACCTGAGGAATATACTCTCCCTGCTCCTTAAGCCAGGGGGATTCACCCACATAGTGCAACTTCCCATGATAGCACTAAAGGGGTATGCATCACATAATATATATCATACACCACACACACACACACACACACACACACACACACACATACACACACACACACACACATATATATATATATATATATATATACACACACATGCACATCATATATACAAACCATCACACAAGGTATATACATTCACGCGATATGTATATATACGCACATACCATCTCATGTCCGCATGTATGAAAGTAATGAATCTGGCTATATGTATATAACTCTCATATACTAACCAATATACTCTCGCATACCATCCCTATTCGTTTTATCATTCAATCCTTCACTTGAAACTTAATAATACATCACACTTACTATATGAATAGTAACCCAATTTAAATACATAAGGACACACCATATTCTTATCTCATCAAATCCATATTCGATGTTAAGTAAATTCCTACTAAGAGAATTTACGAAAGGATTCGGTATGGTAAACTTCCAAATATACCTCCACAATAGCCTCGATGTAACTCCACCATTGTATCATGACATTTACCCAACATTTATCACAAAAACATATTTATCTTATCGTATTAAAGGGTTTCCAAGTCCTAAACCCAATTAGAAAGGAGTGACCCCAAAATTTCAAACTGCAGGGACCGGACCGAACCGAAGGTCCCCAAAAGCGAACCGTTCTGATTCCTTAAAATCAATAGAAAAATTTTGATGGCCAGACTAGACCGATGACCTCTAAAAATGAACTAGTCCGGCATGCTCAGATTTTTTTCCTACGATCTTGTTCTACCTCTTAAATGAAACCCCTTTTTCTACCAACTTTTAACACCGTAGATCACCCAAAATACGAATTCAACCATGATTTCTCCCATCAAAACCAATATATATATATATATCACCCTAACCATTTTCATCATCAAACCCATAAATATAACTAAATGAAAGATTTACTCATCAAATTCTAGGGTTTAACTATTAAAGCTCAAAATCAACTAAATCACCAGTAAAATTATAAAATAACTCTCACACACAATTATTTAGCAAGTTTAATCACTTGCCTCAAAGTTCTATAGGTTGAGTCTTCCTCGAATGCGCGTATTTGAGCCAAAAATCTCCAAAGCTCCAAGTTTTCTCCTCTTTTCATCTCTTCCTATTCTTCCATTGCTTTCTCTCTCTCTCTCTCTTTATAGGGTTTTCTCACAATGAGATTAGCCTAACTCTTCCAAGCCTAAATAACCCTTATCTATAATAACTCCCAACTTTAAATGATAATACACACTTAAAATGACTCGTTTACTCATATTCGGGTCAAACTAGAACAAAATACTCCGAAACCTAAATTAAACCCCCGAACAGTCATTTTTTACTTTCTCGAGCCATCCCAGATCAACCGTATACTCTAAATTTTTATCCTAGGCTCCTAATAAAATAAATTTATTTCACCACAAAAATTACATTCCTATGTCCTTGAACACACGGGGTGTTACAATGAGCAAGTGGAGTTACTTCCCATACTGTCATACACAAGTGATCTCTCTGTGTTGTTCACATTGCGTAGATATTGACTTGGATTTCAAACTCATGTCAAATTTAGACTCAACTTTGATTTATGTTTGTCAATCTTTTGATTCTCATAGTAGTGTGTCAAGTTACACTCATTATCAACTAATGTGTTTTTTTATCATATTCATAATTAAGATGTTTATAGATTTTTGTGTTTTTAGACAGAAAAACAAAACGGAGGAGATTGAAAATATAATGTATTACATTTATATATAGTTGTCTTATTCACATGTCAAAACATTTGAATCCTAAAATTCCAAGAATATGACTTGATATTATTGTAGATATGTTATGTAGATCACTGATTTGATTCCCACATATTTGCGATGCACATCTTTCGACATCAATCAAATTTAATGCGTGTACGAACCTTACAACGTGGTTTTAAGATTATATCATTTAGGGTTTTTTGGACATTTATGGATTTAGACACACATGCGATGTTTCTATGCTAAAAAGGTTTTTAGGACTCACTAGAGAAATTGAAAAGGCTTAGTGGTGTGAAAGATTGAAATTAAGGGAAATGTTATATGCTATTAAAACCCTAACTTGTTTTGAACTATGTTCTCTGGACAATCGTTTTCACGGTCCAACTTCACAACCATCATCATGCTTGAGCCTGATTTGGATATTTTATGTTCTAGTAAAAACCTTTCCCAGAGAGAATTTTCTTTCATGCCCACAACGCAATCACTATTTTAAAATTTTCTTCGAATAACAGATGTTTCGCTCAGTTTTAAAAGACATCATATAAATGAAAATAAGATATATAATCTGTGAGATATTTTGAATTTGAGAACTTATAATTTAAGTTATCTTTTCTATGTCACATGTTCATATCATTTTAAGTGCTATGCAAGATATATACCCGATTATATCTTAGGAGGAATCTTACAATAGTAAATTTCATTGAAAATAACAATATCATTGATTCAAAGATATTTATACATCAAAATTTAAGATCTAGGTTGGATTTCTCATGTGATCTAATAAAATTGAGTGGATTATTAATGAATTTGTTCATGATGCAATAGCTAGGAGGAGAATTTGACTTTCTCATTTTTTTGATGCAGCTTAGCGAAGATCTCTTATTTTGAAATAAGAGAGAGTTGATATGTGCATAAGTAACTACTTCTAAGGGAATTAGTAAGACGTACTTTCCTTCATCTTGTAATGATACTTTTTAACAAGAATAATAGATAGGAATGTATCGAGTTTCTTTTCCCATGGAGGAGTTTTTTCTAATAGATACGGCATTTTATAATTGATTGTGTTTTGATCTATCAGATAATATATCTCACAAACTTCACACACTTATATCTAAGGTTGATTTATATGAATTTACTGAAATTGGACTTTAAGTATTTAAATCTAGTTAATCTTACTAATTAACGCATATCGACTCCTATATGTGTTTATTGGATTTTAAATTGATTTAAATTTCATAGAGCATGTTCAATATAAGTTGTCTTCTGAAGTGTATTTTCAAATCCAAGGTGTTAGATTTTGAATTGTCCTAGAAGTTTTTATTAACGCAATTGACTCCCCCCCCCCCCCCCCCCCCCCCCCCCCAACAGGATTATTCTTGTGTTTCACTCAAATCAACGTTGTATAAGAAAACAATCCATACTAAAGTAAGAAATATTCTTGAGTTTTCCCCTTTGGTTGAGATTCATATGGATATAATTTTGAAACTTTTACTAACTCTAATAGGTGGGTCTCTAATTTTACTCAACATAAAGAAAAAATTGAAGAGCATCAAATATCGCATGAACATCTCTAGAATAGATTAGTTTATTAGTTTTTATCTTGATTCAAATAACATTCTCAAATACTTGATACTTTCTTAGAAAAGCAAAACATTAAAAGGGCTTCAATTGAGAGAAGAATATAGGATTTGTCTGCAAGATCCTTGAGGTAAAGATCCTTTGTCTTTCTAGATTTTACAAACATTCCACAAGAAGGGTTTTATCAACTTATATGGGACGCTTCTCATAACCTTTCGATTTACTCACTTTCTCTTGACAATTTAACTCATTTAAATATTCTTTAATGTTTTGAGAAAACCCAAGATTGACTAAATATTTGTTGAGCTACCATTTAAAATCTAGAAAATAAAAGAGTAAAAATTAAGATTGAATTCTATTAAATAGTTACCTCTACGGTTTTAAAAGGATAATGTTAACTTTTTGTTTAATAGCATTACTCTTTAGAAATTCTACAATATATAAGAAAATTAGTCGTGCCAATCCTTTTAATTTTACAATCTACCCAAATAATATGGAAAATTAATATAAATAGTTAACACTTTGGTACCAAAAAAATATAGTATTCTTCTTTAAAGAACCCATTTTTATTCTTTTTCCTAACTGTATATTACTAACTAATTTTATACAATCCCATATCACATGGACTGCCCTTGGGGGAGTGGGAACTCCCAGATGAATATGACCCAAAAATACACCTGAAGAATTCTTTATTAGCTACCAAAATAATTAGTACTCATTTTTTGAGAACCTACACACTAAAAGTCTACAAACCATTACTAGAAACCTTTAATTTTTCTTTAAAAAATCCTTCCATCATTTAATATTTTATAACCATTTAGGGTTAGCAAAAAAAAACATGTTAATTTAAATTTTTGAAAGAAATAACACATTCCTTATTTTTGTTACCATGCCTTTGTGGGGGGATTTTATAGTCCATCATGATGTTTTAAATGTGTAAGATGTCAGTAGCATGCCACGATGAAGTGGATATCTTCTACCCTTATTGACTCATCATAAACTTCAAATGTCAATAAGATGCCTCAAATGGGGGGAGGAATTACACTTCCCATCTTAGTGTGTTACAAAAAACATTATGCAACAAATAAATGATGTATAAATTCATATTTTGAATCGAAATAAATATCAATAAAAATGTAATAATTAATTTTTTCGTTTTTCTTTTATAATTTCGTAATAATAATCCCAATTTAAATGTAATATCGATGAGCAACTTGTCAAAATGTTATAAATGATTAGGTAAATAAAATTCCAGATATCCAATATAAAGGGACCACTAAATTAATTAATAATAACTCGTAAATAAAAATGAATGGTAACACAAGTAATATGAGTCCAGGAAAATAAGGAAATAATATCGAAAATGACAAAAAAAAGGGTATCCCTCTATCATGGCTATAATAGCCCATATTTTTGGAACTAGATTTAATTATTTAAATTGATTAATTAATTAAATCAATTATTTTATCTAGATTTTGAGTTAATCAATAAAATATTTAATCTATAATAAAAATTGGATTTATTTAGGTTAATTAAATTACTTTTTGGTACATTTAATTAATAATGATGTAATATGAGATTTTGGTAAAAATACAAAGGCTGTTTAAGACTTTTGCATTTTCTTGGACTCCAAGTTTTAAATTATTAAAACTTAGTCACAAGTGGAAGTTAGCTCTTATTTTACAGTTGTGATTTAGTTGGATTTTTAAAAAATAATTCAATATATGCAAGGAAAAGGAACAATAAGGAGGATGCACGGAGAGAGAGAGAGAGAGAGAGAGAGAGAGAGAGAGAGAGAGAGAGAGATGGTTGAATGTTTTAATATTGTAGGAGGGTACTTTAGATTATATATGGAGGCGTAACCCCTATTGAGTATGGTAATGACAAGTTAATTGGCCAAAGCTTTGGATTAATGATGGAACACATAAACATGAACCCAATGAAGATAGACTCAGCTTAAACTCACAAAGCTCTCGTGTCTAACTCAGGAAATAGTAATGAACTATAGAAGTAACCTAGCTAGAGGGAGAGATAAGTAAGCACCCTAGATACACCTTGGTAGGCAGGTAAAACCACACCAGATACCCTCAGGAATCTCTGTCGAATATTGAAAGCTTTATAATAAATGACAATGGTGAGTGAGTAAACTCTCTGGTTTGCAATAACTCTCTCTGGTGTGTATTCTCTCTCGCAATAACTTCTGAACTCTCCAAAAGTCCCCCCCTTCCTCAAAGGTGGTTGGGGTCCTTAAATAGCCCCCCACACCACCCCCGAGGCAACTCATGTAATACCCGTACTTTTGGCTATATTTATTTTTGGGATTAATTAATTAAATGCGTATTAATTGGAAATTAATCCGGGTTATAAATACTAACGAGATGCGAGTTGGTATTTGATTATGTGCATACATGTTTTGATATATGTATTTGGTATTATAAAAGTTGTCGCGATATTTATATACGGCATTTTAGAAATTTTGTTGAGACGCGTGGGACCGCCGCGTCACGGTGTAATATTTTGATTATAAAAAGTGAATTTAAAAATCTATAAATCGTATGGTTGTTTTGAGTGCGCCAGCGCGTCCAGAAGGGTCGAGATAGTCAGAAAACACTAGCCGGGGGTGTAGTTTGGATTCCGGGGTATTTTTAGGCCATACCGGCATCATAAAGGGTATTTTGGTAATTTTACTTTTTGAGGAATTAAAAGTGACGAAAATTGGGAGTTTTAATCTGATGTGGATTTAACCCACTAAGCCCATTAACCAAACCATATTAACCTAGAAGGCTACGTAGGTTATTAGAAGAGTTTTCTAATTTTCCCAAAGAAAACCCTAGCCACCTTAAGCCACCATTGGAGGAAAAGCTTGGAGAGAGGAAAATCTGCAGAAATCTTCATCAAACCAACACCTAAATCAGAAATCCAATCAAGGCAAGTGTTTATATCATATTTAAATTCGTAGAATGTTTCTTCCATGTTAGAAAATTGATGAATTATAACTGTTCTTGAGAGATAATGAAAACCCATGTAGTTTGGAGCTTAGAACTTGAAAATATTGAGGAGAATTGCATGTAGAATGATAGGTACATAATTATTCTCATGATATCTGTGATAGGAAGGAATTAAAACGGATTTATGGTGAGTTAATTCATGATTCAAAAGTTAGGGTTCATGTTCTTGAAATAATTGGGGAAAAAGTGTAGAGATTTATATTTTGATTTATGCTAAAGAGATTTAATCCTTGAAAACATGTTAGGAGTTGACTTGAATATGTTTAGGATGAATTAGAGACCCTAAAACGTTGTTGGGATGAACTTTGGAAGAGATTAGGAAGGATAAAAATGGATAAAAACGAGATGGGGAAAATTCTGGGCCGAAACTGGTCCCTCGTTAGAAGACCTTCCCAGGTCGTTTGAACGAGCTCGTTCGAACGAGCTTCTAACGAGTTGACCAGTCGCTTCTAACGAAAAGGAGTTTCGTTCGATATCTCGTTCGAACGAGATATCGTTAGAAGGTACAGTTCGTTCGAACGAATTGGAATCTCGTTCGAACAGCCTCGTTCGAACGAGACTTCTAACGAGTTGACAGAGGGATCTCGTTCGAACGAGACTTCTAAGCTAGTTGGATCTGTGCTGCAGTGGTGGGAGTCTATTACCACCATGGAGGAGAGGGATACTCTCACGATTCAGGAGTTCTGGGTGCGGTTCGATCGCAAGTACTTTCCGTCAGCTGTTCATACGGAAATGAGGAGGAGATTGATGAGTCTGAAGCAGGAGGGCAAGACTGTGGCCGAGTATGAGGCTGAGTTCACGAATCTGTTGAATATCGTTCCAGATGAGATACCAACAGAGAAGAAGAAGATTGAGAAGTTCACGGACGGGTTGACTTGGATGATCCGTCAGCATCTGCTAGGGAACCTATCGTTGGCCACCTATTGTGATGTGGTTAACGCTACATTGTTACACTGCCATGACCACCGTTTTCATATGGCCGAGGGCAAGAGGTCGGGGGAGTCTAGCCATCAGGGCAGGACTGGAGGACATGGTGCCAGCGGGGCACAATCTGGTCAGGGGCAGAGACAGAATAAGCAGGGCTCCCAGCAGGGGGATAATAAAAGGTTCCGGTCAGGGAACTACAGGCAGGGACAGGGAGGTTTTCGTCAGGGCCATCAGGGTCCAAACGGCCATCAGGGCCAACAGGGGTAAAATGGGCAGCAGTTTCACCAGGGCCAGCAGGGCCAAGGGAGGAACGGTAACGGCCACCAGGGCCGGGGACAGCAGGGACAGAGAGGAGGGAACTTCCCAGGGAAGTGCTTTGTTTGTGGCAAGACTGGCCATAAGCGACAGGATTGTCCTGATAGGGGCAGGGCCCCACAGCAGCAGCAGCAGGGTGCTCGCCAGGAGCCACAGATGCCTATGTTTCCCGCCGCTCTTCCCGCACCGCCACAGATGGCAGCATTGCCACCCATTCGAGCAGTCCCAGTTCAGCAGGGGCAGCTACAGTATGGACGTGTCTACAACGTCCACCAGGCTGCAGTTCCACAGGCACCGCCCGCGATCGAGGGTACGTTTCCTATCCATGGCACTATGGGTCGGGTATTATTTGATACGGGTGCTACACACTATTTTATAGCTTCACACTTCGCGAAAGCTTTAGGATTGTTAGCTACGGCAGAGAGCACAGTGACATGTGTCGACTCACCATTGGGGAGTGGGTCACTTATTTTCTTTATATGCCGGGGAGTGGGGGTAGAGATTGGTGGTTTGGTATTACCTGCAGACATGTTAGTGTTAGATATGCATGTTCACGATGTGATTATTGGGATGGATTGGCTCGTAGCTTATAGGGCCATGATTGATTGCTTCAGCGGGAGCATTGTTTTGCCATTCCGGGGCAAGAGATGTTTGTAGTGGCGATGCCTCGCCCAGAGGGAGGATCGACCGCTCATCTGTATTACATTGAGGAGGATACCTCTAAGGAGGTAGTGATTCCTTTAGATTCTATCCCAGTAGTCAGGGAGTATTCAGATGTGTTTCAGGAGATACCAGGCTTACCCCCCAGTCGAGAGATAGACTTTGTTATAGATTAGCTACCAGGTACGAGACCTATAGCACGCGCACCGTACCGTATGGCTCCAGCTGAGATGAGGGAGTTACGGGATCAGATAGAGCAGCTATTAGGTCAGGGCTTTATTCGCAGGAGTACCTCACCTTGGGGCGCTCCAGATTTGTTTGTGAAGAAGAGGGACGGTTCACTGAGGTTGTGTGTGGACTACCGAGAGTTGAATAAGGTCACGATACGGAATAAGTATCCGTTACCTCGAATCGATGACTTATTCGACCAGTTGAGAGGAGCTTCTTTCTTCTCGAAGATTGATTTGAGATCAGGATACCATCAGTTGCGTATCAGGGAGGAGGATGTCTCGAAGACTACATTCTTGTCGAGATATGGTTCTTATGAGTTTCGGGTTATGCCTTTTGGCTTGACCAACGCTCCAGCAGTGTTTATGGACTTGATGAACAGAGTGTTCAGGGATTTCCTAGACCAGTTTGTCATTGTCTTCATTGATGATATTCTGGTTTACTCCCAGATAGAGGAGGAGCACGCCGAGCATTTGAGGCAGGTTTTACAGACACTTCGTCAGAACGAGTTGTATGCAAAATATGAGAAGTGCGGGTTTTGGCTAAAGGAAGTCCAGTTTTTGGGACACATCATTTCCGACCGCGGAATATCTGTTGATCCGGGGAAACTATCAGCGGTGAGGGAGTGGGGACAGCCCACGACACCGACTGAGATTCGTAGTTTCTTGGGTCTAGCAGGATACTACAGGAGGTTTATTCGGGGCTTCTCAGAGATAGCCGATCCTTTGACACATCTGACTCGTAAGGGTGTGCCATACCTCTGGAGTGATGCTTGTCAGTTGGCATTCGATGAATTGAAGGACAAATTAACCTCAGCACCTGTGTTAGCATTGCCGAGACCGGGAGTTGAGTATTTGGTTTACACCGATGCGTCTTTTCAAGGACTGGGAGGTGTATTACAACAGGAGAGACAGGCCATAGCTTATGCTTCCCGTAAGCTTAAGCCTCACGAGAAGAATTACCCCACGCACGATTTGGAGTTGTCAGCAGTGGTATTTGCCCTACAGATTTGGAGGCACTATCTTTTGGGGGAGAAGTTCCAACTGTTCACGGACCACAAGTCCCTACAGTACCCGTTCACGCAGAAGGAATTGAATATGCGGCAGCGTAGGTGGCTTGAGTTTGTGAAGGACTACCAGTTCGACATCCAGTACCACCCGGGAAAGGCTAACGTGGTAGCAGACGCGTTGAGCCGTAGGCCAGCAGATGAGGTGGCAGAGGTGTGGAAGGCTAAGTGGAAGGAATTGGGACACCAGGATGCAGTGGCCCGATCTTTCATGTCTGTGATGACCGTTACACCGCAGATTGTCACGAAGGTAGTACGGGAACAGGCCAATGACTCGTTCTGTCAGGAGCAGATAATTCGATTACTAGCAGAGGGAGCCGAGTCCTATACCGTTAACTCAGACGGGGGATTACACTTCAATGGGAGATTGGTAGTTCCGGAAGAAGAGGAATTACGACACGATGTGATGGCAGAGTCGCACGGCTCACGGTGCATCTCGGAGGGGACAAAATGTACCAAGACATGAGACGCCAGTATTGGTGGAGCGGTATGAAGAGAGATATCGCTGAGTTTGTTTCGAAATGCGCCACTTGTCAACTTGTAAAAGTGGATCATCAGAAACCGGCAGGATTGCTACAGCCATTGGAGGTCCCGGTGTGGATGTGGGAGAGCATATCCATGGACTTTATTACGGGGTTGCCTACGTCGCAGAGGGGTCACGACTCCGTTTGGGTAATTGTGGACAGGTTGTCCAAGGTCGCTCACTTTTTACCCGTAAGGACTGACTACACTACGGGACAGTATGCCCAGCTCTTCATTTCGGAGATTGTGAGACTTCACGGTGTGCCCCTAAATATCGTGTCTGACAGAGACAAGATATTTGTTTCGAGGTTTTGGGAGAGTTTCCAGGAGGCAATGAGCACGGAGTTGCGGTTGAGTACAGCTTATCATCCGCAGACCGATGGGAAGACAGAGCGCACGAATCAAATGTTAGAGGACATGCTACGCATGTGCATTATTGACTTCGGGGGTGGATGGGAGCAGTACCTTCCACTGGTGGAGTTTGCTTACAACAACTCCTATCAGTTCACGATTGGCATGGCTCCGTTTGAGGCGTTGTACGGTAGGCCTTGTCGTTCCCCAGCATGTTGGTTAGAGGTGGGGGACAACAAACTACTTGGGCCGGAGGTGATTCGGGATACTTCGGCAAGGATTGAGTTGATTCGGAGTCGCATTCGGGTAGCTCAAGACAGGCAGAAGAGTTATGCTGATGCGAAGAGATTTTTTAGGGAATTCCAAGTAGGGGACCAGGTTTTGCTCAGAGTATCTCCTATGAAGGGGATTATGCATTTCGGGAAGAAAGGGAAGTTGGCACCGAGGTATGTGGGGTCGTTTCCTATTATTGAGCGGATCGGACCGGTTGCTTATAAACTTGGGTTACCAGAGCATTTGCATCGGATTCACGATGTGTTCCATATTTCCTCGCTGAGGAAATACCTTAGAGATAATCTGGCTCATTCTCACATTGTTGTGGAGGACATCGATCTCCAGCCAGATAGCTCCTACGAGGAGGGGCCGATTGCTATTTTGGACCGAAGCGAGAGGAAACTGCGGTCAAAGATAGTTCCATTAGTGCGTGTTCAGGGGCGACATCACAATGTCGAGGAGTCCACATGGGAGCGCGAGGATGAGATGCGCGAATGTTATCCAGAGCTGTTTTTAGCAGGTACTTTCTAGTTTCGAATTTCGGGACAAAATTCAGTTATTAGGGGGGAAGTATGTAATACCCCGTACTTTTGGCTATATTTATTTTTGGGATTAATTAATTAAATGCGTATTAATTGGAAATTAATCCGGGTTATAAATACTAACGAGATGCGAGTTGGTATTTGATTATGTGCATACATGTTTTGATATATGTATTTGGTATTATAAAAGTTGTCGCGAGATTTATATACGGCATTTTAGAAATTTTGTTGAGACGCGTGGGACCGCCGCGTCACGGTGTAATATTTTGATTATAAAAAGTGAATTTAAAAATCTATAAACCGTATGGTCATTTTGAGTGCGCCAGCGCGTCCGGAAGGGTCGAGATAGTCAGAAAACACTAGCTGGGGTGTAGTTTGGATTCCGGGGTATTTTTAGGCCATACCGGCATCATAAAGGGTATTTTGGTAATTTTACTTTTTGAGGAATTAAAAGTGACGAAAATTGGGAGTTTTAATCTGATGTGGATTTAACCCACTAAGCCCATTAACCAAACCATATTAACCTAGAAGGCTACGTAGGTTATTAGAAGAGTTTTCTAATTTTCCCAAAGAAAACCCTAGCCACCTTAAGCCACCATTGGAGGAAAAGCTTGGAGAGAGGAAAATCTGCAGAAATCTTCATCAAACCAACACCTAAATCAGAAATCCAATCAAGGCAAGTGTTTATATCATATTTAAATTCGTAGAATGTTTCTTCCATGTTAGAAAATTGATGAATTATAACTGTTCTTGAGAGATAATGAAAACCCATGTAGTTTGGAGCTTAGAACTTGAAAATATTGAGGAGAATTGCATGTAGAATGATAGGTAGATAATTATTCTCATGATATCTGTGATAGGAAGGAATTAAAATGGATTTATGGTGAGTTAATTCATGATTCAAAAGTTAGCGTTCATGTTCTTGAAATAATTGGGGAAAAAGTGTAGAGATTTATATTTTGATTTATGCTAAAGAGATTTAATCCTTGAAAACATGTTAGGAGTTGACTTGAATATGTTTAGGATGAATTAGAGACCCTAAAACGTTGTTGGGATGAACTTTGGAAGAGATTAGGAAGGATAAAAATGGATAAAAACGAGATGGGGAAAATTCTGGGCCGAAACTGGTCCCTCGTTAGAAGACCTTCCCAGGTCGTTCGAACGAGCTCGATCGAACGAGCTTCTAACGCGTTGACCAGTCGCTTCTAACGAAAAGGAGTTTCGTTCGATATCTCGTTCGAACGAGATATCGTTAGAAGGTACAGTTCGTTCGAACGAACTGGAATCTCGTTCGAACAACCTCGTTCGAACAAGACTTCTAACGAGTTGACAAAGGGATCTCGTTCGAACAGTCTCGTTCGAACGAGACTTCTAACGAGTTGACAGTTTGGTCCTTTTTGGACTGTTTTGATTTTTGGAGTCCCGTAAACTTGTTCGAGGATATAGACAACCTTCCTTTGATGATGTAAGGATATATTTGGGACTTTTGGGTTATTTCGAGGAGTAAATTTATATACGAGAGATATAATTCAATGGACGGTTTGGGTTGAGACGTGAGTGTCTACTACGACGTGTGAATGATTATGGCGCGTATGATGATAAACCGGAATAGTATAAATTGCGATAATTATAAGTTAGTACGAGAATGCGATATGTACTACGATTAAACTACGGGATTACTAAGATGTGTGTTTACTTAGTATTGGTATATGATTTGTGTGTATGACATACCTACCATACTTGCTATCACGGGAGGTTTGCGTTCGCTTAGGGCCCTCTAATCCTTGTGTTGCTCGGATTTAGACTGGTTACCTTGATGAACATAGGTCATAGAAAGACTTATTGGGATATTAATAAGTCCGTTGATCGTAGGAGTGTAGGTATGTGCGTGACCTATGTGATGTGACTGTGTTCGCCTCCATTGTTTGTGATGTTGTTATCTGTGAACTATTCTTGAGAGATTTGGAATATGTAATCCTTATGTACGTGATGTACCGGGATGGATAGCAGAGTATGTGTGCACCACAGCTTAGTTCTCGGGGTGCTTATATTGTATATTTATGATGTGAATAATATACACTTAATTATTGGGAACCTTCATGTTAATGTTGTGAATATAATTACGGTATTGCTTCGAGAAATATAACGGGTTAACTGATAGTGATATATATATTGCATATTGAGCATCTGAGTTTACGATAAACCCTACTTAATTACGAGCGTTATAATGTTAATAGAACCGAGTAAAATGGGTAGGACCTATGATAGTCTAGCTAGAGATGATGTCACCTAGCTAGTGGTTTGCGTCGTTATAGATGGGTACTTACGTTAGGAGTGCACAGTTAGACGAGAGGTGAGAATATCATGTGAGTGCACGTCCTAACATGTACTTTGCATTTAATGTTTTAAATGTTTTTAAAGCACTTGCAGGTTTTTAAAATAACTCCACATTCGGGCTCTGACCCGTTTGCTTTTCAAATCTTTTTCTTGTAAAACTATTTTAGGTGCCCAGCCACAAGGACACCAAGCATAGGATACTCATTCAGGTGACGAGCTGTAGCTGTTTGTGGAAGCTACAGGGATTTGCTTGTAGACGCTTCTATCTTTTGGATTCCAGAGTCACTATCTATCAGTTGTAGGGCATGTTTCCCATTTCTATCAGAGCATCTTTTACATTTCAGTTTTCAGACTTTAGCATGTACTGTTTTAGTATTCAGTTTAATTGTTTCAGTTGTGGGATTGTGGTGAGGAGTTTTTCCTCCAGACTTTATTTACGTTATGTGATGATCATTCTATTTACTTAAGTATGGTGAATGGTGTATTTACTCTTTATTACACTTGTTGCATGTTAACCAGACTTTAATTAAAATTTGGCAACTTACTTTTTAAATACTAGGTGGTTAGTAATAATAAAATGTTTTCGACAGTGATGCTGTTAACTGAGCCAACTTGACATTTTGAATTAATTTTATAAAGGAGTAGCTACCCGGTATTTAATTATTCGGGGTGTCACAGGTGGTATCAGAGCATCAGGTTCTAGTGTCCTTTAGGATCTGACGGCTTATTATGTTTCCGCTACGTTTCTTTGATATAGAGCCCTATATTTTAGGACTGTTGTACTCTTTTGTGTATGCTACGTTCTTCAGCTATTTTAAGTTTATAACTGCGAACTTATAAACTTTATTCATATTTCAGATGCCTCCACGACGTGCACGACGAGTTCCCAGGGATGCAACGCCCGAACCCCAGCCCGCTCCAGTTCAGGGCATGATGAACGCCGCTGAGGTTGCAGCTATAGTAGCCCAAGCGGTAAATGCCACCATTGCCGTTGTTCAGCAGGCACCACCACAGGCGCCGGTTGCCGCGCCAGTGCAGGTTAATGCATTCCCGTCTGCTTGGGAGCGTGTACGTGACGCTTTTCAGAAAGCGCATCCGCCAGAGTTTGCAGGTAGCTCAGATGTAGTAGTCTCGAGCCAGTGGAAGAAGGATATGCAGAGGCACTTAAGAATGTATGAGTGCACGGATGTTCAGAAGAAGGTGCTAGCTACTTTCAAGCTAGTTGGATCTGTGCTGCAGTGGTGGGAGTCTATTACCACCATGGAGGAGAGGGATACTCTCACGATTCAGGAGTTCTGGGTGCGGTTCGACCGCAAGTACTTTCCGTCAGCTGTTCATACGGAAATGAGGAGGAGATTGATGAGTCTGAAGCAGGAGGGAAAGATTGTGGCCGAGTATGAGGCCGAGTTCACGAATCTGTTGAATATCGTTCCAGATGAGATACCAACAGAGAAGAAGAAGATTGAGAAGTTCACAGACGGGTTGACTTGGAGGATCCGTCAGCATCTGCTAGGAAACCTATCGTTGGCCACCTATTCTGATGTGGTTAACGCTACATTGTTACACTGCCATGACCACCGTTTTCATATGGCCGAGGGAAAGAAGTCGGGGGAGTCTAGCCATCAGGGCAGGACTGGAGGACATGGTGCCAGCGGGGCACAATCTGGTCAGGGGCAGAGACAGAATGAGCAGGGCTCCCAGCAGGGGGATAATAAGAGGTTCCGGTCAGGGAACTACAGGCAGGGACAGGGAGGTTTTCGTCAGGGCCATCAGGGTCCAAACGGCCATCAGGGCCAACAGGGGCAGAATGGGCAGCAGTTTCACCAGGGCCAGCAGGGCCAAGGGAGGAACGGTAACGGCCACCACGGCCGGGGACAGCAGGGACAGAGAGGAGGGAACTTCCCAGGGAAGTGCTTTGTTTGTGGCAAGACTGGCCATAAGCGACAGGATTGTCCTGATAGGGGCAGGGCCCCACAGCAGCAGCAGCAAGGTGCTCGCCAGGAGCCACAGAGGCCTATGTTTCCCGCCGCTCTTCCCGCACCGCCACAGATGGCAGCATTGCCACCCATTCCAGCAGTCCCAGTTCAGCATGGACGTGTCTACAACGTCCACCAGGCTGCAGTTCCACAGGCACCGCCCGCGATCGAGGGTACGTTTCCTATCCATGGCACTATGGGTCGGGTATTATTTGATACGGGTGCTACACACTATTTTATAGCTTCACACTTCGCGAAAGCTTTAGGATTGTTAGCTACGGCAGAGAGCACAGTGACGTGTGTCGACTCACCATTGGGGAGTGGGCCACTTATTTTCTTTATATGCCGGGGAGTGGGGGTAGAGATTGGTGGTTTGGTATTACCTGCAGACATGTTAGTGTTAGACATGCATGTTCACGATGTGATTATTGGGATGGATTGGCTCGTAGCTTATAGGGCCATGATTGATTGCTTCAGCGGGAGCATTGTTTTGCCATTCCGGGGCAAGAGATGTTTGTAGTGGCGATGCCTCGCCCGGAGGGAGGATCGACCGCTCATCTGTATTACATTGAGGAGGTTACCTCTAAGGAGGTAGTGATTCCTTTAGATTCTATCCCAGTAGTCAGGGAGTATTCAGATGTGTTTCAGGAGATACCAGGCTTACCCCCCAGTCGAGAGATAGACTTTGTTATAGATTTGCTACCAGGTACGAGACCTATAGCACGCGCACCGTACCGTATGGCTCCAGCTGAGATGAGGGAGTTACGGGATCAGATAGAGCAGCTATTAGGTCAGGGCTTTATTCGCAGGAGTACCTCACCTTGGGGCGCTCCAGTTTTGTTTGTGAAGAAGAGGGACGGTTCACTGAGGTTGTGTGTGGACTACCGAGAGTTGAATAAGGTCACGATACGGAATAAGTATCCGTTACCTCGAATCGATGACTTATTCGACCAGTTGAGAGGATCTTCTTTCTTCTCGAAGATTGATTTGAGATCAGGATACCATCAGTTGCGTATCAGGGAGGAGGATGTCTCGAAGACTACATTCTTGTCGAGATATGGTTCTTACGAGTTTCGGGTTATGCCTTTTGGCTTGACCAACGCTCCAGCAGTGTTTATGGACTTGATGAACAGAGTGTTCAGGGATTTCCTAGACCAGTTTGTCATTGTCTTCATTGATGATATTCTGGTTTACTCCCAGACAGAGGAGGAGCACGCCGATCATTTGAGGCAGGTTTTGCAGACACTTCGTCAGAACGAGTTGTATGAAAAATATGAGAAGTGCGGGTTTTGGCTAAAGGAAGTCCAGTTTTTGGGACACATCATTTCCGACCGGGGAATATCTGTTGATCCGGGGAAAGTATCAGCGGTGAGGGAGTGGGGACAGCCCACGACACCGACTGAGATTCGTAGTTTCTTGGGTCTAGCAGGATACTACAGGAGGTTTATTCGGGGCTTCTCAAAGATAGCCGGTCCTTTGACACATCTGACTCGTAAGGGTGTGCCATACCTCTGGAGTGATGCCTGTCAGTTGGCATTCGATGAATTGAAGGACAAATTGACCTCAGCACCTGTGTTAGCATTGCCGAGACCGGGAGTTGAGTATTTGGTTTACACCGATGCGTCTTTGCAAGGACTGGGAGGTGTATTACAGCAGGAGAGACAGGCCATAGCTTATGCTTCCCGTAAGCTTAAGCCTCACGAGAAGAATTACCCCACGCACGATTTGGAGTTGGCAGCAGTGGTATTTGCCCTACAGATTTGGAGGCACTATCTTTTGGGGGAGAAGTTCCAACTGTTCACGGACCACAAGTCCCTACAGTACCCGTTCACGCAGAAGGAATTGAATATGCGGCAGCGTAGGTGGCTTGAGTTTGTGAAGGACTACCAGTTCGACATCCAGTACCACCCGGGAAAGGCTAACGTGGTAGCAGACGCGTTGACCCGTAGGCCAGCAGATGAGGTGGCAGAGGTGTGGAAGGCTAAGTGGAAGGAATTGGGACACCAGGATGCAGTGGCCCGATCTTTCATGTCTGTGATGACCGTTACACCGCAGATTGTCACGAAGGTAGTACGGGCACAAGCCAATGACTCGTTCTGTCAGGAGCAGATAGTTCGATTACTAGCAGAGGGAGCCGAGTTCTATACCGTTAACTCAGACGGGGGATTACGCTTCAATGGGAGATTGGTAGTTTTGGAAGGAGAGGAATTGCGACACGATGTGATGGCAGAGTCGCACGGCTCACGGTGCATCCCGGAGGGGACAAAATGTACCAAGACATGAGACGCCAGTATTGGTGGAGCGGTATGAAGAGAGATATCGCTGAGTTTGTTTCGAAATGCGCCACTTGTCAGCTTGTAAAAGTGGATCATCAGAAACCGGCAGGATTGCTACAGCCATTGGAGGTCCCGGTGTGGATGTGGGAGAGCATATCCATGGACTTTATTACGGGGTTGCCTACGTCGCAGAGGGGTCACGACTTCGTTTGGGTATTTGTGGACAGGTTGTCCAAGGTCGCTCACTTTTTACCCATAAGGACTGACTACACTACGGGACAGTATGCCCAGCTCTTCATTTCGGAGATTGTGAGACTTCACGGTGTGCCCCTAAATATCGTGTCTGACAGAGATAAGATATTTGTTTCGAGGTTTTGGGAGAGTTTCCAGGAGGCAATGAGCACGGAGTTGCGGTTGAGTACAGCTTATCATCCGCAGACCGATGGGCAGACAGAGCGCACGAATCAGATGTTAGAGGACATGCTACGCATGTGCATTATTGACTTCGGGGGTGGATGGGAGCAGTACCTTCCACTGGTGGAGTTTGCTTACAACAACTCCTATCAGTTCACGATTGGCATGGCTCCGTTTGAGGCGTTGTACGGTAGGCCTTGTCGTTACCCAGCATGTTGGTTAGAGGTGGGGGACAACAAACTACTTGGGCCGGAGGTGATTCAGGATACTTCGGCAAGGATTGAGTTGATTCGGAGTCGCATTCGGGTAGCTCAAGACAGGCAGAAGAGTTATGCTGATGCGAAGAGATTTTTCAGGGAATTCCAAGTAGGGGACCAGGTTTTGCTCAGGGTATCTCCTATGAAGGGGATTATGCATTTCAGGAAGAAAGGGAAGTTGGCACCGAGGTATGTGGGGTCGTTTCCTATTATTGAGCGGATCGGACCGGTTGCGTATAGACTTGGGTTACCAGAGCATTTGCATCGGATTCACGATGTGTTTCATATTTCCTCGCTGAGGAAATACCTTAGAGATAATCTGGCTCATTCTCACATTGCTGTGGAGGACATCGATCTCCAGCCAGATAGCTCCTACGAGGAGGGGCCGACTGCTATTTTGGACCGAAGCGAGAGGAAACTGCGGTCAAAGATAGTTCCGTCAGTGCGTGTTCAGTGGCGACATCACAATGTCGAGGAGTCCACATGGGAGCGCGAGGAAGAGATGCGCGAACGTTATCCAGAGCTGTTTTTAGCAGGTACTTTCTAGTTTCAAATTTCGGGACGAAATTCAGTTATTAGGTGGGAAGTATGTAATACCCCGTACTTTTGGCTATATTTATTTTTGGGATTAATTAATTAAATGCGTATTAATTGGAAATTAATCCGGGTTATAAATACTAACGATATGCGAGTTGGTATTTGATTATGTGCATACATGTTTTGATATATGTATTTGGTATTATAAAAGTTGTCGCGAGATTTATATACGGCATTTTAGAAATTTTGTTGAGACGCGTGGGACCGCCGCGTCACGGTGTAATATTTTGATTATAAAAAGTGAATTTAAAAATCTATAAACCGTATGGTCATTTTGAGTGCGCCAGAGCGTCCGGAAGGGTCGAGATAGTCAGAAAACACTAGCTGGGGGTGTAGTTTGGATTCCGGGGTATTTTTAGGCCATACCGGCATCATAAAGGGTATTTTGGTAATTTTACTTTTTGAGGAATTAAAAGTGACGAAAATTGGGAGTTTTAATCTGATGTGGATTTAACCCACTAAGCCCATTAACCAAACCATATTAACCTAGAAGGCTACGTAGGTTATTAGAAGAGTTTTCTAATTTTCCCAAAGAAAACCCTAGCCACCTTAAGCCACCATTGGAGGAAAAGCTTGGAGAGAGGAAAATCTGCAGAAATCTTCATCAAACCAACACCTAAATCAGAAATCCAATCAAGGCAAGTGTTTTAATCATATTTAAATTCGTAGAATGTTTCTTCCATGTTAGAAAATTGATGAATTATAACTGTTCTTGAAAGATAATGAAAACCCATGTAGTTTGGAGCTTAGAACTTGAAAATATTGAGGAGAATTGCATGTAGAATGATAGGTACATAATTATTCTCATGATATCTGTGATAGGAAGGAATTAAAACGGATTTATGGTGAGTTAATTCATGATTCAAAAGTTAGGGTTCATGTTCTTGAAATAATTGGGGAAAAAGTGTAGAGATTTATATTTTGATTTATGCTAAAGAGATTTAATCCTTGAAAACATGTTAGGAGTTGACTTGAACATGTTTAGGATGAATTAGAGACCCTAAAACGTTGTTGGGATGAACTTTGGAAGAGATTAGGAAGGATAAAAATGGATAAAAACGAGATGGGGAAAATTCTGGGCCGAAACTGGTCCCTCGTTAGAAGACCTTCCCAGGTCGTTCGAACGAGCTTCTAACGAGTTGACCAGTCGCTTCTAATGAAAAGGAGTTTCGTTCGATATCTCGTTCGAACGAGATATCGTTTGAAGGTACAGTTCATTCGAACGAACTGGAATCTCGTTCGAACAGCCTCGTTCGAACGAGACTTCTAACGAGTTGACAGAGGGATCTCGTTCGAACAGTCTCGTTCGAACGAGACTTCTAACGAGTTGACAGTTTGGTCCTTTTTGGACTGTTTTGATTTTTGGAGTCCCATAAACTTGTTCGAGGATATAGATAACCTTCCTTTGATGATGTAAGGATAGATTTGGGACTTTTGGGTTATTTCGAGAAGTAAATTTATATACGAGAGATTTAATTCAATGGACGGTTTGGGTTGAGACGTGAGTGTCTACTACGACGTGTGAATGATTATGGCGCGTATGATGATAAACCGGAATAGTATAAATTGTGATAATTATAAGTTAGTACGAGAATGCGATATGTACTACGATTAAACTACGGGATTACTAAGATGTGTGTTTACTTAGTATTGGTATATGATTTGTGTGTATGACATACCTACCATACTTGCTATCACGGGAGGTTTGCGTTCGCTTAGGGCCCTCTAATCCTTGTGTTTCCCGGATTTAGACTGGTTACCTTGATGAACATAGGTCATAGAAAGACTTATTGGGATATTAATAAGTCCGCTGATCGTAGGAGCTTAGGTATGTGCGTGACCTATGTGATGTGACTGTGTTCGCCTCCATTGTTTGTGATGTTGTTATCTGTGAACTATTCCTGAGAGATTCGGAATATGTAATCCTTATGTACGTGATGTACCGGGATGGATAGCAAAGTATGTGTGCACCACAGCTTAGTTCTCGGGGTGCTTATATTGTATATTTATGATGTGAATAATATACACTTAATTATTGGGAACCTTCATGTTAATGTTGTGAATATAATTACGGTATTGCTTCGAGAAATATAACGGGTTAACTGATAGTGATATATATATTGCATATTGAGCATCTGAGTTTACGATAAACCCTACTTAATTACGAGTGTTATAATGTTAATAGAACCGAGTAAAATGGGTAGGACCTATGATAGTCTAGCTAGAGATGATGTCACTTAGCTAGTGGTTTGCGTCGTTATAGATGGGTACTTACGTTAGGAGTGCACAGTTAGACGAGAGGTGAGAATATCATGTGAGTGCACGTCCTAACATGTACTTTGCATTTAATGTTTTAAATGTTTTTAAAGCACTTGCAGGTTTTTAAAATAACTCCACATTCGGGCTCTGACCCGTTTGCTTTTCAAATCTTTTTCTTGTAAAACTATTTTAGGTGCCCAGCCACAAGGAAACCAAGCATAGGATACTCATTCAGGTGACGAGCTGTAGTTGTTTGTGGAAGCTACATGGATTTGCTTGTAGACGCTTCTATCTTTTGGATTCCAGAGTCACTATCTATCAGTTGTAGGGCATGTTTCCCATTTCTATCAGAGCATCTTTTACATTTCAGTTTTCAGACTTTAGCATGTACTGTTTTAGTATTCAGTTTAATTGTTTCAGTTGTGGGATTGTGGTGAGGAGTTTTTCCTCCAGACTTTATTTACGTTATGTGATGATCATTCTATTTACTTCAGTATGGTGAATGGTGTATTTACTCTTTATTACACTTGTTGCATGTTAATCAGACTTTAATTAAAATTTGGCAACCTACTTTTTAAATACTAGGTGGTTAGTAATAATAAAATGTTTTCGACAGTGATGCTGTTAACTGAGCCAACTTGACATTTTGAATTAATTTTATAAAGGAGTAGCTACCCGGTATTTAATTAGTCGGGGTGTCACAACTCAGTCATTAAAACTATAAAAGACATCCCTCATACTTTATGTCGCAACACTAAATACCTGATGCACTAGCTGTCTCCACATCATAAACATTAAATGCCAAGACATGCCTTTTGCCTAACCACCGTGTGTCAGGGGACTGTTGTCGCAGAGGTGGCTTACTAACTGCCTGACAGCCCCAAATACCATGGTGGTTTAATCAAGTGCATGTCTGACATTGTTTAGATGGCTAGTGACATCACCCACAGTAGATGTGACATTAAGTAGAGGGCTGTTTGGTCCATAACTCAATGTCCGATGGAACTCCAAGCTGCTCCGCTTGAGGTTCCACGGTCAGGGTCCTTCGGTGTTTAACCAGGTGTATCTAAGATGGTCAGGACAAGCCCCAACGGTGCCTCACTTCTCAATCCTCCAAACCAAGTCCCTCTAAAGTTCCCACGGTAAGGTCATTCGATAGAGCATGACAGCTCTCCCAGGCCCTGCCAAGCCTGGTCTCTCGCAAGTACCGTTTGACTTCACACTAAAACTCTTTATTATTCTCGTTACATCATTACAACCGTTATAGATTACAGTAAATGTAACCAAATATACAATATGACTAACACAACAAGCTGAAGTATGAGTTGCCACGCTAAGTTTCCACGCTTGAGCTGCCACACTAAGATGCCTCGTTAGGCTACCTCGCTAAGCTGCCTCTATTGCGTTAATCCTCAAACACTGTTGCTAATTAGGGAATTATCCCTAATCTCAGGATTACCTTCAAGCCCCCTCTACATTTGCCCCTCGTGTAGGGATTGGTTATGGGAACAAGAAATGCCTGCACGAAAACTTCTCAATCCGATGAACCTTACCGAAGCCCCCCCGGTAAATTTCTGAAATTCTGGTTTGGACACGTGAGATCTGCTTCATTTGGGAACTCTTTGGAAATTGCCGAGCAAAATTTCTGGGCCCAAACTGAAGTTTGTTGAAGAAGGCAACGCTTCCTGTTCTCTATGCGTCATTTCATTAATGACATGGTGCTGTCTTTTCAACTGTCAAAGTACTTCCCGAAGTGCCACGTGTTCATGTGAAATGATTATAGGCGGACGTGCACGTGCGAGGGTGGGGAAATATAAACGCCAAACTCGAGATTTTCAAACTGCCAAATTCAAAGCACTTGAACCCTTCTTTTTCATTTTGTTTTCTTACTCTGCTACTATCTTCCTCAGACTTCCATCTTCTTTTTAGAGAGAGAGAAACCCTGCAAGTACCCCATTGTTGCTAAGCTCCTGTTCGCGTTATTTCCTTCTCGCTCCTGCAAGTACCCCATTGTCGCGGTCTTTTCGCTCTTGAAACCTCTCTTGCTTAAGGTTTTCTTGCTGTCTTTGTCATCGTCTTTCATGGACACCTCAAGCTGTCTTGCTACCTCTGCCACCGGTTCTCCGTCTGCCACCACCACTACCTCCTTCCTGGATTCTTCCCGCCAGGAACAGCTGCGGTTTTATCGTCGCTCTCCTATTTTTGGGGAGAGTGATGACTTCGCTGTTGCCAGTAAGACTGTTTGTTTTTCTTCTAAGTTTGACGTCCTACTGTTGGGTGATGAGGACGAAGAATTGTCTAAGTCGGTCTTTCTGCCTCCAGAAGGAACTCTCAGATTTTGCTTAGAGCGAGGGGACTTTCCATGGTCCCACATTGATTTCGAAGCACCCAGGGGATCCCCTGCCCACTTTACTGCCTGGAACTCCCACATTCAGAGTTCCTACGCTGACATCCTCACCAAGATTGGGCTGCAACGGGCCAAATGATTTGGTGAGTTCACTCTCTCAAAGAAAAATGTTGCCCTTCCTATCTTGGTCTCTCGATGGAATGTGACTACTCACACGTTCATCGCTGCGTGGGGAGAGTTCACTATAACTCTGGAGGACGTGTGCGAGCTCCTAGGCCTCGATGCAACAGGCCATGAGCCTTACACCGATGAGGCTCTTGATGCTCAAGAGACTGCAGATCGTTTGGAGTTGGATCGCATATGCCGAAGCTGCATCGGTTCTTCTAACAAAGCTACTTTTTCTCCCATGATCAATTATTTCTTCAAAAGTTCTGGTGAAGGCAGTTCCTCATCAACTGCCCCTGGTCAAGGTACGCCGTTGGAGCTTCCTGCCTATGTTCTCGTGATTCTCTCTCGTTTCTTTTTTACGGGCAAACCCAACGACCAACCACGAAGGGACCTTATTAACCTGTCCCTTCGTTTGTCCCGAGGGATAAAACTTCCTCTGGATGCAATTGCCTTGGGATCCCTCTACACCTGGATGGATAGGACTTTGTTAGATATGGAGCTCTCTCTTGGCCGTTATAACTTGGCCAATTTTGTCAATAGCGTTCTTCTGACCAGCTTCCTTTACTTTCGTTTTCCTGTCGTGGCGGCCAAGACCAACAGTCCTCCTTCGAGGGAAACAATTATGCCTCCACGGTCTTTCATTTATCACAAGAGACAAAGCCAAAAGGAGTTGATTTCTATGATTGACCATTTTGAGAACTTCGTCATGAGGCCTTATCAGGAAGAGGCCTTCTTTCACACTTGTGAATTTTTTCATCATGAAGCCAGAGTGATACAGGACCCTTCTCCCGATATTGAGGATCCCTTGCTTGCCGTGGTCCTTCTGTTTTCTCTAGGATATCTGCCTTCCTACACCGAGTGGGGGTATACCAGCGAGCACTATAATCCCAACCGTTGTAGCCGCCAGTTTGGGTTTGACCAGGGGGTCCACGTCCAGTGTTTCAATCGTCAAACCCCAAGGTCTCCTTTGGCGAGGCATGCTCCCTGTTTTCTTCGACCGCTGCATGGGGGATATGTTCGACAATGGCTGGGCGTGTCGCCATTCCCAGTATTACTAGGCATGGGGATGTGACCCCTTTTTTTACCACCAAGTACTGGCCAAAACAACTAGCTAAAATTACTGAGTTCGTTGAGGGAGAGCCGGTGTATCCTCCCGTTTCTTCATTTTCTGCCCAAGAGTGGGGGCTAAAAGGCAACTCTGTACTTGGGATAGAATTTCCCCTAAGTTCAACCCACAAAGCACCTCCTACCGAGCTTCCCCCACTTTATCCCATGGTCCTAGTTGCCACGCCAAAGCCCAAAATTGCTGCTGCTGCGAAGAAGGCTGCCCCCTCTATCGAAGCTACTACCAACGAGGGGGCTTCTCAACCACCTGCCAAGAAGGAAAAAACGGCCACGAGTGGGACATCAAAATCGAAATCGAAGTCCCAGAAGCCCCAAATCCCGTGGCAGCCCTTCCCATAGCCTCTGTTCCACCTCCCATGCCTGCTGAGATGGCTGAGCGTGTAAGGAGGGAGGCCCAAGCAGAAATAGATCGAATAAATGCCGAGTATCAACGGCATGCCGTCATTGTTCCTTCTTCCATTGCTTTCCCCATGGTGGTGGTTGATCCTGCAGAGCCAACGGCTAGGAGGAGAAAGAGCTCCAGGGTTCCTCAAGGGGTCAGTACCAGTGCAACGGAATCAAGGAGGAAGACCTTAGGTACCAAGCCTCAGAGGAAGCAGACTCCTGAGGTGAATCTCACTCCTTCCCCCTCTTCCATTACCACATCTACTTCTACATCCGAGGTATGTATGCTTGATCTTATTCAATTTCCTCCAATCTTTTTTCTTAGGGAAGGCTACATTCGCTTACTTACTATTGACAACTGTGATGCAGGGGATTGAAGAAGAAGAACCAACCCCCTCCAGTTCTCCCGTGAGCCCCTTTGTGGGGGGACGCTTTGGTGCATCTCGTATCGATGTGACTCCTCCCCGTTCCCCCATGATGGGGCTTACGTATTCTCGTCGTGCAGGCAGTCAACGTGCAAGGGAATTCGTTGTGGGAGGTGAAGCCGATGATCCTATGAGTGATTCCTCGCCTGAAGTGGTAACACAACCCGAAGTGACACAATCTGAGATAACACCCTCGGTCCCTTCTGATTTACAGGCCTCACCTGAGGTTCCTCTGCGCATTGTTCTTGTTGAGGAGAGTGGGCCCGAGGTATGATTTCCTCTATAATTATTTATTGTAGTATTTTCGGTCCCACTCTTTTCTTATTTGGCTTGCTGAATTCTGAGATGTTTTGGGTACCCCAGGTTGAAATATCCTCGTTGTTGGCAAGCGTTCTTCCTCCAACGACGCTGATGAGGCCCCTGACTGCCATTCCTCTCTTTGGCACCATAACTGAGGTAAGTAACACGTAGAGATATTTCTTCATATTTTCTGTGCCCATTCTTCTTTTCTAACACTTGCCTTTGTGCCACAGTTCTCTCCTGATCTTGCACCAACTCATGCAGTCAAGGCCCAGGTTGGTGCTTGTACCCAACATAGTGGTGTGTTTACACCCCATCGTGTTGGGCCTTTGTTTAGGATCCCAGTGTCTTCATCCGATGAACCCAGTAAGCTGGCCCTGGTGCCCTATGTAGGTGATAGCGTTTTGCGAAGCGTGGGGGCTTCTGCGACCAGGGACCCCGTTATGGCTTCTGGGGTAGTAATCTCGCCCCCAACGGTTCCTGTCCCTGCGGCTGCCCCCATGCTCCCGTTCTTGCCCTCGTATTGACTGAGGTATTTTTTGTTAGCTTTTGTTAAGATTTTCCATAATCTCTATCTTATGATTTTTTTTAAGATATTTCTTAAACTTCACCTTATAACGGTGACTTAACAACGAAAACACTTGTTAAGATTTTTCATAAACTCCACCTTATAATGCTGACTTAACAACGAAAACACTTGTTAAGATTTTTCATAAACTCCACCTTATAACGGTGACTTAACAACGAAAACGCTTGTTAAGATTTTTCATAAACTCCACCTTATAACGGTGAATTAACAACGAAAACACTTGTTAAGATTTGTCATAAACTCCACCTTATAACGGTGAATTAACAACGAAAACGCTTGTTAAGATTTTTCATAAACTCCACCTTATAACGGTGACTTAACAACAAAAAACGCTTGTTAAGATTTTTCATAAACTCCACCTTATAATAATTTTTTTTATAAGTTCATCATGCCCTCTATCTCTTATCAGGTTACTCGGGAAAATTCTCCCCCAGTTCTTTCGCCTATGGCCTCCCTCCATCGGGAACCTGCTTCTTCGGAAAATTCTGGTCATGACGATCAGGGTTCCACGACCGGTGTTGCAGCGGAGACCGAGTCTGGGTGTGAACTCCCTCGTCCTGACCTGGCTCCTCACGCCTTCTGCCTGATGGTGCTTCGACAGTCCCCTCAAATGCCTGCCAACCACCGTTTGGTGATCGAACAGCTGGTGAATCATCACCCTGAGACCTTCACACTGGACTGTCTGCGTTCCAACATTCACGTGATGAGTCACAGACTTCAAGTCATGGCGATACTTGTTGCTGAAATTACCAGTACTCCGACTGCAAGTGTTACCCGGTCCTTACTTAACCAATTTTTGGGTTACCTGAGGGAGCTGGAGCGTGATGTCTTCTGTTTTCACTGGCTTATAACATATTTGAAGACTTTGAAGAATTGGCAATTAATCAGTCAGAAGGAGGTTTTACGAAAGCATCAGGAGGACCAGCAGGTTGAGGAAGCTAGGTTGGTTGCATTGGCACCTCTTTTGGAATCAGTGGATCAAGAGGTAAAGGATGCCGAAGAAGCTTTGTGTCTGGTTAAACTGAAACGCGAGAGACTCCTCATCGAACGTACACAAGTGCAAATGAGACTGGAGGTTTCTATTAATGCCCAACGATCTTTCAAAGCAGCTTCTTCGGGCCTTCCTGGAGATTTTTTCTTTTCCTCAGATTTATCGTTTCTTTTAGATTAGTTGCCTCTTGTATACAGATCCTCCACTTGCCTTTATCTATGTAATTATTGGGCGATAGTTCCCAAACAAATTTTGTAATGCTCTATTGTTTATGAATGAAGAATATATACTGTTCAATCCCTTCGTGTGTTGTGATTGTTGTTGTATGCTATAGAGTTTTGTATTTCTGCAATTCCTCCATTATGCTCAAAAATGTCACCCAAAACTTGTATATTTATAACAATAGCTAGTCATAACATCAGTTCAAACTTGGTTGTTTACACATGATAAACCTTCATCCACTTACTGTTAATCTTAAATGGCTTGTCTTCCTCTAACTTCGAAATTAAACAATAACCTGAGTCACGGACTTTTTTAACAACGAAAGGTCCCTCCCAATTAGCTGCAAACTTTGGTAGAGGAAGCCCCCTGATGTGTTTCACTGTCTCTTTCAATACGAGGTCTCCCTTCACGAATTTCCTTAGTCTCACCAAGTTATCGTACGCCCTTAAAAGTTGCTTCGTATATATTTAGAAGTTCTGCATCGAATTATCTCTGTGTTCATCCAACGCTTCCAACTGTACATGTCAACTTTGAGGAAGCATGCTACTTCGCAAAGCATAACGAGCAGAGGGAACTTCCAATTCTAATGGGAGGATTGCTTCGGCCCCATAAACAAGAGAGAACGGCGTATATCCTGTGGGTTTTCGCTTGGTTGTTCGATAGGCCCACAAGACAGCTGGTATCTTATCATCCCACGCCCCTGGAAAGTCTTCCATCATTTTGGCCAAAATATTAACCTAGGTTTTGTTAGTTGCTTCGGCCTGACCATTTCCCTTTGGGTATGCCACCGTTGAAGTGTGATGAACAATGGCGTACTTGTCCATGAGCATCGTTATTTCGGAGTTGACGAAGGGGGTCCCGTTATCTGAGAGAATAACTTTTGGGATCCCAAAACGGCAAATGATGTATTCTCTGATGAAGTTGCTCACCACCCAGCCGTTGCTCGTCTGAGTGGTATCGCCTCGGCCCATTTTGTGAAACATTCTGTTGCTTCTAGTATCCATATCTTGCCCCTCGAAGAGGGGTGTATTGCCCCCACTAGGTCGAACGCCCAAGTATGAAATGGATAGGGTGTTGATAGAGAGTGTAAGTCTACCGATGGGGCATGGATCATGTTCCCATGAAGTTGGAAAGCTTTGCATTTTTTAACGAACTTTGCAGAGTCTTTCTCCATCGCTGGCCAATAATACCCCAATGTCATCAACTGATCATACAGCTTGGCTCCTCCTATATGTGCTGGATCGTGCGCTTGTTTGAGGAACTCCGCTGCTTCTTCCTTTGTGACACATCGCAAGGGCCTGTTAAAGTACCCCTTTCGATAGAGCTACCCCCCTGGACGTAGAACCTTGGAGCCCTTCGCCTCAGACCTATTGCATCCATTTTCTCCGTTGGGACAACCCCCTCCTGAATGAAGTCGATGTAGGGCTGCCTCCAATCCGTTTGAGCTTCAGTGAAATGGCACTCAGCTTCCTCGAAGAATAGCTGACACTTATTGCACTTACGTTGCAGCTCTGCTGCATCTTGCTTCATCCTAGGCCAGAAATACCCCTCCCTTTGAATTCTCCTATATAGAGGTATCTCAGTCATTTCGCAGTGCTCCTTATGCATTTTCCTCAATATTTGCTTGGCTTCCTCTGGGCTGACGCATCTTGACAACCATCCTCCTGTATTTCTAAAATAGAGATTTCCCTAGCTTGTAAAATATTGGGCCAACTCTCTTAGCCCCATTGCCCCCTCACCAGACTCCATCTGCTTCCTAATATCTCTTCTCCAGCCCGCCTCTTCCTCCATCGTTAGTATTTACTGTACTACCGAAGGAGCTGTTCTTCGTTGGATCACAACTGTAGTCACATTGGTTTTCATTATCATCTTCTGGGCGATAGTGGCATAGGCGTCTGGATGGCGGTTCATCGTTCTGGGATGTCTTCTGATCTTGGTTCGATGGAACTGGTTGAGGAGCCTTTGAATGATTGTTCTATAAGGCGCCAGGCTCATGTGTTTCGACGCATATTCTCCGTTTACCTGTTGAATTACTAAGTTCGAGTCACCCTTAATGCAGAGTGAAAGAATTCCCCTTCAAAGAGCCCCTAGTAACCCTAGTACCAATGTCTCGTACTCTGCCTCATTATTGGAGCAAGGGAAATCTAGTTTGTAGGAAAGGCAAATCTCTTCCATCCCTTTTGAAAGAATAACCCCTGCTCCTCCCTTATTTTCTGCCGAAGATCCATCGAATTTCATCGTCCATTCCTCATCAGTTACACCTAGGTAATTGGCCTGCAAATCATCTCCTGGAATGTCTTCCCTAGGTGGCTCGAAGGTTCCTGAAGGGAAGATGGCCAACAGGTCAGCATACGCCTGGCTTTTGATTGTGCGAGGAAACACACATTTTAAGTCATATTCAGAGAGAATAAGGAACCATCTAGCTGCCCTGCCAATCAATATGGTCTTTGCGAGTAAATACCTAATTGGGTCGCATCTAGTTACAATATGAATGGTGAAAGACAGTATATAATGCCTAAGTTTTTGTGCTACAAAGACCAGGGCTAAACAATTCCTTTCTAAGCTACTACATCTAATTTTTGGCCCATGTATAATTCTGTTGAGGTAGTAAACCGGCCGTTCTTCCCCGTCTACTTCTTGTGCTAGCAGAGCTCCAACGGACCTCATGGTGGATGTAAGGTATATCTGCAACGGAGCTCCTGCCTGGGGAGGAACCATGATTTGTGGTGATACGAGCAGTTTCTTCAACCCCATAAGGGACTCCTGGTGAACCTCTTCCCACCTGAATTTCGTGTTCCTTCGTAGCAGTTGCATCAGTGGGTGTGTTATTTCGGCCAATCCAGGCACAAATCTCCTAAGGTAGGAGACTTTACCGAGGAAACTTTTTAGCTCCTTTTTCGGTCTTAGACATGGCATCTCCAAGATTGCCCATTGTTTATCTTGGTCCATCTGTACCCTTTGTCGATTAACCACGAAGCCTAAAAACTTACCACTTGTTACTCCGAAGACACACTTTAATGCGTTCATCCTCAACTTGTATCTCCTGCACCGAGCAAACACCTTCCTTAAATCGTTCAGATGGGACTCTTCCTTCTTCGATTTGATGACCAAGTCGTCAACATAGAATTCCACAAATTTATGGAAGAAGTCATGAAAAATGGCCATCATCGTTCTTTGGTACGTAGCTCCAGCGTTCTTGAGTCCAAACGTCATTACTTTGTACATAAAGTTGCCCAACGGAGTTCTGAATGTTATTTTCTCTACATCAGAGGGGTCCATCTTGATCTGGTTGTATCCCACATATCCATCCATGAAGCTATACATCTCATGACCATCCGTGGCATCTATCAAACTGTCGATTGAGGGTAGGGGAAACTCATCCTTGGGGTAAGCCCTATTCAATTCTCTGAAGTCCACACAGATCCTTATTTGGTTTTTGTCTTTCTTCCCTACTGGCACAATGCTGGATAGCCAGAGGGGATGTTGTATTGGCTTGATAAATCCTGCTGTCAGTAAGCGTTGGACCTATTCTTTAATCTTTAAATCTAGTTCAGGCTTGTAAGTTCTTATTGCCTGCTTCACCGGAATAGCTGAAGGAATCACGTTCAGCTTATAGCAGCTCACTTCCTCATCCAGCCCTTCCATTTCAGTGTATTTCCATGCGAAGACATCTATGAATTCCCGAATCAGGTCAACCAAGGCTTCTCGTTTCTCCTTACCAATATCTTTCAAGATAAAGATAGGCCTTAGATCTTCCCCTTCTCTTGCCAGGTTTAGCTGGTCCAACTCTTGTGCTTGGGGCCTTGGTTGGTCTGCCATGTAGTCTGGTTCTTCGGCGACATCTTCTACGAACTCTTGTATGTTGGAGTTGTCTATCACCATACACTTCCCCTGTTGATCTACTAAAAAACACTCATATATCGGGTCAACCTCGTTGTTAGTCTTTTCGGCCGCCTGCTCACACCATTATAAGCGGTACACCACTTTTCCCTCTTCAGTGATAATTTTCTTGCATTGCCTGCTGGTAGCTGTTGCCACGGCCTTTCTCTTCCTTTCTCTGGAAGCCTCAGTGATTCTTTCCCCTGAAAAATGACTCAACACGCTTTGTTGTTGGACCTCATGCTCCACTAGGTCTGTTCTAGGCCTCATCTTGTCTTTGAGCTGGGGCGAGATGTTTTGGGGTCGAAGGACCGCCCGATATGTTTCCTCGATCCTCCCCCCTTCGCCATCCTCATTTAAAGGTCACATTCTTTCTCTAATCGAGGGGACCCATGCTCCCTCCATTCTCCTTGTTAGAACCCGCACGTCCTCTTCGAGCTCTATATAAAAGGCTGCATCGACTAAGTGTGCTTCTTCGATAGCGAATGGCCTCTTAGTTGCCCTAATAGTCACTTCTGTCACCTTGATATTCGACTTAGCACATTGATGGTAAGTTGAGGGAACTAACCCTTGGTTGTGCATCCATACTCTCCCTATTAACAAATGATAGGAAGTTGCGCTTTCGATTACATGGAACTTGATATGGGAACTCAGATTTCCCATCACTATCCCCACGTTCACATACCCGATGGATTTGAAAGATTGATTATCGTAGCCCGAGATTACCAAGGGCATGGGAACCAACCTTTCTTCCGGAATATTATCCACGTGGAAGGAGTTGATTGGCATAATATTGATGGAAGCACCCCCATCCATAAGAGTTCTTGCAAAGCTAACCCCGTTAACACTAGCGGTTACATACAGGGGCCTATTATGGGGGAACCTTACAGCTCTATCCGCATCGCTGAAAGTTACCTCTGATAGGAACTTCTTTACCAGCCTAGCCATGGGTCCCCTCCATCTCAGCGAGGGGACTGCGTTTCTCCTTGTAATATCTAAGATCGCCTGAGTTATCTCTATTCTTCTTTCTTTTGGGATTCCCACTTGATCGAAGAACTAAGTGAACTTTGGAGATTTTGAAACTGCACTATGTTCTACGACTGGGTCCGTTTCCTCAACCTCAACGCTGTATGCGTCTTCTACGTCCTTAGCACTTGCTTCATCATATGCTAAAACTACGTTAGCCATTCCCCTTGTGCAATGCTCCAGTGCCTCATCGAACTTCTTCATTGTTGACCTTCCCCTCTCCCTTTCTGCCTCCTTATCATAGGCTGTCACCAGATTGGCCCCATGTGCTGGGAGTGGGTTATTGTTAATGTTCTGCGGGGGGATTTGCAATGTCCCCGCCTTCATGTACTTGTCGATGATCCTTCGCAGCGTGAAGCAGCTTTCTTTTGGATGCTGGACCTTTCGATGAACCTGACAATATTTGGGTTCAGCCTTAGTTGCCGCGTTGGGCTCTTTCGCCGGAACACCCTTTGGTTCGTAAACCATTCCACCTTGGACCATTGCGTTATAGCAACTCACATCCTCCTCCACCGTACAAGGTAACGGTGGAGGGTCTTCCCTGTCTCTTCTGAACATCCTTTTATTATCCTTCCTTGGCGCCTTGCCCCCATCTTCCCTCTCGATATATCCCACCCGTCGGGCCTGAGACCTTCCTCCCATGGGTTGTATCGGCTGCCTGAACATCATGGGGGCCACCCCTGAGATAGGTCGTACCACTAAAGAGATGTTTCTTGAGGATTTTAAGAATGCTGAAAAAGTTCCCTCGCGTGTCTCATTGATTAGGTGGCAGATATACTCAGGAAGTAGTCCCTCAGCACAAATCTGCAGTAACCTGGCCTCCTTGGCTTCTTCCCTTACATCAAGGGACCTTTCCCTAAACCTTCGAATATAGGCCACTACCTCTTCTCCTGGTCTCTGCTTCTCCCTGCCAAGTTGGGTTAGAGTGAACTCATCTTCTGCCAGGAAGAACTTCCATACAAATAAAACATGCATCTCCTCCCACGTGGGAACACTATTGGGAGGCAGATGAGAGTACTAAGTGTATGCCTTGTCAGTTAGGGATTTGGAGAATTCCCGCAATCTAAGCTTTTTGTCATTGTAGTGTGCTCCTAAATGTTCAACGAAACGCTTAATGTGCTCCTTCGAGTTCCCGCCCTTTCCTGAGTATTTTTCAAAGGTAGGGGGGATATAGTCCTTCGAGTAAGGTTCGTCGTTGTATCCCTGAGGGTAAGGTGTTCGGAAGTCATCGTAGACTGACGCCACCTCACCCACAGCCTGCGAAGAAGCCTGCATGAACTTCAGCATTTCTTTCTGCATCTCTTTACTCACCTCTTCTATCGGTGAGGCTATTGGGGCCACCAGCAATGGGGCCAAGGGCTGCCCGCTCATTGCAACCAAAATGAATGTTACCGGTGGTTCCGTTGAGACTCCTGAGGTGCCCACTGCCGGGTTCACTCCAGAAGATACACCCACTGGGATCGTTCCTGCAATTCCTTCCCCTAGTGGGACCGTTGGGGCTACTCCTGGTGTTACGAAAGCGTTAGCCTCTAACCCTCCCAACATAGTTGAAGCCACCGTAGTTTACAAGAACTCGTGAAACTTGCTCACGAGGAGGGAAATCTGAGCGGGTCCCAACCTCGTGATCGCGGGAGGTTGGGTCGTCCCTGGGATGCCTAACGTTGCTGGCGCCAGAGGTACCTCTACTCGAGGAGCCCCATCTCTTTGGGCCTCTTGCCCTCGCGCAACCTGTTCTTCATTATGCTGAATGTCATCGAAATTGAGTCTTCGAGTAGCATTATCTTGCTCCATACTCCTTATCTAGAATAATGCCTCCCCAGCAGAGTCGCCAAATGTAGGAGGGTACTTTAGATTATATATGGAGGTGTAACCCCTATTGAGTATGGTAATAACAAGTTAATTGGCCAAAGCTTTAGATTAATGATGGAACATATAAACATGAACCCAATGAAGATAGACTCAGCTTAAACTCATGAAGCTCTCGTGTCTAACTCAGGAAATAGTAATGAACTTTAGAAGTAACCTAGCTAGAGGGAGAGAGAAGTAAGCACCCTAGATACACCTTGGTAGGCAGGTAAAACCACACCAAATACCCTCAGGAATCTCTGTCGAATATTGAAAGCTTTATAATAAATGGCAATGGTGAGTGAGTAAACTCTCTGGTTTGCAATAACTGTCTCTGGTGTGTATTCTCACTCGCAATAACTTCTGAACTCTCCAAAAGTCCCCCCCCCCCCCCCCCTTCCTCAAAGGTGGTTGGGGTCCTTAAATAGCCCCCCACACCACCCCCGAGGCAACTCAGTCATTAAAACTATGAAAGACATCCCTCATACTTTATGTCCCAACACTAAATACCTGATGCACTAGCTGTCTCGACGTCATAAACATTAAATGCCAAGACATGCCTTTTGCCTAACCACCGTGTGTCAGGGGACTGTTGTCGCAGAGGTTGCTTACCAACTGCCTGACAGCCCCAAATACCACGGTGGTTTACTCAAGTGCATGTCTGACATTGTTTAGATGGCTAGTGACATCACCCACAGTAGATGTGACATTAAGTAGAGGGTTGTTTGGTCCATAACTCAATGTCCGATGGAACTCCAAGCTGCTCCGCTTGACGTTCCACGGTCAGGGTCCTTCGGTGTTTTACCAGGTGTATCTAAGATGGTCAGGACAAGCCCCAACGGTGCCTTACTTCTCAATCCTCCAAACCAAGTCCCTCTAAAGTTCCCACGGTGAGGTCATTCGATAGAGCATGACAGCTCTCCCAGGCCCTGCCAAGCCTGGTCTCTCGCAAGTACCGTTTGACTTCACACTAAAACTCTTTATTATTCTCGTTACATCATTACAACCGTTATAGATTACAGTAAATGTAACCAAAGATACAATATGACTAACACAACAAGCTGAAGTATGAGTTGCCATGCTAAGTTTCCACGCTTGAGCTTCCACGCTAAGCTGCCTCGCTAGGCTACCTCGCTAAGCTGCCTCTATTGCGTTAATCCTCAAACACTGTTGCTAATTAGGGAATTATCCCTAATCTCAGGATTACCTTCAAGCCCCCTCTACAAATATAAAGTGGATCCTCACCCTTTTTCTTTTTATTATGCATACAACCTCCTCATAAAAAACAAAGACTTACAACCCTATTTATTTACAGCCCTAAACCTCCATTAAATCAAACTTTAACCTTATTTTAAAGGACTGATAAAAGTAAAGTTTCGTATTTTTGCAACAGGAATGGAATAGACTAATTAGATTTTTAGAATACTTTCACATAAAACCATAATATCTCGATTTTTCTCTTAATTATTATTTATTTAAATGTTTCCTAAACATTAATCACTCATATTCTCTAAACATGATTAGCAAGCTAATTAGGTAAAGCGATAAACTAACTATACATATATTTTTATGAACTTATAAAACTAGTTTTAATACATGAAGTATCGCATACTTAGAGAATTAAACTTTATTTTTTTGTTCGCTTTAGGGAGGAATCATGCGTTGAATAATATATGAAATTTGATGATAACTTTTAATCTGGGAAATCTCAAAGATGGTTAATATGGTGTAGATCTTATAATATGTTGCTGAAAATTATGCATATTTGAGTTGGTTTATGATTTTGTGTATCACATGATAAGACTTATTTAATGCTTATGAAATCAAATTTTTATAATTATGAAATAAAGAATTATGATGTTAGATTAAGAATGTAATTAATGTAGAAATTTCTTATGTTAATAAAATTGACATTGTTTGGACGTTTGGGTTATGCAAATTAGTTGCACTTTTACTTTTAAATTATTATGACACTTTTTAAGTATGGGACTAGCAAGTAGTCATATTAAATATTGTTGATATTTTCCAATTATGGGACAATGGATTATTGAATTATATGTTTGGGTATTTCATAGGGATAGGACTAGGCGATATGTGTTACATTTTTTTATCCTATGTATGAGACTAAGGGATCATTATGGCTTGTGGGTATTTTCCTAAGTAAGGGACTAAGTGGTACTCATGATTTTGGATATCTTTAGCTATGGGAGTAGGAATAAATTTATTTTTTATGATCGAATTACTTCGAGAATTGTTGTAAATTATGAAAGCCTGGTAATGATAAGATAATTAATAACTAAGATAATAAATGGGTATTCAAGACGGATAGATGTGGCATCATTATATGCAGGGTATATATTAACTAGTTACACAGTATATCCCAGACTTACAATGTATTGACTACTTTTAAAATTTTATTAATGGCATCTTGTTATGTGTAGTGTTTAGTATTGAGTGGTCATTATGATGTGTGTGGGACCTAGGATAACTCGCTACAGTTACGTGTCTTGTGTGGGGAAAATCACGCTATGTGTGGGATACAAAAAATTCTGATGGGTTGTAGTGATATATATTGATTTGATGTGATGAGATGTTAGGTGAACCAAAAATTTCCTCATTGCAGCAGTGTTATCCGTGAAACGTGTCTGACAGCTTCAAAAGTGACTTTTTGCTCAAGATCTTCTGTAAGATCTTATTTTTTTTATTTCAAGTACAACTTTATGGGTGACTTAGACCTTGAAGTTACTACTTGACTCCATAAGGGTATAACACCTAGCATGTGAGCCTTTAAATATTTTTAATTCAAAGGGCCATGTAGTTGAGTTGTTTATACTCTTCCAAACTAAGAGTGAGAGCTTTGAAAAAATATTTTGGTTGATCAAAACATTTCATATATTTGAGAGCACATTTTTAACTCCTCTTCTTTGAGTTCTTCAAGCCATTGTTGTTGAGTACTTTCTTTGAGAAAACTTTAGATAATTATTTACTCATCTTGTGTTCATAAACCTATTTCGTTTGAGAGTATATATTTTATCTTCCCTGGTTTGAAAAATTCATTTTGATATTTAGAGCACCATAACATTACAAAACACCAAGCACATATTCTTATAATCCCATCAAAATCATTGGTGTAGCCTTTGGTTGATTGAATTTTCCAAGCTTGGAATAAGTTTCTTCAACTTTTGAGAGATTTGATGACATTAGTCATGGATCAAAATTAGTGGCATTGTGGAGCATACTTCAGCAGTCAGCACACTCATAGAAAAATATTGTGTGAAAGATTATCTAGTCGGTCATAGCGTCATGTGGTTGTAAATATTTATCTTCTAGTTGTAATATATCTACCATAAGGAATTGTTAGTTCTTATCAGCACGAAGTTGTTTCCATCAAACATACGGTCTTATGCTTATTTTACTCATTTTTCATTATTTAGAATCATTGTCTTACATAAAAAGATAAAATCTGGGATCCTAAAATCTAGTAAAATATTTTGTCACATAGACTTTTGGAACGTAAAATCATTTTGATAACAATTTAATAAACCTTTTTTAATTGAATCATGTGAGTTAATTTTTTGAGGTAGCTACCGTCAAGATGCACACTTTCAACTGCTATCAGAGCAGGTATCCAAGTTTTAAGTGTAATAATACAGGTTTAGATCCCTTTTATGTACAATGGATGGAAGTTCAATCCTCCAACCTCCTCAATTTTATGGTAGCAATTATTATCATTTGAAATCTCGTACAACAAGTTACTTGATATCAATGGATGATCGAATATGGACTAGTGAGCTTTTAGGATGCGGTGTACCAAAATTGTTGTCAATTATGTCCATGTAAACAAGATTATCTCTAGCTGGGATAAGAAAGTGGGTCGAACATGAAAGAACTTAATTTTATTTTTGGTTGCATATCCCTGAGTGAGTTTGGACGTATATCCACGTGTATGAAGTCTAAAGAGGTGTGGGAAATTTTGCAAATCACCTATGAAGGAACCTCCATCTTAAAACACTACAGGATTTAACGAGTTTCCATCTATCTCAAACTTATTACCATAAAAGAGAAGGGAACTTCTGATGATTTCTATGTCGAGTTGAACAACATAGTAACCTCCATCTTTTCTTTAGGGAAAAAATTAAGAAGACTATAATTATTGATAAAATCATACGGTCTCTCCCTACTAGGTTCCATGGAAAAGTGGATGCCATTGATAGGGTTGGAGATTTTCTTTTGAAGATAGTACACGTAGAAGAATTAGTTTTCTATCTATAAACTTGGGAGGATAATTTGAATTATCACTAAGAAATGAAGAGAAAAATGTAGGTTTTAAGGAGAAGAACGAATCTCCTGATTTTAGCTCCCTTGATGTTAGTGAGGGTGATATGAAATTTATCGTTAAGTTTGCTAAGAAATGGAAAAAAATGTTTTCAATCAACAGTTTCTCCCAAGAATTACCCGCTTATATTTAAAAATATCAATGAAGTGGAGATAAGAAAGTTGAGTCTCTAAAACCCGTCATGTGTTTACATGTGGTGGTCGAGGACATATTTTGAACCTTAGATTTGAGTCATAATGGTGGTAAGAATTCTTATCAAGATACTTTTAGTGATAATGAATTGGACTCTAAAGAAGATTCTCAAGAATGTTATTATGTTTTTTTTATTGAAATAAATAAATTTGATAAGTTGGATGATTTATAGGATTTTTGAAATTCCTCATCTGGCTTGTCAAGAAATGATTTCTTCTAACCCCTATTTAAGAACTATGGAGAAGGAAGAAGAAATCATTCTTAGTGGATTATGTTATTCTTTAAAATGAATCCGTAAACCTTGAAAGTCATAACATGGAACTCTACACTATGGTAGCCAATATCGAGAACCAAATCGCTATGGTGAGTGAGAGTGGTGTGATATTTTTTCATGCTCCACATATGCTGTGTAGTGAACCATATATTAAAGGAAGTACCAATGGCTTTCTTCCTCTCGAGATTGAGTTCCTTAGGATGTCCTTATATGAGAATGAAAACTCAAAATTAGCCTTAGAGAACCAAATCTCTTTACTTGAAGTTGAACTGATATACGCATCCACTTTTAAGTTAAAGTTAGTGAATAGGTCTCAAAAATTAGATATCGTGCTATTTGGATTCAAGTTACCTACTTACAATAAACGTGGAATCAGTTTTTTTAGTGATAACTCTTGTTTAAGACAATCAACTATAATAGCCCAATCCATTTTTCCATCAACCATTTATAGATCCTCAACTAACACTATACTCAATAAAACCAAAGGAAGGTGATGTTTATGTATTCCTTTGTAAATAAGGAAGGATACTTGAATGAATTATTCTTTAGACTTAGGAAGCAATAACTGAAGCATCCCATCGACCTAAGTGTTCCACGACCCTATAGGTGTATACATTGCCATTAGTTAGGACAACTTAAGGAGGTTTTTGTTTTACATCAACCCGTGTTGACTTTAGGTGATTTTAAGAATGGTAAAATGTTCAATAGGAAGGGGAAGAAGAAGGTGGAATTCCTTTCAAAAGGTTTCCAAAGGAAAAAGAAAAAATGGTTTACCCTCTTATAATTCCCAAGGTAAATATAATTCTCTAAAGATTGAATCGTGTTAGATTAAGAAACACATTATTAATAGAGAGGAACTAAAAACCCTAGAAGAACGCTCTAATGCAATCTCTTAGTCTTCCTTTATGAAGAAATAGTATTCTTAAACTTTAGATGTTTTAGAGTGTTTCGTTTACTCTTTTCGATAGGCATCTTGCATTTCGTCTTTTGTATTTTTAGATATATTCTTTTCTTTGTTCATACCTTTATATTTAAGCCTTGTAAAATACTGTCTTTAAACGTTTTAGGTGATATTTTATTTGATATGCTTAACTGCAAACCTATATGCTCGGTAATTGTATTAACGATTTTATTTATAACATTTATACCCCGTGCTTAAAATTTTATAGCTTAAAATGCCTTGCTAAATTGATCTTTCTATTTTAGAGAATTTCTAATAACACATGCACTGTACACCGCACTATAAACTTGAATATTTTCATACAAAATATAACGAAGTGATTTATTCTTTACTTCTTTCGGAATTAATAGTTTTATGAGATGTTTTGTTGAAAGGGTGTTGTTATTAATCCTTTTTATGTGTGAGAGTTTTTAGTATCATGGTTGGAGCTGAAATGTATATATATATATATATATATATATATATATTCATGTTCAAAAATATCATAAGTGATGATGTGGTTAAGGATGCATCTTTGGGATTGTGAGAAATACCTTTGAAAAATTGGAAATAGATCCCCACCATTTGTAAGGAATGAATGAAATCTACCACATGCAAAATTTTATCAAAAAGCAATGTATTAAAGATTTTTATGAATCCAAAAATTGAGTAACATCAAGGATATGAGACTTGAAAGATTTTAATCATAAATAGCTATTTGAGGAAGGAAAAATTGGTATTTGGAAAGTTTATTTGCTTTCAAGAAAAATGGTGATTTCTCTTTGTAATAGTAAGTCAAAAAATTTCAAAATCGTGTCAACATAAATCTTCATTCTTGATTTTATGAGTTAATAATAATATTTTTTTCTTTTCCATCACAAGTTATGTCTTTGAATCACTCTATGTTTTATATGGCTTTAATTTGACGTTAAGCCTTTAAATGTTAAACCACTCTTTATGTAAAGTAATTGACATAATAACAGCCATTGTATAACCTGTGGATATTGTTTGATCATTCTAAATCATATTTTCAAGATCGAAATGTTCATGCCTAGAGCTAAAAAATCATGTGTATAAATTTACTTTTGAATATACTTTATATTGTATATTTTGTTATGCTAGGAAAAACAATGACCTTATTATCATTAGTTCTTTGTCATAGCGAAGTTGCCGCGAAGAACGATGAACCTATTGTTGCATATACAACTTTTGGGTTTGATCAAAATCATCAAAAAACATTTTTATCAAATTTCCTCTCAAAACTTCTCTCATGCCATTTGTAACACCCCGTACTTTTATTATTATTTAATTTTCTATGCTTAATATTATTAGTTTAATTGGAAAAAATAAATTGGACTTTAGTAAATGTTAATTAGCATGATAAAGGATAAATATTTATTATAATCACTATTTACTTGTGAGTGATAAGTAAATAGTTATGCGATTCATTAGATGTCGTGTATAAGTCATAACGACGATTTATTTTTGTATAGCGATAGAGTGTTACATCGGCAGATCGGTGTAATTTATGGGAGACATGTAGGGTACATACGTATTGGGCTCAATTAATGAGGTATTAGCATTTTTATATTTGGATGGCTCTAATAACCTTTCTGAATGCATCGGTGATCCAGAAAGGATCGAAATAGTCCAGAATAATTATTCGGAGTGTTATGTTTAGGTTTCGATAACTTTTTAAACATAACAGGACCCGTATAAGGGTAGGAGGGTCAGTTTATACTTAGGGTTAAGAAGAAAAATAGGATTAGGTTAATTAAGAGGATATTTAAGAGATTAGGAAGGTGGATGGCTACTCAATTTTTTTATTTTACAATAGATATTGGATATTGGGAAAGAGAGCCCTAGAAAAGAGAAAAATAAGAATAAAGAGGAGAAAGATTAGAGAATAGAAAAAAGAGGACTTAACCCGTCATCAAACTCATAGAGAATGCCAAATTCTAATCCACCAGGGCAAGTAGTTACTTGGTTTATATCACGAATTAAGTATAGTTAATTACTTTCATGATTAGAAATAGAAATCCTGAGATTTAAGGAATGAAAAATTAAAACTTGATTAATTGATGTCGAACAAAACCCTAAATTGTTTTCAAGATAAGTTATGTTACAAGATTGGAATCTCTAAGATTAAATCTTATATTTGATGTTCTTGGACCCATAATATGGTGTAAAAACATTTAAAAATATGTTCTTATACTTATATTGGATTGGGGTATCGATTAGGTATCGTTTTGGAGTTTGGTTTGGGCATTAATGAAGATTTCGGAGGCCTCACCTTCGTCCTGAGGGCATTTTAGTTTCTTCCCAAAACTGAAGCAATACGTCCTAGTGGTGTATCGATTCAGGTCATGAAATTTTTTATCTTTTGGTTACAAATGTGTTGTAACTAATTTAATATTTTTCTGATTTTTTTAATTTGTTATGAATTCCCACGAAAGGGTGTATGAAATCGAATTCTTTAGTTGGTAATTTTGGGTTGGACTTTATTTTAGTCATGATTATGTTTAGAATGATTATAAAACCCTATGGAATTATTCTCTTGGTTAATATGAATTCGTAGACGGTGAAATTGAGGTTTACAAAGCATAGAAGTTGTTAAAGGAGATTAGGAAAACTGATTATGGAATTTTTGGGACAAGAAACCCGTATTGAAAATTTGCAAATGTGGACCAACTTCTCGAAGAGAATCGATTCGTCCTCCAGGGTGAATTGATTCATCCCGGGGAAAATCCATTTGGCTCCTAGGCTGGGTCTTGGTTGGATCGTGAAAATGTTCGGTGGATTTTTATGAACTCTAGTGAGTATGTGGGAATTTATCGAAGTGAGAAGGTATTTAATTAAAAATAGTTTTGTGTCTCTATTCATCATTTGTAGAATTTATTAATTAACTAAGGTGATAATTCTTGGGACAAGGGTGAGAGACAAGGTACAAGTGAGTGATGAATTGATTAATTAATAGGGAAGTTTTGTTGAACTTCAGTATTAGGTGAACCGTGTGGTGTGGGATATGCACACAAGTTTGGTACTTATTATATATAAATATTAGAGTGGCGTGTATATATATATATATATATATATATATATATGTATGTGTGCATGCTACTTGTTTTTTAAACATACCTACTCAGTAGTGCTATCATAGGAGGTTAGTCAGCGGTCCATCCTAGTGTTGATCAGTAGGTAATGTTGCATGGCCACTATCCATGTGTGGGGATAGGTGTTGATTTTGAGTTGGTTTGGGTATGATGTGTAATGGTTACGACCCTCAGATGTATGACTATGATTTCCTCCATTGTATGCATTTTCATTTGGGATCAATGGTGAGATTTTGACCCGATGACTCGGTATGAGGCGTGATGTCCAGAGACGAATAGCACACGAGGGATGCATCCGCAAGGTATCAGCACTAGGGATGCAGTTATACGTATATAGCGAGTAAATATGTATATATAGTGTTTGTAACTATTTATACCACGAGCGAAGTTATGTTCAGTTCATTACGTGAATATGTACTTATAGCAATTTTGTTGCTATAATATGTCATGAATGTATACCTAGAGAAGGTAGTTATACTTAGCTAATAGAGGGTATTAGAATCAATGGGCCTGGATAGCGGTTATATGTCCTAGTTAGACCAGGTATTTCAATTAGGATAATAAAAGAACACGTCAGATGTGAGTTATAGTTGAGAGGTGATGTTTATCTCAAATGAGTGTGACCGGTTAATTATGAATGTAATACACTACTGTTTTAATTAATTTTAAAAAATTATCTACTTGAAAAATATTTTCTAATTTTCGGGCTTTGACCTGCAAGCTTTTATTTTTCCTATTTTTTTTTTGCCCCCAGTGTGTAGGAGCAGCAGTCGGGGCCATGGGGATAGATCCCTTATTTTCTTATGGTAGTTATGGATGCTACATCTTTGAGTAGATGCCTTAGCTTATTTTATCTAGATAATATCAGTCATTTCACTTTTAGTTTTGGGCATGTTGCCCATATGTAAGTAGCTTTCATATAATTACCAATCAGTTATATTTTTGTACTCAGCCTTATTATTTGGTTCTATATTGTGGATGTTGTATTTGGTTATTAATGGTTTATTCGGTTCTCTCTTATTATTTATTGATGCGTGAGGATTATTCATTCATTTAAAATGTATGCTTTTATTTGTATTGTTTATATTTTATTATTGTGATTGCGATAATGATGCTAAGAATGAACCATATTGATATTATAGTTTTATTTTTGTATAGGATTGGCTACCTGGTTTTAAAATAGGTGGTTTATCATAGTTAGTATCAGAGCATCAGATTCAAGTGTGCTTAGAATATGTGCAGACAACGTTGCGTTTTCTTTGATATAGAGCCCTATAATTATGACTCTTGTTTCATATTGTGTGTTTCTGTTCTTTTTCCATTATTTATAATGAAGTGAGTCTCATACAACTTCGGTTTGGTTTCAGATGCCAAATGCAAAGAGAAGTAGGCCAGCACGTGCTGCTAGGAGGGCTTTAGATGGGGAGGTTTTGTCGAAGACACATGTCACTCAAGCGACTGTGATCCCATCAGAGGTTGTAACTATTGTCGCATAGGTGGTTAATGTCGTTATGACCCCCGCATTGTTTCACTACTAGAATCATCACTTCCATTACAGGGGAGAAAAATCGTATGACTGTGTGATAATTGATTAAATTCGCAACTTTATAATTTGGCACACTTATTTAATTAGATTCAATTTTTAAACAAAATTAAATCATCCCCAAACCATTCAACTACGTGTGTGCGTGTGTCAAACCATAAATAAATAAAGCATACGACACAAGTTCAAGGAAAAATATCCGAAGGGCAAAACCTTTTATTTTCACTATAATTTGTAAAGAACGGTTACACGGATTACAATGAAAATAAGTGTGTCATACGAAATACCCTCAGTTGTCGATTCTGATGTCGTCGGCTGGAATCTCCCACAAGAACTCCAGGTGGTCAGCAATGGAAAAGAAACGGCTTCTCTACAAGAGTGAACTTTATAAGGTCTCCCTCCACAATAGCATACAGCTGTCGGTTTTAGAGCTCTCCCCACAAACAATGAACAAATGGAAAAATATGTTCTTGGGTTCAACAAACAACTCACATAAAAGTAATTGGGATTTTTGTGAATTGAAAAAAAAATATTTAAACACTTAAATTATTGGAGAAAAACTTTCTGCCAAAAGGTATTGAATTAAATTATGGACAGATAATCAAAAGTTTTTAAAGGATAAAACTCTTTTAAAGTTAAAAACTATTCTCCTTAAAAAATAAGGATGGTTGTCCCTTTTATAAGAAGTTTTGAGTCGGTCAAAGGATAAGCATAAGGTCAGCATGTCAGCCAAAAAGTAACGTTGCTCGAACGAGAAGCCCATTTCGCTTGAACGAGATACGCGTGTCGCTCAAAGGACTACGCTCGACATCTCAATTTCGTTCGAACGAGATGGTGATCTCATTTGAACGACCTTGGCATCGAAACCTAGGTACGCTTACTGCCTTAGGAATTTTCTCAAACCTTTTCAAAACACATTTTTCTAAAATAGTTAACAGCCTTTATAAAAATACATTTTTATATAAAATCTTTTTAAAAACTCCTTTTAAAAATATCCCAATACTCTTAATGTGAAATGTAAATGAAACTTTAAACATTATCTTACCAAAGATCATATTGTTTGGCTTGAATGTTGAAGATAACTTGTAATTCGGATTCGTCTTTTGTGGATGAAAACTTGGTTAATTCTTCGACGATTGTAGCGGTATACGACATAATTAATTGTGACGGGCATTTATAAAATTATGTCCTTACAAATATCCCCTATGTCTATGCCGGTACATACATAAAAACATCTGAATTATCAAATACCAAGATGCCTATATAAATCTACCCTCCCATGAATCCCAAAACTGAAAGCGTAAAATTTGCAAGTTCTAAATTTTTTCTTCAATATCAAAACTCTCAAAGCTTTTCTCATCACGGTATGCAACATAAAAATCTTCAATCTTTGTACCTACACACAAGAGATAAAGAAAAAACCTTCGTGACGCATCGAGTTTGAAATGATATAAGAATAAATCATTAATAAATTAAATCTCCCCCATAATGCAAAAACTCCCCCATAACATGATAATTCTTTCTCCCCATTTTTATGATGTCCCCAAATAGACAGATAAGAAGAAAAAATCAAAACATGCAGTGTAACGATAAAATGCGTAGCTAACATGGATCAAACTACGCGCATGCAAAGGAGTATCTAAAAAATTCACAAACTATTTTTGGATTTTTCAATTTTTTCATACAAAATAAGATACTAAAAATCATACCATCGATTTAAACTCAAACAACCATGTTATGGAAACGGAATGAATGGGTGTTAACCCATTTGATAGGTAAATCAACTCAATCAATCATATGTGCAAGATGAATACGTGTACTCTTAACGAATGAACATCAAAAGTATCCTTAGGTGTACAAATTGTTGAATTTAAATGACATCGTCTTATGTAAATCAACAAATCAAAGTTAAAGTGATTTCCACACCAATAACGTCCAAAACTATTTAGCACTTTTTCAAGATTTTCAACGACATACAAACCCGTTACAAAATCTCCAACCAAACTCCCTCATATATATTTTCTTTTAGAGGTGTTAAACTAAATTCTCAAGCTTTGGAGAATTGGTGCAAAAACCTAATTTGCCCATAATTGGCATGAAATTATTTTTATTGCCTTTAAATTTTTTGGGCTCTTTTCAACCTCTTTGGACCCCAGATAATAAAATTCCTCAATTTTTTAGGTCCAATTTAAACGGGGGCTTAATCACAAAGGATAAATAAAAATCTTTCGTAGACCTTCACCGTTTTCAAACAAAGCACACAACATCACAAACTGCTCTTACATGCACAACTTTCTTATCAAGTTTTATCACGCTTGATTCGTTTTAAGGACATGATTAAAGTGAAAATACCCAACCAACATGTCATAAGATAAGCATAATAATCAAACAAATCCGTACATGTGTGCAATAGAGGAAATCATGAGTCAAACATGTAGGAAGTAACACTTAATTACATCTTAATGACTCCAAACACTATAAAGCACATGGATGAATTGACCTATTGTCTCAAAACAAAATCAAATAGTCACATGATAAAAATGGAATGATGTTGTGACTCGGTCATCCTAAGTGTTCATCCATAAAAGGTGCAGATAAAATACAAAAATCTTTTTGAATTTTCTGAAGAAAAAAAATTTGACTTTTTCAAAAGTAAAAATTTATACAAAAAGTACATGTCAAAATGCTAGTAAACATAAATATCATGAAACAAAAAACTAGCACATGACAAACATGCGAACACAATCATTTATATGATATGGCAAGAGAAGAATCATGTGCAAGCACACGAGAATCAACTTGTCTAAAATCTAGTGTATTCAAAAGTGATTTCCTAACCCAAACGGGTGTGACATGATGTGTGGGGGTTTTAGAAACCAACAAAACACTAAACGTCGACATCCTAGGACTTCTTCTAAGATCAAAACAAAAACTCTTAAGGTGACCTTTCCTACCACAATGTGAACATGTGTAAAAGGGTGGAACAAAACCTATGGGCTTACCTTTTCTAATGTCCTTGGGAATGGTTGACCCTCTAAAACAAATAATGGTTTTGGCTTTGGCAACGGAAGTATTAGAACACGACAAGCCATTACCATCACTATCAAACCTACTTGAATTGTTCAAATCATTTTTCAACTTCAAAATATTTAATTCAAGCAAAAAATTAGACTCTTCCAAAGATAGGGATTTCTTTTTCAAATTTTCAACAATTACTAAAAGAGTATATCTCTCTCCCTCAATCAAAGCAAACTTTTCCCTAAGAGTCTCTTCACGTGCCACAAACTCATTGATTAAAATATTTCTATCCTCTTTGGCACAAACACAAACCATCGAATTTTTAAGGCCCTTTAATTCGTTTTCTAAAAATAGGACCCTATCATCGCTTTTCTTCTTGGAAAATTTTAAAGCAACAAAGTCATGGTCCAAGGCAACAAATTTTTCACGATAAAAATCACTTTGATTTTGAACCGTTTGCAAAAGATCCATCGCGGATGTAAAACGACAATTTTCTTTTTTCCAAAAAATCAATTCTTTTTGTAAACGTCGAATTCAAACTATTTAAATCATTAAAACTTTGACTTGTGTCATCAAAGGGGGGAATCCGATTACATAAGTTCTCCATCGGAGAAATTGTGATTTTTCACAAAATTGATTTAAAAAAAATTGATATCACACAAATTTTGTGGAAAATAGGAATACGCGATAAATTAGCGCAACCCGCTCTGATGCCATTTTGTAAAATCGTATGACTTTGTGATAATTGATTAAATTCGCAACTTTCTAATTTAGCACACTTATTTAATTAGAGTCCGTTTTTAAACAAAATTAAATCATCCCCAAACCATTTAACTACGCGTGTGCGTGTGTCAAACCATACATAAATAAAGCATGTGACACAAGTTTAAGGAAAAATCCCTGAAGGGCAAAACCTTTTATTTTCATTATAATTTATAAAAAACGATTACACGGATTATAATAAAAATAAGTGGGGCATACGAAATACCCTCAGGTGTCGGTTCTGATTCCGTCGGCTAGAATATCCCGTAAGAACTCCATGTGTTCAGTAATGGAAAAGAAACGGCTTCTCCACAAGAGTGAACTTTATAAGGACTCCCTCCACATTAGCACGCAGTTGTCGATTGTAGAGATCTCCCTACAAAGAATGAACAAATAGAAAAATACATTCTTAGGTTCCACAAACAACTCACATAAAAGTAATTGAGATTTTTGTGAATTGAAAACAAAAAAAATATTTAAACCCTTAAATTGTCGGAGAAAAACTTTCTGCCAAAAGGTATTGAATTAAATTCTGGGCAGATAAACAAAAGTTTTCAAAGGATAAAACTCTTTTAAAGTTGAAATTTGTTCTCCCGTCAAAAACAAAGGTTGGCTGTCCCTTTTATAAGAAGTTTTGAGTTAGTCAAAGGATAAGCATGAGGTTAGCGTGTCAGCCAAAAAGTAACGTCGCTTGAACGAGAATCCCATCTCGCTCGAATGAGATACGCGTGTTGCTCGAACGAGATACGCATGTTACTCGAATGACTACGCGCGTCATCTCAATGTTGTTCGAAAGAGATAGTGATCTCGTTTGTACGACCTTGGCGTCAAAATCGAGGTACGCTTGCTGCCTTAGAAATTTTCTCAAACCTTTTAAAAACACATTTTTCTAAAACAGTTAATAACCTTTATGAAAAACATTTTTATATAAAATCTTTATAAAAAGTCCTTTTAATAATATCCCAACACTCTTAATATGAAACGAAAATCAAACTTTAAACATTATCTTACCAAAGATCATATTGTTGGGCTTAAATGTTGAAGATAACTTGTAATTCGGATTCGTCTTTTGTGGATGAAAACTTCTTCAATTCTTCGAAGATTATAGCGGTATACGACATAATTAATTGTGAAGGACATTTATAAAATTATGTCCTTACAACAAGTAGTTCTATGTAGAGAGCACTGGGTGATGTTTGCACCACTAGTTGAATAAGTGAGGCAATCTAAAAAAGAATTAAGTTGCGATTAGTAGGTTAATTGAGTATACCTTAATTGTATGATCATGAGGGACGTGTGTAGTTAACTTTGACATATGTGGGTTGAATCTATGGTAGGTGTGCATGTATGCACGTTGTATAGGGTCTATGGACACCTTGCTCAGTTCAATATTTTATATCATTCGAGAAAGGCTAATATGGCAACAAATACGTTAAGCCTAATGCCGAAGGGGTAGTTCGCAGCAGTGTGGAAGAAGAAGTGGGCAAAGCTTCCTCACGTATATATATAGCAATGATGATTATCATACCCAAGATCATTTGAGGGTTATGAAGATATATGTAAGGGATCCATCTTGTTAGGAGAGGGTTCAACAGTTATTAGCAGGTGGAGCGGAGTTTTGCTCAGTTAGCTCTGAGGGTAGCTTGTGCATCAATGGGAGGTTAATTGTTCCAAACAATGAAGACCAATGGAACATAATTATGAAAAAGGCTCATGGGTCAATATTTTTGGTGCATCTCAGGGGGAATAAGATGTGTCAGGATGTGAGGATAGAGTATTAGTGGGCTAATATGGGCGATTTTGGGTGAATTACACAAACAAGCAGCGTGCCCAACTTTTTATTGCAAAAAGAGAGTGAGCCTGCATGAGGTACTGCTCAACATTGTTTTGGATTGAGATAAGATCATTATGTCCCATTCTTAATAGATTTTTTCAAATGATGATGGGGACATAGTTGCGCTTAGACCCAATATATCACCCTCAGAATGATGGTAAGACAAAGAAGGGGAATTTTATATTAGAGGATATGCATTATAGACTTAAAAGGGTATTTGGGAGCAGTATTTACTGGTGGTAAAGTTTACATGTAATAACTCATTCCAGTATGCCATTTGCATGGTACCTTTTGAGGTGTGTCAAAGAAGACCTTACCGTTCTCCCTCTTGTTGGGTAGAGGTGGGGGACAACAAGCTTCTCGGGCCAAATGTGATTCAGGATACTTCGGTAAGGATTGAGAGATCAAGTACCATATTTAGGTAGTTTAGGACGATAAAAGAGTTACGCCGGTGCAAACTAGAGATTTTGGAGATTGACGTGCATGATCAAATGTTGGTCCAAGTATCTCCTAGGAAGGGAGTGATGAGAATAGGGTAAGGATAAATTTTCAATCGAGTCAATTTCTAGAATTGGCTTAATTCCAGACAAAATAATTTGTGTCATAGGGTAGAATGTTCATGTTGTATCCTTTCAATCCTATGACAAGTGTATGTTGAAGATGTAGCGGTCAAAAATTGAAGAATATATCCTTGTCGATTTTCGTGCCAAGTTTCACGTCATCAACATGTGGATTACAATGTCTCCTAAAGGTATAAATGCATTAATATATATATATATATATATATATATATATATATATATATATATATATATATATATATATATATATATATATATATATATATATATATATATATAGAGAGAGAGAGAGAGAGAGAGAGAGAGAGAGAAAGGCAGGCTCATGTGCACACTAAGTTTGCACACTGCTGGCGCACACCAATTTTTTAATGCATTAAAAAAACTATTTTTGAGTTGCTTTTTTATGTGATATTTAAACATTTCAACGGACCCATATAAAAAAAATCAACTCAAAAAAACTTGTTTTGCTATTTTTAAAAAATTGGTCAAACTTTCACCGCTTTTAAAGTGCTTGAAAGTAGCGAAAGTTTGACCAATTTTTAAAAAATAGTAAAAACAGTTTTTTTGAGATGATGTTTTTTACATGGGTCCCTTGAAATGTTTAAATATCACACAAAAAATCAACTCAAAAATATTTTTTTTATTATTTTAAAAAAATAATGTGCAAACTTAGTTTGCACATGAGCCTGACTCTCTCTCTCTCTCTCTCTCTCTCTCTCTCTATATATATATATATATATATATATATATATATATATATATATATATATATATAGGATCTTGGAAATTTATTTTGGGTGTCAGTATTTTTTTGTTAATTTTTTTTTGAATTCATTGTTCTATAGATTTGGTTCTCGGACACCTTTTCGTAGAAAAATCATATCAAATAAAAAAGATCAGAAAGATACAAAACTGGCGGCCACGCATTCGTATCGAAATTATCTACAATCATGGCCTGAAATCTCGTTTGAAAGGTCGTTCGAACGACCTTGGATATCGTTCGAACGAGAGTCAATGTCGTTCGAACGAGATTTCAAACAAGAATTTGGTTTTTTTGTTCTGAATTATCATTAGAAGTATTGTTCGAACATAGTCATTCGAAAGATCTCGTTCGAACATAGTCGTTCGAACGAACTCTTTCGAACATAGTCGTTCGAACGACCTGGGTAGTTTTCTGAGAGTTTTTTTAATAACTTGCCCACTTATTTTCCCTCTACTTTTTTCTGCATAACTAAGTGCGAGAAACGTATTTTTAGACATAACCTTCATTTCCTCCGAGAGAGAAAGAGATTTTTAGACACATTTTTAGACATAACATTTTTCAGCGTGTAGTGTGATTAATTTATTTTTATCTTGCAAATCACTTAAAACGCATGGGTAGGATAATTCAAGATAAAATTTATTTAATTATCACACTAATATAATTTGGTGCTTAAAATTAGTTTGGGTGAAGTTTAACTTAATTTAATTCATGTAATTAATTTTAATTTGATAAAATTTGGTTTGGGCTAAGTAGAAAAATGAATTAATCTTATAAGGCAAATTTTTATTTGATAGACATTCTACTTTAATTGTTGTCATTTACTAGGCATCCTACTCTTGTCCCTTTACTCACATCGGGAAGACATTAACGCGTGTGATTTCACTCTCCACAAAATTCCTCTACACATAATCCACTTATCACCTGTCATACTAACCATATTAGTATTATCCTTCTCTCGGACTTAGGTAGTCTCGATTCCTAATGGCTACCCCCGTTGTTCCATTAGCTTTGTTGGCCCTAAGGAACGTACTACTGGCTTCAATAACCCTTACTGAATTCACCATTACTTGGTAAGAATTCAGATATCTGAATCATTTAAATGATCCCCCTGATGGGTCTCCCCCTTGTGGTGTTTTACTAATTACTTTTCATCTAGACTCACTCTCCAATAAATCCTTTTATTACTTTAGCTCCCGTCATAAGAGCGTTAACATCTCTACGGACAATGCGTGACATTGTCACCATATGAATCGACTGCCCAACATAATTATCTTTAAGTGTTGTCAATCTTTCCTCATGAGTTGATTTACCACTTGAAATCTTCTCTACCATTGGTATCCACTCCCGCTGATACAAAATTTGCTAAAAGTCTAAATCCATTTACAAATGGACCCCTGTCCGGCCCTTCTGAAATGGGTTTAGCACGACGTTCATATCTTATCCTGAACAACTGATGAAAGAACGTTCACTTAAACTGTACCTGAGATCTTTTCATTGACGCAACATTTCACTACGAACGGTGGTGATTGACCCCCAATTTTGTAACTTTGCTCCGCTGAGACAAGAAAAATTTTACCCCAAATTTACACTTCTAGTTAACCACACTCCACTATATTTCCAAGCCTTTGAATATATTACCTTCGTTGGGTAACACACACAATTTTCACAAGTCTAGAATTTCCACTGATGACTCTCCTCAATTTTACCTTTCGACCCTCTCCCAAGCGCACCATGTTGGGTGGGTCAAATTTTTCCTCACTTTCGACTATAGCAACACTTGGAATTTATAGGTTGCGTCCTAGTCGCCTTTACCATCCTGGCCTCTCGTTCCCTAATAGGGGTGACCTCAACTACGGTCATCATCCTTGGATATACGTTACAACCTCAATTGAGCCTTGCCTCCTGATGTCCGCCTAATGGACCTCATCTGACATCCTTCATCGATCGGCATACGCACACATCCGAATGCAAATAGAATTCACTAATATACATACGTTATAGCAGGAGAACGAAATCTCACCATAGAAATCAACAATACTAAACTTAGGGCTCTATATCAAACAAAGCAACGCTGGAAGTATAATAGGCCGCACAGATCCTAAGGACACTAGAACCTGATGCTCTGATACCACTTGTGACACGCCGCCGAATTGAATACCGGGTGATCAGTTCTTTATTAAATTAAAAATCAAGGTGAACGGTTGGTTCATTTTTAGCATCACTATCGCAAAATAAAATTTCCAAATTAAACACCCTAAATAGTTAAGCTAAGTGTCAAAACAATTTAAAGCATTATTTCCATTTGTAAAACTTCTACTTGAAAACATTTTTAAATAATCAACAGTCTAAGAATTACATAAGTGCTAAGAATAGCAAACAACACAAAAGAATTAATCATCTAGATTAACCAAATCAGGTCAAATAACGATACATGAAATCATCCTGACAGAATTAAATCGCAAAGAGTACCGAATACTGAAAAATAATTGAACATCAATCTCTAACAAATACAAACTGAATAGGGAAACGGGCGACACATGCCCTAACTAATCAGAACTAAAATTAGAGTAAAATCAACAAATAGGTAGTCTAAGCAAGGGCCTGTAACTCCCACATAAGCTGTAACACGTCCAGTCCATAGAATCTAAGCATGACGCCCCTGTGGTTGGGCACCTATAATATATACATATATATATATACAAGAGAGAGAAAAGACAGGAAACTGGTCAGATCCCGAGTGTAACACTGTTTCAAAAATAGTTTGGCAAGTATTAAAATTGCTTACCAGCTAATGCAACAACCATGTTAGTATGCGACACTCTCTTGAGAATTCTCACCTCTCATCTAGTGTGCACGCCTACCGCACTACTAAATCTCATAATTTTCTCTAACGTATTCTCCACCAGGTTTTGTCACGTGAAAAGCAAGGTTATGATATTTACTTTAGGAAATCTTTTTATTCTAGATTTCTTATGTTATTTAGAACAACTCATTACTGTTATAAAGTTCCCGAACACTTATAATAAAGTTGAAGCATTTATTCATTACTTATCTAATTATACGCATAGTAGAAAGTTCCCATATAGATATACGTATATATATTAGTCACACATTTAATATATATACTAACGGCACCCCACATAAAATCTATGGTGTTTGTATACTCTGCTATCAAGTCCCCGTATGGGAAATACAAGCTCAGAATCACTCTCGAACTGTATTAACACAAAACACAAATAAATGGAGGCGAAGTATAGTTCCAGGTCTTAAGAGGTCAGCACATACCCTCACATCTCTTAGAACATCTGACTATCATTCTTAGATAGCCTGTATCGAGGATACTAACTTCTAGAGTACGAGTCAATATCCCCCATAAAGGCCCAATCGAGATAAGATTGTCCCGACGCGAAAACCTCCATGATAGCAAGTATCCTGGGTATGATTTTTACACAAATACATACTATATGCACAGTCACACAATCATATATATAAATATTCACATTTTCTAAATTAGGTGTGCCCACGACCAATAACCATAATTATCAGTTCTTAGCACAAATTACTCAATTCTCTCGCATAACGGATTTGTCCCTTTTTATTCTCATTTATAATTTATTTCATACATACCTCTCATCTCTCGAAGTATTCTCTTGATAATTATAATTTCAGTAGGTATACTCTCTCTAAACTTCTGGTCTAAGACTTTCACGAGTCCCTCAATTTTATTAACAAACTTACGCACAATCTCTAATGTGTAACGAAATTCCCCGTTAGCCCACAATTTCATCCCATATTAAATTTTATTCAATGGAGTCTATTTAGACCCTACTGGTCCTCCTCACGATCCATTATACTCTATAAATAATAATCAAAGGTTCTCAGGTCTTTAAACCGGATTAAACAAAGAGGGGACAAATATGCAGTTTTCCAAGAGGGGTCGATTGATCAAGGAAAGGGGGTCGATTGATCGATCATCGATCGATCAAGAAGTTCTTGCCCAGAAACTGCCATTTAAACCTACGGGTTTAATCTTCCAAATTGCTCCCAAACACCATTATCGATTCCCAAACTCCCAAACAACATGACTACTAGTTCTCTATACATATATGCATGATTTCCAACGTGAAACATGTACAAATTCATCAACGGGATTGTGTTAAGGGGCCAATTTACCTTTATTATCAGAAACCCTAATTTTTCACTAAACTTCCATTGTTCTAATTCTTTTTCCATATTTCTCACTTCTAAATTATTCAAATTTTATGGGTAATCCTCTACATATGATTGAGATTCCAAAATATATTTATTTTCTCTACAACATGTGATTGGGTTCTCTAAATCATTAAATTCTTCCATGAAACATGGGTTCAACAATCCTAATCTAACATGGTGAGACATTAACTAAAAGAGAAGCCAGATAGATACTTGCCTGAAATTTTAAGTTTCTAATTTGTGGATGAAAAGGTATGGTTGTGCTCCTCGTTGCGCGATCTACGGTTTGGTGGTGGTGGCGGCGATGCAAACGAATGAGTCTTTGGCCTTGGTTGCTTGGAAAGCTCTCCAACTTCTTATCTAATGGCCATTATTTGATATGGTGTTTGTTAACCCTAGAAGATAACTCCTAAAGTCTGATATATCCATAGGAAATTGGTGGGTTTAATTACCCAAAAATGTCAAATGTTTATAATACCCTCTCGGGATGCCAATTAGGCCTAAAAACGGCCCGAGACCCAAACTAAACCCATGGGTACATTATTTTGACTATCTCGACCCTTCCGGACACATTGGCGCACTCGAAATGAACATACAGGAGACTTATAATTTATTCACTTTTAATAATAATAATTTAGTCCCGACACGATACAGGCGCGTCGTGACTTAGATTTCCATAATTGCCATTTTATTCACTCGTGAAAATTTTAATAAAATAAATCTCATATATTACTTTACTCATCTAGTAATATTCAATAAATATCGAATAATTATTAAGTCACATGACGTTAGTAAATATATAAAAAAAAAATCGGATTAATATTAAATTAATAAGTAATTAAATTTAATAAATTCCCAATTTTAAAAGCCATAAAAATATGGGGTATTACAGTTTCAAGGTCGTTGATGAGATTGCCTTAGTGGAAGACCTTAGGACACATGAGAGAGCTCTTCGAAAGAATCTTGAATATGTAGAAGGCGAGAGAGATAGCCTTAGAGGGTTGATGGAATCAATGAAAAATGAGCTTCTTATTTTTTAAGAGAGGAACAGTTTGCTAGAGTCTAGAAGTTTAGAGTTGGAAGAAAAATTGAGAGACTCTAGTGAGGTCAAATTTAATTTGGAATGTAGGTCCGCTAAACTAGATAAAATATTAAGAACCGTCTAAGTAAAAAATGACACTTGTGGTTTAAGCTCCGATTCTTGTAATAATTCCACTAATAAATCCAAAACTAATGTTTTGAGAGAATCACCTAGGAACACTTATAGAGTTCAATCCTTAGGTACTACTTTTCGACGTGTGTTTACTTTCTCACATTGTAGTCAAAAAGGTCATCTTAGGAAGTTTTGTTTTGATCTTAAAATAATTTCTAGGAAATCCAAGTGTAAGGTAACCGAGGTAGCTAAGTTGCTCAAATCCTGAGATTGTCACTCTTCACTAGTTTGGGTTAGGAGGTTCGACTTGGTAGCTTTACAAAATAGATTCTCATTTGCTTCCACATGCTTCCTCCCTTCCAAAATCTAAAGGTTGTTAGCATTGTTTTGCAGACTCTAGCCTATGTGCTTCATGATATATTCTTTGCTAGTTGTATGTTTTATTTATTAATCCATGCTTATTTATCCTAGAATTATGAGTTGTGTATATCTTTTGTATTGTATTCTTTTCCTTTTAGTTCACATTAAATGAAAAATACAAAAAGATTTTGTTAATCATTTATGTTTTACCTTATGAGTAATTTTAGGCTTAATTAAAAATACAAAATGATTTTTGTTTGTCTTTTGAGTAAATTTTTTTTATATGTTTAGGTAAAATTTCAAAAACTCAAAAAGATTTTTTTTTTTTGTATTTTCATTTAACACACCTTTTGTGGCATAGATTTGTGTTGAATCCTATCGTTCCACTTCCATTTGTCAAGAACTTTTGGTTAAAATTTTCAATCCTTAAAATGTTCTTTGTCATGGTTGCATGGAGTAGTTTAAGTTTGACTTCCTTACTGGATTCACTTGTTATATGCCTTCTCACACACATGCACGAGCTCTTTGGAACTTTTAACTTCACATGTATATTTGAGCTTTGTGAGGTGTTATCCTACCAATCTAGTCATCTACATATCTTATGACCTAGGAGGATTTGTGCATGTTAAATCCGTTGCACATGAGCTTTTTTTGGAAAAAAAATTATATATGAATGTGCACGGGGAAGGCCTCCGAAAGGAAAAATTATCCTTTGCGAGTAAGCCGTCGTTTGGAATGGACCTAAAATAAATACGTGGTTCAAAGGCCTAAAATAAAAATATGACATTAAAAGAAAAATATTTGCCAAGGCCTATTTTATTTAGTTTAATATATTCATTCAGAAGAATTATATGCATATTTGGGGGGAGTTTGGATGGTATATTAGCGGTTTTGAACAATGTCTTTGTATCCTAGTTGCGCTATCTTATCATGACTCTATTAGTTTGTAGAATCATCAATATGCTAGGCTTGTATGCACTGTGGTTATTTATTCATAGAGTTCAATTTATCTTGTCACATAAGGCTAAATGTGAGTTGATAAAGTTTTGCACTCAAATGAGAATTCCATGAACATGTTTAATTCATTGGTATCTTGTTCACGCCCCTTCACTTTCGTTTCCATATGATACATTTATGCTATAAGAGTGTGAAAAACTCATGTTATTTTACTTTGTGTCATTTATGTGTTTATATCTATATGTGTGTACTTATGCTTAGTTTGTATCTATTATGTATACATATATATGATATTGTGTTTTTTTAGTCTTTGCCACGTTAGCTAATCCACATATGCTTTTAAATTCATAATTAGTATCTATCTTGTTGCGAATTTTGGCTGATATCCCAAGCTTATGTTGAATACATTTTAGTTGGTATCATTTTTTGTTATCACATCATTAGTTGATATACTTATACCTTGTTGTGGATTAGTCACTTTCCATTGTTGCCCATATGCTTTAATGTTCTTATCATTTTATGCACCATTATGTTTTACTTGTTTTCCCATATTGTATATCCCTTGTGTAGTTTTACGGGGAAGAAATAGTTTTTGCTTTAATTGGGGAGAAATAAGTAATGTTTTAACTCTTAAGCCTTTGTATATTCCTCAACAAAAGTGTGGAGAAATGCTCCCTAAATCTTTAGTTTAGGCGATCTAACTTAGGGGGAGACATCATCTTTTTAAGTAGGTCATTGTTTGATAAAGGGAGATAATTAATTTAGGGGGAGTAGCTATTTAAATTTCATTTCATATTTTGATATTCCCTATGTGTTTAATGGGTTTTTTAAGTGTGCATCAATTTAATTCTTATGATTAGCGACATTTATTCAACGCGGCAAAGCACATCCTTGGGTCGTGTCAATAGCGTCTGTATTTTTATTGTTTTGGTGGGATGTTTAAGTCTAGACGAGCTTGATGGCCCTTTAGGATTTTTGATTTGGTTTTGTCCCGTATTATCCAAATGAAAACTTTTGTGTAGTAAGTCATCTGTCATGTAAACATAAAATCGTACTTAGTGGACTTAAGGCTAGGGTTGTACGAGGTTTTTCCAATTTGAATTTTCCTCGTAAATCGGCGCGTAGAGTGATTGATTTATTTTTATCTTGCAAATAACTTAGAAAGCATTCTTAGGATAATTTAAGATAAAATTGGTTTAATTATCACACTACTATAATTTGGTGCTTAAAATTAGTTTGGGTGAAGTTTAACTAAATTTAATTCATGTCATTAATTTTAATTTGATAAAATTTGGTTTGGCCTAAGTAGAAAAATCAATTAATCTTGTTAGGCAAGTTTTAGGACTCGGATTGAGTTAATTTTTTTTAATTTCATGTTGTATCCTTTCAACCCTATGACAAGTGTATGTTGAATATGTAACGGTCAGAAATTGAAGAATATATCCTTGTCGATTTTTGTGCCAAGTTTGACGTCATCAACATGTGTATTATAATGTCTCCTAAAGGTAGGAATGCATTAATATATATAAATATATCGGAGCTTGCAAATTTATTTTGGGTGTTAGTATTTTTTTAGTTCTTTTTTTTTTTAATTCCTTGTTCTAAAGATTTTGTTTTCGGACACCTTTTCGTAGAAAAATCATATCAAATCCTATAAAAGTCAAAAAAATACGAAACTAGCGGCCACAAGTTCGTATCGAAATTATCTACAGTCATGGTATGAAATCTCATTTGAAAGGTCATTAGAACGACCTTTGATATCGTTCGAATGAGAGTCAATGTCGTTCGAACGAGATTTCAAACAAGAATTTGCTTTTTTTGCTCTGAATTATCGTTAGAAGTTTCGTTCGAATATAGTCATTCGAACAACCTGGGTAGTTTTTTGACAGTTTTTTAATAACTTCCCACTTTCGTACTTGTTTTCCCTCTACTTTATTCTGCATAACTAAGTGCGGGAAACACAGTTTTGGACAAAACCTTTATTCCCTCCGAAAGAGAAAGAGATAAATATACTTGAGAGAAAAAGTTCTTTTTTGTCTTAGATTCCAAAATAATTAATTCTTGAAAACACATACACCCATATCTTAGTTTAATTCCAAGCTTTCATATATATATATACATTGTGCTTGGAGAGTTTTTAGTACCGGGTTCTACTTTACCATTTGAAGAGTTATTTGGGTTTACTTCTACATCCCATAAAGAAGAAGATTTGCATGATGCGGCGTACTCACTTGAAGAAAGGCTTCGGGTGAGGATGGTTGAGACCAAAAGTCTCCTCGGTGGATTTTGAGACGGTGGAGGAGTTCATGATTTCCAACTAGGCGGAGGTAGTTATAAGAAGACGCGTCAAGGCTTGGACGGATTCAAGTTGTGTGTAGTAAGTCATTTGTCTTGTAAACATAAAACCATACTTAGTGGACTTAAGGCTAGGGTTGTACGAGGTTTTTCCAATTTGGATTTTCCTCATAAATCAGCGCGTGGAGGGATTGATTTATTTTTATCTTGCAAATAACTTAGAACGCATGGTTAGGATAATTCAAGATAAAATTGGTTTAATTATCACACTACTATAATTTGGTGCTTAAAATTAGTTTGGGTGAAGTTTAACTTAATTTACTTCACGTCATTAATTTTAATTTGATAAAATTTGGTTTGGCCTAAGTAGAAAAATCAATTAATCTTGTTAGGCAAGTTTAACTTATGAAGTCGCATGAGGAAGGGCTCCGAAAGGAAAAATTATCCTTTACGAGGAAGCCACCGTTTGGAATGGACCTAAAAGAAATATGTGGTCCAAAGGACTAAAAGAAAAATATGGCATGAAAAGATTTTTTTTTACCAAGGCCTATTTTATTTAGTTTAATATATTCATTCAAAAGAATTATATGCATATTTTGAGGGAGTTTGGATGGTATATCAAAGGTTTTGCACAATGTCTTTGCATCCTAGTTGCGCTATATTTTCATGACTATATTGGCTTATAGAATCATCAATATGCTAGGCTTGTATGCATTGTGTTTGTCTATTTCTAGAGTTCAATTTATCTTGTCACATAAGGCAAAATCTGAGTTGGTAAAGTTTTGCAATCAAATGAGAACTCCGTGAACATGTTTAAGTGATTGGGTTTGAATCCATTAGTATCTTGTTCACACCCCTTCACTTTCATTTTCATATGATACATTTATGCTATAAGTGTGTGGAAGACTCATGTTATTTTACTTTGTGTCATTTGTGTTTTTATATCAATATGCCTGTACTTATGCTTAGTTTTATCTATTATGTATACATATATATGATATTGTGTTTTATTTTTTAGTCTTTGCCATGTTAGCTAATCCATTTATGCTTTTAAATTCATAATTGGTATCTATCTTGTTGCGAATTTTGGTTGATATCTCAAGCTTATGTTGAATACATTTTAGTTGGTATCATTTTTGGTTATCACATCATTAGTTGATATCCTTTAACCTCGTTGTGGATTAGTCACTTTCCATTATTGCCCGTATGCTTTAATGTTCTTATCACATTATGCACCATTATGTTTTACTTTTTTCCCATATTGTATATCCCTCGTGTAGTTTTACGGGGAAGAAATAGTTTTTCCTTTAATTGGGGAGAAATAAGTAATGTTTTAACTTTTAAGCCTTTGTCTATTCCTGAACAAAAAGGGGGAGAAATGGTATCTAAACATTTAGTTTAGGCGATCTAACTTAGGGGGAAACGTCACCCTTTTAAGTACGTCATTGTTTGATAAAGGGGGAGAATTAATTTAGTGGGAGTAGCTATTTAATTGCATTTTATATTTTGATATTCCCTATGAATTTAATGGTTTGTTTAGTGTGCAAGAATTTAACTCTTATGATTTGCGAAATTTATTCAAAGCGGCGAAGCACATCCTTGGGTCATGTCAACAGCGTCTGTATTTTTATTTTTTTGGTGTGATGTTTGAGTCTAGATAGGCTTGGCGGCCCTTTAGGAATTTTGGTTTGGTTTTGTCCCGGAACAGCCAAAGGGGGAGATTTGTAAGGACAAATTTCCAATCGAGTCAATTTGTAGTATTGGCTTAATTCCGGACAAAATAATTTGTGTCATAGGATAAAATGTTCATGTTGTATCCTTTCAAGCCTATGACAAGTGTATGTTGAAGATGTAGAGGTCAGAAATTACAGAATATATCCTTATCAATTTTCATGCCAAGTTTCACATCATCAACATGTGGATTACAATGTCTCCTAAAGGTATGAATGCATTAAAATATATATATATATATATAGGAGTTTGGAAAAAAAAAATTAGTGTTAGTATTTTTTTGTTAATTTTTTTTTGAATTCATTGTTCTAAAGATTTTGTTCTCGGACACCTTTCCGTAGAAAAATAATATCAAATCCAAAAAAAATAAAAAAATACGAAACTGGCGGCCACACGTTTGTATCGAAATTTTCTACCATCATGTCCTGAAATCTCATTTAAAAGGTTGTTCGAACGATCTTGGGTATCGTTCGAACGAGAGTCAATGTCGTTCGATCGAGATTTCAAACGAGAATTTGCTTTTTTTGTTCTGAATTATAATTAGAAGTTTCATTCGAACATAGTCGTTCGAATGACCTGGGTAGTTTTTTGACAGCTTTTTTAATAACTTTCCACTTGCCCACTTGTTTTCCCTCTACTTTTTTCGGCATAACTAAGTGCGAGAAACACATTTTTGCACAGAACCTTTATTCCCTCCATGAGATAAAGAGAGAAATATACTTGAGAGAAAAAGTTCTTTTTGTGTTTGATTCCAAAATGATTAATTCTTGAAAATACATACACCCATAAATCAGTTTAATTCCAATATTTTAAATATATACATTGTGCTTGGAGAGTGTTTTACACCGAGGTCTACTCTACCATGTGAAGAGTTGTTTGGGTTTGCTTCTACATCCCATAAAGAAGAAGATTTGCATGTTGCGTCATACCCACTTGAAGAAAGGCTTCGGGTGAGGGTGACGGAGACCAAAAGCCTCATCGGTGGATTCCGAGACCGTGGATGAGTTCGTGGTTGTCAACTAGGCAGAGGTAGTTACAAGAAGACGCGTCAAGGATTGGGCGAAGTCAAGTTGTGTGTAGTAAGTCATTTTTCTTGTAAACACAAAACCGTACTTAAGGGACTCAAGGCTAGGGTCGTCTGAGGTTTTTCCCATTTGGGTTTTCCACGTACATCGGCGTATAGTGTGATTGATTTATTTTGATCTTGCAAATCACTTAGATTGCATGGTTAGGATAATTCAAGATAAAATTGGTTTAATTATCACACTAATAGAATTTGGTGCTTAAAATTAGTTTTGGTGAAGTTTAACTTAATTTAATTCATGTCATTAATTTTAATTTGATAAAATTTGGTTTGGCCTAAGTAGAAAAATGAATTAATCTTGTTAGGAAAATTTTAGGACTTGGATTGAGTTAATTTGTTTAAGTGAAATTTTGTGTTGGATAAACTTTATCTCCCTTTTAGTTTAGTTTAATTTTAATTTAAAAGAAATTAAAATTGGTAGGTTATGTTTTTGAATTTGAACCATCCCATTCCGAAATTAATATTTAATTTTAAAAGAAAATTTAAAATTGGGGGTCTACTATTCCTTCAAATAGGAAAGAAGGTAAGTTGGCATCTAGGTATATGGTGCACTTCCCATCGTCGAGAGGGTAGGGTCGGTCGCATATAGGCCCACTTTACTAGAGCATTTAAAGAAGATTCATAATGTGTTTCGTGCGTTATCATCAAGGAGGTATTTGATGCACACTAAATAGTTGACTCACTTGAGTCTACATTATATAGGAGTTGAACTAGTTTGGAAAAGAAAAATTATGTTGAGTTTCTCCTATTTGAGTTCATATTCAAGAAGCTCAAAGTTGACTACATCACCACAGATCAAAGACCATCAGGTAGAAAACTAACACACAAACACACTTTAGGATTGCACATTTTAGTTCATATATGATGTGTGTGTGTGTGTGTGTGTGTGTGTGTTAATTTGAATTAAAATAAATTTTCTACATTTATTAGAAAATTTTAGAAACTTTTAAAACATTTAAAATTTATTTCTTAAAGAATAAAATATAGGGATTTAAAATGTTAGGGTTGGATTTCATATATCAAAACTTCCTAAAACTTGCCTTAGGTAGAATTCGAAAGTGCTAGAGAATTGTGTGGGTGCAAATGATGTTTTTTTTAATGTTCAAAAACATGTTGTGACAACCCGCTCAAAATAGTAACGGGTGGCCAGTCCTATACTACAATAAATCAGGTATCTCAGGTGGCACAGTCGCAACATCAACTGACAATACGTAATAATATAAGGCTAACTACCCAAAATCATTAAAAGTAGATTGTCAAAATTTTAAAACTTTTTAATTAACAACAACAACAAAACCAACCAAGCAACCATAACCATCAATATACATCTAACTATGATGAGTGAAAGTGTAAACTCCAATATTAAGAAAGACTGCACTACAAGGTACAACCAAATCTCAACAATAAAATACCCGAATATGCTGTCGGGTAACAGACAATACAAATCCGAGAAATGAAATATGAAAGTGTTAATATACAACACTTGAGTATAAACTCAATATACAACTGAATCCTAATCTAGATATACAAATATAGGATCGACTAAAGCAAAGTGCCGCAACAGTCCGCTACTGCCACAGCTCCACGAATACACTGGATGGATGAACATCAATGGCGTCCTTGCGGAGGAACACCTAAAGTAATAAAATATATACATGGAGGAGGAAAATATAAACGGGTCAGAGCCCGAGTTGAAAAACATTTTTATAGCAAGTGTATTAAAATGCATAATAATTATAAATGCATTATTACATGATTTTATGGAATCGAACTCTCCATAAAATTCCAACTCACCTCTCAACTAAACCGCGCACTAGACGTATGCACGTGATGTCCAAATGGATGCCCAATTTCTATTTAGGTAAAAGGATTCTAACTTAAACCCAATTGAATCATTAATTCATCTCCCAATCTACACTTATCTAATTTCATCAAATTATATACTTTATCATTGGTATTATAGTTATCTTTATAATGTTCATTTGTTGAACATATAAAGTTGCATCATCATGCTCATATCACATCATCATAATACATCAACATTCTCAATTACTGGAATTTCATATATTCTAGTCATGCCTCATTTGGCATGTAAACAGATATATAGAATTATATATGAGTTATTAGCATCAAGAGTTAAGGACTAAACTCCTCCCGATTCTCAACACTGCACTGCGTTTCCTGCGTGGGACGTCTCGCCGAGGCAAAATCCAAACAAGGAACCCCTCGTTACACTACTCCTGACCGTATCCATCCTCGAGGCTCATTATGCCCTCAATGCATGATGCATGTAACGCAAATTATTATTATCCAATTTTAATTAATTAATATTCTCAATTCTCAACAGTACACGGCATTCCATGCGTGGGACGTCTCGCCGAGACGAAATCCAAACAAGGAACCTCCCGTTACACTACTCCTGGCACTATCGATTGTTGGGATAGGTGATATATATATATATATATATATATATAAATGAGTATTAAGGACTAACTTATCCCCAATTTCCAACATTACACTGCGGTTCGTGCGTGGGACGTCTCGCCGAGGCAAAATCCAAACAAGGAACCCCCATGATACAATAATCCAGGCAAAGTTAGTCGTAGAGGTCCATTATTCCCTCGATACCCAAGTACAAACACAAGCAATAATAACCATACAACCGAGCTATAACTTGAGGATGCAGGCTCACATTCTATCATCTTCCAGTTGCCCATACACGTAGCAAAATGGTGCCACCTGGTGGGGTTCAACGACACCCACCTCGTGATCAACTCACGAACACAACGTCCGGGAAGCGGTCATAGCTCCTAACCGGCAAGTGAGAACGTCACATACCCCCGACTTCTCACCCCAAAAAGAATGCATATATATCGCATAATAATCACAATGGACGACTATGACCAGGGGACTATCCACACCCTGCTCTTTGAGCTGGGATGCTCACCCTCAACGCACGCAACTTCCCAATGATAGCAAGGAGGGGGTATGCTTCACTATATATGTATATACCATCATATAAGGTATACATACATCATCACAACATATAAAGATATACCATCATATAAGGTATACCTGTCACATCATTTTCATATTTATTATACGCCCTTAGGCGCAACCAAATTAATGTCATTATTTAGTATATTTCTCGCTTGATGCTCTAATCGTCAATTATCCACACTTTTCCCCACTTAGTATCTACTATACTATTTCTCTCTTAAAGCTCACATATCGCTTATAATTATGACTTGTCTCTCAATTCTTTTAAGTTAAGGATATTCTTTATCCTAAAGCACCTCAATTCGCATTTATAATTATCCATCCATAATATGGTTCAATTCATCTCATGAACCTTTGAAGTTATCCCATTTTGGGATTTGATCCTAAGATCCAATGTCTCTAAATTTGTCTCATTTTTTTATATATTTATAATTATCGTCCCCAAGTCGAATCTCCAATCAAGGTGGGCTTCCCCACTTAGAATATACCAAAATCTCTAATCGATAATAATCAAATTTGATTAATATGACTCCAATAGTTTCGTACGATGGAAACCCTAAAAAAGTCTCCAAAACATACTCCAAATAACCTCTATAGAGGTTCCCAATTGATAACCTCGAAAAAAACAGGGTGAAATTCTTCCTAGAAAAACATCTCCAAAAATCCCCTATTTTCGAATCGATTCGGCCCCTCCGAATCGATTCGGCCCCAAAACCAAATCGATTCGGCCCATCCGAATCGATTCGGCCCAATGGACCTGAGAGTCTGCTACCTACCGAATCGATTCGCAAGGGGCGAATCGATTCGGCCCTAAAGACCTGGGGATTCTACAATAGACCGAATCGATTCGGAAAGGGCGAATCGATTCGGTAAGTGCAGCAAGCTACGAAATGGCTATTTTCTTCTTAACCCAAAATACCCAAAAATCGTATTAATCATCTTCCAACAATTTTTATCCAATCCAATCACAAATATAACATTAATATTCATCCAAGAACACATATAAACTAATTTCTAACCTTAAATCCATTTATAGACTACAAATCTAAGGTTTTCCCAAAAGTTAGGTTTTGTCAAGTTAAACCTAAAAACCACAAATTGAATCCACAAATCATGCAATAAATGGTACACAACAATTATTTAACAAGTTTAACCACTTTCCTCGGGTTCGTAGGGTCTGAATCCGCGTTGAGATGGCGTATTTTCCGAAAATCTCCATTTTCTCTCTCTTTTCTTCTTCTTTCTTTCTTCTCTATTTCTCTTTTTCTCTTTGCAGAATTGTTTCTCCCGTAGGCTAATTAAGCCTAAAAATCCTAAAATACACATCTTTAAATGATAATACACACTTTAAATGACTCGGGTATCTTTAATTCGAGTCAAACGGTTCTAAATTATTTTGAAACCTAAATAGACCCCAAGTACAGTCATTTCGACTTTCTCGACCGTTCCGAAAACGATGGTACCCTCAGAATAGCCATTCGAGACACATTTTTACAACTCAAAATTTTAACCTCAATTGCCAATTTAATTAATCTCCGAATAAAATAATATTTATTTCTCCCAAAATAAATAAATCATCATCTCCAAGGCCTCGGGTTGTTACAAACTTCCCCACTTATAAAAATTTCGTCCTCGAAATTTTAGCTAAGCCTAATTCCCCAAAGCTCAATTAGTTCTACTACACCCATACTCACTAATCCTATCTCCAAATCTCTAACATCCCATGACGAAATATTTGAACTCGTTTTATTTTAAGTTAATTTAAGTCTTATAAAACCAATATACAAAACTAGGGCGCCCATACACCCTTTATATTCGAGTTAGCACTCGTATAAAACATAAAGAGGCTTCATTCGCCTCTAAGATTTCACAATTCCATAGATGTAAATTATACTAGCAGTTTAATAATATAAAAAAGTTGGATGGTCCAAAGAAATAACTCCTCTCAATTCCTGACATTCGCCACTTTCGTGCGGGGGGCGTCTCGCAGAAGCGAAATCCAAACAAGGAACCCTCCCAATAAACTACTGTGTGGCGACATCGGGGATTGAGAGTTTGTTAAATCCGGACTAGAGTTTGAAAATATTTTGGGAAAAATCATTTTGAAATGGGCCAAAGGCCGATAAAAAGTTTTATTTTGAAAAACAGTTTTGAAAATATTTTGGTTTATGTCTTACAATATTTACATAAAGTGCCTTATGTCCCACACAAGGTCTTTTTAACATCATCATATATATAACAATATGTAGCTCATAAGAATTAGCATAATTATGAGCTAAAAATCCTGCATCCCAACAATCCACAAACTTAACTCTTTATAAAAAACAACATCTTACATCATTTCAATATATTTCCAATTTATAAGGCACATCCATGCCTGGAATACAACAATTATATAAGTCTATCATGACTATATAAAAGAAGTAGCTTTTATCATTGCTACTTAACACACCATAACCATTCTTACATTCACGACAAGGTTCATAGCTCTTTTTGAGCGCATTGCAAAATTATCTAGTCTTACAAAAGATAATAACATAAGAGCCTAACTTGCTCAAAATCCCCCTTAGGGTCAATACATACATAATAGGGTTATAGCACTACACTTTCATAAATATCTCTCATACGATATTCCCAAAACTTCATATAGCTTCATATAGTAATAATCCTATTCATAATGGAAAAATTAACTTACATCATCCATCTCTAGTCCGATTTCCCTTCTTCATCAATGGTCTCCCAAACAAAGTCCCCCGGTCTAAAATGACCTCGAATCTGTTATAGGGGTTGCACTTCCAAAACTTCATCAAAACATGGTCCTTTACCTCTTTTAGGACAATCTCTCTTTCTATGACCTATTTCCTTACAAAAGAAACACTTACCCACAAATCCTTTCAGCCCACTCACATTACTGGCACTCTCATCGCCAAACTTACTTGATGAACTCGAATCTCCAAAGTTCTTGCCCTCTTGTGAATGAGGACGATATTCATGACACTTTAGTAGTGCCGCATTCACTACCTTGACGAAAGTCACTAACTTAGGACTCCCTAACAAATGTTGCCAGATTTTCCAATCTAAAATTAGAACAAACTTCGATATACATTTCTCTTCCGTATTTACCTCATTAGGTACTAATTTCAACCATCTAGAAAAATCTTCTTCATATTCCGCCACCGTTCTATCTCCTTGAAAAATCTTTATGTCACGAGTAGGGGAAGGAAAATACCTTCGATCAAAAAGTTCCCAAAATGTTGTTATAGGCAAGGTATCTCTCTATTCAGATGTGGTGACAGACTCCCACCATTGAAGAGCTGCACCTGATAACTTAAAGGTGGCTAAAAACTTCTTCTTCACCTCACTACACTCTACCATATGAAGGTGCCTCTGCATAGTATTCTTCCATTGACTTGCAGCCATTGCATAAACTCCCCCTACAAACTCGGGAGGATGCCCCTTACTAAAATCTTCCTTCACTCTCTCCCATAAAGACAATCCTAAATGGGGTTGGGCTGCTCGAACGGTAGATTGCTGCGCCATTGTAGAAATGGCAGCAGTTACTGCTTGTGCCAGAATATTGGCAACTTCACCTGTAGTCATGTCCCTTTGAGGCATTTGGGGTTGCACATCCCCTTTATTTACCCTGACTGAACGACTTCTCTTCGGTGGCATCTGAAACAAGAACAATTATATCATAACGCCTTTCAAATATTTTCCCATCGCAGAAGAAATATGGACGTAAGAATGTAACCGTCCTAATAATAAGGCTCTACATCAAGAACGCTTACGAAAGATCGTAGTAACGCACACAGATCCTAAAGACACTAAAACCTAATGCTCTGATACCATCTGTGATAACCCGCTCAAAATAATAATGGGTGGCCAGCCCTATACTACAATAAATCAGGTATCTCAGTTGGCACAGTCTCAACATCAACTGACAATACGTAATAATATAAGGCTAACTACCCAAAATTATTAAAAGTAGATTGTCAAAATTTTAAAACTTTTTAATTAACAACAACAACAAAACCAACCAAGAAACCATAACCAGCAATATACATCTAACTATGATGAGTGAAAGTGTAAACTCCAATATTAAGAAAGAGTGCACTACAAGGTACAACCAAATCTCAACAATAAAATACCGGAATATGCTATCGGGTAATAGACAATAAATATCCGAGAAATGAAATATGAAAGTGTTAATATACAACACTTGAGTATAAACTCAATATACAACTGAATCCTAATCTAGATATACAAAGATAGGAATCGACTAAAGCAAAGTGCCGCAACAGTCTGCTACTGCCACAGCTCCACGAATACACTGGATGGATGAACATCAATGGCGTCCTTGCGGAGGAACACCTAAAGTAATACAATATATACATGGAGGAGGAAAATATAAAAGGGTCAGAGCCCGAGTTGAAAAACATTTTTACAACAAGTGTATTAAAATGCATCATAATTATAAATGCATTATTACATGATTTTATGGAATCGAACTCTCCATAAAATTCCAACTCACCTGTCAACTAAAGCGCGCACTAGACGTATGCACGTGATGTCCAAATGGATGCCCAATTTTATTTAGGTAAACGAATTCTAACTTAAACCCAATTGAATCATTAATTCATCTCCCAATCTACACTTATATAATTTTATCAAATTATATACTTTATCATTGGTATTATAGTTATCTTTATAATGTTCATTTGTTGAACATATAAAGTTGCATCATCATGCTCATATCACATCATCATAATACATCAACATTCTCAATTACTAGAATTTCATATATTCTAGTTATGCCCTCATTTGGCATGTAAACAGATATATAGAATTATATATGAGTTATTAGCATCAAGAGTTAAGGACTAAACTCCTCCCGAATCTCAACACGACACTGTGTTTCGTGCGTGGGACGTCTCGCTGAGGCGAAACCCAAACAAGGAACCCCCCCGTTACACTACTCCTGACCGTATCGATCCTCGAGGCTCATTATGCCCTCAATGCATGATGCATGTAACCTAAATTATTATTATCCAATTTTAATTAATTAATATTCCCAATTCTCAACAGTACACGGCGTTTCATGCGTGGGACGTCTCGTCGAGGCGAAATCCAAACAAGGAACCCACCCGTTACACTACTTCTGGCACTGTTGATTGTCGGGATAGGTGATATATATATAAAAAATGAGTAATAAGGACAACTTATCCCCAATTTCCAACATTACACTGCGGTTCGTGCGTGGGACCTCTTGCCAAGGCAAAATCCAAACAAGGAACCCCCCCGATACACTAATCCTGGCAATGTTAGTCGTTGAGGTCCATTATGCCCTCGATACCCAAGTACAAACACAAGCAACAATAATCATCCAACCGAGCTATAACTCTAGGATACAGACTCAAATGCTATCATCTTCCAGTTGCCCATACACGTAGCAAACTGGTGCCACCTGCTGGGGTTCAACGACACCTACCTCGTGATCAACTCACGCACACAACGTCCGGGAAGCGATCATAGCTCCAACCCGGCAAGTGAGAACATCACATACCCCCGACTTCTCACCCCAAAAAGAATGCATATATATCGCATAATAATCACAATGGACGACTATGACCTGGGGACTATCCACACTCTGCTCTTTGAGCCAGGATGCTCACCCTCAACGCACGCAACTTCCCAATGATAGCAAGGAGGGGGTATGCTTCACTATATATGTATATACCATCATATAAGGTATACATACATCATCACAACATATAAAGATATAACCAAATTAATGTCATTGTTTAGTATATTTCTCGCTTGATGCACTAATCGTCAATTATCCACACTTTTCCCCACTTAGTATCTATTATACTATTTCTCAATTGAAGCTCAGATGCCGCTTCTAATTATGACTTGTCTCTCAATTCTTTTAAGTTGAGGATATTCTTTATCCTAAAGCACCTCAATTCGCATTTATAATTCTCCATCCATAATATGGTTCAATGCATCTCATGAACCTTTGAAGTTATCCCATTTTGGGATTTGATCCTAAGATCCAATGTCTTTAAATTTGTATAATTTTTTTTTATATATTTATAATTATCGTACCCAAGTCGAATCTCCAATCAAGGTGGGATTCCCCACTTAGAATATACCAAAATCTCTAATCGGTAATCCTTAAATTTGATTAATATGACTCCAATATTTTTGTATGATGGAAACCCTCTAAAAGTCTCCAAAACATACTCCAAATAACCTCGATAGAGGTTCCCAATTGATAACCTCGAATAAAATGGGTTGAAATTCTTCCTAGAAAAATATCTCCAAAAATCCCCTATTTTCGAATTGATTCGGCCCCTCCGAATCGATTCGGCCCCGAAAGCAAATCTATTTGGCCCGTCCTAATCGATTCGGTCCAATGAACCTGAGAGTCTGCTACATACCGAATCGATTCGCAAGGGGCGAATCAATTCGGCCCTAAAGACCTGGGGATTCTGCAACAGACCGAATTGATTAGGAAGGGGCGAATCGATTCAGTAAGTGCAGCAAGGTACGAAATGGCTATTTTCTTCTTAACCCAAAATACCCAAAAATCATATTAATCATATTCCAACTATTTTGATCCAACCCAATCACAATTATAACATTAATATTCATCCAAGAACACATATAAACTAATTTCTAACCTTAAATCCATTTATACACTACAAATCAAAGGTTTTCCCAAAAGTTAGGTTTTGTCAAGTTAAACCTAAAAACCACAAATTTAATCCACAAAACATGAAATAAATGGTACACAACAATTATTTAGCAAGTTTAATCACTTGCCTCGGGTTTGTAGGGTCTGAATCCGCGTTGAGATTGCGTATTTGTCGAAAATCTCCACTTTCTCTCTCTTTTCTTCTTCTTTCTTTCTTCTCTACTTCTCTTTTTCTCTTTGGAGAATTGTTTCTCCCGTAGGCTAATTAAGCCTAAAAATCCCAAAATACACATCTTTAAATGATAATACACACTTTAAATGACTCAGTATCTTTAATTCGAGTCAAACGGTCCTAAATTATTTCGAAACCTAAATAGACCCCAAGTAAAGTCATTTCTACTTTCTCGACCCTTCCGGAAATGATGGTACCCTCAGAGTCGCCATTCGAGACACTTTTTAACGACTCCAAATTTTGACCTCAATTGCCAATTTAATTCATCTCCGAATAAAATAATATTTATTTCTCCCAAAATAAATAAATCATCATCTCCAAGACCTCGGGTTGTTACACATGTGTTTTTCAACCACTGAGATTGATAAACGTGTTGGCTTACAAACCTAAGTTTTTGTGTTTCTTTTGTGTCTATATTGAGCGATCATATCTACACTGTTGGATCAAATGTTATCTAAGGTCTGCATGTAATCTAACTTGATCCGTGTGCCTTTAAAAGGAACCAATAAAAAGATTTCCATGTACGGTGCATTGCGAGCCTTTATATTGAGAGTTCGAACAATCGAACTAATCATATCTACATTATTCTTGATTTCTTTAGAAAAAAATCATTCTCTCATGTTGAATCTGTTTTGAAACCGTTGTAACTTTGTTTATCCAACATTTTTCTCTATTTGTCTGTTGATACCAAATTTAGTCTACTGACATGGCTCAATTGAGTGAAGACACATGGCAATCTGCGTGGCAATAACAAACACTTCCGAATAACACCTTGACCCACTCAGATACTCCGAGCAATAGATGCTCTCCGAGGAACCATACTGCAACGAGGAACTCTGCTTCCCCGATCAACTCAGACGCTTCGACCAATAAGAGTTCTTCGAGAAACTTTAATACACCTAGCAACTTATGAGTACCGAGCTACTTAGGCGGTCCGAGCTGCACCTCGAACAGATCATTAATAGTAGGATAACCAACAGATTAACTGCGCATTAAATGCTTATTATCATACAGATGTACACGCCTAATGGACAGCTATGTATTACCCTTTCACATTTACAGCCTGAGGGCTATAAATACATTGTATCATCCTCATTGGAAGGGGACCGGGAATTTCTTGACTAAACTTGTAATGAAGAATTCTCAAACAGGCAGCAATAATAGAAACAGTGGACGTAGGCCATTCTTATGAGGCTGAACCACTTTAAAATTTCTTTGTCTCATTTTATTTTATCTGTGATTAAATAATTAGATATAATCTAATTTTTTACATCAACAGATTGGCGTCGTCTGTGGGAAACGACTGGTAATATCATTTTTCATCAAAAATAATTCATTACAAATGGCTAATAATCCAGAACCCAGCAATCGAAACGCTGGAAGCCCTCCAAATCCATCTACTCCGCCAAACGTTCCAGATCTGGCTGGAATAATGACAAATCTGGCCCAGGGCCAGACAGCCATGCAAGAAACTATGCGACAACTCATACAAACCCATCATGGCGGAGTATCAACTCGTTCAGGACATCGAAGTGTTCAAAGAAATACCCGTTTACTTTCTTCGCGTACTAGGCGTACCGATTCATATCGTACTGAGGAGTCTAAAGATTTTTCTTATCAACCTGGATGAACTTCGTCTGTACGAGCCACAGATACTGAACAACGTATCACTCTCTCTCCAAAAAGGACTAGTGCGCTAGGAAGGTTAAGCAGGGTATCTCCTTTTGATCGATTAGGTCCTAGGAGGAACAAAAGTTCTCCTAAGGCTGTGTCGAGGAGCTTTCAACGACCATTAGACTTAAGGGAAGGATCTGCCCAATCACAACTAGCTGCTCGTCAAGATAGATTCCAGGAAGCCACATCAACGCGATCAGTTGCTCGAACCAACAGGCCCGAGGAAGGAAATGATGCGTGGAAAGGCTCTATTCAGAGGCTGGAGGACAGATTAGGGGAAATGGCTAAAGCCAAGAACCCTCTACAACGAACTTTTGTTCAAGGAACACCTTTTGTCCAGGCCATTATAGATTTTCCCATACCATCAAAGTTCAAAGCACCTGTTTTGACCCCCAAATATGATGGAAAGACCGACCCTGTCCTTCATATAGAACAATACCAAGATGCAACCGACATCTATGCTGTTCCAGATGAGATGAGATGCAGAGCATTCTCGGGAACTCTTACCGGATCTGCTCAAATATGGTATAATAATCTTCCTCGGGGAAAGATCTTAACTTTCTTTCAACTGGCCAAGTTATTTATTGGGAATTTCTATTTTGGGGCAAAGCCAGTTAAACGAGTAGCGCATTTGTTAAGTGTTAGACAAAAAGCTGGTGAGAGTACCAGAGATTATATAACTCGTTCTAATAACGAGAAGATGGAACTCATTGATTATGAGGAAAAGACAGCGATTACCGCCTTGATGAGTGGACTACTGCTCAACAAGTTATACTACACTTTGGCCAAAGATCCACCTAGAACCATGTCAGAACTGATGGGAAAAGCGACCAAGATTATGAATGCCGAGGAGGCAATGGCTGCGAAGAAGAATATGGATGCCAAAGAAACCAAGGTGGAAAGTGATAAAGCTAAGAAGAAAGAGCATAAGAATAATTATAATGAAAAACACTCAAAAATAAGGTCGTCATGGGAAGTATTGAAGAAATTTGATAATTATACTCCTTTGAAGAAAGACATCAACCATGTTCTAGAAGAAATCAAGAACAACAAGGAATTAAACTGGCCAGAGAAAATGAAGGCAGACCCTGACAGGAGGAATAAGGCAAAATATTGCGAGTTTCACAAAGATCATGGCCATATGACCAAAAATTTCATAGCTATTCAGAATGAGATTGAAACACTCATCAGACGAGGAAAATCGGCAAAGTATGTTGATCATAGAAATGAAAGAAAAAACAGCGATCGAACAAGAGAGAGGTCTAGATCTCCTCGTCGAGCAGAGGAGAACAAGAAAAGAGACCATGAAGTTGATCCAGAAGACGACCCCGGTCTTCCTAAGAGACCAAGGCAGCCAGAACGTGAGGTATTTTCGATACGCTTTGGGTCATTTGATTGTAATGTTATTATAGATGGAGATGCAGGAGGAGGAGACCTTACTGTAGAGAGAAAAGCTTACCTCTGTGAGGCTCAAGCTTGCTCATACATTCAACGAATAAATCTAGCTGAGGAGGATCGCCCTAGAAAGGTAAACAAAGAGAAATTGGTCATTGGTTTCTCAAAGAACGACCTCGTAGGTGTTTTATATCCTCATTATGACCCATTGGTGATCAAAATGAGGATGAAGGAAGTGATGATTTCAAGAGTACTGGTAGATAATGGCAGCTCGGCAGACATCATGTTCTAATCGTGCTTCGACAGTTTAAATATAAAACTATCTCAACTGGAGCCTTATCACAGACCCCTCCTCGGTTTTTCTCATGAGAAAGTTTTTCCACTTGGGACGATCAGGTTGGATATATTTATTGGTACATGGCCTGCTTGTCGAATAGAAAGAATACGCTTCTTCATGATGGATAAGAATGTTCAATCAGCATACAATATCATCATGGGAAGAGTAGTATTGAAGAAGTTCGAGGTTGTACCATCTACGGTACATCAATGCCTAAAATTTCCAACAAATTTTGGAGTAGGAGTTGTGAAAGGTTATTAGAAAGTAGCTCGGGAATGCTATTATTCATCCACCGAGCAAGAGGAACTGGAGGAATCAAGGAAAAAGACTACTACCTATCAAGTGGATGAAGGTGCAAAAATTAAAACATTGGATCCTAGAGATGAGTCGCAACTCGTGAAGGGTCAAGTGGTGGAAGCTACTGAAAACATCATTCTGGACGACGAGCACCCTGAACGAACTACTCAAGTAGGTTCGTCGTTGGAAGACTCACTAAAGAAGAAATTGATAACTTTCTTTAAAAGCAGAAAGTAAACTTTTGCGTGGAGTCGTGAGGATATGCCCGGGATAGACCCCAATTTCTTATGTCACGAGCTCAATGTGAATAAGGAGATCAAGCCTGTGAAGCAGAGAAGAAGAGTATTCAGTCCCGAGAAGAATCAAGCTATACAGGAGGAAGTCGAGAATCTCCAGAAAGCTTGCTTTATTGAAGATGATAAATATCCAGACTGGTTAGCAAATGTGGTAATGGTGAAAAATAAGAACAACAAATGGAGGATGTGTGTAGACTTCACCGACCTCAATATAACATTCCCAAAGGATCACTTTCTGCTGCCCCTAATTGATCAACTAGTGGATGCTACTTCGGGACACGAGCTGCTGAGATTCATGGATGCTTATTCTGGTTACAATCAGATTAAAATGAAACCTGAAGACAGGGAGAGTACTTCTTTCATTACCACTAGGGGAACTTATTGTTATAATGTTATGCCTTTTGGTTTGAAAAATGCAGGTGCAACATATCAGCGGATGATGAACAAAGTGTTTGCAGAACAAATCAGTTGCAATATGGAAGTCTATGTTGACGATATGCTGACAAAGAGCAAGAAAGTTGTTGATCATCTAGTTGACTTAGGCCAGACCTTTGATCAACTAGATAAATATCAAATGAAGTTGAACCCGACGAAGTGCATATTTGGAGTACGAAAAGGCATGTTTATCGGGTACATTGTCAATCAACGAGGCATTGAAGCTAACCCTGAAAAGATCAAAGTTCTGTTAGGGCTGTGATCCCCAACGACGAAGAAAGAAGTGCAAAGTCTTACAAGACGAGTAGCAGCACTCAACAGATTTGTATCGCGAGCAACTGATAGATGTCTCCCATTCTTCAAAACACTCCGAAAGACTTTTGAGTGGAATGATGAATGTGAAAAGGCTTTTCAAGACTTGAAGAAATATCTGGGAGCACCTCCACTATTGTCCAGGCCAGTGATGGGAGAAAAATTGTACTTGTATCTGGTCGTGTCAGAGAATGCAGTTAGCTCGGCATTAATAAGAGTGGAGAATGGAGTGCAAAAACCGATTTATTACACTAGCAAAGCCTTCCGAGGAGCTAAAATCAGATATACAAAGCTGGAAAAATTGGCACTAGCATTGATCGAGGCAAGTAGAAGAATGAGGCCATACTTCCAGGCTCATACTATAGTCGTATATACCGATATGCCATTGAGGCAAGCTCTTCATAAACCAGAAAAATTAGGAAGATTGATGTATTGGGCAATAGAGCTCGGTGAATATGACATAATTTATGAGCCCGGATCATCGCTTAAAGGGCAAGCAGTAGCAGATTTTATAGCAGAGTTCACCTATTTTGATACCACCGAGGAGCAAAAGTTGCTCACCGATCAACCTGTGGATGTTATAGAATCATCAAACTCAAGCCCAGACCAACTTAGGTTGGTAAAAGGGCAAGAAGTGATGATCGACGAACAGCAAGAAATATTAGGAGAGGGTGAAAGGAAGTAACAAATTTTCCACCGAGGAACTCTGTCAGATCAGAAATTTGAAGATGAGTTACCTATATGGAGTTTATATGTGGATGGCTCATCTTGCGCAACAGGCTATGGCATGGATTGTTCTTAATAGTCCAGACGAGGTCGACATGGAATATGCCCTACGCTTCCAATTCAAAGGTATGAATAATGAGGTTGAATATGAAGCCATGATTGCAGGTCTTAGTTTGGCAAAAACCATGGGGGCAGAGCAGGTGATTTTCTTCAGTGACTCGTAATTGATCATAAATCAAATGATGGGAGTATATGAAGCCAAAGGAGAATTAATTATCAGGTATCATGCAAAGGCAAGGAAATTGGTATCATAATTTGCTGCTATTCAGCTGGTCAGAACACCAAGAATGGAGAATGCGAGGGCTGACGCCTTAGCTCGATTAGCATCAGCTACTCATATCGAGCTACGAAGAGAAATCCCAATTGAAGTTTTAGCTGGTCGGAGTATAGATAAAGAATTGATGATGAATTTTATTACCCTTAATTTAGGACCATCTTGGATGGATTCCATCAGGTCATATATTGAGTAGGGGGAATTACCAGATGACAAACTTGCAGCCAAAAAACTGAAGTTTAAAGTTGCTCGTTATGTACTGAATAATGGTATTCTATACAGACAAGGAATTATAGCAGGTTTACAAAGATGTGTGCACCCACCGAGGTGAAAGACTTGATTGAAGAGATCCATGAAGGGTCATGTGGATCCCATGTAGCAGGTCGGACGCTTTTGCAAAGGGTTATGACGCAAGGATACTACTGGCCAACGATGAGGGCTGATTGTATAGCCTACGCCAAGAAATGTGACAAGTGTCAGTGTTTCTCCTCCATCCGAAGAACTCTTTAAGCATTGTTAACACCCATTACCTCCCCTTGGCCATTTGCCATGTGAGGAATTGACTTGCTCGGACCACTTCCAACAACTAGAGGAAGATTTAAATATCTCGTCGTCGCAGTGGATTATTTTACTAAGTGGGTAGAAGCTGAGCCTCTTGTCGACATGACGTACGAGAAGGTGTATCAATTTATTTGGAAAAATGTCATCTGTAGATATGGTCTTCCCCATGCATTCATTACCGACCATGGAACACAATTTGACAACGAGGCGTTCGCTGCCTATTGTCATCAGTCAAATATCTTAAAGATCCACTCGATACCAGGCCATCCCCAAAGCAATGGACAAACTGAAGTAACAAATATAACGCTACTGAATGGCTTGAAGAAAAGACTGAATGACGCAAAAGCAAATGGGATCAACGAGCTACAATCAGTACTATGGGCTTACCGAACTACTCCCCGAGAAGCAACAGGGGAATCTCCATATATGATGGCATTTAGAAGTGAAGCCGTTATACCTGTCGAGTTGGGTCTTCCGACACAAAGAGTACTGAATTTCAATTCCCCTGTCAGCGACTTAATGAGAAGATTGGATTTAGACATGCTCGAGGAAGTTAGAGAAGAAGCAGCCATCAGGAATGTTGCTTACCAACAACGAATAGCTTTGTTCTACAACAAGAGGGTAAAGAAGTGCGACTTGAAAGAAGGAGACTATGTGCTAAAGAAAGTGATTCAAAAGCACAACAAATTGGAAGCAAACTGGCATGGACCTTACCGAGTTACAGAAGTTGTTCGACCAGGAACCTACAGAATAGCAACTTCATAAGGGCAGGAGTTTAAGAATGCATGGAATGCAGAACACTTGCGCAAGTATTATCGTTGATGTAAACTCTCAAACATTTTCGTTAGTATGAATAAAGTGACAATATTCTCCCCAGTTCTCTCCTTTTGTTGGAATTTTTTCGCGAAATACTCGTGCTACGCATTCAGCAAAAGTACTACTCAGACTACTCAGAAATCTATTCCCGAATATGCCAACTAAGGTTGGTCGGGATTTCTGAAATCTATTCCCGAAAATGCTAACAAAGGTTGGTCGGAAAGTAAATCTATTCCTAAAAATGCCAACTAAGGTTTGTTAGGAAGTAAATCTATTCCTAAAAATGCCAACTAAGGTTGGTTAGGAAGTAAATCTATTCCTAAAAATGCCAACTAAGGTTGGTCGGGAAGTAAATCTATTCCCGAAAATGCCAACTAAGGTTGGTCGGGAAGTAAATATATTCCCAAAAATGCCAACTAAGTTTGGTCGGGAAGTAAATATATTCCCGAAAATGCCAACTAAGGTTGGTCGGGAAGTAAATCTATTCCTAAAAATGCCAACTAAGGTTGGTTAGGAAGTAAATCTATTCCTAAAAATGCCAACTAAGGTTGGTTAGGAAGTAAATCTATTCCCAAAAATGCCAACTAAAGGTTAACTATAGTTGGTCAGAAGCATTTTAAAATATGAGTATGTGAAAATGATCAATAAGTTGGTCGAGAAACAAAGTATCATCAATTTTGGTTAGTCTACAATGATTACCACAAATTCAAGATAGTCGACAATAAGTTTTAACAAACTCCAGTTGATCGACAAATAACACAATGTTGTTATCTTTTTAACAGATAAACATGCATAGATGTAAAGTGGTTTATGATTACAAGACAATGGCAGTCAAGATTTGCAAATAAAATTATTTCATTAAATGTAGAACAAAATACATCAAGATTCCTATTCTATTGGTTTCTTCCCCTCTCCTTTTGAAACAGGTTCCTCGCCAGCAGGTGGATCATTCAAAGCATAAGGGGAATTTATGAAGTTAAGATCTTTAAGCATCCTGATGTTCATCATAGATGGTCGATCGAGTACGTGCTCGGGACGAGATATCTCAACATTAGAATGGAGATTGTAATCGAAAAGGTATTTGGAAATCAAACACCAAGGGATTGCCCGAGCAGGGATCCAACTCATGTCAAGCTTGAATGGTGGCACTGGTAGGTCGAGCAGCCTAGGATTATGGTAATCCCAAAGGTAATGACCCTGTTCCAGTTGCAGTACACCTAAGGCATTCAACCATCCCTGTTTGTAACCCTCATTATTTGCATTTTGGATACGATCATCCAAATGGTAGAGAGCCTCATTGTAGCCAGCCATCCCTAATTCTCTGGGCAGCTTGTGGAATTGATATGTCAATCTTTCCAGTTGCTCGTGGAGACTTCTTATAAAGATTTCTTTATTCTCTAAGGCAGACTTCTGCGCAGAAAGCTGCTCGTCCAGATTCCTGATCTTCTTAGACATTTCAGCCAATGCCTGGTTCTTTGCCATCAGTTGGAAGACCTGGTTCTCCCGAGCAGATTGAGTTCTCTGTTCCTCGACAGTAATCTGAGCAGCTCTTGGTCATCCCCGAGGAGCTCTTGCTCATCTCCGAGTAGATGTAGAAGGGTCAGCTCTCTTCAAGGTTCCTAATTCATCCCTCAGGTTCGCATTTTTGACCTCCAAGAAAGAGAATCCCCCATCATTCACAGGGACCAAAGCGTTTGAGGTGGAAGCTGCAGACTTCAACTGAGACACCTCTCTTTACAGGTCATTGTTTTCCTGCTCTAATAACTCAGCTATCTGTCTGTGCTCTTCGACCTCAGCCTTCAAAGTTCTCTCCCTCACATCATAAGAAGCAAACAGTTTATCGTATCCTTTATCAGCACTAAGTTGCTGATACTTCTTCTCGTATCCTTCGTGCCAAAGGGCTGTAGATTCCTTATATTGTTGCTGAAGTTCTTCAAGAGTGCCCTGGAGATCTTCAATCATATCATAGTATGCTACGTTGTTAGCCACTGCACGGTCGAGCAGGCACTTCAAATACTAATAGGCTTCAATTTCTTGCTCTGAAGCACCTTGACCGAGGATGTCAATGATTTGAGCTGCACTCATGTCTGAATGACCAGCTTTGAAATACTCATTGCATTGCCTTAATAGTTTTGTATCGTGAGCAGATAATAAGTCCATCTTGACCAGAAACTAGTAAAGGAAGAAAAATCAAGAATCAATAAGAGTAAAAACGAGCATGAAGAAGAGAATCAACAGTATGCATAAGCAAAAGTTCAAATTTTATTACATCATAAAGGAGAAGTACAAAGTTCAGAGTTACATTTGACAAAGAAAAATAAAATAGAGAGAAATCCGAACAACTCTACACCTTTTCCTTGTCTCCCAAAACTTTCTCGGGAGGCTGGGACGAGGAGGTAGGTTGCTCCGATGGAACAGAGGTTTTCTCGGGAAGTGCTGGAGGTTGCTCGGATGAAGTAACGGGTAGTTGAAGTTCCTCGCCAGTGGGCTGGATAGCTGGGGGATGAGAAATTTGATCTCCCATCACCATGGAAGATTCCTCAGAGGCAGCTTCGTCCTCTTCTTCTTCTTCTTCAAGAGTTGGAGGGGGGCCCGGGATGTGTCGCTGAAATAGTTCAGAATTTTCATCAACTTTCACCTCTTGCAGAGCAGCGACCCATCCATCTCTAAAGTATTTGAGGCTTCCATATTCCACTTGCAACATCATGGCAGCCAAACCTTTATTCCACCCTTTATCCCAGCCGGCGCTGAAGGATTTTTTGACAGCCAATTTCCTTTTTATCTTTTTAGAGGAAAGATTCTCGGAAAGAAGATCATCAGCAGCCTTCAATTTATTCTCAACTTCCTCCTTCTGACGACTTACTTCCCGAAGTTTACCCAACTCCTCCTCAGCAGTCTTGAGCTTATTTTCAAGCTCCCCAGCATTTTTAAGCTTCCCTTTGAGCTCTTTATTCTTCTCCTCCAAATCATTTATTTTTTCCTCCAACCCCTTGGAGACCTCAATAAGCTGAGCCTTCTCCTGCTCGGTCGAAGTGAGCCTCTTCTCCCAAATCACCTTGTCATCAGCATACTTCTGACGAGAATCCTTCAGGGATTGCGTCAGACCTACCAAGGCTTCCTCTACACCTGATGAGGAGATTGAAGCTTTAATAGCTTCATCTTTCTTCATAATTGTATTAAAACAGGTCACCAACTGGGAAAATAAAAGCAAGTCAGTGCACAGATACAAAAAGGAAAGAATGAAAATTAAAAACTATAGGACTTACAGAAGCAATATGACGAGCTGCTAATGTGGTAACCATGTCCCAAGAAAGGTTTTCTTTAATACCTTGGATCTCGAGAATGATCTAAGTCTTCACCGAGCTCATAGCAGAGCTCGGAGCAACAAAAGTGGGAACACCACTAGTCGGTGGCTGAGAGATGAATTCAGCCAAATTGATAGAGGAGATTTCCTTCAGCCTCCTCAGAGGAGCATCAACGTCCTCGACTAACGATGTAGTCTTAGTCGGAGAAATGACAATCACCTCGCTTGGAGCAGCAGCCTTGATCGAGGCCACTGGGGGCTTCTTGACAACCTTCACAGGAGCAGCTGAAGGAGGTGCATTAATTTTCTTTGTCCCCTCTCCTGGGACATCAAGCTTACTTTTCTTTGCCTCTCCAGCACCAGAGGAAGATTTCTCAAAAAGGGTAGGAGGTCTTCTTTTCTTCATCCTTTCACTCAGGGAATATGTGACTCAGGTGAAGAACTTGTAGAGGTTGGTATTGGTTCTGTGTCGATTATCACCAGACGAGCAGTAAAAGAGGAGGTGTAACTCTTGTACTGCAGCAAATATGAAGCTGACCTAATATGCTCGTCGGCAACAGTCTGATGCAAACTCCAGATAAGTTTTAAATGCCTTATGTTAACGTCTGTCTCTTTTGGAGATTTTCTTTTGCTGTCAACTGCAAATAAATCAAAATTAAAATATCAGTGACACATTTTATCAAACACAAAGGAAGCATAATTTTGAAAATAAAATAAAAACAACCTATGCCATTTCCATAGGGAGGACATCTGGGACCCTGGTAAACATCAGCTCCATTTAATGGAGGGTGTTGCCAATTTTTCATAACAACCTCGTGCTCAAAGTAGTCCCTATTGGCATCTGGGAGATTGACCACTAAAGCTCTATTTAAAAACCTAATTTTTAAATAAAAAGTATTATCACCCACAGCCCATCTATAACAAAACATAATCTCAGGAATTCCTATACGAGTTCCATGAATTTGATTTAATCTATAAACTCTGTTAACTATTCTCCATGTATTGGGGGCTATTCTTGCAGGAACCACGTCAAAGTATTGACAGAATTACAGACATAAAGGGTTTGGGGGAAAAGAAAAGCCACATTCAGCAACAAAGAGAGTGGGGAACCAATGTCCCTCAGCCAAACGAAAATAGTCTGAAGGCTCAGAAAGCTCTTCCAAAATAACCCATGAAGGAATAGAGAAATCAGAACGAAATTTATCAAGCGACTCTACAGGGTAAACCATGATGAGTAAAGGAAATCAAAGAGAAAAAAGAAGATCTTACAGGAAAAAGGATGAGTATGTTGACAACGAATGATGAAAGGGATGAACGCACAGGAGAGAGAGACAATGGAAAACTCAAATAGACAAATTTGAAAAGTAGAAGACGAGGGGATTTTCTGCAATGCTTAAATACCTTGTCTTGGGAATGGGTAAAGATAATGATTACAAAAAGAGACGATTACGTTACCAGCGGCTAAAAAGACAAAAAGGGCACGGGAATCGAAGCGGTCATAAAAATTCAAAAAAGTTCGATTCTATGAATTTGGAAGGAGAAATAAATCCAAAGGAAAATACTCCTAAATTTTAGGATGACCATTTAAAACCGCCATATTTCGAGAAAGAATGTTCCACACTCCTCAAATTTTGAACTATGAAACATTGGGGGCTTCTGTTGATACCAAATTTAGTCTGCTGACATGGCTCAATTGAGTAAAGACACGTGGCAATCTACGTGGCAATAACAAACACTTCCGAATAACACCTTGACCCACTCAGATACTCCGAGCAATAGATGCTCTCCGAGGAACCATACTGCAACGAGGAACTCTGCTTCCCCGATCAACTCAGACGCTCCGACCAATAAGAGTTCTCCGAGAAACTTTAACACACCGAGCAACTTATGAGTACCGAGCTACTTAGGCGGTCTGAGATGCACCTTGAACAGAGCATTAATAGCAGGATAACCAACAGATTAACTGCGCATTAAATGCTTATTATTATCATACAGATGTACACGCCTAATGGACAGCTATGTATTACCCTTTCACATTTACATCCCGAGGGCTATAAATACATTGTATCATCCTCATTGGGAGGGGACCGAGAATTTCTTGACTAAACTTGTAATCAAGAATTCTCAAACAGTCAACAATAATAGAAACAGTGGACGTAGGCCATTCTTATAAGGTTAAACCACTTTAAAATTTCTTTGTCTCATTTTATTTTATCTGTGATTAAATAATTAGATATAATCTAATTTTTTACATCATCATGTACAAATATAAAATAAAGACTTTCGTATTTTCAGATATAATAAATTTTTCAGTTAGAATGTTTTTTCTATATAAATAATTTCTAAAGAATCTATATTTTAAAGATTCTAAATAATTTACAAATATGAAACCTTTCTAAGAAAAAATAAGTCTAAGTCTAATTTCAGTAGTGTGAAAAAGAGGTTTCGCACTTACACATTTTATAATTTGTTGGTATTGTTTGTACTTAAGTGTGTGTGTGTGTGAGTGCATGCATGTGATTTAGGCACAACACTCACAACCACCATCACCCACAGTCACTTAATAGTGTTGTTGGTTGAGAGATTTGGGTCTTCTGATTCAACATAAAGCTAAAAGGAGAAAAGGAGGAGAGATAAAGAATGGAGAGGACAAAATCAGAGCCTTAAAGAAGCCAGAAAATGACCGGGGAGAGTAGGTATATTTCTAGACTTAGAATGGGTTTGTTTTGTGTGTATTTCTCACTGAATGCTTGTAATCCTTAAACTATTTTAGTGGAGTTTTGTTTTGATGCGTACAAACCCCTGTGGATGTTTTCCCAAATGGGTAGGGTTTAATTACGTTAAAAATATTGTCTTTGTGTGCTACTTCATTTTCAATTCTACAATCTGCTTATATAGACTTAGGTTTAATTCAAAAAATATATTTCTAAGAAACTTGAATAAAGAGTTCTTATAAACAGTTTTTAACACAACTTGTGTAGTCTTACAAGACTTTTACAAGAGTCTATTCAAAAAGAAATTTGTAACTCATTTAACCTTTTTAATAAAAGTTAAAATAACTTAGTGACGTATTTTCAATTTGTATCAGAGCTTTCTAATGAGTTTTTCTCAACATTTTTCATCCTATACTATGAGACTGTTTATAAAATCTTTTTATGGACTAAAAATTTGAGCGTCATGGAAATATTTCCAGACCACCCCTATTTGATGGAACCAATTTACCTTACTGGAAAGTAAGGATGATTGATTTTATCCAAGGGACTTTGGGAAATTATGTCTGGGAAGCTATTAAAAATGATTATTATCACATAACCAAGCCTATAGTAGAAGGTAGAACTGAGAGGATAAAGAAGCTCCTTTGTGAGTTTAGTAAAGAAGAAAAACTTATCTCTTTAAGTAATAATAAAGGGAAGAATGCTATTTTTTATGTCTGTTAATGAATATGAGTTTAAACTTATCTCTATCTGTTCAAAATCTAAAGAAGCCTGGGACCCGCTAGTTATAGCCCAAGAAGGGGATGAGCGTATTAAGGCTGTAAAAACACAGATGTTGATTCAGCAGTATAACACCTTACTCATGCATGATACTGAGATGTTTGATCAATTTTACATTAGACTGACTGATATCATAACAAAATTACATGCTAATGGTATAATGTATAATATGAAAGAAATTGTATCTAAAATTCTGATATCCTTTCCCCCTAAGTTTGATAATAAAAGATATGCAATTGAGGAGATAAACGATCCTTTTCTTGACCCCTGAACTCCTCATTAGCAAAATTATTATTGTAAAAATGGAACTTGAATTTAAAAAACATCTCACTAATAATAATAAAAAAAAGGCAGTCCAGTTCTAACGTTGTATTTCAGTCCAAATTGACTACACCTCAAGTAGTGATGCCTAACATTGATCTTGATTCTGATGAGGAATGTGATTTGGAAACCCTAGATAATCAGATAACTCTTATGTCAAAGAACTTTAAGAAAATTCTAAAGTTTAGAAACAATGATGCTTCTAAACAAGGGAAACCTGTTTATTCTAATCATTCCAATAACAAGCCTCATGGCATGATAGGAATCAGGATAAACACAATACTGAGATCGACCGTACAAATCAAAGAGACCTTAAAAATACTCAGTGTTTCAAATGTGGTAAAATGGGTCACTTAGCCACTAATTGCAGGGTGAAACTGAACAACGCTGCTAGAGCTCATATCAGTAAGACCTGGGATGATTCAAGTGATTCTGAAGAAGATGAGCCTGAATCATCTAATATTTTTCACCCTTACATGTCGTTTTTTGCTAAAATTATTTACGCTGATGATGTGTCTACTAGTAATAACGAACTTGATATTATAATGCCTAGTTATGTTATAACTAATGATGTCTTGCCTATTTTTGAATTATCTGTACTCTGCCTATATAATGTTAAAGTTGTTGATACTACTTATAGTAACTCTATGACAATGTGTGTGAGTCAAAGTGAACGCATCTATGACAAATTGAATAGGTGTGTGAGTTCGACAAATAAAACGTGAGGGGACAATACACACACTGCAGTTAATGAGTCCAATAATGATGACTTAAATACATTCGCACACTAAACACTAAAACACTTAGGAAGAGTGCTAAATTAGAAAAGATTGTCAAGGACTTAACTAAAGAATTGAAGCCTTAAGCCTAATGGTAAAGCAAAATGCAGAGGATTATACTAATCAGTGTCTAGCCTATGAATCTAAAAACAAATCTTTTCTTGAAACAATTAAAGAAATTTCAGAGTCAAGTGATATTTCAGAAAATAAATATAAGGAAACTTTGATTGAATTGGAACAATCTAAATAAAAGGTTTCAACTGTTTTCAAAACAATTTCTAAGTTTAAAAAAATTCCAATTGTTCTCAAGATTATGTTGCCTCTAGTAAAACCAATTCCGAAGACAAAGCATGCATACATTGTGCAAAAAAACTAAGATACAAACCAAACCCTTGCAAAATATAAAATTTTTGTCTTCTAGAAAATGGCCTACTGATCTATGTCCCGCTTTTCAATCCATAAAACTTGATTTTGAGAATAAGCAAAAAGGGCCAGACATCTGCATGAAAAATTATCCAAAGCCTACTACTGAACCTAAGGCCAAATATGTTTACCCCCCCCCCCCCCCCTTCCCCGAGAAGATTTGAACCTGAATGGAAAATTGTTGCAGTTAGACCTAAGGTCAATGTCTAGCAAATGGATAAAACTCTTTTCAAAGATTTTAAAAATCATATTGTTCTTACTGCGATGTTTATGGACACTGTCTCGATGAATGTTTTCAAAAAAGACTGTACAAACCTATCTATAAATCATCTTTCTTAAAAAACTTTAACTATTCCAGACAGAGCACAAACCATTACGTACTTCCTAAACAGCCCAACAATAACTCTAACTATAGGAATAGGAAGAAAATATCTCATGCTAAAAATAAATCTAAGAGAAAGGATCCTAGATCTATTACTAAACCGAAATCTCATAAAATTTTAAACACTAGATCTATATGGGTTATAAAGGACAATCTAATACACCCGTTGAAGTGTAACATTGTGATAAGTGCTTTAAAAGTTTAACACATTGATTCTGGTTGGTACGTAGACTTTCGATGTTCTAAACATATTATCGAAGATGATACTAAATTAACCAACGTAACTGACTTCTTAGGAGGAAATGTTTTGTTTAGGGATGGAGTATCATCTCAAATCATAGGCAAAAGAACACTTCAAGAAAGAGGACTTCCTATTCTCAAAGATGTCCTATTAATGAGAGGTCTAAAAGCTAATATGTTGAGTATATCCCAATTTTTTTACTCCAATCATACAGTCACATTCTCAAAAACAAATTTCAAAATCTTAAATGAGAATCGTGATTTCATTCTTACTAGTCACATAACCCCAGATAATTGTTAAACAGTAAATTCGGGAAATGAGACTTGTAGGTTAGCTAGACTTGATGATAATGAAATCTGGTATAATCGTCTGGGTCACATAAATTATGATAACCTTAGAAAATTAATCTCACAAGATATAGTTAGAGGTTTGCCAAAAATAAAATCCAATTTCAAATGTTGTTTGTGGGTCGTGTCAGGAAAAATTATTAAATCTGCTCACAAGAAAGTTAAAGAAACTTTAAACACAAAACCTCTAGAGATAATCTAAATGGATCTCATGGGTCCTTGCCTAGCTATAAGCCTTTGTGGTAACGGTTATATTTTGTTCATGGTAGATGATTTTACTCGGTTTACTTGGGTTACTTTTTTAAAACAAAAATTTGATACATTCAGAGAAATTTTAAAAATTCTTTTAAGAATTGAAAATGAAAAGGGTGTCGAAATTGTAGCGATAGAGGAGGTGAATTTAAAGACTTATGTGTAACAAAATACTATAACTGTAATGGTTACTTTCACACGTTCAGTACCCCTAAAACGCCTCTGCAGAATGGTACTGCTAAGGGTTAAAATCGCACAATCTAAGAAATGGATAGGGTAATGATACATTCTAAGAATTTGCTAAAATACCTTTGGGATGAAGCAGTTCAAATATCCTTTCATATTATTAGCGAAGTGTTCCTTCAAAAAAATTCCAAACAAACGTCTTATGAACTTTGGTATGGAAAAAAGAGTAATTGAAAATATTTTTTTTCACTTTGGGGAGTATTTACTACGTTTCAAAAAACAGAGAACACCTGTCTACAATTGAAACCCGTGGTGATAAAGACATATTTTTTTGTTACTCCCCTAATAGTCAGGCTTATCGCATTTATAATTTGCATACCAAAGTCATAATGGAATCAATAAATGTGATAGTGAGTGACATTAATGCCGAGAGTAAAGAATACGGGTCAACTATAGTGGATGAGTTTGAAAACAAATTTACCTGTGACTCTCTAGAGATAGTTTATCCTTTACCAACTGAGACACCTTAAGTACCTAACTAGGTTTCTAAACATCATCCCCTAGATAATATTTTTAGTAACCCTAAAGAGCCTGTACATACAAGATCCTAATTACGAAATATTGCTCATTATGCATGCCTTGTTTCTTTAATTGAACCAAAGAATGTAAATGAAGCACTTAATGGATTATTTGGGATAATATCTATGCAAGAAGATCTATTCCCATTCAAAAGTCATGACGTTTGGTATCTCGTACCTAAGATAGAAAATAAAAGGGTTAGTGGGACTTGCTAGATCTTTAAAAACAAAACGGATGAGTCAGGGATGATAGTTAGAAAAAAGCTAGATTAGTTGCCCAAGGTTATTTTCAAGTTGAAGGAATAGATTTTGAGGAAACTTTTGCTCTTGTTACACGTCTTGAATATGTTCACTTGCTCTTGGCCATAGCTTGTCACTTACAATTCACATTTTATCAAATGGATGTGAAATCTGCCTTTTTAAATTGTATTTTGACAGAGGAAACTTATGTTGAATAGTGGAAGGGCTTCATTGATCCTCATTACCCAAACCATATTTATAAATTAAAAAAAGCTCTATATGGTTTAGAGCAAGCCCCTCAATCCTGGTACGAATGCATGTCAGCCCTTTTAATCAATAAAGGGTTTGGACAAGGTGGAAATGACCATATATTATTTATTAAACGTTTTAACAAACAGGTCTTAATAGCTCAGGTCTATGTCGATGACATAATATTTGGTTCTACCTCCCCATCTGAAGTTAAAGAATTTCTAAAATTAGGCATGAGGAATTCCAAATGTCGCATATGGGGGAGCTACAATATTTCTTTGGACTTTAAGTCAAACAGAGCAATAATGGATTATTCATCTCGTAATATATGTATGAATTAGAGTTAGTAAATAAGTTTGGTTTAGATAATGCCAAAATATCTAGGGCTCCCATGAGTACTTCTATGAAGTTATCCAAAGATGAACTTGGGAAACCTATATCCTACCCTTTATAGAAGCATGATACACAACCCATTATACTTAACAGCTTCTCGACCTGATATCATGTATACTATTTGTATTTGTGCCCGTTACCAAAGTACGCCTAAAGAAAGTCACCTTCTATGCGTCAAACGTATAATTAAGTATGTTAGAGGGACAATAAACTTAAGTATGTGGTACACAAAAGATACATCTAGCATAATTATTGGGTACACCGATGCTGATTGGGATGGGTGTTCTACTGATCGTAAAAGCACATCAGGTGCTTGTTATTACATAGGTAATAACATGATAGGATGGAGTAGTGAAAAGAAAAACTTCACTTCCCTTTCCATAGCAGAATTAGAGTATATAGCAGCAGGAAACTGTTGTGCGCAATTAATGTGGATAAAACAAATGCTTAATGATTATGGCATTAATGAAGAAAAACTAACCCTATACCGTGATAATCAAAGTGTGATCTTTAAGTATCTAGTTCAACATTACCATACTAAATATATTAAGATAATACATCATTTCATACGATTATTAGTTGAATATAAGGAATTAGAGATAAATTATTTACCTACTAAATATTAATTGGCTTATTTGTTCACTAAACCTTTAGATAATATAAGATTTGAATCCTTGCGAAAATCCATTAGTATGATATTGCCTAAATAAACTCATATCACCTATTATTATGTCCTCCTGTTTCTTTCTTGTTTATATTTTTTAGGATATAAGAAATAATCATTTCAAATATGACTTGTTTGTGTAATTGGCTTGATAGATTTATTTATTTCTTGTTATTTGGTTTTTGAGATTTTTTACCCTTTGTCCATTTGAGACAAAATGTGGGAGAGATGTTTTATTCCATCTTAGACATTTTAGTATATATTTTCAACTAAAAAGCTTAATCTTTGCCATGAGGTGCTTTATTTTTCAGGATTCAATACCATTACTGCCATCGGATACATTTAGGGTATTGGTATGTATGTAGTTAAGTTATGTAATTTTTTATTTTCTAGGAAATAGGGTACATATATATTTGTATTTTTAAGTGTATGCACTTGTTTTAATTATTATCAAAGATTCGGTATTCATTTAAAATGACACGGGAGTGTGTTTTAAAACTTCGAATTTGTTTGGAAAAAAATCATATTTTTATTTTTAAGTGTGAGTACTTTTTGATGGATTATGCTTGCACTTTGATTTTTTTAATTGCCCATTTAAATACATTTGCAAATTTTAAAACTTGTATTTTCTAAGGGAATAGGGACTTAGCAGTCTATTAGACACGTTAAAAATATTTCGAACATCACGTTTTATTTTTCGAATTAAACACGATGAGAGTCGCTTTAATTTGAGTTATAAAAAACAATGACACTATTAAATTAGTGTGCAATATTAGTTACGTGATAAATGGACCCCGAATCCTAATTGTTTATACCGCTCATGTGTTACTCTCATTTATCATAGTTGCTTTTATTTAGTGTACTTCATAACTATTCTCTACCCTATTTTATCTAGTTATAGAGTTGAAATTCTTTTAAAAGTTAAAATTAACAAATCTTTGTGGGTTCTACCCATACTTACACTCGCTATTCTATAATAACCCGTGCACTTGCGGTATTTTATAAATTAACAAATAAGTTTTGGAGCCGTTGCCGGGGATTTGTTCAATATTTTTTTTTAAAGTTGTGACTTTCAAACTAATTTTTTTTACTTTTCGCATTTTTGTTAGTACAAATTTTAAAAAAAAGAACTGGGTAAAAGATAAGGTGGGGATTTCGTCACCCTTCCTTGGCCCGAAAATTAGTAATTAACCAAGCATTTGTATATCCCGAGGCATCACATGTAATTTTAAATCAATTAGACATTGGTCTTAGGATATCGTATAGCTCGTAAGAAAACTCTTAACGAGGCTAGAATTAAAAGATACTCAATTAGAACTTGTCAAATAGATTTTGTTTTACCATGTTTAGGATTGGTATTTTTTAATGAATCTTTGTACCGACCACCTACCTGGAGGAAAATCGAGATTTGAGGTGATAACCATAGTTGGTCATATTTTAAATTCTCCATTATCAAAGAGTAGGAGTTATCTATCAAAATTTCTTTGTGTTAGTTTACGTGATTTTGAGTAAATTATAATTGCTTTTGCATTCTAAAAAAATAAATAAAAATTAAAAAAATAAAATAAAAATTCATGCGTTGTAAATTACAATGGGTGATCCTCATATTGTTATCTCGTAATCTTGTTCATATTACTCTATTGATCCTGTGGACATGTTTTTACAAAATACTTAAAATTTAGATGACTACATGTTTCAATTTGAGTAGATGGATCCATAATCATTTTAAAAATTAAAAAAGATATGGATGAGAATCCAACCCCTTTAATTACTATTTGTCCACCAAAGTGTATCAATTAGAAATAGGTAAACAAATGGTATAATGATGCTCTTTCTAAAAATAATCATGAATTAAATGGGGATAATCTATTTTGTGAGAAGGAAAAAATTAACAATCTTGACATATGTAATACTTGTGATGATTAGGATGTTAATTTTTGTTGAGATTTTTCTCCAAATTTAATTGAGAAAAATGTTGATTCTTCTTATATGTGGGAAAATTTATTTGAGGATTTGTCATCCGATTTTAGTGATACTTCAAGTATTTATGACTGTCCTCTTATTTTTATGAAGAAAGTGTATCGCCCCGTGATCCCTCTTCTTCTCGGGCTTTTCATAAAATCTCCCATTTAGGAGTGGAGTATACATACCCAATTTTACATGACTATTTTCGAAAAAGGGAAAGTATATATTTAGATCCTTATTAAAATTTTCTACCCCTATGGGATCCATCGACATATGATTCGTGCAATTCAAATTTGATTCTTATTGATGATGTCGGTGCACACCATTATGACCGTGGATTTACGGTTGAAATTTGCGTTGTGCGATTTTACTCTCAAATTTATGATGTTTTGGCACTTAGTGCTATAAAGTTTATTAATTGGAATGACCCACAAGTCTTTAAATTATTAATTTATGGTGATGATGGTAATTTTCATGGTTTTTTTCCCTTATTTTTTAACATACACTTGTTACTTTAGATGTTGGTAACAATGTGAAGTTTACAGGTAATATCGTCATTTCACTGCTTTACTTTATTTTCTTTATCCATATTTTTATTTGAGCATACATTGAGGACAATGCGAAATTTAGGTTTGGGGGTAAGACTGATATTTTTATAAAAAAATAGAAAATTTTCAAAAATCTAAAAAGAGTTTCAATGTAATTGAGTCTGAAACGATTTCTTAATATAGAATTAATTCATAGATCTCTCAATTTATGAAATTTTTTACACGTTAGCCATACAATATGATTGAAAATGGATATTGAGGTGAAAGTTAATATGCTTAACGAATAAATGTGGAGATTTTATCCCGGTGAGATTTTTGTGCCTTTCATCATTTTCGCGAGATTTAAACCAATCTGAGTGAAAATAAATCAAACTTTCCTTTGGTGATAAATTTGTTGATGATCTCAAATTCTTTATTTTGTTCGATTACTGAAAACAAACAGTCAAAAATATGAACCATAAGCACTAAGAGTCCTAGTAAGTTGTCTTGAGAAACATATCAACTCAACGAAATTTAAGAAAAGAGATTAGGACATCATTTGAAACTCAAAATTAAGCCTAACTCCACCATTTTTACATTATTCAGTTGTAAGCCCATTTGAGACAAAAATAAAATAAGACTTTTGTTGAAAACTCATCATCCTACCAAACTCCAACTGGGAGTTAAAAGCCCCGAAAAGAAAAAAGCCATACCAAATTTCTGAGAATTCTAAGGTGGAATTACGGTAGGAAAAAGGCTAAAAGAAATGGGGGGTTGCAAGAATGATGTGTGAAAAAAAAAGGGAAGAAAAAAAGATGAAAAAAATGTGAGTTGAAAAATGGAGGTTAGAAGAAAAGTTCCTAAGAGTAAAAATACCAAAAACCCTCTAGATTCTCAAATATTTTGAACTCCAAACACCATTCATTCTAGGCAAAACTCGAGCCTACAATACAACCAAAGAAAGTCTTAATCGATCTCAATTGAAGTTAGTTAAAGTGTGGAGAGAAGATTAATAGGATCTATGGTGTGATTCAATGTTTTCAAAAAAGTAATCGATTTTTCATTCATGAGATCATATTAATCCATTATAAAAAGTTTCATTTTTGATCATGTATATGTGAAATTTATTCATTTAAATTTACTCTTTTATTCCCATATACCAAGAAATAATAACTCATTTCCAAGTGTTCGATTATGAGTGCATTCTGTGAGATTTTAAAATCAAAACGAACTTTCAGATAAAAGATATAATGATCAAATATTATTAAATGGACGGTTATATTCACTATGAGCACACACACACACATGATAATTTGAGATTGAAAAATTAAGTTCTAATATATTTATGAAGTTTTCATTCAAACTTGATTATATTACTTTTGTGTATTTTGTATTGAGTCAAATTTTTGAATTTTGTGGGTACATTCACTACAGACCCTCACGAGACAAAACTCGTCGACTAGGGTAGCCTAGGGGTTTAAGGGATTGTTTCACATGCTAAGGGAAATCGTGATTCCCACGAAAGTGAGTTAGATTTTAAAAAATTTAGTCTTGCTCGAGGACTAAAAAAGTTTAGGCTTGGGGATATTTGATTAGTGCATTATTTTGTATATTTTATACCCAAATTTATACCTTGTTAGTCCTGTTTTATTTTATTTAATAAGTTCGTAGGACCATTTTATTAAAAAGTGAAAAATGCAAGAATGATTAAATTTGAATTAAAAATGACAATTCTAAGTAAAAAAATGGGCACTTCGATAATTTTATAATATTCTTGTGCTAATTTGTGAAAAACGTTGCCTAGTGAAATTTTTGCAGGTAATGATGGAATTTGGTGCAAATTGATGGTCAGCTCGAAAAAGGGGCGAAAAAGATTATTTTTACGATCCTTCAAAAAAACTGTTTTTATAGTCGTGCAATCGTAGAAAAGGTTAGAATTTTTATCCTCCGATTTGGATGAAACTCGCCAGGCGTTCTCAACAAGAAAATATAAGAGTTTTCCAGTGGGGGAAAATTCGATCAATTATCCTGATCCAAATATTAAAGAGGTGAAGATATAGTTTTTAACACCATTCGGTCAATCAGGGAGAGTCCCATCACAAGTAAAATATCACACCACTTGTCCTATAAAAAGGACCCTTGGGTTCACAATTTGAGGGAGGAACTTTGAGTGATTGTAATCAATTTGAGGGTCAAGTCTTTATCATCTTTTTTAGAGGATTGAAGACAATTTGTGAGAGAAATTATTGTAAGTTTCATATATTAACGAAATTCTCTACTCATTCTTGCAATTTCTCTTTCATTATGGTAGCTTAATTCTTCTATTAGGATTAGGATGAAGTTTATCATAGTTAGCTAATATTATCACATTAATTAGATTATTTCTTATTCCCTACTTATTTTAATTATTATCAAAGATTCGGTATTCATTTAAAATGGCATGATAGTGTGTTTTAAACCTTCGGATTTTTTTGAAAAAGAATCATATTTTTATTTTTAAGTGTGATTACTTTTTGATGGATTATACTTGCACTTTGCTTGTTTTGATAGTCCATGCTTAAATACATTTGCGAATTTTAAAACTTGTATTTTCTAAAGCAATAGGAATTTTAGACGTCTATTAGAGACGTTAAAAATATTTCGAACATCACGTTTTATTTTCTGAAAATAACACGACGAAAGTCGATTTAATTTAAGTTATGAAAAGGGAATGACAACATTGAATTAGTGTGTGATAGAAATAACTTTTGCATATATATTTTTCATCTTTGCTTGAAAAGCTCCTTTAATCAAAATCCTCAAATACCTACAAAATATAACAAACTCAAGTGTAGAGGTAAGTAAGGGTATCAATCCACATCAAGGGAGTGAGCTAGAGACAAACTCAATTGTAGTTCACTTTTTATTTTCTTTTTGGGCTTTTGCTTTTTCTATTTTTTTAGCTTTTTCAAATATTAAAACAATTAGATGAGGTGAGGTGAAATAACACTAAACTAAAATGAAAGATCAAATTACAAACTAAAAAAGTAACTAAAATGGAAAATAAAGTTTAACACTAAAATATGAGATAAATGAGGTAAATAAATGTGAGAACAATCAAAGAGTGGGATTACACAACAAATTTTAGCTTTTCTAATTAATTAATTGAATTATCCCAATGCTGATACCAAATTTAGTTTGCTGACATGGCCCAATTGAATGAAGACACGTGGCAATCTACTTGGCAACAACAAATACTTCCAAGGAACTCAGACACTCCGAGGAACCATACTACGACGAGGAACACTGCTTCCCCGAGTAACTCAGACGCTCCGACCTGCAAGAACTCTCCGAGGAACTTTTGAGTACCGAGGAACTTTGAGCACCGAGGAATCTTAGGCAGTCCGAGCAGCTTAGGCGGTCCAAGCTGCACCTCGAACAAAGCATTAATAGCTGGAAAACCAACAGTCTGACTGTTCATTAAATGCTTATCATTCAGATGTATACGCTTAAGGGGCATTTAATATATTACCCTTTCACATGTACAGCATTGAATGTATTACCCTTTCACATTACAGCCTCAGGGCTATAAATACATTATACAATCCTCATTGTAAGAGGACCGAAATTTCTTAATAGAACTTGTAATCGAGAATTCCCAAACATTCAGCAATAACATAACAGTGGATGTAGGCCATTCTTATAAGGCTAAACCACTTTAAAATCTTTGTCTCATTTATTTATCTGTGATTGAATAATTAGATACGATCTAATTTTTTACATCAACAGATTGGCGCCGTCTGTGGGAATCGACTGGTAATATCGTTTTTCATCGAAAATAATTCATCACAAATGGCTGATATTCCAGAATCCAGCAATCGAAATGCTGGAAGCCCTCCAAATCCATCTGCTCCGCCAAATATTCCAGATCTGGCTGGAATAATGACAAATCTAGCTCAGGGCCAGACCGTCGTGCAAGAAACTATGCGACAACTCATACAAACCCTCCATGGAGGTGCACCAACCCATTCAGGGTTGCGAAGTATTCAAATAAATACCCGTTTACCTTCTTCACGTACTAGGCGTACTGATTCATATCGTACTGAGGAATCTGAAAATTTTTCTTATCAACCTGGACGAACTTCGTCAGTGCGGGCCACAAATACTGAACAACGTGTCACTCTCTCTCCAGAAAGGACTAGTGTGCTAGAGAGGTTAAGCCGGGCATCACCTTTCAATCGATTAGGACCTAAAAGGAGTAGAAGTCCTCCTAAAGTCTCATCGAGAAGTTTTCGATGACCATCAGATTTAAGGGAAGGATCTGCCCAGTCGCGACCAGCTGCTCGTCAAGATAGATCCCAAGAAGCCACATCAACGCGATCAGTTGCTCGAACCAACAGGCCCGAGGAAGGAAATAATGCGTGGAAAGGATCTATTCAGAGGCTGGAGGATAGATTAGGGGAAATGGCTAAAGGCAAGAACCCTCTACAACGAACTTTTATTCGAGGAACACCTTTTGTCCAAGCCATTGTAGATTTTCCAACATCATCGAAGTTCAAAGCACCCGTTGTGACCCCCAAATATGATGGAAAGACTGACCCTGTCCTTCATATAGAACAATACCAAGCTGCAGCCGACAGCTATGCTGTTCCAAATGAGATGAGATGTAGGGCATTCTCCGGAACTCTTATCGGATCTGCTCAAATATGGTATAATAATCTTCCTCGGGGTAAGATCTCAACTTTTCTTCAACTGGCCGAGTTATTCATTGGGAATTTCTGTTTTGGGGCAAAGCCAGTTAAACGAGTAGGACATTTGTTAAGTGTTAGACAAAAGGCTGGTGAGAGTACCAGAGATTATATAACTCATTTTAATAACGAGAAACTCGAAGTCATTGACTATGAGGAGAAGACAGCGATTACCGCCTTGATGTGTGGACTACTACCAAACAAGTTGTACTACATTTTGGCCAAAGATCCACCTAGAACCATGTCAGACCTGATGGGAAAAGAGTCTAAGATTATGAATGCCAAGGAGGCTATGGCTGCGAAGAAGAATATGAATGCCAAAGAAACCAAGGTGGAAGGTGATAAAGCTAAGAAGAAAGAGCATAAGAACAATCGTAATGACAAACATTCAAAACCTAGGTCGGTATTGGACGTAATGAAGAAATTTGATAATTATACTCCTTTGAAGAAAGACATCAACCATGTTCTAGAGGAAATCAAGAACAACGAGGAGTTAAACTGGCCAGGGAAAATGAAGGCAGACCCTGAAAGGAGGAATAAGGCAAAATATTGCGAGTTTCATAAAGATCATGGCCATATGACCAAAAATTGCATAGCTCTTCAGAATAAGATTGAAACACTCATCAGACGAGGAAAGCTGGCAAAGTATGTTGATTGTGGAAACGAAAGAAGGAACAACGGCCGAACAAGAGAGAGGTCTAGATCTCCTCGTCGAGTAGAGGAGAACAAGAAAAGAAACCATGAAGTTGATCCAGAAGACGGCCCCGATCTTCCCAAGAGACCAAGGCAGCAAGAACGAGAGGTATTTTTAATAAGTTTTGGGTCATCTGACTGTAATGTTATTACAGGTGGAGATGCAGGAGGAGGAGACTTTACTGCAGAGAGAAAAGCTTACCTCTGTGAGGCTCAAGCTTGCTCGTACATTCAACAAATAAATCTAGCTGAGGAGGATCGCCCGAGAAAGGTGAACAAAGATAAATTTATCATTGGTTTCTCAAAGAATGACCTTGCAGGTGTTCTATATCCTCATGATGACCCATTGGTGATCAAGATGAGAATGAAGGAGGTAATGATTTCAAGAGTACTGGTAGACAATGGTAGCTCGGCAGACATCATGTTCTACTCATGCTACGACAGTTTAAATCTAAAGCTATCTCAACTGGAGCCTTATCATAGACCCCTCCTCAGTTTTTCTGGCGAGAAAGTATTTCCACTTGGGACGATCAAGTTGGATATATTCATTGGTATGTGGCCTGCTTGTCGAATAGAAAGAATACGCTTCTTCGTGATGGATAAGCACTACACCAAAATGGGCAAATTGTCACCTTTCAGCCGGCCAGCCTTGTCAAGGTCTTTGACCGTGACAAAAAAACACGCGTTTTATGTCACGGTCATTGACCTTGACACGACCGTGACAACGAATTGTCACGGTCATTGACCGTGACAAGCCCGTGACAATTCAATTTGTCACGGTCGTGTCACGGTCAATGACCTTGACAATTCTTGTCACGGTCAATGACCTTGACACGACCGTGACAACTTTTCCAGCAAAAACCCTTTCCCCCTTCTTTTTTCCCTCCCACCGTTCCCTCCCTCTCTCTCTCTCTCTCTTGACTTGACGCTGCTCTCTCTCTCTCTCTCTCAGGTCCACTTTCTCTCTCTCTCTCTCTTCCATTTATATATATATATTTGTCTGTATATTTATGTATGTATGTGTATATATATATATATATATGTGTGTATGTGTGTGCGTGTGTGGGGGGTGGGGCGGGATGGGGCAGGGTGGGGGAGGGGGTGGTGGAGGGGGGCAGGGGGTGGGGCGGGGTGGGGCAGGGTGGGGGAGGGGGTGGTGGAGGGGGAAGGGGGTGGGGTGCGGTGTGTGTGTGTGTATGGTGGTGTGTTTTGGGGGAGGGGGGGAGGGGGGCAGGGGGTGGGGTAGGGTGGGGTGTGTGTGTGTGTGTGGTGGGGGAGGGGGTGGTGGAGGGGGGCAGGGGTTGGGTTTGGGGTAGGGGGTAGGGGGAGGGGGTGGGGTAGGGGGTTGGGTGGGGTGGGTGGGGTGTGTGTGTGTGTGTGTGTGGTGGTGTGTGGTGGGGGAGGGGGTGGGGTGGAGGATTGAGATTCAATTTAGGTGTGTAGACCATTTCGAAAATTTTGTGCTTCACATTATTGAACCAATATAAAACGTTTTCCCTATCTCTAGATTTTTACAAGACATCTACCACATCATGTCTTAAATGAATCCATTGATTAAAGCCCTAAAAATAATACACACATGGAATTTATTCTAAAATTATAGGATTGTGTTTAGTGAACCAATAACATAAGAAACTCTAATTCCCATCATCCTTCATGTGTTTCCACATTGTTTATCACTCCTTAAAACACAATTATAAAAGATAAAAGGATGATTTAGAACTAGTTTGCATTTATTATTATAACCCTGCCAACCATTCCTATCTTTATGCATTTTTTATGATTAGACCTAGACTGTATTGATGTATTTTTTGTCTCATTTTGCATGTATATATGATTTTTTCTTTTAGAAATCAGTCATGGAGCTGATGGTACGAATACGAGTGCTCAAGAAATGGCTCCAGTCGAGAGTAAGTAATATCTCTTTCCGATCCATTAGCTCGGTTATTATATCCCTGGATTTTCTTAAGCCTCCTAGTAGGAATCTTCATTATTTCTGAATTTGTTATCTTTATGTGTTTTGAATAATTTAAAATATCATTACTTATTTTAGAAACTAGTCATGGGGCAGATGGTCCTAATTTGAATGCTCAAGAAACGGCTCCAATCAGCAGTAAATAATCTTTCTTTCTGATTCATTGGCTCTGATTATTTATTCCTAGATTAACTTTTATTATTTCTGAATTTGTTATTTTTATATGTTTTGAATCGTTTAAAATATTATTATTTCTTTCAGAACCCAGTCATGGAGTAGATGGTCTTAACACGACTGCTCAAGAAACGGCCCCAGTCCAGGGTAAGTAATATCTCTTTCCTATCCATTGGATCTGCATTTGTATCCATAGATTTTTGTTATGCCTCTTACTAGGAATTTTTGTTATTTCTGAATTTATTATTTTCATATGTTCTGAATAATTTAAAATATGACGACTTATTTTAGAAAAGAGTAATGGAGAAGATGGTCCTAACTCAAGTGCTCCAAACACAGCTCCAATTGGTAAATTGTCCTTTCCGATCTATAATTTAAATATATTTTTTAGACCCAGAGTGACTTTTAGTGATGCAAAAAATATCCTGTAACACTTTTTGTGTCACTGAAAGTCATCTCGAGGGAACCTCAAGAAATGAAATTGTTAGAGGCTAAATTTAACATCAAAGAATTAGTTGCGGTAAAACCTCAAATCACCATAATTGTTTTGCTTGTAAGAAATCTATTATATTAATTTTTTATTATGTAATTTGCCTGCAGCAGTGACACATTGAACGGGAGGGGCTTTTTCATGGATATTATCACGATAAATGCTTGCGAGGTGTCCAATTTGGTCCCCCCCCCCCCACCACCACCACCATCACAACACACACACACAATCCCCAACCATACATATTCTCACTCATGCTATTCAATAAACTGTGTTTTTAATGTTTCATCATTGAACGTGTAGTATAACATGTCTTGTGCTTTTAAGTTCGAATGGCATATAATTTGTATGAACATATCGTGTGATATTTGCATGCTCGAAGTGTTTTTTTTCAACTTGTAGTATATCGTTACTTTGTCTTCATCGCTGAACATTCTTTATTTACATCTGGAATCACTAATCAGGTCTATCATTCTTCACCCTCTTCTTTGACGCCTGATTTGAGCTTTTACCGATGTGCACTATATATCCAAAACCAAATGTTGAGCCTGGCCAGAAACGACCATTGGGGTTGATGTTGTGGCTCAATAACACCGACAGTGGCTAGTTTCATTTGCGGATGGAGATATGCAACTCAATTTTCTGGGTCGGGTTCCGTTTTGATTTCTTATTTTGGAAGTTTTTCATGGGGGGGTATGTATGGAGTGACAAACTTTTTTGCTTAACAGACGAACAGCTAAATGGGGGCCGAAGTCATGTTTATTAAATTTTAAACTTTAGATTCTAAAGTCAATTTCCTAGAAACCAAATGTACCATGAAAAGACATCCAAAACGAACACAAGGGTGTCCCACATGGATGACATACTTTTCATTTAAACGTCTTCTTAGTGTATAGTTATCATAAGCTCTTTCGAGTTTTCAACCAATTCTGGTTAGTATTAGGATTCTTCACAAAACAATTTGCATTATCTTTAGTTTGTTCGGATATATGAATTTTGGAACAGGTACAACGTTGCTATAACAGGTACAAATATACTGCTGGGCAGTGGCAGTGGCCATACTGCCCAGCAGTTTTTTTTTAATTCTGCCCAGAATTGTCACGGTCATTGACCGTGACAATTTTTTTTTACTAAGGGTCACGGCTTTGTCACGGTTATAAACCGTGACAAACGTGTCAAGGTCAATGACCGTGACACGACCGTGACACAAAACGCGAGTTTTTTGTCGAGGTCAATGACCGTGACACGACCGTGATAAAAAAAGTTGTCTCGCCTCGAAATGTCACGGTCATTGACCTTGACAAGGTGGATTTGTCAAGGTCAAAGACCTTGACAAATGGGCAGATTTGGTGTAGTGAAGAATGTCCAATCATCATACAATATCATCATGGGAAGAGTAGGATTGAAGAAGTTCGAGGCTGTACCATCTGCGGTTCATCAATGCCTAAAATTTCCAATAAATTTTGGAGTAGGAGTTGTGAAAGGTGACCAAAAAGTAGCTCGGGAATGCAATTATTCATCCGCCGAGCAAGAGGAACTGGAGGAATCAAGGAAAACGACTACTACCTATCAAGTGGATGAAGGTGCCGAAATTGAAACATTGGATCCTAGAGATGAGTCGCAACTCGTGAAGGGTCAAGTGGTGGAAGCTACTCAAAACATCATTCTGGACGATGAGCACCCTGAACGAACTACTCAAGTAGGTTCGTCGTTGGAAGCCTCACTAAAACAGGAATTGATAACTTTCCTAAGAAGCAGAAAGCAAACTTTTGCGTGGAGTCATGAGGATATGCCTAGGATAGACCCAAATTTCTTATGTCACAAACTCAATGTGAATAAAGAGATTAAGCCTGTGAAGCAGAGAAGAAGAGTATTCAGTCCCGAAAAGAATCAAGCTATACAGGAGGAAGTCGAGAAGCTCCAGAAAGCTTGTTTTTATTGAAGATGTTAAATATCCAGACTGGTTAGAAAATGTGGTGATGGTGAAAAAGAAGAACAACAAATGGAGGATGTGTGTAGACTTCACCGACCTCAATAAAGCATGCCCAAAGGATCACTTTCCGCTGCCCCGAATTGATCAACTAGTGGATGCTACCTCGGGACACGAGCTGCTGAGCTTCATGGATGCTTATTCTGGTTACAATCAGATTAAAATGAAACCTGAAGACAGGGAGAGTACTTCTTTCATTACCCCTAGGGGAACTTATTGTTATAATGTTATGCCTTTTGGTTTGAAAAATGCAGGTGCGACATATCAGCGGCTGATGAATAAGGTCTTTGCTGAACAAATCAGTTGCAATATGGAAGTCTATGTTGACGATATGCTGACAAAAAGCAAGAAAGTTGCCGATCATCTAATTGACTTAAGTCAGACTTTTGATCAACGGGATTAATATCAAATGAAGCTGAACCCGACGAAGTGCATATTTGGAGTACGAGAAGGCATGTTTCTCGGGTACATTATCAATCAACGAGGCATTGAGGCAAATCCTGAAAAGTTCAAAGCTCTATTAGGGTTGCGATCTCCAATGACGAAGAAAGAGGTGCAAAGTCTTACGGGACGAGTAGCAGCACTCAACAGATTTGTATCATGAGCAATTGATCGATGTCTCCCATTCTTCAAGACACTTCGAAAGACTTTTGAGTGTAATGATGAATGTGAGAAGGCTTTTCAAGACTTGAAGAAATACTTGGGAGCACCTCCACTGTTATCCAGGCCAGTGATGGGAGAAAAATTATACTTATATTTGGCAGTGTTCGAGAATGCAGTCAGTTCGGCATTGATAAGAGTGGAGAATGGAGTAAAAAAACCAATCTACTATACAAGTAAGGCCTTCCGAGGAGCAGAGATCATATATCCAAGGCTGGAAAAATTGGCACTAGCATTGATCGAGGCAAGTAGAAGAATGAAGCCATACTTTTAAGCTCATACCATAGTAGTATATACTGATATACCATTGAGGCAAGCCCTTCATAAACCAAAAAAGTCAGGAAGATTGATGTGCTGGGCAATAGAACTCGGTGAATACGATATAGTCTATGAATCCAGATCATCGCTAAAAGGGCAATCGGTAGTAGATTTTATAGCAGAGTTCACCTATCCTGATACTCCCGAGGAATAAAAGTTGCTCGCTGATCAACCTGTGGATGTTACAAGATCATCAAATGCAAGCTCAGACCAACTTAGGTTGGTAAAAGGGCAAGTAGATGTTACAGGATCATCAAATTCAAGCCCAGACCACCTCAGGTTGGTAAAAGGGCAAGAAAAGATGATCGACGAACAGCAAGATATATCAGAAGATGGTGAAAGGAAGCAACAAATATTTCACCGAGGAACTCTGTCAGATCAGAAATTTGAAAACGAGTTAACTTTATGGAGGCTATATGTAGTTGGCTCATCTTACACAACAGGCAGTGGGGCAGGGATCGTTTTGAATAGCCCGGACGAGGTCGACATGGAATACGCCCTACGATTCAAATTCAAAGCTTCCAATAATGAGGCCGAGTATAAGGCCATGATTGCAGGTCTTAATTTGGCAAAAATTATGGAGGCACAGCAGGTTATTATATTCAGTGATTCTCAATTGATCGTAAATAAAATGTTGGGAATACATGCATCCAAAGGAGAATTAATGATTAAGTATCAGGCGAAGGTGATAAAGTTGGTATCAGAATTTGCTGCTATTCAGTTGGTCAGAATACCAAGAATGGAGAATGCGAGAGCGGACGCCCTAGCTCGATTAGCATCAGCTACTCGTACCGAGCTACGAAGAATAATACCAATTGAAATTTTAGCTAGTCGGAGTATAGATGAAGATATGACGATGAACTTTATTACCCTCAATTTAGGATCATCATGGATGGATCCCATCAGGGCATATATTGAGACAGGAGAATTACCAACTGACAAGCTTGCAGCCAAAAAGCTGAAGTTCAAGGCTGCTCATTATGTACTGACTAATGGCATCCTATACAGACGAGGAATGATAGCAGGTTTGCAAAGATGTGTGTATCCCATCGAGGTGAAAGATTTGATTGAAGAGGTCCATGAAGGGTCCTGTGGAGCCCATGTAGAAGCTCGGACACTTTTGCAAAGGATGATGATGCGGAGATACTACTAGCCGACGATGAGAGCTGATTGTATAGCCTATGCCAAGAAATGTGACAAGTGTCAGCGCTTTTCCTCCATTCGAAGAACTCCACAAGCATTGTTGACACCCATCACTTCCCCCTGACCATTTGCCATGTGGGGAATAGATTTGGTCGGTCCACTGCCAACGGCCAGAGGAAGGTTAAAATACCTCGTCGTCGCAGTGGATTATTTTACTAAGTGGGTAGAAGCTGAGCCTCTCATTGATATGACGTACGAGAAGGTGTACCAATTTATTTGGAAGAACATCATTTGTCGATATGGTCTTCCTCATGCTTTCATCACAGACCATGGAACACAATTTGACAACGAGGAGTTCGCTACCTATTGTCATCAGTCAAACATTTTGAAAATCCACTCAGTGCCAGGCCATCCTCAAAGCAATGGACAAACTGAAGTGACAAACAGAACGCTGATGAATGGCTTGAAGAAAAGACTAGACGATGCGAAAGAAAATTGGATCAACGAGTTACAGTCAGTACTGTAGGCTTATCGTACTACTCCTCGAACAGCAACTGGAGAATCTCCATATATTCTAGCGTTTGGAAGTGAAGCTGTTATACCTGCCAAGTTGTGACTCCTAACACACAGGGTACTGAATTTCAATTCCCCTGTCAGCGACTTAATGAGAAGATTGGATTTAGACATGCTCGAGGAAGTTAGAGAAGAAGCAGCCATCAGGAATGCTGCATACCAACAACGAACATCTTTGTTCTACAATAAGAGGGTGAAGAAGTGCGACCTGAAAGAAGGAGACTATGTGCTAAAGAAAGTGATTCAAAAGCAAAACAAACTAGAGGCAAACTGGTATGGACCATACCGAGTTACAGAAGTTGTTCGACCAGGAACTTATCGAATAGCAACTTTAAAGGGGGAGGAGTTTAAGAATGCATGGAACGTAGAGCACCTGCGCAAGTATTATCAATGATGTATATTCTCTCCTTTTATTGAAAGTTTTTCGGGGAATACTAGTGCTACACACTACTCGGCGAAACTCGACAAAACTCAGACTACTCAAAATTTTTCTCGAAAACGCCAACTAAGGTTGGTCGAGAAACAAATGTATTCCTTCGGGAAGTAAAATGTGTATTCCTCCGGGAAGTAAAGCTACTTGTATTCCTACAGGAAGTAAAACTTGTATTCCTCTGGGAAGTAAAACTTGTATTCCTCCGGGAAGTAAAGCTACTTTTATTCCTCCGGGAAGTAAAGCTACTTGTATTCCTCCGGGAAGTAAAACTTGTATTCCTACGGAAAGTAAAACTATGTGTTCCTCGGGAAGTAAAAGTATTCCTAAAAATGCCAACTTATGTTGGTTAGGAAGTAAATATATTCTTGAAAATTCCAACTAAGGTTGGTCGGGAGCTACAACTATTCCAAAAAGTGCCAAAGTTGCTCGTAGAGGAAAAACCCACTAACTGTAGTTGGTCGAAAAGGAAAATTTACCGACCTTGGTTGGTCGGAAAAATTTTATGAAAACAAGAAAGTGATCGAGCAACATTTTTTATACTCGTAACTTTTTACTAAGTTGGTCGAGAAACAAAACATTATTTTTGCCAAATGACTACCACAAATTCAAACCAGTCGACAATAAGTTGATCGACAAACAACACAATATTGTTATCTTTTTAACAGATACACATGCACAGATGTACAGTGTTTTACAAGACAATAGCAATTAAGATTGCGAACAAAAATGAAAGTCTTTCATTAAAATCAGAAACAAATTACATTGAGAATGAAATGTATACTAACTATTACATCAAAATTCCTATTCTATTGGTTTCTTCCCTTTTGCTTTTGAAACAGGCTCCTCGCCAGCAGGCGGATCATTTAAAGCAAGAGGAGAATTTATAAAGTTAAGATCTTTCAGCATCCTGATATTCATCATGGATGGTCGATCTAGGAGGTGCTCGGGACGAGATATCTCGATATTTGAATGGAGATTGTAGTTGCCGAGATATTTGGAAATTAAGCATCGAGGAATGGCCCGAGCAGGGATCCAACTCATATCAAGTTTGAGTGGTGGCACGGGTAGGTCGAGCAGCCCAGGATCATGGTAGTCCCACAGGTAATGACCCTGTTTGAGTTGCAGCATAACTAAGGCATTCATCCATCCCTGTTTGTAGCCCTCATTATTGGCATTCTGGATACGATCGTCCAAGTGGTAGAGAGTCTCGTTGTAGCCAGCCATCCAGAACTCCCTGGGCTGTTTGTGGAATTGATATGTCAATCTTTCCATCTGTTCGTGGATATTTTTGATGAAGAGATCTTTATTCTCCAAGGTAGATTTCTGCGCAGAAAGCTGCTCTTCCAGGTCCCTGATCTTCTTTGACATTTCAGCCAACGCCTGGTTCTTCACCATTAATTGGAAAGCTTGGTTCTCTAAAGAAGATTGAGTCCTCTGTTCCTCGACAGGAATCCGAGAAGCTCTTTCTCATCCCCGAGGAGCTCTTGCTCGTCCACGAGAAGATGCAGAAGGGCCAGCTCTCTTCAAGGTCTCCAATTCATCCCTCAAGTTGGAGTTCTCGACCTCCAAGAACGAGAATCCCTCATCAGTCACTGGGATCAAGGCTTTTGAAGTGGAAGCTGCAGACTTCAACTGTGATAACTCTCTTTGCAAGTTGTTGTTCTCTTGCTCTAACAATTCAGCTATTTGTCTGCACTCCTCGACCTCACCCCTCAGAGTTCTCTCTCGCACGTCGTAAGAAGCAAAATGCTTCTCGCATCCCTTATCGGCAACGATTTGTTGATACTTCTTTTTATACCCCTCGTGCAAGAGGGCAGTGGATTCCTTATATTGTTGTTGAAGGTCTTCAAGAGTGTCTTGGAGATCCTCAATCATATCATAATAAGCTACATTATTGGCCACCGCACGATCCAGCAGACACTTCAAGTATTGGTAGGCTTCAATTGCCTGTTCCGAAGCATCTTGGCCGAGGATGTCGACGATTTGTGCTGCACTCAGATCTGTGTGACCAGCCTTAAAATATTTATTGCATTGTTGCAACAGCTTTGTATCATGAGCAGACAGTAATTCCATCCTGGCCAGAAACTATTAGAGGAAGAAACAGCAGTAATCAATAATCAAAACAGAGCATGAAGAAGAGACAACAGTATGCAAAAACAAAAGTTCAAGTTTTATTATATTACAAGGTTCAGAGTTACATGGTTCAGGATTACATTTGTCAAAGAAAAATAAAATACATAGAAGTCCGAACAACTCTACACATTTTCCTTGTCTCCCAAAACTTTCTCGGGAGGCTGGGACGAGGAGGTAGGTTGCTCGGATGGAGCAGATAGTAGCTGGGGAAGTGATAGAGGTTGCTCGGAGGAAGTATCGAGCTACTGAAGTTTCTCGTTAGCAGGTTGGATGGCTGGGGGATGATCTCCCATCACCATGGAAGACTCTTCGGAGGCAGCTTCGTCCTCTTCTTCGTCTTCATGAGTTGGAGGGGAACCAGGGATGTGTCGCTGAAAGAGTTCAGAGTTTTCATCAACCTTCATCTCCTATAGAGCAGGGAACCACCCATCTCTAAAGTATTTAAGGCTGCCATATTCTACTTGAGACATCATGACAGCCAAGCCTTTGTTCCACCCCTTGTCCCAGTCGGCGCTGAAAGACTTCTTCACAGCCATTTTCCTCTCTAACTTCTCCGAGGAAAGCTTCTCGAACAGAAGATTTTTAGCAGTCTTCAGTTTATTCTCAACTTCTACCTTCTGGCGACTTACTTCGCGAAGTTGTATTAATTATTCCTCAACAACCTTGAGTTTATTCTCAAACTCTCCAGCATTTTTGATCTTCTTGTCGAGCTCTTTATTTTTCTCCTCCAAGTCCTTTATTTTCTTCTCCAACCCCTTGGAGACTTCAACAACTTGAGCCTTCTCCTTCTCGGTGGAGGTAAGTTTCTTCTCCCAAGCAGCCTTGTCAGTATCATACTTCTGACGAGAATCTTCCAAAGACTGCCTCACTCCCAGCAGAGCTTCCTCCACACCAGATGAGGAGCTTGAAGCTTTAATAGCTTCATCTTTCTTCAAAATTGTATTGAAGCAGCTCACCAACTGTGAAAAGAAAATGAAAGCAAGTCAGAAACAGATATAACAAGGGAAAGAGGAAAAGTTCAAAGCAACAAGACTTACAGAAGCAATATGGCGAGCAGCCAATGAAGTTACCATGTCCCGAGAAAGGTTCTCTTCAATACCTTGGATCTCGGTAATGATCCAAGTCTTCATCGAGCTCATGGAAGAGCTCGGGGGAACAAAAGTAGGAACACAAGTTCCAGTAGTTGGGGGATGGGAGATAGTTTCAGCCAAATTGACCGAGGAGCTCTTCTTCATCTTCCTCAGGGGAGTAGGAATAGTTTCGAACAAGGAGGAAATCTTGGTCGGTGATATGACAATCACTTCTCCTGGAGCAGCAGCCTTGCTCGGGGACACTGGGGGTTTCTCGACAACCTTCAAAGGAGCAGCTGAGGAAGGTGCATCAATTTTCTTCGTCCCCTCTCCTGGGATGTCAATTTCACTTCTTTTTGCCTCTCCAGCAGCAGAGGAAGGTTTCTCGAAGAGAGTGGGAGGTCTTCTTTTCTTCATCCTTTCACTTAAAGGAACGTGTGACTCAGGCGAAGAACTGGTAGAAGCTGGTACTGGTTCTACTTCGCTTATCACCAGACGAGCAGTGAAAGAGGAAGTGTAACTCTTGTACTGCAGCAGATATGAAGCTGACCTAATGTGCTCGTCAGCAACAATTTGATGCAAACTCCAGATAAGTTTTAAGTGCCTTATATTAACGTCTGCCTCTTTTGGACACTTTCTTTTGCTATCAACTACAAATAAATCAAAATTAAAATATCAGTGGCACATTTTGTCAAACATAAAGGAAGCATAATTTCAAAATAAATAAAATGAAATAAAAATAACCTATCCCATTGCCATAGGGAGGGCATCTGGGACCCTGATAAACTTCATCTCCAGATAAAGGAGCATGTTGCCAATTTTTTATTACAACTCTGTGCTCAAAATAGTCCCTATTGGCATCCGGGAGATTGACCACTAAAGCCCTATTTAAAAATCTAGTTTTTAAATAAAAAGTTTTATCCCCAACAGCCCATCTATAACAAAACATGATTTCTGGAATTCCTATGCGAGTTCCATGAATTTGATTTAGTCTATGAACCCCATTAACTATTCTCTATGTATTGGGGGCTATTCTTGCAGGAACCACGTCAAAGTATTGAAAGAATTCCAGACATAGAGGGTTTGGAGGAAAAGAAAATCCACACTCAGCAACAAAGAGACTGGGGAACCAATGTCCCTCAGCCAAATGGAAATAGTCAGAAGGCTCAGAAAGCTCTTCCAAATTAACCCAGGAGGGAATAGAGAAATCAGAACGAAATTTATCAATCGATTCTACAGGATAAACTATGATGAAAGAAGGAAATGAAGAAGAAGGAAGAAGATCTTACAGAAAAAGAGTGGATCTGTTGACAACGAACGATGGAAAGGATGAACGCACAAGAGAGTAAGACAATGGAAAATTCTATAATACAAATTTGAAAAACTAGAAGGCGATGGGATTGTGTGTGATGCTTAAATACTCTGCCTTGGGAAACGGTAAAGTTAATGATTACAAAAAGAAACGATTATGCTACCGGCGGCTAGAAGGATAAAAAGTACGCGGAGATCGAGGTGGTTATAAAAATTCAAAAAAAAAGTCTGATTCTACGAATTTGGAAGAATAAATACAAAGGAAACACTCCTAAAAATCAGGAGGACCATTTAAAACTACCATATTCCGAGAAAGAATGTTCCACACTCAAATTTCGAACTATGAAACATTGGGGGCTTCTATTGATACCAAATTTAGTCTGCTGACATAGCCCAATTAAATGAAGACACGTGGCAATCTACGTGGCAACAATAAATACTTCCGAGGAACTCAGACGCTCTGAGGAACCATACTACGACGAGGAACACTGCTTCCCCGAGTAACTCAGACGCTCCGACCTACAAGAACTCTCCGAGGAACTTTTGAGTACCGAGGAACTTTGAGCACCGAGGAACCTTAGGCGGTTCGAGCAGCTTAGGCGGTCTGAGCTGCACCTCGAACAAAGCATTAATAGCAGAAAAACCAACAGTTTGACTGTTCAGTAAATGCTTATCATTCAGATGTATACGCTTAAGGGGCATTTAATATATTACCCTTTCACATGTACAGCATTGAATGTATTACCCTTTCACATTACAGCCTCAGGGCTATAAATATATTGTACAATCCTCATTGTAAGAAGACCAAAATTTCTTGATAGAACTTGTAATCGAGAATTCCCAAACATTCAGAAATAACATAACAGTGGACATAGGCCATTCTTATAAGGCTGAACCACTTTAAAATCTTTGTCTCATTTATTTATCTGTGATTGATTAATTAGATACGATCTAATTTTTTACATCAACACCCAAATTAACATCAAACTTACAAATCAACTTTCGTTGCAATTGTAATTTTAATAGTAACATTTTAGAAAATTAAGTTTAACACCCCAAAACTTTAAAAATAGATCTACACTCCTTTTAATTAATCACCCTCTAAGATCAATCAATTAAAATTTATGTAATTCTTAGAAAATAAATTTAGAGTTGAAATTTAAGTAATAACACCCCACTTAAGAAACCCTTATCTCTAGTTCGAATCTAAAATGGGTATTATAACTAGAATTTCGATTTTCTCTCGAAAATCATTTATCCTCTCTCGAGGTGTAAATCTAAGGGTAAGGGATCGAAATTAATATTCAAAGGGAATTTTCAAGTAATCAAACTAATTAAACTAAAATAACATCAAATAAGGGGTTCCCCCCACCCCTTGAAAGGGGATTTAGCCTAACATGGTATGGAATTTGATAAAATAATAATCAAAGGCAGAAAATAAATGAGAAGAGAAGAGAAAAATCAAACCCAATCTCTTGAAGTGAAATTGAACTCTTATTTCCTTGAAATCAAGCATAATCCATCCAATATGAGCATCCAACAATAATCAATTCAATATAATACTCAATTGAATTACTCACAATTTATCACTCAATAATCTCTAAAAAGAAAAATAAAAATTATTTACAAAAATAATTTCCTAATTTATTTTCTAATCTAACCTCTCTCTCTCTAGAATTCTCTCTTCCAATTCATTTTCTCTATTTCATTATAAGTCTTCAAATGAGGTCTTGAGTTTTCTTTTATAGTAGATACATGGCACACATGGGGCTAAGGGGTATTTTTGGGAATAGGTTTGAGTGTGCATGAAAATGGTGAGAGGAGTGTGAGGTCATGTGGGTGAGGGGATTGGAATAAACCAAATAAGATTTAGTTAAGGGTTATTTTTGGAAATAGGTTAAAGTTGGTAGTTGGGGGGCATATTGGGTAAAAGGGGATAAGTGGGCTTCGCTTTTATTTTTGGTTTTGTCTTATGCAGGTGAAGAAAATCGTGGATTTGCTTTTTGAAGGGAAATAGGTTGAAGTTGGGTTTAAGTTTGGATGTCACGGATTGAAGAAGTGGTGGCCGGAATTTGAACTCGGGTTTTGGACATGGGTCAGAACGTGGTTCGACAGTGGGTATGGTAGGTGTTGGGTGAATCGTGTTAAGGGCTATTGGAGGTAGCAGGTTAGGGACGATGTCGGGTTGAACCAAGAGGTCATCGCGGTTTGGACCAGAGGGGCGGATACGGTCTTCAGGTGGGTATGGAAGTCCACCGACGATGTCGGAATTTGGGTCGCGACCGGATTAAAGGGGTCAACCATTGGTAATAGTTCTGGGGATTGGGAGATGGAATGGGTTTCCAGGTAGGTTGGTTGAGGTGGTGTCACCGGAGGGGTGAGGCAATGGTATTGTCGGAGGGGTGAGGTCCGGCTGGTGGAGTAGACGATGGATGCGATCGGGATCGGAGGTCGCCGGTGGTATTAGGGCTGCGAGTAGGTGGGTTTTTCCAGCCGGCGTGGGGGTTAACAGGTCACCGACGGTCGCCGGAGATGGAGGTTGACAGGGTAGCGCCGTCGGGATTGACATTGGATTTCCAGGCAAAAGGTATCGAGAGGAGAGAGAGAGAGAGGGGAAATGGGTGGTAATGGGTTTAAGGTTTGATAATGGTGGTTTAATAGAGGGGAAGGAGTGAGTGGAAATGGGTTATGGTGGAAGAGAGAGAAAGTGGTGGTGAGAGGTTGAAGATGGGTTGGGTGGGGTTATTGTGTAGGTGAGGTGTATGGGTGTATGGTGGGGATGAGGGGTTGTTTGTATATATGAGTGTGCATAGTAGTTAGGTGTGATTGTGTATGGTATTTGGGTGTGAGGAGTTGTGTGTGTGTTTAACTTATGACCCCTAAAAAAAAAAAAAAAAAAAATTTAAGTAAACTACAAAAATAAAAATCAACTAAAACAAAAATTACACGACACGACACACTATACAAATTCTAAAAAAACTAAACACAACTAAAATAAAAACTATAAAAATAAAAATTAATAAAATAAATAAAAAATGAAATAATAATAAACTAACTAAAAACTAAGAAAATAAAAGAAAATATAAAAACTTATACACGACACGCTAAAAATATAAAAATCCTAAAAATATATACATGACTCAATAAAATAAAATAATAAAATAAACCCTAAAGATAAAATGACACAAATAAAATAAAATGGGACAAGCTAAATACACACGGTTCGGGACAGGTTTAGGTTGGTATAGGGTAGGCTAGGGCTATGAGATTGGTAATTAGTTCCATAATCCGCAAAATTTCTTTGAAATACACGTTAGAATACCGCAATGTGCATTCGACCCACAAAATAGACAATAAAGAGCATAAGACCCAAATTGCCGAGAATTAGCAACTAAAATACGTCTATTCGAGGTATAAAATGTACACTTTTGGGTGCTTATCAGTGTGTAATATTAGTTACGTGACAAATGGACCCTGAATCCTCATAGAATAATTAGACTACCATAATGAAAGAGAAATTACGAGAATGAGTATATATTTTCATTAACATATCAAACTTATAATAAGTTCTCTCATAAATAGTCTTCAATCCTCCAAAAAAAATGTGGCACCCCGCCTAATTAAATACCGGGCGATCACTCATTTATTAAATTAAAATCAAGGTGAACAGTTGGATCATTCTTAGCATCACTGTCGTTCCAATTTAAACACCCTAATTAATTAAGCTAAGTGTCAAAACCATTTTTAACATTCATTTCAAGTTTTATTTATTTATTTTATTAAACAATCAATCCAATAATTTAACATTCAACAACTGGCTACTAACAATAAAACTTAAAGTAAACCATCCAGAATATTATAAATCCTAAAGTGACAATACTAGAAATAGATGAAGTACAATATCCAAATAACAACTGAAAAATGGATAGGGCGACACATGCCCCAATAATGAACATGCTAGGAGAAGAATCAAATGGATGAAGTCGTCTAAACAACAGGCCTGCAATTCCCACCTAAGCTGCAGCGCGTTCCTTCCAAAGGACCCTATGCAAGACGCCCCTGTGGCTGGGCACCTGTAATATATACATATATATATACAAGAGAGACAGAGAAATGGAAACGGGTCAGAGCCCGATAGTGTATATGATTTAAAAATTCGTTTAGCAAGTATTTAAATTGATTACAGGCTAATGCAACAACATATTAGTGCGACACTCTCTTGAGAAATTCTCACCTCTCTTCTAATGTGCACACCTATCGCACTAAGCTTCCCAATGGTCTATCTCGTCATATACCACACTATCTTTCCCCAGTGATTTAACTTATCTTAGGTTATTCGCAGGATTTACAACTGAACAACACAAGTATTTAAAACGTAAGATTTCAATTTGTAACCAAGGTTCTCCTTTTAACTTTATTAATCAATAAAGTTTTCCAGTGTCATATTATACTTTCTCAAAATAATTATTTATAATTTGAGTCATCAACCATGTCCTACATATCAAATCACAGTAGGCAGTTCCAGATTTCAGAATTTCATATATATATTAACTACTCGTATAATATATATATCATAACAGCACCCCACATAAAAACTATGATGCGGGCATACTCGGCTATCCAATCCCCGTATCAATCGTACTAAAGGGAATACAAGTTCGGAATCACTCTCGAACTATATAAATACATACACAAACAATATTGAGGCGAAGCATAGTTTCCAAGCCCAAGAGGTCAGTACATACCCTCACGTCTCTTAGGACCGTGACTACCGATTCGATAGCCTGTACCTAGGATTCCTATCTTCTAGGGTACGAGTCAATATCCCCCATAAGGCACACGAGATAAGATCGTCCCAGCGCGGTAACCTCAAGGATAGCAAGTAGCGCGGGCATGATTTTCACAAGTATATAATATATGCATACACAATCATATAAATATACCACTTTTATTATATCAATTTAGGTTTATCCAATAACCCACATTCATAACATTTATCCTTATTTTCCCATTATTATTTATCAAGTATAATGGTTCGTTTCTAACTTTAATTCGAAGGGTTTTTCCAACTTACTACGTAACCCTCATGGACTCTATTCTTCCAAATGTACAATTTAGTAGATATCCATTTATGTTCCAACGTAACTCTCTCTTACGTGTCTCTCCCCTTTAATATATACTTACATTATCCCTTATGCAAAATATCCCAAAAATATAGATTTCGCCTTACATTAAAGGATTTTGAATTTTATTTTCAAAGATGAGAATTTCAAACGGTTTCGAAATCAGAATTAAAATGGAGTTTTAATTAAAAAAAATTTTTAGAAGAGTCCTCAAAATATAAAAATCTCTAAGAGTCCTCAAAACATAAAACTTTCTAGTAAAAATAATAGTTTTAGAAATCCAACCGTCTGATCAAGCTGAGTTTTTGTCAGTAGTCCTGTCTCGCCGTTCGCTACAGCATACTAAAATTTCAAGCAATTCCAATGGTCCGATCATCCGAAATAATTTTTTTAGTGTTTGTATCTGATTAGAACTCTTTTTCTTAATCAAACTCTTAATCCTTTACATGACAAAGGGTTTCCAGAATATCATATAGATCATCACTACATGAAATTTTCTATCTCAAATTGGGTTTTTTCTTCCTTACAATTCATCCTAATCATTCCTAAACCAATATGAAAGATGCATCAACGAAATAAGCAAGATAAACACTTGCCTGGGATTTTCAAAAATCTGGTTTGGTGTTGAATTTTGTGTAGTTGCGTTCCCCGTCTCGCGATTTACGCGTTGGCGGTGGCGGCGATGTAAACGAATGAGTTTTGAGCATTGGAATGCCTTGACAGCTCTCTCCTCTCCTCTCCAATGGCCGTTCTAGTGTTTTGAGTTATCTAACCCTAGGAGATAACCTAAACATATGATATAACTCCTTTAATTTTCGTGGGTTTAATTACCCAAAAATACAAAATGACTAAAATGCCCTCCCGGGGTACTAATTAGGCCTAAAAACGCCCCGAGACCCAAATCAAACTTCCGGGTATACTTTTCTGACTATCTCGACCCTTCCGGATGCGTTGGCGCACTCAAAACGACCATACGAACAACCTATAAAATATTCATTTTTATTAATCCTCATTTAGTCCCGACACGACACAGACGCGTCCCGACTTAAATTTCCACAATTGTCATTTTATTCACACGTGATAATATTATAAAAATAAATCTCATATATTACTATACTCATCCAGTAATATGCAATAAATAATATATTCCCAATAATTACTAACTCTTGTCACGCTAGTAAATATTTAAAACAACATTTCGGATTAAAATTAAATTAATTTATCTCAATTAAATTTAATAAATCCTTAAATTTAAAAGCCATGAAAATACGGGGTATTACATACTTTCTCCCTAATAACGAAATTTCGTCCCGAAATTCGAAAAATAAGGCCTACCAGGTAGCACAATTCTGGACACTACACCAAAATGGTCTAATTGTCACCTTTCAGCCGGCCACCCTTGTCAAGGTCATTGACCGTGACAAAAAACACGTGTTTTATGTCACGGTCATTGACCTTGACATGACCGTTACAAAGAATTGTCACGGTCAATGATCGTGACAAGGCCGTGACAAATTTACTTGTCACGGTCAATTACCCTGACAATTCTTTAAATACTTGTCACGGTCAATGACCTTGACACGACCGTGATAATGTTTGCAGCAAAAACCCTTTCCCCCTTCTTTTATCCCTCCCCCCATTCTCTCCCTCTCTCTCTCTCTCTCAACGCTGCTCTCTCTCTCTCTCTCTCTCTTCCATTTATATATATGTTTGTGTGTATATATATGTGTGTATGTGTGTATATATATGTGTGTATCTGTGTATATATATGTAAATTAGAAAAGAAAATTATACTTGCAATGTGGTATTAATGATGTGAAGTTTGTGTGTGATAGTGCAAAAAGAATTGATAGGTTTTCACAAATGATGTGAAGTTTGTGTGTTAAAAGATTATCTAGAAAGGAACGAGTTAGAGGTTTTACCTAAGTTATGTCTTACAAGATTGGGACACATCAACTATAGATATTTGAAGCCATTGACTTATGTCTTACAAGATTGAAGCCATTGATATGTATAGTGCAAAAATTGAAGCCATTGATATATATAGTGCAAAAATTGATATATATAGTGCAAAAATTGCAACGTGGTATTTGAAGCCATTGATATATATAGTGCAAAAATTGAAGCCATTGACTTATGTCTTATAAGATTGGGACACATCAACTATAGATATTTGGATAGATTATCTAGAAAGGAACGAGTTAGAGGTTTTACCTAAGTTAGGAAAACCAGATACCAAGTTTTGTGGAATATGTTAAAAAGGAAAAAAATGAAAAGTCCCCACAAGAAACTAAATAAGATAAATTCTTCTAAGACTTTAGAGTTAGTACATATTGATCTTAAGGGTCCCTATAAACTAAGAGTTTAAGAGGCAAGTGATATTGTTTTGTGATTGTGGATGATTTCTTTAGGTTCACTTTTCTTGGAATTTTGAGGGAGAAGAATGACTCATATGGTGTGATTGTTTAAATATGAAAGGAAATCCAAAATAAACAATCGCTCCCAAAAATATTGGATAACAATTTATTTTCATTCAAAATAAATAATTGATAATAGTTGGATAATGATTGGATAATAATTGATATTTTCATTCAAAATAAATATTTCATTCAAAAATGTTGCCAATTGGATAATTTTTTAACAGAATTTGATAATATTATATAAAGTTTAGTAAATTCACAAAATGTTGCCAATTGTATATTTTTAGGAATATCATTAGTTACTTTCGTGCCCAACTATGTAGAATCCATACACATGCATGTTGTTAGAAAGTCTTAAATTTAATTCTCACTTTAATTTGTAGAATCTCTGTACTTGGTTGGATTTATCCCTTTATGATATGATGGGGTGGGGTGGGGTGGTGGGGGTGGGGTGTGTGCGTAGGTGTGTGCGTGTGTGCGTGGCGGGGGGAGGGGGAGGGGGAGGGGTGGGGTGTGGTGGGGGACGGGGGTAGTGGGGGTGGGGTGTGGTGGGGGGGAGGGGGTGGGGGTGGAATTTTCTAACTAAAAATATGATAATATTTTGTTATAATTTGTTAAAACTATGTAAACCTTAGTATGAATGCAAGGTTAGTGATAGTATTGGTGGGGTGTGTGTGTTGGTGCGTAGGTGTGTGCGTGTGTGCGTGGCGGGGGGAGGGGGGCAAGGGGTGTGGGGGGGTGGGGTGTGGGGGGTGTGGAGGGGAAATTTTAACAATTGTATATCTTTAATTAAGAAATTGTATAGCTTTAATTGTAATTTTAATTGTATAGTTTTAGATGAAAGTAAATTAATAATTAGTGCCAATTTCATATGAAAGTAGGATTGTCCCTCATTGTAAATTAGTAAATTAATAATTCTATACTTTAATTGTTAGTTTAATTGATGAAATGTTGGGTTGGTTAGTTTTAAAAGTGGCATGACGTGTGCGTGTGTGTGGTGGGGGTGGGGTAGGGGTGTGTGTATGTATACTATTAACATTTTTTTTATCTGTACTAATAACATTTTTTTACAGCAAAAATGTCTCCTTCAGATATTAAGGCGAAGATGAGGATGCTGTTTATGATGATGTCGTCAAAGCTCAGTGGTAGCGGAGGCGACGAGGGCTCCTCCGCCCCTAGGCTCCCCAAATATGGAAAATTTGGGATTACCGTCGAGAACAAGCCGGAGCTATTAGCGAGATCCCTCGAGCTACTAAAGACGGTCATCGGCCCGGGGTTTATGAGTTGGAAGGAGGTGCCATATGAGCTCAAGTTAGCTATTTGGGCGGCACTACAGGTAATATATTTATATTTATATTTCAATTTCAATTTCAATTTCAATTTCAATTTCAATTTCAATTTCAATTTCAATTTCAATTTCAATTTCAATTTCAATTTCATATTTATATTTATATTTATATTTATATTTATATTTATATTTATATTTATATTTATATTTATATTTATATTTATTCGCAACTAACATTGTATTTGTTGGACATGAACAATTCAACTTGGATCCAAAGCTACGTGATTCCGTCTTGGAGCAGTTGAGGGAGCAACACAAGACGTGGAAGAAAAATATGCGGACACGGTACTTTGGGAAAACACGAGAGTCCATTATGCAATGGCGCGGATCCGTCCCGCCCAAGGAGCCGATCTCATTGGCACAATGGCAAAAGTTCATTGACAATGAGATCGAGGATCGACAATTGGCATCTCACCAATTGGGGAGGGAAAATCGGGCAAAAAAGACGGACGTGCACTACTCCGGCCGGACCTCTTACGCTGAGGTGGAGCATAGGATGCAGGTAAGATTTAATTTATCTATAACTACAAAAATATATTATTCTTCATTATTTTAGTTTGCGGGTCCGATACTAATTTTACTTTACTTTATTTTATTTCAGGGGGTAGGGAGTGGGCCAGGGGGGTAAGCCACATAGGCTCGATACTTATGTGGCTCTTCGAACGAAGAAGGGGAAGGACAAGGAGGTGTCCCCGAGCGTCGCGGCCACAATTGTAAGTAATCCGACAGTTTAATTTTTGTTAATTATGTTATAATTTTTTAGTTTACTTATTTTACTAATCATGTGCTTTTTGTCGTTTCAGGCAAAGCTTAAGGAAGTGCATGAGTCGCAGTCTAATGTCGACAAGGCATCTTTGTCCACAGACGCACTCAGCTAAGTGCTTGGCTCTGATCGCAAGGGGAGGACAAGGGGAGTGAGCTCGCGGGTGGCCAAATCTAGGATCATCGGATTGGAGACGAGCGACACCGAGTTGGCTCGAATGGTGGATTCACACGACACGAAGCTGTCCCGTTTGGAGGCGATGGTCCAAGATATGTACGCATTAATGAAGCGTACGTTGGGCGGAGACCGTAGAGGGAAAGGGAAAGGGAAGGAGAAGGCGGTGGAGGAGGAGGTGCGGGAGGACGAGGCGCAGGATGACGAGGATGTGGACCTCGCTGCTTCATCACCGACACGTTCGTACTTCGATGGTCCACTTCCCTATTTGGCGCACTTCAACAGACCATTGTCGACACTTGGTTGTCCGAGCGTGTTCATATTGGACGTATTTGATGTCCAGTGGATAGGGCGGGGGTTGAGAGACCCGAATATTGTCGAGGGTGGAATAGTCCATGGATGTGTGCTTCAAGAGATGGAGTCCAGGGTGCTCGTCACGCATGTCATACCCGGGAAGGAGAACTCCCTATTGTGGTTGCGCGAACAATGCGGCACGACGTATATTAGTGGGTGCATCAATTCGTATGTCGTGTGGCCTACTCACCTCCTCAGTTTTACCCAAGACATGTAGTAACATTATTTTTATGTTTGTCCATTTTAATTATATTTGGATTATATCGTCATGTATATTATTTCTATTTTGAATATTTGGATTATATCTTCATGAATATATATTTGCATTATCTTTAGTTTGTTTGGATATATGATGTTTGGAACGGGTACGACGTTACTATAACAGGTACAAATATACTGCTGGGCAGTGGTAGTGGCCATACTGCCCAGCAGATTTTTTTTAAATTCTGCCCAGAATTGTCACGGTCATTGACCGTGACACGTCCGTGACACAAAGTTGTCACGGTCAATGACCGTGACAATTTTTTTAAAAAGAGTCACGGCTTTGTCACGGTTTATAACCGTGACAAATGTGTCGCAGTCATTGACCGCGACACGACCGTGACACAAAACGCGAGTTTTGTGTCAAGGTCAATGACAGTGACACGACCGTGACAAAAAAAGTTGTCTTGCCTCGAAATGTCACGGTCATTGACCTTGACAAGGATGATTTGTCAGGGTCAATAACCTTGACAATAGTGCAGATTTGGTGTAGTGGGATATCCTTGTCAGTACGCAAACTATCTACATAGTACGGCGCTCAACCACTATAGTTTTTTCCTCACAGCAACATTGTTTTACATTCTCATTGGAGACACTTCACATTGCACTCCCAACTGACAACGTTTGAATAGGTTACGTCTATACGTTATAAATTCCATTATCTCACTATCATTAGGAGGCCGCACCTCACTACATGACAACTACTCGGATTTATTCATACACAAAATTCCCATTCTGAGAAGATCATACAAACATTTGACCACTCTTGACTGCCTAAAACAGTCGTGGAATTCCACCATAGTTATCGGATAATTTCTCGACCGATCCAAAAATTCTGATTATCTACTCTCCTCTAAACATACGGAAGGAGAATAGTCGAGGTTCTTCCATAAAAAAACCTTAATAAGTACCTCGTACGCAACAAGCAGGTACGAGTGCTTCTACTGAGCATTATTGAAATCATCGTACCAAGATTCCAAAATCTCCTTCACGTGGCTCCACTAATCTTTAATCACCATGCGCTTATTCCCTGGCTAAGGGTGATACATCCTACTCGAAACGAAATCTTATCTCCGCTGGTTCCTGAAATCCCATATCAAAGGTGGGATTCACTAATCTCATCCTGATTCAGAAATTTATACTGCGTCGGGCCATGCACTGGCGCGATCCTTCCTTTCAAAGGAAGTCTGGGGCATACTAGTTAATATTGTAAGCCAGCCCAAAGGAATATCAATCACTTCCTTCTCGGCGACTTAATTCACATGTTCGGAATAAACCCTTGATCTTGTTTTAAGGATGGCAACCCATCCAAGAACTTTACCAACTTTACCAACCTCTTCCAATTTCAGGAATTTTCGATAAACACAAAATTCTTTGGTTGATTCTCCTCTTTCAACCAAACCTTACCTATGGGCAGTGCATGTAGAGACTACTCACTACGTCTCTCTAAACATCGATTCTTCCCTTGAAATGTCTCACATTAAGTGACACGTAATACTCCCCTTCCTTCCTTGGAGTATGCCGAAAGTTCCGACCCGTGTTCTTCTCTCCACGAAGCGCACTTTTGGATCTCTTATACTGTACTAACATCATTACTCTTTGTATGCGCAAGTCGCTCTCACACTTGACTAATAACAACTCCGCTCCGGGTGTGCTTCATAACAATTAAATTCTACGCTATTCAAGGAATACCAATTCTTGAATGGCTTCCCATAGCCTTCCAATCAAGTTAGGGCGTGCTATTCTAATTGCACACTTATGTATGGATTATCGCCCCTCATGTGACGTTTAATCCACTCTATCACTTCCACTTCGTTATACTAGTCCCACAAACATATATTTCACACGTCTATTACCACGTTCCTTCGACTCAGACTATTTTAACTGTAGTTAACCAAGATGCCCACATTTTTGCAACACTCCGACCGCCCTGGGAGAGTGAACGGCGTTCTACTCATCTGTAGGACTAACTAAATTCAACGGAATAGAAGGAATAGGGCATTCAAATTCCATGACAATAAAAGAGGAATAATAATTCTCAACCTTCCTCAGATAAGTACAACAATTTTCCCAAATAGGTACAACAACCAAAATAAATCACTAACGCTCCATTCATCAAAATGATTACAGGTCATCTATTTTGTATAATATAAAGTTCTTTCTAGATAATCCATGCTAAAAATCATTCCAACTCTTTATTCACCTTGTGTTCTGTACGCGGTTATGACATTTGGGTACTCTCAATCACCCTAGAAATCAAAATTCTTAAATTCTCCTTATCATCGTTCCACCCCTCAACTCGTGGGGATAACTTTCAATGCTTTCCTACCACAAAAATCCGGCTCCAATGACCTTAAAACAAAATTCAACTTCCAACTTACATACATAATTACTTGATCCCATTTCGACCAGGGTACCGAACTCATGGAATAGTGACCAAACGTCTCCCTATTTCCAACCTTACGCTAAGTTTCATGCGTGGGATGTTTCGCAAAGCAAAATCCAAACAAGGAACCCCCCCGATACACTACTACCTAGCATTGTCGGTTATCGAAATCCTTTAGGTCCTCCGTCCATAGTATATACCCCTTTATTCTGTCCCTTGACAGAAAAGTTACAATTTCTCCCGTAATTATGCTTAACAAAGAACGTTTCACCAATTTCACTATCGTCCCGTATTGGTTGATGGTAATTACATTCTATAAACCTCGGATACATACGATCGAAATTCTCTAAATTTCCTTTTTCTAACATTAGGGGTATAACTCTTAACTCCCACATCTCTTAAGGATAAATATAACACTGCACTCTTCCTATCACTAAGTCCGGAGTGCTAAACATAATACTGAGTCAAGTCTTTTCGCTCAATGGTAAATCCCGGTACATACTGAATCATACTGACAAAGTCTATACATACATTGGTATCGAATATCTCGAGCCCACTATCTCCTCCGAAGTCTCTAGGATAGATAATATAAGTGCGAGTCCAACCTTCTTATAGGTAAAGCCTCGCCAAAACAAAACATGTTGCACTAATGTAACTACTCCGATAGCCTTGCGATAAATGCCCACTATCATACTACCCATTTCTATAACATTTTAACAAAGAAAATATCATACTCGTGTATCGCATCACTACAACGAGTAACCTCAATAAAGTATAAAACACTGTTAATATACTCATTCATCCCCCGCGGATAGCACCAAAGAAAAATTCGGATATACTAAGGAAAAATATTCACATTATGGTAACATTTATAATGATATGCATTAAACTCGTCTCACATGATAATCTAGCAATGAACAAAATATGGTGACTCGCTCATGTCACATAAACACGCCGCATCCCCTAAGGATACAACTTATACATCCATCCTGGCAATCGTTTTGACTGTACAAATGGTTTTCGAAAGTAACACGTCTGCCCAAACCAAAATGAAATTATTTTTTAATCGTCGTCCTTTACTAGGCACCGTATTCTTGTCCCTTTTTCTCACTTTGGAACATATTATCGCGAGCAATTTCACTCCGCACCAAAATACCTCAACACATAATCCACTTATCACCTGTCCTACTAACCAGGTTAGGATTGTCCTTCTCTCGGACTTTAGTAGACTCGATTCCTGTTAACCATCCCGGTTGTTCCCTTAGCTTTTTAGGCCATAAAGATCATGTTACTATGTATAATAGTACTTACTGAATTTACCATCACTTGGTAAGAATTTAACTATCTGAAGCATTTAAATGTTTTTCTTGATGTGTATCCACATCCTTTTATGGTGCTATACCACCACCGTTGTATTCAGTCTTATTCTCGACTAAATTCTTAGATTCCTTTAACTTCCCCCACAAAGAAGCGTTATCATCTATATTGATAAAATATGACATTGTCAACCTCTGAATCGGTCGTCCATCAGAATTTCCTCCTCGAGTATTATCAACTATTATTACAAGTTGGTCTCCCACTTGGAGTCCTTTCCTCCACTAGTATCTACCTCTTTCGATACAAAATTTGCTAACGATTAGGATTCATATCCAGAATTGGACTTCTGTCATGCCCTCCTGCGATGAGTTCAGAACCACGTTTGCTTCTCATCCTGAACAGTTGAGGAAGGAACATACGGTCAACACTGTACCTAAAGTTCTCCTATAGGCATAGCATTCCACTTCTAAAATTGGTGGTTGACTCCAACCATTATAATTTCGTCCCGAAAGTCAAGAAAATTTTCTCTAAATTTTCACTTTCAGTTTGCCGCACTCCGTCCTATATTTAAGCCTTTGGATACTTTACCTCCTTTGGTAAACACATACACTTTTCGCGTTTCTAAAATTTCCCACTGACAGTCTCTACACGTTTTTTTTAATACATTGGGTAAGTTTACCCTCGCACCTCATTTGACTATAACAGCATTTGAAAATCATTGATGCACCTTAGTCGCCTTTCTAGTCGTGGCTTCTCATGCCATAATGGAGGTGACCTCGACTACGGTCATCATCCTCGGATATATTTCATAATCTCAACTGAGCCCTGCCTCCTGATGTACGCTTAACGGTCCTCTTCTGACATCCGTCATCGCTCGGCACACGCACACATCCGAACGAAATTAGAATTCACTAGTGTATACACATTATAGCTGGAGAACGAAATCTCGTCAAAGGAATCGACAATCCTAAACATAGGGCTCTATAACAAACAAAGCAACGCTGAAAGCATAATAAGCCGTACAGATTCTAAGGACACTAGAACCTGATGCTCTGATACCACCTGTGACACCCCGCCTAATTAAATACCGGGCGATCACTCCTTTATTAAATTAAAATCAAGGTGAACAGTTGCATCATTCCTAGCATCACTCTCGTTCCAATTTAAACACCCTAATTAATTAAGCTAAGTGTCAAAACCATTTTTAACATTCCTTTCAAGTTTTATTTATTTATTTTATTAAACAATTAATCCAATAATTTAACATTCAACAACTGGCTACTAACAATAAAACTTAAAGTAAACCATCCAGAATATAATAAATCCTAAAGTGACAATACTAGAAATAGATGAAGTACAATATCCAAATAACAACTAAAAAATGGAAAGGGCGACACATTCCCCAATAATGAACATGCTAGGAGTAGAATCAAATGGATGAAGTCGTCTAAACAACAGGCCTGCAACTCCCACCTAAGCTGCAGCGCGTTCCTGCCAAAGGACCCTATGCAAGACGCCCCTGTGGCTGGGCACCTGTAATATATACATATATATATACAAGAGAGAAAGAGAAATGGAAATGGGTCAGAGCCCGATAGTGTATATGATTTAAAAATTCGTTTAGCAAGTATTTAAATTGATTACAGGCTAATGCAACAACATATTAGTGCGACACTCTATTCAGAAATTCTCACCTCTCTTCTAATGTGCACACCTATCGCACTAACCTTCCCAATGGTCTATCTCGTCATATACCACACTATCTTTCCCCAGTGATTTAACTTATCTTAGGTTATTCGCAGGATTTACAACTGAACAACACAAGTATTTAAAACGTAAGATTTCAATTTGTAACCAAGGTTCTCCTTTTAACTTTATTAATCAATAAAGTTTTCCAGTGTCATATTATACTTTCTCAAAATAATTATTTATAATTTGAGTCATCAACCATGTCCTACATATCAAATCACAGTAGGCAGTTCCAGATTTTAGGATTTCATATATATATTAACTACTCGTATAATATATATATCATAACAGCACCCCACATAAAAACTATGGTGCGGGCATACTCTACTATCCAATCCCCGTATCAATCGTACTAAAGGGAATACAAGTTCGGAATCATTCTCGAACTGTATAAATACATACACAAACAATATTGAAGCGAAGCATAGTATCCAAGCCCAAGAGGTCAGTACATACCCTCACATCTCTTAGGACCGTGACTACCGATTCGATAGCCTGTACCTAGGATTCCTATCTTCTAGGGTACGAGTCAATATCCCCCATAAGGCACACGAGATAAGATCGTCCCAGCGTGGTAACCTCAGGGATAACAAGTAGCGCGGGCATGATTTTCACAAGTATATAATATATGCATACACAATCATATAAATATATCACTTTTATTATATCAATTTAGATTTATCCAATAACCCACATTCACAACATTTATCCTTATTTTCCCATTATTATTTATCAAGTATAATGGTTCGTTTCTAACTTTAATTCGAAGGGTTTTTCCAACTTACTACGTAACCCTCATGGACTCTATTCTTCCAAATGTACAATTCAGTAGATATACATTTATGTTCCAACGTAACTCTCTCTTATGTGTCTCTCCCCTTTAATATATACTTACATTATCCCTTATGCAAAATATCCCAAAAATATAGATTTCGCCTTACATTAAAGGATTTTGAATTTTATTTTCAAAGATAAGAATTTCAAACGGTTTCGAAATCGTAATTAAAATGCAGTTTTAATTAAATTTTTTTTTAGAAGAGTCCTCAAAACATAAAACTATCTAGTAAAAATAATAGTTTTAGTAAAAATAATTTTTGTATCGCCGTTCGCTACAACATACTAAAATTTCAAGCGATTCCAATGGTCCGATCATCCGAAATAATTTTTTTAGTGTTTGTATCTGATTAGAACTCTTTTCTTAATCAAACTCTTAATCCTTTACATGACAAAGGGTTTCCAGAATATCATATAGATCATCACTACATGCAATTTCCTATCTCAAATTGGGTTTTTTCTTCCATATAATTCATCATAATCATTCCTAAACCAATATGAAAGATACATCAACGAAATAAGCAAGATAAACACTTGCCTGGGATTTTTAGAAATCTGGTTTGGTATTGAATTTGGTGTGGTTGCGTTCCCTGTCTCACGATCTACGCATTGGCGGTGGCGGCGGTGTAAACGGATGAGTTTTGAGCCTTGGAATGCCTTGAGAGCTCTCTCCTCTCCTCTTCAATGGCCGTTCTAGTGTTTTGAGTTATCTAACCCTAGGAGATAACCTAAACATCTTATATAACCCCTTTAATTTTCGTGGGTTTAATTACCCAAAAATACAAAATGACTAAAATGCCCTCCCAGGGTATTAATTAGGCCTAAAAACGCCCCGAGACCCAAATCAAACTCCCGGGTATAGTTTTCTGACTATCTCGACCCTTCCGGACGCGTTGGCGCACTCAAAATGACCATACGAACAGCCTATAAAATATTCACTTTTATTAATCCACATTTAGTCCCGACACGACACAGGCGCGTCCCGACTTAAATTTTCACAATTGTCATTTTATTCACACTTGACGGTATTATAAAAATAAATCTCATATATTACTATACTCATCCAGTAATATGCAACAAATAATATATTTCCAATAATTACTAACTCTTGTCATGCTAGTAAATATTTAAAGCAACATTTCGGATTAAAATTAAATTAATTTATCTCAATTAAATTTAATAAATCCTTAAATTTAAAAGCCATGAAAATACGGGGTATTACAAAAAATAATAAAAACTTGGCCCTCAAATTGACTACAATCACTCAAAGTTGCTCCTCGAAATTCCTCCTTAAAATTGTGAGCCCAAGGATCCTTTTTATAGGACAAGTGGTGAGGTATTTGACTGGTGGTGGGACTCTCCTTGATTGGCCGAATGGTGTTGGAAACTATCTTTCCACTTCTTTAATATTTGGAACGGGATAAGTGATCGAATTTTCCCCCACTTGAAAACTCTTAGATTTTCTTACTGGACATGCACGTCGAGTTTCATCCAAATTAAAGGATACAAATTCCCGAAGGATCGTAAAAATCATCTTTTTTTGCGCCTTTTTGAGCTAACCAACAATTTTCACCAAGTTCCATCATTACTTGCATAAATTTCACTAGGCAATATTTTTCACAAATTAGCACAAGAATACTATAAAATTATCGAAGTGCCCATTTATGACACCCCGCCTAATAAAATACCAAGTGATCAGTCCTATATCAAATTAAAATAAGAATCTCATTTGGTTCATTCTTAGCATCACTGTCGAAAACGTTTTTTAAAAACTTACTAACTACCTAGTATTCAAAAAGCTGGAGCCAAATTTTATCTTTATTAATCCAAGACAAAAATAAGTGTGGAATTAAAATAAAACATACAATGCAGAAAGAATCAATCATCACATAGAATAATAAAAAGTCTTGCCGGATGAACCACCGGATAGAATTCAAAACCAAACCAAACCAAACTAACATAGAGTAATAAATCCCATATAATTTGAAAAGAAACTAAATAAAACTGTGAGCGACATGCTCGAGATAGACTGATATGAATCCCTACTCTAGGAATAGAAAAATAGATGCGTCTATCCAAATCTTGCAACATCCACACATGTTGCAAATGCGAGTCCCTGGAATGAATTGAAGCCTGGCGTCCCTGTGGATGGACACCTAAAAGGTTTTAAAAATATTTGATAGCAAGAGTTAGAACACAAAATATTTTGAAAATATTTAGCAAGTGATTAAATTGCAATAAATCCAAAATTCATGATTGCTCTTCATATATAAGCTAGTGTCACACTCTTTTGAGGACAGACTCACCCCTCAACTAATGTCACGCCTAATGATTTTTTAAATCCCACCTAGTTCTCTACCCCGTAACTAGCTCTTGATAAAATTCTTCCCTAACACACTACTCTAACCCGAGTACGTTTAAAATATGATCTATAAGTTATTTATCACTTTAACTTAAATAATCATATTTCCTTTAAGTCCATATAGCATTCACACTAGTTATATAATAAATAAAAAAATTCTCCATGTATTCGATTACCCGTATATAATTATTTATCCCATTATATACATAACACTATATTACAACATTCACACATATGTTGAATATATATATAATCCATCCTTTCGAGTAATGCCTCAGCGGATGAATTTTCTAAAGTACTATCAAACCAGGCTACTTAGTCCCACTTGGAGTTCCGAGACAACTATGGTCCGCAGAATCGGAACGTAAATAATAAACGTAATGGAAGCGGTCATTTTTCCCCAAGTATGAGGACATCATCTCAATGCCCCACCTCTGAAATTGGACGCTATGACCTGGGGATACACTCGCCTACTCCTTAAGCTAGGTAACTCACCCACATCTCGCCACCTCCCTTGATAGCACAAGAGTATATAATTTAAATAAATATCTAGTCACTGATATTTATAAATACACACACAATATATATATACTATCACACACCGTATATATATTATTTAAATTTCGGCTTTATCGTGCATAAAAATTCTCAGCACTAGCCTATATTTTCCCCGAGTCTATGGTCCGACTCTACTTTAATTAATTTGCTCATTAATTTATTTGTTAACTTCTCAAGTCTATAGTCCAACTTTAATTTAATTAATTTGATCATTAATAAATTTTATTAACTTTCCGAGTCTATGGTTTGACTCTAATTTAATTAATTTGCTCATTAATTAATTTATTAACTTTTCGAGTCTATGGTCCGACTCTAATTTAATTAATTTATCCATTAATTAATTTATTACCTTGGTGTCACTCAACTAATATATCCGGACTCGCTCACTTGGACCGTATCTAAATATTACCCGAGTCTATCTTCTGACTCCAAAATAATTCATTTTTCTCAATAATTAATTTAATACCTTGGCATCACTCAACCAACATACCCGGACTCACTCACTTGGCCCGTAATTAAATCATCCGAATTTATTGCCCAAATTCCCCTTAATATGTTCGACACACTTATTAATTTATTATTTTAAATGCTCATCTTTCCACATTTATTTAATCCCACATACATCCTACTGTTTGTCCCTTCAAAACCTCAAACAACTTAGGCCAAAAGTAAGTGCACCTACCGTACGAATTTAACCTTTAAATGTCATTATCAGCCCAAATAGTAAACGAAAGAAAAGTCGTTGGATTGTATCACGTCGTTCGAACGAGACCCGTGTCGTTTGAACGAAGGTGTACGTCATTCGAACGAGATACATGTTCATTTGAACGACCCCTGGGTCTCTCTCTTCTTCCTCGCCCAGTCCAGTCTACCATTAAAACTCAACTTAAGCTTTTTACCCGAATTTCTCTATTGCAATCCTTTTTCAAATCAATTCCTCCTTAACCATTTTTAGTCCCAAACTTTATACACCCAATAACAAAGTTCTAGCTATCACGGCCCAAATTTTGTTCTCCAAACAACATCAAAATATAATTATGAATCTGGGTTTCTTTCCTAACTATTGCAGTAATAAATTATTTTTATTTTATCCATAATCTCCCAACAACAAATACGAATATAGTCATACATAATCCAGTAATTGATCGATTCATCACACAAATTAAAACCCAAATTGTGTATCACCCCAACCCAAAATCATTTGCTTACACACCTACTATGATATGAATTAAAGACAGCAATTAATTTCAAAGCAAGTTTAACTACTTGCCTTAGGATTCGTAGTGTCTGATTGATCCTTTGAGGTAGAGATTGGTGTGTGATGAATAATACCTCTCTTATTCTTCCTCTTTGGATCTCAAGAGTCCTCCCTCTATGTTCTCAGATTTTCTCAAATGTGTTATGGATGCCCACAACTCCAAAACCTAGGTTTTTATCTCCTAATCCCTTTTTAGTCACATGGGCCTAATTAAAATGGCCCAAACACCCTCGTGTGGGCCCAATTATGCCCAAAAATACTCCGTGACCTATTTTCCACCCCCGGGTACAATTTTTTGACCTTCTTGGCCCATCCGTACTCAACCGTGCACTCGGAATTGACATCCGAAATACTTTATAATATTCTCCAATTTTTAAACCTCAAAATGTGACATAAAAATAATCCGGATAATTAAGTCTTAATTCTCCAAATTAAATAAATCATCTGATTAAAGTAAATTCTCCAAATCATAAATTTAAACTTCTCCAAATAAATATGATTTATATTTCTCCCAAAATAATTAAATTCAATGTCCTCGAATTTAGAGGGTGTGACGTACTTCCCCCCTTACAAAGGAATTTCGTCCTCGATATTAAGATAAGCCTAGTACTCCAAATTTTAACTAGCTCCCAAGTTACCTACCCTTAAGATCACTACAACCATCTCTCCCACATGTAATCGCAAATTATTTTAAAATTTAAATTAGTTAACCCGGGCGCTCATACAGCCTGTACTCGTGCTCAACCGCACAAATAAGGCTCGACTTTTTCCAGCCTAAAATTGTAATTTAACTTTGATCGCGCAGTCATAACCACTTACATATAAAATAATCGAGGTACCCAACCCATGTACTAATGACAAAACATCTCCCCACTTCCAACGTTGAGTTAAGCTTCATGCATGGGACGTTTCGCAAATGCGAAATCCAAACAAGGAACCCCCTGATACAATACTACTTAACATTGTCAGTCGTTGAGATTCGTTAGGCCCCTAGTCCATAGCACGTACCCCAAATACCTTTCTCTTGACATAAAAGCATACACACCCACCCTTATACTATAAAAGACAACATATAATACCATGCCCTTACTATCACTAGTTTTCTTGTGCTAAATGAACCCCGAGCTATATCTCCCTGCTCGAAAATGAGCATATTCACCCTGAATCACGTCAGTAAACATCCCTACTTATCGAGATAAAATATAACAACCCCATACATTCTTATGTGCATATCATACCACACAATACAACACATGTTCTCACATAGACATTTATATTTAGGCCATATTCCCTCTCAGATGACACCTACCCGAAATCATCCACGTCCGGGTGCAGAGAATACTAAGAATTACTATCCCTATCCACTATAGTCCAAATCCATCGTTAACCACCAAAAACTTAGGTAGAAATAATCTACGCTACTCCCAAAGTGCTCAAAAGTAGTAACTTCTCGCAAAATTCCAATACCCCTTTAGTGTACTTCTCCCCCAATCTCTCTTATCGTTAACACTAAAGAACTTTGCTACCCCATGGTAATTTAATATACAAACTATAATAACACTAATGATACACCCACTAGACCCATCTACCGCGCGAATATAGTTTTATATAAAAATTTACTGTGATTCACCCGTATCACACAAAACATACCCCATTTACCCGAAGATGAAACTTATACTTATATTCGTCAATACATTGGTGGTTAAAATTGTTCCTGTACATAATAATCTCGTCCAAATTGAACCAATAATCCTATAAATGTTGCCTTTTCCTAGCATCCCACCCCTGTACTTACCCTACTACGAATAGGGTCCGCATGTGTGTTCCCACTCTTTACACATTAGACACCTCTCTGTGTCATTCCCCTTTATCTAGCCCCACTGGCCATGTCGAATTTGTCCTTACCATGGATCTGGTAGTCTTAACTTTGATTAATAGCCACTTTATCCCTTTGTCTTCACTGACCCTATGGGACTCGTTGTCGACCTTGACGGCATTAGTTGAATCCACCATCAGTTGGTAGAAATTCTACTGACCTTAATCATTAAAATGGATCCTTTGCTGGGTATCCCCCCCCCCCCCCCCCCCCCAGTGGTGTCTCACTAGAACCGTTAAATCAAGTTCTTCCCTTTAGAGAGTTTCCTCAACACTCTTGGCTCCTCCTTTATGGAAGCATTGATGTAAACTCGTAAACGTATGACTCCTGACAATATCGACACTAGTCACCGTGATCGGATTTTCCCATCCATGCTTGTGTATTCTCCCCCATGAGTCCATTATCCATTTACGGACTCTATTATATTATCTGTACCCTTCGTCAGGTATAAAGTTTGCTAAACTAGACAACTTATATATTATGACCGACCCTTATCTTGTCCGCTTGTGATAAGTTTCAAAATTCTATTCACATCTCTGCTTAGACAGCATATGGAAGGTCTCTGGGTCAGACCGTACCCAAATTTTCGTTCACTCCATACACATTTGTCTATGTGTGGTGAGTGATTCTTATCAATCAACACTGCTCTTATGAGAAAAAGCTTCGCCCGAATTTAATATTGGGTGTCGCTTCACTCCACCCTACACGATTGACTTTGGATCCTCTCTTTTACATTAGCTCATCACACTTCCTCTCTTCCTCGAATCTTTATAATATTTCTTCAAAAGAATCCGTCTGACTCCCCTGCATTTGCTGATTTCGCGGGGGTGAGTCTGATATACGCCACTGTTATCTACTATGGTGTTTAGGAGGCTACCGTTCCTGAGCGATTATCTTTGTCACCTGCTTAAACAATAATCATGGTGCCCCTAATACGATCACTATTTCTAGAATACTCCAAGTCTTCTGTTGAGCCTCTCCTCCTGTAATGCTTCTAACGACCCTCATTGGTCATCCCATGATGTTCGGTGTATCGAACCCAATCAAATTCGTATATGAATCACATCAACTATACTTAATATAAGGAGAACATAAATGCACATATGTAAAGGAATACAACAATCCTATCATAAGGCTTTATATCAAATAACGATACGATGAAATGTAAAAAGTCATACAAATCCTAAGAACGCTAGAACCTGATGCTCTGATACCATCGGTGACACCCCACCTAGTAAAATACCAGGTGATCAGTCTTATATCAAATTAAAATAGGAATCTGATTTGGTTCATTCTTAGCATCACTGTTGAAAAACTTTTTTAAAACTTACTAACTACCCAGTATTTAAAAAGCTAATTCCAAATTTTATCTTCATTAATCAAAGACAAAAATAAGTGCGGAATTAAAATAAAACATCCAATGCTGATAGAATCAATCATCACATAGAATAATAAAAAATCTTTTCGGATAAACCACCGGCTAAAATCTTTATCTTTAATTAATTTGCTCATTAATTAATTTTATTAACTTTCTAAGTCTATGGTCCGACTCTAATTCAATTAATTTGCTCATTAATTAATTTATTAACGTCCTGAGTCTATAGTACGACTCTAATTTAATTAATTTACCCATTAATTAATTTATTACCTTGGTGTCACTCAACCAATATATCCGGACTCGCTCACTTGGCCTGTATCTAAATATTACCCGAGTCTATCTTCTGACTCCAAATTAATTCATTTTTCTCAAAAATTAATTTAATACCTTGGCGTCACTCAACCAACATACCCGGACTCACTCACTTGGCACGTAATTAAACAATCTGAATTTATTGCCCAAATTCCCCTTAATAAGTTCGACACTATAAGATGTGGGTTCTTCAAATACAATTAGTATTAAGCGAGGCGTAACCCCTTATCAAGACGAGGATTAACACCGTTAGGTATTAAGTGTTGGCAATGTCCATAGGTGAATCAAAGACAAGAAGATTCAATATTCATACTTATATTAAATGGCATATTGTCACAAAATATGCATGACAAGCAAAATAAATAGATGGGACCAACAGGCAGCATGTTCGGAAGGAGAAAGAACAAGCACTCTAGGCACAATGAAGGCAAGGCAAGAACTTCAAGCTCAGTTAATGCTCAATGATGAGTGTATTAAATGGGTGTGGGGAGTTAATGTTCTCGCGGTGGTTCTCGATTGTGGATGAACTTAGGCAGAAATTCTAGGCTCATAATGCTCTCCTCTCCTAACTTGTTCATCTGGTGTATATATATGGGGGGGCGAGGCTGCTCGAGTAAGCTTGCGTGCGATCGGTCTGATTGGGTGCATTAAATGCATGGGATCTCATGGTTTTGGCAGAAAGCCATTCTATTAGCTGGAAGTATTGTGGTCATTAATGAGGGACATGACATGTCAACTTGAGGCTTAATTGAGGATGTCTAAATGGTCAGGTTTGGTGAACTAGACCTGCCATCCTAAGGATAAACCTACTTAAGTTCTAGGTTTTTGAGTCCCTAAATTCCAGATGTTATGATGCCAGAAAGTTGTTTAAACACTGACTATGTCAGGTGTCTAGTCACATCAGTCAGGCGGGTTGGTATCTGTTACGAGGCTGGTCGACTGACAGGTGGCTCAAGTGACCATGCATCTATTTGTTGGTTAAGAGCTATTTTGGTAACAAGGTGTGAGATCGAGGTACCTCGAGGAGGTTCCTTCAAATAGGTAAGTCTTAAGGTGGCTAGGCTGCTGAGGCTCGAGTGACCATTTATTCTAAATGAAGATTTTTCCCAAGTGTGCCAAGAGGGTTAGTAATTGTATTCCCAACGTTTCCTTGTTCTCAATCCTCCAAACCATGTCCTTGCGAGGTTCCCAAAAGGAGGTTTCTCGATAGAGAATGTTATCTCTCTCATTCCCTGCTAGGCATGGTCCCTCGTGGGTATCAAACAACCTCACTCAACGTACCTTTATAAGATAGCGTAAATGACACAGTATTTTATTACTCATTACAAACTATTGTCATCCAGGTGACTTTGATCTATGAATTTGATCCTTCGAACCAGGTCCGTTAGAGAATCTTTGAGGTAGGTCTTTCGATCCACTTCTGTGAAGGATCTTCGAGGTGGGTCATTTGAGACACTTTTGTGATGAATCTTCAAGGTGGGTCCTTAAAGCCACTTCAGTGAAGAATCTTCGAGGTGGGTCTGTAGGGAAGCTTTCCTTCTCTTTATTCGCGAATCAATCAATATGTCCCCTACATTTTCCCCTTCATAAAAATATTTATTTATTGCATGAAGAAATATCTTTACGAAACCCTTTGTTGATCTTCAGCCTTTTCCATGGGGAAAATGAAGAGATTTATTCAAATTTCCTCCAAACCTCTTCGTTCCCCAAGACAGACGACTCCAAGCATGCCGTGTTAAATGAAATTGTCATTTGTTTTTCTATATTGTGACATGTGGTAACCCTATGGTGTGCACGTGTAACCAATGCCACTAATCGACGCGTCATCCCTTAAAGCATCATCAGTGCAACCTTTGATTTTTTATAGTCGTGCGTGCTTGACGGCCACGCAAGCTAAACCATTCATTATTACATTTTTCAAAGCATCACTTTTTATCGCCTTTTGGGGTCCGTGTTTCCCCTATAAAAAGGGGTACCCTCATTTTAAACAATCACCTTTGGGTTTCTATTCTCTTATACTAAGCTTTTGTGAGAGTTTTCCATCTTTGTCTCTTTCACTCCTTCATCTTAACCTTTCGTCCCCATCTCTCTAAACTTCCATGGCACCTATCGTGAAATGAACCCACTCCTCCAGGAGCGCTTCCCCCGAGACTCAAGCCCGTCAACACTAGTGGGTGCTCTACCGTCGTGCTCCATAGTTTGGCGAGAATGATCATGTAACAACCCGCGTAATTTTTGGGGTATTTTCGAAATTAAGAGGAAAAATAAAGTTTTTTATAAAATTATTTTTATTGCTCAAATATGTTGGATTTTATTTTTAAAGATGAGAATTTCAAACGATTTCGGAATTGGAATTAAAATGGAGATTTAATTGAATTTTTATTATTTAGAAGAGTCTTCAAAACATAAAACTCTGTAAGAGTCCTCGGAACATAAAACTCTCTAGTAAAAACAATATTTTTAGAAATCCGACCGTCCGATCAAGCTGAATTTTTGTGGGAAGTCCTGTCTCGTCATTCACTACAACATACTAAAATTTCAAGCGATTGCAACGGTCCGATCATCCGAAATAAATTTTTTAGTGTTTGTATCTGATTAGAACTCTTTTCTTAATCAAACTCTTAATCCTTTATATATCAACAAGTTCGTGGATGGACTTTTCAAATCACTTTTTCTCAAACTTTTCAACCAGAAGACATCTCCAAAATTACTCCCTTTCATATACAAACCATAGCCCCAAACTTGTTCAAGATTTCAACCTTAGATTAGAAAGCTTATTTGGTGTTTTCTCGAGTTTGGGCTAGAACGAGATTTGATTATTTTCGCGAGAGGAACGTGATGGTGTGATTAGATTTTGAGGCTGAATTATGTGATGATTCATGTTGGTTCTTTTTGGTGATTTTAAGGTATGGGGTTTTACACAATATGCTCCTGAAATCTCGCGAGTGTTTATTCCGTTGAATTCTTGTTAATTGAACTCATATTTTGAATTGTTAAATTCTTGGAAATCTGGAAAAATAAATGTTGGAATTATTTTCATTCATGAGGTATTATTCATGTTGTTTTGAGCAAGCTGTCATGAGATTTTAATATGGCACTGATGTTGGGCACCCGCCAAGACTCCTTTTCCGGCTACTTGATAAAGTATGGCGCGGTATGATGAGGCCTGGTGACTCCGGTTAATGTGTTCTTGAGAAATTTATTGATAAAATGCTATTGAGATTTGCATTATTTGATTTGAGTATTCGTAGTCGTATTGTTGCGCTTTGTTCATCGCTAACATCTTTGTTGAGCATATTCCGGTCGTATTGTGTACTTCCCCATCTTTTTCTTAGTTGGCAGGTGAGCACAGATTTGAGTGCTATGGACCAATTGGGATGATTTTAGCGAGGATTATTTGGGAAGAATTTTTAATGCAAGAGATGAGAACAATTGCATTTATTTTGATGTATAGAGCATTTGGAGATTTATTTATTTTCGAGATAGTTAGATTGTTGTAATTATTTCGAGAGATTTGTTGTATTAATTTGAAGAAATTGAGATTAGTGGTTTCTATTTTTATTGTGGATTTTAGATGCTCTATACCTTGTGAATTGTGGATTAGTTTAGTTTTATCGATGAGTAGCGCTCCGCTCGCTCTCCCCGGGCGGGCGGGGTGTTACAGAATGGTATCAGAGCTTAGGTATACGACAACCCTCGGGTCTTGAGTTTTGGGTCTGCTGCGTTTTTGTGGCGCGAATTTGGAGATAGAATTTTTTAGAGAATCGTTTTGTGTTAGGCATCTAGATTAGATGTGAGGAATTTATTTTTGGTGACGAAATTATTTTTGGAGATTGTTGGCCTGATTTTTTAGAGTTAGGTATTCGGCGAATTTCGAGGGCGAAATTCCATTGTTAGTGGGGAAGTGTAACAACCCGCGTAATTTTTGGGGTATTTTCGAAATTAAGAGGAAAAATAAAGTTTTTTATAAAATTATTTTTATTGCTCAAATATGTTGGATTTTATTTTTAAAGATGAGAATTTCAAACGGTTTCGGAATTGGAATTAAAATGGAGATTTAATTGAATTTTTATTATTTAGAAGAGTCTTCAAAACATAAAACTCTGTAAGAGTCCTCGGAACATAAAACTCTCTAGTAAAAATAATATTTTTAGAAATCCGACCGTCCGATCAAGCTGAATTTTTGTGGGAGGTCCTGTCTCGCCATTCACTACAACATACTAAAATTTCAAGCGATTCCAACGGTCCGATCATCCGAAATAAATTTTTTAGTGTTTGTATCTGATTAGAACTCTTTTCTTAATCAAACTCTTAATCCTTTATATATCAACAAGTTCGTGGATGGACTTTTCAAATCACTTTTTCTCAAACTTTTCAACCAGAAGACATCTCCAAAATTACTCCCTTTCATATACAAACCATAGCCCCAAACTTGTTCAAGATTTCAACCTTAGATTAGAAAGCTTATTTGGTGTTTTCTCGAGTTTGGGCTAGAACGAGATTTGATTATTTTCGCGAGAGGAACGTGATGGTGTGATTAGATTTTGAGGCTGAATTATGTGATGATTCATGTTGGTTCTTTTTGGTGATTTTAAGGTATGAGGTTTTACACAATATGCTCCTGAAATCTCGCGAGTGTTTATTCCGTTGAATTCTTGTTAATTGAACTCATATTTTGAATTGTTAAATTCTTGGAAATCTGGAAAAATAATTGTTGGAATTATTTTCATTCATGAGGTATTATTCATGTTGTTTTGAGCAAGCTGTCATGAGATTTTAATATGGCACTGATGTTGGGCACCCGCCAAGACTCCTTTTCCGGCTACTTGATAAAGTATGGCGCGGTATGATGAGGCCTGGTGACTCCGGTTAATGTGTTCTTAAGAAATTTATTGATAAAATGCTATTGAGATTTGCATTATTTGATTTGAGTATTCGTAGTCGTATTGTTGCGCTTTGTTCATCGCTAACATCTTTGTTGAGCATATTCCGGTCGTATTGTGTACTTCCCCATCTTTTTCTTAGTTGGCAGGTGAGCACAGATTTGAGTGCTATGGACCAATTGGGATGATTTTAGCGAGGATTATTCGAGAATACAAGAGATGAGAAGACTTGTATTTATTTTTGATGTATAGAGCATTGGATATTTGTTTGTTTTCGAGATAGTTAGATTGTTGTAATTATTTCGAGAGAATTGTTGTATTTATTTGAAGATGAGATTAGTGGTTTCTTTTCTATTATGGGATTTAGATGCTCTATACCTTGTTATATTGTGGATTTGGTTAGTTTTATCGATAGTAGCGCTCCGATCGCTCCCCCCGGGCGGCCGGGGTGTTACAGATCACTTCTGGCAAACGGCGGAGAGATTCCCCGACGAACTAGTGCCAACTGAGGACCCTAACCTACTAATGGAGGAGGGTGAGGACGCTGAAGACCTGGCTTATATCCCCACCACTAATATTAGTCATTTTTGCAATGAACGTGGCGATTTCCCTTATTTGAAGGTAGAGTTTGAAGCTTCCTCTGGCAATTGCGAGGGGTTAGGCCCTTGGACTGAGTATATTCATTCTAAGTATTCTGTTCAGTTAGCTCTTATTGTTCTACCTTTCTCTCTCTAGATAGGTGATCTTACCCTTGACAAAAATAAAACCTCTCTCTAGTTACTAATTTCTTGTTGGAGCCATAGGTCACACACTTTTATGGCCGCCTGGGGTGAGTTCACCATCACCCTGGAAGATGTTTGTGAGATTCTGGGGTTAGAAGTTGTCGATTTTGATACTTTCTTCGAAGAGGCCATCTCCATCGTGGAAAAAACTTTGAGACCTGAACTAGAAACATTGGTAAAGGATTGCATGGTCACTTACAACAAGTGCACCTATTCTGAAGTGATACGGTGCTTTTACTTCATTGAAGAGAAAGCTATTATTAGGTCCCGTGAGGTGGCCAAAGAGAACCCCCAAGGGAAGCAGGTGTTTTAACAGCCCTCGACAGGGAAGGGATTTAATTCCAAAACTGAGTTGGTGAGATATATTTGGGTAATGTTATCAAAATTCTACCTTCCGGGAAATCCCCATGAATGTCCTCGAAAGGACTTGATCAACATGGTTGTTCGGATGGCGAGCGACGTGAAGATCCCTCTTGCTGCCATCGTTCTTGGCTTATTATAAACCTGGTTGGATCGTGTGGTGGAAGATTCTGCATGAAGCATCAGTAGGTTTGATGTCTCTAATTACGCCAGCAATGTCCTTTTAACAGCTTTCCTTTATGAACATTTTCTCGATTATGCTCTTGCTGGCAACTACCCCGGTTCTTAGCCCATAAGGATCCCCTACATTTGTTATTGGAAGAATAAAAGCGTTAAGAAGCCCCTTATTGCCCTGATAGATCGAGAAGAAAGGTTCTTACCTGGCCTTTATGATGGGGTGGGTCAATTTTTTACAAATGAGTTTTTTGTTAAGGAGTAGCGTCCCATTGCTCCTATTGATGAAGCTCTTGCTAATAATTTTCCTGAGAACAGTGTCCCACTTTTGTTAATCCCCTCTTACGTGCCTTCATATATAGAGTGGTCTTCTTTCTATCATGTTTACAGCCCCCACCGTGTAGCCATTCAATTTAGCTATGATCAAGAAGCCCTTTTATTGAGTCATTTTACCTGTGAAAAACCCACAAACTTTTTTTTTGTCTGTACGAACTATCTAACTTTGGCTATCCTAAGTCTGTGTTCCAGTTATACAGCCAATCATGTGATCTTGATAAAAGAGGCTCGAGGGAAGAGATTGGATATGTACATGAACGTGTTCTGGAAAAAGCCAACTGGTCCATTTTCAAACCAATATTTTGAAGGAACCCCTATACCCTGAGGTTGAGAGATTCCCACCAACAGAGTTAGGTTTAAGAAATTGCACCATCTCCTCGTCTGTTCTCCCTCTTATTACTTCCAACACCAGTGTTCCCTCCGAGTTTTCCCCAGTAGCGCATGTGGACCAGGTAGTTATGAAAAAGAAGAAAGCCACTCAGACCTCCCTTCCAACCGAGGTTGCTGGCGTTGCCCTTGGTCCCCGAGGCCAGTTAAGAGAACTGAATCCTCATGCATTGCCTCGTTTGGGGAAGCGGTTAGGGATACCCGAAAGGTGTTTTTGAAAAAATTCAAAACCATCCGACAACCTCCAGTTGAACACACCCCCGATCCTAAAGTCGCCCAAGAGGTAAGTTTAATGTTTGATCAGCTTCTCCAAACTAGGGAAAATTTTAGCGAAGAGGACAGGGCATTTATGTCGGCCCAGATGTCTTCTCAAGGCTTTTCATATGCCCCTCACATTTCTGGTAGTGGTAAGAAAAGAAAGTTCGTTAGTCCCCTTAAGCTCGTGATTGAGGAATCCTCTGAATCCAACGAGGAAGAACTGCTCGCGGAGCATGCTACTGTTGATGCTGGTGGTGATGATGATGAAGAGGAGGAGGATTAAGAGAGAGAGAAGGAAGAAGAAGAAGAAGAAGAAGAAGAAGAAGAAGAAGAAGAAGAAGAAGAAGAAGAAGAAGAAGAAGAAGAAAGAAGAACAAGAAGAAGAAAATGAGGAAGAGGAAACTTTATTGGTTCGAAGATGTAAGTTGAGGAGAATGGTTTCTCCTTCCAAACCCAACTCGCCTCCCTAAGATTATGAGGTTCCAAAAGATGTGTTGGAGGAAGAAGTAATCCCCTCAATTCGTCTTTCTCTGAATGTTTTCTTCCTTATTTTATTTTCGTGCTAATAAGTCCATTTTGCTCTAACCTGCCTTGTCTCTTTTTTAGGTTGATGTGCAAGGTTATACACATGATGATGTTGGGGAGGATCATAGTAGCGCGTTTCAAATGTTGATCATTGTTTTCTATTCACCACCTCAATACAAACAAACCCAAGTTACGACTACACTTTCGATACAAATATAGCGGTTAGTCAGGTATCGAAAATCCACAGGGACGAGATGCTAGAATTTATAGGATTTAGTGCTCTGAAATAAAAGTGTAAAAGATAAATTACAAACAAAAAGGAAAAGATGTGAAAAAGGGAAATATTAATCTAGGTGAGGGAAAATGAAGTTAGACTAACAAAGCAGTAAAACTTTAGGTTGAGTCAAATATCCCTCACCCGAGTTAATTTGTATAAAATGAATACATGGGTCGACGAGTTATTTAGAATGCGTCTCATTTCGACAGTTAATTGAATCAAGGGTTGTCAAACCCCTAAATTTGCATAAACCTACTAAGATTTTGGCATCAACAAATACCCCAGAAATTGGGCACGAAAGGTCGTAAGCACGGGACATACATGATATGCCCCGTCAAATCTCCTAGGCACAATAACTAGGACAACGCACCCAAAATAGACCCGTAAACACCATCACCAAAGCCAAGCAACGCGTCAACTCGAGTGGGTTCCATTCGAACACAACCTAATTTAACTTAGCTAGAAAGCATGTTAAAAACGCGGTAAATAAACGCAATAAATAAACACGGTAAAGTTACACTAGAAAGCAATGAAATAAAGCATGTAAATCTAATTATGAAAGCATGTAAATTACACTACAAATCAAGAAATAATGAAATACAACTATATTAATGGATATGGAAGATGATAGCATAAATTACAAGCCCAAATGGGTGTCAATCCAAGAAGAAATGAAGAAATGAGATCCCAAACCTCCAAAACCCTAAACTAATCTATCTAAAATGAATTATACTACAATATCTAATTATTACAACAAAAAACCTTTATATAGTAAGTTGGAATAAAAGAAAAGAAGAAAGAAAAGAAAAGCAAAATATCTCCTAAAAATAGGCGATCGATCGATCGACCCAAAACGTCGATCGATCGATGATGAAAATCATAGCCCACTGTCTCCCATAATTTGTAAAATATGAAGGATCGATCGATCAACCCTTTTGGTCGATTGATCGATCAAGCAGATATCAGTCAAGTTGCTTGCTATTTTGGCTTGAATGCATTTACCTTTCGCTGAAACTCTCGTAACTTCTTCATACGGACTCGGAATCGCGCATCGTTCGTGGCCACGCGAAGCTTGTGAGGAGTTCTATAATTCCGTGAGATGTTGGGCCAGGTGCCCAATCTGTGAAATGACTAAATTTCCCTTGAACAGGCGATCATGTATGAAAATCGAGCAAAATGCGTCCGAACTTCACACTTGGCATCCAAATACCTATAAAAGCTCAATTAACCCCTGCAAAACATGTTAGCGTAGAAATCCGAGGTTGTCTGGTTAACGAGCATAAATATAGGGAATAAGATACCCGAGGGGGCTAAAATGCGTATATTTGGAGGATGAAATACGCAATATTTGCGTATCATCACACCCCCTAACTTACACATTACTAGCCCCTAGCAATGAAATAGGATGCAACAAGAACTACAGGCAAACCAAAAGCAGGATAAGTACAAAAGTATGGTATAAAAGTATAAGTCCACTTTCACGGGCGGTTCAATTGCATTTAGCATATGCAATAAGCCGTTAAACCCCTAGGTCACCCTAGTGGACGAGTGTCATCTCGTGAGGGTTTTCAGGGATGATACCCACAAACATCACATGACTTCCTCAAAATATGCACAACCCAACATGCAAAAAGCCCAACAATAGCGAAAAGGATTTCATAAGCATTATTAGCAAAGTGAATGAATTCAAATAAAAGTCTGAATCATTAAACATTATAGAATGCACCTCATAGAATTGAAACCTTAAAATATGGGAGGGAAAGCGAGAACATGCAAAGTCTGATTTGGCAAAAAAAAACTTATATAAATAGGATAAACATTAAAGTATGCATGTATTCAATCCTCATGGGCATTACACTCATCAAGTGAATTCACTCAAAACAGGGAGGTAACACACGGACCATGCGGACATATAGAGTAAATGTAAATGCAAACTAGGCCGCACACATGTCACAAATAAAGAACGCTATATATAAATTGAAAAATTGTAATCTCAATGAAAGATACCGCATATTAAAAGAGGCGAAATGTATTTTCAAAGATTATCAAAACTATTATGACTTTTAAATTACATCAACCTAAGATCACATAGGACTTTACTAGGGTTGTAATGTAGGTTTGGCTAGGGTACGAAATGAAGGAATGTATGTACGGATTCAAAGTGTTCAGAATGAAAACTCGGGATAATGGGAAAATACGGGTAATATCAAAATGGGAAAACAAGTTCCAAAAAGGCATTACAGATATCATCTACATACAACATTTACAATTTTCTCTATCTTTTCTTTTCTTCTTTTTCTCATTTTTCTTTTGCTTTCTTTTTCTTTTTGCTTTCCCTTTTTCATCTCTTTTTCACATCTCTTTTTTTCTTTACTTTTCAAATTCTCATATGCCTAAATTGCAACCGACATACACAACATCATTCGATCCGAAGTAACATTCCAAACAAAGGTATGTAAGGTGTATATATGGGCTAAAACTCCAATTGAGAGTTGGTATTGGATTTGGGTTATGAAACGAAAGGCTATATTTAGGCTCAAAAGGGGTTAATGAGGGAAAACGTTTAAGGGTGAGGTCAAGGCTAATATGGGTGATATAAAAAAGAATGCCTATGATCATTTCCAAAAGTACCCAATTCTCGAGTCAAAACAATATATGAAAATCATGATCAAGTAACACATTTCAAGTATGAACTCAATTAATGCAAGACCAAATGAAATAATAGAGAGATTACCGATGAATTCAACATTTTCAATGAAAAAAGAATAGTCTATACACTCACAAATGACAAAAGGTACAAAGCTTACTCGGTGTAAGTATATACAATGCAACAAAAGATTACCAAGTTATAAAAATCTTAAACCAAATCAATAGAACGATAAAAGTACATGTGCTCATGGGATTAAAGTTTAATTCATGAAGTTATTCATAATATCAATAAGTGAGACTAAAGTCTAATAACTTCTAAAATCGAGAACATGCATCATTGGATTGTCTATTGGATCGGGAAATTATTGAAATTTATCGTTGGAAACAAAGGCAAAATGCCCAAAAAAGGAGAAAAAGAAAGAATATCTTTTTGAAAATTTTGAATTTTTTTGATAAAAAAGCATACTAAGTAACTAAAATGTGAGCAAAAACAGGGACTAAAAAATTAATGGATAGAATATCCCACACCCCCTAACTTAAAACTTGACATTGTCCTCAATGTTAATTAAGAACCAAGTTAAAGAGAGGAAAAAAGCGATATTACCCAAAATTGGAGCAATCCCCATAAGAACAAGTCTAAAGAATCTACAAACAAGTTAGTACGAGCATAGCAAAAACAAATAACAAAGAGTTAACTAATTACACTAGACTAAATTAAAAAGGAAGTAAAATAAAAAGAAAGAAAGAATAAAAAGCTAACTATATACAACCTACAATTTAGGCTTCACACTAACTATATACTAGAAGTCTAAATAGTTGAGGGTCCACCATGAAAACGATTTGACTTTGGAGGATAACCGGTGTACCCTCACATACAAGCATGCCTTCCAAAAAATATGAATTCCGTTTTAACAACGGAAGGCATGTGTAAGGCGTAAGAAAGGAACGCTCGCCAATTAAAATTTTTGGAGGGACGATGGGGGGTTTCGATTGAACGGGTGACAAAAACATGTGGGGACCGATAAAATCCGAATATCCTCCCAATGATTTTGAAATTGGAATGAGAGGCGGCGCACACAAAGGCACGAATGCGATCATGGAAGGCGACTCGAGCAAGTACTCCTCATCGGCAAAAGGTTTATAACATTAAAGTTTGAAACCGAATCATCGGGTACTTGAGACGGTGTGATAACATAGAATGAAAATGGGGATGAAAGAAATTCAAACTCATGAGATGAATCATCAGCGTATGAAGATTGAGTTTCGAATGAACTAATATCATTTTCAATGAAATGTTCTTCTTTGGGGGCAAAAGAAGAAATTATTTCATTGCAAATAGATATTACGTCATTTTAATCCTCACTTTCAATATCTATTATGCAATGGGCAAAGTCTAGAATGGTTTGTTCCAAAGTAGGCACAAGTACCTCATTTGGTTCAAAACAGTCCTCGACTTCGAAAGTCTCGAAAGCAAAATCATCGTCAGACTCAAATAATAAATCCAATTCATGTTCCCACAAATGATTTTCTTCCCGATAACGATTTTTAATTTTCTCATTTTCATTCATACGCAAGCCCTCACCGAATGTCATAGGTCGAGGGCGGATGCATGAAAATGGGAACTTTGAAAATTACCATCGGACTTAAATAAAAACTTATTATTATAGGAATTTTGAAAACTATTACAATTCGTTTCAAAATTCCTATTATAAGGAGGTAAAGGCCCAAAATCATTATCATCATCATCAAAATTCCAATAACCCAAGTTTTAACTTTTGTTATACTAGCCCAAAGTCATATTTGAATTTGAAATTATTTGGGATTCTAAGTATTCACCGAAAGTCAAAGGATTACGGGCATTTTGAGAATTATAACAATGATTACCGAAAGAATTGGAATAAGACATGCTTACCCCCAAAATGGCTCGAAGTGACGGATTCCACAAAGTAAGTGCGTGCGGGAAAAATTCGATCGTTTCTAAGTTCTCAAATGTGGAAGTCCTACAAAAATATTAGAAAATAATACCAATAGAAAGAAAATCCTACGAAATACTAAATCAAATAAAGTCTAAAACAAAGTCATCCTAGGCAATGGCACCATTTTGATCGAGGGTGAAAAGTAGCGCATGTAAAACATTGATCGTTGTTTTCTGTTCACCACCTCAATACAAATAAACCTAAGTTACGACTACACTTGCGATATAAGTATAGCGGTAAGTCGGGTATTGAAAATCCACAGGGATGAGAGCTAGAATTTATAGGATTTAGTGCTCCGAAATAAAAGTGTAAAAGATAAATAACAAATATAAAAGGAAAAGATGCGAAAAAGGGAAATATTAATCTAGGCGAGGGAAAATGAAGCTAGACTAACAAAGCGGTAAAACTATAGGTTACGTCTAATACCCCTGCCCCCAGTTAATTTGTATAAAATGGATACATGGGTCGACGAGTTATTTAGAATGCGTCTCATTTCGACAGTTAATTGAATCAAGGGTTGTCAAGCCCCTAAATCCGCATAAAAGCCTACTAAGATTTTGGCGTCAACAAATACTCCAAAAATAGCGCACGAAAGGTCGTAAGCACGGGACATACATGATATGCCCCGTCAAATCTCTGAGGCGCAATAACTAGGACAACGCACCCAAAATAGACCCGTAAACACCATCACTAAAGCCAAGCAATGCGTCAACTGGAGTGAGTTCCATTCGAACAGAACCTAATTTAACTTAGCTAGAAAGCATGCTAAAAACGTGGTAAATAAACGCAATAATAAACACGGTAAAGTTACACTAGAAAGCAATGAAATAAAGAATGTATATCTAATTATGAAAACATGTAAATTACACTACAAATCAAGAAATAATTAAATACAACTATATTAATGGAGATGGAAGATGGTAGCACAAATTACAAGCCCAAATAGGTGTCAATCCAAGAAGAAGGGAAGAAATGAACTCCCAAACCTCCAAAACCCTAAACTAATCTATCTAAAACGAATTATACTACAATATCTGATTATTACAACAAAAAATCTTTATATAGTACGTTGAAATAAAAGAAAAGAAGAAAGAAAAGAAAAGCAAAATATCTCCTAAAAATAGGGGATCGATCGATCGATGCTGAAAATCATAGCCCACTGTCTCCCACGATTTGTAAAATATGAAGGATCGATCGATCGACCCCTTTGGTCGATCGATCGATCAAGCAGGTATCAGCCAGGTTGCTTGCTGTTTTGGCTCGAATGCATTTCCCTTTCACTGAAACTCCCGTAACTTCTTTATACGGACTTGGAATCGTGCACCGCTCGCCGCCATGCGAAGCTTGTGAGGAGGGCTACAACTTTCGTGAGATGTTGGGCCAGGTGCCTAATCTGTGAAATGACTAAATTTCCCTTAAACGTGCGATCGTGTACGAAAATCGAGTAAAATGCATTCGAACTTCACACTTAGCATCCAAATACCTATAAAAGCTCAATTAACCCCTGCAAAACATGTTAACGTAGAAATCTGAGGCTTTTTGGTTAACGAGCATAAATATAGGGAATATTATACCCGAGGGGGATAAAATGCGTAGGTTTGGAGGATGAAATACGCAATATTTACGTATCATTAGAGAGCTGCCCCTAGTAGTTATTTCCCCCTAGGGGAAGTTATATATGATTCTTCATCTGAGTCTAGTAGTGGATATTCCCCCGATCCCCCTTTTTTACACGAGCAGGCTAGCCTTTAGAGGGATGTTCCTAATGTGAGAGTTATTGAGGATATAACCAAGTCCCCTATGCCTATTTCTTCATTGCCTGTGTTAAGTTTATTTTTCTGACTTGTTTAAGTTGTTATTGCTCCTTCGAATTTCTAACTTGTCTCTTTTTTTCTTTTTTTCGTCCTTCATAGGCTCCTGTGCCTGTTCAAACTACTCCATCAGTTCCCGCTCCTTCAAATGACCAAGTACTTGTCACTCTGTTTGGGCCTTTCATCCGAAACCAGGAAGGTGTCGATCAAGATGGAGCTGGTCAGGGGAGGGTGGACAAGAACAGGTTGCTAAAATAGGGGGGATGTGATTGTCCCCCAAAGTCAACATCCTTTGGCATCTCCTAGTCCAATTGAGGAGGACGACGTAGTACAAATGTCTACTCGTAAATTTTTCAATGAGAGAATTCCATAGGTGCTTTTTATTCTTCCATCTATCTCCTGCATATAAACTTATTAATTTTTGAAAAGTAATAGTGGGCTTTAGAAATATCCCATAACTGAGGGTCCGATAGGCCAAGTATTATTGGCATAATCTCCCATAGCCGAAGACCAGGCGGGCCAAGTCTTATTGGCATAATCTTCCATACTTGAAAGATACTTTGTGTATGCCTTCCTCATTTTGTTTCTTACATGAGCTATTTTTTATATTTCAGGTGCTGGTCGATCAGCTTATGGCCTGTAGGCCAGAATTTGAACCTATTGCTCAAGAAATGGTGAAAGTGAGGACCTTAGTCAAAGTTACTTCTTTGGGAGGGGCCCCAACTTCGCGGGCCCAAGAGGTGGCCCCTAGGGTTGGTGATGTGCCCGAAGTGGTTTCTCCTCAGGTTCAAGTAAGTGATAGCGCTTCGTATAATCAACGTCTTTCCGCAAGTGATAGTGTTTTTAGTATACATCCTCCTGAGGCAGCCCTCGAGGTGGTTATGGGGCAGCCTTTGGCTAATTTCCCTTATATTTTGACTGAGGGTCCTCATTTATTAATCGAGAAGTTATTGGTCTATTTTCCTTTGATATTTACCACTAGCTACCTTCAACCTATTTCTCGAATGATGGCTTGTCACTTGCTCGGGCTCACCATAGTCTTGGAAGGAATCCTTAATACTCCCCTTGAATCTCTTAGCCCTGATACAATTAAGACTTTATTAGGAAGAGTTAATGTGCTCACAAATGATGGATTTTCCATATCTTGATTGGTGGAGTTGCATCGTGGTTTTAAGAAAGCTATCCTTCCCGCCCTCTATCATCGGCTTCAAAGTTCACATCGTTTGCAGGTAGCCATTTCAGAAGAGCTTGTAAGCCTGGAGACCAAGTTGGTGGCATCTGAACAAGAGGTGCATGAGGCTTGTAAGGCTATTGTTCATGCAAGGGCCGAGCTAATCAAGAAAGAGCAGGAGTTGGAGTCCATTCATCAGACAATGGAGCTCCATCAGAAAGATTTGGATGACCTCATTTCAGACCAAAGAAACCTTGTACAAATTCTTCCTCAACATTATCGTAGGCTTCTTGGATCAGCGAACCTTCGTTTTATTATGGACAACTTTTAGATCTTTTGTTCAATGTTTCTATTGTTGATGTTTCTCATTTTTGGGATTTTGGATCTACTTGCTTGTGTGTAACCACATCTATATCTTTTATTAAATAAAGAAACATTGGTGACTTTGGTGTCTTCTTCCATTTCCTTTGTTTTCTTTTGAAACTAGCTAACCTTTTTACATCAATGTTAATCACATCATGCATGATAAGGAAAACAACAGTCATTGTATAAAAAAAATAATCGCCTAACATTTTCCACATGAACATTGCTTCGAGCTATATTAAACAGACAAACCTCGTTGTTTTAAAACATACATACCTCTTTTCTTTCAATAAAAATTGACAAGGTACAACATAATGAACAAAAGTGTTGGCAAAACATACATTTAAACGTAGTAAATCTTCAGCCACTTATTTTTCAATTTGAAAGTAACATTATTTTCCAGCTTAGATATCTCGCAGTAACTCGAATCGTGGGTTGCTCGAACGATTTAAGGCCCTTCCCAGTTAGCCTCAAACTTGGGTAATAACAAACCCCTAATATGCCTCGTGCATGCTCTCAAAACTAAGTACCCCTCTTTAAACTTCCTCGTCCTCACCAGTTGGTCGTAAGATCTGGACAACTTCTTTCTTTATATCTCAAAGTGCCTTGCGGCACTATCCCTGTGCTCTTCTAGGGCTTCGAGTTATATATGAGGCTATGGGGGAGCATGGCACTTTGTAAGTTGTAGCGAGCGGAAGGTACCTCGATTTCAACCAGTAATACAGCTTCTGCCCTAAATACTAAGGAAAATGGTGTGTATCCCATTGGTTTCCTTTTCTTCATTCGATAATCCCATAGAACTTTGAGGATCTTGTCATCCCATGTGCTCGAAAAGTCCTCTAACATTTTTGCAAAAATGTTTACTAAAGTTTTATTGGTGGCCTCTGCCTACCCATTGCACTTCAGGTATGAAACTATTGACTTATGATGGATGATGGATTATTTTTATGTTAGAAGGTGTACCTCACGATTCACGAAGGGGGTACCATTATCTGACAAAAACACATTTGGGATGCCAAAATGGAAGATAATGTACTCCTTCATGAATCGAGCTACTACCCCCGATGTGGCTTTCTTGAGTGGTATAGTTTCTGCCCACTTCGTGAAACATTAAGCGACTTCTAAAATCTAGATCTTTCCTCGCGACGAAGGGTACATGGACACTACCAAATTAAATGCCCGGGTATGAAATAGAAACGGTGAATAGAGATAGTGTTAGTCCACTGAAGGAGCATGAATCATATTCCTATTTAGTTAAAAAGCCTTGGACTTTCGGATGAACTCCATTGAATCATTCTCCATCGAAAGCCAGTAATAGCCTAAGGTCATTAGTTAATCATAAATATCGGCTCCTCCGATGTGCCCTGGTTTATGACCTTGCTTTAATGCTTATTTAGCCTCTTCTCCTCTTATATACCTTAGGGTCTTGTCATGATAGCCTCTTTGGTACAGTTGCCAATCTCATACGAAGTACCTCGGTGCTTGCCTTTTTATCTTGGTAGCATCCCCTTTGTCTGTCGGCATCACTCCGTCTATCAAGAAATTCATATAGGGTTGTTTCCAATCTTGCAGTTATCCAATGAAATTGCATTCTGTTGCCTGATAGAACAGGAAGCACTTCAAACACTCTCTTTGCACTGCGGCGGCTTCTTGTCTCATCGAAGGCCAGAAATACCCTACCCATTATATCCTCCTATACAAAGGGATCTCAGGGGTTTTATAACTATCTTCATGTATCTCGATCAATCTTCTTTTGGCTTCTTTGGAATCTACACACCTGGACAACTAGCCTCTTTTATTCTTGTAATAAAAGTAGCATATGGTAACAAAGTACTACACCAAATTAGTTAAGTTGAGTGGACTTTCACCCGTGGCCAACTGCTTTTTAATCTCACCCCTCCAATCATCTTTTTTCCTCTGAGGGTAGCATTTTCGACATCGTCTAGGGGGTGTTCTCTTTGTGATTTGAACCAAAGTTGATTCCCCGTCAAAGGTAATCTTTTATGCGATGGTTGCATAGGCATCCGCATATTTTTTCATCATTCGAGGGCTCCTCTTGATCTTCACCACCTCGAACTGTCCAAGAAGTCGCTGGATGATCATTCGATAAGGCGCCAGACTCATGTGCTTCAAAGCGAATTCCCCCGTCACCTATTTTACCACCAAGTTAGAATTTTCTCTGATCGTTAGGACTTGGATACCTCTTTCAATGCTTTGAGTAGTCCTAGGACCAGTGCCTCGTATTCAGCCTCATTATTCGAGCATTCAAACTCCAACTTGAAAGATAAATAAATTTCTTCGTCGTCTCTTCGCAGGATGACTCCAGCTCCCCCTTTTTTTCTCGACTGAAGAGACGTCGAACTCCATACTCCACTCCTCGAAGATGGATGATATGAAATTGGCCTGGATATCATCACCTAGGAGCTCTTTAACAGGTGGCTCAAATGTCCCTGATGGGAAGATAGCCAACAAATCTTCATATGATTGGCTTTTGATGGCTCGTGGGACCACAAGCTTGAGATCATACTCTGAGAGGATTAAAAACCATCAAGCTGCCCTGCCTTTCAACACAGTTCTAGTAAGTAAAAACTTTATAGGATCACACCTAGTTACAATATGAACCGTAAATTATAACAGGTAATGCCTAAGCTTTTGTGCTACAAATACAAGGGATAAATAATGCCCCTCAATGCTAGTATATCTAGCCTCCAGCCCGTATATGAATATAATCATGTAATAAATAGGTTTTTCAATGCCTTCCATCTCTTGGTCTAACAAAGCCCCAATAGATCGTTCAGTTAATGTAAGGTATAAACATAAATGGATACCTGCCTTCGGGGGGATCATTGTCTAAGGAGAAGTGAGGAGTGTCTTCAGCTTATCTATGGCGTCTTGGTGCGTTGTTTACCATGCAAACTTTATGGCCTTTCTTAGTAGCTCCATCAAAAGGCGTGCCACCTCATCCAGCCCGGGACAAACCGCCTCAGGTAGGAGACTTTACCATGAAATCTTTTTAACTCTTTCCCTATTTTTGGTCTTGGCATATCAAGGATGGCTCATCGCTTGCCCAAGTCCATTTGTTCCCCTAGCAATTTACCATAAACCCCAGAAATTTCCCACTGGTTACTCCGAACGCACATTTGAGAGGGTTCATCTTCTGCTGGTACTAAGTGGGGTTCTTCAAATACAATTAGTATTAAGTGAGTCGTAATCCCTTATCAAGATCGGTATAAACACCGTTAGGCATTAAGTGTTGACAGTGGCCACAGGTGAATCAGAGACAAGAGAATTCAATATTCAGGCTTATATTAAATGGCATACTGGCACAAAAGATGCATGACTAGCATAATAAATAGATGGGACCAGCAGGTAGCGTGATCAGAGGGAGAAAGAATAAGCAATCTAGGCACAATGAAGGCAATACAACAACTTTAAGCTCAGTTAATGCTTAATGATGAGTGTATTAAATGGGTGTGGGGAGTTAATGTTCTCGCGGTTGTTCTCGATTGTGTAGGAATTTGGGCAGCAATTGTAGGCTCAGAATGATCTCCTCTCCTAACTTGTTCATTTGGTGTATATATATCGGGGCAAGGCCGCTCAAGTAATCTTGCATGCGATCGGTCTGATTGGGTGCATTAAATGCACAAGATATTGCATTAAATGCATGGGATCTCATGGTTTTGGTGGGAAGCCATTCTATTGGCTGGAAGTATTGTGGACATTAATGAGGGACATGACATGTCAACTTGAGGCTTACTTGAGGATGGCTAAATGGTTAGGTTTGGTGAACTAAACCTGCTATCCTAAGGATAAACCCATTTAAGTCCTACATTTTCGAGTCCCAAAATGGCAGATTTTATGACGTCAAAAAGTGGTTTAAACAGTGACTCTGTCAGGTGTCTGGTCACATTAGTTAAGCGGGCTGGTATCTATTATGAGGTTGCTCGGCTGATAGGTGGCTTGACTGACCATGCATCTATTTGGTTGTTAAGAGTTATTTTGGGACCAAGGTGCGAGACAAAGGTACCTAGAGGAGGTTCCTTCGAATGGGTAAGTCTTAAGGTTGTTCAGTTATTGTGGCTCGAGTGACCATTTGTTTTGAATGAAGTTTTTGCCAAAGTTTTCCAAAAGGGTTAGTAATTATATTCCTAACGTTGCCTTTTTCTCAATCCTCCAAACTATGTCCCTGCGAGGTTCCCAAGAGGAGGTTGCTTGATATTGCATGTTAGCTCCCCCATGCCCTGCCAGGCATGGTCCCTCATGGGTATCAAACAACCTCACTTAACAGACATTTATAAGATAAAGTAAATGACACAGTATTTTATTACTCATTACAAACTATTGTCATCCAGGTGACTTTGATCTATGAATTGGATCCTTCGAACCAGGTCCATTGGATAATCTTCGAGGTAGGTCTTTCGAGCCACTTCTCTGAAGGGTCTTCGAGGTGTGTCCTTCGAGCCACTTTTGTGATGAATCTTCGAGGTGGGTCCTTCGAGCCACTTCTGTGAAGAATCTTTGAGGTGGGTCTGTAGGGCAACTTTCCTTCTCTTACTTCGCGAATCAATCAATCTGCTTGACTAAGTTAACCACCCTTTAATGGGGACATCCCCCTACAAACACACCTATTAATTTATTCTTTTAAATGCTCCTCTTTCCACATTTATTTAATCCCACATACATCCTATTATTTTTCCCTTCAAAACCTTAAACAACTTAGGCTAAAAGTAAGTGCACCTACTGTAATAATTTAACCTTTAAATTTCATCATCAGCCCAAACAGTAAACGAAACAAAAGTCGCCGAAGTTTATCCCGTCGTTCGAACGAGACCCGTGTCATTTGAACGATAGTCCACGTCATTCGAATGAGATATAGGGTCGTTCGAACAACCCCTGGGTCTCTCTCTCTTCATCCTCGCCCAGTCCAGTCTGCCATTAAAACTCAACTTAAGCTTTTTACCCAGATTTCGCTACTGCAATCCTTTTTCAAATCAATTCCTCCTTAACCATTTTCAGTCCCAAACTTTATACACCTATTAACAAAGTTCTAGATATCACGACTCAAATTTCGTTCTCCAAATAACATCGAAATATAATTACGAATTTGGGTTTCTTTCCTAACTATTGCAATAATAATTTATTCTTAATTTATCCATAATCTCCCAACAACAAATACGAATATGGTCATACATAATCCAGTAATTAATTTATTCATCCAACAAATTAAAACCCAATTTGTGTATCACCCCAATCCAAAATCATTTGTTTACACACCTACTATGATATGAATTGAAGACAACAATTAATTTCAAAGTAACTTTAAGTACTTTCCTTAGGATTCGTAGTGTCTGATTAATCCTTTGATGTAGAGATTGTTGTGTGATGAAGAAGACCTCTCTTGTTCTTCCTCTTTGGCTCTCATTATTCCTCCCTCTCTGTTCTCAGATTTTCTCAAATGTGTTATGGATGCCCACAACTCCCAAACCTAGGTTTTTTTTCTCCAAATCCCGTGTTTAGTCATATGGTCCTAATTAAAATAGCCCAAACACCCACATGTGGGCCCGGCTATGCGTAAAAATATCCTGTGATCCATTTGACACCCTCGGGTACACATTTTTTTACTTTCTCGATCCATCCGCACTCAATCGTGCACTCAGAATTGACATCCAAAATACTTTATAACATTCTCCCATTTTTAAACCTTAAAATGCGACATAAAAATAATCCGAATAATTAAATCTTAATTCTCCAAATTAAATAAATCCTCTTATTAAAGTAAATTCTCCGAATCATAAATTTATATTTCTCCAAATAAATATGATTTATATTTCTCCCAAAATAACTAAATTCGATGTCCTCGAATTTACAGGGGTGTTACACCATTTTTTACTTAAAATTGTCGTTTTTATTTCAAATTCAATCATTATTGCATTTGTTTCACCTTTTAATGAAATAGTCCTAAGAACTTATTAAATAAAATAAAATATAACTAACAAGGTATAAATTTGGGTATAAAATATACAAAATGCACTCATCATATAGGAATAAAGTTTTCTAACATTTAGTTATCCCTACGAGTCCTAGATGACTCAAAGGAGATTTTGTCGGAGATTAAAGCACACTATATAGTTGACTCACTTGAGTCTGAACTATGTAGGAGCTCAACTAGTTTGGAAAATAAGACAAAATTATGTCGAGTCTCTCCTATTTGAGTGCATCTTCAAGAAACTCAAATTTGACTACATCAACAAAGATCCAGGTCCATCAGGCAAACCAACATGCAAACGCGCTCTAGAATTGCACATTCACACATTTTAGTTCATATATGAGGTGTGTGTGTTAATTTGAATTAAAATAATTTTTTTTCATTTATTAGGAATTTTTAAGACATTTAAAATCCATTTTTTAAAGAACTAAATTTAGGGTTTTAAAATGTTTGGGGTTGAATTTCATATATCAAAACTTCCTAAAACTTATCGTGGGTAGAATCCGAAAGCGCTAGAGATTTGTGTGGGTGCAAATAATATTTTTTAAAGATCAAAAACACGCATTTTTCAGCCGCTAAGATTCATACACGTGGTGGCTTATAAACGTAGGTTTTTGTGTTTCTTTTGTGTCTATATTGAACGATTATATCTACACCGTTGGATAAAATGTTATCTAAGGTCTGCATGTAATCTAACTTGATCCTTGTGACTTTAAAAGGGACCAATTAAAGCCTTTCCTTATGCAGTGCATTGTGAGCCTTTAGATTGAGAGTTTGAACAGTCGAACTAATCTCAACCATTTATTGCACAAGAGCTTCCAAACCCTTCCATTACAACTATAAATAAGAGCCTTCATCTTCATAATTCCAATGTTTGGAAAGGCTTAAGGTCTGAGAAGAAAAAAAGAGAGAATAAAGAGAGAGAGAGGAGAGAAAATAAAAATAAAAGAGAGAAAATTCATAAACACAAACGAAACTCTTGCCAATTTTTTCTAGAAAATATTCTGAGAGTTTTAAGTTTTTTGGTTTCTGTTTTAGACCCTCTTAGATCTAAATCTCTCACTCAATAACCTCGTGCAAAATAGATCATGTTTCTATTTTAGAAACATGAAGATCTGATTGAAGTGATACAGTCACGTAGATCTTAGGTTGTTCTTGATTTCTTTAGAAAGAAATCACTCTCTCGTGTTGGATCTATTTTGAAACTGTTGTAACTTTGTTTATCCAACATTTTTCTCTATTTTTACAAATCTAAAATAAAGACTTCGGTATTTTCAGATCTGATAAATTTTTCAGTTCGAAATTTTTTTGAATATAAATAATTTCTAAAGAATCTTTGTTTTAAAGATTCTAAAGAATTTACAGATCTGAAACCCTTCTGAGAAAAAAAAAGAGTCTAAGTCTAATTTCAGTAGTGTAAAAATGAGGTTTCATACTTAAATAGTTTGTAATTTCTAGGTATTGTTTGTACTTAAGTGTGTGTGAGTGCATGCATGTGATTTAGGCACAACACTCACGAACACCATCACCCACAATCACTTAATAGTGTTGTTAGTTTAGAGATTCTGGTCTTCTGAGTCAACGTAAAGCTAAAAGGAGCAAAGGAGGAGAGCTAAAGAATGGAGATGACAACATCAGATCCTTAGTAGGTATATTTTTGGACTTAGAATAGGTATGTTTTGTGTGTATTTCTTGTCGAATGCTTGTGATCTATAAACTATTTTAGTGGATTTTTGGGAGGTATAGAGTTTTCAGTGGATGTTTCTCCAAATGGGTGGGATTTTACCACGTTAAAAATCTTGTCTCTGTATGTGCTACTTCATTTTCCATTGCTACAATCTGCATATATAGACTTAGGTTTTAATCCAAAAATCTATTTCCAAGAAACTTCAATAAATAGTTCTCGTAAACTGTTTTTAACTCAACTTGTGTATTATTAAAAGATTTTTACAAGAGTCTCTTCAAAAAGTAATTCGAAACTCATTTAACCTTTTTAACAGAAGTTAAAATAACTTGGTGAGGGATTTTCAGTATGCTAGGGATGTAATGGTTTATCCTCATATAGCATTGGAAGAGAGTGACCTACAATTGAATACTTCTTACGAGGTGAGACTTGTTGCCATTTTGATCCGTAATGAGTGGAATACTCGGTCAAAGGTGGCACCGTTAGTGCGTGTGCAGTGGGAACACCACAATGTTTTCGAGTCAGGCATAGGAACATGAGGATGACATATGAAAAAAACTATATAGAGACTTGTGGCAATTATGTTCGAATTTTTAGGACAAAATTTCATTATTGTGGAGGGGGGGCTAATACATCATACTTTTACTATTATTTAAATTTCATATGCTTTATATTATTAATTCAAATGGGAAAATTAAATTAGACTTTAGTAAATATTAATTAGCGAGATACAGGATTAATATTTATTATAATTATGATTTACTTTTGAGTGATAAGTTAATAGTTATGTGATTTATTAGATGTCGCGTATGAGTGATATCGACGGTTTATTTTTATATGTCGATAGAGTGTTACATTGACGAATTGGTATAATTTATGGGGGACGCATAGGGTACACATGTCTCAAACATAATTAATGAGATGTTATCATATTTGGAGTTGGGTGACTCCAATGGCCTTTTTAAGTGCACCAATGATCCTAGAAGGGTCGAAATAGTCTGATATAGGTACCCGGGTATTATGTTTAGGTTCTAAGGGATTTTTAGACATAACAAAACCCGTAAATGGGTAAGTAGGTCATTTTATACTTAGGGCTAAGAAGAAAAATGGGATTAAATTAATTACAATGATATTTAAGAGATTGGGAAGATGGATGGAAGCCCACAATTCATGTTCTATACAAGAGATTAAGAGAGATAGAGCCCTAGAGAAGAGAAAATGAAGAAGAAAGAAGAGAAAGCTTCGAGAGGAGAATAGAGAGGACTCAAACCGTTATCAAACTCATAGAGAATGTTGGATTATAATCCACCAAGGAAAGTTGTTACTTGGCCTATGTCGCAAAATTAAGTGTAGTTAATTACTTTCACGATTAGAAATAGAAATTTGAGATTTAAAGCATGAAAGATTAAAACTTGATTAACTGATGAAAAACAAACCCTAAGTTGTTTTAAAGATGAATTATGTGTAATACCCCGTAATTTTATTGATTTTTATTTAAGGGAATAATTGAATTGAATGAGAATTAATTGGGAATTAATCCGGATATAAATACTAGCGAGATGTGAGTTGGTATTTGATTACGATGTAAAAATTGAATATTTATGAGTATATATGGTAATATATGAGTATTGAAAATATTAAAATTGTCGCGAGGCCGAAATACGATAATTTGGGAAATTTAGTTTGGACGCGCGTGTCAGTCGCGTCAGGAACGAAATTATTTAAATTAAAAAGTGAATTATATTTTTTATCAACTGAATGATCATTTTGAGTGAGCCAACGTTTCCGGAAGGGTCGAAATAGTCAGAAAACACTAGTCGGGAGTTTTGTTTGGGTCTCGGGGCATTTTTAGGCCAAACCGGAAACCTAAAAGGGTATTTTGGTAATTTTTAAAATTAGGGGATTAAAACCCACGAATTTTTTAGGTAAATTAAAGGTTATTAAAAGAGCCACTAAAGCCAGTATCAGCCAAAAGTGAGAGAGTGGGCTACGAATATTTTGAGAGAAGTTAGAAGAGAGGCTAGAGAACCTATACCAAACCATCTACCAATCATCACAATTGGAAAGGATTTGTGACCGGAAAGAGGAGAGAATCAACCTTGAAACATCGACAATAATCTGAAGAACGAATCTAAGTCAAGTGATTGGATATTTTTAAGTTCATTGAATATTTATTCTATGTTTAGTGTAGGAACTGTTTTGTCTTGAAAGTTTTGAGGAAAGCCTAATGAAATTGTTATAGAAACTCTAAAGTTGGGTTAGGGATTGCATGTAGAATGACTATGGACGAATTTAGTATCCAAAAACTTAACTATGATGATTTAAAAAATGAATTTATGATGAGTAATTAGGAATGATAAAATTATGGGTTCATGTTCATAGGGTTTGGGGTAAATTTTGGGGATTAATGATAATTGCATGTTTATTTGGAGGATTTGACCCCAAAATTATGTGAAGAAGCGACCTAAGAGGACTTAGATTAGTTTACAAACATAAAAATGTAATTGGGATGATCTTGGAATGGATTTTTTAAAAGAAGAATTGAAGAAAAACGAGTTGGGAAAATTTCTGGGTGTATTCTGCCATCTCGTTAGAAGACCTGTCCAGGTCGTTCGAACGACCTCGTTCGAACGAGCTTCTAACGAGATGACATTATTCCTTCTAATGAGTTGGTAGTTCGTTCAAAGCCATTCGTTCGAATGACACTCGTTCGAACGAGATTTCTAACGAGTTGACAGAATGGCCTTTTAGGCCTGATTTTATTTCAAATGTCCCGTAGACTTATTTAAATGGAGTAATAATCTTCCCTTATTGACTAGTGGGTATAGTTATGAGATTGGAGTACATTGAGGAGTAAAACTTAGAATCTTGTAGTAAACCGGATGACATTTATGGATTAGGAAACGAGTACCTAAAATTACGACGTGAGAAGAGTTGACAACTTTAATGTATATAAATCGGGGACTTGTAAACGTATAACATTAAATGATGGTATAAGAACGAGAAGTATACCTCTATTAATATTCTGAGATATCTAAGATGTGCGAATGCTTAGTATATGTGGTTATATGTGTATAACATACCTACCATACTTGCTATCTTGGGAGGTTGGCGTTCAATCAAGGCCATCTAATCTTTGTGTGCCTACGGGGGGATTTAGATTGGTACCTCGAGAACATAGGTTAGAGAAGGACTTATTGAGAAGTTAATAAGTCTGCTGATCATGGGAGCGTAGGTATGTGCGTGACCCATGTGATGTGAACTATGTTTGCCTCCATTATGTGTGATTGTTGTTTATTGAAAATGATTCCTGAGAGATTCGGAATACGTGGTCCTTATGTACGTGATGCACCGGGATTGGATAGCAGAGTATATGTGCTGCGCAACTTAGTCTCGGGGTGCCAGTTTTGTATATTTATGATGAGAATAATATACAGTTAATTGAAATGAACTGTCACGTATAAATATAAGTGTGAATAATATCAACATTTTAGTAGAGTTAAAAATGGAAAATCTCTAGTGATTAGCATTACTAATTTTGGGAACTAAGAAGAAAAGTAAAACTCTCAGTTTAAATTCAGATGTCGGGAATTAAATTGTGAATCGTACAGTAAGGTTAGATTGTGTATTGGACTAGTTAGATATGGGGATAACTAGAACGGGTACGGGTACGATAGGAGTGCACAATTAGTTGAGAGGTGAGGAACTCATGTGAGTGCACGCACTATCATGTATTTTGTATTCACTGTTTAATGATATTAAACACTTGTTGTATTTTAAACTGTTTTCCCAATCGGGATCTGAACCTTTTGCTTTCAAATCTATTTTCTTGTAAAAAACCTTTTAGGTGCCCAGCCACAAGGACACCAAGCATAGGAGTTCCATTCCGGTGACGTGTTGTAGCTGCTGTGGAAGTTACACGACCTTGACAGTAGACGCCTCCACTTTTGATCTTGACTCTATTATCAGATTTTCTCATCTGTTGGGCATGTCACCCCATTTCTTGTAGAGACATTTTATCTATTCAGTTTATTTCAGATTTTGGGTTGTAATTAATTTAGTGATGCAGACTTTGTATTTGGTTGCGTTTAGTATTCGGATTACTTAGAGGAGTATTCCTCCAGTTTCATTATTATTCCATGGTGATTATATGGTGACTATGTTGCGGTTGTTATGTTAGCATTTCATAATCTACTTATTGCATGTTAATCGGATTTAATTAAAATTGACAATTCACTTTTTAAATATTAGGTGGCTAGTAATTGTTAAAACGTTTTTCGACAGTGATGATATGAACTGAACCAACTTGGCATTTTGTATTAATTTAATAAAGGAGTAGCTACCCGGTATTGAATTAGTCGGGGTGTCACATTATGCTACAAAGTTTGAAACTTTATGTTTTAATCTTGGATTTGATGTTCTTGGACCAATAATATGGTGTTTCTATACTTATATTAGGTTAATGTATCGATTATGTAATGTTTTGGAGCTTTGTTTGGGCATTATTAGAGGTTTTGGATGCCTCACCTCCTTCCTTAGGATGTTTTAGTTTCGATTTAGAACCGAATCGATTTGATCTACTGGCAAATCAATTCGGGTCATGAAATTTTAGATCTTTTCGTTGCAAATGCATGGCCCCAATTTTGTAATTTTGTCATTTTCTTTTAATTAGTTAAGAATTTTCGATGGAAGGGTGTACGAGACCGAAATCTTCTGTTGGGGATTTTGGGACGAACTTTATTTTAGTCACAATTATGTTTATAATGATAATAAAACCTTGTGGATGTATTTACTTGGATAATATGAATTCATAGTTGATGAAATTGAGGTTTACAAATCTTAGAAGTCGTTAGTGGAGACTAAGAAAACTGATTATGGAATTTTGGGGAAGAAGTCCGTATTGAAAATTTACAAATCTAAGCTTATTACTGAAGCTAATCGATACGAACTCTAGGGTGAATCGATTTAGCTCGGAGTGAATCAATTCGGCTTCTAGGCTGGGAGGAGTTTAGATCGTGGAAATGTTCAGGAGATTTTTATAAACTCAAGCGAGTGAGGAAAAAGTTATCCAAGTGAGCGAATATTTATTTAAAAATAGCTTTGTGTCTCTTTTCATCATTTGGGGAATTCATTAATTAACTATGGTGTTAATTCTTGGGACAAAGGTGAGAACCCAGGATACAAATAAATGATGAATTGAACAATTAATTAGGAAGTTGGGTTAAACTTTGGCATTGAGTGAACCATATAGTGTGGGATATGCACATGAGTTTAGTAGTTATTATATGTACATATTAGAGTGATGTGTATGTATATGTATGCATGCATGATACTTATTTTATTTAAACATACCTACTCGGTAGTGCTGTCATAAGAGGTTACGCATAGTGGGCGGTATATCCTAGTGTTGACCAGCATGAATTAGATTGATTTCCTAGGTCACAGGATTATTTCATGGCCACTATCCATGTGTGAGGATAGGTGTTGGTTTTGAGTCCGGTTGGGAGCGATATGGTATGGTTGCGACCCTATGATGTATGTCTATGATCGCCTCTATTATGTGTGTTTTCATTTAGGATCGGTGGTAAGAATCTGATCCGATGGCTCGGTGAGAAGCATAATGCCTGGAGCCGAATAACACATAAGGGATGCATCCTCGATGTCTGAGATCTGGGGATACGGTTATACATATATAATTAGTGATGCATATGTATGTTTATATGACATAGTTCATATATCTAATATAGCATGGGCATAGCTATGTTATGTTCATTACGTGAATATGTACTTATAGCAAGTTTGTTCCTTTAATATTGTATATGAATGTATACCTTGAGAAAGTACTTATACTTAGCTAATAGAGGGATTGAGCTTCGATAGAATTTATGATTCCTCGTTAGACCGAGTAGTTTAATTAGGATAATAAATGAACATGTTAGGTGCGCATTATAGTTGAGAGGTGAGGTTTACCTCAAGTGACTGCAACTGGTTAACTATGAAAGTAATACATTACATTTTAATCGATTTAAAACAATTATCTACTTGTAAAATATTTTTTACTTTTCGGGATTTGACCCCCAACTTTTTGTTTTTCCTTGATTTTCTTTTTATATCCCAGGTGTGCAGTAGTATCAGCCGGGATTGACCCATTCTTGTAGTGCAGCAGCTGTTGACGCTACGTCATTTATTAGATCCCTCAACTTATTTTATCTAGATATGATCCGTCATTTTAGTTTTAGTTTTGAGCATGTTGATAGTAGATGGATAGGCTTTTATATTAATATCAATCCTTTATATTTTAGTACTCAATCATATTATTCAATTCTATATTGTGGATATTTTTTTTAGAGACCCATGGTTTATTCGATTCACTCTTATTATCTATTGATGCATGAATATTATTCATTCATTTTAAATGTGTGGTTTTATTCGTATTGTGTATATTATATTATTATGAATGTGATAAAATTGCTGAGAATGAACCATACAGGGATTACAATTTTTGTATAGAGTATTAGCCACCCAGTATTAAAATAGAAGGGTTGTCACACCTTCCTCCCAACTTAGCACCTTGGAAGTATTTTTAGGTGTTTTTTTACCTCATTCTAGTGGATTAGCTTCATCTTGGAAAATTTACCTACCCTAGGTTATTTATTACTTTTTAGAGTTAGGGTTGGTGATAGTAAGTTTTAGTTGATTTTGATGAAATCTTTTATATGATTGATGAGTTTTATTTATCTTAAGTTAAAATTGATTCTCTTGAGTATATTTTAGTGTGTATAACTTTGATTTATATTTTTTAGGGCGTCTATTTGCTCTTGCATTTATATGTGTTTGAGTTTATGAGTATTTGACATCTTTTATCACTTATGAGACTCTTTCTCATATTTCTAGTACATGATCCTTGGTTTCTACTAAAACCATTTCTGATATGATTGTTGTATTTTTTTTCCTTGGTATGTGAGTTTTCAGGTTATATCACACCTTGATAACCTCTAATCGTTCCAAATTTAACAAGCTCTTCTCCACGATTTCTATGCATTGGGAGATATTGGTTGATTTGAATTCTTTATTGGACACTCTTATACTTGTGTTTATGAGAGAAAGAAAGTGAATTGGAGTTTATTTCAAACTGGACCCTGTTACCCCAACATGGTGAGAGAAATTTATTCAGCTCTTGTGGATGAAAATGGTCACTTATGCGCTAGAGCCTTATCTGCCAAAGTGACAGGTGTACATGTTACAAATTATACAAATGGATAAGAAACCACTATAAGGTCCTGATAGAAAAATGACCTTAGTTTCCCTATAACCCGATGGTGGGTCTACCATATTAATGGAAATGATTGCCTTTTTTAGTGATATCCATTGTCAATTTTAGAATAAATTTAATTTTACTTAAGCTTTTCTTGCTAAGAATTTTTATATTCCGAATATGGTTGTGTCCTCATGTTTTTATCCCAGATACCACTATCATAACATTTCACTCAAGCAAGTGCATTTGTTGTATGAGATTAGAAAGAGTGTGAATATGTGTTTGTTTAGCTTGATCTTGGACTCGATTCATATAAGCGGCGAAAAGAAAATGGATGCTCTACATCATGTGCTCCTAATAAACTCTCATTGACTGAAAATGAGTTGGATTCTATAATTTCTCGATTATCTACTTAATTACATTCTAGTTTGCAACTTGCATTAGAGGACTCTAGGAATGAATTTTCTTCCTTTAGTACAATGAGTTTTTCCTCTAGTTCGATGAGTTTTTCCTTCTACGATGACTTTTATCGCACTTTTTATAATCATGAGCAAATTGCAGGGAAACCTTGCAAACTGTTCACAACGAGGTCATTGAATTGTCTGCTATAAAGATGTTGAAGACAAAGAAGTGATGTAATTTGTTTTATGCTTTGCACTTTGTTGGTTTGTTTAAGAAATGTTGGCTTTTTATTTGTATTGATTACGTTTATTGTAATCCTTATAACTCTTACCCTTTAATGTGTATCATTTTTAGCACTATTTATATCTTTGCATGATATATTTTATCTCTCCACGTGTAGTTAAAATTATTGATCTTAGGCCTATTACTCTCTTTATTATATCTTGCCTAGACTAACGTTTTAACTTTTTATGTGGTTTTTCTCTATTTATTGGTTTGATTAGCATGTTTTACTCTTTTTAAATTCCTTGAGAACTTGATCCCATGATTATGTGCTTAGTTCTTTCCTTTATCTTTTTCCGTGATAAAAGGGAGAGAAGTTTATATATATGGGTATAATTATCAAAGCATAATAGGTTAGTTATAGTTATTTGTTGTTATATCATATTTATTAAGAGTAACTGTATATTTGAAGGGGGAGTTATTTTATATAGATATGATGTTAAGATGTTCTAAATGACATAACCAAATCTTCATAAATATCCTATTTTTTGTCTTATTTATTCACATTGGTACCATGATGAGTTTGCTAGTTTGCAACAGGAAAGTATTGTGCAAGATCTTATTTTAATCTATGAAGATGTTTGAATCTCTTGTAGTGATTAGTTACTTAAAAATGTAATGTTCAAGTGAGTGATAAAATGGTAGATTTCCTTCATTTGCTTGTACTTTTTCCTTTTTATGTTTTGTCTCGGAATTCAACAGAGTGGGAGATTATAAGAGTATAGTATACTCGACATGCTCCATAAAATTGATTGTCTAAATTCCTTGCCAAAACATGTTTAAGCCTTTGTCCAAGAGTTCACCGGAAAGCTTCATCAAGATCCCAAATTCAAGCAATGTCGAACCTAAAGTATACCACTTAGAAAAGGTATAAGACTTACGGACTTAGATTCACACCTAGGTTAAATTGTTATAATAATTGAAAAAAATTCTTTAAATTAACCTTGGTTTGTAAATTTGTCAAATACACAATGAAAATATACTTTTTATAGAGATAAAATATTTTCATAAATAGTTGCATCTTTATGTGTATTTTAAATATGAATGTTTGTTTAGGAAAAACATACTTAGAGTTTTCCAAAAACTTATTCTCGAAAAAAATTTCCTAAGGCGAAAAGTGGACAAATTCTTTGGTTATTTTCGCAAGATCTATTCATCGCAACGATGCTCTAGTGAAGACTATCTTCGCTAGACATTTTGTGTCCCATGCAAAATCTTTGGTCTTTCTCATGACCTGATTTTTGCTTCAACTTTACCACAATGAAAAATTTCATCGCTACAATGATGTTCCTGCAAAACGTGTTTAACAGCACTGAAAGTGCTTGTTTGCATAAGATCTTCTCAAAGATCTTGGTTTATTCCAAGACAATGTTATGTGTGACTTAGACCTTGAAGTGACTACTTGACTTCATAAGGGTGTGACACCTAGAATATGAGCCTTTAAACCTTTTCAAATCAAAGGCCTATATAGTTAAGTGTACTCATATCTATATCAAGACTTGGATTCCATTCGTAATTAATTTTTACGATACTTACCCAATCTACCAAGCTTGTAAATCCAGTAATGTATCTCATTTTTAAAGTCAAAGCAGAAGACAATCAATGAAAATATCAAATAATTATATCTGGATTTGTAATTACAAAATATGCATAACTTATCAATGATTGTTATCTTTGAGCTTAAGATTAATATAAATTGAGTTACTAAATTTACTAGAAAGTTAGGTTTTAACAAGTGTTAATGCAATGAGAGCAACCGTTTTCGAATTTTTTTTTCACACGTTATATCCTTTTTAATATCAAGTCATATACAAATTAATGTATTACCTTGGAAGTTATTCATCCCATGATTAGGAAAACTTTCGAATGCCTCTAGTATATGTAAAGTGTACAAATAGAGAAATTCAAGAATTATGAAGATATTTACAATGGAAATCTATTAACAATACCCCTGGATTGGAAATGATATTCATTTTGATGTTGTAATTGATTTTGTGGACTATATTTCAAATTCAGCCTTGAAGGATGTGGGATTCTCAAGGATTAGGTTTACATGCAGGGGTGAAGCCACGCGTGGACAGAGAGGGGCCATGGTCCCCACCCCCCCCCCCCCCCCCCCAAAAAAAAAAAAAAAAAAATTCAAAACCAGCTTAGTGGTCTACTTATTTACAGTATATTATCAAAAAAAACATAGCTTCTGATGCAATAGCTTAATAGCTTCTGTGCTTTTTATATTATGGGAACTTCTAGCTTCTGTATAGCTGACTAACTTTCGTACATCATAGGTACAATAGCTTTAACATCTGTTTATAGACTACATATAGAGTACTAACTTTTGTACGGACTATGTATAATAGCTTACAAACTTTACAGCTTATTGCCTTATGTAGAAAACTTTTTGACTCATGGCATGGGCTGAAGTGAAAACCCTTTGTATTTTTTGTTATGTTAAATACATTTTGTGCATAAACACTTCTATGCTCTAGTACGAACTTTGGTGCCTCTCTCTATCTCAAAGAGTCACTTCACAGACCTCTATAGTTCGTCTTCTCATTGTGCTGGAAATGCACACTCTTATTTGTATGTATTTATGACTTTTGCTTTTTTATGCGTCTATATTTTTTAATTTTGCTTTGTTAGATTTATAATTTTTGTGTGCGCATGTATAAATCGTTTGTGAATTTATTGTTCTCTAATTTTAGAGCATAAATCAGATTAACAAAAGATTTAATCAGTGAACATCCTTCCAATACCACATCTGTAAAGTTTAGCCTTGCTCCGACTCTAGTCCCCCCCCCCCCCCCAAAAAAAAAAAATTTGGATCGTGCTTCGCCCCTGTTTACATGGTTCAATAAAAGAGAGGGATATTATAAAATTTTACATATATTAGACAAAATTTTGGTAAATTCGCGTTCGCGTGACCTTTTTAACTCTTTTAAGGTTATTCATCTCAACAAAAATGCTTCATATTATGCGCCTTAAAGTGTTGTAGATATGATGTGGTTTTGATTTTTCTTCGAGAAACTTTTAAATTTTAAATTATTTGACAAGGATTAGAATGTCAAATAGGTGTTTGTAGAGACATTGAAACAAGTACTTTTAAAGTGGAGTAAATAGACCAATTGAACAAGTTTAATTAACAAAGACAACTATGCTGCTATGTAAAAGTGGCATGAAGTATATCCAATTAAGTCAAGCAAGAAAAATGCCAAACATGAAGTTTTTTACAAATCCAATCAATTGCTCCCTATATGTTTATGGAGTTATTACTTTTATATAATTTATGCACATGTTATTTATTTTGTTACATTTTTCTTCTAAACTGGCCAAATTATATTTTATTGAATAGCGAACAAGCTGGCTTATGACGGTGTCAAACAAAAATTCCAGACAAGAGGACAAGAAAAGAGGAATTGCTGGAGATTGCTGGTCATATCAGAGTAAAAGGACAGAATCCATCCAAATTATGACTAGAGTGGAATGCAATACAAAAGTGGAAGAAAAATGACAAAGAGCCCATTATTTTGAAGAGATGATTTTAATGTTGTAGTCAGACCATACAACTCGTCTTCTCTCTCTCACACACATACACACACACACAATATATATATATATATATATATATATATATATATATTTGACGGCATATCATGAGGTGTTCAAGAAGTTTACACCATCTCGACTAATTTCAATTCACGATTTGTGACTTCTGCTGCCAGGCATTATTCACCCCTAAAATTATCCTAGTGACAGCCGACTGGGCTAAGCATACCATGAGGTGTCCGAGTACCACCTCGACTAATTTTAATTTTCGATTTGTGACTTCCGTTGCCAAGCATTATTCACCCCTAAAATTATCCTAGTGGGAGCCTTATACCACTGGGTAAGCATACCATGAAGTGTCCGAGCAGTTTACACCACCTCAACTAATTTTAATTCGCAGTTTGTGAATTCTGCTGCCAATTATTATTCACCCCTAAAATTATTCTAGTGGCAGCGTTATACCACTGAGCTAAGAGACTTGGCTATATATATATATATATATATATATATATATATATATATATATATAGTCAGACTCGCCAACATACCTCATTAAACATATCTATGAACATACTTATTTTTTTTAAATAGTAAAAAAATAATTTTGAGTTGATATTTTTTACATCGGTTCATAATATTTTAATGTTGCCCTGTAAAAATATTCAACTCCAAATCACGTGTTTTGTTATTTTTAAAAAATAGGTAAAAAAAATTGACAATTTTAAAGGGTAAAAATTGTCAGTTTTTTTACCTATTTTTAAAAATAACAAAAAATATTATTTTCAATTGATTTTTTTTACAGGGGACATTTAAATATCACGAACTCATAGAAAAAATATCATCTCAAATTTTTTTATTATTATTTTTAAAAATGGATATGTTTATAGCAAGGTTCTAAAAAACGCGGGGCGTGATCGAGGCGTGGAGGCCAAGCCTTAAGGCTTAGAAGCCTAGGCGGGCCTTTGCGTAAAAAGGCGTTTAGGCCTTCTTAATATATTTTAATATTTTTTAACCATAACAAGGCTATTAAAAAACTAAAATTGTACATATCATAAAAATATGTCTGAATATTTTCAAATTAAAATACTATTTGATTATTTTGGATGAGATATTGGTCTGGTTTGTAAAAAATTCTTTAAAAAGCGATATCATTTCACTAAAGCATTGTTTTTTTTAGAAAAAAGTGCTCCTTAAGGGTTTTACCAAGAATAAGGCGTGAAAATCTTAAGGCGGGGCGTTTCTCCCAAGCCTCAAGCCTAGGCGTGCCTAGAAGGAGCCTAGACGGGTTTTTTAGAACAGTGGTTTATAGGTATATTGCTAGGAAGTATGTTAGAGAACCTGACTATATATATATAATGTTCTTGTGCAGAGTAATCCACATTTTAGGAGTGCGGACCGGACATGTGTCATTTGGCGGTGACCTTAGAAATTATCGGTTAAATTATAGGCACTCTCTCTTTGTTCAGGGCTCAACGTCAGGTGACACATGTCCGATTCACACTCTTAAAATGCGAACTAATTCACACAAGAACAATATATATATATATATATATATATATATATATATAGAGAGAGAGAGAGAGAGAGTCAAGTGTGCCACAGTTTGAGTTCCCTCAATGAGATCCATTTTTTTTAAAAAGTAAAAAAATTATTTTCGGACTAATTTTTTTTTATGATTTTTAAACATTTCAGTAGGAATATAAAAAAATAATAAACTCAAAATGATTTTTTTTGCTATTTTAAAAAAATTCTATCAAACTGTGTCAGCTTTTAAGCTTTTAAAAGCTAACAAAGCTTGACCAATTTTTTTAAAATAGTAAAATTCATTTTGAGTTGATTTTTTTATATGGCGCTACTGAAATGTTAAAAATCTAAATAAAAAAATCAGCGCAAAAATAGTTCTTTTACTATTTTAAAAAAATGAACCTCATTCAGGACCCTTATACGGACATGCGTATGTTTTAGTACACCCGTGTGACTTGCGTGTGATACGTGTATCGATTGCCACTGATGCGTGTCACAAGCGTACACATTGCCGCGGATCAATTACAACATATGAATTAAAATTGATTGAGTATTAGGTATTTTTTTTTTGTTAAGGTTCATTAAAAATTTTATCTTCTATGTTCACTTCTGAACCGCTCCCTATATATTTATATATGTATATATATTGTACACGTAGAAAAAATATATTTTTTTATTTGTTTTTTTGTTGTGTATTATTTAAATATTTGAAGATAATTCTCTAAAGAAATTCAACTCAAAATATTTTTTTTGTTATTTTAATAAAATCGATCAAATTTATGTCAAATTACATGCACTTGAGCGCGGGAACGCACACACACACTTGCACGCGTATATATATATATATATATATATATATATATATATTTGTATGTAAGGTCCACGTTCGAGGATAAAACTTGTTGATCAATTTTGAACAAATAGTAAAAAAAATATTTTTTTATTTTTTAATCATTTGAAGAAATTCCTCCAAAAAAATTCAACAGAAAATCATTTTTTTGCTATTTTAAAGAAATGATTGGTGAAATAAAGGTCAAATTATATATATATATATATATATGGAGAGAGAGAGAGAGAGTCTCCTCTAAGTACACCATATCATACAAGCTCTAGTATATAGTATTTTTTTTAAATAGTAAAAAATGATTTTTTTAAGAAAACTTAATGGATAGATATATATACAGGGAGAGAGAGAGAGAGAGAGTCTCCTCTAAGGACACTGTATCTTACAAGCTCCAGTGTGTAGTATTTTTTTTAAATAGTAAAAAATGATTTTTTTTAAGAAATGGATAGATTATCTCCAAATTTTTTTATCAAAAAATGGGGGAGATGTGGTGCTATATATATATATATAATGAGAGAGAGAGAGAGAGAGAGAGAGAGACTTCTATACATCCTCCTTCTTACATCATCCATACATCACATTTAGTTCAATGCCCTAAATTTTTTATTTTTTATTTTTTCCATGGAGTTAATGTTCCAATTAACACATGTTCAAAAAATTAGACCAAAATATAATTTCTAGCTATTGTTTAAAAATTCAACAAAAAACTACTGAACATACCTTATTTATAAGGTGTGCCCTAGCAGAATTTTGTGATTTTTTTAAAAATAGTTAGAAAATATATTTTTACCTAATTTTTTGAACATGTGTTGATTGAAAGGTTAATTTCTGTAGAAAAATAATAAATTTGGGAAAAAAAATTGGTAAGGCCTAGAACTAGGTGTGATATATAGAGAATGATGTAGGAGAGTCTCTCTCTCTCTCTCTCTCTCTCTCTCTCTCTCTCTATATATATATATATATATATATATATATATATATATATATATATATAATCACACATACCCCATCGAAACATACCATCTGTGTGAATTATTTTTTTAGATAGTAAAAAATATATTTTGGAGTTCATTTTTTATTTAGTATTTAAGCATTTGAGAGAAACTCATAAAAAAATCAACTCAAAATTATTTTTTTTGCTGCTTTAAAAACAATAGGTAAAAATATGTAAGCTTTTAGGCAAATTAAACACTAACATATTTTCTCATCATTTAAGGACCTAAAATGAAACAATTTATATATATATATATATATATGTGTGTGTGTGTGTGTGTGTGTGTGTGTGTGTGGAGAGAGATAGAGAGCCCTTCTCTTTAATGGACATCTGTTTACGGATTAAATGAGTTTTACAAATTTCACTACCAAAGCACATTCGTCTTGTGGTCAACGAAATGCCTTAGAATTTTTTGAAAAAAAAAACATAAAGGCCCTTCTTCTTTTACAGCTACAATGCATTCTCCAAAAATTATGAGTAAACAAACTCGAAAAAAATAAAAGCCCATCATTCTCTCCTTTTTACGAACAAACCGATAACCCTAGCCAACACTCTCTCTCTCTTCCAACTTTCTACAACAACAAGTAACATCTCAAACCAAATTGGACGTTCCTCATACGGGTATGGGAGTTTTTCATGACTGTACGAGGGTAGTGATATTAAGGTCTAGTAAGATACTGAATCGAGTAAGGTTTGACCCACTCCAATGGACGCTGCTTTCACGGTTCTCAATAATGTCTCGAGCAGCTTCGGGTAAAACCTTCACCTTATGGTAAAAATGGAACTCAAGTTGGAGCTCTCTCCCCGCAAGAAGATGAACTTCACAATAATAATGGTAAATTTCCTCAAGAGGAACTCCCGAGAGTGATGGTTGTTAGTGGGGAGTGAAATAACAAGGCACTCAGCACTTAGAGGGAGACAACAAGTCGAGAATAATAGTAGGTTTTGATGTGATTTTGACAGATTAACGTTGCTATTGAGTTTTTCTATCTCCTCTCTTGACCTTACCTCGGGATCCTATTTATACTTGGACACTAAGGTTGAGCTAGCACCTCTGGGCGCCAAAACTGAGAGGGTTGGTGAGGGACAAGGTCTGAAATGTACCATTTGTCCCTACCTGTGTGCAGCAGCTTATCCCCTCCGACAAGTTTCATCCGATTAATACCAAGGATAAAAGGAAAATATCTCTCCTAATGGGGCAAAATATCTCATTTGGTAAATATTTTTTGTAACGGTAACTTATGATACAAACTTTGTATGTCTGAGAGGTGGCCTTGAGGGCTACCTCCTCTAAAATCTTTATGAACTTAAGGGGGTCTCAAAGACCACCTCCTTTAAAATCTTTTGAAAACTTGAGTGGGCCTTGAGGACCCCCTTTTATCTAGAATCATTTTACAAACTATTCAATTCTTGTGAGCAACCCTTTAGCTGCTCACCCTGGTTGTGTCTGACTGTGAGGTGTGTGAGGATGGGTGACCCTAGGTATTTTTGAATGTATTCTCTCAATCTTAAAGTACTAAGTGATTGAGATTGCTCAGCAAACCTTGTTACTCATCCGCCAAGCTAAAACTTCTAAGAGATCCCAAGTGGCTTATTTATGCCTGGCCTGCTCAACTAAGCTACATGTACAAGAAATCAAGTGTTAGTACTTTTGTTCATTGAAATAATAACTATTCACGATGAGGGGGCTGCTCATGGTAGCCACTCCCTCGGCCTAGCTCATTTTCTAGAAGCTAGGGGGAGAACCTTGAGGGTTCCTTACCCAAGACTTTCTGTAAGCTGAGGGAACTTAAGGGTTCTGCGCTCAATATTTTCTGGAAGCTGAGGTACCTTGAGGGTTCCGCGCTCAATATTTTCTAGAAGTTGAGGAGGAGAACCTTGAGGGTTCCTCAACACACATTTTTTGGAAGCTGAGGGACCTTGAAGGTTCCGCGTCCCATATTTTTTGGAAGCTGATGGACTATGAGAAATACGCGTCCCATATTGTGACACCCCGCGTAATTAAATATCGGATGATCAGTCCTTTATTAAATTAATTCAGAATATCCAGTTAGTTCAGAATATAAATCAATGTCGAAAAGCTTTATTATTAACATTAACCACCAAATATTTAAAATGGTTTATGTTAAACTTTCTCTATTAATTAACATAAAACCAAATTTATCCAATTATTAGCCATACACCATTCAAAACGAATATCATATGAATTAAAATGACTATTGTCATAAATGAGACTAGAGTAAACATATCCAACGTAAATCCCCATACAATAATCAAACAAAGTAAATCAACAACTGAAAGGAATAACTAAATAGATCCACATGTCTTTAACTGTCTGAACAAGTAAAAGGGGTAACGAGCCCAAATTGAAATAGAGAAGCTCAATATGCAGGAATGAAAATCATGGAGGCGTCTACTACCAAGTCTTGTAACTTCCATAGCAGCTACAGCTCATCAAATGAATGGAATTCCTATCCTTAGTGTCCATGTGGCTGGGCACCTAAAATAATTTGACAAGAGAAATGATTTACAATAAACGGGTCAGAGCCCGAGTTGAAAAATAGTTTAAAAATCAGCAAGTGTTTAAAATGCATTAAACAGTAAATATTATATCCAGTTAGTTTCTCATGCCCTCACTTGAGATTCTCATCTCTCAACTAATGTTCACACCTAGTATAGACTCCTAGCCCCTCCTAGTCACGCTATCCCACTTATTTAACTTAGCCCAAGTCCTTTACTAAAATGCCTGTCTTTATATCCAATTATAACACCCGAATAATACACTCTTATAATTATAACTCTACCTTAATCGGATTCAAATAACTCATTAATCATTCAAGTTATCGCATTGTTGATTAATATTAAATATTGTAGTCTTTCTCATATACTAAGAAACATAGTAGAATAATATCATGTGTGTATGTGTGTGTGTGTGTGTATATATATATATATATATATATATATATCATTATCATACATATATATACTAATACGGCACCCTAAAAGGCTAAACCTACGGTGCACACATACTCTGCTATTAGTCCCGGTACATCACGCACATAAGGACTACGGATTTCGAATAACTATGGAGTCGCATCAACACATATCACACACACTAGAGGTGAGCATAGTTCCCAGCCCTCGTGCACTATGCACATACCTATGCACCCACGTGATAGCAAACTTATCAACTCACACATAAGTCCTTCCCAGACCTATGTCCTAAGGTCGCAACATAAAATCACCCCTAAGGCTCATCAAGATAAGATCGTCCCCTTCCTAAGACCTCCCGTGATAGCAAGTACGGTAGATATGTCACACATATAAGTATTCATACAATAGGTACACATAATCCATATAATTAATAGGATCACACCACCTATATATTCCAGATTTGTATGAGTTGTCATTCTTACAACGTTCACGATGCTTCCCAATTACGACTATTCTCTCTAACGTATCGCACCACTTATAATGGATATCACTAAGGAGTCCCTATTATCCTTATATACATCTATACCCATATTACTAGGTCAAGAATAGTGGTTTTCCTACATAAACTTGAGTCGTTCATAGTTCTCAAATTATTTTCACCAAATTCCAGCTCGCCGTGTAAATTTCTAAAATTCTAAAATCTCGTTCGAAGTGCAAAGTATCTCGTTCGAATGAGTTCATTCGAATGAGATTAGAATGAACTAAGTTCTAATTTCTTGTTGGATTTCTCGTTCGAACGATGTCGTTCAAACAACTTTCCAGTTTCCCCGGTCATTCGAACGACTGTTGCCCAGTTCCCTCTCAATCATGGGAAATATGCATTTTTACCCCTTTTTGTTCACCCAATTCACATCAAACTTTATCGAACTCACAAATAACAGTCTTACAACCATTTTACATGCATATAGATGATCCCTAACATCTTTTAACCATCAAACCACATTAAATCTCATATATGGGTGGAGAAAATTAATTAAATGACAAAAGCCCTAGTTTCACATCATAATAATTTTGTCCATCCAAAACCCAAAATTAAATTCGTTTTTATTCATGGATCAACCAAAATTTATACCCTCTAGATATAATAATTCATATACATTCAATTTCCTACCCAAAAGCTTGATTAACAATTCAATTTCAACCCAGATTTCATCAGATCATGTGTATATCATCAAATCTACACTAACATATATAATATATGCACTAATTAAAGTAGGATAACCACTTGCCTTGTTGGCAAGGTCCGAATCGTTGTTCCAAAGTGGTATAGATGTGATCCTCTCTTTCTAATCTACAAGTTGATGATATTTTTTGTGAAAGGTGGTTGATTTGGTCTTGGAGCTCCTAGAAATCCCTTATCCTTCTTCCTCCTGGACTCCCTTTTTATCTCTACGTACATGCGGATATAATTCTTTCAATTTTCGTCCATTAATTTGCTTTAATATTTGAAAAGATAAAAATACCCCTCCGGGGTGTCAGTTTGGACTAAAACTGTCCCGAAACCCAAACTAAACCCTCGGGCTGACATTTTTAACTATTTCGACCCTTCCGAACACGTTGGGTGCACTCGAAATGAACATTTGCGCGAGATATAATTATCTTACCTTTAATCTTTCTAATTTAGTCACGACACAACTCACATGCGCGTCCCGAGTTATTTTTCATAATTGTCGTATGTCTCTCTAGAGATAATTTCCATAAATTCAAAATCACATTCAGAATAATATATTACTTTATTCACTCAGTAATATTCAATGTAATTCCTAATGATAAATGCTAACTCTTATCTCGCTAGTTAATATTTATTTTATATCGGATTAATTATTAATTAATTATTCTCACATTTAAAGTAAATTAATCCCACAATTAAAAATGGGGTATTACATACTCCCCCCTAATTATGGAATTTCGTCTTGAAATTCGAAAATAAAAGGTATGCCTAGTAATAATAACTCGGGATATTTATTGCGCATCTCATCCTCGTGTTCCCAGTTAGACTCCTCTACATTATGATGTCGTCACTACACACGTACTCACGGCACTACCTTTGACCTTAATTTCCTTTTGTCACGGTCTAGGATAGCAACTGGCCCCTCCTGTAAGAACTGTCGGGTTGTAGGTCAATCTCCTCCAAAGAAATATGAGTGTGGGCCATATCATCCCGAAGATATATCCTCAACAAAGAAATATAGAACATGTCTAAATCCTATGCAAGTGCTTCGGTAACCCAAGTTTGTAAGCTACTAGCCCAATCTGCTCAATAATAGGGAATGGTCTTACGTATCTCGGCGCCAACTTCCCTTTCTTTTAAAATCGCATTACTCCCTTCATAGGGGATACTCGTAGCAACACCTAGTCCCCCACATTGAACTCTTTGAAGAACTTCTTGGCATCAGTGTAGCTCTTTTGTCTATCCCGAGCATCCCGAATGCGGCTCTGAATCATGTCAATCCTGGCCAAAGTATCCTGAATTACCTCTGGCCTAAGTAGCTTGTTGTCCCCCACCTCTAGCCAACATGCTGGAGAACGACAAGGTCTACCATATAATGCCTCGAATGGATCCATGCCAATAGTAAACTGGTAAGATTTATTATAAGCAAACTCCACCAGTAGAAGATACTGCTCCAAACTCCCGCTAAAATCAAGGATACGCATCCGCAGCACATCCTCTAACATCTGATTTTATATGCTCTGTTTGTCCATCCATCTGTGGGTGATATGTCGAACTTAAACGTAACTCCATACCCATTTTTCCTAGAAATGCTCCCAAAATATGGACACAAAAATCTTGTCCCGGTCAGGCACAATATCAAGGGGCACCCCATGGAGTTTCATTATCTCGGCAATGAAGATCTAAGTATACTTCCCCGTAGTATAGTCGGTCCGGACTGGAAGAAATTGAGCTACCATGGTCAATCGATCCACAATCACCCATATGGAATCGTGACCCTACTGCGATGTGGGTAACCCTGTGATGAATTCCATGGAAATGCTTTCCCATTTCCATATAGGGATCTCTAACGGTTATAGGATCCTTCCCAGCCTCTGATGGTCCACTTTCACTAGTTGACAAGTGGCATATTTCGAAACAAACTCGACGATGACCTTCTTCATTCCGCTCCTCTAGTACTGTCGTCTCATATCCTGGTACATCTTATCCCCTTCGGGATGTACCTCAAAAGGTGAACCGTGCGACTATGTCATCACCCTATGTCGTAGGCCCTCCCCTTCTGGAACAACTAAGAATTCATTAAAGTATAAACCCCCATCTGAACCCACGGAATAATATTCATCTCCCTCGACTAGAAGCTGTACAATTCGATCCTGACAGAATGTGTCGATTACCTATGCTTGTATTACTCTCGTCATAATTTGGAGTGGTCATGACAGGCATGAATGATCGGTCCACTGCATCCTAATGTCCCAACTCCTTCCATTTCTCCTTCCACACCTCAGCCACACCACCTGCTGGCCTCCGGCTCAATGCATCAGTTACTATGTTAGCTTTCCCCTAGTGGTAATGGATATCGAACTGGTAGGCTTTCACAAATTCAAGCCACCGACGTTGACGCATTATTAATTCCCTCTAAGTGAACAAATATTTCATTGACTTGTGATCTGTGAATAAGAGAAACTTCTCCCCCAACAGATAGTGTCTTCAGATCCGAAGAGCAAACATGACTGCCGCTAGCTCTAAGTCGTGGGTGGGGTATTTCCTCTCGTGAGGCTTAAGCTTACGGGAGGCACAATATATATCCTGATCTTCCTGTTGAAGTACACCCCCAATTCCCCCTAGGGACGCATCGGTATAGACTAAGTACTCCACTCCCGATCTGGGCAGCACTAGAACTGGTGCTGAAGTCAGCTTGTCCTTCAACTCATCGAAAGCCAATTGACAGGCATCATTCCAGATGAATGGCACTCCTTTTCTGGTCAATTTTTTAAACGGACCCACTATCTTCGAGAATCCCTAAATAAATCCCCTGTAATAGCCTGTTAACCCTAAGAAACTCTGCATCTCCTTCCGTGTCGTGGGTTATCCCCACTCCCTCATCGCTAACACCTTACTGGGGTCCACCGATATTCCTCTATCTGATACGGTACCCCAAGAACTGTACCTCTCGCAACCAGAATCCACATTTCTCGAATTTGGCATACAACTCATTCTCCCATAAAATTTGTAAAACCTTACATAAGTGATCAACATGCCCATCCTCGGTCTGTGAATAAATCAGGATGTCATATACGAAGACAATGACAAACTGATCTAAAAACTCTCTGAACACTCTGTTCATTAAGTCCATAAATACTGTCGGTGCGTTGGTTAGCCCGAATGGCCTAACCCGAGACTCATAGGATCCATACCTCATCAAAAACGCAGTCTTAAACACAACCTGCTCCATGATCCTCAACTGATGGTATCCTGACCTCAAGTTTATCTTCAACAAGAAAGCTTCTCCCCTCAACTTGTTGAATAAGTCATCGATTATGGGCAACTGATACTTATTCTGTATCGTAACTTTATTAAAATCCCTAAATTTACGCACAGTCATAAAGATCCATCCCTCTTCTTTACAAACAGAACTAGGGCACCCCAAAGTGAGGTACTCTGGCGGATGAAACCCTATCCCAACAACTGCTCAATTTGATCCCTTAGCTCCCTCATCTCCGCGAGATCCATACGGTAAGGTGCATGAGGTATCGACCAAGTGCTCGACGCTAAGTCAATTACAAACTCTATATTTTTACTCGGCAGTAGCCCTGGTATATCCTAAAATACATCGGCGTACTAACAAATAACCATAATAGAATCAAGGAAAATCATAACTCCCGTAGAGTCTCCTCCTCTATATAATACAAATGGGTGGACTATCCTCCCTCAAGGCGAGGCATCGCCACTAAAAATATTTCCTACCCAGGGATAGAAAAAACTATACTCCTATTAAAGCAATCGATCATGGCCCTATACTCGACTAGCCAATCCATCCCTATAATAGCATCATATTCCTTCATACTAAAACCAGCATATTTACCGGTAGGATTAGACTTCTAATTTTTATGCCTACTGCCCTATATATAAAGAAAATCAATGACCTATAGCCCAACGGTGAATCTACATTAGTGACTGTGCTCTCTACCATGTTTAATAACCCAATGGAGCCTGCAAAACTAGTGGCAGTGAAACTATGTGTAGCCCCCGTATCAAATCATATTCGCCTTAAAACTCCCTGAATAGAAAACGTACTCTCAATCGCGGGTTGAGCCTTTGGGAGTGCGGCCTAACGGACATTGTAGACACACCCGTACTGTAATTGACCCTGCTTAATCGAAAGTGCTGGAATGGAAGGCAAGACTAGGACTGGTGCTAGCACTGGAAGAGAGGCTGGGAATATCGACCTCTGGGGCTCTTGGTGAGCACCTTGCTTTTTAGGATACTTCCCCTTATCGGGGCATTCAAATCGTCTATTTTCAGTCTTGCCACAAGTAAAGAACTTCCCAACAAAATTTCTCGCTTTCTGCCCCTGTTGGCCTCGGCCCTGTTGATTGTTGCCACCTCCCCCTTGGCCCTGATGGCCTTGCTGAAACTGCTATTGGCCTTGGTGACCCTGGTGTCCCTATTGGCCCTGATGGCCATGCTGACCATAGTAGCCATGTATGAAACCTCCTTGTCCATGACGAAAGCTCGCAGATCTAAATCTCTTGGCAGAATCCCCCTGATGGAAAACCTCCTCACTCTGGCTCTACTGACGCTGAGCTGCTGGTGCCCCACTGGCACTACCTCCACATGTCCTACCCTGCTGGTTGGAGTCACCTGCCCACTTGCTCCCCTTAACGTGGAAACGATGATCCTGGCAGTGTAGTAAAGCAGCATTAAGTACATCAGTATAAGACTGTAAGGAGAGGTTACCCAGAAGATGCTGTCGAATCCTCCAGGTCAGACCATCTATCAACATCTGAATATTCTTCTCTTTAGTAGGAACATCAGTCGATACCAAGTTTACCAATCTAGTAAACTCCTCCTCATACTCAGCTAAAGTATTTCCCTCCTGGGTGAGGTCCAGTAGTTTTTGCCTCATCTCAGTCTGAACGAAATGGAAATACTTGCGGTCAAACCGCACCCAGAAGTTCTGTATAGTCATATCGTCACGCTCCTCTGCGATAGTAGTGGACTCCCGCCATTGTAACGCTGCCCCTACTAGATTAAAGGTAGCTAATATTTTCTTCTTCACCCCCGTGCACTCATACATCCTCAGATGCCTCTAGATATCTTTCTTCCACTGTCTAGCTGTAACCACATTAGAACCCATTGTGAAATCCAGAGGATGCGCCTTTTGGAAGGCACCCCTAACTTGCTCCCTTTTGAACAGGAATGCATCAGCTGGTGCTGGTGCAACTGTCTGTGCCTATGGCAGGGCCTGCTGGACCACAACTAGTGATGCGTTAACTTCCTGAGCGATGATGGCAATGACCTCGACAGTATTTACTGTACCTTGAGCTGGTGCTGGTTGAGGCACGAGTTAGGCATTTCTGGCCCTAGGTGCACGTCTAGGAGGCATCTAAAATAAGAAAGAATTTATAATTCCAAAGTTATCAAATCTCAAATAGCTGAAGACGTAAACACATAATCGAGAATGCAACAATCCTAATAATAGGGTTCTACATCAAAGAACGTTAGGCTGAAAGCATATTAAGCCGTACAGATCCTAAAAGACTCTAGAACCTGATGCTTTGATGCCACCTATGACACCCTACCTAATTAAACACCGGGTGATCAGTCCTTTATTAAATTAATTCAGAATATCCAGTTGGTTTAGAATATACGTCACTGTTGAAAAACTTTATTATTAACACTAACCACCTAATATTTAAAAAGGTTGATGTCAAAATTTATCTATTAATTAACATAAAACAAAATTTATCAAAGTACTAACCATACACCATTCAAAACAAATCTCATATTAATTAAAATGACTAATGTAATAAATGAGATTGGAGTAAACATCTCCAGCCTAAATCCCCATAAAATAATCCAATAAAGTAAATCAACAACTGAAAGGAATAACTAAATAGATCCTCAAGTCTCTTACATTCTGAACAAGTAAAAGGGGCAACATGCCCAAACTGAAATAGAGAAGCTCAAGATGCAGGAATGAAAATCAAGGAGGTGTCTGCTACCAAGTCTTGTAACTTCCATAGCAGCTATAACTCGTCAAATGAATGGAATTCCTATCCCTTGCGTCCCTATGGCTGGGCACCTAAAATAATTTGACGAGAGGAAAGATTTGTAATAAACGGGTCAGATCCCGAGTCAAAAAACAGTTTAAAATGCATTAAATAGTAAATATTATATCCATGTTAGTTTCTCATTCCCTCATTTGAGATTATCACCTCTCAACTAATGTGCATGCCTAGCGTACACTCTGATCTCCTCCTAGTCATGCTATCCCACTTATTTAACTTACCCCAAGTCCTTTACAGAAATGCCTAAGTCTTTGTACCCAATTATAACACCTGAATAATACATTCTTATAATTATAACTCTAGCTTAATCGGATTCAAATAACTCATTAATCATTCAAGTTCTCACATTGTTGATTAATATTAAATATTGTAGTCTTTCTCATCTACTAAGCAACGCAGTAGAATAATCTCAAATGTGTGTGTGTGTGTGTGTGTGTGTGTGTCTATATATATATATATATATATATATATATATATATTATACAAATATATACTAATATGACACCCCATATATATATCATATAAATATATACTAATACGGCACCCCAAAAGGCTAAACCTGCTGTGCACACATACTCTACTATCAGTCCCGGTACATCACGCACGCAAGGACTACGAATTTAGAATCACTCTGGAGTCACATCAACACATATCACACACAATGGAGGCAAACATAGTTCCTATCCCCATCGGCTATGCACATACCTATGTATCCATGTGACTGCAAACTTATCAACTCACAGATAAGTCTTTCCCAGACCTATGTCCTGAAGTAGCAATGTAAAATACCCTCGAAGGCTCATCAAGATAAGATCCCCCCCTTCCTAAGACCTCCCATGATAAAAAGTATGGTAGGTATGTCATAGATATAAGGATTCATACAATAGGTACACACAATCCATATAATTAATAGGATCACACCATCTATATATTCCAGATTTTTATGAGTTGTCATTCTTACAACATTCACATTGTTTCCCAATTACGACTATTCTCTCTAACGTATCGCACCATTTAAAATGTATATCACTAAGGAGTCCCTCTTAACCTTATATACATCTATGCCCGTATTACTGGCTCAATAACTATGGTTGTCCTACATAATCTTGAGTCATTCATAATTCTCAAATTTTTTTCACTAAATTCCAGCTCATCCCGTAAATTTCTAAAATTCTAAAATCTCGTTTGAAGTGCCCGGTATCTTGTTCGAACGAGATTCTAATGAACTAAGTTATGAATTCTCATTGGATTTTTTGTTCGAACAAGGTCGTTCGAACGACTTTCCAGTTTCCCAGGTCATTCGAACGACTGTTGCCCAGCTCGCTCTCAACCATGGGAAATTCACGTTTTTACCCATTTGTGTTCACCCAACTCACATCAAACTTTACCTAACTCACAAATAACAGTACTAAAACCATTTTACATACATATATATGATACCTAACATCTTTTAACCACCAAACCTCATTAAACCTCATATACGGGTGAAGAAATTTAATTAAATGACAAAAGCCCTAGTTTTACATCATCAATAATTTTGTCCATCCAAAACCCAAAATTAAATTCATTTTTCTTAATGGATCAACCTAGATTCATAGCCTCTACATATAGTTATTCATCTACATTCAATTTCCTACCCAAAAGCTTGATTGAAAATTCAATTTCAACCCAGATTTCATCATATCATGTGTATATCATCAAATCTACAGTAGCATGTATAATATATGCACTAATTAAAGCAAGATAACCACTTGCCTTGTTGGGAAGGTCTGAATCGTTGAGTTAAAGTGGTATAGAGGCATTCCTCTCTTTTTGATCTACAATTTGATGGTATTTTTTGTGAAAGATGGTTGGTTTGGTCTTGGAGCTCCGAGAAATCCCTTCTCCTTCTCTAACCTGGACTCCCTCTTTTTCTCTACAGATAAAACCTAACTTTTTTCATGTACATGCAAATATAATTCTTCCAATTTTCGTCCATTAATTTTCTTAATATTTCAAAAGACAAAAATACCCATCTAGGGTGTCAGTTTGGACTAAAACTATCCCGAAACGCTAACTAAACCCCGGGGTAGACTTTTCTGACTATTTCGATCCTTCCCGACATGTTGGCATACTCGAAATGACCATTTAGGCAATGTATAATTATCTTACTTTTTATCTTACTAATTTAGTTCCGATACGACTCACACGCGCGTCCCGACTTAAGTTCCATAATTGTCGTATGTCTCTCTCGCGACAATTTTAATAAATTCCAAAATCACATTTAGAATCACATATTACTTTATTCTCTCAGTAATATTCAATGCAATTCCCAATAATAAATGCTAATTCTTATATAGCTAGTTAATATATATTTTATATCGGATTAGTTATTAATTAATTCTTCTCACGTTTAAAGTCAATTAATCCCACAATTAAAAATCAGTAAAATTACGGGGTATTACACATATTTTCTGGCAGTTGAGGGAGGAGAACCTTGGGGGTCTCACACCCAAATATTTTCTGGCAGTTGAGGGAGGGAATCTTGGGGGTTCCACGCCCAAATATTAGTTGAGGGAGGGGAACCTTGGGGGTTCTACACCTAAATATTTTCTTGCAGTTGAGGGAGGGGAGCCTTGTGGGTTCCGTGCTCAAATATTTTCTGGAATCTGAGCGGGAGGACCTTGACTTCTCCTCATCCCAACATTTATATTGGGTAGGCATAAAACACCCTTCTACATTGGCCCCTCGTGCAAAGTCTTTTGTGTTGGGCAGACCAAAAGACTTTGTATGCCATAAATTCGATTTTCAATTTTGAGGGACCCCAGGGTTTCTTCATCATTCCCCCTAGGGTTATTAAATGAGCTGTCATTTCATCTCAGGTATGGAGATGAGGACACTTATGGTGGACTTCCTTTCTGGGTATCAACTTGGGCAGAGGGGTTGCTCGTGGTGAATCCCCTTATCTTAGTCCTTTTCTATAGACTTTTATCATGTTTAGAGGGGTTTCTTACAGTGAGACCCCTCGTCCTTGGCCTTTATTTTGTGGACTTCTATCTTTGTGTTAGAAGGGTTGCTCTCGGTGAGCCCCTCGTCCTTGGCCTTTTTGTGGCCTTCTATCTTGTTTAGAGGGGTATCTCATGGTAAGTCCTCATCATTGGCTTTTTTCTGTGACCTTCTATCTTGGGTAGAGGGGTTGCTCACAGTGAACCCCCTCATCCTTGGCCTTTATTATGTGGCCTTCTATTTTATTTAGAGGGGCTTCTCGCGGTGATCCCCTCATTGAGGTATTACACCTCGTCATAGGGTCACTCATGGTGGACCCCCTTGCTTTAAATATTTTCTTGTTAACTTGGGTCGTGGGAGGCCCTCTAGGCGGGCTCACTCGCCCTTGGATATTGTAGAATAGCAGATGGTCACCCCTCTATATTAGTTCCCTCATACAAAAATCTTTGTGTTGGGTAGACCAAAGCGTTTTATACGAAACGATCACTTCATCTTAGAATATGAAAAGTTTCATGCCATCACATCATTACACCGTTCAATTTAGAATGATTGAGGGGTCCCTAGTGGTGGACTTCATCATCCTTAGTCATTCCCTTTTTTGCATTGCTTTTGGACAGAGGTGCCACTCGATTTGAGTCCCATTTCCTTAACTCATTTTACTTTGTTTCCAATTTATGTAGTGAGGGGGGAGCCATTTGGGGTAGACCCTCTCATTTCTATGTCTGTCTTTGGAAGATGGGTCACTTATCTTGGACTTCCTCGCCCTGTCTTTTCCTCTTTGTATTTTCCCTTGGCAAAAGGGTCACTCAAAGTGAACTGCCTAGCCATAAACTATTCGTGCCTTCGATTGTATGTGAGGGGCCACTAATGGCGAACCCCCTCACCACTAGGTGTTTTGCAACATTGCTCGTAGTTAAGGGGCCACTCATGATGGAATCCCTCACCATAAACTATTTCTTATTTTAATCTTGGCTGAGGGGGTCACTTGTGGTGGACTCGCTCATCCTCAAATGTTACTTGTGTTGGTATTATAAGAGGGGCCACTCGAAGTGGATTTCCTTGCTTAAATCGTACCTTTACTGTGGTATTGGCAGAGGAGTATCTCGCAGTGGAATCCCTTGCCATCATTCACTCCTTTGGTTGTGGTCTTGGCAGAGGGATAACTCGTAGTGGACTCCCTCACCACGAATTACTTTTTTTTGTGGGTCAGTACACCTCTACAATAGTCCCCTCGTGCAAAGTATTTTGCATTAGGAAAACCCAAAGGCTTTGTACGGTTAACTGTGACCCATCCATTTAGTGTGAGCATTTAGTCAATTAGAATTGCCCCATATTCTGAGGGGTACTTGCATGAGTTATGGGTAAATTTTCATTTCTGAAGCTACCCCTCTAACTTCAGGGTACTTGCTTATGAGGTGAACGAGTTATTATTTTTGAAGCTACCCCTCTAACTGCGGGGTACTAGCATAAGATCTGAGCAAGTTATTATTTCTGAAGTTGCCCCTCTAAATATGGGGTACTTACATATATGTTTGGCAAGTTAAAATTTTGACGTTGTCCCTCTAACTGTGGGTACTTGCCTATAACTAATGAAGTTAAAATTTTGAAATCAACCCTCTAATTATGGGGTACTTGCGTATAGGATGGGCAAGTTAAAATTTTGGAGTTATATCTCTAACTTAGGGGTACTTGCATATAGGCTGGGCAAGTTAAAATTTTGAAGCTTCCCCTCTGACTGTGTGTTACCTGCATATAAGATGGGCAAGTTAAAATTTTGAAGTTGACCCTCTAACTGTGGGTACTAGCATATAAGCTGGGCAAGTTAAAATTTTGAAGTTGCCCCTCTAACTGTGGGGTACTTGCATATAAGCTAGGAAAATTAAATTTTTAAAACTGCCCTCTAACTATGGGATACTTGCCTATAACTGAGCAAGTGAAAATTTTGAAATTGACCCTCTAACCGTGGGGTACTTGCATATAGGCTGTGAGTACTCCTCTGCCCTTAGAGCCTGGGGTACTAAACTGTCATAACTTTTATTTATGCTTGGCAGTTTCTCAATACTGTGAGCGCTCTTATATCCTTGGAGCCTGAGGTACTAAACTGTTGTACTTTTTATATATACTTGGCACTTGCTTGACTAATCAAACTATTTCTTTGTTCTTAGGTTGATATTATGAGCGCTCCGGTGCCCTTAGAGTCTTAGGTACTAAATTGTCGTACCTTATATTTATACTTAGCAGTTTCTCAATATTGTGAGCGCTCCTATATCCTTGTAGTCTGAGGTACTAAATTATCGTACCTTTTATTTATACTTGGCACTTACCCGACTACTCAACCTGTTTCTTTTTTCTCGGGTTGATATTATGAGAGCTCCGGTGCCCTTAGAGCCTTAGTTACTAAATTATCATACATTATATTTATAATTCGTACTTACTTAATACCGTGAGTGCTTTTATGCCCTTGGAGCTTGAGGTACTAAACTATCATACCTTATATTTATACTTGGAACTTTCTCAAGACTGTGAGCGCTCCGGTGCCTTTGGAACCTTAGGTACTAAAACTATCGTACCTTATATTTATACTTGGAACTTTCTCAAGGCTGTGAACGCTCATGTGCCCTTGGAGACTTAGGTACTGAAACTATCGTACCTTATATTTATACTTGCCACTTGATCAATACCGTGAGTTCTCGTATGCCCTTGGAGACCGAGGTACTAAATTATCGTACCTTATATTTAGACTTGGTACTTTCTCAATAGTATGAGCGCTCTGGTTCCCTTGGACCCTTAGGCACTAAACTGTCGCACCTTATATCTATACTTGGCACTTGTTGAAGGTTGTGAGCGCTCTGATGCCCTTGGAGCCTTCGGTACTTAAACTATCGTACCTTTTTATATATTTTAATTTATACTTTTGCAAATACTTTTTGTGTTCTCACACCTATTGTCCTATTTTATTTAATGGAGCTATAATAACAAGTAAAAAATGCACTATGAGGCACCATGGCTTATATAAGATAACTTTACATTTTATAATCATTAAAATTTGCTAAGAAGGTATAGTTTATACCTCATACTTTAGTAGAAGTGTATAGTGGGTTAGATTCAAGGACGAGGACCCCTGCGGATTCCTCGTCGCCGCTTAAGATGGGGTAGGGGTCCTCGCACAGAGGCCCCTCGTCAGGATTTGATTTCATCGGAGATTCATTGTTAGAAGTTTTGTCATCTCTGGGTTCCTCAACCGCGAGTTTGAACACGAGGAGTTCCTTATTGGGTACCTCCACAGCTTTGGGTTCCTCATCTGAGGCTTTGATTTTGAGGTGTTCCTCTCACCTTGCAAGGATGACCACGGTTTCCACACCAACTTTGGCTATTGACGGCGGATCGCATTTTGGGGTGAGGACCTCTAAGGGTTCCTCGACACTTTTTATGGTAGGCAAAGGTTCCTCATCTCAGGGCCTTCATTTGAGAGAGGATTCATATGCCCCTTTGAATTCGAGGGGTTCCTCGACTGGGTGCGCTATTGCGGGTTCCTCGACCATGAGTTTGACTATGAGGGGTTCCTCACTGGGAATCTCGATCCCACAGATTTCCTTGCATATTACCTCGGGTTCCTCGACGGTTTATTTAGAATAGAGGGATTCCTTTCCTGTTGTCGGGATTTTGAGAGGTTCCTCGACCATCGAGGGTTCCTCGCATATTACCTCGGGTCACTCTCCTGCTATCGCGACCTTAAGGGGTTCCTCGAACACAAAGGGTTCCTGGAGCCCGCCATTGGTTGGCATTTATTCCTCACTTACTACTTTGAATTACTCATTTTTTTAGGCTGGATGAAAAAGGTTCCTCTCCAGAGGTTCCGGTGACGGCGGGTTCCTCGACTGCCAGTTTGATTAAGAAGGGTTCCTCGCTCACCATTGGTCTTACGCATTTTCTGGAAACTGCAGAGGGCTTCTCTCAATTTAGTTCTTCGTAGTTGGGTTTCTCACTTGGGGTTACATGTAGTGAGGGTTCCTCATACATACTTTCTGCAACTATGGGTTCCTCGCTTGAACCAATGGTTTACGGTTGTTCTTCCACCACTTAATCTTCTTCTCATACCTGGGAAGATTACATGCGCACCCGTTAGGGGAGGGATTCTAGCCTTTACTGTCATGCACCCTTTTTTTCTTCTTGTTTATACTTTGTAAGTGCTCTCGCTTTCTCCCTTATTTCATCGTTTCCAGGTGAGTGAGGCGGCAGCTCCGGTGACTGTGGAGCAGACAGAGGGTGTTGTGCTATGCACCCCCTAGGTACTCAATAAATCCCTTCATGTTCTCTCTTGGGTTTTCCCCTTTTCTGCTGAACTTGATAAACTTTGGTGGAATAATACCCCTCTTGGTATTGTTTCTCAATCACCTCTTGTAGGTAAGGGTCCTGCAACTCCTCATTCAGATGAGGACCCTCCCTTTGAAAAGAGGAGAGCAACTTCCTGACCTCTTCCATAGTAACAGCTTTAAAGAGTGATTCCTCCAAACTCATTCCCTTGGTTACTAGTGAGCTTGATGGTGCCACAATCTTGTCTATCACCGCCGTTCGTGGAGAAATCGTCTTTGTCGGAATTACTGCTAGGGTATCTTCCACTCTAGAGGGGAAAACTACTGGTGTTACACAGCCTTAACCCAAACTTAATAGGTCTACATTGTTTTTCTTTAAGAAGTCAAAAAGCATGCTCATAAGACCCATGCATGTCATCGGAGTTACTATCGGTGAGCTGATCTGCCCTCTCTGAGGAGCATGTGTATTTGCTCCGGTCACCACCACATCCTCCTGAGTGGTCTGGTCACCTTGAGTCCCATTCCCTAGGTGGAATGTCATTAAAAACTAACTTCTTATAAATGTTCAAACCTTATTTATCCATGAAAGTGAGGATACCTCTCCAGTAGAGTCGCTAAATGTAAGAGGGTAGTGAGACTGGGGTCTGGTAAGATAATGAATCGGGTGAGGCATGACCCACTCCAATGAACGCTGCCTTCAAGGTTTTCAAGAACTTCTGGTGCAGCTTCTGGTAAATCCTAATCCTTTTGGTAAAAATGGAGCTCCCTCCATGCAAGAAGATGAACTTCACAACAATAACGGTAACTTTCCTCCAGAGGAACTCCTAAGAGTGATGGCTATCAGTGGGGAGTGAAAGAACAAGGCACTCATTACTTAGAGAGATATAGAGAGAGAGAAGGGAGAGAATACTAGAAGGTTCTGGTGTGATTTTTGCAGAGTAATTGTGCTATTGAGTTTTTCTATCTCCTCTTTTGACCTTGCCTAGGGGTGTTATTTATACTTGGGCACTAGGGCTGAGCTAGCACTTTTGGGGCGCCAAAACTGATAGAATTAGTGAGGGACAAGGTCTGAAATGTACTATTTTCCCCTACCTGTGTGCAGCAGCCTGTCCCCTCTGACAGGTGCCATCTGTTTAATATCAATGTTAAAAGGAAAATATGTCTCCTAATAGGGACACAATATTTGATTTGGTAAATATCTTTTAAAACGGTAACTTATGGTATAAACTTTGTAATTTTGAGAGGGTGGCCTTGAGAACCACCTCCTCTAAAATCTTTATGAACTTGATGGGGGTCTTAAGGACCACCTCCCCTAAAATCTTTTGAAAACATGAACGGGCCTTGAGGACCCCCTTTTACCTAGAATCATTTTACAAACTATTCATTTCTTGTGAGCAACCCTTTGGCTTCTCACCCTGGTTGTATCTGACTGTGAGGTGTGTGAGGGATGGGTGACCCTAGGGTCTTTCTACTAGTATTATCTCAATTGTAAAGTGCTAAGTGGCTGAGATTTTTCAATAAACCTTGTTACGCAGCCTCCAAGTCAAAACTCCCAAAAGATACCAACTAGCTTATTTGAGCCCTGCCTGCTGAACTAGGCTACCTGTACAAGAAAGAAAGTGTTAGTACTTTTGTTCTTTGAAATAATGACTATTCACGATGAGGCGGTTGCTCATGGTAGCCACTCCTTCGTCCCGACCGATTTTTTAGAAGCTGAAGGATTCCTCACCCAAGATTTTCTAGGAAGCTGAGTGACCTTGAAGGTTCCGCGCTCCATATTTATTGGAAGCTTAGGAACATTGAGGGATCCACGCTCAATATTTTTTGGAAGTTGTGGGGGAGAACCTCGATGGTTCCTCACCCCACATTTTCAGGAAGTTTAGGGACCTTGAGGGTTCTGCGTACCATATTTTCTAGAAGCTGAAGGACCTTGAGGGTTCCGCGACCCATATTTTCTGGAAGCTGAGGGACCTGGAAGGCTCCTCGCCCCATTTTCTTAAAGCTTAGGGGAAGACCTTGGCTGCTCCTCGCCCCAACATGTTTTGGCAGTTGAGGGAGGGGAGCCTTGGGGTTCTGCGCCCAAATATTTTTCGGCAGTTATTACAATTTTTGTTGTACTTGTTGTACTTGTTGTATTTTTATTGTATCAAATGATATTTGATAATGATTAATGAAATATCTTTGGTTGGGAATTTGCATTCCAAATTCTACAGTGTTGGTTGAATGGATGTGTTTGTTTAATAGAAAATTTAGCAAAAAATATAAATGAACTTTTATGCTCAGAAGAATACAAATTCTAGAGCATTTTTGGTTGGGCACTTGAATTGATGGTTGGTCATTTGAATGGATGTCTTTGAAAAATACAAATTCTGGAGCATTTTGTATGCTTGGAAAATTCAAATAATGTTGGAAATGTACTTCAAAATAGTCCCAAATGATATCAACTAGATAAAAAAATGAACTTCAACCAAAAATTTGGAAAGCTCACGTTCCAAATTTCAAGAAAATGCCAACAGGAACTTTGGAAGAATACTAAGAGATAAATAAAATACCAAACAAATATGGACACTAATCGTTCAAAGAAATAAGATTTATCATCAACTATAGATGCTTATCATCCTAAATATTACACATAAAGCTTAAATAACTAATAAAAAAACTCTCATACCATATGAGGAGAATCCAATTTGGCTTTGAGATGTTACTTGGTATTGTAGAAAGTTAGAAAAGAGAGTGAGTGTTGGCTAGGGTTTTCGATTTGGCCTTGAAAAGGAGACAATGATGGGTTTTTAGTTTTTTGGTGTTTGTTTACTCATAATTTTGGGAGAATGCGTTTCAACTGTAAAACAAGAAGGGCCTTTATGTTTTTTTTTTCAACAAATTCCAAGGCATTTCATTGACCACAAAACGATTGTGTTTTGAAAGTGAAATTGGTAACACTCATTTAATCCATAAACGGATGTCTGTTGAAGAGAAGGGATATATATATATATATATATAAACTTGGTATGTATGAGAGTCTTCCTCTCTCTTTTTTTCGCTCTCTACTTGATTAGGCATAAATTCTTCCAAATTTATCCCTTTAATTTAGTTACTTTTAGCACCTCGATCAGCGTAATCGATTTGATTTAATCTCATAATCTTGCTACGGACTTATTCTAATGAGTACACCGAGTTTCTGGTATTTCATACTAATTTTGCAGGTATTTAATGTTAATAAAGAAAGAAAGAAACCGGAAGAATCGAGAAAGAAAAGAAGGAAAAGTCAAAAAGGCAAAGTTATAATTTTTACCCAGAATTCGGATGAGGCATCTAAAGAAAAGTTGAAGAACTTTCAATTACAAGGACATAGGAAGAAACGGCACCTCAATCGGAGTCCCGGTGTGAAAGTTATGAGCAGTCAAAGTTTGAAGAAAAAGTCAAAGGAAGCCCGGACCGATTCGGGCCATACCGATCCGCATTTCCAAATTCTAGAGAACCCCAGACCGAAGACGGATCGAAGCTAAAGGAAAACAAACGAACCAATCCATGCCGGATCGATCCGCCCAAGAAATAAACGAACCGATTCGGATTCCAGCCAGACCGAACCGAAGGAGGATCGGACCGGTCCGACTGTCGAATTTTAATTTTCTAATCTTCCTCTAATGGAGAGTCCTAGTGCAGCTAAAACTCTTGAAGTTTTGTAGGGTATTTAAACCCGAGTTATTATAATTTTTTTAAGCACGGAGAATTTATCTAATTTTCTATTCCTTTTGTAGAAACCCTAGTTTGAAGATTGATTACAATTTTAGTTCCAAGTTTAAAGATTGTTCAGATTTCTGTGATTACAAGTACCTTTAACTGTTGCTTTTAGTGCTTTAGTAAGATTAGTGGTTAATTCCTTCAGTCCAATCTCCTTTCTACAACATTTTACAATTCTTCCTTAGTTTAATCATGGTTTTCTACAATTCAAAAATTGTTTTCATTAGTTTTAGCATGTTAGGCTAGATTTTCTAAGGTCGGGATACATGAACCCAGCATGATGTGGTTGTTATAAAATTAATTCTTTAAATTTAATGATTTAATTATGATCGTATTGAGTTGAAACGCAACAATTGTAGATCTTTGGATATCGTTTGCTTCAGGATAATCGGGATGCTTTAGAATGCAATTCGAGGGTAACTATCACAATACTGATTTACTTGTCCTCTGATTAAGTATGGTGCAGGCTTGCACCTCATATATGTAATGCTTGGGAGTAATAAATTCTGGGACTAATTAATCATTTGAATTTACGATTAGTTTTATACCTGCAATACACTAGGGTTGGGGGATTGTATTCCCGTCCTGTTTTCTCCATCATATAGTTTAAAGTTTTAAATCATTCTTCATCAGTATTTTAGGTAATTTAGAATAGTTGCACTCTTTCATAATTTCATAATTTCATCTAGTGTAGTTGTTCCACAAATCAAATCACTTTTTCTTTTTCCTTTAGAGTCAGAGTTAGGATTCCCTTATCTATCCAACGTCGTTACAACTCTGTTGTCCTATTTCGCTGTGGATATGATCCCGACTTACCGGGTTTATTACTAACGTGACAGGCTTGCACTTGAGCCTAGAGAGTACGCACTTCTGAGACACATTCTTATTCGCGTCAAGTTTTTGGCGCTGTTGCCGGGGAATTAGGTAACTAGGATTAGATCGAGTCAATCTAAAACTTTGACCAAAAATTTTCAAAAAGCAAAAAAAGATTCATCATCATCTATCGTAAGATGTTAATGCAAAATTCTAAACTCACTCCCACACCCCCATAATACTCCAACCCGCATTCACGAAAATCCAATAGTTGAGTACGACCCTGATAGCCCTCACACTCCTAATGCTCCACATTTATGGATTCCACATCCCACACTGTCACACTCAATCTCAAATAACACTCCATTTTCTTTCTTAGGACACACTTCAGATCATACTCCTAGTATACCAAGTGAGGATACTGAATCTTTGAGAGAGAGAAATATGTTACAACACGGTAGTGCAGCCGCCGACGAGGGAGAGGCACCGTATTGCCCTTTGAGAGACGTCTTATATCCCGAGCGCATTGTCACTCCGGGATGCATTTTACTCCCATACAATGCTGGGTAATTTCTCTTTAGGAATGGGATGATCCAGATACTTCCCACTTACCATGGAATGGATTCAGAAAAGCCATATGCCCACATCATGGAATTTGAGGAGGCGTGCGAGACTCTCAGTGATCAAACTTGCACAAAAGATGTGCTCCGCCTTAAACTCTTTCCATTATCTCTAAAGGATAAAGATAAGACCTGGCTATGGTCTTTATCTCCAAATTCGAATTGATCATGGAACGAGTTACAATCCAAATTTCTTAAAAAGTTCTTTCCGCCACATTGAACGAACTCCATCAAGGCTCAAATTCAAACCTTTCGACAATTAAAAAATGAGTCATTCGATCGATGCTACGAGCATTTCAATGAGTTAATTTCTTCGTGTCCCCATAATGGTTTTGATAAAATGCAAATCATTTCCTTTATCCGTAATGGACTGAACATTAATTCCAAGCAACTCGTTGAAACCATGGGTAGTGGTCCGTTTGTCGACTTAGATGCCCACGATGCTGAGCTTCACCTGTGGTATGTCGCCGAGACTACCCAATCCTAGGATACATCTGACCCTAATGCTCAAAATCAAAATCGTCAAGTGACCACCACTCTATCGGCGTTCAGCCTATCTCATGTAGGAAAGAATTCTATAGCAGACAGTTGACTCGATATGCTTGAGAAAGGATTGCGAGACCTACGTGAGGTATGTGGAAGAGGACCAACTGGATCCATCCCAAACCCTGTTGAGAAGGTGTGTGCAATTTGTGAGGCGGGTCATTCAACTGAGGAATGCCCGACTATACCTGCCTACAAAGTTATGCTTCAAGAGAAAGTCAGTGGTATAGGAGGATTCAAGGGTAATTTTGGTGCACCGCACGGGAATTCTTACAACCCTTCATGGAAAAACCACCCTAGTTTTAGCTATGGGCAACAACATGCTGTGATGAATCCTAATTCACATGTTGCCCCTCCTCCACCACCGCATTTTCAACAAGCTCCACACATGCAAGGGCATGTGCAGGAACCACCACCTCAAGGAGCATACATCCCTCCACTGCGGAGAACTCTCGAGGATACGATCAACCACTTTATCAATACCTAGAATGCAAATAATTCTAGGCATGAGCACATGATCAATGACATGAATGCGAACATTTCAAAGTTGCAATCAACGTTGAGTATCCAAGAGAAGGGCGAGTTTCCTACCCAGGGCCAAAGACCTCTCCAAGGTCAAACTAGTGTTAGCTCGACACCCCATGACCATCCTGAGTAATATAGCGCAATTACCACTATACGTAGTGGGAGAGTAGTTAAATTGTCACCTCCCCCATAAGACGTACCTAAAGACAAGGAGATTTCGTCCGACACGAAAGAGGCCGAAGATGTCCCCTTAAAAGAGAGTGATAAAGAAGACACTAGTGAGCCCGAGGTAGTAGTGAAGCCACCCTAAGTGGCACCGTTTCCTCAAAGGCTAATTCCTTCCCATAAAGGAAACGCCCGTGATGTTGTGCTAGACGTGATAAAGCAAGTAAAGTTAAATTTACCTTTCCTCGATGCCATTAAGCAAATTCCAGCTTACGCGAAAGTCATCAAGGACTTGTTAACAGTGAAGATGAAGATGAAGGTAAAGAAAAACGTATGTCTAGCACAGAACGTGATCTCCATTCTACTCAATGATCTTCCGCTAAAATTGAAATATCCTGGTGCACCCACCATTTCCTACATCATTGGAGAAAATAAAATTAAAAAAGCCTTACTTGACTTGGGAGCAAGTGTCAATATCCTCCCTTACGCCATCTATAGGAAACTTGATCTGGGCGACCTAAAGCCCACAAAGGTCACTCTCCAGTTAACGGATCGAACCGTGAAGATACCTAGAGGTATAGTGGAGGACGTGATCGTCCAAGTTGACACTTTCTACTTCCCGGTAGACTTTGTCATTTGGGACATGGATCCCTCCTTCGCCTCGAGCAATCATGTTCCCATCATTCTTGGGCGCCCATTATTAGCTACATCTAATGCAATTGTCAATACTCAAAATGGGCAGATGCAACTCACCTTTGGGAACATGACCTTAGAGACTAACATCTTCCATATAGTCCAACATACGGGTGAAGAAGATGATCTTCACGCGGTGAACCTAATCGACGAGATTGTAGAGGAGTATTTTGAGGAAAATTATTATGGAGATGCCTTAGGGTCCTGTTTAGTATAGAGCCATGAGAGTGAGGGAACGTACACCGAATTCGAGAGGGAAGTTGAGTGAGCCCTTGAGTGTGAGAGAGAGCGATAATTTAGAGGGCTTTGGGAGAGGATCGTATGAGTGCTTAGAGGAGAGCGAAACGCGAGACACGATAGATACTTCTCTCTTAAATTGATACCCACCCACACCACCTAATAATTTTGAGATGGAGCGAGGAAGGAGGGATGTGTAAACAAAGAAAGAAAGAGAGCTAGAGGACTTTAGCCTAACGGAATTTGAGAGAGAATTCGGGCAGGTGGATGAGAGCCTTAACGACGAAGTCCAATCCCTATTGGACTCTTGTAGTCACTTAGACGAAAGTGAATTGAAAGAAAAAATTGATGAATTCCTTCTCTGTGACCATCCACGCATACCACTTGACGTCCCGGAACCGATTGAAGGAAAAAGTTATGTTTCTTCCGACTTAGAGCCCGACCCATGCATCCTAAAAATTGAAAGAAACCTAGGTGTACCCTCCGAGTCAGTCCACGCAGGATACTCTTTGAGTCATCATCATGAGGATCCCTTTTCGATTAGTCACAACGAGCCTCCCGGTCTTTCCCTTATCTATGGGTGAGGTCCCAACTTGTTCCAATTATTGGTTTATGATATGAATACGGGAGAGACGAAGAGAGCACCGAACCCCATGAGTGGGGTCGGGTGAGTTTGTGGAGAGATGAGAGGTCTTCGCACCCCCGACGCGTATAGGGTGATTTTTAGTGTATTATTGAGTCGTGTGTTAGGGTCATTTAGTGTCTTTATGCATTTTAAATATTTGTTTGTTTTATTTTTCCGCACTTTTCATTCGCTTTGAGTTAGATTTTAGTTAGTTTTGCTTGAGGACAATGCAAAAGTCTAAGTTAAGGGGGTCACAAGTGCGTATTTCTAAAACTTCACAAATTTTTAAAAATGCCAAAAAATCTAAAAAAAAAATCATAAATTTTGAAAAATCCAAAATTATTTTTCTTCAAAATAAATAAAAATTGGAATTCAAAATTTTCAAAAATATCATTAAAAGTCGGTTTAAAGTCTCAAGTTGTAAAATTCAAATACACAAAGCCGAAATCGACCAAAGATGGAAATTGTGCGAAAATTGACGACTTAACGAATAAGTGTGGAGATTAACAAACCCGATGAGATTCTAGCCTTACATCTTTGTGAAATTTATAAATCAATCCGAGTTAATTATTAACTCAAAGTTCTTTTCAGCGCCTAAAAAGTCGTCGAGGATCTCAATCCTTTTATTTTGATCGGTTATGGAAAACGTGTGTGGTATTGCCTTAAAAAGCGCACTACAAATCTCTAAATTGAATTGATCTCAAGACGCATATGGTAAATTAATAAGTAATTCGGACAACCAAGTAGGCAATCGTTTGTTACCCAAAAAGATTAGCCATAAAAAGTGGTGAAAAATTCATCCATTTGCAACCCAATTTGATCCTAATAATTTTTTTTTCCTTTTCGTTTGATAACCCAAAAAAACCAAGTAGCCTGGAATTGCGAAAAGGGAATATTCAATAAAGTTCGGTAAGTGCATAAAAGGGGCAAAAAAAATAGATATGCTCAACAAAAATAACAAGAAAAGCAAAGAAGCGAAAAACAGAAAAAAATAGAGAAAAAGAAGAAAAAAATGAGCAATAGCCCGAAAAAAGCACAAATGGACATCATAAATGACTTTTCCAATTCCAACCTTCCCTACCATTTTCATTTTACCCAATATAACTTAAAACCCGAAAAAGCCCTAACCAAGTCCGAATTGAAAAACACTACACCAAAATGACAAAATTGTCACCTTTCAGCCGGCCACCCTTGTCAAGGTCATTGACCGTGACAAAAAATACGCGTTTTGTGTCACAGTCATTGACCTTAACAGGACCGTGATAAGTCCGTGACAAATTTACTTATCACGAACTTGTCACGGTCAATGACCGTGACAATTCTTTAAATAATTATCACGGTCAAGGACCTTGACACGACCGTGACAACTTCTTTAGCAAAAACCCTTTCCCCTTCTTCCCCCCTCCCCCCCGCCGTTCCCTCCTTTTTACAACTCTCTCTCTACGCTGCTCTCTCTCTCTCTCTCTCTCTTCCATTTATATATATGTTTGTGTGTGTATATATATATGTGTGTGTGTGTGTGTGTGTGTGTGTGTGTGTGTGTGTGTGGTGGGTGAGTATGTGGAAAATAGGGGATTGTTATATTAGAGGCAAAAAATTGATGATAATGTATATAATATTAGCCTTGTATGGGTATAAGCTAATTTAGATTAATATTGATGATTATGTATATAAAGATTAACTCATTTTCATTCGAATTAGACAATTCACATGTTAATATGTTGTTGCTAATTTAGATTAATTTGTGTCTAATTTTAATTTCAAAGGAAAGATTACGATATTTTGACTATGGTTAAAGATAAAAAATAATTCGTTGTGATTTTATTTTTAAGTGATTCTAGAATTTTTATTCTTGGAGTTAAAGAAATCAATGCATTCTTTATGTTGAAAGATATTTATTTTTTAATAATGCAGGTTATTTTGAACTTTCCTTCACCATTAAAACATTAAATTGGTAGCATTTTTCTCCTACCAATTTTTTTCATCATGGATGTCGCCAAATTCTTAGTAGATTAGTATTTAACAAACAAAAGCGAAAGAACCATTATTGTTCACTAAATGTTGGCAAAAGTCTTACTGTAAATGGAAACGTTTGTATTATATATAAATTGGCTCTCTCATGTATCAAAACGTTTGACTCTATCAAGTTAAATAGACTTGGTTCGTTATGAGTGAGACATAATCTATAGTTTAGGTCAGATGAACCTTAAGGACTAAAGATTGATATATCATTTCGAGAAGTTTGATATAATATTGTACGTGTGCGTGTGTGTGGTGGGGGTGGGGGTGGGGTGAGGGGTGAGGGGGTGGGGCCAGGGGTGGGGGGGTGTACGTGTACGTGTTCGTGTGTGTGGTGGGGGTGGGGGAGGGGGTGGGGGAAGGGATTGGGGGTGGGGTAGGGGTGTGTGTCTATGTGTACTAATAATTCCATGCTTTACATCTATTCCGTGCTTATTTAATATATATAATAATAATTCCATGATTTACATCTATTCCACGTTAGATGTTTTCAACTAATTTAGACATATTTATGTGTGTATGTGTATATGTGTGTGTATATATGTGTGTGGTGGTGTGTGATGGGGGGAGGGGGGTGCGGGGGTGGGGGGTGTACGTGTACGTGTGCGTGTGTGGTGGGGGTGGGGTAGGGGCGTGTGTCTATGTGTACTAATAACATTTTTTTTTATCTGTACTAATAACATTTTTTTACAGCAAATGTTTCCTTAAGGTATTAAGGCGAAGATGATGATGTTGTTTATGATGATGTCGTCTGGCCTCGGTGGTAGCGGAGGCGACGAGGGCTTCTCGGCCTCTAAGCTCCCCAAATATGGAAAATTTGGGATTACCATCGAGAACAAATCGGAGCTATTAGCGAGATCCCTCGAGCTGCTAAAGACGGTCATCGGCCCGGGGTTTATGAGTTGGAAGGACGATCCATATGAGCTCAAGTTAGCTGTTTGGGAGGCACTACAGGTAATAAATTTATATTTATATGAATATTTCAATTTCAATTTCAATTTCAATTTCAATTTCGATTTCAATTTCAATTTCAATTTCAATTTCATTTTATATTTATATTTATTTGCAACTAACATTGTATTTGTTGGACAGGAAAAATTCAAGTTGGCTCCAAAGCTACGTGATTCCGTCTTGGAGCAGTTGAGGGAGCAACACAAGACGTGGAAGAAAAATATGCGGACACGGTACTTTGGGAAAACACGAGAGTCCATTATCCAATGGCGTGGATCCATCCCGCCCAAGGAGCCGATCTCATTGGCACAATGGCAAAAGTTCATTGACAATGAGATCAAGGATCGACAATTGGCATCTCGCTAATCGGTAAGGGAAAATCGGGCAAAAAAGACGGACGTACACTACTCCGACCGGACGTCTTACGCCGAGGTGGAGCATAGGATGAAGGTAAGATTTAATTTTTCTATAACTACAGAAATATATTATTCTTCATTATTTTACTTTTCGGGGCCGATACTAATTTTACTTTATTTTAATTCAGGGGGTAGGGAGTGGCCCAAGCGGTAAGCCACATAGGCTCGATACTTATGTGGCTCTTCGGACGAAGAAGGGGAAGGACAAGGAGGTGTCCCCGAGCATCGCGACCACGATTGTAAGTAATCCGACAGTTCAATTTTTGTTAATTACGTTATAATTTTTTAGTTTACTTATTTTACTAATCATGTGCTTTTTGTCGTTTCAGGCAAAGCTTAAGGAAGTGCATGAGTCGCAGTCTGATGCCGACAAGGCGTCTTTATCCACAGATGCACTCAGCCAAGTGCTTGGATTTGATCGCAAGGGGAGGACAAGGGGGGTGAGCTCGCGAGTGGCCAAATCTAGGATCATCGGATTGGAGACGAGCGACACCGGGTTGGCTCGAACGGTGGATTCACATGACGCGAAGCTAACCTGTTTGGAGGCGACGGTACAAGATATGTACTCATTCATGAAGCGTACGTTGGGCGGAGACCGTAAGGGGAAAGGGAAGGAGAAGGCGGTGGAGGAGGAGGAGGAGGTGCGGGAGAACGAGGCGCAGGATGACGAGGATGTGGACCTCGCTGCTTCATCACCGACATGTGCGTACTTCGATGATCCACTTCCTTATTTGGCTCCCTTCCCCAGACCGATGTCGACAGTTGGTTAGCCGAGCATGTTCATATTGGACGTATTTGATGTCCAGTGGATAGGGCGGGGGTTGAGGGACCCGAATATCGTCCAGGGTGGAATAGTTCATGGACGTGGGCTTCAAGAGATCGAGTCCAAAGTGCTCGTCACGCATGTGATACTCGGGAAGGAGAACTCCCTATTGTGGTTGCGCGAACAATGCGACACGATGTATATTAGTGGGTGTGTAAATTCATATATCGTGTGGCCTACTCACCTCCTCACATTTATCCCAGATATGTAGTGACATTATTTTTAAGTTGGTACATTTTAATTATATTTGGAGTATATCGTCATGTATATTATTTTTATTTTGACGATACTTTTGCATTATCTTTAGTTTGTTTGGATATATGATGTTTAAACCGGTACAACGTTGCTATAACAGGTAGAAATATACTGCTGAGCGGTGGCAGTGGCCATACTGTCCAGCAGATTTTTTTTCAATTCTGCCCAAAATTGTCACGGTCATTGACCGTGACAAGTCCTTGACAAAGAAACTTATCACGGACTTGTCACGGTCAATGATCGTGATAATTTTTTAAAAAGGGTCAATGCTTTTTCACGGTTAATAACCGTGACAAAACTTGTCGCGGGCCATGACCATAACACGACCGTGACAATTCTAACGAACTTGTCATGGTCATTGACCGTGACACGTCCGTGACAGAAAAAGTTATCTCACCCCGAATTGTCACGATCATTGACCTTGGCAACTCCAACTTTTTAAGGTCAATGACCGTGACAATAGTGAAGATTTGGTGTAGTGAAATTGGTTACCGCGTGGAGAGCTAATACACCAAAAGATAATAAAAGAGATAATGCGCGAATAAGAGGCAATGTTCCCGTTTTTAAAACCGTAATCCGTTGATGAGATCCTATCACTATAAAATTTCTGTCTTTCTACTTGTGTGCGTGACTTTGCGTCCATTATATTTACTCTTCATATCACGCATATCGAGAGAATAACCACATTCCGAGTGATTCGTTTGAGAGAGCATTCCATGAGAAATTGAATCAAAACGAATTTTCGGATAAGTAACATAATGGTCAATCGGTGGAAATTCGTGGTTAAATTTCTGTCTTCGAACACACGCACTATGATTTGAGACTCTTGAGCATGAGTTAATGATGACTATTTTCTGGGAAAGTTTGAATTATACAGTTTTTGCATATTTTGAAAGTTCTTTGAGTCGAATTTTGTGGGTATATTCTCTGCAAACCTCACGAGACACAACTCGTCCTATCAGGGTAACCTAGGGTTTTAAAGGCTTGTTGCATATGCTAAATGCAATCCCTTTCCCGCGAAAAAGGTAGTCTACCCCAATAAAATGATTTTCAAGAGTTGAGCTTTGCTAGGATTCTTTTACATTGCTCGGGACGCGCAAAGTTCTAAGTTACAGGAATTTGATTAGGCATAAATTCTTCCAAATTTATCCCTTTAATTTAGTTACTTTTAGCACCTCGATCAGCGTAATCGATTTGATTTTATCTCATAATCTTGCTACAAACTTATTCTAACGAGTACACTGAGTTTCTGGTATTTCATACTAATTTTGCAGGTATTTAATGTTAATAAAGAAAGAAAGAAACCGGAAGAATCGAGAAAGAAAAGTCAAAAGGGCAAAGTTATAATTTTTACCCGGAATTCGGATGAGGCATCTAAAGAAAAGTTGAAGAACTTTTAATTACAAGGACATAGAAATAAACGGCACCTCAATCGGAGTCCCGGTGTGAAAGTTATGAGCAGTCAAAGTTTGAAGAAAAAGTCAAAGGAAGCCTGGACCGATCCGGGCCGGACCGATCCGCATTGCCAAATTCCAGAGAACCCCGGATCGAAGCTGAAAGAAAATAAACAAATCGATCCGTGTCGGATCGATCCGCCCAAGAAATAAACGAATCGATTCGGATTCCAGCCAGACCGAACCGAAGGAGGATCGGACCGGTCCGACTGTCGAATTTTAATTTTCTAATCTTCCTCTAATGGAGAGTCCTAGTGCAGCTAAAACTCTTGAAGTTTTGTAGGGTATTCAAACCCGAGTTATTATCATTTTTTTAAGCACGGAGAAATTATCTAATTTTCCATTCTTTCTGTAGAAAACCTTGTTTGAAGATGGATTATAATTTTAGTTCCAAGTTTGAAGATTGTTCAGATTTCTGTAATTACAAGTACTTTTAATTGCTGCTTTTAGTGCTTTGGTAAGATTAGTGGTTAATTTTTTCTGTCCAATCTCCTTTCTACATCATTTTACAATTCTTCCTTAGTTTAATCATGGTTTTCTACAATTCAAAAATTATTCTCATTAGTTTTAGCATGTTAGGCTAGATTTCTAAGGTCGGGATACATGAACCCAGCCTGATGTGGTAGTTGCATGTGTATAAAATTAATTCTCTAAATTTAATGATTAGATTATGACCGTATTGCGTAGAAACGCGACAATTGTAGATCTTTGGATCTCGTTTGCTTCAGGGTAACCGGGATGCTTTAGAATCCAATTCGAGGGTAACTATAGCAATACTGATTTACTCGTCCTCTGATTAAGTATGGTGCGGGCTTGAACCTCATATACGTAATGCTTGGGAGTACTAAATTCTGGGTCTAATTAATCATTTGAATTTACGATTAGTTTTATGCCTACAATACACTAGGGTTGGGGGTTTGTATTCCCGTCCTGTTTTCTCCATCATATAGGTTAAAGTTTTAAATCATTCTTCATCAGTATTTTAGGTAATTTAGAATAGTTGCACTCTTTCATAATTTCATAATTGCATCTAGTGTAGTTGTTCCACAAATCAAATCACTTTTTCTTTTTCCTTTAGAGTCAAAGTTAGGATTCCCTTATCTATCCAACGCCATTACAACTCTGTTGTCCTATTTTCCTTTGGATACGATCCCGACTTACCGGGTTTATTACTAACGCGACAGGCTTGCACTTGAGCTTAGAGAGTACGCACTTCTGAGACACATTCTAAGTCGCGTTACTACTACAGAGAGAAAGAGAGAGGCGGGCTCTCATACATAACAAGTTTACATACTTGCTGGTGCAAATCTATTTTAATAAAATATTTTTGAGTTGAATTTTTTTATGTGCTATTTATACATTTCAAGGAATACATATAAAAAAATCAGTTCAATAATATTTTTAAAAAATCGGTCAAACTTTCACAGCTTTTAAAATGCTTTAAAAGCTGTGGAAGTTTCACCGATTTTTTATAAATGGAAAAAACAAAATTTTTGAGATGATTTGTTTATTGGACCATTTATCGTATTAAAAAATTTAACTCAAAAATATTTTTTTTACTATTTAAAAAAAATCGGTATGTAAACTTGGTATGTATAAGAGTGTGTGTGTGTGTGTGTATATATATATATATATATATATATATATATATATATATATATATATATATATATATATGGGAGAGGGGTGTTTGAATAGTGAAACGATCTAACGGGTGTGATTTCTTCTCCTGGTGCGATCTAATGGTCTTACATTGTGCCATGTCAAATGAAGAGGATTATGACTTGGCAAATGAGACAATGCTCTCTTGATCTCCAAACCCACCCCCGACTAGCTCATTCCCTTCCCTCACTCATTTCTTCTCTCTCCCCCTTTCAACACAAACCCTCTAAACACTAACCCTCCCCACCTCCTCCCTCCACCGCCGCCCTACTCCTCGACCGCCGACCTACGTCTCCACTGCCGCACACATTCACACACGCGAACCCTAACCCTAACCCTAACACGAACCTAAAACGACAATCTCCCTCTTTTCTTCATTTCGTCTCTCTCTCTTCTCTGCCCCCTCATTTAGGACCTCCCCCCTCACGCCCAAACCTCACACCTCACACGTCACACCTCACGCTGCCTCTCTCCGGTAACCCTCAAGTAACCACTTACGCTGCCTCCCTTCTTATTTGTGTGTTTAGGATTTTAAGGGGTTAGGGTTTCAATTAGGTTTTGATTTGAGCTTACAATTACACACATTTGAACTGTGGGTTCGATTTGGCTGGGAATCATGGTTTTTGACAACTTTTTTTATGTTTTCTGCAGGTCTAACTATATCCATTTTTTTCAGATCCACATCTGGTAAACCGTCTCTCTCTCGCTCTCTTGCATTGAGATTTTGTGTTTTTTTTTTGTTCAAATTAAAGTTTTATAAACCCTAATCTTTAGTTTGGTTCTTTGATTTGGGTTTTTTGTGTTTTTATCCAGATCTGATGTTGGTATATTTTTCTCTGTTAGTTTATTATGTAGTGTAAACTGAATTTATATTTTTAGATTTTGGCTAAAAATAATTGCTGGATTCATTTTGTGGTTTAATGTCCTTGGTTTATCGTGACTTGGTTGAATTGGTTTATTCTCGATTATCAAGTGCAAACATATAGACTTAAATCATCTTTAAGTGTTCTTTCATATTTATTCGTCTTTTTCATGTGATTTTTGCACTCGCTAGCTCTGTCTCCATAGTTTTTTTCATTCATAATTGGTTCTGCTTTGATTTTATCGCAGGGAACAACTATATGTGGATTCGCTAATTCATGGATGCCGAAAGAAAGTGAAATACCAACACGAAATTCAAAGAATTTGCAACACTTGAAAAAGTAAGCTTTATAAAGAAATTCATCCTATTGCCCCCACATACATGATACTAATACTGGATTTGTTTTGTTTATTTTTGCTCAAACAAAGGATTTGTGATGATGGGCTCAAATTTGAGTTCAGTTTTTGGTTTCAAACATGTATTTTGGAATTTTGTTCTTTTGTGAACATGGGTTGCTGGATTTTTGTTCTAATTTAACTTTTTAGCTATTGTTGTTGAACACAATTAGTTGTTCTTTTGCGAACACGTTTCAAACACTTTTTAGCTATTGTTCTCTGAGTTTAACATTCTTAAATCTGGGACTTTCAAACTATTCATTTTTCTGACCTTATTTTTCAATTTTTAAACTAAGTTGAGCTTTGATTTTTATTATACTATATTAAAAGTTAATGACTGTCTTTTTCCCCCTTATTTGCAGGTTATTATTTGTCTATCTCCATGAGGACAAAGCCGAATATTGAATGTAGTTATCAATTTGTGACAGAACAAATTGCATACTCCATTTTCTCCTTCTCTTTTGTCATTGTCGATGGTAAAACACCCTGTCGTCTCCGAGAACTGCCGACAGTACAGGTATTACTATCTTTACCTCTCTTTTTTCAGCTCCTTTTATGAATCGCACACACTCAAAGACTCTTTTTTTATTTTTTTTTCAGATCTGAGTTATGGATTAGATATATAATATGGATTAGATATATAATATGAGAGGTTTTTTTTTTCAGATCTGAGTTATGGATCAGATCTGAGTTTCAGATCGCACACACGAAACAAACATTTTTCTCTTCTGTTCTTTTTTCCTTTTGATGTTTTTTTCCTTTTGTTTTTTGGCACATCTATTACTGTACCCAGTGTTAAACAAAAGTGTGTTACATGTAACTATCTATATGTATGTTTTATTGCATTTTTGTAAAATCGGAACTATCCGTAGTGCACTTAATTTTAAATCCAGTAATGAGGGTTATTATGATAAGTATCATCGGAGTGTGCTAATTTATAGAGTAAATTTTGCACCCACTTCTTTTAATTGAGCTAATTTTACATTCTTTAATGTTTCAGGTTATTGGAGTTATAATACTCTCCAAATTTTAGGTAATTTCTGAATTTTTCTTTCCGATCAATTCAGGATTTCTGAATTTCTGAATTCTGCTTTCCGATCAATTGTTCTAGCCGAGGACTTCAATGACCACTTATAAGCGATGGAAGAAACATTTCACGCCCCAATCAAGCAGCAAGAGATTCTTTAAGCTGCTTGAAAACATCAATGAATGTGGCTTGGTGATCATTGCGTGCTTTGGGACTAAAATTACTTGATGTTTTATTATCCATTTTGTGTTTCCATTATGACAGCAAGAAAGTTATTTTTTGGCTTAGGCGCCAAGAATGGCGGCAAGATCAAATGAAATTGGCACCGGACCCAAGCTCCCGTGAGTTAATATCGACAATGGATTATACTATTTTTATTTATTTGTCTATTTAATATGTTATCTCTCTCCTCTCTCTCCACGTATACAACCATGGGATTCACTGACTGTTATTTTTTTCTGTCAATTTCTGGGTTTTTAGCATTTGAAAATGCTAATTTGGGTGTTGATTAAAGGTTTAAGATCTTTCCTGCAGCAGAGACGCTCCTGAGAAATGAGGTTCTCGGTGGATACATCTTTGTATGCAACAATGATGCGATGGAAGAGGATTTAAAGCGGCAGCTATTTGGTTTACGATGCAAGAGGATTTAAAGCGGCAGCTATTTGGATCGATGGCAGTTTTTGACATCATAGATACTAGATTAGTTTTCTTATTTTTTTTAGTTTACAAAACATGGTACATACTGATTGTTGGGGACTAATGGTCCAAATTGATTTAATATTTATATGTTCTGAAGATTATATTTTGTCCAAAATTGCAGATGATGCAAGGTTCGTCTACTTTGATGCCAAGGTCATTTTCTGTCAATCGATGTTGTAAACGTATGTGAAGTTGAGCAAATAATTGCAGTGAGTTATTTTGGATGAAGAGGATATATTCTCATTCAAGTCGTCTACTTAAACATGCTTCGAAGCTACTAAAAGTTGGACTTCCTATATCTTTGAGACTGTTTGGATTGCGCATGTCTCACTTCAGTGAAGACAAGGACTGTTATTCCTACTCAAAATTGGGGAACAACCATAATTTTGACCGAAAACCAATTCGGCTACAATGAGAACTTTGGTCAGACATATTACAGTTTCAAGCACACCCGTGGATTAAAGGTATGTCATCGATCTTTGAGTTAACTTGATGTGTCAGACATAAGTATTTGTATCAAATAATGGTGTCTGACTCAGATATCTATGGGTCAAATCTGGTATACTTTGTTTTTGTATTTCTTATGTTGGTTTTCAACTCACAGTTGTCTTTGTCTTTTTGTTTAGAAAATTATGAGTCCAATATTTTTTTTTTGGGTGTGTGTGTGTGAATGACCTGAATAGATATATTCAAGCATGTTGCTTTATGAATATGTGTGGAGAAACATGCTGAAAATGTGGGTGCTCTCTACATGTTTGAATTTTCTACAGGTATTTTTTTTATATATGTATTTTTTTCCTTCTCTAATCTGTTTTCTTATGTTTTTAAGTAAGTGAGGACCATGGTTGTGTTAATCAAGGTGTCAATGTCTCAATTCAATTTTTTCTCTTAGAAATTCTGTGGGTATCTCAATATGGTAGCTTCTTTTGTTGTAACCTGAATAAAGAGTTTTATCTAATAATAGCTTCTTTCTCTTAGAAGACGCACTAGCACCCGCACCAGTCGAAGCAAAGCAAGCAAAGCCAAAAGAATAAAAGCCCACTGAAGCTGTTGCTACTGCTTAATTGATCTGATATGTCTCTACATACATCGGTTGAACTACGTGGGTTTTTATAGTTGGGGTAATATAGACTGGATGGTGGTAATGGTTCTAGCTGATACACGGGGTCCTTGAATAGTCCGTGATGTTTTTCACCTCGCAAAAGAGAATGCTCCTGCAATCATCTTTATAAATGAAGAGATGTTATTGCAACTGGTACAGCTGATACAGAGGTTCAGAGAATTCTTATGAAACTCCTGAATCAGGTATGAAGGATCTAAATATTAAGTTTGCATATTACACTCTATAAAATCAACTGGCTTGAAGGTTCATAAAATTGGAATTCTGATGAATGTAAGATCTCACTATTTAATGTTTAGGGTGTTATATTTATTTTTTTGAGTTGTGTTAGTTGATTGATTTATTGTGGACCAAACTATGTGGATTCTATGTTAGTTTATTGAATGATAAATGTTATAGATATTATATGAATTTCATGAAACTTAGTTTTTAATTTTGAAAATTTTAACTAAATTTTTAATTAACTAGTTAGCAGTGGGTATTACTCAGCTGTGGCAGGTGCAATTATTGTTAGCTGACCTCCTTAAGTGAGGCCATAGAAGGTTTTTATTTTGTCATACATTCGGTCAACTTCAAAGTGAGGAGACACAATTTGTTAGAGCTGAGAAGAATGTAAAAGAGTTAAACCTTTCTATTGATTTAATGAAGATAGAGAGAAAAAAATTGCTTGAAAGAACTGCTCTTGCTGAAATGGATATGAAACACTTCCTTTTCACGTTTTAAATAGTTGTTGCTCTAGGTGTTTAGTCATTACCACCACCCTTATGTATTAAAGAAAACTTTTTTCTTTTTGGTATAATTTTTTTTTCTTTTGGTGTACATTGGTATACTCATGCGTGTGAGTATTTTATTATGTATATTACCACCACCCTTATGCTAGGACATTGAATTCTTCCCATGATTTTAATGGTGAGAAATCAGTTGTATTGAGTTTTTTTCACTAATGTAAGACAGGTGTGATGCTTTTTGTTCATTGCGTATGTTACTGATTGTATATTTACTTACGTGATTGTTTCTTTGTTTGAGAAACTGATAAATTATGTTTATTGTATGTCAAATCGTACAGAAAACCGAGAGGGAGACTGTGATAATGGCGAGAGGTGGGAAGAAGAATGGGAAGACAGTAGTAGTAGCACCTAATCCATAAGCTAATGAGTTTCCAAAAATATGCTCTCTGATGCTCCCGCAAAGGCCTGCTCAGTTTCTCTCACCTCATCCAAGATGGTGGTCAAACACCACGGCACATACAGTTTGAGAAAGTCCCACAGAAAGAATAAATTCATATTCTCCTTTCCCGGCCTTCTAGGTCCCATATCCGAATTTGGGATTTTTTTTTATTGTTGGATTTGTTGTTACCCCTTAAATAGGGTGGATAGTCTAATAAACAAAGGAGATTATGCCCAATTTTTTTTTTAAAAACGACACTTTGCTTTTTTGAGAAATTTGATTGATGAATATTGTATATTTCATTTTTATGTGGATTTATTTGATGAATCTAGACAATATGAATGCTATTGGACTATTTGTTGTTTGTTTTAAAATTACACTTCGAAATTTTTGCGTTTCGCTATTACGTACTTTGAAAAATTGTCGTCGTTTTGCGATTATGTACTTTGAAAAATTTCGTCGTGCCTTCAGGCACGGGCATACCCTAGTATATATATATATATATATATAGAGAGAGAGAGAGAGAGAGAGATAGATAGATAGATAGCCAGGCTACAGTACATCATGCTTTATACATCACCCGTGCATCACACCTAATTCTAGGCCCTAAATTTTTTTAAAATTTTTTTATATTTTTTCCTTGAAATTAACCTTCCAATCAACCCATATGCAAAAAATTAGGTCAAAATATATTTTGTAGCTATTTTTAAAAAATTCACAAAAAACTGTTAAAAATACCTTATTTATATGGGTATGCGATAGCAGTTTTTTGTGGATTTTTTAAAAAATAGCTACAAAATGTATTTTGACATAATTTTTTGCACATGGGTTGATTGGAAGGTTAATTTAAAGGGAAAACTATAAATTTTAAAAAAAGTTTTCTAGGGCCTAGAATTAGGTGTGATGTATGGTGTGATGTATAGTGCATGATGTAGGTGAGCATCTCTCTCTCTCTCTCTCTCTCTCTCTCTCTCTATATATATATATATATATATATATATATATATATAAATATAATTTTTCAACCAAACTTGTTTGAGATGATCCTTGTGGTGAGGATATCAAATACGAAAAATTTCAACAAAAAATTCGATCGAAAAGGGATTGAATATAAATTTTATATTAGCATTTTCGATCGTTTGATGATCACGTGGCCGACTTTGGAGTAAATTTTTTTGATGAAATAACTAGTTTATGATAAAAAAAAAGTTTTATAAAAAAATTGATCTTCTTTTTTATCCTTCCTTTTGGTCTATTTTAGAGCGCGACTCTCTCTCTCTCAAAATATTTTTTTTTTATTTTAAAAAAAATCGATCAAAATATAGTAGTTTTTAAGCATCTTAAAAACTCTCATATTTTGACATTCTTTTTTTAATAGCAAAAAAAATAATTTTGAGTTGATTTTTCATAAGGCTCATTGAAAAGTTTATATACCACAAAAAAATATCAACTCAATTTTTTTTTAATATTTAAAAAAATGATCTGCATGGGTGGACCTTATAAGTGATATGTATGAGAGTATGCCTCTCTCTCTCTCTCTCTCTCTCTCTCTCTCTATATATATATATATATATATATATATATATATACACTCCCAATAGGAGAAAGATAATCTTAAAAAATTAATAAATTAAAATTTAAAATGCACATATTATTTACTCAAAAATCATCATGATCCTCTCACCATTTCCGAATTGAATTTTCTTATGAATTTTTGTAGACGATCGCCTTAATATGAAGATCATCTCCAAAACTTTAGTTGAATGTTCATTTCACCATTTACAAAACTTGTTATATTTTAGAGATGGATGTTCAAGTCCACTGAAGAGGTGTTATGTGTATGTATGAGTATATACATACTTACGTATATACATATATGCGCGCGCGCACACACAAACATAATTGTAAATTGGATGCTTGAGTTGAAGTAGAAGTAATTATTGAACCCTAACATGCAAATAACCATAACATTGCACCATAGTTTTAAGGTTATTTATCATGACAAATGTGGCAATGGTGTCAAATAAAGAAATTTCTCACTATTTTGTGTGTTCAATTGTTCTTATTTGTTATGGTGGATTTTGCATGAGTATTCATCTGCACATGCAAATTTGTTATCATTTTTCCTATTTTTGTGAGCAAATTTGATTTGTGCAAAATTTGCTTTGTTATATACCTGTAGATGCAATTATTATGCAGCACAAATAAATATGAAAGATGTGACAATCAAGAAAAAACAAATACAAAACCAATCACACAACAACGAAGATACGTGGTTCAGCAAAGAAGTGCCTACGTCCACAGTGGTTCAGTCAGTGTTATTTCTCTATATTCTGAAGAGTAAGTACAGAGAATACAACTTGTCCTTTGCCCCGGACTTGGGGTTTAATTTATACATGTATGTGTTGGAGTGGTGGGGGTGATAGGTTCCTCTTTATTAGCCATCTCCCTTTCATGGGATCGTGTACCCCCACAACTTCTCTTCATGGCATCGTGGAGTAAATGGATGAATACCAGAGGTGATGGGCCTGGGTTTTGGGCCGCTGAGGATGGGCTACTCGTCCAGGCCTTATGGTGATAAAATCGGGGTACCCACAATTGCCCCTGAATTTGTTGGGCCGTTCTTTATGGGTCCGATGAATTTAAATGATCAGCAATGATGGTTGATTTCTTTGAAAACTGTGAAGTTGCTTTGGCGGCACCCGCTTCGCTATCTGTGCGTTATGATTAGTTTTGAAGGCTTGTTGGAATAAGACACATTTTTTCTTCGTCGTTCCAGCTCTTCCAGCAATCTTCTATCTTCTGAGAACTCTTGAGTTTTGTACCTTCTATTTTCGGTCTCCACTCTCGTCGCTTCTTCGCCTTTTGATCTGATCTTCTGTCCTGTAAGTCTTTCGTGCCCTTTTTCTTGAGTTTATATTTTTTCTTGTATTTTTCCAATGGCGAAGATTGGAAATAGGTCGGTAACTGAGTTTAGAAAATTCTACGGTATTCCTGAGTGGGTAGAGATTGAGTGTTGTGCCTCGCCGCCTAGGAACGTTAGGGACATAGAGGATGCACATTGGATTCACGTCCTGTTGCTCTCCCAGGGGGGTCTCACCTTTCCCCCTAATGGTTTGTTTCTGCACTTTTTTAGTTATTTTGGTATTGTGCCTGCACAATGTTCACCCAATGTATGGAAAATAGTGAACGGTGTGCACAGGATAAATCAATTGTACGGCACAAGGTTAGGGCTTGCCGAGGTCTGCTTTTGTTATTCTTTTTCTCGTACGAGTTCAGGTATTCTGTACCTTAAGGCTAGGAGCCCTGATAGGGTTTTGGTAGTAAATTTACCTGATTCCCATAAGGACTACTGGCAAGAAGGGTTTCTCGTTAGGAACTGGCAGTACTCCCCTCAATTTGAAGGGTCGAGGTCTGAGAGGTTCACTATTCCCTTTTATGGGGAAGAATATATAGGTAGATGTTGTATTATTGTTTCAACCTTTGAGGACTTTGTGATTTCTCTAACTTCTCCTTGCTTTCTCTTTTTCAGCGAAGATAAAGAATTTGGAGCCAGATCTCAGCGAGGTTCGTATCTCGGAACTGGTGAAAGCTTGGAACATCAGGGAACCTTTGGGTGACGGAGAGCATCCTAGGTCTGCTGCTTTTCTGCTTGAATACAAGAACACAGGCTCCAGCTTCATAGCCTGACCTGTGGAAAGTGTTCCGGACTTTGACTCTTTCGAAGAGATTTCTGCTGAACCCATCCAATTGGACGAGGAGGAGAGCAGCTCGGAGAGCGAGCCTGCAGGTGTTGTGAGTAACTTGGGTGGAGGCAATGCTGATAGTAGCAGTTCATCGAGTACTACCAGCAGTCCAGGTGAAGAAATGCCTCCCAGGAAGAATCTAATCCGGGATGATGATGATGATGATGATGTGCTTCTTGCACAGAGGTCCAAAAAATCGAAGACTGTCTCCGGGGCCATAGCTACTGGTTCTCGGCCTTTCTCTCAAGAGCAAGAGAAGAAGAAGAGAGAGGAGGAGCAGGCGAGGGAGAGGGAGAAGAAAAAGGAGGAGGAGAGGAAGAAGGTGGAAGAGAGAAAGAGGAGGGAGAAAGAGAAGGAGGAGGAGAGGAGGAAGATGGAACTAAGGACCAAGACCGGTCAAGCCTTGGTCCCAGTATCTACTTTGCCTGAGGGGGCTTCGGTGGCCACCTCTCCTCAACTCGCCCCTGCGCTGCTTGAGAGGGCAGTCCTCCCTGCAGATCGCGAGAGGGCGTCAGGGTCTGATCAACTGGCCTTGCAAGCTAGCCAGAGGCTTGCCTTGGTAAGGTTTCTTTTCTACTTCTCAACTTCTTCTAATCTGTTTTGATGGTTTCTTCTTTCTGATCTGTTTTGATGGTTTCTTCTTTCTGATCTTTCCCTTATTTTCTGTAGTTTGTGACTGACTTCGCTGTGCTCTATCGCTCTCGCGACGAGCTGTTGAGAAGGAACAGCGAGCTGGAGCAGCAGAATTCTACTCTGGTGGCCAGGGGTTCTCAGCTGGAGGCCGATCTGAAGGCTGCTGATGCGGCTCGAGCTTCTTCTGCCTTGGCCCTTGCTAATTCTGCTCGCGAGAGAGATAATGCTGTCAGGGAGCTCGGCGAGCTGAGGAAGTCGTATGAACAGGTCTGCTCTAGCAAGCTGGACTTTGTGGAGAAGAACAGGGTTCTTGCCGAGCAGCTGGAAGCGGAGAAGGCCCAAGCAGCCACTGTTAAAGAAGATTCATACAATTCTGGCTGGGCTGCTACGTATGAAGACGCCGAGGTTCAGATAGGCTATATTAGCCGTCTGAACTTCAAGAAGGGGTGGAACAAGGCCCTTGTGGCTGCAGGGGTGGATGTTGCATCCCCACTTTTTGACGAACATGATCCAGGGCCCAAGCCAGTTGTGGATGAGGAGCCAGCCCCAACTGCTGAAGGGGTCAATCCTGCTTCTCAGGCGACTCTTGCTGATGCTTCCTTGGTCGAGGGGGCAGTGCACACCTCTGCAGAGGGTAACGCCCCTGCTGATGCTGATAAGGACAAGGGTCCGTCCACCGAGGTTGCTAAGTGATAGGTATTTCTTTGTAATTTTTTCCTTTTTTTGTTCTGATGTAACCTCGCTCATTATCAATAAAAAGGCTTCGTTTTTGTTTATGCTGATTTCTTTTTGTTCTCTTCCTTTCTTTGTAGTTGGTTGATGTGGATGATTATATTCCTGTTACCTCCCAATTGGGTAGGACTCTGGGTCCTAATGCAAGCCCTGCAGTTTGCCAGGATTTTGCTAGGCTCTGTAGGTTTGGTAAATCAAGGAACCAGAAGTATAAGGATCAGTCCGAGCTGTTGGCTAAATTGAAGGACAGGTTCCAGGAAATGGGAGAGATCGGAGCTTCAGTGCAAGAAGAAGTCAGCGAGCTGAGAGTAAAGTTACTGGAGGCTACCGAGATCAATCAGGTCGTGGAGTTTCTTCAACGGGAGAATGACGACCTGAGGCGGGAGGTCTTGAATCTTAAGGAGCATTCGTCGAGCACCGCTTTGGCATCCTGCAAGGTTCTTCCTCGTCGCGAGCTGCTCGGCCACCCCTCCAGCGAGCTGGCAGGAGTACGCGGGGTAGGAGTAGGGAAGCTGAGGAGCAGCGTGAGAGGGAGATGGAGGAGCTGCGCGGCGATGTTCAGCGAGCTTACGTAACTGCTGCTGGGCTTCAGAGGGACATCACCCGACTGCGGCATTTATTTAAGAAGGGCCCTCGCCAAGTGTGGACTGATGGCTATGATCAGGGCTGGCTAGATGCTCCCACAAGATTATCAGAGTTCGAGGAGCTTTCCTTCATCAGGGGGTGGTTGAGTGCTCTCAAAGAGCTGCAGGTGCCGAGAAATTCGATATTGTGGTATCGGCATGAGATGTCTCCCTCTACTCTGATGCCCAATCCATTTAGGCGAGATGACCGATGGATTCCTATCGATGCTATTCCTCGGCGGCTACTGGAGTTGGACACAAATGAAGTTGTTGAGGAATTCGATCCTGCCCCTAATGACGGGAGGAGAGCTAAGGTTGCTGATTACCTTGCTCGGAGGCTTCCCCCTTCTTGATATTTTGTTTTTTAATAATTGTAAATGCTTTGGGCGAGTCTTTGCCGACTAAACATGTACCATTATTGTTTGTAAATATAAAAGATTAATGGAAAGTTTGAGTTTTGGGCGTTTTTGCCGACTAAACGTGTTTATCCAATCTCTGTTATATTTTTGCAGCTTCACAATCTTTATCTTGTCATGTGAGTGTCCGCCCAGTCCAGTATTAAGAATACCATCGTGCTCTCTCTTTACCTTTTAGGTCGTGTCGTCACACTCCCTTAGGTCTAAGAGGGGCAATTGGCGAGGACACACCTGTTTTTGGATGTCTTCATCCGGTCAGGATTTTATTTAACCAAAGTAGGTTTGATGCCTAAGAATACTCTGTAGGGCTTCATATATTGCCATGGGCAATGCTAAGAGGTCTGTCGTGCTTCGTGACGATGACCTGAGGAGGGGTGTTCCCCTGCTATGTCAACTATTATACCTGTGATTTGAAAAGGATGTGCAATAAGATATAATTGTTATACTTTTAGAGAGTAATCAACTGAGAGATTTTTATTGGTGAGTAGAGAAATAAACTGTCTTTTCCCAAAATGAGTACAATAAAAGATCTAACAATAGAACTCCTAAAAGTAGAATTTCTTGAGATTAGCTGCGTTCCATGCTCGTGGTATCTCTCTGCCCTCCATCGTTTTCAAATGATAGGCACCTTGCAGGTCGTCTCTAATTATTTCATAAGGTCCTTCCCAGTTTGGTCCCAGCTTACCATCTGATGGCTTCATTGTGTTGCCCAGGACCTTTCTTAGGACATAGTCTCCAATTTTGAACTTCCTCGGATTGACCTTTTTGCTGTAGTGCTTCGCGAGCTGTTGCTGATAACTCGCTAGTTTTACTAGGGCAAGTTCCCTGCGCTCGTCGGCCAAGTCGAGTTCAGCGAGCAAAGCCTGATCGTTCTGATTCTGCTCGACAAGGTCGGATCTCATTGTAGGCAATCCTGCTTCTAATGGGATGACCGCTTCCATACCATATGCTAGTGAGAATGGCGTCTGACCTGTGGCTCGTCTGGGAGTCGTTCTGTATGCCCATAGGACATGTGGTAGCTCGGTAGTCCACGCGCCTTTTGCTCATTCTAACCGCTTTTTTAATCCAGCGATCACTGTTTTGTTGGAAGCCTCAGCTTATCCGTTGCTCTGAGGATAAGCTACCGAGCTGAAGTGGTGCCTGATTCCGTGTTGGTCGCAGAAGTCCTGAAAGGGGCCACTTTCGAACTGTGTCCCATTGTCAGTGATGATGGTTCTGGGGATCCCGAATCGAGTGATTATATTTTTCCATATGAATTTCATCATGTCAGCATCTCGGATGTTCGCCAGAGGTTCTGCCTCGATCCACTTGGTAAAGTAATCGGTGGCGACCAACAGGTATTTGCGATTGCCGGCAGCGGTGGGTAGAGGTCCCACGATGTCCATTCCCCACTGGGCAAAAGGCCAGGGGCTGGTCAGGGATTTCAATTCGCTAGCAGGCTGATGGACCATGGGGGCGTGAAGCTGGCATTTTAGGCATCTGCGGACATATACTGCGGAGTCCCTTTGCATATACGGCCACCAGTAACCTTCCTTCATTGCTCGGAAGGCTAGAGATCTTCCTCCGACGTGACTTCCGTAGATTCCTTCGTGAAGCTCGTGAAGCACTGTCTCGACCTCGCCTGGGTGGACGCATCTAAGGTAGGGGCCGGAGAAAGATCTTTTATACAAGTCGCCTCCCGTGGATAAGTGAAAGCGAGCAGCTTTGACTCTTATCTGGTGGGCTGTCCTTTTATCATCTGGGAGCGTTCCGTTCTTCAAATAGCCTCTTAAGGGATCCATCCAGCTAGGGGCTGGTTCCAATTGGAGTATTTGTTTCGCTTTTGTTAGCTCGCGGTGAATGCTCGGGTAGCTAAGGAAATCGATAGGGATTATCCTTTTAAGGCTGGAATCAACTGCCGAGCTCAGGGCTGCCAAAGCGTCAGCGTGGCTGTTCTGCCCCCTGGGAAACTCCTGGATGTTGATTTCTTCAAAGTTTGTCATCAAGTTTCTTACCAACGAGAGGTAGGCTGACATCCTCTCGTCCTTCGCGTTGTAGTCTCCACTTATCTGATTGGAAACTAGTTGCGAGTCTCCGAATACCTGTAAATGCTTTGCTCCTAGAGTTTGCGCTCTTTGGAGACCTGCAATTAAGGCTTCGTATTCTGCTTCGTTGTTGGAGGCTGCAAATCCCAGCCTAATTCCTTGCTCGAGGACTGCATTTTCTGGAGTGATGAGAACAATTCCTACTCCTGCCCCCTTTGAGTTGGAGGCTCCATCAACGAATAGCTTCCAGCTTCCCCCTGTAGCCTGGCTGTTTTGTTCTGTTGGTTTAGGCTGGTCGAGAGGTTCTTCGCCCATGAATTCAGCTATGAAGTCAGCGAGGACTTGACCCTTGATAGCTGTCCTTGGTTGAAATTGGATGTCAAACCGGCCGAGCTCGACTGACCACTTAGACAGCCTGCCTGACAAATCCGCCTTCCTTAGGACAGCCTTGAGGGGGTGTGATGTAAGGACGATGATCGTGTGAGCTTCGAAGTAATGCTTTAGTTTCCTCGATGACATTACTAGGGCGAATGCGAGCTTTTCCAATGGCAGGTATCTCTGCTCGGCGTCTAGTAAGGTTTTGCTCGCGTAATAGACTGGATGTTGGATCCCTGTGACTTCACACATTAGCGCTGAGCTGATAGTATGGCTGGATACAGAGAGGTAAAGGTACAAAGGGTCCATTTGCTGTGGCATGACGAGCAGTGGTGGGGAGCTTAGGTAGGATTTGAGCTCGCCTAATGCTTGCGAGCAATCTGGGGGCCATTCTACCGTTTTGCTGCCTTTTAAGAGTTGGAAGAAGGGCTTGCATCTCTCGGAGGATTTAGAAATGAAACGATTCAGAGCAGCGAGCATTCTAGTGAGCTTCTGTACATCGCGGATTGTGCGAGGAGGTTGCACCCGTTTAATTGCCTCGATCTGGTCCGAATTTGCTTATATGCCACGCTTGCTGACCAAATACCCAAGGAACTTTCCTGACTGGAAACCGAAGGAACACTTGCTCGCGTTGAGTTTCATCCGATATTTCCTGAGGATTTCGAAGGTACTTGCCAGGTCAGAAAGGTGGTTTTCTTTCTCCTTGCTTTTGACGAGCATGTCCTCGATGTAGACCTCCATCGTGTTTCCCATCTGATTTTTGAACATTTTAGTAACCAGCCGCTGATAGGTTGCCCCTGCATTTTTTAGCCCGAAAGGCATGACCTTGTAACAGTATAAACCAACCGTCGTGATAAACGCCGTTTTATCCTGATCTGGGGCATATAAGGGAATCTGGTGATAGCCCGAGTATGCGTCCAGGAAACTCATTCGCCCGTGAGCTGCAGTGGCGTCTACTAGTTGGTCTATTTTTGGAAGAGGGAAACTATCCTTGGGGCAGGCTTTGTTGAGGTCAGTGAAGTCTATGCAAACTCTCCACTTACCATTGCTTTTTGGAACTACCACTGGGTTGGATAACCATTTGGGGAACTGCACTTCCCATATGGATCCTGCATCCAGCAGTTTTTCGACTTCCTGTTCTATTGCTTTGGCTTTCTCGGGAGCAGTTCGTCGTGCCTTTTGTGCTATCGGTTTGAATGTGAGATTGACGTGCAACTGATGGCAGACCATATTGGGATCGATCCCTGGCAGCTCGTAGGGTTCCCAGGCGAAAACATCTATGTTGCTTCTGAGTAAGGTTAACAAATCCTTTTGCTCTTCGTTAGTGAGTGACGTCCCGATCAGGAAGACTCTGCTGTTGTCGCCTTCCCTAGAAATGACTTCTACCAGGTCTTCTACAACCCGTTCGGAGGGGAGGAGCCTGGTCTCTTCCACTCCGGGCCTTCCATATTTTAATTGCTATTTGGAAGGGATTGCATCTTCCTCCACTTTCTCGCTGGTTCGAACGTCTTTTTTCTCTGGCTTCGGTCGGATAGCCGCTATGAAGCACTTTCTCACCATCGCCTGGTCGCCATGTATCTCCATCACTCCCCGCTCGGTGATATATTTGAGTTTCTGGTGGTAGGTCGAGGAGACTGCCTTCATTGAATGGAGCCATCCCCTGCCGAGGATGGCTTGATACGGTGAGTCGATGTCGACCACCAAGAATTCGATCATTTTTGAAACACTCCCAGCGAGCACTGGTAGTACTATCTTGCCCAAAGGCATGGTCATTTTTCCAGCGAAGCCGACTAGAGGGATAGTGGTTCCCTTAAGGTCGGCGATGTCCAACTTCAATTTCCTGAACAGGTCGATGTACATTACTTCGGATGAGCTTCCTTGATCGACGAGCAGTCTGTCGATATCAAAGTTGGCTATCCTGAGTGTAATGACTAAGGCATCGTGATGTGGGGTCCTCACTCCCACAAGATCTTCATCCGTGAAGACAATATGCTTGTTGTAGTTGATGTCCTCTGCTCGGCGGCGTTTTCCTGCCTGTGATTTCGCTGGATCAATTTGAAAAGCTTGCATTACTACTGTCAGCTTCTTTACCTCCATCCGAGCTGAGTTGCCCTGGATTTGCTTAACATCGGATACTCCATGGATTACTGTGAATTCGTGTCCGGTGTCGTCTTCTAATACGTTATCGGGTTTTGCCTCCTTGTGGACAGTCACTCTCTCTACCTTCCTTTCCACAAAGTTATTCAAATGTCCGGATTGGGCCAACTCCTCGAGGTGGGACTTAAGAGCCTTGCAGTGCTCGGTCTTATAACCCCCCTCTTTGTGGAAGGTGCATCTCAGCGCATTGTTTCTTTTCGATGGGTCTCCTCCCATTTTCTGGGGCCATTTGACGAACGGCTCATCCTTGATCTTAGCGAGAATTTTGTAAATTGGTTCTTTGAAGACGGTGTTGACTGCCTGGAACGACTTTGCAACGTCAGGGCCCCCTCCGTTTTTGGGGCCATTCTTGCTCCCATTCTTTCCTCCTTTTTTCTGGTTATCAACTTTCTCACTTCCCTTCGTGGCGAGCTTGGCTCGACCGTTTTCACCTACGTTAAGGCGGGTGACATCTTCCACCTTTGCGTATTTCTCAATCCGGGCCATCAGGTCATCAATGGTGGTTGCTTCTTTCTTTGTCAAGGACTTGTAGAGGAGGGAAGAGCTAGGTAGCCCAATTTTGAATGAAGCCACTGCCACCTCTTCTGCGCAGTCTTCGACTTCGTTGAATAACTCCCAGTACCTTTTCGCGTAGTCTCGAAGTGTCTCCTGAGGAGTTTTCTTCATCGTCAATAGAGCATCCATCCTTTTGGGATGGGAGCTGCTGGTGATGAACCTGGCCGTAAAGAGCTCGGCCAGGAATTTGAAATTTCTGATGGATCGGTGAGGGAGTTTCTCGAACCATTTCTGGGCCACGTCATGAAGGCTCGAGGGGAAAATACGGCACATCAACGCATCTCGGTGATTCCAGAGGGTCATAGCCTGCCGGTACTGCCTGACATGATCAATGGGATCAGTCTTCCCGTCATAAATCTTGAACCTCGGAATAGCAAACTTTTTGGGAGCTTCTTCTTCTTCAATTTCCCTTGTGAAGGGCGATTTCATCTGGGTCTTGAGGGCTCTCCTGGCGAGTTCTCTGGTTGACCTGGTGTCGCGGTGAGCTGGATGTTGGTCCATTTCTCTGCGAACCAGGTTCCGTATGTTGTCGTCGCTGCGAGCAGGGCTCTGATAGCGGCGAGCTTTTCTCAGTTGCTCGCGGAGGTCGTCGTCTGAGTCGCCACCTTCGAACCCTTGATGTTGCCGCCTAGGGCTCCTTCCTCGGCTGCGAGATTTGCTCGCCTGAGGGCTAGGAGTGCGATAGGGGCGTTTCCTGGTATCAGGACGTAGTTCTTTTTCCAGTTTTTCCAGTCTTCTTTTCAGGCGAGCATTCTCAGCCTCATACCTGCGAGAAGACTCCCTCTGCTCGTGGAGCCTTGCTTCGTATGCATCGATCAATCTGGATATCTGAGTGGACCTTGCTGGTCCTTGACTTTCTTCTGAGGCTGGCCTTTCTAAGCGAGCCCCTTGATCGAAACGTCGGACTTCAGACCTAATCCTGCGAGGAGCGGGTGGCTCCTGAATGTCTCCTGCTTGAGGAGCGTTGCTGCTGTGACCAGACATCTTAGATTTTTTTCTTCGGTGTGGGCTCTTCTCAAGGAAAGATAAACGCTTCCCACAGACGGCGCCAATTGTAGATGCAATTATTATGCAGCACAAATAAATATGAAAGAGGTGACAACCAAGAAAAAACAAATACAAAACCAATCACACAACAACGAAGATACGTGGTTCAGCAAAGAAGTGCCTACGTCCACGGTGGTTCAGTCAGTGTTATTTCTCTATATTCTGAAGAGTAAGTACAGAGAATACAACTTGTCCTTTGCCCCGGACTTGGGGTTTAATTTATACATGTATGTGTTGGAGTGGTGGGGGTGATAGGTTCCTCTTTATTAGCCATCTCCCTTTCATGGGATCGTGTACCCCCACAACTTCTCTTCATGGCATCGTGGAGTAAATGGATGAATACCAGAGGTGATGGGCCTGGGTTTTGGGCCGCTGAGGATGGGCTACTCGTCCAGGCCTTATGGTGATAAAATCGGGGTACCCATTATATACCAAAAAGCAGATTTTGCCCACAAAATTTTCCATCATATTTACAATTTTCTTTTTTTATTAAACAAAAAAAATTCCCCACAAAATTTTTCATCGTTTTCATAACCCACTGCTGAACTTATTTTGTGCTGTCAAAACTCCAATGTTATGTGTTGCTAAATGTTTTATTTTGACCACAATTAAAATACAAAATGATATTAAATCATGTTTAAAAAAAATTGAAGGACTAAAATGAATATATTTCTATGTTTTTTTATTTAAGTCAATATTATATTATGGCTAGGGATGGTAAAAGGGCGGATACGGATCCGATACCATGTTTTCCATATCCGTATCCACTATTTGGATGCGTTATCCCTATCCGTATTCGTGTCCGCCCGATAGTGAAAACAACTATCCATATTCATATCCGCTCGGATACATCAGATTCGGATAATATCCATATCCGTTTGCATTGTTTATCCCATCCTACTAAATACTAACTAAAATTCATATTAAATCAAGATCAGACGATCAAAGTTCAAGGGAATTTTTCTATAACTAAAAAACAATATAAACTCTTAATCTTAAAGGAATGTTTGAAATCAAATACTAACCTTGAATGCTAATATTCATGATTCACGAGTTCTCTTTTCCTCTTATAATATTGAATAGTCCATCGCTCCTCAAAACGTACATTCCCTGTAATAAAAATACAAGATAATTAAATAAATAATGTTATTCAAGTAAATAACATTTATTATTAGTGGTTGAATAATTGGATAAGCAGTGTAAAAATGAACCAAGTAGTATAAGAATGAACCAGCAGCATAAACGATATTACACAGAAAAAAGAACACAAAAATGGAGCAGTATAAAAATGAACCAACATCATAAAAATGGAGCAGCACGATGGCTCTGTTTTGGAAATGAATATACACAGTTTATAAAAAAAAAAGGAATGGCTTAGAAAAATGAACAACTAGCATAAAAATGAAGTATGAACCAACCATACAAACGATCTTACATTGGAAAATGAACATAAAAATGAAGCAGCATAAAAATGAACCAACAACAATAAACGAACATGCTTAGGTTTTTTTTTCCTAAGCTTACATAAAAAAATGAGTTTTGAACCAAAAAAAAAATGATCTTACACAGAAAAATGGAGGGCCGGAGCAAGGATCAGATTTGACTTTAGATCGGGGAGCGAAGCCAGAGCGGAGCAGAGCAAGATTCTTATGCTCAAATCAGCTTAATTTTTTTAGAGGAGATAAGGGAGGAGAGTGAGAGAGAGTTGTTGGCACTGAAAGAAATGAAAATGAGGGGGATGGAGGATACGCACGCTCAAATCAGCTTAGTTTTTTTTCTTTTTGAATTCATTCCCTATCTTTTTGTGTTGGTAAAAAAAATAAATTAATAGTATTCTTTCAAATGAGTAAAAATTGATAACATTTTTATATTATATTATTATGGGTAAAAATGTTATATATTATTAATATTATTATTATTATATATAATTAGTTTTAATAATAAATTATTATTTAATAGAATACGGGTACGGATATCCTCAAATATGGATATTTCCCCTCAGATACGAATTATTCGTATCGAATACACATACTATTCGTATTCATATTTATTTTTTCGACTATTTTTACACTATTCCTATTCTTATTCATTTTATCAATAAATATTCATTAAATTTGAACTCGAATATAGTACGAATTTAAATTCTTAAATATCCATTTTCAAACCTAATTATGATTCTCTCTTTTGCCAAAGCGGCTATTGCCGCAGTTAATTGTACAGCATCAATAAAGGACTGAACATTGTTTTGATGAAAGTTAATATTATTTTATTGATAAAGTTTGTACCACAACGACTTTAAATTAATATACTTACTTTCAAAGCCTTTTGCTTTCATGGAAAATATAAGGTTTTTAAATGAACAATAAAGCTGTGTCTACACCTGAACATTATAGTGTCGTCTTTTTCCGTTATAATTTAATTTAATATTCAGTTTGTCTCCTAAATAGTTATAGTTATGCCTATAAAAATGACAACTAGCTGGAATTTTTTAATGCTTTTATATCCTTCTAAAATTTAGCTGGGATTCACTCTCAAAAGGTGCAATATTATTTTGAGTTTATACAATCTTGATAATATATCTCATGAGTTTGAGACCTATAGGCTATAGCATAAACTAACAAAGCCTATCATGTAAGAGCAATTAGTATCAATTAATCAAAGTGTTTAACATTGCTGTCATTTAGTTATGAACCACTTCACTTTTCAAACATTTCAATCATTGATTTTTCATTAAACTAAAAACTAGTGTATGCATGATTTAAATGATTTGAAGTGAGCACTTTAGCTCAATGGACTCAATAAAGGGTTCTCAACTAGTTAGTTGTTTGTTTATGGTTTGTTTGTTGTTTTCCTACTTTTTGGCTAAGTTCTAGCTGCTTAGCACACAACAAATGCGGAATGAGTGTGTGCAATCCAGGCATCGGCAGCTTTGGATTGGATGAACAAATTTTGGTCAAGTAGACCCTATGGTGTGATTTCAAGTAGGGTATCTCTCTATCTCTCCAATAAAATTCCATCTAAAATTTAGTTTTTTTGTTCTTTTCTATTTTGACTTGCCCCCCAAAATTATTCCCACTTTGGACAATTTTTCCATCGCATTTTTTGTTAATGAGAATTAACGCATAATTTAATCGGTTTCGATCCGTTAATCTAGGGGTGACCATAGGTCCGAGACCCGTCAAGCCCGCCCAGTTCACATAATAAAAAAATAGGGCTTGAGTAAGGTGAATAGGCCAGCAAAGCGGGTTGACAAAATTTGATAGGCCCGATTTTTGTTTGGATGGACTTGGGCATGAATTCTTAGGCCCGATGAGGCTCGACCCTAGTCCCGAGAATTATATATATGATATTAATATAAATATGTGTGTTTGTGTATATTAATTTATTATTAAAGTGTAAGACTACAAAGTTATATATAAATATATGAAGTGGGTAACTTTTATAAATATAAAAACATATACTAAGTATTTTTATGTAGAGTGAGGAACTTTATATATAGACTATGTAATATATAAAGTTTAAAACATGTTTTTAATTAAAAAATAGGTCTTTGATTAAGAAAAAATAGATTTTTTTTTATTTAAAAAAAATAGTAGCCGGGTTTGGCCAACGGGCCTAGATAAAGAGCTTTCAAATCTGAGCGGGCTTGGGATTACATAATAAGGCCCGATTCAGGCCCAAGCGGGCTTGGGATAACTCATAATTATATAAGCCCGGCCCGAGCCCGAGCCCGAGCCTGATCGCGCCTACCCAGTCCCAGCGCATGGCCACCCTTACGTTAATCAAAATCAGCGTTTGCTCAATGAACAACTTATTGAAAATTTTAAGTACTTCATATTTCTCCCTCCCTCGTAAACTAATGGATAAGCCAATGTAAAAAAAAAAAAACTCCGAGTAAATTCAAGAAAATATTTATTTATTCAAAATCCCAACAAATTGTATGGGTATATGTAAAAATTAAAAAAAAAAAGAAGGAAAACTGAGGCAAATAATTCAAAGTAAAAAATGTGCATGATTTTCAAGAAAAATATTTCAAAAATTTAATCTATACAACTAGATTTGTTTTTTTGGGAGGTGGGGTGGGGGGAAGATGGGGAAGGGAAGGTGAATATATAATCTTTAATCTTTAAAAATATGTCGCAAGTTTAAAATAATCTACTCCCCCCCAGCCTATTGAAGTAGGAGTCCGGGAGGGTGATTTTCCAACTGATTCAAACCCCATGCAGACCAATAAATCCATCAGCATGATATATTAAACCCCAACTCCTAGATTCAGAACACACCACCATTATTATGTTCAAACCTCTTATTTGAGTTTTAAGTCAACACCCCCACCCATTACCTATGTATACGCATATTCGAACAATTTCCCCCCTTTGATTTTTATTTCAAACCCTAGTTTTGTCAAATTGTATACATTCTTACACACATGAAACTGTTTTGTGAATCTAAAGATTATGGACAAGGCTATTTATGACATTTTGATGATAATAATGCAATGTTTCATCCCCTACTGATATGGAATTGGAGTGACAAGAATTCTAGAGTTTGTCATAAAGAGATGGGAAAAGTGATTAAGAATAGAAAATAAATGAAAAGCCAAAGGGCAAAGTCCACGTCAATGGATCAAAGAAGAAATGACTCAAAATAATGGAAAGCTTTAAGACAAAATATCAACTATCATGTTTATCAAGTCAAGAGTAATGACAGGAATAGCACTAAAGTGGTCTAGAGCCGCGAAATGGAATAAAGACAAAGGCAAATGATCAATCCAAGAGGCTTAATTCTAGGCCGACTCACGAATCCGATTCAATTTGTGAACGTATTATGTCTGCATAGGTTCGTTTTGGGGTCCACGTGACTTGTACTGTTGATCTTTCAAAAAAATGAACTAATTTAGATACGACACTTTAGTGAGTCGTATAAATTGAATCAAATTCGTGAGTCGACATAGAATTACTCATTCAAGAGTCGTGACAAAAATAAAGCCAAATGAAAAAGAAAAGTATGAAGTGATCATGTGATGACTTCAAAATAAGAACAAATGCAAGGCTAGAATACCAACTATGAAGTGCTAAAGTTAATAATCCTTGTGAAGGTGAATAGAGACAAAGGAAAAGATTAATTATGAAGTGCTCAAAGACTTTTTAGGTCAATCCTTGTGATGGAAATTGTCATTAATTCATAGAGAAGACTCTCAAAGAATCACAAGCAACTCATATATTAATTTTATTGAAAGAAGACTTGAGGTCTATCCAATGAAACATAAAAAAAGCAAGAAGACAATCCCCAATAAGTTCAATTCAAGAAGAAGGAATAGATGAAGATCTTGCAGTAAGATGGCTTCAGTTCATTAAGCCCATCTCATTTCAAGTTTAGTTCAAAGAAAATGAGGAATATGAGATTTAGGTACAATGTTAAGTTTTTTTTTTTAAATGCATATTGAATTGATGAATTGGATTCATGAATTCATAATTTCATGAAAGTATCATTTCACTAAAGAAATTATATTTTCATGGTCACTATATCAAAACTCTTATTTCAACAATAAAAGTAATTTATCATAAATTTTGAGAAATTTATAAAGCATAAAAAATCCATTGAAAATGCTAAAAAAATTCAGAATATAAATGCCAGTGTGGTTAATCCCTTAAAACTGGATTTTATGTCTCTAATTTGGTGTACGTAATTATCTGTTCCAAATTTCAAAAGGGTTATTCACCGAGTGTGTAAGTTAGGGATACGAATAAAAGTTTGTTGTCTAATTCATTTAAAATCCAGTTGCGTGTAATGGTTAGTTTTGGGGAAAAGACCATTAAATGCTAACTTTTTTAATTATATCCAACTAAGCTTTGACAAATACATCTAGACTGTTCAAAAAAGAAATGTTTAAATATCTTCATTGATTATTATCATACACGTGTTCAAAGATATTTGACGGCACTAACGTTTAAAACAGACCATATCTCAACAAAGAGTCCCTCTAATGTGTAGAATAATGGGGCAAATAGTGATAAAAACAATAAGAGATTATATATATAAAGGAAGGGTCACTTACATCATACACTATATATTATATTATATATTACATTTAATTCTAGGAACTAGAATTTTTTTTTCAAATTTTATATATTTTTTTTCTTGAAATTAACTTTCCAATCAACACATATGTAAAAAATTAGGTCAAAATACATTTTTTACCTATTTTTAAAAAATTCACAAAAAACTGCTGGCGCAGACCCTTATAAATAAGGTATTTTTAACAATTTTTTGTGAATTTTTTAAAATTAGTTACAAAATATATTTTGATCTAATTTTTTGCATATGGATTGATTAGACGGGTAATTTCAAGGAAAAAATATAAAATTTGTAAAAAATAGTTTTTTAGAGCCTGTAATTAAGCGTGATGCATGGATGATGTATAGAGCATGATGTAGGTGAGCCTTCTTCTATATATATATATTAGCAGGGTCGGTCCTGAGATTTGTAATACTCTACGCGATACTCAATTTAAGGCCCTTCTAAAAACAATATTATACAAAAGTATTAAATACCTAAAAACTCATTGAAAAATTATTTTTATAGCATTTCGACTTGCAAAAAATTGTTTTTTTCTTTTTTGATATCCGAATGCTTGTTTTTTGGTAACATTTCTAAAAATTATAATTTTATAAATAAAAATCAAACACACAATTAACAACGAATCTAATAGATAATTTTAATCTAGAAATATCTCAATTGATTGAACATAAAAAATATGAAAAAATGTCACCTGGTTTGAGCCTTTTACACCCTCTCCAATTTCATCGACTTGATTAATGTAGAAAGAAACAACCTGATAAAAAAAATTAATTACATAAAAAACAGATTAGTAAGACATTGATGAATTTAAAAAAATAGATTATTAAAAAAATACAGTAATAAAAAAGATTAGCATATGTATAAAAAAAATAATAAATTAAAAAAGTATCTTATGCTCATCTTTACCTTAGCGTTTTGGTGCAAAAGAAGACAAGTTGCAAATGCAACATAAACACCTTTTACTGCAAAAGAAAGCTTGTACCGTTGTTGCACAGAGAGAGATGGGGACGTAAGGAGAGAGGAGAGAATGAGAAACTTGGCCGGCGTGCAAAAGAAAGAGAGAGAGGGAACCAAAAAGATTTTGTGGGTAGTTGAAAAAATGACTCCTAAAAAAGTGGTAATCTTAAATGAGTTGAGTGAGGTTTTTTTGGGAAGTTGTATCATTCTTTTTTTAAGGGGGTTTTAGAAAAAAGTCCTCATAATGTTTAAAGTGTATAAAAATAGGACACTCCATATAATTTTATAAATTTACTCCTAGTACTAAAAACACTAAGAAAAATGGTGTCGCTGGCGCGGACCAAAAAAATAAAGGCAATTGTACCACACGGACAAGATTTATAAATGCTATTGTACCACAGGGACGAGATTTATAAAATTGAAAAGCATTGTCCTAAAAATTCAAATATAGGAAGGAACATGACATTTACCTTAATTCTCTATTTTTTTAAATAGTTGAAAAAATGGGTGCCTAAAAAACTAAACTCATTTAAAACAAAAATTTAATAAACATAAAATATTTTTGGGCGCCTAAAATATACATATATTGGTACTTATTATAAAATGCGCCCTGTGCCACTGCCCATCTGGCACGTGACTAGGGCCGGCCCTGCATACTAGCGGATGCCCGTGTCGAGGACACGACGTTGCCTCCACCCCTTGCCCAGCACCCCTCCCCCTATTTTTATTATAAAAAAAAAATTAAATAACACTAACTTTTAGCATGACTGAGAGGTGGAAATTGTCCCAATTAAAATATTAATTTCCTTTTTAATGTAAACACAATAGAGATGATGCGGAAGCGTTGTAAAGCAGGTGATGGTTCAACTTCTAAAAAATTACAACAAGTTTTAATTTCTCAAAACAAATTAAAACATAATTCAAGTCCTAGAATATGCCTAAGTCATAATTAACAATTATCCAAAGTTAGGCGAAACCAATTTTAGCAAATGACTTGAATAAACCAATTTTACCCAATATTTAATTTAAGTCCCAAATTAAATTAGTGTGATAATTAAACCAAATTTTTCTTGAATTAAACCTAAAGCATGCGTTCTAAATTTTGTGCAAGATAAAAATAAACAATGTCACACTACACCGCGATGTACGAGGAAAAACCCACTAACGGGAAAAAACCTCGGGACGGCCCTAGCCTCAAATCCACTAAAAACGGTATTACAAAATACAAGACAAAAGACTTACTTCCTAAACTCGAACCCTCTCAAGCCGTGATGCTCCTTCTTGTATAAACCTCCAGTTAGCGGATAATCAACGGAGCTCCACCGTGGTCTCGGAATTCACCGATGGGACTTTATATGGTCATCGTCACCCAACCATGGAGCCTTTCTCCTTGTGGGTAGAATCTCAACAAAAGTCTTCTTTGTGATGGGGTGTAGAAGCAAACCCGAAACGTCTCTTGAATTCGGTAGAGAAAAAACCGGTGCCAAAAACTCCAAGCAATTGATATAAATATAGAAACTTGGATAAACAATTATTGGGTGTAAACTAGAGTGTGTATGAATTTTTCATTGAAAATTAACACTCAAAACTTGAACATTTTCCTAAACTAATTTTGCTCTCAAACTCTCTTTTGGAGATAAACAAATGTTGGAAAAGTTGTCTTGGAAAATGTGTTTCCCGCACATAATAATGTATGAAAAAAGTTGGTTAAAAACCAAGTGGAGTAGTGGGGAAAAACTGCAAAAAACTGCCAAATAACTGTTCCCGCTGGAATCTCGTTCGAACGAACGTGATTCTCGTTCGAACGAGACTTCTAACGAGTGACCAGCCTGGGCTCGTTAGAAGTTCGTTAGATACCTCGTTAGAACGAACATTCGTTTGAACGACATATCGAACGACATATCGAACGACTGACCAGTTAGGGTCGTTGGCAAAACTCGTTCGAACGAACCTGGTTCGAACGAAAAAACTCGTTCGAACGACATTTCTAACGAACGACCAGAAAGTTGTAAAATTCGATTTTTGGCCCAGAAACTTTTATTTACTTATATTAAAGTTCTATTTGATTAACACCCAATACAAATTGTTCCAAGCTCCTATATAAATATAATTACATTCATACCTTGGGATCATGGAACCTTAGTTGATGACGTAGAAACGAGGCACGCAAACCGGCATTTTGATGAAGCTTTAAATTCTTTGCCGCTACGTCTTCAACATACACTTCATAGGCTTGAGAATATTACAATAAATAATATCCTATGAATAAATGTTTTTGTCCGGAATTGAGCCAAAAATATATATGGACTCAATTTGGAAATTTGTGTCCTTACAAATCTCCCCCTTTGGCTATTCCGGGACAAAAACCAAACAAAAATCCTAAAGGGCCGTCAAGCTCTACTAGACTCAAAACATAACCCGCCCAAACTTGACTCAAACGCTTTGCCATAGAAAGATGCCGCTTTAGAATAATTCCTGCACACTTAAGCAAACTCATCAAATGCATAGGGAATATCAAAATATTAAGTGCAATTAATTAATTACTCCTCCTAAATTAATTCTCCCTTTAAACACAGGACCTACTTAGAAAGACGTCTCCCCCTAAGATAAATCTCCCCTAAACGAAGATACGATACCATTTCTCCCCCTATCATCATTCTCCCCCTTTTTGTTTGGGAATAGGCAAAGGATAAAGAACTAATAAACAACATGTGAAAGCTTAAAGTGATAAGACATGAAAGCATATGGGCAATTAAAGCAAGGCAAAGATATATCATATATATATATATACTTTAAATATACCAATAAGTACATGCATATATAGATAGATATAAACACACACATGACACAAAATATAATAAGTTTGCACACTCGTATGGCAAAAATGTGTCATATGGAAACGGAAGTGTAGGGGTGTGTACTAGTAACAATTAAATTTAGACACAAACACTTAATAAACGTTCACGGAGTTCTCATTAGATTGCAAACTTCATCACATTGAAATATAACCTCATGTGACAATATAGATTGAACTCAATGAACAAACATACACAATGCATACAAGCCTAGCATGATGATGATTCTACAAACCAAATAGAGTCGTGACATTAAAGACAACTAGGGTAAACGGACATTGTGCAAACCGTTTATATACCATCCAATTCTCCCTCAATGAGCATATATATTCTTTTATTATTGAATGAATATATCAAACAAACATAGGCCTTGGCAATTTATTTCTTTTTAATGCCAAATATTCTGTTTTTAGGCCTTTGGATCACGTATTTCTTTTAGATCCAATCAACGGTGGCTTACTATCGCAAAGGATTTAATTCATCCTTTCGGATCCCTTCGCCGTGCATATATTAATTTATCATGTTTTCATTTTTCGCACAAATCTCACATGCAACGGATTTTGACATGCACTAGTCCTCCTAGGTTATAGATATGTAGACGACTAGATTGATAGGAGAACACCTCAAAAAGCTCAAATATAACATGTGATATTAAGATTTCAAAAGAGCTCGTGCATGTGTGAATAGAGGCATATAGAAATAGAATCCATTTAAACAATACAAAATCCAACTACTCCATATAAAACATGGTAAAGAACATTTTAAGGATTGAAAATCTAAACCAAAAGTTCTAGCCACATGGGAGCGTAAATGATGGGATTCAAACACAAGTATATGCCACATAAAGTGTGTCAAACAAAAATACACACCAAACAAAATCTTTTTGAGTTTTTAACATTTTTAATCAAAAATAAATATTTACTCAAAAAGACAAACAAAAATCATTTGTATTTTTCATTAAGCTTAAATGAAATAAATAAAACACAAATGATAAACAAAAATCTTTTTATATTTTTTCAATTAATTCAAACACAAAATATAATACAAAAAGATAAACAAGTCATGATTTCTAGCATGTGATATGAAATAAGGTTATGACTAGAAAATGACTAAACAAGCATACATTTAGCATATGAATATAGCATGAAGAACAAACGCTAAAGTATGCAAACGCTAACACATTCATCCTTTAGATTTAGCAAGGGAGGAAGGATGTGAAAGTAAATGAGAATCAACAACCCTATTTTGTAAGGCAACCAAGTCGGATTTCCTAACCCAAATTAATGAAGAATTACTATCTTGGGGTGTAGAAACATTAGCTATCGTGGTTACTTTACTATGGGATTTTCTAGGAATTCGTTTAAGATCTAAACAAAATTTCCTAAGATGACCTTTTCGACCACAATGTGTACAAGTAAGAACATGTCGAAAAGATTTACTTAAGGAGTGATCTTTAAAAGTATTCTTAGTTGATTCTCCTAAAACATTGGTTTGGGCATTATGAGTAAATTCATTACAAGGATTGAAGCCTAAACCACAAGTGTCATTTTTAATTTGGACCGTTCCTAACATTTTATCTAGTTTTTCCGAACGACATTCCAAATCAAATTTGACAATACTAGAATCTTTTAATTTATTTTCCAACTCAACAATGTTAAATTCTAGTAAAACATTTCGCTCTTCAAAAGCAAGAAGCTCCTTTTTCAAGGATTCCATTAAACTCCTAAGGCTATTTCTTTCGCCTTCTACATAATCAAGCTTCTCTTGAAGAGTCCTCACATGTGTCCTAAGGTCTTCTATTAAGGCACTATCATCAACGACCTTGACACTCTTTCTTAAACAAGCTTCTAACTTCAAATTAGTTCTTTTCAAATTAATATATTCTTTATATAATTCATGAAAAGCATTTTGAAGTTCACTCACATCAACCTCTTCTTTATTTTCACTCTCACTTTCTTCTTCACTCTCACTATCATTAAAAACAAGGGAATCATGAACGATGACCTTGGAAGTGGCATGTGCAATCGTGTCATCAATCAATGAGTTCTCATTATCACTCACATGACTAGCCATAAAAGCCACAAAATTTTTCTTAGTGGGAGAATCGGGCTTTTCTTCCTTATCACTATCACTAAGGGTAGCATTATATGAAATAGGTCGCTTACCATCTTTCCTAAGTTTAGTGGGGCACTCATAAGCCCTATGGCCATAACCTTCACCACCAAAACACTTATTAGACTCGTCCCTATCTAAATGTTCATTACTAGGTTTAGGGATTTTCTCGGCTTTAGAAATCTTCTCGCTTTTATCATGTTTAGAAGTATCAAATTTCTTAAAATCATTTTTAACTTTATCTTTGTTAAATTTAAGAAATTTTCTAAATTTACGAGCAAACAAAGCCATGTCTTCCGAGTCACTATCACTATCGCTCTCTACTACTTGTTTGACCTCTTTTCGGGCTTTTAAAGCAACACCCTTTTCAATTTTCTTTTCAGTTTTAGAGGGAAACATATCCAGTTCATAGGTTTGTAAATCACCTACAAGCTCTTCTAATTTCGTAGAGGCTAAAGTGGGTAAAGAATTTAAAACGGTCACTTTAGGAATAAATGTATCGGGTAGGGACCTTAAAATTTTCTTTACAATACGGTCGTCAGGTATTTTCTCTCCCAAGTTAAAGGATGAATTAACAATATCAGAAAGTCTAGCATAAAATTTATCAAAAGTTTCTTTTTCATCCATTTTGGTAGTTTCAAATTGAGTGGTGAGGTTTTGGAGTTTTGAAGCTTTAACGACACTAGTTCCTTCATGAGTTAATTGTAAAATATCCCAAGCTTCTTTAGCAGTTTCACACGTCATAATACGTCGGAGTTCATCCGGTGCGACAGCGCTAAACAAGGCATTTAAACCACGGGAATTAAAATTAGCAAGTTTAAACTCATTTTCAGTCCATCTATCGATGGGTTTGGGAACACGTTCATTTTCAATTAGATGAGTTGGTGGGGAGTACCCGGTAACAACAGACATCCAAACACGTTCATCGATAGATTTAAGTGCCGATTTCATTTGCGCTTTCCAATACGCGTAGTTAGAACCATCAAGAATAGGAAATTTTGAAAACGGGGAAAACTCCATACTTGGCCAAAAAATTAAAGGATCTTAACGAAATAATTTATCGTTTTTCGCTCTGATACCAATTTGAGAGGTGGAAATTGTCCCAATTAAAATATTAATTTCCTTTTTAATGTAAACACAATAGAGATGATGCGGAAGCGTTGTAAAGCAGGTGATGGTTCAACTTCTAAAAAATTACAACAAGTTTTAATTTCTCAAAACAAATTAAAACATAATTCAAGTCCTAGAATATGCCTAAGTCATAATTAACAATTATCCAAAGTTAGGCGAAACCAATTTTAGCAAATGACTTGAATAAACCAATTTTACCCAATATTTAATTTAAGTCCCAAATTAAATTAGTGTGATAATTAAACCAAATTTTATCTAGAATTAAACCTAAAGCATGCGTTCTAAATTTTGTGCAAGATAAAAATAAACAATGTCACACTACACCGCGATGTACAAGGAAAAACCCATTAACGGGAAAAAACCTCGGGACGGCCCTAGCCTCAAATCCACTAAAAACGGTATTACAAAATACAAGACAAAAGACTTACTTCCTAAACTCGAACCCTCTCAAGCCGTGATGCTCCTTCTTGTATCAACCTCCAGTTAGCGGATAACCAACGGAGCTCCACCGTGGTCTCGGAATTCACCGATGGGACTTTATATGGTCACCGTCACCCAAGCATGGAGCCTTTCTCCTTGTGGGTAGAATCTCAACAAAAGTCTTCTTTGTGATGGGGTGTAGAAGCAAACCCGAAACGTCTCTTGAATTCGGTAGAGAAAAAACCGGTGCCAAAAACTCCAAGCAATTGATATAAATATAGAAACTTGGATAAACAATTATTGGGTGTAAACTAGAGTGTGTATGAATTTTTCATTGAAAATTAACACTCAAAACTTGAACATTTTCCTAAACTAATTTTTCTCTCAAACTCTCTTTTGGAGATAAACAAATGTTGGAAAAGTTGTCTTGGAAAATGTGTTTCCCGCACATAATAATGTATGAAAAAAGTTGGTTGAAAACCAAGTGGAGGAGTGGGGAAAAACTGCAAAAAACTGCCAAATAACTGTTCCCGCTGGAATCTCGTTCGAACGAACGTGATTCTCGTTCGAATGAGACTTCTAACGAGTGACCAGCCTGGGCTCGTTAGAAGTTCGTTAGATACCTCGTTAGAACGAACATTCGTTCGAACGACATATCGAACGACTGACCAGTTAGGGTCGTTGGCAAAACTCGTTCGAACGAACCTGGTTCGAATGACAAAACTGGTTCGAACGAAACTGGTTCGAACGACAAAACTCGTTCGAACGAAATCTGGTTCGAACGAAAAAACTCGTTCAAACGACATTTCTATCGAACGACCAGAAAGTTGTAAAATTCGATTTTTGGCCCAGAAACTTTTATTTACTTATATTAAAGTTCTATTTGATTCTTTCTGAAAATAAAATGCAGTTTTTATTACACCTAACACCCAATACAAATTGTTCCAAGCTCCTATATAAATATAATTACATTCATACCTTGGGAGCATGGAACCTTAGTTGATGACGTAGAAACGAGGCACGCAAACCGGCATTTTGATGAAGCTTTAAATTCTTTGCCGCTACGTCTTCAACATACACTGCATAGGCTTGAGAATATTACAATAAATACTATCCTATGAATAAATATTTTTGTCCGGAATTGAGCCAAAACTATATATGGACTCAATTTGGAAATTTGTGTCCTTACAATGACATTTCATGCGTGATCATGAAATACAAAAATATCATATATATATATTATATATATACTAGTGGATACCCGTGCCGAGGGCACGACACTGCCTCCACCCCCTAGAAAGTGCCCCCCCCCCTTTAGAAAAAAAAACTTAAAAAAAAAACTTAAATAAATAAATAAATAAACTTTTAGTATAACATTTCATGCATGGGCATGAAATGCAAAAATATCATATATATATTTTTCTTATCATGCATGAAATGTAATGCTAGAAGTTTTTTTTTAAGTTTTTTTTTAAAAAGGTGTTTTTGTTTTTTGTTTTTTTAAAAGGAGGGGGGGGGGGCACTGGCAGGGGGTGAAGGAAGCGTTGTGCCCTCGGCACGGACATTCACTAGTATATATATATATATAGTGATTTAATTCCTCGTGTGAGGGGACTATAAAGAGTGTGGAAGACGTTTCAAGATGTACATATCTTATGAGGATAGATACTTCAAACATGAAACTTCTTAATCTAAGATTAAGGTGGTTTAAGGATGGGAAAGGTTTTTGAGAGAGTATGCGCTTGCATTCAAATGATAAAATTATATATTAAACACCTTTTAACTCAAACAAACCCTAAACATGCAACTAGGTGTGATTTAATAAAGAAGTAGATCATGAAGATTAATCAAACACACACAATTGAGGAAAAATCCCCCAAAGGGGCAAAACCATTTATTTTCATTATAATATTGTAACTGTACAATTTCAGATTACAATGAAAATACAAGTGACTAAGAATTACCCTCAGGTGTCGGATTCTGTAGTCGGCGACTGGAGTTATCCCTTTCCAGTAGGGCTGCAATGAAGAAGAAGAACGGTCTTCTCCACAATGGTATGAACAGCAAAAGTGCGTTCCTGGGTTGCAAAGTGATTCACAAGAGTTTGGAAATTTGTGTGAATAAAAAACCTAGAGTCTTGGTACTCAATAGGTGAAGACTTAGAGTTTTTTGTACTCTGAAAATCGTGTATGGAAGTCTCTTAAAACCACTTCCCGTAGTGGGTTTATAAAGGAAACGTTTAGCCTAGAAAATCTGACCACGATTTGCTGAAGATTATCCCAGGTGGACCGGTCCAGGTCTGAGGCGGATCGGTCCGAGGGGGGGCGGATCGGTTCGTTTTTTATTTAGCATTTTCGGTTCTCTATCGATCCGAGGTATACTGGCTTTCAACAAGCGGACCGGTCCGGTTCTGAGGCGGACCGGTTCGCAGACGGATCGGATCTTTTTCCAGGGCGGACCGGTCCGGGTTTGTCAGACTTTGATTCCTCTTCTTCTTTTGATATTCGGATCCGTTGTTGACTGTAACTGTGTAACGACATATGACATATCCAATAAATGATGGAAAAATTGTCCTTACAAATCTCCCCCATGTCTATGCCGGTACAAACATAAAAACATCCGAATTATCAAGTATAAAATTGCCTACGCAAATCTACCCTTCCATGAACCCAAAACTGAAAAGGTACAATTGAATAAGACTTCATCGTTTGTTCTTCAATTCTTCAGGAATCTTCAACGCTTTTCTCATCAGGGTATGCAATCCAATGTTAATCCATGTAGTACCTACACACATGAGAAAACACAAAATACCAAGTGACGTATCGAGTTTGAAATGAGATAAAGAGATATGCCAATATGCTAATTGGTGATAAACAACTCAACACTACAAAACTCATTCCCCCTTAATGTGATAATTCTTTTATTTGAGAGAGTATTAGCTTGCATTCAAATGAGAAAATTATATATTAAACACCTTTTAACTCAAACAAACCCTAAACATGCAACTAGGTGTGATTTAATCAAGAAGTAGATCATGAAGATTAATCAAACACACACAATTGAGGAAAAATCCCCCTAAGGGGCAAAACCATTTATTTTCATTATAATATAGTAACTGTACAATTTCAGATTATAATGAAAATAAAAATGACTAAGAATTACCCTCAGGTGTCGGATTCTGTAGTCGGTGGCTGGAGTTATCCCTTTCTAGTAGGGATGCAATGAAGAAGAAGAACGGTCTTCTCCACAATGGTACGAACAGCAAAAGTGCGTTCCTGGGTTGCAAAGTGATTCACAAGTGTTTGGAAATTTGTGTGAATCAAAAACCTAGAGTCTTGGTACTCAATAGGTGAATACTTAGAGTTTTTTGTACTCTGAAAATTGTGTATGGAAGTCTCTTAAAACCACTTCCCGTAGTGGGTTTATAAAGGAAACGTTTAGCCTAGAAAATCTGACCACGATCTGCTGAAGATTATCCCAGGCGGACCGGTCCGGGTCTGAGGCGGATCGGTCCGAGGGGGGCGGATCGGTTCAATTTTTATTTGGCATTTTCGGTTCTCTATCGATCCGGGGTATACTAGCTTTCAACAAGAGGACCGGTCCGGGTCTGAGGCGGACCAGTTCGCAGGTGGATTGGTTTTTTTTCTAGGGCGGACGAGCCGGGTTTGTCAAACTTTGATTCCTCTTCTTCTTTTGATATTCGGATCCGTTGTTGACTGTATGATTCTTGAATTTCTTCAACTGTGTAACGGCATATGACATATCCAATAAATGATGGACAAATTGTCCTTACAAATCTCCCCCTATGTCTATGCCGGTACAAACATAAAAACATCCGAATTATCAAGTATAAAATTGTCTATACAAATCTACCCTTCCATGAACCCAAAACTGAAAAGGTACAATTGAATAAGACTTCATCGTTTGTTCTTCAACTCTTCAGGAATCTTCAACGCTTTTCTCATCAGGGTGTGCAATCCAATTTTAATCCATGTAGTACCTACACACATGAGAAAAAGCAAAATACCAAGTGACGTATCGAGTTTGAAATGAGATAAACAGATATGCCAATATGCTAATTGGTGATAAACAACTCAACACTACAAAACTCACTCCCCCTTAAGGTGATAATTCTTTCTCCCCCTTTTTATGATGTCCCCAAAGAGACAAATGAGAGAAATAATGCAAACAAGCAATGACGGGGTGTCACAAGTAAATACACAACTATTTTTTGAATTTTTCAAATTTTTTTTTTAAAACAAAATCACACCATGAATGAACACAAAGCAACCAAGTCGATGACATCGTTAATGAATGGGTGTGAACATAATTCGATAGGAAGATCAATGCATACAAACATGACATATGTGCACGATGAATATTGGATATTCCCAGCGAATGAACTCAAATGCTTCCTTTGATGTAAAAGAATGACAATATAAGATATTGACTCAATCAAATCAACAAATCAAAGCTCAAAGTGATTTCCACACGAATAACGTCCAAATTTTTTTATGCTTTTTCAGGACTTTCAAGTAAGTGCAAACCCGTTTATATTCTCCAACCGAACTCCCTCAGAGATAATTTTGAATAGAGGCTTTCTAAATTCTCAAACTTTGGAGAATTGATGGTGAAACCTAAGTGGCCCATATTTGGCATGAATTGCTTGTTATTGCCTTTAAATTTTTCGGGCTCTTTTAACCTCTTTAGACCTCCGATATTAAAATCCCTCCTTTTTTAGGTCCTTTTTAATGGTGGCTTTTGCACAAAGGATAGATGATTACCTTTCGCAGCCCCTCCCCATTATACAAAAACACACAGTATCACCAAAACGGTTTTTACATGCATTCCGATCTTGTCAAGTTTTATCGCATATTGAAAGTTGTATAGACAGAATTGAGATGGAAACACTCAAGTCAATATGAGATAGACAAGTGCAATAATCAAATATAGCCGTGCATGTGTGCAATAAAGGATATAGGAGCCAAACATGTAGGAAGATATCACTAATTACATCTCAAAGACTCCAAACAATGTAAATCACATGGATGAAATGATGTAGCCTCTCAAATATCTATCAAACAGTTACATGGATATATGGAATGAAGTTATGACTTGGCTATCTTAAATGCTCATCCATAAAAGGAACAGAAATAGAAATCTTTTAGGATTTTTCAAAAATTTTATCAAAATAAAATCTTTTTGTGCTTTTCTTAAAATTTTTCTTAAAGGAAAATCTTTTTGTATTTTTCAAAAGAAATATAAAAAGAAAAAAGAATAAATAAATAGCTATACAACTAAGCAATGGTACATATAAAACAAACTAGAAATAGGAAGCATATGATATGAACATGAAGAAGCATCCTATTCTAGACATAGACCAACCCCTCAATCAACTGTGCAAATTCCCAAAGACTTTCTAAGACTCTCAAATCTAAGGATATCTAAAGGTTTCGTGAAAATGTCGGCTAACTGACGGTCGATGGGAACGAAACTCAGGGATACGACTTTCTCCTCAACTAGCTGTCGTATAAAATGCTCACGTATCCTGATGTGCTTGGTGCGCGAATGCTGGACTGGATTGCGGGATATGTGTATCGTGCTCGTGTTGTCACAGGAAATGGTCATGGTGTCCTGTGAAATCCCATAATCCTCCAGCATTTGCTTCATCCATAAGAGTTGCGTGCAATAACTCCCGGCGATTATGTACTCAGCCTCCGCAGTGGACAAAGAGATGAAATTTTGCTTCTTGCTCAGCCAGGAGACAAGAGCAGAACCAAAATAGAAACACCCACCAGAAGTGCTCCTATAACCATCTACATCCCCGTCCCAATCGTCATCTGAATAGGCAGACAAACGGTCATCGGTATCAAAGGAATACTAAATACCGTATGAGAGAGTCCCACTTACGTATTTAATAATACGTTTTAGAGAAAGTAAATTTGACTCTTTTGGGGACGCCTGATATCGCGCACAGACTCCAACGCTAAAGGCTATATCGGGACAACTGGCAGTCAAGTAGAGAAGACTACCTATCATACTCCGATACAAGATTTTCTCTACGTCCTTGCCGGAAGTGTCCTTACTAAGCTTGGTAGTGGTACTCATAGGTGTACGTGCATGCTTAGCGGAGTCTAAACCAAATTTCTTCACTAGGTCTCTAGCATACTTGGATTGGGAGATGAACATCCCATCCTCTAGCTGACGAACCTGGAGACCAAGGAAGAAAGTAAGCTCACCAACCATGCTCGTCTCAAACTCACTTTACATCTCCTCTTCAAAGTGATGAGCATGTTGAGAGCATGTGGATCCAAAGACTATGTCGTCCACGTAGACCTGGGCAACCAAAATAGCACCGTCATCTCTCCTAACGAACAACATCATATCTACTCCCCCTCTCTTGAAGCCACGAGCTAAGAGATAGGAAGTAAGCCTCTCGTACCAAGCACATGGTGCTTGTTTCAAACCATACAAGGCTTTCCTCAGATAGTAGATGTGCTCTGGGTGCTGTGGGTCTTCAAACCCTTTTGGTTGTTCCACGTAAACCTCCTCCTGTAGAATGCCATTCAGAAAGGCACTCTTGACATCTATTTGATATAACTTGAAGCGCAGATGACATGCGATGGCGAGCAGAAGACGGACGGACTCAAGCCTCGCAACAGGAGCAAATGTCTCCCCAAAGTCTACACCATATGTCTGTGTGTAGCCTTGAGCGACCAACCTAGCCTTATTTCTGATTATGGTACCATTTTCATCCATTTTATTCTTAAAAATCCACCGGGTACCTATCACATTAGTCTCACTAGGTCGGGGGACTAGTTCCCAGACATTATTCTTTTTAAACTGAAGCAAATCTTCCTACATAGCAGATATCCAATGTTCATCCTTGAGAGCTTCTTTATGATTTTTGGGCTCGACGTTGGACCTGTAGCAAAAGTGGCTAACGACGTTCTCTAGTTGAGCACGAGTCTTGACCCCAAGAGTGGGATCACCAACAATGGCAGAAGGGTCATGACTCTTGCGAACCCAAGCAGGTGTGTCCCCTAGCACAGGAGTAGGGTCCACAGAGTGTGAGAGAGGGACAAGTAAATCACTGTCAGAAAAGTCCTCATCCTCACACTGAAGGTTAGGATCAATAACCGTCAGAGGTTCGCCATCTTGCACGGTGACATTTATTGATTCCATAACCTTAGAGCTCTTCAGGTTAAAAACCCGATATGCTCTACTAGTCGATGAATATCCTAGGAATATTCCCTCGTCGCTCTGGTAGTCAAACTTTCCTAATTGCTCTCTATCCCGTAGGATGTAGCATTTACTCCCAAAGACACGAAAATATGCAAGGTTGGGATTCTTATTGGTCCATAACTCATAAGGTGTCTGAAGTGTGTGTGGACGTAGATAAACCCTATTCACCATGTGGCATGCAGTAGATACTGCCTCTGCCCAAAATCTCCTAGAGAACTTTACGACCTAGAAGCATAGATCTAACCATCTCTTGGATCGTTCTATTCTTTCTCTCAACAATCCATTTTGCTGAGGAGTTCTCATAGCAGAAATCTCATGTTTGATCCCGAGGCTATCACAGTAAAGATCTACCTTTGCTTCCATGAATTCAGTGCCATTGTCACTACGCATCCTATTAATAGTGACACCGTGTTGATTTTGCAGGACACGGCACTTGGTCGTTAAAAATTCTACAGCATCGGATTTCTCTCTCAAAAAACCTACAATGGAGTACCTGGAGAAATTGTCTACCATCACTAGGATATACCTCTTACCACCTAGACTCTCGGTACGAGTGGGACCCATAAGGTCCATGTGTATAAGCTCAAGAACACGAGAGGTGGTAATGGAATGCAACTTCCTATGAGGACTACGAATTTGTTTTCCCATCTGACAGGGACCACAAACCGTCGAAGTTGGCCTTCCAAGAGATGGTAAGCCATGTACTAGGTCCTTTCTAGCTAAGAGAGTGAGATCTCTAATATTTATGTGACCTAGACGTTGGTGCCACAGATCCGTAGGAGTGATCGTGGCGCTGTTATAGACAAGTGAGGATGTGGGCTCAGTCCCATAGAAATTATCCTTTGTCCTCACCCCTTGCACTAATAGTTTACCGACTTGATTATAGACCTTACAAGTGTCCCGGTCAAACTTTACTGTAAAGTCATCGTCGCACAGCTGGCTAATGCTGAGAAGGTTTGCTTCCAAACCTTTGACGTAAAAAACATTTTCTAGCTTAGGAAAACCAGGTAACTCTATAGTACCTCATCCTATAATGCTAGACTTGCTTCCATCTCCAAAGGTGACTCTTCCGTCCTGATAATCCTTAAGAGATGTAAAAAATGAGGCATCACATGTCATATGTCTGGAGCACCCACTGTCAAAATACCACTGTGAGGTATTATGTGCTTTGAGAGAAACATGAACAACAAAAGCCTTTTTATCTTTCTTCGGTACCCAAGAGGTGGTGACCTTTTGTTTGCCTTTGTTGTTGTTGGTTTTAGCTGGAATGTGAGAATCATTCACTAACGGCAAGGACATCCGTCGGAATTCTTCCATCAAACTCTGAGATGTGGCAGCTAAGAACTCAACTCGCTCTCTCAGACTAGAAAACTCATCAATATGACGTGGTGGAGCAGTAGTACGTCGTGTCCGACCCATATTATAGCAAAACTCCCTTAGGTGGCCTTTTCTTTTACAATAAGTACATAAGAACACAGTCAAAGGCGGACCTTGGTTTGTTTTTCTTGGTCGAACTCTCCTTCGAGGTTTTTGATGATGACCATAAGGAGTAGTAGTAAACTCAGGAACTAGACCAGGTGCAATTTGAGAGGTGGATCCACCATCATACCCAATTCCCTGCCTATCACCAAAACCTAAAGCGGGACCGAGGAGCATATTTCCCATCTTCCCAGATATGTCCTCGATTTGTACCTTGACTTCCCGTGCTTTCTCAAGATCATGGGTCAGCTGGGCAACAAGGGCTTCAAGTTTTTTCCGAGTCTCCACGGAGGAATGGAGATGACTCGTAAGACTAGCCACTTGTTTAGCCAAGTCCCCTCTCTCTTTCTCAAAAGCACTATCTCTCTCTCTAAACAAACTCTCTTTCTCGACGCAGGAAGATTCTCTTTCTCTTAGGGCGGTGAAGGTGGAGGGCTCTCTCTCTCTCGCCTTTCTTAAATCTTCCTCTAAGCCGGTGATCTTAAGAACTAGCGCTTTGTTACGTTTTTTATTTTTAAATGACTCAGAATATAACTCAGCATAGGCGCGTTGAAAATCACTCTCGCTCTCACTTGAGTCATCCTCCCCCTCACTCACATCATTCTCACTGTCGAAGGTGTCCCTGTGAAGCATCATCCTCATCGTTGTGAAGAGAACTAGGAGTGCTCACTTTACTGGCCATGAATGTGGTGAAGTTACACTCATGCGGTGACTCATCTCCTGAATCCACCGTCTCGACCTCGCTGTCGTCGCTAAGAGTAGCATTAAGGACAACTTTCCCTTTCTCTCTATTCAGACGAGTGGCACACTCAAAAGCTCTATGACCCCTACCATCGCACTCAAAGCATCTCTCACTTTCTTTCTTAGGAGGATTTTTGGAATCTTTTTCATTTTTCTTTTCAAACTTATTTTTCTCAAATTTCTTTTTATCTTTAAAATTGCCATTTTTCTTAAATTTGAGAATCCTCTTGAAATTTTTTGCAAAAAGAGCCAAATCATCTAAGTCAAAATCACACTAAGAATCTGACGTGCCAGTCTCTCTCTTTCTAGATGACTCTTCCCTCTTTCTAGCCGACCCCTCATTCTTTTTCTCTTTGGCATTAAGTGCAATTCCCTTATCTTTAGACCTAGCAGTTTTAGGGAACATATCAATTTCATAAGTTTGCAAATCTCCTACAAGTTCTTCCAATTTTAGCGTATTTAAATTGCCCATAGAATTTAGCACAGTGACTTTAGGGATAAAACGCTTAGGCAAAGAACGAAGAATCTTTTTGATAACTCTAGCATTAGGAATATGTTCACCAAGATTAAAGCTAGTATTAACAATGTCAGAAAGTCTAGCATAGAAATCATCAAAACATTCAGTCTCATGTATGGTGATGGTTTCAAATTGAGTTGTCAAATTTTGCAAATTTAGACTCTTTCACAGCATTTGTTCCTTCATGGGTGAGTTGTAAAACATCCCATGCCTCCTTTGACGTGGTGCTCGTCATGATACGTCGGAACTCATCAGGAGTGATGGAACTGGAAATAGCACTCAAACCTTTAGAGTTGAAAGAAGACCATCTAAATTCATCTTCAGTCCAAGAGGTGACAGGTTTTAAATTAGTCACGTTTTCCACAGTGACGGAGAGAGGTGTCCACCCTCTTTCAACTAAAATCCAAACCCTTTCATCTATGGATTTTAAAGCCGACCTCATTCGGGCTTTTCAATAAGCATAATTTGTCCCGTCAAAAACAGGTAATTTATTATATGATTTCTCCATTTGAACACGCACTTTTCAAAAATTAATTTTTTTCAGAAAAAAGATATCTTAGAAAAGATTTTGCGGAAAATAGGAATACGCGATAGATTAGCGTAACCTGCTCTGATACCAATTTAAGAGAGTGTGAGCTTGCATTCAAATGAGAAAATTATATATTAAACACCTTTTAACTCAAACAAACCCTAAACATGCAACTAGGTGTGATTTAATCAATAAGTAGATCATGAAGATTAATCAAACACACACAATTGAGGAAAAATCCCCCTAAGGGGCAAAACCATTTATTTTCATTATAATATAGTAACTGTACAATTTTGGATTACAATGAAAATACAAGTGACAAATAATTACCCTCAGGTGTCGGATTCTGTAGTCGGCGGCTGGAGTTATCCCTTTCCAGTAGGGCTGCAATGAAGAAGAAGAACGGTCTTCTCCACAATGGTATGAACAGCAAAAGTGTGTTCCTGGGTTGCAAAGTGATTCACAAGTGTTTGGACTTTTGTGTGAATAAAAAACCTAGAGTCTTGGTACTCAATAGGTGAAGACTTAGAGTTTTTTGTACTCTGAAAACCGTGTATGGAAGTCTCTTAAAACCACTTCCCGTAGTGGGTTTATAAAGGAAACGTTTAGCCTAGAAAATCTGACCACGATCTGCTGAAGATTATCCCAGGCGGACCGGTCCGGGTCTGAGGCGGATTGGTCCAAGGGGGTGCGGATCGGTTCGTTTTTTATTTGGCATTTTCGGTTCTCTATCGATCCGGGGTATACTGACTTTTAACAAGCGGACCGGTCCGGGTCTGAGGCGGACCGGTTCGCAAACGGATCGGTTCTTTTTCCAAGGCGGACCGGTCCGGGTTTGTCAGACTTTGATTCCTCTTCTTCTTTTTATATTCGGATCCGTTGTTGACTGTATGATTCTTGAATTTCTTCAACTGTGTAACGGCATATGACATATCCAATAAATGATGGACAAATTGTCCTTACAGTTTTTGTTGTAGGCAAAATGTCTTTAGAGTGCAACCAATGACACTTTTAATTATTAATAACCCATTAAGGATCTAAAGAGTCATTATTCCAACTAGTGTGTAAGAAGATAATTACACAAGAGGTGATGAGAAATGATTATCTTTCTCTCTTTGCCTTGTTATGCTCTAGTAAGTATGCAAATTATGATGGGGTTTTATTTTTAAAACACCAACTCACTAAGGACACTTTTAACTATTACCAACCGACTAAGGATCTAAAGAGTCATTACCCCAACTAATTTATAAGAATATAATTACACAAGAGGTGAAGAGAAATTATTATCTTTCTCTCTTTGCCATGTAATGCTCTAGTAAGTATACAAATTATATTGGAGTTTTATTCGTAAAATCATAATTTATGACATTTATTATTTATTAGTAAATTATTGTCACATATCATTTGTAATATTTTTTTTACAAGAAACAAATTTATTTATAAACAAGAAAAAGAAAAAGCTTCTCCTATGGCTCTTACAAGTGCTAAAGAAAATCTAAAAACAAACAAACTAAGAAAATTTACGATGTCATGAACGAGAATCAGAAAACCTCAAATTATATTTAAGAGTCAATTTCTCCTCATCGGTTAAGGATGGAAAAGAGACCAATTGAGGTTTTAAGGTTCTCCCTTTTATTTAATTCCAACCACCACGTCTTGACTGATAAAAATTGAATCTTCAATGTTGCTTAAGATTTCAAAGGAATTGCTAACTTGAGAATTGGACATTTGATATTGATTTTTTTCATATTTTTTACCAATCGAGTCTTCAATAAAAGCACTGAAAATGCCGTGTGCGATGCTGATTCAAATAAATGCGCAATTTTCCAATTCAAACTTATTTAATTGGATATCTAAATTTGCACAAACCAAACAACAATTTTATTCGGCCCCTAAACATGCATCTACATGTCAAATCCAATCAAATATTAAATCATGCGATGAATAAGCTGACAGAGACAGATTTCAGGGGAAAAAAACCTTTCGGGTAAAAACCTTTATTTCACTATAATTTGTAAGCAACTTACACAGATTACAATGAAATCTGCAGTGGTTCACACCCAGCTATACCACAAGAGCCGCAGTTCGAATCAGCCCAGGAACACCGCAACACTCCCTATGACATGCAGTCAATCAACCCAGTACCTCCCTCAAGTCGAACCTATTGTCATCCCAGTACCTCAAAAGGCACCAAAATCAGCAGCATAAAATCCCAACAAAATATGTCTTGGGTTCCACAAAATAACTCACATAATAGTAATTGGGATTGTGAATTGAAAAACAAAAGCTTTGAACCCTTAAATGATTGGAGAAGAATACAAACACTAGAAAAAGGTATTATGTCAAAAGAAATGCTTCTCCATACCTAAAATAAATAGTCTGACACCCATTATATAATTGATTTTGAGTCGGTCACGTGTCAGCCTAAAAGAAGTGTCGTTTGGACGATATACGTTGTCTTTTGAACCATAACGTATCTCGTTCGAACGAGATACGTCATCGTTTGAACGACCGAGGCGCTGATCCCAAAAAAAACTTCGGACTTTGAAAAAAATTGGAAACTTCAAAAACCAAAACTCGTTACGGGATCAGAAAACTTTTTACCACAGAAAATCTTTTATAAAAAATATTTTTTGAAACTATTTTTTTATAAATAGAAAAATATTTTAACTTTCATAAAAAATATCCAAACACTTTTAATATGAAATGTAAATAAAATTTAAACATATTTTTACCAAAATCATCTTTTGGGGCTTGAATATTGAAGACTACATGTAATTCGGATCCGTCTTTTGTAGATGTAATCTTCCTCAATCTTTCGACGAATTGTAGCGGTATACAACATAATTAATTGTGACGGACAAATTCCTAACAAATCTCTCCCTATGTCAATGGAGGTAGAAAATAAAAACATCTGAATTATCAATATCAAATAACCTATACAAATCTACCCTCCCATGAACTAAAGTGGAAAGATAAACTGTCAAGTCTTCAAACTTTGCTTCAACAATCAATTCTTCAAAACTTTGAGCTTTCTCATCAGGATGTGCAATATAATGATCTTCAATTGTACCTACACAGATGAAACAAAGAAAATACCTCATGACGTATCGAGTTTGAAATGATATAAGCATAAACATGAAAGCATAATCAATTCTCACCCATATTTAAACTCCCCCATAAAATCATAATTCATTCTTCCCCTTTTTATTTGTCCGAAATAGACAAGGAAAAGAATAAATCACATAAATCAAATCAGTGTGTCACGGTAAATAAGGCAAACAAACTTTTCTGATTTATTAGATTTTTTATACAAAAATTCAAAAACGATGTTACAAAAATCACACATCGTGAATTTACACTAAGATAACAAAATAATGGAAACGGAATGAATGGGTGTGAACAAATTCGATAGAAAAATTGACTCAATCATGACATGTGTACAAGATGCATAAGTGAACTCCTAATGAATGAACATCAAAATAGTCCTTAGGTGTAAAAGTGTTGAATTTAGATGACATCATCTTAATCATATCAACAAATTAAAGTATAAATGATTTCCACACCAATAACGTCCAAAACTTATGTAATACTTTTTCATGATTTTCAAGGACGTGCAAACCGTTTGAAATTCCATCCAAACTCCTTCATTAAAAGATAATGCTTTTATTTTTCTTATGAGGTAATGAAACTAACATCTTTTGGCCCTTCTTGGCATATTTTTTATTTTATTGCCTTATAATTTTTTCGGTCTCTTTTAAATCTCAATGGACCACGAATAATTTTCAATTCCTCACTTTTTTAGGTCCTTTTTAAAATGGTGGCCTTATCGCAAAGAAAAAAATGAAATACCCTTCGCAGCTCTTTCCCATTTTTCAAAATATATCACATGAACTCACAAATAGTTTATAAAACACACTACTTTCTTGTCAAGTTTTATCGCATTTGGTTCGTTGTATAGAGATAATTGAGATGGAAACACTCAACCAACAAGTGATATACGGGAACAAAAGTTAAAAAAAATCCGTGCATGTGTGCAATGAAGGACAAATGAGTCAAGCATGTAGGTAGCAACACTATATATCATCTCAAGGACTCCAAACTTTGTAAAGCACATGAATAACACAACATATTGTCTCAAAACACTATCAAATAGTCACATGGGTATGGAATGAAGTTGTGATGCGGTCATCCCAAATGTTCATTCATATACGGTGTAAACAAAATACGAAACTCCTTTTGGATTTTTCAAAAATTTTATAAAAAAATGAAAATATTTTTTGTATGTTTCGAACACTGTTTAAAATCAATATAGGAGTACCAATAATATAACAAGATGAACCAGAGGACTTATAACAAAAGAGAAAAAAATCTCCAGGGGTCGCTTGAACGAAGCGCCATGTCGCTCGAACGACAAGGGCTTCTCGCGAGAAGAAGCTTCGTGTGACATCAGAAGTCGCTCAAATGAAAACTCATCTCGCTCGAACGAAAAAAATCAAATTTTCACAGATTACCCAGAATGTCATGCAGTTTTTCTAAGTGAATTTTTTTTGTGAAAACAGTTCCTAGAATGGGGAAATAGATCCAAAGCAGTGCTAAAACAGTAGAAAAATTAAGAAAATCAATCTAAAAAAACTTTCAAGAGTTATATGCTAACAAAGTACAAAAAAAATGGTACATACTATCAATAGGCATAAGATAACATCATGCAAATCAACCTATGCTAGCAAACAAGTCTAAACCTCAACCAGTAGGTGCGGGGGAGTTTTCTAAAAATGGTGACATCCTATGAAAAACTTCCATTAAATCATGTGAGGCCTTGACTAAAAACTTTACCTGCTCCCCAATATGTGCGAACTCTCTCATGTAATCATCCAGAGCGTCAGGTGTGGGTGCGTGTGAGTGAACACGTGTAGTAGCAAAATGCGACACATTACCCAACTTAAAACAAAACTCCCTAAGGTGTCCACTCTTCTTGAAATGGGAGCAAATATAAATAGGCCCAGGTACACCTCTCTCAAAATGTCTCTTATGCGCTTTCCTAACAGGTAAGGGATGCCTAGGTGAGTCGAGTCGACAACCATGCGAATCTCTCACTAAATCGGGAATCGGCTCGGGTGCAATAAAAGAAGAGGATGCACCATCATGACCTTTTTCCTAAACTCTCACCACTGCCCAAAATGGGATTGAGAATCATCTTTCCAACCTTCTTAGATGCATTCTCTAAAGGGACTTTGACCTCTCGGGCACGTTCGAGATCACTCTCGAGTTGGGATATACGTGTCATCGGACTAGACATCGTGTCGGTAAAGTCACACTTTTCCCCATTTAAATTTTTTTTCTCTCTCTCCAAATCTAAAACCCGACGATCTAAATCCTTATTATACTTCTTTGTTTTCAAGGTCTCATCATACAAATCCCTAAAGGCTTTTTGGAGCTCACTTTCATCTCCACTCTCAAACTCGCTCTCACCTCTACAAGAAACACTCGACTCATCACCGTCACTCTCGTGAATACAATCATTACGGGAAAAATGGGTGTTCTCACACAACTCGAAAAAGCTACAGACATCACATGTGCTAAACCTTTACCGGACTCATCTCCCTCACTATCACTAAGAGTAGCAGGCATGGATACTTTATTCCCTTTTCTCCTTATCCTAATAGGACACTGAAATGCTTTATGTCCTTTGCCTTTACACTTAAAACAAATCATATCATCTAAATCTTCCTCACTCTCTTCCTCTTTATCACCCTCTCTCTCTATTTCACTACCCTCTTTGGCCTTTTCTTTCTTTTTATTTTTCTCAAAAGAATATTTATTGAAATATTTTTTTTTCATTTGAGAAACTTTTTTAAAAAATTCGCAAACATGGCCACATCGTGAATACTAAACTCTCCCTCAAAATCCATTTCTAGTGCCATTTTGAGATCCATTCTGAGATCCATTTTGAGAATTAAACTTCTCTAATGGAACTTGCCTCCAGAAGTTTCCTTACCCCGTTTCCACTACCTTTGCCTTTTCAGAAGACATTTGGCAAGCTTTTTGCATGATCAGTGGATAAGTGGGATCCACTTAAAGTCGGTGGCATGTGACTTAGGGGTCAATCCTAGGCACATCGTATGGATGCCAAGAAAATATGTCCTGATTATTCTTTAACGGGGAAGTCAGTTCTTCCTTTTCTTATTAAGAGAGCATGGTACTAATCAGCTTTGATATGTTCCCAGACCTAACGGGTAGGACCACTTTTCCTAATGGAATAGTCATCTTTCCAATGAAGCTGACCAGAGGGATGGTCATTTCTTTCAAATATTCCATCTTGAGATCAAGTTTGTTGAACAACTCCAAGTACATAACTTTATAGTAGCTTCCTTGATCGACTAATAGCTTATCCATGTCCCAGTTTTTAATCCCAATGGTGATTACTAGTGCATCATGATGTGGGGTACTAACCCTGGTCAAAGCATGCTCTGTGAAGACTATGTATTTGTTGTGGTCCATATCTTCTAGGCATTGGCATTTTCCCACTGGACTCTTGGCAATCTGAAAGGTCTCAATTACATCATTGACTTTTTTGATCTCCATTCAAATAGTGTTACCTTGGATTTTTTAGAACTTAAGGCACCGTGGATGATATTGAACTCATCTCCTAACTCGTCTTCCTAGAAGTTATTTGGCTTTTGCTCGGCATTGGAGGTGTCCTTATCACCTTTCTTCTCTACGAATTCATTCAAATGTTCAACCTGAGATAGTTCTTCCATATGATTTTTGAGGGCTTTATAGTTATCTATTTTATGACCATTATTCTTGTGATAAGTGAACCTGAGCTCACCATTCCTCTTGTTAGGATCGCCTACTATCTTATTTGGACACTTGAGGAATTAGTGATCTTTGATTTTACTTAGTATTTGTAAGAGAAATTTTCTTGGTTTAGGCTAGTTTGGCATATCCCGTTAGAAACCATCACATACCTTCATGACAAACTGACTTCAAGATTGAAGACTTCCTTACATCCACAAAGGTATAAAATAATTGGTGTTTAAAATTATTCATAAGATTTATTGGGATGTTTATTTTTTATAAAAAACGAGGATGGGTATTTAATTTTAAAAATAGATTTCTTAACGTCGTTCGAACGAATTTTATTTCTCGTTAGAAGGGTTATTTGATCATACGTCGAACGAACATCCAAAGAGGGCATTCTATTTGATTTTGTTTAAAGCTAATTAGATGCTGGTTCAAACGAGATTGGAGTCTTGTTCAAACGAACTCTATTTTCGTTCTAACGAGAAAAGATTCTCGTTCGAACGAGCTTCAATTTTGTTCGAATGAGTCATCGCCTCGAATTTCGTTTCCAAATTTTATGGGGCTTTCGCCAAAATGATTTCTGCATATCTGTTGCAAAAGTTTTCAACATTTTTGTTTTATAATTCACTTTTGATTCATAAACACATCCCCAAATATATTTTTGGGAATCAATTTTTAACCTTAGTTAAGTTTTATTCATTGTGGAGAGATTATATCTACAGCTAACTTCTAAACCCGAACGGATCACGGTTGAAGACTGAAGGATGAAGGCTGATCAGTAGATACCGAGGGTGAACCGCCACTTGTGGACTATTTAAAAACAAGTATTATTCTTTAGACATTATGCAAATATTACGCATTATACTTGTGGTTGTATCAACTAGTATTATAATTCGAATGTCCTATAAAGTTTCCAAACTGCTAATATAAAAGGTTTTGCCCTGAAAAGGGATTTTTCTCAAATGTCGTTTGATTGCATATTTTATTTATCTATGTTATCACTTAGATACGTGTCTTAGGATAATAAGATAAAATTGGATTTATGTTTGGAGGCAAATATAACTCATTACATTAAGATCGTGCAAGAAGTCTTGCAAGTGGTATCAAAGACAGTTACATAAAATTACTATATGATCTTTTTCAGTTAAAAAAAATTCTTTGATATCAAATTTTTTTTTGAACATTTTTTTATCTTGAAAGAGACATGGTTTTAATGGATAACTTGTATAATTGAATACCCATCTTTAATCGTTCCAACTATGCATGTTGGAAAGCTATCGATTTTGCTATCAAATTGCCAATTATACCCCTATATACATAGTTACCAACTACCCATGGAGAAGCGCATTAGAGTACTTGTATGCTTTTATCTAGAATCTTATTAAAAATGGGAGAGTATGGATTGGCTCAGATTAATATGGAATTATTACCCCGTGCTTATTCTATATTTTCTCCTTGGTTGATGATAGTAGGCAGAATGCAAATAATTTATTTTGGTTAGTTTGTGAAAGGGGGTGGACTCCTCCCACTATAACTAATTGACAACGTCGTCATCCCTAAACATGTTTCTTCATGGAAAGAGGATGAATTAAGTGTAGTAATTTTAACTCTCGCGATTTAAGTGCTACTTATGGAGCCGTCACCCCTGGCATCGCATCATGATGTGCACCATGTCTAAAGAATCTTAGGATACTCTCCAGCTCACACACAAGGGTACCAACCTTGTAAAGGCATCTAAGCTACAAAATTCGACCACCCAATTTAAGACCATTACCATGCTATAGTCCGAGTATTTTGATGAGTTTATGCGCCTTTGTCAGGCATGGTTAATTCTAGTTCTAATTTGGGTGAGAAAATTCCTGAGACGAGAGTTGTGAAGAAAATTTTGAGGTCACTCCCTACCCGTTTTATTCCTAAGGTCACCGTACTTAATTCATTAAGGATCCTAGATACTCTTAGGTTAGAAAAACTTGTAGGAGATCTTCAAACATATGAGATTGATATTTTCCCTAAAACTATTAAACCTAAGGAAGTAGGGATTGATTAAAAACTAAAACTAAGGAAAAAAAGAAAGAGAAAGTGTGTGAGTCTGAATCTGATGTTGATTTTGATGTGATGACTTGGCCCTTTTTTCGAAAAATTTTAAAAAGTTTCTTCAATTTTCAAAAGAAAATTCATCCAAAGAAAATATTTTCGAGAAAAATAAAAATAAGGGCATGAGCGGGGAGAGAAAGAGGAAGATATTAGATGTTTTGAATGTGAGGGTAAAGGTCATGAGGCATATGAGTGTCCCACTAGGCTTAAGATAAAGGGAAAGAAAGTTGCGAATAAAGACACTCTTGGCGATAGTAACGTCGATTTGGATGAATCAGGGGGAGAATCACCACATGAATCGTGTGTTACATTCATGGCTAGTCACGTTAGCACTTCGAGTTTATCCCAGGCCGATGGGGACACATCTAAATGTGAAAGCCTCGATTATGTTTCGATTCATTCTAGAGAGTGAGGATGATATTTCAAGTGAGGTAGAAGGTGGTCTCCAAAAGGCATTTAATGATCTTTACAACGATACTTTGAAAACTAAAAAGGTTAATAAAGATTTTTCTAATAGGGTGTTAGATTTGGAGAAGGAGGTGAAAGTTTTGAAAGAGTGCGAGGTGTCAGTGAGTCAACTCGAGAAGGTGATGATTTTTTTATGTGAGTAGTTGATCATTTTAGGTAAGGAAAAGACCGATTTGAAAAACACCGTGGCTACTCTTACGAGAGATCTTAAATCTTAATTGGAGACTCGTGAGAAACTTGAAGCCTGTGTATCCCAACTCTAGAATGACCTCGAGCGTGCCTGGGAGGTCAAGGTCACTTTAGAAGACACATCTAAGAAGATGGGAAAGATTCTCCTCGATCCCACTTTAGGTAACATCGAGAGGCAAGGAATAGGTTATGACGGTGCATCCACTTCCCATGCCACACCCGAGCCAGTTCCAGAGTTTGTGTTGGATCCTAAGAGACCTCATCCTAGACGTTTTGATAAAGGTGTACCCAAGCCCATTTATGATTGTTCCCATTTCAAACAAAGAGGTAACCTTAAAGACTATTGTTTTAAGTTAGGGAGATTGTCTTATAGGTATGTTCCCCAGTATGTCACACACGAGTTCCCGCACACACTCCCACACATGTTACTTTGCATGCTCTCGCATATCACCTGAGAGATTTCGAGAGCAAGTAGAGTATTTAGTTAAGACTTCACAAAATCTTATGGTGGTTTTTCATAGGATGTCATCTCCTTAGAATAACTCCTCCGTCCTAATAATTGAGGTTGAGACATATTTTCTAGCATAGGGCGATTTTCATACTCATGTACTATATCCCTAATGCTTGTGTGTACTACCATTGTATTTATATTTTTCGTTTTGATATATTTTTTAGAGAAATCCAAAAAAAAAAATTGTTTTTCAAAAAAATTTTAAAAAATACAAAAATATTTTCGATCTCTTTAAAGAAAAAGACGGAAAGATTATATTTTGATAAAAAAATTCAAAAGGACAAAAATAGTTTTATAATTTTTTTACACCGTATATGGATTGACAATAAAGATGTCCGAGTCACTCATTCATTCCATATCCACGTGACTGTTTTGTCATGTTTTGAGACGTGACATCATTTCATATATGTTCTTAATAATGTATGAAGTCATTAAGTTGTGATGTGATGATAACATACTACATGCTTGAGTCCTTGTCTCCTTTAATGTACACGAGCAAGAGCTTATATGAGTATTTCACTTACCTATCACATGTCGATCATAGTGTTTTCAAATTAATATTGCATTAAAACAATACAAATGTGAAACAGGAGATAAAACGTTATGACTATTGCCCGAATTTAAATCATTTTTTCGATAAAATTTTCATATATTATGGAATGGAAAGTGACAACAAAAGACAAAGTCTTTGCGTTAAAATCCATCATTTGCAATGCAAAGATCCTATAAAGATTGGTGGCACATAAAAACATAAGTGTCGGGCCATTTTGTTTGAACATTGATGCTTGCTACAAATGAGCATTAATATCTTCAAAGTAATTGAGAGTTTTATTGTTATATATGAGATTTTAAGGGAGTTAAGTCAAAGATCAATGGGTTTTCACAAACTATAAAAACCTCTAAAAAACATTGCATAGTTTTAGGCGTCATTGGGGTGAAAATCATTTACGGGCTTGATTTGTTGATAAAGTTAAGTCAGTTTCACATGAGTTCACCATTTTTACACTTAAGATAGACGTTGAGTTCATTTGTTAGTGATGTATCAATACTTCGAGTACATGTTATATGTTTGTCATGTTGATTAACCTATGGAAGATGTTCACACCTCTACATTCCGTTTTCATGATTCGGGTATTTTTGTGTTTCTCCATCGTATGTTGTATTTGTAAAAATTTATACATAAAAAATATTTGAAAATTTTCAAAAATATTTAGTGAAGGAAAGCATTTGATATTATCATTGCATGTGTGTTATTTATATCTTTGGTGATAATATTTCCTCCATTTTCGTGATTCTTTGATTTAATGATTATGCTTTTACTCCTTTGTCTATTATGGACAAAAAGGAGGAGAACAAATTACGAGGAAAACTTTATGAGTTTAATTTATGGGGGAGAAATTAATTACGAGTTTTATCAATATTTTTAAACTCTTTGCGCGTCACGATATTTTTCTTTTCTTCATGTGTGTAGGTACCTTATGTGCAAATCACGACACACTGGATGAAGTCAAAGAAGCCCAAAGGGAAGAACAAAAAGAGAATAAAGACAAAGAATATCAGGCCTTTTCATTTCTAGGGTTATGAAGAGTACTAGGTTATTTTTGCCATTTAGATGGTATTTTATGTAATTTGGATTTCGGTTAGGTTTGTAAAGCTTTGTACCAGAATAGCCAACGGGGGAGATTTGTAAGAGAAATTTTCTAGTATTACTCATAGTATAGGTTTTTTTATAGTTTAGGTTAGTTTGGCGTATCCCGTTACAAACCATTACGACAAACCGACTCCAACATTAAAGACTTCCCTACATTCCAGAAAGGTATAAAACAATTAGTGTTTAAAATTATTCATAAGATTTACTTGGGATGTTTATTTTTTATAAAAATTGAGGCCGAATTATTAATTTTAAAACTAAATTTTTTAACCTCATTCAAACGAGATCAGTATCTCGTTCGAACGAATTTGACTTGTCGTTAGAAGGGTCGTTTGATCTTACATCGAACGAACATCCAATGAGGGTCTTCTGTTAGAATTTGTTTAAAGTTCGTTAGAGACTAGTTCAAATGATATTGGAGTCTCGTTCAAACGGAATCTGTTTTCGTTCAAACGAGATGAGATTCTCATTAGAACGAGCTTTAATTTCGTTCGAATGAGATGTCGCCATGAATTTTTTGCACGTCTTATAAATATATTTTTCGTTTCCAAATTTCATGAGACTTTTGCCAAAATGATTTCTGCATATCTGTTGCAAAATTTTCAACATTTTTTTTTGACGAAACACATTTGATTCGCAAGCACATTCCCAAATATATTTTTGTGAATCGGTTCTGAACCTTAATTAAGTTATACTTATTGTGGAGAGATTATCTCTATAATTGACTTGTGAACTTAGAAGGATCACGACTGAAGACTGTAGGACGAAGGTTGATCGATGGATATTAAGGGTGGACCGGCACCTGTGGACTGCTCAGGAACGAGTAGTATTCTTTAGATATTCTGTAAAGATAATGCATTCTACTTTTGAATGTATTAAGTAGTATTGTAAGTTGTCTGTCTTGTAAAGTTTCTCAAGTGCTGATGCAAAACGTTTTGCCCTGAAAAGGGATTTTTCCTCGATTGTCGTGTGATTGCTTACTTAATTTGTCCGTGCTATCACTTAAATGCATGTCTTAGGATGATAAGATAAAATTGAATTCATGTTTGGATCCATTTAATTATATAATTCATTCTTTTAAGATCGAGTAAGAACTCTTACAGCCTTAAACACGATATTGATTTCTTGAAAAGCTTTAGCTCATTCAAATTGTCCCCATTATTAAGTCCTCCATTTTGTTTCTTGACCTTTCTTTAGGGCGCCTTCTTTCTCATTTCATCTGGTCTCTATCATGTGCCTGTTGTCCCCCCGATTGATGGTGACCATGTCTTCTACCTTTTCATGCTTCTCTGTGCGATACATAAGGTCATCCGTGGTATCTAATTAGTTATTGGTTAAGGAGCAATGAAGCATGGAGTTATAGGGTAGTCTTATCTTAAATGAGGATACAACAACCTCTTATGAGTAGTCTTTAAATTTGTTATAGTCTTTGCAGTAATGCTAGGCATATTCCCGTGAGGAGAGAATCCGTTCTCTTCAGATGAAAGCTGCTTGTGATGAAGTGAGTAGTGAAGGCTTCGGCGAGTAACTTAAAATCGTTGACTGACCTATATGGTAATCTTTCAAACCACTTTTGCACGATGTTCCCTAGGCTTGATGGGAATATGAAGCACATAAGAGCATAATTATGATTCCACGGAGTTATATCCTATCGATATTGGTGCACATGATCGATGGGGTCAGTATTTCTGTCATCAATTTTAAACCATGCGGTTGCAAAATTCTTTGGGGGATCTTTATTCTTAATTTCCCTTGAAAAAGAGGACTACATTTAAGGGATGAAGTCCCTCTTGGCTAGTTCTTTAGTGGATCTAGCTCCCTGATTGGCATGGCGTTCGTCCATCTCCTTCCTTACTAGATTGCAAATATGGTGTCCTTTTTCTTATTCATCATTATCGGGTAAATTTTGTGCTCAAAGTGTTCCTGGTTGCAATGCGAACTCCTTCATTAACTACGAGTTTTGCTTGCCAAAGGTCTAGGTGTGCGACCATGAAACTTGCTCTTGTCTCCATGGAGATATCGCTCCTTCCTTTCCAAGCATCACTAGAGATGCATGTTTTCTTCCATTTAGAGGCGTGTTGCTTCCTCTTGCTAATGGAGTCATTATTCATACGCATCGACCAATCGTTAGATCTGAGCTGCTCTAGGATTCTCATTGTTTTGCTCAAAGTGATGCTCTTATGGGTAATAACACGGGTGAGGGGCGCCTTGTCTCCTGTTGAGGTGAATCTCACACCCAACTTTGTGCGGTGGGAGTTCACCCTACTGATTATTTGAGAGAGGTTCATTGTGGGGTTGTTTGCTGGCGTTAGATAATTTAGGAGGATAAAGCTCGTTTCCTATAGACAACGCCAGTTGTGAGTGTAATTAATTCACAAAAAATTATCCCAAATAGTTAATTTCGAGAAAAAATAAAAAAATCTCACAAGACAGGTATTTACATGGTTTGGCAATATCTTACGTCCATGGGGTGTTTCAATTTAATTCTTATTTTCTTATTTGATAATAAGAATTGCATGTCCCATTTTTACTAGGGTATTAGGATCAAATTTCCAATTGAGTCTTAATGTAGTTTTGACTGATTCTCGAAACAAAACACATTTGATTCATAGGTAGATTTTTATTGTCTGATCCACTACGAGACTATGACTTGTCAAAGATTTAATTGAAGACGTTGTGGTAAAGCTATATCGAATTAATCATATCGAAGTTTAATTGGTGCGAATTTCTCGTCTTCAAGGTTTAATTACTTTTCGAGATCAGTCAGGTATGAATGCATAATGATAATGAAACTCGGAATTTTATTTTGCAAAAATAAGGATGTTATTTTTAAACAGAGAATCTTTCAAAAATATTTTTAAAGTGTTTTAAAATGTTTACACTTTGTTTAGAGATGATGAGGACGGATTAGAGTTGGATAAGAGTTGGGTTTAAGTAAAACTCTGTTTTCAAAGTTGAATGCATCAAATCTCTAAATCTGGGCGACGTCGTTCAAATGACAAGCACTGTCGTTCGAACGACGCAGTATGTCACTCGAACAAGATTCCTCCACCGCCTTAAAATAATTATAAGTAGTCTTGTTCAGTTTCATCGAAGCATGTGCAGTGCGAAAAATAGTTTACCATACAAAAAGATTTCTGCACAAAGTTTTCTAAGTGTTTTTCACCATAAAACATCCTTAGAGTTTCAAGATCCAAACTTTTCATTATCATATGTTCTTGTGATCTGGTTGGCACCAAGTTTGAGGTTCTATTGAAGATCCATTATTGGTTTTGCAGTGAAGATTCGACGGATATCGGTTTCGACATCTTAGACGATACAGGCCATATCGGTGGACATCAAGACACTCGTGGAGGCACGTGTTGTGGATGAGCATCGTGGGAGAAGGTTACTTTCCATGTGGGCACTGTGAAGATTGGTGGAAGTTCAGAGGAGCGTCAAGTCTCGTGGGTGGGTCGAGCCGTTGTATAAGACTACCGTCTGACTTTGTAATCCCGTTGTCATAGTGATTGTCTGGCCAGGGCCGTCCGAGGTTTTTTCCCGGTTGAGTTTTTCCTCGTACATCGGCGTTGTGAGTATTGCTTTACTTTATTGTACTTTCTTTAATCACTATTTGCATGCTTAGGGTTAAAAAAGATAAAATATTGTTAAGTTAATTTGTTTCACAACTTGGTTTGATAAAATTGAAAAACAGTTTTTCAAAAATGGAAAATTGGTTTGCATTCATCCTTAACTTAATTATGCTCAAGCAAAAGTTTTTTGAAAGTTATTTTTGGGGACCTACAAATTGGTATCAAAGCTAAAAATAAATTTTTATTGTGCTTGATCCCTTTTTGCTTGTAAGGATGAATTTTGGAAATTATGATAGTTTTCGCACTCTTGTTTTTTATGGCACTAATTATGCTTATTAGAAAATGCGAATAAAAAATGCTTTAAAATCCATTGATGAGTGTGTCTAGTTAGCTGTTGAAAAAGGTTAGACACCACTTGTCACACGAGAGGGTGAGGTCACTAGTTTGAAACCTGTTGAGTCACGGACTGAGACTAAACATAGGCTTTTATAATATAACTCTAAAGGTATGAACATTATTTCCTCACATGTCACACCTGAAGAGTGTAATCGTATCAAGACTTGTGAAACTTCGAAAGAAGCTTGGGATACACTTGCACTCACTCACGAGGGCACTAATATGGTTAGGGCATCTAAGTTATAAAATCTCACTGCACAGTTTGAGACGATTAAAATGTTAGAGAGTGAGACGTTTGATGAGTTTTACACTGGTTCTCCACTATTGTTAATGTGGTGTTTAACCTAGGTGACAAAATTCCAAATAACCGAGTGATTAAGAAAATTTTATGATTGTTGCCGAGTAGGTTTGATTCTAAAGTGACCGTTATGAATTCCCTTTGTATGATTAACTCATCGAAATAAGAAGAGATCGTAGGTGACTTACAAACTTATGAACTCGATATGTTTACCTCCAAGCAATTGCCAAAGAAAGAAAAGGGCATTGTTTTGAAAGACCTAAAGGAGGAGACTAAAGTTTCAAATAACGACTCCGATTCTGACTTTGAGGTTGTCGTCTTTCTGGCAAGAAAGTTTAAAAAGTTTTTTCAAATTCATAAGCAATCGAAAGATGCCAAAAATTTTAAAAAATTTAAGAACAAGGGAGACTCCACACCTAGGGATAAAAGTGATAAACCTAAGAGATATGAGTCTGATAGGTGTTTCGGGTGTGAGGGGTATGGTCACTAAGTTAAGGAGTGACCCACTAGAATTGATAAAGAGGGAAAGAAACTGTTAGCATACAACGCCACCTTAAGTGATAGTGAACAGGAAGAGGGAGAGAGTTCCCCCATTGAGTGTAATTATTTAACGTTTATGGCATGTCATGTGAGCAACGACGATATATCTTCCCACAAGGATACTCATGTGCATAACACTTTCGAGGCTGTTAAGAGTGCTTCCCGAGAAGGTGAGGGTGATGAGAGAGAGGATGAGGAGATCGACGTATGAGAGTTGCAAGTTGTCTTTCGAGAGTTGTTTGAGAAGACAGTGAAGGTGAAAAAGGCTAACTCGAAATTGCAAGCTAAGTTGAAATAACGTGCCGTAGAAAATAATGATGTGTTGATTGAGGATCTTAGGGCACGGGAGAAGAAGCTGAGGGAGAAGTTAGAATACGTTGAGAAAGAGAGAGACACCCTTGGAGGTTTAATGGACGCTTTGAAAAAGGAGGTTCTTGAGGTTGAGGAGTCTAGGCATCTACTCGAGTCTAGGATTAAGGAGTTAGAGGAGTGTTTGAGAGACTCGTCAATAGTTAAGTTTGACTTGGAGGCTAGATGTGAGAAGTTGGATAGGATGTTAGGCACTGTCCTAATTTAGAGAGATGGGGGTGGTATTGTCTTTGATGATCGCGTTGTTCCCATTCCCCCGGCACGAATGAGAGAGCCACATAGGAACGTTAGAAAAGGTCCACATGTAGGTCACTTTTCGTACCATGTCACCTTATAAAGTTTGGCTATGACCTTAGGAATGCTCCTCGAAAGTTTGGGAAATTTAAGAATAAAGTTTCCCCGACTCCCCCCACCCCAATGCATCGTTACACACCTACTTGGGTTAGGAAGTCAGATTTGGTTACTTTAGGAATAAAACTCCACGGTTCTCATTTGGTTGCACTTGATTCTTCCCATGACAAATCTATAGGTTGAGTGTGTTACCATGTTTATCATATTGTATTATATTTTTCATTTATTGCATCTTATTTGAAAAATACAAAAATATTTTATTTTTGATAAAATTTTTGAAAAATAAAAAAAGATTTTTGGTCATAAAAAGTTTTGAGAAAACATAAAAAGATTTTGTTTTTATTTTAGCCAAAATATTTTTGAAAAAACAAAAAGATTTTTTTTTCGTCAGTTAACATATTTAATATGGCATATTGGTGTGCTTGGAACCCCTTCCTTCCATTATCCATGTGGCTAGGACATTTGGTTATTGTTGATACAAAAATTAGTCAACTGGCATGGACCATACACGTGTCATCTTACATGGCATAAGTTTAATGTATCGAGATACTCAGTATACCGAGCTACTCAACATACCGAGCTTCTCAACATACCGAGCTACTTAGCGTACCGAGAAACTTATTGGGAAGGCCAGTCGACCAAGACAGATTCACTGTTTATTGTCTAACAATCATTCTTTACCATATACGGATGTATATGCCTGTTCGATAAAGTCCTATTATCTATTCACACTGACAGCCCAAGGGCTATAAATACATGGTAATACCCTCATGGCAGGGTAAGCCATCATAAGCAAACGTAATTGAGATCAAAGCAAGACACCTAGTAATACAAGATAGTGAACGTAGGCCATTTCATTAAGGCTGAGCCACTTTAAAAATCTCTTGTCTTATTTATTTACTCATAGTTATCTGTGATTAATTCATTAGATCAAATCTAGTTTTTTACATCAACATATTGACGTCGTGTGTGGGAACGACTATACGTAGCATTTTTCACTAAAAACTCATCATAAATGGCTAATATCCCATAATCTAGCAACAAGAATAATGAGAGGAATCCTCCTAACCCTTCTTCCCATCCAAATGCAAACAAAATCACAGGAATCTTAGCAAGCTTAGCCAGGGGACAAATGGCTATGCAGGAAACTATGCGACAATTCATTCCCAGACTGTTCAAAATGGAGTGTTTGCTTAGTCAGGCCAACGAAATGTTCATAGAAGCATGCGTCCACCGTCTTCACAATCCAGACGTACTGAATTCCGTCATATCGGGAATTCAAGTGATCCTTCTTATCGTCATGGTGTAACTTCTTTTATAAGAATTTTGGATTCTCAAGAAAATGTCACTCTAACTTCAGGGCGAACAAGTTCTCTAGCAAGGTTTAGCACAGTTTCTCCCTTTGAACGTTTGGGCCCCAGGAGGAATGGAAATCCTCCTCCGATTGCATCGAGAAATTCTCCATGACCAAATGATCTAAGGGAAGGCTCAGCCCAATCACGTCCAAATCCCAGACCTGCAGCTCGCAAAGAAAGATCCCAAGAGGAGACTTTTGCGCGATTTGTTGCTCGGGTAACCATAAATAAATCAGGGGCGGGAAATGATGCATAGAAAGGATCTATTCATAGATTGGAAGACATGTTAGGGGAGATGGTTAAGGCCAAAAACCCTCTCCAAAGAACCTTTATCAAAGGATCTCCATTTGTATAGGCAATTGTGGATTTTCCCACACCATTAAAGTTCAAGGTTCATGTGGTCACACCGAAGTACGATGGAAAAATTAATCCTATTCTCCACATAGAGCAATACTAAGCTGAAGCAGATATTTATGCAGTCCCAGATGAAATGAGGTGCAGAGCATTCTGAGGAACCATTACTGGATGTGCTCAGATATGGTACAACAGCCTTCCTTGGGGGAAGATTGCAACCTTCTATCAACTAGCAGAGCTCTTTATAGAAAATTTCTATTTTGATGCAAAACCAGTTAAAAGGGTAGCACATCTGTTAAGTGTTAGACAAAAAGAAGGAGAAAGTACCAGGGATTATATCACTCGTTTAAACAATGAGAAACTGGAGGTCATAGACTATGAGGAGAAGATAACCATTACAGCTCTCATGAGTGGTCTTTTGCCACACAAGCTGTATTACACTTTAACCAAGGATCCCCCCCAAATCCATGGCTGAATTGATGGATAAAGAAGCTAAAATTATGAATGCCAAGGAGGTAATGGATGGGAAGAAGAATGATAAGTTAAAGGAAGAAGCTAAAGCTGAAGGTAAGTCGGAGAGGAAAGATCACAAACATAATGGTTAGAGAAAGCAGTCGAAAGGTAAAGAAATATTAGAACACTTGAGGAAGTATACAAATTATACTCCTTTAAAGGTGGATATAAACCACGTTCTGGAGGAAATCAAGAACAACGAGGAACTGAGTTGGCCAGAAAAACTGAGGTCAACTACCGAAAGAAGGGACAAATCTAAGTATTGCGAGTTGCGTACACGGTCACACAACCAAGCAGTGTGTAGATCTCAAAAATGAAATTGATGCACTCATTAGACGCGAAAGGTTGAACAGGTATGTTGATCGCTAGAATAGTGGGAAGACTAACACCAGAGCACGGCAGAGATCCAAATCTCCTTGCCGACTAAAAGAAGATAAGAAAAGGGACCATGAATATGATAATAAAGATGATCCCGATCTCCCAAAAAGGCCAAGGCAACTTGAATGTGAGGTATTTTCAATTTTTTTTGGTTCATTCGATTGTAACATGATTATAGGTGGAGACGCTGGAGGGGGCGATCATACCACTGAAAAGAAAGCTTACCTCAATGAGGCTCAAGCGTGTTCCTATATACATCGGATAAATCTTACGAAAGAAGATCGTCCGAGGAAGGTTAACAAGGATAAGGTATTCATTGGTTTTTCTGAAAAATCATCTGGAAGGCGTTTTGTATCCTCATAATGATCCTCTAGTGATCAAAATGATACTGAAGGATGTAATCATTTTAATAATGTTGGTGGATAATGGTAACTGGACAGACATCATATTTTACCCTTGCTTCTACAGTTTGAACTTGAAACTTGGTCAATTAGATCCGTATCATAGGCCCCTCATTGGGTTTTCTAGAGAAAAAGTTTTTCCACTTGGAACGATCAAGTTAGACATGATGATTGGTACCTGGCCATCTTGCATAATAGAGACGGTACGCTTCTTCCTAATGGATAAAAATGTCCGGCCAGCCTACAATATAATCATGGGGAGAGTAGGCTTGAAAATTTTTGAAGCAGTCTCATCCACTGTATATCAATGTTTAGAATTCCCGACCAACTTTGGGTTTGGAATTTTGAAGGACGATCAAAAAGTAGCTCAGGAATGCTACTACTCATCTGTCGAGCAAGAATAATTGGAGAATGCTAGGAAGAAAATAACCACTTATCAAGTCGATGAATCTGATGAGTCTGAGATTGAAACCTTAGACCCAAAAGATAAAACGAAACTCGTTAAAGGCCAAGTCATGGAGGCAACATAAAGTATTATTCTGGATGACGAACAACCGGAAAGAACAACTCAGATTGGTGCTTTACTTGATCCAGTATTGAAGCAAGAGCTGGTGGCGTTTTTGAAACACAGAAAATAGGTGTTTGCACGGAGTCATGAGGACATGTTGGTAATAGACCCAGCTTTCTTATTTCATGAACTTAACGTCAATAAGGAGATCAAACTAGTGAAGCAAAAAAAAGAGTCTTTAGCCCAAAGAAGAACTAGGCTATTAGAAGTGGAAAATCTGCAAAAAGCTTCTTTCATAGAAGACGTGAAATATCCTGATTGGCTGGTTAATGTTGTGATGGTAAAGAAGAAGAACAATAAGTGGAGAATGTACGTGGACTTCACAGATCTGAATAAATCTTTCTCGAAAGATCATTGTCCTCTACCCAGAATAGACCAGCTAGTGGATGAAGCTTTGGGTCATGAGCTGCTAAGCTTCATTGATGCATATTCTAGATATAATCAAATTAAAATGGAGCTAGAAGACAGGTAAAGTACGTCTTTCATTACCCCACGAGGAACATATTTTTACAATGTTATGCCTTTTGGTCTTAAAAATGCAAGTGCTACATATCAGTGGCTGGTGAACAAGGTGTTTGCGGAGAAGATTAGCAAAAATATGGAGGTGTACGTTGACGACATGTTGACCAAAAGTAAGAAAGCCGCTGACCATATAGCTAATTTGAGTCAAATATTTGATCATTTAGAGAAGTACCAGATGAAGCTGAATTCGACCAAGTGCATTTTTGGCGTACAAAAAGGCATGTTTCTCGGGTACATTGTTAATCAAAGAGGTATTGAAGCAAATCCTGACAAAATAAAAGCCTAACCACCAAGAAGGAAGTGCCGAGCCTTATGGGGCATATTGTATCTCTCAATAGATTCGTCTCCCGATTAATTGATAGATATCTTCCATTCTTCAAGGTGCTCAGAAACACCTTTGAATGGAACGACGAATGTGAGCAGGTGTTCTTAGAGTTGAAAAGATACTTGGGGATACCTCATTTGTTGTCAAGGCCATTAGCGGGAGAAAAATTATACTTGTACCTATCTGTTTCAGAAAGTGCAGTTAGTTCATCTTTGATAAGAATAAAAAGTGGAGTGCAAAAGCCAGTTTATTATACAAGCAAAGCGTTCAGGGCCAAGAAAATCAGGTATCCAAAACTGGAGAAATTGGTATTGGCGTTGATTGAAGCGAGAAGTAGAATGAAACGATATTTTCAAACCCATACAATAGTGGTATATACTGACATGCCACTTAGAAAGGATTTACATAAGCCAGAAAATTATGGAAGATTGATGTATTGGGCAGTGGAGTTAGGGGAATACGACATTATTTATGAGCCAAGATCCTCACTTAAAGGGCAGGCGGTGGCAGATTTCATTGCTGAGTTTACCTACCCAGATGTCTCTAATCAACAGGGGGATAAGGAAGAGTAACTCCAGGATGTTTGAGGATCAACAAAAAATATCCTCGAGCAACTTCCAGCAGCAGAATTACCAGAAGGGATGGCCACTAATCAACCAGAATCTTCTGGTAAGGGGCAATAGTTGAAGAAGAAGTATGAAGAAAGGAAGGATACGATATTACATAAAGGATTTTGTCAAACCAAGAGTTTGATGATAATATCCCAATATAGAATTTATATGTCGATGGTTCTTCGTGTGCAACAGGTTGCGGAGCTGGAATTATTCTCAACATTCCAGATGGAATAGACATAGAATATGCTTTGCGTTTTAAATTCCAGGCTTCCAATAATGAAGATGAGTACGAAGCTGTGATTGTGGGCCTCAAATTAGCTAAATCCTTGAATGTCAAAAAGGTTGTGGTGTTCAGTGATTCGCAACTAGTGGTGAATCTTTAAGCAGCAAAAGGGGAGTTCATGTCAAGGTATTTAAATAAAGCTATGGAGATTGTATCCAACTTGGCAGTTGTTCAAGTGATTAGAATAGCAAGGCTGGAGAATGCAAGGGTAAATGCACTTGTTAGGTTAGCCTCATCTATGCGCACCGAGCTACGAAGAATAATCCCCATTGAAGTACTTGCAAGCAGAAGTACTGATGAAGATTTTATGGTGAATTTTATCGCCTTGGTTATGGGACCATCCTGGATGGATCCCATCAGGGCTTATATTGAAGAAGGTACTTTACCAGCCGACCTACTTACAGCTAAGCGCTTGAAGTATGAGGATGCCATATATGTTTTGAATAATGGAGTTCTGTACAATAGAGGTGTCATAGCTAGTCTGCAAAGGTGTGTCCATCCGATAGAAGTTAAAGACCTGATAGAGGAAATTCATGAAGGATCTTGTGGAGCTCATGTAGCAAGTAGAACTCTTTTACAGAGAATAAATACGTAGGGGTACTACTAGCCAACGATGTGTGCTGATTTTATACCTTATGATAAGAAATGCGACAAGTGTCAACAATTTTCTAGTATACTAAGAACTCCTCGGGCACTGCTAACACCAATCACTTAACCTTGGCCATTCGCTATGTGGGGAATAGATTTGGTCTGGCCTTTGCCAACTACAATAGGACGATTCAAATACTTAGTGGTGGCTGTTGATGACTTCACAAAATGGGTGGAAGCTGAACCTCTCATCGACATGGCCTACAAAAGGATTTACCAATTTATCTGGAAGAATATTATTTGCACATATGGTCTGCCTTATGCTTTTATCATCGATCACGGTACCCAATTTGATAATGATGAGTTCGCAGCGTGTTATCTACAGTCCAACATTCAAAAGATCTATTATGCTACACGTCATCCCCAAAGTAATGGTCAAACATAGGTGACGAACATAACTCTACTGAATGGGTTGAAGAGGAGATTGGATGATGCTAAAGGGAATTAGATCAACGAGTTGCATTCCGTGTTGTGGTCTTACCGAACAACTCCCCGGACAATAACTGGGGAATCTCCTTACATGTTGGCTTTTGGGAGTGAAGCAGTGATACCTGCCGAACTAGGGTTACATACTCATAGGGTGCTTAACTTCAATTCTCCGGTGAGTGATTTGATGATACGCTTGAACTTGGACATGCTCGAAAAAGTTAAAAAAGACGCGATGATCCAAAATGCAGCCTATCAGCAAAGGACTGCTATGTTCTATAATAAAAGGGTCAGTAAGTGTGATCTTAAGGAAGGAGATTACATGCTCAAGAAAGTAATTCAAAAGCATAATAAGTTGGAGGCAAATTGGAATGGGCCCTATCGTGTCACAACTGTTGTTCGACCTGGAACTTACGGAATAGAAACTCTTGAAGGGGAGGAATTAAAAAATGCTTGGAATGCTGAGTACCAACGAAAATACTACCAGTAATGTAACTGCCCATGTACCCAATTGTTTTAGTATTAATGAAAACGATGATTTCCCCATTCTTTTTTTTCCAGAGTACTAGTGCTACACACTACACTTAACTTTGCAGCAATGCGAAAAATAATTTTTCCATCAACAAAGTTGGTCGGCATTAACAAAAACACTAACAAAGTTGGTCGACATCAGCAAGACACCAACAAAGTTGGTCGGCATCAGCATAAACACTAACAATGTTGGTAATACAATTGATCAAGGCAAGGTCTTCTTGTTTATGGGTGACCCAAGAGGCATCTAAACTAGGCAAGAAGATGGGTAAAATATCCACTGCCTAGGCACCAGAGCAATTATTTACTTAAATGATTGTCACAACTAAGTAAGAACATGGGATAAAATTCCAATTCTTAGGCACTTATGGGTGATAAGTCACTACAAGTAGACAAATACATGGGGAAAAAGTTCCATTGTCTAGGCAATTAATTCCAAAAGGGCAAAATGTCCATTCAAATATATATATATATATATATATATATATATATATATATATATATACTCAATGACTAAAAAGTACAGTACTATTATAGTTGATCATGCAAAGGAAACAAAATTACAAAAAGATGATTTTTTCGCCAATAATTACTAACAAAATACAAAAGGCCTATTCTATTGGTTTATTTCCCTCAGATTTAGACACAGGATCCATTCCAATTGGAGGGTCATCTAAAGCAAAAGAAGAATTGACAAAGTTCAAATCCTGTAGCATTCTGGTGTTGCTCGTACTTGGTCAGACAAACAAATGTGGAGGTCGGGCTATCTCAAAATCTTTGTGAAGACTGTAATCACCAAGGTATTTGGAAATTAAAAACTGATGAATAGATTTAACTAGAATCCAGCTAACATCTAGTTTGAACGAAGATATTGGAATATCAAGTAATCTAGGGTCATACCAATCCCACAGTTCTGTTACTTGCTCAACTTTAATCACAGTTAGAGCATTCATCCATCCATATTTATACTCTTCACTGTTTGATTGTTTTAACCTAGCATCAAGATGATATAAAGCCTCATTGTATCCTTCGATCCAGAACTCTCTGGGCTGCTTGTGAAACTAATAAGTTAATCGTTCAACATGTTGATGAAGTCTTTTCAACACACTTTCTTTATTTTGCGACGCAGAACTCTGATTGGATATTTTCTCTGAAAGACTTTGAATTTTCTGGGACATCTACGCCAAAGCTTGATTTTTTGCCTTCAGTTGAGAAACTTGATTTTCCAAAGCTCGTTGAGTTCTAGTTTCTTTAATATTTCTCCGACCAGCTCTTGCTCTACCTTGGGAAGTGGATGCAGGTCTGACTCTTTTCAAAGCTTTTAATTCTTCTCTTAATGCAGCATTTTCAGTTTCCAAAAAGGAAAAACCTTCATCATTAACTGAGATTAAAACTCCAGAGGAAGACGTAGATTTAAATTGTTTCAGTTCTTCTCTCAAAGCAATATTCTCCTCCTCCAGCAATTTGGCAATGTTCCTGTGCTCTTCAATCTCACATTTCAGCACATTCTCTCTTTTATTATGGGCAGAGATAAATTTATCATAACCTCAATCATCACTCAATTGTTAGTACTTTTTCTCAAAACCTTCATGCAGAAGAGCAGTGGCTTCCTTGTGTTGAAGTTGAAGTTCTTCAATCATTCCTTGAAGATCTTCAATCATTTCGTAGTAAGCTACGTTATTCGTTACTGCACGATCAGGCAAGCATTTTAATTATTAGTAAGCCTCAATTGCTCGTTCAGAGGCATCAGGACTAAGAATGTTAATTATTTGTGCTTCAGTCAAATCTACACGACTAGCTTTGAAATAATCAATACATTTCTTCATCAACTCTATATCATGAGCTTATAAGAGTTCCAGCCTAGCAATGAACTATAAAGGAAAAGTAAAGACAAACCAACTACAGTATAGTTAAATTGAACAGTAAAGGAGAAATAAATATAAGTAACAAGCTAATTTTATTGATCATAATATATGAGAGGATAACTAGAGGAACAAAACAAAGGGAAAAACAAAAGGAAGAAAAAAATTACTGAACAACATTACACCTCGTCCTTATTCCCTACTACATCTTCAACTGATTTAGAAGAAGGAATTGGTTGCTGAAGTTGATCGAAGGGCAAGTGAAGTTGTTCGGAAGAGGTTGTTGTCTGCGGTACTTGCTCGGAGGATTGAGGGATAGTGGCAGTAGGAGTTGGTTCTACTATCATCAAATAAGATTCATTAGACTCAACTTCATCTTCTTCTTCTTCTTCAATGGAGGAGGATGTCCATGGACGTGTTTCTAAAATAATTCAGAATCCTCAGCAACGTTCAACTCCTTCAACGCTCCAATGCATCCATCCATAAATAACTTTAAACTTGCATACTCAATTTGAGCAGGGGTAGAAGTTATAGCTTTGTTCCACCCTTTTTCCCAGCCTGATCTAAAGGACTTCTTCACAGTAGACCTCCTCTTCGTCCTTTCCAAGGAAGCATTCTCTCTAAGTTAATCTTCAATAGATTTAACTTTCTGTTCAAGCTCTTTCTTACGCCGTTCAGACACTTCAAGCTTACCCTCAGCTTCCTCCTTGCTGGTAACGACAACCCCCAATTTCTCCTCTGCCTCCTTGAAAACAGCCACAGCTCTTTGCCGAGATAAATCATCCTCCTTTGCAGCATTCATGGCTTCTTATTGAGCTGTCTCAGTAGCCTTGAGTTTTTTTCCCAGGATGTTTTGTCATCCTTATACCTCTGACGGGACTCCTCCAATGATTTTAATAACCCAGTAAGGGCTTCTTTAACTTCACTTGAAGAATAAGCAACTTTAATAGTTTCATTCTTCTCTATGACATTATTTAAATACACTAAAAACTACAAGATGAAGAGATAGTCAAGTTAGCATATGAAAATTAAAATTAGAATTGAAATAACAAGATATAGTGGCACTTACTGATGCAAGGTGTTGGGATACTAGATCAGTGACTTTTCCCCGAGGAGTAGAAGTATCAGTAGCTCTGTGGTCAGGAAGAGTTCCAAACCATATCAATTTCCTCGCCAAAGTAGGAGTAATGAATGCTATATCACCAACTTTCAAGGGAGGTATTTCAACCCTAGCAGGTTGAGAAGCAATATCAACGGTCTTCTCAGCAAGACCCCGTCTTAATCTTTTTAAAGGAGTATCCCCTTTAATCAAAGGTGTTACCTCTTCTGTAACAACAGTGGGCTTCTTGATAACTTCCCTAGCAGGTGTAATTGTTCCCACAGTTGGAACAACATCCTTTTTCTTAATGCCTTCAGCTGGAACATCTTTTTTGTTCTTTTTTATCCTATCGGCACCAGGTATAATCTTGGCAAAGAGATCAAGCATTCTCCTCTTCTTCGTCATCAGGTCAGAAATAGCAGTACTCAAATCAGAGGAAGATTCTTCAATAATTGATGAAGATGTTGGAACCTACTCAAGATCAATCACCTGTGACACCCCGACTAATTAAATACCGGGTAGCTACTCCTTTATTAAATTAATTCAAAATCCCCAGTTGGTCCAGTTAATAGCATCACTGTCGAAAACATTTTAATGATTACTAACCACCTAGTATATAAAAAGTAAGTTGCCAAATTTTAATTTAAGTCTGATTAACATGCAACAAGTGTAATGAAGACTAAATAATACCAATCACCATACTGAAATAAATAGAATAACCATCACATAATGTAAATAAAGTCTGGAGGAAAAACTCCTCACTACAAATCCCACAACTGAAATACGCAATGAAAATACTGAATACTAAATCAATACATGACAAAATCTGAAAACTGTAATGGAAAGATGTCTCTAATAGAAATGGGCAACATGCCCTACAACTGATAGATAATGACTCTGGAATCCAAATGATAGAAGCGTCTACAAGCAAATCCCTGTAGCTTCCACAAACAACTACAGCTCGTCACCTGAATGAGTATCCTATGCATGGTGTCCTTGTGGCTGGGCACCTAAAATGGTTTTACAAGAAAAATAGATTTGAAAGCAAACGGGTCAGAGCCCGAATGTGGAGATATTTTTAAAACCTGCAAGTGCTTTAAAAACATTTAAAACATTAAATACAAAGTACATGTTAGGACGTGCACTCACATGATATTCTCACCTCTCGTCTAACTGTGCACTCCTAACGTAAGTACCCATCTACAACGACCCAAACCACTAGCTAAGTGACATCATATCTAGCTAGACTGTCATAGGTCCTACCCTTATTACTCGGTTCTATTAACATTATAACGCTAGTAATTAAATAGGGGTTTAACGTAAACTCAGATGCTCAATATGCAATATATTACTCTATCAGCTAACCCGTTATGTTTTTCTCGAAACAATATCGTAATTATTTTCACAACATTAACATGAAGGTTCCCATTAATTAAGTGTATATTATTCACATCATAAATATACAATACAAGAACCCCGAGAACTAAGCTGCGGTGCACACATACTCTGCTATCCATCCCGTTACATCACGTACATAAGGATTACATATTCCGAATCTCTCAGGAATAGTTCACAATAACAACATCACAAATAATGGAGGCGAACACAGTCACATCACATGGGTCACGCACATACCTACGCTCCCACGATCAGCGGACTTATTAATATCCCAATAAGTCTTTCTATGACCTATGTTCATCAAGGTAACCAGTCTAAATCCGGGCAACACAAGGATTAGAGGGCCCTAAGCGAACGCAAACCTCCCGTGATAGCAAGTATGGTAGGTATGTTATACACACAATTCATATACCAATACTAAGTAAACACACGTCATAGTAATCCCGTAGTTTAATTGTAGCACTATTCTCATTCTAGTACCAATATATAATTTACACACTTTATACAATTCCGGTTTATAATCATATGCGCCCTAAATTTATTCTCACGTCGTAGTAGACACTCACGTCTCAACCCAAACGGTTCATTGATTTAAATCACTCGTATATAATTTATTCCTCATAATAACCCAAAAGTCCCAAATCTATCCATATATTATCAAAGGAATGCTATCTCTATCCTCGAACAAGTTTACGGGACTCCCAAAATCAAAACAGGCCAAAAAGGCCTAAACTGCCAGCTCGTTAGAAGTCTCGTTCGAACGAGGCTGTTCGAACGATATTCCAGTTCGTTCGAACGAACTGTACCTTCTAACGACATCTCGTTCGAACGAATGTATCGAACGAAATACAGTTCGTTCGAACGAAGGTATCGAACGAAGTCTCCCCTCGTTAGAAGCGACTGGTCAACTCGTTAGAAGCTCATTCGAACGACCTGGGAAGGTCTTCTAATGAGAGACCAGTTTCGGCCCAGAATTTCTTGGTTACGATTTTCATCAATTCTTACTCCTCAAATCTCCTCTAAAATTCGTTCCAACAATGTTTTAAGTTCTCTAATCATCCTAAAACATGCTAAGGTCATACACTAACATATTTTAAGGGATTAACACATCCTAAACATCATTAAATCACAAGTTTCTACATTTTTCCCCAATTTTCTTCAAGAACATAAACCCTAAATTATTATCATCATAAATTCTCAGAATTTAATCCGTTGTTACATCACATAAATATGAAATCTCTGAATTCAATCTTCAAACAACGTTTCTACATGCAAACCTATAACCAAAATTAAACTAATAACTTCCAATTTCATGGGTTTTCCTTTAACTCTTAAATAAGATTGATTATCAAGTTTTCTAACATGGAAGAAGCATTCACTGCATAAAGAATGTAATTTAAATCACTTGCCTTGAGTTTATTTCTGATTTTGATGTTGATTTACTCTCTCTTTCTGCAGAATTCCCTCTCTCTCTCTCTCTCTCCAAGCTTCTTCTCCAATGGTGGCTTATGGTGGCTAGGGTTTGTTTTGGGGAAACTTAGAAAACCTAATCTAACAACCCCCGTAGCTTGTTGGGTTAATATGGGTTGGTTAGTGGGTTTAGTGGGTCTATTCCCAATCAGATTTACTTCTCTAATTTTCGTCATTTTTAATTCCTAAAAATACGAAATTACCAAAATACCCTTTATATTGCCGGTATGGCCTAAAAATACCCCGGGACCCAAACTACACCCCCGGCTAGTGTTTTCTGACTGTTTCGACCCTTCCGGACGGGTTGGCGCACTCAAAACGACCATACGGTTAATAGAATTTAAATTTACTTTTATAATTAAAATATTTATATCCCGATGCGACTGTCACACGCGTCCCAATAAAATGACCAAATTGCCGTATATCAATCTCACGACAAATTTCATAATTCAATATTCATATAACATCATATATGCTCAATATAGTTAAATACCAACTCACATCTTGCTAGTATTTTATATGGATTAATTCCCAGTTAATTCACATTTAATTAATTAATCCCAAAAATAAATATAGCCAAAAGTACGGGGTATTACATACTTCCCCCCTAATAACTGAATTTCGTTCCGAAATTCGAAACTAGAAAGTACCTGCTAAAAATAACTCTCGATAACGTTCGCGCATCTCATCCTCGCGCTCCCATGTGGACTCCTCGACATTGTGATGTCGCCACTGAACACGCTCTAACGGGACTATCTTTGACCGCAGTTTCCTCTCGCTTTGGTCCAAAATAGCAATCGGCCCCTCCTCGTAGGAGCTATCCGGCTGGAGATCGATGTCCTCCACAGCAATGTGAGAATGAGCCAAATTATCTCTAAGGTATTTCCTCAGCGAGGAAATATGGAACACATCGTGAATCCGATGCAAATGCTCGGGTAACCCAAGTTTATACGCAACCGGTCCGATTCGCTCAATAATAGGAAACGGCCCCACATACCTTGGTGCCAACTTCCCCTTCTTCCCGAAACGCATAATCCCCTTCATAGGAGATACTCTGAGCAAAACCTGGTCCCCTACTTGGAACTCCTTGAAAAATCTCTTCGCATCAGCATAACTCTTCTACCTGTCTTGAGCTACCCGAATGCGACTTCGAATCAACTCAATCCTTGCCGAAGTATCCTGAATCACTTCCGGTCCAAGTAGTTTGTTGTCCCCCACCTCTAACCAACATGCTGGGGAACGACAAGGACTACCGTACAATGCCTCAAACGGAGCCATGCCAATAGTGAACTGATAGGAGTTGTTGTAAGCAAACTCCACCAGTGGAAGGTACTGCTCCCATCCACCCCCAAAGTCAATAATGCACATGCGTAGCATGTCCTCCAACATCTGATTTGTGTGCTCTGTCTGTCCATCAGTCTGTGGATGATAAGCCGTACTCAACCGTAATTCCGTGCCCATTGCCTCCTGGAAACTCTCCCAAAACCGCGAAACAAATATCTTGTCTCTGTCAGACACGATATTTAGGGGCACACCGTGAAGTCTCACAAACTCTGAAATGAAGAGCTGGGCATACTGTCCCGTAGTGTAGTCAGTCCTTACGGGTAAAAAGTGAGCGACTTTGGACAACCTGTCCACAATTACCCAAACGGAGTCGTGACCCCTCTGCGACGTAGGCAACCCCGTGATAAAGTCCATGGATATGCTCTCCACATCCACACCGAGACCTCCAATGGCTGTAGTAGTCCTGCCGGTTTCTGATGATCCACTTTTACAAGCTGACAAGTGGCGCATTTCGAAACAAACTAAGCGATATCTCTCTTCATACCGCTCCACCAATACTGGTTTCTCATGTCTTGGTACATTTTGTCCCCTCCGGGATGTACCGCGAACCGTGAGCCGTGCGACTCTGCCATCACCTCGTGTCGCAATTCCTCCCCTTCCGGAACCACTAATCTCCCATTGAAGCGTAATCCCCCGTCTGAGCTAACGGTATAGGACTCGGCTCCCTCTGCTAGTAATCGAACTATCTGCTCCTGACAGAACGAGTCATTAGCCTGTGCCCGTACTACTTTCGTGACAATCTGCGGTGTAACGATCATCACAGACATGAAAGATCGGGCCACTGCATCCTGGTGTCCCAACTCCTTCCACTTTACCTTCCACACCTCTGCCACCTCATCTACTGGCCTACGGCTCAACGCGTCTGCTACCACGTTAGCCTTACCCGGGTGATACTGGATATCGAACTGGTAGTCCTTCACAAACTCAAGCCACCTACGCTGCCGCATATTCAACTCCTTCTGCGTGAACAGGTACTGTAAGGACTTGTGGTCCGTGAACAATTGGAACTTCTCCCCCAAAAGATAGTGCCTCCAAATCCGTAGGGCAAATACCACAGCTGCCAACTCCAAATCATGTGTGGGGTAATTCTTCTTATGAGTCTTAAGCTTACGGGAAGCATAAGCTATGGCCTGTCTCTCCTGCTGCAATACACCTCCAAGTCCTTGCAAAGACGCGTCGGTGTAAACCAAATACTCAACTCCCAATCTCGGCAATGCTAACACAGGTGCTGAGGTCAATTTGTCCTTTAACTCATCAAATGCCAACTGACAGGCATCATTCCAGATGAATGGCACACCCTTACGAGTCAGATGTGTCAAAGGACCAGCTATCTTCGAAAATCCCCGAATGAACCTCCTGTAGTATCCTGCTAGGCCCAAGAAACTACGAATTTCAGTCGGTGTCGTGGGCTGTCCCCACTCCCTCACCGCGGATACTTTCCCCGGATCAACAGATATTCCCCGATCAGAAATAATGTGTCCCAAAAACTGGACCTCCTTCAGCCAAAAACCGCATTTCTCATATTTTGCATACAACTCGTTCTGACGAAGTGTCTGCAAAACCTTCCTCAAATGCTCGGCGTGCTCCTCCTCTGTCTAGGAGTAAACCAGAATATCATCGATGAAGACAATGACAAACTGATCTAGGAAATCCCTGAACACTCTGTTCATCAAGTCCATAAACACTGCTGGAGCGTTGGTCAAACCAAAAGGCATAACTCGAAACTTGTAAGAACCATATCTCGATAAGAACGCAGTCTTCGAGACATCCTCCTCCCTGATAAGCAACTGATGGTATCCCGATCTCAAATCAATCTTTGAGAAGAAAAAAGCTCCTCTCAACTGGTCGAATAAGTCATCGATTCGAGGCAACGAATACTTATTCCGTATCGTGACCTTATTCAACTCTCGGTAGTCCACACACAATCTCAGTGAACCGTCCCTCTTCTTCACAAACAAAACTGGAGCGCCCCAAGGTGAGGTACTCCTGCGAATAAAGCCCTGACCTAACAGCTGCTCTATCTGATCTCGTAGCTCTCGCATCTCTGCCGGAGCCATACGGTACGGTGCACGTGCTATAGGCCTCGTATCTGGCAATAGGTCTATAACAAAGTCTATCTCTCGACTGGGGGGTAGGCCGGGTATCTCCTGAAACACATCCGAATACTCCCTGACAACTGGGATAGAATCTAAAGGAATCACAACCTCCTTAGAGGTATCCTCCTCTATGTAATACAGATGAGCGGTCGATCCTCCCTCTGGGCGAGGCATCTCCACTACAAACATCTCTTGCCCCGGAATGGCAAAAATAATGCTCCCGCTGAAGCAATCAATCATGGCCCTATAAGCTATGAGCCAATCCATACCGATAATCACATCATGAACATGCATATATAATACCAACATGTCTGCAAGTAATACCAAACCACCAATCTCTACCCCCACTCCCCGGCATATAAAGAAAATAAGTGACCCACTCCCCAAGGGTGAGTCGACACACGTCACTGTGCTCTCTGCCGTAGCTAACAATCGTAAGGCTTTAGCGAAATGTGTAGCTATAAAACAATGTGTAGCACCCGTATCAAACAATTCCCGACCCATAGTGCCATGGATAGGAAACGTACCCTCAATCGCGGGAGGTGCATGTGGAACTACTGCCTGGTGGACGTTATAGACACGTCCATACTGTAGCTGCCCCTGCTGAGTTGGGACTGCTGGAATGGGTGGCAATGCTGCCATCTGCGGCAGTGCGGGGAGAGCGGCGGGAAACATAGGCCTCTTCGGCTCCTGGCGAGCACCCTGCTGCTGCTGCTGTGGGGCCCTGCCCCTCTCAGGACAATCCTATCGTTTATGGACAGTCTTGCCACAAACAAAATACTTCCCTGGGAAGTTCCCTCCTCTCTGCCCCTGCGGTCCCCGGCCCTGGTGGCCGTTACCGTTCCTCCCTTGGCCCTGCTGGCCCTGGTGAAACTGCTGCCCATTCTGCCCCTGTTGGCCCTGATGGCCGTTTGGACCCTGATGGCCCTGACGAAAACCTCCTTGTCCCTGTTTGTAGTTCCCTGATCGGAACCTCTTCTGATCCCCCTGCTGGGTACCCTGCTCACCCTGTCTCTGCCCCTGAACAGATTGTGCCCCACCGGTACCATGTCCTCCAGTCCTGCCCTGATGGCTAGACTCTCCCGACCTCTTGCCCTCAGCCATATAAAAGCGGTGGTCCTGGCAGTGTAACAAAGCAGCGTTAACCACATCAAAATACGTGGCCAACGAAAGGTTCCCTAACAGATGTTGACGGATCCTCCATGTCAACCCGTCCGTGAACTTCTCAATCTTCTTCTTCTCTGTTGGTATCTCATCTGGAACGATATTCAACAGATTCATGAACTCGTCCTTATACTCAGCCACGGTCTTACCCTCTTGCCTCAGATTCATCAGTTTCCTCCTCATTTCCGTGTGAACAGCCGACGGAAAGTACTTGCGGTCAAACCGCACCCAGAAGTCCTGAATAGTGAGAGTATCCCTCTCCTCCACGGTGGTAATAGACTCCCACCACTGCAGTGCAGATCCAACTAGCTTGAAAGTATCTAGCACCTGCTTCTGGATGTCCGTGCACTCATACATCCTTAAGTGCCTCTGCATATCCTTCCTCCACTAGCTCGAGACTACTACATCTGAGCTACCTGCAAACTCTGGCGGATGCGCTTTCTGAAAAGCATCACGTACACGTTCCCAAGCAGACGGGAATGCATTTGCCTGTACTGGCGCGGCAACCGGCGCCTGAGGTGGTGCCTGCTGAACAACGGCAATTGCGGCATTTACCGCTTGGGCTACTATAGCTGCAACCTCAGCGGCGTTCATCATGCCCTGAACTGGAGCGGGCTGGGGTTTGGGCGTTGCATCCCTGGGAACTCGTCGTGCACGTCGTGGAGGCATCTGAAATAAGAACGAAGTTTATAAGTTCGCTGTTATAAACTTAAAATAGCTGAAGAACGAAGCATACACAAAAAGAGTACAACAGTCCTAAAATATAGGGCTCTATATCAAAGAAACTTAGCGGAAACATAATAAGCCGTCAGATCCTAAAGGACACTAGAACCTGATGCTCTGATACCACCTGTGACACCCCGACTAATTAAATACCGGGTAGCTACTCCTTTATTAAATTAATTCAAAATGCCCAGTTGGTCCAGTTAATAGCATCACTGTCGAAAACATTTTAATGATTACTAACCACCTAGTATATAAAAAGTAAGTTGCCAAATTTTAATTTAAGTCTGATTAACACGCAACAATTGTAATGAAGACTAAATAATACCAATCACCATACTGAAATAAATAGAATAACCATCACATAATGTAAATAAAGTCTGGGGAAAAAACTCCTCACTACAAATCCCACAACTGAAATACGCAATGAAAATACTGAATACTAAATCAATACATGACAAAGTCTGAAAACTGTAATGGAAAGATGTCTCTAATAGAAATGGGCAACATGCCCTACAACTGATAGATAATGACTCTGGAATCCAAATGATAGAAGCGTCTACAAGAAAATCCCTGTAGCTTCCACAAACAGCTACAGCTCGTCACCTGAATGAGTATCCTATGCATGGTGTCCTTGTGGCTGGGCACCTAAAATGGTTTTACAAGAAAAATAGATTTGAAAGCAAACGGGTCAGAGCCCGAATGTGGAGATATTTTAAAAACCTGCAAGTTCTTTAAAAACATTTAAAACATTAAATGCAAAGTACATGTTAGGACGTGCACTCACATGATATTCTCACCTCTCGTCTAACTGTGCACTCCTAACGTAAGTACCCATCTACAACGACCCAAACCACTAGCTAAGTGACATCATATCTAGCTAGACTGTCATAGGTCCTACCCTTATTACTCGGTTCTATTAACATTATAACGCTCATAATTAAATAGGGGTTTAATGTAAACTCAGATGCTCAATATGCAATATATTACTCTATCAGCTAACCCGTTATGTTTTTCTCGAAACAATACCGTAATTATTTTCACAACATTAACATGAAGGTTCCCATTAATTAAGTGTATATTATTCACATCATAAATATGCAATACAAGCACCCCGAGAACTAAGCTGCGGTGCACACATACTCTGCTATCCATCCCGGTACATCACGTACATAAGGATTACATATTCCGAACCTCTCAGGAATAGTTCACAATAACAACATCACAAATAATGGAGGCGAACACAGTCACATCACATGGGCCACGCACATACCTACGCTCCCACGATCAGCGGACTTATTAATATCCCAATAAGTCTTTCTATGACCTATGTTCATCAAGGTAACCAGTCTAAATCCGGGAAACATAAGGATTAGAGGGCCCTAAGCGAACGCAAACCTCCCGTGATAGCAAGTATGGTAGGTATGTCATACACACAATTCATATACCAATACTAAGTAAACACACGTCTTAGTAATCCCGTAGTTTAATTGTAGTACTATTCTCATTATAGTACCAATATATAATTTACACACTTTATACGATTCCGGTTTATAATCATATGCGCCCTAAATTTATTCTCATGTCGTAGTAGACACTCACGTCTCAACCCAAACGGTTCATTGATTTAAATCACTCGTATATAATTTACTCCTCATAATAACCCAAAAGTCCCAAATCTATCCATATATTATCAAAGGAATGCTATATCTATCCTCGAACAAGTTTACGGGACTCCCAAAAATAATAACAGGCCAAAAAGGCCTAAACTTCCAGCTCGTTAGAAGTCTCATTCGAACGAGGTTGTTTGAACGAGATTCCAGTTCGTTCGAACGAACTGTACCTTCTAACGACATCTCGTTCGAACGAATGTATCGAACGAAATACAGTTCATTCGAACGAAGGTATCGAACAAAGTCTCCCCTCGTTAGAAGCGACTGGTCAACTCGTTAGAAGCTCGTTCGAACGACCTGGGAAGGTCTTCTAACGAGAGACCAGTTTCGGACCAGAATTTCTTGGTTACGATTTTCATCAATTCTTACTCCTCAAATATCCTCTAAAATTCATTCCAACAATGTTTTAAGTTCTCTAATCATCCTAAAACATGCTAAGGTCATACACTAACATCTTTTAACGGATTAACACATCCTAAACATCATTAAATCACAAGTTTCTACATTTTTCCCCAATTTTCTTCAAGAACATAAACCCTAGATTATTATCATCATAAATTCTCAGAATTTAATCCGTTGTTACATCACATAAATATGAAATCTCTGAATTCAATCTTCAATCAACGTTTCTACATGCAAACCTATACCCAAAATTATACTAATAACTTCCAATTTCATGGGTTTTCCTTTAACTCTTAAATAAGATTGATTATCAAGATTTCTAACATGGAAGAAGCATTCACTGCATAAAGAATGTAATTTAAATCACTTGCCTTGAGTTTATTTCTGATTTTGATGTTGATTTCCTCTCTCTTTCTGCAGAATTCCCTCTTTCTCTCTCTCTCCAAGCTTCTTCTCCAATGGTGGCTTATGGTGGCTAAGGTTTGTTTTGGGGAAACTTAGAAAACCTAATCTAACAACCCCCGTAGCTTGTTGGGTTAATATGGGTTGGTTAGTGGGTTTAGTGGGTCTATTCCCAATCAGATTTACTTCTCTAATTTTCGTCATTTTTAATTCCTAAAAATACGAAATTACCAAAATACCCTTTATATTGCCGGTATGGCCTAAAAATACCCCGGGACCCAAACTACACCCCCGGCTAGTGTTTTCTGACTATTTCGACCCTTCCGGACGCGTTGGCGCACTCAAAATGACCATACGGTTAATAGAATTTAAATTCACTTTTATAATTAAAATATTTATATCCCGACGCGACTGTCACACGCACCCAATAAAATGACCAAATTGCCGTATATCAATCTCACGACAAATTTCATAATTCAATATTCAGATAACATCATATATGCTCAATATAGTTAAATACCAACTCACATCTCGCTAGTATTTTATCCGGATTAATTTCCAATTAATTCACATTTAATTAATTAATCCCAAAAATAAATATAGCCAAAAGTACGGGGTATTACATCACCAAAGGAGGAGCAATAGGCCAAGCAATGAAAGAGGAAGTGGTGTCCCAATATCTCAACAAATAAGAAGCAGACCTCACGTGTTCCCCAATAATTGGTTGATGCAAACCTTAGATGAGCTTTAATTTTTTTTTTTATTAATATCACTCTCTTTTGGGGCTTTTCTTTTACTGTCAACTGCAAATTAAAATTGAAAAGCAAAAGTCAGTGAAACATTTATCGAACAAAATCAGAGCTAGTTTAAAAATAAAAAAGAACAACCTATCCCATTGCCATAAGGTGGACATCTGGGACCTTGGTACACGTCATTCCCATTTAGTGGGGGTGTTGCTAATTTTTTATCGCAACCCCATGTTCAAAATAATCTCTATTAGAATCAGGGAGATTGACTACTAAAGCTCTGTTAGAAAACCTAGTTTTTAAATAAAAGGTGATTTCACTGGTGACCCATTTATAACAATACATAATTTTATGAATCCCTAGACGAGTTCCATGAATTTGATTCAACCTATGTACGCCATTAACTACCCTCCATGTATTTGGAACTACTTTTGCTGGTACAATATCGAAATATTGGTACAACTCCAAACACAAAGGATTAGACGGGAAAGAAAAACCACATTTCGCCATAAAAATAGAGGGAAACCAGCATCCCTCAGCTAGAGAAAATAAATCAGAAGGGCAAGTAGGTTCTTCCAAATTAACCCAAGAAGGAATCTCAAAATTGGCCCTAAAATTATCTAATGACTCGATAAGGTAAACCATGATGACTAAAGAAAAGAAAGAATAAGGAAGTAAGAAATTCTTACAGAAGATTAAGGAATCAGCTAAGTTAGATGACTTTAAAGAACGTTCATAAGAAGAAAAACGAAAAGACAAAGAGTTTGGAAACAAGATATCAAAAGGTAGAAGACAATCGAATTTTACCGTCATTATATATGTTGCCTTGGAAAATGAGAAAAGTAATGATCACACATGACGACTGTTGTGTTTTCGACGGCTAATTAAAGGAAAAAGACGCAGATACCCAAGCGTTCGTTAAAAACTCAAAATATTTACAAATTTGCCATTTCGAGGTCAAAATTGTTACGCAAAGTGAAAAAAATTTACAAGTGTTGAAGCTATATAATTAATAAAGACATGAGAAATGCGCCCGAGAAACTTTTGGGTAAAATATTCCACACTCTCACATCAAACGTCAACTGTGAAACATTGGGGGCTTCTGTTGATACAAAAATTAGTCAGTTGACGTTGACCAATTATATGAAGACACGTGTCATCTAATATGGCATAAGTTCAATGTACCGAGCTACTCAGCATACCGAGCTACTCAGCGTACCGAGTAACTTATTGGTAAGGCCAAAGGACCAAGATAAATTCAATGTTTATTAGTTTACAATCAGTCCTTACCGTGTACGAATGTATATGCCTGTTCGATAAAGGCCTATTATTTATTCACACTGACAGCCTAAGGGCTATATATACATTGTAATACCCTCATGGCAGGGTAAGCTATCATAAGCAAACGTAATTGAGATCAAGGCAAGACACCCAGTAATACAAGAGTGGACGTAGGCCATTTCATTAAGGTTGAACCACTTTAAAATCTCTTGTCTTATTTCTTTACTCATATTTATCCGTTATTAATTAATTAGATCAAATCTAGTTTTTTAACATCTACAGTCATTATTATCGATACTTAAAATGATCTTAACCATTGTATTATGGGGTTGTATCGAAGTTGATATATTTTTTTATTCGACTTTGTATATTTGCCATCTTTGCACACATGCACGAGTTTATATGGATGCCTAACTACTCTTGCCTATTTGAGTTTAGTGAGATATTCTTATCCCAATTTTGTCATCTATGTGAAAGTAGACATAAGGAGGAGGTGTGCATTTAATAATCGTTCACCATGAGGATTAAATTGAAAATATAATGTGTGTAGGGGAAAGGGGCTGCGAGTGTGTAAAATTGACTCGTCGTGAAAGCCACCGTTTAAAAGAGCCCGAAAAAAAATTATAATGGCAATTAAAAGAACCATATGCCAAAAATGGGCCAAATTAGTTTAGTTCGTTCAAAAGAAAATATGATATATATTTGAGGGTGGTTGGATGGATTAAAAATTTAAACGGGTTTACGCAAACAATCCCATAGTTGAAAATTCGTGTCATGACGCTATTGTTTGTAGAATCGTCAAAATTTCATATTGATGTGCATGATGTTTGTTTAGTTCATTAAGCGTACTCTTTAATTATCACATATGGATAAAATAAAGTTTGATGATAAATTGGTATTGATTAGAGCTTCTTAATCGTTTCGATGTGTTGGATAATGATTCCTTTGTTTTAGTTCACACACATACATTCCGTGTTCATGTTTAGGCACATCGATTCTATATTAGCATGTTACTCATATTTGTTTATTTTTTGAGTTTTTAGAGTTTTTCTACTGTTTCGTAATTTTGAGCCCCTTCCAATTAGAATTTTCACAAAATCTTTCCACTGGGCAACGTTGTTTAATTTTCCGGGGAGACTGTGAAAAGTTGATAATGCCAAAGGTCAAGAGGCCATGCAGGATACTATATGATAGTTGGGCCAAACTCTGCAAGTTGGAGTGCCGGCATAACCTAATCACAGGAATATGCCACCACCGCCAACAAGGAGTACTGGGCACAACCATTCTAGAACTTCTAAGTATCCTTCATATCTACTTGGAGCAACCTCTTCTATTAGGGCCACTAATTCCACTGATGGACAATCTTTCATCCCAGAAAGATTGAGTTCCTTAGAAAGGCTAAGTAGGGCCTCTCCTTTCGATCATTTGGAACCCCAGGAAAATACCCTGTGGGTTGCGTCAAGAAATACTCGACGACCAAGTGATCTAAGGGAAGGTTCATTCGAGTCCAGATTAAATACCCGACGAACTGAAAGGTCTAGTCAGAGAGAAGGTTCACAGGAAGATGTTCAGCAAGATTTGGAGGTCATCATAAAAAGTTGCCATCCATGGCGCAAGCAGTGATGCTTGGAAGGGTTCCATTCAATGTTTTGAAGATAGATTAGGTGAAATGGCCAAAACTAAGAATCCCCTTTAAAGAAGTTTTACTAAGGGTACCCCTTTATGCAAAACATCGTGGATTTCCCTACGCTGACCAAGTTTAAAGCTCCAGTAGTCACTCCCAAATATGATGGGAAGACTGATCCAGTTCTCCATATGGAGCAGTACCAAGTAACTGTTAATATATGTATTGTTGCTGATGAGATGAGATGTAGGGCATTCCCAGGAACAATCATTGTATCTGCTCAATCTGGTACAATAGCCTTCCTCAGGGGAATATTTCTTTCTTTCAATAAGTAGATGATCTATTCATTGGCAATTTTGTCTTTGGAGCAAAACTAGTGAAGCGAGTAGCTCATTTACTTAGTGTGAGACAGAAGGAAGGAGAAAGTACCAGAAATTATTTCACTCGTTCCAACAAGGAGTGTTGATATAAAAATTAGTCAGCTGACGTGAACCAATTATATGGAGATACACGTCATCCAACATGGCACAAGATCAAGCACCGAGCTACTCAATCTACTGAGATACTCAGAGTACCGAGACACTTAGCCTACCGAGATACTCAATGTACCGGGCAACTTATTGGGAAGACCAAACGACCCGACATATTCAATGTTTATTGTATTACGATCATTCCTTACCATGTATAGATGTATATGCCTATTTGATAAAGGCCTATTATCTATTCACATTAACAGCCCAAGGGCTATAAATACATTGTAATACCCTCATGGCAAGGTAAGCAATCATAAGCAAACATAATCGAGATCAAGGCCAGAAACCCAGTAATACAAAATAGTGGACGTAGGACATTTTCTTTAAGGTTGAACCACTTTAAAACTTTCTTGTCTTATTTCTTTACTCATATTTATCTTTGATTAATTAATTAGATCGAATCTAGTTTTTTACATCAACAGATTGGCACCGTATATGGGAAATGACTGTACATAGCATGTTTTCACCAATAAAAACTCATCATAAATGGACAATATCCCAGAATCAAGCAATAAGAATAATTAAGGGAATCCTCCTAACCCTTCAGCCCCTCCAAACGTAACTGATATAACAGGAATCTTGACAAGCTTAACCAGGGGACAAACGACTATGCAGGAAACTATGCGACAATTCATTCAGACTGTTTAAAATGGAGCATCTATCCAAACGGGCCAACGAAGCATCCAAACAAGCATGCATCCACCATCCTCATGACAGCCACGATCTATGTCACGATCCAGATATACTGAATTCCATTATTCTGGGAATTCAAGTGATCCTTCCTATCACCCCGATTTGACTTCTCCTGTAAGAAATTTAGATTCCCAGGAACATATCACTCTAACTCCAGAGAGACCAAGTGCTCTGGAAAGGTTGAGGAGAGCCTCTCTCTTTGACCGTTTGGGACCCATGAGGAACATAAATCCTCCTTGGATTGCGTTAAGAAATTTTCAACGACCAAATGATTTCAGGGAAGGCTCCACCCAATCACGACCAAACCCCAGACCTGCAACTCACAAAGAAAGATCCTAAGAAGAGAATTCTGCCCAATTTGTTGCTCGAGCAAACATAAATAAATTAGGGGCTAGAAATGACGCATGGAAAGGATCTATTTAGAGATTGGAAGATAAATTAGGGGAGATGGTTAAGGCCAAAACCCTTTGCAAAGAACCTTTATTAAGGGATCTCCATTTGTATAAGCGATTATGGATTTTCTTGCACCAGCAAAGTTCAAGGCACCTGTAGTCACACCGAAGTACGATGGAATAATCGATCATATTCTTCATATAGAGCAGTACCAAGCTGAAGCAGATATTTACGCAATCCCAGATGAAATGAGGTGTATGGCGTTCTCAAGGACCATCATCGGATCCACTCAGATATGGTACAACAGCCTTACTAGGGGCAGATTGCAACCTTTAATCAACTGGCAGAGCTCTTTATAGGAAATTTCTATTTTGGTGTGAAGCTAGTTAAAAGGGTGGAACATTTACTGAGTGTTAGGCACAAAGCAGGTGAAAGTACCAGGTATTATATCACTCATTTCAATAACTAGAAACTATAGGTAATAGACTACGAGGAGAAGACAACCATTACACCTCTCATGAGTGCACTTTTTCCAGATAAGCTATATTACACCTTGACCAAGGATCCCCCCAAATCCATGGCTAAATTGATGGCAAAAATAGCTAAAATTATAAATGTCGAGGAGGCCATGGTTGCTAAGAAGAGTGCTAAGGCAAAGCTGGAAGCTAAAGCTGAAGGCAAGTCGGAGAAGAAAGATCACAAGAATAATGGTGGGAGAAAGAAGTCGAAAGGCAAAGAAACGTTGGATCACTTAAAGAAGTATAAAAATTATACTCCTTTAAAAATGGACATAAACCACGTTACGGAGGAAATCAAGAATAGCGAGGAACTGAATTGGCCAAAAAAACTGAGAACAGCTCCCAAAAGAAGGGATAAATCTAAGTATTGCGTGTTCATAAAGATTATGGACACACGACCAAGCAGTGTGTAGCTCTCCAAAATGAGATTGAGGCACTCATTCGAAGAGGAAAGTTAAACAGGTATGTTGATCGTCAGAATGGTGGGAAGACTAACAACAGAGCTCGGCAGAGGTCCAAATCTCCTTGCTGACCAAGATAAGATAAGAAAAGGGACCATGAAGATGACACTGAAGATGATCCCGATCTCCCAAAAAGGCCAAGACAACCTGAGCGTGAGGTGTTTTCAATTTATTTTGGTTCATTCGATTGTAACATGATTACAGGTGGAGATATAGGAGGGGGTGATCATACTGCTAAAAGGAAAGCTTACCTCAATGAGGCTTAGGCTTGTTCATACATACAACGAATAAATATGGTGGAAGAAGATCACGCAAGGAAGGTCAACAAAGATAAGTTAGTCATTAGTTTTTCTAAAAATGACCTGGAAGGAGTTTTTTATCCTCATGATGATCCTCTGGTGATCAAAATGATAATGAAGGATGTAATAATTTCAAGAGTGCTGGTGGATAATGGTAGCTCAACATACATTATATTTTATCCTTGCTTCGATAGTTTGAAATTGAAACTTAGTCAGTTGGAGCCGTATCACGTGTCCCTTATTGGTTTTTCTAGATAAAATTTTTTCCCACTTGGAACGATCAAGTTAGATATATTGATTTTTACTTGTCCAGCTAGTAAAATAAAGAAGGTACGCTTCTTCATGATGGATAAGAATGTCCAATTGGCCTACAATATAATCATGGGGAGAGTAGGCATGAAAAAGTTTGAAGAAGTTCCATCCACTGTACATCAGTGTTTAAAGTTCTCGACCAACTTTGGGGTTAGAATTGTGAAGGGAGATCCAAAAGTAGACCGGGAATGCTACTACTCATCTACCAAGCAAGAGGAATTGGAGAATGCTAGGAAGAAAAAAACCACTTATCAAGTGGATAAATCTGATGAGTCTAAGATTGAAACCTTAGACCCAAGAGATGAGACGAAACTCGTTAAAGGACAAGTCATGGAGGCAACAGAAAGTATTATTCTGGATGACTAGCAACCAGAAAGAACAACTCAGATTGGTGCTTCATTTGATCCAGTATTGAAGCAAGAGCTAGTGGCATTTTTGAAGCACATAAATTAGGTATTTGCGTGGAGTCATAAAGATATGTCGGGGATAGACCCAACTTTCTTATGTCACGAGCTCAATGTCAACAAGAAGATCAAAATAGTAAAGCAAAGGAGAAGAGTCTTTAGTCCAGAGAAGAACCAAGCTATTCAAGAAGAAGTGTAAAATCTGTAAAAGGATTCTTTCATCGAAGATGTAAAATATACTGATTGGTTGGGTAATCTTGTGATGGTCATGAAGAATAATAATAAGTGGAAAATGTGCGTGGACTTCATAGATCCGATTAAAGGTTACCCAAAAGATCATTTTCCTCTGCCCAGAATAGATCAGCTAGTGGACGCAACTTCAGGGCATGAGCTGCTATGATTTATGGATGCCTATTCTGGATATAATCAAATTAAAATGAAGCTAGAAGATAAGAAAAGTACCTCTTTTATTACCCCATGATGAACATAATATTATAATGTTATGCGTTTTGGTCTTAAAAATGCAGGTGCTACATATCAGCGACTGGTGAACAAAGTGTTTGCGGAGTATATTGGCAAAAATACGGAGGTATACGTCGATGACATGTTGACCAAAAGCAAGAAAGATGATAATCATATAGCTGATTTAAGCCAAACATTTGATCAATTGGAGAAGTACCAGATGAAACTGAATCCGACCAAGTGCATTTTTGGTGTGCACGAAAGCATGTTCCTCGGGTATATTGTGAATCAAAGAGGTATTGAAGCAAATCCTGACAAGATAAAAGCCTTGTTGGAGTTACAATATCCAACCACCAAGAAGGAAGTGCAGAGTCTTATGCGGCGTGTTGTAGCTCTCAATAGATTCGTCTCTAGAGCAACTGATAGATGCCTTCCATTCTTTAAGGTACTTTGAAAGACTTTTGAGTGGAACGACGAATGTGAGAAGGTGCTCTTAGAGTTAAAGAGACACTTGGGGACACCTCCTTTATTGTCTAAGCCAGTGGCGAGAGAAAAATTATACTTGTACTTAGCTATTTCGAAAAGTGCAGTCAGTTTAACCTTGATAAGAATAGAAGATAGATTGTAAAAACCAATTTATTATACTAGTAAGGCATTCAGGGGAGCAGAAAGCAGGTATCCAAAATTGGAGAAGTTGGCATTGGCATTAATTGAAGCGAGAAGGAGAATGAAACCATATTTTCAAGCCCATACAATAGTAGTATATACTGACATGCCACTCAGACAGGCTTTATATAAGCCAGAAAAGTCTGGAAGATTGATGTATTGGGCAGTGGAGTTAGGGGAGTATAACATTATCTATCAGCCAAGATCCTCTCTCAAAGGATAGGCAGTGGCGGATTTCATTGATGATTTTACCTACCTGACGCGACTGAAAATGTGTCTCAGAAGTGCGTTCACTCTAGGATCAAGTGTAAGCCTGTCGCTCAAGTAATAATCCCGGTAAGTCGGGTATCGAATCCACATGGAAGAAGGACAACGGAGTTGTGACGACGGGAAGAGATGGAAAAATCCTAACTTTGACTCTAAAAAGGAAAGGAAAAATTAATTTGATTTTGAGATTAATTACAGCTAAATGCAATAATGAAAATGAGCAAAGATGCAACTAAATTACTCTACCGAAATGGAGAATGACTAATGATTTCAAAAACTTTTTATTTTAGTTGATGAGAGAAACAGGACAGGAATACAATCCCCCAACCCTAGTGTAGTGCGGTGATAATATTAATCGTAAATTTATCTGATTGATCTGACCCGGAATTTAGTACTCCGAAGCATTATGTATACGAGGTTCAGCCCGCGTCATACCTAATCTGAGGATGAGTAAATTGGTATTGCGATAGTGACACTCAAATTGTACTCTAAATCATCATGAGTACCCAAAAGTAAACGAGATGTAAAGATCCACAATTATTATGTAACCACGCAATACGATCATAATCAATCACTAAATTCATCGGATTAATTTTGTACACATGCACTAACACGTTAGGTTGGGTTCATGCATCTCGGCCTTTTAAACCTAGCCGGACATATTAAACTAAAGGATGCATGAAATAATGACGTTGCATGCGAAAGAACTCATGATAACACTAGATCGAAATACGTGGCTAAGTAATATAAACGCAGAAATTTATTCAAATCACGCAGAAAAAATACCATGCAAGAATAACGATCATAAAAATAAAACTTAGATTACAACTTGAAAACAAACCCGGAAGTGTATTGATCTTGCAGCAATTAATTGAAGTTATGTTCCTAGATGTTTTCCTCCCTTTTTCTCTATCAAAACTACTCAAAAATATCTAGAACGGTTGTTCCTAAGTTCCTACCTCCGTTCTCCACTCTTTTTATAGAGTTTTAACCTAAAGGGATTCTTTGGAACCAATCAGAATGAAGGAGGAAAATTCGCACATCAGGACCCCCGAACCGGTTCGCATGTACCCTGAACCGGTTCGCCCCCCAAACCGGTTCGCCCCTGGGGTCGCGAATGCTTGCTGGTCTGGGGTGCTTTTTCTTCCCTTCAACACTTAGAATTTTTTTCTTGTTTTCTTTCCTCTCTTCCTTGGATTTTTCTTCAACTTCAACGGGTCATAACTCATCAACCGTAGCTCGAATTTGGGTGCCGTTTCTTCCAGTGTTCTCGTTGTTCCGAGATCTTTAACTTTCCAGTTGACTCCTCCTTGGGGATCTGGCTGCAGAATTACCAAAATTCCCTTGAACTTGCCTTCTTAGCTTTTCTTTCATTGTCTCGCTTTCTCTTTTGCGCTGCTTGCATAATTAACCCGTAAAACCAATAAGAGAAGCTTGAAACACGAAATACTTGCTAACGGAGATTATTAGCATAAATGTGCATCAAATCCATATAGGTTACATCACTCGGGTTCACAAATGCACTGAAATTAGGGGAATAAATATACAATATTTATGTCCAATCAAACCCCCTAACTTAGAACTTTGTGCATCCCGAGCAATGTAAGAGAATCCTAACAAGCCTTAACTCTTAAAAATCACATTTTATTTGGATAGAATACCTTTTTCGCGGGCAATCGATTGCATTTAGCGCATGCAACACCCCTAGGTCACCCTAGTAGGACAAGTTGTGTCTCGTGAGGGTTAATAGAGAATATACCCACAAAATTCGACTCAAAGAAATTTCAAAATATGCAAAAATTGTGTAATTCATACTTTCCAGAAAATAGTCATCTGAGAACGTGTGTGCTCGCGTTCAAATGATCAAATTATATATAAAACCCTTTTAATCCAAACAAACCCTAAACATGCAGCAGTATGTGATTGAATAAATTGATAATCTACGCAAGAACATTCAAACACATGCAATTAAGGAAAAATCCCCCTCAGGGGCAAAACCATTTATTTTCACTATAATTTGTAAGAGAACGGCTTACAATCGGATTACAATGAAAATACAAGTTGACTAAGAATTACCCTCGGGTATCGGATTCTGTAGTCGCGGCTGGAATTATCCCTTTCCAGTAGGGCTGCAATGAAGAAGAAGAACAGTCTCCTCCACAAGGGTTGAACAAACCAAAGTTGTGTTCTTGGGTTGCAAAAGGATTCACAAAGGTTTGGCAATGATGTGTGAATCAAAACATGAGTCTTGGGACTCAAAAATATGAAGACTAGATGTATTTGGACTCTCAAATTCGTCTCCTAAAGTCTTCCAAAACAACTCCCCCGAAGTTGGTATTTATAGGAAAAAATATGAAGAGTCCCACGTTCTTAAAACTCTAAAATTCTATCCAGCGTACAAAAAAAACAGCATTCTTTAAGGAATTTTCTCTATCTTCAAAAGGTCATAACTCCTTCACCGTAGCTCGGATTGAGGTGCTGTTTTTTCCAGTATCTTCGTTACGGCGAGCTCTTCAACTTTCTAGTTGACCAGACCTCCGAACTATGGATGTGAAATTACGAAAATGCCCTTGAACTCTCCTATTGTGCCTTTTTTTTCACTGTTTTGACTTCCCTTGCGTACCACTTGCATTAAGTCCCTAAAATCTTGGAACGTGAAGTCATTGAGGCAGATGTGGGACATATTAGTGGAGATAATGCATGCTTGATTCCCGGAATTCGGATAGAGGCCGTCATGTGAGATCGTGAGGAGACGTGCCAAATGTAGCGGCGTACGACATAAATAAATGAAACATTTCGGACATGTGAAAAATGTCCTTACATCATCATCAAGTCATATTTACGAGTCTCAAACCTTAGTACGTGTGTGCGAAGCCGGAAATATAATCGCCAATTTCCACCGATTGATCATTACGTTACTTATTCGAAAATTCGTTTCGATATCAATTTCTCACGGAACGCTCTCACAAACGAATCTCTCGGATTATGGCTATTCTCTCGGCATGCGTGATATAAAGAGTAAATGTAATGGAAGCAAATTCACGCCTGCAATTAGAAAGACGGAAACTTTATGGTGAAAGGATCTCATCAACGGATTACGATTTTAAAAACAGGAATATTGCCTCTATTTTGCGCACTTAACCTCTTATATTATCTTTTGGTGTCTTAAATCTCCACGTGGTAATTAATTTTTGCAATTTGGACTCGGTTAGGACTTTTTCGGGTTGAAGGTTGCATTGGGTAAAATGAAGGAGGTATGGAAGGTTGGAATTGGAAAAGTCATTAATGATGTCCAATTGTGCTTTTTTCGGGCTATTGCTAATTTTTTCTTCCTTTTCTTTTTTTTTCTGTTTTTTTCATTTCTTTTCTTGTTGTTTTTGTTTAGCATACTATTTTGTTTCTTGCCCCTTTATATGCACTTTTTGGACTTAAAATCTGAATTTTTTTTCATTTTTCACAATTTCGGCTATTTTGGGTTTTTCGGATTGTCAACGAAAGGGAAAATTATTCGTCTCAATTTGGGTTGCAAAGGGTGATTTTTCGCTACTTTTTTTCTGGACAAAATTTTGGGTGACAAGCGAGGGCCTACTTCATTGTCCAAAATGCAAATTGCGTTACCCTATGCGTTTCGAGATTAATTTAAGTTTAGAGGCTAATTTGGCATGTTTTTCAAGGCAATATTGCACACATTTTTTAAAATCGATCAAAATGAAAGGATTGAGATCCTTGAAAACTTATTAAGCGCTAAAAAGAACTTTGAGTTAACAATTAACTCGGATTGATTTAAAAACTCGCAAAACGTGATAGGCTCGAATCTCACCGGGTTTGTTAATCTCCACATTCGTTCGTTAAGTCGTCAATTTTCGCTCAATTTCCATCTTCGGTTAATTTCGGCTTTGTGTATGTTGGATGTTTACAATTTGAGACTCCAATTCGACTTTTAATGATATTTTTGAAAAATTTGAATTCCAATTTTTATTTATTTTGAACAAAAATATTTTTGGATTTTTTAAAATTTTATGATTTTTTTTTTGGAAATTTTTGGGCATTTTGAAATTTGTGAAGTTTTAGAAATACGCACTTGTGACCCCCTAACTTAGACTTTTGCATTGTCCTCAAGAAAAAAGGACGAAAATCTAACTCAAGGTGAATGAAAAGTGCAAAAAAATAAAACAAACAAATATTAAAATGCAACAAGACACTATATGACACTCATGCATGACTCAAAAATACAACAATAATCACCCCATACGCGTCGGGGGTGCGACGACCTCTCATCTCTCCACAAAGTCACCCGACCCCACTCACGGGGTTTGATGTTCTCCTTGTCTCTCCCATCCTAGGATTATAAGCTAACAATCGAAACAAGTTGGGACCTCGCCATAGATAAAGATAGACCGGGAGACTCATCATGACTAACTAGAAAGGGATCCTCGTGATGATGACTCAATGTGTGATCTGCGTGCACTGACTCGAAGTGAACACCTAGGTTTCGTTCAATTTTTAAGATGCATAGGTCGGGCTCTAAGTCAGATGAACCACAACTTTTCTCCTCACTTGCCTTCGGGGCCTCTAGTGTTGTGGGTGGATTGTCACAACGAAGGAATTCATCAATTTTTGCTTTCAATTCACTTTCGTCTAAGTGACTACATGAATCTAATAGGGATTGGACTTCAATAGTAATACTTTCATCCACCTGCCCGAATTCTCTTTCAAAATATTCCATGCTCATGTCTCCTAGTTCTCTCTATCGAGTAGTGCCTACGTCCTCTCTTACTTGCTCGATCTCCAACTCCACCAGTTTTCTCTCTTCTAACCCCTCTCTCTCTCTTTCAATCGCGGTCACTACTCACCTCTCCCCCACTTTTCTCTCATTGTCACAACTACCACTATTACTTGATGAAATAGGGTACACCCCTAACGGCTCTCTCTTGTGGGACCCCTCATTCTCATGGCTCGACACTAAAGAGGATCCTAAGGTATCTCCACTATAATTCTCCTCAAAGTACTCCTCAATGATTTCATCTATACAACTTACCGCGTGAAGATCATCTTCTTCCCGCGTATGTTGGGCGACATGGAAGATGTTGGTCTCTAAGGTCATGTTCCCAAAGGTGAGTTGCATTCGCCCATTCCGAGTATTGATGATTGCGTTAACCGTAGCTAAGAAAGGGCGCCCAAGGATGATGGGAACATGGTTGCTCGAGTTAAAGGAGGGCTCCGTGTCCCAAATGACAAAGTCTACCGGGAAGTAGAAAGTGTCAATTTGGACGATCACGTCCTCGACTATGCCTCTTGGGATCTTCACGGTTCGATCTGCTAATTGGAGAGTGACCTTTGTGGGCTTGAGGTCACCCAAGTCAAGTTGCCTATAGATGGAGTAAGGGAGGATATTGACAATTTCTCCCAAATCAAGTAAGGCTTTTTCGATTTTATTTTCTCCAATGATGCAGGAAATGGTGGGTGCACCGAGATCTTTGAATTTAGGTGGGAGATCATTGAGTAGAATGGAGCTCACATTCTGTGCTAGAAAGACATTTTTTTTTACCTTCATACTTCTCTTTACCGTCAACAAGTCTTTAATGACTTTTCCATAAACTGGAATTTGCTTAATGGCATCGAGGAAAGGTAAATTCAGCTTAACTTGTTTTAGCACGTCTAGCACGTCATCACGTGGGTTTCCTTTATGGGAAGGAATTAGCCTTTGAGGAAATGGTGCCGCGGAGGGTGGTTTCACTACTTCCTCGGCCTCACTAGCATCTTCTTTGTCACTCTTATTCAAGGGGACATCTTCGGCCTCTTTCGTTCCGGGCGAAATCTCCTTGTCTTTAAGTACGTCTCGTGGGGGAGGTGACAAGTCAACTACTCTCCCACTACGTAGAGTGGTAATTGCGCTACATTGCTCAGGATGGTCATGGGGTATCGAGCCAACACTAGTTTGACCTTGGAGAGGTCTTTGGCCCTGGGCAGGAAACTAACCCTTCTCTTGGACACTCAACGAGGATTGTATTTTTTGACAGATTCGCATTTATGTCACCGATCAGACGATCATATTTGGCATTGGTTGCGGTCTGGTTTGCAATGAATTGATTCAGGGTATCCTCTAGAGTTCTCCGCTGTGGTGGAATATAATTTCCTTGAGGTGGCGGTGCTTTCACATGTCCTTGCATGTGTGGAGCTTGTTGAAAGTGTTGTGGTGGAGGAGGGGCAACATGTGAAGGAGGGTTCATTGCGGCATGTTGTTGCCCATAGCTAAAATCAGGATGATTTTTCCAAGAAGGGTTATATGAATTCCCGTGTGGGGCACCGAAATTTCCCTTAATACCTCCTACACCACTAACTTGCTCTTGAAGCATTTCTTTGTAGGTGGGTATCGGTCGCGCATTCCTCAGTTGAATGTCCCGCCTTGCAAATAGAACACACCTTTACGACTGGGTTTGGAATGGGTCCAGCTGGTCCTTTTCCATATATCTCGCACAGATCTCGAAATCCTATCTCAAGAGTCTCCAATCGGCTGTCCGTCATAGAATTATTATCTACGTGGAATAGGTCGGACGCCGATGGAGCAGTGGTCGCTTGTCGATTTCGATTTTGAGCATTCGGGTCGGATGTATCCCAGGATTGGGTAGTCTCGGTAACATACCTCATGTGAAGATCAGCATCGTGGGCATTTAGATCGACAAACGGACCGCTTCCCATAGTTTCAACAAGTTGTTTGGAGTTAAGATTCGACCCATTATAGATAAAGGAGATGATCTGCGATGGATCAAATCCATGATGGGGGCATGAAGCAACTAACTCGTTGAAACGTTCATAACATCGATGGAATGGATCATTTTCATGTTGCCTGAACGCTTGAATTTGAGCCTTTATAGAGATTATTCGATGTGGTGGGAAGAATTTCTTGAGAAATTTCGACTGTAGCTCATTCCAGGATGGAATCGAGCTTGGAGGTAGAGACCATAACCAGGCTTTAGCTTTATCTTTGAGCGAGAAGGGGAAAAGTTTGAGGCGAATTACTTCTTGTGTGCAGGTTTGATCATTTAGAGTATCACACACGTCCTCAAATTCCCTACTATGGAGGTATGGCTTTTCAGAATCCATACCGTGGTAATGCGGTAGCATCTGGATCATTCCATTTTTGAAACGGAACTGCCCGGCATTATATGAGAGTATAATGCATCCCAGAGTGACAGTGCACTCGGGATATAAGAATTCTCTCAACGGGCGGTACGGAGGCTCCTCCTCACCGGTGGGTGCATTACTATGTTGCGACATCTCTCCCTCACTTTCTGACTCGGTGTTCTCACTGGGTGTGCTCGAAGTGTGTCCTAAGAAGGGAAAGGGAGTGTTATCGGAGACAGAGTGCGACGGCGTGGGAAGTGGGATCCAAAACTGTGGGGCGTTTGGAGTGTGGGGACTATTAGGATTATACTCAACAAGTGGATTTTCATGAATATTGGTTGGAGTATTATGGGGTGTGGGAGTGGTTTCAGAATTTTGCATTAAAGCTTAAGAGAGATGATGGTGAATCTTTTTTTTTTTATGTTTTTGGATTTTTGAAATTTTTGGTCAAAGCTTTGGATTGATTCAATCTAATCCTAAGTCTACCTAATTCCCCGGAAACGGCGCCAAAAACTTGACGGGACAGAAAATGTGTCTCAGAAGTGCGTTCACTCTAGGCTCAAGTGTAAGCCTGTCACTCAAGTAATAATCCCGGTACGTCGGGTATCGAATCCACATGGAAGAAGGACAACGGAGTTGTGACGACGGGTAGAGACGGAGAAATCTTAACTTTGACTTTAAAAAGGAAAGGAAAAATTGATTTGGTTTTGAGATTGATTACAGCTAAATGCGATAATGAAAATGAGCAAAGATGCAACTAAATTACTCTACCGAAATGGAGAATGACTAATGATTTCAAAAACTTTTTATTTTAATTGATGAGAGAAACAGGACGGGAATACAATCCCCCAACCCTAGTGTAGTGCGGTGATAATATTAATCGTAAATTTATCTGATTGATCTGACCCGGAATTTAGTACTCCCAAGCATTATGTATACGAGGTTCAAGCCCGCGTCATACCTAATCTGAGGATGAGTAAATCGGTATTGCGATAGTGACACTCAAATTGTACTATAAATCATCACGAGTACCCAAAGGTAAACGAGATATAAAGATCCACAATTATTATGTAACCACGCAATACGATCATAATCAATCACTAAATTCATCGGATTAATTTTATACACATGCACTAACACATTAGGTTGGGTTCATGCATCACGGCCTTTTAAACCTAGCCGGACATATTAAACTGAAGGATGCATGAAATAATGATGTTGCATGCGAAATAACTCATGATAACACTAGTTCGAAATACGTGGCTAAGCAATATAAATGCAGAAATTTATTCAAATCACGCAGAAAAAATACCATGCAAGAATAATGATCATAAAAATAAAACTTAGATTATAACTTGAAAACAAACCCGGAAGTGTATTGATCTTGCAACAATTAATTGAAGTTATGTTCCTAGATGTTTTCCTCCCTTTTTCTCTATCAAAACTACTCAAAAATATCCAGAACGGCTGTTCCTAAGTTCCTACCTCCGTTCTCCACTCTTTTTGGAGAGTTTTAACCTAAAGGGATTCTTTGGAACCAATGAGAATGAAGGAGGAAAATTCGCACATCTGGACCCCCGAATCGGTTCGCCCCCCAAACCGGTTCGCCCCTGGGTTCACGAATGCTTGCTGGTCTGGGGTGCTTTTTCTTCCCTTCAACACTTAGAATTTTTTTCTTGTTTTCTTTCCTTTCTTCCTTGGATTTTTCTTCAACTTTAACGGGTCATAACTCATCAACCGTAGCTCGGATTTGGGTGTCATTTCTTCCAGTGTTCTCGTTGTTCTGAGCTCTTAAACTTTCCAGTTGACTCCTCCTTCGGGATCTAGCTACAGAATTACCAAAATGCCCTTGAACTTGCCTTCTTAGCTTTTCTTTCATTGTCTCGCTTTCTCTTTTGCGCTGCTTGCATAATTAACTTGTAAAACCAATAAGAGAACCATGAAACATGAAATACTTGCCAAAGAAGATTAGTAGCATAAATATGCATCAAATCCATATAGGTTACATCACTCGGGTTCACAAATGCACTGAAATTAGGGGAATAAATACACAATATTTATGTCCAATCACTACCCAATTGTCTCCGATCAACAGGGGGCTAATGCAAAGCAACTCAAGGATGTTAGAGGATCAGCAGAAAATATTCCCGATAAACTCCCAGCAGTAAAATTACTGACAGGGATGGCCACCGATCAACCATAATCCTTTGGTAAGGTACAAGAGTTGAAGACGGAGTACGAAGAAAGGAAGGACAAGATATTCCATCAAGGGATTTTGTTAGACCTAGGGTTTGATGATAATATCCCTATATGGAATTTATATGTCGATGGTTCTTCGTGTGCAGCAGGTTGTGGAGATGGAATTATTCTCAACAATCCAGATGTGATAGACATTGAATATGCTCTGAATTTCCAATTCCAAGCTTCCAATAATGAAGTTGAGTATGAAGCTGTAATTATGGGCCGAGCTAAATCATTGAATGCAAAGTAAGTTGTGGTGTTCATTGATTCACTAACTTAGCTAAATCATTGAATACAGAACAAGTTATGGTGTTCAGTGATTCGCAATTAGTGGTGAATCAGATACTAAGTCTTTATGCAGGAAAAGGGGAGTTCATGTTAGAATACTTAACTAAATCTCTAGAAATTGCAGCCAATTTGGGAGCTGTTCAGGTGGTTAGAATACCTAGATTGGAGAATATAAGGGCAGATGCACTTGCTCGGTTAGCCTCAACTACTCGCACCGAGCTATGAAGAATAATCCCCGTTGAAGTACTTGCAAGCAGAAGTATTGATGAAGACTTGATGCTGAATTTTATCGCCTTGGATATGGGACCATCCTGGATGGATCCCATCAGGGCTTATATTGAAGAAGGTACATTACCAGTCAACCTACTTGCAGCCAAAAGGTTGAAGTATTAGGCTGTCAGATATGTTTTGAATAATGGAGTTTTATACAGGAGAGGGGTGCTAGCTGGTTTGCAAAGGTGTGTTCACCCAGCATAAGTTAAAGACCTGATAGAGGAAATTCATGAAGGATCTTGTGGAGCTCGCGTAGTATGTTGAAATCTTTTATAGAGAATAAATACGCAGGGGTACTACTCGCCAATAATGCGCGCTGATTGTACAGCTTATGCTAAGAAATGTGACAAATGTTAGCGATTTTCTACTATATGAAGAACTCCTCAGGTGCTTCTAACACCAATCATTTCACCTCAGCCATTCGGTATGAGGGAAATAGATTTAGTTGGGCCTCTTCCAATTATAAGAGTACGATTCAAATATTTGGTCATCGTTGTTGATTACATTAAAAAGTGGGTGGAAGCTGAACCTCTCATCGATATGGCCTATAGAATGGTCTATCAATTCATTTGGAAGAATATTATTTATAGATATGGTCTGCCCCTTACCTTTATCACTCATCACGGTACCTAATATGACAATGATGAGTTTGCAGCGTACTGCCTATAGTCCAATATTCAAAAAGTCCATTCTTCTCCAGGCCATCCCTAAAGTAATAGTCAAACAGAGGTGACAATAAAACTTTACTGAATGGGTTAAAGAAGATATTAGATGATGCTAAAGGGAATTAGATCAACAAGTTGCACTCAGTTTTATGGGCTTACCGAATAACTCCCCGAATAGCGATTTGGGAATCCCTTTACATATTGGTTTTTGGGAGTGAAGCAGTGATACCTGCTGAACTAGGATTACCCACTCATAGGGTGTTTAACTTCAATTCTCCAATGAGTGACTTGATGCGATGATTGGACTTGGACATGCTCGAAGAAGTCAAAGAAGACGCAGCGATTTGAAATGCAGCTTATCAGCAAATGACTGCCATGTTCTATAATAAAAGGGTCAAGAAATGTGATCTCAAGTAAGGAGATTACGTGCTCAAGAAAGTGATTCAAAAGAACAATAAGTTGGAGGTCAATTGGTATGGACCCTATCGTATCACAGTTGTTGTTGGACCTGGTACTTACAGAATAGAAACTCTTGTAGGGGAAGAATTCAAAAATGCGTAGAATGTAGAGCATCTGCGAAAATACTACTAGTAATGTAACTGCCCATGTAGCCAATTATTTCAGTATGAATGAAAACGATGATTTCCCCCTTTTTTTACGGAGTACTAGTGCTACACACCACACTTAAGTTTGCAGAAAATTGGTCGGCATCGGCCACCACCAACTAAAAGTTAGTCGGCATCAACAACCACAAACTAAAAGTTGGTCGGCATCAGCAACCACCAACTAAATGTTGGTCGACATCAACATAAACAACAATCACCAACTAAAAGTTGGTCGGCATCAGCAACCACCAACTAAATGTTGGTCGGCATCAATATAAACACCAACAATGTTGGTAAAATAATCGAGCAAGGCAAGTTCTGCTTGATTATGGGTGACCTAAGAGGCATCTAAACTAGGCAAGAAGATGGGTAAAATATCCACTACCTAGGCACCAGGGCAATTATTTACTTAAATTATTGTTATAATTAATCAAGAACATGGGACAAAAATTCCATTGCTTAGGGACTTATGGGTTATAAGTCACTACAGCTAGACAAACACATGGGGCAAAAGTTCCATTGTCTAGGAAATCAAACCAAAAAGGGCAAAATGTCCATTCAAATATATATATATATATATATATATATATATATACTCAATAACTAAAAGTAACCCATTATTGTTATAAGTATAGCACTACTATAGTTGATCTCATGTTATGAACAAAGATTGAAAGAATAAATATCATGCAATTATTTTATTTCCAAGGAAACAAAATTACAAAAAGTTGATTTTTCTTTATTTCCACCAATAATTATTAACGAAATACAAATAGCCTATTCTATTGGTTTCTTTCCTTTAGATTTAGATACATGATCTATTCAAGCCGGAGGGTTATATAAAGCAAAAGAAGAATTTATAAAGTTCAAATCCTGAAGCATTCTGGTGTTGCTCGAACTTGGTCAATCTAGCAAGTGCGGAGGTCGGGATATCTTAAATGCTTCGTGAAGACTGTAATTACCAAGGTATTTGGAAATAAAACACTGAGGAATAGAGCTAACTGGAATCCAGTTAACATCAAGCTGGAATGGTGGTACTGGCAGATCAAGTAGCCCAGGCTCATACCAATCCCACAGTTTTGTTCCTTGCTCAACTTTCATGACAGTTAAAGCATTCAACCATCCCTACGTGTACCCTTAATTATTTTATTGTTTCAACCTGGCATCAAAATGATATAAATCTTCATTGTATCCCTCCATCAAGAACTCTATGGGCTGCTTATGCAACTGATAAGTTAATCTCTCAACATGTTGATGAATTCTTTTCAGCACACTTTCTTTATTCTGCAATGCAGAACTCTGATTGGGTAATTGCTCTGTAAGTGTTTGAATTTTTTGGGACATCTCTGCCAGAGCTTGATTTTTTTCCTTCAGCTGAGCAACTTAATTTTCTAAGGCGTGTTGAGTTCTAGTCTCTTCAATGCTACTCCGACCAGCTTTTATTCTACCTCGGGAAATGGATGCAGGTCTGACTCTTTTCAAAGTTTCTAATTCTTCTCTTAATGAAGCATTTTCAGTCTCCAAAAAGGAAATACCTTCATCATTAATCGGGAGTAGAGCTCTAGAGGAAGAAGTAGATTTTAACTGTCTCAGTTCTTCTCTCAAAGTGTTATTTTCCTCTTCCAGCAATTTGGAAATGTTCCTATGCTCCTCAATTTCAAATTTCAGCACACTCTCTCTTTTATTATGGGCAGAGATAAATTTTTCATAACCCCGATCAACACTCAACTATTAGTACTTCTTCTCATAACCCTCATGAAGAAGAACAGTGGTTTCCTTGTGTTGAAGTTGAAGTTCTCCAATCATTCCTTGAAGATATTTAATCATTTCATAGTAAGCTACGTTATTCGCTACTGCTCGATTAAGTAAGCATTTCAAATACTGGTAACCGTCAATTGCTCATTCAGAGGCATCAGGACCAAGCATGTCAATTATTTATGATTCAGTAAAATCTGCACGACCAGCTTTGATGTAATCTGTACATTTCTTCATCAACTCTGTATCATGAGTTGATAACTGTTCCATCCTCGCCATGAACTAGCAAGGAAAAGTAAAGACAGATCAACAACAACACAGCTATATTGAACAGTAAAGGAGAATAAAGATAAGTATCAAGATAATTTTATTGATCATAATAGATGAGAGTACAACCAAAGGTACAAAACAAAGGGAAAACAGAGCAAAGAAAAAAAATTACCGAACAACATTACACCTTCTCCTTATTACCCACTACATTTTCAGTTGATTTTGAAGAAGGAATTGGTTGCTAAAGTTGCTCGGAAGGCAGCTGACGCTGTTCGAAGAAGTCGTTGTCTGCTGGACTTGCTCGAAAGATTGAGGGATAGTGGCAGCATATGTTTTCTCTACTATCATCAAAGAAGATTCATCAAATTAAACTTCATCTTATTCTTCTTCTCTAATAGCAGGAGGAGGGCCATAGACATATTTTTGAAATTGTTCAGAGTCTTCAGCAACGTTCAACTCTTTCAACGCTGCAACCCATCCATCCCTGAAGAACTTCAAACTTGCTTACTCAATTTGAGCAGAGGCAGTAGTTAGAGCTTTGTTCCACCCTTTATCCCAGCCAGAGCTAAAGGACTTCTTCACAGCATACCTCATCTTCTTCCCTTTGGAGGAAGCATTCTCCCTAAGTTGATCTTCAACATATTTTTCTTTTTGTTCAAGATCTTTCTTATGCCATTCATCCTATTCAATCTTACCCTCATCTTTCTCCTTGCTAGTAATGGAAACCTTCAATTTTTCCTCTACCTCCTTAGAAACATCCATAACTTTTTGCCAAGCTAGATCAGCCTCCTTTGCAACATCCACAACTTTTTATTGAGCTGCCTCAGCAGCCTTGATTTTATTTCCCCAAGAAGCTTTGTCATCCTCATACTTCTGTCGTGACTCTTCCAAAGATTTTGATAACCCAGCAAGGGCTTCTTCTAATTAACTTGAAGAGGAAGCAGCTTTGATAGCTTTATTCTTCTCCAAAATATTATTGAAATACACTAAAAACTGCAAGACGAAGAGAAACTCAAGTTATAATATGAAAATTGAAAGCAACTGAAATGACAAAGCATAATGACACTTATTGATACAAGGTGTTGGGCTGCCAAATCAGAGCCTTTCCCTCGAGGAGTAGAGGTCTCAACAACTCTGTGATCAAGAAAGTTACAGACCAAATTAATTTCCTTGCTAAACCAGGAGTAATGAATGCTGGTGGACCATCCCTCAAGGAAGGTATTTATATCCCAGGAGGTTGAGCAACAACAACAATGGTCTTCTCAGCAAGACCCCTACTCAGTCTCTTTAAAGGACCAACATATTCAATCAAAAGTGCTTCCTCTTTTTGAATAACAGGGGGCTTCTTAGTGACCTCCTTCACAGGTGTAATTGCTCCCCCAGATGGAGCAACATCCTTTTTCTTAGTCCCTTCAGCTGGGACATCTTGTTTATTCTTTTTTGCCGCATCAGCACCAGGGATAACCTTGTCAAACAGATCAGGCATTCTCCTCTTCTTTGTCATCAGATTAGCAATGGAAGTACTCAAATCAGAGGATGATTCTTTAATAATTGAAGAAGATACTAGAACCTTCTCAAGATCAATCACCAAAGGAGGAACAGTAGGCCGAGCAATAAAAGAGGAAGTGGTGTTCCAATATTTCAACAAATAGGAAGAAGATCTCACGTGCTCCCCAGCAACTGATTGATGCAAACCCCAGATAAACTTCAAATCTTTTATATTAATATCACTCTCTTTGGGGGGTTTCTTTTACTATCAAGAGCAAATTAAATTTTAAGAAAATAAAAGTCAGTGAAATATTTAATAAAAAAAATAGAACTAGTTTAAAAAATAAAGAACAACATATCCCATTTCCTTAAGGTAGACATCTGGGACCTTAGTACACGTTATTCCCATTTAATGGGGGGTATTGCCAATTTTTCATCACAACCCCATGTTCAAAATAATCCCTATTAGAATCAGGGAGATTGACCACTAAGGATCTATTAGAAAACATAGTTTTTAAATAAAAGGTGGTGTCGTTGGTGACCCATTTATAACAACACATAATTTCAGGAATCCCAAGATGAGTTCCATGAATTTGATTCAGCCTATGTATGCCATTAACTACCCTCCATGTATTTGGAACTACTTTTGCAAGTACAATATTGAAATATTTGAAGAATTCCTAACACAGGGGATTAAGCGGGAAAGAAAAACCACATTCTGCTACAAAAATATAGGGAAACCGGTGTCCCTCAGCTAGAGAAAATAAATCAAAAGGACAAGTAGGTTCTTCCAAATTAACCCAAGAAGGAATCTCAAAATCGGCTCTAAACTTATCTAATGAATCGATAAGGTAAACCATTATGACTAAAGCAAAGAAAGAAGAAGGAAAGAAGAAATTCTTACAAAAGATTAAGGAATCAGCTAAGGCAGATGACAAGAAAGAACGTTCGTAAGAATAAAAATGAGAAAATAAGGGTTTTGGAGATAAGATGACAAAAAGGTAGAAGACAATTGGATTTTACTGGGTTTATATATGTCGCCTCGAAAAACGAGAAATGTAATGATCACAAGTGATGACAGTTGCGCTCTCGACGGCTAATCAAAGAAAAAAGACGCAAGTACCCAAATGTTCACTAAAAAGTCAAAATATTTACAAATTTGTCATTTTGCGCTCAAAACTATTATGAAAAAAGGAAAACTTTTACAAGTGTTGAAGGTCTGTAATTAATCAAGACATGAGAAATGTGCCCGAGCAGCTTTTTGGGTAAAATGTTCCACACTTTCACATCCAACCTCAACGGGGAAATATTGGGGGCTTCTGTTAATATAAAAATTAATCAGCTGATGTGGACCAATTATATGGAGACACGCGTTATCCAATATGGCACAAGATCAAGTGCCGAGCTACTCAATCTACCGAGCTACTAAGAGTACCGAGCAACTTAGGCTACCGATCTACTTAACGTACTAAGCAACTTAATGGGAAGACTAAACGAATAGACATATTCAATGTTTATTGTATTACGATCATTCCTTACCATGTACAGATGTATATGCCTATTTGATAAAGGCCCGTTATCTATTCACACTGACAGTCCAAGGGCTATAAATACGTTGTAATACCCTCATGGTAGGGTAAGCAATCATAAACAAACATAATCAAGATCAAGGCAAGACACCAAGTAATACAAAACAGTGGACGTAGGCCATTTTTCTTAAGGCTGAACTACTTTAAACTCTCTTGTCTTATTTCTTTACTCGTAATTATCTGGGATTAATTAATTAGATCGAATCTAGTTTTTTACATCAACAATGATAAACTGGAACTAATTGATTATGAAGAAATGAAAGCAATCAATGCTCTCATGAGTGGTTTGCTCCCTGACTAATTATATTATACTCTGGCAAAAGATCCACAAAAAATGATGATAGAGTTGATGTCCAAGGCAGTGAAGATTATGAATGTATAGGAAGTTATGGCTTCCAAAAATAATTCAGGTGAAAAAGAGAAAGAAAAAGTAGAAGGGATGTCAGATAAGAAGGAGAACAAGAATCATAATGAGTGAAGGAGTTCGAAGGTAAAGAAAGCCTTAGATCGTCTCAGGAAATTCCCAAATTACACCCCTTTGATGGTGGATATACATCATGTATTGGAGGAAATCAAGAAAAACAATGATTTGAGTTGGCCTAAAAAGTTAAGGGCTCCTGCTGAAAAGAGGGATAAGTCCAAGTATTATGAGTTTCACAAAGATCATGGTCATACTACCAACTGATGCATTTCCCTCTAGAATGAGATAAAAGCACTCATCCGAAGAGGAAAGCTGGACAGGTTTGTTGATCGGAAGAGTGGTGAAAGAAATAGAGGAAGAGGTCGATAGAGATCTAAATCACCAATTAAGCCTAGAGAAGACAAGAAGAGGAACTATGACAATGATCTAGAAGATGATCCCGATCTTACCAAGAAACCTAGATAACCAAAATGTGAGGAATTCACACTCAGTTTTGGATCTTTTGATTGTCACATAATTACAAGTGAAGATGCCGGAGGAGGAGATCATACAGCTGAAATGAAGGCTTACCTCAATGAGGCTCAAGCTTGTTCCTATATCTAACGTATCAACCTCATTGAGGAGAACCGACTAAGAAAAGTTAATAAGGATAAGCTCATAATTGGCTTTTACAAAAATGATTTATCAGGAGTTTTATCCTCATGATGATCCTTTACTGATCAGAGTTATGATGAAAGAAGTATTGGTAGCAAGAATATTGGTAGCAAGAATATTGGTAGGCAATGGCAGTTCGGCAGACATCCTATTCTATCCCTGTTTTGAGAGTCTGGGTTTAAAACTCAGTCGATTGGAGCCATATCACAGGCCACTCATTGGATTCTCAGGTGAAAAGGTATTTCCACTGGGAACTATCAAGCTGGATGTGTTGATCGGGACTTGGACAGCGAGCAGGACAGAGAAGGTAAAATTCTTTGTCATGGACAAAAATGTTCATTCTGCTTATAATATGATCATGGAGAGGGTTGTTGTGAAAACGTTTGAAGCTGTACTCTCAAGCATTCATCAATGCTTGAAATTACTGACCAACTTTGGAGTAGGAGTAGTGAAAGGAGTCCAAAAAATAGCTCAGGGGTGCTATTATTCCTCTATTAAGGAAGAAGATATGTTGGAGGCCAAACGGAAAATAACCACTTAATAGTGGATACAACTAAGCCGAACAGTGAGTCTGAGGTGGAAACCTTAGATCTATGAGACGAAGCTAATCCTGTAAAAGGTCAAGTGAGTGAGGTAACAGAAAGCATTATTCTGGATGATGATAAGCCATAACGAATAACTCAAATAGGAGCATTGTTGGAACCAATTCTTAAGCAGGAGTTAACATCTTTCTTGAGGCAAAGAAAACATGTGTTAGCTTAGAGTCACGAAGATATGCCAAGCATATATCCAAACTTTATGTGTCATGAACTTAATGTCAATAGGGAAGTCAAACCTGTAGAGAAGCGAAGAAGAGTTTTCAGTTCGGAGAAGAACCAGGCTATACAGGAAGAAGTGGAGAAGCTTAAAAAATCTTCCTTTATTGAAGATGTGAACTACCCTGATTGGTTGGCTAATGTAGTTATGGTCAATAAGAATAACAACAAGTGGAGGATGTGTGTGGATTTTACTGATTTGAACAAAGTGTGCCCAAAGGATCACTTTCCTTTGCCACTAATTGATCAACTGGTAGATGCTACTTCAGGGCATGAATTGTTGAGTTTCATGGATGCATATTCTAGTTATAACCAGATCAAAATGAAGCTAGAAGACAAAGAAAGTACTTCTTTTATCACTCCCCGAGGAACTTATTGATATAATGTTATGTCGTTTGGTCTGAAAAATGCAGGTGCTACTTATCAGAGACTAGTGAACAAAGTATTTGAGGAACAGATAGGCAAGAATATGGAGGTGTATGTTGATGATATGATCACTAAAAGAAAAAAAGATGCTAATCATATTGCCGACCTCAGTTAGACGTTTGATCAATTAGAAAAGCACCAAATGAAGTTAAACCCCACCAAATGCGTCTTCGGAGTGCAGGAGGGAATGTTCCTCGGGTATATAGTGAATCAAATGGGAATTGAAGCCAATCCAGATAAGATTAAATCTCTTATCGAAATGAAGTCCTCGACCTGTAAAAATTATGTTTAAAGGCTAACTGGGTATATAGCAGCACTCAACAGGTTTGAGTTAAGAGCAACAAATAAATTTTTGCCATTCTTCAAGGTACTTAGAAAAACCTTTGAATGGAATGATGAATGTGAAAAGGAATTCCTAGAGTTAAAGAAGTACCTCGGAGCACCACCATTATTTTCTCGACCAATGTTGGGAGAAAAGCAATATCTGTATCTGGCAGTATCTGAGTCCGCAGTTAGCTCTGATCAGTGAGGAAAATGGAGTTTAAAATCCATTTTATTACACTAGCAAAGCTTTTTGAGGAGCTGAAATAAGATATCCCAGACTGGATAAATTGACACTGGCTTCGCTAGTAGACGAATGAAGACATACTTTCAAGCCCACACTATAGTGATCCACACTAATATGCCATTAAGACAGGCTTTGCACAAGCCGGAGAAATCAGGAAGACTGATGTATTAGGCTATGGAGTTGGGGGAGTATGAGGTTGTGTATGAACCAAGGAATACTTTAAAAGGCCAAGCTGTGGCTGATTTTATTGCATAATTCACTTATCTAGAGGTCCCCGAGCAGTAAGGGACACTAGTCGAGAAACACACCGGAGTCAGTACACCAAATGGAGATACGCTCGACCAACTCCAAACAGAGGAAACTGTAGAAAAAGAAATACTAGAGCCATCCAGTGGAGTACAGGAGATGAAGAAGAAATATGAGGAGGCGAAAGATAAAATCTTCCATCAAGGGACTCTGACAAACCAAGAGTTTGATAGTAATATTCCCATATGGAGTTTGTACGTCAACGGGTCATATTGCACAACCAGATGTGGAGCTGGAATCATTCTCAATACTCTGGACGAGCTAGACATAGAGTACGCTCTAAATTTCTAATTTCAAGCCTCCAATAATGAAGAGGAGTATAAGCTGTGATTGTTGGTCTAAATCTAGCTAAATCATTGAACGTCGAGCAAGTTGTGGTGTACAGTGATTTGCAGTTAGTTGTAAATCAAGTGTTGAGTTTATATGCAGCAAAAGGAGAACTGATGACCAAATATTTGGCTAAAACTTTAGAAGTAATTTCCACTTTGCTAGCAGTTCAGATGGTCACGATTCTAAGATTGGAGAATGCCAGAGCAAATGCACTTGCTCGGTTAGCTTCACCAACCTGAACGGAAATATGAAGAACTATTCCTATTATGCTACTTTCTAATAGGAGAATTGATGAAGATCAGATGGTCAACTTTATTGCAGTTGATATGGGGACATCTTGGATGGACCCCATAAGAGCATATATTAAAGAGGGGATTATTCTAGGTGATTTACTTGACTCTAAGAGACTGAAGTACAAAGATGCAAGATACGTGCTAGATGGTGGTGTGTTGTACAAAAGAGGATTAACTAATAGTCTACAACGGTGTGTGCATATAGCTAATGTAAAGGGTTTAATTAAATAAGTTCATGAAGGATCCTGCGAGGCCCATGTAGCGGGAAGAACATTGCTACAAAGCATACCTACGCAAGGGTACTACTGGCAAACCATGCGAGAAGATTGTGCAAATTTTTCTAAGAAATATGACAAGTGTCAGAGGTTTTCCAGGATATGGAAGGCTCCACAAGACCTTTTAACACCAATCACTTCACCCTAGCCTTTTGCCATGTGGGGAATTGACTTGGTTAGGACCCTTCCAACCACCCGAGGAAGGTTTAATTACCTATTTGTAGATGTTTATTATTTTACAAAATGGGTGGAAGTTGAACCGTTGATTGATATGTCTTATGAAAAGGTTTACCAGTTCATTTGGAAAAGTATTATATGGAGATATGGTTTACCTTATGCCTTTATAACTGATCATGGTACACAGGTTGACAACGAAGAATTCGCTGCTTATTACGCCCAATTTAATGTCCAAAAAATTAGGGGTGGCAATTCGGGTCAACGCGTTGTGTTTCGGGCCAAAACGACACGACACGACAAGACTTTTTTAGACACGAACATGACACAACATGAATTCGTGTTTTTTTAGTCAACACAAACACGATACGACACGAATACCATAATTTCTTAAATTTCACGCCTAAAAAACACGATAACACGACACGACACGACTCATAATTAAGACACGAACACGACATGACTTTGTGTTAAAAAAACACGACACAAATATGACACGAACACGAAACATCGTGTCAATTTCGGGTCAATTTTGTGTCATTTTTTTGTGTCATTTCTGATTATCACCCCTATAAAAAATCCACTCTGCTCTTGGCCATCCTCAAAGCAATGGATAAACAGAGGTAATAGAACTTTCCTGAACGGGCTGAAGAAAAGGTTGGAAGATGCAAAAGGAAATTTGATTAATGAACTGCATTCGGTTCTCTAGGCTTACCGAACAACTTCCAGAACAGCTACTGGAGAAACTCCCTATCTATTGGCATTTGATACTGAAGCCGTAATCCCTGTTAAGCTAGGGTTACCTCCACATAAAGTTCCTAACTTCAATACTCCAGTTAGTGATTTGATGAGAAGGTTGGATTTAGACATACTGGAAGAAAACCGTGAAGATGTAGCTTTAAGGAATGCAGCCTATCAAAAAAGTAATGCACGTTTCTACAATAAGAGGGTCATGCCGAGCAACTTAAAGGAGGGATATTATGTTTTAAAAAAGGTTATTCAGAAGAATAATAAGCTGGAAGCCAATTGGCATGGGCCTTATCGTGATATTGTAGTTATCCGATTAGGCACATATAGGATTGAAACTTTGGAAGGGGAAGAGTTCAAGAACCCATGGATTGTAGAGAACTTAAAGAAGTACTATCAGTAAACGTAGTTGTGTTGTACTAAATTCATTTCAATATTAATGAGAACATGACTTTATGGGAAATTGTTATTTTTTTCGGACTAGTAGTGCTATGCACTTGTAGCACCATGATAGTAGTTCTAATTATGAAGACACCAACAAAGATCAACAAATACTACTAATAAAGTTGTTCAGTATCCACCAAGGCCACCAACAAAGTTAGTCAGTAACATTATGAAGACACCAACAAAGTTGGTCTGCATCAACAAATACCACCAATAAAGTTGGTCGGTATCTACAAAATCCACCAACAAAGTTAGTCGGCATCAATAAAACCACCACTAAAGTTGGTCGACATCAATCAAGGACACCAACAAACTTGGTCGATAACATTATGAAGACACCAAAAAAGATGGTCTGCATCAACAAATACCACCAACAAAGTTGTCCGGTATCTACAAAAGCCACCAATAAAGTTGGTCGGCATCAATAAAACTACCAATAAAGTTTATCGACATTAATCAAGGCCACTAACAAAGTTGGTCAGTAATAATTTAAAGACACCAACAAAGTTGGTCTGCATAGACAAATACCACTAATAAAGTTGGTCGATATCTACAAAAGCCACCAACAAAGTTGGTCGGCATCAATAAAACCACCAACAATGTTGGTCGACATGAATCAAGGCCACCAACGAAGTTGGTCGGTAACATTATGAAGACACCAACAAAGTTTGTCTGCATCAAAAAATACCACCAACAAAGTTGGTCGGTATCTACTAGGGGTGTAACCGGTACGGTTTGGTCGGTAAATAGTAGATACCAATACCAAAACCAAACTCTGGATGGTAAAACCAAACCGTACAAATTTACCACCCGGTACACCAAAATCAATACCAAAACCAAATCGGCCGGTATTTCGATTTTTTAGGTAATTTCAGTTTTTTCTAGTTTTGATAAATTCTGGTTTCTTCTGGTTTCGGTAAATTCTAGTTTTTTCTGGTTTCTGGTTTCGATTTTTTCTAGTTTCGGTAAACAACACTAAAAGCCCCAAAAAACCAAAAACAAAACCAACCAACTTTTTTAAATATTAAAACCAAAACCAAAACCAACTTTTTCTGGTTTCGATAAATTCGGTACGATAATTTTGGTAAATTAGGTACGGTATGGTAATTTCGGTACGATTTTTTCTAGTTTCGGTAAATTCAGTATGGTACGGTAATTTTGGTACGATTTTTTCTTGTTTCGGTAAATTCGGTACGGTAAATCGGTTTTTTAAATATTAAAACCAAAACCAACCAATTTTTTTACGGTGATTTCAGTTTCGGTAAGACCGGTTTCTGTTATTTTAATATATGAAATCAAAACCATATTTTTTCGGACCAAAACAGTACGGTACGATAAAAACCCGTACCGCATCCACCCCTAGTATCTACAAAAGCCACTAACAAAGTTGGTCAGCATCAATAAAACCAATAACAAAGTTGATCAACATCAATCAAGGCCACCAATAAAGTTGGTCGGTAACATTATGAAGACACCAAAAAATTTGGTCTGCATCAACAAATACCATCAACAAAGTTGGTCGGTATCTACAAAAGCCACCAACAAAGTTGGTCGGCATCAATAAAACCACCAACAAAGTTGGTCGACATTAATCAAGGCCACCAACGAAGTTGATCGACATTAATAAAACCACCAATAAGATCATGCAAGGCAAAATTATAAGTCCCAAATGGTTGGTTAATGAAGACCCGGATGATAAATGTCCATCTAACTGGGCTAAAAGATGGACAAATATTCCACTTATGCTTGGGAACTAAGGTAACTAGTGCAATTACAATAAAATTTAGGTACATTAGTAGAACCATAGTGAAGCATCGGTAATTGGTATAAAACTTAGGATAATCCTAAGAATATCAATAAAATTGGTGAAAAAATAGAGATTAACTAAAACAGTTGATCCATTCATAGTCAAAGACTAGAAAAACATTCAAAGACATTAAAAGATTAACTAAAAGCTTATCCATTCACAAAATAAGCCTTTCATTAAATTAAAATGATTACATATTGTTGCTCAAATATGGAGAAACAAAATACAAAAATTTATTCTACAGGACGCTTTCCTTCAGTTTTAGAAACAAGATCCATGCCAGCTGTAGGATCATCCAAAGTAAAATAAGAGTTAATGAAGTTAAGATCCCAAAGCATCCTGGTATTGCTGCTACTCGGACAGTCAAGAAAATGAGGAGGACGAACGATCTCAAGCTTGCTATGCAGTTCGGAATCCCCCAAGCACTTGAAAATCAAATATTAGGGAACACGATGAATAAGTACCCAATTAACATCCAACTTGAATGGAAGATTATTAAGCTGCATCAAGCCTGGATCATACCAATCCCATATAGTAACATTCCTATCCACCTTTAGCACAGTTAAAGCGTTAATCCAACCCTATTTGTAGGACTCATTTTGGGCCTGTTGGAGTCTATTATCATAATGTCCCAAAGTTTCATTATAACCACCCATCCAAAATTCTCTTATGGAATTGGAAAGTTAATCTAACAACTTGTGATTGTACCTTCGTAAGTACCCCATCCTTAGCCTCCAATTGAGAAGATTGAGTAGACAACTGCTCAAATAAAGTCTGCATCTTTTGAGACATTTCAGTAATAGCTCGGTCCTTTGCTTTTAAATGTGAAGCTTGGTCGGCAAGGGCATTTTGGGTCCTAAGTTCCTCTGTAGTTCCTTGGCCAGTTCTATTTCTAGCTCGAGAAGAAGAAGCGGACTTAATGGTTTTTAAGGCTTCCAATTCATCCCTCAATGTGGCGTTTTTAGCTTTTGAAAAGGAATGACCTCCATTGGTCGTATCAACAATAGCTCCTGAGGAAGACTTCAGAAGATTCAACTCATTCCTCAAATTACTATTCTTCTCTTCTAGGAGTTTTGCAATCGTCCTAGTTTCTTAAATTTCAAGCTTAAGTAAAGCTTCCTTCTTATTATAAATGGAGACAAACTTATCAAAGCCTCGACCTTTACTCAAACATTGATACTTCTTCTCATAGCTCTGATGAAGCAGCGCAATGGATTTCTTATACTGTTCTTGAAGTTCTTCTATCATTTCGTAATAGGCAACATTATTTGCCACCGTCCAATAAAGTAAGTACTTCAAATATTTATAGGATTCCCTAACTTGTTCTAAAGCATAATCACCGAGCAACTGGGTAACTTCTTCATCGGAGAAGTCCATATGACCAGCTTTGAAAAAAACACTGCATTTCATCAGTAGTTTGGTATCATGGGAAGGCAGTTGTTCCATCTTCGCAATAAACTAACAAGAAGAAATAATCACCAATCAACAAAAAGAATGGAGAACAGGTTTGATCAACAAAAGATAGAAATGAGAAACAAAAGGTTCTTTTATTGATAACAAAGAGTTCAAGTAAAATCAAAACAAAGCAAAAAAAAAGTAAAAGAGAAAAATGCCAAACAACATTACACCTTCTCCCTATCACTATCAACCTTCTTTCTCTACCCAGAAGAAGGGGCTACAGGCTGCAGTTGCTCAGTTTGCTCAGCTGGAGGAATAAAAGACTCATGAACTTCAAGTTGTTTGGCAGTAGATTCAACCACAACTGAAGACTCATCAGAAGAAGCTTCATCTTCAACCTCTTCCTCAATGACTAGAGCAGGCCCGTGAATATAACTCTAAAAAAGTTTAGAGTCTCCATTTGTGTTCAACTCTTAAAGGGCAGTAACCCAACCATCTCTAAAACATTTTTTGTTCACATACTCAATCCGAGCAGAAGCAGCAAAAATGGCTTTGTTACAACCCTTGTCCCAACCATCACTGAAGGAGGTCTTCACAGTAGTCCTTCTTTTGGCTCTGACAGAAGACACAAGCTCTTCAGCAACCTTAGCCTAGCGCTCAGCTTCTTCTACCCTGCGCTCAGCTTCTTCTTTCTAGCACTTAGTTTCCTCTTTTTCATGTACAGCTTCATCCTTTTGGAGCTCAGCCTCATTAGCCCTACGCTCAGCTTCAAGGGAATTCGTATTAGAGGCTTGACAAGCCAGTTCAGTTGTCTTTAATTTCTCTACCCAAGTGTTCCTATCAGTCTCCAAGGCTTATTGAGACTCAAGTAGCGACTTCTTCAAACCGGATAAAGCTTATTTTGCCTCATTCGAAAAAGAAGTCTTGATTGTATTATCCTTCTCCAGTATATTATAGAAGAGTACCAAGAACTGCAAAAAATAAAGATTAAAGTGAGCACATGAAGAATATAAATAACAACCAAACCAAGATAATGGAAATTACTTACTAATACAAGGTTCTGAGTAGCCAATTCAGAAACCTTTGTTTTGGTGAGCTTGGCATCCACCCCTATGGTCTAGAAAAGTACCAGACTTGATGAACTTCTTAGACAAACTAGGAGTAATAGTTTTTCGAAGAATAATGCCAGATGAGGGAAAATCAACCAAGGACAGCTAGTCGGGCACTTAATCGACTTGCTTCTCTGTAAGCCCTCTCCTAAACCCTCAGACTCTTTGGGAGCTACATCCCTAGGAACCAACTCTTTAGGAGTTGGATCCTTAGGGGCTGGATCTTTGGGGACTGGACTTTTAGGAGCCTGGGTCTTCATAACATCCCTTCTTTTATTCTTAGCTCCTTCAATAGATGATTGGGAGCCAAAAGCAACACCACTGCAGAGATCAGGAACCTTTGTCTTCTTCATAATTTCAAACAGAGGAATGTCAGAATCAATAGTAACCTCTTGGTCAAGATCAATTACCAGAGCAGGAGATGCAACAGGTCTCGCAATAAAAGAAGAGATATTTTTTTTATACTGGAGCAGATAAGAGGTAGACCTCACGTGCTCCTCAACAACTACTTTCTTAAGTCCCCGGATAAAATTTAACTCTTTCAAATTTACTTCGCTATCTTTGGGGCACTTTCTTTTTTGCTCAACTACAAAATAATTTAGAAAACAACAATCATTATGACATTTTATCAAATATAGATAGGGAAAATTTAATAAAACATAAAATAACCTATGTCATTGCCAAAGAGGAGACATTTAGGTCCTTGGTATTTGACACCTCTAACTAAAGGGGCATGTTGCCAATTTTCATAATGACCCCATGATCAAAATAATCCCTATTAGAATCAGGGATATTAACTACCAAAGCTTTACTAACAGCCTTAGTTTTCAAATAAAAAGTGGTATCACTAGTTGCTGACTTATAAAAAAACATAATTTTTGAAATCCCTATATGAGTTCCATAAATTTGATTTAATTTATAAACTCCATTAACAACTCTCCATGTGTTAGGATCTACTCTTGTAGGTACAATGTCAAAATATTGACAAAACTCCAAATACAAAGGATTAGGAGGAAAGGTGAAGCCACATTCAGCAACAAAGATAGAAGGGAACCAATGACCCTCAGTAAGAGAGAAAAAATCAGAAGGAAAAGTGGCATGTTCAAATACAACCCAAGATGGAATATTAAAATTAGCTTTAAACTTATCAAGTGACTCGATAGAGTAAACCATGATGAAGAAAACAAAGAAAAAAAGAAGAAATATTCTTACAAAGATTTAAGGATTCATCAAGGACTGAAGACAGAAAAGAAAATGATCGCATGAAAGCAAAGAACACAGCAGCAGAACCAGAAGTAAGAAGTGAAAAATGATCGAAGTTTTTACCGCCCTTTTTATGAGGCGCATAAAAAACTGGGCCAAGTAATGATTAAAGTGAAAAACGGATGGATTTACAACGGCTAACAGATGAAAAGACAAAGATATCCTAAAAGTATTCGCTAAAATTTGAAATATTTACAAAACTGCCATTCGCGCTCAAAAACTGTCAAGTGAATAAATTTCACATGTCTAGAAGCTCTGCAACCAACCAAACAGCCCGAGCTACTGCCAAAGCATAATATTCCACACTTTTGCATAAACTTCAAGTATGAAATATTGGGGGCTTCTGTTGATATTAAAATTTACCATCCTATATGGACCAATTATAAGCCAGCATGTGTCATCCTATGTGGCATAAGTCCAAGTTAGCATGATGAAAAAAGTTCGACCAACAAGGAAGCTCGACCAACATAGTTACTCGAACAACTGAGAGGCCCAACCAGCAGCCGAAAAGTCATTTTGTACAGCCAACCAAGCGCCAGCAGTCTTACAGCCTGTATTGCCCATGAAGCGACAACATTCATATAATTAATTCTCCTTATGTATTGATGTAAAGTCCTAACAAATAATGTCATTCCATCCTTTCACATGACAATGATCAAGACCCCTATGGGGCTATAAATACATTGAATTACCCTCATTGCAGGGATCGAAAAATAACTCAAGTGAGTCAATACATAACAGCGGACGTAGGCTATTCCGTTGAGCCGAACCACTTAAAAAAGTTTTCTTGTGTCTTGTTTGTTTTACTTAAATTATCTGTGATCAACTAATTAGGCTTAGTCTAGTTTTTTGCATCAATAATCACATATGGCTATAATAAAGTTTGATGATAGATTGTTATTGATTAGAGCTTCTTGATTGTTTCTATGTGTTGGAATAATGATTCCTTTGTTTTAGTTCACGCACATACAGTCCGTGTTCATGTTTAGGCACATCGATAATATGTTAGCATGTTACTTATATTTGTTTGTTTTTGGAGTTTTCTGAGTTTTTCAATTATTTCGCAGTTTTGAGCCCCTTTCAGTTAGAATTTTCATGAAATTTTTCCACTGGGCAACATTGTTTAATTTTCTGGGGAGACGGTGAAAAGTTGATAATTCCGTTCTAACGACATACATTTTCATTCGAGCGATGTCGCTTCTCGTTGAAACGACATCCCTGGCTCGTTCGAACGACATCCTGTTTGACCAGGTTGACTTTTCTGGTTGATGTCTGTTTTAGTACCCTACTGCATATTGATTCATATTTTGAAATTGGGGTTCTATTTATGAAGTTTACTTTGATTGATTTGATATTTTAATACTTTGGTTCGTTTATCACACATGCTTAGACTGATATATTTTTGTGTGATTCATTGATTGCTAGCTACTGATTTGACATTACTTGATCATATTTCACTAGTAGTTTCATGTTTATCTAGAATAATATGTATTCATGAAATCAAATTGGTACATCACATGCTAGATTTGTTTATCTTTTCACCGGATTGTCTATTCGAGACAGAAAGGATGAGAGATGTTTGTGATGTAGGTGGAGTTGTGAGTTATATATCATTTATTCCTCCATAATTCATTGGGTATTTGTATGTTTCATGTATGTAGGTATGCTTATAGATATTCGAGATTTCAAGTCTACATCACATTTATACATTGGAGACAATTTCATGCTTATCGAACCATTGTTGAAGAATCTTATCCTATACTGATGATGTATTTTTCATTTGGGGTTTTACGGATACGTTTTAGGTGTCATACTGCTTGACAGCCCGGCTTATGCATTTCACTATTGGTTTTGTCCCGGAATACTCAAAGGGAGATATTTGTAAGGACCAAATTTTCGATTGAGTCTTAATGTACTTTTCACTTATTCTTGGAACAAAACACGTTAGAATTATAGGTATGTTTTTATTAGCCCATCCACTACGAGACTATGATTTGTCGAATATTTAATTGAAGACATTGCGGAAAAGATATAAGGAATTAATAATGCCGAAGTTTAATTGGTACGAATTTCTCGTCTTCAAGGTTTAATTGCTTTCCGAGATCACTCAGGTATAAATGCATAATGTTAATGAAACTCAAAATTTTATTTTGCAAAAAATAAGGATGTTATTTTTAAAAGGAAAATATTTCTAAAATGTTTTTAAAGTGTTTTAAAATGTTTACACTTCGTTTAGAGTTGATGAGGACGGATTAGAGTTGAATAAGAGTTGGGTTTAAGTAAAACTCTATTTTCAAAGTTGAATGCATTAAATCTCTAAATCCGGGCGACGTCTTTCAAACTACAAGCACTATCGTTCAAACGACGCAGTATCGCGCTTGAACGAGATTCATCCACCGCCTTAAAATAATTATAAATAGGCGTGGTCGGTTTCCTCGAAGCGTGTACATTGCGAAAAATAGTTTACCATACATAAAGGTTTCTGTACAAAGTTTTCTAAGTGTTTTTCACCATAAAACATCCTTAGAGTTTCAAGATTCGACATTTTCATTATCATATGTTCTTGTAATCTTGTTGGCACTAAGTTTGAGGTTCTATTGAATAACCACTGTTGGTTTTACGGTGAAGATTCGACGGATACCGATTTTAACATCGTAGACGATATAGGCCATATCGGTGGATACCGAGACACTCATGAAGGCGCGTGTTGTGGATGATCATCGTGGGAGAATGTTACTTTCTGCGTAGGCACTGTGAAGATTATTAGAAGTTGAGAGGAGTGTCAAGTCTCGTGGGTGGATCGAGTCGTAGTATAAGACTATCGTCTGACTTTGTAGTTCCATTGTTATAGTGATTGTCTGGCCTGGGCCGTCCGTGATTTTTTTTCCGATTAGGTTTTTCCTCGTACATTGGCGTTGTGAGTATTGCTTTACTTTATTTTACTTGCTTTAATCACTAATTGCATGCTTAGGGTTAAACAAGATAAAATATGGTTAAGTTAATTTGTTTCACAACTTTGGTTTGATAAAATTGAAAAAAAGTTTTTCAAAAAGAGAAAATTTGTTTGCATTCATCCTTAACTTAATTCTGCTCAAGCAAAAGTTTTTTTAAAGTTATTTTTGGGGCCCTACATGGGGTGAGGGTTACATTTATAGTGGGGGAAGAGATGGAGCCGTGTCGGACTTGTTCCTTCTACTAATTAGGTCGCTGTTTGATTTGTACTCATCTCCTCCAAGATCTATATAGGTGGAGTTTATATTGGGGGTTATCCCTTGTAATGATTTCTACCTATTTGCAGTGGGTCGACCTTTATTTGGACTCGAACTATTTGGGACGCTCGCTTCATCCCCTATAGTATTATTATGATTTAGACCAAAAATATAAATGCAATAAACAAAAGACACTATATGTACGTGGTTCGGCAGATCTTTCTATCTATGTCCACACGAAAGGGAGGGAGAGTAGTATATTTCTTGAATAGGTTAGGTCTCTTTATGTTAATTATATCTATAAGTTATAGATTCCTATTAGGAATGGTTGTCCACAAAGTCTACATAATCCTCCTAGATTTCTACTTCTCTCCCCCTATTTATTTGGCCAACCATGCTCATTGGCCCATCAGAGCCATGCATCAATCCTCGTGGTGTATTCGGTTATATTCCCTTTCAAAAGTATATAAGTGTTTCAAGTTAAGTAAACATGATTATTCATTTCATTTGTCTCCAAGAAGATCTCTTTTAGATTTTTATGTGAGGAATCTAGGTTTACACCTAGGTTATTAGATAATTTAAGTGTACAATATATTATATTTGTTTAGCTTACAAGTGTAAGTGTGTGTGTGTGTGTGTGTGTGCGCGCGCGCGTGTTGTGTGTGTGTGTGTGTGTATTGCATTTTGGAACTTAAAATACTTGGAAAATTATCAATAAGACATTAAAAATGATCAAAAAACGATGAAAATCGAAACTAAAAATACCAAAATAAAACAACAAAATTACTGAAAGCAAAATTTACCCAATATATGCAAAAATGGAAATACCGAATGGTGTGGTATTAGTAAGGGTTTTTGATAAACCGAAAACTGATACAAACGAAACCAAACGTTCCAAAAAATTAGTACGATATTGATATAAGCCATATACCAACAAATAACCACACATTGTTTAGCTATGTATTTATATGGGCTAAATTAATGGTTGAGATTGTTTGTAATAAATTATATTGATTAATTTATCATAAACAATATAGGAAATATTAGTAATTTAGAAGTAAACACATTTTTTTAATTTCAGCAAATATTTCGAAAAAAATAAAACCCATGTGATATCGGGAAAATTAAATTGGAAACTTCAATATATATATATATATATATATATATATATATATATATATATAGAGAGAGAGAGAGAGAGAGAGTTAGGCTCCATTAAGGATGCCTACTTAAGGGAAATTTACAGACTTAATTTTAAAAATAGTAAGAAAAAAATTTAAGTTGATTTTTTTAATGGTGTTTAGACATTTCAAGGAATCCCCCAAATAATTTCAAATCAAATAATTTTTTTGCTATTTTAATAAAAATCAGTTAAACTATGTTAGTTTTAAACCCATATAGCTTGGGGAAAAAATTTAATTGCATAAGAAATAAATTTCAGTTGAATTTTTATTTTGGATCCCCTAAAATGCTTAAACGACATATAAAAATCAAATTACAATTTTTTTTTTCGAGTAAGTATCCTTAAAGTTTCGATAAGTAGGTGTTCTTATGTGACACCCCACCTCTTAAAATAATGGGTGGCCAACCCTCTAATAAAATAAAACGAGAATCTCACAGGCTCATTCTTAGCATCACTATCGAAAATCAAATTAATTACTAATAATCTATCAAGCCCGCTGTCAATTGTTTTTCAAACTTATCAACTTACTTATGAAAACTTCCATTTGTACAACAAACCATGCCAGTAATATAAACATCCATTCACCAATTTAATAAACTGAATACTAAATAAATGTAATAATCGAAGTAGCCGGATAACACTCGGTAAAAGTCTCAATAAAATAATCCATCCAAACTCAAATGTGATAAAGTCTAAATAAAATAAACACTGTCTGATAATTGGAGACATGTCGAAATAAATAACTGAACTAAAATACAATCTACAAATCAAAGATAGATGCGTCTTGTCAATCCCTGCAAGCATCCACAACTACTAAAATGTCGTCTGACCGTAAAGAATGATCCCGCCAGGCATCCCTATGGCTAGGGACCTAAGAGGTTTTGGAAGAAATTTTGATGCGGGTCAAAAGCAAAAAACCATTTGAAAATATTTTACAAGTGTTTAAAATACAATAATAAATACGCTATGTAATTTTTCATATTTAAACTAATGTTGCACTCCCATGAGATAATCCTCTCCCCTCATCTATAGTGCGCATCTAACGTATGTATTTTAAACACTTTAATTATGCTACCCAGCCTAACTAATACCAACACTGATCTTAATCCCATATGCTACACTTATATCCCAAATTGTGTCGCATGCATTTATACTTTGTTTTATTTCTTATTTAGTAAAATATACACTAAATCATTACAATTATTCTCATTGACCAATTCATACAACTTCCCACCAATAATTAATTCAATGTTCACACATTCGTTTTATTCACACGTATATTTTTATCACACTTATACACATATATTAACATCACATCTCGTACACACACACACACACACACACACACACACATATAAATATATATATACTTTATCTTTTCCCGTATATACATAACCGGCTAAGTGGGTGTATGTCACTCATAGCACTAGCCCAAAACTCTCGAGTTTAACTCGACTCCCTAATACATAATTAGTCACTTATTTATAATTGATTCACAATATTATATTTATTCTGGACATTAAGCTATTCTACTCTAGCTCGTATCCAAATTTTATCCTAAATCCCAAACTGGCTTTATTAATTAATTTCCGAGTGTCATTCATCCTAAACACCCATATTTTTTCTATCCCGAATTTCCTTCCTAATAACCCAAGGTAATACATTGTCCCACATATTTTTAAAAGTCTTAAATCTCATCTAAAATGCTTAAAAATAAATACTAAAAAATATGGGGTGTTACATACTTCCCACCTTACAAAAGAATTTGGTCCCCGAAATTCGGGCATACCTAGCATAAAGATCTCGGGATATTTCTCTCTCATATCATCCTCCCGCTCCCATGTCGACTCGTCGGTATTATGGTGCCCCACTAGACACGAACTAAGGGCACAACCTTTGACCACAGTTTATGCTCACTACGGTCGATAATAGCAATCGATCACTCCTCATACGAGATGTCGGGCTGAAAATCTATCTCCTCCAATGGAATGTGACAATAAGCCATCTCACTCATCTAATACTTTTTCAATGACGACACATGAAACATGTTGTGAATCCGCTATAGATGCTCGGGTAGTATGTGCCTATATGCAACTGACCCTATCATCTCAATGATCGGGAAAGGCCCCACATATCTCGGTGCTAGATTTTTATTCTTCCAAAAATGCATAACTCTTTTATAATAGACACTCGCAACAATACCTGGTCACCCACATCCAGCTCCACTTGCCTCCTATCAACATTTATGTAACTCTTTTGCATGTCCTGAGCTATCCGTATACGATCCCGAATTAGATTAATCTCGGAAAAAGTGTACTGTATCATCTCAGGTCCAAGAATCTTATTGTCCCCCTCCTATAACTAACAAGAGAGAGAACGATAAGGTTGGCCATACAATGCCTCAAAAGGCACCATATTAATAGTGAATTGGCAAGAATTATTATACACGAACTCCAACAGTGGAGGGTAATGCTCCCAACCTCCCCTGAAATCTAGTATATAGATTCTAAGCATATCCTCCAGCATATGATTAACCCTCTCAGTCTATGGATGGCAAGTCGTACTCAACCACAACAAAGTCCCCATCGCCTCCTGGAAACTTTGCCAAAGATAGGACACGAAGATATTGTCCTGTTCGGACAAAATGTTAATCGGTACCCCATGTAACCTTACTATCTCTGCTATAAAGAGCTGGACTTACTATCCCGTCATATAATCCATCCAAACTGGTAAAAAGTGGGCCACCTTGTTAAGATGATCCACAATGACCCATATGAAATCATGACCCCTCTGTGATGTCTATATCCCCGTAATGAAGTCCATTGATATACTTTGCTATTTCTTAATTATAATATCTAATGACTACAACATCCCGATTGGTCTCTGATGGTTTACCTTCACTAACTAACAAGTGGCACACTTCGAGACAAACTCAGCAATGCCCCTCTTCCTTCTAAACCACCAATACTGCCTGCACATATCTTGGTATATCTTATCCCTATTGAGATGTATAAAAAATCGTAATCCATGAGAATCTTTCATAATAGCATATTATAAGTCTCCATCCTCTTAGATAATAAAATTCCCATTAAAGCGTAAGCTTCCCTCTGAACTAATCGACTAAGATTTTTCCCCCTCTCCCAATAACTGATGTACCATGTCCTGACAAAACTGATCCACGACCTACATCTTCATAACCTATATAATAATCTCGGGTATTATAGTCAACACTTCCATAAATGCCCTGGCAACTGCGTCATCCTGCCAAAGCTCACTCAACTTCGCTTTCCACACCTCTATTAACTCCCCCGTAGGTCGTCCACTCAAAGTGTCTGCCACCACGTCAACCTCCCCTAGGTGATACTGAATGCCAAACTGATAGTACTTTACGAATTAGAGCCATCTACGATGTTCGCATATTAAGATCCTTCTTTATGAATAGATACTTTAGTGACTTATGATCTATGAACATATTGAATTTCTCCCCTAGGAGATAGTGCCTTCAAATCCTCAAGGAAAATACTACCGCATCTTGCTCTAGATTGAACCTGGGTTAATTCCTCTTGTAGGGATTAAGCTTGTGAGAAGTATATGTTATAGCCTGGCTCTCCTATTGTAGCACACCCCCAAGTCCCTGCGGAACTCGTCGATAAATACAAATCACTCCACTCCCCCCCAAGGCAATGGGAGCACAGGTGTTGAAGTCAATTATCTTTTAGCTCATCAAAAGCTAACTGATAGTAATCGTCCCACATAAAGGGCACCCCCTTACGAGTCAGATTTGTCAATAGACCTGTAATCTTAAAAAAAAATTAATAAAATGGAAATAATACCCTACCAATCCCAAGAAGCTATGGATCTTTGTAGGTGTCGTGGGCTGACCCCACTCCCTCACCGCTGTAACCTTACTCAAGTCCACTGAAATACATCTGTCAGACAAAATATGACCTAAGAAATACACCTCAGGCAAACAGAACCCATATTTCTTGAACTTAGCATACAATTGATGGTCCCTTAATGTCTGTAGAACCATACACAAATGTTTTGCATGCTCGCCCTCAGTCCGAGGATAGACCAGTATGTCATCTATGAATACAATCATGAAATGGTCTAGAATTTCTCTTAATACCGTGTTTATAAGATCCATGAATACTTTTAGTTCACTGGTTAGCCCATACAACATAACCCTGAAATCATACAACCCATATTACGTCAGGAATGAGGTCTAATGGACATCCTGCTCCTTAATATGTAATTGGTGATAACTCGACCTCAATTAAATCTTTGAGAATTAGGTTGCTCCATTCAATTAGTCGAACAGGTCATGGATGTGAGTCAAAGGATATTTATTTCAGATCGTGACCTTGTTTAAATCTTTGTAGTTAACACACAATCTCAGTGATCCATCATGTTTCTTCACAAACAATATCGGAGCACCCCACGACAATGTACTCTGGCAAATGAATCCCCACCCCAAGAGCTGTTGAATCTGGTCTTATAACTATCGTATCTCCAAATGAGACATGCAATAAGGCGCACGTGCCATTGATCTAGTCCCCAACGCTAAATCAATGAAAAATTTAATCTTTCTGCTCGACGGTAGTCCCAATATCTCCAGAAGGACATTCGCAAACTCCCTAACCACTGGGATCGAGTCCAATGAGATAAGAACCTCTAATAATCCACCATCACCTTATATCCTTCCAACTAGCCTATACTAAGAATTATGTCATACCCAATAATGTCTAATATGAGTAAGTCGTGTGCTAAACACAATCTCCTGACATCTATCCTCATTCCTCTGCAAATGGAATGAATAAGGGCCCCGCTACCCAAAAGTGAATCGACACACATAATAATACTGACAGTTGTCTCTAATAAATCAAACGTCCATGCAAATGTAATAGTAAGGAAAAAATATGATGCCCCCTGATGATGCTATGAAATCACCATTTAAATTTATATATGCAACTCAAGCTCAAAATGATATAACAATGGAGACATATGAACGCAAGTATGAAAATAAGAGAAGGAGATGAGGTAAAGCGGAAGACACAATGATGTAAGTGGTTCAACTTGATAGCCTACTCCACTGTGTAAAGTGTATGGTGTGTATATTAGAAATTAAGCTCTAATGGCCCAAAATTATAAGTTTCAAGATTTCTCTCTGTCTACTGTTAATTGGACAGAGTTTAGCTAGGGTTTTCAGTTCTATATCCCCCTTAATAAAGAAGATGAAGGGTATTTATAGCCTTGGTGGTGCACAATACTCCCCCAAACATGTAATAAGCATGCACATGATGAAGTAACCAATTAGAATTAGCTAACTATCTCTAGCATATATATTTCATGATGATGAGATATTCCCACATGCACTGTGGAGATCATGTTATAACCGCATACGCATGTGGCCTAATTGTTCTTGGATCATATGCCACATGTGGTGTAAGTGTCGTCCTTGAAGGTCCCAGCTTGGTCAAGACCGACATAATAGACTTTCCCTTTAGACAATTATGAAGGTGAGTCTAAGTGCAATTTTAGCTTGCCAGGGTAATATAAGGTTGAGATGAGACTATTTAAAATGACCATGCTCAGTTGATGGGTCTCGACCCCCCATCTTGGTACGACGCTGAGGATGAGACTGCTAAGGTTGGACCACACTGGGGTGACCCACTACTGTCCAACTTAATAAGTGAATGGAGTCAGCTTGTCTGGGTTGATGCCTGCCAAAGACAAGGCCACACTTATGTATATCAATGACCCCTAGACTTTAGTCTTCAATGTAAGTGGAAGGCTGAGGTATATAGTTATCTGAACCCTATGTGGATAAGACCCCCTAATAACTGAGTCATCTTTGAGGACGTGCACCTACTTGGCCGAAGGTGAGGGTGTCTTATTAGTGTTCTAGGAAGAAGTGCCTATCAAGTGTCTTGGATTGGACACTTATCATTAACTAGACGGTTTGGCGTGTTTCCTAAGAGTGGTGGTGGCAAGCCGGGCAAGGGGAAATGTTCCCTAATAATGACTTGGTGGGAAGTTATGCACAATGATTAGGGTGTTTAAAAACTCCAAAATTTTCATTTTCTCTTTCTTCTCTAACATTTCTCCTTCGTGCCAAAACTTTCTACAAAAGCCAAACTATTTTCTCTCTTCTCTTCCTATGATCTCCAGGCTTGGTTCAGGAGTTTCACTAGCTTCCCAATCATTCTTCTTCTTCGAGGTACCATTTATGTTTTCCCTCTTTCCCTTTCTAGCCATTAAAGCTTCCATTTGTGGTTTTATTTTCGATGACTTTTTTAAACTTTTTGGCAACCATTATAGGCTACTTTAGGGTTGTTTTAAGGTTGTTGTTTAGATAATAGGAGGTGTTATTATGGTTTTTAGGAGGTTGGGATTTTTTTGGCAATTTTTTAAAGTATTTAGGTGCCTTGGACTTTGACTGTTAGGTTTTCCTATGAGGCTCCGGTTGTCTTCTCCAACAAGTTAAATCTCAGTGTTCTATTTATTCTTGCTCGAAAACCTTTGAGTTCCCCTTTTTTTATCCAAAAGTCAAATAAGGTCAAACTTATAACTATTTGAATGTTAAGAACTCTATACGAGTTAGTTGATCAATATCCAAATCTTTAGGAGAGGCTCTTTAGTGAGATACGCAAGTGTGAAGCTAAGGCCGAGGCTAAAGGTAAGGTAAGTGACAACCCTACACCTCCCATTCACCCAGTATCATTGGTCGAGATACCCCCTCCTATTACTGAGGTAAATAATTCAATGTCTGAAGCATTGGCTTTAGGTTCCTAGTCTATATCTTCCTCCTTAGACCAAATCCTACAGCCTCTACTCAAGCTAAGAGAGAAAATTCTTTCCAAGAGGCAATAAGGGTTCCCGTGTCTAATCCTCAGGAGTCGGAGGTATCTGAGACCTCTTTTCATGCCTCATCTTCTAATCATGCTGAGTCCTACAATCATGTCGACCATTCTATCAACAAGATTTTAAACTCTGATGAGCCGAGAGTGGAGGTTACATTCAAACCCACTCCCATGGTTATTCCAATTACTACTATGTTTGATGCCCAATATATCAGGAGGTGTCAAAAAGGATCCACGAACGATGAGGTTAAGGAACTCTCTTCTGATTTAAATGAGGATCCACTTGACATCAGTTTTACCCAGACATTTTCTAACTCTGTCGAGGAGATTGATCTCTTATCGTTGAGGAAAATGTATGGTATACGATAGATGAGAGGGCCTATGATGATTTTGATGGTAAAGTTATCATTTATGAACGAATGTTCAATGTTGATCTAAGACTTCCCATCCATCCTAAAATATGATCTATTCTTGCTAGTTTGGGGTTAGCCCCAGCTCAATCGTCTCTAAATGCCCAGAGGATCCTCATTAGATTCATCCAATTTTGGCATTTGATTCATAAGTTCGACCTTCGTATTCTAGTATTTAAAGGTTACTATAACGTCTCCTATTCAAAGGCACAACTTGGATACTATCATCTCGTAGCCAGGAATACTATTAAAAATATTCTTTACGTAAACCAAACTTTCAACCATCATTGGAAACCTCCGTACTTCTTTATCTCAGGTGCCTAAGAGTCTCATGTCGATACTCCTAATAGCGCTTCTGCACCGAGAGTGCCCACGAGATGGGCGAAGACTCCTATGCTGGCCAGGCTTAACCCTGTCCTTGGTATATACGACAAGGGAAAATTGATAAGCTCCATTCCAAGGGGAAGATAATGGGATTTGTGAAGTTTGAGAGGTTGATGACTCCTAAGTATCTAAAAAGACGGATCTAAGGGTTGAACCTTTATTAGAGTTGTGCAGGTGAAATTTTCCTCATCTGTTGTTTCGTCTTTTATTATTTCTTTCGATATTAACCTCGTCCTTTATTTACAGGCTGTCCTTCAGGCATCGCAGACCAATTATGGGAAATGCAATCCCATTCTCTTGGAGAACTCCTTAGCAATATGTCCAAAGGGGTCAACCCCCCCAAAGAAGACCACCGTTAGCCGCCCCGTTCAGACCAATCAAGCGAAGAAAATAAAGGAGCCGATCGATGGCACTTCAAACATTCCTTCTCCAAAAAATAATAATAATAAGTCTGATGCTCTTAAGGATACTCCATCTTCGGCCATACCCATATCCTTTGATTTGATCTTGGCCGAGAGGCTTTCTCTGCTCTTTATTAATACTGACTCCGTGATTAGGGACCAAGTGAGAGCAAGGTCTTCTATCAGCTCATGGCTTCCTGAGTCTGACCATAGGTTCTTAGAGTCAATGAAGTTATCCCGTCTTTTCAACTTTGGCCTCCATCAGGCCATCTAGGTAACTAACCTTATATCTGATGCTTTTTGGATTTTCGTTAAGAGTTATCTCGATATGTCTCATACTAACTTTTACTTGTTTGTCTTTGTAGTCTCTCTTTTCTTTTTACCAACTGGCCGAGTGGGTCCAAGCCAAAATGCCAAGATTGATAAGGTCGATAAAGCTATCAAGGCTGAGAAGGCAGAGAGTAAGCTCTGAAGCAGAAAGAACTTAACCATAAGGCCCAAGTGAAGGCTCTGGAGCATAAGGATTGGGACAACCTTTATGCTAAGTCAAAGAGCATAACGACACCATTTTTTCCTTACAAAATAAGTACGAGGAGTAGGTTGCAACTTCTACTAAGGCTACGAAGAAGAAGGTCATGGAGGATTTCCAGGCCTCAGATGAGTTCGTTGGGTAAGGACTTCAGTACCCTGAGAAGGGAGTCCGTACATCCCTTTGATGGGTGACTAAAAAGTACTTGCGCTACTTATCTGGCCAAAGACTTCTTGGCTTTTGACTTTTCTGACCCTACGATCATTACCACACTGAACGAGGTCGAGGTTGAAGCTATTGTCCCTGAAGTAACTACTACTGAGACATCAGCGTAGGTGGAGGCTGAGATGGTGGAAGTAACATTTAGAGTGAGGCTCAAACTCATCCCTCCCTTGACAACATTATCTCGGAGCACGCCGATAAGCAAACTTAGGAAGTCGTTCCTTAGTGTTTTATTCTTTTTACGCGGCGGTCGCCTGTGGCCTGACATGCCCTTTCCCACTTGTATTATGAGATTTTTGAACAGCTGTAACTCTCATCTCTTAACATCATAATTTTTAATATTGATTTTGCAATGATGCTATTTATTGAATGTTATTGAAAATATTTTTCGTTGATTGATAAAGTGTAGTGTTTGCACCCTTATGCTTTTTGGTCTTGACTGATGTTTCGTGCACAATGTTTGTCGATGTACAATTTCAACCCATAATTCACAATATTATGATGTTTTAAGTAACCATAAAAATGGTTGATGTTCTAATTTTTATAAAAAAAATTGACCATCAAATGGATGATGTTTACATATAAGTCCCATGTCGTTGTTTTTTAGAGTGTATGGACAAGTCTCGTCTCTTCATACACTCTCGTCTCACCGAGAGAGTTTTGACTCTTGGTTCACCATATAGTGATGTTTATATAAATAACCATAGTGAAATGATTTTCAACTTTGATGACCAAATTAGTGATGCTATGTTATAAATCCCCTCTCGTCGTTTTTAAGAGCATATGGACGAGTCTCATCTCTTCATGCACTCTCGTCCCGCCGAGAGAGTTTTGACTCTAAGGTCCACGACGTAGTGATGTTTGTGTGTTTTTACACCACAAAAGTGACGTTGTTACAATTTCCCCTTCTCGATGTTATTTAGTGTGTATAAGGAGATGAGACTTATTATACACTCTCATATCACCAATATGTGGCTTATCCAAACCATGCAATGAATTAAAAACAATAAGAAAATATGAGACAACACTTGTATATTTTCATTCATTAATTATCTTGAACTTCTATTACAAATTACTATCGTCATACAAACATTTAAACCATCGTATAAACTAACAAAGAATATATGATCACTGATAAGATCTCTTGAGATGGTCGGCGTTCAAGGATTAGAAGGGTTTTCCTTCTAAGTCCTCCCATCCATAGGTTCCTGGGATGACTTCTTTTATGACTTGATGCGGCCCCTACCAATTTGGATGTAGTTTATCGGCCTCTACCAAACTTTCTTTAAAACCAAATCTCCTATGGAGATCGACCTTGCTTTTACCCTCTTATAGTAGAATCTGGCGGTCCTCTGCTATTAGACAGACTGTCAGACCTTAGTATCCTCTCTCCTTTCTTTAATTAAGTCAAGGTCAAGCCTCCTCTTGTCATTGTTGGCATCGGTATCATAGGTTTGGATTTATGGATGGGAAGCCTAAGTTTTGTGGGAATAACTGCTTTAGACCCATAGGCTAACATAAATGGCATTTCACCCGTCAATGTTCTGTTTGTCATCATGTAGGACCATAGGAACCTATGTAACTCATTGGTCCATAAGTCCTCAGCATTCTCTAGTTTCTTTTTAATTCCAATTAATATCGTCCTAATTATTACCTTGGTCTGGCCGTTGGCTTGGGGTCGGCCCGATGCAAAATAAAACTGCTTTATTCCCACTCTTTTATAGTACGCTTCCAAGGATTTATTTTTGAACTATTTCCTATTGTCTGAGACGAGCATGTTGGGTAGTCCACACCTGCAGATGATGTTTCTCCAAATGAAACTTAAATGTCTTCACTTCAGTGATTGGGATTAAGGCCTCTGCCTCTACCCATTTAGAAAAGTAATCAATGGATAAAATCAGATAGTGGCATCCACAAGTGCTTTTGGAAGTGGACCAACAAGGTCAATACTTTGAACGAATATGGAGAAGTAATGGATAAGATTGGATGATAAGGCTGGTGGGGAATACTCGAATAACTTTAGCACTTGTCATAATTTTTCACATGCTCAGCTGCATCATTTGCCAAGGTCGGCCACCAGTATCCCTGCATCACAATCCTCTTCGCAAGAGATCTTCCTTCGATGTGGCTTTAACATGACCCCTCGTTAATGTCATATAGGATATAATAAACCTCTTTAGAATGGATGCATCTAAGAAGGGGCAATAAGAAACCTTTTTTTTACAGAGAACATATCCTATAATAGTGAACTTTGTCACCCGATAGTGGAGTTTCTTTGTCTCAGCTTTAGTATCTGAGAGTTCTACGTCTCTAATGTATTTGATCAAATGATCCATCCATGAGTCTCCCATATTTAAGTTTAAGCAAAATTCTACCCCGCTGCCATCCTCCTCTGGGTCTATGTGTAATCTCAACAGGAACAATTCGATTGATCTCTCTATTTTTATGATTGAGGCTAACCTTGCCAATGCGTCGACTCGGTTATTTTCTAGTCAAGGGATTCTCTTCACCTTCACTTCTTTGAAGTGTACCATTAACTTTCTGACCCTTGCCAAATACTTGGCCATTTTCTCATCTTTAGCTTTGTAGATTCTTAGGATTTTATTTAACCATTAGCTGGGAGTCACTATACATAATCATATGGCCGAAGTTCAACACTTTGGATACGAAGAGGTCGGCCAACATGGCCTCATATTTAAACTCATTATTTGATGCTTTAAAGTTAAATCTTAGAGCGTATTTAATCTCAGTTCCGTTTAGGGCTGATAGTATCAATCCTGCCCCACTACCACCTTCGTAGGAGGAGCTATCCACAAACAAGCTCCAAATTGGGCTTTCATCTGAGAAAGGTCCCTCAGCTAGTAGCTTGAGCTCTCGCTTTATTAGCCAAAATCGGACCTACTACTGCCTTTTTAGGAAATACATTAATCTCATCTTCTCTAACATCGGCCTCGGCCCAAGTGAATTCTGCCATAAAATCGACTAAAGCATGCCATTTGATTGCACTTCTTAGCTAATAAATGAGGTCAAACTCTCCTAACTCAATTGACCAAGCCATCAACCTACCCGATTTCTCAGGTTTATGTATGACTTGACTCAAAGGAGTGTCAATGAGTACCACCACAGTATGAGCTTAGAAATAGGGCATAATTTTTCTGGAGGCATGGATTTGAGCATATGCCGATTTTTCCATCTTAGGTATTTGAGATCGACCCCTTGAAGAGCTTTGTTGTTGAAGCACACAATCTTTTGAACAGCCTCATCATCTCAGACAACAGCTACACTTATGGCCGATTCTGATACTACTAGGTATAGAAAGAATATCTCTCCTTGAATGGGAGAAGATAAGAGCATTGGAGATCCCAAATAAGCTTCAAGTTCCTAAAAATATTTCTCACACTCTTCATCCCAGACAAATGATTTTCTCAAGATCTTTAAGAACGGTAGACACTTATTAGTAGATTTAGAGGCGAAACGATGGAGAGCTGACACTCTTCCCATCGGCCTCTGCATATCCTTTGTGATTTTGGGTGTCTGCATATCAATCAGTGCTTTGATCTTTGTTGGATTAACTTTAATCCTCCTCTGGTTGACTATGAATCTGAGGAACTTGCCTGCGCCGCCTCTGAACACACACTTTGTAGGATTTACTTTCATCTTGTAAAGGTTCATGGTGTCAAACGTTCTTGCAAGGTCGATCACATGATATTTGGCCCTAAGGATCTTCGTCATCATATTATCTATATAAACCTCCATAGCTTTCTCAATTTGGTCTTCCAATAACTTGTTGACCAACCTCTGTTAGGTTGCTCCTGCATTTTTAAGGCCGAATGGCATGACCTTATAGTAGTAAATTCCTTTATCTATGATAAAGGAAGTCTTGTCGGCGTTGATCTCGTCCATAAAGATTTGGTTGTACCCTGAGTAGGTGTTTATGAACCTCATCATATCATGCCCGATTGTGGAATCTACCATATGATCTATACGAGGAAAATGGAAGCTATTTTTAGGATAAGATTTATTTAAATCAGTAAAATCAACACACATTCTCCATTTGCCATTGGCTTTTGGGAAGATCACGACGTTGGACAACCAAACCTCCCTGATGAACTCGGTTCTCTACAACTTTTTCACCTCTTCTTAGATGACCTCATTCTTTTCTCTTAATAGAATTCCTTTTTTCTGCTCCATGGGTTTCACTTTCTCATCAATATTTAGTTTGTGATAGATGATTTTTGGATCTATTCCCGACTTGTCCTTATGGATCCATGCAAAGGTGTTCTTCCTCTGCATCTTTACCAGCTCTTATTTTATTTCCTTCTTCAAGGATTTTTCGACTTGGACGTTTTTTTTTCTCGTCCTCATTGAGGACGATGGATTCTACCTCCTCCGTAACTTCGCCTATCTTCAATCTCTTCTCATACCTTAGAACGAGAGTATCAATGTTATAGGAAGTAGTCAGCTTTTTATGGGCCTAGTTTTTCTCTATCGAGCTGAAGTAACATTCTCGAGCATCCACTTAATCCCCTTGAACTTTCCATATTCCATAAGAAGTCGAAATTTATCATTTGGTCGACTTTAGACGGGACTGCCACAAATTTCTTAAGAGCTACCCTTCCAAGAATGGTGTTTTATGCTGAAAACACATTCTCATCCATGAGGAATAAGCTTACTTTCTTGATGAGACACCTCGACCAGGTGCCCATACAGACGTCCATTTCAAATACCCCAAGAGGATGGACTTTCTCTCGACTGAAACCTATCAATGGCTGGTGATATAGGACTAGCCTCTTCTTGCTGAGTATCAAACCCTTAAAGCAGTCCTAAAATATAACGTTGGCTGAACTGCTTCCATCAACCAGTATTCGTGACACATAATATCCATGAACCCTGGTACTGATGACCAAAGGGTCGTTATGAGCGACCAAGATGCCTTTAAAATCCAATCTCAAAAATCCCACTACTAAGGTGTCCATGTCCACCTTCTATAATTGTCCCTCCTTCGACTCTATAGAACTCGAGTTAACATCCAACATTTTGAGGGTTGTCTTTACCTCAAACACATGGGCCTTTTGGTCGACCTGTTTTACCTCCCCTAGCTAGTCCTCTGCATATCATCTTCACATCAAAAGATATCATGTGCATTCAACCCTTGGCTTCTGGGATCTTAGGCAAGAGATCTGGATTGTCTTCTTCACTATATGATTCATCATCCTTCTTGTTGATTTGGGCCTGTCATCTCGGCATTTCATCTTTTTCCCCCACTCTATCTCTTTCTAGATTCATCCTTGGTGCCACTCCGATCCACATACTTCTCGAGTTTTCTTTGCTTTGACACCTTCTCAATCTCGTCATTAAGAGTAAAATATTTATCTATTGTATACCCGTGATCTTAATGGAACTCACACCACTTGTTTTTTTCCCTCTTATGAGGAGGGGGGTTAAGCTTCTCCGTTCAGCGAAGTGCCCTGTCGTCCTTAAAATTATTTAAGATCATATCCGAGCTTATAGTGAGGGGAGTGTATTTGGAAAACTTGTCCTCAGCTACTCTTTTCTTCCCTTCCTTATCCTTTGGCTTTCTACCACCATCCTTCTTCATGTCTCCTCTCTTGGCTTCCATGGCCTCCTTCACGTTCATGACTCTCCTGTCCTTAGCTAAAAGTTTTGTCATAGTTTTTGAAGGATCCTCTTATAGTTTTTGTAAGAGTTTTCCTAGCTGTAGGCCACTGATCAGAGTCGTGATGGATATATCCTCCTTATATTCTTCTAACTCTAATTTTTCTCTATTGAACCGAGGGATGAAATCCCTCGAGGCTTTATTTTTCCCTTGTTTCACATGCACGAGATGAGTCAACTTTTTTTGTGGTTTCATTTTGAATCAGAAGTTATGAATGAATCTCTTGGCTAACTACTTGAAGTTCTCGATTAAATTCTTGGGTAGAGATATGGACCACATATGGGTGGAGATGGGACCATAGGTGTCGACACCTCATCTCATTCAGAATAGAGAATATGTCGGTTGTTGATTGATACATGTCTATGTGGTGCACCAAATTCGCTCTTTGGTCATACTTTGGATATGAAACGTACCCTCTACAAATAGTGGCGCTTGCGGCACCTGTGGAATCATAACATTATGTATATTGTAGACACGCCCATACTGTAACTGTCCCTTCCGTGGTGGGACTGCTGGGCCTGGTGGTGGTGTAGGTGGTAACTGCGCGTGCTTACCCTACTGGGCATCAGCTGCTGCCACAGGCCCGCTGCGGGCAAACTCTCCTCGTATGACCTAACTCCCCATAAATAAAGCATTGGCCTATGAAATCCCCTTACCGTTGGCCCTGTTGGGGCTACCATAGTCTCTGTCTTTAATGGCCACCCCTGTTGTACCCTTAGCCATGTTATCTCGGAGGAACATGCTGCTACTGCTGGCCCTGCCTAAACCCACTGTCACCTGATCTAAATCCCCCTGACCGAAATCTCTTAGCCGGATCCCCCTACTGGGTATCCCGCTCGTGCTGTCTATCAGACTACTGCTTCGGTGCCTCACTGGTACCATTACCTCCCATCTTGTCCTACTCGCTAGACTCTCTAACTTTCTTATCTCCCTTCACATAGAAGCGGTGATCTTGACAGTGAAGAAGTGCGACATTGACAACCTCAGTGTAAGTCTTCAATGCATGATTACCCAACAAATGTTTTCGGATCATCCAATTAAGTCCATACATAAACTTTAGCATATTTTTATCTTTATTGTTCACCTCATCAGGAACAAAGTTCTCCAAAAGAGTGAACTCCTCCTCGTACTCGATCACTGTCAGGTCCTCCTGTGCTACATCAATGAACCTCCTCCGTATCTCAGTCTGAACGTAGATGGAAAGAATTTATGATCGAACCTCACCTAAAACTCTACTATCATCATTATTTCCCTCTCCTCAGACGTGGTGGTTGACTCCCACCATTGTAATGGTTCTCCCACTAACTTGAACGTAGCCAAAATCTGTTTCTGAGTGTCGCTGCACTCAACCATACGAAGATGATGTTGTCTATCATTCTTCCACTGATTAGTAGTAGTAACCACATTAGTATTACCTTCGAACTCTGTTGGATTCCCTTTCTAGAAGGCCTCCCAAACTCTCTTCATCACAGATGGTCCTGGGTGGGTCTAGAAGATAAGTTCCATCGGCTACTACTGCTGAGTTTGTGGGAACTGTTGTTCCATGGTGGCATTAACCACATGAGAAGTTATTGTGGCCACCTCGATGGCTGTCACTGTACCCCGTGGAACCTGTGGCTCTTGTTGAGCCTCTCCTACATTGGCCCTCTTGGTGGCCTTAGTTGTTCGTCCTTTCTTGGGTGGCATCTGAAGCCAGACCGAATTACATAAGTCCACAGTAATATAATTCATAATAGCAGAAGAACGTAAAGCGTAAATGAATGCAACGGTTTTAATAATAGGGCCCTATATCAAAGGATGCTACGCTGGAATCTTAATAAGTCGCACATATCCTAAAGACAATAAAACCTAATGCTTTGATACTATCCGTGACACCTCGCATATTAAAATAACGGGTGGCCAACCCTCTACTAAAATAAAATAGGCATCTGGCTCATTTTTAGTGTCACTGTAGAAAATAAAATTAATTATTAATAACCTATTAATCTCGGTGTTAATTTCTTTAAAAACATATCAACTTGTTTATGAAAACTTCCATTCATACAACAAACCATGCTAGTAATATAAATTTCCATTCACTGCGATAATAAACTGAATACTTAATAACTGTAATAATTGAAGCAACCGAATAACACTCGATAAAAGTCTCAATACAATATTTCATCTGAACTAAAATGTAATAGAGTCTAAATAAAATATACAGTGTCTGATAATGGGCGACATGCCCGAATAAAAAACTGAACTGAAATTCTATCTAGATATCAAAGATAGATGCATCAAGGCAATTCCTGCAAGCATCCATAGCTGCTACAACATCGTCTGATCGAAAGAAATGATCACGTCCGGCGTCCCTGTGGCTAGGCATCTAAAAGGTTTTTAAAAATATTTTGATATAGGTGAGAGCCCAAAAACCATTTGAAAATATTTTGCAAGTGTTTAAAATACAGTAATTAATATGCAATGTAATCATTCATATTTAAACCGGTGTCGCACTCCCATGAGATAATCCTCGCCCCTCATCTATAGTACGCACCTAACGTATGTATTTTAAACACCATAGTTATGCTACCATGCCTAACTAGTACCAACACTTATCTTAATCCCACATGCTACACTTTTATCCCAAACTGTGTGGCATGTATTTATACTTTGTTTTAATTCTCATTTAGCTAACACATACGCTAAATCATTGTAATTATCATCGTTAACCAATTAATATAACTTCACACCAATTATTAATTCAATGTTCATACATTCGTTTTATTCACACGTATATTTTCATCACACTTATACACGTATATTCACATCATCTTGTACACATGCATATATATCACTCTCTATATACTTATAATCGTATCCCCAGAGCTGGGACCTCGCGGATGCATTCTTTAGCATGCTATCGGATCCGGATACACCACGTGCCACTCCTAGGCCAACGGGTCAGAATCTTACCACCGAACCTAAATCGTAAATACGAAATCGGAGTCGGTCATACTCTTACATCTGTGGGTCATAACCATACCACATTACCCTATTAGACTCTAAATTCACATAGAGGGGTCATGCGATAGACTTATGCCTTGGGAATCGATCCAACACCTGTTGGTCAATGCCAGGATGGACCGCCCACTATGCGCAACCTCCAATGATAGCATCCATAGAGTAGGTATGTTCATATTTATCGAATAATATGTATATATATCCATACACACGCACACACACACACACACACACACTGTCTCTCTACTCGTGTATATATAATCGGCTAAGCGTGCATATGTCACTCGTAGCACTAGCCCAAAATTCTCGAGTCTAACCCCGACTTTCGAATACATAAGTAGTCACTTACTTATAACTGATTCACAGTGTTATATTTATTCTGGACACTAAGCTATTCTGCTCCATCTCGTATCCCGATTTTATTTGAAATCCCAACCCGATTTCATTAATTAATTTTTGAGTGTCGTTTATCCCAAATACCCGTATTTTTCCTACCCCGTATTTCAATCCTGATTAACCCAAGGTAATACAATGTCCCATATATTTTCAGAAGTCTTAAATTTCATCTAAGGACCTCATAAATTAACGTGGACCCTGATCGATTCGCGAAATAACCAAAATAAACAACCTGGGTCAAACAGGTGGCCCGAACCGGTTCGCCCTCTGTTCTGGCCTGGGCGGGTTTGTTACATTTTTGGCAAATTTCTCTAATCTTCCTTATACTATTTGGACACTCATCTTCATCTAAACTCAACCAAATATCATCCCATCAATTTTAAACATATAGATACACATTTTATACCTCTAATCATCTAATAACATTATTAATCCATGGGATTCGACATAATCAACAAAAATCATCTATTTTCATAATTAAATTTCAAGGTTTCTTTAATTCTCACAAGAGCCCTTCAAGATCACATCTTTTCTATGAATCAATCACAAATTTTATTCAACATCCCATCTTTAATATGTAGATCAATCTCAAATTTTAATATGGGATTATAATTAAATTAACGTCTATAAAGCAATTCCCAAAAATCTGTATTTTATCATGTAAATTCCCTTAAAAAAATCATATTTTACATTAACCATAATATAAATTATTGACATAGCATAAAGTATCAAAGCAAGTTTAAACACTTGCCTTTAGTCATAGAGAATTCTAATCTTCCTCTTGGGATCCTCTTTATGGTTGATTCTTGTCCGAAAATTGGTCCAATTCCCTTTTGAATTGATTTTCTTGTGTTTCTCTTGAATTCTCGCCTCTATTTCTCCTCTCTCTTAAGTCTAGGTATTTTAGAATCGTGTAATGGTTGCCCACTCCATCCACCATCTCTAAATATATCACTAAGCACGAAATTATGTTATAGGCTACGTGTAAAATCACCCAAACGCCTCTATACAAGTCATAATCAGTCTAAAAAGTCAGCTACCTTATTTTGACTATCACGATCCATATCGGATCATTTGTGCACTCGAAATCACCATCCGAGGCACCTAACATAATTTTTCATCTCATTCCCAACACAACCGCATACACGCGACCCGAATGAGATACTGTCAAAATCCGTCGATTTTTACTTACTTACGACGTAATATGATTTTACATAATTTTATTTACTTACACCCTAGTAAATATATTTTCACATAAATATTAGTCATTCTCCCGCTAATTAATATTTACTTAATTCTCATTATTTCTCATTTTATTTAAATTACCTGCACGCATGTAATTTAAAATGCTCAAAAATACGGGGGGTTCTGTGTGTGTATAATATTCAATCTTAGTTTTTTTTTATAATATTCTGAATTTAAATTTTTTAACATGGTGCAAAATTTCAAAAAATGAAATCCAAAATTGAAATGTTTGGAAGTTCGGAATACATTAACATCCCTAGTTGTCAAACGTTGTAATTTGAGTACTTTAAATTGACACCATTTGTCCCCTTAACATTATTGTTGTACTATTGCAGTAACAACCCACATATCTAAGTAGTTATTAATAATTCTTCAAGAAAAACAGCAGAATCTGAACTGTCTTGGTACAACATTAAATTCAACGAATGCAATCTATTTATGATAATAACCAACTATTGCCAATCCCACTAAATAACTAAAAGGACCCCAATATGTGAGAATCCGAGGCATGATCTGATTACACTTTTTCATACCATATAAATTTATCAGTAAAAGCTAATATATAAGTGTCTTTTTGCAATTTATGCCAATAGAAAATTCTCTTTTATTCTTTTTTTTATGCTAAAGCAATAAAACCTTTTCAATTAAGGAAAGTGAAATAATCTTTTGTTATTTTTTGGGTAAGTTACAAAAGAGAATTATTGCTTACAGCTGCAAAACAAAGTACTACTACTCAATTGTATCACAAAGGATTAGTCACTGTCATGATTTATTTATATTCTTTTATGTTTCTTTTTAATATTTAATGTTGTCGATTCAAAACTTACTCGCATGACATTTTAGTATTTTAGATTGAATAAAAAAATACTAAAGAAATGTCACGCCGGTTGCGTATGGTTTTAGCATAAGAACCATAGACTTTTTATAAATACGAGTGCGAGGTTGTTCAGATTCGGCTTGAATTGAATTTTTTCTTCGCAAACTTGAGCTTGTTTGAAATTACATGGAGCATTAGGTCCGAGCTTGTACAAGACAAATTTGACAAATTGTGTGGCTTAAATGCGCGAAGCCCTAATCAGAATAATAAAATATAATGTATTAAACTTTTCAAAAATATATATAATATATAAATAAAAATATAAATTATATGTATATATACATATTAAAGATTTCCACACCCGCTCGATTCGGGGTGAGCCACATATCGGCTCCATTAAAAATTAGCCTCATTTAGGGGGGGAAATGAATAGTTTTCGGGCTTACTAAGCATAATTGACAGGCAATTCATTATTTATTATTGAATAATCTTATTTAAAAGTCAAACATTTTAAGAAAAAAATTATTTGCCAATTTATCTTAAATACGAATGCCTTTGAATGTAAGCTATTCACTTAAATAATTATTTTCTCATTAATATTATTTAGAAGGAATAATATGATTTTATGTACTATTTTCACAAGTATGGTGAAAATAAAATAAAAATATTCCACATAGCTGTTGGTGTGAATGTTGTTGATGTAAATCAAATCCAACTCCCACTTTCGGTGCACAGATATTGACACCAACCAACCTAAGCATGCTAGTTCATGAACATAGTAATTGAATAGTTAAAATAACAGTATCTATTATTTCTACTTTTGATTTGTATCTTTAATATTTTATTTTATTTTTGGTTGAGAGGGACCATATGGATGGAGATGATATCTTGTACGTGAATAATTTCAACTGGTTGGCTGTTAGTTGGTTATACGTAAAATATAAATATATGCATGCGTACAAACATATAAAACACAGTTTATTTATTTATTTTTGGTTAGCAAAGAACTCGTTTGGTTTGACTTTCTTTCTTCATTTTATTTTCTTGAAATCCTATACTTGTGAGTTTACTTGTAAAACTTTAGCTTTGTGAAATGAATTGAAATAGAGTTTTTTACCCTACATGAATTCTAAGACTTACAAGTGTGTTTGGTATAAAATTGTGTAAATGACTTGGGTGATAAATTTTGCAAGGTGAAAAATGATGGCAAATTTGTATTTGAGATGGATACTCATGAAAAATTTAGCATGACAAATAAGGGCAATCAAACAAACAAAATAGTGAATAAATCATTCATTTGTCACTATTTGCTACATTTGTCATGATAAATAAGGGGTATCAAAAACACCCTACATGTAAATTTATCGTTTTAAATTCTCAAAACGTGCAAAAACTTGAGACAAACGGAGCCGGGTTGGGATATGTTCAGACTTTGCCCAAATCGAAGTTTTTTTCTTGGGTCTAAGCTTAACACGAAATAAAAATGAACCTCGGCTTAAACTCAAATCTTACTATATTATAGGTTTCAGTGCCCGGGTTTGGTCAGGAACTCGATTTCAACTCTTACAACATTTAAAAGAATTTTCTGCTAATGTCAAGTAACAAATCGTAATCATAAACATTAAAATTGAAACAAAATAAGGGTAAACAAAAATAAAAATTATTACATACCATACATAAACATTATAAGACATGTCATCCAAGGCTCGTGTCTGATTAATTGGGTCAACGAGCGAGCTTCGGGTTTACTCTACATATAACGTAGCTTTAAGGACACATGTAATAGATTAAAATAAGAAGAAAAACCAATATATCATGTGTAAAAAATATGATTAATTTATTCAGTGTTTGTTTGCTACTTGTTTTTCCATATTTTAATCATTAATGTGTGTACTTATGAACACTCTATTAATATAAATATTAAGTGGTAGAAGTGAGAGTATGAGTTGGATTGAAGGGAGATAAAATAGGATATTTTCAAATAAATTTAAAATTACTTGACTGCAAACTCAATACACAAATGTCAATCTAATGACAAATTTTATAACATTTTTTGCTTGATTTTTATAATCCTTATAGTAACCACTATTAATTGACACATGAACCACCTTGCCCCCTCACTTTGATTAACAAAGTTTACATTAGCCTAAAGCCCTATAGCCACAATTTTGGACAAAAGTAATGTTATTTTGACAGAATAAAAGACACCTGGAAGGCTTTGTAACATAATTCATGCAAATATATTATTTATGTTTTAGTTGATGTTACTTAATTAGACCAACTTTGTCCATCCAAAACAAACCCATACTAAGGATAATGTAACAAATTATTCTATAACCCAAATCTCATTCTGCTCAGATTTTTTTGTTGGTTCGAACTTGTTAAAATAGCTGTGGGGTGGCATAAGGTCGCCCACCCAATGGCTTTTCTATTTATTTTTTCTCTCGATTTTGAGTAATTTTTAAGGGGCATATACCAAATAGTCCCTCGAACTTTTTTTAATACAAGTTTAGTTCAAGTCTTTTTATTTTGCCCTAAAAAGTACTTCACCATGCCAAAAAGGTTTTATCATGCCGCTGGTGCGGACCTTTAAATATAAGAGAATAAAGGACTTTTTGGTAAAAAATAAAAGACTTCGACTAAATATGTATTAAAAAATATTTGAGGGACTTTTTGATATTTAATCATATTTTTAATGTAAAAATGACATTCGTCGGTATAAGGTTGTTAGTTGAAGTGAAAAATTAAGCAAAAATAAAACTGAGATATATATGTGGCTAAGAAAAATACCAATGCCTCTCAAGATTTTTTAAATAATCACTTACTTTTAGCCATTATTATATATTTTTTTAAAGGATTTGCGTTAAATGTCTTCGTTTAATCTTTTGTTAAGCATAAGACACACCTCTTGTTATACTTCCTCACTATTAACAAAAGCATTTTTCGTTTGCATCCTTAATTTAAAAAAAATTAAAATAGAAAAAAGCGACTTTAGGTGTTACTGTTGTGGATAAAGTGTCACTGCTAATTTTGTAATTGACACCGGAAATAATTTACTGACATGCTTTTAGAAAGAAAAATAGAAATGTCGATAAAGCAAGCACTAAATACATTTTTTTTGCTAACAGTACACACATTTTCCTCGTGCAAAAAAGTTTAATGGTCCACTATTATGTTTTAGTGACGTTCAAAACTTTACTAAAAATATTTGTGGTGACAAATTTGTGACATTCTACTACATTTTTAATGCAACCACACTTTATATTTTTAGACATCACAATAAGGATTTAATAAATGAACCAAAGATTACAAGGAAAAAAACCTACACCCAAACATGTTTGGGCAAGCAAAGACAAGAAAACATATGACAACAACAAAACAAATAATAAAAGCAACAAAAGAAAGTAAAAATTAGAACAAACATATGGAGGAGACCCTCAAACTCAAAGGAAGAAGTGCTTGATATCACAAACCATACCAAGTGGCTTTGAAGAAGAGGCTTGCATAGGGAGGTTTAATTGAACAAAATTCATTGAAGTCAGGGGAAATGGTTTGAGATCTCGTGGGAGAAAGTTTACCCGACACAATCAAATGGGGTAAACGAAAATTTGCCTAACGACACATCAACCAACCAAAGTTGAGATCTCCTTCAATGAGGATCTTAAATGCGGACCAATCATTTTAAAATAGTCAAAAAATTTATTTTCGATTGTTTTTTTTTTCCACAAAGTACCTAAATATATACGGATAACTTGTAAAAATAAACTCAATCCATAATAATTTTTTTACTATTTTTAAAAAAGAGTCAATAAATGTTAGCTTTAAGACACATATTAATCCAGTTTTTTAAAATAGTAAAATAAGTTATTTTTGGCTCATTTTTTTACTCGATATCTTAACATTCTATAGATATTTGTAAAAAAAAATAAGCAAAATGGGTTTTTTTACTATTTTTTGAAAAAAATAATTTCTACTTAACGCTCTTGTTTAAGGAACTCACCCGATCTTATATATATATCAAGGTTCTAAAAAACGCGGGACGAGATCGAGGGGTGGAGGTCAACCCTTAAGCCTTAGAAGTCTAGAAGGGCCTTAGGTGTGAAAAGACGTTTAGGCCTTCTTAATATATTTTAATATTTTTTAACCATAACAAGGTTGTTAAAATACTAAAATTTTACATATCAGAAAATATGTTTGAATATATGCAAATTAAAATACTATTTAATTATTTTGGATGAGATAATGGTCTGGTTTGTAAAAAAAAACATTTAAAAGGCAATATCGTTTCACTAAAGCATTGTTGTTTTTAGAAAAAAAGTGCGCCTTATGGGTTTACCAATAATAAGGCGTAAAAGGCGTAAGGCGGGACGTTTCTCCCAAACCTCAAGCCTAGGCGAATTTTTTTGAACAGCGTATATATATATATATTGTGTGTGTGTGTGTGTGTGTGTGATCATTCTTCTAAAAATTATTAAATTCTTGATTTCTTCCTAAAAACGCCTAATTCTAGTCAAGATGTGTAATGCGAAACGTTGATCTTATATATGGTCTTGGCCGATAAAAATTTGTTAGCATTATGATTTTATACAATTAGTTTTCGAGCGATTCTAGTGTGATTTAATTTTTGACATAATTTTTTTGAATAAACTGGCGTGTCACTTTATTATTGATTGGTTTTTGGATCGTACTCACGTGGACCCCCAAAACCAACCAATAACAAACTGTCACATCAATTTATTCCAAAAATTATGTTAAAAATTAAGTCACGGAAAAGGAAAGGCTAGATTTGCTTTAGTACATAGATTTTATATTGATCTAATATATAATTCAAACAGGTTTTACTATGTGTACTAACAAATAATTCCTTGCTGTGATTGAGACTTGTTCATTGGCGGCACTAATTTAGGTTTATCTAGAATTGTAGTTTCCAAACTTTGATTAAGACTCTTTCAAAAGAAGTTAGTTTAATGTATTCAACTTATTTAAGTTAAATATTGAATGAATATGAATAGATCATACAGCTACTAAAAATTGTTAAAATCTGAGTTTTTTAATCTTGATGACTATAATTAGTAGTTATGTAAATGGGTTTTAGTTTGAGTAAGAGTTTTTTCTTTTTATAATGAGACTAAGCAAGCATGTGTTCATTAAAACTAAATAAGTCAAAGTAATGTAACTAATTTAAAATTTTGAGTTGAATTATTTTATTTTATTTTTAAGTTGGCTGATTTGATTCTAGTAGTCAATGTCATTGGAGTGGGTAGTTTGATTTTGATATTTAGTTTTAAAAATCATTAGAACCGGGTGCTGAACCAAAACTCAAACCCATGATAAATTGAACATAAAAATAAATATTTAACTATTACAATTCATGTCTATCTAAGTTAGATTGTACAATTCACATCTCTTTATATTATGTGTTGACATGTATGTGAAAATTTCTTGTCACATTGATAATTTAAAGTTTGTACATGTGTCCTCATGTCTTACAAGATCCTTCATTAAATTTTAGAAATGATAGTCAAACAAGTTATTGGTTATTTATTATCCTAATTAATAAACCACATAATATTCTTTTATTATATTTATGTTAATTGAATTAAATGCGAGCAATAAAAATTGGATGAAAAATGAACTTGGTAATTTTTAGAAAGTATTTGAATTTAACCCCCGCTTTTTAAGGTTATATTTGATTTAACCCTCGCTTTGTTAATCTATTTCATATAATTCCCAGCATGAGGGTGTATCTCAAAATATTGTATACAAATAGGGGATTAAAGTCTAAGAATTTATTTGACTTTTTTCCTATATATAATGTTCAATTAGATAACCCCTATGTTGGGGGCAAAGTTAAAAGATTATGAAACATGGTAAGTCAAATTATAAGTTAAAATTTGAGGATTAAATCAAAATAACCCTAGTTATTATCGTTGATTCTTTTGGTCATGTTTTATATAAATCTGGTTAAATAAATATGGATCTGACCTCAGTTATTGTTTTGGTTTGCCAGGTGTACATTGGTTTTGGCTCATATTATTGCTAGTTATTATTGGATTAGTCGCTATATTTGTAAAATTTGTTTCCTTTTTCGGAAAAGTATTTGGGAGGTATATAAAGACTACTCAATAGAATATATTCAACGAGAAGATGGTGAAAAATCCTTCTATCGTAATTAACGTTAAGGACACATACTTTTTATACTTTTCAATAAGTCCACGTGTTTTAATTATTAATGTAGATAGAGCTACACTTATTAATGTAGATATAATTATAATGATGAATATAGTTACATTTGCAACTATATCTACATTGATAAGTGTAGCTCTATCTACATTAATAAGTGTAAATGTATTATTTAGACTTATCGTTAATTAATTGAAAAGTTTATGGGTTTAATATATCAACAAGATTGATGCTCGAACTGATCATAATAAATGGACTTTTAAGGGATTTATTAGTTAATACCCCTATATTCAATCATTATAAAATAAAAACTTCATTCATTAATGATTAAGAAGTATAATGATTAAATAAATTCAACATTTAGAAAAGCAAAATATATAACTTTTATAGAAAAGAAAATATTAGTTAGTTAAAAGTCATTTAAAATTTAGCTCTGAAACTAAATTCAAAAAGAGATTTAGTCATGCAGTTTATTACATGAAATAACGATATTAATCCAAAATCGCGTGGGGGGTGAGGGGTCGTTCTTATTGTTTTATCTATGACAATTTGTTTTATAATATATATAAACTAAATTATTGCTCAAACATTTTGTTTTGTTTTCGCTAAAATTTGTCACAGATATAGTCTTTTTTTTTTTTTTACTTTAATACATTTTTTTATATCAGACTTATTACATTTTAATCAGTTTTATTAGAATTTAGTGTATTTTTCGTCGCTAAATGTCTCTAAAGATCACTTTTAGTGGCAAAACATTCACATTTCGCAACTTTTAGAGGTGAAAAATGTACTAAAATCTAATAACCTATTTAAACTAATTGAAGTCTAATATCAAAAATTAATAATGTATTAAAGTAAAAAAAACTCGAAACAATACAATAATGTCACTTTCTAAAATTTTAATCACAATAAGGTCTGATTCAACCTCTCTTCACCAAAATAGATCTTTAAATTGGTTTAATCATAAAAACTATAATTAGTAATCCTTATATTCATAACTAGGAATGCAGGGTCAACTTGGTTTTATCACATTCATCATTATAATTATTTTGTTTCAAACGTGAACATTTTTTGGATTAAATGATTGTTTTGTGCTGTTTTTGAAAGACTACCACCTTTGAAAATTAAGTGAGTTGATTTGCCAGTTAGTCCAACAAACTATTTCGTAGATTTATTAGGAGTTGTTAAGATATGCATATGTTTTCATAGATTTTGTATATAGTTGAGGTTGAATAGCCATAGCAAATCTTTGAGTTTGAATATGGTGACATAGATTCTCTTTGTGCACTATATCATTGTTTGAAACAAAAACATGGGGGTTAATATCCATCTAGAAGGTTTTGGTTTCTTCTTTTCCGTTTGGTTTTTCGGTATACTTTCTGTATATGGGTCCCGCTCCCTTTGCGATATGGTTTTAATAATATTTATCTATCAAAAAAAAAATATCCATCTAGAAGGTGTTTAATTATATTAGAACAATAACTTTTATGTGTACAATTATTTTAAGCATTCTTGTGGTGCTAGGTAGAATTTATGTGGGTGTCTTTAGCAACACCATTTAAGATTTTTTTTTTTTTTTAAATTTATGGGAATTTAGTGACACTTATAAAGTGAAGAGCAATATTATGATTAATTGTCAATAATTTTAATTATAATTTTCAAGTTCTCTGTTGAATATTATCAATGTATTAAACATTTTTCGACTTTTAAATTTACCAGAATGCATTTGCATACATTTTTAAAGACTCAAATAATAAATATATAAAAGGGGCTAGAAGCATATAGTCCTAGATATTAAGAATTCATTGCCTCCAAACCCAAGTACTTTTTTTTTTGGTTGTTGTTGACAATCCTACCATGTAAAAGTCAATTGAACGTGTATTTTCTTAATACCAAAATACCCTTGTAAATATTTCAGCCACCAACTGTAACAATTCCCATTTTCTCACATGGGCAGGCACGATGCGTCCAAAATGGGACTTATCAACACCTTATACCATTCTCAGCACCGAATGAATAAAATTTCTTTATTTTATATTAAAATCCACAATGAATAAAAACATCTTAATAAAACTCATTCAATACATGAATAGTCAAACTGAATCATCATACAATGTCCACAATATAAATAAGTACAACTGCTATAATAAACACTTGGGCATGCAATAATTCTTCACCAGTACATATGCAATTCGTTACAAACTCATACTTCACGTCTATCCATCGACGCTCACATGAAATGGGTACCTCTTCTCACATCTAGAAGTAGTCTTACTCGTGTCCTCAATAAAAATGCCAATAGTAACCTCCGTTATTGAATCAGTCATGTAAAGAATAAGCATTTCAACTATGCACTAACTAAAAGAGGGTATTCATGTCTAACCCCAATCCCCGAATATCTTTCATAATATAAAGTTCTCAATTTACATACACTAGGTGCTTATTCTTACGTCATAATATTCTGCAAATACTTTGTATATCTCTTCAGATTGTTTAATGATTACATTCATATTACTTCTCGTCTATCCCGTTAGACTATAATTTTCATTCTCTTAAATTATCAAATTATTATACTCATTAATAATTGGCTACGCCATTATTCATTCTATTTAATGTTTGTCGATTTTCTTAGACTACCCAATTATTATTTTTATTAATAGTTATCTGCCATATTATTCATTAGGACTTACCTTCGTCCTAAGTTATCATTTTATTAGCCCAACATTATTATCATTAATCATTGTCTATATCTTTCGACTAGAAGAGGCACATTACCATATAAGGTACACCGAAAATGTGTAAATGGATAATTACATATATGTCCGTATATATATACGCCACACAAAGGCATCTACCGTTGGCATCTCGTTAGTGCTCTATCGACAAGTCCGGAGGAATCCCTTATCGTAAGCGGACATTACAAAAATACACACAAGTTGGGGGCGGTCCCTATGCAGGACACCTGTATATGGCTCATACCCAGCGGTGATACAGGAATGGTCAGCACCAACCCTACCCCTTGAGGATGGAGCCTCGACGTAGTGCCTATATGACCCACATCGTCAAGCCCGCCCGTGCCGACGTGTGGTATGCGACCCGACGCGCAAACCCCCAGTCGATAGGATGGTCCACTGTTATGTCCACACAAATACATATAAATACATATTAGCACCCAATATGTATAAGTAGTTACTCTATAACTACTTTAATCCAAGGAAATCTCAATCTATAAAAATTACAGCCTTATTTGGTTAACCATAGTTTTTTAATCAATTATTCCATAACTCATTTTAAGTCGTTATCTTACGACTACCTCCCAATTAAATATTAAGTCTCATAGAAATCTTTTTGGACTTAAATCACATTTACTTCATCATTTATTTCTCTTTAAATATATAGGCATGGTTATTTCCTAACTAATCTTCCCAAAAACATTTTAGGGGTAGTCCTTCCTAAACTAACCTTATCAACATGATTATATGTATAGTTATCCCCAACTACCCTTATCCATACATTTAAATTTTTTAGCATGTTGTCCTCTTGACTCAAACTTTAATCATTCTTGATTATTAATTATTATTCGCTTCTTAATACCTTTTCAATAAGGTGTATATGTGCATATATAAGGAGTCGACTAACGTGAAAAAGGGTTATATGTACATATATAGAGAATCCTCTAATATGGTTAAGCAGTATTACCCAACTACAATACCCAGAATCACCCATTCGGTCCATATCTTCACCTTTCAGAATTCATTACCCATAATAATCCCACCCTTTGGTCAAGCCCACGAATATTGATATGACCACATTGTTGCATAATAGTACATATTATTATCCCTATAATATATATATAGGTAATTACTCTATAATTACCTGAAAAGTTTAATTTAACATTTACAAAAATTCACATATATTAATAATTTATTCATCTAATAAATTATTAACTTCATCCCATAATAATTACTTAACTATCTAGTTATTGATACTTCTTGAATTGAAGTGGGAATAAATATTGTTCCATAATTTAATTTTCCCACAAACCAATAGTTTCCTTTCATTAACAATTTGTTTGTCAACTATAAGGGAAACAATACAGATGTAGTGAGAAATTCTTAAGGAATCAGTGCTACAGCAAAAAGGGCAAAGAGAGAGAAAATACCACACATCACTTGAACGACTGTGGATCTCATTCGCGCGACAAGGTGCATCGCTCGAACGACCCACGACATCGTTTGAGCGACTACCTGTCTCTTTCCTTTCTTCTTTCTTCTTTCTTCTTTACAGTTCGTCTAGTTCTAAAATTTCCAACCCAGAAACCAGTGCGAGGATCCCAGAATTTTACCCTCCAATATAACACCTCAAATTCCCATTTATTAACTGTTTAAAGATTCAAACATTTGGATTGTCTCACAGCATCCCATCGTAATAAATTCGTAATAAAGGGTGTCGAATTTGGAAAGCTACCTACATATTTCAGTCTATAAATTTACAACAATAACATCTCCAATGATTATTGAATTCTTCCCAGATAGTTATCAATAACTTAAGAATATCTAACACTAATATTCAGATTTGCCAGTACCTAATTTTTGGGCATATTCTAAATATAAGACAACCCTCTACATGAGTTATTCATCATCAATTCCAATATAATCAAATTTTAGAAACCCTAAAACATGAATCAACCTTAAATCGAAGCATGGAGTTAATATTTATATAAGAATAGCACAAATTGAATAAATATGGCAAGAGAATCCTTGCCTTAAAATCTGTAGAAGGAATCCTTTGAGGCTCCCTTGATTTTCTCCTTGTTCTTGCCCCCTTTCTCTTCTTTTGGTATTTATCTTTTTTCTCTCCTGTGGCTGCTAATCTAGATTTTCTCTAATGATAGCGGGGGATTGCTTTACCCCCACTTAACCACTTAATTAGTGCTAAATCCCGAATTGGGCTTTAGGCCTTAACTTTGGACCCTCAAATGGCCCAAATACCAAATTTAATTAGCCCGATAACTACCCGACATATATATATATATATATATATATATATATATATATATATATATATACTCCGGGACTATTTCTAAAGGTCTAAAATGCCCAAACAAGCCCGTAATACCTCTCAAAGTGTGTCTCAAATATTATTATCCAAAAATATATTTTAATTGTAGCGTGACACATGTGAATACTTTTTATAAAATAAACACTCTTTTGATTTATGCTCAAATCATTAAAGTCAAATTCTAAAATTTATAAATAATACCGAGTCTAATTACTCACAACCTGAATTAACTACTTTCACCGAATTAATTTAATCCTTATTAAATTTTACTTTCTTCAAAAAATACGAGGTATTACATTCTACCTCCCTTATAACAGAATTCCGTCCTCGAAATTCAAAGTAACATGGAGTCATATTTTATTTTTCACCATTAAATTATGTTTATTCCCATTAGTCCATACTCATATCCTATGAGATAAATGAAAAGACTCATTTATGCCTATCATAACATCACTGAGGTGCCCATATATTTCACATCACATACATGCACACACGTATCATGAACAAAATATGAATGGCACATATACATCTAATATATTCTATTAATAGCAAGCATATCCATACAACAAGTATACCACCACATACGTACATAAAAATAATCATCCTAGTATCCGACTTCCCTCAACTCCCGACGTTTGCCAATTTCGTGTGTGGGACGTCTCGCAAGAGAAATCTAAACAAGGAACCCTCCCGATACACTACTGCACATCTTAGTCAGTTATTGAGATTCATCGGCCCAAGGCAAAGGAAAATAAAACAACCATTTATACTAATCGTACAAATTTCAATATTTGTTATTTTTCAAACCAACCACTTATCCCGTTATAAGAGTTACACAAAACTCTTTTAGAGTCAATCGCTCTACCATGCCTGACATCACAATTACCATAGTCTAGGTAGGACATTCTCTGTTCGTATTTACTTTATAAGGCACTTAGTCATTTCTTAGTCTCCAAAGGCATACCCATTCTACCCAGGTCTACCATTACCACTTTAATGATAACGTCACTATACCAACATTACACACGATCATATACAGTCTCAATAATCGAAAAAACCAATAACCCTACTTCTACTCTGATTCCCTATACTCGTTAAGGCAATACTTTCCCAAACTATACCATCACGTTATCTCACAAACGATTTCCCCCTCACAAAGGAATTTTGCTCCCACCTGAGCATTGCCCTATTTATTCCATAAATTTGAGTTTATTCACGTGTATAAACCTCCTTGAGTTATTCAAAATTTTAAAATCACACTCACATGTTGCTTCCATAATCATACTCAACTTCCTAAAGGTACTTACACGACCTAATTTCCATTGAAGTTCATTGTTTAAAAACTAGGATCACCCATAAAAATTTGTCATAATAATCCTCACGGCTATGATGAACACCAATTTCTAACTAATTTTGTCCTTTAGACATGACCACAACTCATAGCAGCCCAAGTAAAATTAAGGCATTTTAAGTAACTATAATTCCATACCCAAGAAAAATATCACACTTTAACATAGTTAACAAATAGACCTAAAATGAGCATAAGTCTCCTAGTATACATGTCTATATTTTCACGCACCAACAGAACAATGTTCCTTCTCACCCACGATGGGTCAATATAAAGCACTCTCCTCAGTACAAAGTTCATCTTTTCCAAGGTATTAACGAAACCAAAGTGAACACTAAGTACCAATATTAAATGAATCATATCCCACGTACTCCAAAGTAGGAAAAACACCTCAGTTACCATTGATATTGTCACTAGTCTCTTTTTTTGCAAATAATTTCCACTATAATTCGAAGATCAAATCTCGCTATAGGTCATAGTTTACACGAACTAACCTCTGCTGATGCATTAGAGTATATTACCATATCCTCAAATTTTCTAAATGTCTTCCTTTAATTTAGTAGGCACCATATTGCCCAACTTCTCGCAATTCTACTAAGTGACCCACACGAAGGTCTCTATGTTTCTCTCTCCAAAACTAACCCTTTGCCCGATCAGGTAGTAACCAATCACAAAGAATACAATGATTCCTAATCATAGGGCTCTACATCAAAGGAGGCAATGCAGAACGCAACAAGCTTAAACACATATCCTAAGGACACTAAAACCGTGATCTAATACCAACTGTAACAACCCCCATTTTCTCATGTAAAGTCTGGTCAGGGACGATACGCCGAAGATGGGGCTTATCAATAATTTATACCATTCTCAGCACTGAAGGAATAAAATTTCTTTATTTTATACTAAAATCCACAATGAATAAAAACATCTTAATAAAACTGATTCGGTACATGAATAATCAAACTGAATCATCATACAATATTCGCAATGTAAAGTAAGTACAACTGCTATAATAAACACTTGGGCTTATGCCCCAACACATTTTATAATGAAAATAAAATGACAAAAAGATTGAAGTACAACATATACTAGAGTCAATGGAGCGAAGTCCGCAATGTCCAATGTAACTGCAAGTATGATTCATCGTCATTCCTGCTATGCCTGTCATTTAGATTACATGGGGGGAAAGTATTTATAATTTGGGTCAGAGCCCGAGGTGTGCAAGGATTCTTGAGCAGTAAATACGCAATTTATTACTAATGCATACTTCACGTCTATCCATCGACGCTCACATGTAACGAGTACCTCTCCTCACATCTACAAGTAGTCCTACTAGTGTCCTCAATAAAAATGCCAATAGTAACCTCCATTATTGAATCAGTCATGTAAAGAATAAGCCTTTCAAGTATGAACTAACTAAAAGAGGGTATTCATGTCTGACACCCCAATCCCCGAATATTTTTCATAATATAAAGTTCTCAATTTACATAAACTATATGCTTATTCTTATGTCATAATATTTTGCGAATACTTTGTCCATCTCTTCAGATTATTTAATGATTACATTCATATTCCTTATCGTCTACCCCGTTAGACTATAGGTTTCATCCTCTTAAATTACCAAATTAGTAAACTCATTAATAATTGTCTACGCCATTATTCATTCTCTTTGATGTTTATATATTTTCTTAGACTACCCAATTATTATTCTTATTAATAATTGCCTGCCACATTATTCATTAGGACTTATCTTCGTCCTCGGTTATCATTTTATTATCCCAACATTATTATCATTAAGCATTGTGTATATCTTAAAACTAAAAGGGGCATATTCCCATATAAGCTACACCCAAAATGTGTAAATGGATATTACATATATCTCCTGATATTGTATACAACACACAAGGACATCTACCGTTAGTGCCTCATTCGTGCTCTATCGGCAAGTTTGGAGGAATCCCTTATCATAAGCGAACATCACAAAAAAACATACAAGTTTTGGGCAGTACCTATGCAGGACACCTGTATATGGCCCATACCCAGTAGTGATACAGGAACGGTCAGCGCCAACCTTACCCCTCGAGGGCGGAGCCTCCACGTAGTACCTATATGGCCTACACATCGTCAAGACCACCTATGCTGACGTGTGGTACGCGGCCATACGCGCGAATTCCCGGCCAATAGGACGGTCCACTAGTATGTCTACACAAATACATATAAATACATATTATCACCCAACATGGATAAGTAGTTACTCTATAACTACTTTACTGCAAGGAATTCTCAATCCATAAAAAATACAGCCTTCTTTTCTTAACTATAGTTTTTTAGTCAATTATTCCATAACTCATTTTAAGTCGTTATCTTACAACTACCTCCCAATTAAATATTAAGTCTCATAGAAATATTTTTGGACTTAAATCGCATTTACTACATCATTTATTTCTCTTTAAATACATAGGCATAGTTATTTTCCAACTAACCTTCCTAAAACATTTGATGTGTATTCCTTCCCAAACTAACCTTACCAACAAGATTATAGGTATAGTTATCCCTAACTACCCTTATCCATACATTTAAAAAAAAAGCATGTTGTCCTCTTGATTCAAACTTTAATCATTCCCGATTATTAATTATTATTCGCTTATTAATACCTTTTCAATAAGGTGTATATGTACATACATAAGGTGTCGACAAACATGGAAAAGGGTTATATGTACATATATAGAGAATCATGTAATATGGTTAAGTAGTATTACCCAACTACAACACCTAGAATCACTAATTCGGTCCATATCTTCACCTTTCAGAATTCATTACCCATAATCCCACTCTTTGGTCAAGTCCACGAACCCACAAATATATATGACCACATCATTGCATAATAGTACATATTATTATCCCTATAATATATATAGGTAATTGCTCTATAAGTACCTCAAAAGTTCAAGTTAACATTTACAACATTTCACATTTATTAATAATTTATTTATCTAATAAATTATTAACTTTATCCCATAATAATTACTTAACTTTCTAGTTATTGATACTTCTTAACTTGAAGTGGGCATAATATTGTTCCATAATTTAATTTTCCCACAACCCCATAGTTTCCTTTCATTAACAATTTGTTTGTCTACTGTAAGGGAAGCAGTACACATGCAGTGGGAATTTCTTAAGGAATGAGTGCTACAACAAAAAGGGGCGAAGAGAGAGAAAATACCACACATCGCTCGAACGAATGTGGCTCTCGTTCGCGTGATAAGGTGCATCGCTCAAACGACCCACGACATCGTTTGAGCGACCACCTGTCTATTTCCTTTCTTATTTCTTTTTTACAGTCCGTCCATTTCTAAAATTTCAAACCCAAAAACCAGTGCGAGGAGCCCAGAATTTTACCCTCTAATATAACACCTCAAATTCCCATTTATTAACTTTTTAAAGATTCAAACACTTGGACTGTCTCACAGCTTCCCATCATAATAAATTCGTAATAAAGGGTTTTGAATTTGGAAAGCTACCTACAGATTTCAGTCTATAAATTTACAACAATAACATCTCCAATGGTTATTCAATTCTTCCCAAATATTTATCAATAACTTAAGGAAATCTAACACCAATATTCAGATTTGTTGATACCTAATTTTCGGGACAGATTCTACATATAAGACAATCCTCTATATGAGTTATTCATCATCAATTACAATATCATCAAATTCCATAAATCTTAAAACTTGAATCAACCTTAAATCTAAGCATGGAGTTAACATTTATATATGAATAACATAAATTGAATAAATATGGCAAGAGAATCCTTGCGTTAAAATCTGTAGAAGGAGGCTCCCTTGATTTTCCCCTTTGTTCTTGCCCCCCTTTCTCCTCTTTTGGTATTTCTCCTATTTCTCTCTCATGGATACTAATCTAGGTTTTCTCTAATGATAGTGGGGGAGTGGTTTACACTCACTAAACCACTTAATTAGTGCTATGTCCAGAGTTGGGCTTTAGGCCCCAACTTTGGACCCCCAAATTTACCCAAATATCAAATCTAATTAGCCCGATAACAACCGGACTCATATATATATACCCTGGGACCATTTCTAAGGGTCGAAAATGCCCGAACAAGCCCGCAATACCTCTCAAAGTGTGTCCTAAATATTTTTATCCTAAAATATATTTTAATTGTAACGTGACACACGTGAATACTTTTTATAAAATAATCACTCTTTTTATTTTTTCTGAAATCATTAAAGTCAAATTCTAAAATTTATAAATAATACTGAGTCTAATTACCCACAACCCGGATTAACTAATTTCTCCGAATTAATTTAATGCTTATTAAATTTTGTTTTCTTTCAAAAATACGAGGTATTACACCAACCCACATATAAGGTAGAACACCAGACTTAGAAGCAGCTCCCCACTACTTACATAACTGCCAACTCTGTATATAAACTAGTACTAGTATAACACTTGTTAACACAAAAATTCTCCATCTACGAGGACCAGTCAGAAAAGGACACATGTCATCCTACGTGAAAATATTTATACTTGTTCGTCACCCGAGGAGAGTTAGTTGGCACCCGAGGAGGGTTAGTCGGCACACGAGGAGAGTTGGTCGGCATACCAATCAATACATGGCATACCAAGCAACTCAAGGAAGATCAACCATCCTAGAAGACCAACAGTTAGATTCATTGTATATAGATATAAATGTCTGAATGTATAAAGGCATTGTATCTCTTTAACTCCCATCACTATAAATACATGTATTCCCTTAGCCAAAGGGAAGGACAACTAAGAGACACCATACACAAAATACACATCTCTCTCTCTACAACATATTGTGCCATTGTACACCCCTGGGAATAAAATAACAGTGGATGTAGGCTTTATTCATAGTCGAACCACTCTAAAAATTCTTGTCTCCTATGTGTTTGATATGATCACCATTTCATCTTCAATCATCATCTTCATACCTTCATTTTCATCTTTTGTTAATGCCGATAAGATAACATAGATGCTATTTCTAGTCATCAACAGATTGACGCCGTCTGTGGGAACGTGCTACAAGCAATGCTCTCAATCAAAAGCTAAGTTTTTATTTTCTCTACGTATAATCAATTATACATACAACTTTTGATTATGATTTTTATATTTATATACATAAATTAATTGTCCAATTTTTATCTGCAAAATGTTGCATATCATGATTTTTAAATCATAACTATTAGATTAATTCTTATTTAGAAATCTAAAAAATAGTGGATTTCATAAATCATAACTTTTTGCTTAATTCTCGAGTTTCAATTTTATCTCATGAAATCAATATTTTAAATGATTACATGTACCAATATATACGACAATGATAAGATTTGATAATTTTCATTGTTGATTTTGAAATAATTTTTGAAAGATCTTTGATGACTATTCAAATTTCCATTATATTTTTAATCACAGAATGGGAAAAGGTTAAAGACAATAAAAAGTTTCCTCATGGAAATCATGACCCATATTTACTTTCTCTCTCTTCAAGTTTGAGTCTCTTTGTATTCATTTTTATGAACTATATACTTAACTTGGTTCATCTTCCATCTATGTCAATAAAGTCTCATTGATTGATTGTTGATATAAATTTGGTAATAACTTCGATCATTCAGCATATTTTTATCTCTCTAAATAGGTAATAGGAATGGATCAATATAAAAAATAATTTTCTCTCACATGAAAAACCATTACCCACCTCTTGTAAAAAAGGATCAATTAAACAATCATGACCATATCAAGACTCTGGGCACAAATTTGAGATGTTGGATCCTCATTCATCACATCACAGGTTTCTTTGTCGGAATCACGCGATATAGTGGATTAGAGAATGGATCATTTAATTAGCAATCTTAATGCTTGGATTTTACATCGAATATTATTTTTCTGATCTATTGGTTCGAGGTATTTGGGGACATGGCAATCTCATGAAAAATTCATCACCTCGGCTCATATGGTTGTTCGGAATCATCCACTTACAACCCATATTTCTGGTCAACCATACATATTGTTGGTCGGCATCATCTTGGGCCATCTTTTATTAAAAATAAGCTTAACCAGACCATTATTATTTGTCCGAGATAAGATGTGAAGATCCATCCGCAACGTTGAAATAATTTTATCTAACTACGAGGTATCTTATTATTGGTCGGAGACTCATATTGTAGCTCGGTGGAACCAATTACAGGTCAACGATCATCTACTTCTTGATCGGCGATATCTCAATCTTATTCAGAGGGTTCAATTTACTGGTCGACAACTATCCAACCATCCACTTCTTGATCGGCGACATCTCAGTCTTGTTCGGAGGGTTCAATTTACTAGTCGGCAACTGTCCAACCATCCACTTCTTGGTCGACGACATCTGATGTTGTTCGGTGACCATCCAACAGCTGGTCTACAATATCAATGCACCATTTTTGTTGATCGGCGAAATCTCTCTACTGGTCGGGGACCATTTGCTTCTTGGTCGGCACTATATATTCTACAACCTAAGACATCCCCAAATGTTGGTTGGCAACACCCATGCAGTTGGTCGGTAATAGAAGAATCTTGGGGTGTTAAAAAATGCAGAGTACCCCAAATATTTCTTTAAACACGAGTTCAGCTTGGGGGTAAACAGGGGGCTTAAATTTTTTTAAAAACTTGTGATCACCCAAAAAAATATTTTTAAAGCCAAGTGATAAATAATTTTCAAACATCAACTTATACCTGATTAGTTGTTGGAGATTAAATAACTTTATAAAAAACTCTACGTCTTATTTATGGCACATATCTAATAAAAATTTGTCCATTTCACACACATTTCACACAAAATATATTATTTCATATTTTGAAATTTTTATTGCCTTATGCTGATACACATCACATATTGTTTGGCTGAATAATTATTCTCATGATAATAATTATTTGATCTAGTCTCGACAGGTGCTCGGGCAGCTTATTAAAATTTCATAGGGTCGAGATTCAATCCTGACGAAAGCTCAGCCACAATCTTAAACCTCTGGAAACTATTATTGCTTGACATAAGGCAATTTTGCCTCGACATATCAGCCAACATATATTATTTCATTTTTTGAAATTAATATTTTTATTTCTCAAGCATATACATATCATATATTTATTGGATGAGTAAATTATTATCATGACTAATCAATTCATCCTACACATATGGTAGAGTAAGTTATTAATTTTTACAGCTACAAGATTCAACGCCGACGAATGATCGAAAACAATCTGGAAACTATTATCATTTCTCAGCATTATGAAATTTCACCCCAGCAAGGAACTATATATTTTATTATTGCTCTGATTTATGCTCAAGCACGAATTATTCTACATATCCGTTCGGATTCATATTCTATATTCATCTCATTATGGTGCTCGATGAAATACTTATTATCATATTCAGCTCCGAGAAAAAGCTACAACAGTTATTATATTTCACCCCCAACGGAAAGTTGGCCAGGGTAATTCTTATTTATATTCAAGCCCAGCAAAGTTCTCGGCCATATTCTTATATTGTGGAAAATATTATTCTTATTCGGCATTATGTAATTTTGCCTCGACAGATCAGCAAGACAGTTTATTATTATTCTAAATCATTCTTTATGTCTATGCATATTTTATATTTATCTCAGCATGGATCTCGAAAAATTTCTTCTCTATATATATATTCAGCTTCAAGGAAGTCTTCAACATGTATTATCTTATTCCCAATAATCTGTTGGTCAGCTCCGAGGAGGTCTCCAGCATTTATATTATCTTATTCCCAATAATCTGTTGAGGAGGTCTCCAACATTTATTATATCTTATTCCCAACAATCTGTTGGTCAGCTTCGAGGAAATCTCTAGCATTTATTATCTATTACCACCAACTACGGTTGGTCGGTACCTCCAACTACGGTTGGTTGGACAATTATTACCACCAACTCCGGTTGGTCGGTACCGCTAACTCCGGTTGGTCGAGAATTTATTACCACCAACCACGATTGGTCGGGCATTTATTACCACCCACTACGGTTGGTTGGTACCTCCAACTCCGGTTGGTCGGGCATCTATGACCACCAACTTCGATTGGTCGGTCATCTATCACCACCAATTCCGGTTGGTCGGTCAATCAGTAAATAACAACTCCGGTTGGTCGGATAGCAGACAGCAGGTGGAGCAAATCTTATTGTCTATGAAAAATAAGAAAATTTGTCAAATAACATACTTCAAGGCCAAGAAAGCATTCAAAATTCATATTCCACACTTGGGGGCCTCTATTACAAATTCAGTTGTTCATTCGGTGGCACATTCTCATTAGATCATGCAATCGAGCATCAAATTCAACTCCACAAACTAACATAGTCGGGGCCCCGACTAATTATCATTTAGAAGTAATTTTTCTTGCTCAGGAATTAGTTTTGATATTGAAGTTCATGAGGCATATTGAAGTTCAGGAGGCATATTGCAGTTCAGGAGGCGTATTCAAAATTTCAGGAGGCGTATTCAGAAGTTCAGGAGTTAGTTGTGCTGTTAAAAGTTCAGGAGGCATATTCAGGAGTTATTATGCACATGATATTGAAGTTCAGGAGTCAAATTCAGCATCTACAGCACTAAGATCTTTACTACTACTGTCCCGACCAATAATGAAGAAGAAGTTATATAAAAATGTTTCGAAGCCCGGCACTAGCTTGGTACTAATCAGATTGAAGAGTTGGGCTCAAAAGCTAGTATGTTACTCGACAAAGTATTCAGAGGAGCATAAATTAGAAAAATCAAGCACGTGAAGTTAACACTCAGTTGCTCGACACAGGAGGCAGTTGGTCGGCTAGAAAACCAATCAACATACTTGAAGATTATGGCAAGCTGCATACTATGGCATGGCTGCATCCAAATTTCCAGGGGTGATACATAGCACACAGAGTTCCTCAAAAGAGAGATTAGCAACCATCGATCAGCCTACATCATATGCCATCTAGGAGATAGTGCACTTTATGTTGAACAAATCGAGAAAACAGATCAAGAATTTCACGAGCATCGAGCAACACTGCAGAATAAATACTCCATCCTTTCAATGAACCATCAAGCATGGATCATTGGGGGCTTCTTTTAACGCAGAAATTCTTCATCTATGAGGACCAGGCAGAAAAGGACATCTGTCATCCTATGTGGTAATATTTATACTTATTCGGCACCCGAGGAGAGTTAGTCGGCACTCGAGGAAGGTTAGTCGGCACCCGAGGAGAGTTGGTCGGCATACCAACCAACACATGGCATACCAAGCAACTCAAGGAAGATCAACCATCCTAGAAGACCAACGGTTAGGTTCATTGTATATAGATATAAATGTCTGAATATATAAAGATATTGTATCTCTTTAACTCCCATCACTATAAATACATGTATTCCCTTAGCCAAAGGGAAGGACAACTAAGCGACACCATACACAAAATACACATCTCTCTCTCTCTACAACATATTGTGCCATTGTACACCCTTGGGAATAAAATAACAGTGGACGTAGGCTTTATTCACAGTCGAACCACTCTAAAAATCCTTGTCTCTTATGTGTTTGATATGATCACCATTTCATCTTCAATCATCATCTTCATACCTTAATTTTTATCAACACTATTGAAATGATTCTTAAAATCTTGAGGGTGGCCTTGAACCCTTTTGGTACGACGATAGCTTCGTCCCTACTATCTATAGTATTCAGTATGCAAGAGTTGATATTCTAAATGTTGAAATCAGTTACTCCCTGTCTTTTTTAGATGCGCCTGCCATTATTTTTTGTTTGTGTTTCCTTATGTGCTCTATGACTTCTAAAAAATTTCGCAATCAGAGTCATTCTTCTATTGTAACTACAAAATTATAGTTACTAATATAGCGTAATAAGGAAGCTTATGTTAATCCATAAATAATTAGGCAACATAAGGCTATCGCAAAATAACATACAAGGATAATACATCTCGTGCTTACTCAAACTTAATTTAAATGATGATCTAATCACACGCTTAAAAGTCATTTAGGAACAACTCAAATATGTAAGCCAAAACTATCTACAACAATAATTAACTAAACATGACTACGAGACTTGGATCATGTGTAATGGTTATAATGAAACTCAATTAGTCTCATATTATAATATTCACTTATAACCAAATGAGAAACCATTTTGGTATTGAATTGGCATCATTTATTTTAGTACAAAATAAATAATTAAATATATAGGATATTTAACAAAAATGACCTACAAACTAATTTTCACATGCCACTAGTGAATGTCACATACTATGTAGGCACTATTAAGTACATTCGAATGAAAAACCCCAACAATATCACATTAAACAATTAATTAAAATGTAACACTAACTCATCACCTAAATAGTATTATACGTTCTATAATCGATTTTCAAAAATGATATTGGTTGTTATTTATCAAGTTATAATTAAAACTCATGTTTCCAAACAAATAAAATCATTACTTTCCATAAATGTCAAAAGATCCGACCAATTTAGGGCGAACATTTTAATGTTCAACACATTGTTGCATTTACTAAAAGATAACCACATAACGAACGCATATTAGGAAGTAATGAGAAAACCCCATTTTGGACACTATTAAACACATACATAAAGGGATTAGTTATATATGCTTACTACAAAGAATACATCTAGAACCTAATAACCAACACCAACCTATTCGATGTAAAATCATGCAGTTTCAGGCTTGGTGGGAGTTTGTTGGAATTTATACCGGAGCATGTGTCAAAAATCCCAGTTATTCCAAACAGGGGAAGGAAAATAGAGATCCATAAATGGGAAGTACCTAAAGATACTTTCGTTATTAAATATTTTAACATGAATATCCAACTATCGAAGAAGAAAGTTGAACATGCATTGGTGGGTGCACTTAAAGGAAATAAAGATGAGGATGTGAATGACATGGTACACTTGATTGTTCTGTATTTATGCATATCATTCTTTTTCGCCAACATCAACAACTCGTTTTGGTGGGTATTTGCGAAGTATATACATGATAATAAAAAAATCAAGACATATAACTGGTCTTTGGTAATACATACATGGTTGATTGACTCGTTCATGACAAAGATGACAGACAACAACCCTTTAACGGTAACCAAATGTGTCTCGTTACTTTTAATGATGAAATGTTAACAAATAAAATTTAACTTTCTAATTTGTTTTGAGTATGACATTATGGGTCCATTATTAGACTTCTACCATTACACACCTTAATTAACAAATGTCTGGCATTGTTTCTATCACAGATGCACGATATATGGAAATCCTCTAATGTTGAAAAGTTTGAGGAAAATATAACATTTCATTGAATTTCCATAACAATGCAATTTTCTTTACAATACCTATACATTCATTATGAAAAATGCTTATGTTTTTTATACTTGAAGGCCAATTAATTAAGGAAAATTGGATTGTCATTTCTCCTATATTTCAGCTCTATATTTCAGTTGGTTAGTATGGTTGAGTGCTGTAAAAAAATTACTCAATCTGCATTCATAAATGAACATTACGTGTACCTATATCACATAATTCTAACAACTTTGATGATGCATGTTTATGAAAATATATCAATATATTTTTTACATTTTTGGTTCTGTGAGGTCATGAATGTCATTAAGCTAATTTAGGAATGAAAGAATCTCATACGGAGATTCCTTAGATGGCATATCCAGGCTTTAAATAATAATTCACCGCATGCTGAAGGTATATGATATTTGTCAATTTCCACTCCAAAGAATAAAACCATATATTTAATGCTAATATATTTGCTCCCCACTTTAATTTGTATGTGAGACCTTGAACACCTCCAAGTAAAGTAAGTAAACCGAGGAAGCATACATGAATTATAATCATGGACGTAGACATATAAGACGCTTTCATTGAGGCCTTTAGCATTAATGGGAAATAAAACATTCTTCCTTTTGTTACTTTTAACAACACCGTTGATGGGCTCGTTGAGGAAGTAATCTCATTTTTTAAACCACCAATTTTGAAACAAATCAACATACACCACTACACACACCGGTTTATGTCATAGGAGAAAAGATAGATAAGGTATTTAAATTAGAAATAATCTGGACAAATAACTAGGATTGGGGTGAGTACAATTACATAAATTTAGAAATGCTTACATTCATATGAGAGTTGAATGAAATTGAGATAAGGGAGTATGAAATATATGGCACACCAATGCGGACAACAGAATATGTTGAGTGCTTTGAGGGGAATAATGAAGAGTTGGAGGATGAAATTAGGAAATTATAATCAAGGATTGGAGAACTTCAAGATAAAATGGATGCGGGGAAGAAGAATATGCCAGAAAATCTATTGAGACAAAGAGACAAGATTGAACATATTAAAAAGTGATTAAATTTTGAGATCTTACAACAGAAAGTACTATATTAAAAAGTATTAATCTTATTTTACCTTGTTTAAAAATTCTGATGATTGCGTATCTAATGGGAGAAAGAATAGCATACCAAAAATGATCATTAACCTGGTTCCATAACTGATATGTAATACTTTTACATGGTAGGATAATTTTTCCAAACATACCACACGCTCTTTTAAGTGCAACATTTGCTAGTTCCAATAGTATCAGGTCTTACGACTTCTTGTTATGATGTAATCCTTATATTAACATTACATTTACTGTAAATGATTGCATTTAATTATGTTTCCCTCCACTCTATGATGTATTATTCTTCAAAAGGATGATTAAGTTGAATGACACTACCACGCTTAATCATTAAAGTTAATTTTTTTTTACTGAAACGATTATGGAAATACATTTTTCATGTAATTTGTTCATGATAGTTGTTGAACATCCTATTGGCACTTTACCCCGTGCATTGGTAGACCAATAGAACATATGACCAAAACCTACACCAAGAGTACTTGGGATCAAAGGCTAACAAAACCCAAGAATTAGGACTAAATGCATATTCTCCTTAAGAAATACCACAATCACAATACAAATAACCAACTTGCATATTAATTAAAAGTACTAATGTATTAGGGATAACGTCTCGCAATCTTCTATTTCGTAGGTACGTGAAGTGACAGATGAACGAAACTGGCTACGAATAAGAGTTGATAAGCTAGTGGTATCAATCGCAACACTTAGTTAGGAAGTTGAAGCTCATCGAGAAGATATCATGAGACTAAACTCATAAATGAAGGAATTTTAGTCTGAGATTGAGAGACAGAAAGAGATAAACAATGGTGTGGTTGGAGATAAGTGTAATACCCCGTATTTTCATGGCTTTTAAATTTAAGGATTTATTAAATTTAATTGAGATAAATTAATTTAATTTTAATCCGAAATGTTGTTTTAAATATTTACTAGCGTGACGAGAGTTAGTAATTATTGGGAATATATTATGTGTTGAATATTACTGGATGAGTATAGTAATATATGAGATTTATTTTTATAATATTGTCACGTGTGAATAAAATGACAATTGTGGAAATTTAAGTCAGGACGTGCGTGTGTCGTGTCGGGACTAAATGTGGATTAATATAAGTGAATATTTTATAGGTTGTTCGTATGGTCATTTTGAGTGAGCCAACGCGTTCGAAAAGGTCGAGATAGTCAGAAAAGTATACCCGGGGGTTTGATTTGGGTCTCGGGGCATTTTTAGGCTTAATTAGTACCCCGGGAGGGCATTTTAGTCATTTTGTATTTTTGGGTAATTAAACCCACGAAAAGTAAAGGGGTTATATCAGATGTTTAGGTTATCTCCTAGGGTTAGATAACTCAAAACACTAGAACGGCCATTGGAGAGGAGAGGAGAGAGATCTCAAGGCATTCCAAGGCTCAAAACTCAACCGTTTGCTCCGCCGCCACCACCAACGCGTAGATCGCGAGACGGGGAACGCAACCACACCAAATTCAACACCAAACCAGATTTTTGAAAATCCTAGGCAAGTGTTTATCTTGCTTATTTAGTTGATGCATCTTTCATATTGGTTTAAGAATGATTAGGATGAATTGTATGGAAGAAAAACCCAATTTGAGATAGGAAATTGCATGTAGTGATGATTTATATGATATTCTGGAAACCCTTTGTCATGTAAAGGATTAAGAGTTTGATTAAGAAAAGAGTTCTAATCAGATACAAACACTAAAAAAATTATTTCGGATGATCGGACCATTGGAATCGCTTGAAATTTCAGTATGTTGTAGCGAACGGCGAGACAGGACTGCTGACAAAAATTCAGCTTGATCAGACGGTCGGATTTCTAAAACTATTATTTTTACTAGAAAGTTTTATGTTTTGAGGACTCTTAGAGAGTTTTATATTTTGAGGACTCTTCTAAGTAATAAAAAAAATTCAATTAAAACTCCATTTTAATTCCGATTTCGAAACCGTTTGAAATTCTCATCTTTGAAAATAAAATTCAAAATCCTTTAATGTAAGGCGAAATCTATATTTTTGGGATATTTTACATAAGGGATAATGTAAGTATATATTAAAGGGGAGAGACACGTAAGAGAGAGTTACGTTGGAACATAAATGGATATCTACTGAATTGTACATTTGGAAGAATAGAGTCCATGAGGGTTACATAGTAAGTTGGAAAAACCCTTCGAATTAAAGTTAGAAACGAACCATTGTACTTGATAAATAATAATGGGAAAATAAGGATAAATGTTGTGAATGTGGGTTATTGGATAAACCTAAATTGATATAATAAAAGTGGTATATTTATATGATTGTGTATTCATATATTATATACTTGTGAAAATCATGCCCGCGCTACTTGCTATCCCTGAGGTTACCGTGCTGGGACGATCTTATCTCGTGTGCCTTATGGGGGATATTGACTCGTACCCTAGAAGATAGGAATCCTAGGTACAGGCTATCGAATCGGTAGTCACGGTCCTAAGAGACGTGAGGGTATGTACTGACCTCTTGGACTTGGAAACTATGCTTCGCCTCAATATTGTTTGTGTATGTATTTATATAGTTCGAGAGTGATTCTGAACTTGTATTCCCTTTAGTATAATTGATACAGGGATTGGATAGCAGAGTATGCCTACACCATAGTTTTTATGTGGGGTGCTGTTATGATATATATATTATACGAGTAGTTAATATATATATGAAATTTTGAAATCTGGAACTGCCTACTGTGATTTGATATGTAGGACATGGTTGATGACTCAAATTATAAATAATTATTTTGAGAAAGTATAATATGACACTGGAAAACTTTATTGATTAATAAAGTTAAAAGGAGAACCTTGGTTACAAATTGAAATCTTATGTTTTAAATACTTGTGTTGTTCAGATGTAAATCCTGCGAATAACCCAAGATAAGTTAAATCATTGGGGAAAGATAGTGTGGTATATGACGAGATAAACCACTGGGAAGGTTAGTGCGATAGGTGTGCACATTAGAAGAGAGGTGAGAATTTCTTAAGAGAGTGTCGCACTAATATGTTGTTGCATTGGCCTATATCAATTTAAATACTTGCTAAACGAATTTTTAAATCATATACACTATCGGGCTCTGACCCGTTTCTATTTCCTTTTCTCTCTTGCATATATATGTATGTATTACAGGTGCCCAGCCACAGGGGCGTCTTACTTAGGATCCTTTGGAAGGAACGTGCTGCAGCTTAGGTGGGAGTTGCAGGCCTGTTGTTTAGACGACTTCATCCATTTGATTCTACTCCTAGTTCAGTTTTATCCAGCAGGGGCATGTGTCGCCCTCTTTCTATTATTTAGTTGGTATTGTCAGAGATTGAAATTTTTACTTTCAGTACCTTTATTTCGGGATTTATTACTGTCAGGATGTTTTCCTTTAGTGTTGTAAATGCTGGGATTTATTATTGATGATTAAATTCGTGTATGTTCAATTCTATTTTTATTCTTAATGTGTGACTCTTTAGATGTTAATGGTTTAAGGTTTTATAACCGGATTTAATAAAATGAGAATAAGGTTTTAAATGGTTTTGACACTTAGCTTAATTATTTAGGGTGTTTAAATTGGAAAAGTATTTTTACGATAGTGATGCTAAGAATGAACCAACTGTTCACCTTGATTTTAATTTAATAAAGGAGTGATCGCCCGGTATTTAATTAGGCGGGGTGTCACAATAAGAATGAATAAACTACACGACTAAAATGTGCACTAGTTAAAGTAGATAAAGACTACGCACAAATCCAACAATTTGATGAAAAATAGCAGAATATGGCAGTCAAACTAAAGGCTAATGTGCAACAAAAACAACTGAATCTGAAAGATTAGTATCAGGCTTTAATAAACATGTCAATCACCTATCAAATAAAGCCACTAAAATATCTTAACTTAAAGAAAATCATGGAAGATTGATTTCAAAACATGAAAAGTCTCTTGATGACCAAAAGTATAAGTAGAATTGTGTTGATAAACAAAATAAGGGTCTTCAGATTCGTAACCACGCTCTCCAAATCATTGTTGAAAAGCTCGGGGGAGATCCTAACTGCCCAAATGACAAAATTCTAAGCCTAAAAGTGCGAAGAAAATGAGTTCTAAATAAGAAACCTGAATATACATACCATACTCAGATTAGACGAGTAAGGACAAAAATATGATAACAATGTCGAAACTTCAATGACTCTCATACAACACAAAAAAAACGGGGGCCGTGGAAGACGAATTGAGGAAATCGACCAAGGAGTACATATTTTAAACGTATTTACAGACACACCACGATCAGCTAAAATAAGAAGAAATATTCCAAACTCGCTAAAAGTGGTTTTATATCACTTGGTTGACGAAAACACCTAGGAAAAATTACATATGTACTATGAAAAAGCATCGCTCACGTAATAAATATAGTAAATATTCTTATGACTATCCACTTTAATTGACATCCATTTACAGGAATTAAAGACACTCCAGTTGTATGAAGAATATTAGCATGGCAACTGGATCATGATTCAATGTCTTTAAGCGGCATCTCAGACTTTCTTTGTCAAGCTCCAATTTCAAACAATGTGAGTACCCAAACGCACTTACCTAGCTCTAATATGACTTCACATGTGTGTAACAATATAATATATGCATCAATGTCTTCGAAAAATTACATCCACCCTGGTTTGGTCCAATGGTAAGGGGAGACTCGAAATGGCCATAGGTCACAATTTTGAAACACCCCCCCCCCCCCAACGGATACCAACCAGAATTTAAGCAGGACGTGTGTTAGGGTGGCTCTGGCACAGCGTCCCCCCCTATTTAGCTCGCATGGGGGAGTCCAAAAGGCTTGTTCGTGTGGAGGTTCAGGGATATCAAAAAAATATCTTTGAAAAATTACAGATGATTGATTATTACACGTCTATATTGATTGATCAATTCAAGATCGATACTAATTTAAAAAAAAATCTACATGTCAACATATGGTTGGGTTTGAATTGTTCTACACAATAATTACTCGTTCATCTTAATTAATCTCCAATCGCTCGTGAAATATGTTATATATATATATAGGGAGAGAGAGAGAGAGAGAGAGAGAGGTAAGAACAATTGCGAACCAAGTCCATTCGAACTTGGTACAGACCAATTTTTTTAAAATACTAAAAATAATAATTTTGAGTTGATTTTTTTATTTTGGCCTTTAAAAATTTCAAGGTACCCCTGAAAAAAATCAACTCAAAATGAATTTGTTTACTATTTCAAACAAATCGGTCAAAATATGTCAATTTTTAAGCACTATAAAACTATCATAATTTAATCGATTTTTTTTAAAATAGTAAAAAAAATCATTTTTAGTTGATTTTTTTAGGGGTACCTTGAAATGTTTAAACATCAAAATAAAAAAATCAACTCAAAATTATTTTTTTTAGTATTTTAAAAAAATTGGTCCGCGCGGACCAGGCCTTAAGCTGGTCCACATTTGATCGGCTTCGTGTATATATATATGTGTGTGTGTGATAAACTAATAATCTGATATTCTCTTTCTTGAATTTATTATTTTAACAATTAGTAATGTGATTGTACATTTTATTATGATAATTTAACAAAACTAATATACCTCCACCTTAAAAAAATCATCTTAGCTGAAAATGATGTGTTATAATTATTTAAGAGTCATTTTTCGATTGGAACTTAATTCACACGTAACTAAAACCTCACATCGAAGCATGAGTTCTGAAACCACTACCATGTAAAATGAATATAACTCAAATATGAAAAATTGTTCATCCACATTATCTATTTATAACTGAGGTAAACCCAACCTTATCAACATAGCATTCGTCATATGTTAGAGTTCGGTTTTAGCATTCAACAATACTGTTAGATTGAGGTGAGTAAGGAGCAGTAATTTGATGAATAATTTAATGGTTCGAACAAAATTGCTCAAAAGGGGAATCATATTCACCACATTTATCTTTTCGAACCACTTTAATCTTTTTGCTAAGTTGATTTTCAAAATCTATTTTGTAATATTCGAGGACATTCACAGCCTCATCCTTACTTCGAATCAAGTATTCATTATAATATCTAGTGCAACCATCAATAAAAGTAATAAAATAATTTTTTCCACCTCTTATATCATTCTAAATTAATTCAAGAGGGTTCAAACATTCTTGCAACTGATTGAAAAGCAGTTTTAATTAACTTCTATTCTACACACATTTCACACTTATGATTTGAGTTAATACTAAATTTAGGTATTAAGTCTAAATCAATTAATCTATGAATAATATGATAATTAACATGACCTAATATACCATGCCATACATTACAAGACTCAAGAAAATAAGCAAGAGATATATTCTTATTATTATTAATAGGCATAACAGTCATTACATTGAGTTTAAAGATCCCATCACTCAAATATTATTTCCCCATATAAATATCACTTTTAGTGAGTAAAAATTTGTCATATTCAAATACTGGTTTAAATCCTTTCTTTCTAACAAGGATCCCAAAATCAAGTTCTTTCAAATGTCTGGGATATGGGATATGAAGCATGTTGTTGAGAGTAAGTTATTTTTTCGAAGTCATTTTGAGTATAATTTTCCTTTGCCTTCAACCTTTGAAGTAGAAGAACTTCCTATGAAAAATTGCTTCTTGCGATCAGACTCTTGGTAATAAGTGAACATGTTTTTATAATAACACCAGTGACGAGTGTCCCCAGTGGCCACCCACCATTCTGTTTTATTTTCCACCATATTTACTTTAGAAACCACAATCGAAAGGCTCAAATCAGTAATATCGTTTGAAATGTTCTCAACTTTAGTGACATTGGCTTGTGCAGGCTTATGTTTCTTATTCCTTTGATTTTTATGCTCACGACAAGCTTTATCACAATGTCTTCCATCAAACTTTTAAAGTTCCCACCTTTTGCTCCTTTGAAATGACCACGCTGGTTCACACACTTTCTTTTCTTGTTCTTGCTACTTTTCCCTTCTTAATTTCGACATCTTCCGCTTTTATATATTTTTTTTTCAAAGACTCACATTCCACTTTATCCATTTTAATAGGGTTATACACATTATATATATATTTTTAGATTCTTGAGGATATAATTCTGGAATAGAATGAGTGCATGCATCCACTACAGCAATCACATGTCGGTCAGTCTCACCTTCTTTCAAAGTTGGTGCATTCTCGTTAAGGAACTTATTCAAGTTCAAAGTTGTTAAATAAAACATTATTTGATGTTGCCAACATTTAAAATCAATCACTTTGAACTTTTTAGGCTTTTCACTATGTCCAATATTTATTGGTACAACTGTAATTGGCAAAGAAAGAGTAGAAGCCATTTCTATTTTGAACACAAATTATAATAAATAATTTTATCATATATATATATATATAAAATCACACGATTTTATTTAATAAAACTTGTAAACAAACCCTAAGTTTAACGTATAATCAAATACATGTAGTAAAACTAAATTGTTTCTATGAATAAAAAGAAAATATATTATATCAGATAATTAACATGCACTCTATATAAATAAATTTTATAAACAGTCAACAAGAAAATTTACGTTTTTTTTATTTATTGGATTTTTTTTCATAAGAGGATGGACAGTGAGTATAAAAATAATTTTTTAAACATGGAGTAATCAAATATAGTTGCCTCATTGCACATAAATAATTTCTTGAACATGCATATTATTCTAAAAAAATTTATGTAATGAATATGGAATTAAATAAAAATAGCAAAAATCTCGCCTTAAGATTGTTATCCAGAATAATTTTTAATTAGATTACAGAATATATAAACATAAATATATATGTGTGCATAATAATTTGAAATGACACAAACAAACTTATAGTGAAAATTTCAAGAAATATAAATGATTGAGGCAAGTGTTGAAAACTATGTCCTTAAGTTGAATTTGTCCCGCAATGGTATTTTATGGATTCATTAAAAATCGTCTCCCAGGATATAATAATCTACACTTGCAATAGTATCACTCCAAATTATTAGTTACAGTCGAACCAATTATGGAAAAAACTCTCTTTGACTTAAGACATAAATAATATCGGAGAAGCAATAGAAAAACAAAACACAAGACGCCAATTTATACTAAAATAATGGCAGTTAAAAATAATTAAAACTATCCAAACTATTACAACAATTATGAATAAAAAAATGTTAAAGACGGAAATAAAACCGGGCCATAAATAAATAAAATTAAAATACACACCAAAAATTGGACTCGGAAATTAAATAAAAGGCCAAATAAAATTTGGCCCAAAAAGTTAATACTTTGGCCAAGTCAAAGGTCACGACCCACGCCCGTGTCGAGCCAATCCGGACTGGATCAGGTCGTGCAGCGACATCACATGCATGTGGACTTAGAAGTCAATCCAAGAACATATAGATCCTACCTCCTTCAAAGAGTTAGGATACCCTAAGGGCACTAATACAAAAAGCGAAAATGGGTTATAATATACTTCATCAATTTCTTACATTTTATTTATGTACGAATTTGGATTTACACAATACTTCAACCAAATTTCATTTGAGCAACAATTTATCTTTCATTAATTTATCTTTTTACATATGTGGTACACCACGGTATACTCCTCGCGGAGGAGAATGCATTAAAACTTTGAACAATCTCGAAAGATGTGTGGGTCCCATATTATATTGATCCTAAAGTTGACAAAGATATAGTCCATGTTGGAGTATTCATACATATCTATAGGACTGCATAACTCCCTTTGAACTCTTAGTATCAAGTGATCTCCAAACACTGCACTAAAAATAGCAATCTGACACAGTTTAAAACTGTGCCGGATCAAATCTGGTACGATTTTGAACTGTGCCAGAATCAGGTGTTCCAAAATGGCCATTTTTTTCTGGCACAGTTTAAAAGCGTGCCAGATTTTACCAAATAGGAACACTTCTGGCACATTTTAAAACTGTGCTAGAATTTGATATTTCTGGCACACTTTATAACTGTGCCAGATTGAGTACATTTTGGGACTCTTTTGGCACAGTTCAAATCCGTGCCAAAATTTGATACACTTTTGACACGATTTTGAACTGTGCCAAATTTCTTGGATCAAAGAAAAAAATTAATTATTTTTAAACAAGAAAATTCACAAATTGCGAATCTCGAAAGTTGTTGATAAACTAATGTACATGCAAACTTCAAAATATTACAAGTATTAATAGTTTAGAGGCTAAAAACATTGGGCAGAGTTTTCTTTATTTTCTGAACATTCTACAACCTGCAAATATAATATTTGCATAATGTAAAGCCCGCACGGCCATAAAATATAACAACAAAATTACAAAAGAACGCACGGCTATAAAAGCTAACAATAAAAGAACAAAAGCCCGCACGGCCATAACACAAAAGCCCGCCACCACCACCGTCGCCACCGCCACAAGAACAATGAAGAACAAGAAGCCAAACAGCAAGGAAACGAGACATCTCAAATTGTACTGGTATCTAACGCCAATTGGCATCCCCACTATGATATGGAAGAAGGAGAAATTGTTGAAGTGAACAGAGATAAGGAGGGGAGGGAGCGAAAAAGTTCTAGGGAGAGGGAAAGGGTAAGTGAGAGGGTGAGAGAGAGGAAACAGAGTGAAGTGAAATCAAATAGGGACAAAGATAGTGATATGATTAGCAAACACCGTCAGTATTATGATATTGATGATCGTCGTGGGGGGTGGAAGCGCGGAATTCAACTGTAATTCAGGCTACGTTTAATGAGATTGATGCAGCGGCTATTATGAAAATCCCTCTACGGCAGTTTCAAAGAAAATATGGTTTTACATGGACCAAATCTACTGATTATCGAGCTTCCATATCCTATGTCCCTCATAAATTGATGTGGAAATGTAGTTGGTCTTTGAAAACCCCACCTGAAATCCGATAATTTTTTGTGGCAAGTTTGTTCCAATGTTATGACTACTAAATAGAATATGTTTCGTCATAAATGTTCTAATTCTCCCACCTTCCATTAATGTAGGAAAGAAGTTGAAACTATTGAACATGTTATTTTTCGATGTAATTCGAAGGCTGGAGAGATTTTCTATAGAGTATGTTTCGATGTAATTCTCCCACCTGCCATCATTCTGGAGAATTTCTATAATTCAAAAGATGAATTTGAAATGGCATTGGTCACTACCCTTACTTCCATGACAAGCGATTCCCAAGTGCAAAATGATTCGAGATGGAGTCCTCCTCATATGCAACAGCTCAAATTCAGTTGCGTTGGTGCATATAGAACAAACAATTCAAAAGGAGCGATTATAGGTATTTAGCGTGATTATGATGGTGGAATTGTGGGTGGTTTTGCTCACTAAACCAAGGCATATATTTAACGGCTATGTGTGAAGCGAAAGAGATTAGATCAGCATGTTTTTTGTCAAAGCTGACAACATCCAAGGTGTTTTGGTGGAGAGTGACTGCAAGTGTGTTACTGACCTGTGTTTTTTAGATTTAGACTCTCCTTGGGAGTTAGATGCTTGTATTAGTGACATATGGAGATTTAGCTAAAACTTGGTGTATTTATTTTTCTTAGATTCATAGAGATTCCAACAAGGTAGCCCATTGGGTGGCTAAAGAGAAAATGGCTAATTCTCTTGCCTTAGATTCACTAGTTATCACATCTTCATTTTAATCCTATCTAAAATTCATTTCAATCCTGTCTCAAGTAGAAAACAATTTATGACAAGTTCATTTCAATCCTGTCTAAAATTCATATGGGACTGAAGCATCGGCTTCACAAAGGTAGGATATTCATCTCCTAGACTCAATTCCAACTCTTCTACTCTCATTATAGCATCCGCTCTAGCTTTATTCGAAGCATAAACCCGACCCAACAAGTCCCTTATCTTATAGTTATATACTCTAAACCATATTATAGAAATAAACAGTTTTAATTATGCGACCTCATACGGGTCATTTCTAAGATCTTAAAGGTTATATATATATATATATATATATATATATATATATATATATATATATATATATATATATATATATATATATATATGCTATACAGTCAGCACTTCTGCTGCAACAATGTGTGTGTATATGTATATATATATGCGTGTGATGGACTTCATAGGGAAATTTGTAATGCATGCGCATGATGCACTTCATAATAATGAAGACCACCCAACAAAATTATTCACAGAGAAAAAAAGGAAGACATTTGGTAAAGGGTTTCCAATGGACAAGTAAAATATAATGTAGAACTCAATATTTAATTTAGAAAAATCATATACCTGTACTCGTGGAGTTATGAAATCATCCATGGCAGCTATGAAAGCATGGATCACCTGGTGATGAAACTTCTCTTGAAATTGGGGTCTTAAATCCTTAAAGAACTTCCCAATCGAATGCATGGTTGCCCAACGCACACACTCGTGGCTATAAAAAATTAGACTCAATACTGCATTAACCAATATAACCAGATTTTATAGAAGTACCTAGATCGACAATAACAGAATAAGACGAGCAAATCCAATCCATCACGAAGATATATCAACAAAACCAATCTACTTATAACCCATAAGCAGAATCATACTACCTAGTACAAAAAACAAACAGTTATCTAGTACCTTTGAGCATCCCTCTGACATTAGGCCAATAGTTGTAATGGATGCGTGGTGCTTTTTCCAATTGGAATCACCCAAGAAGTCCGCAAGTATATGTAAATGGGGTCTAATTATAGCCCCACGCAGCGCAATAGAGAGTCTGCTCAAGCTCTCCATCGTGTAAGAACATATACTCGATTCCCCTGCATTGTGGTCATCGCTACTGGCATTATACCACTCTTAGTCATCCACAATAACAGCAAGCATCTCTATCAAGACACGAATAAAACGAACCAAATAATTAGGAAGTTTTTTAAGCATCCCACACCTTGTGTCCCTGTTTTTCGCTACAGTTAGCACAAACTCAATCGATAAATGTCGCGTTTTCTCTTCGAGATCCTCATTTGTATTGGGGGAATACATATTTTCAGTTACAAAGATCTATGCTCTATAACATTCAAACATTAATCAACCATTAAATATCTTATCAAACAATGGCATTCTATCGTAAGTTTAATAAATAACACGTCAGAAGAAAAGGTAAAAGCATCAACTCACACTTACATCATTGAAAGTGTAGTTGTGCCCTGTCTAGCCTTTGCTTCCACAACTTATGTCCGACCATCTTGTGTTCATTTTGTAAGAGAGTTAATTTGTTCATCTCACAAATTGTCCTTTGAAGTTTCCTATTAACATCCAAACATATCATTCAACACAAACAAGGTATAGACACACAAGTCTTTACAAATAAGTGGACTAAACTCTCCATGCTAAAAATTGCATATTTTGACAAAAGATAAATTGTATTAACAATTTAAAATTGTACATATCTAGTTGTTAATAATTATATAAGGAGATTACAATAATTTACTAACACAACTTCAAGGTTGATTATCCAGTACATTTCCTGGTTAATTCAAATTGTAATAGGCCCCTCGAGATCAACTCACTACCTGGTTAATTTAAATTCAGAAGACTTACTAAAAACTCGTGCATTGTGTGTACATGCAATAGCTCGTCCTATCTATAGCATATATACCAGCATCTCAACTAGAAAACAATTTATATCAAGTATACTCGTGCCTATCAAATGTTAAATACATTTTTCTTATTGACATGTTCAGCATGCGTATGATACACCCAGACATCAAACGATACGCCATTATACCCATGTCTGCTGCACTTAATACACACACTCATTTTAAATACTCTAAAATTATAAACTCAAGAAAATATAGTTCTAAAATTAAGTGACTATCCAACCATCAACATAGTTTTATCAATTAAATAAATATCATCTTATGAAAAAACAAACCAATGTTCAAAAACTGTAATCATAATCATAATATATAGACTGCTTAATTTGATGGAACATGACAATGTCGATCTATCATTAGAAGTAAAAAAGAAAATTTTTCCATATTTTGTGGTAATCATGTCACAAATTAAAAACATAACATGTATAAGAACAACAAAGATACCTATTATTTAGTAGCCATAACAGTTGGATTGATAATCTGAAAATCATAACATGTAGGTATTAAAACTAGATATCCTAACTAAAAAACGAACGTTGGTCAGTCAAATCAAAATGAAAAAATTGAAGAAAAAAAATCTGAAAACCTTCATTTTTTATTCAAGATTCGTTTAATACAAATTTGACAACTTCATGTCAAGCACATGTAATGAATCAAAAATTCGTGTGTGTGTAGGGATTGGAATCTAAAACCTTCAAGCCTAAATATGAAACCTTCAAGCCCTAAATATGAAACCTTCGATCCTGAATATGAAACCTTCACAAATGCTTTTAAAACATGGGAAATAGAAAATTACCTGAGCCAGATGAGGAGAGAGAGAGAGAGAGAGAGAGAGAGAGAGAGACCTAAGAGGAGAACATGTAGCGGGTTGCCTAGATCTCGTATTTCTCACTCCATCGGTCAAACCAACGGTTCTATTATCAAAGTAATAACAAATATTATGTAGGTCACTTTAACCTCCTTAACATTCTCACTTGAAAATAAATGGTTCATTTCTCAACTTGTGCATAAAACCCTAGGTAAGGACTTTGTACTTGGGTCATTTCTCTCACTTAGAAATAGTGAGCCTCTTCAAAATTCTAGTTTGATAAAAGTACAAGATGTGGATTCCATAAAAAAAATAGAGAAATGGATTGTTTTAACCCTAGTAATGATTGTAAATGGATTGTTTAGGCTCATTAAACGAACAGGTACAATACTATTCCTTATGTGAATAAAACAAAAACGTCATTGTACTGCTAAAAACCATATGAGTAAATAGCAAACAAAAGGATGGATTTTATTGGTTAGAGAATAGCTATAATCAGTAGTTGAAGAACATTGTTATCTAAAAAATAAAATGATAGACCATTGAAATTACCTGCAACAACATATATATCTTTCCCTTTATACCTCTCAACAAACAGATCGATCGTGTCCTTGAAAGCCTGAGGCTCAAGAAGCAACGTCGTTATATCCTGAAACATAATTCCTGCCAAAACAACCACAAATTAAAATCAACACATAAATACAGAGAGAGATGTCATATGTTCATACCGGGTTTAGGGAAATTAGGAATAACGCAAATGGCAGATGAAATTCGAGCGATGCGATGATCTGAAAGCACAGAAAGATGGATTAGGGGAGGTAAGTGGGAATGAGAAGAATGAGAGAGTGGGAATCTAAATTGAGTATAGTGAATTATTTTTAGGTTATTTTATGTTTTAGTCAGGTGTACTTAATTTTGACACACTTTAAAACAATGCCAAATTTTGGCACTGTTTTAAAGTGTGCCAGATTGTCATTAAACCGTGCCAGAATTTGGCACAGTTTAAAACTGTGCTAGATTTTTAATATCAGGGTGTGTCAAATTGTTGTTTTTGTTTAGTGAAAGGAAAGAAAAATGATCATCTAGTTATTAAAGTGAAAACAAACGCTCGTAATGAAGCCTATCATATTAATTATGCATGCTTTTGTTTGCATTAGAAAGATTTTTTTTAAATTGACTTACTTTAGATATTATTATTATACATTCTTTTATTTGTACCTATGGTTATAGTTTGTGACAACCTGCCTATTTTAATACTAGGTGATCAATCCTTTACCAAAATATAATCGACATCTCAGTATTGATCATTTTTAACATCACTATCGTAGTAATAGTATAACATAAATAATACAAATAATCCACACAACCATAATAATAGATTGCACATCAAGCATAATAAATAATAAGGGTGAACCGAATAAACTATCGGCCACCAAACACATCCACAGTGTGAACTAAAATAATAATCGAATACAAGCCTGACAAAAATAATAAATGTCTGCGGTGATATAAAGTCTATGATATACGGGTAACACGCCTAATAGTAAACAGTAAATGACTGATCCTATCCAGAGTAGAATTGAATGACATGTCTAAGTAAGGATCCGCAGCTACCATTGGTAAGAACAAATCTATCCTTGTTGTCCCGGCTGCTGCTGCTGGGCACCTGAGGTGTAACAAGAAAAATAAGGAAACATAGGAATTTACGGGTCAGAGCTCGTAGAGTAAAATATTTTCACAAGTAAATAATTATTTTAAATTATTTAAAGTTGTAGTATATTACTTTCAAGATTGATCGGTCACACTCACTTAAGATACACCTCACGTTTCAACTGTAGTGCGCAGCTAACGTGTCCATTTTAATTATTCTAATTAAACTACATGGTCTAACTAAGATACACAACTTCTATGTAAGCCCAACCCCACTAATAATCTCTATTAGCTAAATCTAACTACCTTCATTAGGTATTCATTTATAAACAATATTTTAGTGACATAGTTTCTATATCTCAAATGATCATGAGATAACATTCGTAGCTACACCCGTACTATAAACAGATATTCACGTTATATCATATAAACATACATACATACATACATACATACACACATATAACCGTATCCTCAGAGCCTGGACTTTTTGGAAGCATTCCTCATGTGCTATCCGGCTCCGAGTATCACGCCTCACACTGAGCCACTAGGTTGGAATCCCACCATCGATCCCAAACAAATACACATGCAATTGACGCGATCATAGTCATATGCCTTGGGGTCGTGACCATACCACATCACACCCAACTAGACTCAAACCAACACCTATTCTCATATATGGATAGTGGATATACAATAGTACTATGACATGGGGAATCAATCCAACACTTGCTCCGACAGCATTACCGAGTAGGTATGTTTAATAAACAAGTAGTACACACATACACACACACACACACACACACACACACACACACATCCTTTTAATACGTATGGTTCATCCAAATCCCGAAGTTCATCCTAACTTCCTGATTTATTTATTTAACTAGTCCCTTATTCAAGCACCCTAGTCATTTATCAGTTTCTCACTAATAAACTTGCAATACAAATATATTTTGAATGAATTATCTCCTCAATTGTATAACCTCCCACGTACTCACTCGAGTTCATAAAAATACTCGCAACATATCTCGATCCAAACTCGACCCAAAAGCATGGGTTATTCAAACAGAACCCCCATCTCGTTCGAAGGTAAAGCAGTACTATGTTCGAACGTAATATCTAGCTCGTTTCAATGAAAAGTAGTGCCTCATTCAAACCGGGTTCTAACGAGATTCCAGAGGACATACCTGAAGCCCTCTTTATTAGGCGGGATTAATCCCCAACCTTCCAACTTCATTTTTAGGGTTTTTTATACCCCAATTCCCTTAAATTTATTCATGGATCATCCATATAACCCAATCCCATCGATATAAACATAAATCTGACATAGAAAACATCCCAGATTCAAGATTTAAACTCATATTTCAATTTAATCATCAAGATCTTATCTTCCATCTAAGTCCATTCTTCTCTTCCATTAAAACCCAGATTTTATCAATATAAACTAACTCAAATTTGTCAATCACTTAAGATCATGTAATCATTATCAATAGATTTCTTTATTAATCATCAATTCAAGTTTTTCGTAATCAAAACCGTAATTTTCTAACATAATTTAAGAAAGTAATTAACTAAAACTAAAATGCGACATAAAAAAAGTATTTACTTGCCTTAATGGATTACAAATCCGATGTTCTTAAATCTGGGTCGAATCTTCTCTTCAAGATCCTTCATCCTTGCCTCTTTTCTCTCCTCTAGGGTTCTTTTCTCTCACCCTCTTATTTGGAAAGTGAAAGGTGGGTTGTTATCCACCTTCCCAAACCCTAATAAGACTTCTTAATAGTTATATCCCGTTTTTCTCTTTAATTAATAATATAAAATGACCTTTTTGCCCTTATACGACCTTATTTATGTCTAAAAATCCCCCGAAACCAAAACTCAGTACCCGAGTACCTATGATGAACTATTTTTACCCTTCCCGGATCACCAGTGCACTAAAAAAGGTCATCTGAGTCACCCAACTCCAATTATGCTAACTTCTTAATTTACGAGTCCGACTCATGTGTACCCTACGCGTCTCCCATAAATAACATTGATCTGTCAATGTAACATCCTATTGACCCATCACTAATTTGACCGTCCCTAACACTCGTACTCGACCTATAATAAATTTTATAAATATTTACTTAACACGCACAAGTAAATAATAATTCCAATAAATATTAATAATTTATCTAGCTAATTAATATGTACTAATTTCCAATTTAATTTTCACCTAATTAAATTTATAAAATTAAGCAATTAGAATTATGGGGTATTACATTCTTCCCCCTAACATCGAAATTGGAACGTATCTGCTATGAAGAGCTTCGAATACTTCTCCTGCATGTCATGCTCACGCTCTCATGTCAACTCAAAAATATTGTGGTTTACCCCTTGTACACGCACTAATGGTACCACCTTTGACATAAGATTACGCTTGCTACGATCTAGGATGGCAACGACTTTCTCCTCAAATAAGAAATCTGAATGTAAGTTAATCTCCTCTAACGGGATGTGTCAGTAAGTAATATCACTCTTATCATACTTCTTCAAGAACGACACATGAAACACGTCGTGACTTATTTACAAATGCTCTGGAAAGGTGATCTTATATGCAATTGGCCCAATCCACTTGATAATGGTAAAAGGTCCGACATACCTAGGTGCCAATTTCTATTTCTTCTCGAACTGCATCACTTCCTTTTATGGGAGATACCCATAGTAACACTTGATCGCCCACGTTAAGCTCAATAAATCTCCGATTCACATCGGCATAACTCTTATGTTTATCCTGAGCTAACCGAATGTGACTTCGAATCAACTCGATCTTTATTGATGTCTCCTGAGTAGATTGTTATCCCCCACATCTAACCAATAAGAGGGAGAATAATAAGGTCTACCAGACAAAGCCTCAAACGGTGCTATGAGAATAGTGAACTGGTATGAGTTATTGTATGCAAACTCTACCAAAGGCAAATACTTCTCCCAACTTCCCTTAAAATCCTGAGTACACATCCTCAGCATATCCTCTAACATTCAATTCACCCTTTCCATTTGCCAATCGATCTGGGGGTGATAAGTTGTGCTCAAATGCAACTCTATCTCCATCACCACCTGAAATCTTTGTCAGAATTGGGATACACAGATCTTATCCCGATCTGAAATAATGTTGAGAGGAACCCCCATGCAATCTCACTATCTCCGCTATAAATAACTGCTCATACTGCACCGTCATGTAATCCAGCCAAACTGGTAAGAAATGGGCTACCTTAGTCAACTGATCAATAATGACCCAAATGGAATCTTAACCCCATTGTGATGTCGGTAATCCTGTGATGAAGTCCATAAAAATACTCTCACATTTTCACATCGGAATCTTTAATGGTTATAGAACCTGACTAATCTCTGACGATTGACCTTCACCATCTGACGGGTGGTGCACCCGGAGCCAAACTCTACTATTCCCCGCTTAATCCCGACCAACTAATATTATCGCCTCATATCCTGGTACATATTATCCCTTTCAAGATGTATCTAAAACCACGACCCATGCGCCTCCTACATAACTGCGTATCGTAGCTCCTCATCATCTCGAATAATTATCCTCCCATTGAAGAGTAAGCCACCTTCAAAATTGACTAAGTAAGACTCCGTTTTACCTGCTAATAACTGTTGAATCCTCTCCCGAGAATACAGATCCTTTTCCTATGACTTCACAACCCTCAAAATGATCTCGAGTGTGATAATTATCACTGCTAAGTACGCCCGAACTACCTCATCCTCTTTGTAAAGATCTGTCAACTTCGCTTTCCATACTTTTGCTAAATATCAATTCGAAATATGGCTCAATGCATCTGCATCCATGTTAGCCTTCCCTAAAGGATATTGAATGTCAAACTAGTATTCCTTCATGAACTCAAGCCACCTACGTTGACTCATACTCAACTCCTTTTATGTAAAGAGATACTAAAGTAACTCATAGTTCGTGAAAAATTGGAACTTCTCCCCCAGAAGATAGTGACTCTAAATTTTTAAAAATAATATGACTACCGCTAGCTCCAAGTTATGAGTGGGATAGTTCTTCTCTTGGGGCTTAAGCTTTCAAGATGCATAAGCTATGGACCGCTCCTCCTGCTACAGAACTCCCCCAAGTCCGTGTAAGGACGCATTAGTAAAAACAAGGCACTCCACTCCTCCATAGGCAATGCTCAGAAGTCAACTTTCCCTTTAGATCATCAAAATCTAATTGACAATGGTCATCCCATATAAAAGGTACTCCCTTACGAGTAAAATTCGTCAAGGGACCCAAAATATTTGAAATTCCTTTTATGAACCGACGGTAGTACTCCGCTAACTCTAAAAAATTATGCACCTCCATCGGTGTCATGGGATAGCCCCACTCCCTCACCATTGATACCTTACCGGATCCACATAAATCCATTTCTCAAAGAAACATGTCTAACATAGAAAGCATCCATACCCAAATTCCTGAACATTTAGATCATAGATCATCCATATAACCCAATCCCATCGATATAAACATAAATCTAATATAGAAAGCATCCCAGATTCAAGATTTAGACTCATATCTCAATTTAATCATCAAGATCTTATCTTCTATCTAAGTTAATTCTTCTCTTCCATTAAAACCCATATTTTATCAATATAAACCAACCCAAATTTGTTCATTATTCAAGAGCATGTAACAATTATCGATATACTTGTTTATTAATCATCAGGTCCAATTTTTCATAATCAAAACACCAATTTTCTAACACAATTGAATAAAGTAATTGACTACAACTAAAATGTGACATGAAGAAAGTATTTACTTTCCTTAATGGACTACCAATCCAATATGCTTTAATCCGAATTGAATCTTCTCTTCAAGATCTTTTCTCTTTGCCTCTTTTCTCTTCCATAGGGTTCTTTTCTCTCAACCTCTTATTTGACAAGTGAAAGGTGGGTTGTCATCCACCTTTCTAAACCCTAATAAGCCTTCTCAATAGTTCAATCCCATTTCTTCTCTTTAGTTAATAATAATATAAAATGACCTTCTTGATCTTATACGACCCTATTTATGTCTAAAAAGCCCCCGGAACCCAAAGACAGCACCCGAGTACCTATTATAGACTATTTCAACCCTTACCGAATTGCTGGTGCACTCGAAAAGGTCATCCGAGTCACCCAACACCAATTATGCTAACTTTTTATTATCCGAGTCCGACATGTGTGTACCCTATGCATCTCCCATAAATTATATTGATTCGTCGATGTAACATCATATTGAACCATGATCGATTTGACCGTCGTTAACGCTCATATGCGACTTATAATAAATCATATAAATATTTATGTAACACACACATGTAAATGAGAATTACAATAAATATTGATTCGTTATCTCGCTAATTAATATTTATTTAATTCCAATTTAATTTTCTCCCAATTAAATTAATAAAATAAGGAAATTGAAATTATGGGGTATAACATAGGTCATTAAGAATGACACGTGGGACATATTGTCAAACTTAATTTACGTTATAATTATCTACTGACTCAACAAAGGTCAACAACTAATGGACTCCTTTAAACTCACAAAGATAATGCTTAATTTACTTATTTAATATCGATGTCGCATACTTTCTCGATCACATCAATGACGATAAGTTAAAATAGAGTTCGACAAGATTAAAATTTATTATAACGACTTTTTATTTGTATAAATAAGACCCTAGTTATGAGGAGGTCACATTTCGAAAACCTCTTAACTTTCACACTTTGTACTTACGTTACAAACTCTGAGATAGAAACTCTAGTACTTCAAATTTCTTTTTTCCTACAAAACAAACCTTTCTCTCTCTTCCCCTGTGGACGTAAGCAAGGCCGACTTGCCTAACTGCGTATATTATGTGTTAATTTATGTCTCACGCTGCATTTTGTGTAAAACAGGCATTTAGAACTTTGTAGATCTGATTCCCCTATAATTTGGCACTATTTGTGGGAATTTATTATTCCGTCCACGTGATTTTACAACATTTCCACCTAAGTGTCGAGTAATCATAACGTTCTCCTGTGTAAAATCGGATCCGGTCTGAGATTCAGATTGAGAGGAGGGAACTTTCTTCGTCAAGGGAGGGAACTTTCTTCGTCAAGGTCCCATCTACCACCCACTGATGCCATATCTCTTGAGAGATCATGCCACCGATTTAGTCCTAGTCATCATAATCTTCACCATTACACTCATTCCTTAAAGCCACCTACCAGGGCTCCTACATCACAAGTTATCAGTCTATCATAAGGGTTTATTCATAATCACAACATGAATGAATCCAGTATACATAGGATATATCGTCGTAAAATAAGGATGTAAGGACAAATTTTTGATTGAGTCAATTTGTATGTATTGGCTTAATTTCGGACAAAACGTTTTGAGTTATAAGTTAGTCTTTGTATGTTGACCTTTTAAGCATATGACTTTGATAGTAAAAATACATCTTTTGTTTCCACTGTTTAAAGTTCAATCCTTCATACTTGAAGTGTTTGTTAATATTAGTAGAATACTTGTTTTCGGTCTCCATGGCACATAAATAACATCTTAAAATTTTTAAATTTTTTAATATAATAAGAAAAAATTATACTAGAAAATTAATGGTGAAACTGAATGATAAAGAAAGGTACTTATTGGGTTGATTCGCGGACTAAGTTTTTCTCTTTAAGACGTTTCATGGATCTACCCTCTCTATGCAGGCAATGTATAGTTGTGTTGTCCCAGGATAAAATAATCACAGAATCACCTTTGTCTCGATCTTCCTTGCACGGACGAAGATCGAAAAACTAATACACTTTCAAATTCTTGCATGGAATACTAACTCAAAATAAAAAGAATATTTTTTTTATGTAATAAAAAAACTCAATCTAATTTTCTGCAAAGTGGAACACTTTGCATATTTTTTTCTATCCGTTGCAATATTTTTGTCTTCTTTTCCTTTAGAATGAGAAAAGATGGTTCATATAAAAAAATTGACGCGTGTAAAGCAATAAATGGAACAAATCATTAGGGAAGATTGGCGTAAGTTATAAAAAAAATTAAATATAATTAATCTTTAGTTTCTAGGAGCTAAATAAATTCTGCACTTAGTCGACCTTATTTTTTTATGTTCCGAAAAGTCCTTTGTCTATTTATTTGTCATTTTTTTAGAGATTATGATGAGAGAAGTGTTTGTGAGTTTATATGGTGATAAACTTTTGGGTTTCATGGTCGATGTCGCATAATCTTCTTAAATCTTTTTTTTTTTGGTTTTAGAGAACGGATCAAAAATTTTCTTGGTTTTGTGCTTTGATTCAAGATCTACTTGATCTGCGAGTTCTTTTACTTCTTGATTTCGATTCTTTAATTGAAACTTTTCATTCGATGGGCTAAAAAAATTTCCTTTTTTGCTCTTGAACCAAATGTCGATTAAAAATTATCGAGTGACTTTTCGTCCAACGACCCCAAAAAATAAAATATACCAAAGTTTAATACAACCCTAAAAAAACAATAGTAAAGTAATGCAAAATAATTAAATCTTTAGAAGTACTAAAGCAAGAACTAAAACTAAAACGAAATCATTATTTTCAAGAACAATAAATTTCCAAATTAAATCCATAATTCATTATATGCTTTAAATAATGAAATCTTAAACGTGTTTATATTGACAACTACTTGTAGTAGTTGGCTACATACGTTGGAAAGTTTGCATAGGAATATAATTTTGGAATAAAAGACCCTTCGAATAATTATGTAATCAAAACAATCTTGTGAAAATCTTGAAGAATGGAAATGGGATCATTGTAAATTGAATAAAGCACACCTTTGAAAATATTACAGTCAATTGATCAACCCACTGAACCAATACTATTTCACACAATTCTATAATGTTAATTTTCATGAACATACTAATATTCACCGCAACCACATGGCAAAGCAACCCAAAGGCCTCTTCGTCAATAAATAATATCCATCAACAATGACAATTTCAATAGAAAAAATTATAAACACGTTTTTTTAGAACAACTATTCATGATAATATAATAGAAAAATATTACAACTTGAGGAATGCACACTAGGGATTTTCCTAAAAATATAATCTCATGGCATCACTATAATAAAATAAGATTACGACTTGAGGAATACGCACTAAAGTTTTTCTCTCTTAACTAGTATATTTCTAAGTATATATATTCTCACAAATTGTTGTCTTTCTTTTGTACCTTAGATGCCTTTTTTAGGGCATAATATTAACACCAAAAACCTACATCTAAATGGTGAATAAACCTAAATTTAGAAAAACACATTTGGAGTTCTCGGGGGGGGGGATAATGTAATATGTAGAGTAGAGATAATCAATGCAATAACTCAAACTCGGTATAAATTTGTTGATCATACCAAAATGGGGGTTCACGTTGCTCTTCAACGTGATTGGTTGAAACATTAACGATTCAAGAATGGATCTACAATCATTAATGAGTTATTCATTTTTTAACCAATCACATTTGAGGATCTCACTAACACAGTAGCGGCAAAATGAACTATAAATAATAAATCAACTTATATTCACCAATATATTTAAATATGGGGCACATATTTAAAAATTATGAATCAAATATCAGACCCATATTTAAAACATATGAGTCAAATATAGAATTCATCTTTTAAAGTTGAGTAAAATATATTTAGCCTAATCCATATTTGGTCCGCCCATATATGGTGCAATCCATAGTTTTGTCATCATTACTAAAGAGAGTCAACAAATAAAGACTCGTTCAGACTTCACATGATATAAAAATTATGTATGAAATTTATGGAATAGAGTATTTAAGAATTTTGCCCACCAAAATGTTTGAATGTTAGTTTGTCACACAAAAATTACAGTCTTACTCTATAGAATAAAGCAAAATAGGTGACAAAATATAATAATAATAATAATAATAATAATAATAATAATAATAATAATAATAATAATAAACCTTCCAGATTAGCAAGATTGTCGCGTTCCTGGTGAGGAAAAAAAGTGCTCATATGGCAGTGCAAGTGCAATGCGAGCGCCTGATTTGTAGCATTTTGGTGTAGCAAATTCGAGAACAAAATAAGCTTGATTTTGTTATTTTTATTATGAATGCCATTTTATTTGATGCTATTAAGAGTTGCTTACGTTATAACCGTAGTATGTATTCAAAAATCAATAGATCTCATAGCATACAAGTTTATAACCTTTAGAAGTTCATGAGAATATATATATATATATATATATATATATATATATAGAGAGAGAGAGAGAGAGAGAGAGAGAGAGAGAGCGGATCTCATGAGGACCTCTGTTTGCATACCGCTGGCGAGGATCAATTTTGATAAAATAGTAAAAAAATATTTTTGAGCTAATTTTTTTTATATAATTTTTAAACAATTCACTAAGGCCATATAAAAAAAATCAGGTCAAAATGAATTTTTTTACTATTTTAAAAAAATCGGTTAAACTTTGTCAGTTTTTAACAACTTAAAAACTGACAAAGTTTGACTAATTTTTTTAAAATAGCAAAAACAATCATTTTGAGTTGATTATTTTTTTATGGTCCTATTGAAATGTTTAAAATTCATAAAAAAAAATCAGCCCAAAAATATTTTTTTTACTATTTTAAAAAAATGATCCTCATTCGGGGTTCTCAAACTGGGACCTCACTTGATCCTTTCCCTATATATATATATATATATATATATATATATATATATATATATATAGAGAGAGAGAGAGAGAGAGAGAGAGAGAGAGAGAGAGAGGCAGGCTCACCTACATCATGCTCTATACATCACACCGTGCATCACGCCTAATTCTAGGTCCTAGAATTTTTTTTTTCAAATTTTATATTTTTTCCTTAAAATTAACCTTCCAATCAATCCATATGCAAAAAATTAGGTCAAAATACATTTTGTAGCTATTTTTAAAAAATTCACAAAAAACTGCTGGCTCTGCCCCTTAGTATTTTTAGCAATTTTTTGTGGATTTTTTAAAAATAGCTACAAAATATATTTTGCCCTAATTTTTGGCATATGGGTTGATTGGAAGGTTAATTTCAAGGGAAAAATATAAAATTTGAAAAAAAAAGTTTTTTAGGACCTGGAATTAGGCGTGATGTACGGATGATGTATGGAGCATGATGTAGGTGATCCTGGCTCTCTCTCTCTCTCTCTCTCTCTCTCTCTCTCTCTATATATATATATATATATATATATATATATATATATATATATATATACACACACACACACACAACTGATTTTATGCGGATTAGTTCGCATTTTAATAATGCGGATCGGACATGTGTCACCTGAGGGTGACCCTAGAAATTATCGACTAAATTATATGCACACTCTATCTTTTTTCTGGGCTCACCGTCAAGGAACACATGTTCGATCCGCATTCTTAAATTACGAACTGAGCTGCATAAGAGTAATACTATTTGACGTGAAAAAAGGCCCGAAAATGTCTAGTATCATAGGTGATGAGATTCTTCAACAATTCTCGATGTTATCATTCTTTTGAAATTCTTGATGTTCAACACCATTTGTTATTTTGGCATTAAAAAGAGTTTGCTAAATAAATAATGGTTAGAATAATAAAAAGTTTGATATAAATTAATGCTTTGAGTGATTCATTGGGTAAGCTCCTTTATATATGTTAATGTAAAATAACTGGTTAAAAGCATATTTTATCATAACATATATAAAATTTATAAAAAAAACTAAAGGAGAGTGATAATTATCCATATTTAATACATTCCATACATAATTGATCTCTTTGATGGAGAGACTCAAAGGTATCTCTCTTTAATGCATTTTGTTTTGATAATTAATCTATAATTATATGATATAAAAATTGATTCTTTGGTCATATATTATCTTTTATAAATTTCTATTAAATTCATTTAATGTGATAGCATATATAGAGTTATACCATCAATAGTAAAACTTAAAAAAAAAATAACATTAGTTACTCAAATTCTTTATAATGTTTCAAAACTAACAAACTATAGCTTTATTGATGCAAATCACAATAATTATATTTTTTATTCTTATACTTTTTAAATTATCTTGTTATTGGTAGGGCTGTAAGAGCTTATCTTTGATATCATTGCACTCCACAAATGTTGCAAATGATCATACAAATGTCATAAAATCTATTCATATAATATCGTAAAAAATTGATTTAAGAGTGCAAAATACGTTGATGATCTTTTTATATATTATTTATTTTCTAATAATGAAAAAATCATGAAACGTCGGTGCATCAATGAAGGTAGCAATTTATATACTCTGATGAACTCTCTCTTGAGAACGTCAAATAGCAATCTAGACGAGCATTATGCATGATTAATATAATGATATGAAAATTATACAACTCCCCCACATCATGCACGCTGAAAAAAGGGTAAATATGATAAATAAAAAGTCAACAAAATAGAAGAAATGTCATCCAAAATGTGAATTTTGATTTCATTATTTGTTCCTAAAACGTAATACAAATAAAGAAAAACACTAATTCTTACCATAAAGTGAATTCTACAATTAAAAACTAAAATAACATAAAAAAGAGGGCAATATTTCTAATTCAAGTGAAATTTCAAGGCATCGATAAATTCCAACAAAAATCCCATCCAAACTAGTTTTATGTTTTCAATTTTTTATAAAAAGACGAGGGTAATAGTGAAAGTAATCCGAAAATAAACCGGCATGTGTCGAACATGCACGCGCGTTTGTCATCTTCAATACGTAGCCTTTCGATTAGAAAAAAAACCATGTGGCTTGATTTTCAAGATTTCCAAAATAAAACCCAAATATTCATATATAAAACCCTGCAAAATACTAAATCAACACTATAAATACAAGACAAAATCCAAAAAATACGAAATAAAACTCTAAATAATAAATCACAAAAAGTAAACCATTCAAAAATATAAATAACTATTATCTAAAAAATATACACATTCCTATCATTAAAAAAAATGCTAAAATAACAATGGAATTAAAAGCGTGGATTCACCCAGGGAAAAAATTACATCTGTGCCATTTCTATTAGTAGATCAAAAAGCTTGTAAATGCCTCCAAAATAAAGGAGGCCACTGAGTTAGAATTAGTTCCATTGAAATGACTAACACCTTATTGGATCAGAATCTAATCTAAGAAAAGTATATGGGGAGCATTTGTATATTTTTATGGAAATGTAATCTTAAGGACATGAATGAAATTATTCTGATACAGTAATTGATTGAAATTCTTCAAAAATCAGTTGATCTGATAGCATAGAAGCCTAGCCTATAACCTTACACTTCATTAGAATTAGAATATCTTGGAATAAGCATATTTTTCATATAAATACACTTGAAGTAATAAAGGGAAGCAAATCTTGAAATTGAGTATAAGAGCTGATAAGATGCTTTGATGTTATCATTCTTTTTCAAGAGGAGAGAAGGAAAATCTAGTGGAAGATTTGAAAAAAAAAAGTTCTAGAGAATATTGAATTGATTTTGAGTATCATTTCTTACGTGGGATTGATAAGAGCTTGTCAATCAAATAATATTTGACATATAAAAAAGTGTGAGGTAAAGGTATTCTGAAAATTACTCTTTTAATATTATAATGTGTTTAAAAGTGATTCTTATAACATAAATAAGAGATGATTCCCGGGCAATTAGAAGAAGACATCTGAACTCACACAACAACATGAATAAGGTTATTGTCAGCTACTAACCTTCTCGCCACTACACCATATGGGAACATTTGTAACGGACGTATATTTGGTTTTGTAACAGTTAGAGTGCGTTAGGATTTTCTAACGGTATTTAAGTGTGAGTAATTGCTTATGTCCGTTACAATTATTTTTCAGTGTGTTTATGTTTAATTATAATATATATATTTTTAAATTTTAATTTTTTTATGTGTTAAAAACAAGTGTTAGCAAAATAAATTGGCGGCAAAATGGAGGGAGTTATTTGGGGAGCTAATTTTTTTACCCTAACTGTATTCTATTCCCACGTTTCTATTCCCATTCTATTCCCACGTAAAAGTTGGGACACACGTGCAATTTGCCGTCGTTCCCTTCCCATCGTCGTTCCCCTTCCACCTCCATTCTCCTCCCATCGCCGTTCCGTTGCCGTCGTTCCCCTTCCCATCGTCCAGAGAGTCTCGCCCCTTACAAGAGGTATTGTTTTTTTTTTTCAATCGCAAATAGAGGAATATATGATAGCAAAGAAACTCGCCCATGTCTCGTATTGCCCCTGATTGCGAAAAGAGATATTCTTAAATGATGAATATATGATAGCAAAGAAACTCGCCCATGTCTCGTATTGTTTTTTTTCTTTTTTTTTTCAGTCTATGGATGATATATTCTGAAAATATATTGTTTTCATTTGTTCTCTATTTCTTGAACAGTTCTCGTGGAGGTACAAATTCTCGGTCCAGCTCTCTTCTAATCCAGTATTTGTATTCATCATTCCTTCTCCGTATAATCATATGTATAAATATATACACGCATTGGAATTGAAATTCTGTTACAAAATTATAATTATTTGTGTAATCATTGTGCATTGCTCATTTAACCAATTGATATATACACAATTATGCAAAAGATTTTAATTATTAATTCATGAGAGTGATATGTACGAATATATTTGTTATTATGTTTTTTTTTGTTTAAATATAAGATTGTAAAAATGAAAAATATATTAAAAGATGGAGAAGTTGTTCGATTTGATAACCCATTCTTTTATGTGTGTTATTTGTTAATTTATGTAATTACTGTATATCTTTATTGAAATCGAAGTTTGAATATTGTAGACGTTTATTTCAGTCGAAATACATGTTTTGTGATGATTATTTCGGTGGTAGAATTATATAAGTGTTATCGAAACTTTGAGGAAACACAATGTTCCTTCAATATTAAATAATTATTTATTGTTTTCATATGAATGCATTGTCTTACTATACGATATGCTCTTGTCACTTAACTATTTTACATTGCAGAATGTCTCGACCAGTTAATAAAGGAAGGATGGGTGAAAAGAATAGATTTAGCTTAGTGTATAAACAAGGAGTTGGAGATTTTATTGACTTTACGATTGAAAATAATGATCAACTGTTGTCAACGTTTCCATGTCCATGTTCAAAATGTCGGAATAGGATGCGGTTTACCGTGACAGAAATTCGAACACATTTGCTGAGGCACGGTATAGATCAGTCATATACTACATGGGCTTTACATGGTAAAAAGTCTTCAACAAATTTAAAAGAGCACCCATCGACAAGTACTGTTGAAGAAATAACTGAAGAAGAAAGCACTGAAAATGTAGGACTTGGTATGGGGAACCTTATTGATACATTTTATGGAGTGCATGAAGGCACTTATGTAGATACTGAAGGAGGTCAACCAGGGGTTGCTGAAGAAACGTATGCAGGTAACAAAAAGTACGATGAATACAAGAGATTAACAACCGAGAAACTGTACCCTACATGTGAGGGCCCTGAAACAACTCTTTCTGCAATCGTAGAATTGCACAATATAAAGAAGCAGTTTGGATGGTCAGGAAATAGTGTGACAGCACTTCTATCTGTATTGAAAAGGTGGCTTCCGACAGGAAACACGTTGCCAGAAAAGTATCCTCACATGAAGCGTATGATGAAAGACTTAGGGATGAAGGCCCATTTCATTCATGCATGCGTCAATAATTGTATTTTGTATTGGAAGGAAAATGAAGATAAGGAGGAATGCCCTCAATGTGGAGAGAAGAGATATGAAGTTACCACGAGCAAAGGGAGTAGAGTATACAAAGAACGTAAAAAAGTATTAAGGCATTTTCCTCTAATTCCTAGACTTATTAGATTGTACACCATACCATGGATAGCACGGGAAATGACATGGCATATTCGAGCAACCAGTTCATGGGATTTTCAACGACATCCTTCCGATTCATCTCAGTGGAGAAATTTTAAACTGAAATGTCCAGATTTTGCTAAAGAAGATCGCAATGTTTGGTTAGCAATAGCAATCGATGGGTTTAATCCACGTGGTATTCAATCTGCTAGTTATAGTTGTTGGCCTGTTATCACTGCACCATTAAATTTCTCACCATCATTGTGCGGGAAGCGAGAGTTTCATATGTTATCTTTGTTAATACCTGGGCCAAAGAAACCTGGTCAAGATATTGATGTTTTTCTTCAGCCACTAGTAGACGAGTTGAAGCTACTATGGGAAGAAGGAGTGTCGGCTTATGACATGCCGAGAAAAGAGTCTTTCACGTTGAGAGCTATGCTTATGTGGGGGATTCACGATTTCCCCGCATACGGGGATTTATCTGGATGCGTTACACATGGTTACAAAGCTTGTCCTGTTTGCGACGATAATACTCCGTCTATCCGACTAGAGCATAGCCAAAAGATAGTTTACACAAACTACCGTATGTTTCTCAATAATGATCACCCGTTCAGGAAAGGAGGTTATTTGGGGTTCAAAACGACAGAATATAGAGACCCTCTTAGTGGGTTAAATGGTGATGCACTATTAGAGAAGTTATCCCACATTCATTATATTCCTGGGAAAATCCCAAAAGTCCAGAGTAAAAAGCGAAAGGCCGGTGATGTAATCGATAATTATAATACCGAAGTTAAAGAGGCGTGGTATAAAAGGTCCATTTTATTTGATTTAGAATATTGGATTTCACATCAAGTTCGACATGTTCTTGATGTGATGCACATAGAGAAGAATGTTGCAGAACATCTAATAAACACAATCCTTGATACTAAACTCAAAACAAAGGATACAATAAATGTTCGGTTGGATATGGAGAATATGCACATGGACAATAGTCAATGGATGAAAGTAGATGGACACACTGGTAAAGAGATAAAACCCAAAGAACCATTTACATTAAATAAGGAGGAGAAAAAATAGTTTTGTCATATTTTGAAAGACTTGAAGCTCCCTTCGAGTTTTTCATCAAACTTGAGCAACATTGTCACTCTTAATCCATCTAGCTTACACTCGTTGAAGTCACATGACTATCATGTCATAATAGAATATTTACTACCTGTCTTGCTTCAACATGCTTTCCCTAAACACCGTGATTTACGAAAAGCTATTCAGCAGTTGAGTTTGTTCTTTAACATACTGTGCTCGAAGGTTTTAATTCGAAAGGATATTCAAAGAGCCAAATACATGGTTGTGGAAGCATTGCGTGTGTTGGAAAAATATTTTCCACCAACATTCTTTGATATTAGCATCCACCTTATGGTGCATCTAGTAGATGAAGCATTGATATGTGGGCGTATATCAGATCGATGGATGTTTCGTTCGAAAGGTAAACAACTTATCTTATATTGAATTTTAACACGCAAATATTAACGATTTTGTAATGTTCATGATTTTTTGCCCATATGAACGGAGAAATGGGGGACTTTAAAAATATACCAAGCAATAAACATTATGTTAAAGGGTTGATTACAGAGTCCTATATTGTTTCTGAGTCGGTTCGCTATTGCATGGAGTATATGCCAAACCCTCTAGAGGGAAATCATCGACGGACTCATGAAGCATTCTTAGAGGAAGATGGGGAGTTCTCTAATGAAGGGCCTTTGCTTGATGATAAGATTATGATGTTGGAACCAACACAGTTTCAATAAATACGTCGGTGGGTACTATTTCGTCTTAATGTCGATGGACTCTATGAATATTACAGGTTTGAGTTTCGTCACATGTTTATATTACACGCGTATTAATATTGTTATATTGAAACTTGAAACTAACATGAACAATTTATAGTGAGTATAAAGCATTATTGAAGTCCAATTCTCATGGTAAAGGAAAGGGGATCAAAATGACAAAAGTACAGAAGCAAACTTCTTTCATACCATGGCTATATGAAAAGGTTTGTAATATATAATAAGAGTGCTTAGACATGTCATTTTTTAGTGAGCATAATGTTGGAATTTAGTGTTATAATTATGTTTTGGTCTTTTTCGCAGTTGGCCAATTCAAGAGAGACGGAATCGAAGGCACTGTTGTGGTGATTAGTTCAAGGGCCAAATCACAGGGTTAAGACATATAAGAAGTATCGCGTCAACGATTTTGTATTTTCAACTAAGTACCATGACGATAGTGTTGTAACATAAGACATCGGTGTTTGCCTGAAGGCGTGGACAAAATTCAGGGCAAGAAAAAGCGATAAAAATCTAAAGGATGCTTGGACAATGTGGTATGGGGTTATTAGACAGATAATTGAGCTTGATTATACAATAATTAAGGAGGTAGTGTTTTATTGTGATTGGGTTAGAGTGGAAGATAAGACTAATGGTTATCGACACTATCCGGACTCTAATTTGGTGATGGTGAATTTTAACAAGCTTAATAGTTTGAACAATGACTTGGATGAGCTTGTAATTCTCGCTTTCGAGGCCAACCAAGTATTCTATTCGAGAGACCTTAAGAATCCCAATTGGTGGGTGGTTGTACACTCACCGAAGAGGCTGACCAGTCGAGTAGACGACTTAGATATACCAACGGACTTCCAATCTACTATTGAAGACCAGCCTCATTTGGAAAAGGTCTTTAAACTTCATGGTTCTGTCTAGATATTGAATCATCAAACTCATTTGGAAATATGTGAATACCTTTGGAACGATTAATGCCTCTTTTCTTTTCTTTTTATGATTGGAATGACATTGAATTACTTCATATATTTATAGACATTGTTTTTTATAAATCATGCTATGCCCAATTGCTTTTCTCTGTTTCTCTTTCTTTGAGTTTGTTTATTTTCATATGTGGTTCGACTGGTGTGAGTATGAATGGAGAAATATTATAGTCCAAGTGTAAATGTTGTTATGGTTCGATTGGGATGAGTTTGAACGCAGAGTTTAGGGGGATGATGTTCTAAAAGATGTTATCAAAACGTTGATTCAAATACTGTCAAGATCAATTTTCCAAACCTCCCCATACACTTCTTTGCCAAAACATCATTGTACTCCATTGTTCAGTTAATAGGTAAGCACCTCAAGTTAAATGCCTCCACCATTTTAATGGCAAGACCTAGCCTAGAGCCACTGATATGAATTATGAAGAATTATGAAGTCTCCTGTGCAGAAGTTGAAGTGGTGGATAAATATAGCCTCTAACCTAGAGCCACTGATATGCCTGATTATAAGGTTCATCCAGCCCATGAAAAAGACTATCTTTCTGATTATAAGGTTCATCTAGTAATCTTTGCTTAATATTTTGATAGATAATGGAATTAATCTTTGAATAATATTTTGATAGATAATATTTTGCTTAATATTTTCATAAGCTGTCGGTTTTTGCTTTGCTTGATCCTAAGAAAATTTCCTCTAAAATATGGTTTTCTGGAATTTTTTTTAAGTTAGAACTTATATTCAATGAAGACCTAGTCCTTACTTTAAGAATTGAAGATCAATCATTTTTCTCTCCCATATTTATTTCTCTTGTGTATGCTAAGTGCACTAGATCTGAAAGGCTAGACTTTTGGGGAAATATGGACTTGATACCTTCCCAAGTGTGGAACTTTCCTCATTTAATTATAGGAGACTTCAATGTAGTGGAAAATAAAAGGGAGAAAATTGGGGGCAACCTGATTGATTTTCATTCTTCCCAATATTTTAATGATATTATTTCCTCATGTGGTGTGAATGATCTTGGTTTCAGTAGGTCTAAGTACACATGGTGTAATAATAGAGATGAGGAAGGCATAATCTTAGCTAGGCTGGATAGAGCTTTAGCTAATCACAAATGGCAGGAGGTTTTTCAAGCTACTAAGTGGATCATTTAAATAGAAACTGTTCAGACGATGGTACAGTCCTTATCTCAATTAAAACTGAATTGGATTATTTTCCTAGGCCTTTCGAATTCCAAAAAATCTGGTGTATTAATAAAGATATAAAAGATGTGTCGTTTGGCTCTTGGAATTCCCCTATGCTAACTTCTCCTATGAACCTCTTTACTATTAAGTTGGATAGGCTGAAAAATGTTCTGAAGACTTGGAACACATAATATTTTAAAGACATTTTTCAAAATGTAATAGCCTTAGAAGATGCTTTGATTGCAGATGAAATTTCCATTCCAATTTCCCATTGTGTTACTATTTTCCATCGAATTGCATTTGGATGAGATACCAGATTTTTAGGATTTCATATTTACCACATTTTGCAGATAAATGTCTAAAGTGATTGAAAGAAAGAATATAATATATCATTCTTGTTAAAAAGAAAGGCATGTACATAAAGGAAACTACACATTAATGTTCTGAATTTGAATTCCCCATGTCATTCAGTATAAATGATATCACTTGTACACATTCTGTAATATTTTCAGCAACAATTTTAAAAACTATAGGTCCAAAGTGTATCTAGTACCTTAACTTAGTTTGAAAGGATGTGTCAAATTATTAGTATACATAGTTTCCATTTGCTGAATGCTTTCCGGTTACTGTTAAATAATTATTTGCATCGATTGAAATTTCTATTTATACATTCTTCTCAATATATATGCAAGATCCTTATAATCAGGAAAATTTTCTTCTCAGTTAAAATTTCCTTCTCAATTTTTTTTTGTGTCCCAATGTTTAATAAAAAATTCCCTGGTTTCAAATAAACCCGATTTCATTTGGACATGGACAAAATTGTTCACAATACCTTACGTAGATATATGGCGCTCATTTAATGTTCTAACATTTAATGCCGTGTTCTGAATTTCAGAAAATCAATTATGTCTTCAGATGCAAATGCAACGCAACAACCATCTTCTTCTCGAACTTCGTCTCAACCATCGGGTGACAAAGATGAGAAGGATAAAATTCCAATCATAGTTGAAATTGACGACTCTATTGTGGGTGATCATTGTAAGAAGTGGAATTCTCATGTAGGGTATTTAGTGCGAAGTCTTATTCCCGCTAGCTATGATGATTGGAGAAAGGTGCCACAACACTTCAAAGATGATGTATGGCGCACATTAATGGTATTATTCAATTTCCTTTGAGAATACTATCCATACATGATATTTTTTCCTTTTTAAAATACGAAACATACGTAGATATATCATGGATTCAACAATTTATTTTTTGAATCATAGTATGTTCATACGTAAAGAAAATGTATAAACTCATTTTGTTGTTTTGTAACCTTTTGCTATTTTTTTATTTACATTTTTCTACAGGACCAATTTGAACATAATGTTTCGGCTGAAGTTGCTCGCCCTTTGCTTGAGAAACCTTGGTCCCAAAGGTTTAGGACCTTTAAGTCTAGTTTGCAAGACCATTTAAGGAAAAATGGTCGTGAAGTGCCTCAAGGCGTTGATCCTGAAATTTGGAAAAAAATTCTAGAAAATGAAGATAATCCCAAAAAGCAAAATATTAAAAATAGTGAAAATTGACAAAAACTTCAAATTCCCCATTGTGTCGGGCATTGCTCAGAAGGCATTCAAAAAGGTAGGCATTCATGTTTATAATTTTCAGTCTTAACACTTTTTAGTCTTACACTTGACATTAAACTTATAGGGAAAGGAAGAGCCTACTAAAAAATTTAGGCGTATAGATAAGTGGATTGCGGGACACAGTGATGAAAATGGGAATGTGATGGCAAGCGCTAAGGCTAAATATGTGAGTATTTTATTTTTTGTCTGTGATATTATATTTTTTTTTCTCCTTTAGTCTTTCCTCTTTTACATGTATTTATAGTTTAGCAATTTGTTGTTCATATTATGGGATGAGTTGATGGTTGCTGAGAATTGAAGAAAATGTGAAGGAAGTAGCCATGATGGGGGAGGCATTGACACAGATGTAGTTGCTGAAGTATTTGGGAAGGACAAAAGGGGAAGTGTTCGTGCATATTCAAGCCATATATCTAGGACACAACTTATTCATATTGGGATTGCGAGCGAGGAACTTGAACGGGGGCAAACAGAAAATGGAAAAGATGCATGGAATAATTATGAACTCAACTCAAGACTACACACTATCGAGGATACCCTCAAGGTAGATTTTCATGTTTTAAAATTTTATCATGCCATGTTACAACATCATTGTGTTATTCTTGCTCTTAACTTTTATTTTTTGTCCATTTATGTTACAGGTTATGTGTCATATTGTATCAAACATAAAAGAAAGTGGGGCATCGTTGAACACTCCCACGAGTGATCGATACATCTCAACTAATCGCCCTTCTCCTTTAACCCAAAACGTGGACAATGTTTTCGCATCGCTTGGTGCATCTCAAACTCATCCTCCTCCCCACGTTCCCATGAATGAACCTAAAGTCCTATTATGTAATAAGTTTGGTAAAAATTTGGCAAAAGGTCATGTTGTGACAGATCCATCACGACAAACGTGTCATTTCAAGCGTCCCCAAAATGGAGAGAATATAGTTTCTATGGAGGAAGTGTTTGACCCTGACACTCATTTGTGGGAAGCTCCTCAAGATGGTTTCTATACCTTGGCTGGCTTCGCGGGTGGGGGATATCTCATATGGCTTGATTGTTGGTTGAAGTACATTTGATTCTACTTATGGATGGATCATAACATTTATTTTTGCTTATGTTTTTGTGTTTGTGGACCTTTTCTAGTATGTTTGGGTGGTTGCTCTATAATTCTTATGGATTATGCACATTTATGCATTTATGGACAATGATATGATGGCTATTGATTATGTATAGTTCTCTCTCTCTCTCTCTCTCTCTCTCTCTCTCTCTCTCTCTCTCTCTCTATATATATATATATATATATATATATATATATATATATATCTTTTTATACAGGTAATGTATACACATCAATCCATTTCAATGTTCAATGTTCAGTTCAATAATGCGCTAATCTCAAAAGAGGTATTTTTTCATTTTCCCACTAATTTCTCTCTCATTCTTTCATTTTTGAAACATGTGAACAATTATTTTTGGATTTGTAATTTCTTTCCTGATAATCCCTAATACATTAGGGTGATTAACCCTAATTTAAAATATACTCGGGGTTCTTGATCTTCTAAGTAATGTAATTGACAATGTAATTGACAAGTAACCATTGGTAATTTTGATGTTGTAATCAAATTATGTTATCATTTTAACGGATTTGACTTTCACAAGTAGTAACTGAGTTCAATTTTTAATTTAGAATGTAAACAGGTGCGTATATCGGCAAGGATTGTGTATCGGCAAGGATTGAGTGTAAACAAGTACGTGTATCATCAAGGATTAAGTATCTCTCTTTTTATTTTTTTTACACAGGGTTCTTTTGTTGAGTAACTTGAGTATATGTATAGTAATCTTTTGTTTCTTTTCCTTTATAATGTGATTTGATTTGTAATTTACAACTGAATTATTATTATTAATATTATTCCGTTGGAATCATGTTCGCTCTAATTTATTTTGGTCGTATAACTAAATCAATTATGACTTGGCATCAATAATGTATTGTATAGTGTTAAAGTATACAATACAGAAGATTATGACTTGGCATCAATAATGTATTGGGATCAATAAATCAATTATGACTTGGCATCAATAATGTATTAGCATCAATATGTATTGTATAGTGTTGAAGTATACAAACATAACTAAATTATGACTTGGCATCAATTATGACTTAAATCAGGGGGTGCTCAAATTCCCTCTGAGTAGAACACTGAAATTTTTTTGCCTTGAAGAAATTTGATGTCTTATCCCTCTTGGTATAATATAGTGTTGAGATTGTTTTTTTAATTTTAGTATGAAGATATTTATCCAAGTTGATAGTTAAATGTTAAAAGTTTAAAAACATAAATCATTTAGTATGAAGATATTTAAGTTTTTTTTTTAATTTTGCAAGTTGATAGTAAGACGAGAATGCCCTGGAGCGAGCTATATTGCTGTAAGCTCAGCCTAGAAATATCCACCAACATATATATGCATATACATATATATGCATATCACACTGCACACTTCCTCGCAAATTGCATATATATGCATATCACACCAAACACTGCCTCGCAAATTGCATATATATGCAATGCATATTGCCTCCACACTGCACACTGCCTCGCAAATTGCATATATATGCATATCACACCGCATCGCAAATTGCATATATATGCATATGCATATATATGACTACATATATATGCAATCTATATGCGCATTGCATATATATGCATATGCATATATATATATATATATATATATATATATGTGTGTGTGTGTGTGTGTGTGTGTGATATGCATATATATGCAATTTGCAGCCTCCATAATGCATATATATGCAGACACTGCCTCCACACTGCACACTGCACACACAGTGCATATATATGCAATTTGTGGATAATCAAACATCCCTAGATGCAATTTGTGCAATTTGTGCACATATATATGGCTGCAATTTGTGCAATTTGTGCAATTTGTGCAATTTGTGCACATATATATGAAATTTGTGCACATATATGTATGCATATGCATATATATGCAATCTGCATATGCATATATATGCATATGCATATATATGCATATATATGCATATGCATATATATGCATATGCAGATTGCATATATATGCAGTCATATATATGCATAAAGATTATTTGTGTATTATGCATTGAAATATGCATAGTAAACAGAACCTGAACAGTAATAGTAATATATATGATGTAGCACACAAATAGGAAAGAGTTGGCCATAACACTTGAATGCTAAGAATGCTTAAGAGTTTCCCTATTCTGCAAAATGGGGCTATAACTGTATCAACTTGATTCTTCATTTGGGTTTGAGTCTATATGCTATATTAAATAACCTACTTATTTGGGTGGTTAATTTGTATCTTTTAAAAATCTGTTTGGTACTTCTCAAATTATTCATGCCTAAAGAGTGAAAGGTTCCCATTCAAGTGTGGATGTGAATCAGTGGTCTTTTATCTCCTTATCCTCCCCATATATTGTAGCCTTTTGCAGTTGAACGTGGAGATTGATTTGAGTTTTGAGAGATGTAATGATTGTTTTGCCACTCTCACTGTGATAAAATGCGCACTGTGATAGTTGTTGTAATGGCAATGTTCCTACATTGATCAGTTTTTAACCAAAGCATAAAGTTGAATGATCAGTTTTTAACCAATGCGAACTTTTATGCTTTGGTTACAATGATCAGAACCTATTTGGATAGGCTGCAGCGTTAATGGATTGAAGAGCGCACACTAAATTACATCATATCCGTTAAGGGAATCAAGGGGAGGCTCAATTGTTTGTCGTCGGCCCGTGTTGGAGATATGATGATGGCTACAGTTAAGAAGGGACAGCCAAATCTCATGCATGTTATGCCAACTGTCATCGTTCTATAGCGCAAGCCTCGGTGCTGAAAGTTTGGTGTCTTCCATCATTGGCCCGATAGGGAAAGAGTGCGCTGGCCTATGGCCAAATATTGCCAGTGCCGTTACTGCTATTGTCTAGGAGGAAGATTTCGGAGTCATCAGAATATTCTTCGTTTTGTTCGGTCCACGTAGGTATTTCATTTTTAGATGGTATTTGTATTGGCCATATGGGATTTTGTGTGGACTAAGAGTTCATCCTTTGTTTAAAAGACTACCTATTTTCACGTTTATATTACCCTAAATATGTAATTCATTTTGTTTTCCTCAACAGATGACTTTGATTTATGAATCATGATTTTAATAAGTCATATGCGGTATTAGAATTGGCCTACAAATAAGCCAAGCAATGTACATGACAATTTTGCAGTTTGTTTTCTTTAGTTGTGTGAAGTCTGATAGCAAGTGAGCGGAAAATATACCAAAAAAATGGGGAGCATGTATATAATTGGTAATGTGAGGCGCTATAAGCTATATATATTTACTGTGATGAGCTGCCCTATTTTTTAATGCGCGTAAGTAGATTTGGTAATGTTCTGTTCCAGTACTTTAGGAACTATTGAACACTATAGAATATAAGCAATAAATATATATAGATTCAGTAACTTATTTACATTTGCAGGTATGATCATCACAGTGGGAAAGTATGGCGTTCATTGAAGTTATGTTACCTAACATTTTAGGTAGAATTCGATGCTTTCATCGTGTATTCTTCCTTGCTGCTAAGAACTTTTAGAGTGCTACTATATTATTCACAATTTCAGGTAGAATTCTCTATTTTGTAGTCTTTTCTCAATCCATAGTTTTTGTATTTTGTATGTAATTTTCAGTTTTGTTTCCTTTTACAGTTGAACGTGGAGATTGATTTGAGTTTTGAGAGAGGTAATGATTGTTTTGCCACTCTCACTGTGATAAAATGCGCACTGTGATAGTTGTTATAATGGCAATGTTCCTACACTGATCAGTTTTTAACCAAAGCATAAAGTTGAATGATCAGTTTTTAACCAATACGAACTTTTATGCTTTGGTTACAATGATCAGAACCTATTTGGATAGGCTGCAGCGTTAATGGATTGAAGAGCGCACACTAAATTGGGAAAAATTTGAAGGCTAATCTGATAGGCTGCAGTGTTAATGGACTAAGCAGAGGCAAGTTAGCACTGTGATTGTAGATCAGTACTTAGCTAAGAATCTCAATATAAAAAAAATCCCAAGTTTCATTACTTCTTACAATATAAAAAAAGAGCAAACATGGACCTTCTTCCATGACTAATTAATTAATATGAAATTAGCTATTTTGCCAATCTCCAAGTTTAATGATATATATATTTATTGATGTTTTTGTCATTGTTATTGGACTATATATGATATATACTCTAACCATATAGTTGTTGATATATTGTTTTTGCAAATTTAGGAATATATGTCTACCAAAAGTACTGGATTATGATGCACACAGGTTGCATCTTCATTAAGTACATCAATGGCTCTCAGTTCTGGATTGTGATACCATGTCAATGGAAAATGCGGAGCCAAACACCAATGGATCTCAGTTCTTCACCACAACAGTGGCCACACCACGGCTGGACACAAAGCACACAATATTTGGTAGAGTAAACAAGGGAATGGATGTGATACAAAGTATACAGAAAGTGAAAACAGACAACGGAGACAAACCATACCAAGGTGTCAAAATATTAGATATGTACTTTTTTAACTATATATTCATACATATATATGCAATCTGCATATATATACAGCTGCATATATATGCAGTGCATATATATGCATATGCGTATGTGAAAAAGCCCCCCCCCCCACCCCCACACACACCTGTTCTCCCTTCACTTCCCCTGCAAAATTGCATATATGCATACACGAACACACGCACCCCATGCCCCGTCCCCGTCCCCCCTTCCCCACTCAGACACACACAAACACGATCTCCTGCCCGTCCCCTCCCCCCTTCCCTACACACACGCGCACACACGCACGCACACACGCACGCACACACGCTGCAATATGCATATATGCATACACGTACACACGCGCCCCCTGCCCCATCCCCTCCCCCTTCCCCACTCACACACGCACACACATAAACACACACACAAACACGCACACATGCCCCCTGCCCCGTCCCCTCCCCCCCCTTCCCCACTCACACACAAACACACACACAAACACACACGCACGCACACACGCTGGAATATGCATATGCATATATGCAAATTTCATGTATGCATACACGCACACGCACACACGCACCCCCTGCCCCGTCCCCTCCTCCCTTCCCGACTCACACGCACACACGCGCACACAAACACGCACACACGCGTCCCCTCCCCCCTTCCCCACTCACACACGCACACACGCGCACACAAACACACACAGAAACACAAACACAAACACATGTACACACACTGCAACATGCATATATGCACTGCATATATGCAGATTGCATATATGTAGATTTCATATATGCTTACACGCACACACGCGCCCCCTGCCCTGTCCCCTCCCCCCTTCCCCACTCACACACATCCCCTCCCCCTTTCCCATGTGAGGATGAGATTTATAGACTCCATGCTACATATGATCATTGTGTACTAGCTATGGTAGTTAGGTTAACGTATAATGTTTTTGGGAACTCGAAAGTTGAATTGCTAACGGACAATGTTTTTGGGAACAAACTATTTTTTTTTCTTTTCATTTCAGGTTTTAATCCAAGACCCATCCCGCTGCCTAAATTTGTCGAATTTTGGATTTTTTTTTAATTTGTTGGATTTGTTGTTACCCCTTATATATGGTGGATAATCCAATAAACAAATGAGACTATGATCATTTTTTTTTTAAATTGACACTTTATTTTTTTGAGACACAGTTAATTTGATTGATGAATATTGCATATTTCATTTTATATGTGAATTTGTTTGAAGAATTTAGACAATTTAGATCTTAGACTATTTGTTATTTGTTAAGTAGGGTGAATAGTTCCATAAACCAAGGAGATTATGCCAATTTTTTTTAAAAAATTGTCACTTTGTTTTTTGAGACAATGTGAATTCGATGGATGAATATTGTATATTTCGTATTATATGTGAATTTATTTGATGAATCTAGACTATTTGAATGTTATTGGACTATTTGACATTGTTTTAAAATTACACTTCAAAATTTTTGCGTTTCGCTATTATATACTTTGAAAAATTGTCGCCGTTTCGCGATTACGTACTTTGAAAAATTTCGTCGTGCCTTCAGGCACGGGCATACGCTAGTATATATATATATATATATATATATATATATAATGGATATATGACTTTTTCTAACAGAGTACAATTGTTAGAAAGTCCCACTTCTAACGGTTTAAATCCGTTAGTAAATAAAAGGAAAAGCATAAATGTGAAAATAAGTCCTCACATAAGTAACGATTTTTATTATTTGTAACAGTTATTTTTCGTTAGAAATAACAAATTTCTAACGGTTGTAATCCGTTAGAATCAATAAATTTTCTAACGGTTTGTGTCCGTTAGAAATGATATTCCCAACACATTATTCCTAACGGATATATCCGTTAGAAAATTGATTACTAACACTCATTGTGTGTTAGTAAATGGTCATTGTGGTGTAGTGCGCCCTAAAAAAAGTCGGCTCGACCATACTTGACAGATCAATTAACTCCGTCAGTAAACTCTGTAATCTCACACTGTTGGTTAACTCCGTTATAGCAGGCATGTACTACGTGATTGGATGACGTCAGCAACGTTCAATACATGTGCACATGGGAAAGAGATACAAATATTATCCGCTATATACCAATAACTAACTTGTGATTATTCTCTCACCATGTATGTAAAGCGTGTACCTCCTAGCCTATAAAAGTAAGCAATGTGACACTCTTTTTCTCTCTCTCCTCTATTAGTTTATAAATAATACACACCATTTATGTGTGGGGGCATATGAGATTTTAATTATTGTTATGTTTCCCAATTCTATAGGGAACTTGAAAGCTTTATTAGTGTACTTAACAATTACTTTTTCCTAGTACATTAATACAACCAACACTGTACATGTGGACATAGACATCATTTTGGGTCGAACCACATAAATCCGATTCTTATTTTCCTTCTCTCATCTCTATACTGTTTTCCTCTAGTGTTTGTGTTTCAATAGTTTAGGTTTCTTATATGTTATTTGCTGATAATTAGTATTTTCTATTTAAGACATTCATTATACTAATTTTAGATGACAACAATAATTGTACATTATGTTTAAGTTATAATCGATGTGGTGGTAAAGAGTATGTATGGGGGTGTCCTTAGCAAAAAGTAAACTTTTTATTTGAATTACTATTGAAGTGCTTATTGATTAGACTCTGACAGGGTCACTACTCAAATTTGTAATCTTACGTAAAAATCATAAACAAGTTATGTTATATGTATTAATATTATGGAATTATCATACTTTGACCTTTTAACTTTTGCATATATTTTCACTTCACCCCCATACCTTCATTTTCTAAACTTAAACCCCCTCATCTTAAAAAAAACATCATTTTTCCCCTTAACCGTAAATGTATTAAGTTTCTATATAAAAAATTGGTCATTTGCACAAGTGGTTGGGAAGAGTCATGATAAAGTTTTCGTCCAAAAATTTAGCATCGTTTGTGTTTGGGGTAAAATGACGCATTTTTATAAGTTGAGGGAGTTAAGTCTTGAACATAAAAGTACGGGTTGTGAAGTGAAAATGGGAGAAAATTCGGAGGGTTCAAAGTGTAATTAACCCAATTAAAAGAATATATCATAGATATGTAATTTATGATAAAAAGGTCGGAGAGTTATGTACAGTCAAGCGCCTTGAAATTGGCAAGATAATTAAATTACTAATATATCGTTTAGTGTAAATGAATTGGTATATCACTTGAGCGTCTCATGTTGTGATCATTGAAGGGGTGGCATTTCGAGAGTGAAGGGTTGTGTTAAGGTTGTACTATTTTGGGTCCATGATAATTAGTAGTAAATTCTAACGTACATTTTTAACTAATCCTGTTAACTTACCCGATATTAACTTAACTTGTTTATTAATTACATCATGGGTCATTTGATGCGAATAACTTGTAAACCAGAAAACATAGGATACTCCATGGGCGGAACCAACCACGGGCAAACAAATCGAGGGTTAAGGGAAAAAGTAAGTCCAGTACTGAGGTTGTGTTTGATTGGCAATATTTTTAGGGTTATTTGGACCCCCCCCACACCAACAAAAAAATGAGTTTGATCTTCGTAATTTTTATTTTTTGGCGTTGACGCCCAAAATGACTTATAGTAACTCAAAAAAAATCACAAAAAGGCTTACCAAGTTATTCTCGTGACACTTTTTTCGTCGCTAAAAGTCATTTTGCACGTCAACTCCCAAAAAGTGTAAATGTTAGGGGACAAAGTCAATATCAAAGAACTAATGGGGGTGAAACTCCAAATAACCCTAGTTTATATCAAATTGTGAAAGATTCCATATATTTAATTATTTACTGCATTCGATTATTTTAAACTTTTCTTGGACATTTTTATAAAGTTACCTAATATATAATTTGATATTTTCAATTTTCATGAAAAAAATTTATCTGTTGGGGAGGTAAATGAAAAATTGACTTTAACCTATTTAGTCTCTTAAATAAATATTAATACATGATTAGTCTGAACCTCTAATTTTGTTCCAAAAAGTCTACCACATAAAAACACTCAAAACAAGGACATACACAAACTTATTTACCCACCCACCTCCCTCCACCCCTCCCCTCCATCCAAAGTCGAATACGGGCCTGGGCTGAGTAGGGCTACAGCCCAACCCAAAAAAGAAAATCTTCTAGCAATTGTAAGTTCCAACTATCTTTAAAAATAAGCCCAACCCAAATTTATAGGTAGCCCAACCCATATATTTGTTATCTGTACACAACCACATGGATGAAACCAAAAACATGTGCAGTGAAATGACCAAACCAAAACAAAGTTATTTCAAATTCCAAGTCAAAGGTTTTTTATTCCCTCTCTCAACAACCAACCAACTACTTTCCAAAAAACACATCTGAGCTCAAGCCGCAGCCACTTCCACACATCTCCGGCTTTCTTCTCAGGTAAGAACATATTTCCTTTTTTTTAATGATTAAATTAATTAAATTTTCTTGTTTTAATTATTTGTTATTCAGTAAAGATTAAATAAGTGGTTTTATGTCTTAAATATCAGGTTTATGCTTTTAACTAATAGATATTAGAATTTGGGGGACTTTTTTCTGTCAATATTAAATAAGTGAACCTTTTTTTCCCTGAAATATTAGAAGTTTAGGGTAGGGTTTGAACTTTTTAGATTGTTTTACATTTGTTATTCATATTTTATTTGTTGTATTTTATTATTCATTTCCTCACTCTTCCTGTTTTCACGGCGACTACTGAAAGAGCTTTTTCCGGTATGAAACATGTTAAAACATCAGTTTGAAACTCAATGGGGGATGAATATCTTGCCGATTGCTTGTCGCTCTTCCTTGAACGGGACCTCACTTTGAGTATTGATTTAGACTCTGTGATCGATGAATTTGAATCGCTAAAGACTCGTCGTGCAAAATTTCGATAGATTTTTTTATAATCAATGAATGTGAATATTTAAAGACTAGGGGGAATAATTTTTATTAAACTTCTTTATTTGATTATGAATGAATTCTATTATTGAACTAAGTTTTGTCATATTTTTTATTTAATTTTATTTTTTATGGACTTTGACTTGTTGTTAGTGCACCCCGACGAGCAATCCTGGCTCCGCCCTTGCCTCCACCCCTTCCCCCCACCCGCTCCCGGAGCTCCGACAACCTTCACTGGAGCTCCAACGACCACCACTGGAGATCCGGCGATACTGCTGGAGCTCCAATGGGAGTCTCCGCGACAAGGGATTCCGAAGCTCCAACAGTGGAGAGGTGGGGTGGGATGGGGGCGGACCTTTAAAAATAAAAGAATATTGTATAAATTGGTGCTTGAGGAACTAAACAGATTAAACTAAAAATAAGTGTTTTTTTACAAAATATGTATATATGTTGGGTACTATACAACAATTGGCCTAAAAAAATACCATGAAAATTTTCCCCTCTAATTTTGCTATCCACTCCAATCAAATACTGTACTTAATATACAGCCCACCCAGAGATGGCCCAATAAAAGGTTTTTACTATCAGATAAGCACAACCCAAATTGGTAAACAAGTTAGCCTTATATTTAAATTGTATATCATCTACAGTTACAGAGATGTAATTTGTTCAAATGATGATAACAAAAATAATAAATTGTAAGCATTATATTATTCTACGTACATGAAGAACCCTTGGTATATGGGAATAATTTTAAATTTTGTTTCCTTACAAAAAAAATAGTTCAACCAAATTATGCAACTGTGATTTATTTTCACTCTTTGCAAGATATCATTTAAAGAAATTTAGAATTAAGTACACATGGGTCTAAAGGTTTAAAATATGTAAGCTATTGAATGAGCTTTTTTTTTACACTTTTTATTAATTACTTAAGCTTGTTTTTTCACGCTAATAGTGAGATTTTAACCTTCTCTATTGTGCTTTTCATTTATCATCAGTTATTTTTTTTCTCCGATGTATAAAATATATTCGCAATAAACAAAAGAAAAAAGATTTTTAAAAAATTGTTTGTCACATCTTTAATTCTCGTTTGGAATATATTATTTTCAACGGAACATATAATATTTCAGTTAACTTTTTTCCAGAGGTTGCCTAAAGAACAACCTCTAAATGCACATTTTAGACCTTTTCATGGATTTTTTTTATAATGAGGAGGTAAGAAAAAAATCTATTTTGTATATTGACTATTTAGCCTGGACCAATTATACCGCCGACCCAATGATGGCCCAATAAAGACTTTACTTTAGAGATGCATTAACAACCAAAATTTGTAAGTAGGCTAGCCCATAAAGTAACTGCCTAGCTAACATTATATAATATCTACTCTACTCTACCTTTAGTTTTGCATTATAAATAATGGGTTAAGAAAAAATACCAAGACTCTTAAATTAACATAGTATTATATATATATATATATATATATATAAGTTGGATAAATTAATAATATTAATAATAATAATTAGTATATTTAAAATATAATATATAAAAAGTGTGAATAGACCCACCAAATGATTTAAATCATATTCCAATTACATGTAAAATGATATAATTCTCTCAAATGACCAAAAATAAAAATAGAAATTAGAAAATAATATTATTCCAATTACATGAAGAACTCTTGGTATATTAGTACTGGAAAAAGTTTATCATATATATGTTTCCCTATGAAAAAAAAGTTTAACAGATTATATAAAAGCCCTGAATGATTATACAAAATAAATTATAATTATATGTTGTAACTAAAGTAATATTGTTTTATTGCACACTCATTCAAGGTGCCTCTATTGTATTATCTATATAATATGATATATAGTATTGGGCATATAACTTTTCTCGCATTCTATTTTATGATGTATGAGTTTGGTTTATCATCTCATTTCCTTGTTTAAATATAAATTTCTTTTCTCTTTATTTATTTGAAATGGAATACTTTTTATTAAAAAAATTCAATGTTGTGTAACACTCCGTTTATTTTAATAACGAGTGATCAGTCCTCTACTAAATTAAAAGAAGAATCTCATCTGCTTCATTCTTAGCGTAACTCTCAAAAATATTTTTTAATTACTAATAACCTATTATGTCTGGTGCTAAATTTTTAAAACTTACTAACTTAATTACATAAAATTCTCATTCACATAACCAACGATATTTGAAACTTACATTTACTGGTATAATAAATTAACTAATGACTGTCGGTAAAATTCACAATACAATAATCCAACTAACTGAAAGGAAAGCATCTAAATGAGATAAATACCGACCGAGATAAATTTAGATCTCATTTGGAATATATAATTATAAACGAAACATATAATATTTCGGTTAATTTTTCTTTTCCGAGCTTGCCTAAAGAACAACCTCTAAATGCATATTTTAGACACTTTTCATGGATTTTTTTTTTTTAGTGACAAGGTAAGAAAAAACTCCATCTATTTAGCATTGACCAATTATACAGCCGACCCAACAATGGCCGAATAAGGACTTGACTTTAGAGTTGGATAACAACCAAAAAAATTAACAAGGTTAGCCCAGAGAGTAACTTGCTAACATTATATTTTATCTACTCTACCGTTAGTTTTTCATTGTAAATAATTGTAACACCTCGTATATTTTAGCATTATATATTTAATTAATTCTGTTAATTTAAATTACTAGTGTGCCGTAATTTAAGTGAGTTAATTATTATGAGTTTATTAAAATATTAATTGCGAGAGTTAATGGTTAATATTTATGGAAAATAATTACTGAGTGAATAGTGATAATTAATTTACGTCGTAGTGAGTGATAGTGGCGTGACATTATTTTATCTCAACTAGGAGTCGGGTATAGACTACATTGAGGGCGAGATGAATATTTTTAGTAACGCGACTCAAATGACGATTTTGAGTGCATGGTTGATTCTGAATGGATCGAGATAATCAGAATACGTACTCAGGGGTAGTAATTGGATCTCGGGGCATTTTTAGGCATAACCGGGCGCACACGGGGGGTGTTCGGGACTTTTGGACTTGGCCCATAGGCTTAATTTCAGGATTTACAATATTAAAACTAAATTAGAGAGTTTGTGGCTGACACAACTTGTCACACGCCTATCCCCATTAGGATATAATTAACTAAATAGTTCACAAACCACATTTATTATTTATTTATTTATTTATTTTGTAATACACATTACAACAACTTCAAGGTTAAAATGTGGAATACTAAAAATCCACTCGTTTTAAGGAGGCATAATTGAAACAAAACTCCCTTAAAATTTAACTTAATTACAACTAGTACAATGTATAAAACAATACTGACGAGACCCTGCTACTATTCACCCAACATTCTAGACCTGGTAGTGGCAGCTTCAAATCCTGAAAATGTAAACATATAAAACCAGGAGTTTAAAAAATCAGTGAATGTACTACATCTCTATATAGTAAAATTACTATATTAACATCTCAATGTATCAGTATATCCATCTCTATACCAAATTAGGATATATACATATTCGGAGTTAATAAACCTCACATCTCCTGCCCATAGGCGATAATCATATCTAACTCAACATCTCCTGAATTGCATAGAAACTCAACATATCTTGACTTTTATAAAGCCATAACATCTCAACATCTCTTATATTTTAATAAGCCATAACATCTCAACATCTGTTGATTTTTAATAAGCCATAACATCTCAACATATAATACATACACATCATATCCATAATCAACTCAGTAAGTACACTAAGGCTTTTTCTTTTTCTTTGTCTGGAATTTGTTCAATCGATTCTTCTTACCCTCCTATCATTTTTACAATATTAGTATCATCATAAGAATATTAACAATACAAGGAATAACTTAAGTGTAACTTGATTCATAAACATCATATGATTCCATTCAAATCATTTATCATAAATAAAGTTCTATCTAAATTCATGTTAAAATGTTTAACATATCCAAATAATAGTCTAGACATACTTTTTTTCTTTTTGGTAATCTAATCCTTATCATATTAGTTTTTTAATACAAAAGACGACATATCATTTCAAGTTTTCTAGAGCAAGATATGCCCATTTCTTCATAACATAGTAAATCTTCCGTATAAGCTCTTCTAGTATACAATCAACTTCAAAGAATTTTCATACTTTTTTTACATCATAACTTTCTATGATTTTACATCCATTTTCCACAAACATACTGAATAATATCAAAATTAAAGTTTCATAATTATTTGAGTTCATTTGCTATTCCAAATGGCACACCAAACTCAGGTTATGTTAACACAAGCCGTAAGGACACCATCTATGTATCAACTTCAAAAACATCACCAAGGTCTAACAATAAGGAGCTAAATTCTTATTTTTGGATATACTTTGAATATATGAGTCTATTTTAATCTCCAACTAAAATTACTCAATTCGAGTAAGTATACAAAAATATATATAAGTTTGAATATACAAGGTTTCCAATCGAAGCAATATAAAGGGTTTACACCTTCAACTTTCTTTAAACTTGTATCTACCCATACGTATACATCAAGGCATGAAAAATTAGTGAACAATTGATGATTTCTATCATTTCAATTAGTAACACAAAAAAAGACGACAAGATTCATGGATATAATTACCTTAGGGACTTTTATGTAATTTTCTATTGATTTTTCTCAATTTTTCTCCACATTTTCTTCTTTCCAGACTTCACGATCCTCTTTCCTCAAGCTCCAACTCTCTCACGACTGAATTTGATGAATGAGAAGGTTATTTCAAGGTTTTAAAGTCGTAAAAACAAGCCTTCCCTTCCAACCAATAAAAATATAACATGTGTGCTAATAAGACGAAATACTACTTAACGGATGGACAAATTTACCCTTATTTCGTAATTTCGGTATAAATTCTTGCTCGAAGATCCATTTAACATACCACTAGTTGTGTTACAAACCTAATTCATATATCTACAACTATCCAGTTTTTATCTCAAGTTAATTATTATATTATAAGAGTCAAAACGAGCCTCCAACATGAGCATTCTTACCGAAAACTTCAAAATTTTAAGTTTGTAACCAATTCGATATTTCATGATTTTTAAAGGTAGGATTATATTAAATATAATAACCTAACATCATATATATTAATAAAAAAATATCCATATCACATAAGTTAAGCATGATTCAAATATAATTAAACAGAATTATGGCCAGGTTGTCACAACTATCCTCCTGCTAGAAAATTTTATCCCCGAAATTAACATACTTTGGTTGTTCGAGTCAAACAATACGGATAACGCATTTTCATGCTATCTTCTCTCTCCCATGTAGCTTCTTCCATGGAATACCTTCTCTACACAACTTTCACAAATGGGATTACTTTGGATCTCAATATTTGTTCCTTCCTATCCACGATAGAAAGTGGTTCTTCCACATAGCTAAAGTCTTGCTTCAACTCAATAGGTTGTTCCTCCAATATATGTGAAGGATCTGCTACATAATTTCTCAACATAGAAACATGGAAAACATCATGTAATCGGGCTAACTCTGGTGGTAATGCTAACTTATAGGCAACTGTCCCGACTTTCTCAAGAATTTTATAAGGCCAAATGTAGCGTGGACTCTATTTCCATTTCTTTCTCATAACTCCTTTACATGGCGATATCTAAAGAAACACATAGTCTCCTTTCTGGAATTCCAAATCTTTCCACCGTTTATCCGCATAGTTTTTCTGTCTGCTTTGAGATGTTCTCATTTTATCTTGAATGATCTTCACTTTTTCAGTGGTGACTTCAATCAACTCTGGACCTTCTATATTCCTTTCACCAACTTCACCCCAAGATATCAGTGTATGACACCGTCTACCATATAACGCTTCATATGGCGCTATACCAATAGTAGATTGAAAACTATTGTTATATGTAAATTCTATCAAAGGCAAATACTCATCCTAATTACCTTTGAACTAAAGCACATAAGTTATAAGCATATCCTCCAAAATTTGTATGGTTTTTTCAAACTTCCCATCCATTTGAGGATAAAAAGCTGTACTAAACTTTAAGTTAGTACCCATAGCAAACTATAAACTATCCCAAAATCTGGATGTAAAAGTAGGGTCCCTATCTGAAACAATAGAAATAGGGGCTCCATGCAATCGAATAATCTCATTAATATAAAATCTCGCATGCCTATTAACTGTATATGTAGTTTTGACTGCTAGAAAATGAGTTGATTTCATTAATCTATTAATTACCACCCAAATAGAATCATGTCCATTCTGAGAGCGAGGAAGTCCTGTCACAAAATCCATGGTAATATGCTCCCATATCCACTCTAGAATAGGCAATAACTATAGCAACCCTGTCGATTTTTAATGTTCCACCTTAACCCCTTGGCATGACAAACACTTGGCAATGAACTTTGCACTCTCACGTTTCATATTATTACACTAGTAAAATTCTTTCAAATCTCTATAAATTTTAGTGCTCCCTGGGTGCATAGAGTAAATAAAACTATGTGCCTCATTAAGAATATCTCTTTTTAATTCTATATCATTAGGAACACAAATTTTGTTTTTATAGGGAAGAATCCCACCATTAACAATAAAATCAGCTGGCTCACCTCCTTGAGCTTCCAGTTGTTTTTTCTCTAAAATTATATCTTGGTCTTGCAATGCTCATATGCGTTCTGCCAATATAAGTCTCACTGTAATGTATGAAATTGATGCCCCCATTTTAGTTAAGTTTAACTCTACTCCTATCAATTTTAATTCCATAATATTTCCAACTCTTTCACATTGAATACAAGATAACCTCCCCGATGACTTTCGATTTAGAGAATCTGCAACAATATTGGCCTTCCTGAGATGATGGTGAATGGTACAATCATAGTCTTTAATTAACTCCATTCAACGTCTTTGTCTCAAATTCAGGTATCTCTGTATAGATAAATAATTCAAACTTTGATGGTTAGTGAAAATTTCACAGGCCTCTCCATATAAATGATGTCTCCATAATTTCAAAGCAAAAATAATAGCCGTAAGTTCTAAATCGTGTGTAGGATAATTTTGTTCATGCATCTTTAACTGTCTAGATGCATAAGAAACTACCTTTCCATGTTTCATAAAAACACAACACAGATCTTGATGTGAAGCGTCAGCATAAATCATAAAACCTTCTCCACTGGATGGAACAATGAGAACTGTAGTTGATACTAGCCTATCTTTTAACTCTTCAAAATTGTGCTGACATTTGTCACTCCACACAAATTTCACCTCCTTTCGGGTTAATTTAGTCAACGGTAAGGCTTTAGATGAAAACCCCTTTATGAATCTTCTATAATATCCAACTAATCCTAGGAAACTTCTTATCTCCGTTACATTTCTTGGTCTTTCCCATCGCACAATTGCCTCTACCTTCTCAGGGTCAACATAAATTCCATCTCCCGAAATAACATGCCCCAGAAATACTACCTGATTTAACCAAAACTCACATTTGCTAAACTTAGCAAACAATTGACTATCTCGCAAAACTTGTAATACAACTCTTAGATGCTTCTCATGTTCCTCTCGACTAGGTGAGTGCATCAAAACATCATCGATAAAGACAATGATAAATGAATCTATGAAAGGATAGAATACTCAATTCATTAAACCTATAAACACCGCAGGAGCATTTATTAACCCAAATGGCATTACCAAAAATTCATAATGACCATAGCGGGAAAGAAAAGTTGTCTTAGAAATGTCACAATCTCTCACCCTTAATTGATGGTAACCCGATCTCAAATTAATTTTTGAAAACACTTTAGCAGCATGTAATTGGTTAAATAAATCATCAATACGAGGCAGTGGATATTTATTTCAAATGGTTACTATTGATACCAAAATCTACCACCCTACGTGGACCATTCACAAACCAGCATGTGTCATCTAATGTGGCGCTAGTCCAAGTCAGTCCGACCAACAATGAAGCCCAACCAACAAGGAAGCCCGATCAACTGCCTTTATTAATAACAAAGCGACAGTAGTCTTACAACCTGCATTGCCAACGAAGCGACAATCTTCATATATTTAATTCTCATTATGTATTAATGTAAATGCCTAATAAATAAAGGCATTCTATCCATTCACACGAAAAAGATCAGGATCCCTCTTGGACTATAAATACTTTATATCACCCTCATTGCAAGGGACCAAAAAATAAATCAAGGCAGTCAATACAGAACAGTGGACGTAAGTTATTTATTTAAGCCGAGCCATTCTAAAAATCTCTTGTGTCTTGTTTGTTTTACTTAATTTATCCGTCATCAAATAATTAAGTCTAGTCTATTTTTTTGCATCAACAGATTGGTGCTGTCCGTGGGAACATATTCCTAAGGGTTGTCACTCATTCACCATCCATGGCTGAGATTCCTGAATCAAGTACCAGAAATGAGAGAATTCCACAAAATCCCTCTCCCCCTCCAACTAACCATGATTAAACAGGAATTTTGACTAGTTTAGCCAAAGGTCAAGAGGCTATGCAAGATACCATGTAACAGTTGGCCCAAACTCTATAAATTGGAGTTCCTGCATAATTTCATATGCCACCTCTGCCATCCAGGAGTGTCGGGCATAGACATACCAGAACTTTAAAGGATCCTTCATCCCTTCCTGGAGCAACTTCCTCCATCAGGATTACTAATTCCTCTAATGGACAATCTCTCATCCCAGAAAGATTGAGGGCCTTAGAAAGGCTAAGTAGGGCCTCTCATTTTGATCTTCTGGGACCCAAGGGAAATGCCCTAAGGGTTGCATCGAGGGATACTCGACGACCATGTGATTTAAGGGAAGGTTCAGCCCAATCCAGATTAATCACGTAACGAAATCATAGATCTAATCATAGGGAAGGTTCACAAGAAGAAAGTTCAGCACGATCTGTTGGTCGATATGGAAAAATTGCTACCCATAGATCTGGGGCTGACAGTGAAGCTTGGAAAGGTTATATTCAATGTTTGGGCGATAGGTTGGGAGAAATGGCCAAGGCCAAGAATCCTCTCCAAAGAAGTTTTATTAAGGGATCCCCCTTTATGCAAACCATCGTAGATTTCATTACCCTAACTAAGTTTAAAGCTCCAGTGGTCACTCCCAAATATGATGGGAAGACTCCAGTTATTCATATAGAACAGGACCAAGCAGTTGTTGATATCCACGCTGATCCTGATGAGATTAAATGTAGGGCATTCTCGAGAATAATCACTGGATTTGCTCAAATCTGGTACAACAGCCTTCCTCGAGGACAAATTTCTTTCTTTTAATAACTCGCCGAGCTATTCATTTGTAATTTTTTCTTTGGAGCAAATCCAGTGAAACGAGTAGCTTATTTTCTCAGTGTAAGATGGAAGGAATGAGAAAGTACGAGGGATTATATCACTCATTTCAATAACGAGAAATTAGAAGTCATTGATTACGAAGAGAAGACTGCAATTACTGCCCTAATGAGTGGTTTGCTCCCTAATAAATTATATTACACTTTGGCAAAAGATCTACCAAAGACGATGCCAGAATTGATGGCCAAAGCAGTGAAGATCATGAACGCCGAGGAAGCCATGGTTGCTAAAAATAATTCGGATGAAAAAGCGAAAGAAAAAATTAAAGGGAAGTCAGATAAGAAGGAGAACAAGAATCACAACGAGATCAGGGGTTCGAAGGGAAAGGAATTTCTAGATTGGCTCAGAAAATTCACTAACTACACTCCCTTAATGGTAGACATAAATTATGTGTTGGAAGAAATCAAGCACAATAATGATTTAATTTGGCCGGAAAAGTTGAGGTCACCTACTGATAAAAAGGATAAGTTAAAGTATTGTGAGTTTCATAAAGATCACGATCATACTAACAACCGTTGTATTGCCCTTCCGAATGAGATAGAAGTGTTAATCGTAAGAGGAAAGTTGGACATATTTGTTGATTGGCAAAATGGTCGGAGAAATGGAGGAAAATGTCGACAGAGATCTAAATCCCAAATTAAGCCTAGTGAAGAGAAGAAGAGGAACCACGACGATGATCCAGAAGATGCTCTTGATGTTCCTAAGAATCCTAGATAACCGAAACATGATGTATTCACATTCAGTTTTAGATCTTTTGATTATCACATAATTACATGTGGAGATGCCAGAGGAGGAGATCATATAGCTGAAATGAAATCTTACCTCAATGAGGCTCAAACTTGTTCCTATATCTAGCGGATGAACCTTGCCAAGGAAGATCAACCTAGAAAAGTTAACAAGGATAAGCTCATAATTGTCTTTTCCAAAAATGATTTATCTGGAGTGTTGTATCCTCATGATGATCTTTTAGTGACCAGAGACAGGATGAAAGAAGTAATGTTAACAAGAATATTAGTGGATAACGACAGTTTTGTAGACATCATGTTCTATCCCTGTTTTGATAGTTTAGGTTTAAAGCTCAATCAACTGGAACCTTGTCATAGGCCACTCCTTGGATTATCAGGCGAGAAAGTGTTTCCTTTAGGTACTATCAAGCTAGACGTATTGATCGGTACATGGCCGATGAGTAGGAAAGAGAAGGTGAGATTCTTTATAATGGATAAAAATGTTCATTCTGCTTATAATATGATTATGGGAAGAGTTAGTCTAAAGAAATTCGAAGTTGTACCCTCTACCATTCATCAATGCTTGAAATTCCTGACTAACCTTATGGTTAGATTAGTGAAAGGAGATCAGAAAGTAGCTCGGAAGTGCTACTACTCCTCTGCCGAGGAAAAAGATATGCTAAAGACAAAGAGAAAAATAACCACTTATCAAGTGGATACATCTGAGTCGAACAACGAGTCTGAGGTTGAAACCTTAGATCCACGAGACGAATCTAAGCTAGTAAAAGGCCAAGTGATGGAGGTAGCATAAAGCATTTTTCTGGATGATGATAGCCAGAATGAACAACTCAAATAGGAGCATCATTGGAAATATTTCTTAAACAGGAGTTGATAACTTTCTTGAGGAAAAGAAAATAGGTTCTCTTGGAGTCATGAAGATATGTCGAGAATAGATCCCAATTTTTTGTGTCATGAGCTTAATGTTAATAGGAAGGTCAAACCTGTGGAGAAGCGGAGAAGAGTTTTCAGATTGAAGAAGAACTAGGATATACAGGAAGAAGTAGGGAAGATTCAAAAAGCTTCCTTTATTGAAGATATGAAGTACCCGAATTGGTTGGTCAATGTAGTTATGGTCAAGAAGAAGAACAACAAGTGGATGATGTGTGTAGATTTTACTGACTTGAACAAATCATGCCCGAAGGATCACTTTTCTTTTCCACGAATTGATCAATTAGTAGATGCTACTTTAGGGCATGAGCTGCTGAGTTTCATAGATGCATATTTTGGTTATAACCAGATCAAAATGAAACCAGAAGATAGAGAAAGTACTTCCTTTATTACTCCCCAAGGAACTTATTGCTATAATTTTATGCCATTTGGTCTGGAAAATGCAGGTGCTACTTATCAAAGACTAGTGAACAAAGTATTTGAGGAGCAGATAGGTAAAAATATGGAATTATATGTTGATGATATGCTCACAAAGAGCAGAAAAGCTGCTGATCATATTATCGACCTCATCCAAACGTTTGATCAATTAAAAAAGAACCAAATGAAGTTAAACCTCACCAAATGCGTCTTCAGAGTGCAGGAGGGAATGTTCGTCGGGTATATAGTGAATCAAAGAGGTATTGAAGCCAATCCAGATAAGATTAAAGCTTTGATCGAAATGCAATCTTCGACCTGTAAAAAGGATGTTCAAAGGAAAACTGGACGCGTAGCAGCACTCAACAGGTTTGTGTCTCGAGCAACTGACAAATGTTTACCATTCTTCAAGGTACTCAGAAAAACCTTTGAATGGAACGATGAATGTGAAAAAGCCTTCCTGGAGTAAAAAAAGTACATGGCAACACTCCCACTACTTTCTCGATAATGTTGGGATGGAGAAAAGTTGTATTTGTATCTGGCGGTATCTGAGTCAGTAGTTAGCATTGTCTTGATCAGTGAGGAAAATGGAGTTCAAAAGCCAGTTTATTACACTAGCGAAGCTTTTCGAGGAGCAGAAGTGAGATATACCATACTAGAGAAATTGGCACTGGCCTTAATTAAAGCTAGTAGACGAATGAAGCGTTACTTTCAAGTCCATACCATAGTGATCTATACTGACATGCCATTAAGGCGGGCTTTATATAAGCCGAAGAAATCTGAAAGACTGATGTATTAGGCTGTGGAGTTGGGGGAATATGACCGTGTGTATGAATCGAGGACTACTTTAAAAGGCCAAGATGGGGCTAATTTTATTATAGATTTCACCTAACCAAAGGTCCCCGAGCAATAAGGAACTCTAGCCGAACAACATGCAGGAGTCAGCAGACCTACTAGAGATACGCCCCACTAACTCCAAATAGGAAAAACCGTAGAAAAAGACCAATTAGAGCCGTCTAGTGGACTATAAGAGATGAAGAGGAAATATGAGGAGGCGAAGGATTAAATCTTCCATCAAGGGATTCTAACAAACCAAGCATTTGACAACGATATTCCCTTATGGAGTATGTATGTTGACAGGTCATCTTGTGAAACCGGGTGTGGAGATGGAATCATTCACAATACTCCAAACGATCTAGATATAAAGTACACTCTACCATTCCAATTTTAAGCCTCTAATAATCAGGTAGAGTATGAAGCTGTGATTGTTGGCTTAAATCTAGCTAAATTATTGAACGCCGAGTAAGTTGTGGTGTATAGTGATTCGCAGTTAGTTGTAAATCAGGTGTTGAGCTTGTATGCAGTAAAAAGAGAACTGATGACCATATATTTTGTCAAAACTTTGAAAGTAATTGACACTTTGTTACCAGTTCAGATGGCGAGGATTCTAAGATTAGAGAATGACCGAGCAGATGCACTTGCTCGGTTAGCTTCAACCAGAACGAAGATATGAAGAACTATTCCTAGTGAGCTACTTGCTAATATGAGCATTGATGAAGATCTGATGGTCAACTTTATTGCAGTTGATATGGGGACATCTTGGATGGACTCCATAAGAGCATATATTGAAGATAGAATTCTTCCAGTCGTTCTACTTGGAGCTAAAAGGTTGAAATACAAAGCTGCAAGATACGTGCTAGATGGTGATGTATTGTATAGAAGAGGATTAACTTCCGGCCTACAATGATGTGTGCCCCCAGTTAAAGTGAAGTATTTGATTAAAGAAGTCCACGAAGGGTCTTATGGAGCCCATACAACAGGATGAACGTTATTACAAATAATTAATACACAAGGGTACTACTGGCCAACTATGCGATCAGATTGTGCAGATTTTGCCAAGAAGTATGATAAGTGCCTGAGATTTGCTAATGTACGTAAGGCTCCATAATCTCTCCTTACACCGATCAAGTCACCCTGGCCTTTTGCTATATGGGGAATTGACTTGGTCAAACCTCTGTCGACTACCCGATGAAGGTTCAAGTACTTGGTTGTAGCTATTGATTACTTTACTAAATGGGTAGAAGCTGAACTGTTGATTGATATGTCCTATGAAAAGGCTTATTAGTTTATTTGGAAGAGTATTATATGCAGGTATGGCTTAGCTTATGCCTTTATAATTGATCACGACACACAGTTTGATAACGACGAATTTGCGGTTTATTATGCCGAGTCCAATATCCAAAAAATCGACTATGCCCCTGTCCATCCTCAAAGCAACGACCAAATAGAGCTCACTAAAAGAACTTTGCTAAATGGGCTGAAGAAAAGGTTGGAAAATGCAAAAATAAATTGGATAAATGAACTGCATTATGTCCTGTGGGCTTATCGAACAACTTCCAAAATAGCTACTGGGAAAATTCCCTACCTATTAGTGTTTGGTACTGAAGCCATAATTCCTGCTGAGCTAAGTTTACCTACACATAGAGTTTTTAACTTCGATACCCCAGTTAGTAATTTGATGAGAAGGCTGGATTTAGACATGCTGGAAGAAGTCCGTGAAGATGCAACCCTAAGGAATGCAACTTATAACAAAGGCCTGCACGTTTCTATAACAAAAGGGTCATGCCGAGCAACTTAAAAGAGGAAGAATATGTTTTGAAGAAAGTTTTTTAGAAGAGCATTAAGTTGGAAGCCAATTGGCATGGGCCTTATCGTATTACTGCAGTTATCCGACCAGGCATATATCGGATTGAGACATTGGAAGGGGAAGAATTCAAGAACCTATAGAATGTAGTATGGGTGCACACGATTCGGTTTGGATCAGTTTTGGTACTAATCCGAGAACCGAACCGACCTGGGTCGGTTTCAAATTTTTGGAACCGGAACCGAACCGACTTTAATACAGAAGCGAACCAAACCGAACCAGCGGTTCCCGGATCGGATCGGATCGATTTTCGGTTCAAAAATCATATTTCATAACTAATTTTTTTTAACTTTAATGTGTTTCATAACTAATTTTTTTAAGGTCAAAATTAATTTTGACCTCAATAACTTAAGTTAGAAACTCAAATAATCACAAAAATATAAATTACAAGTGTTAAATATATTATATAAATATATATATGTAATTATAAATCGGTTCGGTCCCGAATTGGTTCGGATCGGATCGGTTTTCGGATCAGATTGGTTTTTTTTACCCTGGAACCGAGAACATAACCGATGTATCGGTTTTTTTTTTCAAACCGGAACCGAACCATTGAGCAAAAAACCCGATCCAAACCGAACCAATCTAGTCAGTTTGGTTCGGTTTATCGGATTTTTGGTTTCGATGTGCACCCCTAGAATGTAGAACACTTGAAGAAGTACTATCAGTAAATGTAGTTATATTGTACTCAGTTCATTTCAATATTAATGAGAACATGACTTTCCAAAATTATCATTTTATTGTGTTCCTTTTCGGAGTACTTGTGCTATGCACTTACAAACACAATAAAACCACCAACAAAGTTGGTCAGTATCAATGAAGGCCACCATCAAAGTTGGTCGGTAACAACAAAGGCCAGTAACAAAGTTCATCGGCATCAAGAAAACCACTAATAAAGTTGATCGGTATCAATGAAGGCCACTGAACAAGTTGGTCGGTAACAACAAAGGCCACCTACAAAGTTGGTCGGCGTCAATAAAACCACCAATAAAGTTGGTCAGTTTCAACAGCAACCACCAACAAATTTGGTCGACAACAACAATGACACCAAAAAAGTTGGTTGTCAAATATATAAAACCATGCAAGGCAAAATGCTAAGTCCCAAATGCTGGTTAACGAAGACCCGTATGGATAATTTTGATCTAAATTGAGCTAAAAGATGGACAAATGTTCCACTCACGCCTAAAAATCGAGGTAACTAATACAATTACCATGAAATTAAGGTACATTAGTAGAACCATGGTAAAATATTGGTAACTGTTAGGATAATCCTAAGGATATCAATAGAACCAATGAAAAACTAGAGATTAACTAAAAAGTTGATTTATTCATAATCAATGACTAAGAAAACACTCAGAGAGTGATTAAAAGTTGATCCATTCATAAAATAAACTTTTTATTAAAATTAAATGATTACATATTGTTGTTTAAACATGGAAAAATAAAATACAGAAATTTATTCTACATGACGCTTGCCTTCAGCCTTAGAGACAGGATCCATGTCAGCTGGAGGATCATCCAAAGTAAAAGGAGAGTTGATCAAGTTAAGGTCCTGAAGCATCCGAGTATTACTTCTACTAGGATGGTTAAGAAAATGAGGAGGACGGATGATCTCTAGTTCATCATACAAATCATAATCCCCAAAGTACTTGTAAATCAAGCATTGGGGAATACGGTGAATAAGTACCCAATTAGCATCTAACTTGAATGGAGACTTGTCAAGCTGCAATAATCCCGGATCATACTAATCCCATAGAGAGTCGTTCACATTCACCTTCATAACAAAGCATTTATCCAACCCCAATTATAGGATTCATTCTAGGCCTGTTAAAGTCTATCGTCATAATGTCCCAAAGCTTCATTATACCCACACATCCAAAATTCTTTGGGTTGTTTATGGAATTGAAAAGTTAATTTATCAACTTGCGATTGCAGCTTCTTCAGTACCCCATCCTTAGCCTCCAATTGGGAAGATTGAGTAGATAATTGTTCAGATAAAGTCTGCAGCCTTTGAGACATCTCAGTAATAGCTCGGTCCTTTGCTTTTAACTGTGCAACTTGGTTGGCAAGGATGTTGGGTCCTAATTTCCTCTGTGGTTCCTCGTCCATCCCTATTTCTAGCTCAGGAAGAAGAGGAGAATTTAATGTTCTTCAAAGCCTCCAACTCATCTCTCAATGTGACATTCTCAGCTTTTAAAAAGGAATAACCTTCATCTGTAGTAGCAGCAACAGTTCCAGAGGAAGACTTCAGAAGACTCACTTAATTCCTTAGATTATTATTCTCCTCTTTTAGGAGTTTGGAAATAGTCCTAGTTTCTTTAGCGTTAAGCTTAAGTAAATCTTCCTTTTTATTATAAGCAGAGAAAAATGTATCAAAGCCCCGGCCTACACTTAAGCTCTAATATTTTTCTCATAGGTCTGGTGCAACAGTGCAGTGGATTCTTTATATTGTTCTTAAAGTTCTTCTATCATTTCATAATATGCAACATTATTTGCTATCGCCCGATCAAGTAAGTACTTCAAATACTTGTGGGATTCTGTAACTTGCTCTAAGGCATCAGTACCGAGTACCTAAGTGATTTCTTCCTCGGACAAGTCCATATGACCATCTTTGAAACAAGCATTGCATTTCCTCAGTAGCTTGGTATCATGAGAAGAAAATTATTCCATCTTCGCAATAAACTAGCAAGAAGAAACAACGACCAATCAACAACAAGAATGGGTAATAGATACAATCAATAGAAGATAAAAAGGAATAAAAAAAGGTTCTTTTATTAATAATAAGGAGTTTAAGTACAATCAAAACAAAGGAAAAAGAAAAAGTAAAAGGAAAAAAAGTTCTAAACATCTTTACACCTTCTTCCTATCACTTTAAACCTTCTTGTTCTGCTCACAAGAAGGGGCTACAGGCTGGAGTTATTCGATTTACTCGACTGGAGGAATAGAAGACTCAGGGACTTAAGGTTGTTTGGTAGTAGACTAAAACATAAATGAAGACTCTTTAGAATTAGTTTCATCTTCAACCTCATCCTCTATGACTGGAGGAGGACCATGAATATACCTCTGAAAAAGTTCAGAGTCTTCAGTCGTATTCAACTCTTGAAGAGCAGTAACCTAACCATCTCTAAAAATATTTTTTCTTCACATACTGAATTTGAGCAGATGCAATAGAAATACCTTTATTCTAGCCCTTATCCCAACCAACACCGAAGGACGCCTTCACATCAGATTTTCTCTTAACTTTGGTAGATGATAGAATCTCTTCAGCAGCATTTGCCCTGCGCTCAACTTCCTCTTCCATGTGCTCAACTTCCTCTTTCTGGTACTCAACTTCCTCCTTCTTGCTCTTAGATTCCTCTTTCTGGAGCCTAACTTCCTTAGCCCTGTGCTTAGCTTTAAGGGCATTTATATCAGATATTTGATAAGCAGTTTTAGTTATCTTCAGTTTCTCTGCCCAAGTGATTTTTTTAGTCTTTAAGGCATGTTGAGACTCAAGCAGAGACTTTTTCAAACCAGATAAGGCTTCCTCCACCTATTTAAATAAGAAGCCTTAATTGCATCATCCTTCTCCATCATATTATTGAAGTGTACCAAGAATTAAAAAATATGAAGATCAAAATGAGCATATGAGGAATATAAATAACAACCAAACCAAGATAATGGAAATTACTTACTAATGCAAGGTTCTGAGCAGCCAATTCGGAGACCCTCATTCTAGGGAGCTTAGTATCCACCCCCTGTGGTATGGAAGAGTACCAAACTTGATCCACCTCCTAGCCAAACTTAGAGTAATAGCTGTTGGAGGAATAACATCAGAAAAGGGTAAATCCACTAAGGACAGTTGATCGGTCAATTGGACGACTTGCTTCTCTGCAAGCTGCCCTTTTCTAAGTATTTTCAGAGGAACTTCAACCTCTTTAGGAGCTACACCCTTAGGAGCCAGATCATTCGAGACTAGATTCTTGGGGGCTGGGGGCTTCATAACATCCCCTATTTTATTCTTGGTTCCTTTAACAGATGGATGAGAAGCAGAAGCACTACAGCTATAAAGGTCAGGAAATTTCCTCTTCTTCATAATTTCAGACAGAGGAGTATCAAAATCAACAGCAACCTCTTATTCAAGATCGATTACCAGAGCAGGAGAGGCAGCAAGTCTGGTAACAAAAGAAGAGACAATATTTTTATACTAGAGCAGATAGGAAGCAAACCTAACGTGCTCTTCAGCCACTACCTTATGAAGACCTCAGATAAACTTTAACTCTTTCAAATTTACTTCACTCTCTTTGGGGAACTTTCTTTTTTCGCTCAATCGCAAATAAATTTATAAAATAATAGTCAGTATGACATTTTATCAAACATAAATAGTTCAAATTTAGTAAAACATAAAACAATCTATTCCATTGCCAAATAGCGGACATCTAAGTCCTTGGTATTTGGCACATCCAACTAAAGGGATATGTTGCCAATTTTTTGCAACTACCCCGTGATCAAAATAATCCCTATTAGAATCAGGGAGATTAACTACCAAAGCTTTACTAACAGCCCTAGCTTTCAAATAAAAGGTGGTATCACTAATTACCCACTTATAACAAAACATGATTTCTGAAATCCCTAGATGGGTTCCATAAATTTAATTTAATCTATAAACTCCATTTACAACTCTCTATGTATTGGAAGCCACTCTTGCAGGTACAATGTCAAAATATTGAAAAAACTCCAAACACAGGGGATTGGGAGGAAACGTGAAACCACATTCAGCAATAAAGACGGAGGGAAACCAATGACCCTTAGCAAGAGAGAAAAAATTGTAAGGAAAAGTGGGATTTTCTAATACAACCCAAGATGGAATATTAAAATCAGTTATGAACTTATCAAGTGACTCGATAGAGTAAACCATGACGAAGTAAACAAATAAGAATAAAAGAAAGATTTTTACAAAGATTTTAAGGATTCAACAAGAACTGAAGAGACAAAAGAAAACGATCGCGTGAAAGCAAAGAACCCAATGGCAGAATAAGAAGAAAGAGGTAAAAGATGATCGAAGTTTTACCGCCCTTTTTATAAGACGCATTAAAAACAAGGAAAAATAATAATTAAAGAGAAAGATGTTTGGGTTTACGACGGATAATAAAGGAAAAGACGAAGATACCCCGTAAAAGTTCACTAAAATTTGAAATATTTACAAAATTGCCTTTCGCGCCAAAAATCATCAATCGAGTGGATAAAATTCACAAGTATGGAAGGTCTGCGCCTAAACCAAAGAGCTCGAGCTACTGTTGGAGCATAATATTTCACACTTTCGCATCAACTCCAAGTATAAAACATTGGGGGCTTCTGTTGATACCAAAATCTACCACCCTACGTGGACCATTCACAAACCAGCACGTGTCATCTAATATGGCACTAGTCCAAGTCAGTCTAACCAAAAATGAAGCCCGAACAACTCTGCAGCCCAACCAATAAGGAAAGCTGACCAACAAGGAAGCTCGACCAACTGCTTGTATTGATAACAAAGCGACACCAGTCTTACAACTTGCATTGCTAATGAAGCGATAACCTTCATACATTTAATTCTTATTATGTATTAATGTAAATGCCTAATAAATAAAGGCATTCCATCTATTCACACGAAAAAGATCAGGATCCCTCTTGACTATAAATACTTTGTATCACCCTCATTGCAAGGGACCGAAAAATAAATCAAGGTAGTCAATACATAACAATGGACGTAGGCTATTTCTTTGAGCCGAACCGCTCTAAAAATATCTTGTGTCTTGTTTGTTTTACTTAATTTATCTGTGATAAATTAATTAGGTCTAGTCTAGTTTCTTACATCAACAGTTCCCTTGTTCAACTGTCGATAATCAATGCAAAGTGGCATGGTGCCGTCTTTCTTCTTCACAAATAATACCAGAGCATCCCATGGTGATATACTGGGTCAAATAAAACCTATATCTAGCAAATCTCACAGTTAAACGTTTAACTCCTTTAGTTCCACTGGTGCCCTTCTATGTAGAGAAATAGAAACTGGAGTTGTACCAGACATTAAATTAATAGTAAACTCTGTCTCTCTACTAGATGGAAGCCTTGGTAACTCGTCTGGGAACACATCATCAAAATCCTTAGCTACTGGGATATCTTTTAATATTTGTAATTCCCTATTTGTATCCATTATATATGCTAAAAAGCACTGCCAACCCTCATTTAACAATTTCCTCGCCTGAAGTGTCCTCCCCCGACATATTAAATGGAACTTTCTTGAGAGAACAATCAATCGATACATGGTAGGAAGACAACTAGTCTATACCTAAGATAATATTAAAATCCCGAATATCTAGTGGAATTAAATGAATGGTCAACTCCCTCTCCCCCACATACAATGCACAATTTTTATACACAAGCTCCACTAACATCACATCCCCCATAGGTGTAGAAATATATAAACCACAATCTAGATAAGAACATGGTCTACCCAAATGCATGGTAAATGAACGTGCTACAAATGAATGAGTAGAGCCTGGATCAATAAGCACATAAGCAGGTTTATTCATGACAGAAAATGTACCTATCGCCAACTCTGGAGTAACATGAGCGTCCTGTAGAGTCATAACAAATATTCTTCTCGGAGCCCTGGAACCACTATTATGTCCTCTACCTCCTCCTCTCCCTATGCCTCCAGGTGATGAACCTCTACCAGCACTAGCTATTTTTTTAGTCCCTCCTATTAGCATAGGATAATTCTTTTTGGTATGGCCAATTTGATGACACCGATAACACTATACCCCCTTTAACTTGGGATAATTTGGATCGATATGACCCTTAGCTTTGCAAAACTAGCATGTAATAGGCTTAGACTGCCCATTCGCATTCTCCTACTGTCTATTATGTTGGCCCATCGATCCCACACCTCTAAAATTGCTTGGTGTCTTATTCTGAACATAATTTCCAGTCCCTCTACCGCGCTGAAATCTTTGACTCTCCTATTTGGAGTATTGTATATTACTTTCCTTTCACTGATATGGATAAAATCTACTCCTCTTTCCCCTTTGTTCCTGATTTTTTATTGCATCCTTAACATCTCCTTTAACCATCATAGCTTTGTTGACTAAAGAAGTATAATCTACCATTTAAAGTGCAGTGACTCTAGACTTGATAACCAAATTCAATCCATCCTGAAATCTGGTGCATTTGTCCTCCTAATCATGTAAGAAACTTAAAGAAAATTGCGATAAAATTTAGTTTCATACTCCTTGACCGACATATTCCCCTGAGCCAATGATAAAAATTCTCTCTCTTTTTTCTTCTGATACATGTGAGGAAAATACTTTTCATATAATATTTTAATAAAAGAATCCTAAGTACTTACCTCACCTCCCCCTGAAGTAAGCAATAAATGTTTGGAAGACTCCCACCAATATTTAGCTTCGCCCTATAACATGAAAGGAGCCAAAATTACCTTCTGTGCACCAGGTACATTCATCACCTCGAAGATAGTTTATGTGTCTCTAATCCAAGTCTCAACTTCTAAAGGATCTACAGAACCAGACAATACTGGGGGGTTCAATCTAATAAACTTCTCGTACGGAGTATTCTTCTCATCTCGTTGTATTGCCCTTTCTGTTATGTCCAAAGTCTTCTCCTCCAAGTACTTGGCTTGTTGTTCGTCTATTTGCATCATAAAAAAGTTTTGTTGTTCTACCATTAAAGTCATGGCATGATCCATTCTTTGTATATCTGTAAGTTGTTCAAGTTGCTCCTCTACATTATTTGGATTTTGTTAGTTTACCTCAATTGCAATTGGTGTATTTGAAGCCTCCTCCTCCACGCATTCATGAACATTTTATCTTTCCATATCTTACCATCTGTCATAAACAACAATTACAGAAATAATTATATAACATTTATTTCTAACATAATGGTTAGTATTTCTCACAAGTTAATATAAATGACTCACGCAACACTATTTCAGCCACTGCCACACTTAGACTCTTTAACCCAAGAATATATAAACCTAAAGCTCCAATAACAAGTTGTCACACCCTATCCCCATTAGGCTATAATTAACTAAATAGTTCATGAACCACTTTTATTATTTATTTATTTAATTATTTATTTATTTTGTAATACACATTAAAACAACTTCAAGGTTAAAATGCGGAATACTAAAAATCCAATAGTTTTAACGAGACATAAGTTAAAAAAACTCCCATATAATTTAACTTAATTACAACTAGTATAATGTATAAAATAAAACTAACGAGATCCTGCTACTATTCACCCAACATCCTAGACTTGGGAGTGGCAACTTCAAAATCTGAAAATATAAACATATAAAACCATGAGTTTAAAAACTCAGGGAATGTACTACATCTCTATATAGTAAAATTACTATATCAAAACATATCAATATATCCATCTCTATACCAAATTAGTCCATATACATATCCGGAGTTGATAAACCCCACATCTCCTGCCCCTAGGCAATAATCATATCCATAGGTTTTCATAACCCAACATCTCCTGAATTGTATATCAACTCAACATATCTTGACTTTTATAAAGACATAACATCTCAACATGTCTTGACTTTTAATAAGCCATAACATCTCAACATATAATACATACACATCATATCCATAATCAGCTCACTAAGTACACTCACCTTAGCAACTTATCAGGCTTTTTCTTTGCCTTTGTCTGGCACTTGTTCAACCATTTCTTCTTCCCTTCCTATCATTTTTACAATATTAGTATCATAATAAGAATATTAATAATCCAAGGAATAACTTAAGCGTAACTCAATTCATAAACATCATATGATTCCATTAAAATCATAAATGAAGTTCTATCTAAATTCATGTTAAGATGTTTAAAATATCCAAATAATAGTCTAAACATACTTTAATTTCTTCTTGGTAATCGCATATCCAAAAAATAGTCTAAACATACTTCAATTTCTTCTTGGTAATCCAATCCTTATCATATTAGGTTTTTAATACAAAAGACGACACATCATTTCAAGTTTTCTAGAGCAAGATATGCCCATTTCTTCATAACTTAGTAAATCTGCCATATAAGCTCTTCTAGTATACAGTTAACTTCGAAGAATTTTCATAATTTTTTTACATCATCACGTTCTATGATTTTACATCCATTTCCACAAACATACTGAATAATACAAAATTAAAGTTTCATAATTTTTTGAGTTCATTTTCTATTCCAAATGGCACACCAAACTCAGGTTATGTAAGCAAAACCCTAAGGACCGCAACTATATATCAACTTTAAACCATCACCAAGGTCTAACCACAAGGAGTTAAATTCCAATTTTCATATATGCTTTCCATATATGAGTTTATTTTAATTTCCAATTGAAATTACTCAATTGGAGTAAGTTTACAAAAAGATATAGAAGTTTGAATTGACAAGGTTATCAATCAAAGAAATATAAAGGGTTTACACCTTCAACTTTATTTAAACTTGTATCTACCCATACATATACATCAAGGCATGAAAGTTTTCAAAAAATTGATGATTTCTATCATATCAATCAGTAACACAAAAAAATATAATAATATTTGTGGGTACAATTAACTAGGGACTTTTATGTAATTTTTTTATTAATTTTTCTCAATTTCTCTGCTCACTTTCTTCTTCCCAGACTTCACGATCCTCTTTCCTTAAGATCCAACTCTCTCATGGATGAATTTGTTGAGGTAGGAGGTTATTTTATGGGTTTAAAGTCGGCCAAACAAGCCTCCCCTTCCAACCAATCAAAATATAACACATGGTGTGCTAATAGCACAAAATACCACTTAACGGATGGACATATTTGCCCTTGTTTGTAAGTTCGGTATAACTTCTTGATCGAATGTACATTTAACACACCGTTAATTTTTTTACCAACCTAATTCATATATCTACAACTATCTAGTTATTACCTCAAGTTATTTGTTATATTATAAGAGTCAAAACTAGCCTCCAACATGAGCATTCCTACTGATAACTTCAAAATTTTATGCTTGTAACTAATTCGATATTTCATTATTTTTTAAGGTAGGATTAGATTATATATAATAACCTCACATCATATATATATTAATAACACAATATCCATATTACATAAATTAATCATGATTCAAACATAATTAAACATAATTATATCCGGGTTGTCACACAACTTAAAAAGAAAACCCTAGATCTATAGATAAGAAAAGTGGGAGAAATTGGGGGATATTTTAGGAGCCAAATCAAAAGGAATCGAGTGTGTTCTTCCTCAAATCATCATCTACCCCAAAGAAAATCAGACCCTACGAATCAGTACATGCAAGTGGTTAACTTGATTTCATTTAATTTGCAATTTTCGATTCATATCATGGTGGGTGTAATGGAAATTCGTTTTTGGGTGAGTTTTCACATGAAAAATGGGTGTTTATGAATGGGACAATTTATGTAGCTTAAAGACTTGATTGTTGTTGTATTATGATTCAAAAGTATGAGAATTCAATTGATATTTATATACTGGTAAATGAGGTTGTTAATTTGGAATTCGAAATCAAATTTGCAGAAAACGGGCGTAGGATGGCCCAAAATCAGATTTGTTACGGTTATTATTACAAATCAATGACGATTAATGATATGACTGAGAAATTAGAAATTGTTGGTAAACGTATAAATCTTTAGAACTTAGCATATTTTGGTTATGGGTGGAGATTTAGAAACTTGTTTGAATAACAATGGCCATTGCAGCGTCAGAGGGAAGAAGGCGTTGATCAAACCACCCACAGTGTCGCTTGAATGACTGTGGGGATTTTTTTTAATGCCGACTTTTCCCTTGTTTTCTTTCAAGATTTCTTTCAAAGTCTTTTATTAGTATAAATGAAAATAATGGAGAATATTATTCAGGGCCTTGGGGGTTGGGTTCAAGTAACATTAAATTTAGAGAGAGTGCCAAATTAAATAAAGGAAATTTTTGTGGAATAGATTCGAAAGGGAAATTTATATGGACCAAATAAGTGAGTTCAGGTATTATGTTTGAGTGACACTATTTTGATAAAATTAATGGAAGTGAAATTAATTAAATTAAGAGTCGTGGATTTGACTCGGATATTTTAGACTTGTACTATGAGAGTTAGGCACGGGCGAGCCGATTTAATTTATTATATATATATATATATACGGATAGTATGATTGTGTGTGTGTGTGTGTGAGTGTGTATATATATATATTTGTGTTATTTAAATATAAGTGTAAGATATTTTATAATTACATACACCTCTAGTGCTATCATAGGAGGTTGAGTGATGTGGGTGAATCCCCTGGCTAGTGAATGTAGGCCGAGTATAATCCCCAGGTCATAGCATCCAATATTTTAGGTTGTGATTTTTTTCGAGGTGAGTCATTTTGGGTATGATTCGGTCTCACACTCGGACCACCTTCGCTAAGCTTATTATTTATTACCTGATTCAGTGTGAGTTAACCGTCTCGTGGTATTCGGGTTAGATAGGGGTGATAGCATTTTACATAAAACATCGAATGAGTTATTATTCAGGAGGATGGATATTATATATGGCATGTGTGTGAATGTTGTAGTATAATTATACGTATATAATTAGTGTGAAAATTTATGTACGGAAAAAATATACTAATTGAAATTGTATTACTATTATAACTAATAACATGTTATATGATTCGGTTTGAATGGAATTTAAGAATTATTGGGTGATATAATTTAATAATCAATCATAATATTACTCGGATTAGAGAAGTGGATAAGGAATGTTTCATAACAAGATTAGTTAGACGGGGTAGTATAACTAGGCGGGTTATGAAGACTGGGGTAGGTATGCACATTAGTTGAGGGGTGAGGAATATCTCAAGGGAGTGCAACACTAGCTTCAATCTGAAAAGTTCTCATGCATTTTAATTACTGCAAACTTAATCACTTGCTAAATATTTTTAAAATATTTTGGGTTCTGCTACAAATATTTTCAAAACCGTTTAAATGTCCAGCCAAAGGGACGCCAGATTTGACATTTTATTCTAGGGATACGTAGCTGCGGCACATATGGATGCATGCAGGAGTTGTATTAGACGCATAATTTTTTATTACTATATTAGGAACCTTATCTCAGTTGAAGTTTCATTAGGGTGTGTTGCCCATTTACTTTCAGACTCAGTATTTAGATTATTTATTTATATGTTGGATTATTATTTAGATTTTGAGCTTGTAGACGATGGTTTATTCGGCAAGATTTTTATTTATTAATTTATATCATGTGATGGATTAGACTGAATTAATGTGTAAATGATTTATTGAAATTTTCTAATAACTATTGCCTGGTAAATAAAAAGATAAAATTTTGACACCGGCTTAATTAACTAATAGTTGATTAGTAATTAATGATTTTCGATAGTGATGCTAAGAATGAATCATATGGGAATCCTATTTAATTTTAATAAAGGATTGATCGCTAGGTATTTAATTAGGAAGGGTGTCACAAATGGTATTAGAGCATCAATTTGCAGTGTTCATAGGATTTGTACGGCTTACTACAATTTCAGCGTAGCGTTCTAATGATATAGAGCCCTATTGTTTGGACTGTTGCTTTTATCTTTATGCATTTGAGATATCATACTTTTGCTATTGAATGTGGTATTTTACTGTGAACTTATACAACTTGTTTTGAATTTCAGATGCCACATAGGAGAGGTAAACCGAATATGGTAGTAGCTAGGGATGAGGTGAGAGAGGAACATCAGGAGCTGGAGGCACCACAGTCGTAGACACCACCAGGGTTAGTGACAACAACATGGGTGGCAGAGATAGTGGCCCAAGCAGTCAACGCAACAATGACTACCATGGCCATCCACTTTCCATAGACCCAGCCACAGCAACCAGTGGCTCCAGTTATTCAGGAACACCCGGGGCCATCGGAGTGGCAGAGAGTTAGGGAGACCTTTCAGAAGGACCACCCACTAGAGTTCTAAGGGAGTTCCAATGTGATATTAGCATGTCAGTGGAAGAATGATATGAAGTGCCACCTATGCATAGTCAACTGCAATGATGTACATAAATAAATATTGGCCACATTCAGATTGGTCGGGACAACCTTACAGTGGTGGGAGTCTGTTATGACTGACTCAGAGAGGGATACGATGACTATCATCTAGTTCTAAGTGCAGTTTGACCGCAAGTACTTTTCACCGGCAGTTGAGACCGAGATGAGGAAAAAGTTCAGTGAGGTGACTAAGGGTGACCGCTCCATTAGAGAGTATGAGGAGGAGTTTACCTATTTGGCTAATTTTTTTCTAGACAAGTTGAATAATGAGGAGTGGAAGAAAGTGAGGTTTATGGATGGATTAGCTTGGAGGATCAGGCAACACTTAATCGATAACCTCTTATTAGTGACATATACAGATGTGGTCAATGCAACATTATTACACTACCAAGATCATCATTTAAACATAAAGGGAAGCAAGAGAGGAGGTAAGCCCAGCCAGTAGGGCAAGGAAGGTGGGGGTACTGCTAACGGAGCACAGCCCAATAGGTAGGCAGGCAACAGGGGAAGGATTCCCGACAGGGGGATTCTGCCAAGAGATTCAGATATGGAGGTTATCGATCGGATGGTTAGAGTTTCAAGCAGGTCCAACAAGGTCCTAACCAGTAGCAGAAGGTTCCCCAAGGTTGCCATGGCTAAGGGAACAATGGGGGAGGCCACCAGGGTAGGGTCATCAGGGCCAGTATTAAGGATAGCCTCATCAGGGCTAGCAGGGTGAGGGGGATTTCAAGGGAAATGCTTCATTTGTGGCCAAACAGGACATATGAAGAGAGAGTGTCCATAATAAGCTAGAGAACAACAACATAGTGCCCAACAGGGGCAGCAAGCACATATGCCTCTACCAGCCCCACAACCTTAGGGACAGATGCATTACGGGCGTGTGTATAATGTTCGGGATGTACCCATGCCACTAGAACCTCAGGCGCTGCCATAAGTCGAAGGTACGTTTACTATTTATGGGCATGAGGGTAGGATTCTTTTTTATAAAGGGGCATCACATTCTATTATTGCCACTAGATTTACATGAGCATCCAGCCTTCTTGAGACAGCTAGCACTTGCCTTATGTGTGTAGAGTCACCATTGGGTAGTGGGTCATTGATATACTCGATATGTAGGGGTAGATATCATTATTAGGCGGTTGAGCTTAGCAGCAAACCTTATTTTGTTATATATGGAGGGGTATGATGTTATACTAGGCATCGAATTATTGGCGGGTTACAAAGCGACAATATACTATTATGAAAGGATAATAGCGTTCTCTATTCCTGAATAAAAGATGTTCTTAGTGGTGATGCCTCTTCCTGAGGGAGGGTTGTGCACACACTTATATTACATTGAGGAGGAGACCTTACAGGAGGTAACTATTCTGTTAGACTCGATTTCGGTTGTGAGAGATTTTGGGGATCTATTTTAAGAGATACCAGGGTTGTCAACCATAAGAGAGATCGAGTTTATTATCGACCTAGCACCGCTTACGAAATCGATTTCCTAAGCACCGTATTGCATGACCCCTTCATAGATGCGGGAGTTACGGGAGAAAATTCAATAGATTTTAGGGAAGGTTTTTATTCGATGAAGTACATCATTGTGAGATGCACCATTGTTATTCGTGAAGAAGAGGGATGGTTCACTTCGCTTGTGTGTAGACTACAGGGAGCTAAACAAGGTCACTATACATAATAAGTATCCATTATTGAGAATCGATAATCGGATTGACCAGTTGAGATGAGTTGCGTACTTCTCCAAGATTGATTTGAGGTCGAGATATCTCCAGTTGCGCATTCGAGAGGAGGATGTTCCTAAGACCACTTTTCTATTACGGTACGGGTCGTACGATTTCAAGGTGATGCCGTTTGGGCTCACTAATGCACCAGTAGTGTTCATGGACCTCATAATCCGAGTATTCGGGGAGTTTTTAGCCCAGTTTGTGATTATGTTTATAGACGACATTCTTGTATACTCTTACACTAAGGAGGAGCATGCAGAGCATCTGCGTAGAGTTCTACAGACACTTTAGGACCACAAGTTGTATGCAAAATTTGAGAAGTGTGGGTTTTGGCTACAAGAAGTGCAGTTTCTTGGTCATATCGTGTCCGACAAGGGCATTGTTATTAATCAGAGTAAGGTATCAGCAGTGCGGGAGTGGGAGTAACCCACGACACTGATAGAGATTGGGAGCTTTCTGGGGTTGGTCGGTTATTATCGTCATTTAATTAATGGATTTATGAAGATTACGGGTCCGTAGACAAACCTAATTCAGAAGGGAGTACCATTTTTATGGAGTGATCATTGTCATCTTGCCTTTGATAAGCTGAAGGACAAATTGACGTCAACACTTATACTTGCATTGCCTAGGAGTGGGTAGAGTACTGGGTCTATATTGATGCATCCTTGTAGGTACTTGGGGGTATATTGCAACAGGAGGAAAGGGCGATGGCTTATGCATCTCAAAATCTCAAACCCTATGAGAAGAATTACCCCACACATGACCTTGACTTTATTATAGGCCTACTGACGTCGTAGAGGGGTCACGAATCCATTTGGATGATAGTGGATTGACTGACCAAGGTGACCTATTTCTTACTAGTTTTCACTGATTTTGAGACGATGCAGTATGCACAGCTATTCATTTTGGAGATAGTTAAGCTGTATAGGGTACCGATTAACATCGTGTTTGATAGAGACAAGACCTTTGTGTCTCACTTCTGGCATGGCTTTTAGGAGGCCATGGGCATATACTTGCAGTTGATTACATCATATCATTGCCATGATAGTTTTCTTAGAGCCTAAAGTGGATGCTGGAAGACTAGAAGAATTTCGAATCAAATTTGGTTTTCAAAATGCTATTGCGAATGAAGTTAATACCATCTGGAGTTTTTTCTCTTTTGACATCTCAGCTACTATTGATTCTCAAATCCCTCAATGCCTGACTTTAAAGATTGTTCATCCTGTATTACCTTCAGCAATTCAAGTTTCTTTGGTGTATGCTAAATGTACTAGAAGAGAAAGAATTGAATTATGGAGTTACTTAAACTCGATATATACTGTGGACCCTTGGTTTGTAGGAGGAGATTTCAATACAGTAGCTGCCTCGTTGGATAAGGTTGGAGGGTTACCTTATGATCTCAATGCTGCTGAAGAGTTTAATCAATGTATGGAGTATAATGGCCTAATAGACTTGGGTTTCTTGGGTTCAAGATATACTTGGTGGAATAAAAGAAAGTCTAGTGTTTCAATATGGGAGAGAATAGACAAAATGCTGATGAACCTGAATTGCAAGAATTTATTTACAAAAGTGGTTGTTGAACACCTGAGTAAAGTAGCTTCTGATCACTCTCCATTATTGCTTACTCTTTCTAATAGTTGTGACCAACATCCAACTAGATTTGTCTTTCAAAATTTTTGGTCTCTTCACCATTCATTTAAAGCAGTCATTCAAGCCAACTGGAAGTACTTTGAAGGAGGTAACCCGATGTATAGTTTGGTAGCCAACCTCAAGAATCTCAGGCCAGTGCTATATAACTGGAACAAGGCTAATTATGGAAATTTGTTTCAAAACACCATCAAGGCTGAAGATGTATCTCTTAGAAGTGAAATCCAGTTTGAAAATGATCCATCCGATGTAAATAGAGAGGAGATGAACAGATGTGCAGCCAAGTTAGCTCATCATTTGAAGTTGGAAGAAGAATTTTGGAGACAAAAGGCAAATTGCAAATGGGCTAAAGAAGGGGATATCAACTCAAAATTCTTTCACAAGTCGGTTCAAGCTAGGAGGCACAAGAGCTACATACACAAGATAAAAAATGATGATGGGGTTTGGATAGAAGATCAAAATCTCATCAAAGAGGAAGCTATTAATTTTTTCAGAAACCTGATTGGCAGAGATTATATCAGACCTGATGATGAAGAATTCATGGCTGCCATTCCTGACCTGATTCAAGAAGAAGATAATCTGCATATGACAGCTATGCCTAATGTAGAAGAGATCAAACATGCTGTATGGGACCTTAGTGGAGACAGTGCTCCTGGAATGGATGGTTTCACTGGTACTTTCTTCACTTCAGCCTGGGATATTATTGGTATGGATGTGTGCAAAGCAGTGGAGGGTTTTTTCAATGGTATGGAGATACCTAAGTTTTTTACTTCTACTCTTATTATTCTAATTCCAAAAAAAGATAATCCTCAATATTTTGCAGAATATAGGCCAATAAGTCTATGCACTTTCTTTAACAAAATTCTGTCAAAAATCATAGCCTCAAGAATATCTTTAATTCTCCCAAAAATTATTTCCCCTAACCAAAGTGGCTTTGTCAAAGATCGAGGCATTGTTGATAATATTCTCTTAGCCCAAGAGATGTTCTCAATGATTAACTCTAAGAATGAAGGGAGTAATGTAGCCATCAAAATTGATATGCATAAAGCATATGACAAAGTGTCCTGGTTATTTTTGATGAAAGTATTGAGGAAATTTGGATTTAATGAGGTATGCATAGACTTAATTTGGAGGCTTATTTCAAAGAACTTCTTCTCAGTGATGATAAATGGGGATACTTGTGGATTTTTCCAATCTTTCAAAGGCTTGAGGCAAGGAGACCCCCTCTCACCAGCCTTATTTTTAATATGTGCTGAAGTTTTGAGCAGAAACATTGATAAAGTTTTCCAATCAACTTCCATTAGCAAATTTAAAATTCCTATCAGCTGCCCTCTTGTGTCTCACCTAGCTTATGCAGATGACTTAATTATATTCTCATCTGGGAGCACCAAAGCCATAAAAAGAATCAGTTCAGTGATAGACAGATATGAAAAAAGTTCAGGCCAAGAAGTGAACAAGGCTAAGAGTTCTTTATTCTGCTCTAAGAAGATGGATCATGCCAAGATTATGAAAGTCTCCAGGATTATGCAAATGCCAGTTAAGAAGCTTCCTATGGTGTATTTGGGGTGCCCTATATATGATGGGAGAATGAGATGCTCTCTCTTCGAGAATCTGATAAGAAAAGTTAGAGGTAAACTAGAAGGTTGGAAATCTAATTTTCTCTCAATGGGTGGTAAAATCATTTTAATTAAGCATGTGCTTCAATCGATTCCCATATACACTCTAGCTGCATTGCAACCTCCAAAGAAAGTTCTCTCAGTTATAGAGAAAATCATGGCAAATTTTTTATGGGGAGTTTCAGAAGGTACAACAAAACATCATTGGATTGCGTGGCAGGAGTTATGCAGACCAGTAAAGGAGGGTGGCCTAGATTTCAAAGATTTGAAAGATATAGTGGAAGCATTCAGCATAAAACTCTGGTGGAAATTCAGAAACCAAAAGTCTTTATGGTCTCAGTTTATGAAGAAGAAATACTGCAGAATTCAGCACCCTATGGAGGTGAGGGCATCTAGAGGATCTCATGTATGGAAAAGAATGGTCTTAGCCAGAGATGTGACAGAAAACAACAGTAAATGGATCATAGGTAAAGGGGAAATCAATGTGAAATGGGATAATTGGTCAGGAGAAAGCAGTTTTGATACATCTGACATTCCCAAGAATCTTAAAATCACAGATCTGCTTCAGAGCACAGGAGAGTGGGACTCCAATAAGATTAGCCAGTTGCTGCCTCATAATATTGCATCTAAGTGTTCTAAAATAGAAGTTATGGGAAGAAAACACTTAGATAAATTAATATGGATGCCCAACTATGATGGGATATTTACTCTAAATTCTGCATGGAATGTTATAAGACAGCACCATTGTTCAACTTGGACAAATGTTTTTATATGGAATAAGATGATTCCTATAAAAATTTCTTTCTTTAATTTAAGACTTCTCAAAGATAGTCTTCCAGTAGATGAGGCTATAAAGAGAATTGGTATTCGAGGTCCTTCAAAATGTGGATGTTGTTCTAATCCTCAAATAGAATCTGCAGACCATTTATTTGGTACCAGTGATTTTTCCAAAGATGTGTGGAATCATTTTAACAATCTTTGTGGGGTTCATAACACTTATTCCACAATCAGAGGTAGATTGATTGCATGGTGGTCTTCAGATTCTTTGTCCCATTCAGATAAAGTTCACAAAGTCATTCCTGCATTCATAAACTGGGGTATATGGAAAGCTAGAAACAAATGGAGATTTGAAGATGTGAGAATGCAACCTTCCAGAGCCATAAAAGAGATCCATTCTCTTATTACTTTATACACGGGAGTGGATATTTTTCAGAATCATCCTTCAAGAATGCATCAAAAGCAGCAGAGACAATCAATAAGAATGGTGAAATGGAGGCCTCCAAGGGGAAATATGTTCAAGCTAAATGTAGATGGATGCTGTAAAGGAAATCCAGGTCCTATGGGAGGAGGAGGAGTTCTTAGAAATGCTTCAGGAAAGCTCATAAAAGCTTTCTCATCGAGTTTTGGGAATGGTACTAATATTATTGCAGAAGCTCTATCGATTCTTCGAGGTTTGGAAATGTGTGAGCCTTTTTTGAATGAGGGCATAATTATAGAATCAGATTCTCTTATTGTTATCCAAGTGTTGTATGATCAATTAAAATGTCCGTGGAGTATAATGCCATACATTGCAAAGATTAAAGACAAGATTCAAGGGCACAATGTGCAGTTTTGTCATATTCTGAGGGAGGGAAACAAATGTGCCGATTTGCTTGCTTCTTATGGCTGGTCTTCTCAAAGACATACAGAATCAAGATCTCTAGATGTCTTTCCAAAAGAGTTGAAAGGTCTCATAAACATGGATGCTTGGGGTTTTCCCAATTTTAGAGTCAATTAGTGTTTCCTTTGATGTTGTAAAGGTGACTGTTCTATAAAGTCATCAGTTTCTCATGTAAGCTCTTCTCTTCTTGATTTCTTTAATAAAATCTCAGGGGGATAATTTCCTCTTCTAAAAAAAAAAAAAAAAAAAAAAAAAAAAAAAAAAGAGAGGGTTAATCAGATGCTAGAGGACATGTTCAGGATGTGCATTCTAGATTTCGGAGGAGGAAGGGAGCATATCTTCCGTTGGTAGAGTTTGCATATAATAACTCTTACCATTTCACCATCGACATGGAACCATTTGAGGCACTCTATGTGAGGCCTTTTCATACACTCGCTTGTTGGTTAAAAGTGGGGGACAACAAGTTGTTGGGGAAAAAATGATACATGAGACTATTACTAAGATCGAACTGATTCATGGATGTATTCGGATCTCTCAGGACAGGCAGAAGAGTTAAATCGATGAAGACCGGAGACACGTTTAGTTAGAGATTGGCGACCAGGTGTTGGTTTGAGTGTCTCTTATGAAGGGGGTCATGAGGTTCGGCAAGAAGGGGAAGCTAGAGTTGCGATATGTGGGACCTGTAACACCCCGTGTTTTAATTAATTGACTTTAATTAATTTGGAGAAAAATAAAATCTTGGAGTTACTGGCCTTTAAGAATTTAACTTGGTTTTATTAGTAAATTTTTCAATCGGGAATTAATTCGGGTCCTTTATAAAAAGTTATAAGGTTTTTATTTAAATATTTAACTGGCAGGTGCGTATTTGTTCAGCTAATGTATTTTTATCAGATAATTAAAGTCGGATTTTAAAAGATTTCATTTTGGGTTGGGGCGGTCGTTCAAACGACAACGCATGTCGTTCGAATGAAGTCACATGTCGTTCTAACGATGGTGAGGCGGTGGCTTAGTTAGACTCCTAATTGTGTTTTAACTCTTAAAACCTTTAAACACCAAACTGATACAGGCTGGGACTTTGAAAAACACTTTTCTTCTCAAACTTTCTCTAGAAAGGTTTTCAAAACATATGTCCTCTCATCTTCAACCCCTAGCCCCTACTTTTAACAAATTTTGAAGATTCAATTGGTGGTTTCTCAAGAGGAGTTCAACTATTTAGATCTTGATTCAATTTAATCATGGGCATGAATAATTTATTGTTTTCCTTTAGTATTATGCATTTTAAGTATTGCCTAAACCTTAATCACTTGTTTTTCTTAAAATCAATTAGAAATCTTATTAGAGAAAGTGGACACATAAAACTTAGGGTTGTTTTTATATAATCGTTTAATATGATTAATATTCATAACCCGTGCGTACATAGGATTCATGAGTGGATTTTTTGTTTTATCGGTGTAGGTTGCATGTAAAAAACCCCTAGTTTTGATTTAAATGAATTTGGGGGCGTATAACTTACGTAATTTATGTAGAGATAATGAAATTTGAATTATGATGTATTAAAGATGGAATCTTGGTGTATTTAATTTAAAATAATTAAATGGGATTAATTGGGTATTTTGACGATGTGATAATTAAATTAAGATTCAATTGAATTGGACTATTATGGGTAGTTTTATACGTTGATTAATTATGCTTATTTGTGTGACTTGTTGGTATTATTAAATTTCCGTTATGACGACGGGTTGTTGGGTATTTTTGCTCTCCCTATATTTTAGGATGCCTTATAGGTATGGGACTAGAGGGTAAGCCTTTTGATGATTTACGCCTTCTAGGTATGGGACTACTGAGGGTAGATTATTACGACTTAATTATCTCGGGGTGGGATGATTTTCTTTATCGTCGTTACGCTAGCCTAGGCATGATACTAGGTCGAGGTTTATGTTAGAAATACATCCTATACATAGGGTAGGACGTATTTATAACTTGGGGACCCTTAGGTATGAGAGTAAGGGATATTTTGAGGATCCCAGGTCATAGCGTCCAGTATTTTATGTTGTGATTTTTTTCGAGGTGAGACATTTTGGGTATGATTCGGTCTCACACTCGGGGAACTATGACCTCCTTAGCCACGCTTATTATTTATTGCCTGATTCGGTGTGAGTAAACCGTCTCGTTGTATCTGGGTTGGATTGAGTATACCTGGGGTGATAGTATTGTAGAGAAAACATTCGGTGAGTTATTACTCAGGAGGATAAATATTATTTACGACATGTGTGTGAATGTTATAGTATAATTATACATATATAATTAGTGTGAAAATTTATATACGGAAAAATACACAAAGTGAAAATGTAGTACTATTATAATTGGTAACATATTATATGATTCGATTTGAATGGAATTTAAGAATTATTGGGTGATATAATTTAATAATTCATAGTAATATTACTCGGAGTAGAGTAGTGGATAAGGAAGGTTTCATAACAAGATTATTTATACGGGGTAGTATAACTAGGTGGGTTATGAAGATAGCGGTAGGTGTGCACATTAGTTGAGGGATGAGGAGTATCTCAAGGGAGTGCGACACTAGATTAAATATGAACAGTTTTCATGCCTTTTAATTACTTCTAACTTAATCACTTTCTAAATATTTTCAAAATATTATGGGTTCTAACCCTTTCTGTAAATATTTTCAAAACATTTTAGGTGTCCAGCCACAGGGATGGTATATTTGATATTCTGTTCTAGGGATACGCAACTACGGCACATGTGGATGCATGCAGAAGTTGTGTTAGACGCATCATTTCTTTATTCCTAGATTAGGGACCTTATCTCAGTTGCGGTTTCATTTAAGGCGTGTTGGCCATTTACTTTCAGACTTAGTATTTAGATTATTTATTTATCTGTTGGGTTATTATTTAGATTTGGATTTTATAGCCGATGGTTTATTCGACAAGATTTTTTTTATAGATAACATATGGAGTCCCCCCTTTAATATTTTCTCTAAAAATAAACCCCCTTAAATATTTGTTAAACATCTCGGCACATAATCCAAGATACCCTTTAAAGTCAACAGTTCATAGGTGACCCAACAAGCCTGCACTTCTCATTCGGGGCACAGGTCGGTTGGACCCTTGATCGCAGTTTTAACAGTGATCACAAATCACTGCCACCTCCTCTGGCTGAGAAACCTTAACTGCAAATTAACACCGATTGAACCCATAACCGCATATTTGTTCTGGTCGGAGAATAATGGGTCATGTCCAGTATGACGTTAAAGGTTGGGTTGAGGCTAAATGCTCATCTTGTATCGATGACCAAGGTCGACTCGCCACCTCCTCGAGTTGAGGATGTCGTTGGCGGTGTCCAGTAGGAGTTTAGGATGTCGGAGGTGTCCGGTGGACGAATATCTGGTATCTAAATGCTCATCTAGTATCTATTTCTTGTATCGATGGCAGAGGTCGACCTGCTACCTCCTCGGGATGAGGATGTCCTTAGCGGTGCCCGGTGGGAGTTGAGGATGTCGGAGGTGTATGCTGGACGAATCTCTGGTATCTAAATGCTCATCTGGTACCTATTGTTTCACAGATACAATAAATACGTTTCACAGATACAAAGTTCAATATCTTCGTAGATACTCTTGAAGGGTCTCTGTGTATAATTTATAATAAGTAGGACCTCAATGTATAAAAAATTTATGATAGGGGTTGATATCTAATTGCCCCTTTTTTATTCATTTATATCGTGTGATCGATTAGACTCTATTAATGTGTGAATGATTTATTGAAAATTTCTAGTTACTATTGCCTGGTAAACAAAAGGATAAAATTTTGACACCGGCTTAATTAATTAATAGGTGATTAGTAATTAATAATTTTCGACAGTGATGCTAAGAATGAACCATACGGGAATCCTGTTTAATTTTAAGAAATGACTGATCACCCGATATTTTATTGGGCGGAGTGTCACAATAACGGGTTAAGAAAAAATCCAAGACTCTTAAATTTACATAGTATAAAATAAATGTACATATAATTTGGTTATATTATAATAATAATAATTAATAATAATAAATAAAAAAATTTAAATTTAAAACATATGAATCTATTACTATATACTAGACCCACCAAAAGATTAAAGTTATATTTTATCTACTAATAAAATTATATAATTCTCTCAAATGATCAAAATAAAAATAGAAAATTAGAACACTATATTACCCTTGGTATATTAGAAGTGATTTTTTTTTCAAATCTATGTTTCCCTATTAAAAAAAAGATTGACAGATTATATAAAAGCCCTAAATTATTAAACAAAATGAATTATAATTATATGTTGTAACTAAAAATATTGTTATTTCACGCACTCATTCGAGATGCCTTTATTGTAGAATCTGTATAATATGCATCCTACTCTATGATGTACGAGTTTGGTTTATCACCTCATTTCCTTTATTAAATGTAAACTTCATTTCCCTTAATTTATTTAAAATTGAATAGTCTTTTTTTAATTCATCTAATTGTTTCCGATGTTGGTTTCATTTTTTACCGACTTATTTTACTCGACCAAATTCACTTAGGGTGTGTTGATGGGTTTTATGTGATCTTTTGGAGTAAGGCCCTTTTATCACAATAATGAAAAAGGCTTCGATTATTTATAGGCCACTCGATTATTTTGATCATGTTGTGATTTATATGTTCTTTATATATATAAAAATTAAATGTATGAATTTGTTGTCATGTGTATTATAGATTAGTTTATGGTATTATGATTGATGTGGACAAATATTATAATGTTGGGCTATCTTAGCAATTATTCTGAAATTTCCCACAATCGTTGTTATTGCCTTACTATTATATTCTTAATTTAAAATGTCTTTCACTACTAAATGGTAATAAATGTGTGCAGTCTATACTACAGTGTGTGTGTAAGATGACGCATGGGCGTGCCTTAGGTATGGGATACCTTAGGTAAATTCCATAGGGCACATGGCACGAGCATATTGGGAAAATTTTATGACCGCGTTGATGACATGGGCATATACTCATATATAAATATAGACACATGTGCGATTCTCTCAAATTGATATACTTTTATTTTGGGCATTTTGACGCAATCGCATGCACACTCATGCACACTTTTAATGTAAAAAGTCATGGTCTCCATTGTCGGTACACTCGTCAAAACATCAGTCCACCCCTCTTTATTACACTCGGTTGTGACACCCCGCCTAATTAAATACCGGGTGATCAGTCCTTTTATTAAATTATAATCAAGGTGAACGGTGGGTTCATTCTTAGCACCACTGTCATAAAAACAACTTTCCAATTTAAACACCCTAAATAATTAAGCTAAGTGTCAAAACCATTTTTAGACATTACTTTCCAAATTTTATTTTATAAACCAACATTTAAAACTTTACATAATTCATAGTTAAAGAATTACACAACAACTATCCTGGAACATATAATCCAAATAATTAAACATACAACCAATTGATTCCAACATTAAAACTTAAAGGAAAACATCCTGACAGTAATAAATCCCAAAGTGAAAATACTGGAAGTAAATGAATCACAATATCCAATAAAACAACTGAATAATGGAAAAGGGCGACACATGCCCAACTAGATAAAATAAATGCTAGGAGTGGAATCAAGAAATGAGGTCGTCTAAGCAAGAGTCCTGCAACTCCCACCTAACCTGCATCACGTTCCTTCCAAAGGATCCTATGCAAGACACCCCTGTGTATGGGCACCTGTAATATATACATATATATATACAAGAGAGAAAAGAAAATGGAAAAGGCAGAGCCCGATTGTAAAAACGATTTAAAATTTGTTTAGCAAGTATTTAAAATGTATACTGACCAATGTAACAACATATTAGTGCGGCATTCTCTTGAGAAATTATCACCTCTCTTCTAATGTGAACGCCCATCGCACTAACCTTCCCAATGGTTTAACTTATCTTATCTTAGGCCGCTCGTAAGATTTAACTGACAAATTCAATTGTTTAAGAGGTTAATTTCATTTGATTACAAAGTTCTCAATTAAACTTTATTTGCTAATAAAGTTTCTCAGTAACATATTAAACTTTTCAAACACTCATTTCCAAGTTGAAATAATTATTCAACTTACTTACCATAAACACAGCATGTAGTTCCCAAATTCCAGAATATAATATATATATTAAATACTCATATAATATATATATTCTAACAGCACCCCACATAATAATTATGGTGCGGGCATACTCTGCTATCCAGTCCCCGTATCACTCGTACTAAGGGAAATACAAGTTCGGAATCACTCTCGAAATGTATTGAAACAAAACACAAACAATATTGAGGCGAAGCATAGTTTCCAAGTCTCTAAGAGGTCGGCACATGCCCTCACGTCTCTTAGGACCGTCTGACTATCGATCTGATAGCCTCTACCAAAGGATTTCTATCTTTTAGGGTATGAGTCAATATCCCCCATAAAGGTCACATCGAGATAAGACTGTCCCAGCGTGGTAACCTCGGGCATAGCAAGTAGCGCGGGCATGATTTTTACACGTATATAGTATATGCATAAACACAGTCATATAAATATACTACTATTACCATATCAAGTTTAGGTAGATACTCACAACCCATATTTATGTTATTTGTCCTTATTACTCATTATTTAGTTATCACGTATAACGTTCGCCTCTTATCTTAATTTGTGGGATTATCCCAACTTATCAAGTGACACTCATGGATTTCTATCCTCCCAAGTGAAATTTCAGTAGGTACTCATTTATTTTCCAACGTAACTACCTTACGCGTCTCCCCCTTTAATATATAGTTCCATCGTCCCTTATATGTAAACATCCCCGTAAAAAGGTAAATCTCGTCCTACATTAAAGGTTTCCTATTTTTAATAAGTCCTACTGGTCTTCTTTATATCCCAAAATATTTTAATAAGGATGTATAAAGGTTATTACTCATTTAAATTGAATTCAACTATTCAGAAGGGGAAATATGAGTCTGCCAGGAGGGGTCGATCGATCGATGGCAGGAGCTCGATCGATCGATGCGTCGATCGATCGATACTCCTGGTTCGATCGATCGATCAAACAGGTATGGCGAATCCACAAAATACCAGTTACGGGTTCTATCATTCAACATCATCAAAATCCAAATTTTTAACTCCAAAATTCCCAGAAATTTATACCATAAACATTATAAACCCAAATTAGCAATATTCTACGTAAAGCATGCGAGTTTTCATCAAGATCCATGGATTAAAAGGGCCAAAACTCATATAATTCTCATGAACCCTAGAAATTTCTTTAACTTTATTATTCTTATTCTTTTCCCAGAATTTCTACTTCGAAACCAATATAAATTTGTTGTTCAACCTCTACATGTGAAAGGGATTTCCAGATTATTGTTTATATCACTACAACATGCAATTTCTAATCACCAACATGAGTTTTCTTTCATAAAAAGTCATCCTAATCAACCCTAAACTAATATGAATGAAGCATTAACGAAATTAAGAAAGATAAATACTTGCCTGGAGATTTTTGTTTCTGATTTTTGGCTGAAGTCAGTGGGGTGGTGGTCCTTGTTACGCGATCTAACGTTTGGCGGCGACGGCGATGACGCAAACGGAGGAGTTCTTGGTCTAGAACTCTTAGGCAAGCTCCCTTTTTCCTTCTCCAATGGGCGTCTCTTGTTTTTGGTTGTGTTAACCCTAGAATACAACCCTAAGCATCTGATATAACCTTGCAATTTTCGTGGATTTTCAGGCTTAAAAATGTAAAATGTCCAAAACGCCCTCCCAGGGTGTTAATTAGGCCTAAGAACGCCCTGAAACCCAAACTAAACCCCCGGGTACATTATTTTTACTATCTCGACCCTTTCGGACACTTTGGCGCACTCGAAATGACCATATGGGTGATTTATAATTTATTAACTTTTGTTAATCAACATTTAGTCCTGACACGACACGAGCGCGTCCCGACTTAAATTTCCGAAATTGTCATTTTACTCACTCGTGACATTTAATAGAACCAATATTATATATTAATTTACTCATTAGTAATATTCAACAAGTTTGCAATGATTACTACCTCTCGTCACGTTAGTAATTATAAAAATAATAAATTTTCGGATTTATATTAAATTAATAACTCACATTAAATTTAATAAATCCCCAAATTTAGAAAGCATAAAAATACGGGGTATTACATACTTCCCCCCTAATTAGGCATACCTGGTAAGAATAAATCCAGGTATCTCTCGCGCATATCTGCCTCGCGCTCCCAAGTGGATTTCGTCACATTATGATGCTCCTACTGGACCCGTACAAGTGGAACTACCTTCGACCTCAATCTCCTTTCGCTACGGTCTAGGATAGCCACTGGTCTCTCCTCGTAAGAGCTGTCAGGCTGTAAGTCTATCTCTTCTATCGCGATGTGGGTGTGGGCCATATCATCCCGAAGGTATCATCTCAACGACGAGATGTGGAATACGTCGTGGATGCGATGTAAATGCTCTGGCAGTCCCAATCTGTATGCAACCGGCCCAACCCTCTCGATAATGGGAAATGGTCCCACGTACCTCGGGGCCAATTTTCCTTTCTTCCCAAATCTCATAACTCCTTTCATAGGAGATACACGTAGTAATATTTGGTCCCCCCATATTAAACTCTCGGAAGAACCGTTTCGCATCGGCGTAGCTTTTCTGCTTGTCCTGGGCTACTCGAATGCGACTCCTGATAATCTCAATCCTAGCGGAGGTTTCCTGAATCACCTCTGGTCCGAGCAACTTGTTATCCCCCACCTCTAGCGAATGCGTCGGGGAACGACAAGGCCTGCCATACAAAGCCTCGAATGGAGCTATGTCAATCGTTAACTGATAAGAGTTATTATAAGCGAACTCTACCTGTGGAAGATGTGGCTCCCAACCTCCTCCAAAATAAAGGACACACATGCGTAGAATATCCTCTAACATATGATTAGTACGCTATGTTTGTCCATTTGTCTGTGGGTAATAAGCGGAACTTAACCTCAACTCTATACCCATAGCCTCCTGAAAGCTCTCCTGGAAACGCGACAAGAAAATCTTATCTCTATCTGACACAATATTCAGGGGCACCCTATGTAATCTGACAATCTCAGCAATGAACAACTGAGCATACTGACCCGTGGTATAGTCTATTCGCACCGGCAGAAAATGAGCCACCTTGGTCAAACGGTCCATAATCACCCAGATGGAGTCGTGGCCCCCCTGTGATGTAGGCAACCCTGTAATAAAATCCATAGAAATACTCTCCCACTTCCACGCGGGTATTTCCAATGACTGAAGCAGCCCTGACGGTTTCTAATGGTCCACCTTTACCAGCTGGCAGGTAGAACACTTGGAAACGAACTCGACAATGTCCTTTTTCATCCCACTCCACCAGTGTTGTCGCCTCATATCCTAGTACATCTTATCTCCTCCAGGATGTATCGCAAATCTGGACCCGTGAGATTGGGTCATCACTGCATGATGTAAGTCTGCTCCTTCTGGGACCACCAATCTCCCATTAAACCTCAAACCCCCATCAGAACTAATAGAATAGGACTCAGCACCCTCAGCTAACAGTCGTACAATCTGCTCCTGGCAAAATGGGTCTGCGGTCTGTGCCTGTATCACCCTTGTAACAATCTCGGGTGTCACTATCATGACAGATATTAAGGAATGAGCTACTGCATCCTAGTGACCCAACTCCTTCCACTTTGCTTTCCGGACATCCGCTACATTATCTACCGATCTACGGCTCAATGCATTAGCAACTACGTTGGCCTTCCCCGGGTGGTACTGTATGTCGAACTGATAGTCCTTTACAAACTCTAACCACCTACGCTGACGCATATTCAGCTCTCGCTGAATGAACAGGTACCGCAGTGACTTGTGGTCTGTGAACAAGCAAAATTTCTCCCCCAATAAATAGTGTCTCCATATCCTCAACGCAAAGACGACCGCTGCTAACTCTAGGGCGTGTGTGGGGTAATTCTTCTCGTGTGGCTTAAGCTTACGGGAGGCAAAAGATATAGCCTTCTCCTCCTGCTGAAGTACTCGCCCAAGTCCCTGTAAAGAGGCATCGTTGTAAACAAGGTACTCCACGCCCGGCTTAGGTAAAGCAAGGACCGGTGCTGAAGTAAGCTTGTCTTTCAGCTCGTCGAAGGCCAATTGACAAGCATCATCCCAAACATATGGTACCCCCTTACTAGTCAGGTTCATCAATGGACCGGCTATTTTGGAGAACCCCCGAATGAATCTCCTGTAGTATCTGGCTAATCCCATGAAACTGCATACTTTCGTCTGTGTCGTGGGCTGTCCCCACTCCCTCACCGCTGACACTTTACTCGGGTCAACTGCTATCCCTTGTTCAGAGACAACATGTCCCAAGAACTGCACTTCACGTAACCAGAACCCTCACTTCTCATACTTAGCATACAACTGATGCTCTCGTAGCGTCTAAAGAACCTGCCTCAAGTGCTCGGCATGCTCCTCCTCGGAGTGTGAATATATCAGGATGTCATCTATGAAGACGATGATAAACTCATCCAAGAACTCTCTGAACACTCGGTTCATCAAGTCCATGAATACGGTTGGAGCATTTATGAGTCCAAATGGCATCACTCTGAACTCATAGGACCCATATCTCATCAAGAAAGCAGTCTTTGAAACATCCTGATCCATAATAAGTAGCTGATGGTACCCCGACCTCAGATCTATCTTCGAAAAGAAAGTTGCTCCCCTCAACTGGTCGAACAGATCATCAATTCGAGGCAACGGATACTTGTTCCATATCGTGACCTTGTTCAGTTCCCGGTAGTCAACACATAGCCTCAGTGAACCATCTCGCTTTTTCACAAACAAAACTGGAGCGGCCCAAGGTGAGGTACTCCTGTGAATGAAGCCCTGACCTAACAGCCGCTCTATCTGATCTCGTAACTCTCGCATCTCCGTCGGAGCCATACGGTATGGAGCGCGTGCTATAGGTCGAGTATTCGGTAATAAATCTATGACAAATCTATCTCTCGACTGGGTGGTAGGCCCGGTATCTCCTGAAATACATCGGAGTACTCACGAACAACTGCGATCGAGTCTCAGGGAATCACAACCTCCTTAGAGGTATCCTCCTCTATGTAATACAAATGAGCGGTCGAGCCTCCCTCTGGGAGAGGCATCGCCACTACAAACATCTCTTGCCCCGTAATGGAAAAGACAATACTCCCACTGAAACAATCTATCATGGTCCTGTAAGCGGCGAGCCAATCCAAACCGATAATAACGTCGTGCTCATGCATATCTAAGACTAACATGTCTACTGGTAATACCAAGCTACCAATATCTACTCCCACACCCCGGCATATGAAGAAAATTAGCGATCCATTTCCCAGTGGTGAGTCTACACACGTTGCAGTGCTCTCTGCTGTGGCTAATAACCCTAAGGCCTTCGCAAAATGGTTAGCTATAAAATATTGTGTCGCCCCAGTATCAAATAAAACCCGACCCATAGTACCATGGATAGGAAACATACCCTCAATCGAGGGTGGTGCCTGTGGAGCTGCAGCCTAGTGGACGTTATAGACACGTCCATACTGTAACTGCCCCCGCTGCACCGGAGCGGATGGAATGGCTGGTACTTGAGCTGGTTCTGGGAGGGAGGCTTGAAAAAGTGGCCTATGTGGATCATTACGGGCACCCTACTGCTGTGGGGCCCTATCACCCTCTGGACAATCCTGGCACTTATGGCCATTCTTACCTTACACAAAACATCGACCCCTGAAATTACTTCCCCTCTGACCCTGCTGACCTTGGCCCTGTTGGCCGTTACCGCCCCGCCACTGGCCCTGTTGGCCCTAATGAAAATGTTGTTAGCCCTGTTGGCCTGCTGCTGGCGGTGTTGGCCTTGTTGGCCCTACTTATTAGGCTGGCCCTGCTGACCCTGCCTAAATCCCCCAAATCCCTGCCTGGAATCACCTGATCGGAATTGATTGGTAGGGTCCCCCTGATGGGAACTCTGCTCATGCAGACGAGTCTGCCCCTTAGATGTTGGTGCTCCACTAGCGCCACTACCCCCTGTCCTGCCTTGCTGGACAGACTCTTCTACCCGCTTGCTTCCCTGCAGATGGAAGCGGTGATCCTGGCAGTGTCGCAAAGCAGCATTGAGTACATCTGTGTAGGTACTCAGAGACAGATTCCCTGTAAGGTGCTGACGGATCCTCCAAGCTAACCCGTCCACAAACAATAGTATCTTCTTGCCCTCAGTGGGTGCCTCATCTGACACTATAGTGAGAAGTGTGGTGAACTCCTCTTCATACTCAACAACAGTAGTGTAGATGGGTGTATATCAATAAAAAAAAGCAAATAAAATAAAATAAAAATGCCTCTTTTATTAATGACATCCGAGAGGCGCCCGCGAGGGTCACCCAAAAGTCCAAAAGACATCGCAAGGTTGTGCGCCGCTGCAAGGGTCAGCGCCGCTTTAAGGGTCGGCCCCACTTCAGGTGCCAGCGTCGCCGCAAGTGTCTATGCCGCTGCAAGGGTCGGCGCCGCTTCAAGTGTCAGCGCCACCGCAAGTGTCCGCGCCGCTGCAAGTTCCAGCGCCGCTGCAAATGCCAGCGCCGTCGCAAGTGAGACGCGCCACTGCAAGTGCTGGCGCCACTTAAAGTGTCTACGCCGTCGCAAGGGTCGGTGCCAGCGCTGTCGCAAGTGTCTACGTCGCTGCAAAGGTTGGCGCCACTTCAAGTGCCAGCGCCGTCGCAAGTGAGACGCGCCGCTGTAAGTGCCGGTGCCACTTTAAGTGTCTACGCCGCCGTAAGGGTCGGCGCCGCTTCAGGTGCCAGCGTCGCCGCAAGTGTCTACACCGCTGCAAAGGTCGGCGCCGCTTCAAGTGCTAGCACCGCTGCAAGTGTCAGCGCCGCCGTAAGTGTCCGCGCCGCTGCAAGTGTTGGTGCCACTTCAAGTACCAGCGCCGCTGCAAGGGTCAGCGCCGCCGCAAGTGTTGGCGCCGTTGCAAGCGCCAACACCGCTCCAAGTCCCTGCACCGCTACAAGTGTCAGCGCCGCCGAAGGTGTCTACGCCTCTGCAAGTGTCCGCGCCGCCGCAAGGTTCGGCGCCGCTTCAAGTGCCAGCGCCATTGCAAGTGTCTGCGCCATTGCAAGGGTCAGCGCAAGTGTCTACGTCGCTGCAAGGGTCGGCGCCGCTTCAAGTGCCTGCGCCGCTGCAAGTGTCAGCGCCACCGCAAGTGTCGGCACCGCTGCAAGTGTCGGCACCACTTCAAGTGTCAGCGCCACTTTAAGTGTCTGCGTCGCTGCAAGTGTCAGCGCCTCCGAAAGGGTCAGCGCCGCTTCGAGTGCCGACACCGCTGCAAGTGTCGACACCGCTTCAAGCGTCAGCGCCACTACAACAAGGGTCACTACAGCAATAACATTCGAGAGGTGCCCGCAAGAGTCACCACAGAAGTCCAAAATTAAGAAGTACCACTGCAAGGGTCGGCGCCGCTGCAAGGGTCACTACAGTAGTGACAGCCGAGAGAGTCACCGTCACTGCAAGGCTCAGCGCCACTGCAAGGGTCACTGCAGAAATGTTATTCAAGAAGTGCTGCTATAGGGGTCTCGACGGAAACTCATATTGAGAGAGTAGCTATCACGAACAACTCCTCAGCATGAAACATCAGTCTCTAAATAAACAACAACACTCACACTTTACTTTCTTGTACAGGTTGCCTAGTCGAGCAAGCAGGGCTCGAACAGGCGCGTTGGGACCTCCTGGGAGTTTTGTCTTGGCGGCTGAGGGACAAGGTATGTTGAGCAAAATCAACCACTTAGCACTATAGGATTGAGAGAATACTAGTAGGAAGACCCATAAGTCACTCGAGAATACACACACTGCACACTTAGTCACAAGTGAAGTGAGCAGCCAAAGAGCTAGCTACTCACAAGAAATAAACTCTTTACAAAGAAATGACTTTTCCAGAAGAGGGGGTCCTCAAGGTCCTTCTCAAGAAAAACAACATTTTTTTAGAGGAAAGGAGTCCTTAAGGTCCCCTCTCTCAAGATTTGCAAAATTGCACCACAAGTTACCATTTCAAAGGATAATTACCAAATCTGATATTTTGTCTCCGTTAGGGGACATATGTACTTTTTGACCTTTGGCTGGCGCCAGGTGGCGCCTGCAGAGGGGACAGGCAGGCTTCCACAGGTAGGGACAAATGGTACACTTCAGACATTTGTTCCCCACCAACTCTCTCAATTTTGGGGCCCAATAAATGCCAGCTCACCCCTAACGCCCATGTATAAATAGACCTCTGGGCAAGGTCAATAGAGGGACAATAGAAGTTGCACTGTTACTCTGCCAAAATATCACCAGACCTACCTAAGTATTCTCTCCCTGCTCATTCTCATAGTGCTGAGTGCCTTGTTCCTTCACTCCCCACTGACAGCCATCACTCTCACGTGTTTCTCTTGAGAAAAGTGCTATTTTTGCTGTGAAAGTTCATCTTCTTGCAGGGAGTGAGTTGAAGCTTGAGTTCCATTGTTACAAGAAGGAGAAGTTTTCTTCAGAAGTTGCACCAGGACACCTTGAAGACCTTGCAGGCAGCGTCCATTGGAGTGGGTCATGCCTCACCCTTTCCAGTTATTCATAGACCCCAGTCTCACTACCCTCCTACAAGTAGAATTTTCCTATTTCAAGTTCAGTAACTTTTTCCTCATCTCAGTTTGCACGGCGGATGGAAAATACTTGCGGTCAAACCGCTCCCAGAATGACTGAATCGGGATAGTATCCCTCTCCTCCAAGGTGGTGGTGGACTCCCACCACTGCAAAGCGGCCCCCACAAGCTTAAAGGAAGCCAACAAATGTTTATGCATGTCTGTGCACTCATACATACGCTGATGCCTCTGGATATCTTTCTTCCATTGGATGACAATGATGATATCTGAACTACCTGAGAACTCAGGGGGATGCGCCTTCTGAAAGACATCCCTAACCCGCTCCCATGCTAATGGAAGCTGTGAAGGTACTGGCGCCACTTCCTGAACTTGGGGTGGAGCCTGCTGTACTACCGCTAGTGCGGCATTCATCGCCTGAGCAACGATGGCGGCTACCTCATTTGCATTCATTGTTCCCTGAGTCGGAGCTACTGGCTGCTCGGCTTGAGCACACCTATCCTTTGGTGCACGTCTTAGAGGCATCTGAAACGGGAAGAAGTTTATTAGTCTACAGTTATCATCAAATCTCAAATAGTTGAAGACGTAATCGTAAAAGCAATAATACAACAATCCTAAGATAGGGCTCTATAACAAAAATGTTAAGCTGAAAGCGAAATAAGCCGTACAGATCCTAAAGACACTAGAATCTGATGCTCTGATACCACCTGTGACACCCCGCCTAATTAAATACCGGGTTATCAGTCCTTTATTAAATTATAATCAAGGTGAACGGTCGGTTCATTCTTAGCATCACTGTCATAAAAATAACATTCCAATTTAAACACCCTAAATAATTAAGCCAAGTGTCAAAACCATTTTTAGACATTACTTTCCAAATTTTATTTTATAAACCATCATTTAAAGCTTTACATAATTCATAGTTAAATAATTACACAACAACTATCATGGAACATATAACCCAAATAATTAAACATGCAACCAATTGATTCCAATATTAAAACTTAAAGGAAAACATCCTGACAGTAATAAATCCCAAAATGTAAATACTGGAAATAAATGAATCACAATATCCAATAAAACAACTGAATAATGGAAAAGGGCGACACATGCCCAACTGGATAAAATAAATGCTAGGAGTGGAATCAAGAAATGAGGTCGTCTAAGCAAGAGGCCTGCAACTCCCACCTAAGCTGCAACACGTTCCTTCCAAAGGATCCCTATGCAAGGCGCCCCTGTGGCTGTGCACCTGTAATATATACATACATACATACATATATATATATATATATATATATATATATACAAGAGAGAAAAGAAAATGGAAACGGGTCAGAGCCCGATTGTAAAAACGATTTAAAATTTATTTAGCAAGTATTTAAAATATTTATGCAACAACATATTAGTGTGGCACTCCCTTGAGAAATTCTCACCTCTCTTCTAATGTGAACGCCTATCTCACTAACCTTCCCAATGGTTTAACTTATCTTATCTTAGGTCGCTCGTAAGATTTAACTGACAAATTTAATTGTTTAAGTGGTTAATTTCATTTGATTACAAAGTTCTCAATTAAACTTTATTTTCTAATATAGTTTCTCAGTAACATATTATACTTTTCAAACACTCATTTCCAAGTTGAAATAATTATTCATCTTACTTACCATAAACACAGTAGGTAGTTCCCAAATTCCAGAATATAATATATATATTAAATACTCATATAATATATATATTCTAACAACACCCCACATAATAATTATGGTGCGGGTATACTCTGCTATCCAGTCCCCGTATCACTCGTACTAAGGGAAATACAAGTTCGGAATCACTCTCGAACTGTATTGAAACAAAACACAAACAATATTGAGGCGAAGCATAGTTTTCAAGTCTCTAAGAGGTCAGCACATGCCCTCACGTCTCTTAGGACCGTCTGACTATCGATCTGATAGCCTCTACCAAAGGATTTCTATCTTCTAGGGTATGAGTCAATATCCCCCATAAAGGTCACATCGAGATAATACTGTCCTAGCGCGGTAACCTCAGGGATAGCAAGTAGCGCGGGCATGATTTTTACACGTATATAGTATATGCATAAACACAGTCATATAAATATACTAGTATCACCATATCAAGTTTAGGTACATACTCACGACCCATATTTATGTTATTTGTACTTATTACTCGTTATTTAGTTATCACGTATAACGTTTGCCTCTTATCTTAATTTGTGGGATTATCCCAACTTATCAAGTGACACTCGTGGATTTCTATCCTCCCAAGTGAAATTTCAGTAGGTACTCATTTATTTTCCAACGTAACTACCTTTCGCGTCTTACCCTTTAATATATAGTTCCATCGTACCTTATATGTAAACATCCCCGTAAAAATGTAAGTCTCGCCCTACATTAAAGGTTTTCTAGTTTTAATAAGTCCTACTGGTCTTCTTTATCTCCCAAAATATTTTAATAAGGATGTCCAAAGGTTATTACTCATTTAAATTGAATTCAACTATTCAGAAGGGGAAATATGAGTCTGCCAGGAGGGGTCGATCGATCGATGGCAGGATCTCGATCAATCGATGCGTAGATCGATCGATACTCCTGGTTCGATCGATCGATCAAACAGGTATGGCGAATCTGCAGAATACCAGTTACGGGTTCTATCATTCAACATCATCAAAATCCAAATTTTTAACTCCCAAACTCCCAGATATTTATACCACAAACATTATAAACCCAAATTAGCAATATTCTACGTAAAGCATGCGAGTTTTCATCAAGATCCATGGATTAAAAGGGGCAAAACTCATATAATTCTCATGAACCCTAGAATTTTCTTTAACTTTGTTCTTCTTATTATTTTCCCTGAATTTCTACTTCTAAAGCAATATAAATTCGTGGTTCAACCTCTACATGTGAAAGGGATTTCCAGATTATTGTTTATATCACTACAACATGCGATTTCTAATCACCAACATGGGTTTTCTTTCATAAAAACTCGTCCTAATCAACCCTAAACTAATATGAATGAAGCATTAACGAAATTAAGCAAGATAAATACTTGCCTGGAGATTTTTGTTTCTGATTTGCGGCTAAAATCAGTGTGGTGGTGATCCTTGTTATGCGATCTATCGTTTGGCGGCAATGGCGGCGCAAATGGCGGAGTTCTTGGCCTAGAACTCTTGGGAAAGCTCTCTTTTTCCTTCTCCAATGGTCGTCTCTTGTTTTTGGTTGTGTTAACCCTAGAAGACAATCCTAAGCATCTGATATAACCTTGCAATTTTCGTGGGTTTTCAGGCTTAAAAATGTAAAGTGTCCAAAACGCCCTCCCAAGGTGTTAATTAGGCCTAAGAACGCCCCGAGACCCAAACTAAACCCCCGGGTACATTATTTTTACTATCTCGACCCTTCCAGACACTTTGGCGCACTCGAAATGACCATACGGGTGATTTATAATTTATTCACTTTTGTTAATCAACATTTAGTTTCGACACGACACGAGTGCGTCCCGACTTAAATTTCCAAAATTGTCATTTTACTCACTCGTGACATTTAATAGAACCAATATTATATATTAATTTGCTCATTAGTAATATTCAACAAGTTTCCAATGATTACTAACTCTCGTCATGTTAGTAATTATAAAAATAATAAATTTTGGATTTACATTAAATTAATAACTCACATTAAATTTAATAAATCCCCAAATTTAGAAAGCATAAAAATACGGGGTATTACATAGGTCCACCCTTGAACCAAACATACCACTCACGAACGCTCATTAAATTAAAAGTTTGTTAATCCTAGATACTACACTACACCAAAATGGAAAAATTGGCACCCTTTCAGCGGCTTGCCTTGTCACGGTCATTGACCGTGACAAAAAAAATGCATTTTTTTATCACGGTCATTGCCTTAACAAGTCCTTGACAAAGGCTTGTCATGGTCAATTACCATGACAAGATCGTGACAAGCACAGTTGTCACGGACTTACCACTGTCAATGACCGTGACAAATCTGTCAGCAAAAAGCCCTTTCCCCTCCTTTTTTCCTCACCGCATTCTTCCCTCCAATTTCTCTGTCTCTCTCTACGCGTTGCTCTCACTCTCTCTCTACTTTTAGGTTGGTTTCTCTCTCTCTCTCTCTCTTCCATTTATATATATATATGTGTGTGTGTGTGTGTGTGTGTGTGTGCACGCGTGTGTGTGTGTATGTGTGTGCGTGTGTGTGTGTGTGTGTGTGATGGGGGAAGGGGGTGGGGGTGGGGAGGGGGGGTGGGGCTGTGTGTGTGGGGGGGTGGGGGGTGGGGTGGGGAAGGGTGTGTGTGGTGGGGATGTTTGTGTGTGTGTGTGGTGGGGGAAGGGGGAGGGCAAGGGTAGGGTAAAGGATGGGAGGTGGGTGGTGGGGTAGAGGGGTTGTGTGTGTGTGTGTGCGCGCGTGTTTGTGTATATGTGTGTGTAGTGGGCGTGTTTGTGCGTGTATTTGAGAGAGGGAAATGATGCGGGGTGTGTGACGGCGGGTGGGGCTGCGTGCGTGTGTGTGTGTGTGCGCGTGTGTGTGGGTGTGATTGGTTTATTAGATATTTTCCCTCATATGCAAGTAGTGTCCCTTATAAATGAATTGATTGATTATTAATTTTTTTAGTAAATTAATATATGAAAGTAGGATTGCCCCTCATTGTAAATTAGTAAATTAATAGTTGTTTACTATAATTATTAGTTTAATTGATGAAAACAATTAATTGAGTAGATGAATTAAAAGGAGTACGGGATACACATTTGTTGTTGACATTGCGGTTGGATTATAGTGGATTGATGTTGGGTTGGTTAATTTTAAAAGTGGCATGACCACTGGATTGTTGTCCATATGGGGGTGGGATTTTTCAACTTTTTTTTAAAATTACTTTGTATAACGAACAATATATATATAGTATGGTAATCAAATGAAACATACTTGAAATTACATATAGTGCGCATAGATACTAGCCTTCTAGTTCTTATGCGTACGCATTCAATAGCCCTTAGACCCGTTCGAGAGTCATTATCCCTGTAATGAGATCTCTCGAATTGTCCCGTTTGGACAGTTTGGGACTAAATAATTTCTATATAATTTTATTCTTAGTGGCTTAAAGTTGTTACTTTTGGAGGAAGTTCTGCAGTCGTATCCGGATGTTCTCTGGGTACATACTAGTTTGACAAGTGTGATTATTATTTCAATTGATCAATTGAAATAACACTCACACTTTCCAATCTACGTCGTGTACTTGGAGAACTACGAAGATATGTTTCCGAATTTTTCTCAAATCGTAACAATGTGCATGAGTTATTAAGTATATTATAAAAAAATGCGGTCTAGAATGGGATAGGACCACTCACCCTTTAGAGGAGATGGAGGAAATGAAAATTTCTATTATAAATTGAATTTGAATTTGAAATTTAAAAATCGAATATAAATAAGACATAATTAAATAAAACATATTATAAATCTAAGTTTTGTTTATACTAATCCATGAATATACGCTTCTTACCTTTAATAGGTGATTAGTTGTGGCAGCTGTGATGGGATATTCGGAATACAAAGAGTGGGTGGGTGAGACAAATAGAATAGGGTATGTGTTTCGCAAAGGTGCTAATGAATTTTTGAAATACGCAAAGAGATGTCATAATGATGAAGAGTTTCCGTGTCTGTGTGCTAGGTGTAAGAATGGTAAGGTGTTTGAGTGAAAAATAGTTGAACTACATTTGTTAAGATTGGATATGAAAGATAGTTATCGATTTTGGAGTTTTCACGGTGAATTGAAAGTTCCTTTTATCCCCGACCAACCTGCACAATAACCTTTAACAAGTAGGATAGATGTAGAAGGGGACGACGTAGATCATAATATGTTAGAGGATTTAGTTGATGATACATACGGAGTTTATGAAGAAGAGGAGAATGAGGTTATTGATGATGTACGAGGTTCAAGTGCTCGTGAAGATATCACGATAAACCTTGACGATGACTATCGAAGTTAAAATTTAAGGCGACCCAACCGTTATACTCTCACTGTGAGAAAGATCAAACAACTTTATATGCCATGGTTGATTTGCACAGTTTGAAGATGCAGTACGATTTGTCTGGCAATAGCGTGACAGGAATTCTGAAATGGGTGAAGGGCTTACTACCCAAGGAGAATACACTTCCAAATAGTTATCCTATTATGAAGAATAGTTTGAAAGGTTTGGGAATGAAGTATAAATCTATTCATTCTTATGTGTATGACTGCATACTATACCGAAAGGAGTATGAAAATCCCAATCGTTGTCCGGTATGCGATGAACTTAGATATGTCCAATCTACTAGTAAGGAAGGCACAAGCTCAAAAGTGCCTCAAAAAGTGTTGAAATATTTTTCCATTGGGATCTATTAAAGCAATTTTTCACAATACCATGGATAACGGAGGCAATGACGTGGCATATTAGGGCAGAAGTAGGGGTAATATCATGCGTCATCGTATTGATTCTACAGCCTAGAGGATGATGAATTATGAGTATCCTGATTTTGCTTGAGGACAACGCAACATTCGTTTGGCTATATCAACAGATGGTTTCAATCCATTTGGAAATTTAAGCACCAATTAGAGTTTATGGCCAGTGATCCTATCCCCACTCAACCTCCCTCCTTCACAGTGTATGAGACCTGAATTTTCGATGATGGCTTTGTTGATACATGGGCCAAAGGCACCATGTGATGACATCGATGTCTACCTGGATCCTTTGGTAGAAGAATTAAATGAGTTATGGAAAGAAGGTGTGCGATCATTTGACTCTTTTAGAAAAGAAGAGTTTACGCTGAACGCTATGTTGATGTGGGCAATTCATGATTTTCCAGCTTATGGGACATTATTCGGTTGTGTAGTAGATGGTTATTTGGGGTGTTCTATTTGTGGAGAGGAGATTGAATCTCTTCGTCTATCCTTTAGCTCAAAAAATGTATACCATTGCCATAAGAGGTTTTTACCCCTGGCTCATAGTTTCAGGTTTGAGAAAGGTTCCAATTTTTTATTGGGCGGGGTTGAACATAGGCTATCGCCGAAACAACTTTTAGGATCAGAAATTGAAATTAAATCTTCTAAATGTGGCCCTAATATTCCAGGTAAGAATCCCAAATTTAAGAATGTCAAGCATAAGAAGACCCCAACTGGGAATGAAACTGAGACAAGAAAGGCATGGTCTAGGAGGTTAATTTTATTTGACTTGCCTTATTGGAAGAATAACCCGGTGCGCCATGTATTGGATGTGATTTATGCATAGAAGAACATCGCTGAACATATTGTGGGCACTTGCCTTGGGGGGAGTCATTCGAAGGATGGAGAAAATTCATGAAAAGACCTTAAATCGTTGAAACTTAAGCCTCAACTATGGTTGAAAGAAGATAGTAGGGGAAGGACAATAATTCCCCCTGATACGTTTACTTTGACGAGTGGGGAAAGGAAGGTGCCTGTAGACATAATATATAATTTGAAGGGCCCATCTAATTTTTTGTCCAACTTGCAAAGGATTGTGAATTATGCTACTCATGATTTACATAAGTGTAAGTCCCACGATTGGCATGTGATCATGCAATTGGTTCCTCTATTGTTTAAGCACTATTTCTCCAAGCACAAGAATTTGCAGAGGGCTATTATGAAAATCAGTATTACCTTCTCACTCTTGTGTGAGAAGGTAGTCAATCGAGAACACATAGTGGCCGCAAAATTGGTGGTGACCGAAGAAATTTGTATGTTGAAGAAGTACTTTCCCCCAGCATTCTTTGACATAAGTGTTCACTTGTTGGTACACCTATGCGACGAGGCACTTCTTTGTGGTCCAGTTAGATATCGGTGGTTGTATCTGTTTGAAAGATTGATGAAAGTTTTTAAAGATTACGTCAAGAATACGCGATACATTACAGGATCAATTGCAGAGGAATACATCACCGTGGAGTCATCAATATATACTCGGGAATATATGCCTGACTCGACCAGCGTTGATGACACTGATGAGTTCGTCGATGATGGTGGTCATGTGATGGGAAAACGAGTGAAATTAAAGAGTTTGCAACATGAACAAGTAGCTCGTTATCTATTTGGCACACATGAAGATGTCGAAGAATGGAAAAAGTAAGTTTCGATTATTATAATGTTTAACATTATTTTAGATTATTTTATACCTGATTAATTTTATAATATGCAGAAAATATGAAGCCTGTGAGAATAATAAAAGACGAAAGATAATGGCAACAATCAGACAGCGAATTTAGGCTATGGTTGACACAAGAGGAAATTATAATGAAAATGACCGTTATATAACGTTACATTATACTCAAATTTTACAACGAATATAATTAATTTATCTATATTCTCAGCTCTTAAAGACGGGTGATGCGACATCAAGGCTTGCTCGTCTAGCCACTGGACCCTTGTTCGTGGTTCAAGAGTACAAAAAGTATCGATTGAACGTTTACGTTTTCGACGCTAAAGTGTACGAGGAAAGTACAAATGTAAAGAACTCGGGCATTTCATACAAGGCTCTTACTTTCTTTCAAGCGAGCGCAAAAGATAAAAACCTCATTGAAGTTGAAATGACTTACTATGGTGTAATCCAAAATATATTTGAATTGGATTATATAAGCTTCAAAGATGTTGTATTTTACTGTGACTGGGTAAGAGTTGAGGATAAAAATTCTTATAAAGTTGATCTTGACACCAATTTGATCATGGTTGACTTTTCCAAGTTGAAGAGCAACGACCACGTGAGCAATGAGCCGTTTGTTTATGCATTTCAAAAGGTTAACCAAGTGTTTTACTCGGAGTATATCAACAATGAGCCGTGGTCAATTGTCCAACACGTGCCAAAGCGTCTAAATAGTAGTGTGGATGACTTAGCTGCTCCTACCGAATATCAATCTTTTTTTATGATAACCCGAATTTTAAATAATTTTTCAATTTGTAATAAATATTCCAATTTGTACCGAAACATCCATTTTTAATGCTTTTAATTGATTTGCACTTTATCATTTTCACTCTTGTGTATTGTGCGTGTGTGTGGGCAGTAGGGGTGGGGGCGGGGATGTTTAACAGTAACAATTCATTTTTATTTATAGTAATTGTACGTATTTGTAGTAACAATTCATTTTGATTTGTACATATTTGCTGTGTGTGTGTGGTGGGGGGTGGGGCAGGGTGTGTGTGCGTGTGTGTGTGGTTGGGGGTGGGGAGAGGGGGCTGTTTATGTGTGTGTGTGGTGGGGGAAGGGGGTGGGGCAGGGTGGGGGTAGGGGGTAGGGATGGTAATAAATATTCCAATTGTACATATTTGCATGTCTTCTTCTAATTCATTTTGATTTGTACTAATAACATTTTGTTTTAGCAAATGGGATTGGTGGTAGCGGAGGCGACGAGGGCTCCTCGGCCCCTAGGCTCCCGAAATATGGCAAATTGGGGATGACCATCGAGAACAAGTCGGAGCTATTAGTGAGATCTCTCGAGCTGGTAAAGACGATCATCGGCCCGGGGTACATTAGTTGGAAGGACGTGCCATATGAGCTCAAGTTAGCTGTTTGGGTGGCACTACAAGTAATGAATTTATATTTATATTTATATGAATATTTCAATTTCGATTTCCATTTCGATTTCAATTTATTCGCAACTAACATTGTATTTGTTGGACATGAACAATTCAGCCTGGATCCAAAGCTACGCGATTCCGTCTTGGAGAAGTTGAGGGAGAAATACAAGACGTGGAAGAAAAATATGCTGACCCGGTACCTTAGGAAGACACGAGAGTCCGTTATCCAAATGCATGAATCCGTCCCACCGAAGGAGCTGATCTCATTGGCATAATGGCAAAAGTTCATTGACAATGATATTGGGGAGCGACAATTGTCATCTCGCCAATCAAGGAGGGAAAATCGGGCAAAAAAGACGGACGTGCACTACTCCGGTCGGACGTCTTACACCGAGGTGGAGCATAGGATGATGGTAAGATTTAATTTTTCTACAACTACAAAAATATATTATTCTGCATTATTTTACTTTGCGGGGTCGATACTAATTTTACTTTATTTTATTTCAAGGTACAGGGAGTGGCCCTGGGGGTAGGCCACATAGGATCGATACTTATGTGGCTCTTCGAACGAATAAGGGGAAGGATAAGGAGGTGTCCTCGAGCGTCGCGTCCACGATTGTAAGTAATCCGACAGTTTTCTTTTTATTAATTACGTTATAATTTTTTAATTTACTTATTTTACTAATCATGTGTTTTTTGTTATTTCAGGCAAAGCTTAAGGAAGTGCATGAGTCGCGGTCTGATGCTGACAAGGCATCTTTTTCCACTGACGCACTCAGCCAAGTGCTTGGCTCTAATCGCAAAGGGAGGACAAGGGGGATGAGCTCACGGGTGGCCAAATCTAGGATCATCGCATTAGAGATGAGCAACACCGGGTTGGCTAGAACGGTGGACTCGCATGGCGCGAAGATGTCCCGTTTGGAGGCGAAGGTCCAAGATATGTTCTCATTCATGAAGCGTTGGATGGGAGAAAACCATAAGGGGAAAGGGAAGGAGAAGGAGAAGGTGGTGGAGGAGGAGATGCAGGAGGACGAGGATGTGGACCTTGCTGCTTCATCGCCAACACGTGCGTACTTTGATGATCCACTTCCCTATTTGGCTCCCTTCGACCGATCGATATTGACACTTGGTTGTCCGAGCATGTTTATACTAGACATATTTGATGGTCAGCGGATAGGGCGGGGGTTGGGGACCCGAATATCGTCAAGGGTGCACTAGTTCATGGACATGAGCTTCAAGACATCGAGTCCAAGGTGCTCGTCGCACATGTGATACCCGAGAAGGAGAACTCCCCATTGTGGTTGCGCGAATAATACGGCACGATGTATATTAGTGGGTGTGTCAATTCATATATCGTGTGGGCTACTCACCTCCTCAAAGTTAACCTAACCCAAGACATGTAGTGACATTGTTTGAATTGAATTATTTTTAAGTTGGTACATTTGAATTATATTTGGATTCTATCGTGATGCATATTGTCTCTATTTTGAATGTATATTTGCATCATAATTATTTTATTTGGATATATGATGCTTGAAAATGTATAGCGTTGCTATAACAGGTACAAATATACTACTGGGCAGTGGCAGTGGCCAAACTGCCTAGCAGATTTTTTTCCAATTCTGCCCAGAATTGTCACGGTCATTGACCGTGACAATTGTTTAACCATTGTTACGGGCTTGTCACGGTCCTTAACTGTGACAAACTTGTCAAGGTTAAGGACCGTGATAATTATAACGAACTTATCACTGTCAATGACCGTGACAAGTCCGTGACAAAAAAAGTTGTCACCCTAGGAATTGTCACGATCATTGACCTTGACAAGTTGAACTTCTGAAGGTCAATAACCGTGACAATTCGGCAGAATTGGTGTAGTGCTAGTAACAAATAAATAAATTACCATCGAATTTACTAAAATTTATAGAATTGCAACTCAAGATATAAAAAATACTCTAGACTTTTTCAAACAATATCGTTTGGACTGGTTTATTCATGCCCAAATTTTTTCAAGAAAATAAAGTTATGTATAAACAATTAGGAGAAAAAGGCTCTCCTATGTGGCACTTACAATCACTAAAGAATTGAAAGAAAATCTAGCAAACTACGACAATTTTACGAAATCGAACGGTTCAATAGATAAAAAGAACACATTTATGTCTTACGATTTCTTAAACGCGTTCGCTTGCGGATGACTTTCCAATTGTTATTTTTTGCATTAAAATTCACATTATTCGAGATGAGTTCAGAATCCACCGCATATGATGATTCAAGTTTAGGGAGATCCACGAATAAATCAATATCGCGGTCATCATGAATTTGAACATTAATAGGATTAACTTGAGATAACTCGTCACTTGTTTTTATATTCTCTATAGGAGTCATATCTTCATTACTTTTGAAATCTTCATCAGATGATGAAGTCTCAAATAGATCATTGCACAAAACAAGTTTATCTCCTATTAATACGATGAAATCACGTTGGATTAAGTGTTGAATATAGCTTTGTTTTTTCTTATTTGGGTTCGCGGATTTTGTTGACATCACATGATTGCTTTTATCTAATTTTTTGGAAATGATACTATCACCCATTGTTGAGTTCACTATGCCGTTTAACTTTGTAAAGTCTGATTCCTGCTTTTCAGCAGGTTGACCCGAATTAAAGATATTTTCATCGTTATATTCATGCCCACATGTTTGACACTAACCCGACCCATTTATAATTCGTGTTTAGGGGTCGTACCAATTTTCATAATTAGAAGTGATAATGTCAACTCACGAACTTTAGATAATGTTATCGTATCCCAACGATGGATGTGTTAGATTGTCAAAGTTTACATGCTATATATTTTATTTTAACCTTCACACAACAAATCTCTATAGCCTTAAAAATATAAAATAAACCATACATGGAATTTTTGAAGACTTTTACCAAAATGTGGAGTTGTGGCCATTTAATTCACTTGTTTCTTCAATTATAATTTGCAAATAGAGAAATTAATAAGTTTATTATGGATTTAACCAAAATTATTTTATGCTGGTTAGATGAGGTTAGATTATATGATTAACTCAAATTCATTATCACAACAGTCGTTTTTGAGGTAGCAGTTGCTGGTGAGCCAGTTGAGAGCACCACTTCTCAAACAAATAAAGGTGATATGGTTATATGTTGATCTCTTAGAATAAAATAATGGAGAACAAGATAGATATATTTCAAGTTGGTTAGAGTATGTTTGAATTCATCAAAGAAAGTTTCGACAGTAGCTATTATTTTAGACTATGGGTTAAGAGGCGAAGGGTTTGGCAAGGAGGTTCTTTTAGCTAAAGGGGAGGTTCTTTGGCTAAGTTCATATTTAAGGGAAACCATGATGAAGTCTGGCAGTTTTTTTAGAAAAAGATAGGGTGAAAATAGAAAGGTGATTATGTGATCTAGTATTAGAAGAAATGCAACTTCGCTCAACGTTGCGGTAAAAAATGATATAAAACGGTGCATTTGTAGGATTTAAAATAATATTGATTATGGATATAGGACAACAAACATTTAGTTTCCATTTTTAGTCCTAATTTTCAAATTAAAGGGACACGTGTCATGCTGTGATTGGTTGGTGTTTTATGAATATGGTCCGCGCCAGCATTTTTATTCAAAAATAGGGACTAAAACTATAAATAAAGTGTTTGTTGTCCTATTTCCAAAATACATATTATAATATGTCCTAAATTTATCAATGTGGACAACGCTACTCAGATGGAGGAGGAGTAACAATGGATAAGGTTGTTAGTGAATTGGAATAGCAACATTCCGGCTAGATTTTATATCTAAGGAAGTGAGTGGATTATTTATCTAAGTCAAGGTAGAATCTCAGTTGTGTTATTGTGACGATGAGAGTGTTCAAAATCTCAGTCGTGATCTCCACAGTAGTGAGTATGGTCAGAATTGCACCAATAGGTTTACACGTTATCGAGGGGTAGAAATAGAGGAAGTTGAGGGCATCAAAATGACTAACACACCCACAATGGAGATTCAACAGATGGAACAAAACCCTGAGGGTTGTCCAAGGTGATAATCGGGTGTAGATGTAAACCCTGACACTTAGATTCGAATCTTGGCAGCTGCGTCTCGGTGCCACGGACCGCGGGAATTAAACACCTATAATAGAAAGCCTTGTTCGGAGTGGAGTGATTAGTCTCAAGGTGCGTGCAAGCTGTCCTGGAGATTACCCTATGACATCAAAATAAAAGGATGGCAGCTAATACAACCGTGGGTAGAAGCAGTTGATGCAAGAAGTCTGGGAAAGAAAATGTTCAGCTGGCGGAACAAGAGCATGATGTGATCATAACTGATTTACTCTCTGATAATAGCAGAACCTGTAGGGCTCGTGGCAAGAGAAATATGGTATGTCTGGTGCTAGAGACTAACTGGTGAGGCAAGATATAACAGACTTGGCAAAAATAGGTCTCTCGATAGTATCAATGGAGAGAAAAATAGCAAGTTTGACAAAAGATTATATTTGTGAGGAGCATATTCCTGCAAAAATGGGGGATGAGGTCACCAATGTTCACCTTTTTTGGAATTTGCGATATAAGTTAGAGGAGGCAGTGTGGGGGGCATGGGGGAATTATTTTATTCGAGAAGTATTCACTCAGATTTCAAGATCAGGGTATGGGGCAAAAGGTGGGTATTGCTCTATACAACTATAGGAAATTATTCTCTGCTAGTAGCCAATATTCTGCCTATTTATCGAATGATGTGGTTAAAGGGACAGATATGGGTTCGTCCCAAAATGATATATGTGGTGGGGAGCGTGTGTAGGAATTTCTACATCCTAAAAATTGTGGTTTCATGAATTTTAAATTAGATAGGAGTTGTGAGAATCGGTAGCCAGCATAAGGGGTGTGTAGGGATGTCTTGGTACATGGGGGGTGATTTTAACATGTCCAGTTTCCATCGAAAAGGAGTGATGGGGAAGAATGAAGATGTATATGCAGGATTTCTCTAAATTCATTGATAAGATGAAATTATAGGACATGTCGTTATAGGGTGGCGTACTAATGGGGTCTAGTAATCGGGACAACCCCTTGTTGTATTTATTAGATCAATTTTTACGTTCTCATGGATAGGAGGAATACTTCCTGGGGGGGATTTAGTCTTATTTTGCATGGGTGACCTCATATCACACTTCGATTAAGCTAAAGTGTGGGGGTTGGATGGGAAGGAGGACTCCATTCAGATACAAAAATATGTGAGTGAATGAAGTAGATTTTATCGACAGGGTGAAGGAGCGGTGGCAAGGGTATGTGGTGGAGGGCAATGTGGGTTATATTTTAGCGATGAAGTTTGCTCTTCTTAAGGGAGATATTAAAGTATATGGAACAAAGAGGTATTTGGGAATGTGAGGTAACTTATTTAGAGATACATAGAGGATATTAAGTTCCTTGATAAGAAGGAAGAGACGAGTGGTCTTTTTGGGGAAAAGAAGTTATTGAGGGAGGAGAGAAAATAGGAGGTAGGTAGGAGGTTAATTCAGGAGGAGATTAGTTGGAAGCAAGAATCGAGGGTACCGTTGCTAAAGTAAAGGGATAGGAACACTAAATTTTTCCATAAAGAGGATAACTCTCACCATCTTTTTAACCACATTGGGAAAATTATGGTTAGGGAGGTGGAGATTTTGAGGAGGGTGTGGTGAGGGGGACATCAAGAAATATTATGAGAGGTTGTGTCAGGAGCATTATTGGGATAAAGGTAGATAGGTTGTAGAGACTATTCACAGATGAGTATATAGTAAAGGGTTTAGAACTATGGACAAAGATAAGGAGACTGGACCAAACGGTTCCACTATCGCCTTTCTAAAATAGTGTTGGTCTATTGTGAGAAAAGTGGTGTTGGCATTCTTCACTAAGTTCCACAAGAAGGGATATTTCCTGGAAGTATAAATTCTCTACCATTTTAATTTTGATGCTCAAAAGGTGGTGATGTACGGGATTTTAGATCGATTAGTTTAGTAAGGAGTATGTATAAGCTTTTATCTAAGGTGCTATCAGTCATACTTAGAAGGGTTATTGGCCCTCTTATATCGAAAGCCCAAAAAGCTTTCATGAGTGGTAAACAGATTTTAGATGAGGAGTGGAGAGCCATTGAGAAAGCTTATAACCATTGTAATACCCCGTATTTTTATGCTTTCTAAATTTGGGGATTTATTAAATTTAATGCGAGTTATTAATTTAATATAAATCCGAATATTAATTACTTTATAATTATTAACGTGATGTGAGTTAGTAATTATGGGAAACTTGTTGAATATTACTAATGAGTAGAGTAATATATATATATGATATTGGTTCTATTAAATGTCACGAGTGAATAGAATGACAATTTTGGAAATTTAAGTCGGGACGCGCCTGTGTCGTGTCGGAACTAAATATTGATTAATAAAAGTTAATAAATTATAAGTTACTCGTATGGTCGTTTTGAGTGCGCCAAAGTGTCCGGAAGGGTCGAGATAGTCAGAACAGTGTACCCGGGGGTTTAGTTTGGGTCTCGGGGTGTTTTTAGGCTTATTTAGTGCCCCGAGAGGGCATTTTGGACATTTTGTAATTTTAGGCAATTAAACCCACGAATTTTCAAGGGTTATATCAGATGTCTAAGGTTGTCTTCTAGGGTTAACACAACCAAAGACAAGTGACGGCCATAGGATAGGAAAGGAGAGAGCTTGCCAAGGTGTTCTAGGCCGAAAATTCACCTGGTTGCACCGCCACCACCACCAACGCGTAGATCGCGCGACGGAGAACGCAACCACACCAAATTTGTTCACAAATCAGAACTCTAAAATTCCCAGGCAAGTGTTTATCTTGCTTAAATTCGTTAATGCATCATTCATGTTAGTCTAGGATTGATTAGGATGTATTTCATAGGAGAAAACCCATGTTGGAGATAGGAGATTGCATGTAGTAATGATATAAATGGAAATTTGGAAATCCCCTTCGTATGTAGAGGTTGAACCACGGATTTATGATGTATTAGGAGTAGAAATTCTGGAAAAAGAACTGATTGGAACAAAGTTAAAGAAAATTCTAGGGTTCATGAAGTTTATATAAGTTTTACCCTTTTAATCCATGGTTATTGATGAAAATTCACATGCTTTACGTAGAAGATTGTTAGTTTGGGTTATTAATGTTTGTAGTACGAATTTTTGGGAATTTGGGTGTTAAAAATATTGATTTGGTTGAAGTTGGATGTTAGAACCCGTAACTGTTAATCTGCAGAATTTGCCATACCTGTTTGATCGATCGATCGAACCAGGAGTGTCGATCGATCGACGCATCGATCGATCGAGCTCCTGCCATCGATCGATCGACCCCTCCTGGAAGACTCATATTTCCCCTTTTAAATTGTTGAATTCAAATTAAATGAGTAAAAATCTTTGGACATCCTTATTAATATATTTTGGAAGGTAAAGGAGACCAGTAGGACTTATTAATTACTATGAGACCTTTAATCTAAGATGAGATTTACATTTTTGTGATGCTTACACATAAGGGACGATGGGGTGGTGTATTACAGGGAGAGACGCGTAAAATAGTTTCGTTGGAAAAATAGATGAGTACCTACTGAATTCTACACTTGGGAGGATAGAGTCCATGGGTGTTACGTAGTAAGTTGGATTAATCCCTCAATTAGAGTAAGAGACGAACCGTTATACGTGATAACAAAAGATTGAGAAATAAGGATAAATCTTATATCATGGGTGATGAAAGGTACCTAAAGAGATATGGTAATAGTAGTATATTTATATGACTGTGTTTATGCATATACTATATACGTGTGAAAATCATGCCTGTGCTACTTGCTATCCCTGAGGTTATCGCGCTGGGACAGTCTTATCTCGATGTGCCTTTATGGGGGATATTGACTCGTACCCTAGAAGATAGATATCCTTGGTACAGGCTATCTGATCGATGGTCAGACGGTCTTAAGAGACGTGAGGGTATGTACTGACCTCTTAGAGACTTGGAATCTATGCTTCTCCTCAATATTGTTTGTGTATGTGTTAATACAGTTCGAGAGTGATTCCGAACTTGTATTTCCCTTAGTACGAGTGAGACGGGGATTGGATAGCAGAGTATGCCCGCACCATAATTTTTATGTGGGGTGCTGTTAGAATATATATATATATATATATATTTCATTCTGAAATTGGGAACTTCCTACTGTGTTTATGGTAAGTAAGATATGAATAATGATTTCAATTTGGAAATACTTGTTTTGAAAAGTATAATATGATACTGGGAAACTTTATTAGCGAATAAAGTTAAAATGAGAGTCTTGTTATTAAATGGAATTTACTCCTTAAACAGTTGAATCGCCAGTTTAAATCTTACGAGCAAACTAAGATAAGATAAGTTAAACTGTTGGGAAGATTAGTGCGATAGGTGTGAACATTAGAAGAGAGGTGATAATTCCTCAAGGGAGTGCCGCACTAATATGTTGTTGCATTGACCAGTAAACATTTTAAATACTTGCTAAAAAAAATTTAAATCATTTTTACAATCGGGATCTGACCCGTTTCCATTTATTTTCTCTCTTGTATATATATGTATATATTACAGGTGCCCAGCCACAGGGGCATCTTGCATAGGATCCTTTGGAAGGAACGCGCTGCAGCTTAGGTGGGAGTTGCATGCCTCTTGCTTAGACGACTTCATTTATTTGATTCCACTCCTAGCATATTTATTCAGTTGGGCATGTGTCGCCCATTTCCATTATCCGGTTGTTTTATTGGACATTGTGATTCATTTATTTCTAGTATTGTCACTTTGGGATTTATTACTATCTAGATGTTTTACTTTAAGTTTTAAATGTTGGGATTTAGTTGTTAAATGTTTAAATTATTTGGATTATATGTTCCAGGATAATTGTGGTGTGATTCTTTAATATTGAATTATGTAAAGTTTTAAATCATTGGTTATAAATAGAATTTGGAAAGTAATGTCTAAAATGGTTTTGACACTTAGCTTAATTAATTAGGGTGTTTAAATTGGAAAAGTTATTTTTACGGCAGTGATGCTAAGAATGAACCAACTGTTCACCTTGATTTTAATTTCATAAAGGAGTGATCGCCCGGTATTTAATTTGGCGGGGTGTCATAGCCATATGAATTGGGGGTTTCTGTAATACCCCATACTTTTATTGATTTTAATAATTATGAGATTAATTATTATTGTGGGAGTAATTAAATTAAATGTGAGAAATTAATTATTAATTAATCCAGTTTAAAATAAATATTAACTAGCGTGCCAAGAGTTAAAACTTATTATTGAAAATTATTGAATATTACTGTGTGAGTAAGTAATATGGGATTATGATATTATATATTTGTCGTGAGTGAGAAATACGATGGTTTGGTAAATTAAGTTGGGACGCTTGCGTGAATCGTGTCGGGACTACTTTAATGGGTTAAAAAGATAATTTAATTTTAAGTAACTCGTGTGGGTATTTCTAGTGCGTCACCGAGTCCGAAAGGATTGAGATAGTCAGAAAACTCTACCCGGGTGTTTTATTTGGATTCCGAGGAAATTTAGGCCAAACCGACACCCTGGAGGAGTATTTTGGTCTTTTGAGATTTTGAAAAATTAAAATGGATGAAAATTGGGAAATTAAAATGAAAGGTACGTGGGTTAGATGGAGGTTGTGAGTTTCTAAACCTGAGAGAGAGAGAGAGAGAGAGAGAGAGAGAGAGAGAGAGAGAGAGAGAGAGAGAGAGAGAGGGAGAACTAAAGAGGAAGACGAAGAGCTCCATAGGCGTTCTTGGTGCAAAACTCAAGCTCTCACACCAACAATCCCACTAACGTGTAGATCGAGAGGAGATGATCACCCCAATACCAGTTTCATTCAACGAATCAAAAGTTCTCCATAGGGCAAGTGTTTATCTTGCTAAATTTTGTGCACATATTACCCATGTTAGACTAGGTTGTTGAATCATCCATGAGATGATGAATTTGATGATTAAATTGATTTCAAATGATGAATTTGGGTAGGAACATCATGTAGATTGAGAAACCCTATTTAGAGATATAAATTCTGAGATTTATGCATAATTAAATATGAATTAAATTTGGGTTTAGATTAGACATTAATGGTGGTTATAGAAATACAAGGCTTCTAAGGATTTCTTGAATTAATGCATACGTAATTGAGATTTAATGGGATTTTGATGTCAAACCATGTTGAAACACATTCTAATTGGTGTATAAATGATTTAGGATGATTAGTTTTGTGTTGGGTGAAATTACACATGAATTGGGTGGACAAAATGGAAGAAAAATGCAGAAATTTAAAGGTAGGGGACAATCTAGGTCACGGTCGTTCGAACGACCTGGAGAACTAGAATGTCGTTCGAACGAGAATTCCAACGAGAATTCAGAGTTAGGTTCATTAGAAGTATGTTCAAATGTAGTCCTATATTGTTAGAAGTTTCGTTCGAACGAGATTTCTTACAGTTCTAACGAGATTTCAGAAAATTGTAAAAATTTCCCGATTGAGTAGAAATCTTACGAGGTTAGTCTGAGAGCGAGGGGATAATCGTAATGGGCCAATACAATGAGTAGTACTACATATATTAAGAAATAATTGAGTTACCTAAGGTATAAATTGGGTTGTGTGAATACCTAAGATTTTTATAGGTTGTGTGTATACCTATGGATTGTTTATTATGTGTATGACACACCTACGCTGCTTGCTATCGGGTGGAGGTTGCGCGTTTGGGTAGTCTTATCCTGATGAGCCTTGGGGGGGGGGGGGGGATCTTTAGACCTGCACCATAGAACATAGAACCTTGGACACGTGCTATCCGAGATATGATAGTTCGACGGTTTAATGGGAATGTAGGTATGTGCGTGACCCATTGGGCTAGGGACTATGTTTACCTCCAATATGTGTTATTTTATTTTTAATGGTTCATGGGAGATTATCTGAACCCTTATCCCTATTCAGTACGAGATGTATCGGGATACGGTAGCAGAGCATGCATTGCGCCAAGAGGTCTTAACCTAGGGGTGCAGGATTTGTGTGTGTGTGTGTGTGTGTGTATATATATATATATATTTGAGAATAACTCTACTGTGCAAATTAGTAGATATGGTAATGATGATAAGTAACTTAATCTTAGTGAGTAAAATATTAACTACATGAATGGTGAAAATGTAAATTAGCTATTTGGGATAAAATATGTTAATAATGTATTGTATGGGCGATATGGGTGTACTAAGGATGAACGTAAGTAGTGATAATATGGCTTCGAACTAGTTAGGTTGGGTAACATAGCTAGTACGGGTTAGAAGATGCGTTAAGCGTGCACATTAGCTGAGAGGTGAGCATCTCAAGTGAGAGCACAAATTTCTAACATGTATATAATATGTGCTAAATTGCATTTATGCACTTGTTTTAAAACTATCTTTACTCAGTTTCTGACCCGTTTCTTAAACATCTTCTCTACTCTCTCTCTCTCTCTCTCTCTCTATATATATATATATATATACATATATATATTATAACAGGTGCCCAGCCACAGGGACACCAGATTTAGACACTTGGATTATTTGACGAGCTGTAGCGATTATGGAAGCTCTAGGTCCTTGAAATTAGATGCATCTATCATTTCTTTCAGTTTAATCTGACTTTCTATTCAGAGCATATATCGCCATTATCAGACTACGTTTATTTCGGGAGATTTTTGTATTTCTCATCAGTATTTCAGTTTCAATTAAACTTGGTATTTTATGTTGGTGATTGTGGACATTTTAACTGGGACGTTCATTGAAGTATTTATTATTCTGTTATTTAGTTCAATGGATGGTATTTGATTATTTGTGTAGTTCAGTTAGTTAGTGAAGTGGGTTATTAATTAAAAGAAACTAATTGGGTGTGTTATGAGTAATTGTTTTTTACACTAGCTTAATTAAATATTAGGTATTTAATTGGATTAAATGTGTTCGATAGTGATGCTAAAAATGAACCAACCGAACATTCTATTTTAATTTAATAATAGACTGATCACCCGATATTTAATTAGGCGGGGTGTCACGGGTGGTATCAGAGTATCAGGTTCTAGACTCTTTTAGGATCTGCGCGGCTTATTATGTTTTCGGCTTAGCGTTCTTTTATATAGGGCCCTATTTTAGGATTGTTGTATTCCTTATTATATGATTACATCTGCAGCTATTAGATATTTTTTAATAACTATAGACTAATAAAAATATTTCCTGTTTCAGATGCCTCCTCGACGTGAACCACGGGCCAGAAATGCCCAGCAAGAGCCGCCGACAGCTCAGGGTCAGGGGACGATGAACGCAGTAGAGGTTGCTGCCATAGTTTCACAGGTGGTGAATGCATCTTTAGCGGTGGTGCAGCAGGACCCACCCCAGGCTCAGGCAATGGCTCCAGCACCAGCACTGGTGTTCCCTTTTCTTGGGAGCGTGTTAGGGAGGCCTTTCAGAAGGCGCATCCCCCGGAGTTTCAGGGGAGTTCCGATGTGATGACTGCGAGCTAATGAAAGAAGGACATCCAGAGACACCTTCACATGTATGAGTGCATAAATGTTCAGTGGAAGTTATTGTCTACCTTTAAGCTGGTAGGAGTAGCTTTACAGTGGTGGGAGTCCACTGCTACCTTGGAGGAGAGAAATAGCATGACTATTAAGAGTTTCTGGGTGCAGTTTGATAACAATATTTTCCCTCCTTCGTTCAGACTGAGATGAGGAGGAAATTACTGGACCTCACCCATGAGGGGAAGACCTTTGCTTAATATGAGGAGGAATTCACTAGATTCACTAACATGGTGATAGATGAGGTACCTACTAAAGTGAAGAGGGTCCAGATATTTATTGATGACTTGACTTGGAGGATACAATAGAACCTACTGGGTAACCTTTCCCCATAGTCCTACAAAGATGTACTTAATGATGCTCTACTACATTGTCAGGACCATCGCTTCTATTCTAAGGGAAGCAAGTGAGGAGGAAAGTCCATCCAGTAGGGAAGGACTGGGGGAGGTAGTGCCAGTGGGGCACCAACAGAGCAGAGTCAGCAGAGGCAGGGTTCCCATCAGGGGAATTCTGGAAAGAGATTCAGATTAGGTGGATTCAGGCATGGGTAGGGAGGTTTCAGGCATACCCATCAAAGCTAGCAGAGTCATCAGGGACAGCAGGGCCAAGGGAGGGGTGGCAACGACCAGCAAGGCCGAGGCCAACAGGAGCAGAGGGGAGGAAACTTTATAGGAAAATGTTTTTCTTATGGAAAAACTAGCCATAGGAAGCGGGATTGCCCCAATAATGGCAAGATTCCCCAGCAGCAGGGTGCTCTCTAGGAGCCCCAGAGACCTATATTTCCCGTCGTTCTCCTAGCAGCATCACCAGTCCCAGCTTTGCCTATCATTCTAGCAGCTCCGATTCAGTAGGGACAGTTATAGTACGGGCGTGTTTGCAACGTCCATCAGGTAGAAGTCCCACAGGCGCTGCCTGCACTTGAGGGTACGTTTTCCATCCATGTTACTATGGAGCATATTTTTTCACATAGGGGCATCACACTCATTTGTAGCCACTATCTTTGCAATGGGTCGTAGGGTTGTTAGACACTACAGAGAGCACAGTGACTTGCGTAGACTCACCGTTGGGTAGTGGATCTTTGATTTTCTTTACATGCTGGGGGGGGGGGGGGGTGGTATATGGATTGGGAGTCTTATTTTTCCCGCTAATATGCTCGTATTAGATTTGTTTGAGTATGACGCCATTATTGGCATGAATTGGCTTGTCACTTATAGAGCCATGATTTACTATTTCAGCAGGAGTATTGTATTCGTAATCCCGATTCAGGAGATGTTCATCGTGACGATGCCTTGCCTCGAGGGAGGATCGTCCACCCACTTATATTATATAGAGGAGGAGACCCCTACGGGAGTAATAATTCCAGTTGACTTGATTTCGGTCATTTTCGAGTTCCCTGATGTATTTCAGGACATACCGGGGTTACCATCGAGTAGGGAAATTGAGTTGTGAGATACTTAACATTGGGCACTCGCCCTATTTTACGTGCATCGTACCGTATGGTTCTGGCAGAGATAAGGGAGTTATGGGACCAAATAGAGCAGTTGTTGGGACAGAGTTTCATCCATAGGAGTACTTTTCCTTGGGATGCTCCAATTCTATTTGTGAAGAAGAGGGATGGATCCTTACGGCTCTGTGTTGATTACCGGGAGCTAAATAAAGTCACGATACAGAATAAATATTTATTGCCTCGCATCGATGACTCATTCGACCAACGGAGAGGAGCAGCCTACTTTTCAAAGATAGACTTGAGATCCGGATATAATTAGTTACGTATCAGAGAGAAGGATGTGTCGAAGACTACTTTTCTGATGAGGTATAGATCCTACGAGTTTTGAGTTATGCCATTTGGGCAAACCAACGCATCGAAAGTGTTTATGGACTTGATGAATATGGTGTTCAGAGAGTTCCTTGATCAGTTTGTGATTATCTTCATAGATGACATACTGATTTATTCCCATGCCGAGGAGGATCATGTCGATCACTTACGTATGGTTATACAGAGTCTACGGGAGAATGAGCTCTATGCCAAACTGGATAAATGTGAACTTTGACAGCGAGAGGTGTAATTTTTAGGACACATCGTATCTGAGAGGGGTATATCAGTGGATCCCAACAAAGTGTCAGCGGTGAGGGAGTGGGGACAGCCCAGGACACCGATGGAGGTGCGAAGTTTTTTGGGTTTAGCAGGTTATTATAGACAGTTCATTCGGGAGTTCTCAAAGATTACGGGTTCGATGATGAATCTGACTCGTAAGGGCGTGCCGTTTGCATGGGATGATGCGTGTCAGTTGACTTTTGATGAGCTGAAGGAGAAGCTGACTTTAGCACTAGTACTAGAACTTCCTAAGGAAGGTGTGGAGTACCTTATGTATACTGATGCGTCATTATAAGGGCTTGGTGGAGTATTACAACCGGAGGCTCAGGCTATAGCTTATGCATCACGTAAACTTAAGCCTCATGAGAGGAATTACCCCACCCACGACTTGGAGTTGACAGCAGCCGTGTTTGTACTTTGGATATGGAGGCATTACTTATTGGGAGATAAATTTTGCCTATTCACAGACCACAAGTCACTGCAGTACTTGTTCATGCAAAAGGAGTTGAATATGCGTCACCACAGGTGGTTTGAGTTTGTGAAGGACTACCAGTTCGAGATACAGTACCACCCGAGGAAGGCTAACATAGTTGTCGATGCATTGAGCCATAGGCCAGTAGGTGAGGTGGTCGAGGCGTAAAAGGAGAAATAGAAAGAGTTGGGATATTAGGATGCAGTGGCCGATCGTTCATGTCTATTATGACTGTTATGCCCCAGATCGTGATGAGAGTGGTTCAGGCTGAGGCATCAAATTCGTTTTGGTAGGAGAGGATTAGACAGTTTTTAGGTGGAGGAGCAGAGTCCTACTCAGTGAGTTACGAGGGAGGCTTACGCTTCAACGGTAGACTGATGGTTCCAGAAGGGGAGGACCTGCGATACGCAATAATGACGGAGTCACATGGGTCCCAATTTGCCGTACATCCTAGAGGGGATAAGATGTACCAGGATATGAGGCTACAGTATTGGTGGAGTGGTATGAATACAAACATTGCAAAGTTCATCTCCAAGTGTGCCACCTGTCATCTGGTAAAGGTGGACCATAAAAAACCTCAAGGGTTGCTTCAACCGCTAGAGACCTATGTGGAAATGGGAAATCATTTCCATGGATTTCATTACAGGGTTTCCTACTACTCAGAGAGGTCACGATTCTATATGGGTTATTATAAATCGGTTGACGAAGGTAGCTCACTTCTTGTCAGTCCATACGGACTACACTACAGGATAACATGCGTAGTTTTTTATTGCCAAGATAGTGAGGTTACATGGGGTGCCCCTCAATATTGTGTCCGACAGGGACAAAATGTTTATGTTGCGCTTCTGGGAGAGTTTTAAGGAGGCTATGGGTACCGAGTTAAGGTTGAGTATAACGTACCACCCGCAGACAGATGGGCAGATGGAGTGCATTACTCAGATGCTGGAGGATATGTTACGCATGTTTGTCCTTGATTTTAGAGGAAGTTGGGAGCAGTTCTTCCACTGGTGGAGTTTTCCTATAACAACTCCTACCAGTTTACTGTTGGCATGGCCCCATTTAAGGCGCTATACGGTAGGCCTTATCGTTCTCCTACTTATTGTTTAGAGGTGGGGGACAATAAGTTACTCGGGCCGGAGGTGATTCAGAATACATCGGCTAGGATTGAGATGATACGGAGTCACATACGGGTAGCCCAGGATAGATAAAAAATCTACGCCGATGCTAAGAAGTTCTTCAGGGAGTTTTCAGTGGGGGACGAGGTGCAACGAGTGTCTCCTATGAAAGGAGTAATGAGGTTAGGGAAGAAAGAGAAATTAGCTCTGAGATATGTTGGACCATTTACTATTATTAAGAAGATCGGACCGGTGGCATACAAACTTGGTTTGCCAAAACACTTACACCGCATTCATGACGTGTTCCAAATTTCGTCACTGAGACGGTATCTCCGAGATGAGTTGGCCCACACTCATGTCGCGATGGAGGAGATAGACTTGTAGTCAGATAGTTCTTATGAGGAGAGATCAGTGGCTATTCTAGACCACAGTGAGAGAAGACTGAGGTCCAAAAGTAGTTCCACTTGTGCAGGTCCAGTGGGAACATCACAATGTAGATGAGTCTACTTGGGAGCGAGAAGAAAATATGCGCGAGAAGTATCCAGACCTATTCGTGCCAGGTATGCCTTATTTTCTGAATTTCGGGATGAAATTTCGTTATTAGGGGAAAGTATGAAATATCCCGTACTTTTGTTGATTTTAATACTCATGAGATTAATTATTATTGTGGGAGTAATTAAATTAAATGTGAAAAATTAATTATTAATTAATCCCATTTAAAATAAATATTAACTAGCGTGCAAAGAGTTAAAACTTATTATTGAAAATTATTGAATATTACTATGTGAGCAAGTAATATGGGATTATGATATTATATATTTGTCGTGAGTGAGAAATACGACGGTTGGGTAAATTAGGTCACGACGCGCGCGTGAATCATGTCGAGACTACTTTAACGGGTTAAAAAGATAATTTATTTAAAAGTAACTCATGTGGGTATTTCGAGTGCGTCAATGAGTCCGAAATGGTCGAGATAGTTAAAAAACTCTACCCCGGTGTTTTATTTGGATTCCGGGGCAATTAGGCCAAACCGACACACCAGAGGTATATTTTGGTCTTTTGAGATTTTGAGAAATTAAAATGGACAAAAATTGGGAAATTAAAATGAAAGGTACGTGGGTTAGACTGAGGTTATCAGTTTCTAAACCTAAGAGAGAGAGAGAGAGAGAGAGATAAAGAGGAAGAAGAAGAGATCCATAGGTGTTCTTGGTGCAAGACTCAAGCTCTCACACCAACAATCCCACTAACGTGTAGATCCAGAGGAGAGGATCACCCCAATACCAGTTTCATTCAAGGAATAATAAGTTCTCCATAAGGCAAGTGTTTATCTTGCAAAATTTTGTGCACATATTACCCTTATTACACTAGGTTGTTGAATCATCCATGAGATAATTAATTTGATGACTAAATTGATTTTAAATGATGAATTTGGGTAGGAACTTCATATAGATTGATAAACCCTATTTAGAGATATAAATTCTGAGATTTATGCGTAATTAAATACGAATTTAATTTGGGTTTAGATTAGACATTAATGGTGATTATAAAAATCTGGGGCTTCTAAGGATTTCTTGAATTAGACATCTTCTCTACTCTCTCTCTCTCTCTCTCTCTATATATATATATATATATATTATAATAGGTGCCCAGCCACAGGGACACCAGATTTAGACACTTGGATTATTTGACGAGCTGCAGCGATTATGAAAGCTCTAGGTCCTTGAAATTGGATGCATCTATCATTTCTTTCAGTTTAATCTGAATTTCTATTCAGAGCATATATCGCCATTATCAGACTATGTTTATTTCGGGAGATTTTTGTATTTCTCATCAGTATTTCAGTTTCAATTAAACTTGGTATTTTATGTTGGCGATTGTGGACATTTTAACTGGGATGTTCATTCCAGTATTTATTATTCTGTTATCTAGTTCAGTGGATGGTATTTGATTATTTATGTAGTTCAGTTAGTTAATGAAGTGGGTTATTTACTAAAAGAAACTAATTGGGTGTGTTATAAGTAATTATTTTTTACACTAGCTTAATTAAATATTAGGTATTTAATCGGATTAAAGTTTTTCGACAGTGATGCTAAGAATGAACAACCGAACATTCTATTTTAATTTAATAAATGATTGATCACCCGATATTTAATTGGGCGGGGTATCACAGTTTCTTCTTTATATGTTGAAGAGGATTGGTTTTGGCGAGCAATAGTGCCAGTGGATGAAAAGTTCCATTTCATCCATTACGTTATATGTCCTGGTAAATGGGATTCTGGAAGGATTTTTTGTGAGTTCCCGAGGGTTTTTTTCAAGGTGATTTTCCTTAACCATTCCTTTTTATTTTGGTGATGGAGGCTTTCACAAGGATGATACTCCTACAACTGAGGTAGGGAGGATTAGTGGGTTTCTGATTAGTAACGAGAGTGTTCAATCAGTTAGAGTATCTCATCTACTATTTATGGATGACATTATCATATTTTATGATGTGGTTCAGTACTATGTTGAATATCTAAGGTTATTAATGTTGTACTTCGAGGCTGTGCGAGGATTGCATATCAATATTATCAATAGTGAGATGATCCTGTTTGGGTAATGGGTAATGGGGAATGTGGACTATCTCGCAGTGGTATTAGGATGCAAGATTAGTTCACTTCCCTCTACGTATATTGGACTTCCCTCAGGGACTAAATTCAAGTCTAAAACTATATGGGATCCGATTCTCGAGAGGGTCAAAATAAGGTTAGCATGATGGAAGAACTGCTTACTCTTTAATGGGGGAGATTGATGTTAATCTAAAGCATTTTATCAAGTTTACCAACCGAATTTTTGTCAGTCTTACCTCTTTCGGGCTCTGTATGTAAGATGTTAGAAAATATGATAATGGATTTCTTATGGAGAGTTGATGAGGATAGTTATAAATATTTCTTAGTGAGTTAAGGGGAGATATGTAAGCCTGTCACAGAAGGGGGCGGGGGTGAAAAGTTTAGATCATTTCAACAAATCCTTGTTAGGAAAGTAGTTATGGAGATTTAACATGAAGGAATATAGGCTCTGTAGGAAAGTGGTGGAAACTAGGAGTAGGTCCTATGGCTATGGGTGGGGTCTAAGAGTAGGGAGCTTTTCTCATGGGATTGGATTGAGGAAAAATATGTCGCAGGTTTGGGAGGATTTTGTACAACATATGACCCTCCAGTTATAGAGGGGGACAAAATTAGATTTTGAAGCAATAGATGGGGGAAGGATGGTACATTGGAGGATCTCTTTCTAGGTATTTTCCATCTTGGAAGGGGTAAGGAATGGATGGTGGTGGATCACGTGTTAAGGGTAGGGGATCGCGTAGTATGGAATCTAAAATTTAGAAAGTGACTATGCGACTAGGAGTTAGAGGAGGCGAAAGCCTTTTTTGATTAGTTGGTAATGACACGGGTCCTAATGGGAGGGGAGGATTCCATGAGATGGATAAGTGGTAAGAAACGAAACTTCACAGTGAAGAACTTTTGCATAGTGTTGAGATGTTTGGTAGTGTTTCATTCCCATGAAAGGAAGTGTGGAGGGAGAATGTACCTCCTAAAGTTAGTTTCTTAATATGGTAAACTAATATATATGCTCTTTTAACGATCAAAGGATTGCAACATAGAAAGAGACGAATGTCCAGTCAATATTCGTTGTGTAAGAAGACGAAGGGGATGACTAATCATCTACTTGTGCAATGTTTGTTGATTAGAGGGTTATGGGATATTTTCTTATCTGAGGAGATAGAAGGGTAATAAGAAAGTATGGATGATGGTTCCTCATTTTATCCTCTAGATGGTTTAGCAAGAGAGGAACAAGAGCCTCTTCGATAAGAAGGAGATAAACCCTTCAAGACTGCATTACATCTTTTTGAGTAATAAACTACTATTGTATAGGAATAATCACACCGGGGCGCTTTCCTTGTTCGTGGATTTTATGGGAGAGTTTCAGGGGCAGCTAGTTTTCTTAATTTCTATACGGGGTTAGGAGTGTTAAATTTGAGTTGTCCATTTCTTTTGTAGTGTATACTTTCTATACATGAGATTCCGCCCCCTTAGGAGTTTTTTTATTATGACTCATTTATTTATATAAAAGTTGTACTGCAAATAAGTAATAGGGTTAATTACACTTTTTCCCCTGAACCTTACCTCGTTTTTCACTTTACCACTTAAATTTTATTCTTGGCATTAAACTCCCTGAAGTTCTTAAATGGCTACAAGAAACCCCAACCATTAACACCGTTAATTTTTGGATGAAAATGGGTCATGTGCATGAGATGTGACTTATTAAAAGGGTATTATTGTATTTTAACCATAAAACAACCTAAAATACCATAGTACCCTAAAATTTCTCTCTCCCTCTCTCTCTCTCTCTCTCTCTCTCTCTCTCTATATATATATATATATATATATATATATATATATATATATATATATATATATATATATATATATATGTGTGTGTGTGTGTGTGTGTGTGTGTGTGTGTGTGTGTGTGTGCACGCGCGCGGTGTGTGTGTGCGTGCGTGCGTTTGTCTTTGCGTGCGTGCGTGCGTGTGTGTCTGCATGCGTGCGTGCGTGTGTGTTTTATGGCAACCATGGAAGCTATGGCTCCCCCTCCCCGGCTGCGTCCTCCACTAACCCTCGCCCTCACATCTCTCGTCTCTCTCTTCCATTATCATCTCTATTCACACCCTCACCCAAAACATTCACAAAAATAAATATAGATACACACATATACACATAGATCTACACACACACGCGCATGCATGAAAATGCACGAAAAAAATAGGCATTGGAGCTAGGAATGCATTTCTTAGATTTTTTATTTATTTTTGTTGGGTTTGATGAGTAGAGAAATGGGTATTGAAGCTAGTTTTTTTTAAGCGATAGAATGGGTATTGTGGAAGGAAAATGAGTGGTGTTGGAAAAAAGACTTTTTTTATGTGTGTGGGGGGAGGAGGGGGGGGGGGGTGAAATCAGTTCTTTGCAGGGGGTTTTACTACAAAAGTCATTTTCTAGAAAGTAGTTTTTTTATTCTGGAAATCATTTTTTTAATGTTGTAAATTTTTTGTGCTAAAAATCTATTTTTTTGCTGGAAATTTGTTCTTTAAATATAGAAATCATTTTTTTTGTTGGAAATCATTTTTTTCTTGAAATAAGTTCTTTTTTTGTTTTAAATAAGTTTATCGATTTTTTTGCTGAAATTATAATATTCATTGGATTTATTTTGCTGCAAAAATTAATTTTTTTCATGGAAAATAATTTCTTTTCTTCGAAATCAAGTTTTATTTTTTGATGGAAATCATTTTTTTGCTAGAAAACATTTTTTCTTAATTTCTGCTTGAAATCATTTTTTTGGTTGAAATAAATTTTTTGTATGTTTTTATCCTGGAAATCAATTTTGATTTTGCTGGAAATCATGGAAACCAATTTTTATTGAAATGTTTTCTTTTTTAAAATTTTCTGTTAACTTTAAAAAAAAATTTATTCTTTGTTTTTAAATGTTTAATCCGTTATTTCCATAATTTTGGAATATTTATAATAAGTTTTTTGAATTTTACTATTATTTCAACTGCTTTGTCAATTATTTTTGAATGTATTATAGTTTTTTTCAATATTTTTCATACTTTGTAAATGTTTTTACTATTATATATAGAGTTCTAAAAGATCTTCTATTATTTTGAGATTTTTTGGAAGTTTGTTTTAGTGTCGAACCTATTTTTTTTAATTTTTTGTATAGATTTTGAAATATCTTTTTATATTTCTCAGATTTCATTAAAAAAAAATAATATTATCAATTTTTTAAATATTTTTTATAATTTTTTTTTTTATTTTCATTATTTCCATATATTTTCAAAATATTTTCTACAATTTCCTATTTATTAAATTGTTTTTATCTTAATTTGAGGTTTTTAATTTTTCTTAATGTTTTATTCTGTAATTTTCATTTTTGAAACTTTTATATTGTTTTAGACAAAAATATACTTATGTGCGTGGCACATGACCCAATTTTTCTTCCAAAAGTTAATGGTGGTTATGGTAATGTAACACCCCATATTTTAGAGGATATATAAATTAATTAAATTAGTGAGTTGGATTTATTTAATTTGGAGAAATTCATTTAATTTGGTGATTTAAATTTAATTTATTTAAATTGGAGAAATTATTGAATTTGGAGATGTAGAATTTATTATTTAAATTTGGGGATTTAGAAATTCAAATTAATTCGGGTTATTGAAAATTTTCACATGTGTCGCATTTTGAGGTTGAAATTGGAAAATTTTATAAAGTATCTCGGATGACAATTCTGAGTGCACGGTTGAGTCCGGAAGGGTCGAGATAGTCGGAAAAGAGTTCCCGGGGGTAGTAAATGGGTCTCGGGGCATTTTTAGACATGATCGAGCCCATACGGGGGCATTTAAGTCATTTTTAATTGGCCAATAGGCTTAATTACGGGATTGAAGAATTTTAACCTAGGTTTAAGTGTGTTGGGCAGCCATGAGTCATTCCAAAACACAAAGGGTCGAGAGAGGAGAGAAAGGAGAAAGAAGAAGAAGGAAAGAAGGATGACAAGAGCAATCCGGGCAAGAATTTCGACATGGGATCGTCGGATTTAATCCCCCAAGGCAAATGTTTTCTTGCTTTAATTTGAGTTGTAGTTAATGATGTAAATAGTTGTAATTATGTCAATTAATTCTGGAAATTTGGAAGTAGGAATTTGAATTGAAATTTGCGGGTTTATGGTGAAGAAGATGAAGAATAACCATTGATAGGGGATTTTTAACTTTGTGAGAAATTGGGTTAATAGTGAAATTATAACTTAATTTGAGAAGTGAACAACATGTTTAGATCTTGGTTTTTGAATCTCCATTAGTGGTATTGTTGGATGAAATTGTTGATGATGAAGTTTGGGTGGATTTAGGATGAATCTTGGGAGGTTTTTGGATTAAAAGATCTGGGTATAATCGAAGGTTTTGGAGCTTTAATGGCGATTCTGTCCGCAATGCCCTATAGAAAATCGCGTTTTCTACATTTTGTTGTCTCACACGCTTCTTCCAAAACTGCTCCAAAATGTCTTAAAACATCAATTTATTAATCTGGGCAGAATGTGGGAAAACTTTTTAAGAAAGGTTTTTTTTTTAAAATCTTCTTTGAGGTGAATCTTTATAATGCCCTAACTTTTGGCATACGGACTCGGATTAGTGTGCCGTTCACGGCCACACATAGATAGCGAAGAGTATTACGCTATCCTGGGAATGTTTTTAATTAGACACAAAAATTGAAAGGTCTAAAATACCCTTGAAGACGGAACGAGTTATTTGATTTTTAGCACAACTTTAAATGGGCATAACTTTGTCATACGAATTCGGATTTACGTGCCGTTTGTGGCCACGCATAGCAAATGGAGAGTAGTACGCAGTACTAGGAATTTCATTACTGAGGCATATATTGTGAAATGTATAAAATACCTTTGGAGTTTTAATTAGTGATGAAACTTTCCCGAATTGAAACTAAAAATTATTGGGAACTTTGTGAGACTAATATGAACTTAATCAAGTATATATGAGGTGAGATATATAATTATATAAATTATATTAAATAGTGGGATGTAGTTATTTTGGTATTGGATCGTATTTAATACGAGCGAACTAGTAATAATTGGAATATATTTATATATATATGAATGTGTGAATTATATATATAAATATGGGAATACATAATCCAATAGAAAAATGATAATAGGTTACGTGAATACCTAAAACAATGATAGGTTGTGTGAATACGTAAAACAATGAAAGGTTGTGTGAATACCTAATATTTTAATAGGGTGCGTGAATACATATTTGATTGTTTTATTATGTGTATGACATACCTAGCTGCTTGCTATCGCGGGGGGTTGTGTAGAGACGGTCTTATCCTGAGTGACCTTCGGGGGGATATTTGACTTGTATCTCAGAACATAGGACTCTGAAAGACTTATTTGTGAGTTGATAAGTCCGCTGACTATGGGAGCGTAGGTATGTGCGTGACCCATAGGTATGTGAACTATGTTCGTCGCCAATATGTGTGATTTGTTTATATGGTTCGTGAGATATTTCCGAACCGATAGTCCTTGTTTGAGTACGAGACGTACCGGGACATGATAGCAGAGTATGCAATGCACTATAGGTGTATCCTTAGGGTGCTGTGTTAGTATATATATATAATGGTGGTGGATATATATGTATACTTGTGATATAATTACAATGTGATAATTGTAGGTTATTAAGACTGTGTTAATACATATATATAATTGTGAGGGATATATATGTATGCTTATGGTATATCTACAATGAGATAATTACAGACTATTAAGATAGTGAAATCTTATATAAACGTAAATAGTAAATACTTGACTTTAGTGTGATAACAGTTATTTAAAAATGATAATTGTTGAGATCAAATATGATATACTACTACGAGGGGTAACTAGAAGGATAAGCCTTTTTCCTAGTTAGAAGTGTGTCAGCTGGCTAGGCGGAATAAATGAATGCGATAGGTGTGCACTATAGAAGAGAGGTGAGATTGTCCTCAAGAGAGTGGGACCGTGAAAGCAATTATGAACATTATATACTACGCATTTCATTTATTGCAATAAAATGCTTGCTAAACATTTTTATAAATCGGGTTCTGACCCGTTTCTTGTACTTCTTCTCTCTTGTCTATGTATATGTATATTAACAGGTGTCCAGCCACAGGGATGCCATAGTTGACTTATCTATTCCAGGGTTACGCAGCTGCAACATTGTGGATGGTTGCAGGATTTGATTTAGACGTATCATTTCTTTATTCCTAGAGTAGGATTCTTATCTCAGTTGTAGATTCATTCAGGTCATGTTTCCCCTTTTTACTTTTAGACTCAGTATTTGGTTTATGTATTCATTTATTGAATTATTATTATTGGGATTTTGAGCTGATTGTTTATTCGGCATGTCATTTAGTCATTTAGTACTGTTTTAGACTCATGGTTTGGATGTATGGTTTATTTGTTATTCAGCATGCATATTTAATTGTTTAATAAAAAGATAAAATTTGACATCAGTCTTTTTGAATACTAGGTGGTTAGTAAAGTTTTAAAAAGTTTTCGACAGTGATGCTAAGAATGAACCCCTGAGATTCCTGTTTTAAATTTGATATAGGACTGATCACCCGGTATTTATTTGGGCGGGGTGTCACAGGTAAGGGATCACTTATAGTCATTTAGGAAGTTTAGGGGGTTAAATGCCGAAAATCAAAGTTCGAGTGGCATAAAAAATGAAGTAAAGTTCAAGGGAAAAACGTAATTAACCCTAAGTAATACTTGCACACACTAATCTATGACATAGAGTGCAGATGGATTAGTTTTTTTTAAAGTAGTCAATCTCACACATGATACCTTATTTGTGTTCCTACGTGAGTTTGTATTTTAGTTTATATGTATATATATTAGTTTTATATTTATTACTCTTTTTATTATTTTTAGCATATTATTATTTTTATTGTTCTTATTTTTATTTTTATAAGTGTTTTATGTCATTTTAATGTATATATGTGTTTTTGTATTATTATCATTAGTACTAGTATTATTGGTGTTGTCTCAATTAGTACATTTGTCATTTTATTTTTACTTTCGTGTTTATTTTATATTTTTTAATATATATATACACATAAAGTCTCATGTAAGGACTCTTTATAGTGCAGACTCCTGCACATACCATTTTTTTAAAATAGTAAAAAAATAATTTTTTTGATGAAACTTCATGGATATGATGTCCACGGTTAGATGATCGTCTCGAATTTTTTTCATCAAAAAATTCAATAAAAAAACCGTTGAGATGAGGTGATATGTAAAAAATGGTATAAATATTCATTTTCAACCGTTGAAATGTTGGGTCGGCGCCAGCCACTTTATTGATTGAATTTTCTATGAAACTTCATGGATATAATCTTTCCACTCTCGAGCTCATATCCATGAAATTTCATAAAAAAAATACAATAAAAAAGTGGATGAGATAATCGTCAACATTTCAACAGTCGAAAATACATATTTATACCATTTTTTACATATCACCTCATCTCAATGATTTTTTTATTGAATTTTTTGATGAAAAAAATTGGAGATGATCTTCTCACCATGGAGATCATATCCATGAAGTTTCATTAAAAAATTCATTTTTTTACTATTTTAAAAAATTGGTATGTACCGAGATCAGCGTCATAAGTAGTACTTACAGGAGGGGCATATATATATATATATATATAATAAAGTAGAAAACTTATGTATGTCATAAGATGAAAAGATGATGTCATGAGTTGATTTTTTTCTGTAATGCCTCTTTTTCCCTTCACGTCTTTGATTTCCCCTTTTTTTTTACTTACCAAATTTACATTTCAGTTCAAAATTGAGGGTACTTTGGTGAAACGATGTTACTTCTCTACTTATCTCCCGCTCACACTCTCTCTCAATTCTCACACAAAAATCAAAGTTCTGTCATTCTCTACCTCTCCTCCATTTTTTAAACCCTAAGTTTTAGAGCTTTTTGCATTTTTAGGGTTTATTTGTTGTTCGTTTGTAGTTTTACTGTGGAGATCTGACATTTTTTTGTTCGATTTTTCATGGAAAGTAGATGTTCTCTCTTTAAGAATGTGTAGATATGACATTTTAGGTTTTCATTTAATTTTTTTGGTTAGATCTGAGGTGTGGTACAAATTACATCCGGAAGCTATGAAGGTATCCATCATTCTCTACTTTTTTGAACCACTGTTCTTTATGATGCTCATTTTGTGTTTTTTTTGTTGTTGATTGAATTCTCAGATCTTGAAAATGCTCAGTTGAGTAAAAATACTCAGTTTGTATCTCCGTTGTTGTTGATTCTAACTCAGGTTTTGAGTTTTGTGACTTTAATTGTTATTTTTAATAGGTGAACCTTGGCATAGGTATATGTTAAAATTTCTTCTCATTTGGCATTGTAGATTTCTTTTTTAATTTTATTATTTTGTTGATTCTATCTCTCCCCCACCATTTAAGGTATCCTCTCATAGGAAGTTTAACCAAATAATAAGTTTTATGTATTTCTAAAGTTTGAATCAACGTTCAATAATTAGTTTTATGTATTTCTAAATTTTGAGCCATATGTATTCCATTCCATTATGGTGTTTATGATCTTACACCTAATGTTTTACTTGTCATGTTCATTTGTTATTTGTTATAAATTTTTGTTTGTAATTTAGTTGTTTGGTGCTTATGATCTTACACCTAATGTTGTATTAATTGTGTTCGACTATAACTGATTTATATTCTTCACTTAATCAGACATTTTAGCGCATTTTGACATGATAGTAAGTTTATAATAGAGATTTTCCATGTTTTTAAATTGTTTTGTAGAACACAATATCTATATCGATTGTAGGTAGAATAATATGCCTTGGTTTGTGTGATCTTTTTCCAGGGATAACACAATATTTATCCATTTTCACTGTTTTCGATTTACAAATTATGTTCTTGGTTGTGAGGTTTTGAATTTTGTTGGATTTTAATTAGTTTTGAATGAGATTTTTTCAAACTAATTACATGTGGGGTTCTAACTTTTGTGAGGTTATTAACCTCTTCCTGATATGATCATTCACTCAATCTATAGGTATGAGGTCCTGAGGTCTTGTATTTCATAGTCTCACCATAGGAGGCTTAAATTCCATAGGTTCTGAATTTCGTTGGATTTTATTATTATCATTCGGTGGTTTTAGTTTATTCTGACACCATGTGGACATATTTCATAGTCTCAACCACCATATTTCGTCACTTCCCAGTTCTAACATTGCTCAACTTATCTGCTTCAGTTGTAGATCTCTCCAAAGGTTCTTCGACACCTCCAGTTCATTTACATTTAATTGGTATGAACAATTTAGACTTTTTTTTTCTTACGATTTGTCTCTCAACATGAATCAATTAAGTTTAGATCATATAATTTCACACACAGTCACTCACGCTCACTCAGCACTATAATTTCATATATGCACAACTGATATCATGTTTGAAGATTCAACTTTAATGGTTATTTAGTGCTTCTCTTTTGGGAACTGTCACTTTATCTCTAGACTATATCATTTAGCATATCTCAGTCCATTCATATCGATCAATCAACCAACTCACTAACCAATCATAAGAGGGTGCGAGAAAGATTCTATTGTTGATAATGCACCCACTCATTGTTTTATATATGGTGGTTTTTGTTTATATTTTTCAATGTCCGCTAAAACAGTAAGGTTGCATTATTTTATACCTGTTGCGGATTAATGAGAATGATTTTTTATACTTATTTGGTCGACTGGTCATTTTTTGCTCTCGAGTAATGATAAATTTTTATACATGTTTGCTGTTAAATCAGGTATATATGTTTCGAATTCAAGTGTTTGACAAAATGTCCAAGTGTGATTTAGAATTCAATTATCTGCATGATTTGTCGAATTAAGGATCTTTCCTTTGTATGATTTCTTAAATAATTGTTTGCACAGTTTTTATTATTGGTAGGTGTGATTTATTCTTGGATAGCTAATGTTCAAGGATCTTTGTGTTTATCTCAATTAAGTTACAGTGGTACAGTTTAAGAGAATTTTCAAGTACTAAGTAAGTGAGAAAAATTAAGTAACAGCAGATGAAGATGGATGAAGATTCAAGGTTGACCCGCAATTAGTGGCGGCGACAAAAACAAGTCCATCAGTAGTAATTGGAATAGAATGTTGTCAGTGGTACAATTTATATTTTGTGTTTCAGTGCTTTGATAAAAAAACACAGTATAACTTAAGTTTTCTTCTTTTTAATTTGAGATATTAATAAATAATTTATATTTTTTGTTTCAGTCCATATGTGCCATCCTCCATGATTGTGTGTGAATATTTTTTAATTTGAGATATTAATAAACAATTAGTATTGACTTTGATGTCACAAGAGGAGAATTTTGGGCCACCACCCATCTAATTTGTTGCGATCACACTTCATTATTGAAATAACTAACAAATTTGAAGGTGAAGAGGTCTTGAATTACTTCCCGAAATGACATTCATACTTTGTTTTTGATTTACTTCTACGAGAACTTTAATACTTCAGTTTAGTTTGTCATTACATCTGTTGTTGTTGGTTACATATACATAGTGTATACCCGTAACCTTATCACATTTCCAATGGCCATTCACGTTTTGCAAATTCTAATCTTCATTTTCTTTTGTTTCCAATAGTTACTTTTTTATCAGATACAAATGTGAGCGTAATCTTGATATTGTTAGTTTTCCAACTGTATCTTTAGAAAAGTCATGAATTTCTATTTTTGAACTGAACAGGCTCATCCTGCGTTAAGTGACATGAAGAAGAAGAAAGTTTGTAGTGTAATGGACTGCCAACAACTATCGAGAGAGGCATGTGCTCACACAGCTCAAAACGATCGTCTTCCTGTTCAAGTAATTTACTACGATCAACAACGAATTTGTGAGGCATTTGATGGAAGCCTCATAGGGGATCCTGCTATCCCCGATAAACTAAATGTAAACTCCACCGATATCCTCTTTATCGCTGATGAGCTCTCAAGCTCGATCGACATGTTGGTATGGCATGTTAAGTTCTTAATGTCCAATGACCCCTCAACTCGATCGAACTCTCTTCATCTATGTTGGATTTTAATTCCAAAATTCACGAGCAAACGTGATGAGAAGGTTTGATTTTATTCTCTTATAGTGTTTATGATTCTAATTTAATTGTATTGCTCATATCTGATGCACCTGTGTCAATCCTAAATAATGGAAAGGTTCTATGACTTTCAGTAGAATTCAATCTGTTTGGGAGATAGTAGATTCCAAATTAGTCTCGATTGATAATGAAATAGTGTGGAAACCTTCTACAAAGGGATCATTCAGCTTTGCCCTGGCCTATGAGCAATTCAAACCTCACAAACTTTATTCGTTACCTTTTAAATTCATTTGGCATCTGAAAATTGCAAGTTTTCACATAAACCCCATGCGTTCTTCAAGATGCATGGGGTTACACCCGTGCATTCTGCAATTTCAAATCTAAAAGCCTTGCTGATGTTTTGGTTTGTTCTGATCTAATCTACTTTGTAGGTAATCAATGCTCTTTGCTATATATTTAAATTGTTATTTGCGACTTTATTTCTAGGTTTGTAATATTCTTTTGAGTGTCCATGTATTTGAGTATATAGTTATGTTGATTTGAGTATATAGTAAATAGCGAGGAGTACAACATATATTTATTAGTGCTTGAGTGTCCATGTATTTGACTCACTTATTTCAAAGATGGTTCATTTCAAAGATGGCTCAAAGATGGGTATGTCTTTGACATCAGTTTTGGGTTGCAGTTGTTCTAAAATATAAAGCAGTTGAGCATATATTACATTTGCAAAAGTGAAAATTGACTAAAGGGTTCAAGTGTGTTTAGTGTACTTCACCACAAATTCAAATCTCAAAATTTGCAATTATTGTTCAGTTTAGAAATATGGAATCAGAGTGTTTGTTTGGGAACAATCCCAATTCAATATAAATAGTTCCAAGTTTAAATTAACAATATTAAGATTCTAATTTCAAGCAATGAATTTAGATTCCCAAACGCTCTCATAGTTTCTTGCTGTAAGATGAAGAGTTGTATGATGCAACAATCAGAGTTTCTTTATGTTTTCCTTTTGGACATTTTCTCAGCAACCAAACAAGTATTTCCATTCCTAATTGAATTTCATGATGTGGTTCAGCTATGGATGAAATGAAATTCTTTAAGTGTCTTTGTTATGTTCAGACTGCAAATGGTGGACGAATGCGGGATTGGCGGCCAAAATTCAGCGCCTAAACCAAGAAAGGTTTCTAATAGTTGATTATTTCCTAAATATCGTTACAAACGTTATGAAATTTGTTTTTATCACATGTTATAGAGTAGATCCTAGAAGTATCAGTTTTCAATTGTGCATTGGGACAATTATGATTTATATTTGTAAAGTTATTATTTATATTATTCTTATTAATTACTAAAGTATTTATATGTTATTAGCTGTATGCATCAGGATAGTAAATTGTGACATCTAAGATGCCTAAGTCTATGGATATTAGAGTCCAGTGTATCAATATTAATTGACAAATTTGATATACTTTTCTTCATATTGAAGTCCAAATAGATAAACATAAATCAATTAAAGTAACTTTATAAGTATAATGAAAAAGCAGGTATCATGATCTGCTATTGAAAGTGAAGAGGTCTTTACTTTGAAACAAAAAATTAGGAATCTCCCCTTTCAAGTATAATGAAAAAGCAGGTATCATGTCTAAGAGCAGAACCAAATTTCAATTAATTTGAAAAAAATTATCATGTTGAGGTTAGTCCTTCTAATTCGAAAACCAACAATATCCCCTCCCAAGTGGCGTTTACTAATTGTTGGAGATGGTTTATGGGTTATTTTAATTGAATGGATTTCAACTTGACAGTAAACCATCTAATGTTTTGTATATTACGGATTTTACTAGGTATAGTCTGTAACAGGCCAAATATCAGTGGTGATAACCATGGTATTTGTTTTCTTCAATGTGATCAACAGGTATTTGAAGGCTTTATCCATCTTCTATCTTTAAGTTTCCTATACTACCCTTCATCTTCTATCAATTCCAATTCATCCATATTGAATCATTTTTTTACTTTATACTAATGATAAATCCCTTTTAGTTGCGTAATTTTTAGTTCTTTAGCTAACTCTAATATAGTTTTAGCTTTTCTAATTCTCTGCTCTGATCCTACTGAATCTTACATCTTTTCCTTTACTTTTTTTAAGGTTTCCTTTAGGATCTTCTCCCAAGTTTTGAATCATAATCTTTTGTTTTTGGATATCATATCCTGACTTATGTCTTATCTGATGTTGGTAGCTGCTAACTTAAATCAGCATGGGGAATACACTCGTTATACCGAGTTCTTATCTGACATTGTGGTACATTTTTCTCCTTCCATTGATGCCATAAGTTTATGCTTATTAAATTGGACGTTTGTATTTGTAAACTCCGTCGGTACTCACTAATCTCTCTCGGTACTCATAGTATATTGCTGAAGCCTCTTTCTTGATGTCTAACAAATAGAATTTTGTAGATTCAAAAGGGACTGTCGAAAAAGCTAAAGAAGATTCCTTTTCGTCTTGGCTCAAACTCAACTGGTACTCATGAGGTTGACCGACTTAGCGCACTGAAGTATGAAGTTGTAAGACGTGCGTAAAAACTCGCTGCCAAGATGGCTTGACCATTAGCAAGGGCAGTTCAATTGTCATACACGAAGTCGAATATTTAAGTATGCTTATGGTCAACTCGAGAAAGAGAGCTACAGAGTAGAAAAATAAACATAATGTTTTCGGGAGTAATTTAGATGGCTGTCGATTCTGAAATAAGGAGACTACATACCTCAGACATATGGGGTCTATCTCTCTGCATTGGGTCACACTTTTATTCTTCTTTTGTTAATTTTCCTCCTTTTATATTGGGACCATGTAGCAACAAATTATATTCGTGTTATAGAGTTCATATCGCATACCATATGTGAGTAAATTTTTGTGGGTGGAGGGGTTGGATTTTATTATTGATCCAAATTTAGAATTAATAACAGTATACTTGGTATTTTTGTTCTTAAACAGGGTGGATTGTCTCATGAACAAAGAAAATTATGTCCAATTTTTTTTAATTAATAGGTTCTCACTATAGGTTATTTAAAAAAAAAAATTAAACACAATGAACTAAATGCGACGTATGGTCCTATCAACGACATACACTTAAATTGTACACATTCAATATTTTGGACTTAAATTGCATGGGCATGTGTGAAGAAGTTGCTCCCGTATTTCTAACCCGAGATCATCCGTAGCTTTGGTGAGGGCACTGGCCATCACACCAAGGCATGACTTTCTGCTTTTCAAAATTATCAGTGTGCCTTCTGGTACGGGCATACCCTAGTGTGTGTGTGTGTGTGTGTGTGTGTGTGTGTGTGTATATATACACACACACACACACTCACACTCACACTCACACTCACACTCACACTCACATACACATAACTATTTTCCTCACCTTTACCATACACCTACACACTAAATTTCTCCCACCTAAAAAAGTTCAAAAACCCATAATCTCTCTCTCTCTCTCTCTCTCTCTCTCTCTCTCTCTCTCTCATCACTGTCACACAACCAAACATCCCACTCTCTCTTCCTCAATTAAAGAACCCATTGTTGGAAAATATGTATTTAAAGACATAAATAAAACTCTTTTATTAATCACAATTCTGTAAACTTTAATACAATGATGCAACACTTCTTTAATACAACTCTGTTGAACTTCAAATAAATTCTGAAAAACTTTAAGGCGTGATGTCACTTTCCTAAATACAGTATTTTCCCCACCAAGATAATTCGGTATACAAACGGGAATTCGCAAATTCGTACTCAAGATACAATGAAGTAATTGCACTGTTTGCAAATTGTATGTTTGAAGAAGGTCTTTGGATGTAGCAGCGAAGAACAAAAAAATAAGTTTATATTCTGTTTTTGTACACAAACAGAATAAGATAATTTTTGTATCTCCTGAAAATATAAGTGAGTAATTGCACATGTTGAGAAATCTGAAACTAGGTTAATATAATTATGTGCAATTTCGAATTAGGCAACCTTTATTTATAGGGAATGAAAGGCTTTGCTCTCAAGAGTCATGACTGTTGGATTAACAATATTAATTAATTTCGAAATGGTATGACTATTTAATACCAACAATCATAAGTTATTTCCAAACCAGTGCAACTAAACTGGACCAGGTTTTTACACGGACCAAAAAGTGAATGTGCCTAAGCTGGACTAATCACGGCAACCCCCTACCACTGTAGTCACGCAGCATGCGAAGTGCAAAGTGCGCCACTAGTGCCTCTACAATCCATTGCCCCGCACGCACGTGCGTGCGTGTGCGTGTGCGTGTGCGTGTGCGTGTGCGTGTGTACGGTGCTTCCCATCGGATTAGAGCTCTTTCGAACAACCCTAATAAATGCTTGATGAATTAACTCTCCATCATCCATTTTTACTTATTAAGTGCACAAATTCTTTATATTTTTACAATGTGTGACATGAAGGTTGCCCACTTCTTTTTATATCTTAGTGGGTTTCACTTAACTTTGTTCATTTTCCAATGTGGGACTCTCTCCCTTTTATATTGGATTTGTTTCTCACTTTCCTCCACACACTTCCAATGTGGTACAAGCTTTCACACACCAAGATTTTACTCACTTATTTTAAAAATATCCAACATTCCTCCACTATTTTCAAAATAAGTTTTGTAAATGTTTGATTGTCTATAAGACTGTGTATAAGTACTGGTGTCTCATGACTTGAACCAATACCTCGTTTAGATTCGTCAAGGCTAGCCACGAAAGTATAATGGACTTGTCTTTGAACTATCAATCCATATTGATCAACGAGACTTTCTACACACACAAATATTTTTAGTCACTGATTATCCGTATAAGCAGACACATGTTTTAAGCCTTTTGTTTGTACCTTGATTTCATACGTGAGTTAAAGTCAAGTCCAATTGTCATAGGAAGCAGCACCACTTCCACACGCATATAGGTAGACTATCACAGGTGTCCATGTAACTAAAACACCACAAGTATACTAAGATCAAACTCATACTCATTAATTATTCATTACATGTATTAAGCACTTATCTTTGGGATGTTTGATTTTGTAGTGCTTACAATAAAATTATATGATGTACTTTAATAATTAGACTTGAGACTTTAATATGTCAAGTATCAAGTTAAGTTTTCATCAAGACTAATTATTATTCATGGGCTTTAGTCCCATCCCAATGATGTCTAAAACACCAGTCCTCTAGAAAGACCTTTTGTAAATGGATAAGCTAAGTTTTGACTTGATTTTACCTAATCCACTGTGATTACAATATCTGTAATCATTTATCAGACATAATTATGCCTAAGGCCAACATGTCTAGATTTTCCATTTTATACTTTACTATAAGCTCTGGAAAGTGTAGGCTCACTATCACAATATATGGATATTGGAGGCATTAGTTTTGGCCAAACTGGAATTTTAATTAAAAAATTCCTTAACCATTCTGCCTCTTTACTAGTTGCAGCTAATGCTACAAACTCAGCTTCTATTGTCTAATCAACTCTGTTTCTTTGATCCCCAAGAAACAACTCCTCCACTAAGAGTGAGAATCCATCCACTTTTTGAAGAATGATCCTCCCGTTCAGTTATCCAACTGGCATCAGAAAAACATTCTAACACTGAAGTATATCCACTATAGTATATACCATAGTCCATAGTTCCTCTTAAATATTTTAATATTCTATTAACAACATGTCAATGCAATAAACTAGGATTACTAGTATACCTACTTCATTACCAACAACATATGCAATATCAGGTCGAGTACATGTCACGGCATACATTAAACTACCAATTACTCGTGCATATTGCAATTGTGAAATAGCTCTACCAGTATTAGGGATCATCTTTAGCCGTGGTTCAAAAGGTGTACTAACAGGTGTGCAATCAAACTTATTAAATTTTTTCAAAATTTCTCAATATAATGAGATTGAGTGAGAATTATATTTTTATCTTTCCTCATTATTCTCATTCCTAATATGACATCAGTTACACCCATATCTTTCATATCAAATTTAAAAGACAAAAAACTCTTTGTGTTATTAATTCTTTCTAAATCAGTACCAAGAATAACATGTCATCTACATATAAACAAATGATCACACCTTTACGCTTAACAGATTTGCTATAAACGCACTTATCAGATTCATGAATTTTAAAACCATAAGAAATAATGACTATATCAATTTTTTCATGCCATTGTTTAGGTGTTTGTTTTAAGCCATATAAGGGCTTAATTAGTTTACATGCTTTATGTTCTTGTCCAGGCATAACAAACCCTTCAGGTTGTTCCATATAATTTTTTTATTCTAAGTCACCATTTAAAAAGACAGTTTTCACATCCATTTGATGAATTTCAAAATTATATATAGATGCTAATGTAATCAAAACTATAATAGTAGATGTTATAGCAACTGGTGTATATGTATCAAAATAATCAATTCCCTATTTTTGTGTAAAACCTTTAGCAACCAATCTAGCGTTGAATTTATCAATTGTTCCATTTATTTTCATTTTCTGTTTAAAAATCCATCTACACTTAATTAGTTTAGATCCCAGAGGTAAGTCTACTAACTTCCAAGTTTTATTTCTCATGACTGAATCCATTTCATCATTTATAGTGTCTTTCCAAAATGCTGAATCTACATACTTAATTACCTCGTTATAAGTTTGTGGATCTGTCTTAATACTAAGAGTCAAAACAAAATGATTACAAGGTGTGTCTCTAGTTCCTTCAACAAGATAGACCACAAAGTCAATACTAAAGGTTTTTTCTTCTCTAGATCTTGTATTTTTCTAATCTCTTCTTATTCTACTGGTGGTGTATCATGTAATTGTGAAGGAGTCTGTACTTCTTTTCCATGATTTATTCTAGGAATAGAAGAAAACCTTTGTTTATAAAAAAATTGCATCTCTCGATTCAATTATAGTATTTACCTCAATAGAATCATTGGGTTCACTAACTATAAATCTATAGGCTTTATTATGTTGTGAATAACCTATGAAAATACACTCAATGCCTTTACTTCCTAATTTATTTCTCTTAGTTTCAGGGTAGTCTTACAATAGCTCTACAACCCGAAACTTTAAGATAACCTAAATTAAGTTTTATATTCTGCCATAATTCATAAGGAGTTTTCTTATTATATTTAACATGTATCCTATTCAGAATATGACATGTTGTTAAAAGTGCTTCTCCCCAAAACCCCTTACTTAAACCAGAATATGTAAGCATTGCATTAACCATTTCAATCAGTGTCCTATTTTTTCTTTCTTCTACTCCATTTTGTTGTGGTGTATAAGGTGCAGAAACTTCATGTATAATACCCATATCTTCACAAAATTGAGGAAAGTGATACTCACTGCCTCTATCAGATCTACGACATATGATTTTAGTACCACATTGATTTTCAACTTCATTTTTATGTGTCTTGAATCTCTTAATCACATCATTCTTAGAATTCAAAAGGTACATGTAACAATATTTTTGAAAGGTCCTCGATAAATATAGCAAAATATTTACTTCCGCCTCTAGTAGGTGTTCCATGAAAATCACAAACATCATTATGTACTAATTGCAACAAAGATGTAGTTTTTTCTATTTTGGGAAAAGGTAATCTTGTTATTTTTGTTTGCATGCATATTTTACATTTTGATTCATATCATTCTCATATTTAGGAATCAAATTTAAATTAACCATGAAATGCATTTTCTTTGTATTAACATGTCCTAAACGACTATGCCATAAAGAAAGACAATCAATAATATAAGCAGAAGAATCCTTTTCATTGATGTTGAGTTTAAACATGCTCTCATACGAACAACCTTTGCCTACAAAGGTACCATTTTTAGTCTGAATAAATTTATCTGACACAAATACAAGTTTAAAGCCAAATTTGTTAAAAAGGCTTCTAAAAACTAAATTTTTCCTAACATCAGGAACATAAAAGACATTGGTGAGACTTAGGATTTTTCCAAAAGTGAATTTGAGATCCACTGTCCCTTTGCCTTTAACTGCAACAATTAAAGAATTTCTTATATAGAGAATATATCCTTCCATAATTTCATAGGCAGAGAACAATCTCTTGTCCTTACATACATGCCTTGTGGCACAAAAATCAATCCACCAAGAGTTATCTTCTCCAAGTTATTAGCCTCGGAAGTCATAACAGCAAATTTTTTCTTTGTGTCCGATGACCCTCTTTTGTCCTTTAGTTTCTTGAACTCACGATAATCTTTCTTGAAGTGACCTTGTTTATTGCAATGAAAATAATTTTTTTTTCTTTTTCTTTGCTTTAGAATTGTTCGAAAAAAATTGCTCTTGTTATTCTTTCCATGATTGCCAAAAATTTTCTCCTTTACTTCCTCCACCATATGGACCTTAGAAACAGAATTTTCTTGTTCCTCTTTACCATCTAGAATTCAAGACTCTTGTTCAATTGTTAAATAAGTCTCTAATTCTTTAAGTGAAAGATCTTACTTTTTGTGCTTGAGTTCTTTCTTATAATATTTTCATGAAAGAATAAGTTTTTTAATTATGGCAGAAATAATTACATTATTATCCATATTTAAATTTTTAAGTTTGCAATGAGTTAAGATCCACTGGATATCATGAAATTGTTCTAGCACAGACCTATTATCATGCTTTTTAAAACATAAAAACTGATCGATAAGGAACTTCTTACTTGTAGCGTCTTCCGTAAGATATTTAGTCTCCAATTTGTCCCATAAATCTTTCGCAGTCCCAACATCATAAACTAATTTTTTCTTAACATCGAGAACATAAAAGACATTGGTGAGATTTAGGATTTTTTCGGAAGTTAATTTGAGATCCACTATCCTTTTTCCTATAGCCGCGACAGTTGAAGAATTTCCCATATAGATAACATCCCTTCCACACTTTCATAGGCAGAGAATAAGCTCTTGTCCTTATATATATGCCTTGTGGCATAAGAATCAATCCACCAAGAGTATCTTCTCCAAACATATTAGCCTAAAAAATCATAGTAGCAAATTTTTTTTAGAGTCTGATGACCCTCCCTTGTCTTTTAGTTTCTTGAACTCTTGACAATCCTTCTTGAAGTGACCTTGTTTATTGCATTGAAAAATATTTCCTTTGTTCTTTTTGTTTTCTTTAGAATTATTCGAAAAAAATTCTGCTTGTTATTCTTTCCATGATTGCCAAATTTTTTCTCATTTCCTTCCCCCGCCATATGGACCTTAGATACAAAATTTTCATGTTCCTCTTTACCATATAGAATTCGAGACGCTTGTTCAATTCTTAAATGAGTCTCTAATTCAAAGGCATAAATAAAACTCTTTTATTAATCACAATTCTATCAACTTCAATACAATGATGTAACACTTCTTTAATACAACTCTACTGAACTTCAAATAAATTCTGAAAAACTTCAAGGCATGATGTCATTTTCCTAAATACAGTATTTTTCCCACCAAGATAATTAGGTATACAAACTGGAATTCGCAAATTCGTACTCAAGATACAATAAAGCAATTACACCATCTGCAAATTGTATGTTTGAAGACAGTCAGTGGATGTAGCAGCGAAGAATAAAAAAATAAGTTTATATTCTATTTTTGTACACAAACAGAATAGGATAATTTTTTTATCTCCTAAAAATGTAAGTGAGTAATTGCAGCGGTTGAAAATATGAAATTGGGTTAATATAATTATGTGCAATTTCGAATTAGGCAGCCTTTATTTATAGGGAATGAAAGGCTTTGTTCTCAACAGTCATGATAGTTGGATTAACAATCTTAATTAATTTTGAAATAGTATACCTGTTTAATACTGGCAGTCATAATTTATTTTCGAACCAGTGCAACTAAACAGAACCAATTTTTTACAGAGACCAAAAAATGATCGCGCCTCAGCTACCACCGCGGACATGCAAAGTGCAAAGTGCGCCACTAGCGTGCCCGTGTGTGTGTACGGTGTTTCGTATCGTATTGCAGCTCTCTTGAATATCCCTCTTAAATGCTTGATGAATTAACTCTCCATCTTCCATTTTTACTTATTAAGTGCACGCATTCTTTATATTTCTTCAATGTGGGACACAAAGGTTGCCCACTTCTTCTATAACTTAGTGGGTTTCACTTAGCTTTGTTTATTTTCCAATGTGGGACTCTCTACCTTTTATATTGTCTTTGTTTCCCACTTTTCTCCACACACTTGCAATGTGGGACAAGATTTTACACACCAGGCTGTTACTCACTTATTTTTAAAAACTCCAAGTCCCACCACCATACACCTTACACCACAAAACCTACCTGACCACCTTATACCACCAGTCTATCTTACTCGTCGACACCCACCAGCAGATGGTGGCTTGAACCAAATTACAGCCACCAGTTGTGCTCCCTCTGACCACCACCTAAACCTGACCGCAGCTAAATCCGAACCATCATTAACCCATTCCTATCCCACCCGGACCCAAACGAGGCTAACCTGATCCTACCTTAATCCCATTACCTATTTATTTCTTCCTCTTTCCTCACCACACTGTGTATGTATATACACACTTGTAGGTAACAAATCCTAACCTCACTCCCATACACAAAACCCATGCACACACATTCATATCACATTTTCCATATGTATCCCTCATTATAACAAATAACCCCTTTGCCCCTTACCCAATATGCCCCCATCATATTCTCATTCCTCACCTATATATTGAAGGGATTGAGAAAATAAAAAGGATAGCTCAAATTACAAAGAGAGGTTTCTGCACAGTTTGAAAAGCTCATTTTAGGAGTAGTTTTTTGTTTAATTTTAGTGTAGTTTTTGATTAGTTTATTGATTAAAGTTTTTATTTCTTCTTTTATTATTTTTCGAAAGAGCTGTTTGCGTAGTAAGAATATTTTGTGAGAGAAAAATTATGAGTTTCAAGCTTCATTTGAGAATATTATTTGTGTGTAAAAACTCAGATTTATTGGGTTTGTTCTTCATTTCCATTATTGAGAACTATTTTGTTCGAGGAGACTTGGTTTATATTATTCTCTTATCTCTTTTATGATTCTTATGCCTCTTATTGCGATATTATAAAATTTTGTAAGTAATAATACACAAATGGTAGGCTAAATACCACATTCAAGGGGTGGGGTAGAACTCATATTATTGTTATTTTAATTTATTTAGTTCATTTATTTATTATGTTCCTTTGAAAAATAATTTTAAGCTGTCAATTTTCAATTTATACTTTGAGAGAGGGTAAATTATTTTCGAGAGAAAATCGAACAAGAGATGGGTTTTTCTTTAGTGTAACATCATGTTTTGAATTTTATACTCTAATGATAATTTTTCCTAAGTTTAAAAAATTATTAATAGGTATTTCCTAGTGAATGATTTATTAAAAATGGTTTAGTTATGAATTTTGCGAGCTTATGAAAGTTATAAAATTAATTTTCTAAAAGGTTATCATTGAAATTACATTTACGACGAGAGTTGACTTATGATTTTAATATTGTCTTGTACCATTTAAAATAAATAAATTATAATAATTGATATATTTGGTAAAGTTTCATACCTTATTTGTTCTCACATTTACTCACCCCACTCTTCTCTTATTTTAGTTTTTGTTAGTTAGTTTAGTTTAAATTTCACCGCATTTAGTTAATTAGATTATTTGTCCCTTGAAAACTATTTTCAAATCATACATGTCTTCATTTTTCTCTTGGCATCATTAAGAAGTTGGATTGACCCCTTACTTGGCCTATATATGTTTTAGTGTCTTTTATAGGTTCATGGAAATTTTGATTGGCAAATTCTTGCAACAACGATATACAAACAAACGAATTTTCATCATATATATACGCATGTAATTTTATTAATATGAAAATACGCTTACATACTTATATAGTAATGGGACAAAAAATATTTTTATAATCATAAATACACACATGTAAAGTAACACACTTAAAATGACACAAAAATAATATACATAAAATATAACATGTACTAAATAATAATAATAATAATAATAATAATAATAATATTAATAATAATAATAATAATAATAATAATAATAATAATAATAATAATAATAATAATAATAACAACAACAACAACAATAACAACAACAACAACAACAACAACAACAACACCACCACCACCACCAACAACAACAACAACAACAACAACAACAATAATAATAATAATAATAATAATAATAATAATAATAATAATAATAATAATAATAATAATAATAATAATAATAATAATAATAATAATAATAATAATAATAATAATATACACACACATGAAAGAAGATGAGAAGGAAATGGTTCGAGATGTGGTTTATTCGGTATTTGTCTCGAGTCATGCAAAATTATACTTGAAGCTTTTTTACCATAACTTTGCCGCAATTGTATGAAATTTAGAATTTAAACCTTAATCACAACTATTGCCTATAAAATAAATAATTTCACACACAAGGCCAACTTTAACAAAAAAAAAATAACCATTAAAATGAGTCAATTTCAAATATAAATATAACATTTTTGGATGCTTATCATGAAACTTCTTTAGGACCTCTTTCGAATCCCATGAAAAGTCCAATAACAAACATTTAGCCTATCATGGACATTCACACCCATCCGGGATGTTCCATTCTACCTTATAGTCGTTCGTCATACAAAACCACCGTCATCCATCATAGTCAATATTGTATAGAACTTTACCCCTTGTTCCATGTTGGACCATCACATTACAATCGCATTTAATGAGATGACCAAATGGTGTTTTTAAAGATCCACATCGTCATTTCGAATGGATAACACTTGAGTTTTTGGACAATCACATTCCTATTGTTCAGCATAATAATGTAAGGTCTCCTTGGTCTTTTATACCAACCTCCTTCCCTTATAAATAGAGGCCCTTTGATCTATTTTTCAGAGGATGATACTCGGAAAAACCATGATTTCCCTCAAATCTTCCAAAAGAAATCATTGGATATCCATCTGATCGATAATCAAAATCAAACAAACTTTCTCTAAAGCCTCGACCTTTAAATCTTGAAGAATACTTCTTTTGGAAAATACCTTTTTTCTATTTACAAGTGAAACCTTTGCCCAAATTACAACAAGTTCATAGGAAGAATGAAAGACAATGCGGAAGCGCTGCCCAAATGAGAGTACATCTGGAATCTTCCTATGAGCATAATAAATCCTATAGAGACATTATCTCCCACCCTCAAGTGATTTCAACATACCAAGCCATTACACAAACATAGTTACATTTCTTAACACTCACACGTCACATCGTACTTCATATTATATATTTATGACTCTCGCGAGGCACCCTTTAACCTTTACTTTACTCCAAGTAGACTGGGTAAGTTGTGCTAGAGGATATAAAAAAAGGTTTTAACATACTAATTTTGTTTTTGTAAATATTATCAAAATAAACCCCTATTTTCCTAAAATTATTATTTTTCGTAGAAAAATGTTATCTCTTGTTTTATGACCCATTAAACATATCTAAGGAGTCCCTAAAAGGACACTAATGATGATACATGTCAATGTTGTATGCTATAAGCTTGTTTCTAAATGGTAGAGAGATTTTAGAAAGTTCACAAACATGTTTAAAGGATATAAGCCCATACTCAAACACAAAACTATATGTAATATTATAGTGTACTCGATATGACATCCCTTAGATAGATTGTCTTATCTCAGTTTCCAAAACACTTTGTAAGGAAACAAATTTCCAATTGAGTCCTTTATAGTTTTGACTCAATTTCGAAAAAAAACGTTTGAGTCATAGGATAGAGTTATTGACCATCCTTCAAGCTTATAACATGCTAAAGTTCAAGACGTAGCGACTAAGTTTAAAGCTTCATCAAAATGCCGAGTTTATTGTGGCTCGTTTCGACGTCATCAACAATGTTCCATTTTCTCCTAAGGTATGAATGCATTGTAAATATATATAAAAGCTTAGAACATTTTATATTGGGTGTATTTTGTTTAAACTGTTGTTTATTTTTAGAAAGATTTTATTAAAACTTTAAAATATAGTATATAATGTTTCTGGGCTAAAAATAGAAATTTATACTTTCTAGAAGTTCGTTCGAATTGTCGTTCGAAAGAGTTTTTCGTTCGAACAATAATGTCGTTCGAACGAGTTTTGCCAACGAGTTCCCACATTGGCCACTAGAATGTCGTTCAAAGTGTCGTTCGAACGAGAATCATGTTCCAACGAGATTTCCAACTAGATTTGTAATGAGTTCACACTGGAACTTTGTTAGAAGGCTCGTTCGAATGAGACTTCGTTTGAACAAAAATCTCGTTCGAACGAGTTTTGGCGGGAACAGTTAATTTATAGTTTTTGAGCAATTTTTCCCACTTTCCCACTTCTTTTCCCACTAACTTTTTACCTGAATATGTAAGTGCGGGAACCAAGTTTTTTAACTTAACTTTTTCATACTATTTCATCTCTAAGAGAGAGTTTGAGAGCATAATTCCAAAAGAAAAAAGTTCATTGTTTAAGTGTTGTTGTTTCACAAGAAAATTGTTTTAAACACTTGTTTTACACCCAAAGTTTCTTTATCCAAGTTCCTTTATATATATACATTTCTTGTAGTTTTGGCACCGGTTTTGATCTTTACCGTTTAAAGAGAAGTTTGGGTTTCCTTCTAAATCCGACAAAGAAGAAGAGCTTGTTTTGCTGCGGCATTCTCATATAGTGAAAGGCACCATGTGTAGTTGACGGTGTACCTATGTCTCATTGGTGAAGTCCAAGATTCAGGTGGAGCTCCGGGGTTGTCAACTAGGCGAAGGTGTTTACAATAAGACGCGTCAAGGCTTGAAAGGGGTCGAGTCGAGGAAGTAAGTCATCTATCTTGTAATTGTAAAACCATAATTAGTGGACTTAAGGCTAGGTCCATTCGAGGTTTTTTCCCGTTGTGGATTTTTCCTCGTATATCGCAGCGTAGTGATTTACTGTTTATTTTATCTTTTCCAAAATTCACCTAGAACGCATGCTTAGGTAGAAAGATAAAATGGGGTTTTAATCACTACTTACTTAATTTGGTGCTAAATAAATATTGGGTAATATGTAGTTAATTCAAGTCATTAATTTAATTTGCTAAAATTGGTTTGGCCTAATTTGGTAAAATTGAGAAATATGACTTAGGTAAATTTCTAGGACTTAGGTTAAATTGATTTAAGTGAAATTAACATAAGTGTGTGTTTTATCTTATTTCACTTTGTTTAATTTTAATTTGGAAAGAAATTAAAATTTGGAAATTTGTTTAATTGAACCATCTCCGCTTTCGCATATATCTAAAAGGAAATTGAAAATTACTTCTTGGTAAGATCTCAAAATTGGGGACCATTGACTTTTCAAATTGGTATCAGAGCCAAAACGATAAATTACTTCGGTAAGATCCTTTAAATATTTTTGGCTAAAATGGAATTTTCCCCGTTTTCAAAATTTCTTATTTTCGATGGTTCTAATTACGCGTATTGGAAAGCGCGAATGAAATCGGCACTAAAATCTATCGACGAGAGAGTTTGGTCATCCGTTGTTAATGGGTGGTCCCCACCTACACATTTAGTAGATAATGAGTGTGTTCCCAAACCCGCTGATAGATGGAGTGAGAATGAATTTAAACTCTCAAATTTTAATTCCCATGGTTTAAATGCCTTGTTTAGCGCGGTCACACCGGATAAATTATGTCATATTATGACGTGTGAAACCGTTAAAGAAGCTTGGGATATTTTACAACTCACTCATGAAGGTACTAGTGTCGTTAAATCTTCGAAACTCCAAAACCTCACCACTCAATTTGAAACCATCAAAATTAACGAAAAATAAACGTTTGATGAATTTTATGCTAGACTTTCCGATATTGTTAATTCATCTTTTAACTTGGAAGTGAAAATACCCGATAACCGAGTAGTAAAGAAAATTTTAAGGTCCCTACCCGATAGATTTATTCCAAAAGTGATCGTTTTGAATTCTTTACTGACTTTAGTCTGTATGAAATTAGAAGAGCTCATAGGTGATTTACAGACCTATGAACTGAATATGTTTCCCTCTAAAACTGGTAAGAAAATAGAAAAGGGCATTGCTTTAAAAGCCCGAAAAGTGTAAAACAAGTAGTAGAGAGTGAAAGTGATAGTGACTCGAAAAATATGGCTATATTTTCTAGAAAGTTTCGAAATTTTCTTAAATTTAACAAAGATAAATTTAAAAATGATTTTAAGAAATTTGAAAATTCTACGCATGATAAATTGAGCATTGAAAATGCAAGGAATAAAAATTATTTATTAGAAGTTTCCTTGAAATTTATATTAGCCGAAAAGGAATTAGTTTCTTTCAAAAAGGAAACTTTCATTTTAAGCAACGTGGAAGCTCAACATTCCACCCTAAGCAAAAGTATTCTATCTACATAGAAAAAGATAAATGATTTGCAAGAAAGATTAAACATTTTGCAGACCGAGTTATTATAGTGTATGTATTCTAATGTATCTTTAAATGAAAAGATCATTTGTCTTGAAAATTATATTTCTCTCTAATAAAAGTGTAAAAAGTCAATTAGTAAGATCGGTCCAAAAAATTTGGTAAAATCAACCGATCTTCAAATGACAAAAGTGATATTCTATTTGAAATTTTTTAAGCAAAATCCAATGTGATCTCAAAAATCACATTTTTCAAACCTTCTCAAGAGAATCCTCTTTTAAAAAAAGTCTCCTCCATAACTTAAGATTTTTTTTAAACATTATAATGGCAATGTCCCATTTGTTGTGTACGAGTGCCCATTTTAGAAAAAACAAGGGACATTTAAAGGAATTTTGTTATGAGCTTCACAAGACCAAAGTGACCAAAAGACCCCATGTTTTGATAGGTGATGAATACTCCTCTCTAAAGCAAGATGATTTTTCCTATCTAAGGCATGAATTTAAGTCCCTTATTGAAAAGTCTAAGATCATCTTGTCCAACATAAAAAAAATTCTAAATGAAGAAATTTTAAACAAAATGTAAAGGACTTGGGTACGAGTAACAAGTCTATGCTCGATATTTAAACTTTTGGGAAAAAAAGAAAGAGATCAAATATCTTGTTATGCACAATGCTTTAGATGCATAGAACTAATTACAATGGTATCTTGATAGTGGGTGTTTTAGGCAAATGACCGGGGTTAAATCATTGTTTTTAAATATTGTTGATGATAAAATTGGTATGGTCACTTTTTCTCACATAAAGTATGTCTTGTGTGCTAGGAAAGGGTACTATTGAAATAAATGGATTTTCTAGGTTTGATAATGACCTTTTTGTGTATGGTTTGAAGGATAATTTGATTAGTATTAGCAAATTGCAACAATCATCACAATGTGTTGTTTACCTTGAATGGTCAAGTTCTCGACTGTGAAAGGTAAATTCACTTTTAAGGGCCCTAAAACTATGATGAATTGTTATGTTCTGAATACGTCTCCTATGGTTCTTTGTAATATTAGGAAAGTAGATGTGGCATAAAAGGTTGGGCCATGTGAACTATAGGTATCTTAGCAAACTTTATAGGATTGCACTTGCTCGTGACTTATCTTATTTTGATTCGGCTTCTTCCCGTACATATAGTACTTGCCAAATGGTAAAAAAAATACAAAATCCATAAAATAAGTTGAATGCGATTTGTACCTTCTGAGTTTTAGAGCTTTTTTACATATATACCTAATGGGTTCAATACCTACGGAGATCATAGGTGGTAAATGCTACGTCCTTGTAATCGTAGATGATTTTTCTAGGTTCACTTTTATAGGATTTTTAAACGTCAAATCCTATGCAAATTACTATTTATTACCAAGTACAAACAACTCCAAAATGATAAGGGGCTAATTATTATTAGAGTTTGAAGTAACCATGGGATTGAATTTGAAGGCACCAGAATTCTTGAAGTGCGTAGTGATGTTAGGATACACCATGAATTTTTCTCACCTAAAACAACCCCTCAAAATGGGATTGCTGAATAAAAAATCGAACAATCCAAGAGGTGACAAGATCCACGTTGATAGGCAAGTATGTGTCTAAGAAGTTTTGGGTAGAGGCAATAAACACGACCTATCATGCCGTGAATCGAGTGTATAGGAGGTACAATACAAATAAGACCACATATGAAATTTAGAAAGGAAAAAAAATCCAACAGTCAAGTATTTTAGAGTCTTTGGAAAAAACTGTTATATACTCAAGGATAAAGAGAATTTAACTAAGCTTAGCATTAGGAGTGACTCAGCTATTTTATTAATAATCGAGCTTACAACATTAAAATTTGTGGGGTTCAAAAGATAATAGAGATGGTAAAAGTTATCATTGATGATAATGAATCATCTTCATTCAATGAGGATGATTGTGAGAACATGATTTTTGTATTTCCTACAATTTAAGAAGGAAACAAATAAGAAATGAATGATTGTGTTGAAGTGTCAACACTGTCACCCCCATAAATGGGTGTTAAATTGGATGATTCAACTCCTTGGGTTAGGAAGTGCCATCATGCCTCCAAAATCATAGGTATTCCTAATGTCGGAGTTAAGACCCTATTCAAACTCCAAAAAAGAAGTTAACTTTTTTTATTACTCTTCTACTCTTAATCCCGAGAATGTTAAAGATGACTTGTAAGATAATTATTGGGTCAATGATATGCAAGATGAATTAGACCAATTCACCATACAAGAAGTTTGGAAAGTAGTCTATTTTCCTGAAGATGTTCACATTATCATAACAAAATGGGACAAATGTAAACTAGGACAAATGTAAAGTGGAATATTTATTTCAGATTCCAAATCTACAAAGGACCTTGTGAAGAGTTTTAAACTTGCCCCTTCCAAGAACGAATAAACTTCCATGAGTGCATCTAAATGTAATACCCCCGTACTTTTAAAGATATTTAAATTATATTGTGGACGTGATTTGGTAATTTGAGGAATTTCTATGAATAGTAATTCTGGAATTTACGAGTGAAATTAAATAAATTTAATATTATAAAGTTAATAGTAAATATTAGTTTTTGAGTGTCGGATTAATATTTACATGGATTATATTTCCTTACGAGACTAAGTATATGAGTGGATTATTTTAATTACATGTCGCGGTTGTGTAAAGCGACAAAGGAAAATATTTTAATTGGAAAACACACGTATTGAACGTGTTGGGTTTAATTAGTGAATTTAGTTAAGTGACTCGGATGGAGATTTTGAGTGCGCCGTTGGGTTCGGAATGGATGAGATAGTCAGAATAGAGTATCCGGGGGTAGTGTTTAGGTCCCGAGAATTTTTGGACTAGTAGGGACTCGTAATTGAGTACACGAGTCATTTTACAATTGGGTATACACCCAATTTCGGGTTTAATAAGAGAAAGCCCTCATATCTTCCCCAAAATATGCCCTAAGAGAGAGAAATAGAAGAGAGAAGGAAGAGAAGAGGTAAAAGAGAAGAGAAGAAGAAAGAAAGAGGAAATTTTGGCCAAGCTCCGCGGGATTAGACTATAGGTCGTCGAATTTTATCCACGAGGCAACTGTTTAACTTGATTTACGATTGAGTGTGTTTATTTCTCATATTGTAGTTGGTGTAAAACTATAAATATTTTTGGGTTGAAATTTCGTGGATCAAATCGGTTTTCAGAAGATTAAAACGGATAAAACTCGGTTAATACCCAATTTGAGAAATTTAGAAATTATTGAAATTAATTGTTGAAAATTGGTTCTAGGGTGATTTGAACCCCTTTGATGTATGTATATGTTATTGATTGAGGTTGGAGGATTTTAGAAGAAGAGATAAAAGCTTGGTGGAAGTTTAATGGTTGGACAGCTTCTCGGAGAAGAAGCAGCCCAAATCGATTGATCTTTTAGGATTTTTGGCAGTTTCGGTTGGTTTAATGTATATGGGTTAAATCCCAAATTTAATTATTCCTAGCTTGTTTATTTGAGGAAATAAATATACAAGTAAAGGGATTTATTCCTAACCATTTAAGGGAGATAATTGGGGTTAAGATGGTGCAAAAATGGTGTGGCATATAATTGGTATTTTTTAGGAAAATAAATTATAGAGTGAGACGTTTGGAATTCCTACAAATAGTGTAGGGACTTATAAATAATTATTCAAGTGAGATGTGTAATTTGGTTTAGTTGAAAGTAAAATCCAAGACTTACCCAAATAGGGGTGTTAGTGAGGAGTAATACTTGGAGAGGTATTTCGGTGGGCAATTTTATATAAGTAATTGTGCACGTAGAAAAGGTATTTATATACCGATTTTGGCTGAGTAAAACCCTATGAGGTGATTAGGATGAAATTTAGGATACGTACCACAAAGAATTGATCAATAATCCTATGCGTCTATGGACGACGATTATTATAGGTGATGAGATACCTACGGAATCAAGATACATAGTGCGTATGCTATTTAATTATTACGAATTGGTGCATTCGGGATTATTTATACAAATCTTTATGAAGTGATTAAGGAGCAATTTGAATATTAAATAAGATAGTACATATTGGGGTAGTATTTTAAGTGTGTAAATGCTTATATTATTACGAAAGGGAATACACGAGGTTATTATCTATTGCTATAGAGTTTGGAAATTATAGCCATAATATATGGGGAAGTGTTATAGATTATATTGAAGATGTCGTTAAATTATATATAATATAAGAAGAATAAATAATAACTGTGCTATTAGTATTATCATCGTGAGGTGAGAAAAGCTAGGAAATAATATATTGAGGATTGTTATAATCGATAAATGCGTAGGATATTCGAGATATAAATATACAACCTATGGGATTTATTATATGGGCTATATGTATGCCCTGATATTATTATACATATGGGTTAAATAAATACCTATGGGGAATTATGTATAGGTAATATGAATACCTATCGTCATCATATGGTTGTGTAAATACCTCATTGATGCTATATTTATATAGGTGGAATGTGTACCTATATTATTGTTTATTATGTGTATGACATACCTACCATTCTTGCTATAATGGGAGGTCGGCTTTCGGAAGAGGACAATCTTATTTTGTGTGCCTTCGGAGGGATTTAGATTTGGTACCTCAAGAACATAGGACTGTGAATGGATTATTTGTGAGTCAATAAGTCTACTGAATATGGGAGCGTAGGTATGTGCGTGACGCATGGGTATGAGAACTATGTTCGCCCTCCAATATGTGTTATTTGTAATGATACGGTTCATGAGTGATTCAGAATGCGTGATCCTTGTGTACGTTATGTACTGGGATTTGATAACAGAGTACGAGTACACCACAGCTTAGCCTAGGGGTGCAATATATGTATATATGTACTGAGAATAACATATATGTATACTTGTGATGTTCCACCATGCTTAGTAGATGAAAATGACTAAGCTACTTATATTATATTTTGGTGGATTGATTATTGTACTTGTTGTATATAGTATATTATTTATATATGAGACGAGATATCATATAATGTAACCTAGTATAAAGTGAAACGTATGAATAAAGTGATATACTCCTTCCGGTAGATTTATATCTGGAGTTATATGAATATGGATCATAAGTTCTAATGAGAACTCTCTATACATATATACAAGATGGTGTAAGATGAGGTATGTACTAAGGGCCTAATGGATCTTGACGATCAACATTGTTACATAGTAGTGTATCAGGGGGACTCCTTGTTTTGATTTCCCTTCGCAAGACACCCCGCGCACGAACGTAACATAATGTTGGGAATGGGGAGAAGTTTAGTCCATAGTACTCGAATTTAGGAGGATTATTAGAATATGAGTAAATACATTGGTTAGGCAGGGTAGCTTAACTAGGTTATTTAAAAGGTATACGATAGTGGTGCACTATTAGAAGAGGGGTGAGGTGAATCTCATGTGAGAACGATACCAGTTTAAATATGGGAAATATCATATTTTAAAATATGGATTTTAAGCACTTGCTAAAACTTTTTCAAAACTCGAGCTCTGACCCGTTTCTCTATTTTTCCCCTCTCTTACTATATCCATATATATATATATATATATATATATATATATATATATATATATATATATATATATATATATATATATATATATATATATAGGTCAGACACAGGGATGCCTGGATGATGATTCCTTCGAGTCAGACGTTTGATGCACCAGCTGTGGATGCAAGCAGGTTTATTGTAGACGCTTCCATCATTGAGATCTAGATATAAGGTATTGTATATACATTCCGGCTGATGACCCAAATATACTCATTTATTCTTTTATCGCCTTTTTGTGCGGCATTCGATTTGGTTGTATTATTTTTACCAAGTGTTCGGTTATTTTATTTTATTTCAGTTATTGCATATAAACTGCTATAACTATTTTATTTGAATGGTTTGGTTAAAAAGATTTGTTAATTAAAATTTTGATGCCAGTCTAATAGGATATTAGTAATTAAATTGGTTTTCGACAGTGATGCTAAGAATGAACCATATGAGACTCCTGTTTTAATTTAATATAAGAGTGATCGCCCGGTATTTCATTAGGCGTGGTTGTCACAGGTGGTATCAGAGCATCTGGTTCTAGTGTCCTTAGGAATCTGTGCGGACGTACTACGCTTTCAGCGTTGCTTTTGATTTGATATAGAGACTTATGATTAGGATTGTTGATATCCTCTTGTGAGATTTTGTTCTCCTGCCATTATGTAAGATTATTGTAAATCTTTTGTGTGCTCGTTCGGGATTCGTGTGTTGATCAACGAAGGGCGACCATGGAAGACGATTGCGAGGGTAGCAGGAGGCGGGGCTTAATTAGAGATGTAAGTTGATGTTAGGAATGAGGACCACGGTAGAGATCAATTTCCTTGTGGCTTTGCCAAGGATTGCTGTAACGACTACTAAAGTAGAGTAGTTATAATTATCAAGTACTGCTATAGTAGAGAATGGTTCTAAACTTGAATTTCCCCATAAGGTTAAATAGGAAAAAGTTTAAAAGGCCTTTGACGAGGACTGTATGTTGAAGTTAAGATAGACGAAAGTAGTGTATCCTTATCCAAAGGAAGTAGAAGGCTCAAAAGCTCTAGCTTATAGTTGGATATGGAAATACCCATATGTAAAAATTTGAGGATTTTTTTTTTCACTTATAAGAGCAATGTTGAAATGGTGGGAACGATGGTCACCATATTTGGGGGAGTATGACGTTTTGTTCATAAATGAATCTTACGGATGGTTTTAACTGCAAATTCCTTTGATTTAGTAGGAATAAAGAGAATGCAGTTTCTAGGTTATTCACATAAAGATCGATTGGAGACCGACATTGAATAAAGATTTACATGGTTAAGTGACATTAGTACCGAAGTAAAAGAGGTACAATGGAGACATAGGGTTCTTCAGTGGAATGATAGACTCACTAGTGATTGGAATTCTGTAGAGTGAGTTACAAATGTATTAGGGCAAGGTGTGTACTCTGCCATAAATTAAACATGTGAGAATTAGTGATTTTTAAGAGTTCTTATGAGAAAAAGACCCTTGGGATTCGAATAAGAATTTCGGATGTAATTGGGATACGAGCTAGTTGTAATAATCTTAATATTTATTTATATTATAAGAAAATGAATACGTATGCAAATTAAATCAAATTTTATATTCGAGAAATACGGGCTAATGTTACGAGAGATATGCACGATTAGCCAGCTTATATTATGTGTGTGTATATATATATATTGAGACGTATATATATGATATGTTTATAAATATATATGTGTGTGATTGGTATATTCATATGAAACATACCCCTCTAGTGCTATCATGGGAAGTTATGCGATTTGGGTAAGGACCCTGGATTGAGGAGCAGGGAGCGTATAGTCCCCATACGTTGTAATTTGGTTTTTACCAAGACAGTGTGATAGTCCAACCACTGATACCCAGGATGATATGTAATTAATTCCTTGGAAGATGATAGCATTGAGAGACTGCATCTCTGGAGTTATAACTCTAAGGGATGGTTATTATACTTACATAGTGTAATATATAAGTAGGGATATACTTGATGTGTATAGGAAATGTGAAACATATACATACAGACAGAGTAAAGAATGGAATGCGAGATAAATTTTGGATGAGCTCTCCTTTAGTATATGATTAGATGGAACTTCGAGGAAGAAATGATTCATTACCATGGTATCAGGCTCTGTGGAATTAGGCTCATTGTTTTTTGCGCTAAGGACTTAGTATTAATGCAAGCGCTTGTGGTATGGATCCTTGATAGAAATAGGAGCTCTAACCACACTTTTGTCGATAAGAGATATGGGATTACCCAGTGGCATATTTGAACTAGCAGACCTCCACGACCGATAAAGTTAAGTAGCAGTGTATAGGAAGGGTTCCTTGTTTGTGTTTTTCTTGCAAGACGCTCCATGCACGAACCTTAATGACGTCGGGAGTGGAGAGATGTTATAAATGCAAGGATGTTGGTTGTGACGATAAGTCACCCAGTGTAGAGGAAACACTATAGACTGAGAGCCATTTGATGACTATATAATTATATAGATATATAAGTGCTACGGAGAAGCACTAAAATTCTTCTCTCACCGCAAGTTTATGGGTGAGGTAAGGTAAAGGAAATTGATCTGAGACTTATAGCTAGCCTTTGAATAGAAGGCAAATTGAAAGGAAATACGTTTTGGGTATGACGTTCATAACACTTTTGCAGAGAGTAGGCGCCCTGATTAGTTGGACTTTCCATCTGGTCAAGATGAAAGGATATAGTGGTAGAAGTACGTTAATAGGTTAACGTGGTAGGATTTATACCGTCCCGTTGGTGTCCCTTGGGCCGTTATATCTCGATGACCGACAATGCGAGGGAGTAGTGTAATGGGAGGGTTTCTTATTTGGATTTCACTTTACGAGACGTCCCACGCATGAAATCGAGCAAATGTCGAAAGTCGAGAAAGGTATTGGGCACTAGGTATATAGTTACAATAGTACACATATTACGTGTGTTAGTTACACCTTGATCTTAGGACTTCCACGAAGTAAGGCCCATAAGACTAGTGACGCTGATGTATAAAGACTGTTGTGAGTTAATCACAAGAAGATCGGTGGGTTAACCTTAAGAAGGATTAAATTTACAGGTATCGAAAGAATTGAATTTCAAACTATTCAGGTTAAGGGTACCCAAGTGTTAGTACTAGGCCAAGGAAATGAGGCCCATTAATTAGAGAGAGGATTACGTATCAGACATTTACAATGGTTGTGCAGAGAGGCACATGTTAAAAAGGTGTATGGGAACCTTGGTAAGTTGATTTTATATACCACCCAAAATAGAAGGGGCGTAGTATATAAATTTAGAGAACATACTGCAAGGCAGTTATAAATGGATTTGAAATGGATGGGATGGAACGTCATAGGAAGTACGCAATGATCCAATTATTTTTGTGCAATACGAGTAGGCACACCTAAGATAAGCGAACAAACCGACGGGAATAGTCGAGCCCTAGTGTAGTTTCCTTTTTGAGGGAAATTAGATGTCCTGATATAAACGAGTGAATGCTTGGATTAACGGATCTCCAAAGGGACCAATAAGTTAGAGCAACGGTTATAGGCTCATTTTTTTATATGTACTTAAGGAAGCACTAGGTGCGATATAGCGTTAGAGTCAACTTTACGACCAAGGTAGCGTTATAACATATAGAGATTTGGTTAAGCTAGATACGCCTAGAGATAGGTGGAATATGGTGGGGGACCATTGTGTTAGTACCTTTCACTTTGGGGAGCTAGTACGTAGTGTATATAGCGATCCTATAGTAGTGGTATAGGCTATATCGAAATTTCGAGTATGAAATTCTATTGTAAGGGGGAAAGTATGTAATACTCCGTACTTTTAAAGATATTTAAATTACATTGTGGACGTGATTTGGTAATTTGAGGAATTTCTATGAATTGTAATTCTGAAATTTATGAGTGAAATTAAATAAATTTAATATTATAAAATGAATAGTAAATATTAGTTTTCGAGTGTCAGATTAATATTTACATAGATTATATTTCCTTACGAGACTAAGTATATGAGTGAATTATTTTAATTACATGTCGCGGTTGTGTAAAGAGATAAAGGAAAATATATTAATTGGAAAATACACGTATTGAACATGTTGGGCTTAATTAGTGAATTTTAGTTAAGTGACTCAGATGGAGATTTTGAGTGCACCGTTGGGTTCGAAATGGCCGAGATAGTCAGAATAAAGTATCCGGGGGTAGTGTTTAGGTCCCGAGGATTTTTGGACTAGTAGGGACTCGTAATTGAGTACATGAGTCATTTTACAATTGGGTATACACCCAATTTCGGGTTTAATAAGAGAAAGCCCTCATTTCTTCCCCAAAATCTGCCTTAAGAGAGATAAAGAGAAGAGAGAAGGAAGAGAAGAGGAAGAAGAGAGGAGAAGAAGGAAGAAAGAGGAAATTTTGGTCAAGCTCTACGGGATTCGATTCGGGGTCATCGGATTTTATCCACGAGGCAAGTGTTTAACTTGCTTTATGATTGAGCGTGTTTATTTCTCATATTGTAGTTGGTGTAACACTATAAATATTTTTGGGTTGAAATTTCATGGATCAAACGGGTTTTTGGAAGATTAAAACGGATAAAACTCGGTTAATACCCAATTTGAGAGATTTAGAAATTATTGAAATTAATTATTGAAAATTGGTTCTAGGATGATTTGAACCCCTTTGATGTATGTATATGTTGTTAATTGAGGTTGGAGGATTTTAGAAGAAGAGATAAAAGCCTGGGGTAAGGTTTAATGGCTGGACAACTTCTCGGAGAAGAAGGTGCCCAGATCGATCGATCGATTGATGCCGGGGATCGATCGATCGATCCTTCAGGATTTTTGGCAGTTTCAGTTGGTTTAGTATATATAAGTTAAATCACAAATTTAATTATTCCTAGCTTGTTTATTTAAGGAAATAAATATACAACTAAGGGAATTTATTCCTAACCATTTAAGGGAGATAATTGGGGTTAAGATGGTGCAAAAATGGTGTGGCACATAATGGGTATTTTTTAGGAAAATAAATTATAGAGTGAGACGTTTAGGGTTCCTAAAAATAGTGTGGGGATTTATAAATAATTATTCAAGTGAGATGTGTACTTTGGGTTAGTTGAAAGTAAAATCCAAGACCTACCCAAATAGGGGTGTTCGTGAGGAGTTATACTTGGAGATGTATTTCCGTTGGCAATTTTATATAAGTAATTGTGCGCATAGAAAAGGTACTTATATACCTATTTTGGCTGAGTAAAACCCCATAAGGTGACTAAGATGAAATTTAGGATACGTACTATAAAGAATTGAGAAATAATCCTATGCGTCTATGGACGACGATTATTGTAGGTGATGAGATAACTATGAAATCAAGATACGTAGTGCGTATCCTATTTGATTATTACGAATTGGTACTTTCAGGATTATTTATACAAATCTTTATGAAGTAATTAAGGAGAAATTTGAATATTAAATAAGAGAGTACGTATTGGGGTAGTATTTTAAGTGTGTAAATGCTTATATTATTACGAAAGGGACTACTCGAGGTTATTGGCTACTGCTATAGAGTTTGGAAATTATAGCCATAATATATTGGGAAGTGTTATAGATTATATAGAAGATCTCATTAAATTATATATAATATAATATGAATAAATAATGACGGTGCTATTGGATTATCATTGTGAGGTGATAAAAGCTAGGAAATAATATATTGAGGATTTTTATAATCAATAAATGCGTAGGATGTTCGAGATATAAATATACCACGTATGGGATTTATTATATGGGTTATACGTATGGCCTGATATTATTATACATATGGGTTAAATAAATACCTCTGGGGAAATATGTATAGGAAAGTTGAATACCTATCGTTATCATATGGTTGTGTAAATACCTCATTGATGTTATATTTATGTAGGTGGAATGTGTACCTATATTATTGTTTATTATGTGTATGACATACCTGCCATACTTGCTATCACAGGAGGTCGACTTTCGAAAGAGGTCAATCTTATCTTGTGTGACTTCGTGGGGATTTAGGTTTGGTGCCTTAAGAACATAGGACTGTGAAGGGTTTATTTGTGAGTCGATAAGTCTGTTGACTATGGGAGTGTAGGTATGTGCGTGACACATGGGTATGAGAACTATGTTCGCCCTCCAATATGTGTTATTTGTAATGATACGGTTCCTGAGTGATTCAGAACGCGTGATCCTTGTGTACGTGATGTACTGGGGTTTGATAGCAGAGTACGAGTACACCACAGCTTAGCCTAGGGGTGCAATATATGTATATATGTACTGAGAATGACATATATGTATACTTGTGATGTTCCACCATTACTTAGTAGATGAAAATGACTAAGCTACTTATATTATATTTCGGTGGATTGATTATTGTACTTGTTGTATATAGTATATTGTTTATATATGAGACGAGATATCATATAACATAACCTAGTATAAAGTGAAACGTATGAATAAAGTGATATACTCCTTCCGGTAGATTTATATCTGGAGTTATATGAATATGGATCATAAGTTCTAATGAGAACTAAATATATATATATATATATATATATATATACGAGATGGTATATGATGAGGTATGTACTGAGGGCCTAATGGGTCCCAACGATCAACATTGTCACGTAATAGTGTATCAGGGGGGTTCTTTATTTGGATTTCTCTTCGCGAGACACCCCACGCACGAACATAACCTAATGTTGGGAATGGGGAGAAGTTTAGTCCACAGTACTCGTATTTAGGAGGATTATTAGAAGACGGGTAAATATATTAGTGAGGCAAGGTATCTTAACTAGGTTGTTTAAAAGGTATGCGATAGTGGTGCACTATTAGAAGAGGGGTGAGGTGTATCTCATGTGAGAATGATACCAGTTTAAATATGAGAAATATAATATTTTAAAATACGGATTTTAAGCACTTGCTAAAACGTTTTCAAAACTCGTTCTTTGACCCGTTTCTCTATTTTCCCTTCTCTCAATATCTATCTATATATATACAAATATAGGTGTCCAGACACAGGGACGCCTGGATGATGATTTCTTCGAGTCAGACGTTTGGTGCATCAGCTATGGATGCAAGCAGGTTTATTGTAGATGCTTCTATCATTGAGATCTAGATATGAGGGATTGTAGAAACATTCGGGCTGATGGCCCAACTATACTCATTTATTCTTGTACTGCCTTTTTGTGCGGCATTAGATTTAGTTGTGTTATTTGTACTGAGTGTTTGGTTACTTTATTTTATTTCAATTATTGCATATAAACTGCTGTAACTATTTTATTTGAATGGTTTGGTTAAAAAGATTTATTAATTAAAATTTTGATGCCAGCCTAATAGGATATTAGTAATTAAAATGGTTTTCGATAGTGATGGTAAGAATGAACCAAATGAGACTCCTGTTTTAATTTGATATAGGAGTGATCGCCCGATATTTTATTAGGTGGGGTTGTCACACTAAACTTTTAATAAAGTATGTTGATGGAAAGGATATGGATGAAATGTTATATCTTAGCATGATAATTCATTTGTTATACCTTATGGCTATATATGCCCACATATCATTTAGTGCAGTAATTTATGCTCGCTACCAATCGCGTGTGACACCCCTCCTAATTAAATGTCCGGTGATCAGTCCTTTATTAAATTAAAATCAAGGTGAACAGTTGGTTCATTCTGAGCATCACTGTCGCAAAAGAAAATTTACCAAATTAAACACCCTAAATAATTAAGCTAAGTGTCAAACCAATTTAAGACTTTATTTCCATTTTATTAAATTCAATTATGTAAAACTTTTTAACAACCAACAATTTAAGAAGCACATAATTACAAAGGATGGCAATAACACACAAGAATTTAAAACTATCTAGATAAACCAAATAGTTTAAAACTATAAATGGAACCATCCTGACAATAGTTAACTCCCAAGGAGTACTGAATACTGAAAATACAAATAAACATAGATCTATGATATATCTAAACTAAATAGGGAAATGGGCGACACATGCCCTAACTATGAAGAACTAAAACATGAATTGAATCAATGACGAGGTCGTCTAAACCAAAGGCCTGTAACTCCCACATAAGCTGCAGCGCGTCCAATCCAAGAAACCTATTCATGACGCCCCTATGACTGAGCACCTGTAATACATATACATATACATACAAGAGAGAGAAAATGACGGGAACCGGGTCGGAGTCCGAGTGTAAAATAGTTTTAAAAATAGTTTAGCAAGTATTTAAAATGCTTACCTGCTAATGCAACAACCATGTTAGTATGCGACACTCTCTTGAGAATTCCCACCTCTCGTTTAGTGTGCATGCCTACCATTCTACTGATCTCATAAGTCTATCTAATTTATTCCCATGAGGTTTTATCTTGAAAAGTACTAAGGCCATGATATTTAGTTTTTAGAAAATTTATCTCTTCCATTTTCTTACGTTACTTAGAACCATTTAGTTACCGTTACAAAATTCACGAACACTTGTCATAAAGTCGGGCATTTATTCATTTCTTAACTACTTATACACTCAGTAGAAAGTTTTCATATATATATATATATATATATATATATATATATATATTAGTCACTCATATAATATATATATACCATCGGCACCCCTTATAAAATCTATGGTGCTGGCATACTCTACTATAAAGTCCCCGTATCACATAAACTAAGGGAATACTAGTTCGAAATCACTCTCGAACAGTATTAACACAATACAAAAACAAATGGAGGCGAAGCATAGTTCCAAGTCCTAAGAGGTTAGCACATACCCTCATGTCTCTTAGAACATCTGACTATAATTTTCAGATATTTTGTATTAAGGATACTATCTTCTAGGGTACGAGTCAATATCCCCCATAAAGGTCCAATCGAGATAAGACTATCCCGGCGCAAAAACCTCCGTGATAGCAAGTAGCCCGAGTATGATTTTTACACCGATACATAATATAATCACAGTCATACAGTCATATATGAATATTCACATTTTCTAAATTAGGTGCGCCCATGACCCATAATTATAATTCTAGCCATGCGTAACATATAACGCTCGAGTTCTACGTATAAGTAAATTACTCTTTTTATTCGATTAAGTATAACAAATCCTTAAGCACTTCTCGACTCTCGAAGTGTGTCCTCTCAAAATAATATAAAATCATTAGGTGCACCCTCACTACTCTACTGGTCTAAGTCTTCCTTAATTATCACAAGATATACCATAACGTACGCACGATTTCCCACTAAATTTATATTCCCGAACCCCACGGTTAAATCACATATGAACCGTATCACCCGAACCATGCCTGCAACCCTACTGATCTTTCCCAAGTCCCATTATGGTAAATAAAATATGTATAAGGGTTCCCACAAAGTGTCACAGGGTTAATCATTGAGAATAAAGAACAAGCTTCAAAGTTCAGAAGAGGTTGATTGATCGAAGGTAGGGGGTCGATCGATCGACATTCAAGGTCGATCGATCGATCGCCCAGATATTTCCCAGATTCTGCATATACTATCCTACGGGTTTCATCACCAAAAGTCCTCAAAACCACTATCAATTTCTCTCAAATCCCAAACAACATTACTACTGGTACTATATACCTAGCTACATGATTTCCTACGTGAAACATGTTCAAATTCATCAATGATATTGAATTAATGGGGTAAAATTGACATAATCCTCAAGAACCCTAATTTTGGAGGAAACATACATTCTTCTAATTATTTTCCAGATTTATTGTTTCTAAATTCATACTAATTCGTGGGTAATCCTCTAAATGTGATGGGTATGTCCAGAATGTATTAAATTTCTCTAAACATGAAATTTAAAGTCTCTAAATTTTCAATTTCTTTCATAAAATATGTTCTTGATAATCCTAAACTAATATGGGAGAGACATTAACTAAAAACAAAGCAAGATATATACTTGCCTGGAATTTGAGTTTCTGATTTGTAAGGACACAAATTTCCAATTGAGTTCTTTGTAGTTTTGGCTCAATTTCCAACAAAAACATTTATGTCATAGGATAGTGTTCAAGCGTACATACTCAAGCCTATAATGTGTTTAGTTGACGACGTAGCGGCAAAGAGTATAAATCTTCATAAAAAACCATGGTTTATGTGCCTCATTTCTACGTCACCAATAGTGGTTCCATGCTCCCAAGGTATGAATGCATTACATATATATATAAGAGCTTGGAACGGTTAATATTGGGCGTTAGGTTTTTAAAACTGTGTTTTATTTTCAGAATGTTTTCTACTAAAACTTATATATAAAGTATATAAAGTTTCTGGGCTTAAAAAGATTTTTTGAACATTTTGTGAGTTCATTCGAAGTGTCATTCGAACGAGATTGTTGTTCGAACCACAAGTCGTTCGAACGAGATTGCCAACGACTTCCCCTTAGGGCATACTGGAACTTCGTTCGAAATGTCATTCGAACGAGATGGTCGTTCTAACAAGATTTCTAACAAGCTTCTAACGAGTTCATACTGAAACTTCGTTAGAAGACTCATTTGAACGAGAATGTCATTCGAACGAAATGTCGTTCGAACGAGATTTGGCGGGAACAGGTTTTTTTGGCAGTTTTGAGCAGTTTTGTCAACTTTCTCACTTGTTTTACCCCACTATCTTTTCGCTGAATATCTATGTGCGGGAATAACTTTTTCTAACTTAACTTTTCACATCCTACCAACCTCTAGAGAGTGTTTGAGAGAAAAATTGTTTTAGGGAAAAGTTCATTGTTTTAAAGTGTCAATTTTCAAAGAAAAATCATTATACACTTTAGTTTTACACCCATAGTTTAGTTTATCCAAGTTCATATATATACATTTTGCTTGGAGTTTGGCACCGGGTTTATCTCTACATTAGTTTGAAGAGAAGTTTGGGTGTGCTTCTAAATCTCGCAAAGAAGAAGAGTTTTTCATGATTTACCCACTTGGAGAAAGGCTCCTAGTTCGGGTGACGGTGACCACATAAAGTCCGATTGGTGGACTCCGAGACCGCGGTGGAGCTCCGGGTTATTTGCTAAGTGGCGGTGTTTACAAGAAGGAGCGTCTAGGCTTGAGAGGGATCGAGTTGCATGATGTAAGTCTTTTTTCTTGTAATTGTAAATTTCATACTTAGTGGATTTGAGGCTAGGGTCGTCCGAGGTTGTTTCCCGTTGTGGGTTTTTCCTCGTACATCGCGACGTAGTGTGATTGATTTATTTTTATCTAGCATAATCACTTAGAACTCATGCTTAGGATAATTTAAGATAAAAATGGTTTTAATTGTCACATTTAATTTAATTGGGAGCTAATTATATTTGGGTAATTGTTTATTTAATTCAAGTCTATTGTTAAAACTGGTTTGGCCTCATTTGGAATAATGATAAATATGACTTAGGTAAATTCTAGGACTTGGGTGAATTAAATGTGTTTAAGTGAAATTAACATAAGTGTGTGTGTTATAAGTCTATTTCACTTGGGTTTAATTTTAATTTGAAAAGTAAATTAAAATTTGGTGTTTGGTGTTTTTGTGAACCATCATCTAATGCTTCCGAATCTCAACAAGGAAATTGATTTTAAATAATTAGTTTATTTTAAAATTGGGGGCCCCATCTACTTCATTTCAAATTGGTATCAGATCCAAAGCGATAAATTATTTCGTTAAAGATCCTTTAAATAATTTTTGGCTAAAATGGAATTTTCCCCATTTTCAAAACTTCCTATTTTCGATGGTTCCCCATCTACTTCATTTCAAATTGATATCAGATCCAAAGCGATAAATTATTTCGTTAAAGATCCTTTAAATAATTTTTGGCTAAAATGGAATTTTCCCCATTTTCAAAACTTCCTATTTTCGATGGTTCTAATTACGCGTATTGGAAAGCGCGAATGAAATCGCCACTCAAATCTATCGACGAGAGAGTTTGGATGTCTGTTGTTAACGGGTGGTCTCCACCTACTCATTTAGTTGATAATGAGTGTGTTCCCAAACCCACCGATAGATGGAGTGAGGGTGAATTTAAACTTTCTTACTTTAATTCCTGAGGTTTAAATGCCTTGTTTAGCGCTGTCACACCGGGTGAATTCCGACGCATTATGACGTGTGAGACCGCTAAAGAAGGTTGGGATATTTTACAACTCACTCACGAAGGTACTAGTGTCGTTAAAGCTTCGAAACTCCAAAACCTCACCACTCAATTTGAAACCATCAAAATGAACGATAATGAAACTTTTGGTGAATTTTATGTTAGACTTTCCGATATTGTCAATTCATCTTTTAATTTGGGAGAGAAAATACCCAACAACCGAGTTTTAAAGAAAATTTTAAGGTCCCTACCCGATAAATTTATTCCAAAAGTAGTCGTTTTAAATTCTTTACCAACTTTAGCCTCTACTAAATTAGAAGAGCTTGTAGGTGATTTACAAACCTATGAACTAGACATGTTTCCCTCTAAAACTAAAAAGAAAATAGAAAAGGGCGTTTCTTTAAAAGCCCGAAAAGAGGTCAAATAAGTAGTAGAGAGCGAGGGTGATATTGACTCGGAAGATATTGCCTTGTTTGCTCGGAAATTTAAAAAAATTCTTAAATTTAACAAAGATAAATTTAAAAATGATTTAAGAAATTTGAAACTTCTAAGCATGACAAAGAAGAGAGGATCCCTAAACCTATTAATGAAAATTTAAATAGGGACGAGTCTAATAGGTGGTTTGGTTGTGAGGGTTATGGCCATAGGACTTCTGAGTGCCCCACTAAACTAAGGAAAGAGGGTAAATGACCCATTTCATATAATGCGACCCTTAGTGATAGTATAAGAAAGAGGGACCCGATTCCCCCACTAAGCCCAACTTTGTGGCTTTTATGGCTAGTTATGTGAGCATCGAAACTGAATCTTCTCTTGAAGATATTCAAACACATGACACTTCCGAGGTCAAAGTTTATAAATCTCTTTTTTTTTATGGTAGTGAGAGTGAAGAAGAAGTTAATGTGAGTGAACCTCAAAATGCATTTCAATAATTATATACAGAATCAATTAAATTAAAAAGAGCTAATTTGAAGTTAGAAGCTAGTTTAAAAGAGCGTGTCAAGGTCATTGATGATGGTATGTTGGTAGAAGATCTTAGGACACGTGAGAGACTCTTCAAGAGAAGCTTGAATATGTAGAAGGCGAGAGAGATATCCTTAGGGGTTTAATGGAATCCTTGAAAAAGGATGTTCTTGCTTTTGAAGAGCGAAATATTTTATTAGAGTCTAACATTTTAGAATTGCAAAATAAATTAAAAGACTATAGTAGTCTCAAATTTGATTTGGAGTGTCGTTCGGAAAAATTAGATAAAATTTTAGGAACGGTCCAAATTAAAAATGAAATGTGTGGTTTAGGCTTCAATTCTTGTAATGTATCTACTCATAAAGCCAAAACCAACGTTTTAGGAGAATCAACTAGGAAAGACTTTAGAGATCATTTCTTAGGTACCAAATTTCGGCGTAATTTTACTTGTACACATGGTGGTCGAAAAGGCCATCTTAGGAAATTTTGTTTTGATCTAAAACGAATTCCTAAAAAATCCCATCGTAAAGTAACCACGGTAGTTAAAGTTCCTACACACCAAGATAGTCATTCGTCATTGATTTGGGTTAGGAAATCCGACTTGGTTGCCTTGCAAAATAAGGTTTTTGATTCTCATTTACTTTCACATGTTTCCTCCCTTGCTAAATCTAAAGGATGAATGTTCTAGTGCTTGCATACTTTATCTTTTGTACTTCATGCTATATTATCATGCTAAATGTATGCTTATTTAATCATTTTCTAGTCAATGCCCCATGCTTAATCACATGCTAGAATAATGGTTTTTGTTTACCTTTTTTATTTTATTTCTTCAGTTTGTTTGCATTAAATGAAAAATAAAAGATTTTTGTTTATCATTTGGGTTATTATCTCTTAATAATTTAAGCTTAATGAAAAGTCCAAATGATTTGTCTGTCTTTTGAGTATATAATTTTTTGGTTAAAAATTTCAAAAATTCAAAAAGATTTTTTTATGTGTATTTTAGTTTGACACACTTTATGTGGCATATACTTGTGTTTGAATCCCGTCTTTTACGCTCCCATGTGGCTAGAACTTTTGGTTTAGATTATCAATCCTTAAAATGTTATTTACCATGTTTATATGGAGTAGTTGGATTTTGTATTGTTTAAATGGATTCTATTTTTATATGCCTTTATTCACATATGCACGAGATCTTTTGATATTTTAATGTCACATGTTATATTTGAGCTTTGTGAGATGTTCTCCTTCCAATTTATTCATCTATATATTTATGACCTAGGAGGACTAGTGCATGTCAAAATCCGTTGCACGTGAGTTTGTGAGATATAAAAAATGATATATAAATGTGCACGGGGAAGGGATCCGAAAGGATTTATTATTCTTTGCGATTGTAAGCCACCGTTTGAAATGGACCTAAAAGAATTACGTGGTCCAAAGGCCTAAAAACATAAAATGGCACTAAAAGAAAAATAATTGCCAAGGCCTATGTTTAAATTGATATATTCATTCAATATAAAAAGAATATATATATGCTTCTTGAGGGAGATTGGATGGTATATCAACGGTTTGCACAATGTCCATTTATCCTAGTGGTCTTTATTGTCATGACTCTATTTGGTTTGTAGAATTATCAAAACTCTAGGCTTGAATGCATTGTGTATCTTTGTTCACTGAGTTCAATCTAAATTATCACATGAGTTTATATTCATATGTGATGAAGTTTGCAATCAATTGATAACTCCGTGAACATGTTTTAAGTGATTGGGTCTAAATTTAATCGTTACTAGTTCACACCCCAACACTTCCGTTTCCACATGACACATTTTTCCCTTACGAGTGTGAAAGACTCCTATTTATATTTTGTGTGTGTCATTTGTGTGTCTATATCTATATATGTGTTCTTATGCCTATTAGTTATACCTTATGTATGCATATATTTGATATTTTTGTTTAGTCTTTGCCTTGTCTTCTAGTCCATATATGCTCTAATTCATAATTGGTATCTATCTTGTTAAATTCTTTGTTGATATCACATGCTTATTTCTTATGTATCATATTGGTATCTGTTTCTTGCATCTCAGTTGGTATCGATTAGTATTTATTGGATTAGTTATGACTTTTGTTACCCATATGCTTTAGTGTTTAAATTAGTTTTAACCTTTGTCTATTCCTAAACAAAAAGGGGAAGAATGATGATAGGGGGAGAAATACTATTACATCAATTATATCGTATCTTAGGGGGAGACGTCTTTCTAAGTTGATCATTATTTTGATAAAGGGAAAATTAATTTAGGGGGAGTATTTATTTTCATTGCATTAAATACTTTGATATTCCCTATGCATTTGATAGTTTGCTAAAGCATGCAGGAATTCTTCTAAAGCGGCAACTTTCAAGTGGCAAAGCGTTTTATTCTAAAGTGGTATTCGAGTCAAGCATTGTACTCTTTATTTTTGGATGGCATGTTTTTTAGTCTAGTGAGATTTATGGCCCTTTAGGATTTTTATTTGGTTTTTGTCCCGGAATAGCCAAAGGGGGAGATTTGTAAGGACTATAAATTTCCAATTGAGTCCTTTGTAGTTTTGGCTCAATTCCGGACAAAAACATTTATGTCATAGGATAGTGTTCAAGCGTACCTACTCAAGCCTATGATGTGTTTATTTGACGACGTAGCGGCAAAGAGTATAAAGCTTCATCAAAAGCCGTGGTTTATGTGCCTCATTTCTACGTCATCAATAGTGGTTCCATGATCGCAAGGTATGAATGCATTACATATATATATAAGAGCTTGCAACGATTAATATTAGGTGTTAGGTTTTTAAAACTTTGTTTTGTTTTTAGAATGTTTTTTATTAAAACTTATATCTAAAGTATATAAAAGTTTCTAGTCTTAAAAAGATTTTTTGAACATTTTGTGAGTTCGTTCGAAGTGTCGTTCGAACGAGATTGTTGTTCGAACCACAAGTCGTTCGAACGAGACTGCCAATGACTTCCCATTATGGCATACTGGAACTTCGTTCGAAATGTCATTCGAACGAGATGGTCGTTCTAACAAGATTTCTAACAAGCTTCTAACGAGTTCATACTGAAACTTTGTTAGAAGACTCGTTTGAACGAGAATGTCATTCGAACGAAATGTCGTTCGAACGAGATTTGGCGGGAACAGGTTTTTTTGGCAGTTTTGAGCAGTTTTGTCAACTTTCTCACTTGTTTTACCCCACTATCTTTTTGCTGAATATCCATGTGCGGGAATAACTTTTTCTAACTTAACTTTTCACATCCTACCAACCTCTAGAGAGTGTTTGAGAGAAAAATTATTTTAGGGAAAAGTTCATTGTTTTAAAGTGTCAATTTTCAAAGAAAAATCATTATACACTTTAGTTTTACACCCATAGTTTAGTTTATCCAAGTTCATACATAAACATTTTTCTTGAAGTTTGGCACCGGGTTTATCTCTACATTAGTTTGAAGAGAAGTTTGGGTTTGCTTCTAAATCCCACAAAGAAGAAGAGTTTTTCGTGATTTACCCACTTGGAGAAAGGCTCCTAGTTCGGGTGACGGTGACCACATAAAGTCCGATTGGTGGACTCCGAGACCGCGATGGAGCTCCGGGGTTATTTGCTAAGTGGAGGTGTTTACAAGAAGGAGCGTCGAGGCTTGAGAGGGATCGAGTTACGTGATGTAAGTCTTTTGTCTTGTAATTGTAAATTCCATACTTAGTGGATTTGAGGTTAGGGCCGTCCGAGGTTGTTTCCCGTTGTGGGTATTTCCTCGTACATCGCGGCGTAGTGTGATTGATTTATTTTTATCCAACATAATCACTTAGAACTCATGCTTAGGATAATTCAAGGTAAAAATGGTTTTAATTGTCACACTTAATTTAACTGGGAGCTAATTATATTTGGGTAATTGTTTATTTAATTCAAGTCTATTGTTAAAACTGGCTTGGCCTAATTTGGAATAATGACAAATATGACTTAGGTAAATTCTAGGACTTGGGTGAATTAAATGTGTTTAAGTGAAATTAACATAAGTGTGTGTGTTATAAGTCTATTTCACTTGGGTTTAATTTTAATTTGAAAAAGTAAATTAAAATTTGGTGTTTGGTGTTTTTGTGAACCATCATCTAACGCTTCCGCATCTCAACAAGGAAATTGATTTTAAAAAATTTATTTATTTTAAAATCGGGGGCCCCATCTACTCCGTTTCATGATTTGTGGATGAAAGAGGTATGGTTGCGTTCCTCGTTGCGCGATCTATGCTTTAGTGGTGGTCGCGATGCAAACGGGTGAGTCTTTGGCTTTGAGTTGCTTGGAAAGCTCTCCAACTCCTTCTCTAATGGTCGTTCTTGGGTTTTTTGTTTGTTAACCCTAGAAGACAACTCCTAAAGGTTGATTTATCCTTAGGAAATTCATGGGTTTATTTACCCAAAAATATAAAATGTCTATAATACCCTCTTGGGATGTCAATTAGGCTTAAAAACGCCCCGAGACCCAAACTAAACCCCCAGATACTTTATTATGACTATCTCGACCCTTCCGGACAAATTGGCGCACTTGAAAATATCATACGGGTGACTTATAATTTATTCACTTTTACTAATACTAATTTAGTCCCGACACGACACAGGCGCGTCCTGACTTAAATTTTGATAATTGCCATTTTATTCACTCGTGACAATTTTAATAAAATAAATATCATATATTTATTTACTCATCCAGTAATATTCAACAAATTTTCAATAATTACTAACTCACATCACTCTAGTAAATATTAAAAATAAATTTCCAGATTAATATTGAATTAATATCTCAATTAAATTTAATAAATCCCCAATTTTAAAAGCCATAAAAATACGGGGTCTTACATCGAGCCCCAATAAGTCCCATTTGAAAGAGATTAAGCATATCATCAAATGTATGGTCAATATAATGCTCATTCATATTTGGTACCCTCATAGTACTAATACATCTTTGTCAACGTATTGCAATATCGATTGAGTGGGAGATGTGGAAGGTAGGAGATTATTTTATTCCCCATTATTTTATTCGAGATCTTGTGGAATACAAGGTTGTTTATTTAAGTTATGTTTCTACCGTGCAATAGTTATCCTATATCCTAACTAAACCTCTTAATTGGACTAGATTTGATAATCTTAGATCATCACTGGGTATTTGCAATATTAAATGAATGGTTAGTAACATGCTTGGGATTTAAAGCTTTAAATCCATATTTGTTATAGATCCCATGACATGTTTCAAATGAGTTGATTGTATTATCTTGCCATAAAAGGATTTTTTATATAACCATTTATATGTTGTTTAAATTATATACTCCTTTTCATATCTTGTATATCAAACGGATATTTTTTATCACTTTTCGTTAAGTTGAAAATGTGATATATGCTTCATGACATGACTTTACTCTTTTGATAATTATAACTTTGAGAAATTTTACTAAGGAACTCATGTTATCTTATTGCACTTTACATCGCACTATACATTGAGTGGATGCCACTTTGTAAGTAATGAAAAAGATGTATGACCTTCTACAAAGTGTCATAATATTCATTAGACTCGTGAAAGCATGTCTAAATTTATAATATGTGTATGTGAGGTATGTCATTCTATGAATTAGAGGAAGTTTAAAAGTCTTATGCTATATCAAAATCATGAGTGAATAAGTGGTTAGGGATATAACTTTGATTCGATGATGCTACCTTTAAAACTTAAATATAGTATCCCATCATTATGCTTGAGTGTAATCGCCTCTTACAAAAGAAAACTTGAACAAAGTAACGTCTCAAAATTTTAATATATCAAAAATTGAGTAACTCCAAGGATATGATACGTAAAAGGTTTTTACCAAAAATCTCTAAACATTGAGGGGAGAAAGTGATTGTTAAAAATGTTCCTAAAAGGATATTGGATATTTCACAATATTCTAAGCTTTGTGCTCTTTATTTTATGATTATTTATACTTAATTGAACTTGAGATAGTATCTTTACCGCAATAGTGTTCATTTATTATTGTTTTGAACAATTGATATATGATATTTTGTTCTTTGCTGATATTAACTCCTCATATTATTAGCCTTTAAGACAATCATTCCTTGATTATGAACCTTATCTTCTATCTCAAACTTTTGGTAAGTAGGATAAAATATTCTTACATCTTTCCTTATCTCAAATGGTTTAGGAGTGTGTCTCTAATTTCTCATTTATGTGGATATCTCCTTGTAGACCTCTTTTCTTAAAGAATAGGTTATGTAAGAATTTCATTCTCTTATTTTAATTGAACCTTGTGATATAATTTGTTTATAATTTCTCATTCATTGTAGATATTGTGTACAACTCACTTTATGATATATTTCCTTAATTTTTTTCCTTTGTCTATTAATTGATAAAATGGGGAGAACTATATGGGGAGAAGTGGACAGATTATCATGTAGGAGTTACCTTATTCAGAGGGATTAATTTATGAGAATTTTCTAGTTAGGATGAGAGATATAACCCTACATTTTTGCCTATATATTTTGTTGATTATAATTTTATCATATTGTTTCTCTTTACACATTAGTGCATTGTTACAATTTTGCTAGTGTGGGTAGGAAAACAGTTTTCAAGTTCTCAGTTAAAGAATGAAGAGTGCCTTGTGTTTTCCAGATTCATGTGGATGAGATCTACCTTATGTTACTTTGGTTGTTATTTTTATAGGCGTTAGGTATATTTATGTGTTTCTTATCTTTTGTGGTTTCTCACGGAGTAGACAAAAGAGGATATTGAAAGAGTATATAGTATACTCGTTATGTCCTCATTTAGATAGACTGTCTTATTCAGGTTTCCAAAACACTTTGAATCCAAAAGGTCTCCAAAAGATTCATTAACATTCAAGACATTGAAGTATAATTATTTCATCCCGATATCACACCGATCACCTTAGGATAAAGGTAAGCGTGACCTAAAATACTTAGCCGTCATGTTTTTCAAAATTTAAATTATCAATACTTCTTTTAAACCCTTGTTGCGTGAATTTCAGCCTCCAAAATGCCATAGTATTTTTGTCTATAAAAGTCTTTATTTTAAAGGAGTTTTTGGATTAGGATTCACCTTTGTTGTTTGTGAGCTATTATAGATTTTAGGCAAAAAAGTTTAGTTATATCCGCGACCTCCTTCGTGATGGTTCGCTACAATGAAACATTTTTCGCTCCAGTGATAGTTTTTTTCCTCATCGTGACTAGGTCTCTTTTATCTCATAAAAAACATATGGAAAATCTCACGACCTCCTTCTCGAATGGTTCTCTCTAGCGAAGAAAGACTTTTTTGCAGTGAACGACCAACAAAGTCCGTTAGAAAATTTCTCTTTTTCTACAACTTAAAAGATATTTCCTTGATATTTCCAAAAAGCACTTTTGTGGCTAATGTTACTTTTTGTTGCTCTTTACTTCTCTACTAAGTCAAGTAGGAGTATGTCTTTTAGGTTCTATACCTCATCAGTCTTTCTCTTTTATATGGATTAGATATTTTCAAATTGAAAATTTTCTAAAGAAAAAAGCCTTGAGTTTTTATTCTTAATATTAAGAACCTAAAACTTTTTATGAAAGAAGAATTATTCTTTCATATCCTTTCTTTATCTTCTTTCTGCTTTGATCATTCCTATCTTAAGAGTGATTAATTTTAAAGAACAAGAAGAAAACTTTTTGAACCTTCAAATTATAAATTTTGTTCAAGGCAACCTTATTGATCGTTCGATCATAACAATAGTGTTTTGAGATTCTCGTTAACATTATATATATTTTTTACTCATTAGTATTTGGTAAAAAAGGGTGAGGTGTGAGTTAGCGCAGTGTGCGATTATAATATGATTATCCCATGTGTAAGTATTTACCACATTTAAGTGAGATTGTTTCTTTGGCCCAAGGTTTTTTCCGTTCGCGAATTTTTGTCCTTCATACGGTGGTGTAGCATAATTTACTTTTTCGCAAATATATCTCAAATTCTTAACAAAGGTTAATATTTTTTGCGTCGGTTAAATCTTCTCTAAATTTGTGACTTATACCTTTAGGTTGTAGTCACTCTTAACATCGATTAAAATTGAAACCAAAATTTTAACCTTTGGTATTCTTCCATTTCAAGTAGTATTTGACCTAAAGGGCACTCTCACTTTATTCTCTCAATCAAGATTAAATTACTAATGTTCATTTAAGGATGATGTCACCCGACACTATAACATTATAGCCGGTAGTGAACCTTTGATTGGCACTAGGGTTCTCTTTCGTAAGCATTTTTACCAACATCACTTTTTCCCGTCTACAAATCATTTTTATCTTTATTGAAAAAATAACCTCTTTTCATGAATAAACCTTTTTCATTTCATTAAAGCATAAAATAATTGATTTTTATACGAGTTGCATGATCATGTAATACACACCTTAAAAGTACATTGTCTTAAGGCATATGCCCATGTTATACGACATAAACCTATTGACAAAGGGCACTGAGCTTTCAAAGGGTTTTAGAAATATGTTTAAACACTGCAAACCAATGTTTAAACGTCACTTTTACAGCATCCATCTTTTATAAACCACTTATATAAATTGAAAACGCATAGTTAAAAGTCTGTTCGAACTACATTGGCTTTGATAATGTCCCCTCGAATATGTAGGCGCTACGAGGATTCACACTTGAAATCATAAGTCAAAACATGCTTAGATACCTTGCGTTTCCATATTCACACATATGCCAAATATGCACACACATACACACACTTTGCTATTTCTTTCCATATTCAGATTAATGTTAAACACTCACACACGCACTATCACATCTTTACCATATTTGTACATATGTCAAATACACATATTCGCACTTTGAAATCTTTGACATATTATGATAAAACATGCACACAAACTTTGTTGTGTATTCCATATTACACGTGTCAAATGAACACACATGCATTTTTCTATCTTTGCCATATTTGCACATATGTCAAATACGCACACACACTTTGCTATATTTTCCATATCAGCACATATGTCAAACAAACACACATGCACTTCGATATCTTTGCCATATTCTCACATATGTCAAATACGCACACAATAGTCTATATTTCCATATTTAAAATATGTCAAACATGAGAACATGCACTTTCCTATCTTTTCCTTATGCTATGTCAAACACATGCCCGCAATTACATTGTAAATAACATGATTATTACACAAACACGCACTCATCATAACGACATTCTAGGAGTTACATAAACATTACATGTTACTATGACAAGCATAACACATTGTACTCACATTGAGACTGAAGGGGAGAAGTGGATTCCTAACACCTTCGCTCTCCATAATCTAGTCCCCATACATGGAACTCTAATTTCACACATAGACCATCACCTTAACATCTATCCCTATGGAACTAATATTTGTATCTTTTAAAGAAAATAAAATAAAAACTTTAAACAAATTACATACATTCACGAGTCTAATAAAAGTCCTAATATTAGGCGTACCTGAGAACTAGAAGACCATGTGAATGCGCATGGGTAAAGACCTTGTTCTCAAAGTATAGGGTTCTCACGGTGGTGACTCCTCTTGGGATTGGGATTCTTAAGTGAACTAAGATTAACTACATTCAAATGCATATTATTATGCTTCCCTTATACATACATTTTTTCATGTTCATATTACCTATGCACGTACATTCATTACGTGTCTAACATAGTTTTCATGTTTAAGATTTCATTCCTAAGATAGTACCTTGAATAAAGTTATATGATATGATCAGGCTCGCATAGTCTATCCATATAATTGTATGTTTCTCTATTTACATAAGACATAAATAACATTTTCTCATTGTAAATATATTTCACTCTCTTTGGATCCGGTAAAGTTATTATTTTTTTAAACAAGAATCTTTAGTTAAGAGAAGAACTCTTGTGTGCTATATATTTTGTGTATGTATCCATATACAATACTCATCTCTCTGAATTGTCTTTCTTTGCCTTCTTATCATCACCACCTTAAGCAAGAAGACCATACAGTACGTCGTTGTACCGCTCATACCTATCGATGGGTCTAAAAGAACCACATTAGACAACACCAGTTCATCATCACAATCATCCGTCAGTACACTACACCAAAATTTAGAAATTGCCACGGTATCTCAGTCACAGTTCAAAACCGTGACACTGTTTTCCACGATTTTGGAATGTGGACACACACTAAAGATCATGAAAAGGATTGTGACACGTTTTATGAGTGATATTTTATAAAATAGTTGTTAGGCCAGCGACCCTATATAAAGCGAAGTGTTGGGCTTTAAATAAAAAATATGAACAAAGTCCCCATATTAATGAGATAAGGATGTTCCAATGGATGATAGGCATTAAAAAAGGACAAAATTAAAAACTAGTACATGATTGAAAAGTTAGGAGTTTCTCCCATTAGAGATAAATTAAGAGAAAGTAGACTTAGATAGTATGGACATGTGTTGCATAGACCAATAGATGCACCTATAACAAGAGAAAGATTATTGGAAATAGAGGGTAATAGAGAAAAGGACCGCCTTAACCTATCGAGAGAGGAGATTATTAGGAGAGATCTTAAGGAATTAAACTTGAATGATAATATTGCATATAATAGATTAGGATGGAAAAGGAGAGTCCATGTGACCAACCTATCATGATTGGATTAAGGAAAGGATGATGATGATGATGATGGTCACGGTTGTGGATCGCAAATTATTACATGAGAAAAATGGCATCGACGTGCTCACAATAGTGGTAACGGTCTATGACCATGACTCTGATGATGTAATTGTAACTGTAATGCATAAAAGTGAGTTAAGGTCCTTAACTGTAACAACCGTCCATGACAAAATTGGAATTAAAAATGGTCACAGGAATTGAGTCAGGGTTTGTGGTCGTGACAATATATAGATTCATATTCCATGACTATAACCGTATTGTTTAATTAAAATGGTCACCTACATTATCATGGTCAATGACCATGATCTCGTATCAGTATAAATACATCCTTAGGATTTATTTCTGCTTATTTATCTCATTCTCACTCTCCCTTTATGAAACCCCTCTAAAAGATATGTTATACCACACCCTTATCCACACACACCGCATGTCACCACTGTAGTTGCAAAAGCAACTTAATCCCAATTGACTTGTGTCTGAGAAAAACATTTTCCTCTACCATTATTTGACATGATGGTCCACCTTCTTATGCATCTATATGATGAGGCATTCTTTTGTGAAATTATTAGGTATCATTGGATGAATCCTTATGAGCGTTTGATGAAAACCTTTAAATATTATGTTAAGATCACACAGTATATTGGAGGGTCAGCCATGGCAGAATATATAACAAAAGATTCATTATTATGTGCTTGGGAACATGTGTTAAAAAAAGACTAGGAGATTCAGTCCTTGTGGACAAGACTGGTCGAGGAAGTTAACGAGTTTGAGGATGAAGTGTCTTTTGGGAACCATAAAGATATGAGACTCACAAATATGCAGTTAGAGAAAGAAGATCGTTATAATTTTGAAACATAATATGAAGTTAAAGAATGGATATAGTAAGTACCTTCATATATAACGTCTTTTTTAAGTATGTTTATTCTCTATACTGCCATCTAATTTCTATAAGTTCATGAACACGTATAAGGAGTATGAGAGTGAACCTACCCAAAATCATAAGTAAAAAAGTCCAATAATTTTAGGGTATTGGTATCAAAAGTGGTAATTTTGAACAAATATTTATATTTTTTAATGACAAAATTAGAAACTTTTAGTGAGAAAATATGGCTAAAGAACTTGTTGTGACGAAATTGGGACCAAAGTTTAGTTTCTTACTCCCAAATTTATTACCTTTTAGTTAGACTTGTCAACGGGTCGTGTTTGTGTTGTGTGATTGTGAGTTCGTGTCAAAACACCCTTAACTCGTATATGAACTATTAACCTTAATGGTTCTATAGATCAAACCCATACCCGACCCAAACCATTAACACCCGTTAACTATTTTTTCAAATTTTAATAATGAATTTTTTTGCCAATTTCAAAAAAATGTGTTTATGCTTGTGAGTGTAATATGTTTTAAAAATATAAATACATTTATACAATAAAATTTTAATATATATATATATATATTAAAAAATGCTCAACTTAATAAAACTTCTTCTCAATTATTTAGGGTGAGTTACATAAATTATATTTTTAATGACTTTTATCAAACATATTTAAGTGAATTGGTGAAGTTTCATCCTATATAACTTATTAATGTTAACAGGTAAAAACATTTAAAATCATGTCTGGATAAATTCTCAAACCCAAATCGATATCTTTACAGGTCCATCGTGTTGACTCGATAATATCGTGAACCCAATAAGCCTAAAATCATTAACTTATATTTTTGTGTCATGTTGTGGTACATTTTGAGAGGTCTACATTTAGTGATGACAACAATCATGGTAAAAGCTCTTTTGTGACTACCTTATAGCGACGAAAAGAATTGTTGGACTTGTCCTATTTATTCGACCAATTTAGTAATTTTTAATGATGAAAAAATTGTCATTAAAAATCTTTTTTGACGAGTATTTAAATTCATCATGAATTTTTTTTATAAGATTAATGATCTCATTAAAACTGCACTAAAGTTCCACCTTCTATTTTTTATTTACCTTGTGAAAACACCAGGAAAGTCCATGTAATTTCAGATGTTAAGGAACATCAAAATGAAGTTATTTGTCAAGATAAAAAGAATAATGTTTTAAATGGTCTAAAAGATTTGGCTAAATAAATTATTTTATAAGGAATAATGAGTCTAATCTGAATTAACATGGTGTAGGGGTTGTTTCCTGTCCAAGAATCCAAATTGTTATCTATAAAAATCATATGAGGATTAAGACCTATCGGTTTCAAACTATTATGAATAGTTAAAACAAAATATATAATGAAATAAATAAATGGCAATATATTGATTTAGATAAGCATGGATATGTCCCAAACCCAAAACCAAGGAAAATGTTCTTATGGATAATTATATTATTGAGGATAATACTCTAAACATTAAAAAATGACTATGTTGAAAGGAGAACATTACTAGATCAATTGTCTAGTCCTTCATCACTTGACTCTTCAGTATTACGTACATTATAACTATACCTATCAAAATATTACACGACATGATAACAAGACATGAAATTTTAAGTTACCAGATCTAGTCTCATCGTGTAAATTAACGAAATGATGGTGAATATTTTTGTTTTGTATTATTAATTTGTGTTCTACTTGATTTATAGTTACATCAGATTAGAAATATATCCATTAGTTTGTTCATATAAATTAGTTATCCTATTCAAACTAAACTTAATAGTAAAATAAGAGATAACTACAATTAATTTTCAAACCAATGATAGAGTGCAAGGGACAAACCAAATTGGAGACGAGAGATTGAAAGCGATCTTTACCAAGAGCTTTAGTAAAAGAATCAGCGAATTTGACATGTGTTGGAACATATGAAGTATGCGACACCCCAGCTTATATTTTCCCACCAACCAAGTGGCAATCAAACTCGATGTGTTTGGTTCGTTCATGAAACACAAGATTAGACGCAATGTAGAGAGAGACTTGATTGTCATAACGAAGAGTAGTGGTAGGACCTGGAATGCGAAGATCTGATAATGGATACTAAAGCCAAGTAAGTTCATACGCAGCTGAAGCCATGGATCGATATTCAGCTTCAACGGAGGAGTGGTATACAGTTTATTATTGCTTGATTTCCATGAAATAGGACTAGTGCTTAAAAATGTGCAGTACCCAGTAGTAGAGCGGAGATAAATGGGTCAAGATGCCTAGCCTAAAACTCAATATGATCGTAAATGAATGGCATTAGAGGAGGAGTAAAAAATGTCGGGTTTGGGAGAAGACTTAAGGAAATGAATGGTCCATAGAGTTCCATTCCAGCGTGGTTCACGAGGAGTGATCATAAACTGGTTGAGTACATTAACAGAGTAAATGATATTGGGGCGGGTAATGGTAAGGTAGAGAAGATGATCGATGAGGCATTGATATTGTGAAGAATCAAGTAAGGGAGCACCTTAATTAGGAAAAAGCTTGAGGTTTTGTTCCATGAGAAAATCACAAGGTATGCTGCCTAGAGATCCCACATCAGATAAGTTATCAAGAGTGTACTTCCTCTAAGAGAGATATTGTAACACCCCACACAAAAAAATGAGGCGCTACTACGATTATAACTAAAATAAATCCTCAACAATTAGTATAGAGCATATATATTCCACAAAATAAATATAATAAATCCAAAATTTATACTTTCAAAATAATTACAATTTAATTTTACTCAAAAATAATACTAAGATCTCCAAATAAATTACACTGCCAATCTATACAAAAATAAAATTCTCCAATTGGCGTGCTCTAAAATCCTCCCAAAAATTCATAGCGTCCTAATATACACTAACCTTCCACTAAAAGAAAAATACGAGGAAGTCACAATATGAAAATAATACGTGCCCAAAGCAATAACGGTGAATAAATACAACAATACGAATTTGAATTCAAGTTCAATGTGACATACAAGCATTATACTAATATAAGTTTTTAATAACACATCAAATGGTCACCAAGCCTCAATTCACCTCACTTAAGCTTCATAAAGCCTCATCCAGGCTATTGGACTTTTGGACTATTGGCAGGTAACCATTCTCCGTGTCATATAAAAATTTCATCACACCATGCCCATCAAAAAATATAATATCTCAATCGAATCAATATTTTATATTCCAATAAACATCGTGATATCAATAATATGAGTACAAATAAATGAGGAACAAATGACTACTCTCGAGATATTCAAGGAGCATATTGCATAAACCCCATACTTTAAAATCATCACAAGAAACTCATAAGATTCTGCCTCAAAATTATGATCATACCACTGCATTCCTCTCGTGAAAATTACAAAAACTCATTCTAGTCCAAACTCGAGAAAACACTAAATAAGCCTTCAAATATTGAGTTAAAACTTAATAACTTTGGGGCTAGGGTTTGTAGGAGGAAGAAGATGACAATTATAAGGGTCTACTTCTCTTAGATGTTGTGTATATATGTTTGAAAAGTCCTAACCCCGTATTAATTTGAGTGGAGAAAGATTAGAGAATTTAAGTGGCATTAGAATCCTATTAAAACTAAAACAGTTCGTCTGTTAGTCACGCTCCAGAACCGTGACAAATAGTTAGTTACGCTTTAAAGCCGTGATAAATTATCTTAAGCGAGATTTTTATTTTGGCCCTATTTTTTCGGCCTAGAGAATTTTATATTTTGAGAACTCTTCTAAACGATCCAAGACTTATATATACTCATATTAGGAGTCTTTTTAGCTACCTTTTCAAATTCTGAATTAATTTAATTAACTACCGAAAAAAATTATGGGTTGTTATAGATATATATCAACTTTGGATATGAATACCTCAATGCCCAAAAATTATTTAAGTTTACCTAAATCCTTAATATGAAACTTTGAGTGCAATAACTTCATGAGGAGCAATATAAAGAGATCATCATCACATGTGATTACAATATCATCGACATATATGAGTATCACAATTACCTTGGAACTTATTTGGAAAGTAAATAAAGAAAAGTCTATTTTGATTGGGTAAAATCACAATCAATGAGAGGAGATGAAAGCTTTGAAAACAAATTATGAGAAGATTGCAAGTTAGTTTGTTAAAACAACACCCGATGCTCCTTCTATTTGGAAAAATCGGGAGGAAGTTTCATGCATACTTCCTCATGTAAATCACCGTGAAGAAACACATTATGGACATAAAGCTGGTGCAATGTCCAATGATAAACTGAAGCTACTATAATGAGACAAAGGATAATGACAAGCTTGGAAACAGGAGAAAAAGTTTCATTATAGTTGATCCCCTCAATTTGGGTAAAGCCCTTTGCAACAAGACGGGCCTTGTACCACTCAATAGTACCATCAAATCGGTATTTCCTTTTGTAAACCCACTTGCAACCAATTGGGTTTTTTTAGGAGAAATCTCAGTAAGAGTCCAAGTGCTGTTTTGTTCAAGAGTTTGAATTTCGAAAACATGGCTTCCTTCCATTTGGGATTTGTATTGGCAATGGTGAAGAAGGTGGATTCTTGTTCAGATGAAATGGTGGAGAGAATTATAGAATGGGTGGGGTGAAAACAATCATAAGATAAATAATGGGACAATAGATAGAGACAACCTTATGAAGAATACAGTTTAGTTGGGGATACTGTAATGCAATAATAGTCACGAAGATGAGTAGGATGATGGGGTTGGAAATTGGAACGATGAAGTGGGTTATGATTTGGTGCCAAAGTGAGGGATACGATATCATGGGATGTGAGGGAGGACGGGTCTCAATCAGAATATATTTGGGGGTTAGTAATGGTTGTCGTAGGAGGTGAAAACATACATGATAGAGTATTAGATGGAGGCAATGAAAAATCAATAATGGATAATGGGATGACAGATTGAGTATTGGTGGTGGATTAAGCTGGGGGATGTGTTAAATGGGAGGTCTTCTTCATGGAAGATAACATAGTGACTTATGAAATTGGAAGCCTTATCAAGGTCATAAATGCGACAACTCTTATGTCCATAGGAGTAACCAAGGAAGATGCAAGCTCGAGCTCGTGGTCCAAATTTATTGTGATAAATAAGATCATGGGAGGCATAACATAGGCAACCAAAACTCGTAGGTGATCATACGTAATAGGTTTTTTGAAGAGAATGTTGAAGGGATTGGTGCCATTCAAAAGAGGACTTCGAATGCAATTTATAAGGTAGTTAGCAGTGAACAAAAAATCACCCCCAAAAGGGAGAGGTAGGTGATCTTGAAAACGAATGGCACGTGGAACATTGAGTAAAGGGCAATGCTTACGTTCGACAAACCCATTTTTTTGAGGTGTGTCGACACAAATATATTGAAGGATTACTCCAAATCTACTAAAAAAGGATTTCATGGGTGTATAAAAAGATTCAAGCCCATTATTAGTTCAAATTTTTCGAATTTTACAATCAAATAGTGTTTTAACATGAGAATAAAAATGACATAACACATCATATGTTTGAGACTTGAATTTCATTAAACATGTCCATGTGTATTGAGAATAGTCATCAATAATAGTTAATAAAAAAAATGAGCATCGTTATGTGAAAACACATGATAAGGACTCAAAATATTACATAGTTACGTTAAAAAATTCCTTTACTAGAAATTGAACTAGAAGGGAAATACAACAGTGTTTATTTTTCTAAGGGACAAACATCACATATATGCAAATTTATTGAAGAACAAAAATAAATAATTGTGTGAAGTTTGTTCATTCATGCAGCCGAAGGGTGACCCAAGATATTGTGTAATAAAATGAAATAATTGGTAATGGCAAGGAATAATGTAGTGGACGATCGAGGAATGTCTATATTAGGGTGAAGATAGCAGATCCCACTGCGTTCATGAACTAATTACCTTTTTCATCAAGCAATCCTGAAAAACCCCAGAGGTGGGATAAAAGATGCAAAGCAATCAAGATGTTTAATAAGCTTATGAATGGAAAGGATATTATATTTGAAGGTAGGTGCACGTAAAACATTAGTGAGGGTAAGATGAGGAGAAATATGAGTAGACCCAACACATGAGATGTTACAGTATTTCCATTAGGAATAACAAGAGGGGGCTAAGTAATGGGTGAATATGATATGTCATATAAAATTTGTGAAGAATGAGTTATGTGATCCATTGCCCCAGTGTCAATAATCCAAGAAGAAGAAACATTTGCAAAGAAAAGGGACTTCACATTACCTGCAAGGATTTATTGAGTGGCTACTACTAACTCATTGAGAACTTCTAGCAATTATTGGTACGAAGTAGCATTGAGTGCTTGGACATTAGTTGATGGTAACGATCCAACTGAGGTCGTACGATCTTGAGATAAACCTTTTACTTTTAATTTATGATTTAAAGGGTACCCATATAACTTATAGCACACATCATTAGTATGGCCCGTTGTGTCAGGATAGGTGCAACGTTCCTTGGTCTTGATGTGAGGGGATATCCATTTAACTTGTAGCATATCTCTTTTGTGTGGCTAAGAGGGTTGTAGTAAGAACAACGGTCCTTAGATTTGGGCCTCATGATGTCATTGGTAGATGGAGAACCAAACTCTACAGTAGTGGTGGTTGTAGTGGGAGCAAGCATATATGCGTTGTCACCGGGCAGAGCTTGTGTTTGCGAAAGACATAGTGATTTGTCTTCCTGTTATAAAATCATTTTTAAGAACACCCCGATATTAATCACAAACACACTAATATGATTAAACTTTAGCATACAATTGTTCTTAATAAAAGGATCTTGGATCTTCATATTTCCGCAAAATACGTCTAAACGATAGAAAATAAGTCTTACCTTAATTCAATGCATTGATCAATATTATTTTAGAAATATCTTTTAATCATTTTGATTAATTGCTCCATCAATCTCCTTTCTTGAAAAAATTGCACTCAAATGGAATCTCAGAATTTCTCTCCCATCTCAGAAATAGTGTGTTATGAGATAACCCTAGATGGTGTAGGGCTCCTCTATTTAGAAGGGAAAGAGGGTCGACATCCTAATCAAGGTGGGACTTTATTTCAAGTTTCCCACTAATGCCACTAACCATCATGTGACTAACGGATAAGATTGACCTAATCCTTTATTATTTGCATTTATCACATGCCTAATTAATTATCTGATATTTATCAAGACCACATAATTGGGAAAATCAAAATTTCAAAATTTAATAAAATTGAAATTAAAAAAAATCGGACTTAATTATTAATTTCCAATAGTCTCCCACTTGGTCTTAATAATTCTCATAACTAGATTAGGTATCATAAGGTGAACAATAACTAATAAATATAGTTTGCTTAAATCAAACGATTCACAGATATGAGTTATATCCCTACTATTCAAGACCATGGTTCCTTTCTTGTACCACAACACCAATGATTCGATTAATTAAGACTTTAATATTGGGTATTATAATGGCCTCATAATGTCCTTTTGAATACGGACTATTTCTATCAACAATAATTCATAATCATATGCATGCATTCACAAAAGATAATTGAAATCAGAAGCACTTTTATTGAATTCAAGTAATAGTGTCAAACAACTAAGCCAAATAGCAATCATAATCTTACTAATCGAGACCCATCTCTTTGACACGTTTTATAAGATCTTTGGAGATAGTCCTTTCGTAAGAGAATCTGCTATGTTATCACTCGTACTAATGTGATCAATTGACACTCTTTGTTTATGAATTTCTTCTTTCACTGATAAGTATTTCATTCAATGTCCTTAGTTACTTTAGGAATACCTAACATTTCTTCATAAAGAAGATTGCAACGACATTATCATAATATTTCAGCGGCTTTATAATAGTGTCGATAACTCCAAGTCCTGAAATCAAGTCACGCTGCCAAAATACATAAGTTATAGCATCAAACATGCTGCAAACTCACCTTTCACAATAGTTAATGGATGGATTGTGCTGCACTCCTTCAATATATTGGTAGATAAACCAAAAAAAATATACTTAAGCAATAGTGAACTTCATTCCATCCGTACAACTAGTAAATTTGAGTAATAATAATTGTTCATATTTAAATGAATACATACATTATAAATGTTAGCATATAGTCTTTTAAGTATCTCATTACTTCATACACAACTCTTAAACCCATATAAAATTATATTGATTCTCTACTTTCTAAATATGTGCTTGTATATAGAGAAAATATATAAACTTACTCCCACTGATCTACAAATATGTAATGATAAAAATTGATATTATTTATTAAAATGCATCATGCAGGAAACTTATGTTTATACAATGATCTCTTAAACATATACACATGGTTTATTAAACTCCAAAAGTAATTTTCACATCTACTTAATGTAACTCTCAATCATAATGAGCTACTAATGTCATCAGAATTCCATGTCCTTACTTATAATTGAGAAGGTTTATTTATAACCTTTTCTTCGTTAATGGTGAAATATTTTACTACAATTTAGCTTTATCTCGTTTAATTACTGTTAGTGTTGCGTTTGGTCTTGATGACTTTAGTGCATCAATTATGTAATTTAACGAGATTCTAAACTTACTTGTAGTCCATTAGTTTCACTTCTTATGACTTGTGAAAATAAAACCAGGCCATTATTTATCCCTACGCCAAATTCATGTTCATGCATATACACCACATAATCATACAGGATAGTAGACCTTTTAGGATCTTCTTAATACTATTCCTTATAATTTTATCTACATTTCTCTCACGGTGACAATACTATCATTTAGTGGTTGATCATTTATTTATTCTTTGTTGTTTAGATAATCTAACAACTAAAAGAACAAGTATTTAAGAAAGTTATCAATAATGGGATAAGTACCACACCTTCCTTTATAACCACATTTCGTGATTTTCTACTATCACTAATTTCACCATTCATAATGAATTTGACATTTCGATTTTCTTTAATGCAATAAATACGTGTCAATGACCATTATATAACATATGTAGGTCCACTTTAAGGAAAGTTTCTCATAATCTCCCACTTGGGCCACATAGGTTATCCTTATATTAGACATCGTAATACCTTAAAATCACAACTCAAATAACAAGATTTATAAGAGATATTATAAAAATCTTGTCCACGAAAATTATTAAAGGGAGTCTAGATTTAATTTTGTACAAGATTAATGAGTTTAATCAATAAGGTTACGATTATGAAGCAGGATCAAAATAATCTTTAAGAGAAACATATACAAACTGTATTTTATACAAAACATCAAAAGTAATACCATAACCTTAGAAAAAATATACATCAAAAGATTCTTTAGAACATATCCCTCACGATCAAGTGTAGACAAACATTTTCCAAGAAAAATAAATTTGAGGCTTTATGAAAAACAAATGGCGATTTGATTCCCCAAGAACAAAAGAAAAGAATCTTATTAGCATTTCTAGTTTGTTTCCTTGCATCAAAAGTAAATACTTTCTACAACACAGTAAGTGTAACTTGCAATCTCTACTAAGATCAAAAACTCGTTTCAAATCATAAAAGATACATATTATCTCTATCATTATTATTCCAAGTGTGCAAAATGTAAATAAACTTAATTTGTTAAATTAAATATGAAATTTTAAGAGAAACAAAATGGAATACAATAATATGATAAGATAATGAGATAAATTTATCACTTCATTAATGCTTTGATTTAACAACACACCCATCGATAACATAATAATAAATTGAGTGCATAACCGTGAGTTTTCTTAAGTAGTAATCGTGAAATATCGATTATATGATGCTTCTATATTACTTTATTGGGTATAATGTTATTTCATTAGATGTACACGATATTTGTGGACAACTTATTTTCACATACTATAATAATGTATATGATCTATAATGTTTATTCAATCACTCAAAATCCATTCCCTGTAAGGAATAACCTTTCTTGAAGAAATAAACTCAACATACCCCATTAATATCTTTCAATTTATAAGCATCATGAATTACTACTACCATCATCTTTACATTTAATATTTATTGCCATTCTAGTTGGGTCACTTTGGTGACTACAAAATATTTCATAATACGAATATTACATTAAGTAAGGACTTACATACACAAGTCAATAAGTTTTTCACTTATGTTCATTAAATATCGCATGAGCAATAAACTAAATTATTCATGTTTATGTTTTTAATAAACTTAATTGGTGATATCATGATGAAAGAACCCGTAGCATCTGCGTTTGACGGCCATTATTACCTTTTCAAAATATATATCACCATTTACATTTTGTTCAATTATTGTAATTGGACTTGTAGGCTTCCGAATCACAACGATTGAATAAACAATAATATGTAAACATCATAAAGTATCGTCATCCTAGCATTCAATATCATACATGGACTCGTAGGCAACCAAAATATGCATGATATTAATGCATTAGTCCAATATTTATTTCTTTAGAAATGGAGCACTTTAATGAACACCAAACCTTATATTATATAAATATTATAGATACGCATACATGTTTAAAATACTCGTAGTACATGAATAAATTATGTTACTGTCTATTCCTTAATTTGAAATTCACGAAAAACTACACATAATGTGAACATCAAATAGACAAAGAGTTTGCATGAGATATTATACAAATAATAGTAAGTGGAAAACATGAATCATTTACTTTCACTTCATCACTTATGTATGAGTAACGAGTCAAAAATATTGACCCAAATCATCCATGCTCATACTAATGCACAATACGGTTATAATCACAATTATCATATTAGTGGCATGTGTAAATATGACTATATAACATTGATGTCAATTATTTAATATTTACAAAAAAGCCAATGTTTATTTGATTCAAATTTCAGCATGTGTTGTGCTTCAATTTAACCTTATAACAAACATTAGGATAATCTGAAATGACTACAAGTATAATATCTTAACATGTAATCTTGGCCTGTATTTGGCATTTGATTAAACTAAATGAATACTTACTTATGAGTCTCAAAATTTGCAAGTCATGCATTCAAATATGCATGCATATAATAATTGTAGCCTCTGTTTGACATATAATAATTTCAAGTTATAACTAAATCATAAATCTAGTATCCGCACATATGAATTGTAGCATCTGTTTGACATTTAATTCAACTTAGTGGGAGTACTAGCATTAGAATAAACAATAATTCTGATTTTCAACACATGAATTGTTGGCCTCTGTTTGGCACGTGACCCATTAAAACACGAATATTATAATATTCAATAGTATGAATCATTGACCTGTGTTTGGCACGAGGCTCATCAAAATATGAATATTAGCAATAGCGCAAGTCTAATATCCTACCATATAAAATAAGTTGTCCTGTGTTTGGTACGAATATTCAACTAAAATAGGATTATTAGAACAAGGTTTTATCAGAGTTCTTGATAAAACATACATGAAATATGGGAAAACTTAAATTTTTTCAAAAAACAAAATAAGTTAGCATCATGGAACTATAGAAAATTACTCCAAAATCTCAAAACATTCGACGAAATTCAAAAATAATTTTTTCTGGAAGTCGTAAACATTATTTATGTAAAATCAATGCCCCAAAAAATATTATACTCAAAACTTAATGTATAATTAATGGTCCAAATATAGATGCATACACAATAATATAATATTTATAATTATAGATTAAGACACTTTCATGTCTTCCCCATCCAATATCATATAAATATTATTGTCGAAACATCAATTCATGATTACATTAGGACATTTGGGCTACCAAATATAGATTATGCATAATAACCTAATTTATCGAAATGTTATTGTCAAACACATAATCATACATATAATATTCAAAATTTTATATTGAACCTTTAAATCAATACCAAAAAATACATAACGTGAATATTAGAACAACCATGAACATAAAAAAATAGCCATGTGGTGAAAAATACATAATATTTGGGAAAATCGTAATTTTTTGCGAAAAATAAAAAATTTGAGTTAGCACCACTAGAATGTAGATAATTACTCCAGGATCTCAAAATAATTTGTAGATTTCAAAAATCAATTTTCTGGAGTGAGATATTGACATCAACATTATTACCAAAGACGATAAAAACGTAATTTTAAGGGACTTAATGAAGTCAAAATGCAAAAGTAAGGTGGTAGTCATTGTATATAATGAGTTTTGTTTACTTCGACGTTTCTAGTCGACCATGTGAGTTTCGTAAAATTCCGAGTAAGTTTTGACCTTTTATTATAACCAGTGAGTATTGGCGACAAATGAAAAACGTCATAGAAAGTCTCAAACATACTTTAAAAGAAGATTCAATGACATTAATTAAAACGTCACAGAAAGTCTCAGGCACAGATTTCATTATAAACAAACATCAATAAGGAAAATCATGAGATCTTAAACTTTACCTCTGATACCACATATAAAACGATTCTTAAGAACACCCAACTATTAATCATGAACACATTAATATGATTATACTTTAGCATACAATTGTTCTTAATAAAATGATATTGGATCTTCATGTTTTCCCAAAAGACGTCTAAATAATAGAAAATAAGTATTACCTTGATTCAATGCATTTATCAATCTTGTTGTAGAAATCTCTTTTAATCATCTTGATTAATTGCTCCATCAATATCCCTTCTTGAAAAATTTGCACTCAAATGGAATCTCATAATTTCTCTCCCACCTCAGAAATAGTCTGTTATGAGATAACCTTAGATGGTGTAGGGCTCCTCTATTTATAAGGGGAAGAGGACTGAAATCCTAGTCAAGGTGGGACTCTATTTCAAGTCTCCCACTAATGCCACTAACCATCATGTGACTAATAGATAAGATTGATCAAATCCTTTATTATTTGTATTTATCACATGCCCAATTAATTATCTGATATTTATCAAGACCACATAATTGAAAAAATCATAACTTCGAAATTTAATAAAATTGAAATTAAAAAATAATTTTGGACTTAATTATTATTTTCCAACAATTGCAAGATAGAGTGTGCCCAGCCCAAACTGGGTAAAGGATCCTTCAAAAGTATTTGGATATGAACGTGGGCATAGGTGTCACTAAGGCCCATGAGAAATTGCATTAATTGCATTTGATAGTAATGATCAACATATCATTATAAGGCACCACATGTACATGTCGGTAATGGATCGTGTGTTGTTAACTGTAATACCCCGTACTTTTGACTATAATTATTTTTGGGATTAATTAATTTTTGGGATTAATTAATTAAATACGTATTAATTGATAATTAATCCGGGTTATAAATACTAATGAGATGCGAATTGGTATTTGATTATGTGCATATATGATTATATATGTATTTGGTATTATAAAATTTGTCGTGAGATTTATATACGGCATTTTAGAAATTTTGTTGAGACGCGCGGGACCGCCGCGTCACGGTATATTATTTTGATAATAAAAAGTGAATTTAAAATCTATAATCCGTATAGTCGTTTTGAGTGCGCCAACACGTCCGGAAGGGTCGAGATAGTCAGAAAACACTAGCCGGGGTATAGTTTGGGTCCCGGGGTATTTTTAGGCCATACCGGCAACTAAAAGGGTATTTTGGTAATTTTACATTTTGAGGAATTAAAAGTGACGAAAATTAGAGATGTAAATCTGATGTGGATTAGACCCATTAAGCCCATTAACCAACCCATATTAACCTAGAAAGCTACGTAGGTTATCATTGAAGTTTTCTAAGTTTCCCCAAATCAAAACCCTAGCCACCTTAAGCCACCATTGGAGAAGAGCTTGGAGAGAGAGGAATTTCTGCAGAAAACTTCATCTAATCTACACCAAACTCAGAGACAACCAAGGCAAGTGACTTTATTCCATTTAATTTCAGAGAATGTTCCCTCCATGTTAGAAAAATTCGGATTTATGGTTTGTTCTTGATGAAAATATGAAAAACCATGTAGTTTAGATCATAGAACTTGAGAAATTGTGAAGAGAATTGCATGTAGTATGATAGGTATATGATTTCCCTTATAATAATTGTGATTTGAAGGAATTAAAATGAAATAAATTCTGGGATTTGATGATGATATAAACCTAGGGTTCATGTTCTAGAGAAATTGGGAAAAGTGTAGAGATTTGTAATTTTGGTTGATGTTATGATGATTCAATCCTTGAAAACATGTTAGGAGATGATGTAAATATGTTTAGGATGAATTAGAGACCCTAAAACGTTATTGGGATGAACCTTGGAAGAGATTAGAAGTGATAAAAATGGTGAAAAACGAGATGGGGAAAAATCTGGGCCGAAACTGGTGGCTCGTTAGAAGCAGCCCCCAGGTCGTTCGAACAAACTCGTTCGAACGAACTCGTTCGAACGAGCTTCTAACGAGTTGACCAGTCGTTACTAACGAGTAGGGATTTCGTTCGATATCTCGTTCGAACGAGATATCGTTAGAAGGGACAGTTCGTTCGAACGAACTGGGATATCGTTCGAACGAGACTTCTAACGACCTGACAGTCCAAACTCGTTCGAACAGTCTCGTTCGAACGAGACTTCTAACGAGTTGACAGTTTGGTCCTTTTTGGACTGTTTTGACTTTTGGAGTTCCGTAAACTTGTTCGAGGATATAGTTAACCCTCGTAGTGATAGAATTGGGACATTTGGGTATTTATGAGAAGGAATTTACATACGAGAGTGTATTACATGGACGGTTTGGGTTGAGACGTGAGTGTCTACTACGACGTGAGATAATTATGGCGCGTATAATTACAAACCGGAATAGTATTAATTGTGTTAATTATAGTTAGTATGAGAATATATACTACGATTAAAATACGGTATTACTAAGACGTGTGTTTACTTAGTATTGGTATATGGATTTTGTGCATGACATACCTACCATACTTGCTATTACGGGAGGTTGCGTTCGCTTAGGACCCTCTATTCCTTGTGTGCCTACGGGGGGGATATAGACCGGTACCTCGATGAACATAGGTCATAGAAAGACTTATTGTGATATTAATAAGTCCGCTGACCGTGGGAGCGTAGGTATATGCGTGACCCACGTGAAGGTGACTGTGTTCGCCTCCACTATTTGTGATTTGTGTTATCTGGACTATTCCTGAGAGATTCGGAATATGTGATCCTTATGTACGTGATGTACCAGGATGGATAGCAGAGTATGTGTGCACCGTAGCTTAGTTCTCGGGGTGCTTGTATTGTATATATATGATGAGATTAATATACATTTAATGAATGAGAATCCTCATGTTAATGTTGTAATTATATTACGGTATTGTTTCGAGAAATATAACGAGTTAACTGATAGTTATATATTGCATATTGAGTATCTGAGTTGACGTTAAACCCCTATTTAATTACGAGCGTTATTATGTAAATGGAACCAAGTATTATGGGCAGGACCTTTGGCAGTCTAGCTAGATATGTTGTCACTTAGCTAGTAGTACGGATAGTTAGATGGGTACTTGCGTTAGGAGTGCACAGTTAGACGAGAGGTGAGAATATAATGTGAGTGCACGTCCTAACATGTACTTTGCATTTAATGTTTTAAATGTTTTTAAAGCACTTGCAGGTTTTTAAAATATAACTCCACATTCGGGCTCTGACCCGTTTGCTTTTCAAATCTCTTTTTCTTTGTAAAACCATTTTAGGTGCCCAGCCACAAGGACACCAAGCATAGGATACTCATTGAGGTGACGAGCTGTAGCTGCTTGTGGAAGCTACAGGGATTTGCATGTAGACGCTTCTATCTTTTGGATTCCAGAGTCACTATCTATCAGTTGTAGGGCATGTTGCCCATTTCTATTTAGAGCATCGTTTACATTTCAGTTTTCAGACTTTAGCATTTATTGTTTCAGCATTCGGTTATTTATTTCAGTATGGGATTGTAGTGAGGAGTTTTTCCTCCAGACTTTATTTACTCTATTGTGATGGTTATTTGTTTTACTTCAGTATGGTGAATGGTGTTATTTACTTCTTCATTACTTTTGTTGCATGTTAATCAGACTTAAATTAAATTTTGGCAACTTGCTTTTTAAATACTAGGTGGTTAGTAACATAAAAATGTTTTCGACAGTGATGCTATTAACTGAGCCAACTTGGCATTTTGAATTAATTTAATAAAGGAGTAGCTACCCGGTATTTAATTAGTCGGGGTGTCACAGTTGGTATCAGAGCATCAGGTTCTAGTGTCCTTTAGGATCTGTACGGCTATTATGTTTCCGCTACGTTTCTTTGATATAGAGCCCTATATTTTAGGACTGTTGTACTCTTTTTGTGTATGCTTCGTTCTTCAGCTATTTTAAGTTTATAAACCGTGAACTTATAAACTTCATTCTTATTTTAGATGCCTCCACGACGTGCACGACGAGTTCCCAGGAATGCAACGCCCGAACCCCAGCCCGCTCCAGTTCAGGGCATGTTGAACGCCGCTGAGGTTGCAGCTATAGTAGCTCAAGCGGTGAATGCCGCGATTGCCGTTATTCAGCAGGTACCATCACAGGCGTCGGTTGCCGCGCCAGTACAGGTTAATGCATTTATGTCTGCTTGGGAGCGTGTACGAGACGCTTTTCAGAAAGCGCATCCGCCAGAGTTTGCAGGTAGCTCAGATGTGGTAGTCTCGAGCCAATGGAGGAAGGACATGCAGAGGCATTTGAGGATGCATGAGTGAACTGATGTTCAGAAACAGGTGCTAGCTACTTTCAAGCTAGTGGGATCTGCACTACAGTGGTGGGAGTCTATTACCACCGCGGAGGAGAGGGATACCCTCACGATTCAGGAGTTCTGGGTGCGGTTCGATCGCAAGTACTTTCCGTCCGCAGTTCATACAGAGATGAGGAGGAAGCTAATGAGTTTGAAGCAGGAGGGCAAGACAGTGGCCGAGTATGAGGCCGAGTTCACTAACCTATTGAATATCGTTCCAGACGAGATTCCAACAGAGAAGAAGAAGATAGAGAAGTTCACCGATGGGTTGAATTGGAGGATCCGTCAGCATCTGCTAGGGAACCTATCGTTGGCCACGTATTCTGATGTGGTTAACGCTGCATTATTGCACTGCCAGGACCACCATTTTCATATGGCCGAGGGCAAGCGGTCGGGGGAGTCTAGCCATCAGGGCAGGACTGGAGGACATGGTGCCAGCGGGGCACAATCTGGTCAGGGGCAGAGATAGAATGAGCAGGGTACCCAGCAGGGGGATAATAAGAGGTTCCGGTCAGGGAACTACAGGCAGGGACAGGGAGGTTTTCGTCAGGGCCATCAGGGTCCAAATGGCCAGCAAGGCCAACAGGGACAGAATGGGCAGCAGTTTCATCAGGGCCAGCAGGGCCAAGGGAGGAACGGTAACGGCCACCAGGGCCGGGGACAGCAGGGGCAGAAGGGAGGAAACTTCCTAGGGAAGTGCTTTACTTATGGCAAGACTGGCCATAAGAAGCAGGATTGTCCTGATAGGGGCAGGGCCCCACAGCAGCAGCAGCAGGGTGCTCGCCAGGAGCCACAGAGGCCTATGTTTCCCGCAGCTCTTCCCGCACCGACACAGATGGAAGCATTGCCACCCATTCCAGCAGTCCCAGCTCAGCAGGGGCAGCTACAGTATGGACGTGTCTACAACGTCCACCAGGCTGCAGTTCCACAGGCACCACCCGGGATCGAGGGTACGTTTCCTATCCATGGCACTATGGGTCGGGTGTTATTTGATACGGGTGCTACACATTGTTTTATAGCTACACACTTCGCGAAAGCTTTAGGATTGTTAGCTACGGCAGAGAGCACAGTGACGTGTGTCGACACACCATTGGGGAGTGGGTCACTTATTTTCTTTATATGCCGGGGAGTGGGAGTAAAGGTTGGTGGTTTGGTATTGCCTGCAGACATGTTAGTATTAGACATGCATGTTCACGATGTGATCATCGGTATGGATTGGCTCGTAGCATATAAGGCCATGATTGATTGCTTCAGCGGGAGCATTGTTTTTGCCATTCCGGGGCAAGAGATGTTTATAGTGGCGATGCCTCGCCCAGAGGGAGGATCGACCTCTCATCTGTATTACATAGAGGAGGATACCTCTAAGGAGGTTGTTATTCCTTTAGATTCGATCCCGGTTGTCAGGGAGTATTCGGATGTGTTTCAGGAGATACCAGGCCTACCACCCAGTCGAGAGATAGACTTCGTCATAGATTTGCTACCGGGTACGAGACCTATAGCACGTGCACCGTACCGTATGGCTCCAGCTGAGATGCGAGAGCTACGGGATCAGATAGAGCAGCTGTTAGGGCAAGGCTTTATTCGCAGGAGTACCTCACCTTGGGGCGCTCCAGTTTTGTTTGTGAAGAAGAGGGACGGTTCACTGAGATTGTGTGTGGACTACCGAGAGTTGAATAAGGTCACGATACGGAATAAGTATTCGTTGCCTCGAATCGATGACTTATTCGACCAGTTGAGAGGAGCTTCTTTCTTCTCGAAGATTGACTTGAGATCGGGATACCATCAGTTGCGTATCAGGGAGTAGGATGTCTCGAAGACCGCGTTCTTGTCGAGATATGGTTCTTACGAGTTTCGGGTTATGCCTTTTGGCTTGACCAACGCTCCAGCAGTGTTTATGGACTTGATGAACAGAGTGTTCAGGGATTTCCTAGACCAGTTTGTCATTGTCTTCTTTGATGATATTCTGGTTTACTCTCAGACAGAGGAGGAGCATGCTGAGCATTTGAGGCAGGTTTTGCAGACACTCCGTCAGAACGAGTTGTATGCAAAATATGAGAAGTGTGGGTTTTGGCTGAAGGAAGTCCAGTTCTTGGGTCACATTATTTCTGACCAAGGGATATCTGTCGATCCGGGGAAGGTATCAGCGGTGAGGGAGTGGGGACAGCCCACGACACCAACGGAGATTCGTAGTTTCTTGGGTTTGGCAGGATACTACAGGAGGTTTATTCAGGGTTTCTCGGAGATAGCAGGTCCTTTGACACATCTTACTCGTAAGGGTGTGCCATACATCTGGAGTGATGCCTGTCAGTTGGCATTCGATGAATTGAAGGACAAATTGACCTCAGCACCTGTGTTAGCATTGCCGAGACCGGGAGTTGAATACTTGGTTTACACCGATGCGTCTTTGCAAGGACTGGGAGGTGTATTGCAGCAGGAGAGACAGGCCATAGCTTATGCTTCCCGTAAGCTTAAGCCTCATGAGAAGAATTACCCCACACATGATTTGGAGTTGGCAGCGGTAGTATTTGCCTTACGGATTTGGAGGCACTATCTTTTGGGGGAGAAGTTTCAGCTGTTCACGGACCACAAGTCCCTACAGTATCTATTCACGCAGAAAGAATTGAATAAGCGACAGCGTAGGTGGCTTGAATTTGTGAAGGACTACCAGTTCGACATCTAGTACCACCCGGGTAAGGCTAACGTGGTAGCAGACGCGTTGATCCGTAGGCCAGTAGATGAGGTGGCAGAGGTATGGAAGGCTAAGTGGAAGGAATTGGGACACCAGGATGTAGTGGCCTGATCTTTCATGTCTGTGATGACCGTTACACAGCAGATTGTCACGAAGGTAGTACGGGCACAGGCTAATGACTCGTTCTGTCAGGAGCAGATAGTTCGATTGCTAGCAGAGGGAGCCGAATCCTATACCGTTAGCTCAGACGGGGGATTGCGCTTCAATGGAAGATTGGTAGTTCCGGAAGGAGAATAATTGCGGCACGATGTGATGGCAGAGTCGCACGGCTCACGGTTCGCGGTACATCCCGGAGGGGACAAAATGTACCAAGACATGAGACGACAGTATTGGTGGAGCGGTATGAAGAGAGATATCGCTGAGTTTGTCTCGAAATGCGCCACTTGTCAGCTTGTAAAAGTGGATCATCAGAGACCAGCAGGATTGTTACAGCCATTGGAGGTCCCGGTATGGATGTGGGAGAGCATATCCATGGACTTTATTACGGGGTTGCCTACATCGCAGAGGGGTCACGACTCCGTTTGGGTAATTGTGGACAGGTTGTCCAAGGTCGCTCACTTCCTACCCGTAAGGACTGATTACACTTCGGGACAGTACGCCCAGCTCTTTATTTCAGAGATTGTGAGACTTCACGGTGTGCCCCTAAATATCGTGTCTGACAGAGACAAGATATTTGTTTCGAGGTTTTGGGAAAGTTTCCAGGAGACAATGGGCACGGAATTGCGGTTGAGTACGGCTTATCATCCGCAGACCGATGGGCAGACAGAGTGCGCCAATCAGATGTTGGAGGACATGCTACGCATGTGCATTATTGACTTCGGGGGTGGATGGGAGCAGTACCTTCCACTGGTGGCGTTTGCTTACAACAACTCCTATCAGTTCACTATTGGCATGGCTCCGTTTGAGGCGTTGTACGGTAAGCCTTGTCGTTCCCCAGCATGTTGGTTAGGAGTGGGGGACAACAAACTACTTGGGCCGGAAGTGATTCAGGATACTTCGGCAAGGATTGAGTTGATTCGGAGTCGCATTCGGGTAGCTCAAGACAGGCAGAAGAGTTATGCTGATGCGAAGAGGTTCTTCAGGGAGTTCCAAGTGGGGGACCAGGTTTTGCTCAGGGTTTCTCCGATGAAGGGGATTATGCGATTCGGGAAGAAGGGGAAGTTGGCACCGAGGTATGTGGGGCCGTTTCCTATTATCGAGCGGATCGGACCGGTTGCGTATAGACTTGGACTACCGGAGCACTTGCATCAAATTCACGACGTGTTCCATATTTCCTCGCTGAGGAAATACCTTAGAGATAATTTGGCTCATTCTCACATTGCTGTGGAGGACATCGATCTCCAGCCGGATAGCTCTTACGAGGAGGGGCCAATTGCTATTTTGGACCGAAGCGAGAGGAAACTGCGGTCAAAGATAGTCCGGTTAGTAAGTGTTCAGTGGCGACATCACAATGTCGAGGAGTCCACATGGGAGCGCGAGGATGAGATGCGCGAGCGTTATCCAGAGCTATTTTTAGCAGGTACTTTCTAGTTTCGAATTTCGGGACGAAATTCAGTTATTAGGGGGGAAGTATGTAATACCCCGTACTTTTGACTATAATTATTTTTGGGATTAATTAATTTTTGGGATTAATTAATTAAATACGTATTAATTGATAATTAATCCGGGTTATAAATACTAATGAGATGCGAATTGGTATTTGATTATGTGCATATATGATTATATATGTATTTGGTATTATAAAATTTGTCGTGAGATTTATATACGGCATTTTAGAAATTTTGTTGAGACGCGTGGGACCGCCGCGTCACGGTATAATATTTTGATAATAAAAAGTGAATTTAAAATCTATAATCCGTATAGTCGTTTTGAGTGAGCCAACGCGTCCGGAAGGGTCGAGATAGTCAGAAAACACTAGCCGGGGTATAGTTTGGGTCCCGGGGTATTTTTAGGCCATACCGGCAACTAAAAGGGTATTTTGGTAATTTTACATTTTGAGGAATTAAAAGTGACGAAAATTAGAGATGTAAATCTGATGTGGATTAGACCCATTAAGCCCATTAACCAACCCATATTAACCTAGAAAGCTATGTAGGTTATCATTGAAGTTTTCTAAGTTTCCCCAAATCAAAACCCTAGCCACCTTAAGCCACCATTGGAGAAGAGCTTGGAGAGAGAGGAATTTCTGCAGAAAACTTCATCTAATCTACACCAAACTCAGAGACAACCAAGGCAAGTGACTTTATTCCATTTAATTTCAGAGAATGTTCCCTCCATGTTAGAAAAATTCGGATTTATGGTTTGTTCTTGATGAAAATATGAAAACCCATGTAGTTTAGATCATAGAACTTGAGAAATTGTGAAGAGAATTGCATGTAGTATGATAGGTAGATGATTTCCCTTATAATAATTGTGATTTGAAGGAATTAAAACGAAATAAATTCTGGGATTTGATGATGATATAAACCTAGGGTTCATGTTCTAGAGAAATTGGGAAAAGTGTAGAGATTTGTAATTTTGGTTGATGTTATGATGATTCAATCCTTGAAAACATGTTAGGAGATGATGTAAATATGTTTAGGATGAATTAGAGACCCTAAAACGTTATTGGGATGAACCTTGGAAGAGATTAGAAGTGATAAAATGGTGAAAAACGATATGGGGAAAAATCTGGGCCGAAACTGGTGGCTCGTTAGAAGCAGCCCCCAGATCGTTCGAACGAACTCGTTCGAACGAGCTTCTAACGAGTTGACCAGTCGTTACTAACGAGTAGGGATTTCGTTCGATATCTCTTTCGAACGAGATATCATTAGAAGGGACAGTTCGTTCGAACGAACTGGGATATCGTTCGAACGAGACTTCTAACGACCTGACAGTCCAAACTCGTTCGAACAGTCTCGTTCGAACGAGACTTCTAACGAGTTGACAGTTTGGTCCTTTTTGGACTGTTTTGACTTTTGGAGTTCCGTAAACTTGTTCGAGGATATAGTTAACCCCCGTAGTGATAGAATTGGGACATTTGGGTATTTATGAGAAGGAATTTACATACGAGAGTGTATTACATGGACGGTTTGGGTTGAGACGTGAGTGTCTACTACGACGTGAGATAATTATGGCGCGTATAATTATAAACAGGAATAGTATTAATTGTGTTAATTATAGTTAGTATGAGAATATATACTACGATTAAAATACGGTATTACTAAGACGTGTGTTTACTTAGTATTGGTATATGTATTGTGTGTATGACATACCTACCATACTTGCTATTACGGGAGGTTGCGTTCGCTTAGGACCCTCTATTCCTTGTGTGCCTACGGGGGGGATATAGACTGGTACCTCGATGAACATAGGTCATAGAAAGACTTATTGTGATATTAATAAGTCCGCTGACTGTGGGAGCGTAGGTATGTGCGTGACCCACGTGATGGTGACTGTGTTCGCCTCCACTATTTGTGATTTGTGTTATCTAGACTATTCCTGAGAGATTCGGAATATGTGATCCTTATGTACGTGATGTACCGGGATGGATAGCAGAGTATGTGTGCACCGTATCTTAGTTCTCGGGGTGCTTGTATTGTATATATATGATGAGATTAATATACATTTAATGAATGAGAATCCTCATGTTAATGTTGTAATTATATTACGGTATTGTTTCGAGAAATATAACGAGTTAACTGATAGTTATATATATTGCATATTGAGTATCTGAGTTGACGTTAAACCCCTATTTAATTACGAGAGTTATTATGTAAATGGAACCAAGTATTATGGGCAGGACCTTTGGCAGTCTAGCTAGATATGTTGTCACTTAGCTAGTAGTATGGATAGTTAGATGGGTACTTGCGTTAGGAGTGCACAGTTAGACGAGAGGTGAGAATATAATGTGAGTGCACGTCCTAACATGTACTTTGCATTTAATGTTTTAAATGTTTTTAAAGCACTTGCAGGTTTTTAAAATATAACTCCACATTCGGGCTCTGACCCGTTCTTTGTAAAACCATTTTAGGTGCCCAGCCACAAGGACACCAAGCATAGGATACTCATTCAGGTGACGAGCTGTAGCTGCTTGTGGAAGCTACAGGGATTTTCATGTAGACGCTTCTATCTTTTGGATTCCAGAGTCACTATCTATCAGTTGTAGGGCATGTTGCCCATTTCTATTTAGAGCATCGTTTACATTTCAGTTTTCAGACTTTAGCATTTATTGTTTCAGCATTCGGTTATTTATTTCAGTATGGGATTGTAGTGAGGAGTTTTTCCTCCAGACTTTATTTACTCTATTGTGATGGTTATTTGTTTTACTTCAGTATGGTGAATGGTGTTATTTACTTCTTCATTACTTTTGTTGCATGTTAATCAGACTTAAATTAAAATTTGGCAACTTGCTTTTTAAATACTAGGTGGTTAGTAACATAAAAATGTTTTCGACAGTGATGCTATTAACTGAGCCAACTTGGCATTTTGAATTAATTTAATAAAGGAGTAGCTACCCGGTATTTAATTAGTCGGGGTGTCACATTAACTTGACCCACTATGCCTTAAAAGAATTATAATACTTTGAAATTAAGTCATTGTTTTAGGCATGATTGAAAATCTCAAGCTCCATTTGAATAATGCATGGGTCATTTGATGGATAGAACATATCGTGGAGGTCTTTCTAAACTCAACGAATGTAGCATAAAGGACTAATATGGCAAGATCACGATGAAGGACTAATGATGGGGAAGAATTCTGTTGTGTATTATTCATTTATGTTTTACTTGATTTATAATTACTACATATTTAGAAAGATATACATGATTTTGTTCCAATAAATTAGCTATCAGATTCAAACTAAGCTCATTAGTAAAATAAAAGATAGCGATAATTAAATTTCAAACTACGAATACATGTCATCACATCAGACTCGAATCAATATCGGGTTAACAAGGTAGACCCGTTAAAATAACGATTCAGGTTTAAAAAAAAATTAAACACGATTAGTCCCGTTATTATCCATTAAAATTAATAAGTTGTATAGGGATGAGGCTAGCCCCATTCACTTAATATGCTTGATTAAGATTATTTAAAAAAATATAATTTAATTAACTCGCCCAAAAAGAGTGAGAAAAAGTTTGATTAAGTTGAGTATATTTTAATGTATAAATTAAAATTTTATTGTATTGCAACCACAACCATAGAAACATTTGTTTCTTCTTTTCTATAAATGCTAATTTTTTTTCTCCATTTTTTGAATTTAAAAAGAATTAACGAATTTAAATGATTTGGATCGTGTAACCCGTCAATATTAACAGGCCTTGTTTGTGTTTAATCTTTTGAATCGTTAAGATTAACTGATTGTGTACGTATTATATGTATTTATACAAACCCACATGACACGTTGACTGGTCTAATTATAGTGTAAGAAAGAGTAAGCACAAATTTCTGAGTAAAGTGGCTAAGCCCATTAAGTCTCAACAAACCAATCAGACCATATTTCTCCCCAACGATATTCAGAAATATTATTTACAAAGACAATACCTATAATGGGTGTGGGCCAAATCAGGTTCAGGCCTCCTTTAACTCAAAACGATTGATATAGTCACATGGGCATAACTAGTACATATCGGATCCAATTTCCTCTAGCCCAACTAGTGTGTCCACTACGAGCATCCAGAGAGGCGGAGACTAACGAAAGGTAGTTTACAAAATAGAAAGTGGGTTTGCCCTTTCATAATTAGCTGTGTACATAATGGTGAAAGTTTAAGGATCTGCAAAATAATTCCTACGAACAATAAAAGTTCATTAATACTTCTTACGAACAATAGAAGTTCGCAGAAATTCTAACGGACTTTTGTTGTTCGTAAGAACCCAAAAATACGATAAAAATGATTATTTATATTTCTTACGAACTTCATTTGTTCGTATCAATTGCTACGAACAAATAAAGTTTGTAGGAACCCTTAAAGAATTTGTAACCATTCTGTAAACTTGGAGAACGCTTAAAATTCTTTTACAGAATTTGCTCATTTTCGCCCACCACCGCAAGGGTCAAATTCTGTAAAGTTACCAAATCTCTTGTTTTCTTCTCCCCCCATTGTGGATGTTCTACCTAATGAAAATCTTAAAGTGTAGTGGACCAAGCAGATGTTCAATTTGAACAAGTTAAAAATCATATTTATTTATTTTATGTTATTTATATGATTATAATTTTGATTGTTCTGTTTTATTTTGACATTCCATCTTTAGCTAACAAAACCATGTATTTTTTTCTTTATAGAGTCACCTAGGCCTCCATAATTTTGAGATCAACCCTCACTGTTGTTTCATATGTCACACAAAATAATTTAACATTTTCAATTCACTTAAATTATATAACGGTAGGTATAGACATATCTCAAAACATTAACAACCTAGTGACATTAATAATTATATAATGTCGAAAGGGTCCTTCTATAGTGACACATAAAATTAAATATATATTTTTTAACACACTGACGTGTTTCATTTGCATTGCCGCGTGGTCTGGGCTTCACATGGCTTTCACTGGCATGAACCCCAGACACGAACCATTACAAATATGACATGTCAGTGTGTCTAAAAAATATGGCAATCTTCGCGTGTCAGTATAGAATTATCAATTTTGAAATGTTTTAAGACATTTTCCCAGCCAAATGCCCAACTTTTCAATGAAAACTTATTCCATGCAAACAATGTCTCCTAATGATAAGGAATAGTAGTTGGGTTCCATATTGTTAGTAAACAATAATTCAAAATACCTCTAGTCTCTCAATATCAGTTGCATTGTATCTCCTATAAAGTCTGTAGCTCTACGTAGTCCAAAGTATAAGTGGATTATATATTGAGAGTCTTTTAGGTTAAAATTATACATGGTACCAGAGATTCAGAGATCTATGGCTAGCACTTCATCAAATATTTCCTCTTCCTCCTCTTCAACCTCCAAACTCTCTTTAACCATGAGTTCATTACATTAGTTAATTGTTATATGCACCATCAAACTAAAACCATCCAACTATCTTGTGTGGAGAACCCAAATGTTACAACTAATGCAATCAATGAAAGTTATTTCTTTTGGTATCTAAGACCATCTTTCTTCAACAAGAAACAATGAAGAAGATGACATAATAAAAATTACATTTTGCTAAGAAATTTGATTTTTGGAACACTCACATAAGAGTGCACGTACCTGATTTTAGATTGCCAAACAGATAGAAAAAAGTTGGGCGTGCTTAGAAGAAAATTATCTTCATGCCACTAAAGATATGGAATTCTAACTCAGGGATCAGCTAAAAAGTATCATAATCGAAGGCAAAACTAGAGACGATTATATGAATGCATTTAATAAGTTCTTTGATAGTTTGGCTGCAATAAGAAAACAAATTGATGAAGACACCAAGGTGATCATTTTTGCTAAGTGACTTGGTCCTAAATATGCTATTTTTAGGAGCTTTGATCTTTGAGAAAGTAAGATGGATTCTCCTATACCCGGTCATCATAACATAACCTTTTGGTCCAGTGATATAATGTTGCTACTGGAACAGTCTTGAGGGTGGATGTCAAAATAATGTTTGGCCAGCGAAAATCATGAAGTGTGAATAAGGATTAGTCGAGGTGTGTGTAAGCTGACTCGAACACCTCATGATATGATACCCAAAAAACATAGACTTTATGGCTCAACGTTGTTACCATTGGTGGGATTTTTCCTACCAATTAAATGAAGGCTCGTCAGAACAAAGTATGATGGCAGAAACCCAACAAAGTGTTTACTTCTTTACAATCCTATCATGTGCCATGATAACGTTGTTATTTGAGAAGGAAATCAAATTCACATAACTCTTGTGGAAAACGGGGCATTAAATCCATATTTGCAGTTCAAAAACATAATTTTAGTTCCTACCTTGCACAATAACTTAATCTCCGTGGGTAAGTTAGCTCGAGATTGTAAAAGCCCGTATTTTCAAAATGAAATATAATGCAAGAATTTGAACTAAAGTAGTTGGATTAAATTTGAGAATCAATTATATAGGAGGAATTTAAATTTAAATGAATAAAATTTAAAGTGAGAATAAATATCTATTCATAATTTCGTAATTATATGACTCAATTGGGAATGATGGGTTCGCTCACGAGAAAAAAAATCACAAAGTAAATAATTTATGGATGGGTGTTGATTAAATATTATACAAACGGGTATGATAAATAAAAATATTTGAGGCACATTTTGGGAGGTTATATGGATTCATTTAGGTGTTTGTGACAATCCGCTCACCAAAATAAGGGATGGCCAGCCCAATACTCCAATATAACGAAATCATAGATGGAATCATTCTCAGCATCACGATAAAATATAGAGTATCCAGGATAACCACCCAACATTTCAGAAAACGGGTTGCCAAAATTTTTGAATTTAAAGTAAATAAAGGAAAACAAACAACCCAATTCCTGAAAAGATAAGGGAAACCCCAAAACATATATAGATAATAACGACAAGAATACCAAAAAGGACCGAATATGCTACCGGTCTCAATCTTTATTACAGCATTTTAAAACAAACTCATTAATTTATAAAATACATTTCATTACCCATTTACAAAAGTTTGGGCCCTTTGCCCGAATAAAAGACTTGATCTTAACTAGCATGCAAAATGAAAATGTCTATACCAAATTGTGTTCCGTAATACCCGCAATGCATCACGGCTCGCCGAGGACATCAGAATAGGGATTCAAATCAGGCATCCTTGCGGCGGAGTACCTGAGCGGAGACAAGATGCATATGCAACAAGAAGTGTAAACGGGTCAGGGCCCGATTCTATATGATTACCAGGAGAATAAAGAGTATGACAGTTATGAATGATAAATCATGATGCGAGATATAACTATCTAGCTACACAATTTAAAACATAAACTAAGCAGGAAGATAAAGCAAGTAACATAAATCTGAGAATTTATCAAGTGCTCCAGTTATCTCATATATCTTTTTCCTTAACAGGAATATATATATATATATATATATTCACAATTTTATGCCCTATATGGCATTTTTATTTCACTTTTACATTTTGTAAAAATCCTTTCCTTATCAGGAAAATAATCATTTTCAAATGCTCTTTGTGGCATTTATATGTGCTCTTTGTGGCACCTCATCATGCTCTTTATGGCATATCAAAATACATCAAGTCCCACTTGATTATGAACTGTTATACTTATATACATATAATGAATTCTAAGACCGCCCGTACGGGTTTCCCCACTGTGCTTGCCCCTAAATGACCATCATCTTCCAGGGCCTATCATAAGACAACCTCGGCACCTATATCGCAAGACGTTGGGATGCGGCCATGTGCCTGCGGGGTAGTCAAGACCACACCCGGAATCTCCTACCCATCGCAGAAAAATATACAACCATAAGCGCTCACATGGCCTAGGACTATATCCACCCTGCATTCATTAGCCAGGGGGCTTCACCTCGCGCGCGAACTTCCCTTATGATGTCATTTAGAGAGGTGTGTTTAAACCATTTTATTTATCATTTTCAAAAATCAAGTAAATTATCATTTACCAATTTCATGATTAAGGAAATTATCATTTACCGTCATCATTGCCATTTCCATATGTATGTTTCATTTTATCCGAAACCAGTATCATTTACATTTTGTAAACATTTCGCCTTTTTAAATCCGGAGCCATACGTATTTACATTGTCAGTTTGACCTCAAAGAATAAATAGACTTTCAATTTTTCTCCCAAGATTCATTGATAGATATAATAAACCATCAAGGATAACATAGCTTCAATGAGCTTCTAAGGTCTCCCAAACATAATAATGCATCCCCTAGTTTAAAAGAAATCAACTAGAAGAGAGAATGCCCTAACATCAATAGGCATAACCCCGGAAAACCCCGCCTAAACTATTTCTAATCTAGGGTAGTATCTCAACTCATCAAGAACTCTAGGAATCTATGTTTACTTCATACAAGAAGGTTCCTAGTTCCTATCAAAGAGAATAAACCTAGGAAACAAAATAAGGTTTAAAGGTGAAAAACAGGGGACCGGTCGACCGGTCCCAAGACCGCGATCGACCGCGTCTCAAGGTTTTGCCTACGGAGAAAAGTAGAAGCTCAAAATAGAGAGGCCGGTCGACCGGTCAAGGAATCGCGGTCGACCGTGCTCAAAGTTTATGCCCTTGTAGGAAAGCAGTAAGCCCTCCCACGAAGGCCCGGTCGACCGGTCCTGATACCGCGATCGACCGGTCGTAGCAGACCTAGGGTTCTTCCTTCTTCCAAAAGCTAAACCCAAATCTCAAATCTCTTTCATTTTTAAACACAACTAACAACTTTTATCTACCCTAAGATTATCCTACATGATTTATAACTATTAAAACTCACAATTTTATCATCAAAACCAAATCTAGGTTTAAATACCATAATTTTCATTTTTGATCACCAAATGAATATACATAAATATCATACAAATTATTCAACTTAAATCACATATTAGCAAGTAGCAAACTTGCCTTGATGTAGGAAATATCAGATTTCTTTGAGTAGTAGCAACAATCTTCTTCCATCTTCATTTTTTCTCTTCTTTCTCCATTCTTTCTCTTCCTCTTTTTTTCTCTCTATGTTCAAGACATAAAATGGGGAAAAAATAGGGGATTTTAGAAGACTAAATCGTGGCTTAAGTTAAAACTCTCAACTTAAATGGTTAATACCACATTAAAATGACTCCCGAATACACGTTTCAGCTAAAACCAGGTAAAAGTGCCCGAAACACAAAAACACAATATGACACTTATTTTGACTGTCTCGAACCTTCCGAGACTAACTACACCCTCTAAACTGGCGTCCGAAAATTTTATAATTTATTTAGAGTTCCAATATCATTTAAACTAAAATGCTATTTAAATACATGACACTACAAACATGAAACTTGATGATATTTACTTTCACATACAGTAAATATGCATCAATCTAGTAAACATTAACTTTCAATTCATTAAATTAATATTTACTTCAGTCCCCACATTTTATATAATTACCTTTATGCGGTAAAATTAGTATAGAATGAGCCTCCCGGATTCGAGGGTTGTTACAGTGTTTTAGATCTTTAAAAATGGTCCCGGAGTATGGGTATACTAAGTGAGTAATTTTTGGGTCAATTGAGTAGTAGGTTCAGACCCATTTAGGGGTCCAAAATTGAGCCCTAAGGTCCAACTTGGGATTTGAGCCTTAGTTATATCAATTGGGAGTTTAGTAGCTCCCTGTCATTTGTGTGCAAGAACCTGAAAACACATTTTTGGAGAGAGAGGCAAGAAATCTAATAGGAGAATTGGGAGAGAAAGATCCAAGGAGGAATATAAGAATCAACCAAGAAGACATCCAAGATCTAAGGCAATAATTGTTTTTGCTTAATTTTATTTGTCCAGAATGGTTCTTAAATCATTGCGATGTATTTTCATGTAGAATTCTGGATATGTAGAATTTGTGGTAATTAATATGATGAATTGAATTTTATTTATAAATGTTTGGAATCTAAAAGTAAGGTATGAAATTCTAGAATTTATGATGGGTATAAATTGTGGGTTGAATGTCGGAAAAATTCATAGAAGAATGTAATACCCCATAGTTTCAAAATAAAGTATTATGGCGAAAAATTGAATTAAAAATTTGAGATTAAATGTGAGATTGAATTGAATGGGAGGGATTTAAAATTTAATGAATAAAATTTAAAGTGAGAATAAGTACTTATTCATAATCTCATAATTATACTCAACTAGGAATGATGGGTTCGCTCGTGAGAAATAAATCATAAAGTAATTAGCTTATGGTTGGGCGTTGATTAAACATAATACAAATGGGTAATAAAGATATTCGAAACGCATTTTGGGAGGTTCTATGGACTCGTTTAGGTATTTTAGATCTTTCAAAATAATACCGGGGTATGGGTTTATTAATTCAGTAACATTCGGGTCATTTGGGTAGTGGGTTCGGACCTAATTGGGGGTCCAAAGTTAAGGCTTAATGCCCAACTCGGTATTTGAGCCTTAGTTATATTACTTGGAAGTTTAGTAACACCCTATCATTTGTATTCAAGAACCCTAAAACACATTCTGGGGGAAAGAGAGGCAAGAACCCTGGGCAGAGAATTGGGAGAGAAAGCTCCAAGGAGGAATCCAAGAATCAACCAAAAAGACATCTATGATCTAAGGAAAGAATTTTCTTGCTTACTTTTATTTGTCCAAAATGCTTCTTAAATCATTGTAATGTATTTTCATGTAGAATTCTGGATTTGTAGAATTTGTGGTTATTAAATGATGAATTGAATCTTGTTTATAAATGTTTTGAATCTAAAACTAAGGTAGGGAAATCCAAAAATTAGGATGGATATAAATTGAGCGTTTAATTTTGGAAAAATTCATTATTTAAGATCCAATTGGAATTTATATGAGTATTCACCTTTAGGGAACTACTGGGTATGTTAAGGATATAAATTTCTGATGATAATTACCTTACATGTTGTAGAGATTAAAGAACTTGTGGATAAAAATATAAAAACACACGACCATTCGTTATGACTTTAATTATATGATTCGGGGCTTGAACTCGACATTAAATCATGTAGTAAATGATCTTAAGAGGGTAAATAAGGTCATGAGAACCTGGATTGAAAACTATTTTAAGGATGGTGCCTTTAATATTCTGTTTGGGTGGAAAAATAGAATTCTCAAACATAGAAAAAAATCTAGGCGAAAAGGGTTGTTCATTTAGTGGCGATCGCCCTTGGTTCAAACCAATTCGATTTTGGGGGGTCTAGGAACGACGTTTGCCGTTGTGTACGGGGGATTTTTAGAAGTTCATACGAGTTAGTGGGAGCATGTTTGGAGAATCGTAGAATTTATTAAAAATGCAAATGTGACGATGTTAATAAAGGGGGCAAATTAAATTAAGTGAATGATTAATGGTGCTATTTAATTAATGGTCATTTAATAAATAAAATGTGAATCAATAAATGAAGATTATTACGGGAGGCACCTATGGGCCAGCTAGGGGTAATCACGAGGCAATTACGCTTATATATATATATATATATATATATATATATATATATATATATATATATATATATATATATATATATATATATATATATATATGTTATAAAGAAATGGAAGTTAATAAAATTACGTGATGGTTAATTATTAACTAAGGTTAATTATGGATAATCTTTACGAAGCAGCTATACGGTAATTATTAGGATAATTACCTTTATATGAGGTAATATGTATTTATATTTTTTGTGGACATACCTATGTTCGTGGACTATCCTATCGATTGGGGTTGAGGGCGTTCAGGACTGGAGCACATGTCAGCACAGGTGCGCTAGGCATCGTGTAGGCCATTATTATTAGTACTACATAGCAGCGCCACTTATGAGAGATAGGTGTAGATGCTAGGATCCTTTATCACCGCTGGGTATGGGTTGTGAACTAGTGTATTGCGTCGATACCGCCCCACTTGTATGTGTATTATGTTGTCCGCTGTGGATAGGAGACTCCTCTGAACATGCCGATAGAGAACGAACAGGACGCTATTGGAAGATGCCTTAGTGACGCATATATATCATGACTTATATATAAATTAATGAAAATGAATAAAATGAATTCAAAGTCTAATGTTGTAGATAAATACACATACCCATTACGACGTAATATCAATGATGTCGATGTTGTAACTTTATGGGTTGTACATCGAGAGAAATTGGGGAACTAATAACTTGAATGTAGTTAAGGGTATTTCAACATATCCATCTTGCTAGATGCATCTTTACACTGTCATTAGTATTAATTCATCATTTGTATCGGGACTTAGGTCGTTATATGTGTAGTACTGCTTTTAGATGAGGGGTGATGTATGTTATGTATGTGAATGGCGATGGGATGCATTCACTTTGAATTATCTTTACTTTTGCACAAATAAAGTTCGCAAGATAATTCTTGCACACTCTAGGGCGCTAACCTAAAATTATAAATGTCCCCCCTCCCCGGTGCTCCTAGACAGAGATAATAGGACTATTGAGAGATCAACCTTGCAGTCTCGCCTTGCGCATTACACTTCACATTATCGGTTCTAGACTAGGTTGTTTCTCTATTTCAGTTTTATTATTTTTCGAGAATATTGTAAGGGGACGTTTATTTTCCTTTTATTTAGATTGAGATGTTATTATGTTGGGTTTTTCATTTCATTATTTAGGTTGTGGATGTTGGACTAATAAGTATTCATTTAATTATGAAGCTTCAGTTTATTTCAATTGTGGTTATTAATAAATATTTTTTATTGTTATGATCCTGAGAATGATATAAATTAACAAACAAGCTCCATCTTCGGCGTATCGTGTCTGGTCAACCTTTACGTAAGAAAATAAGGGTTATTACATTGATAATGAGTGGATTATTGAGTTTAATAAAAATGACTTTGTTATCAAGGATCATATGACAAATAAAATTTTAGCAAAGGGAAGTAAGAAGTAAGGTTTATATGCATTCGATGGAGAGGAAGTTGCATCCCTCACAGCAGTGCATAGTGATAATTCTAACAATATTTGGCATCAATGACTTGGACATCCAAGTCCAATGTCGCTTCATGTTTTAAATAATTCAAGTTACTTGAAAATTAGTAATTGGAACAAGATAACTAGAATTTGAAATAGTTGTCAAATGGCAAAGAGTTGTAAACTTTCATTTAAATTGAGTGATCTATGGGGACCTTCTCCTATCTTTTCTTCTCAACAAATGAAAGTATTATATTTTGTTTGTGAATGATTGTACAAGGTTTACATGGATTTATCCCATTAAATAAAGTGTGAATTTTTCACTTTGTTTGTCCAGTTTTAAAAAATGATACAAACTCAATTTTCAATAAGTAATAAAAAATTCAATGTAATGGTGGAGGTGAAACTAATAATGGTGAATTCAGTAAGTACGTAGATTTTGTAGCGACAGTACAACATATTTCATGTCCAGGTACTCTTGAGCAAAATGAAGTTACATAAAGAAAACACTGCCACATTGTGGAGATAGGGTTAACCCACCTATTGCATGCCAAACTCCCTTTATATCTATGGGTAAAATCCTTTCTCACTTTAATATTATCATAATGTAAAATGTGTATGAGAATGAGTTCTTCAAAATAGATGAAAAAAAATGAGAGTGGTTATGTAAAATTTTAAAGATAAAATACTCTCAATAGATTATTCACTCATACTTTGGACTACGTAGAGCTAGAGACTTTATGGGAGATACAATGCAACTGATATTAAGAGATTAAAGATGTGTTTTTTTAACCATTCTCATTTGTTATCATCCATTTTAAGTAACTCAATCTCATAAACATTTTATATTATGAAAATGGTCATACAAAGTTTAGAACAATGTATTTTAATCCTTATTTAATCTAATAAATTACTTTGTTACCCCTATTTGTAATAAAATTATCAAATGACTTCTGTAATATCACACGTATGTCTCACAATGGTGTGGCATGCACAAAAGGTAAAAAATATCCCTGAAATCGGCATTGGAATCCCCTCGATTATTACTATTTCAAGAACATAACACACTAATAATAACAAACAATGCAATAACTCACAATTTTCATGGCTTATGAAGTACATGAACACTTATTATTCCAAATATACAAGAACATTTAGATTCGGTGCATTATTATTGGAGCTCCATATTGTGGTTGAAGAGTTATGGTAGTGTAAGGAGCATGAGCATAAGAAGGCGAGAGCTCAAACCAAAAATTCTGCAAAATCGTTGCCATAGCCAACTTTGCTTCTATTATGGCAAAGTTTTAGCCCAAGAAAAATCTTGGACCCCACCCAAATGGATAATAAGCCTTTGAAAATCCTTCTGAAAATCTATTAGGATTAAATTCTCCAACATCATCACCCCAATATTCGGGATCATGGTGGAGTAATAGTATTGGTAAGTAGATTTCAACCCCAGCAGGGATAGACATGGTTCCTATAGTGGTTTTTTTGTGGGTATGTCGAAAGAGGCAAGTGTCTGGTGGGTATAGTCTCATGACTTCTTGTAGAATCATTGAAACCTGAAGATGAGTTATAGAAGTTAGACAGTTGATTCATGAGAGAAAGAAAAAGTATAAGAACATCACATTTTTTACTTTAAAATATAATAAGATTTTTTTGACTATAAAATGTCACTTAAATCTAATAGTTACTTTTCAATACACATAGAGGGCCACCAGATATTCAATGTTTCAAAATTCATTTACACACTTTCTCTCTATCTCTCTACACGTTCAAACCTCCAAGCCTTTTGTCTTCGACTTACAAACTTTTCATCTTCAAATTCATTCTTCTTCAACTAAAGATTAAAGTACATTGAACAAAATACCCATTTGAATCTCAAAAGTTTTTAAAGTTATGAACAAAATACCCATTTATCTTTATACCAATTTCATCTTTATGCCCATTTCATAATTATTACTTGACCCTTGAAAAACATGTGAAACATATTAAAAACATGTTGAACAACAATAATGTATTAATATTTGGTGCAAAGAATGTTTAATACCCCCTCAAATGTTGAGAAAACACTACATAAATAATAAACCCTAGTGTTCACCCTAGCTGATAACACAGTGGTTCGGTATAAAGACCCCCAATAAAGACCCAACATTCGTCATATTTTCCCCGAACCGTATATGGTATGAGAAATTGGATTCAAACTTCATTCGGTATAATTACCCCGAATATATGTATTTAATTTGGCATAATCACCCCGAATATATGCATTCCGTTCGGTATAATCATCCCGAATGAAGATTTTTCTTCAAAAGAATATATATGCATTCCATTCGGCATAATCATTCCAAATATATGCATTTGATTCAGAATAATCACCCCCAATATATGCATTTCATTCGGCATAATCATCCCGAATGAAAATTTTTCTTTAAAAAAAAATAAAGTTTGATCCGGAATAATCACCCCGAAAATCATCATCCTTTTCGGAGGCCCGACCTCGAACCACTGGACGATTTTATATATATATATATAGGACCCAAAGTTTAGAAGAAAACTGTGATTTTGGGAGTTTTCATTTGCTTTTGAGGTGTTGTAATTGTCTTTGGGGGGGAATATCCATTATTGTTTGAATATTTAAATAACAAACCCTAGTTATTTAATAATGTTGAAGATGGTTGGTTGAAGATGATTTGTTAAAGATGATAAAGGGAGAGTTTGGAGTATAGTTAGTATTGAGAGAGAAAATGTGTGGTATTTTGTATTGAAAATAGTGTGTAAAAATATATATATATGATGTGGTGGCATTTAGCAAAAAATCTTTTTTTCTCTTGTGTTATTTTGAAGTAAAAGTTGTGGTGCCCTTAAAAACACCCATATTAAATGATGGTACATATCTTTGGATATATATATGAAACAAGACATCAATGGACGATGTTCTCCTTGTAAAAAGAGAAGTTGATAAATTACATTAAAAAATATTGGTATTTAAAATCTACCATATTTATTTAATAGTTTGATAAGTAATAGGTAATGAGATTTACCAAGTCCGGTGGTGGTTTTCGGAGTACATCGTCATACTTGATACCATTTTGAACAAATCCATTACATCCTCAATGTGGGAGTTTGTAATAATATACATTTGACAATGAAAATGACTTTTATGACAATTTGAAGGATCTACTTTATGAAAATATATAAAAAAAAATTGGAGTTTAAAATTATCTTATTACATTTTTTTGCACCTTAAGCTTAAAACATATTACAAATTGAGGTAACAATCCATATAACCCTATATATAATATGGAAATGTGAATTGGATTCTTTATATATATCTTATGTCTTGTAAGAATTCTCTCAAGGAATCTTTCATTTCATTACCAACAAATTCTCATATTTTCTTGCATTGATAATTACTATATATAAGGATATATCTGGATTTTTGCAATAAAATGCACGAGCCAATATAATTATATCTATTAACGATAGTTTGGATTATTATTATACTACATAACAAAGAGGTTTTTCACTATTTAGTGGGTGAAAAGAAAATTTGGTGTTTATTTGCATTTTGATAATTTTTTCTTGTAGATTATATCTTCACTATGTATATCATCTATACTAATTTTGGTTAAAAATTTTAAGTTTTTAATATTTTTAAAAACTAATACCTTCTTTATTGTGTTAGAGATTAACTATATGTGTGTATGTGTGTGTGCATTATTCAATAGTCTATTATATGTTAACAAGTATATTAAGAAACTAATTTTTATAGTTTTTATGCTATAAAATATTGGTATATGTAATTATAACTTCTTAGAGCAAGATCATCCCTAATGGGTAACAAGCCACCTTAACCCGACAACTAAAAAAGTAAATTTATGGCTACATCGAGAAACCTTAAAGAATGTACAATTTTTTTATGTGAACCCCATCATATGTTGTGAGAAACATTGTTTTGTCCCAAAAGTTGTCCACAAAAAAAGGGATCATTTTAAAAATATCAAATAGACAATGTTATTTCATCCCATGCCATGTAATGAAGATGAATAACACCATGACGTTTGGGTAACGTGGTGATAATTTGAACAATCAAATATCATTTTAAAGCAAAATTATTTTTTTACTATACACATATTGCACCAATGTCCATTATTTTTACCATATCGATCTTCAAATGTTTAGTATGCACTAACGATCGTCTAAAAACATTTAATTATAAAAAAATTTGGTTGAGAGAGTATTTTAAATTGGTCATTTGGAGGTGAGGGTGGGTGGAATGAGGATGTTAAATGTAGTTCTAGCCCCCTTAATTAAAGATACTTTAGTGTGTTCTTCAATTTGTTATTATATATCCAGAAAATCTATTTTATTAATTATACTTTGTAAGAGAAATTTTTATGATTGCTTGTATTTTTATTTGATTTGTTTTGGAGTATCCCTTTACACAAACACAACATTAACACAACTTCTCGGTACTCAAAGATCTTATTGAAGAATGCTAAAGATTGGAAGATATGATTATCTCAACAATCATAGAAGTAGTGTGTGGTTGTAGTTGGGAAAAGTCTTTTTTATAATTTATGGGTTTTAGTTGTCTTCTATAAGGTTATTTTCATGAAAAAGAACTTGAACTTTTTATAAGAAAATTCGCCGAAAAAACAATGCTTCATTCGAACGAAGTTGATTGTCATTCGAGTGAAATATATCAATCGTTCGAACGAGATGCTAACGAGGGATTTTTCTCATTTCCCTGGAATCTCGTTAGTAGGCCCCATTCGAAGTCGTTCAAACGAAATGCAGTATCGTTCGAATGACCTACCTTTTTCTTTCGAACGATCGGACGAATTTTAGTTTTTCAAAAATTATCTTTTCCATATCTTTTATGTTTATCCTTTTTATCAAACCTTCTTATAAAAAGGATGAACATGATCAAATATCTCAAAAAAAATTGAATAACAAAAATACCTTCAGAGTTATATTTTTATGATCAAATACCTCATATCTTATTCCTCAATCCCGATAATTATTCAAAATCATGTTTACCATTTATAAAAAGGATTCTTAGTAAGTTGCTTTTGCATAGACTTTTCTCTACTGATGAGATTGTGAAACGAGGTTTAACTGGCAATGAAGAAGACGAGGTTGATCAATGGATATCGAGGGCATATCGTTACTTGTGTTTTATAGGCCGATTGTATTCAAATTCTTAATAGTGCCAATATAAGAGGATTTTCCCTTCTTAGGGATTTTTCCTTATATTGTCTATTTTCACATGCTTGGCATAAAAACTACAAATTTATATTTGGACATATCTCGTTTGCACACCATAATTAATTGAAGATTAAAATTGGATTTGTTTATGTTGGCATTTAATAATATAAATTGGCCCATTAGATCACGTGCACTTTGAAATTAGTATTAGAGCGAGTTACACCAAAATATCATGTGATCCTGATCTTTAGGGATTTCATTTTGACATAGTCAAATCGGTATCAGAGCAAATTACACCAAATTATCGTGTAATCCTTCTTAGAAATATTTTTTATATTATTTAAAAAAAATTGTTGATCTTTAAAAATCCCAGATTTAATGGATAATCTGTATAATCGAATGACCATTTTTTATGGTTCAAATTATGCTCATTGGAAAGCTTGGATGAGGTCCGCTTTAAAAGTTGTTAACGAATGTGTTTGGTTGGTTTGTGAAATAGGGTGGACTCCACCCACATTGACTATCGACAATATTGAAATTCTTTCACCCATATCCTCCAGGATCGATGGTGAATTTAAATGGAGTACTTATAACTCTCGCGACTTAAGTTCTATTTTGGGAGCCATCACCCAGACAGGTTCAACTCTATTATCACGTGCATCACATATAAAGAAGTTTGGGATACCCTCCAGCTCACTCAGGAGGGCCCAATTGTTGTTAAAGCTTCTAAACTGTAAAAACCTCACTACACAGTTTGAGACTATTACCATGCAAGAGTTTGAGTCTTTCAATGAGTTTTACGCACGTTTATCGGATATAGTTAATTCTTTTTTTAATTTGGGTCTTGAGACTAGAGTTATTAAGAAAATTTTGATATCCTTGCTAGAACTCTTTATTCTTAAGGTTACCGTGCTAAATTCGTAAGGAATACTAGATACTCTTAGATTAGAAGAACTTGCAGGAGACTTTCAAATGTATGAAATAGATATGTTCCCTAAAACTGTTAAACCTAAAAAAATAGCGATTTCTTTGAAAACTCGTACTAAGAAAAAGAAGAAAGAAAAAGTTTATGATTTTGAGACTGAGCTTCATTTTGAGATGGATGACCTAGCCGTTTGTGCAGAGGAAAAAATCCTCAAATTTTCCAAAGAAAAAACTTTTGAGAAAAATAAAAGTAAGAATGAGGGAAAGAGCAGTGGTGAGAAAGAGGAAGACATAAGGTGCTATTAATGTGAGGGAAAGGGACATAAGTCATATGAGTGTTCCACTAGGCTTAAGAGACATGGAAAGAAAGTTACAAATAAGGCCACTTTTAGCGGTAGTGACATCGATTCAGTTGATTCAAGGGGAGAATCACCACATGAACCATGCATATCATTCATGGCTAGTCATGATAGCACTTTTAGTTTGTCCCACGCTGATGAGGGCATATATAAACGAGAAAGCCACGACGATGTTTCGAACCATTCTGGAGAAAGTGAGAGTGGGGAAGAGAATTTGAGTGAGGGAGAAGGGTCACTCCAAAAATCCTTTAATGATATTTACACTGAGACTTTAAATATGAAAAAAAGTTAATAAAGATTTGTCTCTTAAGGTGTGTGATTTAGAGAATAAGGTGAAAGTTTTGAGAGAGTGTGTGGCATCAGTGAATCAACTAGAGAAGGTAAAAATTTCTTTATATGAGCAGTTGATTATTTTAGATAGGAAAAATACCAATTTGACTAACACCGTGGCTAGTCTTATAAGAGATCTTCAATCTTCATTGGATTACTCGTGAGAAATATGAAGTTCATGTATCCCAACTCAAGAGTGATATAGAATGTGCCCGGAAGGTCAAGGTCACTTTAGAGAACACATCTAAAAAGGTTAGAAAGATGTTACTTGGTCCCACTTTAGGTAATGTTGAAAGGAAAGGAATAGTTTATGACAGTGCATCAACTTCCAAAGCTTCACCAGAGCAATTTATCGAGTTTCTGATGGATTTCATGGCCCTTAACCTAACAAGGAGGACTCATCTTAGACGTTTTGAGAAAGGTGGACCCAAGCCTAATTCTATTTATATTGCAAATAAAGAGTCACCTTAGAGAGTTCTGTTTTAAGCTAAGGAGTGTTTCTCATGTGTGTGTTTTTCGGTATGGTCCCATATGAGTTCCTACACATGTTCTCGCACGCACGCCCACACATGTTGCTCCACATGATCCCTCACATCATCATAGACGTTTTGAGAGTTTTTGAGAGCAAGTAAAGTATTTAGTCAAGACTTCACAATATTTCATGGAGGAATTTCATAGGATGACTTTTCCTTTTGAGAACTCCTCTGGGCCTAATAATTGAGGTTGAGACTTGCTTCTAGAAGAGGATGCTTATCATGTTCATATCTTATGTATCCTATTCCTATATTATATTATCAATTTATATGTTTTCGTTTTGATATTTTTAGAAAAATCCAAAAGAAGATTTGTTTTCTGGAAATTTTTTAAAAAATACAAAAAGATTTTATTTAATAAAATTTTTGAAAAAGACAAAAAGAGTTTTATATTTAATGTCACCATAAATGAATGAACATTTAAGATGTCTGAATCACCCATTCATTTTATATTTCCATTTGAATTTTTTCTAGTGTTTTGAGACATGACGTTGTTTCATTAGTGTGCTTAATTATGTGTGGATTCATTGGGTTGATCTTTGAAGGCTACTATATACTTGTTAGACTCTCTGTCTCCTTTAATGCACACATGCATGAACTTGTTTGAACATTTCACTTACTTGTCATTTGTCAAATACGATGTTCTCATATCAATTTTGCTGTATGACGAACCAAATGTAAAAAAAACGAGATAAAAAGTTGAGAATGTAAGAACCATTACCCGGATTACCCCTATTTTTAAAAAAAATATTGCTAAATGTTAAGCCATGGAAAGGGGAAACAAATGTTCAAATATATTTGCGTGTAACACTACCATTTGCATAAGATCTTAAAAAGATTAGAAGCACATAAAAACAGAAGTGACAGGTCAAATTTTGATGCAATGATGCTTCCCTACATATGAGCATTAATTTCTTCAAAACTAATTGAGAGTTTATTCTTAGTTATGTGATATTTTGAGGGAGTTATAATTAAAGGCCAATGGGTTTGCACAATCTAAAAATTTCTCAAAAACATTACATAGTTTGGCGTGTGAGAATCATTTATGTTCATTACATGTTGATAAAGTTGAGTCAATTTCACTTAAGTTCACTAATTTTACACCTAAGGTGGATTTTGAGCTCTTTCGTTAGAAGTGTCTTAAAACTTCATGCACACATGTTATGACTATCCATGTTGCTTTACCTATGGAAATTTTTAACACCCTAACATTCTACATTCACGTTTTGGATATTTTTGTGTTATTCTATGGTGTGTTGTATTTGTTCATTTTATACTTTTTATTTAAAAGAAAAATTTCAAAAATAGTTGGTTGACACATTGCCTTTTGAGATTATCATCACCTATACTTCTGTGATTATACTTGTGTTGATATTTTAGCTCTTCATATGATGCTTTTATTTCATGCTTATTTTCGACTCCTTTATCTATTACGGATAAAAAAAGGGGGAGAACAAATTGAGGGGGGATTTTTATTTCTGTTTAAAACTCTATGCATCACGATATCTTTGTTTGTATCATGTGTGTAGGACGTTCTGCTAGGATGATGATTGTTTAGACCCACACAAAATGAAGACAAATCTAGCCAAAGGAAAGATTCTATCATTGAAGACTTGCACAATTTCTGTGTTCCACTTTTTGTAATTTTGGGAGGGTAATTATTGTATTAGGATTCAATTTGGCTTAAGTTTGTGTTTTGTACAGGAATAGCCAAAGAGGGATATTTAAAAGAAAAAGTTTTATGATTGCTTGTATTTTTATTTTATTTGTTTTGGTGTATCCCCTATAATACCATGTATTTTCAGAATAAAATATTACGACATAAATAAATTATATAATTTTTAATTTATTTTGGAAATAAATTAAATCGGATGGATTTAAATTTAATGGGTAAAAATTTAAATTGAAAATAAATATTTATTCATGATTATATAAATACATGACTCAATTTGGTGTAATGAGCTCACCAGTAAAAATAAATCATACGTTAATAAATTTATGGGTGCGTGCCATTTAAACACACAAAAAAAATGTCTAAACATAATGGAAATAATTGGGATGCATTTTTGGAGGCTTTATGGGCTTGTTTAGGTGTTTTAACCATTAGAAATGGTCCCAGGGTATAGGTACATAAGTTGAGAGGCTATTGGGATAGTTTGGATATGCGCTCAGGCCCATTTGTATGTCTGAAAATAGGACTTTTGACCTAACTTGGGATTTAGAGTAGTATAAATTAATGAGGGAGGTTAAGTGACTCCCCATATTTAACAAAACCTAAACCTAGCAGTCAGAGGATACCAAAATCAATAGGGAAAAGAGACTAAATATCCAAGTGGAAGAACTCAAGAAGGGGAGGCAAAAAGATTCAAGAACAAGTCATCAAGCCAAGTTAATCAGGTAAGAATTCTCTTGCTTCAATTTAAATGTCCAAATTACTTCTTAAATCATTGAAGTTTTCTTCCATATTCATTATGGATTTCATAGGTAATTGATGATAAAATGATATAATTAAATCGCGTGTATGTAAACAATACAAATCTGAGATAGGTTAGTTGAATTCAGAAATTTGGATGCGGCTAGGTTGATTTTTAAATGGTAAATCCAACCATTAAAAACTTGCTGAAATTTGTATAGATTAATTAATATGTAGAGAATAGGTATTTATGTTTAGAAGTCTGGAAACTTTCATATTAGGATCCTTGTTTAGGTTAGAATATAGTGGGGTTAATTAAATGATATATGATTTGGGTAGCCATGTAAAATGGGTTAAATTCTGGGATTTTGGGACTAAAATCCATGTTAATTTATGAAAAATAATTAGCCTGAGATGATAAACTAAACCCTAAAGACCTACTTTAATGTTTATGAAAAGGTATAGGCCATTGGGTTGTGATACGAAGAAAAAAGATAAGAAATCCCGTATTAAGAAAACTATCAGATCTGAGCTGCTGTGACAAATCGAATTGATTTGGCCATGGAGCGAATCGATTTGGCCCTGGGGACAGGTTGCGTTGAGCTAGGGTTAAATTCGGAACATTTTTAAGAAATCATACAAGTGAGTTAGACGGTGTTTGGGTAAACAAGGATTTTTCTAAGAATACGTTTATGGCACAAATACTAAATGAAAAACTATTATAAGTGGGTAGATATCCTTGAAGAGGGAGAATTTAATAAATAATTTAGAGGTAAATTATAAAGGCGTAATTATTTATGGGATATTATTTGGGATAATTTGGGATAATTATAGAGTGATTTCCTACACATAGTATATGAGTATATGTATATACTTACATTTTTGTGTGAACATACTTATGTTCCTGGACGGTCCTATCGGTTGGGGTTGCACCCGTCCAGAACCGTAGCACCCGTCGACACAAGTGGGCTAGGCGTTGTGTAGGCCATTTTAGGTCCTAAGTAGCAGCACCATCTACGAGAGGTAGGTGTTGGTACTTGGATCCTTTGTCACCGCTGGGTATAGGTCGTGAACTGGTGTACTGCATAGGGACCGTCCCACTTATGTGTGTTTAGATTCCTTCAGACTTACCGATAGAGCACGAATGAGATACTACAGGTAGATGCTTTTAAGTGTCGCATATATGAAAGGGCATATATATATATGACTATATAAATATAATGGGACTAATTCATGTTCCTAAGAACATAGACAATAAATAACAACCCCAAAACTATGTAATGTGCATATTAGGTGTCTTTTTATTTTATGGGAAAACCGACTGAGTTATTTTGAAAAATAGTAATATCTCAAATTATCAAGAGCTGTTAATCAAAGAATTATTTATTGATTCTACTTTAGGTTGTTTCTTCTTGATGTCTTTATCTAATTAGATTATTATAAGGGCATAAGCTCGAAGTCAGTTTGTTGTGAGTCGAGACAATATTTGTCCCTCTTGATTTTTAGTCTGTTGGATGCGGATGTGGATTTTATTACGATTCACTATTATTTAATTTAGTTTTAATTCAAATGCGATTCATTATATGAATGTTTATTATGGTCGATGCTAAGAATGATATAGATTATATAACCAGCCTCATCTTCGGCGTATCGTGCCTAGCCAACCCTTACATGAGAAAATGGGGGTTGTTACAATTGGAATCAGAACACGGTTCTAGTGTCTTTGGATTTGTGTTTAGCTCGTTACGTTCTGTAATGTGTTCTTTGATGCATAGAGACCTATGTTTATGAATCATTTTATTCTTTACGATTAGTTACTCATACAAATTTTGTTTTCTTTCAGATGGAAAATGGTAAAAGAGAAAGACCGAGACGTGCTACCGCACCAGCTACAGAGGAGGGGACCCAATAGTATCGCAACAGCAGCTACCACCATCCCCGGCTATGGTTAGACCGACAGAGATTACCACTATCATTGCTCAGGCAATGTCCAACCCAATGGCAGCTATTTTAAGGCATTTTACACCATTGCAGCCATAACAGCAACCACCACCACAACAACACAAGGTTCTACCAGTCCAGACACCTGGATTGATTTAGGACAGAGCTAGGGAGGCATTCACTATGGGCCAACCACCGGAGTTTCCTGGCAGCTTAGGTATTTTATTGGCTAGTAGGTGGAAGAGAGATATTCCGTAATATTTACGGATGGTGGAGTGTATGCTAGTTCAGAGGCAGATAGCCTCATTTCGACTTGTAGGACTAGCACTTCAATGGTGGGAGCCCATCACTTCGGAACCATAGAGGTATGGGTGACCATATATGAGTTTTGGGAGAAATTTGAGGTGAAGTACTTCCCTTGAGAATGATGGGTTAGCCATACATGGGTTTTGGTAGAACTTTAAGGGGAAGTACTTTTCTCAACGATGCAATCGGAGATGCAAAAGAAGTTCATGGACCTCAAGTAGGGGAGTCGCATTGTGGCAGAATACGAGGAAGAGTTTACTTCTCTTTCATATTTTTCTAAGGAGGAGGTTAGTACAGAGTAGAGGAAGATGGAGAAGATCGTGTCAGCGATATCCTGGCACATCAGACAGTCACTATTAGGGAATCTGGCTTTCAGTACATATAACCAGGTAGTGAATGTTGTCTTACTTCATTGCTAGGATTATAGGGCATTTCAAAGAAATAAGGGGGAGAAGAGACACCACTCTAATATTTCTAAAGGGTAAGGCGAATATACGTAACATCCAGGAGGCCCAGCAATTTCGAGGTCCTCAATTTTTAGAGCAGCATAAGATATCTAGGAGTTCTGATGACCGAAATAGGTAGGGTAAGGTCCAGCAGGGCCAACAAAAAATAGGTCACCAGGGCTAAGGGAAGTAAGAATAGAGCCAATAGGGGCTAGTTTCAGGGCAATTGCTATGTTTGTGGAGAGAAGGGAAGGAGTCAAGGGCACAACTAGGACACTAAGAACCTCAGCAAGAGTGTCAACTACTGTAGGTCCAGTCAGTGGCAGTAATGCCAGCCCTACTAGAACTACTAGCTCCACCTCGGGGACAGTAGTCGCAGCTGCAGTACAACCACGTATATCATGTCGCACTAGGAGAAGGACCAACGCCAGCATAGACAACAATGGTATTGTTCCAAACTCCCTTATTTTGTAAGATATTCTTAGTTTAGTACTAGTGCACAATACTCCATAGTAATGTAATACCCCATAATTTTAATGAGTTTCAATATGATATTAATTAAAAGTTAATGGGCTAAATAAGTGGGGATTAATTGGAATAAATTATAAAAAATTAATTGGGATTAATCCGAATTGAATATTACTAGAGATTAAAGTAATATATGATGTTGAATATATGATTTTGAATATTACTTAGTGATATAAAGTAATGTGTATATATGATGATTTTTAATATTGTCGTGAGTAAATAATAAGGCACAAATGGAAATTAAGTCGGGACGCGCTTATGAGTCGTGTCAAGACTAAAATTGGGAAATTAAATGAGATTTATTTTTAAGTCATTTGGATGATCATTTCGAGTGCGCCGTTGAGTCCGGAAGGGTAGAAATAGAGAGAAAAGTCTACCCAGGGGCTTGATTTGGGTCTCGGGTCAATTGGAAGATGAAAGTACACCCTGAAAGAGCATTTGAGTCATTTTTCTTGAGCGATGATTAGTACCTACATTTTTTGTCTTTTAGATAATTTTGGAGACTTAATATATATGTGAGTTTAGGTGTACGTAAGACTCATTTCATCAAAACACATAGTGAGGTCTTTTGAGATAGAGTGAAAAGACTTAGAGAGAAAGTGAAAGGTTATCTAGAGGAGAGGAAAAGTTGCTTGGAAAGGAAAAGTCATCTAGGGAAAAATAAGGGGACAACCACCATCTCTACAACCACTACCGAATAGACCTCGAAAAAAGGAAGAGGAAGTGTTAAACACTTATCTTCACCAAAAGTTCAGACCTACACATAAGGCAAGTGTAATTCTTGCTTTATTTTGGTGCTTATATTATCCATGTTAGAATATGATTTCTTTTTGGATTGATGAAGTTATGAATTTGGGATTTAAAATGATTGATAAATCAAGTTTAATGGATAGGCAAATTCAAGTAGTTGGAGATTTATATATGTAGATATTATGATCATGAAAGTGGGTATACATGTAGAGACTATGAACATGAAAATGTATAAGTTTTGGATGTAGAGGATTTGTTTGTTTATTGATGATATGAAAACGATGTTAGGAATTTCATGTAGATAAATTTACTTGTGTTGAATATGGAAATTCGATGATTTAGTTATGAAATGATAATTCTAAATTTTGGGTTTTTAAGAGGTACAAAAATGGAGGATTCAGATAAATTGGAATCTTAAGAATTTAATGGGTTTGATGGTAATACCCTTATGAATATATGAATTTGATGTTATTCTTATGTGAAAATCACCCCTGAACATGTTAGAACACTGTTAACAAATCTGGGTTTTGTGTAGAATGAAATCCATAAGGGTTTGTTGTAAGAACAATTATAAAAATGCAGAAAACTAAGGTTGGAGACGAACTGAATGATGTTATTCTCGTTCAAACGAGACATGTTGTCGTTCGAACGAGGTTCCATCTCGTTCTGACGAGATTTCTGTCTTTTTGATGAGATTCCAGAATTTCTGTTTTAGCCCAGAACAGTTTGGAGAATTGCATTTTATCCCATAGTAGGTTCTAAATAATTTTGGTACGTTAACAAAGAGTGAGGAACTTGGGTTAATGTTGGGAAATTAAATCTTGAATTAAGGATAGAAAATTTTATGAGTGATAACCACATAATAAAATACGACGAAGTTTGTTTGAATAATTTTGGAACATTAACAAGGAATGAGGGGCTTGAGTTAGTGTTGGAAAATTATATGGAATTGAAGAATAAGATTATGTGAGAGATATCTATATAATAATAATACGATTAAGAGATGAATAATCGTCATGGTCAAGTACGAGTAATATTGGTGATATATATACGGGTACTTGGGATTATGTGAGTGATAACTACATAATAAATATACGATGATAATCGTGATTAACAACTATGGGTGGTATTCGAGAAATACGATGGGTACTTAGGGTAAGATGAAATCCTAATATGATATTGGTCAAGTGCGTACCGAATTTTATATAGGTTGATGTGTATACCTATTGATTGTTGATTTATGTGTATGACACACCTATCCTACTTGTTATCGACGGGAGGTTTACGCGTAGAGGATAGTCATATCCTAATGAGCCTTATGAGGGATTTTTGACTTGTTGCCTCAGAACATAGGACTTAGGTTGGATTTCCATGTGTGAAAACAATGGTATTGAAAGGTTATTTGGGTGTGTAGGTATGTGCGTAGCCCAAAGGCTTAGGAATATGTTCGCCTCCAATATTTTTGTTTTTTATTTATGGTTCGAGGGATATACCGAACCGATAGTCCTTTGAAAGTGACGAGATGTACCCGGACATGGTAGTAGAGTATATATGCACCGTAGCTGAGTCTCGAGGTGCAGCAATGTATATATATAATAAAGTGAATGTATATATATACTTGTGATATGTTTTACATCTTGCGCCACAGCTGAGCCTAGGGGAGCCATATTAATGTATGTATATTATAGTGTAAAAATGTATATATACATGGGTTATTATCTACTATGTGAATTAAGTAGACATAAACGATAATGAAATCTGAAATGAATTAAGTAAGTGAATACTTAATTATATTGAATTGGAAAAAGGGCTTATCCATGTTAAAGAGAGATTGGATATATATGTATTACTTGTATTGCGAGAGAAATACGCGGGGAAGATATAGGCTATGATTTGTTGGCACTGATATGAACTAGTTAGCATGGGAACTGCAACTAGTATGACTTAAAGGTACGTTATGTGTGTACTCTAGATGAGAGGTGAGAATCTCAAGTGAGAGTCCGATAATCTAACATGTATATAATAATTGCTGAATATAGCGTTTATTCACTTGCTGTTTTCTAAACTATTTTTACATCGGGCTCTGGCCCATTTTATTGCATATTCTATTCTCTCTCTTGTATATTCTATATTAGATGTCCAGTCACAGGGATGCCAGACATAGAGGATTGGAGTATTTGACGTCCTATGGATGCTATGGAGTTGCAGATTTTGTATTAGACGCTTCATCTTCTTGATTCCTACATCTGTAGTAGTTGTTTTCATTTAGGGCAGGTCGCCCAAAAGATTTCTAGTCTTTCCATCTCAGTCAGTTTATTTACTTGCATCAGAGTTGATTACATTTGGTTTACCTTGGATTATTGTATTGATATTTCAAACTGGAGAGTTTTATACCGGTCGCATTTAATTCAATTTTAATATTACTCAGTTGTTATTCAATGTGTGAATTAGTTGTGTTAAATGGTTTATGTTTTAAAAGTGGAATTTTATTAAATTAAATTTGGAATGTTTTTAACACCTGTTTAATTAAGTATTAGGTGATTATAAAATATTTTCGATAATGATGCTAAGAATGATCCAACTGTATATTCTGATTTAAGTTTATATGTGACTGATCACCTTGTATTTAATTAAGTAGGGTGTTACAAGTAAATACTACCTTGTTTGTACATTGTGGAGGATAGATTCCGTTTAATCTAAGTGCTTTATGTTATATCACCCGCGAGTTGAGGGGCAGGAACCTGTAGCGCCTCATGTGTAGGGATATAAGAATTGACCTCAGGATGACTAGAGTTGGGGAAAACTTAATTTTATAAGTAACGTCAGATTACAAAAACATCCTAGGGATGGATTGGCAAGAAGATCATAGGGTTTATGTTGATCTTTACAAGAATAATTAATGTTAATAGTCGAACGTGGTGTGACTAGTTGGCATTAGTGTTCATTATCATTATGGGAAATATTAAAGGAATTGTGACATCTAAGTCTAAACATGGTTAAATGGGCGACGATAAGGCCTGAGGATCCTTATAAATTGATTAAGCGCATTATAGACGTGGGTCCTTGACTAACAGATCTCAACGATCGAGAATACTATGTAGTAGTGTATCGAGAGGGTTCCTTGTTTGGATTTCACTTGCAAGACGTCCCACGCATGAAAGTAGCAATTGTCGGGAGTTGAGAGATGTTGGATTCTATAACATTTGGGTTATTGGTCTGGGCATTATCACAATGGTAATTTATCGGGATTTAGCGTATCCCTTAGGAAAGATGAGACCTCAGTTGGAAATGGGAACAAATTGGAATTTACATGATTACCACACACATTTATTTTTATTTCTATTTTCCTTTTCTAGTCTTAGGCCGATGAATCTTAATAACTGACTAAGACGTACAGTAGTGTATCATGAGGGTTCCTTATTTAGATTTCGCTTTTAAGGCGTCCCATACACAAAATTAGGAAAAGTTGGGAGTTGAGGAAAGTCAGATACTAAAATGATTATTTTCTTTTTACATTTACATATGTGGTGGTATACTTGATGTATGGACATGCTGGGCATGAATGGCACTAATTGGATGTAAATGTATCATTCATTTTGTTAAGGATGCATTGTGTGTAAATATAATGTGGAATATATGGATACCTAAGTGATGTTATGATAGGCATGGGTAAGCCTTTTCTTTTATCTCATGGGTTATGGGTATGGACTAATTGTGTGTAAAACTGAGGTAAATGATGCGGATTAAAATATAAGGTTAAGCTTCAGCGAATTCCTAGGATGGAATTCCATTATAAGGGGAGGAGAATGTAATACCCTATATTTTTAGAATAAAATATTATGACATAAATAAATTTAACAATTTCGAATTTATTTTGGGAATACATCCAATCGGATGGATTTAAATTGAAAGGTAAAAATTTTAATTGAAAATAAATATTTATTCATGATTATATAAATACAAGACACAATTTGGCGTAATGAGTTCATCAGTGAAAAATAAGTCATACGATAATAAATTTATGGGGGTGCATGTCGTTTAAAGACAATAAAAATGTCTAAGCATAATGAAAATAATTGTGACACGTTTTGGGAGGTTTTATGAGCTTTTTTTAAGTGTTTAAAACCTTTAGAAGTGATCCATGGGTATAGGTATATAAGTTGGGAGGTTATTGGGATAGTTTGAATATGGGTTTGGCCTCATTTGTGGGTCTAAAAATAGAACTTTTGGCCTAACTTGGGATATAGTGTAATATAAGTTGAGGAGGGAGGTTAAGAGACTCCCCACATTTAACAAAACATAAACCTAGTAGTGAGAGGACACTAAAATCAAGAGGTAAGAGAAGGCTAAGATCCAAAGGGAAGAACTCAAGAACGGGAGGAAAAGAGATTCAAGAACAAATCAACCCAAGATAATCAGGAAATAATTCTCCTGCTTAAATTTAAATGTCCAAATTACTTCTTAAATCATTGATGTTTTCTTCCATATAGATTCTGGATTTCATAGGGAATTGATGACAAAATGATATAATTAAATAAAATGTGTGTAGACAATACAAATCTGAGATAGGTTAGTTGAATCAAAAAATTTGGATGAGGCTATGTTAATTTTTAAACGATGAGTCCATGCATTAGAAACTTGCTGAAATTTGTAGAGATTGATATTTATGTAGAGAATAAGTATTTATATTTAGAAATTTGGAAACTTTGATATTGGGACCCTTATTTAGTTAGAACATGGTGAGGTTAATTAAATGAAATATGATTTGTGTAAGCTTGTAAATGGGTTAAATTCTAAAATTTTGGGACTGAAATTCATGTTAATTTATGAAAAATAATTAGCCTAAAATGATAAACTAAACCCTAAAGACCTACCTTAATGTTTATGTAAAGGTATAGACCCATGGGTTGGGAGATGACAAAGAAATAAGAAATTCCATATTAAGAAAACTATCAGATCTGGACTACTGTGACAAATTGAATCCACTCGGCCTTGAAGCGAATCGATTTGCTTTGGCAGCGAATCGATTCGGCCCTAGGGACAAGTTGAGTTAGGCTAGGGTTAAATTCGGGACATTTTTGGGAAACCATTTGAGTGGGTTAGACGGTGTTTGGGTAAACAAGGATTTTACTAAAAATACAATTATGGCACAAATACTAAATGGGAAAGTGTTATAGGTGGGTAGATATCCTTAAAGAGCGAGAATTTAATATATATTAGGGCGTAAATTATAAAGGCATAATTATTTATGCGATATTATTTGGGATATTTTGGGATGATTATAGGGTGATTTCCTATGCATCGTATATGAGTATATGTATTACTTACATTTCTGTGTGAACATACTTATGTTCGTGGACGGTCCTATCGGTTGGGGTTACGCCCATCGGCACATGTGGGCTAGGCGCTGTGTAGGCCATTTTAGGTCCTTCGTAGCACCGCCTTCTATGAGAGGTAGGCCTTGTTGATGGGATTCTTTGTCACCACTGGTTATGGGCCATGAATTTTTATACTGCGTAGGGACTGTTCCATTTATGTGTGTTTTGTGTTGCCTGATTGGATAAGAGACTCCTTCAGACTTACCAATAGAGCATGGACGAGACACTACCAGTAGATTCCTTTAAGTGTCTCATATATGAAAGGACATATGCATGACTATATAAATACAATGAGATTAATTCATGTGCCTAAGAACATAGATAATAAATCACAGACCCAACATATTAGATGTTTTTTTATTTTATGGGAAAAAGGACTGGGTTATTTTGGAAAATGGTAATATAAAGATAAATAATTATGGTTTAGGATGAGGATATTACTTAATGGATTTTATACTATAGTGGCACAATTAGTATTTATTATTTAGGGCTTGTTCAGTTATACGGGATATATTACACTTAGATGAGGGGTTAGAATTTTGACACAAGCAAGTGACAATGGAGGTTACTTACTTTGAATTAACAGTATTTTTGCACTTTAAATTTATTAAGTTAATTATTTCACATCTAGGGAGCTCCCTCCCCCCCACCCCACCCCCCAACCTCAAGTCAAGAGTTTTTCCTTGAAGATTTATTTATTGATTTTAGTTTGGGTGGTTATTTCTTCATGTCTTTATCTAATTGGATTATTGTAAGGGAATAAGCCCGGAGATAGTTTGTTATGAGTCGAGAAAATATTTGTTCATGCCGATTTTTATTTTATTGCATGTGGATGTTGGTTTTATTATAATTCATTGTTATTTAATTTAGTTTTAATTCAAATGCGATTCATTATATGAATGTTTATTATGGTCAATGCTAAGAATGATATAAATTGTATAACAAGCCTCATCTTCGATGCCTGGCCATTCTTTGCCTGAGAAAATGGGGGTTGTTACATCCCGTTACAAAAACACGGCATTGACACAATGTCTTGGTACTCGAAGACTGTTAACGATTGGAAAAGGTTTTCTATAATTTCTGGGTTTTTGTTCTCTTTTATAAGGTTATTTTCGTGAAAAAGAACTTGAATTTTTTTTATAAGAAATCATCGAAAAAACGACGCTTCATTCAAACGAAACTAAATGTCGTTCAAACGAGATTATATGGTTCGTTCGAAGTCGTTCAAACAAGATGCTAATGATGGGTTTTGCTCGTTTCTCCAAAATCTCATTAGAAGGCGTCGTTCAAAGTCGCTCAAATGAAATGTAGTGTCGTTCGAACGACCTGCATTTTCGTTCGAACGACCAGGAAAATTTTAGTTTTTTAAAGATTATCTTTCCCATATCTTTTGTGATTATCCTTTTTTCAAACCTTCTTATAAAAGTCTAAATGGGATCTGATATCTCAATAACTCTTTTTAAGAAGAAAAACACTTTTTGAGTTACCTCATATCATATTCCTCACCCCCGATAATTATTTAAGATCACCTTTACCATCCAAGAAGGATTCTTGTTGAGTTGCCTTTGCAGAGATTTTTCCCTGCTGTTGAGATTATGAAATGAGGTTTCACTACTGAAGAAGAAGATGAGGCTGATCGGTGGATACCGATGGTAGATCCTTACCCGTGGACGGCTCTGGAGTTGTGTTGTATATATTGACGCTTTGAAGACTCTGTGCATCTCATTTAGTGTAACCAAGTGTTTTATAAGTTGATTGTATTCAAAACTCTCAATCATGCTGGTATAAAAGTTTTTGCCCTTTATAGGGATTTTTCCTAAAATTGTCTATTTTTACATTCTTCGCCTACAAATTGCAAATTTGTATTTGGACACATTTCATATTCATGCCATAATTAATTAAAGATTAAAATTTTATTAATATTGCATTTGTGTCTGGTGGTATTTAATTGTATAAAATGGTCCATTAGATCATGTGCACTCTCATATTTACTATGTACGATGGTACTTTACTCATCACAAAAATATTCCATAGGAATGACACAGTAAAGTCTATAGAAATATGAAATGCATAAAAAAATTAAAAAAAAACATTCCTACTAATAAGGTTACGTTTGTTATTTTATGAATCTAATGTTTCTAAAATCTAAAATATGAATCTGAAGTCTAAAAGCTAAAATCTAAATCCAAAAAATAATTTTGTTTTTATGTCTGAGTTAACTAGTAAATAAATATATTTAGACGGGTTTAAATTTAGAGTTTAGAATCAGAGTTAATTTCACCACTTAATCATTCATAGCCAAATATATTCGTCAGCCTTTTAATCATTTAAAAAATCATTATTATTTGGTATATCTCATTTCTGAATGATTCAGATTTAGATTAAGACTAAAAATAAACAACACTCTAAATAACAACTAGTTATGCATTTAAAATTTGGACTTACAATTTTGAGGCGATCTATGTCTCCAAGACCTGGCGTATTCATCCCTCATATCTAATGAACCTCTCGCCTTGCTTTATCTTGCCAATCGGGGTGCATAGATAACACAATCATTGTCCATGTAAGCCAATTTGCTGTGGTTTCTTGGCCAGCAAAGTAGAATAACGTGCACTCTTCAATCACATCTTCAGTTGTCATCTCATTACCAATCTCCCCTTTGCATTGTAAGAGCAGCCCTAGCAAGTCATCACCACACGATTCTCCCCTTTGCATGTCCAACTCTCTCTTTTGGATCATATTTCTTAACATGGTTTTGATTTGATTGTCTATCTGGTATCTTCTCTTGTTCTTCATAGTTGGTACAAACCTAAATATTATGAAGTTGAGATGATAAGTATTATTGGGATTTATAATTTTCACTAGGTTTTAAGGGACAAATCATGTTAGCGCATTTATTTTACAATTTATTGAGTCAAAGTTTTTATAGTATTGTGGTACTAAAAACAACATATAAGGTAAATTTTACATTACTATTGAAGATATTATGGGACAAACCATGATCTCAGTCATAAATAAGTTTTGGCTCCAAATGAATTGGATCCAATGAAAGTAAAAATGTATGCCTAAATACTCGAACCATCTTGAATTATTTTGAAAAGAAACTAATATAGATATTAAAGTTTTATATGTTTACACTTAAATAAAAAATTTCATAACAGTTGTATTTTTATAACATATAAGGTATCATTTTAAAATTTTGTCTTGAACTTTAAAGTCGATGAGTGAACAATGTTCTTAGAAAGTACATGCATTTTAATGCTTGTATTTGTCATCAAATACACAATTATTTTGAAATAACATGGCATTGTTACACATTATTCATTATAAGATGGAACAAAGCTAGTACTTTATGTTAATTAGAGCAATATAGTATTTTAAAATTCAAACAGTTAGGTTAAAAATGAATTAACTCATTAAATAAATTTTATATTTACACATTTTAAAATAAAAATTAAAAAAATAAAATTTGGATGTTATTATGATTTTATGTATTAGACGCTTCATCATAAACTCAATTATATTTCTAAATGCTACATTAAGTTAAGAAACTTGTTAACAAAATGATTACATTATATATACTATCAAGAAGTGTAGGATGGTAGTCTAAGGGGGCCTATGATAGTAAAGGAGTAAACTTATACAAACTACATTTCTATTGAATTATTTCAAGAACAATCACAATAAAAACTGCATATCCATGTAAAGATCTTTGAGAGATGTACAGAAAAGAGCAAGAGAGAAATCACTCTAATAATAAGAGAGATTCAAAGGGTGCACCAAGTGTGTGTTGTGAATGATATGAAGTGGACTATGAACTATACGAATGAGTTTTGTGTTAAAACACTGGAACTTGAGCTTGGATGAATATATCTACAAAGTGTTCTTATGCTCCTTCTTATGTCTTAACTAGGGGGGACAATGCCCTCTAGTTATAATGAGCCTGAGTAAGATTAGAGATATCTCAAAGTGAAATATGACCCCTCAATAAAAGAGGTGGTCAAGCTTGTCTATATTATTAAATATTAATTTGGGGTGTGAGGGACATAATAGACATAATAATAATCGTATAGGGGATAATGTCTGAGCCTAACCCGGTAAAGCTAATTAGTAAATTATGCAGCATTTATTGCAAAAAAATCTCGAGAGAGAGAGAGAGAGAGGTATAAATGTTATAAGAAATAAGTGATGAAAATGACATCTTGTTCTCTTTCAATTTATATAAGATGTAATAGTAAATCAATATAAGTGCTACATATGGTTAACACAACTTGCTAACAAAATGATTGAATTACTAACATGCAATCCACGTTATGCATGTATGTCAATATAATTGTATATATATAATGATAATATTTTTGACAAAAAAATACAATAAAAATAATTACATTTGAGATAAAGGTAAAAAATGTATCTTGAATGTAAAAGGGATGGTAGTATAATGTCATGCCATCTACGCAAATAAACTTTTAATATGAAGCAACATTTGAGGCTTAGTTTTCTTTGTATATGTCAAAATCACTATTATCCATTAAGCATGTTTAAGTCTTGTATTATTGTTGCATCAATTTTGAGCCTTTTCAAGGCCATTTAACACCTAAACCATTTTTGGTGTATAACACCATGACTTTCAAAAACAGTGCATACAAAGAGCATCTCGTATTACAAAGGAAATGTATACAAGATTTGTTAACACGAAAATGCAAGCCAGTATTCAACAATCAAAATCATTTAAAAAAATCAAACCCCAATATTCCAGGTCCAAAAATTCAAAAGAAAATAAAATGCACATCCAAAATACAAATGATAATACAAAAATATCCATCAACACATCTGAAGTATTAAAATCATAAATAGATTATGGTTAGGATGTTATTTCCCACTAACTATTGCTCATAGCTTGTAACCCAAAAATCTCCCATTTAGCCACTTGAAAATCGAGTAAATGTGTAATATAGGTAAAATATCCAAAAATTCAAACCCATTACCATTAATTTAATATCCTCACCCAAATCTTGAATCCTTGTTTGGAGTGATTAAAATAAAATACCATTTTAGAAGAAGAAAATCACAAATATTCCCTCAAAACCCAAGCCTAACATATATATTGAAATCCTTAAAATCCTACCACTGAAACCCAAGTTTTGAAACTATTATAATGGTTTGTGTGTGTGTGTGTGTGTGTGTGTGTGTGAGAGAGAGAGAGAGAGAGAGAGAACTTACCATTGAAAGCTTGGTTATGGTGAGTTTTGGGTTCGTAAATCATCTTAGGAGAGAGAGTGAGAAGAACAAAGATGAATATAAATTTGTAGATGAAGAAGGGTGAAGAAGTCGCAAGGGAAAAAAGCTATAGAGTTGCATAAGTTTTTTTTTTTTAGGAAAGGGTGATCCTCGGGTTAACATGGGCGCACATCGAGACTAATTTCTTTGTCCCCGGACAAGGCTTGCAGAACAGGCGTTTAATTCCTGCGGTCCATGGCCCAAAGACGCAGCTGCAAGTCTCAAACTCAAGTGTCTGAACTTATAGTTACACCCTTGTTACCAACTTGTACAACCCTTGGATTGAGTTGCATAAGTTAATAAAGGGAAGGGAAAGAAAGAAAGGAAAACCAAAAGACATGAGAGAATAAATGCGAGGAGGCTAAGATTGTCTCAGAAATTGAGAGAGGAACTTCTGATTAGCCAAAAAAAAATATGAATAAAAAACTAATAAGAGGATGCCACATGGATAGTTTGGCGTGGGGATATATATATATATATATATATATATATATATATATATATGAGAGCGGGGTGTTTTACTGTTCCAAAAATTCTACGGTGGGGATCGATTTTTTTTAGCGATCCAATGGTGTTAGATTGTGCCACATAGGATTGTACACATTATGACGTGTCAAATGAGATAAAACACCCCCTCTCAATCTGCCTTCCCTGTTTTCTTCATTCCCCCTACCCCTTCCCCTTCCCCACGATCTCCCTCTCCCCTCCTCCACCCTCTCCCCTCTCCGGTGCACTCCTTGGTACCCCCTCCCTCTTTCCACTGCCACCCCTACCCACGCTCCCCTTCTCTGCCCCCGCTCCCCTTTCGCCTCCTCCTACCTCTCCCTTCCTCGTTTCCCCCCTCTCTCCCCTTCCCTCTTTCCACTGTCGCGCCTGCCGACCCACGCTCCGGCGCGCACATACACAGACCACACACACACAATCGCGCGCACACACACACACACACACACACACACACACACACACACGATATCACACAAACAATCGCACACACACGACATACACACACAGATCCGGCACCACACACACACAGATCCGACTTTCCATATCGATTACAGTTCTGACTTTTGGGCCTTTTCTTATTTTAGGGATTTTTTCGATTACAGTTCTGAATTTTGGTTGGTTTCCTTTAAACTCTGAGTATTTTTAATTTAGTTTTGTAGATCTATCAGGTATACACACTCTCCAGATAAATTTTGGGCTTTTTAATATACGATTTTGTAATTTAATATTTGTTTATGTTTATGTTTATGTTTTAGGATTTAATCACTTGTGTTTTTATTTTTTACAGATCAAGATTTCTACACTCTCCAATATTGCTACACTCTTCTATGTACATGATAATCTGATTTGGAGGTAATAATTTGCATGTACTACTTTTGTTTAGTTCAGTTACTCATTTTCATTTTTACTGAATGAAGTTGCTGTGTTATTTTCTATTTTTTAACTTTTGGATTTGATATTTTTTTTGGCTTTCGATTGATGTTTTTTAATATACGATTTTGTACTTTAATATGGAAGTGTTATGGTTAAAAAAATAACTGAGAATAATTAGGTTAAGAGTTTGAATTATCAGATGTGAATTAGTTTTTTTTAATTTGTAAATCAATTATTGTTTGTTTTGGGGTATTTTTTAAGAAAAATAACTAAGAATGTAAATACTAAAATTTTTTGAAAATTTTTAAATTTTTACAGAAACTTTTTAAATTTTGGCGGAATTTATATAATAATTCTAAAAATTTCTAAATTTTGAGTTGGGTTCTAATGATATTACCATATACTTTTTTGAGTTGGGTTGCAATTTTCATGGTTAAGACGTGGTGGTGAAGGAAGGAGGAGGCGATTTAGTAGTTCTTTAAAATTTATATTGATGATGGTTATAAATTATCTATTATATGGGTTGCTTTGCCAATACCTGTTTTATGGGTGGATTTTGTCTCCATGTATGCAGAATGCACTAAGAACTTGGTTTGATATAAATCTTCAAGAGTATTGTTGTGGGTAAGTAGTTTGATTATGGTATTAGTTTCAAATTAATTTTTTATGACATTATGGCTGCTAACATGTCCACTAAATTTCCAATTTATTTACTGATCTGCATTTTTTTCTCTCCAGAAATATGGAAGATATGAGCGCATTTAGATGCGTTGGGTTTCTTTTACAAAATCCAAACATAAGTTTATATTTCATTGAAGTCTCATTTGCTTTCATGAAAATCTGTCAAATCCGAGGTATTACTTAATCCCCCCCCCTCCCCCCACCCCCCCCACCCCCTCCAACTTTTATGTTATTCCCCATTTTTTGAAAATTTGAGATACATTTCTATTTTCCTATTTTACCTTTGCTCACAATCATACACACCTTTATTTTACCTTTGCTCACAATAATATAGACGAGTCTAATCCTTTTTTGGATTATGAAATTTAAGGAAGTCCATATTTAATACTTCTGCATTTTCATTTTAGGCTGTTTTCCCTTTGGTATATCTGCAGTATTATTTGTCTCGGTGTATACTTCGATTACCATGCTCAACTTGCTTCATCAATTCCACATTTGTCTCGGCCTTTTTTAAGTGTTTATATTCTTATGGGTTACTATTATTTGAACTAATACCACATGTTGTAATTATTGTAATTATTGTAGAGGTATCTACTGTTATAATAAACACCTATACTGTTGTAATTATTGTGGAACATTGAAGCTTTTGTTAGGCGAATTTGTTTTTTTTCTATGTTGTTGGATTTGCCGTTATCCCTTGAGAAGGGTGGATAGTCCAATAAACAAAGGAGAATCTGCCCAATTTTTTTTAAAACTTTGACACTTTGTTTTTTTAAAACAAAGAAATGTTCTCGCTAAATAGTATTTGTTTTTTTTTCTTTTCATTTTGTCATATTTTTTATGATAGAGATCAAGTCATATTTCCCTAAGATTGTCAACTCAGTATACAAAATAATATGTATATATAAAGTTGGGGCCTAAAGTTACGAAAATAGGTAGTTGAGGCCTAAAGTTCTAACGGTTACTAAAGTAGACATGGCATTAAGTAAAAATAGTCCAGAAATTTGTTATAAAAAACTAATTATGCGCACAAAGAAACTATTTGGAAATGTATATTGCAAAAAATGTAACCCATAATTTTTTTATAGGTTGTGTGATTAAATTTGTTTTGTTTATTGTTTGACATCAAATTTTAGTGCTTTGATTACAGGGTTGGTATTCTTTGAATCATCGTTGTTGGTAATTTCAGTATTCTTTGAATCTCCTACTCGCCGCTCCTACCCACCCCTTCCCCACCTCCGCTGCTCTTACCCTACCCGTAAAGGTAATCTCTCACCCAACTCCCTCGCACACACGCCCACACACGATCACTCACGCACACACACAGATCACTCATGTGCACACACACACACACACACACACAGATCTGTCTCACATAGAACTCCTAATACACGCACGCACGCACGCACACACAGATCACTCATGTAGGCATTGGAAAATTGGATTTGAAATGTTCATAATATTATTTTCCAATTCATATTAATATCATCTTAATACTTTATTGGATGTAGTTTGGTTGCTATGAAATGTTATTTATCTCAAATGTATTTAGCATGAATTAACACTATTTTATATCATTATAAAGCATAGATGTCAAATAAATGACTACAATCAATGGAGCTCAATCAATGGCTACAATCAACACTTGACTTAAGAATCCAGAGGCTGCAATTGTTATTAGATACGGAGTTGGATAGAAGATCAAACAAGTGGTCTTTTAATCTTGAAGGTATGAAGCATGTATTTTACTTTAAGGTATCCACTAAATTGTTTTTTTATATTGTTGGATTTGTCAGTATCCCTCGAGAAGGGTGGATAGTCCAATAAACAAAGGAGACTCTGCCCAATTTTTTAAAAACTTTGACACTTTATTTTTTTTAAACAAAGAAATGCTCTCGTTAAATAGTATTTGTTTTCTTTTCTTTTCATTTTGTTGAACTATGTGTTATTTGTTAAGCGGGGTGGATAGTCCTACGAACATAGGAAATTATGGCTATTTTTTTTAAATTACACTTTACTTTGTTGGGGAATGAATTTTTTTTTTCATTTTGCAATTATGTACCTTGAAAATTTTCGGCGTTTTTCAATTACGTACTATCAAAATTTTCGTTGTTTCGCGATTATGTACTTTCGAACTTTTCGTCGTGCCTTCAGGTACGGGCATTTCGCTTGTATATGTATATAACAGAACCATCTACTTAAGTCTATATATAATGTTCTTGTGCAGATCGATCCGTATTTTAAGAGTGCGGACCAGACTGACAGTGAACCTAAAAATTATCGGTTAAATTATAGGCACACTCTCTTTCTTTTCTGTCTCACATGTCGGCTCTTGTGCGGACTAATCCGCATTTTAAGAGTATGGACCGAATATGTGTCACCTGACGGTGAACTCAAAAAAGAGAGACTGTGCGCCTAAAATTTAGGTGATAATTTCTAAATGCACCGTTAGGTAACACATGTTCAGTCTGCACTCTTAAAATACGAATTACTCTGCATAAGAGCATTATTTTATATATATATATATATATATATATATATATAGAGAGAGAGAGAGAGAGAGAGGGAGAGAGTTTATTTTTATAAATGTAAATATATTTCAATGTTATAATTATGCGAGTTTCACATAACTTTTGGACAAATTCACTCTAGATTGAGAAAAATAAAGTGCGTCATATATTTTTGTCTTTGCGAAAATATTTCCCTCCAAACCAAATAAATAATAAATTTAGCAATATAACTTTCACCTGAGACCAGGTAAGTAAATTGATTGGGCTACTTCAAGGACTAGTACCACTTGCTCTTTTTGAAGTTCAAAAATCATTTTTCCTTCTTCAAAGTTGCTCCCAAAAGCCGATCTGGCAATAACATCTGCAGATAGATTTTGATATTCAGGTGCAATATCTAGTTCGTATGATTCTTTAGAACCCATTAATTCTTTCCATAGATTTATCATATTGCAACAACTTATTGAAAATGTCGGCACCATTCCCTGTTTATTGGAGCGTACTATTATAAATAAAGTAGAGTGAAAGCTTGCGCGATCAATATGCAACACATGAAAAGTAGAAAACACACACACACACACACACACACACACACACACACACACATATATATATATATATATATATATATATATATATATATATATATATATAGTCATGCTCTTGTTCAGACAACTTCGCATTTTAAGAATTCGGACTGGACATGTGTCACCTGGCGGTGAGCACAGTAAAGAGAGAGAGTATGCCTAATAATTTAGACACACACACACACACACACAAACACACACAAATAGAGGAACGCTCACCTACATCATGCACTATACATCACACCTAATTTTAGGCCCTAAAAAACTTTTTTTCAAATTTTATATTTTTCCTTGAAATTAACCTTCTAATCAACCCATATGCAAAAAATTAGGTCAAAATACATTTTGTAGCTATTTTAAAAAGATTCACAAAAAACTGTTGGCGGAGACGCTTATAAATAAGGTATTTTAGCAGTTTTTTGTGGATTTTTTAAAAATAGCTACAAAATGTATTTTGACATAATTTTTTGCATATGGGTTGATTGGAAGGTTAATTTCAAGGGGGAAATATAAAATTTAGAAAAAAAAATTAGGGCCTACAATTAGATGTGATGCACGGGTGATGTATAGAGCATGATGTACTATAGTCTATATATATATATAGAGAGAGAGAGAGACTATAGTACATCATGCTCTATACATCACCCGTGCATCACATCTAATTGTAGGCCCTAATTTTTTTTTCTAAATTTTATATTTCCCCCTTGAAATTAACCTTCCAATCAACCCATATGCAAAAAATTATGTCAAAATACATTTTGTAGCTATTTTTAAAAAATCCACAAAAAACTATATATATATATATATATATATATATATATATTTTCTTTTTTAATTTCTACATCATATTAACAATTTTTATATCTAATATATAATTATAACAACATATGTGGTTATATGTTCCTCAAATGATAAAAGAACATTTTGGTAATATATTAATACTTGATCTCAAAATAGTATAGATAATGCTTCAAAATAGGTATTGGTATTAATGTAAGTGAAACACTATCTTTATTCTTCTGAAAGTGATTCTTTTTTTTTTTCCCAAAATAATCACACTTTTTACAAAATATAGGAAATGATAATTAAGAAGGCATTTGAAAACAATAATAATATATGGATTTGTGATATTTGAATTTTAGCAATTTTCCAGCATAAAGTTAGTCATTAAAAATTCTAGAAACATAGATACCTAGTGTTTTTTACTTTTATTTTTTTAGGTTTCCAATGTCTTGGCTAAAGTAGAACTTTTTAGTATTTTCAATGAATATGAAATATTTTTTTTATTAATTAAAGTCTTACAAAACTATTTCAAAATTGTCAAATAATATTTTAAGTTAGAAAATTATTAATTGTTCCACTTGATGCCTCTATCTAATTGTTAAAACTAATTGCTACATGAGATTCAAATCATTACTATTGATAATTATAAATTCTCATCTATTTTTTCTCAAAATCTTTGCCATTATTGTGAAAAAATATTGGGGGTCGCAATTTCAAAGTTTTTTAAAAACTGGTTACTTGGGGAAAATACAATATTAATATGTTTCTAAAAAAATAAATTTAGATATATTTATTGCAAAAGATGATGCCTAAAGGACACATATTATCGTTTTCATTTTTGTAAATTCACTAATTTAAAAGGACTAATCAACACAATCAAAAAGATTATAGCATATTATTTAATCAATTATATGAATTATTAAATTAAGATTTATTAATGTTTAGTATCATTCATTTAAAGTCCAATCTAACATATTTGTAAATTTAACGAAATAATAAAAAACAGTGACATTAACAAAGCATTAGTCGCATTAACGTGGCTCGTAGGTGTTTTGATTTGGCAGTATCAAGTCAGCATCGACGATGACATGGCACAACCATGTTAATACTTCCCGATGACTTTTCCAGCAAGAAAAATATTGATGTGGCAGTCAGTGTTGACATGGCACGATAACATCAACCAATTTACGTGTTCCATTAAATAATATTGTTATCAGAGTCTGAAATTATTATAAAAATATATTTGACTAAATATTAAAATAATAGTAAAATCATAGAAAATAGGCATTTTCTTTGTGAATATTACCTGCATTTTCTCATGAAGAAAAGATAGAGTAATCAATTTTCAACGTTTGGTCCATTTCTCTCTGTCCAAAGTTGAGACCCCTTTTGTGAGAAGATCCACAAGAGGGTTTGGTGGAGGCTTTTCAAAATGACCATTTTTCTCTGTTAATATCAACTTCATCATCTCCAGATCCGCTACTATAAGATTTGGTCTTGTTTTACTCCATGTCAATGTTATTTTTTCTATTTTGCCAATGCAATATCATCACTACTGTTGATGTAAAAATTAGATTTGACCTAATTCTTTTAATCACAGATAATAATAATAATAATAATAATAATAATAATAATAATAATAATAATAATAATAATAATAATAATAATAAAGAAATATTTAGACAATGATTTTTAAAGTGGTTCAGCCTTGTGAGAATGGCCTACATCCACTGTTTTTGTATTGGTGATTGTTTGCCCAGAATTCTCGATAGTAGTTTTACCAAGAAATTCTGAGTCCCCTGCTAATGAGGAGGTTACAATGTATTTATAGCATTGAGACTGTACAAATGAAAGAATAGCACACAGTTGTCCAGTAGGCATATGTGTCTGTGTGATAATAAAGAACATTTAATGCGCATTATCTCTTGTGATTATCTTGACATTAATGCTCTGTCCGAGATGCAGCTCGATCATTAATGCTCTGTATGAGATGCAGCTCGGACCGCCTGAGATGCTCGGACCGCCTAAGTAGCTCGGTCTTCATGAGTTACTCGGTACAGTGAAGTTCCTCGCAGAGAACTTGTTGCTCAGAGTGTCATAGTTAGTCGGGGAGGTCGAGTTCCTCGAAGTCAAGGTGCTGCTCAGAAATTTTTGTAAGTGCCATGTAGATTGACACGTGTCTCCACTTAATTGACCCACGTCAGTGGACCAAATTTGGTATCAACAGAATCCCCCAATGTTTCACAGTTCGAGGTTGAGGAGTGTGGAACATTCTTCTTGAAATATGGCGGGATTAAATAGCTATCCTGAATTTTAGGAGTGTTTTACTTGTATTTAATTTTCCTTTCGAATTCAGACTTTTTGATTTTTTCCCACCGCTTTGGCCTCCGTGCCTTTTTGTCCTTTTAGCCGCCGGTAGCGCAAACGTCTTTCTTCGTAATCATTATTTTTACCCATTCCCAAGGTAAGGTATTTAAGCGTTGCAGAAAATCCTATCGTCTCTTGCATTTTCAAATTTGTATCTTTGATCTCTCTATTTTCTTCTCCATCCTGTGCGTTCCTCCCTTCCATCGTTCGTTATCAACTGGTCTACCTTTTTTCCTGTAAGCTCTTCTTCCTTCTCTTTTTATTTCTTTTATTCATCATGGTTTACGTCGTTGAGTCTCTTGACAAATTTCGTTCTGAGTTCTCAATTCCTTCTTGGGTCATTTTGGAGGAGCTTTCTGGTCCTCCTGATTATTTTCGTTTGGTTGAGGGACATTGGTTCCCCAGTCTCTTTGTAGCCAAATGTGGTTTTTCTTTTCCTCCAAACCCCTTATGTTTGGAATTTTGTCAGTATTTTAATGTATTACCTGCAAAAATAGCCCTCAATACATGGAGAATAGTTAATGGAGTCCATAGATTAAACTAGATTCATGGAACCCGTTTAGGAATTTCAGAGATTATATTTTGCTATAGATGGGTTGTTAGTGACAGTACTTTTTATTTGAAGACTAGGTTTTTAAATAGGGCTTTAGTGGTCAATCTCCCAGATGCCAATAGGGATTACTTCGATCATGGTGTTGTTATAAAAAATTAGCAACATGCTCCCGTAACTGGAAACGATGTGTATCAGGGTCCCAGATGCCCTCCCTATGGAAATGGGATAAGTTGTTTTCATTTTACTTTATTTTTGAAATTATGCTTTCTTTGTGTTTGATAAAATGTGTCACTGATATTTCAATTTTGATTTATTTGCAGTTCACAGCAAGAGAAGGTCTCCAAAAGAGATAGAAGTTAATTTAAAGCAACTGAAACTTATCTGGGGTTTGCATCAAACTGTTGTTGACGAACACATCAGATCAGCTTCATACTTGTTGCAGTACAAGAGCTACACCTCGTCTTTTACTGCTCGTCCAGTGATAAGTGACGTAGAACCAGTACTAGCTTCTAAAAGTTCTTCAGTTGAATCACATATTCTTCTTAGCGAAATAATAAAGAGAAGAAAATCTCCTTCCCTCTTCGAGAAATCTATCTCTGCTACTGGAGAGGCAAAGAAAAGCAAGCAGGATGTCCCATAAGGGACAAGACAACTTGATGCAGCTCCTCCAGCTGTTACTGTGAAGGTTGCCGAGAAGCCCTCTGTGGCTCCGAGAAAGGTTGCAGCTATTTCCTCTCTAAGCGAGGTTATAGTTATATCACCGACCAAGACGACATCCTTGGTCGAGAATGTTCCCGTTCCCATGAGGAAGCTGAAGAAGAGCTCCTCGGTTAATTTGGCTGAATCTACTCTCAGCCCCCGACTACTGGAAGTGGTGTTCCCATTTTTGTTGCTCCGAGCTCTGCCATGAGCTCGGTGAAGTCTTGGATCATCCCCGAGATCGAAGGTATTGAAGAAATTCTTTCTCGGGATAGGGTTACCACTTTGGCAGCTCAACACATTGCCTCAGTAAGTATTGTTAATCTAAACTTTCATTTTTCCATGTTAGGTGCTAGCACTGACTTACAATTATTTTCTTTTTCCAGTTGGTAACTTGTTTTAATACAATTCTGAAGAAGGACGAAGCCATCAAGGCGTCAATTTCCTCTGGTGGTGTAGAAGAGGCTTTTGTAGTTCTGACGCAGTCTTTAAAATATTCTCGTCAGAAGTATGTCGATGATAAAGCTGCTTGGGAGAAACATCTTAATTTCACCGAGCAGGAAAGAGATCGGGCTGTTGAAGTCTCCAAGGGGTTGGAGAAAAAAATAAAAGAGTTGGAGGAGAAAAACAAAGAGCTCGAGGAGAAGCTCTAACATGCTGGAGAGTTTAAAAATAAGCTCAAATCTGTCGAGGAAGAGTTGAGTAGACTTCGTGATGTTGGTCGTCAAAAGGAAGAGGTTGAGAATAAGTTGAAGGCTGTCGAGGAGAAACTCAAGGAGAGGACCTCCTCGGAGAGAGAAAAAAGAAGAAAAGCTGTTAAGAAATCCTTCAGTGCTGGCTGGGATAAAGGGTGGAATAAAGGTTTGGCTTCCATGGTTTCACAAATGGAATATGGAAGCCTTAAATATTTCAAAGATGGCTAGGTGGCTGCCCTGAAAGAGATGAAGGTCGATGAGAGCTTCAACCTATTTCAGCAACACATTCCTGGCTCCCCTCCTACTCCTGGGGAAGAAGAAGAGATTGAAGCTGCCTCTGAGGAATCTTCTATGATGGTTGGGGATCAGGTCCCTACTGTTGAACTTCGCTTTGAACAACCCCAACCAACTCTTACTCCTACCGAGCAGCCTCAGTCAACCAACATTTCAGCCGAGAAGCTTCCAGTACCCACCGAGAAACCTTCTATGCCATTCGAGCAACCTTCCTCCTCATCCCAGCTGCCCAAGAAAGTTTTGGGAGATAAGGAGAAGGTGTAGAGTTGTTTGGACTTTTCTCTCTGTTTATTTTTGTCAAATGTAACTCTGAACTATGTACTCCTCCTTTATGATGTAATAAAATTTGAAATTTTTGATTGTTCATATTTTTTATTCTTTTCTTGTCGCTCTGCTTTCATTCTTTTTGTTATGCCTGCACTTTATTGATTCTTTATATCTCTTTGCTAGTTTATGGACAGAATGGAACTCTTGTCAGCTCACGATACTGAGTTGATGAAAAAATGGAATGAATATTTCAAAACTGGCCATACAAACTTGGATGAAGCACAAATTTTTGGTATCCTGGGATCAGATGCCTCCGAACAAGCAGTGGAGGCTTACCAATATCTAAAGTTTTTGCTCGACCAAGCTGTAGGCAATAATATGGCTTATTATGATAGGATTGAAGATCTTCAAGGAATTGTTGCAGATATTCAACAGCAGTATAAGGAGTCCTCTGCCCTTTTGCATCAGGGGTATGAGAAAAAGTATCATCAACTAAATGCTAACAAAGGATATGATAAGCTCATTGCTGCTTATGATATTAAGGAGAGGACTTTGAAGACAGAGGTTGAAGAGCATAGGCAGATCGCTCAATTGTTAGAGGAGAAAAACAATAATCTTTGAGGAGAGATATATCGGCTGAAGTCTGAAGCATCTACTTCGAGCGCTTTGGTCCCTGTCAACGACGAGGGTTTCTCTTTCTTGGAAGTCGAGAATGCCAATTTAAGAGATGAATTGGAGACTTTAAAAAGGGTTGGGTCTTCTACTTCTGCTCGGGGACGAGGAAGAGGTTCTAGGGGACGAGCAAGGGCTGCTCAGCTTACCATTGAAGAGGCAAGAACTCAAGATTCTCTGGAAAATTAAGCAGTCCAGTTGGTTGCAAAGAATAAGGCTCTGGCAGAGATGTCCAAGAAAATTCTGAACCTGGGCGAGCAGCTATCTGCACAAAAATCTGCCTTGGAGAGTAGAGAACTTTTAACAAAGAACCTCCACAAGCAACTGGATAGGTTAATCTATCAAATCCACAAGCATCCCAGGGAGTTCTCGATCGCTGGTTATAATGAAGCCCTCTACCATCTAGATGATCGAATCCAAAATGCAAATAATGAGGGTTACAAGCAAGGATGGCTGAATGCCTTAGGTGTGCTGCAGTTGGAACATGGTCACTATTTGTGGGATTACCATGACCCTGGGTTACTCGAGTTGCCAGTGCCACCCTTTAAACTGGATATGAGATGGATTCCTGCTCGGGCTATTCCTCGATGCCCGATTTCGAAGTACCTCGGTGACTACAGTCTTCATTCTAACTTCCAGATATCTCACCCCGAGCACTTACTTGCTCGGCCATCAGTAATGAACGTCAGAATGCTCAGAGATCTAATTTTATAAATTCCCCCTATGCTTTAGACGATCCTCCCACTGGTGAAGAACATGTTTCAAAAGCAAAGGGGAAGAAGCCAATAGAATAGGTTTCTTGATGTAATAATTTTTCTATGTATTTCATTCTCAATGTATTTCGTTTTGGATTTAATGAAAAACTTCTAATTTTCTTTGTAATCTTGATTGTCATTGTCTTGAAAATATTTTGTAAAACACTTTACTTATTTACTAATGAATGTGCATGTATATTTGTTAAAAAGATAACAACATTGTGTTATTTGCCGACCAACTAAAGTTGGTGAAACTTATTATTGATTATCTTAAATTGATAATAATCATTTATCGACCAACCAGAGTTGATGATATTTTTTTTCTCGACCAACTTGGTGAAATGTTTCAAGTATTAAAATTTTGCTTGATCACTTTTTAATTCTAAGCCATTATTTGTTTAAGCAACAATTTCTGACCAAAGAGAGTTGGTGTTTTTAATTCTCGACCAACCTTAGTTGGTAAATTTTTTTTATTCCCGACCAACTATAGTGGGTGAATCTTCTTCCCAACCAACCGGAGTTGGAATTTCTGGGAAATATTTTTTATTCCCGACCAACCGGAGTTGGTGGATTTTCTTCCCAACCAACCGTAGTCGGTATTTCTGGAAAATATTTTTCTTCCCGACCAATCGGAGTTGGTGGATTTTCTTCCCAACCAACCGTAGTTGGTATTTCTGGGAAATATTTTTTATTCTCGACCAACCGGAGTTGGCGGATTTTCTTCCCAACCAACCGTAGTTGGTATTTCTGGGAAATATTTTTCTTCCCGACCAACCGGAGTTGGTAGATTTTCTTCCCAACCAACCGGAGTTGGTATTTCTGGGAAATATTTTTCTTCCCGACCAACCGGAGTTGGTGGATTTTCTTCCCAACCAATCGGAGTTGGTATTTTTGGGAAATATTTTTCTTCCCAACCAACCGGAGTTGGTAGATTTTGCTGAGTAGTGTGTAGCACTACTATTCCGCGAAAAATTTCAACAAAAGGAGAGAATTGGGTAGAATATTCACATTTTATTCATACTGATGAAATTGCATTACATGAGGGTTTACATTACTGATAATATTTACGCAGGTTCTCTGCATTCCATGCATTCTTAAACTCCTCCCCTTCTAAAGTTTCTATTCTGTAGGTTCCTGGTCGAACAACTTCTGTAACTCGGTATGGTCCATGCCAGTTCGCTTCCAATTTGTTGTTCTTTTGAATCACTTTCTTTAGCACATAGTCTCCTTCTTTTGGGTCTCACTTCTTCACTCTCTTGTTGTAGAACAAAGTTGTTCGTTGCTGGTAAGCAGCATTCCTGATGGCTGCTTCTTCTCTAACTTCCTCGAGCATGTCCAAGTCTAACCTTCTCATTAAATCGCTGACAGGGGAGTTGAAGTTCAGTACTCGGTGTGTTGGGAGGCCCAACTCGGCAGGTATAACAGCTTCACTTCTAGATGCCAGCATATATGGATATTCTCCATTTGCTGCTCGGGGAGTAGTATGATAAGCCCATAGTGTTGACTGTAGCTCGTTGATCCAGTTTTCTTTCGCGTCATTCAGTCTTTTATTCAAGCCATTTAGCAACGTTCTGTTTGTCACTTCAGTTTGTCCATTTCTTAGGGGATGTCCTGGTGCCGAGTGGATTTTTAAGATATTTGACTAATGACAATAGGCAGCGAACTCCTCGTTATCAAATTGTGTTCCATGGTCGGTGATGAATGCATAGGGAAGACCATATCTACAAATTATATTTTTCCAAATAAATTGGTACACCTTTTCGTATGTCATGTCGACAAGAGGCTCGGCTTCAACCCACAACGACGAGATATTTAAATCTTCCTCTGGTCGTTGGAAGCGGCCCAACCAAGTCCATTCCCCACATGGAAAATGGCCAAGGGGAAGTAATGGGTGTCAACAATGCTTGGGGAGTTCTTCGAATAGTGGAGAAGCGTTGACACTTGTCACATTTCTTAGCATAGGCTATACAATCAGCCCTCATCGTTGTCCAGTAGTATCCTTACGTCATCACTCTTTGTAAAAGCGTTCGACCTACTACATGGGCTCTACAGGACCCTTCATAGACCTTTTCAATCATCTCTTTCACCTCGGAGGGATGCACACATCTTTGCAAACCTTCCATAATTCCTCGTTTGTATAGAACACCATTAGTCAGTACATAACGAGCAGTTTTAAACTTTAATTTCTTGGCAGCGATTTTGTCAATCAGTAATTCTCCCTCCTTAATATATGCCCTGATGGGATCCATCTAAGATGGACCTAAATCATGGGTAATAGAATTCATCGTCAGATCTTCATCTATGCTCCGACCACCTAGAACTTTAATTGGGATTGTTCTTCATAGCTCGGTATGAGTAGCCGATGCTAATCGAGCTAAAGCGTCTGCTCTTGCATTCTCCATTCTTGGTATTCTGACCAGTTGAATAGTAACAAATTCTGATACCAATTCCATTGCCTTTGCATGGTACTTAATCATCAACTCTCCTTTTACTGTATATATACCACGCATTTGGTTTACAATCAACTGTGAGTCACTGCATACGATTACCTACTCTGCCTTCATGGTTTTTTCCAGACTAAGACCTACAATCATCACTTCATATTCGGCCTCATTATTAGAAGCTTGAAATTGAAAGCGCAGTGCATATTCTATATCGACCTCGTCTGGACTTTTCAATACGATCCCAGCTCCACTACCTGAGGTGCATGACGAACCATCCACATATAGGTTCCATACTGGTATTTCGTCCTCAAACTTCTTATTGGATAAAGTTCCTCGATGGAATATTTGTTGCTCCTTTATCTCCATTTCTAGTACGCCTCGCTACTCGTCGACCTTCTCCTCTTGCTCTCCGACCAACTTAAGTTGATTGGGGTTTAAATTTGATGATCCTGTAACATCCACAGGTTGGTCGGTGTTCAGCTTTAGCTCCTCGGGGGTATCAGGATAAGTGAACTCTGCTATAAAATCTGCTACTGCTTACCCTTTTAGTAACGATCTGGGTTCATAAATTATATCATATTCACCGAGTTCTATTCCCCAATACATCAATCTCCCTGATTTTTCTAGTTTATGAAGAGCTTGCCTCAACTGCATATCGGTATATACGACTATGGTATGAGCCTGGAAGTATGGCTTCATTCTTCTACTCGCTTCGATCAACGCCAGTGCCAACTTTTCCAGTTTTGGATATCTGATCTCTGCTCCTCGGAAGGCCTTACTAGTGTAATAAATTGGTTTTTGTACTCCATCCTCTATTCTTATTAATGCTGAGCTAACTGCATTTTCCAAAACCGCCAGATACAAGTACAACTTTTCTCCCATGACCGGTCTGGACAACAGTGGAGGTGCTCCCAAATATTTCTTCAATTCTTGAAAAGCTTTCTCACATTCTTCATTCCATTCAAAAGTCTTTCAGAGCGTTTTGAAGAATGGGAGGCATCTATCAGTTGCTCGCGATACAAATATGTTAAGTGCTGCCACTCGTCCTGTAAGACTTTACACTTCTTTCTTCGTCGTTGGAGATCGCAGTCCCAATAGAGCTTTGATCTTTTCAGGGTTTGCTTCAATACCTCGTTGATTGACAATATACCCGAGAAACATGCCTTCTCGTACTCCAAATATGCACTTAGTCGGGTTCAACTTCATTTGATATTTATCTAATTAATCAAAGGTCTGGCCTAAGTCAACTAGATGGTCAGTAGATTTCATGCTCTTTGTCAGCATATCATCAACATAAACTTCCATATTGCAACTGATGTGCTCTACAAACACCTTGTTCATCAGCCGCTGATATGTTGCACCAGAATTTTTCAAACCAAAAGGCATAACATTATAACAATAAGTCCCCCTAGGGGTAATGAAAGAAGTACTCTCCCTGTCTTCAGGTTTCATTTTAATCTGGTTGTAACCAGAATAAGCATCCATGAAGCTCAACAGCTCGTGTCCCGAGGTAGCATCCACTAATTGATCAATTTGGGGCAAGGGAAAATTATCCTTTGAACATGCCTTGTTGAGGTCGGTGAAGTCTACACACATCCTCCATTTATTGTTCTTCATTTTAACCATCACTACATGTGCTAACCAGTCTGTATATTTAACATCTTCAATAAAGAAAGCTTTCTGGAGCTTCTCGAACTCCTCCTGTATAGCTTGGTTCTTCTCGAGGCTGAACACTCTTCTTCTTTGCTTCACTGGCTTGATCTCCTTATTCACATTGAGCTCGTGACATAAGAAATTTAGGTCTATTTCGAGCATATCCTCATGACTCCAAGCAAAAGATTATTTTCTTCTTTTTCAGAAAACTATCAACTCCTGTTTTAGTGAGGCATCTAAAGACGAACCTATCTGAGTTGTTCGTTCAGGGTGCTCGTCGTATAGAATGATGTTTTTAGTAGCTTTCACCACCTGACCTTTCACGAGTTCTGACTCATCTCTAGGATCCAATGTTTCAATTTCTGCACCCTCATCCACCTGATAGGTAGTAGTCTTTTTCCTAGATTCCTCCAGTTCCTCCTGCTCGGCAGATGAATAGTAGCATTCTCGAGCTACTTTTTGATCAACCTTCACAACTCCTACGCCAAAATTGGTTGGAAATTTTAGGCATTGATGTACCGTAGATGGTACTGCTTCGAACTTCTTCAATCCTACGCTTCTCATGATGATATTGTATGCTGATTGAACATTCTTATCCATCACGAAGAAGCGTACTCTTTCTGTTCGACAAGCAGGCCATGTACCACTGAACATAGCCAACTTGATCGTCCCAAGTGGAAAAACTTTCTCACCATCAACACCGAGGAGGGGCCTATGATAAGGCTCCAACTGAGATAACTTTAGATTTAATCTGTCGAAGCACGAGTAGAACATAATATTAGCCGAGCTACCATTATCAACCAGTACTCTCGAGATCATCACTTCCTTCATTCTCATTTTGATCACCAATAGGTCATCATGAGGATACAGTACACCTGCGAGGTCATTTTTTGAGAAACCGATGACCAGTTTCTTTGTTCACCTTCCTCGGGTGATCATCTTCAGCGAAGTTTATTCGTTGAATATATGAACAGGCTTGAGCCTCATTGAGGTAAGCTTTTCTTTCTGCAGTAAGGTCTCCACCTATAATCACATTGCAATCAAATAATCCAAAACATATTGAAAATACCTCACGTTCTGGCTGCCTTGGTCTTTTGGGAAGATCGGGGTCATCTTCTGGATAATCTTTATGGTCTCTTTTTTTGTTCTCCTCTGCTCGATGAGGAGATCTAGACCTCTCTCTTTCTCGGTCATTATTTCTTCTTTCATTTCTACGATCAACATACTTTGCCAGTTTTCCTCGTCTAATGAGTGCTTCAATCTCATTCTGAAGAGCTATGCAATTTTTGGTTGTGTGGCCGCGATCCTTGTGGAACTCGCAATATTTGGCCTTATTCCTCTTGTCAAGGTCTGACTTCATTTTCTCTGTCCAGTTTAACTCCTCGCTGTTCTCGAGTTCTTCTAGAACATGGTTGATGTCTACCTTCAAATGAGTATAATTTTCAAATTTCTTTAATACCTGCCATGATGGCTTTGTTTTTGAGTGCTTGTCACCACCATTGTTCTTATGCTCTTTCTTTTTGGCCTTATCAACCTCCACCTTATTCTCTTTGGTATCCATATTCTTCTTTGCAGCCATAGCCTCCTCGGCATTCATGATCTTGGCCGCTTTTGCCATCAATTCTGAGAAGGTTCTGGGTGGATCTTTAGCCAAAGTGTAGTACAACTTGTTGGGCAATAGCCCACTCATCAGAGCAGTAATCGCTGTCTTTTTCTCATAATCAATAACTTCGAGTTTCTCGTTATTGAAACGAGTTATATAATCCCTGGTGCTCTCACCTCCCTTTTGTCTAACACTTAACAAGTGTGCTACTCGTTTAACAGGTTTTGCTCCAAAACAGAAATTTTTAATGAAGAGCTCGGCCAGTTGAAAGAAAGTTAAAATCTTACCCCGAGGAAGATTATTATACCATATTTCAGCAGATCCTGTAAGAGTTCCCAAGAATGTCCTGCATCTCATCTCATCTGGCACAGCATAGATGTCGGCAGCAGCTTGGTATTGCTCTATATGAAGGACATGGTCGGTTTTTCCATCATATTCAGGAGTCACAACAGGTGCTTTGAACTTTTATGGTGTGGGAAAATCCACAATTGCTTGGACAAAAGGTGTCCCTTGGACAAAAGTTCTTTGTAGAGGATTCTTATCCTTAGCTATTTCCCCTAATCTATCCTCCAACCTCTGAATAGAGCCTTTCCACGCATCATTTCCCTCCTCGGGCCTATTGGTTCGAGCAATTGATCGTGTTGAAGTCACTTCCTGGGATCTATCTTGTCGAGCAACTGGTTATAATTGGGCAGAACCCTCTCTTAGATCAAATGGTCATCGAAAGTTTCTCTACATAGCCTTAGAAGGACTTTTATTCTTCCTAGGGCCCAATCGATCAAAAGGAGAGACCCTACTTAATCTTTCCAGTGCACTGGTCCTTTCTGGAGTGAGAGTGATGTGTTGTTCAGTATCTGTGGCTCGTACTGACGAAGTTCGACCTGGTTGATAAGAAAAATCTTCAGATTTCTCAGTGCGATATGAATCTCTTTGCCTAATGCGTGAAGAAAGTAAACGAGTATTTTGTTGAACATTTCGTTGTCCTGAATAGGTTGACGCTCCACCCTGGATAGTTTGCATGAGTTGTCGCATTGTTTCTTGCATGGTTGTTTGACCTTTAGCCAAACTGGCCATGATTCCAGCCAGATCTTGGATATTTGGAGGATCGGATGGATTTGGGGGGTTTCTTGCGTTTCAATTGCTGGATTCAGGATTGTCAGCCGTTGGTGATGAATTATTTTTTGGTAAAAAATGAAAATTACAGTCGTTTCCCACAAAAGGCGCCAATCTGTTGATGTAAAAAATTAGATTTGACCTAATTCTTTTAATCACAAATAATAATAATAAAGAAATATTTAAACAATGATTTTTAAAGTGGTTCAGCCTTGTGAGAATGACCTACATCCACTGTTTTTGTATTGATGATTGTTTGCCCAGAATTCTCGATAGTAGTTTTACCAAGAAATTCCGAGTCCCCTGCTAATGAGGAGGTTACAATGTATTTATAGCCTTGAGACTGTACAATTGAAAGAATAACACACAGCTGTCCAATAGGCGCATGTGTCTGTGTGATAATAAAGAGCATTTAATGCGTAGTATCTCTTGTGATTATCCTGACATTAATGCTCTATCTGAGATGCAGCTCGATCATTAATGCTCTGTACGAGATACAGCTCGGACCGCCTGAGCTGCTCAGACCGCCTAAGTAGCTCGGTCTTCATGAGTGGATCGGTACAGTGAAGTTCCTCGCAGAGCACTTGTTGCTCGGAGTGTCATAGTTAGTCGGGGAGGTCGAGTTCCTCAAAGTCAAGGTGTTTCTCAGAAATGTTTATAAGTGCCATGTAGGTTGACACGTGTCTCCACTTAATTGATCCACGTCAGCGGACTAAATTTGGTATCAACAACTACCACTCTTACTATTCATAATAACGGATTAATATATTTGCTAACTAATATAACTAAGGTTTACATAAAAACCATCTTTAAGGTAGTGGAGCATTTCTTCTCCTTCAAATTGATCATGTTAGACAACGGTGTGTTTCTGTATATTTGCAAACTTGTATGACTGTATTTAGGGGTGGCAATTTGTGTTTCTGATCGTATTTCGAATCGACATGACATGACAAGACAAGAGTTTTTTGAACACGAACACGACACGGCACGGAGTCGTATTTTTTTAGTTGACACGAACACGACAAGATCCAAATAACACGATTTCTTAAATTTTACACTAAATTAAACATAAATAGACACGATGATCCGAATAAAAACACGATTAACACGACAAGATACGATAGCACGACTAACACGGCTCATAATTTTGACATGACACGGCACGACTTCATGTTAAAAAACAAGAACACGACATGAACATGACAAGCTGTGTTAATTTCGGGCCAATTTCGTGTCGTGTTATCGTGCCGTGTCTAAAATTGTCACCCCTAACTGTATTGGTGGGCAATTGTGAGCGTATTCTCCTAAGAGATTCGCAATCAATCTTCAAATTTGAAGAATTATTACAAATTCTGTAAACCTTCTTAAGAACTTTATTAGCTCGTAGTAATTCCTATTAACTGTAATACCCCGTACTTTTATGAATATTTATTTATGGGATTAATTAAATTAAATGTGAATTAATTGAGAATTAATCCGGATAAAATACTAACGATATGTGAGTTGGTATTTTATTATTATGTGTATATATGACTATATATGAATATTGAAAATATTAAAATTGTCGCGAGACTGAAATACGACAAATTGGGAATTTTTGTTGGGACGAGCGTGACAGTCGCGTCAGGAATGTAATTATTTAAATTAAAAAAGTGAATTTTATTTTTATCAACCGTATGGTCATTTTGAATGCGCCAATGAGTCCGGAAGGGTCAAAATAGTCAGAAAACACTAGCCGGGGGTTTAGTTTGGGTCCCGGGGCATTTTTGGGCCATACCGGCAACTTAAAAGGGTATTTGAGTAATTTTGAAATTTGGGGAATTTTGACCACGAATTTTGAGAATTAAATATGGGATATTTAATAACACACTAAGCCATTACCAGCACTTAACTGATTAGAGGGCTACGGGAGTTATAGGAGGAAGTTAGGAGAGGTTCCCAAAAGAGAAAACCATAACCACCATCTTCAACCTTCAACCTTGGGAGAAATTGTAGAGGAAGAGAGAGAGCAACATCCAACATCCAACATCAAATTCAGAGAACAATCCGAGGCAAGTGGTTTAGTTACGTTAATTTCAGGAGAATGCTTCTTCCATGCTTAGAAATTTATATAATTGCATTGTATTGAGAGATTTATAAAAACCCATGAAATTGGTGTTAGAAATTCAGATTTTGATATAAGGATTGCATGTAGAATTGTTATTGGGTGATTATACTAAAAGAATTACGACTTTTTATGATGCAAAAACGAATTTATTAAGGGAAATTGAAGACTTTAAATTTCTAGGATTCATACTCGTAAGGTTTGGGGAAAAATTAGGGAGATATGAAAATTATAGGTTGTTTAGGAAGATTGACCCTACATAAATGTTAAGATACGACCTAAGAAGGTTTAGTAATGTTGAGGAACCCTAAAATACGATTGGGATGATTTTTGGATGATTTTTAAGAAGAATAGAATTGGGAAAAACGAGATAGGAAATTTTGGGCTCGAAACTGTCATCTCGTTAGAAGACCTGCCCAGGTCGTTCGAACGAGCTCGTTCGAACGAGCTTCTAACGACGTGACAGTCTGCCTTCTAACGAGATTAGTAGTTCGTTCGATGCCTTTCGTTCGAATGAACTCTCGTTCGATGCCCTTTTCGTTTGAACGACATCTCGTTCGAACGACCTCGTTCGAACGAGACTTCTAACAAGTTGACAGAATGGCCTTTTTGGCCTGATTTGATTTCTAGTGTTCTGAAACCTTGTTTAATTATAGAGATAACTTTCCCTTGTTAACTAATTGGTATAGTTGGGAGATTTGGGATATATTGAGGAGTAAAATATATAAGAGTGGTTTGAACCAAATGATATTTGTGGATTAGGACGCGAGCGACTAATCACGATGCGAGGATAATGAATGACTTAAATACATATAAACCGGGAACTTATGATTTGTGTGACATTAAAAGTTGGTATGAGAATGAGAAGTATACCACTACTAAAATATGGTAATTACTAAGATGTGTGCATGCTTAGTATATATGATTTTATGCGTATGGCATACCTACCATACTTGCTATCACGGGAGGTTTGCGTTCGTTTAGGGCCATCTAATCTTTGTGTGCCTATGGGGAGGATGTAGATTGGTACCTCGAGGACATAGGTCAGAGAAGGACTTATTGAGAAGTTAATAAGTCTGCTGATCATGGGAGTGTAGGTATGTGCGTGACCCATGTTATGTGACTGTGTTCGCCTCCATTGTTTGTGATTTGCTATTATCTGAGAACGATTCCTGAGAAATTCGAAATGCGTGATCCTTATGTACGCGATGTACCGGGATGGATAGCAGAGTATGTGTGCACCGCAGCTTAGTCTCGGGGTGCTAGTATTGTATATTTATGTTGAGAATACTATACGGTTAAATGAAAATAATTGTCATGTTCAATTTGTGAGAATAATTATAGTAACGCATTGAGAAGATAATAAGGGGGATAACCTCTAGTAAATTGTATTGCTAATAATTGGGAATCCGAGAATTAAAGTAAAACTCTCTATGTAATTGATAACGTTGGAACCCTTAGTGAGAATCTAGTAGAAAGGTTAGAATTTATTTTGGTTTAGATAGATATGAGAATCACTTGAATGGGTATGGTACGTTAGGAGTGCACAATTAGTCGAGAGGTGAGCATTTCATGTGAGAGCACGTCCTAACATGTACTTTGCATTCATTGTTTTAATGTTATTAAAGCACCTGTTGTTTTTAAAACTATTCTCCACATTCAGGCTCTGACCCGTTTGCTTTCAAATCTATTTTTTGTAAAAACCTTTTTAGGTGCCCAGCCACAAGGACACCATGCATAGGAATTCTATTCAGGTGACGAGTTGTAGATGTTGTGGAAGTTACAGGCCTTGACAGTAGACGCCTCCTTTTCTAGTCTTGACTCCATGTTCAGTTTTATCATTTGTAGGGCATGTCGCCCATTTATTTTAGAGACATTTTACAATTCAGTTATTCAGACTTTGGTTTGTAATTAATTTAGATGGAAGACTTGTTTTATTCATTTCAGTATTGGGACTGTTGTGAGGAGTATTTCCTCCCGATTCATTATTATTTGATGATTACACTATTGGTACTTTATTGTGAATGGTTATGTTATTCTTTTATATTTCACTTATTGCATGTTAATCAGATTTAATTTAAAACTTGACAACTCACTTTTTAAATACTAGGTGGTTGGTAATTATTAAAATGTTTTCGACAGTGATGCTATTAACTGAACCAACTTGGCATTTTGTATTAATTTAATAAAGGAGTAGCTACCCGGTATTTAATTAGTCGGGGTGTCACATTAACTTTATTTGTGAGTATCAATTATTACGAATAAATAAAATTCCTATCAAATATAAATAATCATTTTTTTTTACATATTTGAATTCTTACAAGCTACATTAGTTCGTAACAAGTAATATGAACAAGTGTTTTTCATAAAAAATATTATTTTTATTTTATACGAATAACTGTACTTCGTTGAAACTTTTTTTTCAAAATTTTCTTATTCCACCGCTGTGGAATTTTACAACTAATAAAAGCCAAATGCCCTTTTGATTATGTAAAGATACCGTTAATTGTCGATGCTCTTAAAAAAACTTTATCTAATGGGGAAAATACAAAAATACCCTATCAATATGTTTGTTAATTATGACTACTGACTAATTCACAGTCAATTCCGTGATTAATATTAAACAAGTGATGTTTTCTCACAATATGTTAGGAATGTAATGGGTCAACCCGTTTTCGGTGACCTTTAGCATTAAAATAGTGCCCACGAATAACAAAATTTCCTGTTGGAACCTACAGGCAAAAAAAATAAAAAAAGATTTATAATGTTTAGTTCAAAGTAATTTGAAGAAAAAAAAAGTCATCGATAGTGACGTAGTGACACTACAACATAAATAATAAAATTAATTGGTGTCACTTTCAAAAAAATATATTAAAAAAAGGCCATAAAAATAACATTACCCCTCAATAGACATGCTTACTTACCATAATTTTGCACCATATGATGATAGAAAGGATTGACAAGTGGCGCAATCTGGTGATCTAAAGCCATGGACTTAGACCAAGCTTTTTTCATCAGCATCTGAAACTCTTTCATGTCACCATACAAAAGCTTGTAAGAAGAGCCTTTAATCCCTTGTTGCTTCAAATACTTCTCTAGGGTTTTGGGTTTCCACCAAATTGAGTAAAAACTCTAATAACAATATAGATAACCAGTAGAACAAACGATAAAGCTAAGGTTCTTAATATGAAACCTTCCATCTCAATTATTTTGAGAGGATGAGGGTTTTGTGTTTTTGGATATGAGACTCAAAAATATCATGAATTTATAGATTTTAGGTTTGTGGACCAAGGATTAATAAATGAATAAATTATATTGTTGCTCTACTCAATAGATATTTGACCAAAGTATGAGTTTGAAAGAGTAATTTGAAATTGACAATGAGAAGGTAATAGCTCAAAAAGTGAAAACAAATTTGTAATTAATATTCTTATTTTTGTCACGAATGGTAAAACTACACTGATTTCTCATCTATTGGCTTATGTAGTTACAAAACTCTCAATTTAGGACATATTTGATTATCAATTGTAATTATATTGTTTTATATTTAAATACAATTTTAATAAAAATTTGTATATAAGATATCTGTTTTAAAATATTTTTATGTTATAATTGAGTTTTTCAGAAATAACAAAATGATGTTTTCTAAATGATGTTTTTTTTTTCAACTCATAATTATTTCTTCTTAATATTTTTATGCATGTATAGTTTAATGTATAATGTAAATATATAATACATATTAATTCTAATAAATAAAAAATATATATGCATATTTATACAAAATTACATATCTGTATATATTATTAAACTATATAATGTACTAAGATCCATATGTTAAAAAATGATATTATCAATACATAATGATACTTATAAATAGTTTTATATATGTATTATTAATGAATGGAATGATATAAAATATGCATGTAGTACATACATACTAAATAATATTATCAATTAATGTATATAATTTTATTATGGATTATATATATGCAATATCATAATATAGACACACACACACACACAAACACAGACACACATAATATATATGGTCAAACTCTTCAACATACCTCATTAAATATACATAAAGAACTAGGGTGTAACACCCCGTAAATATTATTTAATTAAATAATATTTTGGGAGAAAAATAATTCATTTGATTTGGAGGAATTAAATTCCTGATTTGAGAAATTTTAAAATTGAAGGAGTTTATTAATCTGGCGAATTGAGGATTAATTATTTTGGAATATTTTGGGTCGCATTTGGAGATCTTAAATTTGTAGGATGTTATAGATTATTCGGATGGCGATTTTGAGTGCACAATTGAGTCCTGTAGGGTTGAAATAGTTCAAAATGAGTGGTCATATGTATATATTGGGTTTGGGGAATTAATTAAACATATTTGAACTCCAAATTAAGAGTTTTAGCCCTTTTTAGCAGGCCCAAAAATGGGATTTGAGTTTTTGACCCAAATTGTGAAAGGGTAAGGCAACTTAAAATTATTTTACAAGACTAAAATTGGGGAGATCTTAAGAGGAGAGACATTAGAAGAGAATTTGGGAATTTGGGAAGATTGCTTCAAGAACAATAAGAGATCCTTGATTTCAATCCAACATCTTCATCTAAAGGCTTTGATCTACAAATTAAGGCAAGTGGTTTAATTTGCATTTGTTAAATTGCATTTACCCGTTCATTTTAAAGGTGGTGGGAATCCATTTATATGTTAAGGTTTATGTTTATGAGAAATTGGGGATTTCTTTTATTTGAAGTTATAAATTTGTAGAGGTGTTGAGATTTGATTTATTTGATATTCTAATTTGATGTAATAGATGGGGTAAGATTGAATATAATAAAAGGAAAGAATTACGATGAATCTTGGGAAGTTTTGATGAAGAAATCTGTACAAAATTGGGGTTTTAAATATTTCAATGGCGGACTGGGTTTTACTGGACAGATTAGAGAAGGAGATGATACCAGGGTCATTCGAACAACCTGGTATCTCGTTCAAATGAGAGCCACTGTCATTCGAACAACGTGGCTGGTCGTTTGAATGACCTGTTAAACCTTGTCAGGTTTTCTCCCTCCCCTGATTCAGACCTGTTATATGTTTTGTTGATTAACATCTCCTGTATTGGTTGAATCTGCATTTATGATTATTATCTAGGGTTTAAATTTGTGAATAATTACCCTTGGATTAATTAGAGGATTAATTAATTTGGAGAATTTAGGCTTATGATTGAGTGTTTGAAATCTTGTTAATTAAGTGGGGGGGTACTTAATCGGATAAAATTTAATATTGAATTGGGAATCTTGAATGTCCGGTTGAGAGAGAGATGGTTCGGTATAATTGGTTGGGTGACACCTAGATAATGAAATTAATTAGTGTGAGATTATTTAAATTTTAGTCGGGTTGTAGACATGCATGTTGTAGGCTTATGTATAGAAGTAGTACATCGATACTTCGGATATATCTATATAATAAAGTAGGAAACTTATGTATCTCATAAGATAGCACCGTGATGTCATCAATATGAATTTTTTTTGCACTCCCTATTTTATCCCTCAAGTTTTTGGTTTCCCACTCTTTTCTTTCTCACCAATTAATTCCCACTCTTTCACTTTAATTCAAACACAAGGTTATTTTGGTAAAGACACAACAAACCCATTTCAAATTGTACCCCTTCTCAAGAATACCCACACAAAATCATCGCCGTCTATGAAACAATACCCACGATCTCACTACTAACCCCCAGCTCTTAACATACAGAAAAGGTATATTTTAGGGGTTCACCTCATTATCACCTCATCATCTTTTGGTCTAACTTCACTTTTTCTTTCATATTTAGGGATTTTCTGGGTGGTCCTTTGGGATTTTCTTCATCATCAAGTAACATTTGGGTTACCAAGTTAGGGGTTTCATTTTTAAGGTTTTCAAGCTAGGTTTTTTCATTGCCTTTACATTTTTGCTACATACTAACATTTTTTGTGGTCTATTGGTTTATTGTAGTCAGATATGAACAAATTTGGCTTCTTATCATTTTGGATGTACGGTCTTTCAAGGTAATCATGTTGGTTGTACGGGTTTTCATTGAATCACCATTTTGTTCATTTATTTTTCTAATCGTTTTGGGTATTTCATTGAATCAACTTTCCTATTTTTCTAATCGTTTTTTCTTTTATTTTTCTAATCGTTTTGCATATTTTGTCTGTACAATGAACAACTAAGGAAACTCTGGTCGCTCTACTCTTTTTGGGTTTTTTCGAAACCTATACCTATTTAATCGTTTTTTTGTTGTACAAATAACAATGAACAACAATAGCAACTCTAATATTTTTTTATTAAGTTTAGGTGTTTGATAAAAGTCTTGCTAAGGTATACAAGGCTTTTCCCCATTTTTAGTTTTTTGTTTTCCATTTATGGTTCTTTGTTGCATTTACAGATATATATAAATCGGAGATTTGTTTCAAATAGAGATTTGAACAATGTTATTAAATTATGCGAGTGGAAGTATTGTTTTACTATTTTTTCCATGCTAAAATTACAATGCTAAAATTTCTTTTCATGCTAAAATTACAATGCTATGTCTACAGTTTGCAACTCTATGGTTATAAAGGTGGAGTATTGTTTTATTGTTTTTTCTTTTTTGGTGTTGCAAGTAATCATATTCTTTTTGGTGTTGTAGGTACTTTTGGTTTCGGCATTTACTTTCTTCCACTTGAAAACATATCTCTTTGTATGGAGGGATTATGGTGGTCATCGGAAGAATTTTTCTTTCAGATAGATGGGGTCATTGGATTGATTGAATAACCCAACAATTTCATTTGGTTTTCTATAAGGATAATATGTGCATTATTTTTTGACTGAAAGAAGCAAAATTAGAATGTTATTTGTAGTGTTTACACTAATGCAAATCCATTTTTAGTTTGTTGTATATTGATGATTAAGTTTTTAATTTACGAGTACCTTATAAGCAATGCTAACTTGATTTTGTTTTCTGGCTATGGTCCCGTAATTCATAGCTGTTATGTTCTATTATATTCAGTTGTCTCCTTTATTACTCTGTTTTCTTTTTAAGGTTGGGATTTGTTGTAATTAATGCTTCAATTCTTTCCGACAGGATTTGTTGCAATTAATGGTTCATTTCTGATTTGGTGTTCCAGCATTTATAGCTAATGCTTCAGCTGGAGCTTCCTTCAGTTCTAGAGGAGGAGAAGGAGACCACAAATATGAAGGGGCGTTGTTAAGGCTAGTGGTATGCCTTGCTTCCATAAATTCTTGTAGGAAAGAAGTTGCAAGAAGAATATCTATGGAATCCTTTAATCTCATAGGAAACAGCATTGTAACCTTTTTCGCCTGAGGAATAAGAAAAAATTACTATTTTGGTCGATGCACGAGGGCAACAAGCGTATCTAAATTAGGAGAAATAATTTTTAAAGCAAGATGAAACTACTCTCAATGGGGCACCCAATACCACTTCCCTCATAGATGTAATCTTTAGCAAAAGGGCCTATTTGTACTCTTCATATGGGGGAGTTTTTACAAGTTAAGTTTTACTATGAGATTGAAGCCATCTCTTGGAGTGAATTAGTAACTGTTACTCATAGTTCATATATTTATTCTTCAAAGATTTACCATTCTTCTATGACTGTCTTGATGGATCCAACTGCAACCATGGGAATCAGGCGGCCCTAAAGGTGTTTTTCAGCATGTGTAGAGTCCACGTCTTTATAATATTTTCAGCATGAGTAGTGTTTTTCAGCATGTCTTTATAATATTTTGTAAATAATGTGATTCAATAACTACAATGTCACCATCCACCAGCATCGTCACATAACTAATATGATTGAGCTTTTAAAACTCAGGACTAAACTACTCTCCTGTGACCCAGTTAACAGGTTTGTACTCATGTTGGAGGCCTTTCAAGTAGCATGAACTTTTTACTGTATGTATTTTAAATTCTAATAAGGACATATTGATGGCTCTAGATAATATATCTCAGGATGCTGGATAAAATTTTTACCGTATTATTTATTTTCATTCTTGGACATTTGATGCCCTCAATATATTACGGGTGGTACGACTGCTGAGCACGAGAGGTCATTACATGACTGATTTGAATAGTGCAACAATCCAATGACTTGAGTAATAAAAATACAACCGTGGTGATTCGATAAAATCCACTCACGGTCCGTGGATTTTGGATGTCGCGATGATTTAGTTCTACTGATAAAAAATCGATTAACTCTTAGTTGCATCGAAGCCGAAGCCAAAGTCGAAGCAGAAGAATCATGTATTTCAATTGTTGAGAAGAATGCATTAGGGGTAATACTATTTTTATACGCGTTGGCATCGTTGAAAAGGTAGATAATGTATGCTATGTCATCTGCTAATAGGTAGATGAGGTATGATATTTCTTCCAAGTATGCTTATATTTTAAAATAGTAAATGCCATCTGCCAAGATAATGTAAGATATTCCATCATCCAAGCAGTGATGTTGGTCATTTTCCGTCAGTGCAAATTTCAATTGGAACTATATACAAGGTTGGAGACTCTGTCGGTTGGATGACTATTGGTAATGTTTATTACAACGAGCGGGATTCTTCTAAGACCTTTGAACTTGGTGATGTCATCCATTCCGAGTAAAATTCTTAGTTCCATAATATAATGCAAGTTACACATACTGAGTTTAGGTCATGTAATGCAACGGCCCCCATCGCCCACTCACGCAACAAGAAATGGCTCGATCACCATCACCACTCGCGGACACCATTTCTTCCTTTGTGGGGGTCCCTGGTCACTGCAATCAAGACAGAAGGTGGCCATCAATGTGTTACACATTTCTTCAGCCACTCCATCTTCATCCCCATCTGCTTTACCATCTCCTCAGGCTCCCGTGACTTAGAGTTCTTGCTCCTTCTTCGAGTGAAGCATATCCATTGTATTCTTTAAGTGGGCTTATTGGGAAGTCTGGAGTAACTATTATATTTATTGTAGCTATTGTTTGATCTTTTTATAGGTAATATTTCGTTTTGATTTTGTTCATGTGCATGAGGGAGTTAGTTATGTATATCAGATTTTAAATGGATTATTGGAGGAGAGAGTTGTGTATTTCATGTTTAGATACAACTGTATGTACTTTGTATTAAAAATAATATAATTCTTATTATTTCATTCGAGCTCATTTGTTTAATAATTATGGTCTACAATATGTTTTCTTTGTTAATTTGTAGGCTTTGAATTTAAATTCTTCAAACCAGTATGACAACGTGGCTCGCATGTTATGCTTTCTGACATGGCTAGGAATTCCAGCAACCAGTATGAAGAGAACAGATGCCTCGGCACCAAGAAACGAAGTCGACAAGGCAGCTCCAACAATGTCTACAGTCACAAGAACATCGCGTGTTACCCTTTGAAGGATGTGGATGGATGAAAATATGGACTCATGCGTTAGTTTTTCACCACTGAATTATGATTGTTGATAGAAGCATGTCATAGTTTTTATTAATTTGGTGCTTAATAATTTTTAACATAAGATTGTAAGATCTTTGTTTACGGAATGAATATGGTGATGTAAAGCAATGTTGTACTTGTAGTTTATGGTTTAAAAATGAACAAGTGGAAATATTAAGGTTTATATTTGCACATTTGGAAATTTTGATTACTCTAATTATGTGCACAAGTTACAAAAGTAAATAATATTGGGCAAAAAATATAGTTTTTTTTTCTTTTACCCTTTTATAAAATATTTTATTTTACAACACACTATTATTAAATAAATAAATTGACACCATATGCATATGGTACACATGATGCAATGCATAAGGTCCAAATTGTTCAATTTTGGTTTTGTTGGTCTTTATATAGTCTTCATTTATACAACTAGTGTCATACAATATGAATGAATTCATTTTGGTTTTGTTTATTTTTGTGTAGGTTTCATTTGTATAACCACTTCCATACAATGTGAATATGGTGGCAAGATTAATGTTCAAGAATTTGTTATTAAATGGTGGGGACATGCATAATATTGTGTAAATGGAGGGTTGGGGTGATTGAAAACAAGACATGCTTTAAGCAGTTCTTTATTGACTCCTTGCGCTATCGATGTAGCACATGGTCCGTGTTAAAAATGCATTGCATTGATGCGTGGAGAACGTAAATACACTAAAATAATCTCACAAACTTTCCACTCACATGGGATTTAGGTGATGGGCAGGTGATGTGTTGTAGCGACTCAATTAGTACTTTAAGTTAGGATAGTGAACACCACATATGTTTGGGATAATTCCCTTGTTATGTTACAATACGCAAAACCTTATATTTGTTCTTTATTAATATTAGATGTTTGTCTAAATTAACATCGAAATGTTGGGGATGACACAACTTTTTGTAGCTTTTTGGTTACCAATAACTATTTATTGCTGAGCTGCTAAATTATCAAAGATGACCTATTTGTTAACTATATGAAAGGTTTACGAACTACTATTTCATAAGGTTTATCTGATTGTTTTATTAACATTTTCGATCCCGAGATCAGTCGTAGCTTTGGCGAGGACACTTTCCGTCGCAATAAGGCACGACTTTATGATTTTCAAAATTATCAGCGTGCCTTCAGGCACGGGCATACCCTAGTATATATATATATATATATATATATATATATATATATATATATATATATATATATATATACGGTGATATGTAGTATATATATGACTTGTAAATATTTGTGTGAATAATATTTATGGTAAAGCATACCAATATTAATGCTATCATAGGAGGTTGCGCAATGTGGGTGAGCCCCTTGACTAGCGAATACAGGGCGAGTATATTCCATTAAATGAGAACTATAACTCATATACGTGGTTTGATTGTATAAGTGATATAACTCGTGAGAATGTTATATAGCATTAAATGAGAAACGACAAGCTAAAGTGATTAATAACGTATAAAGTACACTAAGCCCTAGGGATAGAATAGTAGGAAGTCTTGGGATATTTGTGATAAGACTAGTTACGGGGTAGTTAGCTAAATGGATCATGGATAGTACGTTAAGCGTGCGCATTAGAGGAGGGGTGAGGAGTCCTCAAGAGAGTGTACGACACTAACTTAAATATGAAGAGCATTCAGGCATTTTAATTTCCTGCATTTTCATTCACTTGATAAATATTTCCAAATATTTTGGGTTCTAACCCTTGCTATAAAACCTTTTAGGTGTCCTACCACAGGGGTGACAGGCCTGATCTTCTGACAGGGTGCGTAGCTGAAGTATACATGGATGCTGCGAAATATTTACTTAGACGTATGTCATATTCTCTCTCTAGATAAGAACATTTCAGCTGTACTCTTGGGCTTGTACTCTTTTATTCAGTCTGGCATGTATCACTACCTTCTTTTATGCTTTGCACTTGGTGGATTGATCGTATAATTGATGTTATTCGGCTAATGCTTTTATTAGTTATGTGGCATGATTAGATTTTCTCTTGTGTTGGTTATCTTGGATTTATATTATTTGGGTTGGTTTCGATTTATATCATAAGATAAAATTTGGCATTAGCTTAATTAAAGACTAGGTGGTTAGTAATTAAAAATATTGCGACAGTGATGCTAAGAATGAACCAGATGAGATTCCTGTTTAATTTGATGTAGGACTGATCACCCGGTATTTTATTAGGAGGGGTGTCACAGATAGTATCAGAGTATCAGGTTTTAGTGTCCTTAAGATTTGTGCAACTCTTCATGTTTCAGCGTAGCGTTCTTTGATATAGAGCCCTATTATTAGGATTGTTAACTCATTTATGTGTTTATCAATTATCGCTCTTCTGCTATTTTAAGATTTGTATTAATCGTGAGCTAAAAAGTCATTCTACGTTTTAGATGTCGACCAGGAGAGAGAGAGGTAAACCCGCGAGGGCAGCTGCTAGAGGAGGAGACGGTGAGATTCCCCAGGAGCCTGATGTGCCTCAGCCCCAGCTGCCACAGGGATTCATTTCCATCGAGCAGGTGGCGGATATAGTGGCTCAGGCTGTTAATGCCTCCATGACAGTAATTGAAGCCCACTTTCCTCAGCATAAGCCAGTGCAACACATGGCTCCAGTAGAGCAGGTCCACCCAGGGCCGACAGAATGGCAGCGGGTTCGGGAGGCCTTCTAGAAAGGCCATCCCCCAGAGTTCCAGGGTAGTGCGGATGTGATTGCAGCTTACCAGCGGAGGCGTGATATGAAAAGGCACCTACGGATAGTGGAGTGTAGAGAGGTACAAAGACAGATGCTTATTACTTTTAGGCTAATGGGAGTTGCCTTATGGTGGTGGGAGTCCACTACCATTATTGCAGAGATGGATTCTATGACAGTTGCAGAGTTTTAGGCCCGATTTGACCGAAAGTATTTTCCTCCATCCATCGAGACTGAGATGAGGAGGAGGCTTAGGGAGGTGACTCAGGAAGACCGATCTGGTAGTCGATTATGAGTAAGAGTTTAGTTGTTTGGCTACTCTTATTCTGGATGAAGTGAGAAACAAAGAAAGGAAGAGGGTTATGTTTGTTGATGGGTTGGCCAGGAGTATTATGCAACATTTGATTGGCAATCCAGCTTTATTGCCGTACAATGACGTGGTCAATGAAGCCTTACTCCATTGTTAGGATCATTGCTTCCATCTTAAGGGAAACAAGAGGGGTGGTGAGTCGAGCCAACAGAGCAGGGCTAGTAGTGCAGTAGGGGTAGGATACCCGTCAGGGGAACCCTATTAAGAGATTGTGACCCAAAGGCCAGGTTTCTCAACAGGGTCAAGGAAGTGGCGGGGAAGGTCAACAGGGACATGGACAGTGGCAAGGAGGATTTGCGGGGAGGTGTTTCTTTTACGAAGAGGCAGGTCATATGAAGAGAGATTTCCCTCAGCAAAGCAGGGAACAACCACAAGAAGGTGTCTTGGATGTACAACCACCACAGCAGTTTATGGGTCAATTCGGACTAGAAAATATTGACCAGGGACCCGAAGACCAGGCCCGTCTAATAGAGTACGAAGGTAAACTTTCTTTTATTATTTAAGTGAGAGTATAGTTTTATGTGATATTGGGTACATCACAACATAATATTATTATCGCTAGGATTTGTGAGTGAGTCGAATTTGATAAGTGCGTTGGTCAAAATAGTTATTATGTATATATTATTACCATGAGAGCACAGGGTCCTTTGGGGTTAGCCACGAAAGAGTGGAAAGTGGACAAGGAGGTTAATTTCATTATACGAAAGCTTTCTACTTTCGAGAATTATGGGAGTAACGTGGACGATTTTCCCAAAGTTTCAACTATGTAGCTATAACTTGGGTCTATAATGGGTAGTTATAATAAGACTAGGTGTTCGCGGTACCAAGGTATGAATTATCGTTCACTACACCAAAATGGATAAATTGGCACCCTTCCAGTGACTAGCCTTGTCACGGTCATTGACCGTGACAAAAAAATACGCATTTTTATCACGGTCATTGACCATGACAACGACTTATCACGGTCAATGATCGTCACAAATTCGTGACAAATGTACTTGTCACGGACTTGTCATGGTCATTGACCGTGACAATCCTTATAATATTGTCACGGTCAAAGACCGTGACACATCCGTGACAAATGTCCTAGTAAAAAAACTCTTTCCCCTTCTTTTTTCCCCCGTCGATTCGTCCCTCCTTTTTTCTCTCCCTACGCTACTCTCTCTCTCTCTCTCTCTCTCTCTCTCTCTCTCTCTCTCTCTCTTCCATTTATATATATATGTGTGTGTATATATATATATTTGTGTGTGTGTGTGTATATATGTGCGTGTGGGGGTGGGGCTGTGTGTGTTTGTGGTGGGTGGGGCTGGGGCTGTGTGTGTGTGTGTGTGGTGGGGCAGGGTGGGGTAGGGGGAGGGGTGGGGGCAAGGATGGGGGGGCTGTTTGTGTGTGTGTGGTGGTGGTGGTGTGGCAGGGTGTGTGTGCGTGTGTTTGTAGTGGGGGTGGGGTTATTTGTGTGTGTGTGTGGTGGGGGAATGGGGTGGGGCAGGGTGGGGGCGAGGGGGCAAGGATGGGTGGGTGGGTGGTGGGGTAGGGGTGGGGGGTCGTGTGTGTGTGTGTATATACGTGTGGGTGTATATGTGCTTGTGTGCGTGTTTGTGCGTAGTGTCCCTTGTAAACGAATTGATTGATTATTAATTTTTTTAGTAAATTAATATATGATTGCCCCTCATTGTAAATTAGTAAATTTATATATGATTAATTATGAAAGTAGGATTGCCCCTCATTGTAAATTAGTAAATTAATAATTGTATACTTTAATTGTTAGTTTAATTGACGAAAATAATTAATTGAGTAGATGAATTAGAAGGAGTACGGGATACACATTTGTTGTTGACATTGCTGTTGGATTATAGTGGATCGATGTTGGGTTGTTTAATTTTAAAAGTGGCATGGCCACTGGATTATTGTCCATATAGGGGTAGAATTTTTCAACTTTTTTTGAAAATTACTTTGTGTATCGAACAATATATATATAGTATGATAATTAAGTGAAACATACTTGAAATTACATATAGTACGAAAGACCCACCCAATAAACATTCCTATTTACCATCTTTATTTCCATTTATAGGTTGTTTATTACCATTTTAGTAAAAAAGATAGGACATTTGTAACAGGGTAGTTTAGATAAGATGGAGGCGTAACCCCTTTTGAGTATAGTAATGATAAGTTAAATGGCAACACTATTGATTAACCATAAAACATACAAACACTACTCAATGAAGATGGACTTAGTTTGAACTCACAAATCTCTCGTGTATAGCTCAGAAGGTAGTAATGAAATTAGAAGTAACTTAGCTAAAGCGAGAGAGTAGTAGTAATCACCCTAGATACACCTTGGCAGGTAGCCAATACACACCAACCACCCTCAAAAATCTCTATCAAGTATTAAAAGTTTCGTAATAAATGATAACGGTGGGTGAGTAAACTCTCTCTGGTTTGTAAATAACTATCTCTGATGTATATTATCTCTAGTAATAATTTCTGAACTCTCAAAAGATCATCATTTCCCCAAAGGTGGTTGGGGTCCTTAAATAGTCCCCCCACACCACCCCCCGAGGCAACTCAGTCATTAATGCCTGTGAAAGACATCCCTCATACTTTATGTCACAAACATTAAATACCTTATGCAGTAGTTGTCTCCATGTCATAAACATTAAATGCCAAGACATGCCTTTTGCCTAACCACTGTGTGTCAGGGGGCTGTTGTCGCAGAGGTGGCTCACCAACTGCCTGACAGCCCCAAATACCATAGTGGTTTACTCAAGTGTAGGTCTGACATTGTTTAACTGGCTAGTGACATCACCTACAGTAGATGTGATATTAAGTAGAAGGTTGTTTGGTTCACAACTCAATGCCCGATGGAACTCCAAGCTGCTTCGCCAGAGGTTCCATGGGTAGGGTCCCTTGGTGTTTTACCAGGTGTATATAAGATGATCAGGACAAGCCCCAACGGTGCCTCACTTATAAATCCTCCAAAGCAAGTCCCTATAAAGTTTCCACGAAGAGGTCATTCGATAGAGCATGAAAGCTCTCTCAGGCCCTGCCAAGCGCGGTCTCTCGCAAGTACTATTTGACCTCACACTAAAACTCCATATTATTCTTGTTACATCATTACAATCGTTATAGATTATAGTCAATAAAAACAAAGATACAATATGACTAACGCAACAAGCTAAAGTATGAGTTGCCACACTAAGCTGCCTCACTGAGTTTCCCCGCTTGAGCTGCCTCGGCTTCTCAATCCCAAACACTGTTGCTAATGGGGGAATTATCCCTAATCTCAGGATTACCTTCAAGCCCCCTCTACATTTTCCCCTTCGTGGAGAGATTTATTGTGGGAACATGAAATATCTGCACGAAAACCTCTCAATCCTATGAACCTTCTTTGTATGTAAAAATATAGCCTCTTTTTCTTCATTAGAACCGCAGTGTTATAATCTCCAGGAAAAAGTAAAATTATTCCCGATGTACCTGAGCCGAAGCATTGCAGCTTATTGGTGCTTGGGAGAAGGGACATCGCCACTTTTTCCTTACATTGAGCCTCAACCGTTCTAGCTTTTCTATTTGAAACTCTCCCAAAAGGCCTACTAATCGCCCCAAATACTCGTTTTTACTGTAAATAGTGAAATTACGCCGTTCTTGCCGAGTTTTCGTTAGGACTGCCCCTATCATTAGGGCTTGTGAAATTCTCCCTTGTAACATTTCACTATGTTCGAAAAAGCAAAAATTATCCCCGATGTAGCTGAGTCATAATTAAACAACGTTTAGACTTGTGGTGAGGGGACATCGTAGCTTTTTTTTGAATCGTTGGGGCACTACCTTCATTGGGAGTCATTGGATATGTTTGACAAAAATTCTGGCGTCAAAACTCAAACTTGCTGGAGAAGAAAATCCCCTTCTATTTCCCAAGAATCACTTCATTAATGATGTGGCGTTGTTTTTTCAACTGTCAAGACACCTCCCGAAGTGCCACGTGTTCATTTGAAATGATTATAGGTGGCCTTGCACGTGTGGTAGTGGAAAACTCAACAGAAGGGTTCCTTAAAAGGTTTCAAACGTCTCTTTTTTTAAACCCTTCTCTGTCCTTCATCTTCTCCAAGCTCCTGTCTTCCTTAGAGAGAGAAAACTGTGCAAAAACCTCCATTATTGCCCAACTCTCTACCCAGCTTCTTCCCTCTCCCATCTTTTGCGCCTCCACTTGTGATTATGCTCCTCCTTCCTTGTTTCTAGCTCTTCTTAACTAGCTGTTCTATTCATCGCCACTCTACTATGGCTTCTTCAAGTTCTTCTAAGGTTGCCACCACCACTACTCAGCCAGGCTCCCCCTCAGTCACTTCTAGCGTCGCTGCCGTCCCTAGCACCGCTGCACTGACTACTGCTCATCAAGAGCAACTACGCTTCTATCGTCAGGCTCCCATCTTTGGCAAAGATGATAAATTTTCTTATGCAAGAAAAACTTGCCATTTCTCATCCAAGTTTGGCCCTTTACTATTGGGTGATGAGGACATGGATTCATCAAAGTGGGGCTATCTTCCCCCAAAGGGGACTCTGCACTTTCGTTTGGACCGTGGTGACTTCCCCTATTCCCAAATTGACGTTGAAGCACCTGGGGGGTCACCAACCCATTTCGCTGCCTGGCATACGCATATGCAGAGTTCTTACGTTGCTGCTCTCTCAAAGGTTGGGCTTCATCCAGCCTACTAGTTTAGGGAGTTCACCTTTTCCAAGCACAATGCGGTTCTCCAAGTTCTAGTTTCTAGAGGGAACATCACAACTCACACGTTCCTTGCGGCATGGGGAGAGTTCACCATTACGTTGGAGGACGTCTATGAGATCCTTGGGTTCGAGCCAATGAGTGAGTTCACATATCACGATGAGGCCCTGGATGTCGAAGAGGCTGTTGATCGAGCTGAGCTGGATCGAATCTTTCTCAGTTGCACTGATTCCACAAATAAAGCCACATTTACTCCCCTCATTAGCTATTTTTTCGAAGCTCTGAACCCGAAGGATGCTATTGCTTCAACGGGCTGAGGTAGCGGTACATCCTTGGAACTACCAGCCCACATACATATGCTTCTTTCATGCTTCTTCTTAACTGGGAAACCCAACGACCAGCTCGGGAGGGACCTCAAAAATATTTCTATTCATTTGGCCAGGGGTTTCAACCTTCCTCTGGCCGCCATCGCCTTGGGGTTCCTCTACATCTGGTTGGATCGAACCCACATCGACATGGCACGATCACTGGGTCGTTATAACTTGGCCAATTTTGCCAACACCATCATTTTGACGGGCTTCCTTTACACCTATTTTCCTGTCGTCAGCGCCAAGTCTATTTCCCTGTCCGTGAGCCAAGGTATCAAGCCCCCACGCCTCCTATGTTTTCATAAGAAATAAATTCGAAAGGAGATAATGGAAGTTTTTGATCATTTAAACTCCTTTGTGATGAGGCCATACAGTGAGTCTACATTTTCCCATAGTTGGGATTTTTTCCCTTCTGTAGCCTTAACGGTCAAGTTCATCCCAGCTATAGAAGATCTCTCACAGGCCGTAGTGCTTCTATTCACTCTTGGGTTTCTTCATTCCTACACTGAATAGAGATACACCTCAGAACCCTACAAACTAGACAGATGTAGCAGATAGTTCAGGTTTCATCGGGGGGACCACCCAATAGCCACTTTCGTTGAAGCCTGCACCTTCTATACTGCAGCAATGGTGCTTGGTGTGACGTCTACCATCGATGGGCGAGTCACTCTTCCCAGTGCTTCTAGGAAGGGGGACCTATCCACCTCTTTTGCCACTAAGTTCCATTTAGAACAGTTGAGAATGATCTGTGAGTATGTTTAGTCCCCCCCCCCCCCCCAATATCCCCCGGTCCTTTCTTTCTCTGCTTCTGAACTGGGTCTTAAGCGGAACTCCATGCTTGGGGTTGAGTTTACCTTGAGTAAAACCATTAAAAAATCTCCCCAGGAGTTACCCCTTCATTGCCCAATGATCCCCACTACCACCACGAAGCCCAAGGCCGTTACAACTCCCAAATAACCTGCCCCTTCAACTGAAGCTCCAATAGGCAAAGGGCCTTCTCAGCCACCTGCCAAAAAGACCAAGAAGTCCAAGGACTCAAAGTACAATCCCCAGGATCAAGTATAAACTCCTTTGGAGGCATTCCCTATTACCTCCGTCCCCCCTGCCATGCCTGTAGAAAAGGCTGAGGAATTGAGAAGGCAAGCCCAGGCAGAGGTTCAATGAATAAACACCGAGTTTCAACGACGCGCTGTCGCCATTCCCCCTTCTAATTCCTTCCCCACGATTATGGTTGATCCAATTGAGCCAACGACAAAGAGAATAAAAAGGTCAAGGGTACCTCAAGATGCTGATGCCACGGGTTTAAGGAAGAAAACTCTAGGCATTAAGTCCCAGAAGAAACGGAAAGCCGAGATACCTCCATCTTCTGCTCCCTCCATTACTACCTCCTCTACACCTTCGCTAGTGGTTATACCCTCTCGTTCTCCCTATGGATCTCAGGTATGTGTGTATGTTTTGTTCTTGTTCCCCTTTTCCTAAGGTGTGTTGCATCTGTTCATTTCTTGATAACCTTGGTGCAGGGAGTTGAAGAAGAAAGGCCCATTCCCCCTGTAAGCCATTTCGTGGGGGTCGTTGCAGTATCCCTCAAGCCGATGCCACCCTTCCCCGTTCCCCCTTGATAGGCCTTACTTACTCTCGTCGTTCATCCTCTCAATGGGCCAAAGATGCTGTTGCGGGGGCTGCTACCATTGAATCTGTTCGAATATCTTCCCAATCGGAGATAACCCCTCCAGCCTCTTCTGAATTAACGTTCGAGCAAGAGGTCCCTCTGCCCCTCGTTGTGGTCGAGGAGAGTGCTCCCGAGGTAAATTTCTTCACGTCTTTTATTTATCCCATTGCTTTGTTTATCATTCGGATATGTTGGGATATTTTAGGTGGAAGTGGCGTCTATGATAGCTAACATTTTCCTTCCCACTGCACTGACGAGACCTCTGATTGCAATTCCCCTCTTTGGTGCCATAACGGGGGTAAGTAACGCTTAGATGTATTGCTGCCTTTTTCCTGTACTTGATCCTTGTGTCTAACACTTGGTTTTGTATTTGCAGCTTTCTCTAAGTCTCTCTCCACCCTTTTCTCTTAGAGGCCTTTTCCTTTCCCAGGCCAAGCTTGATGTTGTTGTCCCGCGTGGTGATTCTTCGGTGCCTGTCCATGGTGGGGCATCGCTTGGAGGTCCGTCGTGTTCTTTTAACGAACCACCTTCGTTGGCCCTAGTGCCGTTTATTGGCGACGAAAGTTTGCCTACCATTGAGGCTTCTTCAGCCAAGGGCCCGTTAAAGCTACTGAGGCAATGAGCCCGCCCCCAATGGTTCCTACCATTATGGCCCCGTGGTGATTCCCGTTCTCTCTTACTACTGCTGAGGTACTTCGCTAATTTCTCTGCATTTCTCGATTTCTCAAAGTTCACCTATGTTGGTGACTTAATCAATGAAAACACGTTAAGGTTTTTTTCATAAACTCCACCTATACCGGTGACTTAATAACGAAAACACTTGTTAAGGTTTTTTCAAAAACTCCACCTATATCGGTGACTTAACAACGAAAACACTTGTTAAGATTTTCTAAAAACTCCACCTGCAACGGTGACTTAATAAAGAAAACGCTTGTAAGATTTTCCACAAACTCCACCTATAACGGTAACTTAACAACGAAAATGCTTGTTAAGATTTTTCCACAAACCCCACCTATAACGATGACTTAACAATGAAAACGCTTGTTAAGATTTTTCCACAAACTCCACCTATAACGGTGACTTAACAACGAAAATGCTTGTTAAATTTTTTCCACAAACTCCACCTATAACGGTGACTTAATAACGAAAATACTTGTTAAGATTTTTCACACACTTATTATTTCTTCTACTTTTCTCAGGTTGAACGGGAAAATTCCCCATCAGCTCTTTCGCATATTGGCTCACCCCATCAGGAACCTGTCGTCTCGAAAGATTCTAGCCATAATGATCAAGGTTCCACGATCGGTGTTACTGCCGAGAATGAATCTGGGTGCGAGCTTCCTCTGCCCGACTTGGCTCCTCACGCCTTCTTCCTGATGGTGATTCAACGTTCTCCTCAAATTCCTGCCAACCATCGTTTGGTAGTTGAGCAACTTGTGAACCATCATCCTAAAACATTCACGGTGGATTGCCTACGTTCAAACATCTCAGGCATGTGCTACAGACTTCAGGGCATGGCCACCGTTGTTGCTGAAATTGCCAATACCCCAATTACAAACATTACCAGACCTCGCCTCAACCAATTCCTTGGTTATCTGAGGGAGTTGGGTCGTGATGGATTCTATTTTGACTGGCTTATTATGCATTTAAAGACATTGAAGAGCCGGTAACTAGATATCCAGAGGGAACTGTTACTGAAACACTAGGAGGATCAGCGGGACGAGGAAGCTAAATTGGCCGAGTTAGCACCTCTTCTAGAAGCTGTTAATAAAGAGGTGGAGGACATCGAAGAAGCTTTGCGTCTAGTGAAGCTGAAATGAGAGAAACTCCTTATCAAGTGCACACAAGCGCAAACGAGGTTGGAGGTCTCTATCAATGCTCAACGATCTAGCCAAGCAGCTTCTTCGGGCCTCCCTGGGGATTTTTTTCTCTTCCCCAGATCTATGGTTCCTCTTAGGCTAAATGTATATATATTTTTTTCTTCTTCTCTTGTAATTCTTGGGCAATAGCTCCCAATTTTGTAATGCCCCAAAGTTCATGAATGAAGAAAAATATTTTTTTTTCTCATGCCATTTCTTTGTGGTACAAATGTTTGCATAGATTGTGAAGTGTGGAGTTCTGTAATTCTTTCATCTCTACTTGAGTTATAATAAAAAGAACTAGCATACTCATAAAAAAAAACATGTGTATTCATAACAACAGCCAGGTACATCAGTGGTCCAAACATAATTGCCTACACATGATAGACTTTCAACCATTTATTGTTAATCTTAAATGGTTTATCTTCTTCCATCCTAGAATTAATCAATAACCTGAGTCATGAGCTTCTTTTAAAATGAAAGGTCCTTCCTAATTTGCTACAAACTTGGGTAGAAAAATCCCCCTGATGTGCTTCACTGCTGCTTTCAATACGAGGTCTCCCTCCACGAACTTCCTTGGTCTCACTGAGTTATCATTGCCCTGGAGAGCTGTTTTGTATACATTTGAAAGTGTTGCATCGCATTATCTCTGTGTTTATCCAACGCTTCCAACTGCACATATCTATTATAAGGGAGCATGCTACTTTTGAAAGTATATTAAGCAGAGGGAACGTCAAACTCCATTAGGAGAATTTCCTTGGCCCTATAAATAAGAGAGAACGGTGTATACCCTGTGGGCTTCTTCTTAGTAGTTCGATAGGACCATAATACGGCTGGTATCTTGTCATCCCACAGTCTTGGGAAATCCTTCATTATTTTAGCCAAGATATTAACCAAAGTTTTGTTAGTTGCTTCGACTTAATCGTTTCCCTTTGGGTATGCCACCGTCGAAGTATGATGGACAATGGAGTACTTATCTGTGAGCATCGTTACCTCTGAGTTGACGAAAGGGGTTTCGTTATCTGAAAGGATAAACTTTGGGATCCCAAAATGGCAAATGATGTATTATTTGATGAAGTTGCTCACCACCCCCGCCGTTGCCCTTCTTAGTGGTATCGCCTCAGCCCATTTTGTGAAACACTCCGTTGCTACTAGTATCCATATCTTCCCCCTTGAATAAGGATGTATTGCCCCCACCAGGTTGAACGCCCAAGTGTGAAAAGGATAAGGTGTTGCCATGGAGTGTAGGTCCACTGATTGGGCATGGATCATATTTCCATGAAGTTGGCAAGCCTTGCACCTTCGAACGAACTCAGCCGAATCTTTCTCCATCGTTAGCCAATAGTATCCCAAAGTCATCAACTAGTCATATAACTTAGCCCCTCCTATGTGAGATGGATCGTGCGCCTGTTTGAGGACCTCAGTTTCTTTTTCCTTTGTGATGCAACGCAACGACCTATTGAAGTATCCCCTTCGATAAATCTTCCCCTCCTAAACGTAGAATCTCAGGGTCCTTCACCGGAGTCCCATCGCATCAATTTTCTCCATAGAGACAAATCCATCTTTAATGAAGTCAATATAGGGTTGTCTCTAGGCAGCCTGAGTCTCCACGAAATGACATTCAGCTGCCTCGAAGAATAACTGGCACTTGTCTCACTTCCGTTGTAGCTCCGTCGCGTCCTGTTTCATTTTTGGCCAAAAATACCCCTCCCTTTGCATTCTTTCGTAGTGGGGTATCTCAGTTGTCTTGTAATGCTCTTCATGTGTTTTTTTCAACCTTCGTTCTGCCTCTTTTGGACTAATTCACCTCGATAATCATCCTCTTGTATTTTTAAAGTAAAGGTTTCCCTGGTTCGTGAAGTATTGGGCTAATTCCCTCAGCCCCATCGCTCCTTCCCCAGATTCCAATTACCTTCAAATCTCCCCCTCCAGTCTGTGTCGTCCTCCATCAGTAGAATTGACTGTACTATCGAAGGAGTTATTCTTGGTTGGATCACGATGGTAGTTGTATCATTCCTCATGACCATCTTTTGGGCAATGGTGGAATAGGCGTCTGGGTGGCGATTCATCGTTCTAGGCTGTCTCTTGATCTTGGTCCAATGGAACTGGATGAGAAGTCTCTGGATGATTGTTATGTATGGTGCTAGACTCATGTGTTTCAACTCATATTCTCCATTTACTTACTGAACCACCAAGTTTGAATCCCCTTTGATGAAAGATAACGAATCCCCCTTCGAAGAGCCTCTAGCAATCCCAACACCAATGCTTCATATTCTGCCTCGTTGTTAGAACACGGGAAATCTAACTTGTAGGACATGCAAATCTACTTCATTCCTTTTGAAATAATAACCCTTGCTCCTCCTTTCTTTTTTACCGAGGATCCATCGAACTGCATTGCCCATTGCTCATCCGTTGCGTCTAGGAGATTGGCCTGCAGATCGTCTCCTAGAAAACTTTTTCAGGGTGGCTCAAACGTTCCTGAGGGGAAAATTTCCAACAAGTCGGCGTACGCTTGACTTTTGATCACGCAAGGAACCACGCATTTCAAGTCATATTCGGAGAGGATCAGGAACCCCCTAGCTGCCCTGCCAATCAATATAGTTCTTTTCAGTATATACTTAATGGGATCACATCTAGTTATAATATGAATTGTAAAAGGCAGCATATAATGTCTAAGTTTTTACGCTACAAAGACTAAGGCTAAACAATGCCTTTCCATGTTACTATATCTGACTCTGGCGCATGGATAATCCCGCTGCGGTAGTAGACTGGCCGTTCTTGCCCATCGATATCTTGTGCCAGCAAAGCTCCCACGATCCTCGTGGTGGATGTGAGGTACAATTGCAATGGTAGCAGTTTCTTCATCCCGTCAAGAGACTCCTGGTGAATCTCCTCCCACTTGAACTTCGTGTTCTTTCATAACAGCTGCATCAATGGATGTGTTATTTCGGCTAATCCAGGCATAAATCTCCTAAGGTAGGAGACTTTACCAAGGAAACTCTTCTTCTCCTTCGCCGTTCCAGGGCTTGGCATCTTCAAGATCACTCGTTACTTGTCATGGTCCATCTTCACCCCTTGTCGATCAACCACGAAGTCTAGGAATTTCCCACTTGTCACTCCAAAAACACATTTCAGTGGATTCATCCTCAATTTAAACTTCCTGTAACGGGTGAACAGCTTCCTCAAATCGCCCAGATGGGACTCCTCCTTCCTTGATTTGATGACCAAATCATCCACAAATAATTCCACAAATATGTGGAAAAAGTCATGAAAAATGGCCATCATTGTTCTCTGGTAAGTCGCCCCAGCATTCTTGAGTCCAAACGGCATCACCCTGTACATGAAGTTACCCAACGGAGTTCTGAATGTCATTTTCTCTGCATCTGAGGGGTCCATCTTGATCTGGTTGTACCCTATATACTCATCCATGAAGTTATACATCTCATGACCAGTCGTTGCATCTATCAGGCTATCGATGGAAGGTAGAGGGAACTTATCTTTGGGGAAAGCTCTATTCAAATCTCTAAAATCCACACCGATCCTTATTTGGTTTTAGTCTTTCTTTCCCACTGGGACAATGCTAGATAGCCAGAGTGGGTGTCGGAGCGATATGATGAACCCCACCGTTAGTAAGCATTGGACCTCTTCCTTGATCTTCAAATCCAGCTCAGGCTTGTACGTTCTTGTTGCTTGTTTCACTAGAATGACTGAAGGCATTACATTCAACTTGTGGCAGCTCACTTCCTCATCCATCCCTTCTATCTCTGTGTATTTCCAAGAGAAGACATCTATAAACTCCCGAATCAACTCAACCAAGGCATCCCGTTTCTCCTTACTGAGATCCTTCGAGATTAAGACGGGCCTTGGATCTTCCTTTTCTTTCGCTAGGTTCAACTGCTCCAGTTCTTGTGCCTGCAGTTTCAGTTGATCCGTTATGTAATCTGGTTCCTCGGCGACTTCCTCCACAAATTCCTGTATGCTGGAGTTATCTATCACCATATATTATCCCTGTTGATCTACCAGAAAACATTCTGTTAACGAAAATGTTATTTATCCGTAATTAATTAAATTGGTTTAATTAACATACATTTTAGTTTAACCTAATATATTGATTTTGATGATTCCAAACATATTTCTATTAAGTTATTCTATAGATATTTATTATTGTATAATATTTATAATATAATCTTGTTCATATACGACTATATACATATATTTATTACATATCTATTATGAGTGAGTTATATCTGTTTATGTCAAGTTTTATTTTCACGACTCAATATGCCTCGAATCTACTCAACGATATATCCGAGTAAAGATATTCACGTATGTTGCACATTTGCACTTGACACATTAGGCACACATGAATATTTCTTGATCTATGATTTTAATCGTGTGTCTTACTAATTGAGCGCATTAATAATTTTCAAAAAAATGAAATTACATTATTTTCACTGAAAATAATTTTTTTGTAAAATTGGTATAAGACTTGATTTAAAATAGTTTTGTTTAAAAATGAATTTTTTATTTTAAAAATAAATTGACACTAAATATTTTTTAATAAAAATTGCCGAATATTGTTTTTGTAGTTAAAAATACATTTTGTTATTTTATGAAATATGCATGTGCATGTATATAATATTATATATGCTAAATGATGATGACGATTTTATCTTTGCATATGAATTTAGTACATACATATATTGTTAGTCATTTATTAACTATTGGCATGTGGACTTCTATATAAGCAGTTGGTATGTGATATAATATAATATGTATATATGTGGTTAGATTCCTTTTTGGCTTAAGCTTTGTGATATGACTATGTCAGGACATGTATGGCCTTAGGAGACTTTAGCCAAAACTATTAGCGGCCATGAGTGTACTTTTGTTTAACTAGTCAAGACAGTCTAGACTTAAGGCTGTGCCATCATTGGCAGATTAAACTGTTTGAACTTTGGTAATTGTTTTTTTTTTGTCCGAGATCTCTTTCAGTCCGATTTTTTTTGTTTATATCTGGTTGGAATTTTTTTTTAGATATATATTTCAGTCCGTTTTTTTAAAAAAAAAAAAAAATCTGTTCGAATTTTTTTTATATTCAGATTTTTTTTTCTGTCCGAGATTTTTCTTATGAAAATCTGTTCCGAAAATTTTATATATATACATACCAGTTCGAAAAATCTTTTATATATATATATATATATGTGTGTGTGTGTTTAAGTACCTGCGTGTAACTACTCCAACTGTTGACCGTACCTAGGTAGATGGAGCTTTCATTTATTAATTCAGAGATCTGCTACAAACACTTCATTGACACGCCAACTTTGGCCAATAAAATCAACTTGGATTCCTGTATAAAGAAATCTGTTTTTGGTCAGAAATTTTGACCCCTTGTACCTGTCATGACAAATGAAAATGGGTCTATGCCTTGTCATCCTTGCTGAAACTCCTTAGCCATTCATTCACTGTGTGTAGCAAAGGCTACGACATCTTTGGTCTAAAAAGTTAGTTTAGCTCTTTCATATCTTTGGTCTAAAAAGTTAGTTTGGTTTAGCTTTCTTTTTATCCAAAATTATCTGTCCGAAACTATTTTTTTATATCCGAAATCTAGTTTTTTTTATATCCGAAATCTATTTTTTTATATCCGAAATCTAGTTTTTTTTTTCTTTCGAAATCTAGTTTTTTTTTTATATCCGAAATCTATTTTTTTTTATATCCGAAATCTATTTTTTATATCCGAAATCTATTTTCTTATATCCGAAATTGTCTTTATACATGTCTGTTCTGAAATTTTTTATATCAGTGGGAAAATATTTTTTTTGTACAATATATATATGTACACCTTTCATATATATATTTACTTATACATTCTTGCAAACCTATGACTAAGTTATGCATGTACTTATTTTGTCCTATCCATTTCCTTGACAGAAAAATACTTCAGTTGTGTATATTATCTTTTGGACTAACTTTTTCTTGACAGAAAATTTATGAGTCACCTCAAAGCTTCTTTCAGTCACACACTTTTCAGTATACCATTCTTATGCTACAACAGTCATATTTTTATTGAGAAGCAAAATGAAGATTTGCAGATCAGTCTTGGAGATTATTTTCAGACTACACCATCTCAGAATATCAGGAGCATTAAATGCTCAAATTGCATATGTCAAACGGCTAGTTTTTGAAGACACAATTAAAAGCTGTGAATAGCTGCATTGAAGAACAACCAGACTTGAATGAGAATATGAACAACACTTGAAATATTATTCAGAGCATTTATTTTACTACTCAGCTACACATTCAAGAGGGCAATTAATTTTATCATCTGCTCAATCATTGAAGAAGAAGACTTGTGCCTACTTCAACATCATTTATTGAAGTCTGACTCAACAAGGAGAAACTCAGATTACAAATTGTATTTTAAGGAGTTTTAGAATTTTATTCTGTACTACAAAAATTCAGATTTGTTGTGAAGCTTCGATTTGTACCGGTGATTGGTTCCTACCCGCAAGTGGACCACGGGGTTTGAAGCTCGGAGTTAGCTTGCAAATAGTTGTACGCGGTGGTTTGATCCTACCCACAAGTGGATCAGGTTTAGTGAAGCGTAAAGGAGTCGGGGGCTCTAGGCGCGTGGACGTAGGCCGGGATTTGGCCGAACCACGTTAAATTTCGGTGTCATTTATTTTCCGCACTTTTATTTATTTATTTGCACATGCATGCTTGAGTTAATATTTTCAGCACACTATCTTGCAAATAAATTAATTCCGAAATTTGACTTAATTAATTTTTAAGGTTAAAATATTTATTTTTGAATTAAATAATTAATTTAAGAATATCATTTAATATTAAATACGAAAATTAATTTAATATTTCTAGAGTGTTAAAATCTGCATTTCTAGTTGCTTAAATTAGTTAGTTGCATTTAATTGATATTGTTGGATTTATTCTTTATAGTTTTATTAATCTAAAATTTGTTTAAGTGATTTAAATTTAATCTTTTTCTGAAATATAAATTTGACATTAAAGTTTGTAAAAACTCAATTCACCCCCCTCTTGAGTATTTTTCTGGGCAACACATTCATATATCGTCTCCTGGAATACTTTTTCAGGGTGGCTAAAACGTTCCTGAGGGGAAAATTGCCAACAGGTCGGCGTACGCTTGACTTTTGATCACGCGAGGAACCACGCATTTCAAGTCATATTCGGAGAGGATCAGGAACCCCCTAGCTGCCCTGCCAATCAATATAGTTCTTTTCAGTATATACTTAATGGGATCACATCTAGTTATAATATGAATTGTAAAAGGCAGCATATAATGTCTAAGTTTTTACGCTACAAAGACTAAGGCTAAACAATGCCTTTCCAAGCTACTATATCTGACTCTGGCGCATGGATAATCCCGCTGCGGTAGTAGACTGGCCGTTCTTGCCCATCGATATCTTGTGCCAGCAAAGCTCCCACGAACCTCGTGGTGGATGTGAGGTACAATTGCAATGGTAGCAGTTTCTTCATCCCGTCAAGAGACTCCTGGTGAATCTCCTCCCACTTGAACTTCGTGTTCTTTCATAACAGCTGCATCAATGGATGTGTTATTTCGGCTAATCCAAGTATAAATCTCCTAAGGTAGGAGACTTTACCAAGGAAACTCTTCTTCTCCTTCGCCGTTCTAGGGCTTGGCATCTTCAAGATCACTCGTTACTTGTCATGGTCCATCTGCACCCCTTGTCGATCAACCACGAAGTCTAGGAATTTCCCACTTGTCACTCCAAAAACACATTTCAGTGGATTCATCCTCAATTTAAACTTCCTGTAACGGGTGAACAGCTTCCTCAAATCGCCCAGATGGGACTCCTCCTTCCTTGATTTGATGACCAAATCATCCACAAATATGTGGAAAAAGTCATGAAAAATGGCCATCATTGTTCTCTGGTAAGTCGCCCCAGCATTCTTGAGTCCAAACGGCATCACCCTGTACTTGAAGTTACCCAACGGAGTTCTGAATGTCATCTTCTCTGCATCTGAGGGGTCCATCTTGATCTGGTTGTACCCTATATACTCATCCATGAAGTTATACATCTCATGACCAGTCGTTGCATCTATCAGGCTATCGATGGAAGGTAGAGGGAACTTATCTTTGGGGCAAGCTCTATTCAAATCTCTAAAATCCACACCGATCCTTATTTGGTTTTAGTCTTTCTTTCCCACTGGGACAATGATAGATAGCCAGAGTGGGTGTCGGAGCAGTATGATGAACCCCACCGTTAGTAAGCATTGGACCTCTTCCTTGATCTTCAAATCCAGCTCAGGCTTGTACGTTCTTGTTGCTTGTTTCACTAGAATGACTGAAGGCATTACATTCAACTTGTGGCAGCTCACTTCCTCATCCATCCCTTCTATCTCTGTGTATTTCCAAGAGAAGACATCTATAAACTCCCGAATCAATTCAACCAAGGCATCCCGTTTCTCCTTACTGAGATCCTTCGAGATTAAGACGGGCCTGGGATCTTCCCCTTCTTTCGCTAGGTTCAACTGCTCCAGTTCTTGTGCCTGCAGTTTCAGTTGATCCGTTATGTAATCTGGTTCCTCGGCGACTTCCTCCACAAATTCCTGTATGCTGGAGTTATCTATCACCATATATTATCCCTGTTGATCTACCAGAAAACATTCATATATCGTCTCCTGGAATACTTTTTCAGGGTGGCTCAAACGTTCCTGAGGGGAAAATTGCCAACAGGTCGGCGTACGCTTGACTTTTGATCACGCGAGGAACCACGCATTTCAAGTCATATTCGGAGAGGATCAGGAACCCCCTAGCTTCCCTGCCAATCAATATAGTTCTTTTCAGTATATACTTAATGGGATCACATATAGTTATAATATGAATTGTAAAAGGCAGCATATAATGTCTAAGTTTTTACGCTACAAAGACTAAGGCTAAACAATGCCTTTCCAAGCTACTATATCTGACTCTGGCGCATGGATAATACCGCTGCGGTAGTAGACTGGCCGTTCTTGCCCATCGATATCTTGTGCCAGCAAAGCTCCCACGAACCTCGTGGTGGATGTGAGGTACAATTGCAATGGTAGCAGTTTCTTCATCCCGTCAAGAGACTCCTGGTGAATCTCCTCCCACTTGAACTTCGTGTTCCTTCATAACAGCTGCATCAATGGATGTGTTATTTCGGCTAATCCAGGCATAAATCTCCTAAGGTAGGAGACTTTACCAAGGAAACTCTTCTTCTCCTTCGTCGTTCTAGGGCTTGGCATCTTCAAGATCACTCGTTACTTGTCATGGTCCATCTGCACCCCTTGTCGATCAACCACGAAGTCTAGGAATTTCCCACTTGTCACTCCAAAAACACATTTCAGTGGATTCATCCTTAATTTAAACTTCTTGTAACGGGTGAACAGCTTCCTCAAATCGCCCAGATGGTACTCCTCCTTCCTTGATTTGATGACCAAATCATCCACAAATAATTCCACAAATCTGTGGAAAAAGTCATGAAAAATGGCCATCATTGTTCTCTGGTAAGTCGCCCCAGCATTCTTGAGTCCAAACGGCATCACCCTGTACATGAAGTTACCCACCGGAGTTCTGAATGTCATTTTCTTTGCATCTGAGGGGTCCATCTTGATCTGGTTGTACCCTATATACTCATCCATGAACTTATACATCTCATGACCAGTCGTTGCATCTATCAGGCTATCGATGGAAGGTAGAGGGAACTTATCTTTGGGGCAAGCTCTATTCAAATCTCTAAAATCCACACCGATCCTTATTTGGTTTTAGTCTTTCTTTCCCACTGGGACAATGATAGATAGCCAGAGTGGGTGTCGGAGCGGTATGATGAACCCCACCGTTAGTAAGCATTGGACCTCTTCCTTGATCTTCAAATCCAGCTCAGGCTTGTACGTTCTTGTTGCTTGTTTCACTAGAATGACTGAAGGCATTACATTCAACTTGTGGCACCTCACTTCCTCATCCATCCCTTCTATCTCTGTGTATTTCCAAGAAAAGACATCTATAAACTCCCGAATCAACTCAACCAAGGCATCCCGTTTCTCCTTACTGAGATCCTTCGAGATTAAGACGGACCTTGGATCTTCCCCTTCTTTCGCTAGGTTCAACTGCTCCAGTTCTTGTGCCTGCAATTTCAGTTGATCCGTTATGTAATCTGGTTCCTCGGCGACTTCCTCCACAAATTCCTATATGCTGGAGTTATCTATCACCATATATTATCCCTGTTGATCTACCAGAAAACATTCATATATCGTGTTAACCTCATCATCAATTTTTTCAGCGGGCCGCTCACACCATTATAATTGATATACCAATTTTTCCTTCCTCGGTAAAGACATTCTTGCACTGTTTGCTAGTAGTGGTGACTGCCTTCCTCTTCTTCTCTCTATAAGCCTTAGACACTCTTTTTCCTAAGAATCGACTCAGCACGCTTTGTCATTGAACCTCATGCTCTATCGAATCCACTTTGGGCCTCATTTTATCTTTGAGCTGCTTCGAGATGTTTTGGGGCCTAGGGACCACCTGGTGAGCTTCTTCGGTCATCACTCCTATGCTGCTTGCAACCTCTTTACTCTGCTTGTTCAAAGGCCCTATCCTTTATCTGATCGAGGGAATCTATTCTCCCTCCATTCTTCTCGTTAGGACCTGGACGTCCACCTCTAACTCAATGTAAAATGATGCGTCTACCAAGTGAGCTTCCTCGACAGCGAAGGGCCTCCTCATAACCCTAATGGTCACCTCAGTTCCCTTGATATTTACTTTAGCACATTGATGGTACGTTAAAGGAACTAGCCCTTGGTTGTGCATCCACACCCTTACTATTAGCAAATGATAGGAAGTTACACTCTCTATTACGTGGAACTTGATATAGGAACTCATATTTCCCATTACAATCCCAATATTCACGTATCGAATGGACTTGGAAGATTGGTTATCATACCCTAAAATCACCAAAGGCATGAAGACCAGCCTTTCTTCTAGAATGTTAGCTGCATGGAAAGAGTTGATTGGCATGATATTGATGGAAACTCCCCCATCCATAAGAGTCCTTGCAAAACCAACTCCGTTGATGCTGGCAGTCACATACAATGTCCTGTTATGAGGGAATCTTACAGCCTTATCCGCATCGCTGAAGGTTACTTCTGATAAAAACCTCCTCACCAACCTGTCTATGGGTCCCTTCCATCTCAGCGAAGGGATTGCGTTCTTCCTCGTAATTTCAAGTATTGCCTGGGTTATTTCTAACCTACTCTCCTTTGGTATCCCCACCTGGTCGAAGAACCAGGCGAATTTTGGAGATTTTGAAACTGCACAGTACTCTAGGACTGGATCTGCTTCCTCACCTTCAACACCGTATACATCCTCCACATTTTTAAAGATTGCCTCATCATAGGCCATGAATACATTATCCATTCCCTTCGTAAAATCTTCTAAAGCTTCTTCAAACTCCTCCTGCTTCGACGTTGGCCCTCTTTCTTCTCTTTCTGCCTCTTCAACATAGGCTACCACTAGATTAGCGCCATGTGCTGGGAGTGGATTGTTGTTAACCTTCTACGGAGGGATTTGCAACGTCCCTGCCTTTACGTACTTGTCAATGATTCTCCTCAGCATGAAATAACTCTCTGTTTGGTGATGGATCTTTCGATGGACCTGGAAATACTTAGGATCCGCCCTTATTACAGCATCGATTTCCCCAACGGGAATACCCTTTGGTTCATAGATCGTTCCCCCTTGGACCATTGCGTTGTAACAGCTAACAGCCTCCTCTACTGTACAAGGCAATGATGGTGGATCCTCCCTGTCTCTTCCAAACTTCCTCTTATTATCCTTCTTTGGCACCTTGCCCCCATCTCCCCCCTCGGTGTACCCTACCCGTGGGGGCTGAGACCTCCCCCCACAGGTTGTATCGGCTGCCTAAACATCATGGGAACCACCATTAGATTTGGTCGCACCACCAAGGAGATATTTCTTGCTCCTTTTAAGAACACCGAAAAAGTCCCCTCGTGCGTCTCATTAATGAGATGACAGATGTACTCAAGAAGCAGCCCCTCCGCACAGATCTGCAATAACTTGGACTCTTTGGCCTCCTCCCTCACATCGAGGGGCCTTTGCCTGAACCTCCGAACGTACGCCACCACGTCTTCCCCTGGTCATTGCTTATCCCTTCCCAGTTGGGTCAAGGTAAACTCATCTTCTTCAAAAAAGAACTTCTGGACAAATGATACGTGCATCTCCTCCCATGTGGAGACGCTCTTGGGAGCCAAATGAGAGTACCATGTGTATGCCTTGTCGGTTAAGGATTTAGAAAACTCTCTCAACTTGAGCTTCTTATTATTGCAATGTGCCCTAAGTGTTCAACGAAGCTCTTAATATGTTCCTTCGGATTTCCACCTTTCCCTGTGTATTTCTCAAAAATGGGAGGAATATAGTCCTTTGGATAAGGCTCATCATTGTATTCCTGGAGATAAGGCGTACGAAAGTTATCGTAAACTGAGGCTACCTCACCCATAGATTGCGAGGAGGATTGCATGAACTTCAGCATCTCCTTCCTCATTTCCTCTATGGCTGATTCTACTGGGGCAACAACCAACGGGACCATGGGTTGAGTGCCCGTTGTAGCTGGGGCCGTCGTCACTGTTGGGGCCATTGATACTCCTGATGTTCCCGTTGCTGGATTCACAATAAAGGGTATATTTGTTGGGAATGTTCCCATTACACCTGCACTCGGTGGACCATTAGTGCTTCCCCTAGTGTTACGAAGGAATTGGCTTCAAATCCTCCCAACACCGTTGAAGCTACTAGAGTTTGAGAAAACTCATAAAACTTACTCATGAGGAGTGCAACCTGAGTGGGTCCCAACCCTGCACTCGTGGAAGCTTGTGTCACCCCTGGAACGCCTGTCCCCGCCTAAACTGGAGGTACCTATATTCGAGGAGCCCATCCCTTAGAGCCTACGATTCTCTTGCTGTTTGTTCTTCATTGTGTTGAATGTCATCAAAGTTGATCCTTCGATTAACGTTATCTTGTGCCATACTCCTTGCTTAGAAGAATGCCTCCCCAATAGAGTCGCCAAATGTATGAGGGTAGTTAAAATAAGATGGAGGCGTAACCCCTTTTGAGGATATTAATGATAAGTTAAATGGCAACACTATTGATTAACCATAAGACATACAAACACTACTCAATGAAGATGGACTCAGTTTGAACTCATCATCATTTCCCCAAAGGTGGTTGGGGTCCTTAAATAGCCCCCCACACCACCCCCCAAGGCAACTCAGTCATCAATGCCTGTGAAAGACATCCCTTATACTTTATGTCACAAACATTAAATACCTGATGCACTAGTTGTCTCCACGTCATAAACATTAAATGCCAAGACATGCCTTTTGCCTAACCAATGTGTGTCAGGGGGCTGTTGTCGCAGAGGTGGCTCACCAACTACCTGACAACCCCAAATACTATGGTGGTTTACTCAAGTGTAGGTCTGACATTGTTTAGCTGGCTAGTGACATCACCTACATTAGATGTGATATTAAGTAGAGGGATGTTTGGTTCACAACTCAACGCCCGATGGAACTCCAAGCTGCTTCGCCCGAGTTTCCACGAGCAGGGTCCCTTTGTGTTTTACCAGGTCTATCTAAGATGGTCAGGACAAGCCTCAACGGTGCCTCACTTCTCAATCCTCTAAACCTAGTCCCTCTAAAGTTCCCACGAAGATGTCATTCGATAGAGCATGAAAGCTCTCTCAGGCCCTGCCAAGCGTCGTCTCTCGCGAGTACCGTTTGACCTCACATTAAAACTCCTTATTATTCTCGTTACATTATTACAATCGTTATAGATTATAGTCAATAAAAACAAAGATACAGTATGACTAACACAAGAAGCTAAAGTATGAGTTGCCATGCTCAGCTGCCTCACTGAGTTTCCCCACTTGAGCTGCCTCGGCTTCTCAATCCCAAACACTGTTGCCAATGGGGGAATTACCCCTAATCTAAGGATTACCTTCAAGCCCCCTCTACAACATTCAAATTTTTCCAATTTTCATTCTTTTTCAAAAGAACGACAATCTAGGAAGGGTAGGTATTAACAAAGAGAAAGAGAGGGTAAATCGGACATTTTGTTTAGTGTACACCATATTTAAAATGCAAAGTTTGAAATATTAGTAGTACTCCGTTGGACTTCCTGCGTTTTTCCTCGTCACCCTCCCCCACACAATCTTCGAAATACTTGTACTATTTATCTTTCTCGTTTTTTAGGTGAGAGACAAATGTATAATGTTCATGGTTATGTTGTGTTTTTTAGGTGTGTGGGCATTAGGGGTGGGGGTGGGGATGCTTTAGATTTTTAGTAATTGTACATATTATGAGCTAGATGTTGTTGTTTTGGAATTCATTTTTATTTGTAGTAATTGTACATATTTGCATGTCTTCTTCTAATTCATTTTGATCTATACTAATAACATTTTTTTACAGCAAATGTCTCTTTCAGGTATTAAGGAGAGGATGATGATGCTGGTTATGATGATGTCGTCTGGGCTCATGGTAGCAGAGGTGACGAGGGCTCCTCATCCCCTAGGCTACCCAAATATAGCAAATTGGGGATGTCCATTGAGAACATATCGGGGCTATTAGCGAGATCCCTCAAGCTGGTAAAGACGATCATCGACCCGGGGAATATGAGTTAGAAGGAGGTCCCATATGAGCTCAAGTTATCTATTTGGGTGGCACTACAGGTAATGTATTTATATTTATATGAATATTTTAATTTCAATTTCATTTTATATTTATATTTATATTTATATTTATTCGCAACTAACATTGTATTTGTTGGACATGAACAATTTAGCCTGGATCCAAAGCTACGCAATTTCGTCTTGGAGTAGTTAAGGGAGCAGCATAAGACGTGGAAGAAAAATATGCGTACCCGGTACTTTGGGAAGACACGAGAGTCCGTTATCCAAATGAGTGAATCCATCCCGCCAAAGGAGCCGATCTCATTGGTAAAATGGCAACAGTTCATTGACAATGAGATCGGGGAGCTACAATTGGCATCTCATCAATCGGGGAGGGAAAACCGGGTAAAAAAGACGGACATGCACTACTCCGACTGGACATCTTACACCGAGGTGGAGCATATGATGATGGTAAGATTTAATTTTTCTATAACTACAGAAATATATTATTCTGCATTATTTTACTTTGCGGGGCCGATACTAATTTTACTTTATTTTATTTCAGGCGACAGGGAGTGGCCCAGGGGGTAGTCCACATAGGCTCGATACTTATGTGGCTCTTCGAACGAAAAAGGGGAAGGACAAAGAGGTGTCCCCGAGTTTCGCGGCCACGATTGTCAGTAATTCGACAGTTTACTTTTTGTTAATTATGTTATAATTATTTAGTTTACTTATTTTGCTAATCATGTGCTTTTTGTCGTTTCCGGAAAAGCTTAAGGAAGTGCATGAATCGCAGTCTGATGCCGACAAGGCATCTTTGTCCACATATGCACTCAGTCAAGTGCTTGGCTCTGATCGCAAAGGGAGGGAAAGGGGGTGAGCTCGCGGGTGGCCAAATCTAGGTTCATTGGATTGGAGACGAGCGACACCGGGTTGGCTTGAACGGTGGACTCGCATGACGTGAAGCTGTCCCGTTTGGAGGCGATGGTCCATGATATGTTCTCATTCATGAAGCATTCATTGGTAGAAAACCGTAATGGGAAAGGGAGGGAGAAGACGGTGGAGGAGGAGGTGCAAGAGGACATGGTGGAGGATGTGGACCTCTCTGCTTGATCGTCGACACATGCGGACTTTGATGATCCACTTCCCTATTTGGATCCCTTCAATAGACCGATGTCGATACTTGGTTGGCCGAGCGTGTTTATAATGGACATATTTGATGTCCAACGGATAGGGTGGGGGTTGAGGGACCCGAATATCGTCCAGGGTGCATTAGTTCATGGACGTGAGCTTTAAGACATCGAGTCTAAGGTGCTCGTCACGCATGTGAAACCCGGAAAGGAGAACTCTCCATTGTGATTGCGCGAACAATGCGGAACGGTGTATATTAGTGGGTGTGTAAATTCATATATCGTGTGTCCTACTCACCTCCTCAGAGTTAACCATACCCCAAACATCTATTGACATTGTTTTAAGTTTGAATTGAATTGTTTTAAGTTGTTACATTTGAATTATATCATGATGCATATTGTCTCTATTTTTAATGTATATTTACATTATCTCTATTTTATTTGGATATATGATGTTTGAACAGGTACAACGTTGCTATAATAGGTATAATTATACTGCTGGGCAGTGGCAGTGGCCATACTGCTCAGTAGATTTTTTTCAATTCTACCCAGAATTGTCATGGTCATTGACCGTGACAAGTCCATGACAATTTTTTAAAGAATGTCACGGGCTTGTCACGGTCCTTGACCGTGATAAAACTTGTCGCGGTCAAGGACCGTGACACGACTGTGACAATTCTAATGAACTTGTAACGGTCAATGACCATGACGAGTCCGTGATAAAAAATGTTGTCACTATAGGAATTGTCACGGTCATTAACCTTGACAATTTGAACTTAACAAGGTCAATGACCGTGATAATTCGGCAGATTTGGTGTAGTGTTTTCTAGGTTTCACCTGAGATAAGGTCTAGTATATATATATATAGATATACTAGGGTATGCCCGTGCCTAAAGGCACGCTGATAATCACAAAATGGTAAAAACACTTGGTAAGGGCATAAGCATATTTGAATAATAATGACGGGAAAAAATGATAGATCATCTTTATACAATACCAAATCAGATTTATTCTTACACGTCAATCAAGATAAAAGAAAATATAGGGTGGGGGCTATAGAAGTTTATTTCAGCAGATTGGATCCTCTAAATAAACATGACCATTGACCAATCTATATTCACCTTGAAATAAACATAAGAACTCCTTGATTATAATTGTAAACAAATTAATCATAATGAAACATATCGGTGTAGAGAATCCCATGGTCCATGAAGATATGATAAGTAAATAAAAAAGAGTTCTGAGTTTTGTCAATCAGTTTTACTTGGCATGAACCCCAAATGCTAAAATGCAAGCCCTGTTTATATTAATGTAACTCAATAATCTCACCATAATTAAATCCGAGAACAGTAATTTCGTAATTTACAAATTCTACTGTACTCAACATCGATACGAACAATTCTTCTAGAACATACAAAATAAAGGCCACATCAATAGCGGGAATGACAGCCTCACAATTCCTAGTACCCCCAATCAATGTGGGTTAACACAGGATATACCCCTGCTACCATTTATATAAAGCTTTTCATAAAATATAAAATTTTAGGTTATAGATGAAAACAGTAACAAAAACATAGTTGTCAAATCGTGTACCGTATATCTTATCATATATCGACATATACAAATATGTCGCACATTTTGCCAAGCCTTTGGATTGTATTTAAACTCATCCACCTGTTCAGACTTGTTTTGATTTAAGATTTGACTTGGATGCTTTGTCGGTGTGGTCTTCTTAGTTGTTCGGTGGTTTATTGACGCTGATTCGATGGTCAGGAACTTTGACCACATAGATCTGCTTTAGGGGTGTCCGTTGTTTTCTCGATTTTCTTTGGTTTTTTTGTGATTTGGGCTATGATTTCAACGGTGAATTATCTGGAATTTCGTTCTATAATTTTGGTTGAGCTATTGTTCTCATGTTGTTCCCGGTGAATGCTGGTGAGTGTACGTTTCTCAGACTAGTTTGTTGCATTCTTCATGGTGGTTCTGATGGTTTTCGATTTCCAGTGGCAGGCTATTGTGCATTGATTTAGCCGTTATAGTGTCCTTCGCTCCAATTATTAGCCCTGTAAAAAAACATTACAGTTTCTTATTCAAATAATCTTATTCCATAATAATATTTTCCAAAACAAAACAGGGCAGTGACTACACCTTATATAAACAAATTAATACAAACAAATTAAAGTCACAATGATTCATTTCATGTCAACAGTGCAACTATTGTAATAATATAAACTCAGTTTAAAACAATGAAACTAAAACAACTATTGTAGTGGGTTTCATCTGTTTATAAGCATAGTACATAGTAAGTGTTTTTAAATTAGTTCTAATAACGAAGCTAAGCCTTAGTAGAGTAGTCACTTTCATTTATTTTTATTTTTTTGCTAGGTAACATTGAACAAAACAATTCAATTCAATGAGGACCCACAAATATATTTAACGCCACATAATAAGAACCATACACACATAAATTTGATCAATGATTTACACTAATAAATATTGAAAGTTACTCCCCTTGTCTCAAATTAGGAGTCATTTTATAAAAATCAGATTTTAATAATTCTACTGTAAATAATAGTCGGTAACAAAACATAGTCAACTATCATGAAATTTGTTACATGATGCTCAAAATATGGCTTTCAATGTGAGACATATAATAAAGAATGTTCAACTCTTAATTTGAGAAAGGGGAGAAAGGAAGGAAACATACCTCAATAGTGTCAATGGTGTCCTCAGACAATTTTAGATATTTCAGACTGGAGAGATCTTCAAGAAGTGTACGCATAAGAGAATACGTCTTATCTTTCGTGGCTCAATCATAATTCAACCACAGATCAATAGTTGCATGGGTGACCGATGACAGAGTAGCAGGAGAATAGTCTACACCTGTGACACTCAAAGAATGAATCTTGATTACAAAAATTCTTTTCCGTTCATCTTCCCAAAGGTCACCAATTGTATACGCCCTATTAGTTACCAAATAGTCCTCAAAATTATATAAACAGACACTATTTATCTTGGAGCATCAATATCAACCACTTTCACATTGCAACATTTGTACTCGTCTAAAGTTAACTCTCGAAGGAGTTAGAAACTAAAATTAAGTTCACCTTCACAGTCGTGTATTAGCGTCAAGTCAAAAAAATGTTGTGTCATGTCAACCCAAAACACTATGCAAAAACACATTTTATGCTTCCCATGTTTCAGAAACATTTTATGCAAAAACACATTTTATGCTTCCCATGCTTCCCATGTTTCAGAAACTATTCCAATTAAAAAAAAGAGCAGGTAGGCAAAGAGAAAAGAGCAGGCAGGCAGACAAAAGCTCTTGATGTTGTTCTCTAGCCCGTCATAAAATATCTGCCTTAAAGCAAAGAGATCTATGGCCATCTATGGCCATTAAGTGAATCCATGCTCAAGATAATGTCATCTCGCTCGAGAACATCTTAGTTATACCAGGCAACTCTGAGCTGCATAATATCAGGTGTGGGCATTATATTAGTGCTTCTCTCTTGACACCTGATTTAACTCATGTACATTTCAGGTGTACAACATGGGACTCATGTACACTAACAATAGAGAGGAGAGAAATACACTGCTTCTGCTGAAACTAATAACATTAGATGTTTGGTTTCAACACAGAGGAGAGATTACTGCTGAAACTAATACACTGCTGATGTTGCAACACAGAGGAAAGCCTAATGCACTGAAACTATTACACTGCTACTTTTCTTTATCAAATAACCCTCAATGACCTCACGTATCTATTCATTGAAAACCTAAGCTTTTCTTCTTAAAATTTGGAGAACTCGCCATGTAACAAACCAATTCAAACACATATCATGTTATAAAACATTTTAAATCCCATGGTATTCAACAATAGAGTTTGTGTATTCAACATTATAAATAAGTAAGAAAAAAGGAACAAAGATATTGAGAATATTGAATACCAAAATTTGACAGAAGCCTCTAATGCCAGAATAAACTCTTAAGGAGTAAGATGGACAGAGGCAATGAAACAAAACTTTAAGAAAATGGTGAAAATTGAAAAACGCAAAAAGTAAAAAGGTTTTAAGATTTAAAATAGAAAAGAGGATTAATGTTTGTCTTGCATTATCATCCTGTAAAAGTGGGATGAAATATAGAATCAACTGGTATGTAATGTACCTCACATTCACCTCTTGTTTGTGCATAATAGATATCAGAGTGAACTTCACGCAACTTCGAAATCCAATTGATATTGTGCCCATCTCACTTTGAAGCTTTGCTTGAAATCTAAGTCCTTCAATGACGTGGAACCTTCATATGGTGATGGTACTTCGTATGGTGATCGAGCCTTATTACATACCTATAGAATATGTGGAAACTTCAAAGCACATTATATATGATGAGGGTTGAGGTATTATAAAATTAAACAAATCAAGACTATAGAAGATAATTACAAAATTTCTTGAATGGTTCACCACTAAGTGAACGTGCTTCACTCTCACCGACTCCTCTTCGGCGATCTTGATCTTGCAGTTGACAACAAAAATTGCCCTATATTGGGTAACATATTTCCCATGGCTTTGGCATTCTAGGCAAAGGGTATTATAATAGGCTGGGCAGAACAACATTATAATAGTATCACTGCGTGTAACATATTCAACTAACCAAGTTATAAAAGAAAAAGAAAAACAACATTTATACTCTCAATGGAGAAAATAGACACTATAATTCTTTAGTTTCAGATCCTATCATTAGAACTTACCACCAATACAAATTGAAAATGTGTAAAAAAAAAATTGATATTGAATTAATTTAAATGCATAAATAGACTAAGTCTAAAAACACTACTAACCATTTCACCTTAACATTGTTATTGTTAAGTTTCCAAAGATGCAACTCGTGGTGTTGTATAAATTCATAGAAAGCCATCATTTAATCTAATTACCTGCACATCAAACACCATAAAAACAAATTGTTGAGGAATGTAAAGCCCAGAGCCAGTAAAAAAATATTATAAAAAGTATAAAAATGTACATCCTAAATCTTATACCCTTAACCAATAATATATCATACATCATTATTATGGAAGATAAAAGCTCTATAATTGTATCTAGAGAATTTTTGAAACCCTTTCCAAAACTCTAACTGACTGGTAGAAACCTAATTCAATACTCATATCTAAATAAAACTATAAATTCAAAAAATTCTGACTCTTAAAAAGAATGCTTTAATTAATTCATACTCAAAGATTGAAATTGACACATGAGAAGAAAAATAAACCAAAAGGCAACAGATATAAAAGCCCATTCTTAAAACCCGAATTAAAAAAAAGTAATTTTCATATAATGAGAAAATATACCTTATTGCATATAAAGAGAACACCTCTGCCACTGCAACTGTGTTGTTGCTGATCATATAAAGAAAACACCTTAAAGTATGATTATCATTTTTCTTCAATTTCAATTAGATATCATAGATCAAAATTAAAGGGAAAAAACAAAACACCAGTTGATAAAAAGTTCCAAGTTCTTTTATAATGCTATCATCAATGGTGGTTGAGTATGAATAACAGTGTACCAAACATATATTTTCTGCCCTCGGAAAATACATAACTCACGTGGGTTGCACTTCACATTTTTCCCATAAATCCCTCATATGTCACACAGAAACTGACTTCAAACTTATTTGGATGTAATTCAGTGTTTATCAATTATTTTCCTACTTTTGTTTGTAGGATCCGCCATAACTGGACCAATCGGAAAAGAATGTGCTGATCTGTGGCAAAGAATAGCTAGTGCCACAAATGCTATTGTTTAGGAGTACACATTCCTTCTCCAACTTCAATTCAACTGTTGAATAATGTATCTCCATCGAGGACAAACCTTCGCAGATCAGCTGGACATCGAGGACGATCAAAAGAAAAAATGGCTCCCAACTCAAGGAAAAGACAACATTGAGGAACCCTGATGAGTTTTACTTCAAGATGATCAATTCAAAAACTGCCGATAGAGTCCATAGACTGGAGTCCGGCAAACAAATACACGCAAGAAGACCTCATGTTGATGAAGACCCAAGATAAAGAATGTGTCCTGCAGAAAGTTCAAGCTGAGAAAAAGAAAATTGAAAAGCTAACTGTCGTGCTTCACTCACTCTCTACACAGTCAGCCGCCAAACAAACATATATACTACGCTGGAGACAGGGATGGAACTAAATAGAGACAATTACAAATTCTAAAGGCGAACAAACACATTATTTAGGAGACTTTCCAAATCATATTAAAAGGAAAACAACTTCTTCGTATAGTGAGTTGGAGGCAAGAAAGAGCATAGTGGAGGATTTAGAGAAACTATACATGCACAACCACACATTCTATCTAGTACATAACCGCACACAATGTATAATCAACACACACACACACACACACTATACTTACAAACATATTATAGTGCAGACAAACAACCAATGGTGTCAAAAAATTGTGTAAAAAATAAAGAGATGGTGTGAGTGCTTGTATACAGAGATACACAGGTTAATTTAACAGGGTGTCAAAAAATGGAACAAATGATGTAGTTAAATACTAATCGTACAGGGTAAAAGAAAAATTAGAGAACTTATAATATGAATATAACAAAAAATAGCAAGCTATTTGGTAAAACTAAATCAACATTCAAGTAATTTAATACAATTATAACCAAAATCGTAAGCTATTTGGTAAAACCAAAAAAAAAAATTGAATTTTGAATTTTAATTTTTTCGTTTTTGTCCTTAAGAATCAAAAACTTTAATTACCTATAAGATTTAGTCTCTGTTTTCTTGATACCTTTTTTCTCTCAGATATTCAATCACTACTTTTTCTATCTACATCTCTCCTCCACCAAGAAAAATGAAAGCACCCTGTAGAAAAATGGAAGTACCATGTAGATAACGAAAGGTTGTCAACAACCCCAAAACCTTCTTTGCAAACCCATATGTCAAGATCCGTCAAAATAGTAACAAAATGACTCGATCAAAAGAAACCAAAGTCTTACCATAACAGACTGTCGAGATCCGTTGATGGAAGAACCACACACGCAGTCACATTCACCTCTTGATTACCTGAAAGAAAAGGCAAAAAAAGTCTTTAACAGAGTGAAAAAGTACAAATTATTTTGTTGGGAACCATATTAGAGTTACAATATACCTTTATAACCGAATAAATTCAAGAACAAATGTAGATAGAGAGATTGAGGCAACAAAAGGGGGCGTTGGTTAGGAAATCAGCAAAAAAAAACCTAGTTAGATAGAGAGGGATTTCATAGAAGAGGGTATCGTGAGATATAGTGTGAGAGAGAGAGGGATTGAGAGAGAGAGTGCATTGGTTCTTGATATTTCATGGGGAAATGAGAGTTGAATACAGCCCGAGTTGACTGTCGAGCAGTAATTAGAGTTAATAGATGTAATTTTCTATTTTATCCCTGTATTTGAATTTTAAGTGAGAGGGGGAAAAAAAGGAAGGGATAAAAAAGAGGGGGAATTGAAATATTTAAGGGGAAAAAATGGTAAGAGGAGTATTTTAATCTCAATCGTTGGATCGATGTCTTGTTGGCTTCGATCTTAACCGTAAAGTGTCTCCCAAACTTATGAATAGTAAAAACACCATTGTAACTTATTATATATATATATATATATATATCACTGTTCTAAAAAACCCACCTAGGCTTGAGGCTTGGGGGACACGCCCCGCCTTAAGATTTTTACGTCTTATTCTTGGTAAAACCCATAAGGCACACTTTTTTCTAAAAACAACAATGCTTTAGTGAAACAATATCGCCCTTTAAAGATTTTTTCACAAACTGGACAATTATCTCATTCAAAATAATCAAATAGTATTTTAATTTGCATATATTCAGACATATTTTTATGATATGTACAATTTTAGTATTTTAATAGCCTTGTTATGGTTAAAAAATATTAAGAAGGCCTAAACGCCTTTTTACGCCTAAGGCCCGCCTAGGCTTTTAAGGCTTAAGGCTTGGCTTCCACGCCTCGATCACGCCCCGCATTTTTTAGAACATTGATATATATATATATATGTTAAAATGTGTTGCATGTTAATGTATTAATATTGTTAAATTGAAATCCCGTGGAATAGGGACACTTCTGATGTGATTCGGGGTGATTAGACTTATTGTCGAGCGGGGTGATATAGCTTGGAATTTATTTTTGCATAAGAAAACTAGTGATAGTAAGGGCGTAGTAGTGTATGTTGTCTTTTGTAGCATAAAACGTGGATGTGTATACTTTTATGTTGAGAGATGAGTATTTGGGGGTAAGTGTTATGGACCGAGGGCCTAACAGATCTCAATGACCGACAATGTTAGGTAGTATCATATCGAGGGGGGTTCCTTGTTTGGATTTTACTTTGCGAGACATCTCACACACTAAACTTAGCGCAACGTTGGAAGTGGTGGGATGTTTGGTCATTAGTCCATGGTTTGGGCACCTCGGCTATTTTACATGTATGTCGTTATAACTGTGAGACGAAATTTATATTATGACTTCAGGCTGGAAAAAGCCGGGTATTATTTGTGCCGTTAAGCACGGGTACAGGGTGTATAGGCGCCCTGGTTGATTAATTTGATTATTACAAATAATTCGCGATTATAAGTGGAGGAGATGGGTGTAGGATCTCAATGGTAGGCGACTTGGGAGCTAGTCGAGACTGGGAGTACTAGGCTTATCCAAATTTCGAGGAAGAAATTACATTGTAAGGGAGAAAGTATGTAACACCCTATAAATTCAAGGACATTTAATTAAATAATATTTTGGGAGAAAAAGAATTCATTTGATTTGGAGGAATTAAATTCATGATTTGAGAAATTTTAAAATTGGAGGAATTTATTAATTCAGCGAATTGAGGATTGATTATTTTGGACCATTTTGTGTCATATTTCGAGATCTTAAATTTGTAGGATGTTATAGATTATCCGGATGGTGATTTTGAGCGCACGATTGAGTCCGGTAGGTTCGAAATAATTAAAAATGAGGGCCATATGTATATATTGGGTTTTGAGACTTAATTAAACATATTTGAACTCAAAATTAAGAGTTTGGGCCCTTTTAGGAGGCCCATAGGCCCGAAAACGGGATTTGAGTTTTAAACCCTAATTCTGAAAGGGTAAGGTAACTTAATGTCATTTTAGAAGACTAAAATTGGGGAGAGATTAAGAGGAGAGCCATTAGAAGAGAATTTGGGGATTTTTGGAGATTGCTTCAAGAACAAGAAGAGATCGTTGATTTCAATCCAACATCTTCATCCAAAGGCTTTGATCTATAAATTAAGGCAAGTGGTTTAATTTGTATTTGTTAAATTGCATTTACCTGTTCATATTAAAGGAGGTGGGAATCCATTTATGTGTTAGGGTTTGTGTTCATGAGAAGGATTTCTTTTTTTTTTTGGAGTTATAAATCTATAGAGGTGTTGAAATTTGATTGATTTGATGATGCTCTAAATTGATGTAATAGATGGAGTTAGATGGAATATAATAAAAGGAGGGAATTGGGATGAATCTTGGAAAGTTTTGATGAAGAAATCTGTACAGAATGGGATTTTTAAATACTTCAATGGCGTACTGGGTTTTACTTGACAAATTAGGGAAGGAGATGATACCAGGGTCGTTCGAACGATATGGTATCTCGTTCAAACGAGAGCCACTGTCATTCGAATGACATGGCTTGTCATTTGAATGACCTGTTAAACCTTGTCAGGTTTTCTCCCTCCCCTAATTTAGACCTATTATATGTTTTGGTGATGAACAACTGTTGTATTGATTGAATATGCATTTATGATTATTATCTAGAGTTCAAATTTGTGAATAATTACCCTTGGATTAATTAATTTGGAGAATTTAGGTTGATGATTGAGTGTTTGAAATCTTGTTAATTAAGTGTGGGGGTGGGGGGAACTTAATTGGATAAAATTGAATATTAAATTGGGAATCTTGAATGTCGAGTCGAGAGAGAGATAATTCAGTATAATTGGTAGGGTGACACCTAAATAATGAAATTAATTAGTGTGAGATTATTTGAAATTAAGGCAGGTTGTAGACTTGCATGTTGTAGGCTTGTGTATAGAAGTAGTACACCGGTAGCTTATATATATATATATATATATATATATATATATATATATATATATACGGTGATGTATAGTATATATATGATTTGTAAATATTTATGTGAATAATATTTATAGTAAAGCATACCAATATTAATGCTATCATAGGAGGCTGCACGATGTGGGTGAGTCCCCTGACTAGCGAGTGCAGGGCGAGTATATTCTCTAAGTCATAGAGTTTGTTATTAGGGGTTGGGTCGTTATGTTATGGAAAGGGAACTTTCGAGGGGGACTATGATCGCCTCCTACGTGTTGGGTGATAGGATTTACATCCGACATGCATGTGAATGTTGAGATATGATATGTATATATAGTGCAGAATTATATACGAATATATATGTACATAGTGTGAATTGTATAAATGATATAACTTGCGAAACGGTTATATGGTATTGAATGGGAATTTAATTAAATTAGTTAGTGTGAATAATAACTTATAACTCATATACGTGGTTTGATTGTATAAGTGATATAACTCGTGAGAATGTTTATAGCATTAAATGAGAAACGACTCAAATAAGCTAAAGTGATTAATAACATATAAAGTACACTAAGCCCTAGGGATAGAGCAGTGGGAAAACGTGGGATATTTGTGGCAAGACTAGTTATGGCGTAGTTATATACATAGGCCATGGATAGTACGTTACACGTGCACATTAGAGGAGGGGTGAGAAGTCCTCAAGAGAGTGTAAGGCAGTAGCTTAAATATGAAGAGCATTCATACATTTTAATTTTTTGCATTTAAATTCACTTGATAAATATTTTCAAATGTTTTGGGTTATAACCCTTGATATAAAAACTTTTCTAAACCTTTTAGGTGTCCTACCATAGGGGCGCCAGGCCTGATCTTCTTACAAGGTGCGTAGCTGCAGTATATATGGATGTTGCGGGATATTTTCTTAGACGCCTGTCTTATTCTCTCTCTAGATAGGAACATTTTAGTTGTACTCTTGGGCTTGTACTCTTATATTCAGTTTGGCGTGTATCAGTACTCCCTTTTATACTTTGCACTTGGTGGATTGATCGTATAATCGATGTTATTCGGCTAATGCTTTTATTAGTTGTGTGGCATGATTAGATTTTCTCTTGTATTGGTTATCTTGGATTTCTATTATTTGGGTTTGTTTCGATTTATATCATAAGATAAAATTTGGGATTAGCTTAATTAAATTCTAGGTGGTTAGTATTTAAAAATGTTGCGACGGTGATGCTAAGAATTAACCATATGAGTTTCCTGTTTAATTTGATATATGACTGATCACCTAGTATTTTATTAGGCGGGGTGTCACATAGGGGTGCGTTTCGAATGGATCGGATCGGATCGGAATATCGGTGTTCGAAAAAAATTCCAAAACTTTTGAAATTTTAAAATCCTTCCCAATTTAAAAAAATAGAAATCGAAAAATCATTTTTTTTCTTATTTGGCCGATTTGGAATATTTAAAATTTTCAAAAATTTTATTATTTGTAAAACTATCAGAATACTCGTAATTAGCAGTTAAAATATTTTCGAATAAAATAAAAAATGTCATTTTTTAAAAGGATATTTTTAAAATATAAATAAAAATCAAACACTCCACTTTATATCACCTATGCAATAAACTACGGAGCTATGTGAATGACAAGGATGTGCATCTGATACCATTTTGTAAATGCAATAGACTACAGAGCTATGCATCTCATAACAGTGAAGGAAATGCAATAAACTACAGAGCTATGCATCTCATACCATTTTGGAGAATGATTAATCAAAGCTTGACTACGATGCTAAGAAACTACAAAGCTATGTGAATGATAAAAAAACTACTGTTTACATACTTAAAAAAGAAAATCCAAGAAAGGTTAACATCTATAGTAGAGCCTCTGTATTAGTATTTCAGATACAAAAACTAAACAAAAGGAAAATGGGGAAAACTTAATATAAATCATCTTTGGAATACAATTTAATATAATTTTAGATGTTGACTTTTGATTTAGGGTTAGTGTGATGTATAAGATTAATATATATGGGTATATATTAATGGTTTTAAATGGAGGTCCGAGATTAAACTAATAAATAATAATTTTATATATAAATAAGGATGTAAAAATGTATTAAAATAAATAAAAATATTATTATTTTGAAAAATATTTTTGAAGGATCGAATCGGCGTGATATTGGAAAATTTGGATTGGAAATTCAAAAATTTGGAATCCATATATGATTTCCAATTCCATTCCAATATTTTTCCAACAATTCGGAATCGAAAAATTCAAAAATTGAAAATTTTAAAATGGTGCCAAAAGAGGAAAAATTCGGATCGAAAAACGGAAAATTATAAAATAGTGAACACCCCTATAAAAACACATGATATATTTATATATTTATGATGTATGTATGTATACTTATTTTCCAGTTTTGTCGAATTTTCGAAAAACTGTATTTGAAAATAAATTTATCAAATGCGCGCTAATATTTATAAACATAGAAAACTGAGTTTTAAAACCTTATTTAAAAATTATGTTTAAATTAAGTTTTCTAATTGGATAACCAAACGGGGGGGCCCTTAGTGTTTCATATGCATTGTAATTAATACTTTTTTCATTCTATCCCAAATCAAGAGTTCTATTTTTCTCTTTGGTTCATCCTAAATTGAAAGTTTAGTTTCTAAAAATATTATATAATGTTAGGACTGATTCGAAACATTATTCATTATAGATATGGATGGAAATTTAACCCGCTAGGGTGGGTTAAGAATCCATTTAAAATAAATGGGACGAGTATGAATTTTTAAAAAAATCGTTAATTAAATGAGGCGGGTTCGGATTTACTATATATAAGTATAACCCGCCTTGCCCCGTTCCGTTTATTTTTTACATTTACTCAAATACCTATCTTTGATATATTAATTACATCAAAACCATATATATATATATATATATATATATATATATATATATATATATATATATATATATATATATATATATATATAGAGAGAGAGAGAGAGAGAGAGAGAGAGAGCTAAGCTCTAGAATGGATAACTTAAGGATTCAGTAAGAACTAAAGAACAGAGATCGATTGCACAAGAGAGAGAAAAAGCTTGAAGACACAATGGCAGGAAAAAACTCAGAAAGTTTGAAGTAAGAAATGATTGTGGCTTTTCTTGCCTTTATAGGTTGGATCGAAAATTGGAAAGGTAATGATTAAAGGAAGACATCGATTGAACTGTTGGCGGCTGAAGGCAGAAAAGACATATTTACCCCAAAACGATTCGCTAACATTGCAGATAATTACAAAAATGCCATCCATATTATGCACCGATGGTGAAAGTCATTAAATTTACAAGTATGGGAAGTCGGTATCCGACCAAGCCTCAAAATTATTGCTCAAGCAACTTTGAGAGATAAATGTTCCATACTCTTGTAAAAACCTCAAGCATGAAACATTGGGGGATTCTATTGAAACCAAAAATTATCCTGCTACGTGGACCAATCATGTATGAACACGTGTCATCCAGTTGGAGATTAACCCAAGTCAGCTGGGACGAGTCACTGACCAAATGAAGGAATTCTGACTAACAAGTTAAAGCAGCCCGACTAACACCAGGAAGACCGACCAATAATGACAACAAATCGTCAATAATTGTATACATTAACTATATACAAATGTAAATGCTTGTATTATTAAGGCATTCTATCCTTTAGTATTCCAACTATTGTACACCCTCAAAGGGCTATAAATACATTATAAACCCTACATCCAAGGGACATGACTCAAATTAAATAAATTTGTCTAGTGATATTATTACTAAATAAGAAAAATATTACTACATATTCATCAAAAGATGAATTATCCAAGTGATAAAAGAGTTTAAATAAGTATTCAACCCATTCCCTTCTCCATAGTTGACGTGCACTGGAGCATCTTTGAGACTGCCAAATATTTTATCAACCATGATCTGACACTCACCCTCTTGTAAAGGCTGACTATATACTAGAGTTCTTACTTGAGTGGAGATGAGCGTGCACTCCCCAATAATAGTTTTACTGCTCAGGTCCTTCATATAGTATTTCTCACCATACTCATCGTATGTTGTTGATTATGATCCAAGACTTGTGACATGCTGAGGCGCTGAAAAGGGGAATGGAGAAGGATAAAAATTTTGAGGAAGTAAAGGAAAACTGGGATATATTAGGGGCTGTAAGGGTATACGGTCGGTTAAAAGGGAAACAATTTATGAAAGTTTCTCATTCATGCCTTCCAATTCATTTCGAAGCCCCATTACATCCCCTTTGATCCTAGAATTACATTCATCATTGAACGAGAAATACTTATTAATAGAAGAATGCTCCTCCACGTGATGTACGGTGTGCTTAAATCTTATTTTTGACATATCTGACCCCATACCGCTTGTCCTCTCTCCATAGTCCTTCCCCAATATCTTTGTGAGGGAATCATTGTTAAGGTCATCGAACAGGATTAAAACTGACTGACTACTCATAGACTCTATTGATTCTAGAGTCTTTTCCAACTGATAAGGGAATGTATTATTTTTGTCTCGTCTTGCATGCACATATCAGTTGTCTCGATTCGGTACATTTCCTTCATCTGGACTGCCTTTTGTCTTGCTCGACCACTCGTTCTTCAAATCTCATAAGGTTTTGAGCCCGACCGGTGGACATTAATTTTTTTGCCTTATTATGCTTATTTTTCTCCCATTGCAGCATTTTCGAGTCCTTTGCCTCATTTTCTAGAAAACACTCCATCGACCGACTGGCATCTCAATGTTCAAAAGGAACTTTGTCTTTGATCGCCACAATATCAAAGCTCGATGATCTATTAGGAAAATGTTTCTGCCAAAGGTTTCTCCAATATGTTCGGAGTTGTTCAGCAACCCGAGAAAGAACCTGATTTTGTGAGTTTGTGGAAAATGAAAGCCGCTTGTTGAGTTACTCGTAGATGTCATCTTTAACAGATTTATATACGAGGTTCCAATTGTCAGCTCTTCCCACTCCCACATTCATTTTTTCCAAGGACAAACACTGGGCTTTAAAGTGTTGAATGTGATTCATTTCCCCTATGGGGTTATTTCCCAATAAAAAGAACCCAATGGGATTCTTCTCAACTATCCCTACAATTTCAGGAATGTTAAGTGTGTCTGTTGGACAACTAGGAGTACCTTGCCTACTGCAACTAGGACTGGTGGAGTGAATCGTATGTGGAGTTTGTAATACCCCGTTATTTTTAATGATTTTTAAACTGGGTTATATTTTAAATTAATGGATTAATTGGATTTTATTATTAATTAATTCATTTGGGTTTATCCGAATTGTGGATATTAAAATGTATGATTCTGAATATTACTTAAAGATATTTAGGTAATATATGAATGTGACGCTATTGATATGGCTGTGTGATATTAATTCAGTAATTTGAATTTTTAGTCGGATGCGGTATGGGACGTGTCGGGACTAATTTGTTAAATTAAAAAGGAAATTATTTTCTATCGACCTTATAGTCATTATGACTGCGTCGTTGCGTCCGGAAGGTTTGAAATAGTCAGAAAAGTCTATTTGGATGTTGGATTTGGGTCTCGGGTCATTTGAAAATGAAAACACAACCCAAAAGGGCATTTTAGTCATTTTTATAGGGGTGAATAGTGATTTTGGATTTTGTCCTATTATAATTATTTGAAGATTAAGTGTACGTGGGTTATTCATCTCTTCTACATAATATTGAGAAGTCATCTTCTTAGAGAGAGTGAAAGGTCCCTTGGGAAGAGAAGAGTTTACTTGGGAAGAGGAGAACCAAAGAACCAAAGGTCACCACCACCAACCACCACCGAAAATTGACCGGAGAAGGGAGAACCACGTGTGATATACTACACCAAAGGATCAGACCTTCATTAAAGGCAAGTGTTTGATAATGGCAATATAAGTTTGTATATTGTCCATGCTAGAATAGTTATAAAAATATGAGATTTTTCATGTTTGGAAGATAAAGATGAAGTTGTAAATGGATTTCTGGAAACTAAAAACATATAGGAATCAAAATCATGTTGTAGGTTGAGAGTAATCCACGAAATAATAATAAATTTGTTGAAGAGATTCTGAAAATCATTGATGTGTTCTTGAAGATATCATGTTGATAATTTTCTGGAAAAAGAGGATAAACACATGCTTTTAATTCAATATCTTGATGATTCTAGGATGTTTAGATCATTAGAAATCATTTATATATGTTGATATATTATGTAGTAAGGATTATAAGTCATTTGGGTTGTTAATATGAAGGTTTTAATGATAAAAAATAATTAAACCCGTAGTAGAAGAAATGCAGAAAACTGGGTTGATACCTGGGCGATCGATCGATCGACCCCCTGCCTTCAATCGATCAACCTCCCCGGAATTCCTAAAGTTGTTTATTTTTATATGTTGATTCTTATCCCAAACCTTTTTTAGATCTTCGGTGACTATTAATTGGATATTATGGGACTTAGAGAAGATCAGTAAGCCCTAGGTAAGATTTGAATTAACGTGATTGGGATTTAATTGATTAGAATAATGATAATTAATTTAAAAGAATTTCGGTTGCTAGATTCATTTGTTGGATTCTAATTGGTATGCATGAGGATTAAAGATAGGTCCAGTAGGGGTGATTTAATATAACACCTGGGTATCCTTAAGTTTAGAATAGGGTTTAATACTAAGTGAAAGAAGATGTGTTTATAAGAGATTTGAAACTATCGGTTTTAACCCTAATTAAAGGGAGAGTTTAATTCGTAATAATTCGGGAGATATGAAGATATGGACCAATAGGATATTAGTGACTTCTTACTAAATATATGTTGAGGAAAAACCTATTTGAACCTTGAGTATTGAGTGAGGCTCGGGGATAATTAAATTAAGAAGTAAAGTTATGATATTTTAATGCGTGGGATTTAAAGAGATATAAGGCTACGTATGGGAATAATCTAAGGGTAATGCGATACGTTGTTTATAGTATATTATAGGTATGATAATGCCTATTTGATTGATTGATGATTATGTGTATGACATACTTAGCTTACTTTCTATCAACGGGAGGTTTACGCATGAGGGCAGTCATATCCTGATGAATCCATGGGATCTTTGATTTGTCGCTTAAGAGCATATGTCTATGAAAGACTTATCGGGGAGTTGATAAGTCAACTGACTGTGGGAACGTAGGTATGTGTGTGACCCATGGATACAATAACTATGTTCGCCTCGAATTTGTATGTTATTATTTGTGGTTCGAGAAATCCTTACCGAACCTTTTGTCCCCTATTCGGCGACCAGCGATATCGGGACATGATAGCAGAGTAATGCATTGTACCGCAGCTATAACTAGGGGTGCCGTATTATATATGTATATATATAATGAATTAAATGAATGTATATAGTGGTTAAATCTATTCACTGTGATAATTATAGATAACGGTGAATAGAGAAAGAGAATGGAATTAAGTTAATGAATGTTTATTCTTATAGAATTGAAAAGCTTAATTCATATTAATGAGAAACGTATATGAATAATTATATGACTTATGGTAGGGGACATACGGGGTTACGATATGGGATAGTAACATAATATGGAAACTAGTGAAGAGGAGCCATTAACTAGGAGGTTAATAGGAAACGTTAAGTGTGCACTCTAGTTGAGAGGTGAGAATAGCAAGTGAGAGTTGGATACTTACATGTACATAATGAAGGCTTTATTGCACTTGTTAAATACTTGTTGTTTTAATAATAATTTTCACAATCGGTCTCTGACCCGTTTCCTTTCATATTTTCTTTTCTATTGTACCTTATATATCAGGTGTCCAGCAACAGGGACGCCAACCTTAGTTGATTTTAACGAGCTATGGAGTATTGCTTAGACGGTTATCTTCATTTGATTCACGGTGATCTTTTAGTTAGGGAATGTCCCCCAAAGGATTCAGTTATCTCTTTTCTATCGGGGTCAAATACTATTGTATTCGTGTCTTTTTAATACATTTATTATTGTTGGGATTACTGTAATGGATTAATATTATTTAGGAATGTTTATTCCAATTGAATTTAAATTCTTTTGTGTTATATATTTGGTTATCAGTGTTGTGGAATAATATTTGTAGTGTTATTCTTAAACTAAAGATGGATTTTGTTGAAATTAAAATTTGGAATGTTTTTAACACAAGCTTAATTGGGTATTGGGTGAGATGTAAATGTTTTCGACAGTGATGCTAAGAATGAGCCAACTGTATATTCTGTTTTAATTTGGTATAGGACTGGACACCCGGTATTTAATTAGGCGGGGTGTTACAGGTGGTATCAGAGCATCAGGTTCTAGTGTCCATTAGGATCTGTACGGCTTATTGTGTTTTCAGCTTAGCGTTCTTTGATGTCGAGCCCTATGAGTAGAATTATTGCTTTACTATTTATTCCTACGATCTCCAGCTATTATGATATATCAAATACTGATGGTATACTCTTATTTCAGATGCCTCCTCGACGTGCACCTCGACCCGCCCCAGCTCAGGGTACAATGACAGCGGAAGAAGTTGCTGCAATTGTCGCTCAGGTAGTCAATGCATCTCTAGCTGCCATTTAGCAGGCTCCAGCACAGGCACAAGTTGTGCCACCCGCATAAGGGCAAGTGTTTCCTACTGCATGGGAACGAGCGAGGGATGCCTTTCAGAAGGTGCACCCACTTGAGTTTCAGGGAGGATCAGATGTTGTGACTACTAGCCAATGGAAGAAAGACATCCAAAGGAACTTGAGAATGCACGAATGCACTAAGGTTCAACGTCAAATACTAGCCACATTCAAGCTAGTAGGGGTAGCTTTGCAATGGTGGGAAGCTACGACCACTATGGAGGAGAGAGACACAATGACTATCCAAGACTTTTGGATACGATTTGATGGGAAGTATTTTACCTCCGCCATCCAAATAGAGATGAGGCGGAAATTACTTGATTTGAAGCAGGGAGAGAAGACGGTGGCAGAATACGAGGAAGAATTCATACTATTAACTAATTTGGTACCAGTGGAAGTACCCACTGAGGAGAGGAGAATTCTAATGTTCACTGATGGGTTGAACTATAAAATTTGCCAGCATTTATTGGGAAATCTTTCACTACGTACATATGCAGATGTTCTTAATGCTGCAATATTTCACTGTTAGGATAACCGCTTTTATACTCAGGGTGTCAAGCGGGGGTTTGGGTCAAGCCTGCAAGGAAAGACTACTGGGGGGAAGTTCTAGTGGGACTCAGCCAGGACAAAGTCATCAGCGTCAGGGTGAGCAGGGTTCCCATACAGGGGATTATTCTAAGTGTTAACGATCTAGAGATTCTCAATTTGAGGATAGAGGTAATGGGCAAGGACAGCAGGGCCATTAGGGCGAGAGACAGACTCATCAGGGCTAAGAGAAAGGAGGTAATGGCCAGCAAGGTCGGGGTCAACAGGGGCAAAGTGGTGGAAAGTTTGCGGGAAAATGTTTCGTGTGTGGTAAGTATGGCCATAAAGGGCAAGATTGTCCTGATAAAGATAAATTCCCACAGCAACAAAATGTTCGACAGGAGCCACAGGTACCAGTGTTTCCACCAGCAGCTCTTCAAGCTCCAGCTCCGGTGCTAACACTACCTCCCATTCCAGCAGCACCCACGCAATAGGGTCAGTACGGGCGTGTATATAACGCCCATCAGGGAGCGAATCAACAACCACCACCCGCGAATGAGGGTATGTTTTCTATCTAAGGAATTATGAGGCGTATATTGATTTTTGTAGCGATTAATATTGTATGGGCAAAAGGGTTGCAAAACTTAGCCTATAGCATTGTTATTTACGTAGACTCACTGAGGGGTTAGGGACACCTATATTTTTCATGTCATCACATGGGTCTGATTTTTATCATGGGATTACTTACTTTGGGCATGTTCGAGTATGATGTGACTATCGGCGTGGATTGACTTGTGGTATACGAGAGAGTATGTATTACTAGCCAGCATCTTGTCTTTAATAAGAGAGTAGATGAGTAGACTTTTTAATTACGATCGATAAAACCTGTAGAGAGTTTATATAGTATTGACTAAGGACCTGAGGAGTTTCGATGACTGACTACTTTAGGTAGTAGTGTATCGGGGGGTTCCTTGTTTGGATTTCGCTTGCGAGACACCCCACGCATGAAACTAATAACCGTTGGGAGTCAAAATAAGTTAGGTCTTTAGGATACGAGTTTATAAACTTTGTGATAAATATTATCATGAAAGTGGTATGATAGGGTGTATGGGCGCCCTGGATGGTTGGATTATAGTAGTTTTCAAAATTGTGAAACTGTAAGTAGTTGTGACTTCGGGATTTATTTGTTTAATACGTGAGGATCATTTTTCCCAAAGTTTGTCACGAGGATGGTATAGAGAAGATTGCGTAAAGTTTGAAATTCGATTTAGTTGAAACTATATGGTGAGGTTGGGCGAATAACATCAATAGGGATTTTTGATAATGTACTGTATAGGCGGTACGTCTTAGATTTCTTGCGATGTGAGATCTAAACTCAAAGTTGACCTCATCGGTATATATTCCTGAATTTCGGGATGAAATTTTGATATAAGGGGGGAAGTATGTAATACCCCGTGATGTCTAATGATTTTTTAAATGGGTTATATTTTAAATTAATGGATTAATTGGATTTTATTATTAATTAATTCATTTGGGTTTATCCGAATTGTGGATATTAAAATGTATGATTCTGAATATTACTTAAAGATATTTAGGTAATATATGAATGTGATGCTATTGATATGGCTGTGTGATATTAATTCAGTAATTTGAATTTTTAGTCGGACGCGGTATGGGACGTGTCGGGACTAATTTGTTAAATTAAAAAGGAAATTTATTTTCTATCGACCATATAGTCATTTTGACTGCGTCGTTGCGTCCGAAAGGTTTTAAATAGTCATAAAAGTCTATTTGGATGTTGAATTTGGGTCTCGAGTCGTTTGGAAATGAAAAGACAACCCAAAAGGGCATTTTAGTCATTTTTATAGGGGGATGAATAGTGATTTCTGATTTTGTTCTATTATAAGTATTCGGAGATTAAGTGTACGTGGGTTATTCATCTCTTCTACATAATATTGATAAGTCTTCTTCTTAGAGAGAGTGAAAGGTTGCTTGGGAAGAGAAGAGTTTACTTGGGAAGAGGAGAACCAAAGAACCAAAGGTCACCACCACCAACCACTACCGAAAGTTGATCGGAGAAGGGAGAACCACCTGTGATATACTACACCAAAGGATCAGACCTTCATTAGAGGCAAGTGTTTGATAATGGCAATCTAAGTTTGTATATTGTCCATGTTAGAATAGTTATAAAAAGATGAGATTTTTCATGTTTGGAATATAAAGATGAAGTTGTAAATGGATTTCTGGAAACTAAAATTACGTAGGAATCAAAATCATGTTGTAGGTTGAGAGTAATCCACGAAATAATCATAAATCTATTGAAGAGATTCTGACAACCATTGATGTGTTCTTGAAGATATTATGTTGAAAGTTTTCTGGAAAAAGAGGATTAACACATGCTTTTAATTCAATCTCTTGATGATTCTAGGATGTTTAGATCATTAGGAATCATTTATATATGTTGATATATTATGTAGTAAGGATTATAAGTCATTTGGATTGTTAATATGAAGGTTTGAATGTCAAAAATGGTTAAACCCGTAGTACAAGAAATGCAGAAAACTGGGTTGATACCTGGGCGATCGATCGATCGACCCCCTGCCTTCGATCGATCAAACACCCCAGAATTCCTAAAGTTGTTTCTTTTTATATGTTGATTCTTATCCCAAAACTTCTGTAGATCTTTGGTGATTATTAGATGGATATTATGGGACTTAGAGAAGATCAGTAATCCCTATATAAGATTTGAATTAATGTGATTGGGATTTAATTGGTTAGAATAATGATAATTAAATTAAAGGCATTTCGGTTGCTAGATTCATTTGTTGGATTCTAATTGGTATGCATGAGGATTAAAGATAGGTCCATTAGGGGTGATTGAATAAAACACCTGGGTATCCTTAAGTTTAGAAGAGGGTTTAATCCTAAGTGAAAGAAGATGTGTTTATAAGAGATTTGAAACTATCGGTTTTAACCCTAATTAAAGGGACAGTTTAATTCGTAATAATTCGGGAGATATAACGATATGGACCAATAGGATATTAGTGACTTCTTAATGAATATATGTTGAGGAAAAACCTATTTGAACCTTGAGTATTGAGTGAGGCTCAGGGATAATTAAATTAAGAAGTAAAGTTATGATATTTTAATAGGTGGGATTTAAAGAGATATAAGGCTACGCATGGGAATAATCTAAGGGTAATGTGAGTACCTTGTTGATAGTATATTATAGGTATGATAATTTCTATTTGATTTATTGATGATTATGTGTATGACATACCTAGCTTACTTACTATCGACGGGAGGTTTGCGCGTGAGGGCAGTCATATCCTGATGAATCCATGGTATTTTTGGTTTGTCGCTCAAGAGCATAGGTCTATGAAAGAATTATCGGAGAGTTGATAAGTCCGCTGACTATGGGAATGTAGGAATGTGCGTGGCGCATGGATATGAGAACTATGTTCGCCTCCAATTTGTATGTTGTTGTTTGGGGTCCGAGAAATCCTTACCGAACCTTTTGTTCCCTATTCGGCGACCAACGATATCGGGACATGATAACAGAGTAATGCATTTCACCGCAGCTGATACTCGGAGTGCCGTATTATATATGTATATATATAATGAATTAAATGAATGTATATAGTGGTTAAATCTATCTACGGTGATAATTGTAGATAATGGTGAATAGAGAAAGAGAATGGAATTAAGTTAATGAATGTTTATTCTTATAGAATTGAAAAGCTTAATTCATATTAATGAGAAACGATTCATGTTAATGAGAAACGTATATGAATAATTATATGACGTATGGTAAGGGACATACGGGTTTACGATATGGGATAGTAACATAATATGGAAACTAGTGAAGAGGAGCCATTAACTAGGAGGTTAATAAGAAATGTTAAGTGTGCACTCTAGTTGAGAGGTGAGAATAGAAAGTGAGAGTTGGATACTAATATGTACATAATAAATGCTTTATTTCACTTGTTAAATACTTGTTGTTTTAAAAATCATTTTCACAATCGGGCTCTGACCCGTTTCCTTGCATATTTTCTTTTCTATTGTACCTTCTATATCAGGTATCCAGCAACAGGGACGCCAACCTTAGTTGATTTTGACAAGCTATGGAGCTATGGAGTATTGCTTAGACGCTTATCTTCATTTGATTCACAGTGATCTTTTAGTTAGGGCATGTCACCCAAAGGATTCAGTTATCTCTTTTCTATCGGGGTCAAATACTATTGTATTCGTGTCTTTTTAATACATTTATTATTGTTGGGATTACTGTAATGGATTAATATTATTTAGGAATGTTTATTCCAATTGCATTTAAATTCTTTGGTGTTATATATTTGGTTATCAGTGTTGTAGAATAATATATATAGTGTTATTATTAAACTAAAGATGGATTTTGTTGAAATTAAAATTTGGAAAGTTTTTAACACCAGCTTAATTGGGTATTGGGTGAGATGTAAATGTTTTCGACAGTGATGCTAAGAATGAGCCAACTGTATATTCTGTTTTAATTTGGTATGGGACTAGCCACCCGGTATTTAATTAGGCGGGGTGTTATAGAGTTGTATACTCCTGACCAATTAGTGATGAGAATTCTCCTTGGGGTGCTGTAATCTCGTCAGTTGGAGCGTTGTGTCGATTACTTCCCGAAATTATCTACAGAAATAATCAAAGTTCAATGTGTATCTATAATAAATGCATAATTTCAAAGTTCAATATGAAATTATACCTAACAAACTAAATTTTATGACCATATATTATAATATACCTTTTCATGGTAAGACTTTAATAAAAGTTCAATGCGTCTGATCTCCGTACAGTCAAGATTTGTTTTTAAAAACCTATGAATTTTTGCACATGGCCAATTAGGAGGAAGGATATCTATAATGGATGCATAGATGTAAGTGACATGAATGGGTGAATTTTTTTTCTGCCTTCTCTAACAGCATAAGCAAGGTCAGTGCTCTATCGGGATTATGTACGCGAAATATATATTGTACAGCTTCATCCCAGTATTCTGGTAGTGAAAACAAAATATGATTGAACAAGTACTCTTGCTGGAGATGAACTCCACGGTTTACAAGGTAGTTAAATTGTTTGATATTCTTATTCCCATACCAATAAACCGGAGTACCCTCAGAATGAGGATCATTAATGAAAGAGGTACGAGTGCAATCTAATTACAACCTTTCACACTCTTGTTGCCATTTATTATCACTATGACTCATTTTTCCTAAGAAAAATGAATGAGGGCATGAATATGATTCCTATAAATAATGGCTCTAATGAATTGTGAACTAATTAGGTTAGTTTGATACAGGTTTTGAATAGTCACTACCTTTCTATTCACCCAGTGCAATTTTAATTTAGAGCAATTTATAATTAGGTCCCTTGTTAACAATTTTTAAACATTTAAGGAAAATTTACTATTAACAGACCTAAGTGTTTAAAATTTGTCAAAATTCTTTTAGTGTTAAATATTTTTTTCCTGAGGGACCTAAGAGCACTTTTCTATTTAATTTATTAGTTATTATATGCGAGGTGGTGAATCCCGTGTATGTTAGATCTCACCGATGTGAAATCCAAGTAACAACTCATCGTGTAAGACCCAAAATTGAACCGTATGATTTGGTTACTTTATTTCCATGCTAAAATTTTAAAATAACAGCACTCTGTATACATACAAAGTACGTACAAATATTATGTTAGTAAATATCCCCCCAAAATAATAGCATATTAGACCATATACATATAAAATTCTAATAAACTAAATAGCATATACCATACACAGTACAGACACAGAGAAATACACGCACACGCAATATATACAATGTATGTGTATACCTACTTTTGTATTTATTTTAATTTTTACCCAAATAATTATATATACCTACTTTTCCATTTTTTTAAAATTATCTCTAAAACACACACACACACACACACACAGTACATAATACACACACACATACACAATATACACGCATACTGTAAGAGCATAATTCTTGTCATCCACTTTTGTTTTAATTGGCTTAATTTCGAAAAAAATAAATTAAGCTTAGGCTAGTATTAATTATGGAATTTAATTAAGCCTATGACAAAGTTCAAGTCCAAGAATGTGCAATCTAAATCTTTGAAGATGATTTCAAGTCAAGACCTGTTGCTTTTGTTTAAGATCACTCAGGTATGAATACTTATGAGCATTTAAGTAATTTTGTATATTGATTAAATGCTGGGTGATTTAAATAATTGGGAATTAAATCCTTTTATGTTTTAAAAATATTTATGAGTTGCAAAAAGTTTAAAGAAAATTCGAGGATTAATTCAACAGAAAAATATTAATTTAAAATACTGTAGCTCTCTCGAACGAGATAGTAAGTCGTTCAAACGACATTCACATGTCACGCAAACGAGATCTTTTCTCGCTCGAATGACCTGCTACCTCTATTTTTGTGTTTTCATTTTCTTGGACTCTGTCCTGCTCAGTTATATAATAAAACATTTTTGCAAAAGTTTTCCTAAGGCATAACAGTTTCGAAAAATTATTCCCATACAGTGTTTCATTCATCCGGTGTTTATTCAAGATCATATTACTCAATTCCAAAGTTACGTGATCTTGAACGTGTTTACCGAAAGATAATTCATTCACTACACCGCTTTTCACTTTGTGAGGAGAACTTTACAACCGAAGAGCTGCGCACTATTATAGAGGGAATTCTTATGATGTAACTTATGGAGAAGCCGTCTTCTTCTCTATTGCTGACCACCTGGAGTTCTTATGGGAGATTTCAGTCGGGACATCGAAATCGACACATGCGTGTATTTCATATGTCGCACTTATTTTCATTGTAATCCGTGTAACCGTTTTTTACAAAATTATAGTGAAAATAAAAAGATTTTGCCCTTCGGGGATTTTTCCTAAAATTATTTCTTTTACCGCATGCTTTATTCATGGAATATATTTAATCACTTATATGCATGTTTAGTGTTTAAGAAGATAAAATTGGTTTTAACTAAAAATTGAAACAAAGTTATTTTTACCTAAAGTACACACTAAAGGGTCGTTTCAAATTGGTATCAGAGCTTGTTGCACTATCTTATTGTGTTTTTGATCCCGTGTCTTTAGGTATGCCTTTCGGTGGTTTCGATGATTTTAGAATTCACTTGTTTGAATCATCTAATTGGAAATCACATATGAAAATATCTCTTAAAAAAATGGTTAATAAGGGTGATTGTGAAAAGTGTCTTTGCTGCGAAGGTTTTGGTCACAGGATAGATGAGTGTCCCACTAAACTTAGGGAGAGTTTTAATAGACTGATAAATCGTGTTTCTACCCTTAGTGATAGTGACCCAGAAGAAGAAAACTTTTATGCTAGTAAGCGTGAACTTCCCACCTTTGTGGCTAGTCATGTAAGTGATAAAAACTTACTTTTGCATGATTCTTCCACAGCCATACAAGTTGATACACCTGAGATTGAGGGTGAGGTGAGTGAAGAGGAGAGAAAAGACGTGAGAGATTTGCAAACTGCTTTCAAAGAATTGTATGGAGAAACTTTAAAAGCAAAGAAAGAAAACGTGAAATTAGGAGCGATGTTGAAAGAACGTGCCATAGAAATAAATAATTCCAATGCTTTAATTGAGGATCTTAGGGCACAAGAAAAGAAAATTCTAGAGAAGCTAGAATATGTCGACGGTGAGAGAGATAGTCTTTTGGGGTTGATGGAGACTATGAAAAAGGAAATTCTGGAGTTTGAAAATTCTACGCATTTACTTGAGTCAAGGATAGGTGAGGTTGAGGAAAAACTGAGAGATTTGAGTAAAGTTAAGTTTCATTTGGAGGCTAGGTCTGAAAAGTTAGACAAAATCTTAGGCACCGTCAAAATCAAAGATAATCGGCGTGGAATTGCTTCGATAATCATGTCGCACTTGCTCCCAAAGACAAAATCATGCAAACAAGAGAGACGCCTAGGAACTTTAGGAGAAAACCACCTAGGAACGTGAGGTATAATCGGCCTATAGGACACACTCCTCACCGTATCTACACTTGCACTTATTGCGGTAGGAGATGTCATCTTAGACGGTTTTTCTACGATCTTAAGAACGCTCCTTGATAGTCTAAAGCCAATCCATTTCCCAATGTCCCTACTCGTCGGTTCACACCTACTTGGGTTAGGAAGTTGGATTTAGAAGCGTTAGGTATTAGGCTTGGTGATTCTCGTATCATTGCTCGTGGTTCTCCTCATCTTTGATCTTTCGATTGAGGTTGTTCGTTGGTTTTTCATACACTAGTATTTACATCACGTGTTATATTTTGCTAGTGTTATGGCATGTTTCTAACTCTTGGTATGTATTTGAGTCTTTTCAAAAAATACAAAAAGATTTTTGGTTTTGAGTCAAAAGGTTACATGGTTGATGTGGGATATTGGTGTGCTTGATTGCCCCCTTCTTTCATTATTCATGTGTCTAGGACTTTTGGTCATTATTTTTGATGTCTAGAATGATCTTAACCTTTGCATTATGGGGATGTTTCAAAGTTAATATTCATTTTGATTCGACTTTGCTTATATGCCATCCTTGCGCACATGCACGAGTTTATATGAATGTTTGACTTCTCTTGCATATTTAAGTTTGGTGAGACGTTCTTATCTCAATTTTGTCATTTATGCATAAGTAAACTTAAGGAAGAGGTGTGCTTGTAAGATCGTTTTCTGTGAGAATTGATATTGAAAAAAATAACGAGTGTTCACGAGAAAGGGCTACGAGAGTATAAAATTGACTCGTCATGAAAGACATCGTTTAAAAGAGCCCAAACAAAAATCAAGGCAATAAAAAATAATATGCCAATAATTGGGGCCAATAGGACTTTTTTTAAGTTGAGATTGATAGATATTTCTAAAGATCTTGATAAATTCATATCTATGAAGGAGTTTGGTTGGAAATTAATTTAAACGGGTTTACACCACGAATCCTATGTTGAAACATCATATCATGACACTATTGTTTGTAGAATCGTCAAGAATCCGAACATGTATGCATGTGGATTAAGTTTAGTTCATCAAACTCACACTTATTTTGTCACACATGTCTTTGATGAAGTTTGATGATTCCTTGTTATCAATTAGAACTCTTTGATCGATTCGACGTATTAAAATGATGACTCATTTGTTGTAGTTCACTCCCAATCAATCCACTTTCATAATTGATCACATTAGTACCATGTTAACATGTAATTCCCATTTGTCTCTTTTTACACTATTTTCTGTTTTGCAGTCTGTTTCTATGTTCCAGGTACTATTTTGGGATAATTTTTTCACTGGACAAATACTGAATGTTTTTAGGGTGTTTCTAGAAATTTTAATTTCTCATTCAAATGACATCTTATGTCGCACGAAGATCTCGTTCAAGCGACATTCAAAGCCGTTCAAGCGACTTGTCAAAGTCGTTTAAGCAACTTCTCAAAGTCGTTCGAGTGACATCAAGCGAGATGAGGGTTTCCTTAGACATTAGATGATCTCTCTTCTCTCCTGTTGTTCTCTCATACCTCTTTCTCCCAAGCGACAGCAGCTTTGTTTGACAAAAACCCGCCATTATTTTTCCTTTAAAAAAATTTTCCCTGGTATTTCATCTCTGCTTGGGTGCGTATTTCTGTCCCTATTAACTATTCTCCCTCCTGAGTTTTCTGGCGACAGAACCTGCTCATAAAAATCGACGACAACCATTCCTATTTTGTTGATTCTCCAGAATTAGCAGTTAGTTCTCCAGAGTGTGTGTCTCCAGAAGGTTGTTTTTTCGGCGTGGGCTTTACCAGAGAATTGTTCTACTGAGAGTTAGTTCCTTCGGAATGTTACTTCATGTACCTCCGACGATGTTTCCCATTTTTTGGTGATTTCGAGGTAACACTATTCATGATTTTTTTGCAAAAAAATTTTTTGGTTGCTGTTTCTGATTTTTCCTATTGTTGTGCTTGGTGTTCGTGGTGGCTCGGTTGGAATATTGTACGGAGATAGGTTCTTAGGTGCGTGTGTGTTCCTCAGTGATGGTACTCTTTTACACTTCACACATTACACTTTTTTAGTCATGCCTCCTAGACGCCGTGGTGCCTCTTTCGGGTGACTCAATGAGGCTCATCCCTCTGATCGAGCTCAGAGATCTCAGGCCAGTAGGCCCCCGTACTCACCTGTGAGGTGGGCCACTCATGTTGAGTATGATCATTACTTCTCATTGGGTCTTCACATTCGGTTTGTTATTTTGGAGAGGGTGTTTCGTTATTCTGAGTTTACTGAGTTAGGTATTCCTCGTTGGGTATCTGATAGAGGTTGGGATTATATGTTTGAGGTTCATGGGGTTGTTTATCCGGACATTGTTCGAGAGTTCTTATTTTGCGCTCTTCCCCACGCTCAGGGGATCTTTTCTACTGTTCGCGGCCTTCCTGTTCTCGTAACAGCAGATCTCATAGCTGCTTTTCTACACCTCCCTCGTGTCCCAGACACCGTGTTTCCTCGTTTTACCGATGATGGACCTACTTATGATGATATTTTGCGTCATTATTTCTAGGAGAATCCGCAGGCCGGGTCTACGATGTATCATCGCCATCTTTACCCTGCTTTCCGTGTACTTAATAGGTTTGTGTCAGCATTCATTTATCTTGGGATAAATCATACTCAGATTGGATCTAACATTATCTATTTATTGTACCATGTTTCTCATGGGTGGGATATCGATTTATCGACCGTAATGCTTCGATTCATATCCTTTGTCACTGTCCATGGTACCATCCCTATCCGCCCTGCTCTTCCATATGGGATTCTCATTTCCACCCTTTGCACTACTGTCGGGGTTCTTATTTTAGAGGGTAATCAGCGTCTCCCTTCGCCTTCCATTATTGGTCATAACACTTTCACTCGTTCCAAGAGTCATTTTCCACCAGCAGTGAGAGCTTGTGCTCCACCCCCTGAGAGAGCCTTCCCCGATACTGATCCATGTCAGCCTAGTGATCACACTGTCCCTAGTACCTCTGAGTTTTCTCATCCATCACCCTCCACTCCTGCTCCCACTCATCTTATTGAGGAGGAGGTTTCGAATTTATAGGCACAGGTAACTGCTCAGTCCAGGATGTATGACTCTATTATGGCCAGATTTGATGCTGAGGCCGAAGCCCGTGTTCTTGCAAAGTACAGGATGATAACATTTATTGATGAGATGAGGCAGAGAGAGTAGATGAAAGGCACAAGTTCTTCTGGACTTGGGCATATTTCTTCCCCATACACTGATGATGATGATACTTGTACTGATTCATAGTTGTATTTATTTTATCATTGTATCTGAGACACTGATATTTTTGATGTATTTTTTTTCTCTCTAATATGAAGTACTCTTTTGATCACTTGTATCTCTCTTGGTTTTATGACATGGATGTACAATCTCGTTTGCAGTTTACTGATTATCTTATTATGCTTCAGATACTGCTATTTTCTTATCCATTGTCATACTGATATTGTTTCTCTAGCCATGTTATTCATTCTCATATATTCATGTTAGACCTTGTGTGTTTGTCCCACCTTTTATCTATTCCAGGCAAAAAGGGGGAGAGATAAGTGATGTAGTGGGAGTATTTATGATGATATTATATGTGTTTTATTCCTCCATACTTCACTTAGGTGTTTGCTTGTGTCTCATGTGTGTAGGTATTGTTTTCGGAGATTCAGATATTTGTTGATACATCACATTCAGAGACAGATTAAGATGATTTACATTCAGAGACAGAATCAAATTCAGATACTTTCCGTTTATTCAGTTTCACTATGTCCTGTACTTTTATATTTTTTGAGTTTTGAGATAGGAAATGTATTTGTTTATGGCATATAGCATCTCTGTTTAATTTTGTCCGGGAATAGCCAAAGGGGGAGATTTGTAAGAACATAATTCTTATCATGTACTTTTGTTTTAATTGGCTTAATTCCTGACAAAATAAATTAAGTCTAGGCTAGTTTTAATTATGGAATTTAATTGAGCCTATGACAAAGTTCAAGTCCAAGAATGTGAAATCTAAAGATTTGAAGATGATTTCAGGTCAAGAGGTGTTGCATTTGTTTAAGATCACTCAGGTATTAATACTTATGAGTATTTGAGTAATTTTGTATATTGATTAAACGCTGGGTGATTTAAATTATTGGGAATTAAATCCTTTTAAGTTTTAAAAATATTTCTGAGTTGCAAAAAGTTTAAAGAAAATTTGAGGATTAATTTAAAATAAAAATATTAATTTAAAATACTGTAGCTCGCTCAAACGAGATAGTAAATCGTTCAAACGACATTCACATGTCGCGCGAACGAGATCTTTTCTCGCTCGAATAACCTGCCGCCTCAATTTTTGTGTCTTCATTTTCTTGGACTCTGTACTGCTCGGTTATATAATAAAATGTTTTTGCGAAAGTTTTCCTAAGGTAGAACAGTTTCGAAAACTTATTCCCATACAATGTTTCATTCATCCGGTGTTTATTCAAGATCGTAGTACTCCATTCCAAAGTTAAGTGATCTTGAACGCTTTTACCGAAAGATAATTCATTCACTACACCACTTTGCACTTTGTGAGGAGAACTCTACAACTGAAGAGTTGCGCGCTATTGTAGAGGGAGTTCTTATGAAGTAACTTATGGAGAGACCGGCTTCTTCTCTACTGCTGACCACCTGGAGTTCCTGCGGGAGATTTTAGCCGAAGACATCGAAACCGGCACCTGTGGGTATTTTGTATGTCGCACTTATTTTTATTGTAATCCGTGTAACCGTTCTTTACAAAATTATTGTGAAAATAAAAAGGTTTTGCCCTTCGGGGATTTTTTTTTAAATTGTTTCTTTTACCGCATGCTTTATTCATGGAATGGATTTAATCACTTAGATTCATGTTTAGGATTTAAGAAGATAAAATTGGTTTTAACTAAAAATTGGAACAAAGTTGTTTTTACCTAAAGTACACACTAAAGGGCCGTTCACATGCATATATAATACACACACACACACACACACACACACACACACACACTTATACAATGTACACATATGCCGACACAATACACACACATATGCGTATACACACATACATACACACATGTATACACACATACACACACATATATATAGAAATACACACATATACACAGAAAATACACACATATACAGAGATTTCTATACAAAAATTAGGGTTTGGATGATAATGTGAATCCCTTTGAGATTGAGATTGAGATTGAAATGGGAGATTGAGATTGAAAATTGCCGAAATTTCCTGAGAGAGGGAAAGTTGAAAGGTTGGGAAATTTTTCGAGGGAAATATGAAAATTGGTTTGGGTATTTTTAGTATAAAGACGCTAGTCAAGGCCTTGAGCCATGACCATATGCCATGACCCCTTTAAATTTTAACACGTCAGTTTGGAAACAAGCACATCGTCATGCCCCAAAGCCTTAGCTCCTAAATTGGGATAGTCACGGCCTAAAGCTATGACCATGGCAGTGTGTATTTTGTTTTCTAGTCACTGATTGAGACTGTGACCCCATTCGCGACCAACTTGGAGGGAACTTTGGCACAAAATTGGAGCCATAATGGTCACGCACGTGTCACGGATATGGTCCGTGACCTATAGTGGTCACGGACGTGGGCCGTGACCAACTTTAAGAGGATCCATGACCTTGTTGGGTAATGGAATTAGTCACGACAAAGTTTGATGTGGTCATGACTTTCATCCGTGACTAGCTGGTCTCGGATCTGGGCTGTAACCCCCAGGTTGTGACCATGCGCAAGATTTGGTGTAGTGTATTTTGACTATCTCGACCCTTCCAAAACCAATCGTGATCTCAAAATCGCCATCCGAGTCACCCTACAATAATTTATTATCTCGACCCCATATAGTCTATACATAACTCCCGGACGAGATAAAATATTGTCACGTCACTATCACTCGCTATAATGTAATATAATAAATCACTATTCACTCAGTAATTATATTCCAAAAACATTAATCATTATCTCTCCCAGTTAATATTTTAATAAACACGTAATAATTAATTCAATTAAATTATGACATAAATGTAATTTAAAAATACCCAAATTAATTAAATTATAAATACTCAGAAATACGAGGTGTTATATTTGGATAATGTTCAAGATAGAAATAAAGCTTTAGATAAATGGCGTAATCAAATGAATATGTTCTTTGCATCTAACGAACAATATGATGCAAATTCAAGTAAATAATATGTCGAGCAATCAATTAGAGGAATGGCAAAAAATTATTTAGACAGTCAAAGATAAGAAACATATGAAGAATCTATAGCTAAAGTTAAAAAATAAGACAACATCAATATGCAAGATCAATTAAATAATATATTCAATTATTCATAATAAAATTCGTTGGAGCTGGACATTTATCTTAAATTAATGAACAAGACTTGGAAAAAACTAAGCTAGCTCTTCTTAGTATTTGCAAATTAGATAAGATTAATGAATTTAGTCAAACCGTAAAAGATGAATATTTTAGAAAAATACTATCTATTGGAAAAATTCTAATTAATGAAGATAAGAATTAGCCAAGAGTTGCTGGAATTAAGGAAAACACCCTTGGTGAAAGAATAAATTTTGCCAAAGACTATATTATATCTAAAAGATGAGATATAACACAAGGAAAGTTAATTGAAGAAACTTTCAAACATATTCCTCTAATTAAAGATAAAATAGACATAGCTCCAATCCAAATGGGCATGTGGTAAGAATAAACCATATTGGAAACAAAATAAGTTTAAAAAGGCTAGATGAGAATGTTATGTGATATCGATTAACAATTTAATTCACAAATTTCCAATTCTTAAGCTTATTTAATTAGACATCAATTGCTAATACGCAGATTTCGAGAAAAAAATACTTTTCGGGTAAAACATTTTATTTCATTATGAATAGTAAATAGCAACTTACATACACTATGAGATCCGCAATGAATATTCTGCCGAACAACTCACATAGACCTCAACCTAGAATCAGTAGTGAATCTACCGCAACAAATTAACAAGAACCGCATCTCTATCTTTAGCAAGAAACACCCTCAACTATTCCCAAGTGACCTCAGTCATCAACCAGCATCTCCCAAGAGACACCAAATCAGTTGTAGAAAAATCTTACGTACAAGAGAAACTTCAACAAGATCTTGACTTGGGATCCAAAATAATTCACTAAAGTAATTGGGATGATTTGTGAATTAAAAAAATAAAGTTTTTCAACCCTAAATGAGAAGACGAAAATTCTGCAGATTGCAATTTTCGTGTATCAAAATTCTCAGGTCTTCCAAAGCAAAATGGACTTAACAATCAACTATTTACAAAAAAATTGAGTCAGCAGGGTCGTTCGAACGAGAATTGCGGGTCTCTCAAATGAGATTAAATATTGTTCAATCCCCCTTCACGCAACCTTCTAACGACGTTAAAAATGTAAAACCTTATGCTGTCGTTAGATGAAACCATCAAGCGAGCTTCAAGAGACCCTTCGCATGACATGCAATCTCGTTTGAAGTCATTATTTGAACAACATGTATATGATGTTTGAGCGATCAAAATGAAAAATAATTTTTATTAAAAATCTGCCAACAGGTCTTGAAAAAATAATTTTGACTCAATAAAATGCCTCAGGTTGATAAAAATATTTTAGAAAAAAATCCCAACACTTTAAATAAAACATTAAGGAACTTAAACATCAACCTTACCAAAATCGATCTTGTGGAGGCTTGTTGTTGAAGAACTTTGATATTTGGATCCGTCTTTATGCATATATGATCTTGAACTTTCTTTCACGGGTATAGCGGCATACGACATACTCAAATGTAACCGGACTATGTAAAATATGTACTTGCGAATCTCCCCCTATGTCTATGCCGGTACAAACTAAAAATAATTTGAATTATCAAATCAAATATCCTATGCAAATATAATACCCTCTCATGAACCCAAAAAGTGAAAGCTACTAAAAATGCAAGTCTTTTAACTTTCTTCAAATGTCTTTAACTTGAAATCTTCAAATCTCTAACTTTTCTTTGTCATCATCAGGGTGTGCATAATAATAATCCTCGAATTTTGTAAATACACACATGAGACAAGAAACAAATACCTTCATGATGTATCGAGTTTGATATGAGATGAACATAAAACAAAACAAAGTTCAAAACTCAAATCCCCCCCCCCCAATAATATAAGCTCCCCCATTAAATAATAATTCGTTCTCCCCCTTTTTCTTTGACCAAAATAGACAAGGAAAACAATAAACAAAATAAGCATGGAATGTCACGACAAGCAAAGCAAAACAACTACGATCATCCTAGATAAACTTAAAAGCATTCACCAACTATTTTTTATTTTTCAAATTTTTCGAGAAAAAATAATTTAAAAAATAAATCACACACCATGAATTTACACCAAGATAACCAAATTGTGGAAATGAAATGAATGGGTGTGAATATATTCAATAGGTAAATTAACTTAAACATGCATAACAAATGTGCACGGTGAATACGGATACTCCTAATGAATGAAATTCACAATCATCCTTAGGTGTAAAAATTGTTGAATTTAAATGACACTGACTTAATCAAATCAAAAAATCAAAGTCTAAAATAATTTATACACCAATGACATCTAAAACTATTTAACACTTTTTCATGACTATGCTAGGACATGCAAACCCGTTGATATATTTCTAACCAAAGTTTCTCAAATATAAGATAATGATCATATTTTTCTATTCAATTTTTTTCTTTTAAATGATCATATCATGCTAAACTAATTTGGCATTGGCTACTCTTTTCAATGCCATACTTTTTGTCTCTTTTAAATTCATTTGTACCTTGGCTACATTTTACAATGCCACACTTTTTTAGGTCCGATTTAAACGGTGGCTTAATCGCAAAGGATATTATGATTACTTTTCATAGCCCTACCTTGTTTTTCACATTTATATATATTGAAACAAATTCTTCATGGGCAACGGTTCTTATATGCACTACTTTCATTGTTAAGTTTTATCGCATATGGTTCATTTTAAAGACAATATTGAGATGGAAACACTTCGACCAACATGTGATAGACAAATACAAAAATCAAACAAATATGTGCAAGTGTGCATTAAAGGAAATCATGAGTCAAACATTTAGAAAGTAATCTCAAATCTCATGTTAATAACTCCAAACATTATAAAGCACATGGATGAAAGGATGCATTGCCTCAAAACACTATCAAATAGTCAGATGGATAGGGAATGATGTTGTGAATCGGTCATCCTAAATGTCCATTCATATACGATGTAAAACAAAATGCAAAAATCTTTTTGTCTTTTTCCAAAAAGTTTAACAAAATAAAATATTTTTTACTTTTTCAATTTTTCTCAAAAAATAGAAAATCTTTTTTTATTTTTTCAAAACTTTTCAAAAACAAAACTCTTTTTGGTTTTCAAAAAAAATACCAAAATAATAAATACAAAATAGGTACACACTGGTAATAGGTATAAAGGTCATCATAAAAATCATTCTATGCTAGCAAACAAGTCTAAACCTCAATTGTTAGGTGTGGTGGTGTTTTTCAACGGTGGTGACATCCTATGAAAAACATCCATCAAATCATGTGAAGTTTTGATTAAAAACTTAACTTGCACTCGAATATGTGCAAACTCTCTCTTGTAATCATCTGGAGCATCATGTGTGGGTGTGTGAGTGGGAACACGTGGCAAGACTCTATGTGACACACTACCTAACTCAAAATAAAATTCCATAAGGTGTAATTTCTTCTTACAATGGGTGAAAACATACACGGGCCTAGGATCACCTTTCCTAAAACGTCTTGGATGCACTCTCCTATCGATGACAGATGCCTAGGTGGTTCGGGTAGAGAGCCATAAGTATCTATCACAAACTAGAAAATCGACTCGGGTGCATCGTGAAAAGTAGATACACCGTCATGACTTATTCCTAATATCTCAACATTAACCACAACGGTACCGAGGAGCATGTTTCTAACCTTTTTAGATGTGTTCTCTATAGTTACCTTTACCTCACAGACTCGTTCTACATCTCTCTCTAGGTGGATAATACGGGCTTCAAGTTCACTCTTTTCCCGACCTACGACGATTAACTGCTCACTCAAAGAAACCTTCACCTTCTAGAGTTGACTCACCAACGCCTCAAATCCCTTCAAAATCTCTCTCTCTCTCTCTCCAAATCTATCACCCTAAGACGTAACTCCTTATTCAACTTCTTCATCTCTAAGGTCTAAACATAAAAATCTCTAAATGCTATTTAGAGCTCACTTTCTCCTTCGTTTCCAAACTCACTTTCACACTCGCTCTCATATGTAACATTCAAATCATCTTCGGGGGTCTCACGTGCACAAATATCCTCATAGTCGTGGGACAAACTAGGTGTGCTAACACATCTAGTTAAAAAGCAGACACACATTCCATGTTAAAACGCATCCCTGAAATTATTCATCTCTTCCTCACTATCACTAAGAGTGGCTGGCATGGAAATCTTCTTTCCCTTTCTCTTTAGCCTAGTGACACACTCAAGCGCCATATGCCCCTTGCCTTCATACTCAAAACATCTCTCCTCTTTCTCTTTATCTTTCTCACCGCTTTCATTGGCCTCTTCTTTCTTTCTTTTTTTCTCTGAAAAATCTTTTTATTGGAACAATTTGGTTTGGAAAAGTTGAGAAACTTTTTAAAATTTTAATCAAGCATTGACACATCATCAAAATTAAACTCTCCCTTAGACTCGGACTCACGAACTTTCACTTTATTTTTCTTCTCTGTCTTGGACACTTACTCACTTTTTCTAAACTGGGCTCTAAGTGTTATCCCTCTATCATTAGGTTTGACAGTGTCGAGAAACATGCCAATTTCATATATTAGGAGGTCTCCTACCCATTATTCTAACTTAAGATTGCTCAAATTTCTTAAGGAATTCAACACAGTCATTTTCAGGATAAGACGTTTAGGTAACTATCTTAAAATCCTTTTAACTAATCATGCATTAGGAATGTGCTCACCAAGATTCAAACTAGTATTGAAAATATAGGACAAACATGCATAAAACTCATCAAAACACTCAGATTCAAGCATGGTTATTGTTTCAAATTGAGTAGTTAAATTTTGCAATTCAGACTCTTTTACTGCATTCGTGCCTTCTTAGGTAAATTGAATTACATCCCATGCTTCTTTTGACACAGTGCACATCATTATACGTCAAAACTCAACGGGGATGACGGCTCCAAAAATTTCACTTAGCTCATGAGAATTAAAAGTTCCCCATTTAAATTCATCCTTAGTCCAGTCATTCGCATGTTTAAGATTAGTGACATTATTAGCAGTGACAGTGGGAGGAGTCCACTATCTTTCACAAACAACCCAAACACGCTCATCAATTGCTTTTAAGGCATATTTCAGGGGGGGTTTCCAATAGGCATAATTAGTCCCGTCAAAAATTGGAAATCGATTATATAAGTTTTCATTCGGAAACATTGCAATAAATTTCGAAATCAGATTTTACAAAAAAAATTAATATCACAAAAATTTTGAGAAAAAATGGATAGCTCAATAAATTAGAGAAACCCACTCTGATACTAATTTGAGAATGTTGTGTGATAATGATTAACAATTTAATTTACAAATTTCTAATTTTTAAACTTATATAATTAGATGTTAATTTTTTATCCAAAATAATTAAACTCAAACACATGCATATATGTGGATAAATTAGTCATGCCCTCAAAAACATAAATTGCTGATACGCAAATTTCAGGAAAAAAATCTTTCGAATAAAACCTTTTATTTCACTATAAAGTGTAAATCAAAACTTATATACACAATAAAATCTGCAATGAATATTCAATAAAACATTCACATACGCTATAACCTAGAATCAACAATGAATCTACCGCAATAAATCTACAAGAATCGCAACTCTGACTTCAAAAAGAAACACCCTCGAGTATTTCTAAGTGATCTCAGTCATCATCCAGCACCTCCCTCAAGAAATCAAAAATCAACAGTAGAGAAATCTTTCATACAAGAGAAACTTCAACAAAATCGTGTCTTAGACTCCAAAATAATTCACTAAAGTAATTGGGATGATTTGTGAGAAACAAAGTTTTTAAACCCTAAATGAGAAGACAAAAATTCGACAGATTGCAATTTTCGTGTATCTAAACTCTCAAGTCTTTTGAGGCAAAATGGCCTCAAGAATTAGCTTTATAAAAAAATTGAGTCAATGGGGACGTTCAAATGAGAAGTGCAGGCCGCTCGAATGAGATTAAATGTCGTTCTATATTGCTTCGCGCGACCTTCTAACAACGTTAAAAAATGTAAAATAGTACGCCGTTATTAGATGAAGCCATCAAGAGAGCTTCAAGCGAACCTTCGTACGACATGTAATGTCGTTTGAAGCTATCATTTGAACGACCTGTTCCTATCATTTAAACAACATGTATATGTCATTTAAACGACGAAAATAAAATACAATTTTTTATTAAAACTCTTGAAAAAATATTTTTGACTCAATAAAATGCCTCGGGTTGATAAAAACATTTTAGAAAAAATAACCCAACACTTTAAATGAAACATTAAGGAAAAAAATATCACCCCTACCAAAACCAATTATGTGGAGGCTTATTGTTAAATAACTTTGATATTCGGATTCGTCTTTTTGTTTGTATGATCCTGAACTTTTTTCTTCGACCGGTGGAGCGGTATACGACATACTAAAATGTAAACGGACTGTGTAAAATATGTCCTTACACTAGAGCTTTATATGTTTCGAAGAAATATAAATTCTTACCATCTCCTACCTTTAGTAAAAAAGAATTTTAGATCTAAGAAAAAGAGACTTAACCGAAGATGGTATTTTAAGAAGAAAACCAATAAACAAAAAAAAGTTTCTAATTGTAGGAAAGAAAAAGAAGCAGCTCAATCTAAGATTTCTACCAAAGAATACTGGACTTGTGGCAAAGAAGGACACTATGTTAAAGATTGTCCTAACAAGAAAGATAAAGAGAGTATTAAGATTATTAATACAATATTAGAATTTGCAGATCAAGAAGAATTAGATATATTATATGCTATAGAAATATCAAATATGACAATATTATTATCTACAGTGCCTATATATGTAGTGATTCAGAAGATTATAATAGTGATATTGATGAGTATGAAGACTCCCAAGACACTCTAGACTTATATATAATGCAAATTGATCATGAAAACGATTATACAAATTTTAAAGAAGCTTAGTATAAATGTATATTAAGCCCCTTTTTAAAGAAAAGATGGACAATTTGTAAACTCTAAGTACTAACAAATATAATTAGATGTTACTATAATGACAAACATTACTACAAATTTGAAATTAATTATAGCAAAAGAGACTTTAGTTGCGTAGAATGTTTTGAGACAATACAAATAGAGCTATTTATGGCATGTATTACTTGTTAATTACACTACCATAAAGATTGTTGGGGAACTAGATTTCGAGCAGTTTATACTACCCAATATAATGTTCAAATAGATCAAGATATTAAATTTTATTATCAAGACATCGATATAAACATAGTCAAAAGATTACAAGAAAATGAAGAACTAAAAGGAAAGAAAATTTCCCATTATCTAGAAAAAAAAGTACTCGAAAAGTGATACAGAAGACTTAACACCATTAAATATTATAGATAAAACTCATGAAGGAATATGTATTTTTGGTATTTATACTAAACCTAATTCTTGTTTCCTAGAATTATTTATACAAAACAAATCTTACCTTAAAAGACTTTCATCTTTTATAGATACAGGATCCTTGTAGAGTATTTGTAAGGCTAATGCCTTCCCCGAAAATTATTTTCAAGACGTTGATCATGAGATCCATTGTAAGGTAGCTAATGTAGATCCATTTACCTTATACTTTCTGACCATTCCTATTTTCTTCAAATTAGGAAATCAGACAAACAAAACTATAAATCATCAGTTTTGGGTTATGGATCCCCAACCTAGTGGCATAGGAAATATTATTTTAGGCTAAGACTTTAAATACCACCCTTATACCCATTATAATGATAAAATATTACTAAGCGATAAAGAGGAGTTTAATATTATTACCCATACAATTGATCACAAGACTGCTTTCGACCTTACGCAGGTCAAAGTATAAATCAATAACCCATCAGAGTTATTCAACTTAACAGGGTGGACTTAGACTTACAAACCAACAAGAAGTCCAAGAAATAACTATGCCCTTAAATAAACAATGTAATTGTTCAGTCAAAAGTGTTATAACAAAATAACGCTTATACAACAAGAAATGTTAGACCATGACCAACTAGCCCTTTTAAAGGCCCAAGACATATCCAAACAAAAGAAAATGGATTTGGAAAGAGAAAAAGAAAAAAATAGGTAGCTAGTAGAGCCTATGTTAGGATAAACTTCCATTTCTAAGTGGGACAATGACCAAAGTTATTGTGAAATTATTCGCATTAACCCAAGCCACTATTAATGGTGGAACTTATAAGAAAGGATATTCATAACAAATAGAGAAGAATTCAAAAAAGATATAGATGTAATGTTTAAACTTGGTATTATTATAGAAAGCAAAAGTAAACATAATAGTCTTGCCTTCTATGTTTAAAATGATTCTGAACAAAAGAGAGAGAAAATATGTATGGTTATAGACTATAGACACCTTAATAAGAATTGTGAGTTCAATTCTTATAAGATACATGAAAGAATAATTTAACCAATCTAATTGAAGATGGAATTATATTTAGTAAGTTTGATTGCAAGTCAGGCTTCTATCAAATGAAGATGCATCAGGATAGTATAGCTTAAACAGTCTTTAATGTTCCCCACGAAAAATATGAATGCTTAGTTATGCCATTCGGATACATAAGTGTCCCACCAAGTTTTCTAAAGACGAATGGATAAAATTTTTGTACCTTACTTAGAATTTTTTCTTGTTTACATAGATGATATTCTTGTAGCTATCAAAATTGAAGCATAACTTATATATACCATCTTAAGAAGATTATTTTAGAATTCCAAACACATGGAATTATTATTTTTGAAAAGAAAATGCATTTATTCCAGACTGAAATATACTTTGTATGATTGCATATTAATAAAGAAAAATTATCTTTAGCAGAACACATAACCAAGAAAATTCTTGAATTTCCAGACCAACTTAAAGATAGAAAATAATTATAATCATTTTTAGGATTGCTCAATTTTACTGCAGACATTATTAAAAACCTTGCTTCAAAAAGACAAAGCTTAACATCCAAATTAAAAAGGTACTGATAATACTAATCCTTTTATATGGACTAAATATGACTTTGAAGTCATAAAACAGATCAAGGAAGCAGTTAAGAATATTCCTCTATTTGAATGGCCTAATGTTGAAGATCAGTTTATAGTGGAAACAAATGTGTCTTACAAATAATGGGGAGTAGTTTACTTTACTATTGATCATCAGACTAAAAAGAAGAAACTTTGTAGATATAATTTTTAAACTTTTATTGATTTGGAAATAAGATATGTTGTCCATGAAAAAAAAAATTGGCTATAGTTCATGCTATAGAATCATATATGCTTTTTCTAAGACCTAAGCCTTTTGTTGTTTATACTGACTCTTCTTATGCAGTAAAATTCAAAGATTTAGACTTATCAAAATCAACAACCATTATATTAATTAGATGGCAATAATTATTTAGTGGATATAACTCATCTGCTATCTATATTAAAGGAAGTAAAAATGCCATTCCAAACATTATATCTAGAGAACCTATATTTGCTAATACTAATATTATTTCTTACTTTATGATGCAAACAGAATTAGACATCATGAGTTTTGATGTTTAAAAATGGACTCACCTTAACTTCATAATCAGAGATAAAAATAACAGAAAAACTCAAACCATACACACAAGAGACGAACAATTTATAGTGATTCAGTTGTAAAATAGGCTACATCCACTGTAGTTATTATTCAGTAGGGTTTACAATAGATCAGTATAGTGTCCATATCAGTGATTCGAGTTGTCCCTTGAGCTAAGGGATTAGTTTGTACTTAAAGGGCTACAAAACCCTAAAGATGGAATGCATTTATACTGCTAGGCATTTACATCTCTATACAACAAGTAAACCTCTTAAATTTATAGTTGTTGGCATCCTATCTGAGTAAATGTTGATGTTCCTGTTCGTTAGCCTTCTGGCGTTGGTCGACATTCTAGCCGACTAAGTGTCTCTAAATCCGATCAAGTAGGCTACTTGGGTATATTGGATGATAGGTGTACATTTATTATTCGTCCACGTGGGAGTATAAGTTTTACATATAACAAAGCCTTTAATGCTTTATGCTTGATGATTGCGTGAAAGTATGAAGTATATAGACCAAGAAGTTTCTAGGGATACTGTTCTGGTATTTGGTCGATAGTCAGCCTCCCATACTTGTAAGGCATTATTTGATGATGGCATTTTTGTGAATAATTCGAACTTTTTTGAATCGCCAAAGGTCATAGTCATATTTTGATGCTTCAAAAAGCGTGCAGCTAGCCGTAACTATAAGGTTTATTTAATTATTCATTTCTTCCCATTTCTCGAGGAAACCTATAAATAGGTATGAAGTTTTTACCTTTTCCTTTTACTTAAAATATTATAAACTTTTTATTTTCTCTTTTCTTTTGAGTTTTCTCTGTGCGCTTTGTTTGCCGCTCTTTCTATTCAGTTGTTGATGAATCCTTAAATCCCTATAACATCTCTTTCTTTTTCTCTTTATTTTGTCATCTTGTCTTCTTTCTTACTGTGGTTCATATTGTTGATGAGAAATCTCTAAAGGAGTTTTAAAAAAAGAAGAAAATTCCCTCTTGGGTGGATGCAGAGATACTGAGGGATTCCATTTCCCTTTCTGAGGGTCATTGGATCCTAACTATGTTCATAGTGGAGTGTGGTATAACTTTTTCACCCCTCTTTTTATTTAATTTTGCCAATATTTTGACGTAGTTCCCACCAGGGTAGCCCCAATACTTAGAGAGTTGTCAATGGGGTTCATAGATTAAATGAACTTTATGGGATCCATATATGGGTTTTAGAGTTTATGTTTTGCTATAAATGGGTAACTGTAAGAGAGAATACCTATTATTTAAAGACTAGGCAAGTAAATAGGGCTTTAGTAGTCAATCTACCATACCCCAATAAGGATTATCGGGATTATGGTCTTATTGTCAAGAGTTGGAAATATTCCAGCTCTTCAGTTATGGAATCTGTAGGTGATGAGGTGATTCCGTGAGGAAGTTCCTCCTCATTTAAGTCCTTAGAAATTTTTAAAATTTCCCTTTCTCCTTCTGTAGATATGATGGGGAGGAAGATGCCTAATTTAAATGGTGGTCCCTTATCTCCTCCTTCCAAAGCTTCTGATATTAAGAAGAATTCTATGTCCAATAATTAGAGGCATGTCGGTGTTGAGGAGACTCAAGTCGAGGAGCACCAATTTAAGAGAATAAAGAGAGCAGGCTTTGGCTACCAAGAAAACCACCAGCCAAGAGGAGTTAGTGAATAAAATCCAAGCTAACTTGGACATTGGGTCAGCCTCTAGTGCTATTAATCCTAGTTTAGCAGGGGGTTTGATCAAGTCAGGGACCCTTTAAGCTGATCGGGTTGCTTTAGCCACCATGTCGAGGTTCAAGCTCATTGAGAGAGCCTGTCATAATTTGGAATTTGTAAATTTCTTATGTTTATTTGTATTTCTCTTTATAGTGATGAACTCGTTTGATCCCTTGTCCTTATTTATAGTTCTTGGTTAATTTCAACCAGATGACGAAAAAGGATGACCAACTACATTCTTCTTCTAAAGATGTTGAGGAGTCCTTTGAAGGTCTGAAAAATTCTTTGGCAGAGTCCTGAAAAGCTTTGGAGTCAAAGTGAAAATCTTAAGGAGAAGAGTTGAAGAAAGCCAATAATAGAGCCAACGGTGCTAGGGCCAGATGAAGTATGCTGAGGAGAGGTTAGAAGCTGCTGAAGTCAAGGCTAAACTAGCTGAAGAAAAGCTTGCTGAAGTTACTGCCCAAACCAAAACTACAGAAGACAAAGTGAATGGTTTGTCTTCTGAAATGATTCCTCTAAAGGCCAAGGGAAAAGATGCTTTTAACAAAGCCTGGAAGAAGGCCATTTTTACTACCTCTGCTCAAATTGAGTATGCCAAAAAATTATCCTTAAAAAAAGTATGGACTGGGTCTCTGAAGTTGGTCAGCACTAAGGAGAACTCTGAACTCTTCTCAAGACATGATCCGGGCCCTCCTCCCAACTTCAATGAGGAGTTTGATGATGAAGAGGGATATGGAGAGTCTTCTATTATACCTCCTGAGACTTCAATGGTTCCTAGTACCATTGTCGACTTACCTGCTCGTGGTCAAGACCAGGCTATGAACACGAAGAATGTCTAGCCAGTCCATTTTCGTTTGTTTTTGCCTTTCCCTTGATGTAATAACTTTTTTACTGTGAAAATTAGTTAATGAAAGACTAACTTTATACTTTTACTTTATGTGCTCTTAGATGATTTTGATTTTTTATCGAACATCATTATTTAGTCTTTATGTTTTTGGTGTCCTGGATTATTCCGCAAACTTATATAACTATTCGTGATTTTCTAGTTTGATGCAAGGAAGAAAGCTATAATATCTGTTGAATTTAATCTACTCTAACAAAGTAAGAATAACCTGGAATTCGGTCATATTCCCACGAGTGAAGAAGACTTAACTAGGTTTTTTGACCCAAATCTATCCGACTAAGTCAAGGAGTCATATATTCATTACCATTGCTTATGGGAAAGGGATGTTGCTAATAATTATGCTTATTATGAGATGATTAAATATCTGTAAAAAGATCATAAATAATCCAAAGCCCTACTCCATCCTGATTATGAAGCCAAGTATAAGGATTTAAGTGAATAATTGGGTTTTGACAAGAAGCTAAATGATATTACTACTGCTCTAAACAAGAAAGAACTTTCCTTAAAGTAGGATGTGGAGAGTGTTAGGTCCATTACTTTCATGCGAGAAAAAGAGAACAATGCCTTAAGGAATGAACTTGAGAGTTTAAATAAGTCAACAATTGGTTCTGATAAAGGTTCTTCCTTTTTGGAGAATGAAAATACAAGTCTTTTAGAAGAACTGGAGGCCCTTCAAAAGATAAAGGCTAAATCTGGGAAGACTTCTAGGTAGAGAATAGTTATTTGACCAACTGCTGATGAAGAAAGAACTAGGAAAACCCTTACCGACCAAGCTGTCCAATTATAAACAAAAGATAAGGCCATTACTGACCAAACTGCTCAACTAAAAGCCAAAGATAGTGTCCTCAAGAAGCTTCAAAGCCAAGTGGAGAGACTTACCTTCCAGTATCACAAACAACCTCAAGATGTTTGGATATAAGGTTATAATGAGGTTTTAACTCATATGAATGATCATCTTGCTCATAGCAATCATAAAGGCTATAAGTGGGGGCGGACAAACTTTTTCATTTTACTGAAGTTTGATCATAATAGTGACCTGTGGCATTGGAATGATCCAATTTCTTGGATTGTGACAAGCCTCCTTTTAAATTAGATAGCAAGTGTATTCCTCCAAATTTGATTCCCCAATATTTGATAGCTAAATATTTAGGAGACTATGGCCTTCACGGTGAGCTTGAGATTTTACATCTTACTCATTTAATTAATAGGCCAAGTAGTAGTAATCAGCAAATGGTGAGAGATTTTAATACAATAAATTCCTCACATACTCTAGATAATCGTCCAGCTGGCATGGACAAAGCCCGAGGAAAATGACTAGCAAAATAATTTTTTGTTCTACTTTATGTTTATTTATGGACATTGTAATGACCTTTTTTCATCAATGAAATACTTTTGCAATGTACTCTTCTCATTAATGAAATGTTCATTAAAGTGATTTTATTTAAGCTTATAGTCGTGATTAATCTTTTTGCCGACTAGGTAAACTGTATAAAGATTAGTTAATTGGCTTATAGACTAAATAACCTACTTAAATTTTTACATTTAATTCATGTTTGGATCATGTATACAACCTTAGATTCGACTAATGCACTTAGATAAAACTACGAATAGCTTTATTGTACTAAGTTGCAGCATTATTTATCGTTAGAGATAAAGTGTATTAGGAATGTATGAGTATTCCAGTATCTTAACCTGGTCGGTAAAACTTTTAGTGTTACTGACTTCTTGTTAGTGACTTGTTGAGGACAAATTGTATATGAAGTTTGAACTTTTCTGAAGTTGGAAAAGTGTGGAAAAGTTTGAACTATGTTATTTGGCGAATAACCTTGTTAAAACCTTATTAAGAACTTTTATGAAGTTGGAAAAGTTAGGAAAATTTTGAACCATGACCTTTTCGGCGAGGAGCTTAAACTTTTGAAGTGAAATTAAAATTTCTCTCATATTTAATTAGGTGTTAGGCCACCATACCCCGAAAAACAAAACCAAAAAGGATGTATAATGGAGAGAATATGAAACCTCATTAATTTGAAGAAACAGTTACATTCAAGATAAAAAATAAATTACTGATACTATTTGACAGACAATGTAGGTTTCACGGATTTTTTAACTGTCGCCTTCTAAAGTCTCCAATCGATAGGTTCCTGGTAGGGTAACTATCGAGATGTGATATGGACCATGCTAATATGTTGCTATGTTTGGAGTATTCTTGTACGCCGAAAGAACATTGTGAATTTCATTAATCCAGTTGCCTTTAGCTTCATTCAACCTTTTCTTCAACCCGCCCAATAATGTTTTGTTAGTGAATTCTATTTAGCCATTGCACTGTGGATGGCCAGGTGTTAAATGAAGTTTCTAGATACCTGTCCAAATGTAATATTCTTCAAATTCTTCATTATCAAACTGAGTACCATGGTCGGTGATGAAGTCATAAGGCATGCCATATCTGCAAATGATTTGCTTCCTTATCAATCGAAATACTCTCTGATAGGGTATGTCAACTAGGGGTTCTACTTCCACCCATTTGGTAAAGTAATCAACACCCACAACAAGGTACTTGAATCTTACTTTGGTGGTAGACAATGGTACGACCAAGTCAATTCCCCATATAACGAAAGGTCATAGAGAAGTGATGGGAGTTAGACTTGGTCCTGGTCAGTGAATGGTAGAAAAGTTCTAGTATTTATCACACTATTTAGTGAAAGTAACACGATCTACTTTCATTTTTGGCCATTAGTAACCTTGCATTATTATTCCTTACCTCAGAAACCTTCCAGCCACATGTGCCCCACATGATCCCTCATGAACCTCTTTGATCAAATCATCAACCTTATTTGGATGAACAAAACAAAGTAAGGAGATCGTGTATCCTCGCCTGTACAATACACCTTTATCAAGCATATAATTGGTTGTTTTATACCTCGTCTTCTTGGCTTCCTTCTGGTTGGACGATAGTGTTCGTCTTAAAATATACTTTCTAATTGGGTCCATTCAATAAGGACCTAACTCCACAGTTATGACGTTGATTTCCATCCCATCAATGCTTCAATGAGAAAGAATCTCCACTGGAATTGTTCGTCTGAGCTCTATTAGAGTTGTTGAAGTAAGCCAAGTAAGAGAATCTTCTCGAGTATTCTCAAGTCTTTGAATCCTCACTAATTTAACGAAAGTGATCGGAGAGATAAATTGCATTGCTTTTTGATGGTATACTATAATAGTTTCTCCTCTTACACTATAAATCTATTGCATTTGGTTAACAATTAATTAGGAATCGTTGTGTACCAATACCTGGTCAGCGCTCAGTGAGGAAGCTAACTCCAGTCCTCTGATCAGCGCTTCATATTCAGTCTCATTATTGGAAGCCTTGAAGTGAAATAATAAAATGTATTCCACATCCACTACACCAAAAATATTAATCTAGCACGATTGGATAGGAGAATCTGGTACATTTTTAAATCGTGCCAGATTTAGTACGATTTATTTCGAATCTGACACGGTTTAAAACAGTGCCAGAATTTGACACGGTTTAAAACCGTGTCATATTTGAGCACGATTTATTAAAAAAAGAAAGCCCTAAATCAAAAACCTTACTCATTAATTTCAACTAAAAAAGAGGGTTCTCTCTCTCTCTCTCTCTCTCGCAGGTGCAATACCTCGATCATACCCGAGATCTTCCTCCCGATCGGAACCTACCCCAACCCCAGTCAACTTCTATCCCGACCCCGGTCAACTTCTTCCTCAGGCAACTTCGATCACCTTCTTCCTCAGGCAAACCCCTATCTCTTCTTTCTCAGGTAGATTTTTTGGTTTTTAGAATATGCAATTTTAGTTTTTTGTTTGATTATTAGGTGGTTATAATATGAAATTTCATTTTTTGTTTAATTGTTAGTTTTTTAAATTAAGCGATTTGACCCACTGCCACCACCGCCTCCTACGGTGGAGGAATAATGAATTAAATTGAACCCTAACTACTAGTTGGGGGATCTTAAGTTGAGCTTCAAACCAGTTGGTAGTCCTCCCCATCTATATCAACCCCAAGAAGTGTGAAATTATCCCTCATGTGAACCCTACCTCGTAAACCTCTATAGAAAGTGGATACTCATACTATGTGAGATTGAACTCATTGGTGATTTGAAATTTGAGTTGATCTCAAATCTGGCGATGTCAGATTATTAATTTGAAAAAAATTCAATAGCCTCTGCTTGACTTTATATTTTAAATAAAGTAAATTGATACAGTTATATAGTTGGTAAACTTTTACTAATTGGGGAAAGATTTTCTAATTTATTTTTTGAAAGAATTTTATAGAATAGAAAGTATTATGATAAAATCCAATTTTCACTCTTTCTTCAGTGTTCTGTAATCACCAAAATGTTAGAATAACTTTTACAATTGTGTTTTTTTTGTAGTGATGGTATCTTTATAAATGTTATCGTCTCTTGAGGTAATTGCGCTATCTGTCTATTTGCAGGTTGATGTGGACAACAGTGGGACTATTGATTATGGAGAATTTTTAGCTGCAACAATACACCTTAACAAATTAGAGCGTGAGTGTGTCCGTAGAACTTCATTTCAACATGACAGCCTCCTATCTTCCTAGAACTTATGGTTATAGAAATTGATTTCTTTTATCTACCTTCCATCAGGAAATAAGGTTTTGGATGGCATGATGTATTAGAATATGAATTTTGATGGACATCATTGCATAAATATTTTCAACATTCTTTTTATAATTGTAGTAGAATTCTTTCCCTTTTCATTTTTTTCCTATATTAATTTAACTTTGTGACTCTCCCTCCCCCTGAATTTCTTGATTGACTATTTGTTTTTGGCAGTATGAAGAGTATGGAGAGGATTTTGTTGACATGTTGGATGGAATGTTTTCTTTTGTTCTTCTTGACACCCGTGACAATAGTTTCATTGCAGCGCGGGATGCTATTGGTATCACCCCCACTTTACATGGGTTGGGTTCTTGATGGTATGTAACTTCTATTTTCATGTATGTGTTTCAAAATTTCTTTTTTATTAACGTTCAAATTTTTCAGTCCGTCAGATTCAGAAGAAGCAGGGTGTGGTCCGCTATGGTTTTGACTTTAGCATGTGGTCCCTCACTTTGTGTGGTATTCCATGTGAGATAAACATATTATGTAATACAACTGTTACATACAGTCGAATTATATACTAGAAGACATCCAAAGATATATCGAGCATGAGGGACCACACACTAAAGCTGAATTAGCTTGCATCACATCTTAGTTTTTCAAGCGTTAAGGACAGGATCCAGCGTAGCATTGAGGTATTAGACTGCCTATCTAACTAAGGTGCTTGGGTTATTATTAGAATGCATATCAAACTTAGCATTTTTTCATTATTTATGTCCTAGTATATCTTCTTATAAGCTATCAAATTCTCTATCTTCTTATAAGAAGATTGCAAGTCCTTTTGGATACATAGGCACAATACCCAGTTCTTCTCGTGAGCTCGAGCCTAGACAATATGTCTCATGAAATATTGTCCCCACAGAGGTGCATCCATATTAAATCCGTCACATACTGCAAACGAGGTATCAAATTATCTCAAGGCGTGACCTCTCAAATATATCCCTACATATAAACGTGTAAACACGTATACATTAGTCACTAGAGAGGTGCAGCCATTTCTCACATTTTTATCTCTCCTCGAATGTCAAATAAGATATAAGACTATCTCGAATTCCATCATTCTCGCAAATCTACATTAACGACCACTCGTTATACGAACACAGACGTAGAATCATGCACAAGCAATCTTGTGTACATGCCCTCTTTGAAGTGACGTTTCTATAACACTTACTGATATTATTTTCCAACCTAAGCACTTATCTACATTTTTGTAGGGACCCTCATGCTAAGGTCCCTAAACACATTCTAAAATAACTAAAAGGTAAAAAATTATGTAAAGATCAATAACATGCATAGAAATAAGGAAGCATACAAAACAAGTGGGGTGCTTGACACCTTCTCCCCTCGTAACTCGGTTCCAGAACCCACACAACAAGAATCTCTGAACCAACCGCAGACTTATAAACTTACCTTAGTATTAGACTGAAAAGGATAAACCTAACCTTTTTATTTATTTTTATATAAAATAAACTGACGATTTTGAACACCTAGGAAACATCCTTTTTCTGCATGAAAGTCACACTTACCAAAAGGGTGTGCAACAAAAATGGACACGGTGTCAAACTACATTCAGGAAAAAATCATTGAGCCCAAACCTCGAACCAATAACTCGACATCGAGGGGATGCTAAGGAAGGAGGAAACAAGCACTCATCGCATCCTCGTGACAAAGCTTCCCCCGGGCGCAGCGCCAATATGCTCGCTTGGGGCCCACAACACCACAACACATCCAGTAAACACTTTTACTGTTAATTTTTGGAATTACAAGTGTTTATTCCTACTTTTTTGAATATATGTGTATTTAATCCCATTCATTATTTTTTTTTGTTGAACCTATATTTTTACACTTGTCATTCTCTACAAAAAGTGACATGAGCGGTTAGGAGAGGTTGCACGAAAGTTGAGGAAAGTTTCGAGTAGTTATGAGACGTAAAATAAATTAAAAAAACACATGAAATGAGAGACTAAAAAAACTTTAAAAATGAAACTAAAACTAAAAAAAACTATTAATTTTAAAAAAAATGTTCATTATAATCTTGATTATTAGTTGCCAAACTATTAATTGGCCAAATTCGTTTTGGTCCACCATAAAAACTGCTCTTGTACACAGTTAAATTCAAGAGTCTCCATCTCCCTCTCTAAGACTCTCCATCTCTTATCTCCCTCACGGATTAAATCTCCATCTCCATCTCCAAGATTCCCGACGGAAATTTTAGAAATGAAGAAAACTCCGATCGACACTAAAAAAGGCAAAGAGCCATAAATGCCAGGAGGGTATTGTTATTAGGAATGGTTTGTTTTTTGCAACAACATATTTTATTTTCTTCCTTTGAAGATTTTTTAAGTCTTTTAAAAAACTGCTTTTTATGTTAGAAAATTGTTTTAAAACTATTTGTATGATTCTTTTCCTTTTTATACATAAAATAAGTTGTTGTTTATAAGGGTAATTAGGGTTAAATGAAAAATAAGTGTTGTTTAATGGTCAACATAGTTGCTTAGACGAAATTCATCCAAAATATTATGAAAAATATGAGGTGCCAAACTATAAATCAAATAAATTAGTGGAGTTAAAGGCCAAATGATCCATAGTTTTGTCACTGCAAATATATTATAAGTTAGTGGCTTTATATACCTTATTGTTTATACTAGGGCCATATGAACAATATTGAATTTTGTTTTATTGAATATGTTGTATGAGATTGAATTTATTGTATAAAATTGGATCTAGGCCTAATATAATTATGACCCAGAAGGCCAATATATGGTAATCATAATCGATCCCATAAACTGGTCTGAATGGATTTTACAATCAGTGTGGATTGATTGCATTGTGTATTTGAAAGCCCAACTTTTATTGGATTGGGATTGATTGCATTGGATCAGCTATTTTCAAGAGGAATGCTATAGGAACCTTTAATTGCACCGCAATATTCCACCGGCTGATGTGGCTAAATGAGTTGACAAGCATATCCACCCATACAAATAAATGCCTAACCCAAAGACTCTCCAAAACTTTTCTCTATTGACTGATTATAAATGACTCAAATCTAATGTCAAAATAAGAGACTAATTAAATTTCTCTCTATTAGAGCACCTCACATCATAAAATCTATTTTTTTTATCTCACATAAATATATGATCAAAATTCAAAATAACAGTGGCACGATACAAAATTCATTTTTTTTTACCAAACATAGATACCGCTCAAATAAAATACAACATGATCAAAAAATTTATTTCTTTACATAAGACGAACACAATTGAATTAGAACGCGACATGACATGATTTTTTTTTTTTACCTAAAATGAACATGACCAAAATAAAAGTGACACGCATGAAATCCATTTATTTTACTAAACACGAATACCATTCAAATAAAATGCAACATGACAAGAAATCTTATTTTTTACCTGACACGAACACAGTTAAGTTAGAACGCGACACGAGATGAAATCTGTTTTATTTTTACCTAAAATGAACATGACCAAAATAAAAGTGACACAACATGAATCCATTTTTTTATCAAACACGAACACTACCAAATAAAATGCAACATGACAAGAAAACTTATTTTTTACCTAACATGAACGCAATTGAATAAAACGTGACATGAACATAGAGAATTTAGGACGTTCGTGTTCTAATTCGATAATTCGTTTTTATTACTTTACACGAACACCATAATATTTTTTACATTATGTTTCAGGGTGTTCGTATTGCATTCTAATTCCACTATGTCCGTGTTAGGTAAAAAATAAGATTTCTTATCATGTTGCAATTATTTGGGCGGTGTTCGAGTTTGGTAAAAAAAATGCATTTCATATCGTGTCACTTTTATTTTGATCATGTTCGTATTAGGTAAAAAAATAAATTTCATGACATGTCACGTTCTAATTCGATTGTGTTTGTGTCAGGTAAAAAATAAGATTTATCTATTTTGGTGCTATTCGGGTTTGGTAAAAAAATGGATTTCATGTCGAGTCACTTTTATTTTGGTCATATTCGTTTTATATCAGATAAAAAAAATAGATTTCATGTCGTGTCACGTTTTAATTCAACTTTGTTCATGTTAGATAGAAAATAAGATTTCTAGTCATGTTGCATTTTATTTGAGCAGTGTTTGTGTTTGATGAAAAAATGAATTTCATGTTGTGTCACTTTTATCTTTTATCATGTTCATATTAGATAAAAAGAAAAAAAAATATGTTGTGCCGCGCTCAAATGGAGAAAATTTTAATTAGTCTCTTATTTTGATATTTGATATGAGTCATTTACAATTAATTGAGAAACTTTTTTAGAGGTTTTTGTGGGTCTTTGGGTTAGGCCTATTGACTTGCTTGCGTGCGTGAATGCTTGCCAACTCATGTGCCCACATTAGCCAGTGAAATATTGCAGTGCAATTAGCCGGTTCCTAAAGCATTTCTCTATTTTCAAATAGATCGATTTTGAACCAATGCAAAACCCCTAGCAGTCACAACCAAACCTAAATCAAACCCGATTTCGTCCATCTGTCTCGAAAGTCGTGAGTCTTCTTGATTTCTAGACTTTTTACTTATTACATTTTTCATCTCTCCAATCACCTAACCATACTACCTAAAAGTCTCAAACTCAAAATATAAATTTAAAGATAAAATTGAGCAAGGAAGAGGATGGGGACGACACTAAACTATAGAGAGAGAGAGAGAGAGAGAGAGAGAGAGAGAGAGAGAGATTATTCTTTTTTTTCTTATAAAGTGTAAAATGTGGCCAACTAATGGTCTATTAAGAAATGTAGGCCAATATAATTTTTTGGATAAATTATAGCCCCCACCTCCGGAACTATATATGTTGTATCCAAAATGTAAAAAACCTAAAAATTTTATATGCACAAAAACAAATTTTATCATTTTTTTAAACATTTTTGTAGTTTGTAAAGAATTTATAATTCAAGGAGGTTTACTATAAAAATCTTTTTTTATTGGATTGGGTTGGGGTGGTGCCAAGGGCGGATTAAAGGGGGGGCTGACCTGGGCTGTAGCCCAGGTCAATGTTTTCGTTTTTGCCTTTGAGATAGCATATCAGCCTAAAGGGTAGTTAAAAAGGTGTATTGTTTTTTAGTAATCCAACCAAGTTATATAATCCACCAACTAGTAAAACATCCGTGTGATAACGTATAAAAAGATATCACCATTTTTGTTTTCCACCTTTTTTTCTTATTCCAATCCTAAACCCTTTGTCTGCCTATTCCATGTTGACAGCTCTAGACTTTCATTAAGATTAGAAAAAAAAAACTGTGGACTTTGTGGTTCTTTTCTCACTCCCTCTCTTTATTTTACAAAAGAGGCTTAAATGAAGTTGTAGATACTTTGAAAAAGGTTTATTAATCTTATCACTTCTGAGACAACAATCATCCAATTTCCAATAAATAAGAGATAAAGACACTATATCACCAAAAAATTAATATTGTCATTTTTTAATCTCTCTTTTGTAGTTAGAATTTAAAATAGTATCACTAACTATTTTTTAACACATTTGTTTCTACAAATTAGTTGTACTGATTTACGTAATTATATTAAAATATAGAAAATCATGCAATGTGTTACCACTTTTATAAGGGATGGGAAAATCAATCTCAAGTGAGTTTATGATATAACATTTTATTAAATATAATGGTTAATTTGAAATCAATTTATAATCTATAATGCTTAATTCTTAGTCTCTACCACTAGCCAACCATGTATTGTATACATTAGAGTAAACTATATGGTAAATACTCACTACGTCTCAAATTAAGAATCCATTATTTCTTTTTAAATTGTCCCAAATTAAGGGTTCACTTTTCTTTTTTGGAGATAAAAAATGAACCAAATTCCACTATGATGAACTAGATTTAAACTTGGTCGTTGATTGAGTGTATACATAATAAAAAAAAGTAAACTTTTAATTTGGGATGGATGGAGTATTTGTGTTGTGCATATTTGTATTGTCAAATGTTGTTAAATAACAATTTGATTTTTTTATCATACGATTTCATTTCTGAAATTTTCTCCGTGTGTGGTGTAGAAAGAATTACTAATTGTGTTATTTATTTGACTATAAATATTAATGACGAGCAAACAACCCTCATCAATTCAATAAAAAATATTCTCATACACCAAAAGAAGATACGTTAATAGTATGTAATATAGAAAAGGGTATTTTATTTTGCCATGATTTATTTAATGTTATCCCACCCTTACCAACAATTATGGCTCCCCCCTTGGTGGTGCTCAATCCACAAAGGTGAAAAAACTCGGGCCCTTAGTTTAAATAAAGGAAATAATCCCTAAAAATAGTGAGGGGGAACATTTGTTTTGGGGTGGGGGTGGGATGCTTTTGTGTATTGTGTCTCAACTAACCCATTAAACAAAAGAATAATCTCTCATATTGAAAAAAAAAATTATTGTACAATTCGATCAGCGGTTACTCTTCGGAAATATGGAAAGATACCAACGAACACATTTTCAAGAACAAACATATTTAACAAAACTAAATCCAACTCAACATCCTGGAAACTATACAAAACCTTCTCCACATCTTCATCACCTTAGAATCCCCATTTAAGGAGAACCGTACACCCAAATAAGATGGCAACCTACTCATCCACCAAATCACATCAAACTTTATTATATGTTCCTTCTCTCACAAATTAATAGTGAGAACGTATGTGCTTGCGTTCAAATGATCAAATTATATATTAAACCCTTTTAACCCAAACAAACCCTAAACATGCAACAGAATGTGATTGAATAAGATGATAATCTAAGTAAGAACATTCAAACACATGCAATTGAGGAAAAATCCCCCAAAGGGGCAAAACCATTTATTTTCATTATAATATTGTAGCTATACAATTTCGGATTACAATGAAAATACAAGTGACTACGAATTACCCTCAGGTGTCGGATTCTGTAGTCGCGGCTGGAACTATCCCTTTCCAGTAGGGCTGCAATGGAGAAGAATAAACGGTCTTCTCCACAAGGGTGTGAACAGCAAGAGTGCGTTCCTGGGTTGCAAAGTGATTCACAAAGGATTGGCAATTTGTGTGAATCAAATACCTAGAGTCAAGATGCTCAATAGGTGAAGACTTAGGGCTTTCTTTACTCTGGAAATCATGTGAATAAGTCTTAGAAAACCACTTCCCATAGTGGAATTAAATAAGAAGTCTTGGGCCTTAAAAATCTGAACACGATCTGTTTGAGTTTATCCCAGGCGGACCGATTCGGGTCTTAGGCGGATCGGTTCTTTTTCCTTGAGGCGGATCTGTCCGTTGATGATCGGATCGGTTCGCTTCCAGGCTTCATCGGTTCGCTTGTGGTCCGGGGTATACTGGCCTTCTGATAAACAAGCGGATCGGTCCGGGTCTTTAGGCGGACCGGTCCGATTAGCCGGATCGGTTCTTTTATTTCAGCGGATCGGTCCGGCTGTCAGACTATGATTCCTCTTCTTCTTTTGATATTCGGATCCATTGAATCTTGAATCTTGAATTTCTTCAACGGTGTAACGGCATGTGACATAATACATTGATAATGGACAAAAATGTCCTTACAAATCTCCCCCTATGTCTATGCCGGTACATACATAAAAACAAACATCCGAATTATCAAACAATTAAAAATGATTATACAAATCTACCCTTCCATGAACCCAAAACTGGAAAGATACAATTGAATAAGACTACAGCATTTTCTCTTCAATTCTACAGGAATCTCAACGCTTTTCTCATCAGGGTGTGCAATCCAATGATAATCCATGTAGTACCTACACACATGAGACAAAGCAAAATAACAAGTGACATATCGAGTTTGAAATGATGAGATAAACATATATATATATATATATATATATATATATATATATATATATATATATATCAATTTATGAGCAAACTCAAATTTCAAATCTCCCCCATAATAAGATAATTCATTCTCCCCCTTTTTATGATGTCCCCAAATAGACAAATGAGAGAAATAAATCAAATAAGCAAGTGCGGGGTGTCACTAGGATAAAATCACACCATGAATGAACACAAACCAACCAAGTCGATGAAAGCGTAAATGAGGTGGTGTGATCAAATTCGATAGGAAAATCAATGCATACAAACATGACATATGTGCACGATGAATATTGGATATTCCTAGCGAATGAACTCAAATGCTTCCTTTGGTGTAAAATAATGACAATTTAAGATATTGACTCAATCAAATCAACAAATCAAAGCTCAAAGTGATTTTCACACCAATAACTTCCAAAATGATTTTATGCTTTTTCGGGACTTTCAAGGAAGTGCAAACCCGTTTATATTCTCCAACCAAACTCCCTCAGGTATAATTTTGAATAGAGGCATTCTAAATTCTCAAACTTTGGAGAATTGATGGTGAAACCTAAGTGGCCCATATTTGGCATGAATTGCTTTTTATTGCCTTTAAATTTTTTCGGGCTCTTTTAACCTCTTTGGACCTCGGATATTAAAATTCCTCCATTTTTTAGGTCCTTTTTAACGGTGGCTTTTGCGCAAAGGATAGATGATTACCTTTCGCAGCCCCTCCACATTATATAAAAACACACAGTCTCACCAAAATGGTTTTTACATGCATTCCAATCTTGTCAAGTTTTATCGCATATTGTACATTGTATAGACAGAATTGAGATGGAAACACTCAAGCCAATATGAGATAGACAAGTGCAATAATCAAATATAGCCGTGCATGTGTGCAATAAAGGATATAGGAGTCAAACATGTAGGAAGATATCACTAATTACATCTCAACGACTCCATACTAAGTAAAGCACATGGATGAAATGATGTAGCATCTCAAATCTCTATCAAACAGTCACATGAATAAATGGAATGAAGTTGTGACTTGGCTATCTTAAATGCTCATCCATAAAAACAATTTATTTTTTTTAGTATTTTTCAAAAACTTTATCAAAATAAAATCTTTTTGTGCTTTTCTCAAAAATTTTCTTAAAGGAAAATCTTTTTGTATTTTTTTTTAAAGAAGATGAACAAAAATAAAATAAACTAATGGTACATGCTAGCAATAGGCAAAGGAAACAGCATGAAAATTAACCTATGCTAGCAACCAAGACAAGATCTCAACCGGGAGTGACGGTGGAGTTTTCCAAAGATGGTGACATCTTTTGAACACACTCCACTAGATCATGTGTTATCTTCATCAAAAACTTCACTTGCTCGCGAATATGTGCAAACTCTCTATCAAAATGTGCAGGCAAAATGTCATGAGTGGGTGTATGTGCATGAATGTGTGAAGTGGCATGATATGGCACAAAACCCAACTTGGAACAAAACTTACTAAGATGTCCTCGCTTATTGCAGTGGGAGAAAACATACACCGGTCTAGGAAGTAATTTTTCAACAATTTTGGGATGAACATTCCTAGACGGTCTCCCATGGGACTCACTCACCAAGGTGGATATAGGCTCGGGTGCATTAAAAGTAGTGAATGTACCGTCATTACCTTTTCCAACATCATTCAAAACGGGACAGAGAACCATCTTATCAACCTTCTCAGATGCATTCTCTAATGTGACTTGGACCTCTCGTGCTTGTTTGAGATCATCCTCGAGATGGGATACATGTGTCGTCAGACTAGACACCGTGTTGGTCAAGTCACCTTTTCCCTTTTTTAGCTCAGCATTCTCTTCCTTCAACTCACAAATCCGAAGACCTAGAATTCTATTTGACCTTTTTGTTTCCATGGTCTCAATAAATAACTTTCGAAAAGCTTTTTGGATCACACTTTCATCACCAACCTCATCCTCACTATCAATTAGAGAGGTGTGCATTGCATCTTTCTTACGCTCTCTCCTAAGTTTAGTGGGACACTCAAATTTCTTGTGCCCTATCCCATCGCACTCAAAACATCTTATCTTCTCAAGTTCTTTCTTTCTTTCTTTTCCACTCTCATCACAACTCTCTCTTTATCCAAACAATCTTAAATCTCTCTTTAAAGCGGTGATCCTAAGAGCTAACTCTTTATACCACTTCTTGGTTTCAAAAGACTCAGAATCTAACTCGGCGTAAGCGCATGGGAGATCACACTCGCTCTCACTTGCCTCATCCTCCCCCTCACTCTCATCGCTCTCACTGTCGAGGTGTCCTTGTGACGTAGCATCCTCATCGTCGTGAGAAGCATTGGAGGTACTCATATGACTTTCCATGAGTGCGGTGATGTTATGCTCATGCAGTGACTCATCTCCACAGTCCACCGACTCAACCTCACTGTCGTCACTAAGGGTAGCTTTTAGGACAACTTTCCCTTTCTCTCTATTCAGATGAGTGGCACACTCAAAGGCTCTATGACCCCTACCATCGCATTCAAAGCATCTCTCACTGTCTGTCTTAGGAGGATCTTTAAAATCTTTTTCATTATTTTTCTCAAAATTCCTTTTATCATTGAAATTTCCACTTTTCTTGAATTTGAGAATTCTTTTGAATTTTTTTGCAAACAGGGCCAAGTCATCTAAGTCCAAATCACACTCAGAATCTGACGTGTCAGTCTCTCTCTTTCTAGACGACTCTACCCTTTTTCTAGCCGACCCCTCACTCCTTCTCTCTTGGGCTTTAAGTGCAATTCCCCTATCTTTAGATTTAGCAGTTTTAGGGAACATATCAATTTCATAAGTTTGCAAATCTCCTACAAGTTCTTCCAATTTTAGCTTATTTAAATTACCCATAGAATTTAGCACAGTGACTTTAGGGATAAAACGCTTAGGCAAATAACGAAGAATCTTTTTAACAACTCGAGCATTAGGAATATGTTCACCAAGATTAAAGCTAGTATTCACAATGTCAGAAAGTCTAGCACAAAATTCATCAAAGCATTCAGATTCATGCATGGTGATGGTTTCAAATTGAGTTGTTAAATTTTGCAACTTAGATTCTTTCACAGCATTAGTTCCTTCATGGGTGAGTAGTAAAACATCCCATGCCTCTTTTGACGTGGTGCACGTCATTATACGTTTGAACTCATCAGGTGTGACAGACCCAGAAATCGCACTTAGACCCTTAGAATTAAAAGATTCTTCATCAGTCCAAGAAGTGTCAGGTTTCAAGTTGGTCACATTATCAACAGTCACGGAGGGAGGAGTCCACCCTCTTTTAACTAGGATCCAGACACGTTCATCAATGGCTTTTAAAGCCGACCTCATTCGGGCTTTCCAATAAGCATAATTTGTCCCGTAAAAAACAGGCATTTTATTATATAACTTCTCCATTTGAACATGCACTTTTTCAAAAATTAATTTTTTAGAAAATTGATATCTTAGAAAAATTTTGCGGAAAATAGGAATACGCGATAGATTAGCGTAACCTGCTCTGATACCAATTTGAGAACGTATGTGCTTGCGTTCAAATGAGCAAATTATATATTAAACCCTTTTAACCCAAACAAACCCTAAACATGCAACATAATGTGATTGAATAAGATGATAATCTAAGCAAGAACATTCAAACACATGCAATTGAGGAAAAATCCCCCAAAGGGGCAAAACCATTTATTTTCATTATAATATTGTAGCTATACAATTTTGAATTACAATGAAAATTCAAGTGACTAAGAATTACCCTCAGGTGTCGGATCCTGTAGTCGCGGCTGGAACTATCCCTTTCCAGTAGGGCTGCAATGGAGAAGAAGAAACGGTCTTCTCCACAAGGGTGTGAACAGCAAGAGTGCGTTCCTGGTTTGCAAAGTGATTCACAAAGGATTGGCAATTTGTGTGAATAAAATACCTAGAGTCTAGATGCTCAATAGGTGAAGACTTAGGGCTTTCTTTACTCTGGAAATAGTGTGAATAAGTCTTAGAAAACCACTTCCCGTAGTGGGATTAAATAAGAAGTCTCGGGCCTTAAAAATCTGAACACGATCTGTTTGAGTTTATCCCAGGCGGACCAGTCCGGGTCTTAGGCGGATCGGTCCGATTTGACCGGATCGGTTCTTTTTCCTTGAGGCGGATCGGTCCGTTGATGATCGGATCGGTTCGCTTCTAGGCTTCATCGGTTCTCTTGCGATCCGGGGTATACTGGCCTTTTGATAAACAAGCGGATCGGTCCGATTAGCCGGATCAGTTCTTTTATTTCAGCGGATCGGTCCGGCTGTCAGACTATGATTCCTATTCTTCTTTTGATATTCGGATCCGTTGAATCTTGAATCTTGAATTTCTTCAACGGTGTAACGGCGTGCGACATAATACATTGATAATGGACAAAAATGTCCTTACAAATAGTCATATTTTTCTTTTTGTGATGTCCTAAGTGAGGGATGAATTTATGATAGGCACAGTGGTTGCTATCGATATTCCTGTAATTTTCCCATGCAAACTATTGTTCAAGAATTTGTCATGGCTTATGACCATTAATGTAGTTATATTTATCATGTTGTTAACAAATTTTGTTAGTTTAAGGCTGTGACAAAAATACCATGACATTTTTGCTCATTTTAATTTTTTAAGTTTGTGACCTTTACAAACATGTGTCTTTTCCCCCACTTTGAAATAAATTCTTCGATTCGTCGCTGAGTTTACTTTTCTTTTTTTAACATAATCAACGAATCAAATTTAATGACAATAAAAAGTATTAATCTTGACCAGTATTATGTGTTGGCCACAAGTCCAAAGCATGCCTTCTCTACCATTCTTGCACATAACCTCTACTAGTTACCCCTCTTTTCCTTTGGTAATACTCTTTTCCTCTTATTTAGAGACATCGATTACTTTTAATTTATTTATAATTTTGATTTCCTTATAGGAATTTCCAAGTTCCTTGGGATCTAGTGCATCACATTTGATTAGGACCGGTGATCCTTCCAATAAGGAAGGGCCCTCAAGAACTCGACCATCTTTTGTGCTTATTACTTTTTAATACTTATTTGCATTACTTAAATGTTTCCTTGTTCTTAGGATGAAGATAATGCAATGTCTTTTAACTTCTCATGTGTCTGTAGAGCCCCAACCCCATTATCTATTGCACCTATGTTTTTATGTTCATGAATTTGTAACAATTTCCCATCTTTCTCGACATGTTTCTTTGGTTGAAGCTTATAAATTGGGTACTTACGTGCATATGGAGTCCAGGGTAGATTATATACTACTAATCGTACTTTGTACTTTTAACTTGATCGCATTTCTCAACATGTTTCCTTGATCTTGGATAAAAGCAAGTGTTAAAGCTTATGTTCTAGTTACTCGAATGCATGTGGAGTTCCCGGTACAATATTTATTTCACTTATTCTTTGTGCCTTAACTTGTTGCACGTATGCTTTGTGTCTTAATTTTCTTGCGTTTCTCAACATGTTTCATTGTTACCACATTGAAGCAAATTCTCTAAGTACCCGTATGCATGTTGAGTCCCATGTACATTATTACTACACTTATACTTTGTGTTTTAACTTCTCAACATGATTTCTTGTTCTCGGTGTGAAAGAAGAACAATGAGATAGTTTTGTCCTTGTTGCTCAAGTATCTGACGAGCAACAAGTCAAGATCCCTTACTTTGATTTAACCATGTGTAAATAGTTCATGATCAGTTCTTTGTTTTCTTTTATTTATGTTATTTGTTGTATTCGAGAGTCGTATTCTCAATCAAGTTACTTTATCAGAGAAACCAAGTATGAGTTCTTTGGATCACTATCTTATAAGAGAATCATTAAATAATCAGAGCGCTTGACATTGTAAGGAACTCCTTTATGAGCTATAATCTGTATAAATACAATGAAAAACATAAATGTAAATAATATGTTAAAGGTAGTCATGTCATTAAGGATACTTGTTAAGTTTGTTAGCGCAAGGCATGAGAGCCTTATTTTTCAATGTGTTACTGCGTACTTTGATTGTACTATTTTTATTGTCTTATTTTGCATTGTAAGTGTTGTTTTTGTATAATTATATTGTTTTGTGTTCTCACACACTTGTTTCATTGTTTTCAAGTGTAAAAAAGCAATATAAGCTTGAATTAAAGCTACGTTTTTTGCATCCTTAGTTAATCTGTATAATCTTATTGGTTTGCATTTTTACACATTTGTTTCCTTATTTTCTACTGTTAAGAAGCAATATAAACTTAAATGTGAGATACCTTTTTGCATTCTAACTTGGCACTGTAGTCCACGTAAAGTTCCAAGTTAGTGAACATTGTGGCCTATATAATTAAATACTGAGTTGGGAGGCGTTATAGCCTATATAAAATTACTTTAATATTCCATAATTATTAAATCTTCATTGAGACCTCATTCTTTTTAGGAAAAAGTACTCTTAGGTCCCTCACAAACAAATTTCAAACACTAAAGGAATTTTGACAAATTTTAAACACTTAGGTTCACTAATTCTCTTCTTGTACAAGTCCACGCTAGTGGCATAATAAGTGGACCTAATTGTAAATCATCCTTAAATGTTTAAAAATTGTTACCAAGGGACCTAAATGTAAATTGCCCTTCTTTTTTTACTACGTTCTGTGTTTCAAGTTGAATAGAAATGCCCAAGCATGTTTGTATCGAGCAAACTTTAATTTAAACTTGTTTCCGTATTTATGATCTCATGCCCTGCTATACGAGAACACGCATGTGTGTGTGTGTGTGAGAGAGAGAGGGGGGGGGGGGAGGTCAATACTATTAGTTGATGATTTTTGACATGAACTACATAGCAATAATGCATGTGAGAACAATGCATAGCTAAAATTGGTCAAAATGAAAACTATGATTTTTTTTCAATTTGATGATGATTTGAATGGTCAAAATCTCAAGCTTTGCAATGATCCTATTTTTATTTTATTTTTCAAACTTATTATTGGTGTGAGGTGGCACTAGCATTGTCACGCTAGAAAAAAAAATGCCCACTATCTAAATTTTATTCCTTTGTAAAATAGGTTAACAACTCATTTTGGCTTCCCGCTCAATTGGCAGGAGATGATTTAAGGGAGAACAAAATACCTAATAGCATCACACATTAATTTCCTCTACTCTGAACTAACAACGATACCTATGAACAATGGCGGAGCCAAGAATTTTCATTGGGTGGGGCAATAAAAGACAAAGCTAAAAAGATAAATATTCACACATTAAAAGTAATGAAATAGAACACGCCAAACCATAATACTTCGTTGCTAAAATGAGTATCCAAAATTTGAATTTTTCATTACAAGTACTAATTAAAATATAAAACGAGAAAACTACAATCTCCCTATACGATTTTTTTATCTTTTGGAATTGACCCACAATTGCGACATTGGAAATGCAATCAAAGACATCTTTTTCGATGAAAAATTTATATCAGAGACACTAAACAATTTATTAAAAAAATAACAGTATATCCCCCCAAAAAATGGACGGTAAAATAATGGACACTAACCATGTTTATCTACTGTTATAAACCTTATATATATTCCAAAAAAATATGTAAAAAATGGACCGTAAACAAAAACCCAAAAAAATGGAGAGTAAAACAAAAAAGAGAGTGCAAACAAAACTCCCCTAAAAAATGGACAGTAAAAAAAATGTACACTAGCGTTGTTTATCTCCGCAACAACAAAACCCCTCAAAAAGAGAGATTGTAAATAAAAAAGGATTGGAGCTTCCTTGAGCCAAAATCTCCACACAACCCCCCCCCCCCCCCCTCCCCCCCCCCCCAAAAAAAAAAAAAAAAATCTCCAAAACATAAACCGGAGCTTGTAATTTCCACAACATAAACCCCCAATATAAATGGACAACGAAATACCTGTTGGAAACTAATGTTAAGTGACAAAATTAATTATTTAATTTCAATTGTATTAAATTCCGAATTTCCCATTTATGTGGTTTTAATAAATGTCAGATAATTAATTAGTAATGTGATAAATAAAGATATTAAAAGATTTGGGTAAACCTTATCCGTTAGTCACATGATGGTTAGTGGCATTAGTGGGAGACTTGGAAAGAGTCCCACCACCACTAGGATTTCGGCCCTCTTCCCCTTATAAATAGAGACCTCTACACCATCTAGAGTCATCTCAATACACACTGTTTCTAAGGAGGGAGAGAAAATCCAAAATTCATTTTTCTCATATTCCGGACTGTTCAAGAAAGGAGCATTCAAGTCATTTTAATTCGTTCAACAACGATGGACAAAGGTCAGTTTTTAAATCGTAGTTATAAGGAATTTTTGGTTCTGTGATTGCATGAAGATAAACATCCTGGATTCATGTCAAAACTGTTTTATGCATGATGCAACCTTATGATTCATATTCGAATTTATGATTAACAAAATAATATTAATTAATATGTGGTATCAGGGCCTGCGATTTATAATCTCATGTTTTCCGTTAATGAAAACTCCTTTATAACAATTCTGATTTATGATCTTTTAAAAATCTGGAAATCTGAAATTTTTGGTAAATCTGGAGATCTGGAATTTTTTTTGGAAATTAGGAACTTTTATTTTTTCTGGAAATCTGGAATTTTTTTTTTTGGAAATCTGAAAATTTTGTTTTTCTGGAAATCTGGAATTTTTAAGCAATATGATAATCGTACATATGGTAATTCGAATTTTTGTTATGATATTAAGAACGAAATTGCAGCTACAGCCCTTATCTTGTGAAAATTGTCCCATTATTATTCAACCCCTTTTCGTGTTATAAGAACCCTAATATGCCGTTAAACATGATTTTATTGTTTCAAGTTGTGTAAACATTCTGGAAAACACGTTTATTAATCATGATAAGAAAACGAATCTGTTTTTAAGATTAATTAAGAGAAAACTGCGATTTGGCGCAAAACAGATTCCGGGAATTTTTTTTTTTGGAGCAGTGAATAATATTTTTCAAAATTTTTGGTGTCCGATATACTTGAAACTCGGTAGGTTGACTGGCAACGAGCCAACGATCGAATTTCACCGCCTTTGGCCGTGATGTAATGTGTTTTTTGGCAATCCGAATCCGTTAAGGCCCTCAAAGCCCCATTTTTGCCATTTTAGAAAATAATCTCGGGGCTTATAAGTCTTTGCAGAAAATTGATATTAACGTTTCGCAAAAAGTTTTGGTTTTCTGGAATGTTTTACTTCAATTCTATGATGAAAACTCATTTTTTCCATTTTTGGCAAAATTCATGTATTTTGTGATTTTACTATACCTGGGCAATTCTGTTTTTGAGGCTTTTAAGCTACTATTGGTATCTTTGTAATTATTGATAGATTACGTATTATAGTTAAAATTAAGGCATGATTAATTATATTTAAGTTGAGACATGTAAACAATTATTCATTTGAGTTAAGGCAAAGGCCAAACACAGGCTGAGACTGCATGTATGAATAATATACTTACATTCATTGAAGACTTATTCTAATGTCAGTTATAAAATTGGATTGAGGCGCAACACATGCTAATATCCGAATTGAACAACATTGGAACTAGTTTTTGTAAAAACAGAATAGTTGGCATTAAGTCCATTAATCATGGTTTTAAATGTTTAGGCAACAAACACAGATGCCAAAATTATGGGACCATGATAAATGAATTATAGGGTAATATATCTTTATAAATCTAAACATTATGTGATAATTAACACAGATTCCGTGATATTCAGATTGTAAATGAAATATGCCAAAATCTTTAGTCAACAATTCAATATTCGACCCTTGCAATTTTGTTGTGTGTGAAAATTTAATTTGTGAACATTGTTATTAATTGCAGTTCCCCTTAACCTGTATTCGCAAGCTCAGTCCTATTCCAAATTTGATAGAACTAATTTTTCTGAATGGAATGAGCAAATTGAGTTCAGCTTAGGGGTTCTTGACCTGGACATGGCAATTATGTGTGATGAACCCGCTGCTATTACTGATACCAATAGCGAGGATGAAATTATTATCCATGAAGCATGGTCTCGATCCAATAGGTTGGCCCTAATGTTTATGCGAATGTGTGTTGCTGCTAATATTAAGACCTCCCTACCTAAAACTAAGAAAGCGAAAGAGTATTTGAACAACATTAAGGAACGCTTTCGCACTGCTGATAAATCCCTTGCTGGGAAACTGATGGCTGACCTGACCATTATAAGGTTCGATGGTACTCGAACCATGAATGAGCACATTATAAAAATGAACAATCTGGCTACTAGACTTAGAGTTTTGGGCATGATAGTGGATGAGTCTTTTCTCGTCCAATTCGTCCTAAACTCCCTACCTCCTGAGTATGGGCCTTTCCAAATCAATTACAACACTATAAAAGATAAGTGGAATGTAAATAATTTACAAATCATGTTGGTACAGGAGGAAGGAAGGCTGAAGCAACAGAATGGCCATGTGACTAAGGGACAGGTGGAAAACCTTACAGTCAAAGGAGCTGGTTTTAAGAAGAAGTTTGGCAAGGGCATTAAGAAAGCTCCTGGACCGTCTCATCAAGATGAACCATCAACTGCTACTGTGAAGAAGGAAAAGAACGACAAGTGTCACATCTGTAAAAAGAAGGACCATTTCCAGAGAGATTGTCATAAACGAAAGGCTTGGTTCGAGAAAAAGGGTAAGCCCTTTATTTATGTTTGTTTCGAATAAAACTTTATTAACGCTCCTTTTAACACTTGGTGGATTGATTTTGGTTCTATGTGTCATGTTTCTAATTCGATGCAGGGCTTCATTTTGATCCGCAAAATAAATCCAAATGAATATTTTCTCTACATGGGAAATAAGGCAAAGGCTAAAATAGAAGCTGTTGGAGTCTTTCGCCTGATTTTAAGCACTAAATTTATTTTAGATATGCAAGAAACTTTTTATGTTCCCACAGTTTCTAGGAATTTAATTTCTATTTCTAAACTCGCTTTAGATGATTTTGCAATTGAAAGAACAATGGTTTTGGTTTGATTAAAAATTCTAATAATGTTGGTTCTGGATTTTTATTAGATGGTTTATATCGATTGAATGTTGAAAAGAATTTTTCTGAAACCCTTGTGACCCTGCATCCTAATGTTGGTATGAAACGTACACTTAATGATGAAAAATCTGCTTATTTATGGCATAAAAGATTAGGGCACATATCCAGGCCAAGAATTGAAAGGCTCATTAAAGATGGAATACTCCGTAACCTGGATTAGGCCAATTATGATGTATGTGTGGACTGTATTAAAAGAAAACAGACCAAACATACAAAGAAAGGAGCCACAAGAAGCACCCAGCTACTTGAAATAATACATACAGACATATGTGGACCTTTTGATATTCCATCCATTAGTGGAGAAAAATACTTCATCACCTTTATAGATGATTTTTCACGTTATTGCATTTTGTACATGTTGCATGGTAAATCTCAGTCTGTGAACGTTGTTGAAATATATATTATTGAGGTTGAGAGGTAACTAGGCAAAAAGGTGAAAATTATTAGGTCTGATAGAGGTGACGAATATTATGGTAGATATGATGAGTCAGGGCAACGTCCTGGACCATTTGCTAAACTCCTTGAAAAATTAGGTATTTGCGCCCAATACACAATGCCAGGATCACCTTGGCAGAATGGTGTAGCTGAAAGGCGTAATCGTACCCTTATAGAAATGGTAAGAAGTATGATAAGTAGGACCCAATTGCCTACATTTTTGTGGACACATGCATTAAAAACCGCTGTACACATCTTAAATAGGGTTCCTAGTAAGTCAGTTTCAGAAACCCCTTTTGAACTTTGGAAAGGATGGAAACCCGATTTAAGGTATTTACATGTGTGGGGCTGCTCAGCAGAAGCTAGAATCTATAACCCTCGTGAAAAGAAATTGGATCCTAGGACATTATCTTGTCATTTCATCGGATATCCAAAAAAGTCGAAGGGATATAGATTCTACTGTCCAAATCATATAACTAGAATCATAAAAACTGGAAATGCTAAATTCATTGAAGAAAGTGAAGTAAGTGGGAATATAAAAGAAAGGGAGGTAATCATTCAAGAAGTCAGGGTACAAATTCCTATACCCAGAGTTTATAACATACCTATTGTTCCTAATGTAGTTGTTGAACCGGTCATTGACCCAATCAATAACAATGAATAACAAGTGAATGATCAACCAACTGAACAACCACATAATGAGACTATAACCGAGGAAACTTTTGAATAACCACAGGAAGTGCCATTAAGAAGATCTCAAAGAGAAAGGAGATCGGTAATTCCAGATGATTATGTGGTATACCTTTAAGAGACCGAATTTAACATAGGGAATATTAATGATCCAATTTCTTATGAAAAAGCTGTAAATAGTGATAATTCCGATAAATGGATTGATACCATGAATGAAGAAATAAAATCTATGAATGACAATAAAGTTTGGGAGTTGGTCGAATTGCCAGAAGAACAAAAACGAGTTGGGTGCAACTGGATCTTTAAGACCAAACTTGACTCAAAAGGAAATATCGAACGATATAAAGCTAGACTTGTTGCCAAAGGTTTTAATCAACGAGAAGGCATTGATTATAATGAGGCCTTATCTCCAGTTTCAAAGAAGGACTCATTGAGAATCATATTAGCGTTGGTGGGTCATTATGATTTGGAGTTTCACTAAATGGACGTAAAAATAATTTTTCTAAATGGGAGTTTAGAAGAACAATTCTACATGGCACAGCCACAAGGCTTCATAAAGGAAGAAAAGGAAAACATGGTCTGTATGTTAAAGAAGTCAATATACGGTTTAAAGCAAGCTTCTCGTCAATGGTACATTAAGTTCCATGATACCATTACATCCTTTGGGTTTAAGGAAAACATTGTTTATCGGTGTATATACCTGAAGATCAGTGGGAGTAAGTTTGTGTTTTTAGTACTATATGTTGATGACTTAATTATCGCTAGCAGTGATCTTGGGTTATTAAGTGAAACCAAGAAGTACCTTTCTAAAAACTTTGAAATGAAAGATTTAGGCGAGGCATCCTTCATGATCGGGATAGAAATATCTCTGGATAGATCACAAGGAATGTTAGGATTGTCTCAGAAAGCTTACATTAACAAAGTTTTAGAAAGATTTAGCATGCAAAATTGCAATACCATTAATGTTCCACTTCAGAAAGGGGATAAGTTCAGCTTAAGTCAATGCCCCAGAAATGATTTAGAAAAGGAGCACATGAAAGGCATGTCTTATGCTTCGCTCGTAGGGAGCTTGTTGTATGCACAAGTCTGCACTAGACCGTATATCAGTTTTGCCGTTGGGATGCTAGGAAGATATCAAAGCAATCCAGGGATTCACCATTGGAAAGCTACAAAGAAAGTGTTGAGGTACCTACAAGGGACCAAGGATTACATGCTCACATATCGGAAGACTGATCACCTTGAGGTGATTGGTTATTTAGACTCAGATTTTGGGGGATGCCGTGACAGTAGGAAGAGCACTTCGGGTTATGTCTTACTTATGGCTGGAGGAGCCGTTTCATTAAAAAGGGCTAAGCAAAGCGCCATTGCACCATCTACTATGGAGGCTGAGTACGTAGCTTGATTCAAAGCTACAAATCATGGATTATGGCTGCAAAACTTTATTTCAGAACTTATAATTATGGGGTCAATATCTAAGCCGCCGAAAATTTATTGTGATAATGTCGCAACAGTCTTCTTCTCGAAGAACGATAGGTATACTAAGGCTGCTAAGCATATTGAGATGAAATACCTATCAGTTAAAGAAGAAGTTCAGAAACAAAGAGTGTCAATTGATCATATTATTACGCGTGATAACATAACAGATCCTCTTACGAAAGGACTATCTCCGAAGACCTTTATGGAACATGTCAAAGAGATGGGTCTCGATTAGTTAGATTATGATTGCTATTTTGGCTTAGTTGTTTGACAATATTACTTGAATTCAATAAAAGTGTTTCTGATTTCTATTATTTCTGTCTTTTGTGAATGCATGCATATAATTATGAATTATTTTTGACAGAAATAGTCCTTATTCAAAAGGACATTATGAGGCCATTATGATACCCAATATTAAAGGTTAGTTGAATGAAACATTGGTGTTGTGTAACATGGAATGAACCATGCACTTGAATAGCATGGAACCGCCATGACTCGCATCCGTGAATCATTTGATTTAGCAATATTTATCAATGATTGTGCACCTTATGATACCTAATTTAATTATACGAATTATTAAGACCAAGTGTGAGACTGTTGGAAATTAATGTTAAGTGACGAAATTAATTATTTAATTTCAATTGTATTAAATTCCGAATCTCTCATTTATGTGGGTTTAATAAATGTTAGATAATTAATTAGGAATGTGATAAATAAAGATATTAAAAGATTTTGGTAAACCTTATATGTTAGTCACATGATGGTTAGTGGCATTAGTGGGAGACTTGGAAAGAGTCCCACCACCACTAGGATTACGACCCTCTTCCAGTTATAAATAGAGACCTCTACACCATCTAGAGTCATCTCAATACACATTGTTTCTAAGGAGGGAGAGAAAATCAAAAATTCATTTTTCTCATATTCCGGGTTGTTCAAGAAAGGAGCATTCAAGTCATTTTAATCCGTTCAACAACGATGGACAAAGGTCAGTTTTTAAATCGTAGTTATAAGGAATTTTCGGTTCTGTGATTGCATGAAGATAAACATCCTGGATTTATGTCAAAACTGTTTTATTCATGATGTAACCTTATGATTCATATTCGAATTTATGATTAACAAAACAGTATTAATTAACAATACCTTCATCACCGGAGCTTGAGTAGAGGAGGAGGTCGGAGCAAGGGACTGGAGCAGAGGCGAAGGGGAACTTGGGACGGGACCAGGAGGAGAAACGGGTAGGTTAGATATATGTTGGAGTCGATTGTATGTTGTTGTGTGTGGCTGTAGAGTAGGTTAAATATCTATAATAATGTTTTTTAATTTTCTTTAAATGATGAATAGGGCACGTGCCCCCCCCCCCCCCACACACACACACATTGCCTCCGCCACTGCCTATGAATCTACAACACCTACAAAAACACATTCCAGGCACTTGTGCAGGACCAAGGATACACCCATATTATTGAACAAAGAGGCTAAAGTTGCATAAAAAGAGGCAAGCACACAAATCTTCTCCCAAATCAGATTCAAATCTTGTTCCTTTCTCTAAAATAATTTAGTATTCCTTTCCAACCAAACCACCCAAGCAAGGGTTATATAACCACGCATTCCCACAAGAACTCTCTATTTCTCTTATTCCCAAAATGGGCTCCCAATTGAACAATACCATTTACAAACAATAATGAGAAAGCACCTTCAATACCATATTCTCACATTACTTTACTCCTTAAGGGAGCACTAAAAGAACAATGCATGAAGGCATGATCATCTTTTTCATTAAAAGATTTAAATAGAATGCATCAAGATGCAGATGAAGAGAAAAAAAAATTCCTCCCTGAATCGGAGAAGATCACAAGTATTTACAAATCTCTTAGATGCCAGCCAAGCAAAGACTTAGACTAAGTGATATTCGCCTTCCAAATCATTTTATAAGGCTCAACAAAAGGAGACCTAAAGGAAATAATCAAGATAACAAAAAAGGATTTGCACAAGAAATTACTTGAAGGGCCACCTATATTATCTTATCAAAAGAATCAAATGAGAGAGGAAGATTATCTATTAACCCAAGCAAAGAGGAATAATACTCTTCAAAAGGACAAGTTAAATGAATAACTAAAAAGTGAGCCTCAAGAAGTCGCATGTTATATTACGAGGTGCTCCATAAAGTCTAGGGAGTGAGAAAGAAGACCTTCAAACATACATTCTCATCAAGACAAGTTTAATCTCTATTACTTACTCAGACTAAAGTGGTAAAATCGTACCATTTTGGTCTAAAAAATTTAGTTTTGGTTTACTTTTCATTAATGCAACCCGAAATTACCGAAATCAAAATAACTAAAAAAAATTTGTGGTTGATTTTGATTTAGACATTTAAAAAAAAAAAATTACCCGAAACTACCGTACCAAAATTAAATGCCTAAACTACCGTCCAAAATACCAATTTAATATATCCAAAATACAAATTTTTTATTACATTTTAGAATTTATATCAATGTTCCGACTCATTTATCGCAAAAGTTAATTTCAAAATTTGGTGGAATTTTTTCTCTTACAAAGTATATAAATTTTTGAAGTTAAAAACACGTGTTTATTAATTTGTTTTGTCTACGGAATAAACTATTTAAAGTTCTTGCAAGAGTAATCTGGATATACACCTAGGTTATTTGATATTTTATATGTACGACGTACAAACATATATTTAGTTTATGTTAGTTTATTAACTGCATTTGAAATTAAAAATACCAAAACAAAAAGACAATACTAAGAAAAAAAATGAACATATAACTAAGGAAACTAAAACTACTATATCGAAAAAAAATTAAATACGAAACAGTTTGGTGGTTGCAAGTGTTTTTGAAAAATTGAAACTACTGAAACCAAACATGCCAAAAAAATTGGTATGGTGTTAATATGGCCAAATACCGATAAAACCAACCAATAACGACCCTAACTCAAGCAATTCTGCTTTTCTTGATAATGTTTTTCAAGAGCCAACCTAAAGGAGATAAATTTCCATTTGCAACAGAAGGTACCCTCTCCACATCTTAGTGTCCCATCCGTTCTCAAGAATCCCAAACTTGTTGGAAAAGCTCAAATCCTTTTGGGCACATTGTCAATCCTCAATCATCATTTTCCTTTAGATTTAGTTCCTTTGCTCTCGTAGGTACAAAAAAATCTAAAAAAAGAAGTTTTTGTTTGCGAGTAAGTGCACATTAATGCGACTATTTAACTGTGTTTACATCACGTGTGTGTGCACGCGCGCACGCGCTTGTGTATTTAACTCGGTTTATGCTTGTGGAAATCATGAAAAATTACATTAACAAAAAATACTTAAACTTGAAGTCCTAATAATGTGTCCCATAGGGAGATGCTTTAAGAACATATGGATGCCAAAGGTTATGATCTCACAAACGCTTGGCAAGGTGCACACAATATTGGAGACACATGTCCACTCTATTTGGGTATTGTTAATGTGTGCCTCTAGTGCACGTAACAATTTATATATTCTTCATACGGCTTTCAAACATGAATTACATTCGACAAGGAAATTAATCTCAAGAAGGGAGACAAATGTTATTCCAAAATATAGTTTCTTACATAGTTGCATGCCCAAGTCATGGACAAGTTTAAAGTAATACCGCTCCAAAGAAAAATAAGAAAAAACTCCTATGGTCTCCAAATGGGATCATTAGACATGGGTAACAATGTAATCATGTTTATGCTAAAAACATGTATTAAGAATATTTTGACACAAGACATTTAAAAGCATAAAGGAAAGCTCATACAAATAATGGAAAGTCCTCTCATAGTATCTTGCAATGATTAAAAATGGGCTATTACAACCATTTAACCTACTTATATGACTACTAGCTAGACCCGACAAATGGGCTGATATGGACAAATTTGGGCGGATTGAAAATTATTTGGGTTGAAAATGGGCGGGTCAAAATGGTTCGGGGTGAGTTGCGAGTTGGATTCGGGTGGTTCTCTGACAAGACAGATTTGGTTTACCCTTTTTCTCTTGGTTTTGGAGAGCCCAATTACATATCTTCACACTGTTGCTTTGGGAAAAAAAATAAAGAAAGACAACCTTTTTAACCCAGTGGGGAAGATGAAGACACAGAGAGATGAGGGAGGTGAAGAAGAAGAGAAAGTTGACCCGCACACGACTTGCTATTGACTCGTTCATGACCCAACCGATCTATTCGTCAATTTAAACCCATTTCAAACCGCACATCTTTACCAAAACCGATCATCTTCTTTTCGAACCCATATTGACAACCTACTACTAGCCAAGCCTGGGGACCAATCTATGGGCATCACCGTTGATTAGTTAGAAAACTTAAGGGGCCTTAATTGCCTTGCGGTTGGCCCTATACCTAAACTAAATGAAACAAATACTATAGAAAAAAATTAAAGGGAGCTTGACAAAGAAGTCTTATTTACACAAGACATTTCCAAATTGAACCTATCAAAAAAACAAAAAAATCTCAATAGGTCTTGTTTATACATGTAGTGAATATTCAAGACCTATTTATAAATAGGACCTATTGAAGAAAACAAATAATAAAATCTATTTGACTACATACTTAGTAAATGGAAATAAAGTCACAAATTTAGAATATTACAGTTAACCTTAGTAATCTCTAATTCACGTTACATTCACACAATCATTTTCTAATTTTACATGTCTTCAGTACCTGTCAAAATTCATGAAACACAAGGGAAAATACATTTGATAGTATGAAAAGGAGTATCATAATTAGAAATCATGGGCCATCCTAATTTCACCGGCCCTCTTGATTTATTAGCCTTTTTCCGCATATGCTCTAAACAAAAAAAGGATTAAGCTGCAAGGTCTCATGTCATGATGTGTAGCTATAGAATATAATGAATGCAGTAGTGCCCCATCAGTATGCTGGTTCATGTCTGCTTTCTTCTTTTTCCTTGAGATTGCAATTTTGAGTACAAATTATAAGACTCCTTAACTTCGCAACTCTACACTCAGTCTTTACAGTAACACAACTATTAGAATACAGTCAGCAGGACCATTAATAAAGGCCCAACATATTAGGCTAGCCATTACTTAGTGTTGTCCAGCTCATTTAGGCCTTTAGGTCACCGACTTATTTTCTGTATTTAAAGACTCTTTCATTCATTTTGTAAATATCTAAGAAAGTTCAGCAGCTATTACAGTTTGGTTTTCTCTCTATTCTCTCTATATCTTTTAACTTTCATTCATGAATATTGCTATTCATTCATGGTATCAGAGCTATTATATGAAGATGACAAACGTCACTCTAATGATCCATGGTTTATGTGACACCCCGCCTAATTAAATACCGGGAGATCACTCCTTTATTAAATTAAATCAAGGTTAACAGTTGGTTCATTCTCAGCATCACTGTCGATAAAAATAACTTTTCCAATTTAACACCCTAAATAATTAAGCTAAGTGTCAAAAACATTTTTCAAACAAACATCCAAATTTTAATTAAAGAAAAATATTTATTTATATAAAACAACATTTCTACAATTAAGAATCACACCACGATAAACCAAATAAGATAATACATTCGTCAATTGAATGCCAACATATAAAAACTAAAATCACAAGTCCATACTGAATAAATCCCAAAGAACAATACTGGAAATGACTGAAAAATAAATGTCCCGATAACAAATAAATAATGGAAAGGGCGACACGTGCCCAATAAATGAAAGTGCTAGAAGTGGAGTCAATAAGAGAAGCCGTCTACTCAAGTGACATGCAACTCCCACCTAAGCCGCAGCACAATCCTCTCAAGGGATCCTAAGAAAGACGCCCCTGTGGCTGGGCACCTGAAAATATACATATATATACAAGAGAGAGAGAGAGAGAGAGAGAGAGAAAAAGAAACGGGTCAGAGCGCGAAAGTGTGTTTGATTTAAAATACGTTTAGCAAGCATTTAAATTGATACAGGCCAATGCAATAACATATTAGTGCGTCGCTCTCTTGAGAAATACTCCCCTATCTTCTAATGTGCACACCTATCGCACCAACCTTCCCATTGGTTTGTTCTTATCATTTAACGCACTAGTCTTTCTAAAAGATTTAACTTAACTTAGATTACCCGCAAGATTTATAATTCACGACTCTATTTTAAAAAGAATGTTCCAAACAGTAATCAAAGTCCTCCATTTTAACTTTATAAAATCAATAAAGTTTTAAAGTGACATATTATACTTTTTCAAAACAAGTATTTAATAATTTGAGTCAACAACCATGTCCTACTTATCAAATCTCAGTAGACAGTTTCAAATATCATAATCTCATATATATATTAACTACTCGTATAATATATATATATAACAGCACCGTGAATAAAACAATGGTGCGTGCATACTCTACTATCCAAAGCCCCATATCACTCATATTAAGGGGAATACATTCGAAATCACTCTCGAATTGTATTAACATAAATACACAAACAATATTGAGGCGAATCATAGATTCCAAGTCTCTAAGAGGATGGCACATACCGGCGTCTCTTAGGACCGTCTGAACTATCACATCGATAGCCTGTACCAAGGATATCTATCTTCTAGGGTGAAAGTCAATATCCCCCATAAAGGTCCCATCGAGATAAGACTTGTCCCAGCGCGGAAACCTCAGGGATAGCAAGTAGCGTGGGTATGATTTTCACATGCATATAATATATGTACACACAATCATATAAATATACCACTTTATCATATTAATATAGGTTCTTCTCATCACCCGTAATTATACCATTTATCCTTAATTTCACATTTATAGAATTACGCATAAGGTTTCATTCCTAACCTTAACTCGAAAGGTTTCCTCACTTATTACCTAATACTCATGGGCTACATCCTCACAATCTGAATTTCAGTAAGTGACTTTATTAGATTTCCAACGTAACTCTCTTACGCACCTCACCCTTTGAATTCATAAACTTACCAACTTAAAGTAAATATCCCAAAAATACCATTCTAGTTGAAGATTAAAGGTTCCATCATTTATCCGTATACCCTACTGGTCCTCAATGTCTCCCAAAACATTTTATTTAGAATGCCCAAAAATTATTTCACGATAAACTTAATTTAACTAATTAAACAAGGGAAATAGGAGTCTACCAGGAGGGATCAATCGATCGAAGCTTGGGGCTCGATCGATCGAACCTTCGATCGATCGAAGCTCTAGGCTCGATCGATCGATCAAGCAGGTCTGGGCAAAATTCTGCAGAATGCAGTTACAGGTTTCATCCAACTTCTTCATCTAAAATGATGTGTTTCCATTCTAATCGGCCCAAAAATCCTACTATCATCATTATAACATTATACCAGGTGTTTATAACGTAAAGCATGCGTGTAACTATCATTAAACATGGATTTTCAACCTAAAATCATGTCCAATTATCAAGAACCCTAGAATTTTCTTAAACAGATTTCTAATGAATCTTTCTCCAATATTTCTTTATTATAATCACCAAATTTCGTGTATTATTACCTCTACATGGCAAGGGTTTCCAGAATTTACATATACATCAATTCTACATGGGTTCTCCTATCAAAAATGGGGTTTTCTTCCATAGTTTTTATCACAATTCATTCCTAAGCTAACATGAAGATTGCATCAATGAAAATAGAAAGTTTAAACACTTGCCTGGGATTTTGGTATGCAGATTCCCGGATGATTTTGGTATGGCTGCGTTCATTGTCTCGTGATCTACGCGGTTGTGGTGGTGGCGGTGAAATCCGGTGGCTTTTTGGCCTTGGTTTGCCTTGGAGCTCTCTCCTCTCTTCTCCAATGGCCGTCACTTGATTTGTGAATGTTCTAACCCTAAGAGGCTGACCTAATGGCGGATATAGGTTGGCTGAAATTCGTGGGTTTAATTACCCACTTATGTAAAATGACTAAAATGCCCTCCCGGGGCACCAATTCGGACTAAAAACGCCCCGAGACCCAAGCTAAACCCCCGGGTATACTTTTCTGACTATCTCGACCCTTACGGACGCATTGGTGCACTCAAAATGACCATACGAACAACTTATAAAATATTTACTTTTTATTTAACAAAAATTAGTCCCGACGTGACACAGGCACGTCCCAACTTAAATTTCCGAAATAGTCATTTAATTCACTTATGACATTCAATATAACCAATATAATATATTACTATGCTCATTAATAATATTCAACAAGTTTCCCATAATTACTAACTCTCGTCACGTTAATAATTATAACATAATTAATTTCCGGATTTTTATTAAATAAATAGTCACATTAAATTTAATAAATCCCCAAATTAATATAGCATAAAAATACGGGGTATTACATACTTCCCCCCTAATAACGAAATTTCATCCCGAAATTCAGAAAATAAGGCATACCTGGTAAAAACAACTCTGGGTATCTCTCACGCATATCTGCCTCACGCTCCCAAGTGGATTCCTCCACATTATGATGCTCCCACTGGACTCGCACAAGTGGAACTACTTTCAACCTCAATCTCCTCTCACTATAGTCTAGAATAGCCACTGGTCTCTCCTCATAAGAGCTGTCAGACTGTAAGTCTATCTCATCTATCGCAATGTGAGTATGGGCCATATCATCCCGAAGAAATCGTCTCAATGACGAGATGTGGAATACATCGTGGATGCGATGTAAATGTTCTGGCAATCCCAACCTGTATGCTACCGGCCCAATCCTCTCGATGATGGGAAATGGTCCTACGTACCTCGGAGCCAACTTCCCCTTCTTCCCGAACCTCATCACACCCTTCATTGGAGATACACGCAATAACACTTGATCTCCCACATTAAACTCCCGAAAGAACCGTTTCGCATCGGCATAGCTCTTCTGCCTATCCTGGGCCACCCGAATACGACTCCTGATTATCTCAATCCTCGCGGAGGTCTCCTGAATCACTTCTGGCCCTAGCAACTTGTTATCCCCCACCTCAAGCCAACAAGTTGGGGAACGACAAGGCCTGCCATATAAAGCCTCAAATGGAGCCATACCAATCGTAAACGGATAAGAGTTATTATAAGAAAACTCTACTAGTGAAAGATGTGGCTCCCATCCTCCTCCAAAATCGAGAACACACATACATAGAATATCCTCCAACATCTGATTAGTACGCTCTGTCTGTCCATCTGTCCGTGGGTGGTAAGCTGAACTCAACTTCAACTCAGTACCCATAGCCTCCTGAAAGCTTTCCCAGAAACGTGACACAAAAATCTTGTCTCTATCTGACACAATATTCAGGGGCACCCCATGTAATCTGACAATTTGAACGATGAACAACTGAGCATACTGACCCGTGGTATAATCTGTCCTTACTGGAAGAAAATGAGACACCTTGGTCAAACGGTCTACAATCACCCAGATAGAATCGTGGCCCCGCTGTGATGTAGGAAACCCTATAATGAAATCCATGGAAATACTCTCCCATTTCCACGCGGGTACTTCCAACGGCTGAAGAAAACCTGACGGTTTCTGGTGGTCCACCTTCACCAGCTGGCAGGTAGAACACTTGGACACAAACTCGGCGATGTCCTTCTTCATCCCACTCCACCAGTATTGACGCCTCATGTCCTGGTACATTTTATCACCTCCCGGATGTACTGCAAATCGGGACCCATGGGAATGAGTCATCACTTCATGACGTAACTTTGCTCATTCTGGAACCACTAATCTCCCATTAAATCGTAAACCTCCATCAGAACTAACAGAATATGACTCAGCACCCTCGGCTAGAAGTCGCACAATCTTCTCCTGGAAAAATGGGTCTGTGGTATGTGCCTGTATCACCCTCGTAACAATCTCGGGTGTGACTGACATCACGGATATGAAAGAACGTGCCACTGCGTCCTGGTGACCTAACTCTTTCCACTTTGCTTTCCAGACGTCCGCTACATCGTCTACTGGTCTACGGCTCAACGCATCAGCAACTACGTTGGCCTTCCCCGGATGATACTGTATATCGAACTGGTAGTCCTTCACAAACTCTAGCCATCTGCGCTGACACATATTCAACTCTCGCTGAGTGAATAGGTACTGCAGTGACTTATGGTCTGTAAACAAACGGAATTTCTCACCCAATAAGTAGTGCCTCCAAATCCTCAATGCAAAGACGACCGCTGCTAACTCCAGGTCGTGGGTGGGGTAATTCTTCTCATGCGTCTTAAGTTTGCGGGAAGCAAAAGCTATAGCCTTCTCCTCCTGTTGGAGTACACCTCCAAGTCCCCGTAAAGACGCATCGGTATAAATCAGGTACTCCACACCCGGTTTCGGTAAGGCAAGGACTGGTGCTGAAGTAAGCTTGTCCTTCAGCTCGTCGAAAGCCAACTGACAAGCGTCTTCCCAAACATATGGTACCCCTTTGCGAGTCAGATTCGTCAATGGACCCGCTATTTTGGAGAATCCCCGAATGAATCTCCTGTAGTATCCGGCTAATCCCAAGAAACTACGCACTTCCGTCGGTGTCGTGGGCTGTCCCCACTCCCTCACCACTGACACTTTGCTCGGGTCAACTACAATCCCCTGCTCAGAAACAACATGGCCCAAGAACTGTACTTCTCGCAACCAGAATCCACACTTCTCATACTTAGCATACAACTGATGCTCTCGTAGAGTCTGAAGAACCTGCCTCAAGTGCTCGGCATGCTCCTCCTCGGAGTGTGAATATATCAAGATATCATCTATGAAGACGATGACGAACTGATCCAAGAACTCTCTGAATACTCGGTTCATCAAGTCCATGAAAATGGCTGGGGCATTTGTGAGTCCGAACGGCATCACCCTGAACTCATAGGACCCATATCTCGACAAGAAGGCAGTCTTTGAAACATCTTGCTTTCTAATACGTAACTGATGGTACCCCGACCTCAGATCTATCTTCGAAAAGAAAGTTGCTCCCCTCAACTGGTCGAACAGATCATTGATTCGAGGCAACGGATACTTATTCCGTATCGTGACCTTGTTCAATTCACCGTAGTCCACACACAATCTCAGTGAACCATCTCTTTTCTTCACAAACAAGACTAGAGCGCTTCAAGGTGAGGTACTCCTACGGATGAAGCCCTAACCTAACAGTTGTTCTATCTGATCTCGTAGCTCTCGCATCTCTGCCGGAGCCATACGGTACGGTGCGCGTGCTATAGGTCTCGTATCTGGCAATAAATCTATAACAAAGTATATCTCACGACTGGGCGGTAGGCCTGGTATCTCCTGAAACACATCGGAATACTCCCTGACGACAGGGATCGAATATAAGGGAATCACAACCTCCTTAGAGGTATCCTCCTCTATGTAATACAAATGAGCGGTCGAACCTCCCTCTGGGCGAGGCATCGCCACTACAAACATCTCTTGCCCCGGAATGGCAAAAATAATGCTTCCATCGAAGCAATCAATCATGGCTCTATAAGCTGCGAGCCAATCCATACCAATAATCACATCATGCTCGTGCATGTCTAAGACTAGCATGTCTGCAGGTAATACCAAGCTACCAATCTCTACCCCTACTCCCCGGCATATAAAGAATATAAGTGACCCACTCCCCAGTGGTGAGTCGACACACGTCACGATGCTCTCTGCTGTGGCTAACAACCCTAAGGACTTTGCAAAATGTGTAGCTATAAAACAATGCGTTGCCCCCGTATCAAACAAAACTCGACCCATAGTACCATGGATAGGAAACATACCCTCAATCGCGGGTGGTGCCTGTGGAGCTGCTGCCTGGTGGAGGTTATAGACACGTCCATACTGTAATTGCCCCTGTTGTACTGGAGCTGCTGGGATGGCTGGTAGGGCTGGCACCTGGCCTGGAGCTGGGAGGGCAGGTGGAAAGAGTGGTCTCTGCGTCTCATTACGGGCTCCCTGCTGCTGTGGGGCCCTATCGCCCTCTGGGAAATCCTGGCGCCTATGGCCATGTTTACCGCACCCAAAACATCGGCCTTTGAAGTTTCCGCCCCTCTGACCCTGCTGTCCACGGCCCTGCTGGCCGTTACCTCCACGCCACTGGCCCTGTTGGCCCTGATGTGCACGTTGTTGGCCTTGCTGGCCCTGTTGCTATCCATGTGGTCGGTGTTGGCCCTGCTGATTAGGCTGACCTTGCTGGCCCTGCCTAAAACCTTTGAATCCCTGCCTAGAATCACCTGAACGGAATCGCTTAGCAAGGTCCCCCTGATGGGAACTCTTCTCGTGCTGACGAGTCTGTCCATGAGTTGGTGCCCCACTGGCACTATTACCCCCGGTCCTTCCCTGCTGGCTAGACCCCCCTGCTCTCTTGCTTCCCTGAAGATGGAAGCGGTGATCCTGGCAATGTAGTAACGCTGCATTGAGTACGTTAGTGAAAGTACTCAGGGATAGATTTCCAATAAGGTGCTGACGGATCCTCCAAGCTAACCCGTCAACAAACAACAAAATCTTCTTGCTCTCAGTGGGTGCCTCATCCGCCACAATAGTGAGAAGTCTCGTGAACTCCTCCTCATACTCAGCTACAGTAAGGTTCTCCTGCTTCAGATTTAGTAATTTCCGCCTCATCTCAGTCTGCACTGCAGGTGGAAAGTACTTGCGGTCAAACCGCTCCCAGAACAACTGAATAGGGATCGGGTCCCCCTCCTCCAGAGTAGTAGTGGACTCCCACCACTGTAATGCGGCTCCCACCAGTTTAAAGGAAGCCAATAACTGCTTTTGCACGTCAGTGCACTCGTACATACGGAGGTGCCGTTGGATGTCTTTCTTCCATTGGCTGACTGTAACAATATCGGAGCTACCAGAAAACTCAGGGGGATGCGCTTTCTGAAAAGCATCCCGAACCCTCTCCCATGCGGATGGAAGCTGTGCTGGTACTGGCGCCACTGCCTGAACCTGGGGTGGAGCCTGTTGAATCACCGCTATTGAGGCATTCACCGCCTGAGCAACAATGGCGGCTACTTCGTTCGCATTCATTGTGCCTGGTGCCGGAGCTGCTGGCTGCTCGGCTTGGGCACGCCTATCTTTCGGAGCACGTCTCGGAGGCATCTGAAACGTGGACAAGTTTATTAGTCTACAATTATCATTAAATCTCGTATAGCTGAAGACTTAAACGTAAAAGCAAGAATACAATAATCCTAAAAATAGGGCTCTATAACAATAACGTTAAGCTGAAAGCGAAATAAGCCGTACAGATCCTATGGACACTAGAACCTGATGCTCTGATACCACCTACGACACCCCGCCTAATTAAATACCGGGCGATCACTCCTTTATTAAATTAAATCAAGGTTAACAGTCGGTTCATTCTCAGCATCACTGTCGATAAAAATAACTTTTCCAATTTAACACCCTAAATAATTAAGCTAAGTGTCAAAAACATTTTTCATACAAACATCCAAATTTTAATTAAAGAAAAAGATTTATTTATATAAAACAGCATTTCTACAATTAAGAATCACACCACGATAAACCAAATAAGATAATACATTCGTCAATTGAATGCCAACATATAAAAACTAAAATCACATGTCCATACTGAATAAATCCCAAAGAACAATACTGGAAATGACTGAAAAATAAATGCCCTGATAACAAATAAATAATGGAAAGGGCGACACGTGCCCAATAAATGAAAGTGCTAGAAGTGGAGTCAATAAGAGAAGCCGTCTACTCAAGTGACCTGCAACTCCCACCTAAGATGCAGCACAATCCTCTCAAGGGATCCTAAGAAAGACGCCCCTGTGGCTGGGCACCTGAAAATATACATATATATACAAGAGAGAGAGAAAAAGAAACAGGTCAGAGCCCGAAAGTGTGTTTGATTTTAAAATACGTTTAGCAAGTATTTAAATTGATACAAGCCAATACAATAACATATTAGTGCGTCGCTCTCTTGAGAAATACTCACCTCTCTTCTAATGTGCACACCTATCGCACTAACCTTCCCATTGGTTTGTTCTTATCATTTAACGCACTAGTCTTTCTAAAAGATTTAACTTAACTTAGATTACCCGCAAGATTTATAATTCACGACTCCATTTTAAAAAGAATGTTCCAAACAGTAATCAAAGTCCTCCATTTTAACTTTATAAAATCAATAAAGTTTTACAGTGACATATTATACTTTTTCAAAACAAGTATTTAATAATTTGAGTCAACAACCATGTCCTACTTATCAAATCTCAGTAGACAGTTTCAAATATCATAATCTCATATATATATTAACTACTCGTATAATATATATATATAACAGCACCCCGAATAAAACTATGGTGCGTGCATACTCTACTATCCAAAGCCCCGTATCACTCATATTAAGGGGAATACATTCGGAATCACTCTCGAATTGTATTAACATAAATACACAAACAATATTGAGGCGAAGCATAGATTCCAAGTCTCTAAGAGGATGGCACATACCGGCGTCTCTTAGGACCGTCTGAACTATCACATCGATAACCTGTACCAAGGATATCTATCTTCTAGGGTGCAAGTCAATATCTCCATTAAGGTCCCATCGAGATAAGACTTGTCCCAGCGCGAAAACCTCAGGGATAGCGAGTAGTGTGGGTATGATTTTCACATGCATATAATATATGTACACACAATCATATAAATATACCACTTTATCATATTAATATAGGTTCTTCTCATCACCCGTAATTATACCATTTATCCTTAATTTCACATTTATAGAATTACGCATAAGGTTTCATTCCTAACCTTAACTCGAAGGGTTTCCTCACTTATTACCTAATACTCATGGGCTACATCCTCACAATCTAAATTTCAGTAAGTAACTTTATTAGATTTCCAACGTAACTCTCTTACGCACCTCACCCTTTGAATTCATAAACTTACCAACCTAAAGTAAATATCCCAAAAATACCATTCTAGTTGAAGATTAAAGGTTCCATCATTTATCCATATACCCTACTGGTCCTCAATGTCTCCCAAAACATTGTATTTAGAATGCCCAAAAATTATTTCACGATAAACTTAATTTAACTAATTAAACAAGGAAAATAGGAGTCTGCCAGGAGGGGTCGATCGATCGAAGCTTGGGGCTCGATTGATCGATCGAAGCTCTAGGCTCGATCGATCGATCAAGCAGGTCTGGGAAAAATTCTGCAGAATGCAGTTACGGGTTTCATCCAACTTCTTCATCTAAAACGATGTGTTTCCATTCTAATCGCCCCAAAAATCCTACTATCATCATTATAACATTATACCAGGTGTTTATAACGTAAAGCATGCGTGTAACTATCATTAAACATGGATTTTCAACCTAAAATCATGTCCAATTATCAAGAACCCTAGAATTTTCTTAAACAGATTTCTAATGAATCTTTCTCCAATATTTCTTTATTATAATCACCAAATTTCGTGGATTATTACCTCTACATGGCAAGGGTTTCCAGAATTTACATATACATCAATTCTACATGGGTTCTCCTATCAAAAATGAGGTTTTCTTCCATAGTTTTTATCACAATTCATTCCTAAGCTAACATGAAGATTGCATCAACGAAAATAGCAAGTTTAAACACTTTCCTGGGATTTTGGTATGCAGATTCCCGGATGATTTTGGTATGGCTGCGTTCCTTGTCTCGTGATCTACGCGGTGGTGGTGGTGGCGGTGAAATCCGGTGGCTTTTTGGCCTTGGTTTGCCTTGGAGCTCTCTCCTCTCTTCTCCAATGGCCGTCACTTGATTTGTGAATGTTCTAACCCTAAGAGGCTGACCTAATGGCGGATATAGGTTGGCTGAAATTCGTGGGTTTAATTACCCACTTATGTAAAATGACTAAAATGCCCTCCCGGGGTACCAATTAGGCCTAAAAACGCCCCGAGACCCAAACTGAACCCCCGGGTATACTTTTCTGACTATCTCGACCCTTCCGGACGCGTTGGTACACTCAAAACGACCATACGAACAACTTATAAAATATTTACTTTTTATTTAACAAAAATTAGTCCCGACGTGACACAGGCACGTCCCAACCTAAATTTCCGAAATAGTCATTTAATTCACTTATGACATTCAATATAACCAATATAATATATTACTATGCTCATTAGTAAGATTCAACAAGTTTCCCATAATTAATAACTCTCGTCACGTTAATAATTATAACATAATTAATTTCCGGATTTTTATTAAATAAATAGTCACATTAAATTTAATAAATCCCCAAATTAATATAGCATAAAAATACGGGGTATTACAGTTTATTCTCATATTACTGAATATTTGATATTTTTTTTCAAGATCTGATCCTAAAAAAAATATCAAATATTCAGTAATATGAGAAAAAACCATGGATCATAAGAGTGACGTTTGTCATCTTCATATAATAGCTCTGATACCATGAATGAATAGCAATATTCATGAATGAAAGTTAAAAGATAGAGAGAGAATAGAGAGAAAACAAAACTGTAATAGCTACTGAACTTTCTTAGATATTTACAAAATGAATGAAAGAGTCTTTAAATACAGAAAATAAGTCAGTGACCTAAAGGCCTAAATGAGCTGGACAACACTAAGTAATGGCTAGCCCAATATGTTGGGCCTTTATTAATGGTCCTGCTGACTGTATTCTAGCTCCGGTGTCTTTCGCAAAATGAGATCCTCATAATGATTTACTCGAAACTTCGAGGTTCATCCACCTCTTATACTATTTTTTTATATGATTAAAATTTCTTGTTTTCAATAATTAAATAAAAACTGCATTCTACTTCTTGACAGGAAATATTCTGGACAGAAGAACCAAACCAAACCCATTCATATCAAGATATCCTAATCTTTGTTCCCTCTGAAGCTTTTCAAATGACAATATTGCACTAAATGAGATACTGTAATTTTATGACCACAAATCATAACTCTCATCTATATACTTAGTTACACACTGTTATTTCCATCCCCCACCAAGCACTTGCAGAATAGGTCAGAGGCAACCCCAAGAAAAAAGTGGCAATGAAGAAGCAAATATAAGTCAGTCCCCTACCCAGCTATTCTAGATCGTCCTTAAACCAACGAAAACTTTCTGCTAGTAAAGAATAAAAATACCACTAGCTTCCTCTAGACCATTACTGCAATTCATAAAGTAGGGGACGGATCCAAAAGTTCTACCTAGGGAGACATAATTGTGCATGAACAATAACATAATTTTTTTATTTAAGATTTAAGTCCTCAATTAATAAAGAAATAAAGATATTACAAAAAAAGTTACAAGTTTAGATTCTTTCTCTATAACCACGGACATCATCATCCAACATGACAAAACGAGACGAGCCTTAAGTGCTTTAAAACTCCCTGTCAATTTGTACAGTTATAAAAATCCGATCATAAAACAAATGAAATATTAATATATTCATTGAAATTTTAAAATTTATCTATAAACAACTAAATATTGACTTTTTCTTATAATATATATAATTATGGCAAGTAAATTGGTATCTCCATTGGGAAGGACGCTCTTAATTTCATTCAAAGCTTGTTATGTCTATTATTTACTTAACAAAAAGTACAAAATTATTAATGAAATAAATATTACATAAATCAAATGAAATTACAGAAAATTAGAAGTACTTACTTGGTACAAGAAAGGTCTATTACATAAGAATAAGAAATTGAATCCGAGCCCTGTGTGATACCACAGTTTCCTTAAGACAATTTTATTCCCTCCCAAGTACTCTAGGTTAATAAATAAATGTCTCCCAAGATAGAACATATTTCGAATTAATTCATGCAGCACAGTAATGAATTAATCCCATCGACCACAAATCTGTGTATTTACCCAACCAAACATTATGACTAATTAATGCAGAAACCCAAAATTTTTTAAGAACAGTATTTCTGATTGGAAAAATTAAGAGAGGGAAATTTTTTCATTAATTAAAAAACGGAGGGAAGCATCTGTTTTTATAGAAAAGTAAGTGACTGTTCAAAAATAACTGACAAAAACAGTTAAACGAATTTAACTTTTGACTGTTAGCAATAACTGCCAACAGTTTATTAATGTTTATTAATTAATTAATTTTGTAATTAATTAATAATTAAAGCCCAGAAAGTTAAATTAGTTCGGTCAAAAAATGTAGGAGATTTTTATAAGCCCAAGCCCGGAACCGAACAGGCCGGCCGGCCGGACGGAGAGACGTGCGCGCGTGTGGACCTTCGACCGAAAGTCAACTCGAGCATAGCCTAGGTCATCTCCCCTTCAAAGAGTTGGGATACCCTAAGGCATCCAAGCCTTAGTCCATCATTTGGATTTTATTAACTCATCATTTTCCCACTACTCTTCTAATGTGGGACAAGAGTTAAAACATACCAAATTCATTAACTTTCATTGCATTATGAGTCACTTTGGGAACATATTTATCATTCATAACTTAATGAAATTGGACATGTGAATATACTATGTTAATCTCCTTGCGAAGGAGAACACATTCGTATATTATCCCACAATTATCGTAGTGTGGGTCCCACCTAAATTTGAGCTCAAAATTGCTCAAAATTTTGTCCAGAAAATTCTGGACAGCTTTCTAAGTCCAATTTTCCAACAATCCCCCACATGAATGATATATCGCTATAAATAAAACAGAACAGATGCTAATTAGAGATGGAGACACAGGTTGAGTAAAACTGAAGACTTATTGCATCGGGAGAAGTAGCCTAGTGGCCTTGAACTTTCCTTAGTAAAATACTATCAGATTTACTTGGTTAATCAGTAGAATTCACGTCCTTGAACCGTCAATCGTTTATGTAAACCTAGACAACATCATTCACACAACAATTCTTCACCACAGTTGGTTCTCATGTTTGTGTTCATTTTGGCCATGAACACCACTTGGTTCCGTGAGTATTTTAGAGAATATGCTTTTCGTTATTCTCATAGAAGTGGCCCCCTTCTTACTGACGTAGGTGAGTTCTATAAAGAGTATCCTGCAATACCCCACTTAGACGTACTAAGATATAGATGTCATTAAAAGCATAACTTATCCTAATTTTGTGGCAGATGTGCACTGTCTCATCTTTGTAATGGATAGGATTAAATATCTGTGACAACCCGCAATCCGAAATAAGGGGTGGCCAGCCCGATAATCAAACGTAACAGGAATCATGGATGGATATCATTCTCAGCATCACAAATATAAACTGAGTATACGGGAAAACCACCCAATAAATCAGAAAACGGGTTGCCAAAAAGTGTAAAATTTTAAAAATGCGGTTATGAAAATTTAAACTACAACCCAATCTGACAAGCAAGTGGAATTCCAAAATATAACATATAATATAACCAAAACGAATGTACACAAATGGACCGAATAACCTGTCGGTCCACAGCTACACAAGACAACGTACAACAATATAAAATATCTTACATAGTACAATCATTAATCAAATACAAATGTTTGGGCCACACGCCCGAGGGACAAGACCCGATCATATCTAGAATAACAAGAATGAAAGCGTCTAAAACAACATCCTGTAATAACCCGCAAAATCTTACAGCTCGTCGAAAGTGCAGGGAACTTGGGAAAGTCAAGTCGGGCGTCCTTGCGGTGGAGCACCTGAGCGGATACAATAATATATACAACAAGGAAGTAAACCGGTCAGGGCCGGGTTCTATATGATTTCTAGAAGAATAAAAAGCATGATAGGTATGAATAGTTACACATGAATGATGAGGATGATAATATGACATGCTATCTACAATTACAAGCAAGAATTGAAGGTAAAGCACTTTAATTTAAAACCCTTCCTTATTAATACAATTTCCATTTCCTTCAGACATTCCTTATTAGGACTAAAACCATATATTCGGTTAAGTCAAGAAGTTATAATTTCTATTCATTTATTAAAACTTTCCATTTTATCTTTCCATTCCTTATTAGGAATATCATGTACATCAAGTGCTCTTTTTGGCACATATATTATTCCCGTGCTCTTCATGGCACATATCTATGCTCTTTATGGCATTCATCATACGCTCTTTGTGGCGTATATCAACCATCAAGTCCAACTTGATGAAAATATAGTTATATTCATATACATATACCGATATCTAAGACCGCCCGTCCGGGTTTCCCCACTCTGCGCGCCCCTAAATGACCATCATCTTCCAGGGCCTAACATAAGACAACCTGGGCACCTATCGGAACACGTCGGGAAGCGGCCATGAGCCTGCGGGGTAGTCAAGACCACACCCGGAATCTCCTACCCATCGCAGAAAAATGTAACAATAAGCGCTCCCATGGCCTAGGACTATATCCACCCTGCATTCATTAGCCAGGGGGCTTCACCTCACGAGCGAACTTCCCTTATGATGTCATTTAGAGAGGTGTGTAACAGTAAATTAACATTTACGTTTTATCATCATATTATTACCAAAATCCATTTCCATTAATCATGAGATTGGTTCTTTATTTAAACCTAACATCATTAAACGACGGGGTTCATTCTAGTTGAACCTATCATCTTTAAACACCTATGGATTTATTTATTCCTCAATTTACAAATCCCGACTAAGTCTCCAAATGATCGTTATGATCCTACAAATCTCCCAGGTTTATATAACTTCGATAAGCCCTTAAGTCTCCAAGTTAGGGCATTTAACTGCCTAACCTCTAAAAGTTGAATAAAAGAAGTAATGCCTTAACATTTCTTTAAACCTCCCCGAAATAAACCCCAGATGAACCCATTTCTAATCCAGGGTAACGACCAAACTCCATAACTACTCTAGGACTCTAAGTTTACTTCTTTAAAGAAGTTTCCTAGGTCCTAATTCTAAAGAATAAGGATAAAAATTAAAAGGAAAAAAAGACCCCAAAACTGCTGGAACCGAATCGATTCGCCCCTAGGGCCGAATCGATTCGCACCAACGAATCGATTCGCTCTGAAACCGAATCGGTTCAGACAACAAAATTAAGTTTCTGCAAATGCCGAATCGATTCGGTCTTAATCCGAATCGATTCGGACAACAAGACCTGGGATTCTGCATCTATGCGAATCGATTCGCCCAAGGGGCCGAATTGATTCGCCCCTGCGAAAATGCCAAGAATGGCTATGGAGTCTTGAACTCCAAAAATTTATCCAACTCCAAAACCAAGCCCAACCAAAAACATTGGCTGCAATTTCTACATCCTAAATCCCTCTATCTACCAACCTTAAACATCATTTATCATCCAAATCCATTTTTAGTGGTTAATACCCAAAAATCCAATCAAAACCCTAACAATTCTAAATCATAACAAATTCATAAATATCAAGACTAATTATTCTACTTAAATCATAAATTTGCAAGTAGATTACTTGCCTCAAGTGTAAGAATCTGATTTGATGAAGAAGGAAGTAACAATCCAAGCTCCAATCTCTCTTTTTCTCCAAAGATTTCTTCCTCTCTCTCTTTTTCTCTAAGTTAACAATTTGGGGCATAAAAGGAATAGTAAGTCTTAGCAAGACTAAATCGGGCCATAAGTCTAAAATGCCCAACTCTAATAACTAATGCGCGATAAAATAATACGCGATATCACTATTTAAGCCAAAACCAGTCAAAAGTGCCCGAAATGCCAAAATACAATATGGCACTTATTTTGACTGTTCTCACACCTACCGGGACTAACTACACTATCCACATCACCATTTGGGAATTCTATAACTCATTTTACTTCCGGTTTCATAATAAACCAAAATGTCATTTTAAATCCTTATGACATTAAAATCACCACATGAACATTTTATCTATTCACGGGGTAACTATACAACATTTTAGTAAATATTGACCTTGACATAACGAATTAATATATACTCAACATCTATCATTTTAAAATTAATTACTACACATTGTAAATAAATATAAAATGGGCTATCAGAGGAGAGGGTTATTACATACTCCCCCCCTTAAGAGGGAATTTTGCCCCTAAAATTCAGGTATACCTCACAAGAAGAAGTGCGGATGCTATTCCCGCAAGTCATCCTTGCAACCCTATGTCTATTTCTCGATAAAGTGATGACTATATAAAACTCATCCCCCCCCCCCCGAGGTACTACCGGCGATCCCAAACGTAACTCTACGCTCTAAGATAGCAACCGACTACACCTAATAAGGACCGTCACGTTGCATCTTCTTCAAAAGGAATGTGCCTAAAGGCACCGTCGTATTTCTCGTACTCCCTTACATGAGAGACAAGGAACAATTATGAACTTGCCGCAAAATGTTTCGATAAAGCGAGCTAATAGGTTACCGGACCCACCGCAACATTTCTAGGAAAGGTACAACATCATGCGGTGCAAGTTTCCCTTTTCTACTCGAAACGCTTAATGCCCTTCACAAGCGATACCCACCACAACTCTTGGTCTAATGACCTCAAACTCCAGATGCCTTCTTCCCGCATCGACTGAGCTCTTTTCGTCGATCTTGGTTATACGAGAGACTCATCATTTCGCACTTCTAACCAACAAGTGGGGAAACAACAAGGCCTACCATACAAGGCTTCTTCTACAGCGTCGTCCTAATAGTGATTCGATACAAATTCTTATAGGCGAAATCAACGAGTGGAAAGCATTGTTCCCGACTACTCTTAAAGTTAAGCACGCATATAAGGAGTATATGCCCCAACATATGGTTATTCTATTGGTTTGGCCATCTGGAAAAATGACAAGAAGTGATTAACCATAATTCGATTCCCATGACTTCTTGGGAACTTGCCAAGAATGAGAAACGAAAGTCTTATTCTAGTCGGGACTATAATCAAGGGCACCCCACGCAGTACAACAACCTTACTATGCCCAGCCAATAATACTAGCGACGTACAACTTAGCACATTTCGTCATTACCTTGATGAACCAAAACGTTAGAACCGCGTGATTTCTCCATATCTGCTTTACTTAAGTCCCTTTTGTTCGGGACAAAATTCTCTTACGGGAACGCACCCCACCATCAGTGTCAAAAGTGCAGAACTTATTTATGGTTTTAACCGCCCTTGTTTCCTCCTGCGACATCTTGCAATGAAAGGTTGTTCGCACGAAAGACTAAATTCTGCCCAGGAAGTAGCATCTCTCTTCCTATACAACGATCACCCCCAAGATGGACTTCAACTTAAATAGGTGATAATACTCCTTACAAGTTTAAACTTGTGAGTCGCATCAACAATAAATCGATACTCCAGTATTATCACTCCCCATCATGGCAGAGACTTGCTAATGGAATCTACCTTCGAGATTAACCACCTGGCTCAGGGGTGCGAATCAATTCACCCCTTCGTTACCTTTGTAACACTCTACTATGAGAGGCCTCATCTCCTTCGGCCTCAACTACCAACTTCTCAAAATCCTCCCACTTCTCATAACATGGAACCAATCCCTTTCTAGAGGCTACGCATGACTTAGTCATGGTCAACTCCCAACAACCTTCCTAAACTTACGTCCCATACTTAAAGACCCTACGTCCAAACAATCCTAAAGTCTATCTACCTATACCCTATCTAAGTCGTACACCTATTGCTGAGTATATCCCTAGCGCCCATGACCTTCCTCAACTTCCGACAATTGCTCAGTTTCGTGCGTGGGACGTCTCGCCGAGGCGAAATCCAAACAAGGAACCCTCCCATTACACTACTACCTCGCGTTGTCAGTCATCGAGGGGTACAGGTCTAAGACACATGTTCGGGACCGAAAAGATTCTACAGCTACACACTATCAATTAAATAAAAATAAATAAATAACAACCCAACGCTCACCCTTCGTGAAACCCTAGGGTTATATGCCCTATGACATATATACATCTCATCAAATAGCCTTCTTATCAAGGCATAACCCGAGGTCTCAATTCGACTTCGTACCTCGGTCTCCCTCACATCGATCAGAGGAGATAACTATATGCAGTGCTTCTATATCGCACTTTAATAGCCATCAATCACCCTTCTATGTGATTCTCGGCTAAACTTTCCAATCCCACTTTCAACAATAATTTAATAAAAATAAATAAAATAAAAGGGAAGAATAGCATATCTCCACTCACAATATCGTTAAGTGTTCATGCGGCGGAGTGTCTCGCAAAGCGAAATCCAAACAAGGAACCTCTCCGACACATGCCTACTTAACTAGTTGATCATGGAGATAGAGCGTAATACACGTAAGATAAGAGAAAGGAAAGGTGGTATATCTCCACTCCCAACGTTGTTAAGGTTCACGCGTGGAGCGTCCCGCAGAAGCGGAATCCAGACAAGGAACCCCTCCTATACGCTACCACTCAACTTGTTGGTCGTGGAGATAAGGCATAGCAATCACATACCAATATCACATCATACTCGACCATGTTAAGGACGAGTAAATCAGCCTCAAGCACAATTTGGTAAGAGAATTTCTACATACATACAAACAAAAGAAATGAGCGAACCAATTCCCATAGGACTCTATACTAATTAAAATACTCTCAGCAGATATTTCTGAAATCTGTAATCTGAGAAGAGCTCATAAAACAAATGAGCGCGTAACACCCGCATCGAATAACATATAACTCACGTATCTCTGAGTGAAAACTTACCCTCAATAACGGGTGGTGCCGACAGAGATGGAGGAAGTATAGCCTCCTGATTATGACAAACACGTCCATACTGTAGTTGCCCCTGCTGCGGAGGAACAACCATAATAGGTACCGGAGGTGGAAACTGAACATATGGCTGCTGCGGAGCCCTAGGAAACTGACCCCCAATCATCTGAGGACACTCCTTCTTGAAATGACCTGCCTCCCCACATTGGAAGCACCGTCCCTTCATATCCTCCTGACCTCGACCTCTGTTATTCCTCAACCGGGAAATGCCTCGGCCCGGATGATCTCTACCTCCAGGGCAACCCCGATCTGCCTGATGCAAAGCACCTTGTTCGTGCCTATTATTATTGCCACTTGCAATAAACTCTCCAAGCTTCCCTACTTGCCTCATTTCAGTAGCTTTCTTTCTACCCTGCATATATAATCGATGCTCCTGGCAATGGAGTAAGGCTGCACTCATAACCTCACCAAAAGTCTGGAAAGCTGGGTTACCCAATAAGTGTTTTCGGATTCTCCAGTTTAGACCTCCCATAAACTTCGAGATCTTCCTCTCTTCCGGAGTCACCTCATCTGGTACAAAACTTGCTAACCGGGTGAACTCCTCTTCATACTCCGCTACAGACCTCTCCCCTTGCTCTACATCTTGCAACTTCCTCTTCATCTCCCTCTGAACAACGGGAGGAAAATACTTAAGATCAAACAAAGCCCAGAACTCAGTGATTGACATGGTGTCTCTTTGCTCTGGGGTGGTCATCGCCTCCCACCAGTGTAACGCAGATCCGACAAGCTTAAAGGTGGTAAGGACTTGTTTCTTATCCTCACTGCATTCTATCATTCGAAGGTGGCATTGCATGTTTTTCTTCCATTGATTGGCTTTAACCGAATCCGTGCCTCCCTCGAATTCTGGGGGATTACCCTTTAGAAAGGACTCCCTAACCCTTTCCCACAGAGTGAGTCCCGTAGAAACTTGAACACCTGGAGCCCATGGCAATTGTTGGATCACCACGGTCATGGCGGCATTAATCGCTCCAGCCACTATGCTTGCTACATCCGCAACATTAACAGTCCCTTGTAGTGGCGGTGGAGGACCTACTTCCTTCTCTACGACCTTAATACGTCTCGCCGGGAGACCTCTCTTAGACGGCATCTGAGATGGAAGAACAATAGTATTAAAATGCTAGTTAAAACAATCTACCTTGCAGAAGATCGCAAACATAAGCAACAAGAAGTCCTAGCATTAGGCCCTACATCAAAGAACGCTACGGTAGAACGAGACAAGTCCACACAGATCCTAGTACACTAGAACCTGATGCTCTGATACCATCTGTGCCAACCCGCAATCCGAAATAAGGGGTGGCCAGCCCGATACTCAAACGTAACAGGAATCATGGATGGATATCATTCTCAGCATCACAAATATAAACTGAGTATACGGGAAAACCACCCAATAAATCAGAAAACGGGTTGCCAAAAAGTGTAAAATTTTAAAAATGCGGTTATGAAAATTTAAACTACAACCCAATCTGACAAGCAAGTGGAATTCCAAAATATAACATATAATATAACCAAAACGAATGTACACAAATGGACCGAATAAGCTATCGGTCCACAGCTACACAAGACAACGTACAACAATATAAAATATCTTACATAGTACAATCATTAATCAAATACAAATGTTTGGGCCACACGCCCGAGGGATAATACCCGATCATATCTAGAATAACAAGAATGAAAGCGTCTAAAACAACATCCTGTAATAACCCGCAAAATCTTACAGCTCGTCGAAAGTGCAGGGAACTTGGGAAAGTCAAGTCGGGCGTCCTTGCGGTGGAGCACATGAGCGGATACAATAATATATACAACAAGGAAGTAAACCGGTTAGGGCCGGGTTCTATATGATTTCTAGAAGAATAAAAAGCATGATAGGTATGAATAGTTACACATGAATGATGAGGATGATAATATGACATGCTATCTACAATTACAAGCAAGAATTGAAGGTAAAGCACTTTAATTTAAAACCCTTCCTTATTAATACAATATCCATTTCCTTCAGACATTCCTTATTAGGACTAAAACCATATATTCGGTTAAGTCAAGAAGTTATAATTTCTATTCATTTATTAAAACTTTCCATTTTATCTTTCCATTCCTTATTAGGAATATCATGTACATCAAGTGCTCTTTATGGCACATATATTATTCCCGTGCTCTTCATGGCACATATCTATGCTCTTTATGGCATTCATCATACGCTCTTTGTGGCGTTTATCAACCATCAAGTCCAACTTGATGAAAATATAGTTATATTCATATACATATACCGATATCTAAGACCGCCCGTCCGGGTTTCCCCACTGTGCGCGCCCCTAAATGACCATCATCTTCCAGGGCCTAACATAAGACAACCTGGGCACCTATCGGAACACGTCGGGAAGCGGCAATGAGCCTGCGGGGTAGTCAAGACCACACTCGGAATCTCCTACCCATCGCAGAAAAATGTAACAATAAGCGCTCCCATGGCCTAGGACTATATCCACCCTGCATTCATTAGCCAGGGGGCTTCACCTCACGAGCGAACTTCCCTTATGATGTCATTTAGAGAGGTGTGTAACAGTAAATTAACATTTACGTTTTATCATCATATTATTACCAAAATCCATTTCCATTAATCATGAGATTGGTTCTTTATTTAAACCTAACATCATTAAACAACGAGGTTCATTCTAGTTGAACCTATCATCTTTAAACACCTATGGATTTATTTATTCCTCAATTTACAAATCCCGACTAAGTCTCCAAATGATCGTTATGATCCTACAAATCTCCCAGGTTTATATAACTTCGATAAGCCCTTAAGTCTCCAAGTTAGGGCATTTAACTGCCTAACCTCTAAAAGTTGAATAAAAGAAGTAATGCCTTAACATTTCTTTAAACCTCCCCGAAATAAATCCCAGATGAACCCATTTCTAATCCAGGGTAACGACCAAACTCCATAACTACTCTAGGACTCTAAGTTTACTTCTTTAAAGAAGTTTCCTAGGTCCTAATTCTAAAGAATAAGGATAAAAATTAAAAGGAAAAAAAGACCCCAAAACTGCTGGAACCGAATCGATTCGCCCCTAGGGCCGAATCGATTCGCACCAACGAATCGATTCGCTCTGAAACCGAATCGGTTCGGACAACAAAATTAAGTTTTTGCAAATGCCGAATCGATTCGGTCTTAATCCGAATCGATTCGGACAACAAGACCTGGGATTCTGCATCTATGCGAATCGATTCGCCCAAGGGGCCGAATCGATTCGCCCCTGCGAAAATGCCAAGAATGGCTATGGAGTCTTGAACTCCAAAAATTTATCCAACTCCAAAACCAAGCCCAACCGAAATCATTGGCTGCAATTTCTACATCCTAAATCCATCTATCTACCAACCTTAAACATCATTTATCATCCAAATCCATTTTTAGTGGTTAATACCCAAAAATCCAATCAAAACCCTAACAATTCTAAATCATAACAAATTCATAAATATCAAGACTAATTATTCTACTTAAATCATAAATTTTCAAGTAGATTACTTGCCTCAAGTGTAAGAATCTGATTTGATGAAGAAGGAAGCAACAATCCAAGCTCCAATCTCTCTTTTTCTCCAAAGCTTTCTTCCTCTCTCTCTTTCTCTCTAAGTTAACAATTTGGGGCATAAAAGGAATAGCAAGTCTTAGCAAGACTAAATCGGGCCATAAGTCTAAAATGCCCAACTCTAATAACTAATGCGCGATAAAATAATACGCGATATCACTATTTAAGGCAAAACCAGTCAAAAGTTCCCGAAATGCCAAAATACAATATGGCACTTATTTTGACTGTCTCACACCTACCGGGACTAACTACACTATCCACATCATCATTTGGGAATTCTATAACTCATTTTACTTCCGGTTTCATAATAAACCAAAATGTCATTTTAAATCCTTATGACATTAAAATCACCACATGAACATTTTATCTATTCACGGGGTAACTATACAACATTTTAGTAAATATTGACCTTGACATAACGAATTAATATATACTCAACATCTATCATTTTAAAATTAATTACTAAACATTGTAAATAAATATAAAATGGGCTATCAGAGGAGAGGGTTATTACAATATCCTCCAGTGCTTACTGAATACAACGTACTTCAGTTTGCACATTGAACCTAGATCTTGGGATCTCCAGTCAGCTGGGTTGGGTTGCCACTATATTGATTCTTATTTATTTATAGGCTTTTAGACCCATTCCTCTCAATGATATTTCAACTTGCTCTCGATTTAAACCTTTTGTAAGTGGATCCGCTATATTATCTTTTGACTTTACATAGTCAATTGAGATAATTCCGTTTGAGAGAAGTTATCTAACGGTATTATGTCGACGACGAATATGTCGTGACTTTCCGTTATACATGTGATTTTGTGCCCTTCCAATCGCTGATTGGCTATCGCAATGTATACATATTGCGGGCACAAGTTTAGACCAATTTGGAACATCCTCTAAGAAATTTCGAAGCCATTCAGCTTCTTCTCCAGCTTTGTCTAGTGCAATGAATTCGGATTCCATTGTCGATCTAGCAATGCACGTTTGTTTTGAAGATTTCCAAGATACGGCTGCACCTCCAAGGGTAAACACATACCCACTTGTAGACTTATAGTCTTTTATATCGGATATCCAATTTGCATCGCAATGTCCTTCAAGAACAGGTGGATATTTTTAGTAGTGCAGTCCATAGTTTTGAGTATATTTTAAATAACCCAAAACTCGCAATATTGCTTTCCAGTGATCTCTCCCTGGATTACTCGTAAATCGACTTAGCTTACTTATTGAGTATGTTATGTCCGGTCGTGTACAGTTCATGATATACATTAAACTGCCGATAATAAGAGAATATTCTAGTTAAGATATGCTTTCACTATTATTTCTTGCTAGATGTAAATTTACATCTACAGGTGTCTTGGTAGGACTAATATCATACTTCTTGAATTTTTCAAGTACATTCTCTATGTAATGAGATTGAGATAGTATAAGTCCATCCGATGTTCTAGAAATTTTAATTCCTAATATAACATCGGCGATTCCCAAATCTTTCATATCAAATCTACTACTCAACATTTGTTTTGTAGTTTTGATAATTTCCAAGTTACTATCCATGATAAGCATATCATCAACATAGAGGCATACAATGATATATCCATTTTGAATGTATTTAAAGTCAACACATTTATCACATTCATAAATTTTGAAACCATTTGATAACATTGCGTTATCAAATTTTCCATGCCATTGCTTAGGTGCTTATTTTAAATTGTAAAGTGATTTAACAAGCTTACATACTTTTCCTTCTTGTCTGGGAGCCTTGAACCCTTCAGGTTGCTCCATATAAATTTCCTCATCTAGTTCATCATTTAAGAATGCGTTTTTTTCATCCATTTGATGTATTTCAAGTCCATTAATAGCAGTTATTGCTATTAACATCCGAATGGACGTTATTTTGTTACCGGTGAATATGTGTCAAAGTAATCCAACACTTCCTTTTGCCTATAGCCTTTAGCTATAAGTCTAGCTTTATATTTATCAATTGATCCATTGGCCTTCAACTTCTTTTTGAAGATCCATTTATAACCTAACGGTTTTGAACCTGGTGGAAGATCCACTAGTTCCCATATATGATTTTGTAATATGGATTCAATTTCACTATTAATTGCTTCTTTCCAATTAGAAGCATCGGGTAAGGATATGGCTTCTTTGTACGGTTGAGGTTCATTTTCTAGCAAACATGTTAGAAAATCCGAATCGAAAGAAGTCGATATTTTTGCTCTTTTACTACGTCTTGGTTCATCCTCTATTTGTTCAATAGGTTGATGAGTACCACTTGTAGTAGCTTGATTTGTCCTTTTAGAAGGACATTCTCGGGTCATGTTATACGGGAATTCATTTTCAAAAAATGAAGCGTCCCTCGATTCAATAACCGTATTTACATGAATATCTGATATCTCAAATTTACAAACTAGAAATCAATATGCACTTCTATTAGTAGAATAACCGATGAATACACAATCCAAGGTTTTTGGCCCTATTCTTACCTTTTTAGGTTTAGGAACCACCACTTTGGCTAAGCACCCCCACACTCGTAAATATTTATAGGAAGGTCTTCGACCTTTCCATAATTCATAAAGTGTCTTGTGAGTTTTCTTGTGAGGTACTTTATTGAGAATATAATTAGCAGAAAGTAAGGCTTCCCCCCCACAAGTTTTGTGGAGCTCTTGAACTTAATAACATTGAGTTCATCATCTCTTTCAAAGTACGGTTTTTGCATTCAGCAACACCATTATATTGAGGAGAATAAGGAGCGGTAGTTTGATGAATAATTCCATTTTCAGAACAAAATTCCTCAAATGGATATTCATATTCACCTCCTTTATCACTCCTAATAGCCTTTATCGTTTTGCTTAATTGATTCTCAACATCATTCTTATATTGTTTAAATGCATTAATAGGCTCATCTTTACTATGTAACAAATATACATAGCAATATTTTGTGCAATCGTTAATAAAAGTAATAAAATACTTTTTCCCACCTCTAGTTTGAACAAATTTTAAATCACAAATATCAGTGTGAATTAAATCTAAAGGTTTAGTTATCCTTACAACAGAATGGAAAGGTAATCTAGCTAATTTAGATTCCACACAAATTTCACATTTATGATTTTTATCAATATTAAATTTTGGCAAAAAATCCAAGTTAATTAATCTATGTAATGTATCAAAATTAACATGTCCTAATCTAGCATGCCAAATATTAGATGACTCAATCAAGTAAGAAGAACTAGCAATTTCATTCATTAAAACAGATGTTTTTGGGGTTACAGTAAGAACATTGATTTTAAAGACCACCTCATTTAGGTAGCCCTTTCCTACATACATGTCATTCTTTGACAACACAAAGTGATCAGACACAAGCACAAGCTTGAAACTATTTTTAGTCAGGAGAGATCCATAAATCAGATTCTTTCGGATATCAGGCACGTGAAGAACATTGTTGAGAGTAAGTTCCTTTCCAGAAGTCATTTTTAGAGCAATCTTTCCTTGTTCCACCACCTTAGAAGTGGAAGAATTCCCCATAAAGAGGTTCTCCTCATTTTCCAAAGGCTTATAGGTGGAAAACATCCATTTGTTTGCATAAATGTGTCGTGTGGCTCCAGTGTCCACCCACCATGCATTGGTATTTATAACCAAGTTACATTCAGAGACCACTACAGAAAGATTCATATCTGTCAAGTCATTAGCGATGTTTTCACCCTTAGTTACATTTGCTTGAGGATTATTTCGATTTTACTTCTTAGTCTTATGACACTCGCTTGAGCGGTGTCCAGGTTTACCACAGTTGTAGCATTTGCTTTTGAACTTCTTCTTGTTATGTTTGGAAGTTCCTTCCCCATCATGCTTTCGTTTGTTCTTCTTAGGAACTTCAACAACATGGACTTTTGTTTCCATTGGATTCTTTCCACTTTTCTTTTGAGACTCACGGTTATCTTCTTCGATTCTCAGCCTGACCACCAACTCCTCCACATTCATCTCCTTTCGCTTGTGCTTGAAATAATTTTTGAATAAAGTCCAAGATGGTGGTAACTTTTCAACAATTACAGCAACTTGGAAATTTTCACTAAGTGACATTCCATCAGCATGAATATCGTGGAGGATCACTTGGAGTTCTTGCCCTTACGAGATCACTGATTTAGAGTCAATCATTTTGAAGTCCAGAAAACACCCGACGATAAATTTCTTCATCCCAGCATCTTCAGTTTTGTACTTTTTTTCCAAAGAATTCCATAATTCCTTGGATGTCTTGATAGTGCAGTAGACATGATACAGTGCCTTGTCCAAGTAGGCCAGAATATAATTCCGGCATAGGTAGTTCGAGTGCTTTCAAGCATCATCATCAGCAGCAATAACCTTTTAAGAGTCATCTCCCTCTTGAATAGAGTAACAATCTTCATATACAAACCTACCTTGTTGGCAGGTAGTGAGATAGAAATACATTTGTCCTTACCAACGTTTGAAGTCAGCGCCATTGAACTTTTCCAATTTCTCCCCGTGTGGCATAGATACAGGTGCAGTCACATTTGTGTTGGTGACAGTCACATTAGCAGGAATAGTGTTCGTACTTTGCGATTCCATTTCTGATACAAAAGCAGAATTTTTATCAAAGATAAAATTCATATATAAATGAATTAATCAAAACAGAATACAAAATTCTGTGCACCAATTTCTTCCAAATATAATTCACAATAAAAGAATTCTAAATAATATTCAGAATTAAACTGTAATATAAACGGAAGTTTATACAAAATAAAATCTGTGTCACACTATTTTTTAATAATAAAAGGAATTCCGTACAAAAAAGAATTATAACTTTAAGATTAAAATTTTTTACCTAAAGAGATTTTAACAAAAAATTTACAAATAAAATTTTTATTTTCTAAAGCAGAATATATAAACAGTATAGGAATTAATTTCTGTACTAAAATTGTTTTATTAATTTCTGCATAAAACAATAATTTAATTCAATTTTTCTGTCAAAACAGATTTATATTCAACAAATAAATTTCTGTAATAAAATTTTTTGTACACTACAAAATAGTAGAGCAAGTAAAATTATCTTAAGATTATTATGTCTACTATTTACTTAACAAAAAGTACAGAATTATTAATGAAATAAGTATTACAGAATTAAAACAAAATTACAGAAAATTAGAAGTACTTACTTGGTACAAGAAAGGTCTATTACATAAGAATAAGAAATTGAATATGAGCGTTGTGTGATACCACAGTTTTCTTACAATTTTATTCCCTCCCAAGTGTTGTATGTTAATAAATAAATGTCTCCCAAGATAGAACGGATTTCGAATTAATTCATGCAGCACAACAATGAATTAATCCCATCGAACACAAATATGTGTATTTACCCAACCAAACATTATGACTAATTAATGCAGAAACCCAGAATTTTTGAAGAACAGTATTTCTAGTTGGAAGAAATAGGAGAGGGAAATTTTTTCATTAATAAAAAAATGGAGGAAAGCATATGTATTTATAGAAAAGTAAGTGACTGTTCAAAAAAAGAAAGTTAAATTAATTCGGCCCAAAAATGTAGGAGATTTTTATAACCTAAGCCCCGAGCTGAGCCAGCCGGACGCGCGCGCGTGTGGACCTTTGACCGAAAGTCAATCCGAGCATAGCGTAGGTCATCTCCCCTTCAAAGAGTTGGGATACCCCAAGGCATCCAAGCCTTAGTCCATCATTTGAGTTTTATTAACTCATCATTTTCCCACTACTCTTCCAATGTGGAACAAAAGTTAAAACATACACAATTCATTAACTTTCATTGCTTTGTGAGTAACTTTGGGGACATATTTATCATTCATAACTTAATGAAATTGAACATGTGAATATACTACGTTAATCTCCTTGTGGAGGAGAACGCGTTCATATATTGTCCCACAATTATCGTAGTGTGGGTCCAACCTAAATTTGAGCTGAAAGTTGCTCAAAATTCTGTCTGGACAGTTTTCTAAGTCCAATTTTCCAACAAAGCTTACGGGGAATAATTACTATATTTTTATTAATGCATCACAAATTACTAGTATAATTCTAGAAGATTTCTATTTCACAACAATGAAAGCTCCAGGGAAGTCCACACTTCAGCAATCCCCTATTCCCCAAAATATAAGAGTTATTAAGCTATTTTTTACCTCTTGGTCCTCTACTTCTCCTAACAGAAGAACCGGATCAAGATCTCCTAATCTCCGTTGCCTTTGAAGCTCCTCAAATGACGATATTCTACTGAATAAGTTACTTTAATTTTACAATAAAAAATCTAAACTCTCATCTCTATACTTAGCTATTTGTTACCTCCGTCCCCCACCAAGCATTTGCAGAGTAGGTTACAGGCAACCTCGAGAAAAGAATTGGCAATGGAGAAACTAATATAAGCAACTCTAGATCGTCCTTACAACAATGAACAATTCTACTCAGAAAATGAACTTGCAAAAAAAGTAGCACTAGCTTCCTCTAGACCACTACTTCAATTCCAAAAGTAAGGGATGGATCCACGAGTTTGAGCTAGGAGAGCAAGTGTGGGCATGAACTAACAACATAATTTTTACAATCAAATTTTAATCCAATTGATACAAACAATAAAGATATTCCAAAAAAGTTATAAATATATATTCTCTCTATGTAAACCATGGACATGATCATCCAACACGACACAACTTGACGAAGCAGAGAGTTTTAAGTTCTTTTACAGTTACTTGTCTATGTGTACAGTTATAAAATTATGGGCACACTACTAAAGAAAGAAATATTAATATATATTCGTAGGAATTTTAAATTTATCTATAAACAACTAAATATTGACTTTGGGTTATAAATTCTATAATTATGCCAAGTAATTTTTTATCTCCATAGGGAAGTCATTTTACCTTTTGGGTTGGTTTTTAGTGTGTGTGTGTGTGTGTTGGGGGGGGGGGGGGGGGGGGGGGGGAGGGGAATTCCTATATTTTCATTTAAGTTATCAAAAATCACTAGTATAACAAAGGGTTTTCCAACATTTTGGGTTCAAAATATGGATTATAAGAATTATATCTCACAACAATGAAAGCTCCTCTAAAGTCCACACTCCAACAATCTCTTCCCCAAAACATTATATTTTTTCAGCTAGTCCAATCTCTTGGTCGTCATATGATTGTAAAATCACCATAAATAGCACCTTCTCATGCAAATAATCTACCAAAACTTTTACACTATAAATAGCACCTCTCCAAGATCTTCACAAAACATCCAACATCTCATTAATTCCAAACTTCTTACATCCAACATTCCTCTTTATCACTCCCAACAGAGTCTGGCATAAAATATGCATAGCAATCCTCAATATGCAAACTGAGTCACTGGTGTATTTGGCACCACAAAATTTGCATATGAAATAATGGGATTCATCTCATTTAACGATCCATCACAAATGTGCTAGCAGGATAGTATGTATGTTATCCCCTAATATGGGACCACGCACAAAGCTAATGGATGGGGAGACCTTTTAAATTATTTGAGTGTGTTTAACTCAACTCAACTCAAGAAAGCCTTTTCTTAATTATTTGAGCTTGGCTAGATGAATCCTATTTCTCCATTCCATTCTGTTTAGTGCAATATCTTTCGTTAAACCACATGATATCATGTCTTTTTTTACAATATCCCACTAAGTCAATTTAGGCCTACTTATACCCCCAGCATTACCATCAATACTAACTAAATAACTCTTCTTTACGAGGGCATTCATTGGTCTACGTTTGGCTTGTCCAAGCCATCTAAGTCGATTTTATCTCAATTTATCTTCTATTGAAGCTATTTTTACCGTCTCACGAATTCGTTATTTCTTAATTTATCCTTTCAAGTTTTATCACATATTCATCTTAGCATTCACATTTCCGCCACACTCATTTTCTGCACATTTTATTTTTTGGTTGCCACTCTGTCTCATATAACATGGCGAGTCTAATGGTCGTCCTATAAAATTTTATTTTTAACTTCACAGGTATACGCTTATCACACAATAAGTCGATAGCACTTCTCCACTTAACCCACCCTTCTTTAATCCTATAAGTAGCATCATCACTAATATCTCCATCTTTTTGGATAATTGATCCTAAATAACGAAAACGATCATTTCTAAGTATATCTTGACCTTCCATTTTCACCACATCCCTATTTGTCCTCATATTACTACTAAAATTGCACTCCGCATAATCTGTTTTAATCCAACTTATTTTAAATCCTCTTGTTTTTAAAATTTATCTCCAAAATTCCAATCTAACATTAATCCCGTCTCAGTATCATCTACTAAAACAATATCATTTGCAAATAGCATATATCACGGCACCTCATCTTGCATTTTCCCAATCAACTCATCCATAATAAAAACAAAGAGATAAGGACTTAATGTTGAACCTCGGTGCAGAGCTATAGTAATTAGAAATTCACTACTTTCTCCACCTGATGCTCTTACTATAGTCCTGCCCCATCAAATCACATAAATATATCTACGAGTCACTCATTTTTTATGTAGAACCCATCATATTATATCTTTTGGGATCCTATCATACGACTTCTCCAAATCTATAAAAACCATATGAAACTCGTCCTTTATATCCTATACCTCTCCATTAATCTCCTCAATAAATAAATTGCTTCCATTGTTGACCTCCCAGGCATAAACCTAAATTGAATCTCAGATACGGTTGTTTTCAATTTCAATCTATACTCGATCACTCTCTCCTAGAGTTTCATTGCATGACTCATTAACTTAATACTACAATAATTTGAACAACTTTGTATGTCCCATTTATTTTTATAAATAGGTATTAAAACACTCTTTCTCCATTCATCGGGCATCCTATTAGTCATTATAATTCTATTAAATAATTTTGTAAGCCAAGACACTCCTTCCTCCCCTGAACACTTCCAAACCTCAATAGGGATACCATCTGGTCCTAAAACCCTCCATCTTTTCATCCTTTTTAGAGCAATCTTAACCTCTTTTGTCCTAATTCTATGAAAAAACATATTTTCTCGAGTCTCCCTAAGTTCCTCTATATCTAATCTACTCCATTATCTCTATTCAGTAACCTTTCAAAATAGTTTTTCCATCTTTCCATAATCTGATCATCCTTGACTAGGAATAATAACTTTTAATAAACTTAACGTTATTAAAATCTTTTGTTTTTTTATCCATAAGTTTAGCGCACTTATAAATACTTTTTTACCCTTCTTGTGTTCCTAATTTTGTATAAAGATCATCATACGCCTTTAACTTAACATCTCTTACCATTTTCTTAACTTCCTTTTTAGCCCATTTATATTGCTCAAAATTTTCTTCGTTTCTAGTTGTTTGTGAGGTTTTAAAGCATATCCTTTTGATTTTGACTATATTTTCTGCTTCTTCATTCCAGCACCAAGTTTTTTTAGATTGTGACCCCCTGCCTTTTGAGTTTCCAAGAATTTCTTTCCATATTCTCCTAATGCATGTGGCCATCTTATCCCACATTATGTTAACACACTTCATGTAATATTTTATCTTGAAATAATTTTAATTTATCTCTTTTTACGTTCCACCACCTAGTTCGTGGGCTAATCTTTCTTTTCACACTCATGATTAATTTTTAATATTTATATCCAATGCCATTATCCTATTTTGTGAGGTTAAGCTCTCCCGGTATAACCTTACAGTCTTTACATGTTAATCGGTCTGCTTTTTTAGTAATGAAAAACTCTATTTGGCTCTTATGCGTTCCACTTTTATAAGTTATTAAGTACTCAAGCCTCTTTTTAAAGTATTTATTTACTAGTACAAAATCATAAGCCGTCGTAAAATCTAAGCAGACTCTCCACCATCGTTACTATCGCCAAAACCATATCCTCCATGCACTCTCTCATATCATACACGATCTTCTCCTACATGACCATTAAAATCTCTCCTTATATAGATTTTCTCACATATAGGTATTTCTTGAATTAATTTATCATTTGTTCCCAAAACTGTACTTTAGTGTGCTCATCTAATCCTACTTGGGATACATAAGCAATGTAAGGACATATTTTCCATCTAGTCCCTAGTTCCTAGTTTACATCGTGTATGGCGTATCCCGTTCCAATCGTGAAGGCAATTCATGTTCACACGTTCAAGACGACAGATCCGAATATCAAGCTACTTCAACATGTTCTACGACAAGACATAATTTTGAACAACTACAAAATAGTCTTCACCTTTAGGGCAAAACTTATTTTTGATTCACACAAATCAATCCCAATTACTTTTGTGAATCATCTTTGGAACCCAAACACTTTTGTAACAAAGTTATTCTTGTGGAGTGTTGTCTCTACTGCTGATCTTAGGGATACTCGAGAGTATTTACTGCTCAAGGAGGAACTGATATTCTTGTGATTCTCGAGGGAGTCATTGTGGGTTCTCGAGGGAAGCCATTGCCCAGTTGAAAGCTGAAGTCTTTATGAGTTCTTGCTAGAATTAATTGTAGTATTTCACTTGTAAGTTTGTAAGTTGCGATTTACATTTTATTAGTGGAAGAAAAGGTTTTGCCTTGCGGGGATTTTTCCTAAAATTTTCCTCATTGTTTGTTTGGTTGCATGCTATATTGATTTATTGCTTTCAATCACATAGAAGCATGTTTAGGGTTTAATTAAAATTGGAATTTGTTTGAGATTGACATCTAGTTAAAAAAGTTTAATCCATTGAAATATTGCGCTTCCACAAATTGGTATCACAATCCACTTTCTCAAATTGGTATGAGAGCAGGTTTCACCAAATTATCGTGAGTTCCTTTTTCCATAATTTTTTTATAATATCAATTGTTTTGAAAAATCGCAATTTTTCCAATGGAGCACTTATACAATCGGATGCCCAGCTTTGATGACACAAACTATGCCTATTGGAAAGCTCGCATGAGATCGTGTTTAAAAGCAATCGATGAAAGAGTCTCACTTATATGTGAAAGAGGGTGGACTCCTCCCACTGTCACAGCTAATAATGTCATTACTCCCAAACCTATGTCTGATTGGACTGATGATGAGTTTAAATGGAGTACCTATAACTCCCGAAGCCTTAGTGTTATTTCCGAAGCCGTCACCACCAATGAGTTCCGACGTATTATGACATTCACCACGTCAAAAGAGGCATGGGACCAATTGACACACGAGGATACCAACATTGTTATGGCGTCAAAATTGCAAAATTTGACCACCCGATTTGAGACTATTACTATGTTAAAGTCCGAGAGTTTTGATGATTTTTATGCTCGGTTGTTAGACATTGTTAACACGAGTTTTGATTTGGGTGAGAATATTGATGATTCGAGAGTCGTGAAAAATATTTTGAGGTCACTCCCGAAACGATTGATTCTTAAGGTCATTTCTTTGAACTCATTGGGGATGTTAGATTCACTTAGGTTAAAGGAACTAGTAGGAGACCTTCAAATTTATGAAATTGACATGTTTTCCCAAACCGTTAAGCCTAAAGAGAGAGGGATAGCGGTAAAGACTCAAGTTGACAAAAAAGAAAAGAAAAAAAAAGAGAGTTTGTGAGTCTGATTCTGAGAGAGAGTATGATTTCGACGACTTAGCCTTATTTGCAAAAAAAAAATTAAAAATTTCTCAAATTATCCAAAGAAAATTCTTCCAGTAAAATATTTTTGAGAAAAACATAATGAAAGATGAGGCCAAGGATAGTGGTGAGAAAGAGGAATAGGTGAGATGTTTTGAGTGCGAGGAAGGGCACAAGGCATTTGAGTGTCGCACTATGCCACTCTTAGCGATAGTGACATCGAGTTGGATGATTCTAGACAGTGTTATAAAAGGCGCGCCTAGTCTTGAGGCTTGAAAGAAACGCCCCACCTTAAGCCTTTCACACCTTATTCTTGGTAAAAGGCTTAAGGCGCACTTTTTGTTAAAACGAAAACGCTTTGGTGAAACGATATCACCTTTTAAAGACTTTTTTTTAAAAAGACGGACCAATATCTCTTCAAAACAGTCAAAAGACAAATGGTGTCCCAAATCTCTAGGCCTCTCGTCCAAAAAAACGCGTGTTTTTTCTTTTCTTTAGTTTTTTTCTTGGTATTTAAAAAAATAGTATTTTAGTTTGCATATATTCAGACATATTTTAAGGTATACACGATCTTAGTATTTTTCATAGCCTTGTCATACTTGAAAATGTTAAAATATATTAAAAAAGGCCTAAACGCCTTTTCACGCTTTTTTATGCCTAAGGCCCGCTTAGGTTTCTAAGGCTTAAGGTTTGGCCTTCACGCCTCGGTCATGCCCTGCCAATTTTAGAACCTTGATTCCAGGAATGAATCACTACATGAAAAGGGCGTTGCTTGCATGGCTAGTCATGTGAGCACATTCAGTTTGTCCCATAACGACGAGGACACTTGTAGACGTGAGAGCCTCGATGATGTTTCGAGCCATTCGGGGGATAGTGAGTATGAGGATGAGACCGTAAGTGAGGGAGGAGGGGATATCCAAAAATCATTAAAAGATTTGTACACCGAGACTTTGAAAATGAAAAAGTTGAATAAGGAGTTGAGTCTTAAGCTACTAGATTTGGAGAGAGAGATAGAAGTTTTGAGTGTGTTTGAGGCATGGGCAAGTCAACTTGAGAAGGTGAAGGTTTCTTTATGTGAGCAATTGATCGTCTTAGGTCGAGAAACGAGTGAATTGACCAACATTGTGGCTAGTTTTATGGTAGATCTTCTATCTTCATTGGAGACTCGTGAGAAACTTGAAGCCCGTGTATCTCAACTCGAGAGAGATCTTGAACGTGCCTGGGAGGTCAAGATCACTATAGAGGACACATCTAAGAAGATAGGAAAGATGCTCCTCGGTCCCGCTTTGGGTAACGTTGAGAGATTAGGAATAGGTTATGACGGTGCGTCCACTTCCCGTGTTACACCCGAGCCGATTCCCGAGTTTGTTATAGATCCTTATGGCTCTCTAACTAACCCACCTAGGCGTTCGTTTCCCCATAGGAGAGTGAGTCTCAGACGTTTTGAAAGAGGTGTTCCTAGGCCATATATGTTTGTTCCCATTTCAAGAAAATAGGACCCCTTAGGGAATTTTTCTTTAAGTTGGGTCATGTGTCTCATACGTATTTACCTTGTTATGCTACTACACGTGTTCTCACGAATGTTACTCCACATGCTCCTGCACATCACATGAGAGATTTTGAGAATTTTCTTGAGCAAGTTGAGTATTTGGTCAAAACTTCACGTGATTTGATGGATGTTTTTCAGAGTATGTCAACACCTTTGAAAAATTCCTCTGGACCCAACGATTGAGGTTTAGACTTGTTTGCTACCATATGATATTTTTCATGATCATATATTATGCCTATTGCTAGTATATACTACCATTGTACTCATTTTTTCCATTTTTATATATTTTTCTAAAAACCAGAAAGATTTTTTCTTTTGATAAATTTTGGAAAAGATTTTCTATTTTTTTTTTGAAAAAAAATTGAAAAGTAAAAAAAATTACGTTCAATAATTTTTTCTGAAAAACACAAAAAGATTTTTGTATTTTTTTTTACACCATATATGAATGGACATTTAGGATGACCAAGTCACAATATCATTCCATTATCCATGTGATTGTTTGATAGTGTTTTGAGACGCATCATCATTTCATTTTGTGCTTTATAATGTGAGGATTCATTGAGATGTGATTAGCAATTACTTTCTACATGTTTGACTCATAGTCTCCTTTAATGCACACGTGAACGAGTTTGTTTGATTATTGCAATTGTCTATCATATGTTGATCAAAGTATTTTCATCTCAATCCTATCTTTAAAACGAACCAAATGCGATAAAACGAGATAATGAAAGTAGTGCATGTACGAACCGTTGTCCGTGAGAGTTTGTTTGTTATTGAAAAAATATGAGTGTACACGGAAAAGGGTTGCGAGAGGCAAGTGTACTGGTCGTGAAAGCCACCGTTTGAAAAGAGCCCAAAAAAAATTAAGACAATAAAAAAGAATTTATGCCCAAAAGGGGCGGCCAAATAGTTTAGTTTGATTGATCTTTCAAAAGAAAAAATAGAAAAAAAGATCATATTTATCTTTTGAGGGAGTTAGGTAGAAAATTCAACCGGTTTGCACGTCTTGACAAGGTCTTGAAAAAGCATTACATAGTTTTAGAAGTTATTGGTGTGAAAATAATTTTATACTTTGGTCTGTTGATTAGATTAAGTTGATATCATATGAATTCAATATTTTTACACCTAAGAACGATTTTGAGTTCATTCGTTAGGAGTATCCATATTCATCGTGCACATATGTTATGATTGATTGAGTTGATTTTCCTATCGAATTTTTTCACACCCATTCATTTCATTTCCATGATTTGGTTATCTTAGTGTTAATTCATAGTGTGTGTGCTTTTGTAAAATTATTTTTGCTCGAAAAAATCAACAATAGTTTGTGGAGCCTTTTGAGTTTATACTTGCATGATCTTAATTGATATATGTTTTTGATGATTTGCTATGCTTGTTGTGACCCACTCCGGATTTATGTTTTATTCTTTTCCTTGTCTATTTCGGACAAATAAAAAGGGGGAAAACGAATTATAAATTATGGGAGAGTGAGAGTGAGAGTTTGAATTATGGGGGAGTTTTGTCTTTATCTGATTTGATTTGATTTATGATGTTATTTATCTTATTTCAAACTCGATACGTCACTAAGGTATTTCTTTATCTGTTGTATGTAGGACTTTTATAAGAATTTGACAAGCACACAAAAAGAAAATCAAAAGCAAGGCGATTTGAAGAGTTGAAAGTTGAAGATTTTGAAGACTTACATATTTAGTATCTTTCCACTTGTGGGTTCTTGGGAGCATATTAGATTTGTAATTGTTGATAATTCGGATGTTTTTATTTTGTACCAGAATAGACATAGGGGGAGAATTGTAAGGACATATATTACATCTTTTCTCTGGTGCCTACTTTACATCGTGTATAACATATCTCGTTCCAATCGTCAAGGCAATTCACATTCACATGTTCAAGAAGGCGTATCCAAATATCAAGCTCCTTCAACATGTTTTACGACGAGATATAATTTTGAACAGCTGTAAAATAGTCTTCACCTTTTAGGGCAAAACTTGTTTTCGATTCACACAAATCAATCCCAATTACTTTTGTGAATCCTCTTTGGAACCCAAAAACTTCTGTAACTTAGTTATTCTTGTGGAGTGTTGTCTCTACTTCTGATCTTGGGGATACTCTCGAGGAGGAACTGCAGTTCTTGTGATTCTTAAGGGAGTCATTGATGGCGACTGCGGTCATTGTGGGTTCTTGAGGAAAGCCATTGTTGATTTAAAGGTCGCGGTCTTTGTGAGTTCTGGCGAGAATTCATCGTAGTATTTCACTTGTAAGTTTGTAAGTTGGGATTTACATTTCATTAGTGGAATAAAACAAATTTCCCTACGAGGATTTTTCCTAAAATTTGCCTCCTTCTTTGTTTGGTTGCATGATATATTGATTTTTCAATCACATAGAAACATGTTTAGGGTTTAATTAAAATTGGAATTTGTTTGAGATTGACATCTAGTTAAATAAGTTTAATCCATTGAAATATTGCGCTTTCACAAATTGGTATCACAATCTGCTTTCTCAAGAAATAACAATATTAATTATATTTTCACCTAATATCAATTTCACAATTATAAGTCTATCACATTTCCTAATAACAGTTACGATATCATCCTTAAAATTCTTATCAACTATTATTCCAACTCCATTCGTATTTCTATGTTTTCCTGTATAATATAATTTAAACCCTGTATTTTCTATTTCTCGAGGCTCACCGGCCCATTTAGTTTCTTGTAAACAAGCTATGTTAATTTTTCTTCAATCATCATATTAACTAACTCCATCCATCTCTCTGTCACAATCCCTATGTTCTAAGTTGCTAGCCTAAGTCTACTATCCTGGACTAGCTTCTTTACCCGCACATGTCCAGATTGTTGCAGGAACCCTTGCATATTTCTCGTCACACCCGGGCACCGATGCAATGCTCCTTCCCTATTTTTTGAGACACACGATGACAAGCGCAACGCATCGGTTAAGGGGAATGCCCTGGTAGTAACGCGTATATTTATAGGATTCATGTTCATAAGGATCTAAAAAAGTTTTACGCTGGTTGTCTACTACCTAACACAACCCTCCTCCTTTATCCAGGCTTGGGACCGATAGTATCCAAAATTTGCATCAAAAATATTTTTCGGGTTTGCTTAGATGCAACCCAAAAATGCATATTTTGGACATTTCTCATGGAATTAAAAAAATTCTGCAGGGGGCAAAAGAAAAAATTTCCACGGCACATTTTTATATCCATTCCTGTAAAACACACCCTTTAACTTGTAAGCAAACATATATACGGTGATGGGCCTGAAATAGGATTTGACCTCAGCTTCACCAAAAAAGCCTCCTTAGAGTAGGAGGAGGTGTTCTTAGAGTTAAAATGGTTAAGACATAAATATATATAGTGGTTCAGTACCTCGGTTGAGATACCTACATTCACTTTTAAGGTATTTCCCTATGGTATATTCAATGTATTGTTGAATGATGTAATTATAAGAAGATTTCGACGTCAGCCAAGGTAGTTTAATTAAGTGCTCATATCACGACCTCGGTAGGAGAGCAAATGACCTCTTCTTGTGATTTGAGGATGACAATAATAATTGGTATCATCATACAACAAGGCTGGGTAAAGTGTGAAAGTGCTCATTTGTGTATGTCTGTGACGTAAACTACATGCCAAAAGCCCAAAACAAAACAATTACCAATTCTAGAGAGAAAAACCAAGAATGTCTTATATTCAAAAGTGGAGAAGTTCCCTCAAATGAGGAATACGGGGAGTATTTATATAGGGAAATTACTTGTTAACTAAGTAATTACCTAAATGACTAAAAAGAAAAATCATTAATAAAAATATATCTAATTAGTCCCAAACATGCTTGAAGACCAATTAAAAGAGACAAAAGAACTAAAATAAATGGAAAACTAATATGGCATTCCCATATGACTCTTTCCCCTCAAAAAGAGTTCGCCCACGAACTCAGAGAGGAATGCCCACCGATTCAGGCTCTAAAATGGTAATCAATGCATGACAAGTAGGCTCCTCGAACTCATCAAGATAATTTGGGGGTGCTCCATCGCTAAAAAGGCCCGGCGACGTGGAAGAGAGCAGTCTGAAGTTCGATGTCCAATATTGTCACAATTGTAGCACCTCAACGTAGGAGCGCTCGAATGTGGCGCTGCGGGGGTAGTAGAAGTGATTGGAGACTGGAGTAGTGGTAGGGGGAGTCGATACTAGAGGAAGAACAATAGCAGGGACCGACGAAGGTGGAGCTCGGGAGGATGGTGGAGCTATTAGTGCCATGTGGTCAGCCTCGACTTTGGTAGCATACTCAACCGCATTCAGAAAAGTCTATCTCTTGTAATCCCATATCAAGCTGAATGTAAGGCTGGAGGTCCAAAATATAGAGGTTGATCCGTTGATCCTCTATCTCAGAAAGATGAGCTCTGGTGCAAAGAAGCTAAAACTTCTTGGTATACTCCACCACAGTAGGCGTCTCTTGTCGAAAGGACTGTATATGAGCAAAGAGATCGCGCTCATATGTTTGCGGGATGAATGAGGCCTGAATAGCGGCCTTCAACACTGGCCATGTCCGAATAGGGGGTAGTCCGGTTATTATCCGATCATAATAAAGATCATTCCACCAAACTCGAGCGAATTCCTGAAATTTGGTGACAGTAAGGAGAACACAAGAGCGGCCCCCTAAACCCTCTTGTAATCAAATGTTGTCTCCATTACAGCTAACCAGTCAATCATAGCATTAGGGGAAAATCGTTTGTCGAACATCGGAACATAGATGCGTATATCTCTGTGGAGACTCCGAAAAAGTAGGTGGAGCGCCATAGATAAAGTCTCTCCATTCTAATGTGCGTCAAGGCCCATCACATCCCCCGGCATTGGTGCAGCATAATCGACAGGTAAGGGAGGCAACTGGGCAGGTGGTGGATGAAGAGGAGGGACATACTGGACTACTGGAGGTGCTGGAGGGTCGCAGTGATAATTTGGACACATGCCAATCAAATGGCCGCGCTCACCACAATAAAAGCACTGGCGATCCCGTAATGGTGCGAAGCGATGAGCGTCGGGTGGAAGAGGAGGCATCCGTTCCAAGAAGCTGCGGTGGATGTCTCTAGCATCGGAAGACAAGGAAGGAGCGGTAAAGAGTGGATATAAGTCACATGGTGGGAAGGTGTATCATGTGATAGAGGGGGTGGGTGGGGTAACAAACGTGGGTCAAGGGGTCGGGGGCCTGAAATGTCAAAATATCCACCGAAGTCGTAAGGTTGTCCACGGTGACCTAATGGAGCGAGAGGGTCGAAAGGTCAGAAGGGGTCGGGATCAGATGGCCGAATAAGGAGATCAAAAATTTTGACTGAGGCAGGGATCTCGGGTAGGTCGAAAAAATCGAGTTTTTCGATTGAGTCGGGTTCTTGGTTATGGCCGACGGTTTCTCGACGTTGATTTTCGCTAAGGGGTTCGGGTGTCATTTTTTTAGGACAGTTGATCTGTAGGATAGCCCGAGGGGTTTGAGTATGTCAGAATGTCCGAAGGTTTCCAGTAGGGCAAGTATGCCGACAATTGCACCGGAGACGGGACGACCAAGATTTCTCCCGAAAGCGGGGAATTCAGGAACTCCCGGGATTTTGAAGAGGTCAGGGTTCTTGAATTTTTTGGGGAATTCTAAGTTTCCAAGAGGTCCAGGGTGGTCGAGAAATATAGGGTTTCTGAAGAGACCGACAGTCCTGTTTATCGAGCAATTCAGAATTTCCATGGAAGGCGGGTAGCTCGGAGAATCCAGGGAAACGGAAATCATCACCGAGGACGAATTATCCTCGACGTCGATCGAGATCTGTCGATTTTCCGAGGGGTACGAAAGCAGAGGTTCCGCCGATGTGCTCATCAGTTTCACCGGGGTCGAAGATATTTTTGATAGAAGCCGAACGATCGTGGATTTCGAGAGGTGTTGATCGACCGAGGAGTTCTGAAATTCTGATGAAGGTTGGTCGTCCGTCATTTTCAGTTGATTTTTTGATGATGGCCTCTTTTTCGAACCTAAAGGGAATTGATTACAGTGGCTCATTCGTGGTGGAAGGTGGCTGAGTTGTGGAGAAGAGTTGTAAGATGGCATCAAATTTCTTAGTGATCTCTTGAATGCTTTCTCTCAATTCTTGATTATTTTCCCTCAATTCTTGATTTATCTCTTCTTGATATCAATTCGATTTCTTCGGGACCATTAAGAATGTAATATACGATTTGTTGATAATCTACACACTAATACATCAATGTTGGAGCAATGCTCGCTATGATATCAATTTGACGTAAACTACACGTCAAAGGCTAAAAACAAAACAAATACAAATTCTAGAAAGAGAAACTAAGAATGTCTTATACTCAAAAGTTGAGGAGTTCCCTCAAATGAGGAGTATGGGGAATTTATATGGGTGAGTTACTTGTTAACCAAGCAATTACCTAAATGACTAAAAAGGACAATCATTAACAAAAATATACCTAATTAGTGGAGACCAATTAAAAGAGATAAAAGAAATAAAAGAACTAAAATAAAAGAAAAACTAATATGGAATTCCCATTAGTTTATCTTGCGAGATTGTTATTCTTAACAAGGTTGGGTACATGACATCTTGTTAGTAGTTGCTATGCATTCTAAAGATCGTACCCACTGCACTAGGCTCTCGTGTAATTGCAGGGTCTAGGTGAGTCGGATTTCGACTGGTCTTGCCCCCATATATGGAGAGGTTGCTCCCATGTCTCAAACCCGAGACCAATCGTAACTTGGATGAGGACACTTGCCATCGCACCAAGGTACTACTTCTAGTTGATATGGATTCTAACAATGAAAAAAATTGGTTCCTTCACTTTGTGAACCTAGCCTATGGTGATAAATCACACTTGTTAGTTGTTTCAGTTCACTTGTATTCATCCATCTTCATATACTATTGTTACTACTTTGTTCATTTGTTAGATTCAATTGGATTTACGAAAAATAATTTCATATTGTTTATTTTTGCCTCTTTAATTCTGAATTTCTCAAATCCAGACTCAGATACCAAATAGCATTTGTTTTAAAAAAAAATCTCAACGATCATTTTCACCCCTTACTCCACAAAATGATAAGAGTTAAAAGAACTTCTGAACACAGATGGATAATTAGGGGATTACTAGTGCTTTTACTTGTACCCACTTAATAGTTGATAGTTAAAAAACTCTATATTCATCCAAATCCAAATTTGCCTTAGAGATATTAGTAAAACAAAAGATTAATATTGTAGCTCCGTTCCAAATTAACAATCGCTTCTTGAAGATGACGGTAATGTAAATAACAATTGAGCATGGTTTGAAAAGACAATTATTTGGTAAGAAAAGAGAGAATGAAAAGCTAGATAGAAGTGAGAGAGATTTGAAAGATTACAGATGTTATGAATCTGGATTTGAGAAACCTTCGTTGGGGAATATGTGAGCGTGAGGGGGTGATGGGTCATCATGAGATTTGTGGTTGTGGAGATTGGCATTCTCATCAGTATACAACTGAGCTTTTTCGAGAAAGGGCTTGAAGCAAAGTTGTAGGGTTAAGTAGCCGAAACCAACTCAGCTTACTTGAAGGGGACATGCCACTTAGTATTGAAATGTTTCACATCATAGCCCCTTACTTTTTTATACTCTGCAATTTAGTCTTTTTTTCCCCTTAAACAAGTTACTTAACTCAATATATCATTTAATACCATCTCCAAGACATGAAACAAAATATCATTAGTATACTTTACACTGAGGATGGGTGGTGAGAGAGGAGGTGGGAAATGCTCCCTGAGAGGGGAGTGAAGAAGAAAGAGGAAATTTTGATAAACAAAAACGGACAATGTTTTTTAGGACACACTCCAAAGGTCGTTTAATACCGTTATTTTACTAGCATGGAGCAAAATCCTAAAGTGATCCAAAATAAAAATAAAAAATATACGCAAAATGCTCTTTAATATGCTTGTTCTAGCGTAGCAAATTAATGGGTGACATGATAGACTAACTGTTACAAGGTGGTAACACACGTGGAAGTTGGAATGCAATGGGAAAACATATTGTTTTTATTATTTTATTTAGTTCTAATTTTTTTTTTGTAGAAATTTCCAAATTCATTTTTCAGTAAGTAGACCCTAAATAATTTTTAAAAAAATGAAAATTCAAAAAAATAAATTTTATTCCCAGTAGTAATTCTATTTTTTCAGATTATTAAAAAAATTGCTTCATAAGTGTGCTTTATTTTTTTTTGTTAAAGACACCACTAGTGCGTGTGCCGTGTTAATTTTGTTTTGTGTGTCGCACTTTATGTTTGGTGTAGTTTCTTTTGTTTTTTTTTCATTCAGAACCATAAAAAAAATGTGAAGAAAAATTCGAAAAAATATTCAACGGTGCGCGAACGTGAAGAAAAAATTGTACAATCTTTCTACTAGTATAAGGAACTCTCGAGGACGACTGAAACGTAGGCGGCGTTTCCCTTCGATCGACATCAACTTAAACTTCGACCCAGAGTAAACAAGTGATCGTAAAAAGTCCACGTCTGAGGTACATTTATGTGCTCCTACGTGGTTTAATTTGGCATTTAATTTATCACATTGCATAAATTAACTTAAGGGCAAAACCCATGTGAAAGATAAGGTGGGGATTTCATCACCCTTCCTTGGCCCAAAAATTACTAAATAACCAAGCATTTTCATTCCCAAACCATCACATTTAATTTAAAATCAAGTAGATGTTGGCCTTAGGATATCACATAGCTCACAGAAAACCTCTTAACGAGGCTAGAATTAAAAGCTACCCCCATGCGAACTTGTCAAATCAATCTTGTTTCTCTTTTTCTAGGATTGATGGTTTTTAATGTGTCATCGTACCAACCACTACCTGGAGGAAAAAAAGGGATTTGAAGCGATAATCGTTGTTGGTCGTCTTTTAAATTCTCCCTTGTCAAAAAATAGAAAGTGTCTAATTAGGGAGATTAATTCGGAGACCCCTGCTGTTGTCAATTAATCTCAGGAAAACTAGATTTTAAAATTGAAATTTCCCTCACCTAAATTAGATAATTCAAATTGCTTTGTGTTTGCTAGGAATTATGTGGTTTGAGTCAAATAATTTTTTTTAATTTTCTTCACATAAAAAAAGGGTTAAAAAAATCGAGTGAGCTTAGTGTATGCGAAGTTGGTTTCGAGATCATACCGGTCGTTTGTCGAGTGTGGAATCTAGCATTTTCAATACTTACGTAGGTAGATTTTCGATATTCACCGAGATGGGAGATGAGTTAACACCACGTGTGCTTAAAGATTACCTTTATCTGACTAGGTCTAGTCAACTTCGTGCATACATCTACCCGATCACGCTCCGAATAATTTTCTATTCCATCATTGAATAATCCAAATGTTGTTCCTGTTTCGAGGTACCGATAAAGAGGATCCCTGCCTTCATATTCGGTAATTCAAGTAGATATGTGGGACCATTAATTATCAACAATTCACCGATGAGATTGGCAAACTTAAATTGTTCCCGTTCTCGTTGAAAGACAAAGCCAAGAGTTGGTTCAACTTGTTAACACCCGAATCCATCACCACTTGGAACCAAACGAGTGTCGCCTTCCTGCAAAAATTCTTTCTCAGCTAAAAGATGGCGTCGATACGTCATGCCATCAACACATTTAGCCAAAAGGAGGGAGAAGCCTTGTGTATGTATATGGAGAGATTCAAGGACTTACTACTGGAATGTCCGCACCTTGGGATTGAGATGGGACGCCAAGTCCAAATTTTGTATGAGGTGTTCGATTGTAATACTCGAATCATGCTCGAGTCAGTCTGTAGTGTTGATTTTATCGAGAAAAGTGAGGTCGACGCGTGGATGTTCCTAGAAGCCATAGAGAAAAAGTCCTATCGATGGGAACCCAATAGAGAATCTAGGTCCACCACGTCCAATGAGGGTTTCGTTCACCAAGTCGAACAAAGTTATGATTTAAATGCCAAAGTGGCTATATTAGCCCAACGTTTAGAAGCTTTAGTGATAAGCAAAGAGGGCAAGCGAGTCGCACCTGCGGTCGTACAACATGTAGGTTCCCCTATGTGTATACTTAGTCAGTCAACTCAAAGTGTCCTCCAATCCACCCAACAGAGCTTGCATGAAAACACTCAATCCATAGCCAAACTCGAGGATCAAGTGAGCCAATTAGCGAACGCATTGAGTGAGAGAAACAAGGGAACATTCCCGAGTCAACCTGAGCCCAATCCTCAGGGTAACTTCCCTAAAGGTCAATATTTTGTGCAAGATAACGTTGGTTCATCACAAATCCAAGAGGATGTCAAAGCCATTATCATGCTTAGGTCTAGTAAGGAAGTCGAAAAGAATGTCTCATCACCCACCGAGAGTGAATCTAAGAAACTTAAGGAAAAGCAAGATCCACCCTTGAATTCAACTTCCTCTCCAATGTCGTCTTTCGAACCATCTGTAGAGACCTATGTCCCAAAAGCTCTGTTTCCCCAATGTTTGGTGCCCCAAGAGAAGAAGGCATAGGTTGATAAGATGTTGGAAGTGTTCAAGAATGTAAAAATCAATATCCCACTGCTTGACGGTATATAACAAGTTTCATCCTATGCCAAATTTCTGAAGGACTTTTGTTCCTTCAAGAGAAACACCAACGTGACCAAGAAAGATTTTCTCACCGAGCAAGCTAGCTCGATCATTTCCTATAGAACTCCCGTCAAGTACAAGGATCTCGGGACGCCGACGATCTCTATTAAGATAGGGGAGCATCGCTTCGATAAATATCTATTAGACTTAGGATCTAAAGTGAACCTTCTGTCGTACACCGTGTACGAGAAACTATGTTTGGGGGAGTTAAATCCCACTAAGATAACCTTGTCCTTAGCCGATCGATGTATTAAGGTCTCTAGAGGTGTTGTAGAGGATGTCTTGATTAAAGTTGGTGAATTTATCTTTTTATTAGACTTTGTGGTCTTAGACACGCAACATGTACTAAACTCATCCACACAAATCTCAATCATCCTCGATCGACCCTTTTTGGCCACCTCCGACGCTATCATTCGCTGTCGTAGTGGCAACTGAACCTCTCATTTGGGAACATGACAATGGATTTTAATGTGTTTAATTTAGAGAATCCATTATCTGATGAGGGAGAGAATGAAGTCAAGTACGTGCAAGAAGTGAATGATGTCACTACCCCACGGGATAATGACACAATCGATCTACATGCTTGGCCACCCGATCTGTCTCTAGATATGAGTCTTGAAGATTTTGAGAAAATGTTCAGTCGATTGATGAGGATCTTACTGTCGAAGTCCGATCTTTATTAAATTATTTTTTTCATTTAGATGAGAGAGACTAGGACGATAGGATCGATCAATTCCTTCTCTGTAAACGTGAACCAGATCCTTTTGAAAGTATGCTGACACGTAAGGTTTTATCTATTAGTGATAAGATTGAAAAAATCATTCAAGCATTTCCATCTGGTGACATATGTTTTGTCAAGCTATATTATCCTATTCCACCATGTCCACCTGTGTAAATTGAGTCTTTAGATGAGATCGAGGACATGAGTAGAGGATCGTCCGATTTAGAGCCCGAATTATTCATTCTCGAGTTTGAGGGAAACCTAGGATTAGCGTGTCATTTAGAATTTTATTATGATAGTCTCTGCGAGGCTGACAATCTCTGTTATAACGTGATTTTGCATCTCATTAATTTCACTCACCATATTCATTATGTGCCTTTATGTGTATACTTTGTCGGTTGGGTTGACTCTCAATTGTTCAGACTTCTGATTTATGATGAAAGGCATGTGAGATTGGTTGGAAGTTGTTAACGCAAATGGAAATTCACGAGTAATATCATACTTTTACTTTTGTACTTTATTTCCTTTGTCCATATTTCTAGTTTGAGCATACATTGAGGCAATGTAAAATTTAGGTTTGTGTGACACCCCGCCTAATTAATCCCGGGTGATCAGTCCTAAATCAAGATATAAAAGGTTTCTCAGTTGGTCCATTCTTAGCACCACTGTCGTATTTTTAACTACTAACCACCTAAGTGAGAAAAGTAGACTGGTGCCAATTTTTATCTTCCAATTAATTAAATAAAAACTCATGCGGAACAAAAATAGAACACGTTCACAGTTAACTAAAATAACCATCCACAATTAAGATACCTAACCGAATAAACCATCAGTCCAATTATCCAATACAAATAAAGATAATAAGAAAATATCAACAAGTCTAATACTGATAAATGAACTGTGAGCGACAAGCTCAGATAACTACTAGAGAGTCTCTACAGGAATGAAAGAAGGAGGCGTCTATCAAAGACCCGCAACATCCACAGGTGCTACAGCAACGGATACCTGGAATAGAGTCAAGCCTGGCGCCCTTGTGGTTGGACACCTAAAAGGTTTTTAAAAAAAATTTATAGCAAGGGTTAGTACCCAAAAACATTTGAAAATATTTAACAAATGATTAACTTACAGTAATAAATAAACATGCATGATCTTCATATTTTAGTTAGTGCCGCACTCTCTTGAGGATTTCCTTACCCCTCCTCTAATGTGCACTATTAACGCTTTTATTTAATTTACTAGGTTCTACGCTCCTAACCCAATACTTATTTTAACCCTTGAAATTTACCTACCCTAACCGAGTATACTTTGATTCATGATTTTTAAGTTATTATAAACGACAACTTAATTAAATCATTACCCTTTTATTTTCATATAGCATTCACACCTGTTATGCACGTAATACATTTTACACTATGTATTAATCATCTCATATATAATTATTTACCTAATTATATATTTAATCATGTTATCGCATTCACGAACATACTGAAATAACATTTAATTCAAATTTCCGACCAAGTAACAATACTCACAAAATATAAGTTTTTCGCAAGTGCTATCCCACTAGGTGTATTCACATAACCTAGTTATCCAAGTTAGATTGGCTCACTAACTTTGTTTAACATACGAATTTGGAGGCGGTCATATTCCTTCCCTGAAAGTGAGATGCCCCCCCCCCCCCCACCCATATAACGGATGATATGACCTGGGATTATACTTGCCCTACTCCTCAAGCTAGGGGATTCATCCACTACGCGCAACCTCCCCCTATAGAACTAGAGTATATACTAATAATATTCAATCACTGATATTAATGCACACACGCTATATATATATATACTGTCACACCTCGTACATATATATAAATATAAAATATCCCGGCTACACCATGTACACAATCCGTAACACAAGCCTATTTAATTTATTAAGAGTTTATGGTCCAACTCTAATCATTAATTAATTCAGACATTAATTAATTTAGTCACCTTTGGTGTCGCCCCCACCATAAAATTGGACTTACTCTCGTAGTCCGAATCAACCTCACCCGAGTTTAAATTCCCGACTCCCAAATTATTTAGCCTTTACATAAATAAGATTTATCTCTCGGTATTCCTCAACCATTATCCCCGGACTTGCTCTGTAACCATATTTAATCCTTTCGAACCCTTCCCAAAAATTCAACCTTAGTGTATCACACCTAATTTCTCCAAAACCCAGCAAATTTAAATTATGATGTCACACTAAGTCGTCTCCAAATTCTAATTAATTTTACTCACCATTAATTAGATTTAAAACCCATGTATAAATTTCTCACCAAATTAATTCATGGAAAAAGATTAAATTAAATTTTCTTCATATAAAAGAAAACTGGGCGAACTGTCAAAATCTGTCGACCTTCGATCGATCGACCCCAGACCTTCGATCGATCGATCGAACAGGTCTTCGTCTTCTTCGCGAAGACAGATTCTGACATGGACGAGTTTTATAAAACCTTAACTCCTTCTATCAGCAATCTCAAGCCTTTTTAACAATAATACAAGTTAAGAACCTTATTAGGGACCTCCAGAATGTCCTCCAACGTTATCAATTCGTCCATTAATTACAATTTCTGAATTTGGGAAATTATTCATCTTTAATTCCTTATCCATTTACATACCGAATTCCTTCACCAAATTCGTTTCTAAATATCCAGATATCATCCTACCAGATTCGTATCAATTTATAATATCATATTTCTACAAGAATTCTCATTCAAATTCGTAAATCAGATTATTATTTTCAAAACCTCATGTTTATGCCATGAACACCCGAAACGAATTTTGATCAAACACATCACATGAATATGAATTGAAATACATATTTAATACTATTGCAAGTTATCCACTTGCCTTAGGTTTCGTAGTGTCTGATTCGGAGATGAATTCCAAGGTTGAAGATGCTCCTTGTTGGCTCTCTAGTGATCCCAAAACTACCTTTAACTGCTATTAGGGTTCCTTAATACACTTAGCCTTTTTCTGAAACTCTATCATCCGTTTTCTTATTCCTTCTAATTCCTTAATTTACCTAAATCCCGTTTTTTGCCTAATGGGCCAAGCCCAAGTGACCCAAATGCCCCCGTGTGGGCCCGACTATGTCTAAAAACGCCTGGTGACCCGTTTACTACCCCCGGGTACACTTTTTCGACTATTTCGGCCCTTCCGAACTCAACCGTACACTCAGAATTGGCATCCGAATTAATTTATAAAAATACTTATCCCCCCACCCCTTTAGTCTATACTGACTCCCGGTTGAGATAAGTGCATACCCTGTCATTAATACTCGAAATAACTTAAATAAATAATTACTATTCACTTAGTAAATAACTTTTCATAAATATTAACCATTTACTCCCCGATTAATATTTAAATAAAATTTCCCTAATTAATTCAATTAAAATTACGACTCGCAAGTAATTTTCAATTCCCGAATTAATTACATATTTAATGTATAAAAATGCGGGGTGTTACATACTCCACCCCTTACAAAGAAATTTCGTCCCTGAAATTAGGACATACATGTGATGAAAAGCTCTGGATATTGCTCCCGTATATCCTCCTCCCGCTCCCAGGTAGACTCGTCAATGTTGTGATGACCCCACTGTACTCTAACTAGTGGAACAACCTTGGATCGCAATTTCTTCTCGATACGATCTAGGATAGCTACCGGCCTCTCCTCATATGACATGTCTGGCTGTAAATCAATTTCTTCGAGTGGAATGTGCCAGAAGGCCCTCTCGCTCCTGCGATATTTCTTGAGCGATGCTACATGGAACACGTCGTGTATCCGCTGAAGGTGCTCCAGTAATCCCAGTCTGTAGGTTACAGGACCCACCCTCTCGATAATATGGAAAGGTTCCACGTACCCCTTTCATAGGGGACACCCGGACCAATACCTGATCTCCAACCTCTAACTCCACATGGCTCCGTGAAGCATCAGCGTAACTTTTCTGCCTATCCTGAGCTATCCGAATCCTCCCTCGGATCAGCTCTATCTTGGCAGATGTCTCCTGAATAATCTCGGGCCCCAATAGTTTGTTGTCCCCCACCTCTAACCAACAAGCGGGTGAACGATAAGGTCTCCCGTATAATGCCTCGAATGGTGCCATGCCGATCGTGAATTGGTAAGAGTTGTTATACGCAAACTCTACCATAGGAAGATATTTCTCCCAACCTCCCCCAAAGTCTAGTATACACATTCTGAGCATATCTTCCAACATCTGATTGACTCTCTCGGTCTGTCCGTCAGTCTATGGGTGATAAGCTGTACTCAAACGTAACTCTGTGCCCATGGCCTCCTGAAAACTGTGCCAAAAGTGGGCCACAAAGATCTTGTCCGTATCGAACACAATATTAATCGGTACCCCGTGCAGTTTAACAATCTCCGCTATGAATAGCTGTGCATAACGCATCGTCTCAAAGTCTGTGCGAGCCGGTAGGACGTGGGCCACTTTGGTCAACCGATCCACAATAACCCATATGGAATTGTGACCATTCTGTGACGTCGGTAACCCTGTAATGAAGTCCATAGAGATGCTCTCCCACTTCCACACGGGAATTTCAAGTGGTTGTAGCATCCCTGATGGTCTCTGATGGTCAACTTTCACGAGCTGACACGTGGCACATTTCGAAACAAACTCTGTTATGTCCCGTTTCATTCATGCCCACCAATACTCACTCCTCATATTCTGATACATTTTATCCTCGCCGGGATGGACCGCGAATCTCGACCCATGAGACTCTGTCATAGCAGAGTGCCTCAACTCCGCATCCTCTGGCACGATCAATCTACCATTATAGCGTAAGCCTCGCTCCGAGTTGATCGAGTAACCCTCTGCTCCCTCAGCTAGCAACTGGCTCACCCTATCCCGACAGGTCTGATCCTCCGCCTGAGCCCTCACAACCCGCATAATGATCTCAGGTGTAATGGATAATGTTGATATACAAGCCCTGGCTACATCATCCCCGTATCGAAGTTCTCTCCACTTCGCTTTCCAGACTTCTGATATTTCCCCAGTCGGTCTCCGACTCAATGCATCTGCTACCACATTAGCCTTACCAAGATGATACTGAATATCAAATTGATAGTCTTTCACAAATTCTAGCCATCGCCTCTGTCTCATAATCAGATCCTTCTAAGTGAAGATATACTGAAGCGGTTTGTGATCCGTGAATAGAGTGAACTGCTCCCCCATAAGATAATGTCTCCGTATCCTCAAAGAAAAAACGACTGTTGCTAACTCCAGGTCGTGAGTGGGGTAGTTTCTCTCGCGGGGCTTTAGCTTCCTGGACGCATAAGCTATAGCCCTTTCATCCTGCTGAAGCACACCCCCAAGTCCCTGTAAGGATGCGTCAGTGTAAACCCGATACTCTAATCCTCCTTTCGGCAATGCAAGCATGGGTTCATATGTCAACTTGTCCTTTAACTTGTCGAAAGCTAATTGACAATGATCATTCCAAGTGAAAGGTACCCATTTCCGGGTAAGATTCGTCAAAGGGCCCGCAATCTTTGAGAATCCTTTGATGAATCGTCTGTAATAACCGGCCAACCCTAGAAAACTGTGCACTTCTGTAGGTGTCGTGGGCTGTCCCCACTCCCTCACCGTCGATAATTTACTTGGATCCACTGCAATATCCCGGTCTGACACCACGTGGCCAAAGAACTGAACCTCCCGTGGCTAAAATCCACACTTACCGAATTTGGCATGGAGTTGGTGATCCCGTAATGTCTGTAACACTATACACAGGTGCTCTGCGTGCTCCTCCTCGGTACATGAGTAGATCAGGATGTCATCAATGAAAACGATAACAAACTGATCGAGAAACTCCCTGAAGACTCTGTTCATGAGGTCCATGAACACTGCTGGTGCATTGGTGAGCCCGAATGGCATCACCCTGAACTCATAAGATCCATACCGCGACAGGAAAGCGGTCTTCGGAACATCTTCCTCTCGGATACGTAGTTAATGATATCCTGACCTCAAGTCGACCTTAGAGAAATAAGACGCCCCTCTCAACTGGTCAAATAAGTCGTCAATCTTAGGCAATGGATACTTATTCCGTATCGTGGCCTTATTTAGCTCTCTATAGTCCACGCATAACCGTAATGAGCCATCTCGCTTTTTCACAAATAACACCGGTGCACCCCACGGTGATGCACTCCGTCGTATGAAACCCTGACCCAGAAGCTGTTGAATCTGCTCCATCAGCTCACGCATCTCTGAAGGGGCCATACGGTATGGGGCCCGAGAAATTGGCCTTGTCCCCGGTGCTAAATCGATCACAAATTTGATTTCCCTGCTAGGTGGCAACCCTGGTATCTCCTGAAACACATCCTCAAAGTCTCTCACCACTGGGATTGAATCCAACGGAACAGCCACCTCCTGTGAGGTTTCCTCCTCAATGTAATACAAGTGTGTGCATGACCCTCCCTCGGGTAGTGGCATTCCTATCAAGAACATCTCCTGCCCTAGAATGGAGAACACAATGGTCCTTTCGTAGCAATCCACTGTTGCCCGATAACTTTCCAACCAATCCATACCCAAGATGACATCGTACCCCTCCATATCTAACTCTAAGAGGTCCGCTGCTAAACTAAGTCTCCCAATCAAAATGTCCACACCCCGACAAATTGAGTGAATCGTAGCCCCGCTGCCAACTGGAGACTCTACACACATCCGAACACTACCCGCGGTCTCTAGTAGTCCGGCCCATTTAGCAAAATTTAATTTGATGAATGAATGTGATGCTCCAGTATCAAAAAGAATACTACCCTCATAACTATGAATGAGAAACATATCCTCAACTGCTGGCGGTGCTTGCTGCGCCGGGGGATTAGGAACATCCCGAACGTTATACACACGTCCGTAGTGCATCTGCCCCTGCTGAGGTGGGGCGGGTGCTACTGGTGGTAATTGCCCCCGTTGCCCCTGTTAGGCCTCCTGTTGTTGACCTCTGCCCCTCTGTGGGCACTCCCTCTTGAAATGTCCTGGTTGGCCACACACAAAACAGCATCTCTGACCATCCCCCTGCCATTGGCCCTGTTGGCCTTGACGCGGCTGGCCCTATCCCTGTTAGCCTCCCCCAATGTTCTCTTGGCCCTGACGGCCCTGAGGAACCTGTTGTTGCTGATTCGGGCCCGACTGCCCCTGCCTGAACCCCTGTCCTCCCTGTCGGAAACCACCAGGCTTAAACTTCTTAGCCTGCTTCCCTTGCTGACTACCCGCCTACTGCTTAGCACCACTTGTGTCACTACTAGTAATGACCTTGCCCTGTTGACTCAGGTCCCCTGTTCGCTTGCTCCCCTTCGCATGGAAGCGATGATCCTGGCAGTGTACAAGTGCGTCATTAACGACGTCTGTATACGTCATTAACGCCGGATTCCCAATCAAGTGTTGCCTGATTCGCCAGGCTAAATCGTCCATAAACCTCGATTTCTTCTTCTCCTCATCGCTCACCTCATTTGGCACAAAGTTTTCCAAACGGGTGAACTCTTCCTTGTAGTCTGCCACTGATCGGTCACCCTGAAGTAAATCACTGAATTTCTTTCTCATCTCAGTCTCTACTGCTTGTGGAAAGTTTTTGTGGTCGAACCGCACCCAGAAATCTGCTATCGGCATCAAGTCTCGCTCCTCAGCGGTCGTAACAGACTCCCACCACTGTAAGGCTTCCCTTGACAGACGAAAGGTAGCAAGCATCTGTTTCTGTACCTCGGTACACTCTAGCATACGCAGATGGCGCTGAATGTTCTTCTCCCAATCACAAGCCTCTATCACATCTGTGCTACCCCGGAACTCAGGTGGGTGACCCTTCTGAAAGGTTTCCCTAACTCTCTGCCAAGATGGTGGCCCCACTGGAGCCTGAACTGCTGGTGCCACTAGAGGCGGTGCCTGGGGCTGTGGAAAGTGAGCTTCCATAGCTCTCATTGCTGTTTCGACCGCCTGGGCCGCTATCACTGCCACCTGAGTAGTGGAAATCAACTCGGGTGGGGGTGGTGGTGGCGGTACATGTGGCTCCTGGTGAGCCTCCCTAATTCCATCCCTAGCCTCAGCCCTCTCCGCTCTCAGTCTCCTCAGTGGCATCTGAAATAGATTAAATCGCATAAGTACACAGTTTACACAAAAATATTCACAGCAGAAATACGATATCTCACAAGCGGAAAATGAATCAACAGTCCTAATAATAGGGCTCTACCACAAACGAGTGCTACGCTGAAATGTAAAAAGCCGCACAGATCCTATGGACACTAGAACCTGATGCTCTGATACAATCTGTGACACCCCGCCTAATTAATCCCGGGTGATCAGTCCTAAACTAAGTTAGAAAAGGTTTCTCAGTTGGTCCATTCTTAGCACCACTGTCGTCTTTTTAACTACTAACCACCTAAGTGAGAAAAGTAGACTGGTGCCAATTTTTATCTTCCAATTAATTAAATAAAAACTCATGCAGAACAAAAATAGAACACATTCACAGTTAACTAAAATAACCATCCACAATTAAGATACCTAACCGAATAAACCATCGGTCCAATTATCCAATACAAATAAAGATAATAAGAAAATCTCAACAAGTCTAATACTGATAAATGAACTGTGAGCGACAAGCTCAGATAACTACTAGAGAGTCTCTACACGAATGAAAGAAGGAGGCATCTATCAAAGACCCACAACATCCACAGGTGCTGCAGCAACGGATACCTGGAATAGAGTCAAGCCTGGCGCCCTTGTGGTTGGACACCTAAAAGGTTTTCAAAAAAAAATTTATAGCAAGGGTTAGTAACCAAAAACATTTGAAAATATTTAACAAATGATTAACTTACAGTAATAAATAAACATGCATGCTCTTCATATTTTAGTTAGTGCCGCACTCTCTTGAGGATTTCCTTACCCCTCCTCTAAGGTGCACTATTAACGCTTTTATTTAATTTACTAGGTTCTACGCTCCTAACCCAATACTTATTTTAACCCTTGAAATTTACCTACCCTAACCGAGTATACTTTGATTCATGATTTTTAAGTTATTATAAATGACAACTTAATTAAATCATTACCCTTTTATTTTCATATAGCATTCACACCTGTTATGCACGTAATACATTTTACACTATGTATTAATCATCTCATATATAATTATTTACCTAATTATATATTTAATCATGTTATCGCATTCACGAACATACTGAAATAACATTTAATACAAATTTTCGACCGAGTAACAATACTCACAAAATATAAGTTTTTCCCAAGTGCTATCCCACTAGGTGTATTCACATAACCTAGTTATCCAAGTGAGATTCGCTCACTAACTTAGTTTAACATACGAATTTGGAGGCGGTCATATTCCTTCCCTGAAAGTGAGACCCCCCCCCCCCCTTTCACCCATATAACGGACGCTATGACCTGGGATTATACTTGCCCTACTCCTCAAGCTAGGGGATTCATCCACTACGCGCAACCTCCCCCTATAGCACTAGAGTATATACTAATAATATTCAATCACTGATATTAATGCACACACGCTATATATATACATATATATACTGTCACACCCCGTACATATATATAAATATAAAATGTCCCAGCTACACCATGTACACAATCCGTAACATGAGCCTATTTAATTTATTAAGAGTTTATGGTCCAACTCTAATCTAATTCGCACATTAATTAATTTAGTCGCCTTTGGTGTCGCCCCCACCATAAAATTGGACTTACTCTCGTAGTCCGAATCAACCTCACCTGAGTCTAAATTCCCGACTCCCAAATTATTTAGCCTTTACCTAAATAAGATTTATCTCTCGGTATTCCTCAACCATTATCCCCGGACTTGTTCTCTAACTATATTTAATCCTTTCGAACCCTTCCCAAAAATTCAACCTTAGTGTATCACACCTAATTTCTCCAAAACCGAACAAATTTAAATTATGATGTCACACTAAGTCGTCTCCAAATTCTAATTAATTTTACTCACCATTAATTAGATTTAAAACCCATGTATAAATTTCTCACCAAATTAATTCATGGAAAAAGATTAAATTAAATTTTCTTCATATAAAAGAAAACTGGGCGAACTGTCAAAATCTGCCGACCTTCGATCGATCGACCCCAGACCTTCGATCGATCGAGCGAACAGGTCTTCGTCTTCTTCGCGAAGACAGATTCTGACATGGACGAGTTTCATAAAAACCTAACTCCTTCTATCATCAATCTCAAGCCTTTTTAACAATAATACAAGTTAGGAACCTTATTAGGGACCCCCAGAATGTCCTCCAACGTTATCAATTCGTCCCTTAATTACAATTTCTGAATTTGGGAAATTATTCATCTTTAATTCCTTATCCATTTATATCCCAAATTCCTTCACCAAATTCGTTTCTAAATATCCGGATATCATCCTACCAGATTCGTATCAATTTATAATATCAGATTTCTACAAGAATTCTTATTCAAATTCGTAAATCAGATTAATATTTTCAAAACCTCATGTTTATGCCATGAACAACCAAACAAATTTTGATCAAACACATCACATGAATATGAATTGAAATACAGATTCAATACTATTGCAAGTTATCCACTTGCCTTAGGTTTCGTAGTGTCTGATTCGGAGATGAATTCCAAGGTTGAAGATGATCCTTGTTGGCTCTCTAGGGATCCCAAAACTGCCTTTAACTTCTATTAGGGTTCCTTAATACACTTAGCCTTTTTCTAAAACTCTATCAGCCGTTTTCTTATTCCTTCTAATTCCTTAATTTTCCTAAATCCCTTTTTTTGCCTAATGGGCCAAGCTCAAGTGACCCAAATGCCCCCATGTGGGCCCGGCTATGTCTAAAAATGCCCCATGACCCGTTTACTACCCCCGAGTACACTTTTTCGACTATCTCGACCCATCCGGACTCAACCGTACACTCAGAATTGGCATCCGAATTAATTTATAAAAATACTTATCCCCCCACCCCTTTAGTCTATACTGACTCCCGGTTGAGATAAGTGCATACCCTGTCATTAATACTCGAAATGACTTAAATAAATAATTAATATTCACTTAGTAAATAAATTCCCGTAAATATTAACCATTTACTCCCCGATTAATATTTAAATAAAATTTCCCTAATTAATTCAATTAAAATTACGACTCGCAAGTAATTTTCAATTCCTGAATTAATTACATATTTAATGTATAAAAATGCGGGGTGTTATGGTAAAAAAAATCAGAAACATTTCTAAAATCAAAAAAAGATTTTCAATATAATTGAGTTTTGAAAAGATTTCTTAATATATAATTAATTCATGGATCTCTCAACTTATGAATTTTTTTACACAGTAGCTATGCAATATGATCAAAAATGGATATTGAAGCCTAAGTTAATATGCTTAGCCAATAAATGTGAAGATTTTATCCTGGTGAGAGTTTTGTGCCATTCATCATTTTCGAGAGATTAAATTAATCCGAGTTAATATAAATCAAACTTTCCTTCAGTAACAAATTCGTTGATGATCTCAAATTCATTGTTTTATTCGATTACTGAAAACAAAAATAAAAAATGTGAATCTTAAGCACTAGAAGTCGTAGTCAGTCTTCTTTAAACACAAATGAATTCAACGAAACTTGAGAAATGAGCTTAGGCCATCGTTTGAAAGAAAAAAATTAAGCCTAAACTCCAACCTTTTTACATTAATCTGTTGCAAACCCATTTGAGCCAAAAATAAAATATGTCTTTTGTTGAAAATCCATTATTCGACCCAACTCCAACTAGGAGTTTAAAGACCATAAAAAGAAGCCATACTCTTTTTCTGAGAATACTAGGGTGGAATTACGGTAGGAAAATTGCCAAAAGAAAATGAGGTTGCAAGAATGATGTGAAAAAAAAGGAAGAAAAAAGAAAAAAAAATGGAGTTGAAAAGAAAAAGGAAAGAAAAATGGGAAAATAGAGGTGAGAAAAAGTGCCTGAAAGTCAAAATACCGAAAAACCTCAATATTCTTAGAAGTTTTGAACTCCAAAATCCATTCTTTCTAGCCAAAATTCGAGCCTACAATATAACCAAAAAAAATCCAAATCGCTCCCAAGTGAAGTTAGTTAAAGTATGGAGAGAAGATGAATAGGATCTATGGTGTGATGTTTTCAACAAGTAGTAGATTTTCCTTACGTGAGATCATATTCATCCATTATAAAAGTCTATTTTTCATCATGTATATGTCAAATTTGTTCATTTAAATTTACTCTTTCATTCACATATACCGAGAGAAAGTAACCGATTTTTGAGTGTTCAGTTGTGATTGCATCCCATGAAATTTTGAAATCAAAATGAACTTTCGGATGAAAAATGTAACGACCCAATCTTTTAAAATGCGCGATTATATTGGCTATGCACACACACGCGATAAGTTGAGATTGAAAAGTGAAGTTCTACGATATTTATGAAGTTTGCATTCAAACTTGATTATATTAATTTTGAGTAATTTGTATTGAGTCATGTTTTTAAATTTTGTGGGTATATTCACTGCAAAACCTCACGAGACAAAATCCGTCCACTAGGGTAACCTAGAGGTTTAACGGTTTGTTGCACATGTTAAGTGTAATCGTGATTCCAACGAAAGTGAGTTAGATTTTAAAATTTTGGTTTTTGCTCGAGGACTAGCAAAGTTTAAGTTTTGGAGTATTTGATGAGTGCATTATTTTGCATGAATTATGTCCAAATTTAGACCTTGTTAAGCCCTTTGTGTTATAAATAATGAGCTTTTAGAATCGTTTTCATAAAATAAAAGAAAAATGCAAGTTTGAAAAAAAAATCGAGTTAAAAATACAATTTTAGTAACCTGAAGGGGTGAAATCATAATTTTCCAAACGTTATGGGCCTAAAAATAATTTTTAAATGTTTATATAGGCAAAATAAATTTCTTTATGAGATTTTGTTGAATTCTAAATTAAAACGAGCATTTTTTTTAATTTCAGGGGTTAAAATGCAAAGAGGGGTAATTATATAATTTTATAATAATTTATGATGCTAAATTTGAATTAATTATTTTTATTTTGCATTTTTACAAGTACCCCAGAAATTTGGATAACAAAGGAGTCGATGTGCAAAAATTGCTACGATATGTCGCAACGCGACACAACATGACACGGTTGACACAACTATACTAAATATTTTTTATAACATCGCTCGAGTGTCTGTTGAGGTCGTGCCATAGCTTTTCGGAAAGGTCTTGACAAGACTCACAACTTTGAAGTTCGGACAAAAATGAGATTTTGAAGTTTTGGGGGTCAAATATGCGATTAATAATAGTGACGTGAATAGTGCCAAAATTTGGGATAATTGTTTTAAAAAATAACTTCTCAATTATCTTCAACTCTTTCCAAGACTCCAGGCGATAATTATCATCTCAACTACACCCAATCAAAGCCCTAATGCCTCACCTTAGCACTATAAATAGGACCCTTGGACTAATTATTTTGGTAGAGAATGATAGAGAGAGTTTTGAGAGATAGTTTTTGGTCCTTTACTTATTTATAGAACTGTTAAGCCGTATATGTGTTTAACATTGAGGAGATTAAGTTCACTCATTGTCGGTTGCTTTTTGAGTTAATCGTCTCTAAAATGGTTGATCTAGAATAAGACTTCATTGCTTAGGATCTTTATTTGCATATATCCAAATAAGTTGAAAGAGTAATAGACGATCATTCCTGGGCTTGACCAACTTAACCTAACTATTTATTGATTTAGTTACATTTTATTCTTTTTAAAACGACATTTTTTACGCACTGGGATGTGAATATGACGGTACACATGAGTCGCATGTACCTGCATAGTTTTATTGAAATTTCACGTGTCATTACACCAAAAGGGACATTTTATAACTAATTTAAAATTTAATATGCAAGTGTCTATAACACTTACTAATTTTGCAATGATATATGACACTTACAAATATTGCAAGTGTTTAAAATCGTTCCTATGTGTGTGATTTAATAAATCCCTCATTTAAACCCAAATGTATTTCCCACAAAAGTGTAAAAATAAATTGGCTAAAAAAGTAGCATGCCTCACTTCACGCTCTCACACACTCACCTCACTTCGACATCTCATACCCTAACCTCACTTCGACATCTTTTGGTTTTCATAGAAATCAACAGAATTTCTTAGCCGTCTTCCAAATCGATTAAACACTGTGCACGGTCGATTAATAATGGTAAGGTGTTATATTCTTAATATGTGTTTTATACTCTCTCTCTCTCTCTCTCTCTATATATATATATATATATATATATATATATATATATATACACACACACACACACACACACATATATATATACATGCGCACACACACTAAGATTTCTTGTATATTTGTATGATTCATGTAATTGTATCTATTTGTTTGGTCTGTTATAAATCGATAAACCGAAGGGAAAGAGAACAATTAACTAACAAAATTTGACCTAATTCGTAATTCATAAAACAGAGAACTGTACAAAGGGTTCCTTTAGATTCGAGGTTTTATAATACTTTTATAAAATCTACATTTGTATAGTAGGCATGTATATTTGCTATCCAATTTGCATGTTCTATCTGTAAGTAATTTTGTATTAAAATATTTGCAAGCAAACACATTGAGATTGTATTTGACTTACATTAGGAATACTCTTGAGGCTACAAGAATAAGCCATTTGGCATTATGTTTTTATACTTTCCAAAAAGATTATTATTTTCCAACTCATTGCGCGTGGTTGATTATAATTTCTAATAATGGTTCAAAGGCAGTTCATAGAATTTATAAACATACTGTAAAAAAAGATTAGCATCTTTGTGACACATTCTGTTAATTCTTTGGGAGATGAGTGATAATACGCAAATATTGCGTATTTCATCCGTCGAACCTACGCATTTTAGCCCCCTCGAGTGCCTTAATCTCTATATTTAAGCCTGTTAATAAAAAAACCTCGGTTTATATTGTTAACATGCCATATGAGGTATAATTGATCTTTTGAAGGTATTTAGGTACTAAGAATGGAATTTGGACGCATTTCGCTCAAGTTCTGTACGCAATCGCACGTTCAAGGGCAATTCGGTCAATTCACAGTTTGGGCACCTGACCCAACATCTACACGAAAGTTGTATCCCTCCTCGCAAGCTTCACATTTCCGCGAACGATGCACGATTACAAATCCGAATGAAGAAGTTACGGCATTTCTAGCGGAGGAGAAAACCAAATACACCAAAACAGGAGGAAAGGAGAAGCAACCCTGCTTGATCGATCGATCGATCCTTCAGATTTTGGCCATCGTGGGGAGACAGTGGGCATGATTTTCAACCATCGATCGATGCCCTGTTTTCTGCTGATATTTTGGCTTTTCTTTTCTTTTTCAATTTAATTCCAACTTATTATATAATGGAATTTTGTGTAAATATCGGATATATTCGGTTTTAATTAGTTTTAGGTTAGTGTTTTGGGTTTTGAGAGCTTGGATTCATTTCTCTTTGGATTGACAACCATTCGGGGTGTGTAACTTTACCATTAATAAAGTTGTTCTTGTTTAATTCTTGCTTTGTAACTTAGTTTCATGCTTTGTTAATTAGTTTACTTGCTTTATTTCTTGATTTCCTAGTTTAATTAGTTGTAATTTAGTTTAATCATGTTGTGCCCTTAGATAAATAGGGTCAGGGTTTCGTTCCGCCATTAACGGGCACCGAGCTCCGAAAATTAGGTTTTGTGCAGAATTGCGTCAAATTGAACCCGGGCGTATTAAAGTTGGATTATTACGTGTTTAACTTTCTCTGCCATGCATCGATACTGTTTATAGCGATAATCCGAGTTTAATCCGCGCCTGACCAATTTTCGATTAAATATTTATTCGCACAACTTTGGCTTAAATTCCTTATTGTGCGAAGTTTATGATTAATTGATAATGCTCGATTAAACTGCTCTCGAGCCGTAATTCTGATTAATAAGTGTTTCGATCCGTATGGTTGGATGATATCCCGATCCTCGCTTTACTTTTGTGTAGACTTAACTTATTATTTTCTTTTATTTACAACCAGCAGATAAGCACCCAAAACTGTACATTTTATACCCCGAATAGATGTACTTTAGTTGTCAATTCTCGGCAATATGGGTCTTATATGCTTAAATCTCTATCTTATAGGTCAAACGTTCGTTTGCGGTGTCAAAAACTATATATCGAGGCAAATGTGCGTTTTATGGAGCTAATTACCAATCCTGTAACCTTAGCCTACCCAAACCTAGCCCAAACTTTCACCCAAGCCCTGTGTGTGTTGGTTTGTTTTCTTTTTATTTTATTTTAATTTTTTTAGATTTTTAGTTAGTGTCATTTTATTTTTAGATTTTATTTTAGAATTATTTAGAACTTTTAGGTTTTATTTACTATTTTTATATTTTTTTTATTAAATTTGTATCTCTATTTTTATTTTATTTTTATTAGTTATTTGTTTTATTTTATTAGAATTCATTTATTTATTTTTAGATTTATTAGATTTTACTTTTTAGTATTTTAGTTTTTAGTTTAATAGTTTTTATTTTTTTTATTTTTATTGTTATTTCTTTTTAGATTTATTTTTATCTTTTATTTTATAGCTTTGGATTTTATTTTCTTAAATTTTTATATTTTTATTTTTATATTTTTTTAGTTAGTTAGATTTTGTTTGATTATTTTTATTTTTAGGTAGTTAGTTTTATTTTAGGGTCACAAATTTAACACACACCCACAAACTCCATACACAATATCTTACACCTAAACACCTCCTCACTCACACATAACTCCCATGTACCTCACTACACACTATCACCCCCCATGTCATCTTCAACCTCCAACCAACAACTTCTCTCTCCTAACTCTCCGCCATCAATAACCCAAAACCCAAACCACCATTATCATCTCTATCATCACTCAACACCATAATCAAAACCAACTGCGACATCTGGCACACTCCCATACCCGAATCGCAACCGGCGACCTTCACCCACTTCGACCAAAACCCGACCCTACCCGCCTAGACCCGAAACCCACCTCAACTACCACCAGCCGAGGACTTCCCATACTGAAAACCCAACTTCGACCTAACCCGATCACCACCTTCGCCCTCTGCCCCGACCTCTATACCTCCAACCCCTTCTTCTGCCTTTACCTCCGATCAGAACCAACCCAAACCGCCGACATCATCACCCCCCCTCTTCCAAACCCACCACCTCTTCCAAACCCATTTCCCAAATGAACCCTAAACCCATTTCTCTCTTACACGACTTCCACCTGGTAGCCCCCCATCTTTTCCCATCTTCAAACTAAAAACCCCTTGTCACCCATTTCCCACATTTAACACCCAAACCCATTTCCCCATTTATCCCATTTAAGCCATGATCTGCATAAACCACAAATCAACAAAAGACAAAGTCCCCACTTGTGCACATGTGTTTAAATCCTCTTTTAATCCCAATTCCAAAAATGCCCCCCAACTTATCCCCACTCTCTCATAACCTCACCATCCACATGCTCCCATGTAATTTTTTCTAATTTACCCTCACCCAATACCTTACACACCCTCTTGCACCTTTGTCTACCCAATTTACCCCTAGCTCCATGGCACCTACTATTTAAAGGGAGTTGAAGACCATTTTGAAGGGAGATGGAATAAAGAGGAGAGAAACCCTAGAGTTAGCTTATAAAGAAAGTTGGATTTAATATTTTTATTTTTTTTAGTTTAGAAATTTATTTTATTTGATTTTTTTTAGATTTAAATTGAGTGAAATAATTGTGTGAGATTCAAGTTGAGTAAAATTTTCATTTATATCTTGGTTGATCACTCACTTGGAGGGTTGTATGCTTCAATTTCAAGGATAGAGTTCAAATTACTAATTTCAAGGAGACTTGTTGAAGATTTGTTCTCTTTCTCTACTCTTTAATTATATTAAATGCCTATTGAATATTTGTTAATTATGTTTGATACCATGTTAGGCTAAATCCCCTTTCAAGAGATGGGGGGAAAACCCTTATTTGATGTTATTTTAGTTTAATTAGTTTGATTACTTGAATTTTCCCTTTGAATGCTAATTTTGAACCCTCACCCTTAGAGTTACGCCTCGAGAGAGGGTAAATGATTTTCGAGAGAAAATCGAAATTCTAGTTATCATACCCATTTTAGATTCGAACTAGAGATAGGAGTTTCTTAAGTGGGGTATTATAACTTTAATTTCAACTCTAAATTTATTTTCTAAGATTGACACAAATTTTAATTGATCGACCCTAGCGGGTGATTAATTAAAAGGAGTATGGATCTGTTTTTTAGAGTTGTGGGGTGTTAAACTTAATTTTCTAAAAGATTACTATTAAAATTACATTTGCAACGAGAGTTGATTTGTAATTTTGATATTAATTTGGGAGAATTCAATTAATTAAATTAATTAGTTAGAATAGCTAAAATTTGTGGTGTAATCCCACTCCTTGATTGTTCTCACAATTATTTACCTCACTTTATCTCTTATTTTAGTGTTAGACTTTATTTTTCATTTTAGTCACTTTCTAGTTAGTTGTTATCATATCACATTAGTTTAGTTTAGTTTAAATCATCACCTCACCCTATTGTTTTAATATTGAAAAAGCTAAAAAAATTAGAAAAGTGAAAAAGCACAAAAATAAAATAAAAATTGAACAACAATTGTGTTCCCTTTGCTTTACCCCCTTGGAAGTGGATTGATACCCTTATTTACCGCTACACTTGAGTTGTTACATTTTGTAGGTATTTGAGATTTTGACTAACTTGGCTTTCAACAACGACATACAAAAATTAAAGTTATCAAATGGCGCCGTTGCCATTCTTGGGAGCGTGAAGCTCGGAGTGGATTTCAACTTGTAGTTCATTTAATTTTTTCACTTTATTATTTTTTGTACAATTTTTATATTTTTAGAACGCTTTTATTAGGAGTTCTATCATTGCTTGTATTGCGGTGCTTAGAGACACCATTTATTTTTCATTTAAATTTGTAATAATCGAAGACAAGCGCGATAGGGAAACTGGACAAGGTAGAGAGAGGCGTCCATAGGCGAGGATTTAAAAACCTCTCTACCTTGGGTCGGTAGGACTCCCGAGGACGACTGAGATAGGCATGATCTCCCCCCCTGTCGACTCAAATTTTTTGGCACCCCATGACCTAAAAATCGTGGGAGGTACATTTCTAAACACTCGCGCCTCTCCTGTTAGCGAGTCAATTTTGTGTGCTCTTATTTGATTTTATTCTCACATTTATTTTCGAATGGTGTGATGAATTAATTGACTAAGACCTACACCCGGTCACTCACGAGAAGGAATTTCATCACCCGACTCACTCGCTTACAATTGTGTGCTACCCTAGCCATCATTAAATTTAAAATCAATTAACTAGGTAGCCCACTAGGAGAATATTTTGCAAAGGCGATCACAAAGAGATTTCCGTGAATTTTTATCGCCCACGGACTTAATTAAAATTTGACTACCCTTTCACTAAATTCAAAGATAAAAATTGACTATGTGCTAGTTAGGAAATTTTCTTGACATGTGTGTGTCCAATTCCATTTTTCGGTGGTCGATTATAGTTAGTTCGTCCAAATCAAGAGTCCAAAATTTTCCCCACCTTTTCTTCCAAAAAATCCAAAAATATTTTCTTTCATTTTTATAAAAAAAAAATCCAAAAATATCTTCTTTCTTTTGTTTTAAAAAAATCCAAAAATATTTTCTTTCTTTCATTTTCGAAAAATCCAAAAATATTTTCTTTCCTTTTGAAAAAATTTAAAAAATCAAAAAAATATTTCTCTCCTCATGGCCGAAGAACGTCCTTTACGGGACTACTTTGGTCATTTTCCATTGTCACGCGACACGTTGAGAGTGATCCCGAGCCGTCTCTTTATGAGATTTTTTGTGGTTTCGGCTCTCTCACGAGTATCATAGATTCTCTTGACCCTTCTATTCACGCACCACCTATTCCATCACCCTCGGTGTCAAGTGTCAACGTGTCTAATCCTTTGTTGTGCACCCACTGTTATTATGCCGATCACATGTCCCATGAGTGCCGAACCCACCATGGAACATGTGTATCCATATGACATTGTTCCGGAACCCACCTCGGCCCATTATCATGATATATCCAATTCCGAGTTGTGTGAGTACCCGAGCTATTCGTGGAGGCCTGATCACCCTTCCACACAATACGAATCCTAACCCGATGTTGTGGATCCTCACACGTTCCAACAGTTGTCATGGCCACCTTGTGCACCCATTCACGATCAGTTCCCTCACTACACACCCACTGAATATTAACCATTTGTCCGTCACAAAAGCGATCCTTCCGTGTATGATGAACTTGGTCCCACTCCAGACACTTCACTTGAGTATTCTTTGTATAGTCCTGACCATAGTGAGTTGTGTCCACCTCAACCACTGCCACCACCCGTCATTGCACCACCACCACCATCCACATCCGCTCTCAAAAGCCTCTTGCAAAAGTTCATACTCGAGCAAGAGAAAGCCACTCAAATTCAAACTCAAGCTCTCCAAAGGCTTGAACAAAGGTTAAATGAATTAGAGTGTGCAAGAGAGTCGGACATTCCCATGGATCCACCCATTGTTGCACCCGAGTGTGACGATGATGTGTCCTCTTGTTACACAGATTTTGAGTGTGACCAACCCTACCACCCCGAGAATCTCAAAGTTGAGACCATTCCATGGTCCGGGTCCCAAGTCGACAATTGTGTTGACTTACCTTTCGATAGTGAGCCTGATCAAATCCCACCATGTCCACATGAACCCACACTTGCGGTTCCCATTCCCTTTCCCGATAAATCCAAAAAAATGCCCGAGTCTACACCTATCGAGCTTCACCCTTGTCTTCCCGAGGAACCAATTTATCCTAGGTTAGCTCCGGCTACGAGTGTTCACCATTTTCCCAAGATAGAATCCGTGATAGTTTCTACCTATCCGGATATGGATGATGTCCCATCATGCATGGCTCCCTTTGAGCCCAATATTTTTAATGATTCCCCTATCTCTAATCTTGGTGCCTCGTCTTAGCCAACCACCACTTTCACCTATTCTATTATTATGGAGAAGTTGACCACTCCGGCTTTAGAAGCTGCACTCCCTTGTGAGTATTCCTTTACTCCTCCCAATGAGTGTGTGTCTCCCACGCTTGAGTTGGATCATCTTCCTCCACCATTTACCCCACCCATTGTATCTCAAAATATCAAATGGCACCCCATCACTATTTCCACCATATTTCCTTCCTCACCAACTTGAGCACCATCCGTATAGGGCCCTAGTTTCCCTGACCTTTAAGCTCAATAAGGCCCATGGTCGATACCTCTTCACCCTTGCCTTTCTCACGTTTACCCTAATACCCACCCACCCATGGTCCACCGATGATTTGCATCGTGTGATGCACTTTGCCATACAGGTGCATTGACCACTTTAGCCTGTTTCCAACAAGATTGACGCTTCAGTCTTGTTTGGGGGTGATTCTCATCACCCCAATTATTCTGCCACCCTGCGCTTTCATAGATCTTATCTTTAGGGTGAGAATGGTTCGATCTGGCTGATGACATTAAACTTAGCGCTATCGGGAGGCAGCCCACGTTTCTTGTATGAGTCTCATCCTGTTTGGGGGTGGTATTTTCACATCACCCAATGCTTTATCATGCTTATAGACTTGTACACATTTTTTTTCTCGTATCCCTTATTCAGGTTTATTCTTGGCTACATCTTTCCACTTCGTTAGCGGTTCATTCTGGTAATCTCTTTCCTACCTTATGCTCTCAATTTTAAAAATCATTTTACCTAACATCGAGGACGATGTTCCTTTTTGTTTGGGGGTGGGGAATTTTATCAAAATCGTACATCGTTTGAAAAATTTTAATTTTTAAACCTGATTTTTAAAATTTCGTGCATTTTCTTTCATCTCAATCATTGATGTGAATTTTCAATCATCCATCTTTTTAAGTCTAGGAATCAAGCTAGAGAATATTTTTTATAAATAGCTTATGTAATACGTGTCAAGGCATTTTGCACTATGAATTTCTAGACTCAATAAAATTTGCTCACTTATGACGTCACTACGGTTTCGAGTTGAGGAGTACTACAATTCTAAAGAGAACCTTAAGGATCACTAGTAGATACTTTAGCCCGTGAGATTTGTGCCTTTCACCCTTTCAGAATTTTTTACACAATCTCCGAGTCACAAGTTGATTCAACTTCTTTCGGGTCCGCACTTTAATTCTCGTATGATCTCATTATTTTTCACTAAATTTTTGGCTTGATCATTGAGAATGACATCTTTTTCGAGTTGTAAGAAACGCGTGTCTTGAAATTTGTCCCGAATACCAATTTTTCATCCATACACCAACCATTTGCTATTCACCTCACCCATTACCTTCCCATGTATTTCCCTCATCATCTATACACACTCCCCACTCCATTCATATATCATACATCATCATTTTGAGAGAAAGAGTGTTGATTCCAAATGTTAAATGTCTTCATTGTTGGTTTGAAAAGAGAGAGAAAAAAAGAAAAGAAAAGAAAATATTGCAAAAATAGAAAATAGACAAAAAGAAAAGAAAAATAGAAAAAAAAGAGAGAAAAAAAGAGAGAAAATAAAAAGAAAGAGAGTTTATAGTTAGTGATAATGACATTTGTGCCTAAAGTATAGTACACTCTTCTCGCTCACCCATCATATATCCATAATTTCACACATCAATCCCATTCTATATCACTATCCTACCTACCTCATCCCATCCATCCTACCTCATCCCACATATCCCATTTCATTTCCCCCCTCACCCATAATCATCCATATATTCCCCTAGGTGTTCGGGCAAATGAAATTCGACGTGGTGAATAACTCGACGTTCTCACTATCGTGATTTACATTCTTTCATGAGAACACTTTTCTTTCAATTTGTTCGTTCCTTCTTATGTGTGTGTGAGATGTTTGAACTTGCTTACATTTACTCACCTCCTCACACACAAGAGTGAGGCACTGACCCTAATCTCGAGAGTTCGATTGAGAGAGATATATCCAGTGAGATTTGAAGTTGAATCGTTCATTCCGAAGAGGAAATCTAGGAATTACTTTGATGATACTCGATCCATTTTGACTGATTCACACTACACACGTTGAGTTTTTAGGAAGGATGTGCCTTGAGTATTTACTTAGCTAAACTTTTTACAAATTCTAGCTTGTATTTCTGAAAATCATTACTCTCATGATGGATTGTGCGATTATTCTACGTCTAATAAGAGATTGATTGCCCTTCAATAAATTTTTACAAATAAGAATTTTGTGGGTATATTCCATGCAAACCCTCACGAGACACAACTCGTCCTGTAGGGCAACCTATAGGTTTAAAGGCTTGTTGCACATGCTAAGTGCAATCGCAAGTGCCCGCGAAAGTGGTACACTTTTGGTTACTTATCTTTCTCTTTCTCTCTATCTTATTGCTCGAGGACTAGCAACGCTCTGTTTGGGGTGGTGTGATAAGCACCCAAAACTGTATATTTTATATCCCGAATAGATGTACTTTAGTTGCTAATTCTCGGCAATATGGGTCTTATATGCTTAAATGTCTATCTTGTAGGTCAAACGTCCGTTTATGGTGTCAAAAGCTATATATCGAGGCAAATGCGCGTTTTATGGAGCTAATTACCAATCCCGTAACCCTACCCTACCCAAACATAGCCCAAACTTTCAACCAAGCCCCGTGTGTGTTGGTTTGTTCCCTTTTTATTTTATTTTAATTTTTTTAGATTTTTAGTTAGTGTCATTTTATTTTTAGATTTTATTTTAGAATTATTTAGAAGTTTTAGGTTTTATTTACAATTTTTATATTTTATTATTAAATTTGTATTTGTATTTGTATTTTATTTTTATTAGTTATTTGTTTTATTTTATTAGAATTAGACTATTTTAGGATTTCATTTATTTATTTTTAGATTTATTAGATTTTACTTTTTAGGATTTTAGTTTTTAGTTTAATAGTTTTCTACTTTTTTTATTTTTATTGTTATTTCTTTTTAGATTTCTTTTAATCTTTTATTTTATAGCTTAGGATTTTATTTTCTTAATTTTTTATATTTTTTTAGTTAGTTAGATTTTATTTGATTATTTTTTTTTAGGTAGTTAGTGTTATTTTAGGGTCACAAATTTAACACACACACACAAACAAATTCCATACACAATATCTTACACCTAAACACCTCCTCACTCACACATAACTCCCATGTACCTCACTACACACTATCACCTCCCATGTCATCTTCAACCTCCAACCAACAACTTCTCTCTCCTAACTCTCCTCCATCAACAACCCAAAACCCAAACCACCATTATCATCTCTCTCATCACTCAACACCATAATCAAAACCAACTGCCACACCTGGCACACTCCCATACCCGAATCGCAACCGGCGACCTTCACCCACTCCGGCCAAAAACCGACCCTACCCGCCTAGACCCAAAACCCACCTCCACTACAACCAGCCGAGGACTTCCCCTACTGAAAACCCAACTTTGACCTAACCCGATCACTACCTTCACCCCCTTCCCCGACCTCTATACCTCCAACCCCTTCTTCTGCCTTTACCTCCGGCCAGAACCAACCCAAACCGCCGACGTCATCACACCCCCCTACGCAACCCGTTCCTGACCTGAGTCCAGTCAGCGGACAGCCCCATGCGCAACCCATAACCCACCACCTCTTCCAAACCCATTTCCCAAATGACCCCAAAACCCATTTCTCTCTTACACGACTTCCACCTGCAAGCCCCCAATCTTTGCCCATCTTCAAACTAAAAACCCCTTGTCTCCCATTTCCCAGATTTAACACCCAAACCCATTTCACCATTTCTCCCATTTAAGCCACGATCTGCATAAACCACAAACCAACAAAAGCCAAAGTCCCCACTTGTGCACATGTGTTTAAATCCTCTTTCAACCCCAATTCCAAAAATGCACCCAACTTATCCCCACTCTCTGATAACCTCACCATCCACATGCTCCCTTGCCATTTTTTATAATTTACCCTCACCCAATATCTTACACATCCTCTTGCACCTTTGTCTACTCAATTTACCCCTAGTTGCATGGCACCTACTATTTAAAGAGAGTTGAAGACCATTTTAAAGGGAGATGGAATAAAGAGGAGAGAAACCCTAGAGTTAGCTTAGCAAGAAAGTTAGAAATAATATTTTTATTTTTTTAGTTTAGAAATTTATTTTATTTTATTTTTTTTAGATTTAAATTGAGTGAAATAATTGTGTGATATTCAAGTTGAGTAAATTTTTCATTTATATCTTGTTTGATCACTCACTTGGAGGGTTGTATGCTTCAATTTCAAGGATAGAGTTCAAATTGTCAATTTCAAGGAGACTTGTTGAAGATTTGTTCTCTTTTTCGTTACTCTTTTATTATATTAAATGCCTATTGAATATTTGTTTATTATGCTTGATACCATGTTAGGCTAAATCCCCTTTCAAGAGGTGGGGGGAAACCCTTATTTGATGTTATTTTAGTTTAATTAGTTTGTTTACTTGAATTTTCCCTTTGAATGCTAATTTTGATCACTCACCCTTATATTTACGTCTCGAGAGAGGGTAAATGATCTTCAAGAGAAAATTGAAATTCTAGTTATAATACCCATTTTAGATTCGAACTACAGATATGGGTTTCTTAAGTGGGGTATTATAACTTGAATTTCAACTTTAAATTTATTTTCTAAGATTGACACAAATTTTAATTGATCAATCCTAGCGGGTGATAAATTAAAAGGAGTGTGGATCTATTTTCTAGAGTTGTGGGGTGTTAAACTTAATTTTTTAAAAGGTTACTATTAAAATTAAATTTTCAACGAGAGTTGATTTGTATCGCAAGTACAGTCGTAATTTAGGTTTGTTTGTATTATCGCGGTAAAATGAAAACAACAATTAGCGTTTTGACGCGATGCTACTTTTCACGCGTAATCAATGAGAGGCAAGTAAGAAATGTTTTTCATTAGAAATGAGAAAAAATAAGGGGAACGTGTCGTGTCCAAGATTAAGACTATTGCTCTCATATAATGTATTTGCAATTAAGGAAGACAAAAGTAATACTAAGTTAGAATAAGTACATGCCTTAAAGAATGTAAATCCAATCAACACAATACATAGACACATTTATTTTTCGCATCTCCGCTTGTTAATTAAGATCGTTAGATTTGTTTTTTGTTTTTTATTTTTTATTTTTATATTAATTTTTTATGTTGGTTTAGTTGATTAAATGTTGGGTTTTGTTGCTAAGATCTACTACACACGTTCCCACATTTGCCCTGAGATCAAATGTTATTGATTATATTAGTGGAATTAGTTAAATAGGGTAAGTTTTCTTATATACTTATTAATGTTTATGTGTTACATAATGATAGTTTATGTTTGTGTTTATGCAAGTTTTAGAGGAAAAAACTACTGATTATTGATCTGGGTTTGTATATGATGATGAAGACTAATATTTTATGGATTACACGAAGAGAGAGTGTGTCTACTCTTTACAGGTGCAATTTTCCTTTTATTAGTTACTGTTGTTTTTTGTGTTGGATTTTATTGAAGTGAGTTTGTTATGACTTATATGTTTTATTTTTACTCTCTCGTGCTCAAAGGGCTTATGTTCTTAATGTGTTTTTTTTATTTTGTAGAAATCTATCACGGGGATATTTAATTGAAATAATTTGTATGATTATATTTGGGGACAATTTATCGAAGAAGTCAATCCCTTTTAGCTTTAGATTATTAAATAAGTCTAGTCTCATTCTTGATGGAATTTGATGATGGTCTATGATTGGTGTTTATGTTTTCCAGTGATTTAATTAAAATTGGTCCATACTTATCATTATTAATGGAACCCGATGAATTTTTTTTATACTTTGTTGAAATTATTTTTTGATAGAGAACTAGATGGTGATATAATAAATTCTACATGTTCCTATCTCATAAATTCATCTACAAAGGTAGTGCAAAATATTATTTACAACAAATCATATGTACAAAGTAGATCCCCCCAAAATTTAATTAGACATATAAAATAAAAGGTGTATATATCCGTCATTTTATGCTTTGTTAAAAGTCAAAGAATTTTACACTACTACTGAAGTATAAATCTCCCTCTCCCCCCCCCCCCCCCCCCCCCCCCCACACACACACACCATTAAATTTAATTTTGACCTTTCTATTTCAGTTTGAGTTACTTGTTAAGAAATATGAAGAGAAATACAAGCATGAACCAAATAGGGCTTTTATGTTTGATTTCATTCATATGTGTTTCGATTACTGTCTTATTTGTAGGATGCCATTGAGAGTTTGCTTGAGCGCAGTTCACATGTGCAACTTTCAGATGGATTGCCATGGGCATTAATGGAATAGAGGTAACATAAGATGCTAAAGGAAATAGGGAAAATTGTTGCAATGACTGTAGATGGTGTGAATGATGCGCCTGCACTCAAATTTGCTAATATTGGACTCGTCATAGGCATTACTATAATAGGTAACATAGAAAACTATACTTTTGGTGCATCTCATATTTTAGTTGTTATATCCATATATCTATGCTTTTTCGATGCAATATTAGTTGATCACATGCTCACAAGTGACAACTAGGTGATGGACAAGGGTTTTGTCGCGGTGTCGCATCACTGACGCCAGTCGTTTGTTATATTCGGCTCACCAACTCTATGCAAAAACCTAAACTTATGACTACACTCAATAAAAGGCAGTATAATGGAAGAGTCTAGGTATCGAAAAACCACAGAGATGAGTTGCTAGAAGTTAACTGTTTTAGAACTTTTAGAATAAAAGTGTAAAATATAATTAAAAACAAAAGGAAAAGATGCAAAAAGAGAAAGATTAATCTAGGCATGTATTTAAACTAGACTAATAAAATCGGTAACAACTATAAGTTGCGTCGAATATCCCTCAGCTCAGCTTAACGCGTATAAATGGTTACATGGTTCTACAGATTCATTACGATTGCGTTTCATTTCGAAAGTTAATTAAATCCAGAGTTTTCACACCCCTAAATTCGCATAAGAGTCTGAAAAGATTTTGGCATCAACAAATACCCCAGAAATTACGCACGCAAGGTCGTAAGTACGGAGCATACATGATATATCCCGTCAAATCTCCTAGGCATAAAAACTAGGACAACCTAATCGAAATAAACACGTATCTTCCATCACCATAGCAAAGAAACATGATAAGCACGAGTCAAGTTCTATCCAACACAACCTAGGCTAATTTAACCTAGAAAGCATGGTAAAAATGCGGTAAATAAACGTAATAAATCTACACTAGAAAGCATGTAAATAAATGAAATAAATCTAAACTAGAAAGCGAGTAAAAATGCGATAAATAAAGAAATACAAACATTCGAAACTCGGATTGATAGAGAAGATGGGGGATAGTGTTCTATACAGCCTCGACGGGTAAACCCCTCTATACGAGCAAACCCTCGGAGGGAGAAAATGGCACACTCCCCAAACCCTATCTTCCCTCTCTTATGGAAAATGATCTATTATTACAAGATAATGAAAATTGAAACCAAAATTGGTTTATATAATAAGTTGGAAAAGAAATAAAGGAAAAAAAAAATAAATAGAACAAAGGGAAATTGTCGGGTAACTACGATACCCAGTCGACCGGCAATAGGGGCGCGATCAATCGGTCCCTTAAGATCATTGAACAATGAGAATAAAAAATGGCACCCAAATCACTACACCAAAACTACTAATCTGGCACACTGAGACAAGGAGAATCTGACACGGTTTAAAACAATGCTAAAATTTGGCACGGTTTATTAATAATCTGGCACGATTTAAAACAGTACCAAAATCTAGCACAGTTTCAAACCGTGCCAGATTATTAATAAATCGTGCCAAATTTATTAAAAAATATCATCCCAAAAATTTAAACAGGATCCAACCAATTTAACCTAAGTCTCTTTTTTCACTTTCTCTCTCTTACTCTTTTCTCTCTCCCCGCTACTAGCAGCGTCCCTCTCCTCTCATCCCTTAGTCCCCGCCTCTCCTAGCTTCGGCCCCTCCCCTCGCTACCGCCCCCTCTCCCTGCAGTCGTCGTTCATCTGGTGACCTACTACCAATGTTTCTCCCAACCGTCGTTCATCCGCCAATCGCTTCCAACCACCGTTTGTCCGCCATCCGCCGTTCATCCCGCTGCCAATCACTGTCACCCCACTCCTCGATGACTCGCTGCTAATCTTTCCCCCAACCGCTTCTCCCCACCGCCGTTCATCCAGTGTCCCAGGTGATTTTGAACTATGTGTGTTCTTTCCATTTAGGTTTCAATTGTATTTTTATTGTTATTTAGTTTTGTAGGGGTGAAAAGAGAGTTTTAAATGGAGATTTAAAAGATGCATAAATCGAAATCTAAGATTTCAATGTTTTTAGGACAAATTTATTATGATGTTCTTAAAATGGAATCTTATATGTTATTTAGGTTTTTGGTTTGTTCTAAATCAAGTATTAGTTCTACAAATTCTTTTAGGGGATATCAACCTCTTAGAGTTGTTATGTACATATCTGACATCTTCCCCATTAGAACTGTTATGTACGTATCTGACATCTTCCCCATTAGAGCTGTTATGTACATATCTGACATTTGCCCAATTATAATTACATTTAATATGATATATAGTATACCATGCCATTTGTTAATCTACTAGAGTTGAGTGCATTTTGGACCTAATTATATATCTTTTAACAATATACAACACACATGATGATTTGTATTCACCTATTTGATTAGAGGTATGGAAATAATTTTTACTCGATAGTTATCATTGTGTGTTATAAAACGTCTAAATTAAATAGCCCTAGAGGAGAGCTATATGAGGATTTAGTTACTAACCACTAACTTTATGTTGAAATTTTAGTATAAAATAACTTGTTTATAATCACTTGGGGAATTGTTGAAACAGGTTATTGATGTCTCTACCTCCAAAATAGGCAAGCACGAATAGGGCAATATTAAATATGTTTATCTTCTTTTTTGAAGTCTCCTTTATTTTCTCTTGCTTAACAATAAATCTCTATCCATTTAGCAGTTAAGCTTGACTTGAGGTGGGGCGTGGTAAAAGTTTTGAGCCTTATGGTCTTTATTAGAGGCTTGAGCCTCAACGCTTTTTGGCCCAAGTTTTTTTTCGACACATATTTCGTATATTTTTTGTCTTTATCATTGCCACGTGAGCTTTGTATATAATTTTTGTAAAAGATTTAAGAGCATAATTCATTGGTATATAGCAATGAATAAATGATGTTTCTGTCTCAATACAGGTCATTGGGATATAATTCTTGAAACCTAACATGTTTCATTGTCCAAGTATTGAGGTCAAAAGAGACGAGCTTCTTGTGGTAGATCCCGACGAAGACATGGTGTTGCATCTTTCACAGGTATAGTAAACTCTTGAAATTTAGTTTTGACAGAGCTATCTTTTTGTTTCCAATACTTCCTATTTCCAAAAAAAACTATGTTTTTTTGAAATCCTTCCTATAGTCGATCCCGAAGTTAAATTTGTTAGAGCTTCCTCTCTTGCCAATTCTTCGTATTCCATGAACTAATGGACGCTAGTATTTTCCAGGATTATATTGGTGAGCTTAGGAAGGATAAAGGAAATGAGCCTGTGTGCCTTTCGACTCTTTATTTCCCTCCACTTCTTCATGCCAAATTTTTCGTGCTTCAAGATGATTAATTAATAATATGCTCATCTACTTTCCTTCAGGACAAACTTTTGGAACCACAATTACATTTGTTGCGGGATTGTCTTTGGCCTTGCAGATTGGTGTTGACTTGCCTTTTCTTAGTCGATTCGAATCTGGACCAATTTTCAGCACTGTTATATATATATATATATATATATATATATATATATATATATATATATATATATATATATAGAGAGAGAGAGAGAGAGAGAGAGAGAGAGAGAGAGATCTCATGAAGACCTCTGTTTGCATACCGCTGGCACGGACTAATTTTGATAAAATAGTAAAAAAAATATTTTTGAGTAAATTGTTTTTATAAAGTTTTTAAACATTTCATTAGGGCCGTATAAAAAAAATCAACTGAAAATGAATTTTTTTACTATTTTAAAAAAATCGGTCAAACTTTGTCAGTTTTTAACAACTTAAAAATAACTTAAAAAGTGACAAAGTTTGACCGATTTTTTAAAATAGCAAAAAATTCATTTTGAGTTGATTATTTTTTTATGGTTCTATTGAAATGTTTAAAAATCATAAAAAAAGAATCAGCCCAAAATTATTTTTTTTACTCTTTTAAAAAAATGGTCCTCATTCAGGGTTCTCAAACTAGGACCTCACTTGATCCTTTCCTTATATATATATAGCAACATATATATGGCATCTATATACCCTATATATCCTGCTATATATATGCTGCATATATATAACAGTAGTGCTGCAAGTTCTGAGGGAAATCATGGCATCTGTAGCTTCTTATGGGCGGGCTAGTTCTCAAAACGTGTCAGGATGGATTACTGGGCCCTTGCCCTTCCCGCAACAGGTATATATATCTACATTAGTTCATTTTTTACTTTTTTACTACTTGATTTGAAATACATTGTATGAAAACCAAACATGGGAGAAGTAATGACCACCGAGCAGAAATTGTAAAACTTGGTAGACTTGATCGTATTTTCTTTTATTTTGACAACTTTTGTACTCCCTGTACTCACACGAGGGAAAGAAATAAAAATTTAAATGAAAATTCCTTTTCTTCCATTTTCCATTTGAAGTTAGGACATCTAGAATCACTAATCATCTTATTTCATCCATGACTTTCATGTATAAGGATGGATACCATACCTTTTAATCCTCGTCCATGTGATAGTAGCAGAAAATTTTGTTACATTTCCTAATCCAAGCCTTCGGATTCACATCATTAAAGTGTGGAAAATTAATCTTAGGTACTTTCCCCTATCCTTATTATTTGAACCAAAAACTATATCCTTCAACTGCATTTGCATCTCCCTCGTATTGTTGTCAATTCGTTCCAGAAAAGCCTTGAATCCCACCAAATTGGACTCCACATTAGCTAATCTATCAATGATTTTTTATTGTTGCGAAGCCATTTCGATGATTTTTTCTTCTTTGATCTTTTAATCCAATTTTAAGACCCTTATTATTCTGCTATAATTGACGGGCTGAAATTGAACTAGACTCAACTAACATAACTACCTGATCTGAAATGACAGATGTAACCAACTACTAACAAACTGAATATGACGACTCTGTTAAAATATTCCTCTTGACTATGTTTCTATAGGTTGAGTTGTTTGTAAACCCTTAGACTAATATCAACTAGGTCACGATGTGACAATATCCCTATATCACATGTTAAAAACTATAATGGGCTAGCCACTTCGGTCATGATCATAATAATACCACAATGCATTACAACTAAACTCATTGTTAGTTCAAGTGTACTTATTTTATTCTCTATCAACGAAACTCTCGGTTTGAGAATATGACGATAATTTGAAAATAAATCGATTAATCTTAAAAACAAGCCCTTAAAGGGTGAAAACCCAAACTAGCCCCCAAACGGCCCCGTAAGAGGCACAAACACCTCGCACGGGACCAATGTAACTTGTACGAACTTACCACGTAGTCACAGGTCTCCTGGTATGAGAATACGACGATAATTTCAAAATATATCGATTAAGCTTAAAAACGAGCCCTTAACGAGTGAAAACCCAACCCAACCCAAAAACGGCTTCGTAAAAGGCACAAACACCTCGCAAGGGACCAATGTAACTTGTACGAACTGACCGCGTAGTCGTGGGGCTCCCTATTTGAGAATATGACAATAATATGTAGATTAGGCTTAAAAACAAGCCATTTGAGGGTGAAAACCCAAACCAGCCCCCAAACAGCCCCATAAGAGGCACGAACACCTCTCATGGGACCAATGTAACTTGTACGAATTGACCATGCAGTCACGTGTCTCCCGGTTTGAGAATATGATGATAATTTCAAAATATGTAGATTAAGCTTAAAAATAAGTCGTTTGAGGGTGAAAACCCAAACCAGCCCCCAAACGGCCCCGTAAGAGGCACGAACACCTCGCACGGGACCCATGTAACTTGTACGAACTAACCACGTAGTCGTGGGTCTTTCGGTTTGAGAATATGATGATAATTCAAAAATATATCGATTAAGCTTAAAAACGAGCCCTTAAAGGGTGAAAACCTAAATCAGCCCCAAAACGGCTCTGTAAGAGGCACGAACACCTCGCACGGGATCAATGTAACTTGTACAAATTGACCGCATAGTCGCGGTTCTCCCAATTTGAGATCATGATGATAATTTCAAAATATATCGATTAAGCTTAAAAATAAGCCCTTAAAGGGTGAAAACCCAAACCAGTCCCAAAACGTCTCTGTAAGAGGCACGAACACCTCGTACGGGACCAATGTAAGTTATACGAACTCACCGCGTAGTCGCGGGTCTCCCGATTTGAGAATATGATAATAATTTTAAAATATGTCGATTAGGCTTAAAAATAAGCCGTTTGGGGGTGAAAACCCAAACCAGCCCCCAAACGGCCCCGTAAGAGGCACGAACACCTCGTACTGGACCAATGTAACTTGTACAAAATGACCATGCAGTCACGGGTTTCCCGATTTAAGAATATGATGATAATTTCAAAATATGTACATTAAGCTTAAAAATAATCCGTTTGAGGGTGAAAACCCAAACTAGCCCCCAAAGGCCCCGTAAGAGGGATGAACGCCTCGCACGGGACCAATGTAACTTATAGGAAATGACCACGTAGTCGCGGGTCTCCTGGTTTGAGAATATGATGATAAATTCAAAATATGTATATTAGGATTGAAAATAAGCCGTTTGAGGGTGAAAACCCAAACCAGACCCCAAAAGGCCCCGTAAGAGGTACGAACACCTCGCACGGGACCAATGTAACTTGTACGAACTGACCTCATAGTCACGGGTCTCTCGATTTGAGAATATGATGATAATTTCGTACAAGCTTAAAATAAGACGTTTTAGGGTGAAAACCCAAACGGCCCCATAAGAGGCACGAACACCTCGCACGGAACCATTATAACTTGTACGAACTGACAGCATAGTCACGGGCCTCTCGGTTTGAAAATATGACGATAATTTGATAATATATGGATTAGGCTTAGAAATAAGTCATTGAAGGGTGCAAACCCAAACCAACCCCCAAACGATCCTGTAAGAAGCACTAACGCCTCACACGAGACCAATGTAACTCATAGAACTGATCAGGTAGTCATAACTTGCGTAAGATTTTCCATTTTAGAATTTAATAATAATTGCAACTCCTATATGTAATTTTTTAGCATGAGTAAGATTTTTTTATAAATTACTTGGTTATTAATATCGTATCTTTTTTGTATTCTATTTTTTTTTTTGCAGGATAACATTTTATCGTTAGCATTTATTCATGTGGAACACACGGAGAACTCAATCGTTTACAACAAGGGGTTTATTCATCATTCTATTTTTTTGTGTTATGGCCGTGCGGGCTTTTGTAGTTTCATTGTTAACTTTTATGGCCGTGCCGGCTTTTGTAAGTTTATTATTATATTTTGTGGCCGTGCGGGCTTTATGTTACCCAGATTTTATATTAACATGTTTTAGAATGTCTAGAAAATAGAGAAAATTTTGCCCAATTTTTTTTTTGTCTGTGAACTACTAAAGACTTATAATATTTTGAAGTTTGTATGTACATTAGTTTATCAACAACGTGCAAGATTTGTAATTTGTGAATTTTCTTGTTTTCAAATAATTTTTTTTCTTTTATCAAAAATTTGGCACTGTTCAAAACCATGCCAAAAGTGTATCAAATTTTGGCACAGTTTTGAACTGTGCCAAATATTTATGAAAATGTGCTCAATCTGGCACAGTTTAAAACTGTGCCAAAAGTGTGCCAGAAATATTAAATTCTAGCACGGTTTAAAAGTGTGCCAGAAGTGTTCCTGTTTGGTCAAATCTGGCACACTTTAAAACCGTGCCAGAAAAAATAGCCATTTTGAAACACCTCATTCTGGCACAGTTCAAAACCGTACTAGATTTGACGTGACACAGTTTTAAACCGTGCCAGATTCCTATTTTTGGTGTAGTGAATCCGAGCTAAGGTGAAGGATCCCTTGAAGTTGAAGAAAAATCCATAGAAGAAAGGAAGAAAACATGAAAATATTTCTAAGTGTTGAATTTTCAGCAAATTTCCCCGAACCACAGAGTGAACCGGTTCGGGGTACCTGCGAACCGCTTCGAGGTGCGTGAGACGCGATACTCTTCTTAAAATATGATTGGTCCAAAGAGTTCTAATGGGTTACAAACTCTTCTAAAATGTATTTGTAACTTTATATTGACTTAAAAAAGACAGTTCTGAATAGTTTTTGATAGGGAGAAAAGGAGGAGAATACCCTAGGAGCATAGCTTTGATTTGGTGTTTCAAGATCAATTATTTTCGAGTTTGATTGCAAGTTTTAATTCAATTTTGATTCGCTCTAATATTTCCTTGCATGTTTCAGTATACTTTCATCATGATTTCTTTCACATGCAATGTAGTTAATTTATGCATAGTTAGGGTCAATATGTCCAGCTAGATTTTTTAGGGTTGGGGTGAATGAACTCAACTCGATGTGAGAGTTGCATGTGTATAAAATTAATCCTCTAAACTTAAGGGTTTGTTAGACCGTATTACGTAGCGAGTACAACTATTGTAGATTTTTAGATCTCATTTGCTTTGGGGTAATCGGGATGCTTCAGAATGCAATGTGAGTGTAGCTATCGCGACACCGCTTTACTCATCCTCTGATTACGTATGGTGCGGGCTTGAACCTCATATATGTAATGCTTGGGAGTACTAAAGTCTGGGACTGATTAATCACTTAAAGTTACGATTAATTTTATACTAATAACACACTAGGGTTGAGGGATTGTATTCTCGGCCTGTTTTTCCTTTCTTATTTATTACTTCATTCTTAGTTATAAATCCTTGCTTAATTCGTTAGTTCCATAGTCTTAATCTAGTTTCCTTTTATTTAGTAGGATTATTCACAAATCAATCATCTTTTCATTATTTTTAGAGTTGAATTTAGGTTGATCGGCTGTCCTTCCGTCGTCACGATTTTCTCATCCTATTACCCTATGGAGATGATCCCGACTTTTTGGGTTTATTACTAACGCGACAGGCTTGCACTTGAGCCTAGAGAGTACGTAACTGAGAGACACATTCTTAGCCACGTCAAGTTTTTGGCGCCGTTGCCGGGGAATATCCTCCCTTACACCATCTATAGGCAACTTGATCAGGGCGACCTTGAGCCCACAAATATCACTCTCCAATTGGAGGATCGAACCGTGAAGATCCCAAGAGGTATAGTTGAGGACGTGATTGTCTAAGTTGACACTTTATACTTTTCTGTAGACTTTTTCATTTGGGACACGGAGCCCTCCTTCACCTTGAGCAATCATGTTCCCATCATTCTCAAGCGCCCATTCTTAGCTACCACTAACGCAATAATCAATACTCAAAATGGGCAGATGCAACTCACCTTTGGGAATATGACCTTAGAGACTAACATATTCCATATAGCCCAACATACAGGGAAGAAGATGACCTTCACGCAGTGAGCTTAATCGATGAGATCGTAGAGGACTACTTTGAGGAAAAATATTGTGGAGATGCCTAGGAACCTTCTTAGTGTCAAGCCACGAGAGTGAGGGAGCGTATAATGAATTCGAGAAGGAAGTTGAGGAGTTGAGGAGTTGATAGAATTACTTTATGAGAGAGCATCGGATGAGGACGCGAGAGATGTAAGTTGGGTTTCTCGATTCGAGGAGTTACCGCCAAGGGAGGCACGCATGGTTCCCTCCAGCGATAAATTTCCAACCCTCGAATTGAAAAAACTACCCTCCTATATTAAATATGCATATATAGGAAAGGACGAGACATTTCCTGTTGTTGTCTCCTCTAGCCTAGACGAGGAGCAGGAGGGTAAGCTATTAAAGATTCTGAGGAAGCACCAAAGTGATTTTGGTTGGTGTATTACTGATTTGAAGGGGATAAGTCCTTTGATTTGCACCCATAAGATCCACCTCGAGGAGGATGTAAATCCCTCGAGAGAAAGGCAAAGAACACTAAACCCCAATATGAAAGAAGTGGTGAGGACCGAAATCATTAAGTTATTAGATTTTGAGATTATTTATCCAATCTCGGATAGTAAGTGGGTGAGCCCCATTCAAGTTGTCCCGAAGAAGTCGGGCATGACAGTGATTGCAAATGCTAAGGGTGAGCTAGTTCCCCAACGTACCACCACCGGGTGGCACTTTTGCATTGATTACCGAAAACTCAATGCAGAAACTAGGAAAGACCACTTCCCTTTGCCATTTATTGATCAGATGCTTGAGATAGTAACAAGCAATTCTTACTACATCTTCCTTGATGGTTACTCCAGATATAACCAAATTGAAGTAGATATACTTGACCAGGAAAAAATGACCTCCACTTGCCTCTTTGGTACATTTTCCTACAAATGTATGCCATTCAGCTTGTGTAATGCACCCGCGACCTTTCAAAGGTGCCTGTTGAGTCTATTTAGCGACATGATTGAGAGAGGACTTGAAGTGTTCATGGACGACTTTAGCATTTTTGGCACCTCTTTCGATCTTTATCTGGAGAATCTGGAAAAAGTACTTACCCGATGTGTGGAGAAGAACTTAGTGCTAAATTGGGAGAAATGCCTTTTTATGGTCACCGAGGGAATAGTTCTTGGCCACATAGTTTTATCCAAAGGGATTGAAGTTGATATAGCTAAGATTGATGTCATAGCCGATCTACCCACACCAAAATCGCTTTAGGACGTGAGCTCCTTCTTGGGCCACGCGGGGTTTTATAGAAAGTTCATTAAGGACTTTAGCACCAGCGCTAGGCCCTTAAGCAACCTCCTTATGAAGGATACCCCATTCGAGTGGAATGAAGCATGCCAAAGTGCTTTTGAAAAATTAAAAAGCATGCATGTTTTCCCTCTCATCATGCAAGCACCGGATTGGTTCTTATCATTCTAGCTCCTGTGTGATGCAAGTGATTTTGTAATAGGGGTTGTTTTGGTCCAATGGAAGGATAAAAAGGCTCATGTCATCTACTACGCTAGCCGAACTCTTACCGGACCACAACTCAATTACTCCACTAAAGAGAAGGAATTGCTAGCCATAGTATTTGCTCTAGATAAATTTCGATGCTATCTCATTGGGTCACCCATCACTTGTTTCACCGACCACGCGACTTTGAAATACCTCCTTACAAAGAAAGACGTAAAATCGCACCTCATTAGGTGGATCCTATTCATACAAGAATTTAATCTCTCCATTAGAGATAAAAAAGGAGTAGAAAACGTCATCGCCGATCATTTATCTCGGCTTTCGTCTTATGAACCTAGTGATCTGGTACCCATAGATGAATATTTTCTGGATGACCAACTCTTTACTACCTCTTCTTTGCCCTGGTTTGCGGATATAGTGAATTTTCTTATCACGGGAGTCATCCCTCCCAAGTGGACACCGCAAGATAAGAAGAGGTTCATTACTTGATCGCGTATGTTTTTCTGTAACGATCCTTTCCTTTTTAAATATTGCGTTGACCAAATTATTCGACGGTGCGTATCGGATGATGAAATATCTAAAGTCATCCAATTGTATCATTTGTAAGCTTATGAAGGTCACTTTTCGACGAAAAAGATGGCCGCTAAGATTCTTCAAAGTGGCCTCTATTGGCCCATAATATTTCGGGGTGTGATCAATTCTTGCGATAGGTGTCAAAGGATGGGAGTAATTACCCGATAAGACATGATTCCATTAATCCCGATACTCATTATTGAGATCTTTGACTGTTGGGGTATTGACTTCAGAGGTCCTTTTCCCCTATCTTTTGGTTTCTTATACATCCTTGTCGCGATAGACTACGTTTTTAAATGGGTGAAAGCAACGGCTACCAAGACAAATGACAACAAAGTGGTGATTAGATTCATACAGGAACACATACTTTCCCACTTCAGTACTCCGAAAGCGATAAGTAGTGATAATGGCATGCACTTTTACAACAGGCCATTCGAGAAGCTCATGGGAAAGTATGGCATCGTTTAGAAGGTTGGAACAACCTATCAATTACAGACGAATGGGCAGGCTGAATTAGCGAATCGGGAAATCAAGCACATCCTTGAGAAGACCGTCAATCCCAATCGAAAAGATTGGTCAGTTCAATTGAATGATTCACTATGGGCGTATCGTACCGCATATAAAAATCCACTCGGCATGTCCCCATTCCGCTTTGTGTATGGAAAACCTTGTCGTTTTCCCGTTGAATTAGATCACAAGGCGTATTGGGCGATTAGGAAGGTGAATTATGACATGGATAAAGCCGGTGAAGCTCACAACTTCAATTAAATGAGTAAGAAGAGATACGCAATGACACGTATGAGAACGCAAAAATTTCCAAAGAAAAGATGAAACACGCCCACAATAAGATTATTCGACGTAAAGAGTTTCTTCCCGGGCAAAAATTGCTTCTCTATAACTCTCGACTTCATCTATTTCAGGGAAAGTTGCGTTCTCGCTGGACTGGCCCGTTCGTTGTGAAAAATGTATTCCCTCACGGAGCTGTGGAATTAGAAGATTTAAAAGAGGGTAATACGTTCAAGGTGAATGGACAATTACTAAAGCCATATCTAGAGGCGTGTGTGGAAGAAGTCGACATCATTTGGTTGTTGGACCCCGTTTACGAGGTAGATTGAGCTAAAAATAAGAGGTCGTCGCACCCTCGATGTGTATGGGGTGAATTCTTGTGTACAATAGTAGTATATGAATTAGGATATTTACAAGTCCGTAGGCACATCTCATGATAAGGATCGAGGTAGTACACTTTTTGAGAGAACTTGCATGCATTTCGAGGGCGTGGTAGAGGATTTTTTAGGAACCCGAGGGTTAAGGATATCTTAAGGGGCCTTACACAAGTGTTGAGGCATTAGAGAGCACTTGGATTTTGAGAGATGATAGAAAAAAGGTTTCCAAGACAAAAAGATCCCCCGAAACACAGGGAGAACCGATTCGGGGTACATGGCGAACCGGTTCGGGGGTCCTGGTAGGTTCTTCCCCCCTCTTTTCCAAATCCATTATCTTTTCATCTTTCCCTCCATTCATTTTTCCCACGAATTTTTCCCTCTAAAAACTTCCCCTACCTCTTTCAACTCCAAATTCATCTCCAAATTCATGTCCCTCCATACCTATTCCCATTTCCCACTAAAAGTCATCCCCACACACCTATAAATTCACTCTCAACCCCCCTCCATCTCTCATACTTTCACCATTTCATTTCACTCTCTCTCTTGAACACCATATCAACTCTCTCTCTCTCTCTCTATATATATATATATATATCTCACCATGCCGCACCCCCGCCAAGCAAACTTCCATCCTCGAAAGTGTGACGACACAACCATACTCGATGATGAGGGTGCGGGAGTATTTTGATCCATCCAAGAACGTCATTGGGCCAAACTCTATTTCCTGGCCACTCGCACCATTCATATTGAGCGATTTGTTAATTGGGAGCAGCTGCACGGTGAAGTCACCACCCTTTTCCACCGCCGGGGGTGGTGTTCATTTCTCTCCCCTATAAGTAACAAAGTCTTCGAATTCGAAATTTTCCAGTTCTACGCGATGCTCGTGTGAAAATCCTCCACTCTCCATAAGGCATATGTTGACGTCATTCAGATTCCTTTCTCCGTCGCCAACATTGCTCGAAAAATGCGAGAAAAAGGGGTTGTCCTCCCCATGCCTTTCATGTATCCCACCAATGGTGCCCCCTGCACCAAAGCTGAATGTGTCGCTCGAATGGTACCCGAGGAGGAATGGCTGCGTGATTCATTTTCGATAGGAAGTCTTTCGGACAAGGTACGATTCACTCACCTCATTGTGTGTGGAGCAATCCACCAAACCACCAACGATTTGGTGGTCAGGCTGAGTTACGCTAACTTTTTGTATCATTTCCTCGACCCCGGCAACACTATTAATCTAGCCCACCTTTTCTACGCGGACATCCTCCATGCAGCCTATGACGAGTGGGGAAAAGCATCACTCCCAACACCCGCCTTATCACTGAAATTATGATTGAGGCTGAGGTGGACGTTTCGGAGAAGCAAGTCAAACTCCCCCGCCTAATTGGAGGTACTTTTACCACCCGTAGTGAACGCCAAATGAGGGTGGCCCACCCCGACCATCCTATTCTCGATGAGGATTCCGATGAGGGTGAGGGGGATGAAGGAAATGACGCCCCAATGATGGATATAGGGGACGAAGAAGAGTATAATGAAGATGAGGATTCCGACTACACGCTAGAAAATGACAACCTTGCAAATCGCATCACCTCCCTGTAGTCCAGTTTTAATGGGTTCATGAATGAGTACAGAGAGGATAGGCACGCATACCGGCGCGACACTAGCATGATGGCGCGTCTACAAGCCGACCTCTACCGCCTTCAAGTGGGTCCCAATGCTCATCTCCCTACATACTTCTATGACCCCTATGATTCCAATGCGCCCGGTAGCTCGTACCCACCTCCAGCACCTTAAGCCCATGTTGCCAAGCTCTTTTTTTTTGCATGATTATGATGTGTGCAACTCTTTCTTTGTTTCATCATTGTAATCTGTGCCTATATAATGAAAAAAATCTGCATTTTTCTTTATTTTCTCATTTTATTTCTTGCAATCATTATTTCGTCTTCTTTAAATTTTCATGCTTTTGATTGAGGACAATGCAAAAGCCTAAGTTAGGGGGGGTGATAAGTGCATTTTTCTAAAACTTCGCAGATTTTTCAAAATGCCCAAAATTATTTACTCTAAAAATTGAAAAAAAAATTGAAAATTTTGAAAAAACAAAAATATTTTTCTCCAAAATAAATAAAAATTGGAATTTAAAATTTTCAAAAATATCACCTTTATTCCATTTGAAGCCTCAAACTGTTAAATCTCAATTGCACTAAGCCGAAATTGACCAAAGATGGAAATTGTGCGAAAATTGACGACTTAACAAATAAGTGTGGAGATTAACAAAATCCGGTGAGATTTCGAGCCTATCGATCTTTTTGAGTTTTTAAATCAATCCGAGTTAATGGTTAACTCAATGTTCGGATTCGACATTTTAAATAAGTTGTTGGTGATCTCAATTCTTTGTTTTGTTCGGTTATGAGAAACATGTGTGATGTTGCCTCGAAAAGCGCGCTACAATTCTCTAAATTAATAAGTATTTTGGACAAGAAGTAGGCCATCGTTTGTTACCCAAAAATATTAGCCACAAAAAGACGTGAAAAATTATCCTTTTGATAACCCAATTGAGACGAATAAAAGTTTTCCTTTTCGTTTGGTAACCCGAAAAACACAAGTAGCCCGGAATTATGAAAATCGGTAATGTCATCAAGTAAGTCCAAATAGTGCAATAAAAAGGGGCAAGAAAAAAAATTGATAGAAAAATGCTCAACCAAAATCGCAAGAAAAAGAATAGAAAATGAGCAAAAGCCCGAAAAAGCATTAAGGGACATCATAAGAAAAATTTTCCAATTCCAAAGTTCCTAACCATTTCCATGTTACCCAATACACCTTTAACCTGAAAACTCCTACCGAGTCCGGAATGCTAAATTAATTATCGCGTGGAGAGCTATGACGCTAAAAGATAAATAAGAAAGATTGAATGGTGTGTATAAGAGGCAATGTTACCGTTTTTCAAAAACCATATTCCGATCAAGAGATCCTTTCACCATATATTTCCGTCCTTCCAAAAAAGTATGCGTGAATTTGTGTTTCAATACATTTACTCTTTATGACACGCATATCAAGAGAATAGCCATAATTCGAGTGATTCATTTGTGAGAGAATCCCATGAGCATTTGAATCAAAAATGACTTTTTGAAAAGCGACGTAATGATCAATCAGTGTAAATTTGAGGTTAATTTTCAGCTTCGCACACACACACACGATAAATTGAGACTCTTTTGAATATGAATTTATGGTGATTATTTTTCGAAAATTTTAAAATTGTACAATTTTTAAGTTTTTTGATTGAGTCTAAGTCGAATTTTGTGGGTATATTCACTGCAAACCTTCATGAGACAACACTCGTCCTACTAGGGTAACCTAGGGCTTTAATGGCTTGTTACATACGATAAATGCAATCGCTTGCCCGCGACAAAGGTATTGTAGCCCAATAAAGTGCTTAGAAGAGTTGTGACATTATTCCTTTTCTTTTACATTGCTGGGGACACGCAAAGCTCTAAGTCAGGAGGATTTGATCGGGCATAAATATTGTATATTTATCCCCTTAATTTCGATACCTTTATGAACCCAAGTGGTGCAATTGATATGGATTTAACTCGTAATTATGCTACTAACCTTCGGTGGTAAGTATTTCATGTTTTGTGTTTCTCTTATGTGTTTTACAGGTAAATTATGCAAGCGGTACAAAAGAGAAATCGAAACAATGAAAGAAAGGCTAGGAAGGCAAGTTCGTGGGCAATTTGGTAATTCTACAGCCTGATCCTAGAGGAAGAGCCAACTGGAAAGATGAAGATCATAGAACAATGAAAATACTAAAAAAAATGGCACCCAAATCCGAGCTAAGGTGAAGGAGTTATGACCCCTTGAAGTTGAAGAAAAATTGACACAAGAAAGGAAGAAAACATGAAAATATTTCTAAGTATTGAATTTCCAGCAAATTTCCCCGAACCGCAGAGTGAATCGGTTTGAGGGAGAACCGTTTCGGGGTACCTACGAACCGGTTAAAAGCGCTTGGGACGAGATATTCTTCTTAAAAGTTGATTGGTCAAAGAGTTCTAATGGGTTACAAACTCTTCTAAAACGTATTTGTAACATTGTATTGACTTAAAAAAGACAGTTCTGATTAGTTTTTTATAATAATAAAAGGAGGAGAATACCCTAGGAACATAACTTTGATTTGGTGTTTCAAGATCAATTATTTTCGGGTTTGATTGCAAGTTTTAATTCAATTTTCATTCTCTCAAATATTTTCATGCATGTTTCTGTATACTTTCATCATGATGTCTTTCACATGCAACGTAGTTAATTTATGTATAGTTAGGGTCAATATATCCAGCTAGATTTTTTAGGGTTGGGGTGCATGAAATCAACCCGATGTGAGAGTTGCATGTGTATAAAATTAATCCTCTGAACTTAAGGGTTTATTAGATCGTATTGCATAGCGAGCATAACCATTGTAGATTTTTGGATCTCGTTTGCTTCGGGGTAACCGAGATGCTTCAGAATGCAATGCGAGTGTAGCTATCGCGATGCCGCTTTACTCATCCTCTGATTACGTATGGTATTGGCTTGAACCTCATATATGTAATGCTTGGGAGTACTAAAGTCTGGGCCTGATTAATCACTTAAAGTTACGATTAATTTTATACTAATAACACACTAGGGTTGAGGGATTGTATTCTCGGCCTGTTTTTCCTTTCATATTTATTACTTCATTCTTAGTTATAAATCCTTGCTTAATTCGTTAGTTCCATAGTATTAATCTAGTTTCCTTTTACTTAGTAGGATTATTCATAAATCAATCATCTTTTCATTCTTTTTAGAGTTGAATTTAGGTTGACCGCCTGTCCTTTCGTAGTCACGATTTTCTCATCCTATTTCCCTATGGAGATGATCCTGACTTACCGAGTTTATTACTAACACGACAGGATTGCACTTGGGCCTAGAGAGTACGCACTTTAAAGTTTCATTCTTAATCGTGTCAGGGGTTTATGAGGGGAAACATATAAGGTGAGGTCAAGGTCAATAGGGGTGTTATAACAAAGAGTGTCTATGATCATTTCCTAAAGTTTATGCAATTATCGAGTTAAAACAAACTTTGAAAATCATGCTCAAGTAATACATTTCAAGAATGAACTCAATTAATGAACGGTCAAATGAAAGAAAAGAGAGATTACCGACGAATTCAACATTTTCAAAGAGGAAAGAATAGTGTATACAGTCACAAACGACGAAAGGTACAAAGCTTACTCAGTGTAAGTATATACAATGCAGCAAAAGATTACCGAGATATAAAAATCTTAAACCAAATCAATAGAACAAGAAAAGAGCATGTGCTCTTGGGATCAAAGTTTAATTCATGAAGGTATTCACAATATCAATCATTTTGGACTTAAGTCTAATAACTTCTAAAATTGAGAACAGGCATCATTGAGTTGTCCATTGGATCGAGAAATTATTGAAATTTATCATCGAAAACAAAGGCAAAATGCCCAAAAAAGGGAGAAAAAAAAAAGAAAACCTTTTTGAAAATTTTAAATTTTTATAAGAAAAGCATACTTAGAAACTAAATGTGAGCAAACCCATGGACTAAACAAATAAAGGGATAGAATATCCCACACCCCTTAACTTGAATATTTCATTGTCCTCAATGCGTCCATTAAGATCACAACACAAAGAGAGGAAAAGAACGATATTACCCCAAAATGGAGCGATCTCCATAAGCACAAGTCCAAGCAAATCTACAAAACAAGTTAGTACCAAGAATAGCAAGAACAAATAACAAAACGTTAACTGATTACACTAGACTAAATAAAAAGAAGGGAAAAAACTAAAGAAAGAAAAAAGCTAACAATTTACAACCTATTGTTTACAACCTACTATTTACAACATTCCTCCCGAAAGATATGAATTCCATTTGAAAAGCGGAAGGCATGTGGGAGGTGGAAAAAGTGAACCATCGCCAATTTAAAATTTTGGGCGGACGATGGGGGATTTGGATAACAAGGGTAAAGACACATTTGAGGTCCAAGAAAAATTGACTAATCTCCCAAAGGTTTTTCACTTGAAATGGGAGATGGTGCACACGTGGGGATAACATCCATCATAGAAAACAAGAGAGGCAAAGAGTCCTCATCAACAAAAGGTTTAAATAATTTCTACCGACTCATAGGAATCCACCGGTAATTCTGATGGTTGAAGATTCGAGAACATATCCCAAATGAAACATTTGTAGGGCCATATTCGAGAACATATCCCAAATGAAACATTAGAATTACCGACAAAGCTATCAAATAGGACATAATTACCGAATTATTTGTAGATGGAGAATCCGAGAAGGAAGGTGCGTGATCGAGAATCTAAGTTTCTTAGCGCCCAAATGTGTTGTCCTGCAAAAAAATAAAATAAACCAAAGAATATAAATACAAAAGAAAAAAATACTACGAAATACTAAATCAAATAAATTCTAAAACAAACTCATCCCCGACAACGGAGCCATTTGATAGACAGGGGTTTTTCGAGTCACCGACGCCGATCGTTCATTATATTCGGCTCACCAACTTTACACAAAAAACTAAACTTATGACTACACTCAATAAAAGGGAGTATAACGTTCAAGTCCGGGTATCGAAAATCCACAGAGACAAGTTGCTAAAATTTAAGTGTTAGTACTTCTAGAATAAAAGTGTAAAAGATAACTATAAACTAAAGGAAAAGATGCAAAAAGGGAAAGAATAATCTAGGCATGTATTTAAACTAGACTAATAAAAGCGGTAAAAACTATAGGTTGCATCGGATATCCCTCAGCTCAGCTTAACGCGTATAAATGGTTACATGGGTCTACAGATTCATTACGATTGCGTCTCGTTTTGAAAGTTAATTAAATCTAGAGCTGTCACACCCCTAAATTCGCATAAGAGTCTAATAAGATTTTGGCATCAACAAATACCCCGAAAATTATGCACGCAAGGTCGTAAGTACTGGGCATACATGATATACCCCGTCAAATCTCCTAGGAATAATAACCAGGACAACCCAATCGAAATAGACACGTATTTTCCATCACCATAGCAAAGCAACATGATAAACACGAGTCAAGTTCGATCCAACACAACCTAGGCTAATTTAACCTAGAAAGCATGGCAAAAACGTGGTAAATCTAAACTAGAAAACATGTAAATAAACGCAATAAAAATAAACTAGGAAGTGAGTAAAAATTGGGTAAATAAAGAAATAAAAACATTGGAAACTCGGATTGATAGAGAAGATGGTGGATAGTGTTCTACACAACCTCGACGGGTAAACCCCTCTATACGAGCAAACCCTCGGAGGGAGAAAATGGCACAGTCCCCAAACCCTCAAAACCATATCTTCCCTTGCTTATTACAAAATGATCTATTATTACAAGATAATGAAAATTGAAACCAAAATTGGTTTATATAATCAGTTGGAAAAGAAATAAAGGAAAAAGAAAAGAAATAGAATAAAGGGAAATTATCGGGTAACTGTAATACCCGATCGACCGAAAATAGGGGCGCGATCGACCGATCCCTTAAGTTGAAGCCCACTATCTCCTTCGCAAGGCAAAATACCAATACGAGGTCGATCGACCCCTAGGCACGATCGACCGGTACTTTGTTTTCTGCTATCGTTTGGTCTTCACAAGGGAGGAAAGGTTCATAACTGAAATGGCCATAACTTGATCATCCGAACTCGAAATGATGCGTTGTTTGTGGCCACACGATGCTAACTAAACGAACTATGCATCCATAGAAATTTCATGAGCTAAAAATGAAGTGTGAATTGACAAAAATTCCCTTGAAGTAGCATCCGGTGATGAAACTTCTCCGAAACACAATCGATCCTCATTTTTAGCATTCTAATACCTACAAAAGCACAATTAACCCCTACAAAACATATATATGTCCAAATCTGAGATTGTCTGGTTAACGAGCAGAAATATAGGCATTAAGAACATAAAAGTGCTAGAATGCACAAAGATAAAGAGCGCAAATATGCAATATACGTGACGTATCACTAGGCTTCTCAAACACTAGGGCATGTTAACACACTATAAAGGATTTCATAAAGCACAGTACCTGATTACTTTTTCTTAGTTGATATGGAATACTTGCATGAATAAATGTTCTAAAAAGCCAAATCCATGGACAATTTTTCTTACAGAAATGAGGTATATATAGCTCTGCAAGGATCTAATATATAAATTATTGACATGAATTTCAAAGTCTAATATATATTTATAAATAATAGCATATGCATGTGCCGACAAGACTGTTGATGTCCAAAATTGGTATAGCTAGTATCTTAGCTATAAATTACCAATTTCTTAATCACGGATAATTATATTAAGCTAAGGAAAAGCATACATCCACGGTTATAGTATTAGGGTAGTTACATAGAACTTTGTGCAGTTTTTCTTGCACGCAGTTGACTTATCTCTTGAGCTAAGGGAAATTATATATTATAGTGGTTTGGAAACCAAGGGATGGAATAACTTTATATATTAAATCATTTACACCCATATACAATAAATGAGACTATTGATCTTCTAGGGCATGTGTGGAATGACTAGTGATAATTCCCATGTGAGTGACTTTTCTTCTTGATGGTTCAACTTCTTATGTTGGTTGGCTGGTATGACGACTAAGTATAAATGAACCCTGGGATGTATACTTATGAGGACATGTGTTCCTATCTAATTGGTCCATATGACATGAATAATTTGTCCTAAGATAAAAAAAAAATAATGCACCATGCTTGATGGTTTAGTGGAAGGATGGAGTATTTGCTCTAGAAAATTACTCGGTGCCTAAATTTAACGAAGTTCGAACGTCGACCTTCAGGTCTTGTACTTTTCCACCAGTTACATCAATACAGTGCTATTTTTGCAAATAGTTTAAAAATAGCAAATCGCTGAAGGGTACGCTAATCTTTTTACCCTTTGAAAAGCGTGCATCCACCGAAACTCTAATCGTTGGTTCAGCTCATCATTTCGTTCTTGAGCTTCGAGATGAACCTGCAGAACCTATTAAAGGACAACTTCTTCTTATTTCTCACTACCTCAAACTTGAAAACTCATATTTACAGTTCTTTCCAGATTTATTTGTTATCGTTCGAACTTGTAACGATTTTAGGGGAATCAGTAAGGATTTTTCTTCTTCATCTTTTATCTTTGTTGCTTTAGCAAGTATGGTGTATATTATAGATGAAAGCTCTGTTAGGGAGTTTAGTGAGAGAAGAAAAATTCCTAACTGGGTGACCTTGAAGTTTTTTATTGTCCCATAGACGTGTTAGCTCTGAAGGAAGGACACTGGATTCCTATTTTTTTTATTGCAGAATGTGGAATTACCTTTCCTCCCAATCAACTCTTTTTGAAGTTTTGCCTATATTTTGATGTGGTTCCTGCTAGAGTAGCCCCCAATACTTGATGTGTGGTGAGCGGGGTAAATCATTTAAATTAGATTTATAAAACCCATATAGGCATTGTCGAGCTAATGTATTGTTATAAATGGGGTACCATAGGAGATAACACATACTACCCGAAGACGAGAGAAGCGGATAGAGCTTTGGTGGTTAATCTTCTCGATTCTAATAAAGACTATTTGGATTATAGAGTGGTAGTGAAGAATTGGCAATATGCTCCCCTCTTAAGGGGGTTAGGTATAATGGTCCCGGATGCCCCCGGGAAGGGCGTGGCATAGGTCGACCCTTTTTCTGACCTTTTTTTTTCTTATGCTTATTAACTCTTTGATAATATGCCGACTAACATTTTTATTTGGTTTTTTGGCAGAGGAAAGGAAGAGAAAGCCCCTCGCAACTCGAAAGTTAATTTTGAAGATTTGAAGTTCCTTTGGTAAATCTAGTAAAGATTAGGAAAAAGCACCTTAGATCGTCCTTAATTTTACTTGATTATAAGAGTGCAATTACTTCATTCATTACCCGACCAATAGATACCGTACCAAAATATCCCATTAACCTTGAAGAGGAACAGGAGGAAGATGATCATATTTTTACCTCCTCTGTTGAAAGAGGGTTGGCAATTGGAGGAACATCTTATTCCTTTGAGTCCATTGATATTAGTACCATCCCCAGTTCATTCCCATAAGAGATGGGAAAGAGGACAATTCCTAACCTGATGTCACCACCCAAGAAGTCTATTGCAGTTAAAGGTCGTTCCAAGAATTCTTGTGAAGGTGGTTCTAAGTGATCACTACAAAGGAGATTAAGGAGACTGACACTACACCAAATCCTGCGAATGGTCACGCCCAGTAGGTCACGGCCCAAGTTCGCGACCAGCTGGTCGCGGACTTGGGTCGTGACCCACTCAATATTTGGCGTGACCATATTTATTACCACACTAAATTATTGATGCTCTGGAAGTGTTAACGGCCGAAGTCCGTTACCACAGTGGTCGCGGACTTAGACCGTGAGCACAGTGGTCGCGGACTTGGTCCGTGACCAGGTCGTGACCATCTTGGTGCCAAACTCGCACCAAAATTCCCTTCCAAGCTTGGTCGCGGATGTGTCACGGCCCAAGTTTGTGACCCATGGCATGACGAAGAAGAGAGTACACATATTGAGGGTCACGGCTGGGGGCCGTGACCATTTCTGGGTGTGGGTCACAGCTATGGGCCGTGACCATCCCTCAATAGAGGGTCTGATGTTGGTCGCGCATGGGGGTCACGGCTATAGGCCGTGACCATTCTTTATTCTAGCAATAGGATGGTGAAATAACGAGTTGCGATGGCGGGTCACGGCTTCAGGCCGTGACCATATCATTCCTAAAAAAATAAAACATGCGCCTCATTTTCATTTCCCCGCATCTATTTGCTGATGGCATTTCCCCAACGTTGATGGCTACTCTCTCTCTCTCGTCAAAGACGAAGCTATGGATTCTTTCTCTCTCATCAAATGCTGATGGCTTCTCTCTCTCACTCCAAAGACAAAGGTATTTCTATATATTTTAGTTTTTGATTCATATTTAGGTTCATATTTAGGTTGTATTTGGGTTTCTAAGTTTTTCGTTACCATATTACCTTGTGTTTTCAATCTGTGATCCATTTCGTTTCCATATTGGTGAATCTGAAAAAAATTCCTAGCTTCAGTGACAAAATTAGGTAAGGGCCAAAGGGAGCCATGGCCCCCCCTTAAGTTTCCAAAGATTATTACTGTTGTGTGTTAAGTCTTAAGTATGGAGGAAAAATATGATTTTCAGCCCATGTTTAGACCCACGTTGAAAACTCAAAGACCCATTTTAAAAATTATTTTTTTTGGAAAGAGGGTGAGGAGCCCAACTTTTTGTCGATTTCATTATTTAATAAATTTTATTTTCACTAAACAACAGTCCACCTTTGAACATTATAACCTTGCCCTCTAGGTAAAGTTCTCTAGTAGTTAGTGAGCTCATGGCAGTAAATTCATTCCTAACTTCGACTATAAATGTGTCAAAAAGTATCTAGTATTTACCTTCATTTTTATATTAATCATAGATTAACTTTCTACATGCAGAATTTATTTTTAATTCAAACTGTAAATGTACTTTTGATCCTAAAATTGATCCTAATTGAAATATCTTTACCAAGTATTTCACTTTTTTTGTTAATCGAATTGCAAAAATAATTTTTAACCTTATAGTAAACTCTTATCGAAGATTTTGTGTTATAAAAGTGTTGGAAGTACAGATAGAATTGGTGATAGATATACAATTTTTGTTGGGAAAATCACTCTTAAGTTTTTTGGCCCCTCAAAAATTAAATTCTGGTTTCATCCCTGCCTCGCTTCGAATGAAATTTTAGTTGTTTCGGTTTCAGCCTTCGCTAATTTCATAAAATTTAGTAGGCCTATTGAGAGACATAGTGGGAAGTTGAATTAGTTTAAAAGTTCCATTGAAGTAGTATCAGATTATAGAAACTGTAGAGTACAGTTCTTTCGTATTTCGTATTTCAGTACAAAATTTTTAGTTATACATATCTTCAGGTTTGTTATATATATTTATGTGTCTATGTATGCGTGATCTGGTGACATGTTCTTTGAGCGGTGCAGGTGAGGCAGAGTAAGCGCCAACAGCAACTTACGTTGAAAACATTTTCAACATTTAGGCTTGAGAGTTGGTGCTGACTGTTTAACTCAAGCATTACGCCGAAATTTTCTTATTTCTTGTCCAGTTTGATCTTAATTATGTTCATAACATGGATGGGCAGTTCATTTTTGCTTTTATGTCAAGTTTTTGGGTTATGAAATGTATATTTTCTTATCTTGATGATAATTTGTACGACTTTAGGAATAGAAACAAGACCTCCCAACTTGTTATTCGTTTTTTCCTTTCTTAGCTTGTTTATGGTTGTGAAGCATGAGATTTGACATGTTAGTAAAAACTTGTTCATTCACTGTGTATCTAATAGTGGGTGTGAAGGTTTTTGTTTTCATATAACATATTGTTTACAACTGCATCCAAATGAACTTTTTAATTTAGCAAAAATGTTAAATTTATTGATGAGGATGTTTTTTGTATTTTTATTTGGGTTTTCTGCGCCTCTGCACATCAGGTGCTCGATGGAAACCTTATGGGTTAAAATTTGGGAATCATTTACTTTTACTTTTTTTTTGAGACTCTCTATGAAGAGCCCACTCAATAGTTTCTTGGATTCTCAATCCTAAACTTTGAAACTGATTTGCGAGCGGGTGAAGCCACTCGAGGATTTTTTTTCAACTTATTTGACACGAGCGAATATTAAAGCCATTTTGATTCGAGCGAATCTTATGTTCTTCAAATGTTGGATAAAATGTCCATAAAGAACAACTATTTGAGGGAGTTCCTCGTGTATTTTACTGTGTTTGAGGGAGTTCCTCGTGTATTTTTACTGTGTTTGAGGTGTTTCATTTACTTTGGAGTTTCCGCGGCGTGAGTGTCTCAATATGGCTATCAACTTCTTTATAAAATGTTATAGAGGGACTCATTTTTTCTTCTAATTGTCATTTATAAAACGTAATATGAGCAGGTTGCAAAAGTTGGATGCAAATTTGGTTCAAGTAAGGTTACGGAATAATTTTAGTTCGGGCATCCTAATTACTTTGAGAGACTGTTTGATAATTTCCAACAAATTTGGTTGTACGGTTGTACAATAAGGGGGTTTGTCTTCTAAATCAGGTGAGCAAATGCACAAGTATCCATACACAAGATGTTAGGACTTGTATGCTTAGTATAACTGTATGTTAGGACCTGATATATTAGGAACCGCTATGCTAGAATTACTATACTCGTACAACTAATTGTATGCTTAGTATAACTGTATGCTTAGTTGAACTAATGATTTTGTGCTCTCCCCCTCACCTCGTTTTCATTTCATTTGAGATACACCTCTATAACCTACCCCCACTTCCTCCCCCTCTCCCCGTTACCTCCCCATCTCCCCGCTGCAGTCCCCTCTCTCCCTCTTGCCGCCCACTTCTCCGCGTTGTTGCATTCCTCTCCCCCTCACCCAGGTGCCACTCTCAGCACCAACCTCTTCTCCTCGCGGCCAATGGGTTTTAAATTATGTCTTTCTTTTCCCCTATTTGGGTGGTTTCAATTTATTTGTGTTGTTTTGATTAAGTATTGGCAATATTTATTGATTTTAGTTCTAAAGGAAGGTTCGATTTGGAACCCAAGCAAGGAAGTAGAGTATGCTCTTAGATACGAAGACAACTTCGACACTACAAGCACCCTCGCTGTCATGAGCACCCCCACTGATAAGAAGAGCATCACCGACTACGGTTCCCCCGAAGAATTCCTCTCAAGTAATCATTTATATTTGACTATTTATTTCACAAAACTCAATATGCTTTCTAGAAAATAATTGCGCATATGACACTACATAAGGCGGTTTAGGTGTTGTCTAGTATTTGCATCTTAAGTATTAGACTTCAATCCTGCATATGATCCATAGATGACCAATTAATTAAGGAAAAAATTTTCCACCCCTAAATTCAACAATTTTAAAGAACTAATACTTTGACCAAAGTCCAAAAAATAGCAAGAAACTCATTACCAACGTGGATCTTTTGTTCTTGATTTGTTTCTGATTTTGAAATCCCGAATTCACATTAATTTTAAATCCTGAATTTTTGTCAACCACACATATGAGTCTGTCATCAGGATAAGATTCTTAATAATTACAATAAGCTAACTTTTGAATCATTTGTGAGATAATACATATATGTAGAACATGCCTAGTTTCACAACATATATATTAAAGGAGCAAGGTGAATTGAGGCTCCAAGGTCCACCCAAAGCCTAGGTGTGTCCCGGATTGAAAATATTCAAGCTACCTAATCTTGCAGACAAGTTAGACAGCTTGATGGTGCTCATATTTAAACACCTCGAGTCCTGTAATGAATGTGGTCGTTTGATTCAGGTTTTTGAAATTCTTCTCCTGTATTTTCAAAGTACTGTGTTGAATGCATACAAGTCTAAATTTGCCCAGTTTGTCATGTTCTACGCATGTTCACTAGATCCTGAAAATTGGGGTGAAAGGTTTGCAAGTAGACTTGCAAATATTTTTACATGTATATCCCCAAGATTGGAGAATGAGCGTTGTTACATATCTTGCTAGTTTCTTATCTTAAGCAAAGTTTTTGTCAGCCTCATATGTAGCTACCATACTGGGAAGCCTGGTAGATTGGTTCACTAATTATTGAAAAAGCCAGGGTGGTGACATCAATCCAAAAGCTCAGATTTTTTTTATTCTGGATGCTAGGCTATTATGTATGCGCTTTTCTTCCATATGAGATCAATGTTGGGTGTTACTCATCTTGAATCACAACTTTATCTTATGAAGTACAACTTTGCTTCCACTGGACAATGATGACAACAGGGGCTTTGTGAGGTTTTCTTGAGATTTTGAAGGCTTTGAGAATTTCCACGTAGGGGTCAACAGGGTCAAGTGCAAGCACCGCTTCTGCCTCTCTTCTCTTCTCTCCCTCACACTTCCCCTCTTCGTCCCTGCCTCTCTTCTCTTCTCTCACTGACTCGCAAACGCCGCAAGCACCACTGCTGCACTCTGCTGCCGTAGTAGAGTAGGAGGGCACAAACACAACACGCAAGATAGAGCAGCCCCCTTCCTCCTTTTTGAGTGTTTTTTTTTTAATAAATCTCAGTAGTTGCTTTTTTAGTTATTAAATACTTTTTTAGTTATTGTTGCTAAAATTTTTGAGTATGCTGAAATTTTTAGTAGCCCCCATTCCTTTTGAGTACGCTGAAATTTGTAGTTATTGTTGCTGAAATTTGTAGTTATTGTTGCTGAAATTGTTGTTAATAATACCAAATCAATCCTCAAGTAGATTATAAATCATCATAAATAGCTAGAATATGCAATAATGTTCTAGCAGTGGAAAAAAAGGTCCACCACGAAAACTGGTTTTGAAAACCACTCAACAAATCCAACTTTTCTCTAGACAAATTATGTTAAGATTCTTCAACCGCCACGACGACACCAATATGTTTGGATCTAAAAAAAAGACTCCTAAAACCTTGCTATAATTTTAATTCAATATTAAGTACTTCTTATCATTTTCCCTCTTATTTTTCTTTACCATTTGTTTCGGGTCTCCAAAATATGAAAGGGGGTGGGCGTGGGGGCACAAAGTAAAAAGAAAAGCAAATGTAAGAATTTATTGAAATTTTAGAGCATGTCTTTCAAAGTGCCAGAATTAGACTTGATTTGTCATTTTAGTGACGATTATGTACATGTTTAACTGATGATAATCTCCTCTCTTTCTGTTCATGTCCAAACTACACTTAACTCAGTCCCTAAGTAGTGAAAAATCTCAGTTATGCTAACCCAACCTTTCATCGCTATAGGTCATTTTCTTTACATCTATGCTTTCTACAATTGCAACAAAAATTGAATTTATGCATTTAATTGTTATTGATTTCTTCTTGTCATAGTAAGATACCTTAAGATTATCCTTAATAAACTTCGTGATGTACTCATTGAGGGACTTGGCCTTCCCATTCTTGACATTAAGAAGATGTGTGACTCTTACAGGGTAGTTTGAAGCTGAACACAAAGGAGGTAGTATATGCTTATGGCAAGTTTCTTGAATCTGCAATTATGTACCATTACCAGGTATGACATCTACTATCTTGTTCTCTTATTCAAGCGCTTTTATATGATAGTTTTGTCCTAATTTTAAAAATATCTAGACTTAGGCTTAAAAAGTGGCATTAGAGGGCAAAACCCCGAACAACCCCCGAATGGCCCCGTGACTGGCACCAACACCTCGCACGGGACCAATGTAACTCGTAGGAACTGACCGCGTGATCACGGGACCCTTGGTTCGAGAGTTAGACGATAATCTGAAAATATCTAGATTTAAGCTTAAAAAATGGCGTTATCGGGTGAAAACTCAAAACAGCCCTCGAACGTCCCCGTGGGTGGCACCAACACCTCCCACGGGACCAATGTAACTCGTAGGAACTGACCCCGCAGCCGCAGGACTCCCGATTTGAGAATACGACGGTAATTTGCATATTTCTAGACTTAAGCAAAACATGGCGTTAGAGGGTGAAAACTCGAAACAACCCCCTTACGGCCACGTGGGTGGCACCAATACCTCCCACGAGACCAATGTAACTCGTAGGAAATGACCCCGCAGCCGCGGGACTCCCGGTTTGAGAATACGACAGTAATTTGTATATTTCTAGACTTAAGGAAAACATGGCGTTAGAGGGTGAAAATTCGAAACAGCCCCTGAATGAACTGTGGGTGGCACAAACACCTCCCACGGGACCAATATAACTCGTAGGAACTGACCCCGTAGCCGTGGGACTCCCGATTTAAGAATACGATGATAATTTGCATATTTTTAGACTTAGGCATAAAAACATGGCGTTAGAGGGTGAAAACTCGAAACAACCCTCTAACGGACCCGTGGGTGGCACCAATACCTCCCACGAGACCAATGTAACTCGTAGGAACTGACCTCGTAGCCGCGGGACTCTCGGTTTGAAAATACGACAATAATTTGCATATTTTTAGACTTAGGCTTAAAAACATGCCGTTAGAGGGTGAAAACTCGAAACAGCCCTCTAACGACCCCGTGGGTGGCACCAACACCTCCCACGGGACCATTATAACTCGTACGAACTGACCCCGCAGCTGCGGGACTCCCATTTTTAGAATACAATGATAATTTGCATATTTATACACTTAGGTTTAAAAACATGGCATTAGAGGGTGAGAACTAGAAACTGCCCCCGAACGGCCCCGTGGGTGGCACCAATACCTCCCACGGGACCAATGTAACTCGTAGGAACTGACCCCGCTGTCGCGGGACTCTCGGTTTGAGAATAAGATGATAATTTTCATATTTTTAGACTTAGGCTTAAAAACATGGAGTTAGAGGGTGAAAACTCGAAACAGCCCTCTAACGGCCCCGTGGGTGGTACCAACACCTCCCACGGGACCAATGTAACCCGTACGAACTGACCCCGCTGCCACGGGACTCCAGGTTTGAGAATACGACAATAATTTGCATATTTCTAGACTTAGGCTTAAAAACATGGCCTTAGAGGGTGAGAACTAGAAACAGCCCCCGAACGTCCTCGTGGGTGGCACCAACACCTCCCACGGGACCAATGTAAATTATAGGAACTGACCCCGCAGCTGCAGGACTTACGATATGAGAATACGATGGTAATTTGCATATTTCTAGAATTAGGCGTAAAAACATGGCATTAGAGGGTGAGAACTAGAAACAACTTCCGAATGGCCCCGTGGGTGGCACCAACACCTCCCAGGGACCAATGTAACTCGTAGGAACTGACTCCGCAGCCGTGGGACTCTCAGTTTGAGAATACGACGATAATTTACATATTTTTGGACTTAGGCTTAAAAACATGGTGTTAGAGGGTGAAAACTCGAAGCATCCCTTTAACGGTCCCATGGGTGGCACCAACACCTCCCACTGGACCAATGTAACTCCTAGGAACTGATCCCGCAGCCGCGGAACTCCCGGTTTGAGAATACGACGATAATTTGCACATTTTTAAACCTAGGGTTAAAAACATGGTGTTAGAGGGTGAGAACTAGAAACAGCCCTCGAACGTCCCCGTGGGTGGCACCAACACCTCCCACGGGACCAATGTAACTCGTAAGAACTGACCCCGCTGCCGCGGGACTCCCGATTTGAGAATACGACGGTAATTTGCATATTTTTAGACTTAGGCTTAAAAACAGGGCATTAGAGGGTGAGAACTAGAAACAACCCTCGAACGGCCCCGTGAGTGGCCCAACACCTCCCACGGGACCAATGTAACTCGTAGGAAATGACCCCGCAGCCGCGGGACTCTCCATTGTGAATACGACGATAATTTGCATATTTTTAGACTTAGGCTTAAAAACGTTGTGTTAGAGGGTGAAAACTGGAAACAACCCTCTAACGGCCCCGTGAGTGGCACCAACACCACCCACGAGACCAATGTAACTTGTAGGAACTGTCCCCGCAGTCGCGAGACTCCCGATTTGAGAATACGACGATAATTTGCATATTTCTAAACTTAGTCTTAAAAACATGGCGTTAGAGGGTGAGAACTAGAAACAGCCCCCGAACGTCCCCGTGGGTGGCACCAACACCTCGCATGGGACCAATGTAACTCGTAGGAACTGACCCCGCAGCCGCGGGACTCCCTATTTGAGAATAAGTCGGTAATTTTCATATTTCTAGACTTAGGGATAAAAACATGGCATTAGAGGGTGAGAACTAGAAACAGGCCCGAACGGCCCCGTGGGTGGCACCAACACCTCCCACGGGACCAATGTAACTCGTAGGAACCGACCCCATAGCCGAGGGACTACGGGTTTGAGAATATGACGATTATTTTCATATTTTAAGACTTAGGCTTAAAAACATGGCGTTAGAGGGTGAAAACTTGAAACAACCCTCTAACGGCCCCTTGGGTGGGACCAACACCTCCCACGGGACCATTGTAATTCGTAGGAACTGACCCCGCATCCGTGGCACTCCCGATTTGAGAATACGATGATAATTTGCATATTTCTAGACTTAGGTTTAAAAACATGGCGATTGAGCTAGAAACAGCCCCCGAACGTCCCCGTGGGTGGCATCAACACCTCCCACGGGACCAATGTAACTCGTAGGAACTGACCCCGCAGCCGCGCGACTCTCAATTTCAGAATACGACGATAATTTGCATATTTCTAGACTTAAGTTTAAAAACATGGCGTTAGAGTTAGAAACAGCCCCCGAACGGCCCCTTGGGTGGCACCAACACCTCCCACGGGACCAATGTAACTCGTAGGAACTGACCCCATAGCCGCGGGACTCCAAGTTTCAGAATACGATGGTAATTTGAATATTTATAAACTTAAGAAAAACATGGCGTTAGAAGGAAAAACTCGAAACACCCCCCGAACGACCCCGTGGTGGCACCAACACCTCCCACGGGACCAATGTAACTCGTAGGAACTGACCCTGCAGCCGCGGAACTCCCGGTTTGAGAATACAACGATAATTTGCATATTTTTATACTTAGGCTTACAAACATTGCGTTAGAGGGTGAAAACTCGAACAACCCTCTAATGGCCCCGTGCGTGCAACAACTCCTCCAACGGGACCAATGTAAGTCGTAGGATCTGACCCCTCAGCCGCGGGACTCCCGGTTTGAGAATACGACGATAATTTTCATATTTCTAGACTTAGGCTTAAAAACATGGCGTTAGAGGGTGAGATTTCGAAACCGCCCCCGAACGTCCCCGTTGGTGGTACCAACACCTACCACGGGATCAATGTAACTCGTAGGAACTAACCCCGCAGCCACGGGACTCCCGATTTGAGAATACATCAGTAATTTGGATAATTTTAGACTTAGGCTTAAAAACGTGGCATTAGAGGGTGAGAACTATGAACAACCCCCGAACGGCCCCGTGGGTGGTACCAACACCACTCACGGGACCAATGTAACTCGTAGGAACTGACCCCGCAGTCGCGGGACTCGCGGTTTGAGAATACGACGGTAATTTGCATATTTCTAGACTTAAGCAAAATATGGCGTTAGAGGGTGAAAACTTGAAACAGCCCCCGAATGGCCACGTGGGTGGAACCAACACCTCCCACGGGACTAATGTACCTCGTAAGAACTGACCCCGTAGCCGCGGGACTCCCGGTTTGAGAATACGGTGATAATTTGCATATTTGTAGACTTAGGCTTAAAAACATGGCGTTAGAGGGTGAAAACTCGAAACGACCCTCTAACGGTCTCGTGGGTGGCACCAACACCTCCCACGGGACCAATGTAACTTGTAGGAATGACCCCGCAGCCGCGGGACTCCCAGTTTGAGAATACGATGATAATTTGCATATTTTTAGACTTAGGCTTAAAAACATGGCGTTAGAGGGTGAAAACTCGAAACAACCCTCTAACGAACCCGTGGGTGTCACCAACACCTCCCACGGGACCAATGTAACTCGTAGAAACTGACCCCACAGCCGCGGGACTCCCAGTTTGATAATACGACAATAATTTGCATATTTCTAGACCTAGGTTTAAAAACTTGGCGTTAGAGGGTGAGAACTAGAAATAGCCCCCGAACGTCCCCGTGGGTGGGACCAACACCACCCACGGGACCAATATAACTCGTAGGAACTGACCCCACATCCGTGGGACTCCCGATTTGAGAATACGACGCCAATTTGCATATTTTTAGACTTAGGCTTAAAAATATGGCGTTAGAGGGTGAAAACTCGAAACAGCCCCCTAACTGTCACACCCCGTTTAATTCTGGCATCGGCCGCCACCAAAACTAAGCCGTGCGTGAGTAAATAAAATACCATTCTTAGCATGAGACAGATATAAGACATAAATAAATCAGTCCATAATATAAACAATTGAGTCGATCTCAAATGATCACAAATAACTAAGCGATAAAATATCTATCAAATGCTAACTCCAAAAATCCAGTCTCCAATAGTGATTAAATAAAATCTGAATAATCCCAACAGAAATTCTCTAAACAACTTTGGAACCGAATGGCCCAATAAAACTCCAATGAAGTCTCATAATACGACTGGAAAATAAAGTCTAACTAAACTATACCATAAAGTAAATAACTCCAGCTGCACCTCCAATGATAACTCCGATAAACTTATGAAGCTTATCCAAATTAAATCCTGAAAAAGATTAGTCAACGCATGGGTCAGAGCCAAAGCCCTGAGCAAGAATACACACTAGTCCCCTCAAATAGGATCCTTGAATCCAGACAGTAGCATTATACGCAATAAATATCACAATAGAATATTTTAAATTAAACGGGATAATTAAGCGATAATTATAATCTACTAACTACCCGCAAAACTCCCCATTTAAAAAGGCACACCAATATGATTTTAAATTCCCAAGTCCCGCGGAGTTAATCTTTTATTAACTAACCCAAATTATCAAATTTCTCAATTATTTATGTTCTTACTTCCATAATTATTAGGTATGGCGGTCCTCCCGCCTCGGGTGATAATTCACAAAAATTCATTATGGCGGTCCTCCCGCCTCGGGTGATTTCTCCACCAAAAAATACACATCCCCTTGTCAAAACGCTGGCTGGCCCGTTTAAACTATCGGCCCTCGCTGATTGACAAGGTTCCACACACGACATGACATAAAACGCCGGCTGGCCGGTTTAAACTGTCGGCCCTCGCTGATTATGTCGCCAATATATTTTAATACCCGTCTTTTTATCTTAGGTATTAGTTCTCAATTTCTCAATTCACAATTTATAATTCCCCCACCCTTTTAATCGATGTGAGATCCTCAAAATACCCCTTAGTCCCATAACTAAAGGTCCCAAGTTATCAATACGTCCTAACCTATGTATAGGATGAATTTCTAACTTAAATTTAGACTTAGTTTCATGCTTAGGCTAGCGTAACTAAGATAAAGTAATAAAAATCAGCCCACCCTCAAGATGATAAAAACGCGATAATCTATCCTCACTAGTCCCATACCTAGAAGGCGTAAATCATCAAAAGGCATGCCCACTAGTCCCATACCTAGAGGCATTCTAAAATATAGGGAGAGCAATAATACCCAACAACCCGTCGTCACAAAGGCAACATCATAATACCAACAAGTCACACAAACAAGCATAATTTATCAATATATAAAACTACGCATGATAGTCCAATTCAATTAAATCTTTAATTTAATTATCACAACGTTAACAATACCCAAATAATCTCATTTAATTATTTTAAATTAAATATACCAATTTTTCATCATATAATCATCAAAACCAAATTTTATTATCTCTACATGTATTACATGAGTTATACGCACCCAAAAATCAATTATTTTAAAGCTAGGTTTTTCCTACATGCAACCTACACCAATAAAACCCAAAATCACTCATGAATCCTACGTACCCAAAGGGTTATGAATATTATTCAGATTAAAAGATTTCATAAAAATAGCCCCTGGTTTCGTGTCCACTTTTTCTAATTAAGTTACTAATTATTTTTAAGAAAACATGTAATTAAGTGTTTAAGCGACACTTAGAACGCATAATACTAAAGGAAAAGAATAGAGTATTCATCCCTGTAAAGATCGTGTGGAAAATCTGATTAGAAATCTGGATTCCTCTCGAAAAATTAGCAAAAGAGTGCTCTTGAACGATCTTGATTAAACCCCAATTAAGCCTTCAAAAACTTGTGCCAAAAACTTGATTTTGTTGAAGGTTGATGATTATGAGTGGGAGGAAAAATATTTGGAAGTGTTCTCTGATGAAAAACTGGAGAAAAAGTGATTATGAGAAGTCCCCCCACAGATTAACAAGGTTATATAGTGATTAGGAGTCCTAATCCTACACAAACTCTTAAAAAAAAGCTTACAGCGCACGTTTTCTGGGAGGTTCGATCGATCTACCCCCCCGTAGATCGATCGATCACCCCGAAAAACTGACAGTTCACCCAAAAAAATGCCATAAGGCAAAATATTGTAAAATCAATATAAAATCCGTTTTAAATCCGATTTCAATTCCGCTTGAAGTTTTATTCTTCTAAAATCATAACCAACATATTTAGCCAATAAAAATGTTAAAATTCAAAAATTTATTTCTCTCAAAAATTCCAATTAATTAATTAAATAATAAATAAAAACACGGGGTGTTACATACTTCCCCACTAGCAAAGAATTTCGTCCTCGAAATTAGACGAAGCATACTCATCAACGCATAAATCTCGCAAAAGAAAATAAGGCTCATATATGCCTACCCGTAGAATGTCATAATTGGGCGTCCATACACCCAATCCTACGCGCACCTACCCCACGAATAACAAAATAATATATATTACTTATATACATACACATAACTATGAAAATAACGGCGTCCACATACTCTCACAAATCCCCCACTCGATCCTATATCCGAAAGTCATCAAAATTCTTACTTCCTCAAATTAAATCTCAACATCAAAAATCGATACATACGGTACCCAATATCCGTACTAACATCTCCAAAATAATTATCGTCTCCAAAATCCATTCTAAGGATCCCCACATCAAGCTTACTAATTCTAAACTCAATGCCTACAACGTCCTTAACTAAAAAATGCACATCTCTAATAAACACATCTAACACGTATGCTACAACATCTACCTTAAGAAGTACGAATCAACAAAATGGATCAAAGATGGGCAATGCGGAAACTAAACGGACTCATAACCTACGAGACTTAAGACCATGCTCTGATACCATCTGTCACACCCCGCTTAATTCTGGCGTCGTCCGCCACCAAAACTAAACCGGACGTGAGTAAATAAAATACCATTCTTAGCATGAGACAGATATGAGACATAAATAAATCAGTCCATAATATAAACAATTGAGTCGATCTCAAATGATCACAAATAACTAAGCGATAAAATATCCATCAAATGCTAACTCCAAAAATCCAATCTCTAATAATGATTAAATAAAATCTGAATAATCCCAACAGAAATTATCTAAACAACTTTGGAACCGAATGGCCCAATAAAACTCCAATGAAGTCTCATAATACGACTAGAAAAGAAAGTCTAACTAAACTATACCATAAAGTAAATAACTCCAGCTGCACCTCCAATGATAACTCCGATAAACTTATGAAGCTTCTCCAAATTAAATCCTGAAAAAGATTAGTCAACGCATGGGTCAGAGTCAAAGCCCTGAGCAAGAATACACACTACTCTCCTCAAATAGGATCCTTGAATCCAGACAGTAGCATTATATGCAATAAATATCACAATAGAATATTTTAAATTAAACGGGATAATTAAACGCGATAATTATAATCTACTAACTACCCGCAAAACTCCCCATTTAAAAAGGCACACCAATATGATTTTAAATTCCCAAGTCCCGCAGAGTTAATCTTTTATTAATTAACCCAAATTATCAAATTTCTCAATTATTTATGTTCTTACTTCCATAATTATTAGGTATGGCGGTCCTCCAGCCTCGGGTGATAATTCACCAAAATTCATTATGGCGGTCCTCCCGCCTCGGGTGATTTCTCCACCAAAAAATACACATCCCCTTGTCAAAACGCTGGCTGGTCCGTTTAAACTGTCGGCCCTCGCTGATTGATAAGGTTCCACACACGACACGACATAAAATGTCGGCTAGCCCGTTTAAACTGTCGGCCCTCGCTGATTATGTCGCCAATATATTTTAATACCCGTCTTATTATCTTAGGTATTAGTTCTCAATTTCTCAATTCACAATTTATAATTCCCCCACCATTTTAATCGATGTGAGATCCTCAAAATACCCCTTAGTCCCATAACTAAGGGTCCCCAAGTTATCAATACGTCCTAACCTATGTATAGGATGAATTTCTAACTTAAATTTAGACCTAGTTTCATGCTTAGGCTAGCGTAACTACGATAAAGTAATAAAAATCAGCCCACCCTCAAGATGATAAAAACGCGATAATCTACCCTCACTAGTCCCATACCTAGAAGGCGTAAATCATCAAAAGGCATGTCCACTAGTCCCATACCTAGAGGCATTCTAAAATATAGGGAGAGCAATAATACCCAACAACCCGTCGTCACAAAGGCAACATCATAATACCAACAAGTCACACAAACAAGCATAATTTATCAATATATAAAACTACGCATGATAGTCCAATTCAATTAAATCTTTAATTTAATTTCACAACGTCAACAATACCCAAATAATCTCATTTAATTATTTTAAATTAAATATACCAATTTTTCATCATATATTCATCAAAACCAAATTTTATTATCTCTACATGTATTACATGAGTTATACGCACCCAAAAATCAATTATTTTAAAGCTAGGTTTTTCCTACATGCAACCTACACCAATAAAACCCAAAATCACTCATGAATCCTACGTACCCAAAGGGTTATGAATATTATTCAGATTAAAAGATTTCATAAAAACAGCCCCTTGTTTAGTGTTCACTTTTTCTAATTAAGTTACTAATTATTTTTAAGAAAACATGTAATTAAGTGTTTAGGCGACACTTAGAATGCATAATACTAAAGGAAAAGAATAGAGTATTCATCCCTATAAAGATCGTGTTGAAAATCTGATTAAAAATCTGGATTCCTCTCGAAAAATTAGCAAAAGAGAGCTCTTGAACGATTTTGATTAAACCCCAATTAAGCCTTCAAAAACTTGTGCCAAAACTTGTGCCAAAAACTTGATTTTGTTGAAGGTTGATGATTATGAGTGGGAGGAAAAATATTTGGAAGTGTTCTCTGATGAAAAACTGGAGAAAAAGTGATTATGAGAAGTCCCCCCACGGATTAACAAGGTTATATAGTGATTAGGAGTCCTAATCCTACACAAACTCTTAAAAAAAAAGCTTACAGGGCACGTTTTCTGGGAGGGTCGATCGATCTACCCCCCCGTCGATCGATCGATCACCCCGAAAAACTAACAATTCACCCAAAAAAATGCCATAAGGGAAAATATTGTAAAATCAATATAAAATTCGTTTTAAATCCGATTTCAATTCCGCTTGAAGTTTTATTCTTCTAAAATCATAACCAACATATTTAGCCAATAAAAATTTTAAAATTCAAAAATTTATTTTTCTCAAAAATTCCAATTAATTAATTAAATAAAAAATAAAAACACGGGGTGTTACACTAACATCCCCGTGGGTGGCACCAACACCTCCCACGGGACCAATGTAACTCTTAGGAACGGACCTTGTAGCCGCGGGACTCCCGGTTTGAGAATACGACGGTAATTTGCATATTTCTAGACTTTGGCTTAAAAACCAGGCATTAGAGGGTAAGAATTTGAAACAGCCCCCAAACGATCCCGTGGGTGGCACCAACACCTCCCACGGGACCAATGTAACTCGTAGGAATTGACTCCGCAGCCGCGATACTCTCGATTTGAGAATACGACGGTAGTTTGCATATTTCAAGACTTAGGCATAAAAAATGGCATTAGAGGCTGAGATCTAGAAACAGCCCCTGAACGGCCCCTTGGGTTGCACCAACAGCTTCCACGGGACCAATATAACTCGTAGGAACTGAGCCCGCAGCCGTGGGACTCCTGGTTTGAGAATACGACAGTAATTTGCATATTTCTAGACTGAAGCAAAACATGGCGTTAGAAGGTGAAACTCGAAACAGCCCCCGAACGGCCCCGTGGGTGGGATAAAAACCACCCACGGGACCAATGTAACTTGTAGGAACTAACCCCGCAGCCGCGGGACTCCCGATTTGAGAATACGACGATAATTTGCATATTTTTAGACTTAGTCTTTAAAACATGGCGTTAGAGGCTGAAAGCTCGAAACAACCCTCTAACGGCCCCGTGGGTGGCACCAACACCTCCCACGAGACCAATGTAACTCGTAGGAACTGACCCCGCAGTCGCGGGACTCCCGGTTTGAGAATACGAAGATAATTTGTATATTTCTAGACTTAGGCTTAAAAACATGGCATTAGAGGGTGAGAACTAGAAACATCTCCCGAACGTCCCCGTGGGTGGCACCAACACCTCCCCCGGGACCAATGTAACTCGTAGGAACTGACCGCGCAGCGGCGGGACTCCCGATTTTAGAATACGTCGGTAATTTGCATATTTCTAGACTTAGGCTTAAAAATATGGTATTAGAGGGTGAGAACTTGAAACAGCCCCCGAACGGCCCCGTGGGTGGCACCAACACCGCCCACGGGACCAATATAACTCGTAAGAACTGACCCCGCACCCGCGGGACTCCCGGTTTGATAATACGACGGTAATTTGCTTATTTCTAGACCCAAGCAAAACATGACGTTAGAGGGTGAAAACTCGAAACAACCCCCCGAACGGCTCCATAGGTGGGACCAACACCTCCCACGGGACCAATGTAACTCGTAGGAACTGACCCCGTAGCCACGGGACTCCCGTTTTGAGAATACAACAATAATTTGCATATTTTTAGACTTAGGCTTAAAAATATGGCGTTAGATGGTAAAAACTCGAAATAACCCTCTAACGGCCCCGTGGGTGGTACCAACACCTCCCACAAGATCAATGTAACTCCTAGGAACTGACCCCGCAGCCGCGGGACTCCCGATTTGAGAATACGATGATAATTTGCATATTTTTAGACTTGGGCTTAAAAACATGGCGTTAGAGGGCGAAAACTCGAAACAACCCTCTAACGGTCCCCTGGGTGGCACCAACACCTCCCACGGGACCAATGTAACTCGTAGGAACTGACCCCACAGCCGCGGGACTCTCGGTTTGAGAATACGACGATAATTTTTATATTTCTAGACCTAGGCTTAAAAACATGGCGTTAGAGGGTGAGAACTCGAAACAGCACCCGAACGTCCCCGTGGGTGGCACCAACACCTCCCACGGGACCAATGTAACTCGTAAGAACTGACCTCGTAGCCACGGGACTCCCGATTTGAGAATACGACGGTAGTTTGCATATTTCTAAACTTAAGCAAAACATGGCGTTAGAGGGCAAAACTCGAAACAGCCCCCTAACGGCCTCGTGGGTGGCACCAACACTTCCTACGAGACCAATGTAACTCGTAGGAACTGACCCCGCAACCGTGATACTCCCGGTATGAGAATACGATGATAAATTGCATGTATTTAGACTTAGGCTTAAAAATATGGCGTTAGAGGGTGAAAACTTGAAATAGCCCCCTAAAGTCCCCGGGGGTGTCACCAACACCTCCCACGGGACCAATGTAACTCGTAGGAACTGACCACGCAGCCGCGGGACTCCCGATTTGAGAATACGACGGTAATTCGCATATTTCTAGACTTAGGCTTAAAAAATAGCATTAGGGTGTGAGAACTAGAAACAGCCCCCGAACGGCCCCGTGGGTGGCACCAACACCTCCCACGGGACCAATGTAACTCGTAGGAACTGACCCTGCAGCCGCGAGACTCCCGGTTTTAGAATACGATGGTAATTTGAATATTTTTAAACTTAAGAAAAACATAGCGTTAGTGGGTGAAACTCGAAGCAACCCCCGAACAGTCCCGTGGGTGGCACCAACTCCTCCCACAGGACCAATGTAACTCGTTGGAACTGACCCCGCAGCCGTGGGACTCCCGGTTTGAGAATACAATGATAATTTGAATATTTTTAGACTTAGCCTTAACAACATGGCGTTAGAGGGTGAAAACTCTAAACAGCCCTCTAACGGCCCCGTTGGTGGCACCGACACATCCCACTGGACCAATGTAACTCGAAGGAACTGACCCTGCAGACGCGGGACTCCTGGTTTGAGAATACCACGATAATTTGTATATTTCAATACTTAGGCTTAAAAACATGGCGTTAGAGGGTGAGCACTAGAAATAGCCCCCGAACAGTCCCGTGGGTGGCACCAACACCTCCCACGGGACCAATGTAACTCGTAGGAACTGAAACCACAGCCGCGAGACTCCCAATTTGAGAATACGACGGTAATTTGCCTATTTCTAGACTTATGCATAACATGGCGTTAGAGGGTGAAAACTCGAAACAGCTCCCTAACGGCCCCGTGGGTGGCACCAGCACCTCCCACGGGACCAATGTAACTCGTAGGAACTGACCCCGCAGCCGCGGGACTCCCGGTTTGAGAATACGATGGTAATTTGCATATTTCTAGACTTTGGCTTAAAAACCAGGCATTAGAGGGTGAAAACTCGAAACAGCCCCCAGACGACCCCGTGGGTGGCACCAACACGTCCCACGTGACCAATGTAACTCGTAGGAACTGACTCTGCAGCTTCGGAACTCCCGATTTGGGAATACAACGTTAATTTGCCTATTTATTGACTTAAGCAAAACATGGCGTTAGAAGGTGAAATTTAGAAACAGCCCCCTAACGGCCCCGTGAGTGGCACCACCACCTCTCACGGGACCAATGTAACTCGTAGAAACTTACCCCGCAGCCACGAGACTCCCGGTATGAGAAGACGACGGTAAATTGCATATTTCTAGACTTAGGCATAAAAACATGGCATTAGAGGGTGAGAACTAGATACGGGCCCCGAACGGCCCCGTGGGTGTCACCAACACCTCCCACGGGACCAATGTAACTCGTAGGAACTGATCCCTCAGCCGCGGGACTCTCGATTTGAGAATACGATGGTAATTTGCATATTTCTAGACTTAGGCTTAAAAATATGGCATTAGAGGGTGAGAGCTAGAAACAGGCCCGAACGGCCCTGTGGGTGGCACCAACACCTCCCACGGGACCAATGTAACTCGAAGGAACTGGCCCCGCAGTCGCGGGACTGCCGGTTTCAGAATACGATGGTAATTTGCAAATTTTTAGACTTAAGCAAAACGTGGCGTCAGAGGGTGAAACTCGAAACAGCCCCTGAACGGCCCCGTGGGTGGCACCAACACCTACCACGGAACCAATGTAACTCGTAGGAACTGACCCTGCAGTCGCGGGACTCCCGGTTTGAGAATACAACGATAATTAGCATATTTTTAGACTTAGGCTTAAAAACATGGCGTTAGAGGGTGAAACCTTGAAACAGCCCTCTAACGGCCCCGTGGGTGGCACCAACACGTCCCACGGGACCAATGTAACTCGTAGGAACTGACCCCGCAGCCGCGGGACTCCCGGTTTGAGAATTCGACGATAATTTGCTTATTTCTAGACCTAGGCTTAATAACATGGCGTTAGAGAGTGAGAACCCGAAACACCCCCCGAACGTCCCCGTGGGTGGCACCAACACCTCCCATCGGACCAATGTAACTCGTAAGAACTGACCTCGTAGCCGCGGGACTCCCAATTTGAGAATACGACGGTAATTTGCATATTTCTAGATTTAAGAAAAACATGGCGTTAGAGGGTGAAAACTCGAAACAGCCCCCTAACGGCCCCGTGGGTGGGACCAACACCTCCCACGAGACCAATGTAACTCGTAGGAACTGACCCCGCAACCGTGGGACTCCTGTTTTGAGAATACGATGATAATTTGCATATTTCTAGACTTAGGCTTAAAAACATGGCGTTAGAGGGTGAAAACTAGAAACAGCCTCCGAACGGCCCCGTGGGTGGTACCAACACCTCCCACGGGACCAATGTAACTCGTAGGAACTGACCCCGCAGCCACGAGACTCCCGATTTGAGAATACGACAGTAATTTGCCTATTTCTAGACTTAAGCAAAACATGGCATTAGAGGGTGAAAACTCGAAACAACCTCCTAACGGCCCTGTGGTTGGAACCAGGACCTCCCATGGGACCAATGTGAATCGCAAGAACTGACCCAGCAGCCGGGAGACTCACGAAATGAGAAGATGACGGTAATTTGCATATTTCTACACTTAGGATTAAAAACATGCCATTAGAGGGTGAGAACAATAAACAGGCCCCTAACGGCCCCGTGGGTGGCACCAACACCTCCCACGGGACCAATGTAACTCGTAGGAACTGGCCTCACAGCCGAAGGACTCCCGGTTTGAGAATACGATGGTAATTTGAATATTTCTAGACTTAAGAAAAACATGGCGTTAGAGGGTGAAAACTCGAAACAGCCCCCTAACGGCCCCGTGGGTGGCACCAGCACCTCCCACGGGACCAATGTAACTCGTAGGAACTGACCACGCAGCCGCGACACTCCCGGTATGAGAAGACGACGGTAATTTGCATATTTCTAAACTTAGGCTTAAAAACATGGCTTTAGAGGGTGAGACTAGAAACAGGCCCCGAACGGCCCCGTGGGTGGCACCAACACCTCCCACGGGACCAATGTAACTCAAAGGAACTGACCCCGTAGCCGCGAGACACCCGATTTGAGAATACGACGGTAATTTCCCATTTCTAGACTTAAGCAAAACATGGTGTTAGAGGGTTAAAACTCGAAACGACCCCATAACGACCCCGTGGGTGGCACCAGCACCTCCCACGGGACCAATGTAACTCGTAGGAACTAACCCCGCAGCCGCGAGACTCCCGGTATGAGAATACGACGGTAATTTGCATATATTTAGACTTAGGCTTAAAACATGGCATTAGAGGGTGGAACTAGATACAGGCCCCGAACGGCCCCGTGGGTGGCACCAACACCTCCCACGGGACCAATGTAACTCGTAGGAACTGACCCCGTAGCCACGGGACTCTCGATTTGAGAATACGATGGTAATTTGAATATTTCCAGACTTATGCTTAAAAACATGGCATTAGAGGGTGAGAACTAGAAACAATCCCCGAACGGCCCCGTGTGTGGAACCAACACCTCCCACGGGACCAATGTAACTCATAGGAACTGGACCCGCAGCCGCGGGACTCCCGGTTTCAAAATACGATGGTAATTTGCATATTTTTAGACTTAAGCAAAACGTGGCGTCCGAGGGTGAAACTCGAAACAGCCCCCGAACGGCCCCGTTGATGGCACCAACACCTACCACAGGACCAATGTAACTCGTAGGAACTGACCTCGTAGCCGCGGGACTCCCGGTTTGAGATTACGACGGTAATTTGCATATTTCTAGACTTAAGCAAAACACGGCGTTAGAGGGTGAAACTCGAAACAACCCCCGAACAGCCCCGTGAGTGGCACCAACTCCTCCCATGAGACAAATGTAACTCGTAGAAACTGACCCCGCAGCCGCGGGACTCCCGGGTTGAGAATACGACGATAATTTGCATATTTTTAGAGTTAGACTTAAAAACATGGCGTTAGAGGGTGAAAACTCAAAACAATCCTCTAACGGCCCCGTGGGTGGCACCAACACATCCCACGGGACCAATGTAACTCGAAGGAACTGACCCCGCAGCCGTGGGACTCCTGTTTTCAGAATACGATGATAATTTGCATATTTTTGGACTTAGGCTTAAAAATATGGTGTTAGAGGGTGAGAACTAGAAACACCCCCCGAACGGCCCCGTCGGTGGCATCAACACCTCCCATGGGACCAATGAAACTCGTAGGAACTGTCCCCGCAGCTGCGAGACTCCCGATTTGAGAATACGACGGTAGTTTGCCTATTTCTAGAATTAAGCAAAACATGGCGTTAGAGGCTGAAAACTCGAAACAACCTCCTAACGGCACCATGGGTGGATCCAGCACCTCCCACGGGACCAATGTGAATCGAAGGAACTGTCCCCGCAGCCGCGAGACTCCTGGTTTGAGAATACGATGGTAATTTGCATATTTCTAGACTTAAGCAAAACATGGCAATAGAGGGTGAAACTCGAAACAGCCCCCGAACGGCCCCGTGGATGGCACCAACACCTCCGATGAGACCAATGTAACTGTTGTAATACCCCGTACTTTTGGCTATATTTATTTTTGGGATTAATTAATTAAATGCGTATTAATTGGAAATTAATCCGGGTTAATAATACTAATGTGATGCGAATTGGTATTTGAGTATGTGCATATATGATCATATATGTACTTGGTATTATAAAATTTGTCGTGGGATTTATATACGGCATTTTAGAAATTTTGTTGAGACGCGTGGGACCGCCGCGTCACGGTAGAAATATTTTGATATTAAAAGTGAATTTAAAATCTATAATCCGTATGGTCGTTTTGAGTGCGCCAACACGTCCGGAAGGGTCGAGATAGTCAGAAAACACTAGTCGGGGGTATAGTTTGGGTCCCGGGGTATTTTTAGGCCATCCCGGCACTATAAAGGGTATTTTAGTAATTTGGTATTTTTGGGTAATTAAAAGTGACGAAAATTGAGAGTTGTAATCTGATAAGGATTGACCCCAACCAACCCTTATTAACCCAACAAGCTACGGAGGTTTATTAAAATTAGGTTTTCATAAGTTCCCCAAAGCAAACCCTACCCACCATAGCCTTTTTGGAGAAGAAAGCTTAGAGAAGGAGAGAGAGAGAGGAATTCTGCAGAAATTCTACACCGAATCCACACCAAATTCAGAAATCAAACCAAGGCAAGTGACTTTATTTCATTTAAATTCGAAGAATGTCTTTTCCATGTTAGAAATTGAAGAATCTTAATTGTTCGTGAAAGATTAAAAGAAAACCCATGAAATTTGAAGTTATTATTGAATGTTGGGATAGGTTTGCATGTAGAAACATTGTTGGAAGATTAAATTTCGGAGATTTCATATCTAGGTGATGCATAAACGAATTAAAATCTGGGAATTTATGATGAGAAAAAGTTAGGGTTTATGTTCTTGAAGAAAATTGGGAATTAAAGTAGAAATTGTGATTTAATGATGTTTAGATGATATCAAACCCTTTAATGATGTTAGTATAGCCCCTTAACATGTTTGAGGATGATTAGAGAACTCAATATATTGTGGGAACGAATTTTAGAAGAGGTTTGAGGAGTAAAAATGGTGAAAAACGATTTTTGGGAAATTCTGGGCCGAAACTGGCATCTCGTTAGAAGCAGCCCCCAGGTCGTTCGAACGAGCTCGTTCGAACGAGCTTCTAACGAGTTAACCAGTCGTTATTAACGAGTAGGATTTTCGTTCGATATCTCGTTCGAACGAGATATCGTTAGAAGAGTCAGTTCGTTCGAACGAACTGGGACCTCGTTCGAACAGCCTCGTTCGAACGAGACTTCTAACGACCTGACAGTCCAAACTCGTTCGAAGCCTCGTTCGAACGAGACTTCTAACGAGTTGACAGTTTGACCCTTTTTGGACTGTTTTGACTTTTGGAGTTCCGGGAGATGGTTCAAGGGTAGAGTTAGCATCCCTTTGATGATATAGTGATTGATTTGGGACTTTTGGGTTGCTGGGATGAGTAAATCATATACGAGAGTTATATTCAATGAATCATTTGGGTTGAGACGTGAGTGACTACTACGATGTGAGGATGAATTATAGCGCGTATAATTATGAACCGGAATAAAATAAGTTGTGATAATTAGTTAGTACGAGAATGCGATATGTACTACGAATATAATACGGTATTACTAAGATGTGTGTTTACTTAGTATTGATATATGGATTGTATGTATGACATACCTACCATACTTGCTATCACGGAAGGTTTCGTTCGCTTAGGACCCTCTAATCCTTGTGTGCCTACGGGGGGGATATAGACTGGTACCTTGATGAACATAGGTCATAGAAAGACTTATTGTGATATTGATAAGTCCGCTGACCATGGGAGCGTAGGTATGTGCGTGACCCATGTGATGGTCACTGTGTTCGCCTCCATTATTTGTGATGTTGTTATCGGTAAACTATTCCTGAGAGATTCGGAATATGTAATCCTTATGTACGTGATGTACCGGGATGGATAGCAGAGTATGTGTGCACTACAGCTTAAATTGCGGGGTGCTTGTATTGTATATTTATGAGATGAATAATATACATTAAATTACCGGAAATCCTCATGTTAATGTTGTAAAAATATTACGGTATTGTTTCGAGTTATATAAGGAGTTAGCTGATAGTTATATCAATGGCATATTTAGTAACTGAGTTTACGTTAAACCTCTATTTAATTACGAGCATTGTTACGTTAAATGGAACCGAGTAATATGGGTAGAACCTTTGGCAGTCTAGCTAGTTATGTTGTCAGTTAGCTAGTAGTATGGGTCGATATAGATGGGTACTTACGTTAGGAGTGCACAGTTAGACGAGAGGTGAGAATATCATGCGAGTGTACGTCCTAACATGTACTGTGCATTTAATGTTTTAAATGTTTTTAAAGCACTTGCAGGTTTTTAAAATGACTTCCACTTTCGGGCTCTGACCCATTTGCTTTCAAATATATTTTCTTGTAAAACCATTTTAGGTGCCCAGCCACAAGGACACCAAGCATAGGATTCTCATTCAGGTGACGTGCTGTAGCTGGTTGTGGAAGCTACAGGGATTTGCTCATAGACGCTTCTATCTTTTGGATTCCAGAGTCACTATCTATCAGTTGTAGGGCATGTTGCCCATTCCTATTTAGAGCATCTTTTACATTTCAGTTTTCAGACTCTAGCTTGTATTGCTCAGTATTCAGTTTTAGTTATTTATTTCAGTTTACTTATCAGTTGTGGGATTTGTATTGAGGAGTTTTTCCTCCAGGTTTTATTTACATATTGTGATGGTTATTCTTTTTACTTCAGTATGGTGAATGGTGTTATTTAGTTATTCATTACTCTTGTTGCATGTTAATCAGATTTAATAAAATTTGGCACTTACTTTTTTAAATACTAGGTGGTTAGTAATCTTTAAAATGTTTTCGACAGTGATGCTATTAACTGAGCCAACTTGGCATTTTGAATTAATTTTATAAAGGAGTAGCTACCCGGTGTTTAATTAGTCGGGGTGTCACAGGTGGTATCAGAGCATCAGGTTCTAGTGTCCTTTAGGATCTGTACGGCTATTATGTTTCCGCTACGTTTTCTTTGATATAGAGCCCTATATTTTAGGACTGTTGTACTCTTATTGTGTACGTTTCGTTCTTCAGCTATATTAAGTTTATAAACCGTGAACTTATAAACTTTGTTCTTGTTTCAGATGCCTCCACGACGTGCACGACGAGTTCCCAGGAATGCTACGCCCGAACCCCAGCCCGCTCCAGTTTAGGGCATGTTGAACGCCACTGAGGTTGCTGCTATAGTAGCCCAAGCGGTCAATGCCGCGATTGCCGTGATTCAGCAGGCACCACCACAGGCGCCGGTTGCCGCGCCAGTCCATGTTAATGCATTCCCGTCTGCTTGGGAACGTGTACGTGACGCTTTTCAGAAAGCGCATCCGCCAGAGTTTGCTGGAAGCTCAGATGTGGTTATCTCGAGCCAATGGAGGAAAGACATGCAGAGGCATTTGAGGATGCATGAGTGCACAGATGTTCAGAAGCAGGTGCTGGCTACTTTCAAGCTAGTTGGATCTGCGCTGCAGTGGTGGGAGTCCATTACCACCGCGGAGGAGAGGGATACCCTCACGATTCAGGAGTTCTGGGTGCGGTTCGACCGCAAGTACTTTCCGTCCGCAGTTCATACAGATATGAGGAGGAAGCTGATGAGTTTGAAGCAAGAGGGCAAGACAGTGGCCGAGTATGAGGCCGAGTTCACTAACCTGTTGAATATCGTTCCAGACGAGATTCCAACAGAGAAGAAGAAGATAGAGAAGTTCACTGATGGGTTGAATTGGAGAATCCGTCAGCATCTGCTTGGGAACCTATCGTTGGCCACGTATTCTGATGTGGTTAACGCTGCATTACTACACTGCCAGGACCACCGCTTTCATATGGCCGAGGGCAAGCGGTCAGGGGATTCTAGCCATCAGGGCAGGACTGGAGGACATGGTGCCAGCGGGGCACAGACCGGTCAGGGGCAGAGACAGACTGAGCAGGGTACCCAGCAGGGGGACAATAAGAGGTTCCGATCAGGGAACTACAGGCAGGGACAGGGAGGTTTCCGCCAGGGCCATCAGGGTCCAAACGGCCATCAGGGCCAGCAGGGACAGAATGGGCAGCAATTTCATCAAGGCCAGCAGGGCCAAGGGAGGAATGGTAACGGCCACCAGGGCCGGGGACAGCAGGGGCAGAGGGGAGGGAACTTCCCAGGGAAGTGCTTTACTTGTGGCAAGACTGGCCATAAGAAGCAGGATTGTCCTGATAGGGGCAGGGCCCCACAGCAGCAGCAGCAGGGTGCTCGCCAGGATCCACAGAGACCTATGTTTCCCGCCGCTCTTCCTGCACCGCCACAGATGGCAGCTTTGCCACCCATTCCAGCAGTCCCAGCTCAGCAGGGGCAGCTACAGTATGGACGTGTCTACAACGTTCACCAGGCTGCAGTTCCACAGGCACCGCCCGCGATCGAGGGTACGTTTCCTATCCATGGCACTATGGGTCGGGTGTTATTTGATACGGGTGCTACACACTGTTTTATTGCTACACACTTCGCGAAAGCTTTAGGATTGTTAGCTACGGCAGAGAGCACAGTGACGTGTGTCGACTCACCATTGGGGAGTGGGTCACTTATTTTCTTTATATGCCGGGGAGTCGGGGTAGAGGTTGGTGGTTTGGTATTGCCTGCGGACATGTTAGTGTTAGACATGCATGTTCACGATGTGATCATCGGTATGGACTGGCTCGTATCATATAGGGCCATGATTGATTGCTTCAGCGGGAGCATTGTTTTTGCCATTCCGGGGCAGGAGATGTTTATAGTGGCGATGCCTCGCCCAGAGGGAGGATCGACCGCTCATCTGTATTACATAGAGGAGGATACCTCTAAGGAGGTTGTGATTCCTTTAGATTCGATCCCGGTTGTCAGGGAGTATTCGGATGTGTTTCAGGAGATACCAGGCTTACCACCCAGTCGAGAGATAGACTTCGTTATTGATTTGCTACCGGGTACGAGACCTATAGCACGTGCACCGTACCGTATGGCTCCAGCTGAAATGCGAGAGTTACGGGATCAGATAGAGCAGCTGTTAGGGCAGGGCTTTATTCGCAGGAGTACCTCACCTTGGGGCGCTCCAGTTTTGTTTGTGAAGAAGAGGGACGGTTCACTGAGGTTGTGTGTGGACTACCGAGAGTTGAATAAGGTCACGATACGGAATAAGTATCCGTTGCCTCGAATCGATGACTTATTCGACCAGTTGAGAGGAGCTTCTTTCTTCTCGAAGATTGACTTGAGGTCAGGTTACCATCAGTTGCGTATCAGGGAGGAGGATGTCTCGAAGACTGCGTTCTTGTCGAGATATGGTTCTTATGAATTTCGGGTTATGCCTTTCGGCTTGACCAACGCTCCAGCAGTGTTTATGGACTTGATGAACAGAGTGTTCAGGGATTTCCTAGACCAGTTTGTCATTGCCTTCATTGATGATATTCTGGTTTACTCTCAGACAGAGGAGGAGCACGCCGAGCATTTGAGGCAGGTTTTGCAGACACTTCGTCAGAACGAACTGTATGCAAAATATGAGAAGTGCGGGTTTTGGCTGAAGGAAGTCCAGTTCTTGGGTCATATTATTTCCGATCAGGGAATATCTGTTGATCTGGGGAAGGTGTCAGCGGTAAGGGAGTGGGGACAGCCCACGACACCAACGGAGATTCGTAGTTTCTTGGGCTTAGCAGGATACTACAGGAGGTTTATTCGGGGTTTCTCAGAGATAGCAGGTCCTTTGACACATCTTACTCGTAAGGGTGTGCCATATATCTGGAGTGATGCCTGTCAGTTGGCATTCGATGAGTTGAAGGACAAATTGACCTCAGCACCTGTGTTAGCATTGCCGAGACCGGGAGTTGAGTATTTGGTTTACACTGATGCGTCTTTGCAAGGGCTTGGAGGTGTTTTGCAGCAGGAGAGACAGGCCATAGCTTATGCTTCCCGTAAGCTTAAGCCTCATGAGAAGAATTACCCCACGCATGATTTGGAGTTGGCAGCAGTAGTATTTGCCTTACGGATTTGGAGGCACTATCTTTTGGGGGAGAAGTTTCAGCTGTTCACGGACCACAAGTCACTACAGTATCTGTTCACGCAGAAGGAATTAAATATGCAGCAGCGTAGGTGGCTTGAATTTGTGAAAGACTACCAGTTCGACATTCAGTACCACCCGGGTAAGGCTAACGTGGTAGCAGACGCGTTGAGCCGCAGGCCAGCAGATGAGGTGGCAGAGGTGTGGAAAGCGAAGTGGAAGGAATTGGGACACCAGGATGCAGTGGCCCGATCTTTCATGTCTGTGATGACCGTTACACCGCAAGTTGTCACGAAGGTTGTACGGGCACAAGCAAATGATTTGTTCTGTCAGGAGCAGATAGTTCGATTACTCGCTGAGGGAGCTGAATCCTATACCGTTAGCTCAGACGGGGGATTACGCTTCAATGGGAGATTGGTAGTTCCGGAAGGAGAGGAACTGCGACACGATGTGATGGCAGAGTCGCACGGCTCACGGTTCGCGGTACATCCCGGAGGGGACAAAATGTACCAAGATATGAGACGGCAGTATTGGTGGAGCGGTATGAAGAGAGATATCGCAGAGTTTGTCTCGAAATGCGCCACTTGTCAGCTTGTAAAAGTGGATCATCAGAGACCAACAGGATTGCTACAGCCATTGGAGGTTCCGGTGTGGATGTGGGAGAGCATATCCATGGACTTTATCACGGGGTTGCCTACGTCGCAGAGGGGTCACGACTCCGTTTGGGTAATTGTGGACAGATTGTCCAAGGTCGCTCACTTTTTACCCGTTAGGACTGATTACACTGCGGGTCAGTATGCACAGCTCTTCATTTCAGAGATTGTGAGACTTCACGGTGTGCCCCTAAATATCGTGTCTGACAGAGACAAGATATTTGTTTCGAGGTTTTGGGAGAGTTTCCAGGAGGCCATGGGCACGGAATTGCGGTTGAGTACGGCTTATCATCCGCAGACTGATGGGCAGATCGAGCGCACCAATCAGATGTTAGAAGACATGCTACGCATGTGTATTATTGACTTCGGGGGTGGATGGGAGCAGTATCTTCCACTGGTGGAGTTTGCTTACAACAACTCCTATCAGTTCACGATTGGCATGGCTCCGTTTGAGGCATTGTACGGTAGGCCTTGTCGTTCCCCAGCATGTTGGTTGGAAGTGGGGGACAACAAACTACTTGGGCCGGAAGTGATTCAGGATACTTCGGCAAGGATTGAGTTAATTCGGAGTCGCATTCGGGTAGCTCAAGACAGGCAGAAGAGTTATGCTGATGCGAAGAGATTTTTCAGGGAGTTCCAAGTGGGGGACCAGGTTTTGCTCAGGGTTTCTCCGATGAAGGGGATTATGCGTTTCGGGAAGAAGGGGAAGTTGGCACCGAGGTATGTGGGGCCGTTTCCTATTATTGAGCGGATCGGACCGGTTGCGTATAGACTGGGGTTACCGGAGCATTTGCATCGGATTCACGACGTGTTCCATATTTCCTCGCTGAGGAAATACCTTAGAGATAATTTGGCTCATTCTCACATTGCTGTAGAGGATATCGATCTCCAGCCGGATAGCTCTTATGAGGAGGGGCCGATTGCTATTTTGGACCGAAGCGAGAGGAAACTGCGGTCAAAGATAGTCCCGTTAGTATGTGTTCAGTGGCGACATCACAATGTCGAGGAGTCCACATGGGAGCGCGAGGATGAGATGCGCGAACGTTATCCAGAGCTGTTTTTAGCAGGTACTTTCTAGTTTCGAATTTCGGGACGAAATTCAGTTATTAGGGGGGAAGTATGTAATACCCCGTACTTTTGGCTATATTTATTTTTGGGATTAATTAATTAAATGCGTATTAATTGGAAATTAATCCGGGTTAATAATACTAATGTGATGCGAATTGGTATTTGAGTATGTGCATATATGATCATATATGTACTTGGTATTATAAAATTTGTCGTGGGATTTATATACGGCATTTTAGAAATTTTGTTGAGACGCGTGGGACCGCCGCGTCACGGTAGAAATATTTTGATATTAAAAGTGAATTTAAAATCTATAATCCGTATGGTCGTTTTGAGTGCGCCAACACGTCCGGAAGGGTCGAGATAGTCAGAAAACACTAGTCGGGGGTATAGTTTGGGTCCCGGGGTATTTTTAGGCCATCCCGGCACTATAAAGGGTATTTTAGTAATTTGGTATTTTTGGGTAATTAAAAGTGACGAAAATTGAGAGTTGTAATCTGATAAGGATTGACCCCAACCAACCCTTATTAACCCAACAAGCTACGGAGGTTTATTAAAATTAGGTTTTCATAAGTTCCCCAAAGCAAACCCTACCCACCATAGCCTTTTTGGAGAAGAAAGCTTAGAGAAGGAGAGAGAGAGAGGAATTCTGCAGAAATTCTACACCGAATCCACACCAAATTCAGAAATCAAACCAAGGCAAGTGACTTTATTTCATTTAAATTCGAAGAATGTCTTTTCCATGTTAGAAATTGAAGAATCTTAATTGTTCGTGAAAGATTAAAAGAAAACCCATGAAATTTGAAGTTATTATTGAATGTTGGGATAGGTTTGCATGTAGAAACATTGTTGGAAGATTAAATTTCGGAGATTTCATATCTAGGTGATGCATAAACGAATTAAAATCTGGGAATTTATGATGAGAAAAAGTTAGGGTTTATGTTCTTGAAGAAAATTGGGAATTAAAGTAGAAATTGTGATTTAATGATGTTTAGATGATATCAAACCCTTTAATGATGTTAGTATAGCCCCTTAACATGTTTGAGGATGATTAGAGAACTCAATATATTGTGGGAACGAATTTTAGAAGAGGTTTGAGGAGTAAAAATGGTGAAAAACGATTTTTGGGAAATTCTGGGCCGAAACTGGCATCTCGTTAGAAGCAGCCCCCAGGTCGTTCGAACGAGCTCGTTCGAACGAGCTTCTAACGAGTTGACCAGTCGTTATTAACGAGTAGGATTTTCGTTCGATATCTCGTTCGAACGAGATATCGTTAGAAGAGTCAGTTCGTTCGAACGAACTGGGACCTCGTTCGAACAGCCTCGTTCGAACGAGACTTCTAACGACCTGACAGTCCAAACTCGTTCGAAGCCTCGTTCGAACGAGACTTCTAACGAGTTGACAGTTTGACCCTTTTTGGACTGTTTTGACTTTTGGAGTTCCGGGAGATGGTTCAAGGGTAGAGTTAGCATCCCTTTGATGATATAGTGATTGATTTGGGACTTTTGGGTTGCTGGGATGAGTAAATCATATACGAGAGTTATATTCAATGAATCATTTGGGTTGAGACGTGAGTGACTACTACGATGTGAGGATGAATTATAGCGCGTATAATTATGAACCGGAATAAAATAAGTTGTGATAATTAGTTAGTACGAGAATGCGATATGTACTACGAATATAATACGGTATTACTAAGATGTGTGTTTACTTAGTATTGATATATGGATTGTATGTATGACATACCTACCATACTTGCTATCACGGAAGGTTTCGTTCACTTAGGACCCTCTAATCCTTGTGTGCCTACGGGGGGGATATAGACTGGTACCTTGATGAACATAGGTCATAGAAAGACTTATTGTGATATTGATAAGTCCGCTGACCATGGGAGCGTAGGTATGTGCGTGACCCATGTGATGGTCACTGTGTTCGCCTCCATTATTTGTGATGTTGTTATCGGTAAACTATTCCTGAGAGATTCGGAATATGTAATCCTTATGTACGTGATGTACCGGGATGGATAGCAGAGTATGTGTGCACTACAGCTTAAATTGCGGGGTGCTTGTATTGTATATTTATGAGATGAATAATATACATTAAATTACCGGAAATCCTCATGTTAATGTTGTAAAAATATTACGGTATTGTTTCGAGTTATATAAGGAGTTAGCTGATAGTTATATCAATGGCATATTTAGTAACTGAGTTTACGTTAAACCTCTATTTAATTACGAGCATTGTTACGTTAAATGGAACCGAGTAATATGGGTAGAACCTTTGGCAGTCTAGCTAGTTATGTTGTCAGTTAGCTAGTAGTATGGGTCGATATAGATGGGTACTTACGTTAGGAGTGCACAGTTAGACGAGAGGTGAGAATATCATGCGAGTGTACGTCCTAACATGTACTGTGCATTTAATGTTTTAAATGTTTTTAAAGCACTTGCAGGTTTTTAAAATGACTTCCACTTTCGGGCTCTGACCCATTTGCTTTCAAATATATTTTCTTGTAAAACCATTTTAGGTGCCCAGCCACAAGGACACCAAGCATAGGATTCTCATTCAGGTGACGTGCTGTAGCTGGTTGTGGAAGCTACAGGGATTTGCTCATAGACGCTTCTATCTTTTGGATTCCAGAGTCACTATCTATCAGTTGTAGGGCATGTTGCCCATTCCTATTTAGAGCATCTTTTACATTTCAGTTTTCAGACTCTAGCTTGTATTGCTCAGTATTCAGTTTTAGTTATTTATTTCAGTTTACTTATCAGTTGTGGGATTTGTATTGAGGAGTTTTTCCTCCAGGTTTTATTTACATATTGTGATGGTTATTCTTTTTACTTCAGTATGGTGAATGGTGTTATTTAGTTATTCATTACTCTTGTTGCATGTTAATCAGATTTAATAAAATTTGGCACTTACTTTTTTAAATACTAGGTGGTTAGTAATCTTTAAAATGTTTTCGACAGTGATGCTATTAACTGAGCCAACTTGGCATTTTGAATTAATTTTATAAAGGAGTAGCTACCCGGTGTTTAATTAGTCGGGGTGTCACAGGTGGTATCAGAGCATCAGGTTCTAGTGTCCTTTAGGATCTGTACGGCTATTATGTTTCCGCTACGTTTTCTTTGATATAGAGCCCTATATTTTAGGACTGTTGTACTCTTATTGTGTACGTTTCGTTCTTCAGCTATATTAAGTTTATAAACCGTGAACTTATAAACTTTGTTCTTATTTCAGATGCCTCCACGACGTGCACGACGAGTTCCCAGGAATGCTACGCCCGAACCCCAGCCCGCTCCAGTTCAGGGCATGTTGAACGCCACTGAGGTTGCTTCTATAGTAGCCCAAGCGGTCAATGCCGCGATTGCCGTGATTCAGCAGGCACCACCACAGGCGCCGGTTGCCGCGCCAGTCCAGGTTAATGCATTCCCGTCTGCTTGGGAACGTGTACGTGACGCTTTTCAGAAAGCGCATCCGCCAGAGTTTGCTGGAAGCTCAGATGTGGTTATCTCGAGCCAATGGAGGAAAGACATGCAGAGGCATTTGAGGATGCATGAGTGCACAGATGTTCAGAAGCAGGTGCTGGCTACTTTCAAGCTAGTTGGATCTGCGCTGCAGTGGTGGGAGTCCATTACCACCGCGGAGGAGAGGGATACCCTCACGATTCAGGAGTTCTGGGTGCGGTTCGACCGCAAGTACTTTCCGTCCGCAGTTCATACAGATATGAGGAGGAAGCTGATGAGTTTGAAGCAAGAGGGCAAGACAGTGGCCGAGTATGAGGCCGAGTTCACTAACCTGTTGAATATCGTTCCAGACGAGATTCCAACAGAGAAGAAGAAGATAGAGAAGTTCACTGATGGGTTGAATTGGAGAATCCGTCAGCATCTGCTTGGGAACCTATCGTTGGCCACGTATTCTGATGTGGTTAACGCTGCATTACTACACTGCCAGGACCACCGCTTTCATATGGCCGAGGGCAAGCGGTCAGGGGATTCTAGCCATCAGGGCAGGACTGGAGGACATGGTGCCAGCGGGGCACAGACCGGTCAGGGGCAGAGACAGACTGAGCAGGGTACCCAGCAGGGGGACAATAAGAGGTTCCGATCAGGGAACTACAGGCAGGGACAGGGAGGTTTCCGCCAGGGCCATCAGGGTCCAAACGGCCATCAGGGCCAGCAGGGACAGAATGGGCAGCAATTTCATCAAGGCCAGCAGGGCCAAGGGAGGAATGGTAACGGCCACCAGGGCCGGGGACAGCAGGGGCAGAGGGGAGGGAACTTCCCAGGGAAGTGCTTTACTTGTGGCAAGACTGGCCATAAGAAGCAGGATTGTCCTGATAGGGGCAGGGCCCCACAGCAGCAGCAGCAGGGTGCTCGCCAGGATCCACAGAGACCTATGTTTCCCGCCGCTCTTCCTGCACCGCCACAGATGGCAGCTTTGCCACCCATTCCAGCAGTCCCAGCTCAGCAGGGGCAGCTACAGTATGGACGTGTCTACAACGTTCACCAGGCTGCAGTTCCACAGGCACCGCCCGCGATCGAGGGTACGTTTCCTATCCATGGCACTATGGGTCGGGTGTTATTTGATACGGGTGCTACACACTGTTTTATTGCTACACACTTCGCGAAAGCTTTAGGATTGTTAGCTACGGCAGAGAGCACAGTGACGTGTGTCGACTCACCATTGGGGAGTGGGTCACTTATTTTCTTTATATGCCGGGGAGTCGGGGTAGAGGTTGGTGGTTTGGTATTGCCTGCGGACATGTTAGTGTTAGACATGCATGTTCACGATGTGATCATCGGTATGGACTGGCTCGTATCATATAGGGCCATGATTGATTGCTTCAGCGGGAGCATTGTTTTTGCCATTCCGGGGCAGGAGATGTTTATAGTGGCGATGCCTCGCCCAGAGGGAGGATCGACCGCTCATCTGTATTACATAGAGGAGGATACCTCTAAGGAGGTTGTGATTCCTTTAGATTCGATCCCGGTTGTCAGGGAGTATTCGGATGTGTTTCAGGAGATACCAGGCTTACCACCCAGTCGAGAGATAGACTTCGTTATTGATTTGCTACCGGGTACGAGACCTATAGCACGTGCACCGTACCGTATGGCTCCAGCTGAAATGCGAGAGTTACGGGATCAGATAGAGCAGCTGTTAGGGCAGGGCTTTATTCGCAGGAGTACCTCACCTTGGGGCGCTCCAGTTTTGTTTGTGAAGAAGAGGGACGGTTCACTGAGGTTGTGTGTGGACTACCGAGAGTTGAATAAGGTCACGATACGGAATAAGTATCCGTTGCCTCGAATCGATGACTTATTCGACCAGTTGAGAGGAGCTTCTTTCTTCTCGAAGATTGACTTGAGGTCAGGTTACCATCAGTTGCGTATCAGGGAGGAGGATGTCTCGAAGACTGCGTTCTTGTCGAGATATGGTTCTTATGAATTTCGGGTTATGCCTTTCGGCTTGACCAACGCTCCAGCAGTGTTTATGGACTTGATGAACAGAGTGTTCAGGGATTTCCTAGACCAGTTTGTCATTGCCTTCATTGATGATATTCTGGTTTACTCTCAGACAGAGGAGGAGCACGCCGAGCATTTGAGGCAGGTTTTGCAGACACTTCGTCAGAACGAACTGTATGCAAAATATGAGAAGTGCGGGTTTTGGCTGAAGGAAGTCCAGTTCTTGGGTCATATTATTTCCGATCAGGGAATATCTGTTGATCTGGGGAAGGTGTCAGCGGTAAGGGAGTGGGGACAGCCCACGACACCAACGGAGATTCGTAGTTTCTTGGGCTTAGCAGGATACTACAGGAGGTTTATTCGGGGTTTCTCAGAGATAGCAGGTCCTTTGACACATCTTACTCGTAAGGGTGTGCCATATATCTGGAGTGATGCCTGTCAGTTGGCATTCGATGAGTTGAAGGACAAATTGACCTCAGCACCTGTGTTAGCATTGCCGAGACCGGGAGTTGAGTATTTGGTTTACACTGATGCGTCTTTGCAAGGGCTTGGAGGTGTTTTGCAGCAGGAGAGACAGGCCATAGCTTATGCTTCCCGTAAGCTTAAGCCTCATGAGAAGAATTACCCCACGCATGATTTGGAGTTGGCAGCAGTAGTATTTGCCTTACGGATTTGGAGGCACTATCTTTTGGGGGAGAAGTTTCAGCTGTTCACGGACCACAAGTCACTACAGTATCTGTTCACGCAGAAGGAATTAAATATGCAGCAGCGTAGGTGGCTTGAATTTGTGAAAGACTACCAGTTCGACATTCAGTACCACCCGGGTAAGGCTAACGTGGTAGCAGACGCGTTGAGCCGCAGGCCAGCAGATGAGGTGGCAGAGGTGTGGAAAGCGAAGTGGAAGGAATTGGGACACCAGGATGCAGTGGCCCGATCTTTCATGTCTGTGATGACCGTTACACCGCAAGTTGTCACGAAGGTTGTACGGGCACAAGCAAATGATTTGTTCTGTCAGGAGCAGATAGTTCGATTACTCGCTGAGGGAGCTGAATCCTATACCGTTAGCTCAGACGGGGGATTACGCTTCAATGGGAGATTGGTAGTTCCGGAAGGAGAGGAACTGCGACACGATGTGATGGCAGAGTCGCACGGCTCACGGTTCGCGGTACATCCCGGAGGGGACAAAATGTACCAAGATATGAGACGGCAGTATTGGTGGAGCGGTATGAAGAGAGATATCGCAGAGTTTGTCTCGAAATGCGCCACTTGTCATCTTGTAAAAGTGGATCATCAGAGACCAACAGGATTGCTACAGCCATTGGAGGTTCCGGTGTGGATGTGGGAGAGCATATCCATGGACTTTATCACGGGGTTGCCTACGTCGCAGAGGGGTCACGACTCCGTTTGGGTAATTGTGGACAGATTGTCCAAGGTCGCTCACTTTTTACCCGTTAGGACTGATTACACTGCGGGTCAGTATGCACAGCTCTTCATTTCAGAGATTGTGAGACTTCACGGTGTGCCCCTAAATATCGTGTATGACAGAGACAAGATATTTGTTTCGAGGTTTTGGGAGAGTTTCCAGGAGGCCATGGGCACGGAATTGCGGTTGAGTACGGCTTATCATCCGCAGACTGATGGGCAGATCGAGCGCACCAATCAGATGTTGGAAGACATGCTACGCATGTGTATTATTGACTTCGGGGGTGGATGGGAGCAGTATCTTCCACTGGTGGAGTTTGCTTACAACAACTCCTATCAGTTCACGATTGGCATGGCTCCGTTTGAGGCATTGTACGGTAGGCCTTGTCGTTCCCCAGCATGTTGGTTGGAAGTGGGGGACAACAAACTACTTGGGCCGGAAGTGATTCAGGATACTTCGGCAAGGATTGAGTTAATTCGGAGTCGCATTCGGGTAGCTCAAGACAGGCAGAAGAGTTATGCTGATGCGAAGAGATTTTTCAGGGAGTTCCAAGTGGGGGACCAGGTTTTGCTCAGGGTTTCTCCGATGAAGGGGATTATGCGTTTCGGGAAGAAGGGGAAGTTGGCACCGAGGTATGTGGGGCCGTTTCCTATTATTGAGCGGATCGGACCGGTTGCGTATAGACTGGGGTTACCGGAGCATTTGCATCGGATTCACGACGTGTTCCATATTTCCTCGCTGAGGAAATACCTTAGAGATAATTTGGCTCATTCTCACATTGCTGTAGAGGATATCGATCTCCAGCCGGATAGCTCTTATGAGGAGGGGCCGATTGCTATTTTGGACCGAAGCGAGAGGAAACTGCGGTCAAAGATAGTCCCGTTAGTATGTGTTCAGTGGCGACATCACAATGTCGAGGAGTCCACATGGGAGCGCGAGGATGAGATGCGCGAACGTTATCCAGAGCTGTTTTTAGCAGGTACTTTCTAGTTTCGAATTTCGGGACGAAATTCAGTTATTAGGGGGGAAGTATGTAATACCCCGTACTTTTGGCTATATTTATTTTTGGGATTAATTAATTAAATGCGTATTAATTGGAAATTAATCCGGGTTAATAATACTAATGTGATGCGAATTGGTATTTGAGTATGTGCATATATGATCATATATGTACTTGGTATTATAAAATTTGTCGTGGGATTTATATACGGCATTTTAGAAATTTTGTTGAGACGCGTGGGACCGCCGCGTCACGGTAGAAATATTTTGATATTAAAAGTGAATTTAAAATCTATAATCCGTATGGTCGTTTTGAGTGCGCCAACACGTCCGGAAGGGTCGAGATAGTCAGAAAACACTAGTCGGGGGTATAGTTTGGGTCCCGGGGTATTTTTAGGCCATCCCGGCACTATAAAGGGTATTTTAGTAATTTGGTATTTTTGGGTAATTAAAAGTGACGAAAATTGAGAGTTGTAATCTGATAAGGATTGACCCCAACCAACCCTTATTAACCCAACAAGCTACGGAGGTTTATTAAAATTAGGTTTTCATAAGTTCCCCAAAGCAAACCCTACCCACCATAGCCTTTTTGGAGAAGAAAGCTTAGAGAAGGAGAGAGAGAGAGGAATTCTGCAGAAATTCTACACCGAATCCACACCAAATTCAGAAATCAAACCAAGGCAAGTGACTTTATTTCATTTAAATTCGAAGAATGTCTTTTCCATGTTAGAAATTGAAGAATCTTAATTGTTCGTGAAAGATTAAAAGAAAACCCATGAAATTTGAAGTTATTATTGAATGTTGGGATAGGTTTGCATGTAGAAACATTGTTGGAAGATTAAATTTCGGAGATTTCATATCTAGGTGATGCATAAACGAATTAAAATCTGGGAATTTATGATGAGAAAAAGTTAGGGTTTATGTTCTTGAAGAAAATTGGGAATTAAAGTAGAAATTGTGATTTAATGATGTTTAGATGATATCAAACCCTTTAATGATGTTAGTATAGCCCCTTAACATGTTTGAGGATGATTAGAGAACTCAATATATTGTGGGAACGAATTTTAGAAGAGGTTTGAGGAGTAAAAATGGTGAAAAACGATTTTTGGGAAATTCTGGGCCGAAACTGGCATCTCGTTAGAAGCAGCCCCCAGGTCGTTCGAACGAGCTCGTTCGAACGAGCTTCTAACGAGTTGACCAGTCGTTATTAACGAGTAGGATTTTCGTTCGATATCTCGTTCGAACGAGATATCGTTAGAAGAGTCAGTTCGTTCGAACGAACTGGGACCTCGTTCGAACAGCCTCGTTCGAACGAGACTTCTAACGACCTGACAGTCCAAACTCGTTCGAAGCCTCGTTCGAACGAGACTTCTAACGAGTTGACAGTTTGACCCTTTTTGGACTGTTTTGACTTTTGGAGTTCCGGGAGATGGTTCAAGGGTAGAGTTAGCATCCCTTTGATGATATAGTGATTGATTTGGGACTTTTGGGTTGCTGGGATGAGTAAATCATATACGAGAGTTATATTCAATGAATCATTTGGGTTGAGACGTGAGTGACTACTACGATGTGAGGATGAATTATAGCGCGTATAATTATGAACCGGAATAAAATAAGTTGTGATAATTAGTTAGTACGAGAATGCGATATGTACTACGAATATAATACGGTATTACTAAGATGTGTGTTTACTTAGTATTGATATATGGATTGTATGTATGACATACCTACCATACTTGCTATCACGGAAGGTTTCGTTCGCTTAGGACCCTCTAATCCTTGTGTGCCTACGGGGGGGGATATAGACTGGTACCTTGATGAACATAGGTCATAGAAAGACTTATTGTGATATTGATAAGTCCGCTGACCATGGGAGCGTAGGTATGTGCGTGACCCATGTGATGGTCACTGTGTTCGCCTCCATTATTTGTGATGTTGTTATCGGTAAACTATTCCTGAGAGATTCGGAATATGTAATCCTTATGTACGTGATGTACCGGGATGGATAGCAGAGTATGTGTGCACTACAGCTTAAATTGCGGGGTGCTTGTATTGTATATTTATGAGATGAATAATATACATTAAATTACCGGAAATCCTCATGTTAATGTTGTAAAAATATTACGGTATTGTTTCGAGTTATATAAGGAGTTAGCTGATAGTTATATCAATGGCATATTTAGTAACTGAGTTTACGTTAAACCTCTATTTAATTACGAGCATTGTTACGTTAAATGGAACCGAGTAATATGGGTAGAACCTTTGGCAGTCTAGCTAGTTATGTTGTCAGTTAGCTAGTAGTATGGGTCGATATAGATGGGTACTTACGTTAGGAGTGCACAGTTAGACGAGAGGTGAGAATATCATGCGAGTGTACGTCCTAACATGTACTGTGCATTTAATGTTTTAAATGTTTTTAAAGCACTTGCAGGTTTTTAAAATGACTTCCACTTTCGGGCTCTGACCCATTTGCTTTCAAATATATTTTCTTGTAAAACCATTTTAGGTGCCCAGCCACAAGGACACCAAGCATAGGATTCTCATTCAGGTGACGTGCTGTAGCTGGTTGTGGAAGCTACAGGGATTTGCTCATAGACGCTTCTATCTTTTGGATTCCAGAGTCACTATCTATCAGTTGTAGGGCATGTTGCCCATTCCTATTTAGAGCATCTTTTACATTTCAGTTTTTAGACTCTAGCTTGTATTGCTCAGTATTCAGTTTTAGTTATTTATTTCAGTTTACTTATCAGTTGTGGGATTTGTATTGAGGAGTTTTTCCTCCAGGTTTTATTTACATATTGTGATGGTTATTCTTTTTACTTCAGTATGGTGAATGGTGTTATTTAGTTATTCATTACTCTTGTTGCATGTTAATCAGATTTAATAAAATTTGGCACTTACTTTTTTAAATACTAGGTGGTTAGTAATCTTTAAAATGTTTTCGACAGTGATGCTATTAACTGAGCCAACTTGGCATTTTGAATTAATTTTATAAAGGATTAGCTACCCGGTGTTTAATTAGTCGGGGTGTCACAACTGTAGGAACCGACCCCGCAGCCGCGAGACTCTCGATTGGAGAATACGACGATAATTCGTATATTTCTTGACTTCGGCTTAAAAAAGGCGTTAGAGGGTGAGAACTAGAAACAGCCCCCGAACGTCCCCGTGGGTGCCACCAAGACCTCCCACGGGACCAAAGTAACTCGTAGGAACTGACCCCGCAGCCGCGGGACTTCCGATTTGAGAATACGTCGATAATTTGCATATTTCTGAACTTAGGCTTAAAAACATGGCATTAGAGGGTGAGAACTAGAAACAGCCCCTAAACGGCCCCGTGAGTGGCACCAACACCTCCCACGGGACCAATATAACTTGTAGAAACTGACCCCGTAGCCCACGGGACACCCGGTTTGAGAATACGACGGTAATTTGCATATTTCTAGACTTTGGCTTAAAAACATGGCATTAGAGGGTGAGAACTCGAAACAGCCCCCAAACGGCCACGTGGGTGGCACCAACACGTCCCACGGGACAAATGTAACTTGTAGGAACTGACCCCGTAGCCGCGGAACTCCCGATTTGAGAATACGACGGTAATTTACATATTTCTAGACTTAACCAAAACTTGGCGTTAGAGGGTGAAAACTAGAAACAGCCCCCGAGCGGCCCCATGGATGGCACCAACACCTCCAATGGGACCAATGTAACTCGTAGAAATTGACCCCGCAGTCGCGAGCTCCCGGTTTAAGAATACGACGATAATTTGCATATTTTTAGACTTAGGCTTAAAAACATGACGTTAGAGGGAGAAAACTCGAAACAGCCGTCTAACGGTCCCGTAGGTGGCACCAACACCTCCCACGGGACCAATGTAACTCGTAGGAACTGACCATGCTGCCGCGGGACTCTCGATTTGAGAATACGACGGTAACTTGCATATTTCTAGACTTAGGCTTAAAAACATGGCATTAGAGGGTGAGAACTAGAAACAGCCCCCGAACGGCCCCGTTGGTGGCACCAACACCTCCCACGGGACCAATGTAACTCGTAGGAACCGACCCCACAGCCGCGGGACTCCCGGTTTGAGAATACGACAATAATTTGCATATTTCTAGACTGAAGCAAAACATTGCCTTAGAGGGTGAAACTCGAAACAGCCCCCGAACGGCCCCGCGGGTGGCACCAAAACCTCCCACGGTACCAATGTAACTCATAGTAACTGGTCCCGTAGCCACGGAACTCCCGCTTTGAGAATACGATCGTAATTTGCGTATTTTTAGACTTAGGCTTAAAAACATGGCGTTAGAGGGTGAAAATTAGAAACAACCCCCGAACGTCCCCATGGGTGGCACCAACACCTCCCACAGGACCAATGTAACTCGTAAGAACAGATCCCGTAGTCGCGGGACTCTCGGTTTGATAATACGACGATAATTTGCATATTTCTAGACTTAGGCTTAAAAACATGGCGTTAGAGGGTGAGAACTAGAAACAGCCACCGAACGTCCCCGTGGGTGGCACCAACACCTCCCACGGGACCAATGTAACTCGTAGGAACTCACCCCGCAGCCGCGGGACTCCCGATTTTAGAATACGACGGTAATTTGCATATTTCTAGACTTAGGCTTAAAAACATGGCATTAGAGGGTGAGAACTTGAAACAGCCCCCGAACGGCCCCGTGGGTGGCACCAACTCCTCCCACGAGACCAACGTAACTCGTTGGAACTGACCCCGTAGCCGCGGGACTCCCAGTTTGAGAATACGTCGGTAATTTTCATATTTCTAGACTTAGGCTTAAAAACATGGCGTTAGAGGGTGAAAACTCGAAACAGCCCCTTAACGGCCCCGTGGGTGGCACGAACACCTCCCACGGGACCAATGTAACTCGTAGGAACTGACCCCGCAGCCGCGGGACTCCCGATTTGAGAATACAACGATAATTTGCATATTTTTAGACTTATGCTTAAAAACATGGCGTTAGAGGGTGAAAACTCGAAACAACCCTCTAACGGACCCGTGGGTGGCACCAACACCTCCCACTAGACCAATGTAACTCGTAGGAACTGACCCCGCATCCGCGAGACTCCCGGTTTGAGAATACGACGATAATATGCATATTTTTAGACTTAGGCTTAAAAACATGGCGTTAGAGGGTGAAAACTCGAAATAGCCCCCTAACGGCCCCGTGGGTGGCACCAACACCTCCCACGGGACCAATGTAACTCGTAGGAACTGACCCCGCAGCCGCGAGACTCGCGGTTTGAGAATACGATGATAATTTTCATATTTCTACTTGGTTAGTGATAATTTTAACTCATATATGCAACTTTTCAGCTTGATTAATTTTTTTGTAAAACTACTTGGTTACTGATATATTTTTTTATGTATCCTATCATTTTTAGGATTTTTGCACGTGAAACAAGTGAAGCAGGCAATGGTCTACATCATGAAGATTGTTTATATGTTGCAGACATTCAGGATTTTGTTTTTTATGTTACAGACATGTGGGCTTTTATTGTTTAGTTTTATGGTCGTGCGGCTTTTTTATTTTTGATTGTTGAATTTTATGGCCGTGCGGGCTTAATAATAAGCAGGTTTTACATTTACAGGTTTTGAAATGTCAAGAAAATAGAGGAAACTCTGCCCAATTTTTTTTGGTCTGTGAATTATTAAGACGTATAATATTTATAAGTTTGTATATATATTTGTTTATTAACAACATTCTCGATTCGCAATTTGTGATTTTTTTTATTATTTTGCGAATAATTAATATTTGTAACACCTCGTACGCGTCCAACGTTACACGTAGCAACCGACGGTGCACTCACAGGACCCCCAATTTTAGGATTGGACAAAAAAAAAATATTTTTTAAATTATAGTTAAATATGGTCATGGACTTTGTCCATGACCATTTTTATTTTTTTCGTCGCGCCTAAAAATGGTCAAGGCCAAGGGCCGCGACAAATTTTTATTTTATTTTTTTGTCACGGTCGTGGGTCGCGGACTTTGTCTGCGACGAATTTGTCTCGGTTATGGGTCACGGATGAGGGACGCGACCAATTTTTTTTTATCACGGACGTGGGTGGCGAACTTTGGCCGTGACCAATTTGTCACAGTTGTGGGTCACGGATGAGGGCCGTGACCCGTCACGGCCCAAGTCCGCGACCATCTGCCGTGACCCCTCTCGGCCGTGACAATTTTTTGGTGACGAACTTGGGCCGCGACCCACGAAAATGGTCACGCCCGAAATGGTCACGACCCAAGTCCACGACCCCAATTTTGGTCAGGGATTTTGGCTGTGACCAATCGCTAATTTTGGTGTAGTGTGAACTCAGTTTAAGAGGTTAAAAAGAGGACATGTTGTTCAGCCGGTGGTGGTGAGGAAAGTTACAGCCAACCAGGCTACTGTAGAGTCTGCCTTTATAATAGTGAACCCTGGTTTGGCCAAGCGCTTGATCCGTTCAGGAGTCCTACCTGTTGATTGATCGACAATAACACCAATGACAAGGTCTAGGTTTATTGAGAGGGATAATCAAAATATTTATTTTCTAATTATAACTCACATACTTATCTTCTTCAATTTATATTTTCCTTACTAGTATTTGATACCTGCCTTATTGCTGGACTGTTTTATAGTTCTTGGTCGATTATGACCAATTATTGATAAGGGATGATCCATTGAGGTCATCATCAATTGACATGGAGGAAGCTGTTGAAGGCTTAAGCAAGTATTTAAATGACTCTGAGATAGCCCATGAGAGATATAAAAATCAATGGTAGGAGAAGCTCAAAAAAATTGGGGATATAGTGATAGCAACCGAGGAGAAGGTAAAGACTGTCGACGAGATGATAGATAAACTCGGTTATTGAAGAGGATGCTGAGAAGAAGATGTTAAAACTGAAGGCTTTAATAATAAAATCAAGGATGATGCTTTTAACAGGGGATGAGATAAGGACTTTGCTATTGTTGCTATCTATATTGAGTATATGAAGAAGGTCTCCTTCAAGAAAGTCTGAACTGATGCACTGAAGGAGGTCGGCACAACACAAGGTTTTGATTTATTCTAAAGGCATGACCCTGGATCTCCCCCTAATATTGAGGAAGAAGTTGATGATGGAGAAGCTCCGAGGAGTCCTTATACTTCTATATTGCAGTTCAACTCGAGGAAAAGTGTTATCATATCTGCTGAGAGCGACTTACTCAGAAGAAGCCTTAGATTATTTGGAGCTTGGCATACAAACATGACAAATATCGAATTGGAGGGGTTTCTCAGCATTGATGTCTTCGACTAAGTCAAATAATCCTACCTCTATTTACTAGGTCTATTTGATAGGGCACAATAGCCAATAATGCTACCTATTATAAAATGATTGAGCATTTGCAAGACGATCATAACCTCTCATTCACACTGCTTCATTCTGATTATGAAGCTAAGTATGAGGTACGAAGTGCAGGCTGGGGTTTTAACAAAAATCTCCTAGATATCACCTCAGCTTTTAGAAAGAAAGATTTTTTATTAAATCGAGAAGTGGAAAGTGCCCGGTAATTTACCAAGCTATTAGAGCTAGAAAATAACAATTTTAGTAATTAACTAGAAAGCTTGAAGAAGTCTTCATCCATTGTCCCTAGTCAAGGAGCGTCAATTTTAGAGATGGAAAATATTGACTGATGGATGAGTTGGAAAGTTTGAAGAAGGGTACATTTGGTTAATTTCTAAGTAAGTGATAGTTGCTCGACCTACTAAAGATGAAGAAAGGACCAAGAAAACCTTCGTCGATCAGGCAACTCTGTTGAAGGATAAAGATAACGCTATTAAATTTTTTTAAGGCCAAGTGGATAGATTAACCTTTCACTTTCCGGATGAATGGAAATGATAAGGCAATTACTCATATGGAGGATCAATTAGAGCAGTCTCGTCGAGAAGGTTATAAGTGGGGATAATTGAATGTACTAATAGTGTTAAAGGTAGATGAAAAAAGTGAATTGTATCATTAGCATGATCTAGGCATGCTAGACTATCCTGACCCTTCGTTCAGTATTAATGCTAAGTGTATTCCAAGTGATGCAATTCCCCAAAGCTTGGTAAAAATGTACTTAGGAAATTATAGCCTTAATGGTGAAGATTCTTACAATCGTCCTCTTTATTTGTTAGACCGACAAAGCACCAGTGGTCATAATAGGTTGAGGGATTTTAGGACTACTACTCTTCCTAATACTCTTGATGTTCCTCCAGCTAGGATGGACAAAGCTAATAGGAAAAATCCAATGGAATTACTTTATTTTTCTTATCATCACCTATTTCGATATCATCTCTGTGTTTATTTTCTACTGAAGTTTGTTGGAATGAAAAAGGAATTATTTTTCATACATGTTTGTTTATGTATTTTAGTATTTGCTTAATAATTAATCTTTTAATTAGTTCATTGGTTATGCATCCGGCTTACCTGCTTGATTGATTTGGTAAAACTTATTATTCTTCGCTTTAGGTCATACATGAAGTTTTAGGGACTACTTATTCGTGAATCATCAAGGACAAAGTCATACATGAAGTCTATTTTTTATATAAAGTTAGAAAAGTTTGTTGGGGATGTGTCATTCCAATACTCCGAAAAAAACACAAAAAGGAAGCATAATTGGTTAGAAATCACAACCTTGTTAAACTGGATGAAACGATTACATCAAATGCTTAACGGAGCTACTGATAATATTTTTTTAGATGATCGACGTTCCATGGATTCTTAAATTCTTCCCCTTTAAGTGTGTCTAAACGATAATTTCCTGGTCGGATGACTATCGAGATACGATAGTTACCATGCCATTTTGCTTTCAACTTGTTTCCTTTCTGGATGACCTTCTTATGGACATAGTCTCCCTCTTTTAAGTCGGTTGGCTTGACCTTCCTATTGTAAAATCTAACAGTTGTTTATTGATAAGCGACTACTCGAAGTGCAATATCCTCCCCGACTTCCTCAATCAAGTCTAGATCCAATCTTCTCATGAGATCCCTTTTAGGGGAATCAAAGTTCAACACCCTGCTAATCGTTAGACCCATCTCGGCTGGTACCATTGCCTTAGTTCCAAAAGCAAGCATGCATGGAGTTTCACTTGTGGTTGTTCTCGATGTAATTTTATATGCCCAAAGAACACTGTCTAACTCATTTATCCAGTTTCCCTTAGCATCATCTAACCTCTTTTTTAACCCATCAAGTTTGTTTTGTTGATGACCATTGTTTGGCCATTACGTTGTGGGTGTCAAGGTGCAGAGTGATGTTTTTTATTTTTGGACTAAATGTTGTACTCCTCAAAATCCATGTTATCGAATTGAGTGTCATGATCAGTGATGAACATATATGGCCTTCCATACCCTCATATGATATGTTTTCAGAAGAATTGGAAAATTCTTTCAAAAGGCATTTCAACTAATGGGTCAGCCTCCACCCATTTTATAAAGTATCCATTGCCACCACCAAGTACTTGAATCTTCCTTTGGTTCTCCGTAATGGGCCCACCAAATTAATTCCCCATAAGGCAAAAGTCCATGGAGAAGGAATTGGAGTTAAGGTAGCCCCTGGTCTTTTTGTGGATTGCAGTAAACTTCTGACACTTATCACACTTTTTGACAAAGGAAATACAGTTTGCTTTCATAGTCGCCCAATGATATCCTTGCATAATTATCCTTCACACTGATAATTGACCAGGTCAATAAGCTCCACATGAACCTTCATCCAACTCTATAATCAAATATAATACCTCGGTGGGGTGTACACACCGAAGTAGTGAAATAATATATCCCTTTTTATATAAGACTCGTCGCTCTAGCACATAACTAGCTGCCTTGTACCTTAACTTCCTAACATGTCTTAGGTTAACAGGTAATACACCTTTGTTAATGTAGCTTTTGATAGGATCCATCCATAAGGGTCCTAAACCCACCGTAATAAAACTGATAACAACTTAGATAGTTATACTTTTATGTGTAAGAATTTTCATCGGGATTGTTCTCTAAAGCTCTGTTCGGGTCATTGAAGCCAGTCGATCAAGTGCATCTGCTCGGGTAATTTCTATCCTTGGTATCCTTATTATTTTGATCGCTGGAAACTTAGATATAACTTCCATATTTTTAGATAGATACTTGACCATAAGATCTCCCTTAACCCCATATATTTAAATCACTTGGTTAACAATGAGTTGAGAATCACTATGAGCCATAACCTGCTCGGCTCCTAATCATAAGACTAACTTTAGGCCTGTGATTAGTGTTTCGTACTCTACTTCATTGTTGGAGGCCTAGAATTGAAAACGAAGTGCATATTCCACGTATATATCATTCGGAGTATTGATAATAAGATTTTCTCCACTATCGGTGGCACATGAGGATCCATTTACATACAAATTCCAATTTGGGATGACATTATTAAAGTTCCCCTCAGATAATACTCCTTGTTGGAATAGTTTTTTGCTCTGCTCATCATATTGTTGAGCCATCTCTTGTGCAAATGATGCTTCAGGTGGGTCTACAGTAACTTCAGTTTACTTTGGAGAAAATATCTCTTCCAAGGAAGTATGCTTGATAAGCAAAATTGGGTTATTGACCATTTTTGGATATGTGAATTCGATGACGAAATCTGCTACAACTTGTCCCTTGAACGCGATTCTCAAGTTATAAATGATTTCGTATTCTCCTAGCTCTACTTCCCAGGACATCAATCTCCATAATTGATCTGGTTTATGAAGCACCGGGCACAGAGGTAAATATGTGTAGACCATGATGGTATGCGCTTAAAAGTATGGCTTCATCCTCATTAAATCTTCAATAAGAGCAAGGGTTAGTTTTTCCAGGGGTTGATACCTGATTTCTACTCCTCTGAATACTTTATTAGTGTAATACACTGACTTTTAAACTCCACCTTCCAATCTGATTAATGTCGAGCTAACAACGAATTCTGAGACAACCAAATAAAAATACAATTTCTCCCCCAGCATTGGTCGGGAGAGCATTGATGGGTATCCCAAATACTTCTTTAAATCCCGAAAGGAATTTTTGCATTCCTCATTCCATTCGAAGGTTTTTCTGAGCACTTTGAAGAATGTTAAGCATTTGTCAGTAGATCGAGATACGAATCGGTTGAGGGCATCCACTCTTCCTATTAATTTTTGTACATCCTTCTTGCATGTTGGGATTGTATATTAATCAATGCCTTTATTTTATCTGATTTGTCTTTAATTCCTCTCTGATTCACAATTAAGCCCAAAAACATTCCTTCCTGCACGTTGAACACACATTTGGACGGGTTGAGCTTCATTTGATCTTTTTTAAGCTGGTCAAATGTTCGGTTGATCTTGGATGTGATCGGCTTCCTTTTTACTTTTGGTGATCATGTCATCCACACAGACCTCCATATTCTTCCCAATTTGCTCTTAAAAATTCTTATTTACTAGCCTTTGGTATATTGCTCCAACGTTTTTAAGCCCGAAAGGCATAATATTATAGCAGTAAGTTCCTCGACTAGTGATAAATGATGTAGTTTCTTTATCCTTAGGATTTATTTTGATCAGATTGTACCTAGAACAAGAATCCATGAAGCTTAGTAGCTCAGGGCCTTTTGTGGCATCTATAAACGGATAAATCCTTGACAAAGAAAAATGATCTTTTAGACATGATTTATTGAGGCCGATGAAATCCACACACATTCGCTAACTGCCGTTCTTCTTCACCATCACTAAATTGGCCTACTTGTCAAGGTATCTGACATCTTCAATGAATTGAGCTTTTTATAATGTGTCTACCTCTTCTTGGATAGCCATATTTTTCTCGAGCTATATACCTTACACTTTCACTTGATCATCTTGGCATTCTTGCTGATGTTAAGTTCATGGCATATGACGTTTGGGTCAATTCTAGGCATATCTTCATTGCTCCAGGCAAATAAGCATTTTCGTTCTCTAAGGAATGTAATTAATTCCTGTTTGAGGGATAGTACTAGGGTTGAGCCAATCTAGATGGTCCTCTTTAGCTTTTCATCGTCTAGTATGATGGTTTCCATGGCTTCAATGACCTCCCCTTTGACTAAATCATCTTCCTCCTGAGGGTCCTTAGTGTCGATTTGGTAAGTGGTGGTGTACTTATTCACTTCTTGTTGGTCGGTTGAAGTATAGTAGCACTCTCCAGCCTCCATTTGGTTTCTTTTTACTATGCCAACCCCATAGTAAGTGGGGAACTTCAGACACTGATGAACTAGCGATGACATTATTTTAATCCGATTCAGCCGAGGATCATATTATAAGCTAAGGGAACATTTTTATCTAGGATGAAGAAGCCGATCTTCTCTATTCTGCTTGCTGTCAAATGCCGATCAAAACTTTCAACTTAACATTTCCCAAAGGATAAACCTTTTCTTTAGAGAAACCGATTAAAGGCCTGTGATAGAGTTTTAGTTTGGTATCTTGTAATCCCAAGTTGTGAAAGAAATTATTTAACATAACATCTACTAAACTACCGTTATCCATGAGAACTCTGGCAACCCTTACCTCAAGTACCCAGAAGGTGATGATTAGTGGGTCGTCTTGAGGGTAGAGCACTCTTGATAAGTCATTCTTGGAGAGGCTGATGACCAAGTTATCTTTATTCACCTTTCTAGGTTGATCATCTGTCTCTCTGATAAGTTAATTCGCCTAATGTAAGAACAAGCTTCGGCCTCCTTTAAATAGGTCTTTCTCTTGGTCATTTATTCTCCACCTCCAGCATCTCCTCCTGCAATGAAATGACAATCAAAAGATATAACTCCCACCTCAATTTCAGGCTCCCTGGGTTTCTTTGGCAAGTCAGGATCATCCTCAGAATCGTCATCTCGACCTCTTTTCTTATCATATTTGTTTTTACAAGGGGACTCTGAGCTTCTTCTCGTGTCCCGACCTTTTATTCGGTCAACAAACTTCGTCAGTTTTTCTCGGCGAATAAGAGATTTAATTTTATTTTTTAGAGAAATTCAGTTATCAGTGGTATGCCCATGGTTTTTATGAAAGTCACAGTATTTATACTTATCCCTTCGGCTGGGTGGTGATTTCAATTTCCCAAGACACTTTAAGTCCTTACTGCCCCTAATATCCTATAAGATATAATGCACACTTATAGTGAGTGGAGTATATTCCTCATAATTCTTAGGTTTCTCGATCCTTTTTATCTTTCTAACCCTTCTTCTCCGAGCTCTTTTGGCCATTAAATTTTATCCCGGTTGCTAGCCAGAACTTCTTCGACATTCATAATTTTAGAAGCCTTTACCATCGGTTCAGTCATGGTTTTTGGAGGTTCTTTCTCCAACGGATAATACAACTTTTAAAGAAGCAATCCACTCATCAAGGCGATAATGGATATTTTCTCTTCATAACCTAACACTTTTAATTTCTCATTATTGAAGCGAGTAATATATTCCTGAGTAGTTTTTCTCGATTGCTGGACACTCAATAAATGGGCTACTCTCTTGATCGGTTTTGCTCCAAAGCAGAAATTACTAATGAATAGTTTGGCAAGATGATGGAATTAGCAATTTATCCTCGAGGTAGATTATTATACCATATCTCGGTTGGACCAGTGATTGTACTTAAGAAATCTTGGCACCGCATCTCGTTAGGAATAAAATAAATATCAGCAATAGCCAAGTAGTGTTAAACATGAAGGACGAGATCAGTTTTTCCATCATATTTAAGTGTAACTACCAATGGTTTGAATTTGGAGGGTGTAGGGTAATCCACAATGGCTTGGATAAAGAGAGATACTTTCATAAAACTCCTTTACAGGGGATTTTTGGTCTTAGCCATCTCCCTCAGACGATCCTGCAAACTCTATATTGATCCTTTTCAAGAGTGATCATATGGCTTGGACTTGACTGAGGGGGCTTTGGTGGTCTTGCTGTGCATTTGTGCTGAACTCTCTTCCTGAGAAATTTGCTCGGCATGCATAGATCCTTGGATGCTAGCTATGGACGTGATTGACCCTTCTCGGTGCTTACGGGATTTATCTGGTTCTCTATGATAACCTCTGGTTGTTTGGGGACCCAAATGATCAAAAGTAGAGGCCTTGCTCAATCGTTCCAATATGCTTTGATGACGCTACCAAGTCACCATTTAAATTTGTATTAGCAACTCTATTTTAAGCTCACACAACAATGGATATGTATATAATAACACAGTATTGTAAATATAAGAAGAGGATGAGGATAAGAGGAGAGACAATAAATTTTAAGTAGTTCGACTATGTCATCTTACTCCATTGTGCAGGTGAGTATTTTTTTTTACTAGAAATGAGGCTCTAATGGCCTGGAATACATAACTCTGAAACTTTCTCTCGCTATAATGAACAAGGAAAAGTTTATCTAGGATTTTCTATTTTCAAATTCGTTCTTCTGGGGAAGAGATGGGCTTAAATAGTGTTTGGGGTGCACAATGCACCCCCAAGTATGCCTGAAGCGTGCATTTATTTAGACATCCACTAAGGGGTTGACACAAGTTCTGGGCATGGGCTTGTAATGATGGTGAAAATATTCCCCTTGCATGTTCCTGTGATTTTGTTATAAATTCCTGTCCATGTAGGATGATCACGCTAGAAACCTGTCTTACGCGTGGATATATGTCATCCTGTGAGATCTCGACCTGGTCGAGGATGATACTTCAGGTATTCTATAGAAGCAACTGATGATCAAAGCATAAGTGTGGTCTTGGTTGTCTAGGGGTGCCAGGATATGACGCGAATGATGCATGGCCAATAGGCCTATTGAAGTGTCTCATCTCCTGAGAGTTGCCAAGATGAGACGAGACTCACGAATAACTACTAAGTTGATTGGCAGGTCGCGACTCATGAGTTTGGTCGAAGCCGAGACTGTCAAAACAAGGAAACTATAGGAGGCACATAGTACTTACCATGAAGTTTTGTGTGGTCGTCCCTAGCTGATTAGGTCCTAGGTTCAGATGAGGTTATATTTGGGTATATCAATCACCCCTAGCCCTTAGCCTTGGATGTGAATAGAGGTTGAGTGGTAAAAATGTCTGAGGGTGGAAGTTGACAAGATGTTTATGACTGATGGCTGAGATTTCCCTTCAATGTTAGGTCTGAAATGATGGATAAAAGCTGAAATGACACTTGGCATACGTCTTGTGGATTATCGTGTTATCCAAGGTTGGCAAAGCAGGCCTGTTTTGGAAAATGTGACCTCGTGATGGAAAGCCTTGAAGTTGGGCCTAATCATTTCCACTATTTAAAGGTATTTGAAAACCTTTTTTCTCTTTCTTCTTCCTTTTTCTCGCCCGCGCTTTCTCTCTTTATATAGCAAACAAGTTCTTATCTTTCTCTAACCTATGTTTGTTGGTTTTCTAGCCTATTTTCCAGGTTTCTCTTTATTTATCCGACATCACCTTCATCTCATGTACTTCTTCTCTCCTTTTCCCTAAATTTTTGTAGCTTTTTAGCTATCTTTAGCTACCGTTTTATTTTTTAGTGACCTCCAAGCTTTTTCGGCAACCCCCTCCGATGGCTTTAGGGTTATTTAGGAGGTAATAGTGGTGGTTATGGAGTTCATTCTAGTGGCTTAGGGCCCCGTGTACTTTTTCATGTTTTCTTTTCCCTTTTTGAGGGTTACCAGAGTCACTCCGATCACCTTCTCCGGTGGCATCCATTGTTGTGTTCTTGAATTTTTCTTCCCAAAAAATGTTTTTGTCACACCCCAAACCCAAATCCATTTTCAATCATTTATTTTTATAGTAAGTAAATTATAATCTTCATCCCATTTAAAATATAATTCATTTATCATCATTTTCGTGCATAACGTACATAATATTGTTCTTTGTATCATAACAAAATTAACATCACAAGCATAATTAAGCGAGCATACAATACAACAATTAATTATTACAGTTATCAAGTTAAACCACTCTAACTCAATATGTACAATGTGTGAGTGTAGTAAAATCCTCATTGTGACAGTAATATAATCCCCAAATTTAAACCCCAACTCTGCTTAGCGGTGCATCTCTCAAAATCACCAATCATGTGGTATCCTAACTGGCAGCGTACAAACCTGAAAAGTTAAATATAATATACATTAAACATTAAGCTTAGTAAGGTATACCTTCCCTTCAATGAAATAACAGTTTTAAATCAAATCTGTGGATATTAAATCCAAACAATCCTACCCGTTGGCAATAACAAATTCTTGTCATAATACAAAACAAATCATTTGATCTTTGTCCAAATCAAATCCTGGATCATAAGACCTAAACAATCCTGGGTCATAAGACCCCAAAAAATCCTGGATATTTGAATATTCAAAAAAATCCTGAATACCGAAGTATTCATACCAATCCTGCTCTTATATTTATATTCAAATCCTATATATCATTTTTACATCTATATATGAAACAATCATAAGTACACTCACCTTGGCAACTTAACAAGTTTTTCCTTTTCCTTTGTCCGAAACTTATTCAACCGATTCTTCTTCTCTTCCTACTATTCTTACAATATTAGTATCATCATAAGAATATTAACAATCTAAAGAATAACTTAAACGTAACTCAATTCATAAGCATCATATGATTCCGTTCAAACCATTTATCATGTATGAAGTTCCATCTAAATTCATGTTACGATGACTGTTAACATACACGCTACCATTTGTCATTCTTGTCTATGATTTATTCTTTTCAAAAGGATAAAATAAATATTCATCCGAAAATCATACTTTTAAAATAATTGAACAAGTACTCTCTCCTCTGCAGGATTTGTTGGGTTTGCTTTTGAAATGAAAGCTTTGAGTGATAATTGTGAACGATTCAAGTCTTTCCTTCCCGGACATATATATTCTAGCAAAACTGGTATGACTATTTTGATTTGATTAGTAATGAAGTTTAACTATTTTTAAGTCCAAAACTGATTATGTTTTCACGAATAGTGAACTTTGTTTCTTATGATCGCCTATTCTCTACCCTCAGTACTTATTATGGAATCTTGTTCACCAATTCTTAACCATGTTTAATATAATGATCATATATATTCGTTGAGTTACCCCTCCCCTCTCATTGCTTCCCCAGAGTTTTTTTAAATGTTTTATGTATATATATGGGTGTGGAGTGGGGGATGGGTTGGATTAAGGAACTTGTGACTCGCACGAGACTAATGTAACTCATAGGAACTGATCACTTAGTTACGGGTCTCCCGGGTTAAGAATATGACGATGATTTGAAAATATTTAGCTTTGGCTTAAAAACATGTCGTTAAAGGGTGAAAACCTAAACCAGCCCTCAAAAGGCCCCGTAAGAGGCACGGACACCTCATATGGGACCAATGTAACTTGTAGAAAGTGACCACGTAGTCACGGGTCTCTCAGTTTGAGAATATGACAATAATTTGAAAGTATCAAGCTTAGGCTTAAAAATAAGCCGTTAAAGGGGGAAAACCCTAACCACACCCAAAAGGCCCCGTAAGAGGCACTAACACCTCGCACGGGACCAATGTAACTCGTAGGAACTGATCGCGTAGTCAAGGGTCTCCTGATTTGAGAATATGACGATAATTTAAAAATATCTAGATTAGGCTTAAAAACAAGCCGTTAAAAGGTCAAAACCCAAATTAGCCCCCAAACGGCTCCGTAAGATGCATGAACACCTCGCACGGGACCATTGTAACTCGTCGAAACTCACCGCGTAGTCACAGTTGTCCCGATTTGAGAATATGACAATAATTTGAAAATATCTAGATTAGGCTTAAAAACAAGCCGTTAAAGGGTGAAAATCCAAACCAACACCCAAACGACCCCATAAGAGGCACTAACACCTTGCACGGGAACAATTTAACTCATAGGAAGCGATCGCTTAGTCACGGGTTTCTGGGTTAGAGAATATGATGATAATTTGGAAATATTAGGCTTAGGCTTAAAACCATGTCGTTAAAAGGTGAAAACCCAAACCAGCCTCCAAACGGCCTCGTCAAAGGCATAAACACCTCATACGAGACCAATTTAACTTATAGGAACTGACCGCGTAGTCATGGGTCTCCCGATTTGATAATATGACGATAATTTGAAAGTATCTAGCTTAGTCTTAAAAACAAGCCATTAAAAGGTGGCAACCCAAACCAGTCCTTAAACAGCCCCGTAAGAGGCATTAACACCTCGCATAGGACCAATGTAACTCGTAGGAACTGACTGTGTAGTCACAGTTCTCCCGGCTTGAGAATATGACGATAATTTGAAAGTATCTATCTTAGGCTTAAAAATAAGTCATTAAAGGGTGAAAACCCAAACCAATCTCTAAACGGCCCCGTAAGAGGCACTAACACCTCGCAAGGGACCAATCTAACTTGTAGGAACTGACAACGTAATCACAGGTCTCTCGGTTTGAGAATATGACGATAATGTGAAAATATCTACATTACGCTTAAAAATAAGTCATTAAAGGGTGAAAACCTAAACCATCTCCCAAACGGCCCTGTAAAAGGCACTAACACCTCGCACAGGATCAATGTAACTCGTATGAACTGACCGCCTAGTCACGGGTATCTCGATTTGAGAATATGATGATAATCTGAAAGTATTTAGCTTAGGCTTAAAAACATGCCCTTAAAGGGTGAAAATCCAAACCAGCCCCCAAACGGCCCCGTAAGAGGCACTAACACCTCGTACGGTACCAATGTAACTTGTAGGAACTGACCGCGTAGTCACGGGTCTCCTGATTTGAGAATATGACTATAATTTGAAAGTATCTAGCTTAGGATTGAAAACAAGTCGTTAAAGGGTGAAACCCCTAACTAACCCCCAAACGGCCCCGTAAGAGGCACTAACACCTCGCACGGGACCAATGTAACTCGTAGGAACTGACTGCGTAGTCACAGTTCTCCTAGTTTGAGAATATGACAATAATTTGAAAGTATCTAGCTTAGGCTTAAAAACAAGCCGTTAAAGGGTGAAAATCCTAACTAACCCCCAAACAGCCCCGTCAGAGGAACTAACACCTTGCACGGGACCAATGTAATTCGTAAGAACTGATCGCGTACTCACGAGTCTCCCGGTTTGAGAATATGACTATAATTTGAAAATATCTAGATTACGCTTAAAAATAAGCCGTTAAAAGGTGAAAATCCAAATCAACCCCCAAGCGGCCCCGTATGATGCATGAATACCTCACACAAGGCCAATTTAACTCGTACAAAATAATCGCGTAGTCACGGGTCTCCTGGTTTGAGAATACGACGATAATTTAAAAATATCTAGATTAAACTTAAAAACAAGTCGTTAAAGGGTGAAAACCCAAACCAGTCCCCAAACGTAACACCTCGTATGAGACTAATGTAACTCGTATGAACTAATCACGTAGTCACGAGGCTTCCAATTTGTGAATATAATAATAATTGTAACTCGTATATGCAATTTTTCATCTTGAATATGTTTTTTTTTTAAATTACTTGGTTACTAATATCATATGTTTTTGTGTCCTATTTTTTGCAGGACAACATTCAATCCCTAGCTTTTATCCACGAGGAACACATGAAGAAGTCAGTGGTTTATGAAAGTGTCGTTAATGTTTAGGATTCTATTTTTTGTGTTATGGTCGTTCAGGCTTTAGTAGCTTTATTATTTACTTGTATGGCCGTGCAAGATTTAGTAGTTTTATCGTCAATTTTTATGGCCGTGCGGGCTTTTGTAATTTTATTATTATATTTTATGGCCGTGCGGGCTTTATATTGACATGTTTTATATTAGCAGGTTTTGGAATGCTAAAAAAATAAAGGAAACTCTACCCAATTTTTTTTTTATCTGGGAACAATTAACTCATGTAATATTTTGAAGTTTGTATGTACAATAGTTTATCAACAACGTGTGATATTCGTAACTTGTGAGTTTTCTTGATGTTCTTTTGCGAATAATAAATATTTTTCCTACCAGATTTGGAATTTGCTGATTTTTCATATTTGTTTTCAAATATTTTTTTTATTAATTGAAAAATCTGGCATGGTTTAAAACCGTGCCAAAAACGTAACAAGTTATAAAATTTTAGTATGCTAATAGAAAATTTTGGCACACTTTATAACCGTGCCAAAAGCATGCCAGAAACTGATAAATCTGGCACAGCTTTGAACTATGCCAAAAGCGTGTCAAATTCAATATTTAGCACGGTTTAAAAGCGCACCAAAAGCGTGCCAGATTAAAATATGGTGCGGTGCTAGAAAATCTGGCACGATTTTAAACCGTGCCAGATTAGGCCTGGCACGCTTTTAAACCGTGCCAGATTCCTATTTTTGGTGTAGTGATCCAAGTTGTTCAGAGTATTGATGATGAGGCTTTCTCCACTTCCCGTAGCGTATAAGGATCCATCCACAAAAAATTACAAAGTTAGGATGTCATCAGAAAACTCCTCGTCTACTAGTATTCCTTGCCTAAATATCTCCTTACTTTGTTGCAATTTTTCTTGAGCAGTCGATAATTCAAGCTGGTTGGATGTAATCTTTGTTTATGTTGGATCTAAGCTTTCTTCTGTAAAAGTCTGCTCGGCTCTGCATATGTGAACTTAGCAATCAAATCTCCCACTGCTTTGCCTTTTATTGTAACTCTTAGTTCATAAAAAATTTCATATTCTCCCAATTCCACTACCCAACTCATTAATCTTCCAGACTTCTCTAGCTTAGGTAATGCTTGTCTCAAGGGAAAATTTGTATAAAGGAAAATATTATGATCTTGGAAGTAAGGTCTCATCCTCCTAGATACTTTAATAAAAGCCAAGACTAACTTCTCTAAGTGATGATATCTGATTTCAGCTCCTCAGAATCCCTTGCTAGTGTAATACGTTGGCCTTTGAACTCCATTATCAAATCGAATCAAGACGGAGCTAACAGCTAACTCTGAAATAACCACATATAAATATAATTTTTCTTCCAGAACTGGTCGGCAAAGGACTAGTGAGAACCCAAATACTTCTTTAGCTCCAAGAAATCCCTTTCACATTCGTCACTACATTCAAAAAATTTCTAAGAACTTTTAAGAATGAAAGATACTTATCAGTTGCACGGGAGATAAAGCGGTTCAAAGAACCTACTCTTCTTTTGAACATCTTTCTTGTTGGTCAGGAATTTCATTTCAAGAAAAGCTTTTAATTTTGTTAGGGTTGTATTCTATTCCCCTTTGGTTAACAATGTACCCTCAGAACATTCCTTCCTGGGCCGTGAAGATGCATTTTGTTGGATTGAGATTCCTTTGGTTCTTCTTTAATTGATCAAAGGTTTGAGTCAAGTCTTCTAAGTGGTCAGTAGTATATTTTCTTATAGTGAGCCTATCATCTACGTAGACCTCCATGTTTTTACCGATTTGCTCTTCAAACACCTTATTTACTAGTCCCTGATAAGTAGCTCTAACATTTTTCAGTCCAAAAGCCATGACCTTATAGCAATACATTCCTCATCTAGTAATGCAGAAAGTGATTTCTTTATTTTAGAGTTTCATATTAAACTGGTTATAACCAGAATAGGCATGCATAAAGTTGAGAAACTCATGATCTGCTGTATCATCAACCAATTGATCAATTCTTAGTAAAGAAATATGATCCTTTGGACATACCTAGTTGAGATCCGTAAAGTATACACGTATGCGCCATTTGTCATTTTTCTTCTATACCATTACTACATTAGCTAGCCAAGTAGGATATATGACATCTTCAACGAACTGCACTCGCTGCAACTTCTCTACTTCCTCTTGCATTGCTACATTATTCTCGGGACTGAAGACCCTTCTCCTTTGCTTGATCAGATTGGAACTTGGATAGATATTTAGTTCATGGCACATGAAATTTGGATCAATTCTTGGAATATCTTCATGATTCCAAGCGAAAAAAAATTTCTTTCTCTAAGGAAAGTGATTAGTTCCCGTTTGAGAGAATGAGATAATTTAAAACCAATATGAGTGGTTCTTTCTGGTTTCTCATCGCCTAGCACCACTGCTTCTATTTCTTCCATAACTTTTCCCTTTACCAGCTACTCTTCTTTTCGAGAATCTAGAGTGTCAGTGTGGAAAGTGGTTTTGCTCTTCATTTCCATCTCTTGCTAGTCGGCGGTGTATAATAATATTCCCTGATATCTTTCTGACTGCCATTTACTATGCCAACTCCATAGTTAGTTGGGAACTTCATATATGGATGAGTTATAGATGGTACAGCTTCTAACTTCTTGATTTCCACTCTTTTGAGGTTGATGTTATAAGCTGATGGGACATTTTTATCTAATACGAAAAAGTGAATTGGTTCTCTACTGCTCGCTGGCCAACTCCCGACTAAGACCTCTAACTTAATGGTCCCTAGTTGATATACCTTTTTTCCTGCAAATCTGATGAGAGGTAAATGGTATGGTTCTATCTTGCTAATTTTTAACCCTAGGCTATTAAAGAAGTTATAGGACATTACATCAGCTAAACTCCCATTATTAACTAAGATAATTATAACTTTGCCATGATGAACTCTGCAAGCAATAACTAATGGATCGTCATGAGGATATAGAACCCCACTCAGATCATTTCTAGAAAACCCAATTACTAGCCTGTCTCTGTTAACCTTCCTCGGCATGTCGTCACTGGATTCAACCATATCAATTTGTCTTATAACTTGGCAGGTTTTGACTTCATTTAAATAATATTTCCTTTCTGTGGACTCCAACTTCTGGTTCATCAAACTTCTTCGATAAATCAGGATCATCTTCAAAATCATCATTCCTGTCTCTCTTGTTATCATCCCTCGCTCGGGCTGGAGATTCTGACCACTTTCGATCATTTTTGTTTCCATTCCGGTCAAAAAAAATTCTTAACTTTTCACGTCGAATGAGATTCTCTATTCTATTCATTAGCGTAATGCAACTATTGGTGTTTCCCATGATTCCTAAAAAAGTTGAGTACTTGGACTTATCCCTCTTGTTTGGGGGTTGTCTTCATTTTTCTAGTCCAATTCAAATATCTATTTCCCTTTATCTCCATTAGGATATGGTGAACACCCTTGTTGAGCAGGGTATATTCATCATACTTCTTCATCCGATCCATTCTCTTATCTTTCTGATCTTTTTTGAAAGAATTATAATAATTTTCCCTTCACCCTTGGTATCAGGAGCTTCTTTCGCTGCCATAACTTCTTCGACATTTATAATTTTTCCAGCCTTAGCCATTAGTTTGGTCATTATTTTAAGTGGATTGTTTGGCAAGGCATAGTAAAGATCTTTGACAAGTAACCCACTCATAATTGTTGTTGTGGCTGTTTTCTTCTCATAGTCTACCACCTCTAACTTTTCATTATTAAAATGAGTAATATATTCTCAAATGCTTTCTCCAGGCTTTTGTTGCACAGTCAAAAGATGAGTGGCACTATTGATTGGCTTAGCCCCAAAGCAAAAGTTATCAATGAACAGTTCAACTAACTGATGAAAACTAGAGATCTTACCTCTGGGAAGATTATTACACGAAACACCACAACAAAACAGATAATTAGTGGCAAAAAATTTCGTCATCAAATAAAAAAAATGGTCACTAAAGACATTTGGTGACAAAAAAAATTCGTCAATCATCGATCACGAAAGCCATGTTGCTAAAGGTTTTGGTGACGAAATACAAATTTCGTCAATTAATAGTACATCTTTTGGTGGCAAAATATGTTTTGTCACGTATAACAGGCTTTTAGTGACAAAATTATTTGTAGCCAAATATCTTATTTTTTGTCACAAAAATGCCATTTTTGTCACCTAATGTATACGAGAATATGCAAAATGATTACCATTTGGTGAAAAAATTAATATACTTAGGGAACAAAATATTTTTGTCACGAAATAAATTTTATTATCAAAAAATTATGAATTTAGAACTCATATTTTTTTCATTTCACATATAATTATTCAATCAAATAAATATTAAATATAGAATCAACTAAATTTCATCGACATTATATAAGTAATCAACTACCATCATATACATACTCAAAATTAAGGTTCAAAAGATTATATAATTTATACGAAAATATTCGAACAAATATATCAAAATCATTGATGAATTACAAAGTAGCCTACATCGTTTGTTACAACACATCAACTATAAAGTAGCCTCCAAAAAATAATTTCTAAGGCATTAGTTTCTAACTTTATATTTCCTAAGGCAATAGATTCTAATCAATTACAAAGTAGCCTCCAAAAAATAATTCTCAACAAGTTTGTTAAGTTCTTCATGCATATTCATCATCCAAAATATAATTTCCAATAAAGTGTCCTCATAACATCCCAATCTACAATTCAAAAAGTACCCTGTTAAATTAAAAAAATCGATAGAGTTTCCTTTATTTATAGACTAAAACCACCCTGTTAAATTTAAAAATTAAAAAAATTAAGAAATCCAATGACAATCCACCAAAATACCCCTTCCACCGATTCAAAATATAAGGTAATAGCATCGCCAATATTTAAAAAAAAATCGGTAGAGTTTCCTTTGTTTATAGACTAAAACCACCCTGTTAAATTAAAAAAAAATCAAGAAACCTAATGACAATCAACCAAACTACCTCTTTTACCAATTCATCAAATAAGGTAATAGAATCACCAATAGAGATATTAAATAACTCAAAGGATGTGAATCCAACAATAATTTCTATAAATTCAACATTGAAATTATTAAAACTTACGATATAGTAAATGTGGGAGGAAGGGAACCTGATGGTCTTAAAGCATCACACAACTTGTTGAATTTAAATTGACAAGCTTATAAACGTTCTAGACGGTCTTCACGAGCATATAATTGTTCCTTTAACTCACGATTCGCTCTTTGAGCTTCCCTAAGGGCCTCCTCTAACTCTGTGTCTCGTCATGATGTTTTTATTTTGGTAGCTTTCGATCCATGCCCAAGGCCTATGATATATACCAACCCAATTACTCCATTAGCTATCCCATTGGGAGTCAAAGGTTCACTACCCTCTGGAGTAGGCTCAGCTTATAATTGTTTTATCTTAATCTATAAAACAAATTAGTATATATTATTTCATGAAATTGATGTTATGGTATTTGAATAATATATGTTATATTCTTACATATAGTTCCTCTGCTTCGGGAGAAGACCATTTTTCATTAGTGCATTGGTTTTTTTTGTTGAACTCATTTCGATATAGATCCTCATTCACCACATCATTCTCGTAATCACGAAATACAATCATTATGATTAATATTAGTGAAAGATAAGATCAACTTTATAAACAAAAATATAAAAATATATAGCAAGTGATAACGAGTTGCTATAAATACCCTCGACCCTTGATTGTGTTGATAGTTTGCATCGCTCGATTATTCTTATTGCCTTCACATTGTTGCTTCAATTATAGTTGATGGATAATGAGTATGTTATGTGCCAATTAAAAGAACGTAATTGTTATATTTTATAAATTTAATATACCTGATGCTCAGAGTTAAAGAACAAATCACAAAGAGCATTCCAATTTTCTCGACTCATGTTTTTTGGCTTATCAAGTCGTGCCTCTTCAATTGATTTGTGCTTTTTGAACCTTAGTAGATGTCAATATCTTGCACCCCTGCTTAGACCCATTAGCAATTTTTCGACACTATTTCTAACATACCCCTCCTCAATTTTAATGTCAAATTTGGATTGAAAATTCATAATTTATAAAAATTAGTATATAAAATAAATCAATTACTCAAGCACGTTTAATAACATAATAGTTTTTGCTTACATCGAGTCTCTGAAGGCTTCTTCTTTTCCATTTTCATACATGTCCTTCCATTTCATAGGAATCGGGATGAGATTTCATGTAATAATTCTCAACTCACTTGATAGTTTAGAAGATTGCACCACATTTATCGGCCTTCCCTTATCCCTTCCAATTTCAATAATCAACTTCTTTCCATTCGACGTAGTCAACTTCTCAAGGCCCTTTCCTTTAGTTGGACCACGTATACTTTTTGTCGTGGTGGAAGCTGCAATTAAAGGATATATTAGTTCATGGAATACAACATATAATGAAAAAATTGTTAATTCTTTTAATATGTCGTCGATTAACAAATCGGCTTCCATCAAATATGAACCTAATAATTGATTAACATATCAGATTTATTTATTAAATAAATCAAATGTTAATCAACTATTAGCAGGTTAGACTTCTAACAGTTGATTCATTCAATATGTCATCACCCTCCTCTAATAGTTGATTCATTCAATATGTCGTCGCCCTCCTCAGATTAATAGTTTATTCATTCAATATGAACCAACAGATCAGATTAACATTGACCACAGTTTAAAAAAAATAATCTGAGTTATTGATAGTTAAATGTAACAGATTAGTTTGGTTGAAAATCATTCAATATGAATGATTTGTTCTTCATTCATATTGAATAAAGAACACTTGCTACAATAGATCATTCAATTTTCTAGCAGTTAACCTCTAACAGTTTGCTAACAATTTACCTCTAATAGTTTATAATCGAATATGAACAGATAGAGCATAGCAGTTAACCTCTAACAGTTGATGCAACAGATCATAACAGAGCATATGATTCACTGGTTGGAATGTTGTCTTTAAAACAAGAATATTTGAAAAATGATTCTAAACTTCGAAATCTATAGGAACATGAATGAATAAATGATCAAAAGATTCCAAGTGTTTATGACGGCAATGACACATAAAGGCTAGATTAATACCTCTCTTTTGAACTGCTTCTTAAAAATAGGAACAATTTTGTGATAGCATTTTCATACAAACATGGAAATCTTTGAAGGTATTGAATTATTCTACATAGATTTACAAAGAAAAGAGGTTGAATTACCTAATTTAGAAGCAATCCAAGCAAATTTTGATGTAAATTACAATTAGCGGTTAGATTCCAGTAGATTGAATAATCAATAACTGTGATATCTTGCTCAGTTTCCTTTTTGATAGCCTGAATTCCTTTAAGAGAATTTGTTCCACTATTTGACTTTTTATGTCTTCGCTTCAAAAATCAACATTAGATGGGTATTTATAGGATCTAAAAAATTCATTTACCCAAGTATGTGTGTATCTATTACATTCAATGTAAACATAATTCATTTAGACTTCATACATTAACCTCCTACTACATGAACCAACTAAATGATTGTATTGACCAAAGACATATGTGTCTAGATTAATATAAAAAATACTAAATTAAAAATAGTTTTATGAATTGTACATGTATCAATGTATCAATGTGTGGGAGCCATAAATATCGACACTGAATTGTAATGTCAATTTGAAATATATACTATAACTAGCATGCAGGCCACGCGATGCGTGGCCAAAATTACGTAAACTGTATTATTTTAATTAAATTTATAAGAATAAATAAACTTGATATAATTATAAATAATAAATATAAATTAAATTAGAACAAAATCAATAAATCAAAAACTTTATAATTGCAATAGCATAAAGTTAAAAAAATCCTTACTTTTTGATTTTGGCAAAAATAAATACACATGCAAGAAACTATACATCTCTTTTAAAGTTACTATATATGAGTAACAAAAAACCCAGTCAAAAAGTTCTTACCAAAAATTCTACATAACCGAAGAAGATGATGAGTCCCATTCTTGAACACTTTACAAAGTCGAAGAAGATGATGAGTCTTAATTTCCATTTAAACATTGTTCTGAAATTCTAGCAAATGATTGATTTTCTTGTTATAAAACATACTCATGTCCCCAATCACCACCAGTTCCGCCATAAGTATAAAGAAAATGTATATTCAAACTCAAAATATTATTCTTTTGAAGATATATATGAAAACACAACTACTCTACACTTGAGAAATCAATTAAAAAAATTATATAATTATTTTAACTTTCGTGCTTTGAAAAATAAACTTTCATTTTCACATTTTTTTTACCCACAGAGTGAACAAAAAATCATTGTACATTTACCCAATTCTTTTGTAGTCTCCTATATCCAGTAGTCAAATTAGCCAAATTAGAAGCATGATACGATCTTGCTTGCAACTTGTAACAGTTAAATAGTATACACACATATAATAAAAAAATTGCTTTTCTTTATTTTAAAAGGATAAGTGTTGTACATTCTATCATATATATGTTTATAATTTAAAAATGGGCACGGTAAAGAAATGATACACACATCCCATCTAGGCTGTTCGCAGTCCGGTTCGGTCCGATCTTGAGGTATTTTTGGGACCGGAACGCTTTAATCGGTCTTAGAAAATTATGGACCGAGATCGGACCGTAATAATCGGTCTCAGTCCTATTTGATTTTCAAGCGGTCCGTGTTCGGTCCATAAACAATTAATGTAAAAAAGTTCATGTAATTTTGTAATAAATAAATCATTTTCTTTAAAACCAAACCAAGATCATTTGTTTTAGAACAGATGAAAGTGCCTTGTTTCAAACTTGTTCCACACCTACCCACCTCGGCTCTAGCAATTTTCTTTATTTGATTCAATTTTTTATATTCATTTGTCACGGTGACTTTATTTTTTTAAACTCCATTACATGCGCATACATACATATATTTGTTAAACTATAATATATTAGTAGATATTATGTTGGGGTTCTCACACCGTGTACTATTGTGCTGTAAAATTTCTTTATATAATAATTGTTTGATTATATGTTTCATATATTGCTACTAAGACAGTACATATATATACTATAGACTATAAATCAACTACAAAGAACTACTAAGACATAACTGCCTTGCTTCCCTTTAAATCAACTACAAACAGCTATTTGGGAAAAAATCAGCAAGAATCGTTCAAGAGAAACAGCAAAAACTCTTTCAGAACTGGAATCATTCAAGACAAACAACAAAAATAAACTACAAACGTTACCGGAAAATAGTTCAAGACAAACAACAAGAAATATGAGATCGTTCATGACAAACAAGAAGAAAACTAACCAGTTTGGAACTCCTGGAACTGGAATTAAGACTTCCTCTGTCGGAATTAACAGTGCCTTTGCCGGAGGAGAGAGAGATGAGATCAATTGAGTTGTTAACTTCGGTTGGGAACTCTTGGTGGTTTTATGACAGCCATAGAGAGAAAGAGAAAAGACGATATTTAGGTTACTAATTTTGATAGAAGGCATCGTGTGTAAGTTATTAATTTTAAAATATATATAAAATAAAAGAGGTCCGGTCCGGTCCAAACCGTTTTTTTAAGATCCAAGAAGGAGATAGAACCGAATGATTCGGTCCTTTGTAATTTTGGACCGCATTGAGACCGCAATCATAAAAAATCACAAATGTAGGTTCAGTTCGGTTCAATTATTTCGGTGTATTAGAGTTTATGCACACCCCTAATCCCATCCTCATTAACTATTGCACTAATGATTTTGTATTTTAATACCCATTTGTAGTTTCAAAAAAAGTATATAAATGAAAGTGTAGTGGTGATGACTTTCAGTGAAATACTGCCTATACAAATGGACAAAAGTCCTTTCAAAATCTTTGATAAGAATAAATATATGACATATAATATTAACAGTCTTTAAAGAAATACATATGGGTGGCTTTCACCTTAAACTTCCCTAGTAAACGGAGTGCACATATAGTCCAAAAATTTACGGGGCCCAAAGACCATTTGACCGGGTGGTGAAAGCAGCCATCGCCATTCTCACCATGAACTCCACTATTAGTCATAATGATCAAGTGGTGGACAGTAGTTAGAGAGAAGAAACCCAAGATTCACCCAAACACCACGATCCAACGTTTTTTTGGGAGTCCTTTAATGAAAAAGATATATTAAAAGATTTATGGCTTGCTACTCTTGGTAATGGGAATTTTTCTTGGGAACTAATAGAAGTAAATAGTGGGCAATTAGATGGTAGTTGGAAAATGAAAGGATGGGGAGACTAGACGTGGGAAGAAGTAGGGACAAAAAAGGAGCATGAATATTGAGAAGGTAGAATGAAAGGAGACAATATGTAACTCAAGAGAGAGAGTCGTAGAGTTAAAGGGAGTTAATGATATTTAATACAGTGCCACATGTCATTCTCTAGAAAATTTGGGACTATAATTTTTATATAGTTATATAGGTTAAGAGTGTTGGAAAATTGGACTTGAATTGGGTTTTAGAAAGCTGTCCAGAATTTTCTGGACGGAATTTTAAGCAACTTTGAGCTCAAATTTAGGTGGGACCCATACTACGAAAATCATGGGACCATATACGAGCGCGTTCACCTCCGCAATGAGATTAACGTAGTATATTCATACGTCCAATTTTAATAAGTTATGAATGATAAATATGTCCCCAAAGTGACTCACAAAGCAATGAAAGTTAATGAATTGGGTGTGTTTTAACTCTTGTCCCTCATTGGAAGAGTAGTGGAAATTTGATGAGTTAATAAGTTAATAACACCCCAAGTATGGACTAAGGCTTGGATGCCTTGGGGTATCCCAACTCTTTGAAGGGGAGATGACCTAAGCTATACACGGGTTGACTTTCGGTCAAAAGTCCACACGCGCTCGCGCGCGTCCATTGGGCTAGGCTCGGCTAGGGTTCGGGCTTGGGCTTGTTAAAATCTCCTACATTTTTGGGCCGAATTTATTTAACTTTCTGGGCTTTAATTATTAATTAATTACGAAATTAATTAATTAATTAATAAACTGTTGGCAGTTATTGCCAACAGTCAACAGTTAATTTCGTTTAACTGATTAACTGTTTTTTACGGTTATTGTTACTTTGCTATAAATACAGATGCCTCCCTCCTTATTTAATAATGAAAAAAAAATTCCCTCCTCCAGAATTGCTGTCATTTTTGTCCCAGAAAATTCCTGTCATATCTATTCCAAAATTCCTTTTTTTCCTGCATAACATATCTTGCATTGTTGTTGAGTAAAAGCCACAGAATTTGAGTTCGTTGTAATTAATTATTGTCGTGCTACATAATTAATTGAAAAATCCGTTCTATTTTGGGAGACAATATTCATCAACCTCGGAGCACATTGGAGGGAATAAATTGTCTTAAAGAGACTGTTCATAACAGGGCTCGGATTTATCTCTTATTCTTTTATTATTTTTGCAAATTCAAGTAAGTGTTTCATTTCTGTAATTCTGTTTTAATTCTGTAATTATATTAATAATTCATAATTTTGTACAATTGTTATTTATAAATAGTAGACATAACAAATAGACTAAACATTCATAATTAAGTTCAAATAACTATATCAGTTTGGAGGTTTATTTACAGTTTTAATTGCATTTTAGGTTTAGATGAGATGAAATTCCTAGTGCAACATAATTATTCTAACCAATTCTCTTATCCCATTATTGTGCGAAGAAATTGTAAAAGAATCATGATATAATTTTATCCTATCTCAATGAAAACATTTAAAATTCATTTTGATAAAAGTTAGAAAGTTGAAGAACTGGTGAGGTTTAGTTAATAACTAATGTTATGAGAGTTTTCCTTCCTGCTACAGTTGAAAACTTTGATTTTCAACCTTCATCTTGGCTTTAATTTTTTTTATGGTTCCACATTCTTTTTTCTTCATCCCTTTTTTAGGACGTGAAGCTGCAATTAAGGTAAACAATGAGAAATTATCTTCAGAAGCTTTTAGGGTTGTGTTTTAATGAAACTCCAGTTAAGTAATTTCATATTTAACATGAATTTATACAACAGATTATGTAATTTCAATTAAGGTAAATTGAAGTTTCATAAAAAATGCAATTAAAAAATTCAACATATTTTAATCAAAAAGCAATTAGAAAATTCAACATGTTTTAATCAAAACTGTTGATATCTTTGAATGAGCTGCTTGAAAAGAATAGTGGGGACAAGTTAGAGAATGTGGACTGGGAAGATGTCTTCCTTCTCTCAGATTCTAACGTGTGGCCATCAAAGATCCCAGGATTCAAGTAAGCTTTTACTAAGATTGACAAAGCTCTTGAAATTTATATAGGTTCTGTTACAAATACCTCTAAATTATGTTTACCGATACCTCTTTGAACTGTGTTCCTAATTTAGGATTTTTTTCTTTGGTGTAGCTAAATACACATAAATGAGTGTATAATTTCATTTTTTCTTAGTTTATAAGGTTATTTAGTACACTAGCGAGTTATTTCCTACTGAATGAGAGCTTAAGTGGTCTTTTGCATTTTACGCTTAAGGTGGGTTTGATAACATATTTGAAAAACTTGAGAAATTAAAATTTGTTCCTTAAACCAAGCCTCTTCGCCCAAAGGTGTAAGGTTGGAATAGTTTTGGAAGTGGATTGGATTTGGTCCCAATTCGATCCTTGACACCGTCAAAATAATGCTTGGCCAGAAGAAACTATGAACTGTGAATGGGAATTAGTCGAGGTGCGTGTAAACTGACTCGAACACCTCATGTTATGCTACCAAAAAAAAAATGTTCCTTACATAATTGTGTATCCTTTTTGTGTACTTTCTTTGTGCATATGGCTTTCTTTATGTCATTTAACTTAAGACCAGCTAAGACTATTGGTGACACCTATAATTCACTTAAAATTCTATAGTAAAAAATGCAATTAAAAAATTCAACTATCGCAACTCTATTCCCTTAAATGATACTGCTGTGTGTACACAGTTGCCTTATTTTACTTGTGTCACATAATCTGAAACTTAGGAGTGGAAGGTTTGTTAGACATGCTGCCAATTTGGCACTTCCATAAGAACTGACTTTTCCCCACTATATATCTATATCTATATATATATCAAATTTACGAAAAGGGAAGGTCTATGTCTCGTCCCCTTCACAGATTTATTTGTTGTTACTACCCAAAGCATTCACTCGTCTATTGTTCGCATAGTAGTCATATTTGTGACAATGTGAAACATTAGATATTCTTACACTGATGGGGAGTTGAGGAAGGAATAATTTTTTTTCTTTCTTTCTAACTTGAAATATAATAGTTATTGTACCTAGTAAATAGGGATGGCAATTTAACCCGAACCGTAGGAGTCCCGCCCCGCCCCGCCCCTAATGGGGCGGGTTTTAAAACCCGATTAATGAATTAGGAGCGGGTATGGGTTTAAGAAAAAAACCCGTTTATTAAATGGGGCGGGTTAGGAGTTAGCTGAAATAAAACCGCCCCGCCCCGCCCCGTTTAACTTATGCTTATATAAATATCCTTTATATGTATGTTAATTATAATTAAATTATATATATATATATATATATATACACACACTCACACACTAAAAAAAAATCTTTATATGTATGTTAATTTTGTAAAAGATTTAAGTGAAAATATGAATTGACAATTGGGGGATTGTCTCACTTATTGGAATACGAGCCATTGTATACCTCTAAGACTATAATGTAATATTTTTAATTTTACTATTTTTAAAATTAACGCAACCAGTAGGAGCCCCGACCCGCCCCGTTTATTAAATGGGGCGGGTTAGGATTTTTGAAAACCCACCCCAAACCCGCCCCGTTGCCATCCCTACTAGTAAACCAATATGGATCATTTAAAAAACCAATAACAGTTATTGTTATTGTGCATAGTAAACCAATATGGATCATTCAAAGTATAACTTTCTATAACTGAAAAAGCTGAAAAATAACAGTTATTGTACCTAGTAAACTAATATGGATCATTCAAAGTTTAATTCAAATTCAATCAAAACTCAAACAATCAACTCAATCAATGCTAAAGATGATGCTCTATTAAGAGAGTTAGAGTTTGACTTGAAGGCATCACTTACCACTGCTATGAGCAGGGGTATCCATTGGCAACGGGTTTGAAGGTAAAGTTATTATATGGTTTGAAGCCATTGATGAAGAGGGATTTGAAGCCATTGATGGAGTGGGATTTGAAGCGATTGGCGGAGTTTGATTGAAAGTCACTGGTGGTGGTGTGTTGTGACTCGCTTGTTGAACCAGTCTACCATCAACTCTCATCCACTTACGTTTAGGATCCATACTGTCAAACAATATATATTTCATGTTAAGATACATAACAATATGCCATAATCTTGGTACAATACTAACAAATAATTACACATAAATACATATAAATAAATGCATTTAACTTACAAAGGGTACAAAATTACTCAATATCACAACATAACTTAAATAACATGAAAGTCTAGGAACAAAAGAACAAAAATTCAACACCGTTTCACCACATCACTAAATTCAATAACATGAAAATCTAGGAACAAAAGCATAAACATTCAACTCCATTTCACCTCATCAATAAATTCAATAACATGAAAGTCTAGGAACAAAAGTACAAAAATTCAATCTATGTCACTATAATCATTATCATCCGCGAGATCTTCAACATCACAATATTCAACCAATGTTGTGTCTTCCTCTTCGCTATCATCATGAATTAAATCGATTTCATCAGAAGCTACGTTGTTTACATTAACAACATCAACGTCAACATTATCCATATCAACATCATTCATATGAAATGGCCCGATATCAACTACAACAATTTGAATAATGTCAGATGGCTCGGTCTCCTGGTAGACGGTGTCATTAGGGACATCATTTGTATCTACACCAACTTTTTCTACGTCAGGATCATACACGTGTCGATGCTAAAACTCTTGCACGACTTTTCAGTTATTACCCAAATTTATATCGTTAAGATAGAAAACCCACTTTACTTGCACCGCTAGCACATAGGGATCATTTTTATACCACCTACTACTCATATTAACACTCGTGAAGTGGTCATCAATATGTATTCCCTCTTTCTTTCTTTCGTTTGCCTCGAACCAGTCACACTCAAACAGAAGAACCTTTTTACCTTTGATATATTCTAACTTAACAATATTATTCAACACTTCATAAAAGTCGATTTCAATATCACTATGATCCCCCTTGACAACCAATCCGCTATTTTGAGTTTTACGATGCCTCTCAAGATCCTTAGTGTGAAACCTAACTCCATTAACAATGCAACTTGTATACTTCCTTGCTCGAACATTAAGACTACATGATAATGCATAAAGGTGCTCTTTAGCTTTAAGAGAGTTTTTATGTTATAACTTTTTCATCTGTTAAGAAATACGAGTGAATTGCTTTATTAGGGTAATTTGATTAGTTAATATCATATTAAACTCTTTCTAATGTCTTACATGTTCTTCAAACCATTGAGATAATTTTTTTCTTTATCGTTGTTCTAAGTTCAAAAGGCTATCTTTCATAAGCTCCTCCCTAAATTCACCATATAAAAATATGAAATATAAATTTCACACCCAAATAATTAAGAAAGCATATATAATCATAAATAGAATACAAAGAACAAATGATGACTTAAATCAAGTATGGTTTTACCTTCTCGTAATTACTTAAAACATACCAGTGAGTCAATTCACGCTCTTTCTCATGGAGGAAGTCATACGTAAATGCTCCAGAAGGTCGTACCTTTTGTGAGAACACACTAAATCCATCATCCACTATCTCACCATCATAATTTCGTTCTGCGCGAAAGAACTTAGTTTTGATACCTTCAAGGTAAGTACATGGAATAAAATGACAAACATTCATTGACAATGTATGCCTCAGCTATTGAGCCTTCGGTGTGGTCTTTGTTACATACATAGTCCTTAAGAGTGCCCAAGTACCTATTCAAAGCAGACACAAATGCTGAATTAGATGTTAAAGAAATATGTAACCAACATAAGGCGAAAGGAAAAATGAGGAAAAAAATAACAAACTATCACCTTTCTGTTGGATACATCCACCTATATTGCACCGGTTCTCCAAGCATTGCCTTCTGTGGTAAATGAACCGCTAAATGGATCATTATATCAAACAATGCCAGTGGGTAAATCATTTCAAGCTTACACAAAATCAAGGCAATGTCGGTTTCTAATCTCTCTAGTTCGTCGACTTTTAAAGTTTTAGAACATAAAGTCTTTGAAAAACTTGCCAAGCTCAACAAATGTAGTATATACATCCTTCGATAAATACCCATGAACCCCAATAGGAAGTAATTGTTGTAAAAGAATAAGCAATCATGACTTTTAACTCCGACACTTTTCCACCACTTGTGTTAACACACTGGGAGATATTATAAGTGTATCCATCAGGGAACTTCAATGATTTTATAAACTCACAAAATCCTATTTTTTCCGACTTAGGCAATGTGTAACATGCCCGTGGCATCTTATACACATAACCATGCGGCTTCAAATGTGGTTGCTTTTATATTTTCATATCCTCTAAATCTTGTCTTGCTTTATATGTGTCATTTGTCTTCCCTTCAATATCTAGTAATGTTTCCAACACACTTTTGCATATATTCTTCTCAATGTGCATGACATCTAAGTTGTGACGCAACTTTAGTGTTTGCCAATATGGAAATTCAAAAAATATGCTCTTTTTAGTCCAATTCAACTCGTCTAGCGTACGCTTTCTCTTGTGATTATCTCCATGCTTCCCTGGTTTACAATGTTTTACATGGTCCAACTGTCTCAACATATCATCCCCATTTAACTCCACAGGTTTCAATCGATGCTCAGGCAACCCATCAAACTTTTTACTCCTCTGCCATTTATGATCGGTTGGTAAATATCGTCGATGATCCATGTAACATATCTTATTTCATAACTTATGCCAAGAAGTGTGTTTATTACAAGTTGGACTTGCCATGTATCCTTTTGTGCTCCACCCAGAAAAATTAGCATATGCAAGAAAATCATTTACACTCCATAAAAGTACTGCATGCATTCGAAAGTTATTTCCTGTAGATGCATCATGTGTCTTTACACCCACTTCCCACAACTCTTTCAGTTCATCAACTAGAGGCTTTAGATACACATCTATATCTTTACCATGTGCAGTAGGACCTGGAATAAGTAATGCCATCATAAAAAATGGTTCCTTCATACATAACCAAGGAGGCAAGTTGTAAGGCATAAGTATAACCGACCACATGCAATATGAGTTGTGCATGATACCAAAGGGATTAAACCCATCACTTGTCAATCCAAGCCTTACATTTCGAGGTTCTTGTGAAAACCATGAATTCTCCTTGTCAAATTCCTTACAATCTTTAGAATCAACCGGATGTCTCAATTCATTGTCATTATCTTCATGCTTCTCTTTGTGCCACCTCATATCATCAGCCGTTTTATTTTACATAAGCAATCTTTAGAGTCTTGATGTTAATGGAAAACATCTCAATACCTTGTGAAGGATTTTTTTGCCTTTGTTATCATTAATTTTCCATCTAGACTCCCCACATATTGGACATTCTTCTCTGTCTTTGAAATCCTTCCAAAATATCTCACAATCATTTTTACAATCATTAATCGATTCATATCCCAAGTCCAAATCACGCAACATGTTTTTTGCTTCGAAGTGAGACATAAGGAGCATCTCACCCTCAAGGAAAGATGTTTTGAACAAATCAAGCACCATATTGAAGGATTTGTTTCTCCATCGGTTCATAACTTTACAATGAAGCAACTTCACAAGAAATGATAGTGTCAAAAACTTCGTACAATTGGAATACAATTCACGTTCAGCCTCTTACAATAAACTAGTCAAATGTTTTTGTTTCCCCTGCAATATTTTCTCGAGGATAACTATCATTGGATTCCACATTAATGGATTCATGGAAGGTGCCCCTTTGAATGTCATAAAATATATCATATATTCCATCACATTCTTCGTCATGACATGACATTTCATCGTCATCATCATCAGAGGCACAAGATCCCTCTAAATGAGAACTTTCTCCATGATGAATCCATTGAGTACAGCCCGTAGAAATCCCCTTAAAAAATAAAATGGTCCTCAACTTCATCAATAGATCTAATATCGATATTCAAATAATCGATGCACGAACATCTAACATCAGTTGTTGGGCCCATGTATTTTTTAACATACTGAATGAAAGATCTAACCCCGGTCATATATTTCTCGCCGAATCTATTAGTTTCTTGTATCCAACTCCGATCTATCTCCATTTTAGAATCCTACGAAATTATTTAACAAACAGGTTATACATAAATACAACATATTAACATGACATTAACCTTACCTATTAGCAAGAATATATACAATAAACTTTGAGGAAGATGATTCTTACAGATATAAAGAGAAACAATTAGGTACAACATCGCTATCAATATTTAACAATTCCTCTCTTTTATATTAATTTTGCAAAGAGTTTTCTATATGCTAACATTCATGCATATTACCTGTTTGATAATAATTACTCATTATTCAACCATGGTTACACTTTTCTTTACTATATCACATGAAAAGTCGATTTGTTTTGTATAAAAAATTACAAATAATTTGGCTTATCATAAAATTATCAATTTTCAAATTCTAATGTAAAATTAGGTTTTGACAAACGACAGTTAGTAATTTATTACTTGAGTGAAGAAACTATGGAAGAATCATTTTTTAAAAATAAATTGTACCTACTGAAGAACCAAAATATTACAGAGGCACTTAATGGATTCTTTAAAATGTAAGCTCAAATACGCAAATCTCAATTGCGTAGCTACCAGAAAAATAAATCCCAAATAAAAGGGGTAAAAAAAAATAGGGTTGACTCAACAAGCTCCATTCCTTCGACATTTTTAACTTCAGGTTATAGAAACATAAATCTTGTTCTCATCATCACTTTCACCCATTACATATTCATTCATCACATAACATATACGAAACTAAATAATCTCACCTAATACCGTAGAGCCAACAAATCCGAACTAAACTAAAACTAAGAAATCAAAATTCATAATTATTCCAATAAACTCTGCCTTTAAACTATAAATATTACATATGAATGTTGATTTATATGATAAAAGCATTTATAAACAAATGCAACCATAATGAAAATATTCCAGCATTCTTGTGGAATTTCTAACATGATCTCCAATGTATAAATTTGATTTTAACAGTCCCTTTGAGATTGTATTTGTTAGTCATAGTTTCATCAAATAGTAAAAGACTGTTATCATTTTTTGATCACATTAACCATTAGACTCTTAATAAAATAAGGGAACCTCTAACATAGACATTGGACATAGGAAGTAACAACTTTTACTGCATATATTTTTTTTAAATTAATCTTTCATGAATCAAGTTAAGTACAAGCCTTGAGTTAAATAAACAAACAAGTATTTAAAAAATACCATAGGGTTTGATCTGTGGGGTTAAATCAACAACCGTAGAGTTTGATCGGCGCTGGCTTCTCAACTCTTCTTAAGGACACCGATCCTAGGGCAAAACCCTTCTCAACTCTTCTTCAATCCTAGGGCGAAACCCTTCTCAACTCTGCTTCACGACACCGATCGTGGTTGAGGGAGATATGGGGCATGAGTATTTTTAGGTGTGATATTTTTGGGGAACGATTTGATGTTTAGAAGAATAGGTATTTTGTTATTTTTTTAAAGTAATACATGAGGAAATTTTTTGTCACCAATTATTCTTTTTTTGTGATAAATTTAATTATCACTATATGCATAATAATTTTGTCACGAATAGCTGAATGGAAGATTTTAGGACACGAAAACGAGCGTGCCAAAATTTTAATGATGATTTGGTGACAAATATCATTAATTCGTCACCAATTGAACATCATCACACCGAATTCGTGACGAAATTTATTTTCCTCGCTGAATGTAACTGTAACACCTAGTAATTTCTGGGTTATTGTTTTAATTAATTAATTCGGTAATTAGTAATTCATAAATTAATGATAATTAATTAATGGGAATATTTAAAAGTGAATATATTTAAATAAGTTAACGGGTGAGAGTTAATTTTAGAAATTTATTCTGGATGGCGATTTTAAGTGCGCGGTTGAGTCCGATAGGGTCCAAATAGCTTGAAATGAGTGGTTATATGCATATATTAGGTATTGGGGCCTAATTAGACATATGTGAGTTCCATAAAGAGAGTATGGACCCTTTTTATAAGGCCCATTGGCCCAAAAATGTGAATAGGGTTTTTAACCCCAAATGTGTAAGGGTTAGGCCACATTAAATCACATTAGAAGACTAAAAAGGGGAAAGGGCTAAAGGGAGAACCAAAGAGAAAAGGAACTTGGGAATCTTGGAAAGATTGTTTCAATTGCAATTCAACACCTTCATTCAAGCCCTAGATCTTCATTTTATGAGGAAAGTGGTTTAAATTGTGAATATTAAATTGCATCTATCTTTTCATATTAAAAGAGGTGGAATGCAATTAAATTCTAGGGTTTGTTTTTGAGTAAATTGAGGATTTCCTTTTAAGAGGAGTTATAAATCTTTAGAGGATTTGATAGTTGATTAAATTAATGATTGAATTGGTGAAATTGTTTGGACTAGATTTGTTGTAATAAAAGAATTGGATTGGGATGAATCTAGGGATGTTTTAATGCAGAAACCTGTTCAAAATAGAGGTTTAAAACTTGTTAATGGCGGACTGGGTTTTTAGCAGAAGAGAGAGAGGAGAAATACTAGGGTCATTCGAACGACCTGGTATTTCGTTCAAACGAGATCCATCCACTGTCCTTCCAATGACAGGTCTCTTTCTTCGACCCATCTCTGATGTTTGCCAGATTTCTACAACTCCCCTGATTTAGACCTTCTGTGTTGGGGATTTACAGTTCCTAACTGAATTATGAAAATGAGTATTGAATTGGGGTTAATTTTGGAATACTTAACCTTAAAATTTATTTGATTAAATTGTATGAAATTGGAAATGTAAGTTCATGATTTAGCACATTGTAATCTTGTTGTTTAAGTGATTAGACTTGATTACATGAAATTGAAGGGTGGATTGAAACTATTTGAATTTTGGGCCGAGAGATAGAAAGTCTGAGTATACTTGAAAGGATTACGCCTAAATAATGAGAATTAATTAGTGTGTAATTAATTAAAGTGAAGTCAGACCATAGACTTAAATATTGTAGGCTTGGGTATGGGCATAATACTCCGACAGCCTGGATTCTTATATATATGTCAATGTGTAGTACATATATGATTTATATATATTTGTGTGAATAATATATATAGTAAATCCATACCAATATTAATGCTATAATAGGAGGTTGCACGATGTGGGTGAGTCCCCTGACTAGTGAATGCAGGGTGAGTATAATCCCCAGGCCATATCGTCCGTATTAGAGGTGGGGTCGTTACGGTATGGAGCGAACACTTCGGAGGGAACTATGATCGCCTCCTAAGCATTTGGTGATAGCAATTATATCCGACTTGTGTGCGAATGTTGAGATCTGATACGTATATATAGTGCAGAATTATATACGGGAATTTATATATATACATGATGTAAAATGCATAGATAATATAACTTGTGGGAATGTTATATGAATTAAAGTGAGCAATGATGCTTCGTGGAAGTTAAAGTGGATACTCACTTGGGGTGTAATAGTGGGGTAATTAGTATAGTATTTTGGGACAACGCTAGTTACGGGGAGATTGACTAGGTGTATTATGTATAGTTCGTTAGACGTGCACATTAGTTGAGGGATGAGGTAAACTCAAGGGAGTGTGCGACACTAATTTAAATATGGAGAGCATTTGCATATTTATTTCTTGCATCTAAATTCATTTCCTAAATTTTTTAAATGTTTTGGGTTCTAACCCTTGCCATAAAATATTTTTCAAAAACCTTTTAGGTGTCCTACCACAGAGGCGCCAGACCTGATTCCTTCCTACAGGGTGCACAGTTGCAGATTATATGGATTGGTGCGAGTTCTTTGTGTACACGCTTGTCTCATTCTATCTCTCGATAGGGACTTTTTCAGTTGTACTTTAACATTCGGTCTTAGCATGTATCAGTATACTTTTATAATTGCACTTTGTGGATGGCTTGTAGTCGATGTTGTTCGACAAACTCCTGTACTTAATTTGTGGCATGTTTAGCTTTCTTCCTTGTATTAGTTAATTTTCTTTCCTAGTATGTTGGTTGAGTTGGATTAATAAAGATAAAATTTGGCATTAGATTAATGAAAGATTAGGTGGTTAGTAATTAATGACTTAAGGACAGTGATGTTAAGAATGAACCATATAAGATTCTTGTTTAATTTTATATAGTACTGATCACCCAGTATTTTATTAGGCGGGGTATCACAAATGGTATCATAGCGTCAGGTTCTAGTGTCCCTAGGATCTGTGCGACTTACTTTCGTTTCATCATTGCGTTCTTTGGCATAGAGCCCTATTATTAAGACTGTTGACTCATGTTATGTTTATTGGTTATCGCTCTTCTACTATTTTAAGATTTGTAATAATTGTGAACTAATACAACTCGTTCTACATTTCATATGCCTCCCAGGAGAGAGCGAGGGAGACCTAAGAGGGAAGCCTCTCAAGGAGGACATGGTGAGGCTCCCCAGGTTCTAGATGTGTCGCAGCCCCAGCCGCCACAGGGGTTTATTTCTACTGAGCAGGTAGCTGGCATCGTAGCTCAGGCGGTTAATTCCATCATTAATGCTATGGCAGCCCATTTTCCCCTACAGGAGACACCGCAGCACATGGCTCCATCAGGCCAGATCCATCCGAGGCCGACTGAGTGCCAAAGGATTAGGGAGGCCTTCCAGAAGGGATATTTCCCAGAGTTTCAGGGAACTGCGAATGTGATGGAAGCCTATCAGTGGAGACGTGACATGCAAAGGCACTTACGAATGGTAAACTGTGGTGGGATTCATCGACAAATGCTTTGACTGACGGGTGTCGCCTTGCAGTGGTGGGAGTCCACTACTACCATTGTAGTGAGAGATTCTACGACTGTGGTAGATTTTTCGGTACGGTTTGACCACAAATACTTCCCTCCGGCCGTCGAGACTGAGATGAGGAGGAGTCCGAGGGAGGTGGCTCAGGGGGATAGATTGGTTATCGAGTATAAGGAGGAGTTCACTCGTCTGGCCACGCTTGTTCCAGATGAGGTGAGCAACTAGGAGAGGAAGAAGACGATGTTTGTTGATGAGTTAGCCTGAAGGATCAGGCAACATTTGATAGGGAATCTGGCTCTTGTGACTTATATAAACATAGTTAATGCGACCCTCCTTCATTGTCAGGATCATCTCTTTCACTTTAAGGTAAGCAAGGGGGTGGGGAGCTGAGCCAGTAGGGCAAGGACAATGGAGGTTCTTCGAGTGGTGCACAGCAGGGGAAGGATACCCGTTAGGGGAATCCCGCTAAGAGATTTCGATTTAGAGGTCAGGGGTTTTGGTAGGGCCAGTAGGGCCCAAATCAGTAGCAGGTTCCTCAGGGCCTCCAAGGCCAAGGGAACAATGGGGGTGGCCATCGGGACCAACAGCCAGGACAGCCTCGCCAGGGCCATCAGGGCCAACCTCAGGGACTGCAACGTCAGGTACAGCAGGTGAGTATCAGGGAAACGGTCAGAAACACTATTACATTTGTGGTCAGGCAGACCACCTTAGGAGAGATTGCCCGCGGAAGGATAGGGGCCAACATCATAGTGCCCCATAGGGATATCAGGCACAGGGGCCTTAGGCAACACCAGCACCCCCGATTCTGTAGAAATTGGGACAGTTGCATTACGAATGTGTGTACAACGTCCGATATGTTTCGATCCCTCCCGCATCACTCGCACCGCCAGCAGTTGTGGGTACGTTCCCTATCCATGATCATGTTGATAGAATCCTTTTTTATACTGGTTCATCTCATTCATTTGTTAGGACCCATTTTGCTAGAGTGGTTGGGTTACTAGACACGATCGATAGTCTACTCATTTGTGTAAAATCACCGATAGGGGGTGGATCTCTTATTCACTCTATTTGTAGGGGTAGACGTTGTGATTGGGGGTTTGAGTTTTGTGGGGAATCTATTGGTTTTAGATTTGGAGTGATATGATGTGATCTTGGGTAGAGATTGGCTAGCCGGTTATAGAGCAATAGTTGATTGTTATGAGAGAGCCATAGTGTTCGGTATCTCGAGGCAGGAAATGTTTTTTGTGGCGATGCCCCTTCCTGAAGGAGGATCGCGCACTCATTTATATTACCTTAAGGAGGAGACCTCACAGGAGGTAGTGATCCTGATATGCCCGATTGCGACGGTGAGGGACTTTGAGGACGTATTTTAGGACAGACCAGGGTTGCCACCCATTCGAGAGATTGAGTTTATCATTCACCTCGCACCGGATACTAGGCTGATAGCCCGAGCGCCTTATCGCATGGCCCCTTCAGAGATGCATAAATTCAAGGAACAGATTCATCAACTCTTGGGTGAGGGATTTATTTGGCGGAGCACATCGCCATGGGGTGTGCCCGTATTGTTTGTAAAGAAGAGAGATGACTCACTCTGTTTGTGTGTTGGTTATAGGGAGTTGAATAAGGTCATGATCTAAAACAAGTATCCACTGCTTAGGATTGATGATGTTTTTGACCAGTTGTGAGGGTCAGCATTCTTTTCCAAAATTGATTTTATGATCGGGGTACCATTAGTTGAGGATTCGAGAGGAAGACGTACTTTTCTGTCACGATATGGTTCTTATTAGTTTCGAGTGATGCCATTCGGGCTCACCAATACACTGGCGGTATTCATGGATCTTATGAATCTAGTTTTTAGAGATTTCTTCAATTAGTTTGTCATAGTGTTCATAAACGACATTTTGATCTATTCACGCACAGAGGAAGAACATGCCGAGCACCTCTATATGGTCTTGTAGACATTGCAGGATCACCAGTTATACGCCAAGTATGAGAAATGTGGGTTTTGGATTCGAGAAGTGCATTTCTTAGCCCATATTATGTCAGATCAGTGGATTTTCGTGGACCCAAACAAGGTGTCAACGGTGAGGGAGTGGGGTCATCCCACGACACCGACGGAGATCGGGAGCTTTTTAGGGTTAGCTGGATACTACCACCATTTCAATAGAGGGTTCTTCAAGATAGCAGGATCGTTGACCAATTTGACTCGAAAAGGGATACCCTTTGTATGGAGCGATCAGTGTTAGTTGGCATTCGATGAGTTGAAGGAAAAGCTAACATCACCCCGCATTTTTGCGTTACCGAAAGTAGGAGTGGATTATCAAGTTTATACTGATGCATTCTTACAGGGACTAGGGGGTGTTTCAACAAGAAGAGCGGGCTATAGCTTATGCGTCCTGAAAGCTAAAGCCCCACGAGTGGAATTACCACACCCATGATTTAGAGTTGGCTGCGGTCATCTTTTCCTTGTGGATTTGGAGTCATTACCTTTTAGGGTAGAGGTTCACCTTTTTTACGGACCATAAATCACTCCAATATTTGTTTACTCAAAAGGACTTGAACATGTGGTAAAGGAGGTGGTTGGAGTTCATGAAGGATTATTAGTTTGATATTCAATATTATCCTGGTAAGGACAATGTAGTTACGGATGCGTTGAGCCGACGGCCCAAGGAAGATTTGACGACAGTTTGGTAGGCGAAATGGTGTGAACTTAGGCACGACGATGAGATCTCTAGGGCATGTATAGCAGTTTTAGTTGTCACACCCAGGATTATTATACGGGTTATACAGGCTCAGGTGTATGATCCTTTATCCCAAGACAGGGTGAAGCAATTGCTATTAGAGGGCGCGGATTCCTACTCCATTAGATCCGAAGGTGGGTTACGCTTTAATGGGCGGTTAGTCATGCTAGAGGACGAAGATTTGAGACACGCCATGCTGATGGAGGCTCATGGCTCCAAGTTTGCGGTACATCCCGATGAGGACAAAATGTACCAAGACATGAGAAGGAAATACTGGTGGACAGGGATAAAACAAGACATTGCGGAGTTCGTTTCGAAGTGTGCTACGTGTCATCTTGTGAAGGTAGATCACAGAAACCATCGGGGATGTTGCAGCGACTTGAGATCCCGGTGTGAAAGTGGGGGAGCATATCTATGGATTTCCTTACGGGGTTACCTGTTTCACAGAGAGGGCACGATTCCATATGGGTCATAGTGGACTGTTTGACCAAGGTGGCCCACTTTCTGCCAGTCTGTACGGATTTTAAGACTTTGTAGTATGCGAGATTATTCATCACGAAGATAATGAGATTGCATGGAGTCCCGATCAATATAGTGTCCGATAGGTTGTATCATATTTTTGGAGAGCCTCCAAGAGGCTATGGACACTGAGTCAAGGTTGAGTACTGCCTATCACCCCCAGATGGATGGACAAACAGAGAGGGTGAATCATATGCTCGAAGATATTCTATGGATGTGCAATCTTGAGTTTGGGCGAGGTTGGGAGCAGTACCTTCCTTTGGTAGAATTCACGTATAACAACTCGTACCAATTTACCATAGGCACCGCCCCTTTTGAGGCATTGTACGGTTGGCCTTGTCGCTCACCATCTTGTTGGTTGGAGGTGGGGGCTAACAAACTTTTGGGACCGGAGAAGATTTGGGATACTTCCGCAAAGATTGAGTTAATTCGGGGACATATCCGTATAGCCCAAGATAGACAAAAGAGCTACACAGATGCGAATCGAAAGCATGTAGAGTTGCAGATCGATGATCAGGTGTTAGTGTGGGTATCTCCTATGAAAGGGGCGATGAGATTTGGTAAAAAGGGGAAGTTAGGGCCAAGGTATGTGGGACCTTTCGCCATCACTGAGGGAGTTGGACCGGTAGCGTACAATTTGGGTTTGCCAGATCATCTTCAGCGTGTCCACGATATATATCATGTTGCATCGTTGAAAAAATATAAGAGTAGTCCAAAGGAATTTTTGCATGTCCCACTTGAGGATATAGATTTGCAGCCCGATATTTCTTACGAGGAGAGGCCTGTAGCAATCTTAGATCGCAGTGAGCGCAAGTTACGATTCAAAGTAGTACTGCTTATCCGAGTTTAGTGGGGTCATCATAGTGCCGATGAGTCCACTTGGGAGCGTGAGGAGGACATGTGGGAACACTATCCACAGCTATTTACTACAGGTACGTCCGAATTTAGAGGATAAAATTTCCTTGTAAGGGGGGAAGTATGTAACACCTCGTAATTTCGAGGTTATTATTTTAATTAATTAATTTAGTAATTAATAACTTATAAATTAATGATAATTAATTAATGGGAATATTTAAAAGTGAATATATTTAAATAAGTTAACGGGTGAGCGTTAATTTTATAAATTTACTCCGGATGGCGATTTTAAGCGCGCGGTTGAGTCCGATATGGTTGAAATAGCCAGAAATGAGTGGTTATATTCATATATTGGGTATTAGGGCCTAATTAGACATATGTGAGCTCCAAAAAGAGAGTATGGACCCTTTTTAGAAGGATCATTAGCCCAAAAACCTGAATAGGGTTTTTAACCCCAAGTGTGTAAGGGTTAGGCCACATTAAATCACATTAGAAGACTAAAAAGGGGAAAAAGCTAAAGGGAGAGCCAAAGAGAAAAGGAACTTGAGAATCTTGGAGAGATTGTTTCAATTGCAATTCAACACATTCATTTAAGCCCTGGATCTTCATTTTATGAGGCAAGTGGTTTAAATTATGAATATTAAATTGCATCTATCTTTTCATATTAAAAGAGGTGGAATCTAATTAAATTCTAGGGTTTGTTTTTGAGCAAATTAGGGATTTCCTTTTAATAGGAGTTATAAATCTGTAAAGGATTTGATAGCTGATGAAATTAATGATTTAATTGGTGAAATTGTTAGGGCTAGATTTGTTGTAACAAAAGAATTGGATTAGGATGAATCTGGGGATGTTTTAATGTAGAAACATGTTCAAAACAGAGGTATAAACTTGTTAATGGCGGACTAGGTTTTTAGAAGGAGAGAGAGGACAAATACCAGGGTCGTTCGAACACCCTGGTATTTCGTTCGAACGAGATCCACTATCGTTTGAACGACAGGGCTCTTCGTTCGAACCATCTCTGATGTTTGCCAGATTTCTGCAATTCCCCTGATTTAGACCTGGTGCGTTGGGGAATTAGAGTTCCTTCCTTAACTGAATTATGAAATTGAGTATTGAATTAAGGTTAATTTTAGAATATTTAGCCTTGAAATTTGTTTGACTAAATTCCACGAAATGGGAGATGTAAGTTCATGATTTAGCACATTGTAATCTTGTTGTTTAAGTTATTAAACTTGATTTCATGAAATTGAAGGGCGGATTGAAACTATTTGAATTTTGGGCTGAGAGATAGAGAGTCCGAGTATACTTGAAAGGATTACGCCTAAATAATGAGAATTAATTAGTGTGTAATTAATTAAAATGAAGTCGGACCATAGACTTAAATATTTTCGCCTTGGGTATGGGCATAATACTCCGATAGCCTGGATTCCTATATATATGTCGATGTGTAGTACATATATGATTTATATATATTTGTGTGAATAATATATATATATATATATATATTAAAGTCGTACCAATATTAATTCTATCATAAGAGGTTGCGCGATATGGGTGAGTCCCCTGACTAGTGAATGCAGGGTGAGTATAATCCCCAGGCCATAGCATCCGTATTAGAGGTAGAGTCGTTACGATATGGAACGGACACTTCGGAGGGGACTATGTCGCCTCCTAAGCGTTTGGTGATAGCATTTATATCCGACATGTGTGCAAATGTTGAGATATGATACATATATATAGTGCAGATTTATATACGGGAATTTATATATATACACGATGTGAAATGTATAGATAATATAAGTTGTGGGAATGCTATATGAATTAAAGTGAGAAATGATGCTTCGTGGAAGTTAATGTGAATAATAACTCATAAAGAAATGTACTATACTCACTTGGGGTGTAATAGTGCGGTAATTAGTATAGTATTTTGGGATAAGGCTAGTTATGGGGAGAGTGAGTAGGTGTATTATGTATAGTTCGTTAGACTTGCACACTAGTTGAGGGGTGACGTAAACTCAAGGGAGTGTGCGACACTAATTTAAATATGGAGAGCATTTGCATATTTATTTCTTGCATTTAAATTCACTTCCTAAATTTTTTTTAAAATGTTTTGGGTTCTAACCCTTGCTATAAAATATTTTTCAAAAACCTTATAGGTGTCCTTCACAGGGGCGCCATGCGTGATTCCTTCCTACAGGGCGCGCAACTGCAGCTTATGTGGATTGCTACGGGTTCTTTGTGTAGACGCTTGTCTCATTCTATCTCTAGATAGGGACTTTTTTGGTTGTACTTTTACATTCAGTCTTGGCATGTATTGGTATACTTTATAATTGCAGTTTCTGGATGACTTGTAGTCAATGTTGTTCAACAAACTCTTGTACTTACTTTGTGGCATGTTAAGATTTCTTACTTGTATTTGTTAATTTTCTTTCCTAGTATGTTGGATGAGTTGGATTAATAAGGATAAAATTTGGCATTAGCTTAATGAAAGACTAGGTGGTTATTAATTAATGACTTAACGACACTGATACTAAGAATGAACCATATGAAATTCTTGTTTAATTTTATATAGGACTGATCACCTAGTATTTTTATTAGGCGGGGTGTCACAGTAACACCCGAACATCAAAAACTAATTCTGAAATTTATCACCCAGACTACCAAAGCAGCACATCTGTAGACCCCTAAGCTAACAAATCAAGAAAAAAATAGGATAAGAAGAAAAATAAGAAGAGCATACCTGAGTAGTAAGCCCTAAAAACCTCCATAAAGACATAATATGAACTCCATAAAATATTCTAAATATGTTATATTAAACAGAAAATGCAACAAACAAACCTTCTAATCTAACAATTTTATGAATACAAAAAAATAGGAGAAGAGGCATAGATGCAGCTTGCTTGGTGTGTGCTTTAGATGAGAGAGAATCAGTACAAATGAATTGACGTTGTTGTCTCAAAACTGGAAAGAGAGTGTAGTGGGGAGTGTTGCCAAAACACCCTTATTTTTTTTAATTAAAGTGCATGTTTTGTGAGGAAAAGAGGGGGAACCTAGAGGGATAGAATCTCAGCCGTTTGTTTCTTATGGAATAGTAAAAACATTCTACTCCTTATTATATATATATAACTGTATTTTCTTAAATACGTCAATAATTTTTTTTAACTGTAGGAAATGTCGAACAGAAAAGGAAATAATCAACCAAATAGTGAAACATTGCTAATTGGGCATTCTCCTACACCTCAACCTCAATTCTCATCTCCTTTGGGTTATCAGTATTCTACTCCATTACAGATTCAATCTACCACCCATTTCCAAGAAAAAAAACTCAAGAACCCCTTAGTAATTCAACACCCCCACCTTCTACTACCGAGGAATTCCAAGCCATCTATAAGATGCCCATTGGGTTCTCCATGGCCAAGAATCATCCTATAGATAATAAAGCCAACCTTAATTTTTTCAAAAACTGTTGTCTATCCCTCGAAAAGATGATTGTGGGCGTTAGGGTGGTAGACAATTGGAAGAAGGTTGATCATCTCATAAAGGATAACATGTGGCAGCAACTTGATAAAACTTTTTCATTCCAGACGATTTGAAGGCCAAGGTTATTCTCAAGTAGTTGATCAGACCTATTGGAATACCTTTAAAATAATTTTTGCCCGAAGGGAGCAATGAATTCTGATATTTTAGGGCTGAAAGACAGAGTTCCCTAAAATGTTGTAATGCCCACTGAATAATGGAATGACTTCGTAGAGAATAAGGTTAGAGGTTAGGGAGGGAAAATTTACTTAGATGGAAAAAATAAATTGAACATGTCAAACAAAGTTTATGTCCCCAAACTTGGGGTAAAATCTTATGGTGATTTGAAGGATGAATGTTAGGAACAGACCAAGGAGACTTTAGAAAAAGGTAAAAAAAAATCGGGTCAACTTCTACTTGCATGCCCGACGGAAAAAAAGGACTAATAAATTTCCAAACAAATTGGATCCGACTCTAGTGAGTTTCATTTTAGTTATCATATATATGTATACACATTATTATAAAATATTATTAAAATCATAGTCCTAAATATAATATTATGTTACAGGAAATGATAGAAGGCATGTCGAGCAGTAAGTTCGAGTGCAACCCCTATGACATTCAAGCATATAACCTAACCAAGGTACTTGGGAGGAACAATAAGAGGAGTAAAAGAGGTTTGGGCTCATATATGCCAAGTAAAAAATTTTAGAACTGTGCACCCTTATTGGACGAGATATTTTCAGTGAGGAGTCACGTGTCGAAAGAAGCGAAAGACCATGCTTGGACTAAAGGAGAGGTATCAGAGCTTCAGAGGGAGGTGGGAAATATTTGCAACAACATGACAATCTTGACAGATGAAATCCACGGGTTGGTTCTATTCTTTAATAAACATCAAAATTACCCCCCCCCCCCCCCCCAAATTCCTCCTCAAACATTCCCATATCCTATGCCTTAAGGTTACCCCCACAAATGCCTCCTCATGGAACGTTCCCCTCCCAAATGCATCCTCTTGGAACATTCCCCTCCCAAAATTCTTTCTCCAACATTTTGTGGATCATTGTCATCCATGCACTATGACTTTGGTGAGTCTTGTGATATAAGGACTTGTCCAATAGTCGGGTTATTGGCCTATGCACACTGATTTTCGTAATTATTGAAATAAATGTACAAAATTACCCTTTGACGAGGAGTGAGGCTCATATAATTTTTTTATACAATGTACGATGTTTGTGGAGATTAGTCTATGTACGTTGACCACGGGGAAGGGCCTCTGTTAATAAATATCAAAATTGTTTTATTACCTTGCCAGTTCATTTATTACACAAGCCTATGCATTGACTAACATTTTCTTTTTGAACAAATTTGTAATATTTTAATTACCTGGAACATTTGTGTGGTTTTATTTAATATTTACTGAATGATCGAGTCGAATGAATTTTCTTTGAATTTGTTTGGGTTGAATGAATTTTCTTGAATTATAAACTAAGAGTTCTTATATCCAACATGACCTTCTTTTCAGCCTATACATCTAGGTGACTTGAATTTCAAAGACTACATAATGGCTTTCCCACAATTTGTATTTATAGATGGGAGAGAGTCATATCGTGTAAAAAGAGTTCGAGAATGTATTAAATATGCAAATAGAAATCTTAAGAGTGATAAGATTTTGTGACTGTGCAACCATTGTATAAATGGAAAATTTATGTCTTCAAAAAAATTTGAATTTCATTTACTAATGTGGAGTATGATTTAAGACTATAAAATATGGCATAAGGAAATAAATGTACCATATGTTCTAAAAGAATTATCGATACATCGTCCTTTGACTGACATAATTGATGATGCTTACGGAGTTCACCATTATCAAAAAACCCAGCCTTTGGATATGAATAATGTGCATTGTGACCAAGTCAGTGAACAAGTTGAAGTTGAATTACCCAAAGATCAGGAATAATAAGGTTTAAAGTTGATTCACCTATACCCTTGTATAAAAATTGCGAAGAAGATCACTTAGTATTATTCGTGTTGATCGGTTTTCATAATTTAAAGAGTTAATTTGGGTTGTTAGACAATAACGTAGCTGTAATTCTTAGGTGGACTCAAGACATTCTCCTAAGAGAGAACACGTTAACATATAGTTATCGAGCATGAACACGAACTAAAGAATAAATGACATGTATGTTAGGAACCAAGATATATGGTTTGTGAGAGTTGAAAATATGGTACAACAAAATTTTACAAGTGCTCGCAAGCTCCACGGAAGGTACTAAAGAATTTTCCCATCGAGACACAGTTAAAAAGACTTTTCATATCATAGATAGTAGAGTCCATGACATGGCACTCTTGAGCTGAGGTGTGTGGGGATATCATGCTTCATCAGTTGTTTCACTCATCTAGTATTTTTCAAATGCACAAAAAAGTAAATTTGCAAAATAACCACACAATCTCCATCTTGTATTATTAATCATCAGGTTTAACCCTTTCCAAAATTTAAGTATTAATACAAGTCATTGGCCACATTTTATGAATGCACTTCGCTACATCATAGTGGTAAGATGAGCTATGATGATCATTGTAGATTTTTGCTGACCAGTCACCCTTTTAGGAACGACAAGTCTAATTTTTTTTGTAAAATATGACGGTGTGATAATTGATTAAATTTGTAAATTTATAATTTGGCACACTTAGTTAATTAAAGTATATTTTTAATCCAAATTAATTCATCCCCTTAAACATGCAACTACGTGTGTGCGTGTGTCAAACCATGAATAAAACATGCAACACAAATTTCAGGAAAAATCCCCGAAGGGCAAAACCTTTTATTTCTAGAACTTTGACAAGTTTACAAGACCATTGACTTACATACCATCTTACTTTCGCCCACATGAGTAACACACGGTGTCTTTGTTAAAACATCCAAGCAACAGCAAGAAATCAGCAATGGTTCACACGCAGCTATACCACAAGGACGCGCAATCCAGACACGCAGTCTTCACGGTGTAGGTTATCATCCCCACAAGAGTAACTTAATAGAGACTCCCTCCACAATAGCACGCAGCTCTCTGGTTATAGAGTTCTCCCCACAAGGAACAAAAGTAAAGTGTGTTCTTGAACACTAAAAACAATTCACCAAAGCATATGGAATTTTTGTGAATTGAAAACAAAAGGGATGAAAACCCTAAAAGAAGAAGTCAAAAAGAATTCTACAGATTAGCAGTTTTCTATCTTTCAAAAATGCTGGGACTTCTTAATGAAAACGAAACCATTTAATGAGTATTTATAGAAAAACGCGTCGCCTCGGTCATTAGAATAAAAAGGAGATCTCGCTCGAATGAAGTACACGTGTCATTTGAACAACATCGCATGACATCTCAATGTCGCTTGAACGAGATGGGATCTCGCTTGAACGACTTGAGCGTCAAAATCGAGGAATGCTACAGGACTTAGAAAATTACTCATTCTCAAATTTTAACGAAAAAAGTCCGCTCCAACACTTAAAAATATTTTGTAAAAGTATCCCAAAGCTCTAAGTGCAAAGTTCGGGTATTTAAAACATAACCTTACCAAAGTAAACTTCGGAGAGGCTTTTCGATGAAGAACCTTGATATATTCGATTCCGTCGTGATGTAGACTGCTCTTGAACTTCTTCGACGATTGTAACGGTATACGACATAATTAATTATGACGGACCTTTATAAAAATGTCCTTACAAATCTCCCCCTATGTCTATGCCAGAACATACATAAAAACATCTGAATTATCAAATAACCAAATGCTTATACAAATCTGCCCTCCCATAAATCTCAAAACTGAAAAGGTACAAATTTGCAAGTTCTCAAATTTTTCTTCAAAAAATCTTCATCAAATCTCAAAGCTTTTCTCATCAGGGTGTGCAACATAATGATCATCAATCCTTGTACCTACACACATGAGATAAATCAAAAATCTTCATGACGTATCGAGTTTGAAATTATATAAGAATAAATCATTAATAAATCAAATCTCCCCCATAATGCAAACTCCCCCATAAAATCATAATTCGTTTTCCCCCTTTTTATGATGTCCCCAAATAGACAAATAAGAAGAAACAAACTGAAACATGGAGTGTCATGACAAAATGCATAGCAAACATGAATCAAACTACGCACATACAAAGGAGTATCTCAAAAACTTTCACAAACGATTTTTGATTTTTCAAATTTTTCGTACAAAAATAAGATACCAAAAATCACACCATGGATTTAAACTCAAACAACCAAGTCATGGAAACGGAATGAATGGGTGTGAACACATTTGATAGGTAAATAAACTCAATCAATCATATGTGCACGATGAATACGTATACCCCTAACGAATGTACATCAAAAGTATCATTGGGTGTAAAAATTATTGAATTTAGATGACATCGACTTGTACAAATCAACAAATCAAAGTCAAAGTGATTTACACCCCAATAATGTCCAAATTATTTAATGCTTTTTCAAGACTTTCAGAACGTACAAACTTGTTTTAAATTCCAACCAAACTCCCTCATGCATATTTTATTTTAGAGGTAATCTAAATTCTTAAACATTGGAGAATTGGTGCAAAAAACTAATGGCCCCTTTTTGGCATGAATTTCTTTTTATTGCCTTTAAATTTTTTCGAGCTCTTTTAAACCTCTTTGGACCCTGGATAATAAAATTCCTCAATTTTTTCGGTCCGATATAACGGTGGCTTAATATTCGCAAAGGTCAAATGTGAACCTTTCGTAGCCCTTCCTCATTTTCAATTAAAGTACTCAAACTCACAAACGGTTCTTACATGCATAAATTTTTATCAAGTTTTATCGCGCTTGGTTTGTTTTATGGATAGGATTGAAGTAAACACACTCAACCAACATGCGATAAGACAAGCATGATAATCAAACAAATCCGTGCATGTGTGCAATAAAGGAAATCATGAGTCAAACATGTAGAAAGTAACACTTAATTACATTATAAAGCACAAAGATGAATTAACATATTGTCTCAAAATACTATCAAATAGTCACAAGAAAAAATGGAATGATGTGGTGACTCGGTCATCCTAAGTGTTCATCCATGAAAGGTGCAAACAAAATACAAAAATCTTTTTGGATTTTCTCACAATTTTATCAAAATAAAATCTTTTTGTATTTTTCTAAAAAAATGGAAAACATACAAAATTGATACATACTAGCAATAGGCAAATAAGGTCATCATGGAACACATCCTATGCTAGCAAACAAGTCAAAACTCAATTGTTAGGTGCGGAGGGATTTTCCAAAGGTGGTGTCAACTTATGAAAAACCTCCATCAAATTTTGTGAAGTTTTAACCAAAAACTTAACTCGCTCACCTAAATGTGCAAACTCTCTCATGTAGTCTCCAGGAGCATGTAAAGTATCATGAGTGGGTGCATATGTGGCAGAAACACGTGTAGAAGCAAAACATGACACATAACCCAACTTAAAGCAAAATTCCCTAAGGTGTCCTCTCCTCTTGCAATGGGAACAAACATAAATAGGCCTCGGAACACCTCTCTCAAAAACTCTAGAATGTGCTCTCCTAATGGGAAACGGATGCCTAGGTGGGTTAATTTTCGGTCCATGTGAATCTGTCACTAAAGTGGGAATCGGCTCGGGTGCGACAAAAGAAGTAGAAGGACCGTCATTAACTTTTCCTAGCCCGTCAACTCTACCCTTATCGGGATTAAGAACCACCTTTCCAACCTTCTTAGGTGCATTTTCAAAATTGGATTTGACCTCCCTGGCACGTTTGAGATCACTCTCGAGTTAGGATACACATGTCGTCAGACTAGACACCGTGTCGGTCAAATTGCATTTTTCCTTTATTAAAACCTCCTTCTCTCTCTCCAAATCTAACACTCGGCTACCTAAATCCCTATTATACTTCTTTATTTTTAAGGTCTCGGTGTACAAATCTCTAAATGCTTTTTGGAGCTCACTTTCATCACCACTTTCACTTTCGCTTTCTCCCTCACTTGAAGCACTCAAATCATCACTATCGCATTCGTGTGCACTATTGTGGTACAAGGTGGGTGTGCTCACATGACTTGCTAAAAAAGAAACAAACTTCTCACCCTTGTCACATCACCCTCACCTTCACTACTATCACTAAGTGTGGCCGGCATGGCTACTTTCTTCCCTTTCTTTCTAAGCCACGTAGGACACTCAAACGACTTATGCCCCTTACCCCCACATTCAAAACAAGTCACGTTCTCAAAATCCTCCTCACACTCCTCATCTGAGCCATTCTCTTTTTCCATCTCACATCTTTCTTTGGCCTTTCCTTTCTTTTTATTTTTCTCAAAAAATCTCTTTTTATGGAAGAATTTTCTTTAGAAATTTTTAGAAACTTTTTAAATTTTTTTTCAAATAAGGCCATATCATTAAAATCAAAATCTCGCTCAGAATCGAACTCACAAACTTTTTCTTTCTTTTTCTTAAAATGAGTCTTTAAGCAACGCCTTTATCCTTAGCCTTAATGGTTTGGGGAAACATGTCAATCTCATAGGTTTGAAGATCTCCTACAAGTTCTTCCAACTTAAGTGATTTCAAATTTCCCAAAGAGTTTAAAATAGTGACTTTAGGAATAAATCGTTTTGGGAGAGATCTCAAAATCTTTTTAACGACATGCGTGTTATCAATCTCCTCACGCAAATTAAAACTAGTGTTGACAATGTTCGATAAATGTGCATAAAATTCATCAAAAGTTTCAGACTCTAACATAGTAATGGTGTAGATTTCTGCTGACCAGTCACCCTTTTAGGAACGACAAGTCTAATTTTTTTTGTAAAATATGACGGTCTGATAATTGATTAAATTTGTTAATTTCTAATTTGGCACACTTATTTGATTAGAGTCTATTTTTAAGCCAAATTAATTCAGCCCCTTAAACATGCAACTACGTGTGTGCATGTGTCAAACCATAAATAAAACATGCAACACAAATTTCAGGAAAAGTCCCCGAAGGGAAAAACCTTTTATTTCTAGAACATTGACAAGTTTACAAGACCATTGTCTTACATACCATCTTGCTTTCGCCCACATGAGTAACACACGGTGTCTTCGTCAAACCTTCAAAGCAACGGCTAGAAATCAGCAGTGGTTCACATGCAGTTATACCACAAGGATGCGCAGTCTAGACACGCAGTCTTCAAGGTGTAGGTTATCCTCCCCATAAGAGTAACTTCATAGACACTCCCTCCACAATAGCACACAGCTTTCCGGTTGTAGAGTTCTCCCCACAAAGAACAAAAGTAAAGTGTGTTCTTGAACACTAAAAATAATTCACCAAAGCATATGGTATTTTTGTTAATTGAAAACAAAAGGGATGAAAACCTTAAAAGAAGAAGTCAAAAAGAATTCTGCAGATTCGCAGTTTTCTATCTTTTAAAACGCTAGGACTTCTTAATGAAAAGAAAACCATTTAATGAGTATTTATAAAAAATCGCGCCGCCTCAGTCGTTAGAACGAAAAGGGGATCTCGCTCGAACGAAGTACACGTGTCGTTTGAACGACATCGCGTGACATCTCAATGTCGCTCGAACGAGATAGGATCTCGCTTGAACGACCTGAGCATCAAAATTGAGGAACGCTACAGGACATAGAAAATTACTCATTCTCAAATTTTGACGAAAAAAGTCCGCTCCAACACTTAGAAAATATTTTGTAAAAGTACCCCGAAGCTCTAAGTGCAAAGTTGAGGTATTTAAAACATAACCTTACCAAAGTAACCTTTGCGGAGGATTTTTTATGAAGAACCTTGATATATTCGAATCCGTCTTAATGTAGATTGCTCTTAAACTTCTTCAACGATTGTAACGGTATACGTCATAATTAATTGTGACGGACGTTTATAAAAAAATGCCTTTACATTTTTACTTGTCAATCAAGAGCTTAGGGATGAACTAACTCAACTTTTTAATTATCAAATCGAGGAGAAATCAAAGAATTAGGGGCATAAGTTTGTAGGCAAACACCCTCAGTTTGTAGGACGGGAGCGTAATTCTAAGGAGGATTCACTAGATCGTAGTAAACTGAAGGCATGATCTAGATAGTCAACCTTATTTAACATGCCATAATGGAAAGAGAACTGTGTAAGGCATGTAATTGATATGATGCACACGGAAAAGAATTTTGCAGAATATCTAGTAGGAATATGTTTGAATGAATGTCATTCGAAAGATGGAGAAATGGACGCATCGCGATCTAAATGAGATGAAAATAAAAAAAATATGGTTAACAAATGATCCTACAACTGGAAGAAATTCGATTCCCGTGGATGCTTTCATTTCGACTACTAATGAGAAATATATCATCCTAGACACATTGTTCAATTTTAGGGCTCCAAATAGTTAGCCTAGTAATTTATTAAGGGTTGTAAGCTACCAAATAAATGACCTGACATAGTGCAAGTCTCGATACTGACACGTTATCATCCAATTAATCCCTACGTTGTTTAGGTATTATTTCTTTTTTGAGAAAAAAGATATACGTGGGGTACTTATGCAGATTAGTTTGTGCTTCACCTTAATGTGTGCAAAAGTGGTAATTAAGACGCACATTAAGACTCCAAAATCCACTTTAGACGAGGTGACTTGTGTCCTGGAGAATTATTTCCATCCATCATTGTTTGACATTAGTGTCCACCTCCTTGTCAATTATATGATGACGCTTGCTTTTCTAGACTTGTTAGGTATCGTTGGATGTACCCTATCGAGTGATTAATGAAAACCTTTAAAGACTATGTTAAAAATACACGGTATATTGGAGGGTTTAAAATGCGTAAGAATACATAATAGCAAAAACATCACTATACGTCTGGGAATATCTGTCGAAACAAGGGCTTAGGAGTTTCAATCTTTGTGGAGGATTTCATTAAAAATGCAAATTTTAATGAAAGTTGATGTATCTTCAAGGTTTTCATGTCAAGCCAAAGGATCTAGTTTCCGTGCAAAGGAGTTTAAATTTTTTTTAATCAATGGTTTTGATTTTGTCTCATACCCGTACGAGGAATAACTATTGATGCGAAACAACGGAATATCAATTTCTATTTTGACTTCTTGTGTTGCTATCAAATGTGATAAAAATCCAAAGGACGTGTTGTTGACCTATTATAGGATTGTCAGACAAATCTTGAAACTAGATTACTTAGACTTCATTAAAATCGTCTTCTATTGTGACTAGGTGAAGGCAAAGAACACTACGAATGGTTGTAAAGTTTATACTCCCTCAAAACTTATAATGGTAAACTTATATAAGATGAAGAGTAAAAATCGCTTGGTCGACGAGCCTTTTATTTGTACCTTTCAAAATGTAAAATAGGTATTCTACTCTAAGTGCATAAACAATGACAATTGATATGTTGTTATATATGCACTAAAGGGTTCGACTACTCAAGAAGATGTATTAAAGGCCCCTAAAGAGTTCCAATCGCTCTTGATAACAATCCTAATTTGACCATTTGTTTAGATTATTTGGGCAAAGATTGAGTTTTGAAATATTAAATTATTGTCACTTAGTTAACTCTTGTATGGCAACCTAATTTGTATAATATGTATTGGCACAACCTTCTTATTTAATTCTATTTATGTATCTTCTACTCATATGTTTAGTTATCTTACACTTACTTCCGCATCACTCTCATTTTGTTAAATATCACTATGTAGATCTTCTCAAGTTTTGAATGTAACATGGATAACAAACTGCCAATCTAAGATAACAACACAAATGGTCATGAATTTAATTGATGTTCAATATATGTGTGGTTTTCTGGATTGGTGGTTTGCGTTCTGTGATGTTCACCGAAACATAAGACATCAAATTCTCTTATTGGTAACACTAATTCCATTTTCTTATATTATTTCTTTTTGGCTTGTATCATTAATTTCACTCTTTTTATTATCATATATACATTCACATATATTTTCATAAATAAAAACCCAAAAAAGGGGACCTATGCCACAATTCCCAATTCAGAGTGTTCTCACAATATTCTACACTTTCAACACATTTCACAAATATTTTCATAAATAAAAAAGAGACACCCTATATTCGAATAGGGTTTATACCCCAACCTTATTCATCTTACGAACTACGTGGACTTCGAATGCTATTTTTGGCTACGTACGCGTCCCGAAGTTATTTTGGGATTCAAGTCCTTTGTTAATTATCATTTGGAACATATTTAAGTCTTATTTGCAGTCCTAGTTGGAGAAGGAACATTTCGGAGTCTTGTTTCGTGGAAGGAAATAATCATTACATTTAGATTAGTACATTATGATCTTATTATCATATTCATGCAAGAATATGCATTATATTATTATGTGTGAAGAACACTTTGTGGTTTTAGTTAGTTAATTTGTGTTGTATTATTATTTTTTGATTTATGGATGGCGTAGTAGCTAAATGTTTATTTTTAGAAATATAAATAGGTATAAAAAATGTACAATATTTTTTATATGCAGAAAATTAAAATATATTTATTTCTTACTTTTTTAATTTAGTCACTATTTTGGATCGTGACCAAATATATATATATTTTTAATTTGGTCTAAGTGTTGGTCTTGGTCCAGAACTGTGACCCCTAGTGTGGCAATTTAAAAACACAAAATATTTAGTCACGATTTAAAGCTATGACTAAATATTTTACAGTTTTAAATTGTAACTTTAGGGGTTACAGTTCTAGGCTATGACATCTAGTGTCGCAATTTTGAATGGTCTTACATTGAGTCACGATTTTTTACTGTGGCCATTGGGTCATGCTCTTGGACTGTGACATACCATGTAACATTAATGTCACCCACTGGACCGTGAACCCCATTTGGGGTCGCAGGTTTGGATCATAACTCACAATTTCGTCACCCTCAATATGGTCACAGTTCAAAATCGTGGTCTATAGACCTTGGTTACGGGCCAAAAGCATGACCATATGTCTGTATTGCTGTAGTGATCGCTCATCTAAAGAAGAAATTGTGATACCCCACCTATTCTAATACCAGGTGATCAATCTTTTATTAAATTAAAATAGGAATCTAGTATGATTTCATTCTCACCATCATTGTCGTAACAAGTAATATAAATATAAAGACAAATAAATCAATACATATAATGAAATGACATAATAACATATATGCATAAATATAACACCCCGTAAATTCGAGGACTTTAAATTTAATTATTTTTTGGAGAAGTAGAATTTATATTAATGGGAGAAATTAAATTTATGGTTTGGAGAATTTATTTAAATTAGAGGATCTATTTAATTTGGTGAAATGAGATTTAATTATTCGGATTATTTTTGTGTCGCATTTTTTAGGTAAAAAAATTGGAGAATGTTATAAAATAGTTCGAATGATAATTCTGAGTGTACGGTTGAGTCCGAATGGATCAAAATAGTCGAAAAAGAGTACCCAGTGGTAGTAGATGGATTTCGGGGCATTTTTAGGCATAACCAAGCTCACCTAAGAGTATTTGGTCCCTTATAATAAATCCCACAAGCCTAAAAACGGGATTGCTTAATAAACCCTAAAAGTGAGAGGGTGTGGCAACCATAACTCATTTTAGAAAAAGTAAGCAAGTAGAGAAGAAAAGAGGGAACGAATTGGAGAAACCTTGGGAGCCAAAATCAAGAGCAAATATGTGTGTTCTTCATCAAATCATCATCATCTACACCAAAGGATTCAGACCCTACGAACCTTAAGGCAAGTAGTTAAACTTGCTTTTAAATTAATTGCGGTTTTCAATTCATATCATAGTGGCTGTGATAGGATTATATGGTTGTTGTGTTTGTTGACATCTAAATTGGGTTAAATAAATTTAGATTTATAATCTGTAGAGGATTTGATAGTTTATTATTTAACCTTTAAGATGTGTAGACGTTAAATTAAGATTTGGGGATCTTGAAATCTTATGTTCGGTATAAACTATTAATGGTTGCTATATAAGATTTTGGGCAGAAGGTTAGTAGATGTTAACAATGGAGGAACAAAACTGATCGAAGAAGGAGAGAGATAAACCAGGGTCGTTCGGGTCGTTCGAACGATCTTGTTTCGGGTTCGAGCGACAGCCAATGTCGTTCGAATGACGGGCTGGTCGTTCGAACAACGTGTTTAATTCTAGCCCAGTTTCTTTCTCTTACGGGTTGTCTTGGGATGGATTGAAAATGGTTACAGCTGGGCAGTACACTTTAAGATAGGTTGAAAATTGAGTAATTTGGAAACCTTAGATAAATAAGTGTGCAAAACTTATTAAGGAGAATTTTGGATCATAAATTCTGAATATTATATTATGGGCTAAGTGAGTGAGCCCGGGTTTATTGGTTGAGGGACACCAAAGTAACAAATTAATAAATGCATTGTTAATTAAAGTTTAGAGTCGGGGAATTGACTCGGATATTTTGGGGCTAGTGCTACGAGTGTTTAGGCACGGACTTGGCTTAGTTAATTTATTATAGGGTTATATAATAAATTATGGAATATTCAAAATAAAGGGAGTTAACCTTAATAAGTGGAATTTGAGGAATAAGTTCTACAAGATGAAATTTTGGACCGAAGGAGCGAGTCTGGGTAATTTAGTTGGGTGACCTAACTCGAGTGATAAATAAATAAGTGTGGGAATTATTTAAATTACAAGTTGGTATATAGACCTGGGAATGTAAGGCTAGTGTTATGAAAAATTGTGCACGGAGTAGCCTGGATTAATTAAATATATATATGCGGTGATTGTGTAGTATATATATATATATATGTGTGTGTGTGTGTGTGTGTGTGCGTGCTTTATAAGTATTAGCGTAAATAATATTTATAGGAATACATATCCCTCTAGTGCTATCGAGGGAGGTTCCGCGATATGGGTAAATCCCCTGGCTTGATGAGCAGGGCGAGTATAGTCCCCAGGTCATAGCATTCGCAGTTAGGGGTGAGCCGTCTTGAGTATGATTCGGTCTCATTTTCAGAGGGAACTATGTCCGCCTTCGCTGCTTTTATTTTGTTTCACTGATTCGGGGAACTAACCGTGTCAAGGTGTCCGAATGGATAAGTATACCTAGATTGATAGCACTGTAGAGAACATCCATTGAGGAATGTTGGGAATGTTGTAATATGATAATATGTATATATAGTGTGAATGTTGTAATATGATGATACGTAGAGAACATCGGGAGGACGATTTTATATTTACGGCATATGTGCGAATGTTGTAATATAATGATATGTATATATGGTGCAGATATTTATATACGGGTAAAATACATGATGTGAAATGTATTGATTATATATGACATGTGAGAATGTTATATGGTCCCAAATGAGTAAGGATTAATTAAGTTAATATAGCAAATAACTTATAAATTGTATATTAAACATACTCGGGCTAGAGTTGTGTGACTGTAATGATATTATCGAGAACTAGTTACGAAGTATATGACTAAGTGGATTATATAGAAAAATGCAAGGTGTGAATATTATTTGAGAGGTGAGTTGGTTGTCAAGAGAGAGTGCGACACTAGCTTAAATATGAAGAGCATTCATGCATTTCAATTTACTGCAATTTAATTCACTTGCTAAATATTTTCAATTCTAACCCTTGCTATCAAATATTTTCAAAACCTTTTAGGTATCCGACCACAGGGATGCCAGACTTGATTCTATTCCAGGGTTACACAGTTGCGGCATATGTGGGTGCTGCAGGAGTTGGATTAGACGCCTATTTCATTCATTTCTAGTTTAGGAATTTTGATTCTCAGTTGTAGTGTCAAGAATGTTGCTCATCGTATTTCCGTTTCAGTTCAAATTGTATTGGGTATATTTTCTATATGTCGATTTATTTAGTTTGGATGTTTCTTTTTGTCGATGTTTAATAGACTAGCATCTGATTCAGACATTTATGAAAAGCTTAGATTCAATTATATTGTAATGATTATATTTAGTCTCTTGTTGCACTTAGTGACTTGGTGTTTAAAAGATAAAATTTTGATACCTGCTTAATTGATTAATAGGTGGTTAGTAATTAATAATGTCTTCGACGGTGATGCTAAGAATGAACCAGATGGAACTCCTGTTTAATTTAATAAAGGCCTGATCACCCGGTATTTAATTTGGCAGGGTGTCACAATAAATAAATCACGTGAACAGAATAAATCATTGGTCACTACAAATGTTCGTCCAGCGTAAATAATAACTGATATATAAGAAATATCTTTGACATGAATAAAATCCTATCCAATTACGGGAAACACGCCTAAAAGAAAAAAAATTGAAAGGAAGATGAGCCATATCCGGATAGAAACAAGTGAAACCGGTTAAATCAATCTCGTAGCATCCATAGCCACTGCTTGAAATAGCATGAAAGATCGAACCCTCCTATTCCTGCTGATGCTGCACACTTGGGCTTTTGAAAACAAAAATAGATATTTCTAGTGGATCAACTAAAAAAAATTGAAAATACATTGCAAGTATTTAACGGCTTTAAATAAAAACATGCAGTGTATTACGTTCACAATTAATTTATTACTTGCACTCACATGAGATTATGTTCTCACCTATCATCTATAGTGCACACCTAAGTCATTTATTTTATTTTACTAATTATATTACCCGTCTAACTAGGACAATAACTTATATCAAGGCCCATACCGCTAATAATCACCATTAGTTAAATATATACTACCCTCACTTGATATATTTTCATAAATAAAAAAATAGCTACACACGTGCTATAAGTGGATTTTCACACAATATAATAACCAAAGTTCTAAAAAACGAGGGTCATGATCGAGGCATGGAGGCCAAGCCTTAAGCCTTAGAAGCCTAGGCAGGCCTTAGGTGTAAAAAGGCGTGAAAAGGCGTATAGGCCTTTTTTAATATTTTTTAACTATGACAAGGCTATTAAAAATACTAAAATGGTACATACCTTAAAAATATTTATAAATTAAAATACAATTTTTTTAAAATACTAAAAAAAATAAAATAAAAACTCGCATTTTTTCATGCCTTACTTCTTAAAAACTCGCATTTTTTCACGCCTTACCCAAAAAAATGTGCGCTTTTTCACGCCTTTCCTCAAAAAATGTTGACCATCGTTGCTCACGCCTTAATCCACGCCTAGGGTCAAAACTTAGCGTATCTAAAAAGTCGCGCCATGGTGCCGCCTAGGCGCATTTTTTGGAACACTGATAATAACATAGCTACACCCGTGCTATAAATAGGTATGTACATCATATCTTGTATACACAGACATATGTATCACTCACTATATACGTATGAATTGCATCCACAGAGCCAGGACCTCGCGGATGCATACCTCGTGTTCTACCGGGCTCCAGATACACCATTTATCACAACCCGGCCATTGAATCTAAATCTCACCACAGAAGCCTAGCGTAATAAACACAAACAAATCAACATTGATTCTCACACATGGAGAGTGGTCATGAAATAATACTATGGCGTAGTGAATGTAACACCCCGCTTAATTCGGGAGTCATCCGCCACTAAAACTAAGTCGGGCATCACTAAATTAAATATCATTCTCAGCATGTGACAGATATGAGACATACAAAAAAAAATCACAAGATGAATAATAACCAATCCCAATGAATAAAATTATTACAAAAATCATCACATGCTAAACTCTAATTAAATCCAATCTCTATAATATAAATTAATTCAAAATCTAAATAATCAACTGATTGTAAATGCTCCAACTGAAATCCTTAAATAACTTTGGAATCGAATGGCCCAATAAAAACCCAAATGAAGTCTCATAATTAAATACGACAAAAAGGAAAATCTAAACTAAATAAAATAGTTTAGTCCAATTTATGTGTACGTAGGGTATTTAGGAGAGGAAATACTTGGAACGTAGAATGTGAAAGGTGATAGCATGACTTTTGGCAGTAAATTTAGGAAGGGTTGGGAATGTTCGGGAAGCTCAGAGATGAGAAAATATATTAAATTTCTTAATTTAGAGAAGAGTTTAATTAGATAGAGTTGGGATTAGACTTGGGTTATTAAACTATTGCTTCGGGAAAATCGACACGGATTAGTCGGTTGATGTGATTATATATAAGCAGATATATATATATGTGTGTGTGTGTGTGTGTGTGTGTGCGTATGATATTGTGTGTGTGTGTGTGTGTGTGTAATATGATATCTGTGCATATGATATTATGTATAACATACCCCTATAATGCTATCAGTGGAGGTTGTGCGATATGGGTGATATTCCCAAGCGAATCATAGAAGGCTAAGTATCAACCTTAGGTCATAGTGCCATGTTTATGTTTGTTTTATTCATATTCGCAATGAGGTAATTGTAGGTATGGTTATGATTCATTGTCGAAGGACTATGACCGTGTCCAATACATTTTTTATTTTGCCACGTCATTGTGAGAGTCCGACCTCCGGTAAACAGGATGACGTGAGCATGTCTTGGATAATAATAGCATTGTAGAGAGCCGCATCCAGTGAGTTTTTACTCTGAGGGATGGTGGCTATACGCAACATATGTTTGTTTGTTGAAGTATATTATTATGTATATTTATGTGTAAACAGATATAGGGATTAATAGTAAGTGGTTACGATTTAATTAACTGATGATTATCGTAAATAAAGTAATAAATTATAAATATGATGTGTAAATAAATAACTGGCGTGAGTTATATCTTAAACTGTGATAATTTAATAAGATATTGATTAACCAAATGAAAGAAAATTAATGAACTAAAGGTAGATATTATACTTGGGACAGGATAGTATAGTATTGATGTTAGTGACACGGCTAGTTAGGTGGGGTGGCGTAACTAGGCGGGTTAAAATGCACACGTTAGGTGCGCACTTTAGATGAGTGGTGACTCAAGAGAGTGCGCTATCGGTTTATTAATTTCAAAAGTTTTTACACTTCTTATGCACTTTTAAAAATATTTTCAAAGGTTTTGGGCTCTGACTCATGTCATCAAATCTATTTTCAAAATTTTTAAATGTCGAGCCACAGGAATGCCAAGGATGATTATTCTTTCGAGGGACACGTAGCTGTAGCTAATGTGGAGGCTTGTAGAATTCGGAGTCCACTTCATTTATTGCAATCTAGATTAGGTTCTTAATTTCAATTATTGGTTGGGCGTGTTTCCCATTTTATTCATACTTATATTTTTTCGATTATTTTAGTCAGTTGGATTAGATGTAGTGTATTTTTACCCGGTTATTCATTCGGGGAAATAACTTATTTATCTCAACTTCGAAATTTATATCATGAATTCATTCACATTGTTTTTTATTGTGTATAGAATTATTGTGGATTGGTTAATATATTTTCATGTCGATGGAAGATAAAAAAAATTAACACTGCTTGTTAGATTAATTAAGTGGTTAGTAATTAATCATATTTCGACAGTGATGCTAGGAATGATCCATATGAGACTAACCTTCTATTTTTATGGAGGGGCGGCCACCAATTATTTTTATAGGTGGGGTATCACAGACGGTATCATAACATCAGGTTCTAGAATATTTTTGGATCTGTACAGCTTAATATGATTTTAGTGTAGCGTTCTTTGATATAGATCCCTATTTTAGGACTGTTACATTCATATTTACAGATTTTTATGCTTACTTCCTTCCATTATTATTTTATATTTGAATGTGAACTTATACAAACTTTAATCCCCTTTCAGATGCCACCAAAGAGAAATCGTTGGATGAGGGGGAGTGTTGGGGAGGAATCCCCACAAGGTACGGTGACGACCGTAGAGGTGGCCACTAATGTTGCCCGGGAGGATAATGTCACCATGACCGCCATGGCACATCATTTTCCACAGATCCAACCACAGCAACTAGTGACACCTATCATCTAGGCCCAGTCGGGGACATCATCTTTGGAGAAAGTGAGGGAGGCCTTTCAGAAAGAGCATCCACTAAAGTTTCAGTGTAGCTCAGATGTAGTGGCATCCGCCCATGGAAGAAGGAAATTACAAATCATCTGCGCCTTGTGGAGTGTAGTGAGACCCACATATAGATACTAGCTACTTTTATGCTAGTAACTACAGCACTGTAGTGGTGGGAGTCAATTACCACGGTAGAGGAGATGGATGTTATGACTATAGAAGTGTTCTGGGTGCGATTTGATCGTAAGTATTTTTCGTTACTCTCGGAGATAGGTCGTGGATAAATATGAGGAAGAGATTACCCATTTGTCCAACTTTGTACCCGACGAGGTGAACACGGAGGAAAAGAAGATGCTGAAATTCATCGATGGACTCACTTGGAGGATCAGGAAGCACTTTCTCGGTAATCCGGCGTTGACCACCCACGCTGATGTCGTCAAGATGCAATACTTCATTGTTAGGACCATCGCTTTCATCTGAAAGTAAGCAGGATATAAGGAAATACTAGCCAGTTAGACAGAGCCGGTGGGAATGGTGCTATTGGAGCACCATTGCAGCACTCGAGTAGACAACATGATCAGGATTACCGATAGGGGGATCCGACAAAGAGTAGTAACATGTACGCCATAGCCTCTAGGGAAAATGGGACAATGGGGGTAAACAATAGGGCTTAATATAGAAGGTCCAGAGACTAGAATAGCCTAAATAGGGCCCGTAGGGACAAAGGTAGGGAGATTTCTATAGCCGTCGTTTCACTTGCAGTGAATTAGGTCACCAGAAAAAGGACTGCCTTCAACCAAGCCGCGGACCACAACAGAGTGCCCAGTAAGGGCAGCAGTTATAGTTACTACTCGCAGTACCAGCTCTACCATCCCCACTGCCACAAGGGTAGCTACAATATGGACGTGTCTATAACATCCGGAATGTAGTCATACTATAGGCGCAATAGGCACCGCCATCTGTTAAGGGTATGTATTATATTTATGGGCATATGGGTAGGGTGTTATTTGATATAGGAGCTTCTCACTCGTTTATAGCTACCAGATTTACATGCACGACTGGACTACAAAAGACAATCAACAGTACCATTATGTTTATAGACTCACCTTTGAGCAGTGGATCCCTTAAACACCTCATTTGTAGGGAAGTAGATATAGATGTCGGGAGATTATGTTTACTATTCGACTTTCTTATTTTGGATATTATGGGGTACGATGTCATTCTATGTATGGATTAGTTGGAAGGGTACCAGACAATAGTAGATTACTTCGATATGACCATGGTGTTATCTTTCCCAAGACAAGAGATGTTCATCATGGCGATGCCTCTTCACAGTGGAGGATCGACCACGCATATTTATTATATTGAGGAGTACATCTCATAAGAGGTGGCTATTTACTTAGATTGGATTTCGCTAGTTAAGGAGTTCACATATTTGTTTCATGAGATAGCCGAGTTGACAACCAATCAGGAGATAGAGTTTGTAATTGACTTAGCGCCTAGCACTGGTGTGACATCCCTCCTATTTTAACCACAGGTGATCAGTCCTTCATTAAAAAAATTGAAATCTCATCTGCATTATCCTTAGCATCACTATCAAAAACTTTTTAATTTACTAACCACCTATGTTCAATTAAGCACGTGTCGAATTTTATCTTTCACTAATAACAACAATCGGAATCAAAATAATAATCAAACCATACAAACAATAATAATCAATATGAATCTATCACAAGATAAATAATAAATTACATAATACTGAATAACTCATCGATTTACAATACCAAGTCCAATTATGAGTTCATGAAATAAAACTAAATCCACTAATATATAGTTCAATACAACTAATTTAAATGAAATAGCTGGAGGGAGACATGACCAAATAAAATAACTGAACCTAAAACCAACTCTAGGAATGAAGCATCAGAACCATCTAATCTAAATCCTGCAAGCATACATAAGTATTTCAGCTACACATCTCTATAACAGATCATTAAGTTTGGTGTCCATGTAATTAGACACCTAAAATGTTTTGAAAATATTTTGCAAGACGGGTCAAAGCCCAAAACATTTGAAAATATTTAGCAAGTATTTATGACAGTTTAAAATCAGTAATTAATTATACATGGTAGTTCAACGTACAGTCCCTTGAGTTCCTCACCTCTCAACTAATGTCACGCCCAATGTCTCCTACCTAGCTATGCTACCTATCCCATCTAAGTCGCGTCAATAACTATATATCCACTAAAGGGTTTGTCTCCCTCATATCACTTATATAGCACACTACTAAGTAAGTCCTCAGTTAAAGATCTCTTTAATTCCCTTCGTACCGCCTATATAGTACATTGTCATAACACTAATAATTACATGTCTCCTATGTTATTATTAACTATACTTAACATTTGACGTATGTTATTATTAAACCATCTCATTATGTTACTCTGCATACATCATCTTATAGTTAAACGTTATCTAGCTTTATTACCATAACACACTAGGTAGAATATCTCTTAATTATATCACATTTAGATATGTGTTATCTACAACTACTACTTTAACACACAAGTAGGATAATACACATGTATGTATAGATATTTCACACACTCTATATACATAACTTCAGCATCCCCGGGCTAAGAATCGCGGTGCAAGTCTACATACTCTACTATCAAGTCCATGTACTCTTGTACCAAATCAAGGACAAATGGTTTGGCATGTCTCCTTAAACCCAAAATAAATTAACACACAATGGATGCGAACATGGTTCTAAGTCTTTGGGGTAGGCACATACCTAACGTACCCAAACGACATGCCAGCCACACTAATACACACAAATAGTGAGCCGCCCTAAGTTCCATATTCTGGGACACAAATCTATACCTCATTGAAATCGTCAAGAAAGGATCGTCCTCTGTGTGAAAACCTTTGAATATCAAGCAACATAGGTATGTTCACACATATAAGAAAGAACATATTAGGTATACACACAACCTATCCATATGTCACATATAGGTATATACATAACCTATAAATATGGTCCATATAGGCACATAACCCATACCTATAACTAATATAGGTACACATGCCACCTATAAATAAAATCCGTACATAATATAAAACTCTCAAATACTCGACTTAATATCGATACACCAATATCACTTCTTATCATACGTTCTCGAGTCTCACTCACTATTTGAGGGTTCACAACTATCTCTTAAGTTATATTATAGTTAAACTATCACTAACCTATTGGTATTAATCTTAGGTTATCGTTTATTCTCCCCATAACCTCAAATCATAGGTTCCCGATACGCAACACAATCGGTTAACTACCTAAGGTCTTATACACCATTTTACCCTCATTGAGATTTACCCGGCCCTTAACCATATACCCCCTGATCTTATCTAAGTCCCTATAGAGTTTTAATCACATCACCAAAGTTTCCCATAGATTTCATAAACCATTCTATACCCTGATTTAATTTCAAACCCAAAATTTTGATCTCGGACACCCTTCGGTAGAAAATTCATAACTAATTACAAAAATTAGAAAAATACGAAATTGGCGGTCATGCATTCGTAACAAAAAGATATGTCTTCATGAGATAAAACCTAAGGTCATTCGAATGACATAATAATTTCGTTTGAACGATAAACTAATCTCGTTCAAACGACATTAGATCTCTTTCGAACGATCCCAACGATTTCTGACAGCTTCATCCCAAACTCGTTTTCCTCCATTGTTAACAACTCACACCTTCATGAAACCTTATGAAACTCTTACCCAACATAATGAAACATCTAATATATGTTTAGGGAAGATTTCTAACGTAAATAACACATTAAAACTATACAAAATCCATCCAAGAATAGATCAAACTACTAATTCCTCAACATCCTTGATTTTATTTCCTTCATGTATTCTTATCAAAATACCCAGAATTCTTCCTTATTCTTCTTCATATATATACTAATTTCGAATTATTTACATGAAAGGATTTATTCTACATGAAAATCCTACCCCAAATCATGTATTCTAATCATTTAAATTCTAAGAACCCATTTAAATCAACATATATAAAAGCCTACACTACATGGGTATTATAACTTTTCAAAAACATGCAAGATAAATACTTGCCTGGAATAGTAGGCCTGAATCCGTTTATTGATGATGGTATTGATCTCTCATCATTCCGATCCCGACAATAATTATGGGTGAATCAAGGTACTACACCTCCAAATTCTCTTCATTTTCTCTCGAACTCTTTATATAACTCTCCTAACCTTTGGTTTTGTGAAAATAACTCTTCTCTAAGCCAAAATCTTTCATTTAACAAGTGTAATCCCTTTTTTGACTTTTCATACACCATTAAGGATCCCAAAAGTCACCTAAATAAGTCTCGATTAATCTAAAAATCCCTCGAGACCCGAACACAACCCCCGGGTACTCAAGTTTGACTATTTTGAACCATTTCGGATCAACCGTGCACTCAAAACTGTCACTCGAGTCACTTAACAATATTTTCCCACCTTCTCCTCAATTATTCTACATGTATCACTCGTTGTAACATATAATAATTGTCACACAAATTATTCCATCAATAATAATCATTTTTCTCCCAAATATTTAATTCTATCAATTTAAGGTACACGTGTAATTTAAAATTCATCGAGTTAATTTGGGTGTTACAACTAGGCCGATTGCACAGGCACCATATCGCATAGCCCCATTAGAGATGCGAGAATTAAGGGATCAGGTTCAGAAGCTCCTAGAATTGTCTTTATCAGGCGGAGTACATCAGCGTGGGGTGCAATGGAATTATTTGTGAAGAAGAGAGATGGGTCGCTTTATTTGTGTATGGACTACAAGGAGCTGAGCAAAGTCAAGATTCAAAATAAGTATCTGTTACCTCGAATCTATGACTTATTCGACCAGTTGAGAGGAGTTGTGTTCTTCTCGAATATAGATTTGAGATTGGGGTATCATCAGTTGCGCCTCCGGGGGTACGACATTCATAAGTCCGCCTTCATGAATAGGGTGTTTGGGGATTTTATAAACCAGTTTATGATCGTATTCGTAGACAAAATAGTTACGCTATATCTTATTCATCTAGTAAACTTAATCCCCACGAGAGGGATTACCCCACACATGACCTGAAGTCAGCAACAGTTGTGTTTCTCTTGAGGATTTAGAGGAACTACCTTTTAGGTGAGCGATTCAGCTTATTCACGGACCATAAGTCGCTACAATATTTGTTTACACTGAAAGATCTTAATATGCGGCAGTGGAGATGGTTAGAGTTCATGAAGGATTAATATTTTTATATTCAGTATCATCCTGGGAAGGCTAACGTGGTGGCAGATGTGTTAAGCCAATAGCGAAGGCGTAGAAGGCGAAGTAGGATGGGCTTTGACATGATGATGAGGTCATTAAATCTTATCTGGAAGTATTAGATATCACTCTTGAGATCATTATGCGGATGGTGAAAGCACGTGTAAGGGATTAATTTTATCCGATTAAGGTGGCCTAGTTATTGGCAGAGGGGTGGAGTCCTATTTGATCAGTTCTGAGGGAGGATTACGCTTCAATGGGAGACTCGTCATTCTGGAGGATAAGGAGTTGAGACAAGCAATGATGATCGAGTCTCACGAGTCGAGGTTTGCGATACGTCTCAATAGGGATAAGATGTGTCAGGATATGCCTAGGAAGTATTGGTGGTCAGGGATGAAATGAGACATAGCATAGTTTTTCTCGAAGTGCACTACATGCCAGTTAGTGAAGATAAACCACTAGAGGTTGACAAGGATACTAAAATCGTTAGAGGTTTCAGTGAATAAATGGGAGAGTATCTCTATGGACTCGTCACTAGGTTACTGACATCATAGAGGGGACACGATTCCATCTAGGTTATCGTGGATTGCCTGAACAAGGTGGCCCACTTCTTACCAATTTGTATTGATTTTGAGACAAGACAGTATGCCCAACTATTTATTTTGGAGATAGTGAAATTACATGGGGTACCGATTAATATTGTGTCCGATAGGGACAAGAATTTTGTGCCCTTTTGACAGAGCTTTCAGGAGGTGATGGGAACTAATTTACAGTTAAGTACGGTGGAGTAGTACCTTCCACTAATGGAGTTTGCTTATAACAACTCCTACCAGTTCATTATCGGCATGGCATCATTTGAGGCACTTTATGGATGACCCTGTCATTTTCTCACTTATTGGTTAGAGGTGAGGGATAACAAGCTATTGGGATCGAAGATAATTAAGGACACCACTACCAAGATCAAGATCATTCAAGGACGGGTATGGACAGATCAGGATATGTAAAAGAGTTACACTGATGCCGACAAGAGACACATAAAGTTGGAGATAGTGGACCAGGTCTTGGTTTGCTTGTCTTTCATGAATGGAGTCTTAAGGTTCGGTAAGAAGGGGAAACTAGCACCGAGGTAAGTAGGGCCTTTAGTGATCATTGAGAGAGTAACGCCAGTTTCTTATAGGTTCGGATTATTGGAACATCTACAGAGGATTCACGATATATTCCTTATATCATTGGTGAAGAGATATCAGGGAGTGAGAGTCTTTTTAGCACATCCCACTAGAGGAAATTGATTAGCATGCACACATCTCATACAAGGAGAGATCGGTTGTTATTCTTGATCGTAGTGAGTGTAAGTTGCGATTAAAGGTGGTGCCCCTAGTTCGAATGCAGTGGGGACACCATAATGTAGACAAGTCAACATGGGAGTGAAGGGATAATATGCGAGAGCAGTATCCAGAGCGTTTTACTACAGGTACGCCTGAATTTCAAGGATAAAATTTCTTTGAAAGGAGGGAAGGATATAGCACCCTGTATTTTTAAATAAATAATTTTATCATTTTAATTATGCGTACGCTCGTAAAAATATTGCATAATTAATAAATACTAATTAGTGAGAATGAAATTAATATTTATGCTGAAATAAAATTTACTAAGAATGATTAAGTAAATGAATTTTGGTAAATTGTTAGTACATTATAGTTAATAATGACGGGAATAACAATATTTCAACCGAAACATACTGGTAGGCTATTTTTGGGATGAGATAGAATATTGATGTTTGGTGACTTGGATGGTGATTTCGAGTGCCCGGTTGATCCGAAATGCGTCAAAATAGTCAAAATAAAGTGCCCAAGGGTAGTAATTGGGTCCCGAGGGCTTTATAGACTAGTTGGGACCCTTTCGAGGTCATTAAAGTCATTTTTTATTAAGGGTTAATCTAAATTCAAAACTAAAAGAGGTTTGAATAAGAGATTATGGTTAGGAGGCAACCATTTTACTCAATCTAAACATCTGAGAGTCTTTTGGTGAGAAAAGAAGGAGGCAAAACTCTTAGGAGATCTAAAGGAGTTAATTTAGAGAAGAAAATTGAGGAGGACTCTTCCTATCTTCAAATCAACACAACGGAATTCTAAATATAACGGATTTAAGGCAAGTGTATTTCTTACTTTCTAGATTTATGTATAGTAATTCTTCCATATAAAAAAAAGGTAGCAATCAATTGAATTTTCGATTGGGTGTACTATACGGAAAATGGGTTTTGGGGGGACAAACCTACGTGAATGATTGATGGAAGTTAATCAAAATTTATAGTGGTTATAGGTTCTAATATAAGATGAATTTACATAGTAAAAATTTATATTGGAATTGTTATAAGAATGATGATTGAACAAGGGAAGAAATCTAGAAAGTTTGTTACATTCATGATAATGGAATTAATGAGATTTGGATTAAATCTTGATGTTGTTAATGAATCAAAGAGTGCAAAATATATTAGGTTACTATAGAAAATCATTAAAAGACTTGAAAACTTGTTTGGATCGTAATTGGGGTTGAATTGGGTGACTAAAAATGATGAAACATGTCACTTTCATGCAAGATTTTTGCTCCTGCTCATAATCGAATCGATTTGGCCTTTATAGACGAATCGATTCGGCGGGTGATTCAATTCGTCTATGAAACCAAATCGATTCGGACCTGCTATGAGGGACAACAGTAAGCGGATACTTTTTAAATAACTAATAACAGTTATTGGAAATAGAGTAATAAATTATAAATGTGATTGTGGAAACGAATAACTGTAGTAAAGTTATATCTCAAACAATGATTATTTAATGAGATATATATTAAAAAAATGAACGCTAATTAATGAACTAAAGGTAGATACTATAGTCGAACCAGGATAGTATAGTATTTATATAATGTCAAGGCTAGTTAGGTGGGGGTAGCATAACTAGGTGGGTTTAAATGCATACGTTAGGTGTGCACCTTAGATAAGGGTTGAGGGGTGACTCAAGAGAGTGCTCTACCGGTTTACTAATATGAAAGGTTCTTAACTTATTCATTAACGCATCTTATACACTTACAAAATATTTTCAAAGGTTTTGGAATCTTACCCATGTCAAATCTATTTTCAAAACTTTTAGGTGTCAAGACATAGGCACGCCAAGGATTATTACTCTTTCCAGGGACACAGTTGCAACTAATGTGGAGACTTGCAGGATTTAGAGTAGTCGTTGCTATCTAGATTAGGTTTTCTATTTCCGTTGTTGGTTAAGCTTGTTGCTCATTTTATTCAGATTCTGTATTTTCAATTATTTTAGTCAGTTGGGTTGGATTTCGCGGATTTCTACCTGATGATTTATTCAGGGACTTAATTTATTTATCTCAGCTTCAGACTTAATATCGTGAGGTCATTCATTATTTACTATGTACGGAATTATTGGGGATTGGTTAATATGGTTGCATCTTAATGGGAGATTAAAAAAATCCAAACTACTTGTTAATTTAATTAAATGGTTAGTAATTAATCAAGTTTCGATAGTGATGCTAAGAATGAGCCGTATGAGACTACCGTTTTATTTTGTTGAGGGTTGGCCACCCATTATTTTAACAGGTGGGGTGTCACATGTTGTTCGATTTAAATGTTTCCTAAAATTTAATTATACTTGTTTGGTAAAATATTTAGAAACTTTAATTAGAAAAAAAGTGAGAACCTAATTGTGGACCTGTTGTTATTTAATCTGAATATTGATTTAAGACTTGAAACGTCACATGGTTTGATTATTTGTATCGTGTTATTATGGATTTCTGGGATGAATATTATGTTAATAGTTTAATTACATAATTCGAATAAGATTTTTGACTTATAAAATTTTGATAATGATGTGTGTGGTGTTTAATGAATTTAGTTGTAGGAAAAGGTTGTTTTTGCGCATACTGTAATTGAATTGATAAAATATTACCCGTAGTGTAATTATTGAACTTGAAAATTTGCATAGCTATTTCGTTGAACTTAATCATAACATGATTAAATGGTTGTAACTAGAATGTAATTTGATTTGTATGATCAATTAGAGGTTTGTAACATTAATTTAAAAATTTAAGTTATGTAAAGATTGTTCGTGGTAATAATTTGACATTGCTGGGATGTTGGTATTTGGGGAGTAGTTTTACTTTCACCCCTATTTATTAGGTTGCTTTCTAGGTATGGGACTAGTAGGTAGATTTAATGTTGTTGGAAATTAATAGGTATGGTACTAGTAGGTAGACATATTTGTGTTGGTACTTTCGAGGTTTGGGACTAGCTAGTGGACACTAATACGATTAGGTATTTTCTTAGGCGGGAGTAAGTAGTATGCCGTTACATTATTCCTTTAGTCTATGTGAGAGATAAGGTGTGAGATTTCAATTTAGGTATTCTTCCTAGGTGATAGACTGAGTGATTCTTATAGTGTAGTGATCTCTAGGTATGGGACTAGAAATGGGTTTAGTTGTGATGCTTATATTATAGCTAGGGTTATTGAAATTAAAGATAACTCAACTAAGAAAATATAATTAATGCCTAAGATAATAAATAGGTATTAAAATGGACTGACATCATCAATATTTGCAGGGTTAAGGAAAATTGTGTCGTCTAGCCATAGTGACGAGGGCGTGTGTCGGCATCATCAATATGTACAGGACTAAAAAATATTCGATCGACTCACTATAGTGAGGTGACGTGCATGGAAAATGTCGGATACCATTTAATAAAATTCATGAAATTAGCCGACCAGCCCAGATTGATTAAAATGCTACCCGACCCCAGTAATGGGTTAATTTGTACATGAGTATTTTAATTATTTTAGAACGCTTATGGATATTGTCAAATCGGATACCAATAATCTCAGAAGAGATATTTAGGAACTCCTTCGTATACCCACATGTTATTTTGAGTTCTTTGTACAACGCAAACTCTGTGAAGATTCACCTGTAAATTGTACACCCTGCCTAGGGGCAAAGGGATGTAACAAGCTTTATTGAGAGACACTATAATAAACAGTAATCTCTCTGTGGACATATGCAAGTTGTCGAACCACGTATATTATTGTGTTTGCTCTTTACTTTCTATCTTTTTTATTGTTTTCATAGATTTCTCTATTGTGATTTTTTTGTACTGACAATTGGTGTTGTCTGTGGGAAGCAATTTCTATTCCTGCGAACACAATAATCAACAGAAAGCCCGTGATGTCTGACCAGAGCAGTAATATTCCCCAAGTTGGCGATGTCCAGGATGACCAAATTCCTTCTAGGGTCATGTTTGAGATTCGTCAGCATACAAACCCAAGGTTCTGTCAGGATAGGTTACCTTCAGAAGAAAGCCAAGGACCGTCGAGATCTGTACAGATATCTAGGTTAATCGACGCTTATGAAGATAAGCTTTGTGAATAAGAGTAGGCTACATGCCTCCAGGTAGAAGAGAATTCTAGCCTATAAAGTCGACTCGAAAGGTTGGAATGAGGTCTTCAAAGGGGCACTAGGAAGTGCTAGGATAGGACACCCAATCCTCAGACGAGTAATACTAACAACCGGGGGAAGAGCTCCTGGCGTGACCAAGAAAGAACTGAACATGACAAGCTAGGGCATGGTCGATTAGAGCGTGGCCATCCAGAGAAATGCTACAGGAGCAAAGACCGACAAAATGAAGAAATTAGGGATCTGTTTTGTAGGGAGATGGACTCGCATGCAGCCCACCGGGAAGCCAAATTCACCAGAGAGTAAGCTAGGAGGGAACTCAATACTCAGATTAAATCCCCTTTTTCAAGGAAAATCATATAAGAAGAGCCCCCAAAGAAGTTTGATGTACGTAGGTTCAAGATCTACAATGGGAAAATAGACCGCATAGACTATATTCGGCAATATAGGTAAGGAATGACCTAATGGAGCCACAATGACGCACTAATGTGCTGGACTTTCCATTATAGCCTACCTGATGTAGCTCATAAGTGATTTAAGAGGCTCTCTCATAGATCGATCAGAAACTTTACAGTTCTAGCAGAGGCCTTCATTGCTCGCTTCATAATTAGCATCTCCCACCCCAAGTAGATGGATGCACTGCTTACGATAAAGAAGAAGCCACAGGAGAACCTCTGGGATTACTCCAAAAGGTAATGGAAATTTTTTAATGAGATCGAGGACTGATCGGAGTATTTTATCGTACCATCCTTTAGAATATGTCTGTTGACCTCCACTTTGCTGCACCAGTCTTTCACTAAGCAGGAAGCTAGCACCATTAAAGACCTTATGGCCCGTATTGAGAAATATACAAGGTGGAAGATGGTTCACCTTACTATAGGGGATAATGGTCGAGAAAGGGGAAGAAGGGAACAGAGAAGAGTGATACTAAAAAGAAAGGAAATCAGAATGGGGGCAAGAATGGGAACTAGTCCGATCCCTCCAAGGCATTCCAGGCTATTAACATAGTCTTCAAGGAACCCACTTACAAAATTCTGAGAAAAATCAAAGATGAGATATTTATCAAATGGCCCAATAATATGGGTGGAGATCCATCCAAAAGGAATAATTCACTGGTATGTGCATTCCACAAGGAGGGAAGTCACAAAACCAGGAATTTTAAGGCTTTGAAGTCACACTTGCAGGAGCTGGCTCAAGTAGGGCGCATCAATGAGTATATCGAGAAGAAAGCAAACCAGATCATAGTGAATGGCGACTAGAAGCTGGATAATGTCCTCAATGATGACACAGGACATGAGTTTATAGGAATCCATGTGGCATCATAACTTAAGTATATCCAAGTAAACACTGTTCGGATGGGGCTTAAGAAGGTGATTGCCATTATGGACGCTTTTCAAATTGACCTCGCCAAAACCCAAGCCGATAAATGTTGGCGACTAGAGGACGTTGACTACACCAAACATATTATGTTCACTGAGGAATATTTGGTTGGGGTGAGAACCCTACATCATAATTCATTGGTGATCACATTCATAATAACCAATTAGGATGTTGACAAGCTGCTTGTGGCCTAGGGGAGTTCATCAGAAATGATGTACCTCGAATTGTTCCATAAGATAAAGATGAACATCGTCGACCTCAAAGAAGCCACAGTTCCATTGGTCAGTTTTACAGGAAAGATCACTATGTCGCTAGGGAAGATAGTCCTACCCGCGAGGGCAGGAAACATCTCAAAGCTAATCGGGTTCTTAGTAGTGAACATTGAGTCCCCATATCATGCCATCTTAGGCAGAGGATGGCTGCAAGCTATAAGGGTCGTACCATCCACCTACTATCAAAAGCTAAAGTGTATTACCGATAGGGGTGTGGTTAAAATCCATGGAGATTGAGGCACAACCAAGAAGTGCTTTATCGCAGCCATTCACCCCAAGAAGGAAAAGAAAAAGGAGGTAAAGGACACTCAGGAGGAAGCTTGGTAGGGGCTTGTACCCTGAAAATAGAAACTACGATACGACGACCAGGGGTGGAGGAGACTAGGGTCCATCCCGTCGACAGGGCCATTAAAAAACTGGAAGAAGTTGGAGCCGATAATAACTTTTCAGAGAGGAAATTTCTAGTCGGAACCACGCTCACCGATTAAGAGAAAAAAGAGTTGATTGCATTCCTCAAAATCAATCTGGACATTTTTACTTAAGCACCGTACGACTTGCTAGGGATTGATCCCGGTGAAATTTTCATCACCTTCATGTCGATCCAGCCTTCAAGTAGATTACTGAAAAGGCTCGTAAAATTGCCCTCGAGAAATGCTAAAGAAGTGAAAAATGAAGTAGGGAAGATACTAGATGCATGATCTATTAGGGAAGTTCAGTTTCCTAATTGTTGTCTAACCCAGTGGTGATACAAAATAGCAACGACGGATGGAGGGTTTGTATCAATTTCACAGACGTCAAAAGGGCATGCCCCAAAGATAACTCCCCTCTCCCCAAAGTAGATCAGTTGGTTGACGCTACAGCGACGCACAAAAGGAAAAGCTTCTAGACGCTTACTCTAGCTACCATCAGATTCCTTTATTCAGATCCAACCATGACAAAACCTCCTTTATAACCCCCATTGGGTCATATTACTACAAGGTTATGCCATTCGTCTGAAAGAATGCATGGGCATCTTATCAAAGATTGGTCACAAAGATGTTCAGGAAATAGATGGGCGACACGATGGAGGTCTACATCGATGATATGCTAGTCAAAATCAAGAGAAAAGGCGAACACCTTATACAATTATCCAGGACCTTTAAGATCCTAAGGAAATATCATATGAAGCTTAATGCAAATAAGTGTTCATTCGGTATCCAGTTAGGAAAGCTCTTGGTCTAAGGGGTTGAGGCCAATTCGGATTAGATCAATACAATCACTAGAGTCCATCCTCCTCGGATGTTGTGAAATGTTCAAAAGCTCACCGATATGCTCGCGACACTTAATCACTTTATTTCCATGTCTTCAGAATGTTGTTGACAATTCTTTCAGCTCCTAAAGAAGGATAAAGGTCTCATATGGAATGATGATTGCTCACAAGCTCTAGAAGAGATTAAATCCTACCTTAGCAAGCCACCCCTGCAAGTGATTCCAAATAATGGAGACATACTATACCTTTACCTTTTAGTATTAGACCGCACTGTAAGCTCCGCCCTAGTATGTTAAAAAAGAGGGAAGTCATCATTCAGTTTATTGTAGCGGTAAGACACTTTTGGATACAAAATAATGGTACCTGCCTCTAGAAAAGCTTGCCTATGCGCTGGTAGTTGCCTCGAGGAAGCTGAAGCATTACTTTGAAGCCCATTCAATAACCGTAATCACTTCCTACCTCCTCAAACATGTTTTAAGGAAAGTCGTCTCTCTGAATACCTTTCTAAGTGGTCGATATAGCTTGGAAGAATAGATATCAACTTCCAACAAAGAATGGAGATTAAGGGATAAGTCTTAGCAGACATTATTACTGTATTTATATGAGATTAACCAATCGGCCAACTGGAAATGGATCAGTCAACGAATGAGGAAGAACAGTCTAAGGACTGGACACTATACGTTGATAGATCCTCTAATTCTAAGGGGGCGAGAGCAGGTAAAGTTCTCATCACTCCAGAAGACACTGTGATTGAGCAAGGAATCATATTGGGATTTAAAGCCTCTAAAAACACAACTGAGTACGAAGCACTTACAGATGGCTTGCACAAAGCCCAATATTTGGGGTCAAAGAGCATTCACGAATTCGACGACTCCAAACTAGTCTCTAAGCAAGTAAGCGGATATTTCAATGCCAAAGATGAAAGGATGGTAGCCTACCTCATTGTGGTAAGAGGACTTATGGAAGGACTAAATATGGTTGACATTCAACAGTTCCCTCGGGGGCATAATAGTCACGCTGAGGCCTTAGCAACCCGGAGATCAGTAATCGACTCTTCAGATAGAATTCCTCACTCAACTAAGTAACCACCAGACAGTCGTAGCTGATCAAGTTCTTCTCCTTTATAACCCTCATAAATTATCTAAGGAGTAACACAATGTCCAGTGATAAGAGATCGTCCCATCAAGTGAGGGTCAAGGCTGCTCACTTTTCTCTCTCCCCAAAAGGAAAGCTCTACAAGAGGTCATTCACAGGTCTTTATCTCTAGTGCGTCCACCCATATTATAACAAGACAGTACTTAGAAAGCTTTATGAGGGAATTTGTGGGAGTCACGTAAGAGGAAGATCTTTGTCCTTCTGAGCTATCAAGGAGGGATACGGGTGGCCTTATATTCAAAAAGACATAGGTACTTACATTCTTAAATGTGAAAAGTGTCATAAGCATTCTCCTATAATCCACCAAGCCCACTAGAGACCTCAAATCACTAACAAACCCATAGTCGTTTGCGCAATGGGGACTAGACATAGTGGGGCCACTACCTAGAGCATCTGGAAATTGGAAGTACCTACTGGTGGTAACAAATTAATTCACCAAGTGGGTAGAGACAGAATCACTGGCGAACATTCGTGACTCGAATATGATCAGGTTTATCTGGAGAATACTCATAACACGCTTTAGGGTACCAAGGAATATCATCATTGACAATGGCGCAATTTAAATTGGTTTCTTTCAAAGTATTTGTGATGAACATGGAATCAAGCACTCTTTAGTTCTGTGGCGTACCCCCAAAGCAATGGGAAGGAAGAGGCTTCCAACAAAACCATTCTCGATGGACTAAAAACGCGGCTAGAAAAAGCTAAGGGTGCTTGGGTGGACGAAATTCCCCATGTTCTATGAGCTTATCGTACCACCCTTAGGCGACTAACTGGGGAAACACCACTTGTGCTTGCTTATGGGATGGAAGCGATCATTCCACTAAAAGAAGTTCTCCCCACCATGAAAACTGTCTTGGAAGACCAAGGCCTTAATAATAATAACTTACGCACTGAACTTGACTTAGTAGACGAGCGAAGAGAGCCGGCCATGATCAAGTTGGATTTTTCCAACAGTAACTGGCTAGGTAGTACAACAAGAAAGTCAACCTAAGGAAGTTTCTAATAGGAGACTATGTCCTAAGGAAGGTCCTCGACAGTGTCGTAAGACCATCAAATGGCGACTAGGACCAAACTAGGAAAAACCCTTCAGAGTAATCAGGGATGACCTCCAAGGAGCATGGGAAGAGAGATACCAAGCGACTAAAACACAACCAATCTCAAGAAATTCTACTTTTAGTCTTCTTTATCTTTTGTTAGCACATTTAGTTTCAGAAAATTTTCATTTTCAGACTTATGTTGCTCAGTAAACAATGTTCAATTCATAAAGGCCAATTGACCTTTACACTTTTATATTATCTATTGGCTTCTTAATTTTTCTTGGTTTCATCTCATTAATATTCACCTTTATCCAAATGATAGCTCCTTCATGCATGGATAAATCCCTAGAATTACAGCAAAGTTATTCAACTTGTTTTCAATCAGGGAGCCTCGTGTCCCGAACAAGGTTAGCAGAAGTTATAACAAATAGACAGGAGCTTATTAATATCTACAACCCTCGGGTACTTATTAATAACACAAGAGACCTCACGAGTTTCCCAAGCGATAATAAAATCCCTACAGGGGATCATTAGACAATAAGGCCAATTTAGGTTAGTCACCAACTTAGTTGGTCGCAAAATCCTGCTCGAGCGAATAACCCAGTTACCTGGTGCATTCTCTCCATCATCCTACTTAGGCCTAAGGGAGTGTGATGACACGAACTAAAAGGTAAAGTAGATGTTCTAACACATGTTACTGTTGGAAAAATCCAAAGTAATATTAAAGCATATTGTACTGGAAAAATCCAAAGTCACATGTTACTTTTGGGAAAATTCAAAGTTTGAACACATTCACATGATACTATTAAGGCATATTGGACTCGAAAAATGTTCGAACACATAACATGTGACTAATGCTAATTTGTAATACCACTTAGTCTACTAAAAAGGCCCAAAGTAATAAAACCTAATCACTTGACCACTTGAACAACAAAGGACCCAAGGTGGTCAAGCAATATTATTTGCTCAATAAGTATGTTGGTTAGCAAATCAATAACACCTAGTCAGCCTGTGCTCAAAACATTGAACATTGGAAAAATAATATTTTCTTATTAACTAAAAGGGGAAGTTACATTTACATCAAAACCAAAGTACACAAAAGATTTGCTACAGCCCGAGATGGTGAGCAAGGTAGTCTGTAATGTGCGCTCCCTGACCATCATCTAGGAGAGGGAAAAACTCTTCTTCAGCATCTTCTAAGTAATGCTCCGGAGTTGGGCATGAATATCATCTATTGGAAACCAATTATCAGACCTTGAGAAGGGATTATGACGATAGGCTGGGCAGTTAACCTGGTACTTGTACCACAAGTTGGACTCTAGAGTAATTTTCACCTCCCTAAGGACACTGAGCCATCTCCTTGCAAATGCAAGGTCTTTTTCCTCCTTTAATCTTAATGAGGTAGCAGTCCACCCTTGATCATAACCATCCGCCCAGGCTTATCGAGGACCCATATGAAACAAATGCCTTAGCTGAGTTATATTTATTTGGAGACCAGCAGTAATCACATAAGCCCGCTGAACATTCATTTGAGCTCAGCAACCTCTCTTTGTAGATGTTGGGTTTCATCTCGAACTACACCCTCGATGACGAAGAAGATCCTCGCAACACTAGAGAGGACCTTGATGGGGTGTTCTCCTTTAGTTAAGCAACTTATTTCCTAAAATCATTGTTTTCCTCTGGATCAGCTCACTCACTTGATTCACCTCACTGGCATCCAGAAGTCCGGACTTCAACTTACCTCCTTTTGAACTGAGGCGCCAATCTCCTCTATCTCTTCGAGCCTATCTTTGAGCTTGGTGACTAGCTCAGACTGGTTTTTGTATTGATCATTTCTTTCCCTTAAATATTTACAGATCTTTACGAAGGCTTTTTGAGCCTTCAAGTTGATATTTGGCCCAAGGATCTGCCCCAAGTGGGAGGTACGAGGGATATAATCATCCAAATCGATGGTTTACAATTAGTAAAATGAATAAAAGTCAACAAACATAGAAAAGATATCAATGGAGAGGTACATATTTTCAAAGGCGGCCTAGGCCAGTACAACTGGTTTAAAGGGAGAGGTACAAATTTTCAAAGAAAAAACATGTACAAGGAAAGAAATTAAGTTCCTAATCTACAAGCCCTTCTCGTTCACCTGCTCTCCTTCCACCATAGTTTCCCCTCAGGTCCTCCTCTTATTAGTAGCTTCAGAGCCTTGGGCAACATCGATTCTACCCTCAGCAAGAACAATCTTTTTCCCACCAATAGGCTGGCCATTACCTTCTTCCTCTTCTTTATATGGATCAGGTCCAGGGGAGTGAAGGCCAGAAATTTCAGATTTAGTAGAGTTCCAGCAGCCTTCAGGGCCTGGTCCCAACCATTTTTTAAGGCAACCTTGCAACCGTAGGCGAGTTGCCCCTTTGCATCATCATAGGCATTGTTAAAGCCTTCACAATAGCCGGCGTCCTTATCTTGAGAAAGGTTCTCCTCCCATTTGGTGACCTTGCCCAATAAGCTCTGATTTTCCTCGACGAGCTTATCCTTTCCAGCAACCACTTTTTGTTGGGACACGTTAAGCTCATCAAAATCCTTAGACAACTTCCTCTTCTCTTGCTACCAAGCATGGCAAGCTTCAGCAAAGGCCTTTTTCTCAGGCTTCAGAGCATATTGATAGAAAGCTTTTTAGTGTGTCATTATTTCAAAGCCTTTCCAATCAAAATCCTTGAAAATTTACAAACATAATATAAACTTGCATAGTGGTAAACAAGGGTGTAATTCCAACTTAATGGAGAAAAATACAAGAAAAGTCATGTAATTTATTTTTCTAATTATTCTCTTTCTATATTTTTCTATTTTTGCTTCTTTTTTATTTTTTTTCATTTTTGATAATAAAACAATTTTATGATGGTGGTGAATTACCTAAGATAAATGAGAACAAGTAATTAAACTAGAAGAAAAGTGAAAAGAAATACTAAAAAATGTACGGTGAAAGTGAGTGAAATATAACTAAATGAGAGAAAAAGATCAAGGGATGTAGATCCACCCCCATTTCACACAATTTAATCTAATTTGAAATATTCTTATTTGATTGATTTCCAAAATATTTATTTAATTCAAAAGGTAATTCTCATTGCAGTAATGAATTAATTAAATATTCTTTTAGAAAAGAAAATTTAATTCCTACAACATTACTCAATAAATTAAAATAATCAAATGAATCACTCTCTAGGATCAATTCACCCAACTAATTTTAAATAGACAAAATAAAAATAAGAGTAGAAGAAAATTATATTGAGATATAAATCATTTAGATAAGGACATCACTAGTTTGAATTAAGTGATAAAATGATAACAAAATTTTCAATACTTTCTCAAGGATAATTTTTCATTTTGCAATTTGAAAATCAGTGTAGGAATTAAATTTACTAATCAAAGGAAATGAAACAAAATTAAAATTAAAAAACTAAATCAATTGGATTCATGAGGGTTTTAATTCATCCCTTGAATGGGATATTAGTGTAATACCCCACACTTTTATGGGTAATTAAAATTCATAAGTAAGTGTAATTTGGGAAATTAAGAAATTATCGTGAATAGTAATTTTTAGAGTTTTCAAGGATTAGATGATTTCCGATGTATTATATATTTACTTTTGGGATTAAGTAAATGGGTTGGAGTATTTTAATTATATGTCGTAGTTGGAAAGAGCGACAAAGGATAATACTTTAATGGGAAAACCATCATTAAGTTGTGTTGGGTTAAATTAGTGATTTGCGGTCAAGTGCCTCGGATGGAGATTTCGATTGTGTGATTGGTCTCGGAATGGACGAGTTAGTCAGAATAGAGTATCCGGGGGTAGAAATCGAGTTTCATGAATTTTTGGACCAGTAGGGACTCATAATTTCGTAAACGAGTCATTTTTGGGTAAATAAGGGATAAGCCCTTATTTCTCCCTTATAAAGGCACGAGAGAGGGAGAAAGAAAGAAAGAAAAAGAGAGGAAGAGGAGAAAAGAAGAAAGAAATGGAAGATTTCGGCCAAACTCCGCAGGATTCGACTCGAGGTCATAGAATTTTATCCCCCAGGCAAGTGTGTACTTTCTTTATTTCATTTTGTGCATATATCTCATATTACAGTTGGTAAAACATATGATTTTGGGTAAGAACCCTTAAAATAAATTTGTGAAAATTTGAGTATGAGTTTACATATTGATGTAATGTAAACTCTTAATGATTTCTAGTGTTAAAACCATGCAATGGAGTGTAAAATTGAATTGAAATGGAAGAAATGTCAAAACTAGGGGTTTTATGGTTTTGAGGTTTAAACTAAAGAGAAATGGTTTAATATCACAAATTTATGGAAGTATTAGTTGTAAATCAGTGTTAGGATATTAATAGGGTTGTTGGTTGAGATTAGAAACCATGAAAATGGAGTTTGGGGTGATATTTGGATATTTTGGAGATCAGAAAATCGCCCAAATAGTGCCCCTCGAACAAGCCAAATCGATTCGGGTCTAGGCCGAATCGATTCGCCTAAGGGGATTTTTAAGGCTGCCTTGGGCCGAATCGGTTCGTATTTAGACCAAATCGATTCTCCCTTGAGGATATGTTTACATAACACTTTCTGAATCGATTCGGATTAGGGGAGGAATAGATTCGCCATAAGGGCGAATCGATTCGCCTTGGCCAGAATTGTTAGTTTTCTTCCCTTAAGAGTATGGGGAGGTAAATTACAATTTAGGGTCTAATATGGGGGATCCTAGTTATGATATCGGGACTCATAAATATTTGTTTTGATGGAGAGTAAACCTTTAGATGAAAAAGAAAACCTTGGATTAGTGTAGGGCATAATCCGGGGAACGGACCTAGTAAACGTTCGGGACGGACAACATTTGAAAGAGAGTTTTTCTGCCATTAGGCATAGGTATTTACGTTATTCGAATGTATGTGAGATGAATACATCTGAGTAAATCCCAGGACGCGATTATTAGGAATTAGTGTTTTCAGGATTCGATGTGTGTAAATCCTTAAAAGTGATTAAAGTGCGAGTTATACGTTAAGTGGGAGAATATTTATGAGTTTAGTATTCTAGGTGCGTGAATACTTAAATGCTGTTACAAGTGAGAACATTTTTGAGATATTGGCCATCGTTATGTGTGATTGGCAATTATAGCCATGTATACATTTGAGGAGTGATAAATGTATATATATATACGATGTGATTATAGTATATATTATATTATATGAATACATATATATATATATATCAAGGTTCTAAAAAATGCGAGGCGTGATTGAGGCGTGGAGGCCAAGCCTTAAGCCTTAGAAGCCTAGGCGGGCCTTGGCGTAAAAAGGCGTGAAAAGGCGTTTAGGTCTTTTTAATATATTTTAATATTTTTTAACCATAACAAGGCTATTAAAATACTAAAATTGTACATATCATAAAAATATGTCTGAATATTTGCAAATAAAAATACTATTTGATTATTTTGGATGAGATAATGATCCGGTTTGTAAAAAAATCTTTAAAAGGCGATATCGTTTCACTAAAGCATTGTTGTTTTTAGAGAAAAAGTACGCCTTAAGGGTTTTACCAAGCATAAGGCGTCAAAATATTAAGGCGGGGCGTTTCTCCCAAGCCTCAAACCTAGGCAGGTTTTTTAGAATAGTGATATATATATATATATATATATATGTGTGTGTGTGTGTGTGTGTGTGTGTGTGTGTGTGTGTGTGTGAGATTGGTATATGTGTATCTTAGAGGCTGATTTGCACGGGCTTTCCTTTGGCGTAGGGTTGGAACAGCCATATTATATATTTTCTCTAGTGCGATCCTGGGAGGTTGCGCGATGTGGGTGAATCCCCTGGCTTGAGGAGTAGGGTGAGTATATCCCCAGGTCATCTCATCCCGCGTTCGAGTGTGATGTGTGTACTCCACTCGCAGGGGGAACATGACCGCCTCCACCGTTGTGTATTTGGTTACCATGTCCATGAGAGAGTCTACCTTGGTACCGTGGTATAGTGAGTAAATCCAAATTTTGGATAGGCACTATGAGACCGCATCCTCGAGTTATAGCTCGTTGGGATGATTATTATACTTGTGTGTATAGTATAATACTTGTGTATGAGAATAAGATATTATATATCTCTACTAGAGTAAAGAGATAAAATGAACATAGATTAAATCTCATTCCGGGAGATTCTATCTGGATGTATATTATGATATGTATATATGAGAGTAAGTATGATAATGTATACATATATATATATATATGTTGTGTAGTGAGGGTCTAATGGATCTCGACGATCGACACTGCTAAGTAATAGTGTATCGGGGGGTTCCTTGTATGGATTTTGCTTCGCGAGACACCCCACGCACGAACATGGCATAGTGCTGAGACTGGGGAGCAGTTTATCCCTTAGTGCTCAGTTTACTTAGGACTTTTAGAGTTTGGGGTGACGGATTAGTTAGGCAGAGTAGCTTGACTAGGATGTTTAGAGGGATACGTTAGGTGTGCCCTATTAGAAGAGAGGTGAGGGATATTTCATGTGAGTGCGATACCAACTTAAATATGAGATAAAACATATTTTTATAAATAAAGTATTTATGCACTTGCAAAATATTTTCACAACTCGGACTCTGACCCGTTTCAATATTTTCCCTCTTTTGTTATATATATATATATATATATATATATATATATATATAAGTGTCCAGATACAGGGACGCCTGGATGATGATTCCTTCGAGTCAGACCTGTGCTGCAGCAGTTGTGGATGCATGCATGTTTTCGATAGACGCTTCTATCCTTGTAATCTAGATAAGAGATATTGTATAAACATTCGTGCTAATAACCCAACTGCTTTTATTTATTCTTTTACCTCCTTTTATGCGGAATTCAATTGGGTTGTATTATTGTTAAACCGAGTGTTCGGTTATTTTATTTCTTTTCAATTCATTTATATAAACAGTGTGAATGTTTTATTTGTATAGTTTGTTTAAAAATAAGATTAGTTAAATAAAATTTTGACGCCAGCCTAATGGGTTATTAGTAATTAATTTGGTTTTCGACAGTGATGCTAAGAATGAACCATATGCGACTCCTGTTTTAATTTGGTACAGGGGTGATCGCCTAATATTTTATTAGGCGGGGTGTCACAATTAGTCATCCATAATCATCATCCAAGATATAAGATAAACAAATAAAATCATGGAAGGATTAAACAAGATGAATTAGATAGGAATAGATCAAATCCAAAATTGTCTTGATTTGGAATTAACTCTTCAATTATACTCTCAAATTTAATTACAACACTCAATTTTTTTCTCAAAACTAAAAAAACTAAACTAAAATTTCTCTCTCTACTAGTTTCTTCTAGGTCTTGTTGTCACCCCTCTTTTGTAGTATATCTTGATTCTTCTTTTATAATGTGGCAAATGGAGCGGATAATTTGGGCATAAGGGGTTTAAGAGACTTTTAAAACACATGAAGCTTATTTTATTTTGTTTTTGGTTTATTGCAAGTAAAATCGGATAATGGGTAGGGAGGTCTAAATGGGGTGTTTGGGTAAAAGATTTGAAACCGGGTTATGGTGGTTTGATCGTTGGTCGGAATTTGGGTTTATGAAAATGGAGACGGTGTAGTCTGCCCGGGAATGGTTGCCATGGGTTGGTTCGGGTTGGAGGCTGGAGTAGGGAGATTAGATCTAAGGTCGGGGGAGTTCTGGATCGGGTAGGTGGGATAAGTGAGATGGGTGAGTGAGGTTGTAGAAGGTGGAGTTGGGTAGTTGGGTCATGGGTATGGATCTTTAGTTAGTGAATGGAGTTATAAGGCGGGTTTTGAAATGGTGTTAATGGAGGTGAGAGAAAGAATAGAAGAATGGGTGGAAGATGATGAATAATGAGGAGAGAGGAGAGAGAGTGTGAGAAAATTTGATTGGGTTATTGGGTAGTGTAGGGTGGAAGAAGGTAGTGGCGTTAGGGTGTAGTGAGGCATACAGGGATGTGGGTGTGTGTATTTTATGTGCACCTAACGAAATTAAAACAAAACTATCTAAATACTTATGAGTCATCTATAAAATTCAAAATTAATAAAATCTATTAAAAATTAAATTATATTCTATTAATATAAATCCTAAAATATACCTAACTCAAAATAAAATATAAAATAAATTCTAAAACTTATAAACGACTCAAATAAAAATCTAAAAAAAATCTAGAAGGTGAAAACTAAACACACACGAGACTCGGAACAGGATTAGGAAGGTCTGGGTTCGGTTAGGGGACAGGGTAATAAGTACGGGGATTGGGGTTTTAGCTCCTTTAACCGCATTTTGACGCATTTTGCCTTGATTTTATGCCTTAAACTCCACAAGAGGCATTTAACCTACAATATATACATGAACGCACATAAGATCAATTTTTATCGAGAATTAGCAATTAAAATTCGTTTGGAGTTTTATTCAAACACTTTTGCGTGCTTATCACATCTTTCAGCTCCTGCTCTTTTCGGGATGAGTCATCATAACCGTTCAGAAAAGTTGTGAAATCTGATAATAACTACACGAAGAAAAACAGAATCACAGAGTTATAGCACCGAGGAAGAGAAAATAGAGAAAAGTGAAATAGCTCAATTATGAAGACTTGCCAAGGCCATACCTTAAGAAGTTTTGAGGGCGAGATGGTATGACCCCAACCTCGGAGAAGGCTCGCAATCAGCAGCGAGCACAACCCTCTCCCGTAGGTCAGGGGCAAGGTAGGGAATCACCCACGCTAGCTCCCTCAGTAGCTACAACAAAAGGGGAAATCTAAAGGCTTTCAGAGCCAACTTTCTTTTGGTCTCCTTTCTCTCTTCTTCTCCACTTCCTTCTCTCTCTCTCTCTCTCTCTCTCTCTTCCTCTCTTTTATTTTCTTCTCATTCTCTTTGTCCTTGTCCAGTGAGCTAGAGCCACTAGTCCTAGGGTACCCAATATTAGATGTCTTCAGAGATGTAAGTTGATCCGACAAGATGGCCTGAATCAGGGAGCCTCAGCTTCCTTCTCTTTATCATAGGTTCCATGTCCTCTTCTTCTTTTTTGTCTTCTTATTCTTCTTCTTCCTCTTCCTCTTCCTCCTCTTCAGATCCTTCTCCACCCTCTTCAGATCCCTTTTCCTCCTCTATTATCACAATAGGTTCAAAACGACCAACCTCAGGAGATTTTAAGATTGGAACCTTATCAATCGGGTGAGAAATAAAAATAGTAATTGTATTTTTGTATTCCAATAATAAGGTCGCTGATCGCGGGTGCTCGTCGTCTAGTAGCCCTTCCTTAATGTTCCAGGCTTTCACAAGCTCATCAGTATCAACCTCACTTATATCAGGCTCATGATTTTTTACGCGAGCTGCAAGAATTAAGGGAGAAGAATATTAGCTAAGAGGATAGAGGACAAAAAATCAAGAAATGAACAAGTTAATAACAAAAAAGAAAAAGCGACCTAGTTGGCCTCTCCATAGTAAAAAATTTTAAGTCCCCGTTGCCTTTCGCCCACACCAGCAGGAGGGCATTGCCAGTTTCTAGCAATGAAACTGTGTTCCCAGTCATCTTTATGGGAATCTGGAAGATTCACTATCAGAACACTTTTAGTCGTCCTGGGTTTTAAATATAAAAGACCTTCCTTGGTTCATAACCACACGTTGCAGTAACAGAACTCTGTAAGGCCTAGTGTTGTCCCATAAAAGGTATTTATCCTATGGACCCCATTAACTATCTTATAAACATTGAGGGCACACTAGGCAGGAACGATTTCAAAATATCTGAAGAACCTAAAAATAATTGATTTGGGTGAAATATTAAACCCCTCTAAGTTATCAAGAGGGTGTGAATCCAGTACACCCTTCAACATCACAGACATTCCAAGGAAGAGGGGCACAGTCGATGATCACCCATTTAGGAATATTTTACTGGTGCCTAAATCCATTTATTATTTTGTTATCTAGCGTCACCACGATTGTATGAAAAATTAAAAAAACGCTAACTACAGTTACGCAATAAGTTCCAAGGAAAGCTTATAAGAGGTAAGAGCTAGACTTACAAGAATTAATGGGGCCCTGAAAAAAAGAAGGTATTTGAGAAGATAAACTTCACAAAGCTTGGCAAGAAAGTAATAAACTAAATGAAATTGAAGTGAGGGACTGTATCTCCGGTTTAAAAATCGATGCCAATGATGAACACAATCTCATAAACGATTTTTAGCAGTTCAAATGCCTGATCAATCCACATCACCCTCGTTCATCTACACAAATCATAAATATGCCATCAAGACTTGTTCAGGATGAGCATAACTCTTCATGTCCCTCGTATTTATAAAAATGAGCATTTCAGACTCATGGCATGAAGATTTCAAGTTATGGGACCTTTAAAAATTATTAGCACATAGTCCACGAGGCCCAAAATTTTTAGGGGCAATTATGGAGCCCATTTAATATAATTCATGAAAGTAGCCGGCCAGTCCAGATTGATTAAAGCTTTGTCTAGCCCAAATCATGGGATAATTTCTATACGAGTATTTTAACTATATTAGAACACTTATAAATATAATCAAATCAGGTACTACCAATTTCAAAAGAAACATTCAAGTACTCCTTGGTATACCCATGTGTTATTTTGAGTTCCTTGTATAAATCAAACTCTATGATGATTCATCTATAAATTGTACAACCTGACCCAGGGCAAAAGGATGTAACAAGCTTTGTTGAGAGACACTATAATAAACAATAACCTCTCTATGGACATAGGCAAGTTGTCGAACAACGTATATACTTGTGTTTGATCTTAACTTTATGCCTTTATGATTATTTTTATAGAGTTCTCTATTGTGATATTTTTTGTACTCACAGAGAATAACCAATGTGTGCAGGGCTAAAGAAATTAGGATGTCTGGCTATAGTTATGGGTGTGGGTGCAATGTGTTGAGATGTTAAACATAAGGACAAATAGAAAGGTTGTATGGATATATTGTGTTGCTTTACTAATATAACTAATTTAAAAATATATTTGGCACGATAATTGTGCTTGAGAAATTAATTTAAATAAGTTAAATTGAAGGAGTTTGATCTAATTAAATGTTGAAATAATCAGAATTGAACTTGAGTGGTGGTGTGGCTTAGCTTATGTGGATAGTTAGTATTCTTTTACTTTACTCGCATATTGTTATATTGACTCTTAAATTTAAAATATTTTATTGTGATATTTATCTCTTATTATGCTTATGACCCAATTCACGAATCCTATTTGGAAAGAATAGCTAGTATTCTTGTGGTGGGATCTGACCTATTACGTTAAGTAAAATTTTTGGTTAGGTTGTTGCATAGTCATTTTGCATTGGAGATTAGAGGAATTTTCACCTAGATATTTGTTGTATCATGTGGGTTTAGTTTTTCTTTTCAATAATTTATTTATGGAAAAGTTGATTTGGGATTTGTTAGGGCATTCGACTCCACAATTGTTTACGATTTTTTTGTTAGGCAGATTTTACTTTATTTGACACTTTTATTCTATTTGAATATGTATTTATTGGAGTTTGTCACGGTGATGGACTTTATTATGGTGGATGTTTTATATTCTTTGGATTATTCTTGATTTATGTGTTGTGGAAATATTTTTAAATGTCTCATATTTATGTCACATGCTAATAATGGTATATAATTTTAACGACTTGTATATTTTGGCATTTTGGCTTGATCATCCTCAATATAAAATGTGCGGGTTGCTACGATTATATAATTTATTCACAAATTTAAGTTTGCAAAACTAATGTCACAATTTTAAATCACAAGGGGGTAATATAAATTTAATCATAATGTGAATGTCCAATTTAATTTATTCAATAAACTATGCTAGTTAGGAAAACCACTACCAAGTAAAGAAATTATGAACTTTATTAATCATAGTAATGGCCTTTTTCATGTATTAACAATTACCTAATAATATGCGCCTCAATGCAAAATTCATATAGGAATAATACTAATTTAATTAAATCCTATAATTCAACAATATTATAAGGATAAATTTTCGAATAGAGTCAATTTACGTGTTTTATCTTATTCACTGTTTGGAAAAAACTGCCTGAGTCATAAGTTACAACTTGAGTGTGTTGATCTTTCACACCTCTGACGTCGTCACTTGAAGACGTAGCCATCAAGTTGGAAAATATGCATCATCGTGCTGTGTTTTGTGCTCATTTCCATCTTCACATTACGAGGATCTCTTAGGTATGAATGCATAAATATTTTAATCCTTGAAGATTTTATATTTGGATGTTAGCTTTTAGAAAATTGTTTTTCAAATATTTTTATATTCTATTAATATTTTTTATAAGAAAAATATTTTTTGCGACATGATTAGAATGAGATATGTTATAGGTACCTTATTAGAACAGATTGCAATAATCTTCGAACGAACAAACTTTGGCATTTACTGGAATCTTGTTTGATAGCTCGTTAGAACGAGGTTAAAAGTCATTCAAACAAGTTGGCATATTTTTCAAGATTTCGAGATTTTATTCAAACTGTTTCATCCTAATCTCATTTTTAAAAAAACCTCCTATGTATAGGAGTGCAGAGAAATAATTTTATCTGAGAGAAAAACTTATGTTTTGAGTTCCTAAGCTCTGCCAAAAATCTCTCTGGTTTTACCCAAACCCTAGTTTACCTACGATGTTTATGATCTAAGTGTTTATCATATTATGTTTTAAGATCCTATTTTTGGCACCATTAGTTTAGTTTCTCTTCATCTTGTTAAGAACTCATTCCATATGGTGCACTCCGTATTTCTTGTTTACATATAGTGGACTCCATGTTTATGGTGTTTCAGTGAAGAAGCGGTGGACTCTATTATTTGATTCATAGACAGTTGTTAAATATGTTTAGCGGATATCGAGGCATGTGTGGACTCACATGTTGTGGTAGTTGCGTAGAAAGTCTCATGCATGTCGGTGTGAGAAGGTTGAAGGAACAAAGTGCATCAAGGCTTTCGAGAGTATATATTCCGTGTTATAAGTTTACTGTTGTGTCCTTTATAAGTCCATACGATGTGAATTTGTGTGGCTAAGTCGTCTAAGTTTTTTCATTATGGGTTTTCCTCATACATCGGGCGTTGGAATTGATCACTTATTTTATCTAACACTCACCTAGAAACATGTTAGGTTAAGATAAAAAAATTTAATCTGTCTAATCATAACTTGTTTAAAATCGGTGCAACGTTCTATTATGTGATGAATTGTTTAATATTTAATTTGAAAAATTAAAAAATTAACTTTTGTTTAGACCATTCTGTGTATCATGCACTTTTTCAAATTGCTATTAAAGCAAGAACACTAAGTTATTGTGTTAGATTCCTTTTTAGGCATGAATTTTAATGGTTCTTATATACAAGGTCAATAATTTTCTAGACCATCTTTGTTTGATGGGTATAACTACGCGTACTAGAAAGCACATATGAAATCAGCACATAAGTTGTTAGATGAGAGGGTTATGGCAAGCGGTAGTTAAAGGTTGATCTTCAGACTTATGGGTTTGACATGTTTTCCTCCAAAAAAATGAAGAAACATGAGGGCATTACTTTATAACCACGTAAAGATGAAATTTGTATTTCAAATGATGAGTCCGACATCGATTATGATTATATGGCCATGTTTGCTAAAAAATTATGAAATTTATCAAGTTGAAAAATAATAAAAAGATGAAAAGAAGTTTGAGAAAATCAACTTTAACAATGCTATAAAATTCCTTAAAACTCATAATCAAAACTTTATAAGGAATTAGTCGAATAGATGATTTGGGTATGAGAGTTGTGGCTATAGGGGAGCTAAGTGTCCCACTAAACTAAGGAAGGAGGGTAAGAAACTGAACGTGTACAATGCCACCCTTAGTGATAGTGATCCTAAAGAAGAACCCGATTCCCCCATTGAGTGCAATTATATCGTGTTCATGACTAGTCATGTGACCCTTAGTGAAATTTTTTTAAATGAATATAATTTTGAGGATGGCATTTTCGAGGCCATTATTTCTATCTCCCAAGTGAGTAATGGTGGAGAGGGTGGAGAAGAAGAAGAAGATGATGAAGAGGAGGAGAGTGAACTCCAAGTTGTCTTCCGCGAGTTGTATGTGAAAACGATGAAATTAAAAAAGGCTAACTTAAAGTTGGAAGCTAGGTAAAAACGTGTCTCAAAGTATATTGATTGAGGATCTTAGGGAACGAAAGAAGACTCTTAGGGAAAATCACGGCTTTATTAAGGGGGAGCGAGATAGCCTTTGGGGATTAATAGAGATCTTGAAGAAAGAATCCCTAGTTTTTTATGAATCTCATTGTTTCATTGAGTCTATAACTATGGAGTTAGAAGAGAGATTGAGGGACTCGAGTAATGTCAAGTTTGATTTGGAGTCTAGTTTGAAAAGTTGGATAAAATGTTATGCATCATCCAATTCAAATATGACAATTTTAGTATTAACTTCGATATTCCAAATGCTTTCCCTACTAGAAAAAAACCCATACTTTTGAGAGTGTCAATCTTTACTAGGAATGTTAAAAAGGGTCATCCCAAGGGTAACATTCCTTATGTCTACATTTTCACACAGTGTGGTGGAAAAGGTCACTTTGGGCGTTTTTTTATCTTAGAAATGGTCCTAGGAAGTATAAGTCTAGAGTCACCGAGGTTCCAAAAACTCAAGAGCGCCATATCACATCTACGTGTGTTAGGAAATCATATTTGAAGGCTTTACATATTAGACTTTTTTTATTCCAGAATGCTGGAATATGACACTTCTCATGATAAATTAATATTTTTGGTGTTAATTAAATCATTCGTAAATGTAAGGACATTTTTGTCCATTATCATTTTGTATGTCTTAAGTCGTTACATCGTTGAAGAAAATCAAGATGGAATCGTCATCAACGGATCCGAATTTCAAAAGAAGAAAGGAATTATTTTTTTGCACAACCGGATCGGTCCCCCCAGATTAAAAGAACCGATCAGACCCCGGACCGGTCCGTCCCTCTACCGGAATCCCTCTTGCTGAAGATCCAATAGACCCCAGATCGAATGCGAACCGAATAGGGGCTTTGAGAAAATGAACCAGTCCGACCTCCCAGACCGGTCTGCATCAGAGGCAGACCGGTCCGCCTGGGATAAACTCAGTCAGATTTTGAGCAGAGATTTTTAAGGCTAAAAGTTTTCTATTTAAACCGACTTCAGGGATTTATTTAGGTAGACTTCTACACACAATTTTAAGAGTTCATAAACTCAAAGTCTTCATCTTTGTGAGTTACCAAAAACTCATGTTTTGATTCACACAAATTTCCAAATCATTTGTGAATCGTTTTGAAACCCTAGAACACAAACACTGTTTTGTTCATACCCTTATGGAGAAGACCAATCTTCTTCTTCTTTGCTGCCCTCCTGGAAAGGGAAACTTCCAGCTGCCGACTATAGATCCAAGCCTAAGGGTAATTTTGTGTCACCCTTGTATTTCATTGTAATCCGTGTAAATCGTACCTTACAAAATTATAGTGAAATAAATGGTTTTGCCCCTTTAGGAGATTTTTCCTTATTTGTGTGTGTTTGAATGTTCTTGCATGCTTTATATCTTATTCAATCACACCTAGATGCATGTTTAGGATTTAATTGGGTTAAACTGTGTTTAATTAAATAACTTCCTTATTTAAACGCAAGCGCACACCTCTCAAATTGGTATCAGAGCCAGTTACACAAATTTACCGTGTAATTTTCCACAAAATTTTTCAAAGATATCAATTTTTTGAAAAATTGACTTTTGAAAACGAGTGTGTTCATAATGGAGAAGTTATATAATAAAATGCCAGTTTTTTACGGGACAAACTATGCATATTGGAAAGCCCGCATGAGATCTGCATTAAAAGCTATTGATGAACGTGTCTGGATTTTGGTAGAAAGAGGGTGGACTCCTCCCTCCGTCACTATTGAAAATGTGATCAATTTAAAACTTGTCACTTCTTGGACTGAAGAAGAATTTAAATGGTCATCATTCAATTCTAAGGGTCTGAGTGCTATTTCTAGGTCTATCACACCTGATGAGTTCAAACGCATCACCACGTCAAAAGAGGCATGGGATGTTTTACAACTCACCCATGAAGGAACTAATGATGTGAAAGAGTCTAAATTGCAAAATTTAATAACTCAATTTGAGACCATCACCATGCTTGAAACTGAATGTTTTGATGATTTCTATGCTAGGCTATCTGATATTGTTAATACTAGCTTTAATCTTGGTGAACATATTCCTAATGCTAGACTTGTGAAAAAGATTCTTCGATCTTTGCCTAAGCGTTTTATCCTTAAAGTCACTGTGCTAAATTCTATAGGTAATTTAAATACGCTAAAATTGGAAGAACTTGTAGGAGACTTGCAAACTTATGAAATCGATATGTTCCCTAAATCTGTCAAGTCTAAAGATAAGGGAATTGCACTTAATGCCCAAGAGAGAAAAAGTGAGGGGGCGGCAAGAAAGATAGTAGAGTCATCTAGAAAGAAAGAGAGTGAAACTTCTGATTCTGAGTATGATTTTGACTTAGATGATTTGGCTCTATTTGCTAAAAACTTTAAGAAAATTCTCAAACTTAAGAAAAGTGGAAATTTTAAAGATAAGAAGAATTTTCAGAAAAATAAGTTTGAAAGGAAAAATGAGAAAGATGCTAAAAACCCTTCTAAGAAAGACAGTGAGAGATGCTATGAGTGCGACGGTAGGGGACATAGAGCATTTGAGTGTGCTACTCGTCTGAATAGAGAAAAGGGCAAGGTTGTCCTTAATGCTACCCTTAGTGACGACAGCAAGGTCGAGTCGGTGGATTCGGGAGATGAGTCACCGCATGAGTGTAACTTCACCGCATTCATGGCTAGTCATGTGAGTACTCCTAGTGCACCTCACGATGATGAGGATGCTACTTCACAGGGACACCTCGGCAGTGAGAGCGATGCAAGTGAGGGGGAGGATGACGCATGTGAGAGCGAGAGTAATCTTCATCGCGCCTACGCCGAGTTATATAATGAGTCATTTAAAACTAAAAAGCGTAACAAAGCGTAATTTCTTAGGATCACTGCGTTAGAAGAAGAGTTAAAAGAGACGAGAGAGAAAGTGTCCTCCACCTGCACCGCATTGAGAGAGAGACAGTCTGCCTGCGATAAGTTAGAAAGTTTGTTTAGAGAGAAAGAGAGTTATTTTGAGAAAGAGAGAGGGGACTTAACTAACCAATTGGCTAGTCTTAGGAGTGAGCTTCATTCCTCCATGGAGACTCGAAAGAAACTTGAAGCCCTTGTTGCCCAGCTTACTCATGATCTGGAGAGAGAACGAGAAGTCAAGGTACAAATCGAGGACAGATCTGGGAAAATGGGAAAGATGCTCCTCGGCCCCGCTTTAGGTTTTGATGATCGTCAGGGAATAGGTTATGATGGTGCCTCCAAGTCCCAAATTGCACCCGGACTAGTTCCTGAGTTTACTACGACTCCTTATGGCCATCGTCAAAAACCTCGAAGGAGAGTTCGATCAAGAAAAGCAAACCATGGTCCGCCTTTGATTGTGTTCTTTTGTACTTATTGCAAAAGAAAAGGCCACCTGAGGGAGTTTTGCTATAGCATGGGTTGGACACGACGTTTTATTTCCCCACCTCAGCATACTAATGATTTTACCAGTCTGAGAAAGCGAGTTGAGTTCTTAGCTGCCATGTCTCAGAGTTTGATGGAGGAATTCCGACGGCTGTCTTTGCCGTCAGTGAATGCTTCTCACATTCCAGCTAAAACCAACAACAACAAAGGCAAATAAAAGGTCACCAATTCTTGGGTACCTAAGAAAGATAAAAAGGCCTTTGTTGTTCATGTCGATATCAAAGCACATAATACCTCACAATGGTATTTTGACAGTGGGTGCTCCAGACATATGACAGGTGATGCCTCATTTTTTACATCTCTTGTGGATTATCAGGATGGCAGAGTCACCTTTGGAGATGGGACCAAGTCTAGCATTGTAGGACATGGTACTGTCGAGTTACCTGGATTTCCTAAGCTAGAAAATATTTTGTACGTCAAAGGTTTGAAAGCAAATCTTCTCAGCATTAGCCAGCTGTGCGACGCTGACTTTACCATAAAGTTTGACCGGGACGCTTTTAAGGTCTATAATCAAGCCGATAAACTTTTAGTGCAAGGGATGAGGACAAAGGATAACTGCTATGGGACTGAGCCCACATCCTCACTTGTTTGCAATAGCGCCATGATCACTCTTATGGATCTATGGCACCAACGTCTAGGTCACGTAAATATTAGAGATCTAACTCTCTTAGCTAAAAAGGATATAGTACGTGGCTTACCATCTCTTGGAAGGCCAACTTCAACAGTTTGTGGACCCTGTCAGTTGGGAAAACAAATTCGTAGTCCCCATAAGAAGTTGCATTCCATTACCACCTCTCGTGTTCTTGAGCTTATACACATGGATCTTATGGGTCCCACTCGTACCGAGAGTCTGGGTGGTAAGAGGTATATCCTCGTGATGGTGGATGATTTCTCCAGATATTCCATCGTAGGTTTTCTGAGAGAGAAATTCGATGTTGTAGAGTTTTAACGACCAAGTATCGTGTCCTGCAAAATCAACACGGAGTCACTATTAACATGATACGTAGTGACAACAGCACTGAATTTAAGGAAGCAAACGTAGATTCTTATTGTGATAGCCTTGGGATCAAACATGAGTTTTCTGTTGTGAAGACTCCGTAGCAAAATGGAATTATTGAGAGAAAGAATAGAACGATCTAGGAGATGGCTAGATCTATGCTTCTAGGTCGTAAAGTTTCTAGGAGATTTTGGGCGGAGGTAGTGTCTACTGCATGCCACACGGAGAATAGGGTTTATCTGCGTCCACACACACTTCAGACTCCTTATGAGTTGTGGACTGGCAAGAAGACCAACCTTGCTTATTTCCGTATTTTTGGGAGTAAATGCTACATCCTACGGGATAGAGAACAATTAGAAAAGTTTGACTCCCAAAGCGACGAGGGAATACTGCTGGGATATTCATCAAACAGTAGAGTGTACCAGGTTTTAAACCTGAAGAGCTCTAAGGTTATGGATTCAATAAACGTCAATGTGCAAGATGACGAACCTTCGACATTTATTGACTCTAAACTTCAGTGTGAGGATGAGGATATTTCTAGCAGTGATTTACTTGTACCTCACCCACACTCTGTGGACCCTACTCCTGTGTTAGGGGACACACCCGCTTGGGTCCGCAAGAGTCATGACCCTTCTGCCATTGTTGGTGATCCCACTCTAGGAGTCAAGACTCGTGCTCATCTAGAGAACGTTGTCAGCCATTTTTGCTACACGTCCAAAGTCGAGCCCAAGAATCATAACGAAGCACTCAAGGATGAACACTGGATATCTGTTATGTAGGATGAGTTGCTTCAGTTTAAAAAGAATAATATCTGGGAACTTTTCCCCCGACCTAGTGAGACAAATGTGATCGATACCATATGGATTTTCAAGAATAAAATGGATAAAAATGGTACCATAATCCGAAACAAGGCTAGGTTGGTCGCTCAAGGCTACACACAGATAGAAGGTTTAGACTTTGGGGAGACATTTGCTACTATTATGAGGCTTGACTCCGTCCGTCTACTACTCGCCATCGCATGTCATCTGCGCTTTAACTTATATCAGATGGATGTCAAGAGTGCCTTTCTGAATTGCATTCTACAGGAGGAGGTTTACGTGGAACAACCAAAAGGGTTTGAATACCCTCAGCACCCGGAGCACGTCTACTATCTGATGAAAGCCTTGTATGGTTTGAAGCAAGCACCCCGTGCTTGGTACGAGAGGCATACTTCCTATCTCTTATCCCTTGGTTCAAGAGAGGGAGAGTTGATATGACGTTGTTCGTCAGGAGAGATGACGGTGCAATTTTGGTTACCCAGGTCTATGTGGACGACATAGTCTTTGGATCCACTTGCTCTCAACATGCTCATCACTTTGAAGAGGAGATGAAAAGTGAGTTTGATATGAGCATGGTTGGTGAGCTTACTTTCTTCCTTGGTTTCCAGGTTTGTCAACTAGAGGATGGGATGTTCATCTCCCAAACCAAGTATGCTAGATACCTTATGAAGAAATTTAGTTTAGACTCCGCTAAGCATGCACGTACACCTATGAGTAATTCTATCAAGCTTAGTAAGGACACTTCAGGCAAGGACGTAGAGCAAACCTTATATCGGAGTATGATAGATAGTCTTCTCTACTTGACTGCCAGTCATCCCGATATAGCCTTTAGTGTTGGAGTCTGTGCGCGATATCAGGCGTCCTCGAAAGAGTCACATTTACTTGCTGTAAAACGTATTATTAAATACGTGAGTGGGACTCTCTCCTTTGGTATTTGGTATTCCTTTGATACCGATGATCGTCTGTCTGCCTATTCAGATGTCGATTGGGCTGGGTATGTAGATGGTTGTAGGAGCACTTATGGTGGGTGTTTTTATTTTGGTTCTGCTCTTGTCTCCTGGCTAAGTAAGATGCAAAATTTCATCTCTTTGTCCACTGCGAAGGCTGAGTACATAGCCGCCGGGAGTTGTTGCGCGCAACTCTTGTGGATGAAGCAAATGTTGGAGGATTATGGGATTTCACAAGACACATTGACCATTTCCTCTGATAACACGAGCGCGATACACATATCCCGTAATCTAGTCCAGCATTCGCTCACAAAGAACATCAGGATACGTGAGCACTTTATACGATAGTTAGTTGAGGAGAAAGTCGTATTCCTGAGTTTTGTTCCCACCGACCGTCAGTTAGCCGATATTTTCACGAAACCTTTAGATGCCCTTAGATTTGAGAGTCTTAGGAAGTCTTTGGGGATTTGCACAGTTGACTGAGTGGTTGGTCTATGTCTAGGATAGGATGTTTTTTCATGTTGAAATCGTATGCTTCCTATTGCTAGTTTGTATTATATGTATTATTGCTTTGTTGTACAGCTATTTGTTTTATTTTTTGAAAAAATCCAAAAAGATTTTCTTTTATAAAAATTTCAGAAAAGCCCAAAAAGATTTTTGTATTTTTTTGCACCGTTTATGGATGATCATTTAAGATAGCCACGTCACAAAATTCATTCCATTTATCCATGTGACTGTTTGATAGAGATTTGAGACGCTACATCATTTCATCCATGTGCTTTACATTGTTTTGGAGTCTTTGAGATGTGATTGGCGATATCTTCCTACATGTTTGACTCCTATATCCTTTATTGCACACATACACGGATTTATTTGATTATTGTACTTATCTATCACATGTTGGCTTGAGTGTTTCCATCTCAATTCTGTCTATACAACTAACAATATGCGATAAAACTTGACAAGATTGGAATGCATGTAGAAATCGTTTTTGATATGAGACTGAGTGTTTGTTTAAGGACGGGGAGGGGCTGCGAAAGGTAATTATCTATTCTTTGCGCAAAAGTCACCGTTCAAAAGGACCTAAAAATGGAGGAATGTTATTATCCGAGGTCCAAAGAGTTTAAAACATCCCCGAAAAAATGTAAAGGCAATAAAAAGCAATTCTTGCCAAATATGGGCCATTAGGTTTCAACATCAATTCTCCAAAGTTTGAGAATATAGAATGCCTCTATTCAAAATAAAAATCTGAGGGAGTTTGGTTGCAGAATATAAACGGGTTTGCAATTCCTTGAAAGTCCTAAAAAGCATAAAATCATTTTGGACGTTATTGGTGTGGAAATCACTTTGAGCTTTGATTTGTTGATTTCATTAAGTCAATGTCTTATATTGCTATTATTTTACACCAAAGGAAGCATTTGAGTTCATTCGTTAGGAATATCCAATATTCATCATGCACATATATCATGTTTGTATGCATTGATTATCCTATCGCGTTTGATCACACCCCTTCAGTAACGCTATCATCGACTTGGTTGTTTTGTGTTCGTTCATGGTGTGTTTTTGTTTGTTTGTTGTGTGAGAAAATTTTGAAAAATCTAAAATAATAGTTTGTTCCTAGTGACACCCCAGCTTTGCTTGTTTGATTTATTCTTCTAATTCGTCTATTTGGGGACATCATAAAAAGGGGGAGAATTAATTATCATTTTTTTTATTTAGATTTGATAAAGTATGCTTTCATCATTTAAAATCTTTAATTATCTCTTTTCAAACTCGATACGTCACTTGGTATTTTGCTTTTTCTCATGTGTGTAGGTACTTCGTTGATGATCTCTGAATTGCACACCCTGATGAGAAAAGCATTAAGATTCCTGAAGATTTGAAGAGCAAATGATGAAGTCTTATTCATATGTATCTTTCCAGTTTTGGGTTCATGGAAGGGTAGATTTGTATAGGCATGTTGTTATTTGATAAATTCGGATGGTTATTTTTATGTATGTACCGGCATAGACATAGGGGGAGATTTGTATGGACATTTTTGTCCATTATCATTTTGTATGTCTTAAGCCGTTACATCGTTGAAGAAAATCAAGATTGAATCGTCATCAACGGATCCGAATTTCAAAAGAAGAAAGGAATTATTTTTCTGCACAATCGGATCGGTCTGCCCAGATTAAAAGAACCGATCCGAACCCGGACCGGTCCGCCCCTCTACCGGACCGATCCGCTTGCTGAAGATCCAGTAGACCACGGATCGAATGCAAACCGAATAGGGGCTTTGAGAAAATGAACCGATCTGACCTCCCAGACCGGTCTGCATCAGAGGCAGACCGGTCCGCCTGGGATAAACTCAGTCAGATTGTGCAGAGATTTTTTAGGCTGAAAGTTTTCTATTTAAACCCACTTCGAGGATTTTTTTAGGGAGACTTCTACACACAATTTAAGAGTTCATAAACTCAAAGTCTTCATCTTTGTGAGTTACCAAAAACTCATGTTTTGATTCACACAAATTTCCAAATCATTTGTGAATCGTTTTGAAACCCTAGAACACAAACACTATTTTGTTCATACCTTTGTGGAGAAGACCGATCTTTTTCTTCATTGCTGCCCTCCTGGAAAGGGAAACTTCCAGTCGCCGACTACATATCCAACGCTTGAGGGTAATTCTGTGTCACCCTTGTATTTCATTGTAATCCGTGTAAATCGTACCTTACAAAATTATAGTGAAATAAATGGTTTTGCCCCTCTGGGGGATTTTTCCTTATTTGTGTGTGTTTGAATGTTCTTGCATGCTTTATATCTTATTCAATCACACCTAGATGCATGTTTATGATTTAATTGGGTTAAACCGTGTTTAATTAAATAACTTCCTTATTTGAACGCAAGCGCACACCTCTCAGTAAATTTTATCATTTATACCGTTAGGTTGTACTCACTTTTAACATCTATTAAAGTTGAAACCAAAATTTTAATTTGTTGTATTCTTCCGTCTCGAGTAGTATTTTCCCCGGAGCTCACTCTCATTGTATGCTCGCAATCAAGCTTCAAACTTATGATGTTTGTGTGAGGACAATGACACCCGACACTAGATCATTACAACCGACAATGAACCTTTACTTAGCACTAGGGTTCGCTTCATTTTTTGCCTCGGTGGACATCATTTTTCCCCAATATAAATCATTTTTAGGTTTATTAAAAAAAATCATGAATAGAACTATTTTATTTCATTAAAACATAAACCAATTGATTTTTATATCATCTACATGATTATGAAATACAGTCCCTAAAAGTACATTGTCTTAAGGCATAAGCCCATACTATACGACATAAACCTATTGACAAAGGGTAGTGAACTTTCAGAGAGATTTAGAATTATGTTTGAACATTTCAATCCAATTTCCAAACATCCTTTTTACAACATGCCTCTTTAATAAACTAATTCCATAAATGAGAAACACGTAGTTAAAATCGTGTCTGAACTACATTGATGTTGATTTCATCCCCTTGGATGCGTAGGTGATACAAGGATTCACCCTCTAAAACATAAGTCAAAACACGCATTGACATTCTGTGTTCCCATATTCACACATATGTCAAACACACATACACACTTTGTTATTTTTTACATATTCATGGATATGTTACACACACACACACACACACACTATGTTATCTTTGCAATATTCGTAAATATGTCAAATACATGTACCCGAACTTTGTAGTCTTTGTTATATTATGTTAAAACATGCACACAAACTTTGCTATATTTTCCATATTGCACATATGTCAAACACACGCACATGCACATGCATTTTTCTATCTTTATTATAGTCACACATATGCCAAACACGCACACACACTATATTATATTTTTTATATCCACACATATGTTAACACACACACATACACAGAGACACACACACTTTGATATCTTTTCAATATTTGCACATATGCAAAATATGCACACATTTTTCTATCTTTTTCATATTTGAAATATGTAAAACATGCGCACATGCACTTTGCTATCTTTTCCATATTCACATATATGTCAAATACATGCACACAATCACATTTGAAATAACATGCTTAATGCATAAACACACACTCCCGCATTACGACATTCTAGGAGCTACACAAACGTTACATGTCTTTGTGATAATCATAACACATTGTATTTGCATCGAGACCGAAAGGGCGAAGTGGGTTCCTAACACCTTCACTCTCCGTAGTCTAGTCCCCGTACATCCATCGCTAATTTGGCAAAATAGATCAACACCTTAACATTTATAACTATGGGACTAAATCATAATTTGTCTCTTTTAAGGAAAATAGACTGGAGACTTTAAAAAAATTACATGCGTTCATGATTCCACTAAAAGCCTTAATATTTGTCGTACCTGAGAACTAGATACAATGTGAATGCACGTGGGTGAAGATCTTATCTCGAAGTTTGGTCTCTCATGGTGGTGAATCCTCTTGGGATTGAGATTCTTAAGTGAACTAAGCTTAGTTACATGCGAATGCATACTGTTATCCTTATCTTATACATACATTTTTTCATCTTCATATTGCCTATGCATATACATTCATTATGCATCTAACATAATTATCATGTTTAAGATTTCGTTCCTAGGGTAGTACATTGAACAAAGTTATATGATAAAATCATGCTCCCATAGTCTAGTCCTAAAATTTCATGTTTTTCTATTTACATACAACATAAATAACTTATTATCAACATATAATTTTCAACAACAAAAAGAACTAAGTTTCACACTATTTTCATGATTTCACTACATATTGCATACCATTTTCACTGGGAGAAATTACCTAAGGAGTATTCATCTACGAACTAGATATTAACATTACACTCCCACCTTATCTGTGTTTAGGTCTATTAATACCCATTCAGGTTCTAACCACCACCATTTTTTGGAGGTTGGAGAGTATATGGGGGCTTGTCGCATGAAGGATTCACCCATAATATCTCATTTATATGCATTAACCTATTATATGCATTAGCATTACACCTTAGGATATATTTAAAAAGTTATTTTCCAAAACTGATATGCATTCCCCTTCAATGGTTATATATATCACCATCTCGTCCTCGAAAGAAGATGTTATATTTCTCAAACATAGTAGGAGGATACCTAAGCTCAGACTTAAACGTGAGACGTTCCTCTAATGATCCCTTATTACATCTATAGGGTTAGAACTATTTCCATGAATTTCCATTAAAATGCTTAACTTATTCAGCACGAAGTGATCCACCTTTAACTCAAGGGTAACTATTATACATGGTTACTCTATACACCCTTTCCAACTCTTACCGGACCATAAATCCCTAAATGAGAAGGAATGAACCTCTTGATTGCGCTCCTGCAGTATATGGCCTTTTCATCCTTGAAAGTAACACGACTTTGGTTGTGTCTATGCGTTGTAAGGTTATTTCTCTCTCTTTGGATCCTACAAAGGTAATATTTATTGGAACAAAAATATCTAGTTAAGAGAATATCTCTTGTGTGTAATATATTTCATGAATACATCTCATTATTCTCTCATAAACTCCTTTCTTTGCCTTCTTATCATCACTACCTCAAGCGGGAAGACCATACAAAATGTTGTTGTACCACTCATACCTATTGATTTGTCTAAGATCATCATTTTGGACAACATCAATTCATCATCGCTATCATACGTCGGTACACTATGCCAAAAACTAGAAATTATCGTTGTATCTTGGTCATATTTCAAAATCGTGACCACGTTAGCCATGATTTTGAATGGTGACCACAAACAAAAGACTATGATAAGGACTGTGAATCGTTATATGAGTGATATTTTCAAACTACTGGTCACGGTTGTGGATAGTGACTTGTTACGAGGGAAAAATATCATCAATGTGGTCACGACGATGGTACGAGTTCGTTATCATGACTCTGGTGCTGTTACCATGATTATAATGCATAAAATTGAGTCACGATCCTTAACTGTGACCAACATCCATGATGAAATGTGAATTTAAAATGGTCACACCAATATAGTCATGGTTTGTGGTTGTGATAATATAGTAGATCACAGTCCATGGCTATGACCATATTATTTAATTCAAAATGGTCACATGCGTTACCACGGTTAATGACAATGAGCTCGTTTCAGGTATAAATACACGTTTAGGGTTTGTTTCCACTTATTTATCTCATTCTCACTCTCTCTCTATGAAACCTCTCTATAAAATTTTCCACACCACATGACCATTCGTCCACACAATGCCTCATGTCACCACTGTGATTGCAAAATCAACTTTATCGGAGCTGACTTGTGTCTTAGAGAAATATGTACCTCTATCATTCTTTGACATAATCGTCCACCTTCTTATGAATCTATGCAATGAGGCATTCTTATGTGGACCTATCATGTACCACTCAATGAATAGTTTTTAGGGTTTGATGAAAGCATTCAAATATTATGTCAAGAACACACGGTATATTGGAGGATTAATCTTTGAAGAATATATAATAGAAGAGTAATTGTTATGTGCTCGGACACATATGCAAGAATAAGAGACTAGAAGGTTCAATCCTCATGGAAAATGAATATCCAGGGAAGTTAACGAGTTTGAGGATGACATATCTAGACATATACATATATTACTATGATTTCTCCATTGTTGACATAGCTAGACCTTGAGCTGCACATATCATTAAGGTGGTGATTCTTAGCATCATCATTTTGGCGCCTCTTCATTTTCTTAACTTAGGTTCACTACTTTTGCCTTTGGTGGTGATCTAGATCCACCATTATTGGACCTGAATCACCATTGAAAGAGCTTAGATAAGAGTCCTTCAAGCCTCTCCATGCTCATAACTGGTTTCTAGCATTTGTTATTTTTTATCTCTCTAATTAGGACTAAATCTCACCGGAGATGACATTTGATTTGCCTCCCAATACTGGTCCACGCTCTATTATTGGGACAAGGACGAAGCCTGAAAAAAGAATAATAAGAGGAAAGATGATATGCCGAGATGAGAGGCTCAGGATAATAAGAATAATGATGAGTTTGATGATAGTGGGGCGATGACCTTGACCGCCCAGCAAAGATTCGTGATGCAAAGGGTTATTTCCATATGATCTCCTTTAATGTGAAGATAATTTTTGGTGACCTAGTAGGTGGAAGTATAGAGCCAACCGACAGAAAATTGCATGTGGTAGAAGCAAAACTAGCCCCAAATAAGTTAAAGGTAAATTCAGCCGAGATCGAGGCAAAACTGGGGAAATTAAAAAACTAGATATAAAAACACTAGTTGTCGAATTTTCCAGAATGGACTTTAAAGGAATCCTAGCTCTACATCATGACCCCTCGGTCATCGGTACAAGAGTCCATGAATACGATGTTTCATGTATTCTCGTCGATGGGGGAAGTTCAGTAGATGTGATGTTCTGGGTATATTTCAAAGGATTGAAATTAAGCAAGAAGAGACTTGTACCATTTGACCAGTCGCTGATTGACTTCAATGGAGAGAAATTCCACCCATTAAGGGTATTTGAGATGGATGTGTTCATTGGCACTGGCCGAGGTGACTAACCAAAAAGGTTAGCTTTCTTGTCATGGGCAAGCACGTGTTCTCACCCTATAATATAATTCTAGGGAAGGTAGTCCTCAAGGATTTTGAGGCCATGCCTTCCACAGTTCACCAGATGATGAAGTTCTCGACTCCATATGGAGTAGTGGAAGTATAGGGTGACCAAGTGGAGGCCCGCGAATGCTACTTCGCTTCAACGGAAGAGAAAAAGGCCCATAAAAGAGAAATCGCCTCATACAACATTGACATTCTTGACCCGAGAGATGAGAAAAGGCTTAAAAAGAGTGAGCCCGCAGAGGAGGTAGAATCCATTGTCCTTAATGAGGACTAGCCGAAAAAATCCTTTCAAGTCGGTTCATCCCTAAAAGCTAAAATCAAGGAAAAGTTAGTGGAGTTGCTGAGAAGAAAGCAAAGTATCTTCATCTAGAGCCATAAAGACATGCTGGGGATTTACCCCGATATTATCTGCCATCGAATGAATATTGATGAAAAAGTGAAGCCGGTAAAAAAAGACGCAAAACTTTTCCAAGAGAAAACTATAAGGTTATTCCAGATGAGGTTAAAAAGCTTCAGACAACCGAGTTCATCCGAGAGTCCAATATCCAAATTGTCTCTCCAACGTCGTTATAATGCCCAAGTCAAATGGAAAATGGAGAATATGTGTTGACTTCACCAACCTAAACATAGCTTGCCACAAATATAGTTCCCCACTGCCTCGTATTGATCAGATGGTTGATGTTATGGCCGGGAATGAAATGATGAGTTTTATGGATGAATATTCAAGTTATAATAGATCTTTATGCTAAGACCAGAGCCGAGAAGACTTTCCTTATCATGGATAAAGAAACCTACTGATATAAGCTAACTTCATTCGTCTTAAAGAACGCATCGATAACCTAGAAGAGGTTAGTCAATAAGATATTTGAAGACTAGATTGGGAACACGGTGGAAGTCTACGTAGATGACATATTAAACAAAATTTTGAAGGCCAAGGATCATATAGCCAATCTTGAGCGCACTTTCTACACAATGGATAAATACAAGATGAAATTGAATCCAACTAACTGCGTGTTTAGTGTCAGCGTTGGAAAGTTTTCTTGGCTTCATTATGAATCAAAGGGGGATAGAGGCAAACCCCACCAAAATAAAATCACTGATTGACATGCACACACCAAAAACAATTTAAGATGTTCAGAGGCTAAAGGGGCGGGTCATGACCGTTAATCGTTTTGTCTCTCGGGAAACAGATAAGTGTCTCCCGTTCTTCAAAATATTGAGAAAAGCCTTCTTCTGGGATGAAGAATGTTAAAATTATTTCCAAGAATTGAAAACTTGTCGGGGCTTCTATGTTGTTATCTCGGCCAGTTCAGGGTGAGAAGTTGTCCTTGTATCTAGCAGTGGCAGAATCGACAATCAGCACAGCCATCGTTTAAGATGATAAAAGGGTTTTGAAACCAGTGTATTTTAATATCAAGTCTTTATAGGGGGTCGATCTTAAGTACCCAAAGATAGAGAAGCTGGCCTACACACTGATTCATGCTTCTAGGAAAATAAAGTCGTATTTTCAAGCGCATATGATGGTGTGCTCATCGACACTCCTTTTAGGTAACTCATTCATAAACTTGATAAATCGGGTAGGTTAATGGCCTGGGTAGTCAAGCCAGGCTAGTTCAACATCATCTACCAGCCTAGGAATGCAACCAAAGGGAAGGATTTTGCTGACTTTGTAGCCAAGTTTACATGGTTCGAGACTAATAATTTGTTGAAGAGGTAAAGATACCTGCAGTAATGTCAAAGGAAGTTGTGCTAGACCCCACACCAGCCAACATTGCAAAAGATGATTTTACTTAAATAGATTTCTTATTAAAAAGTGGAATTTTAGGTGAATGTCCTTTCTCGAAGGGAGGACTAATCTGGAGTTTATTTATAGATGGATCGTCTTATGAGAATAACTGTGGCGTGGGGTTGATATCGGCCCCGAATGGAACAGCTATTGAGTATGCCCTAAGATTTAGCTTCAAGGCATCAAATAATGAGTCAAAGTATGAGGACCTGGTGGAGAGTCTCTTTTTAACCAAAAAATTGAATCTCAACCAAGTAATTGCCCACAGTGATTCACAGTTTGTAATCAATCAGATTTTGGGTGTTTACGAAGCTATAGATGATAAGATGGTCAGATACTCAGCCAGAGTCAAAGATGATGGTAAACTTCAAAGAAGTCAAGGTCAAGAGGATCCCCAGACTTGAAAATAATCAATCTGACGCTCTAGATAGATTAACATCGGCTACTAGGACAGAGATCAGGCAATCTGTCCTTGTTGAAATCCTACATAAGTCAAACATCGAAGAAGATGATAGCACCCTTAGATTATATATGAATCTAAATTTGGGAGAGTCCAAGATGGATCCGCTGATTAAGTACATCCGAGTTGGTGAACTGCCAGAATTTAAAATCGAGAGGAAAAAGCTTCGATACCATCCAGCGAAGTTCACCATCATTGGTGATGTAATATAAAAGGGAGGATTTTTACTCCCATTGCTCAGATGTGTTTACCCTACTGAGACAGATTATGTCCTCCGAGATGTACATAAAAAATCTTATGCAAATAACATTGGTGGTCGGTCTCTAGCTAAGAGGATTGTCCTTAGGGTTATTTTTGGCCGACACATGCCAAGTACACGATCGAGTATGTGAAGAATGTAATGAATGTTAGAGATTCATAAGTATCGCTCATCAAACTCGTCAAACTCTCACGTCCATCACAGTGCCCTGTCCATTCACAGTTTGGGGGAATCAACTTGATTGGCCCCCTTTCAAAGGCAGCTTGCAATTACGAGTATTTAATAATGATGATTGATTTTCTCAAATGGGTGGAAGATGAGGTTGTGATATCCTTTACAAAATTCAAAACCTTCAAGTTTATTTGGAGGAACATCATTTGTTGATATGGCTTACCCCACACATTGATATCAGATAACATTAAACAGTTCACGAACTAGTCACTATAGGCCTACTGCAAAAGGGTTGGCATAAAATAGTTTTTCTCTGCTCCGGGCTGACCCAAGCCAACGATTAAATGGAGGTCACCAACAGGACGATACTGGATGGGATTAAGAATAAATTAGAGGATGTCGAGGGCATGTGGACTAAAAAGCTACACAGTGTCCTATGGGCTTATAGGATGATAGAGAGGACACCGACATGCGACATGCCACTTATGTTGGCATATGGGTCTCAGGCAATGATTCCTACTAATTTTGGACTTCCTAGCCATAGAGTCCAGAACTATGACCCGGAGGCTAATGTAGAAGAGAGAATATTAGATCTAGAACTAATCGAAGTAAGAAGAGAGGATGATAAGAACCCAAAATTTTTTAATTCATACCCCAAATACGTGCATTTTAGTCGCTGTTCTCAACAAAATTGGTCTCATGTTTATATTTGTCTATATTGTAGGTCAATATGCAGTCGTAATATTAAATTGTGATAAATCGATATAATTACAACAAAGTAACGGTTAAAAGAGTTCAGTGAAGAAAATCAAAGCGACCGTGAAGAAAGAAGTTCCTTTTTAAGCTAGTCCCAATGAGTTTCGATGCCCCAAGCCTAATCCTGTACAAAACCTAAGTCTAAATTGAGTCTTAGCCATCACCGGAGCCTCGTGGGAGATTAGTTTGTACTTTTATTACTTTTTATATTTTTATTTGAGTCGTATATAATTTTTAAGATTTTTATACTTTATTTGCATGCATATAATAGTAAATAGTAGGGTCCGTATATTTATTGTGCATCGAGTGTTTTTATACTTTTACGTAAATATTGCAGGCATATTTATTTTATTAGGGTTTTTTTAATTTTATTTATTTTTATCCCTCGTATCTCACCTCACACTCTTTCCTACCTCTAAACAAAACTCGGATCCTACTTAACCCGACCATCATACCCAGCGCCAGCAACCTGAAAACCAAGCAGCCCCTCTATAAACTCCGACCCACCGCAGCTAAGGCTGGTGAAAATCGGACCTGCCCAATCCATAATCCCGGCCAACCTTACCCTTATCACTTCGGTAATTTGACCCCCCATGCCTATGCCGGTGGCAAACTGCCATTTCTTGTAGATCACCTTACTCACCGGCGAGAACAGCGTCACTCCAATACTCAGGCGACCAACCCGGCTACAAATCAATCTCCGATGAACAAAATACCCACATAACAAAATCCCGACCAACCTTAACACATAACCCGAACCATATCCAACCCCAATCTAAAACCTGGCAACCCATCCAACCACATACCCAGTTCCATCCCTGCCTTAACCCAAAACATTTGACCCACTCCCCAAAATTACAACGATTTTTAGGTTTAATTTTTATTTTTATTTTTGTAATTAAGTGAAGATATTGTGAAGAACTGGGAGGCATTTGATGCATTAAAAGACTAAAATTTGACAAGGACGCTTGCGTATTGGGTTCTATTGCTTGATTAAATTTTATGTCTATATTTTTCTTGACTGTTGTTTATGTTCTAATATGATAATGTTATGCTAAACACCCCGTTCTAGGGGGGATGAAATGCATAGGATGTTGATTTAATTTATTAATTGAATTGATTGTTATATTTCTAGGAAAATTAATTTTTAATTGTCACAAATTAATTTATGTATCGAGAGATAGTAAATTAATTTAGTTTTAATATTTGATTTGGGAATCGAACTAAAGATAGTTTTTTCCTAAATTTTGACTATTAATTTGTTGTTAAAATTAGAGAATTCATACAATTTTTATTTAATTGATCTTAGCGGATAATTTATTAAAAAGAGTATAAATCTTAATTTTTTAAAGTGTGACATTTTTAAATTAGTTTTTCGAAAAAGATATTATTCGATTTATAATTGTAATGAGAGCTTGATTATGAATTTAATATTATCTCGAAATATTTTAATTCAATAAATTAAGAAATTAAAAATTACTGAACACGCGGTGTAATTCCATCTTTTGAATCTTCTCACATTTATCACACTAGTTTACGTATTATTTTTAGTTTACTATATCACATTTATTTTTAGCATTAGTTAATTCATTCTCTCTTGAAGTTGTTTTAAAAATAAAAAAAATAAAAGAGTTTTAATAAAAAATGGAATTACAAGTATTCACATTACTTATTTTCCACTTGAAAGTTGGATTGATACCCGTACTTACCACGATACGAGTTATTTAGCAAGTTTTATAGATATTTAAGGGATTTTGAGACTAGACTTTTGAAGACAATAACCATACACAAAAGGCCTTGTTATCAAAGCATGCAGAGGTCAGACAGTCAGCTTATCAGAAGAGAGCTTCAAGATTCTACAACAAAATAGTGAAGGCTAGGCTAATGTCCGTAGGTGATTTGGTTTTGAAAAAGGTATGGCAAAAACCTAACAAGATTCATCACAATTGGCATGGACCAAACAGGGTGACTAAGGAGATCGTGCCGGGAACTTTTAGGCTAGAAAATCTAGAGAGAGATCCCTTTTACAACCCTTGGAATGCTAACCACTTGAAGAGATACTATCAGTAGTTATATTTTTACAAAGTGTCACTTCTCAAATCATTGTATTTCCATTTCAGTTTCATCTATACGACAACATGAAAGTGATCAATGAAAAATTCAAGTGTTGACTCGTATTTATTCTAATTATCGTCATCAATTGCGGCATGGTCTGAATTATATTAAACTACAGACCATCATTTTTGTGGTGAGTTAGTTTATAACTCACTCTCGGCGATAAAAGAGTATATGAGGTGTCTCGCCTCCTTAATGCCCTCCCAATGATGTCGAGAGAGGGGCGGTCAGTGTGATAACATCACTTATGAGGTGAAAATAAAAATTAAAATCATATCATATGGTTGTTTGAACATCAGTTTATGGTGAATTAAACATGTTAACACTCTCTCGGTGATACAAAAGTGTATGAGGAGTCTCGTCTCGTTCATACCTTTTAAATAACGCCGAGAGGGGGATCAGTGTGATAACATCACTTATGTGATGAAAATAAAAATTAAAATCATTTCATATGGTTTCTTGAACATCAGTTTATGGTGAATTAAAGATCATAACATTATCTCAGCGATAAGAGAGAGTGTGAGGAATCTCGTCTCTTCCATACCCTTATAATGCCGAGAGGAGCGATGAAATAAATTATCACTGGTATTGATAAACATATAGTAACAAGCATTATATTTAGAAAATCATTCAATGGTAACAGAAAATAAAATGCAAAAACTACAATTAAATCACAAGGACATCCACATCAAAAGTAAAACTACGCATTCACAAGATGATACAAAAAATGTTAAGTATTACAACACTTCTAAGAAATATGAGAACCAAAACTATGAGACATATTAGGGAGCAACATTATTCAAAAGATTGGTACATCAAAAGGGTATAAGGATACAGACGACCACTCATTAAAAGATGAGTTCATACTTCTTTTGCCTTCTTGGCTTCTATCGGAATGTCAGTATCTACAGGATGGGAAGATTTTGCTTAAACTTCCTCCTCGGTATTACCGCCATCAGCTACAATAATGTTATCCTCATTGACTACCGTGGTCTCAGCCATAGATTCATGTTTGTTGGCTTCAGTTTCAAACTCACCGAGGGTGACAACAGCCGCCAGATGAGACAGATCGAAAGTTCTTAAGTCATCCGCGAACTGTGGATTAGCCTTACTAAGGTTGGGGTATTTATTCAAATCCCATCAACAAATCATTTTATCCCCCTCTCCAAGTACTGGAGGGCATTACTAGGTTACTCTTCAAACTCCTTAGAGGCCGCAATTGCCTTCTTCACAACATCTTCAACTTTGGCCTGGTGTTTTATTTAGAGATCGGGAATCTCGGCCTAGTGACCAGTCTTCTGGGTATACAAGTTCTCTTTTGCTTGAGATGATTAATTGCATTTTTATGACTTGACTCGACCTCCTTCAGTTGGTTCTTCAGTGGCGTGTTTTCCTTAATAGCCTCGTCAGCCTGTTTGACCACATGAGCATTCTCCTGAACCCATTGATATTATTGATGAAGGTCCAGCATAGACGGCAAAGCAAATAAGGGAGACTTAGTATAAGACGAGATAACACTTCAGCGAAAATAAAAAACATTTAGAACAGTAAGAGATGATATCTGAGTCGCTTCGTGGAAAGTAAAGTCACTAAGCCAAGAGGGATCCATGGCATAGAAGAATCTGTTGTCGGACTCGACCATATTAAAGCCTATAGAATTCGTGGCCCTATTTTTGTAGCGGAGCAGAAAATTAGTTGAGACCGTCAGATTGTCCAGTCGAGAAGCAAGTACGACATCGCTAAAGATAGGAATAGCTTTGTCAGCGGTGGTTTTAGATGGAACATCCTTCTTATTTTTCTTAGTTTTTAAAGAAAGGATGGTAGAGACACCCTCAGGCAAGTCTTTTCTCTTTTTGGAACCCTCGGCATGACCTGGCCCCGACTGTCGTCTTTTAAGCCGGGGTTGAGGGAGAAATTTTCTTGCTGGTCATTTTATTTAGAATATTGGCTAGGTTTGGGGCGACCATTCTCCAAATTTCTTCCGAAGTGTTAGCTAAATAACCAGTAAATAAAGACATAAATCAATATAGGTGTTTAAATGAAAGATGAAAGTACAATTGAAGGAAATATCTAAACTTACACATCTCAGTGAGGGGGTCAACCCCCAGACCAGTCTCGACCCAAAGCGCAGGGGCCGCTAATTATTCAAACTCAATCAGGCCGCACTTCTTGCCATAAGTTCACAGATTATCTATTTTTTCCCAACCATCTATTCTTAAGTCGGGCTCAAGCCTGGATGACATTGGCACTCTACCCTACTTTTAGGGAACTCTCGGTTCAATAGCACTAAAAGTAACATCGATTTTAAACTCCCAGACCCTCGAAAAAGAGAAGTATTGGGGCTTTTAATCATGATATGAAGTCTTATTTATAATCAAAACTTTTTTGTCAAATTTCCTGGCTACGAGATAAAAGCGCCAAGGCTGAAACTTTGTCATTGCCACGGTATAACAACTTTAAAAATGCTAATTGGAAGATCGGTTTGAAAGGATAGTCTCAACATCTAGATGAAACTAAGAATAATTCTCCAAGCATTAGAAGAAAGATTATCTGTGGAAAACCCCATACTGCCAAGATGGCTCTTACGTTTGAGTGAAGTGATAATCTAAAGCTGAACTTAAACATCTACTCATAAATACTTATTTTACCCTGTTTGTTATTGAAGGGTCTCTCGTCCTCAGACGGGACTCTCGTGTTGATGGAGGAATTTATCCCGTAGAGATGCCTCCACATAATCAAATCTATCTCTCGAGCAGTACTGGGAAAATTCATAGTTTATGAAGTGTCAAGTATTCCTCTTCATTATCATCCTCATCCTCAACATCGATTGTGTTACATTATCAGGGAATCTTGTGGTGAAGTCAGAATCAGGCATGACCGATAAAGGAATAGCCATTGGAGGTTGCTCAAAAGTTACGTCAACTCTTGTCTCGTCGACATTGGAGATCTCCTGATCTTGGTAAGCTTAGGGGTTTCCCGAGTGCTAGATTAGACACCACCATGGCCATCTAGACGAGACCTTAGGACTTTATGGCCTTTCAAATGAGTCAGCCTTCTCAAACTCCTTGGATAAGGAGGGATTGTACCCTCAAATGAGGTTATAGCCTATGACCCCTAGAAGAGGTGTCAAACATTGTGTCAATACTGATATTGATAACACTAGGCTCCGGTGGGAATGATATGTAAGAAGCATGGGAGGAATAACTACAGGTAAAGGAATTAGGTGAATTAGAAGTCTAGATTCAGCCTCGACTTTATGTCTAACCTCGGCCTCAGGCTTACGAATATCCCTAAGTATCATCTCCCTTAAGTGTGGGTATTTCTCACAAAGTTCATACACCCTTGTGTACATTCAAACAGGAACAATTTTGACCTAACTTGACTAAAAGATCTAAAGGAAGAAGTTCAACTGTTTTCAAGAAAAACCAGTCAAGAACGAATAACAAGGTTACTAGAGGCCCACCGAAAAACTAAGATTATGATAAAAAAAAATATAAACTCTCACTAAAAAAGTCTCCTCTCAACCCTATACAACCTAAAAACTACTTCAAGATCACCAAATAAACCCTAAAACATCTACCAACGGTAGCCGAAAAACACACACTTCGCCAAAAAATGGTCAAAATAGAAATGAAGCAATAGAGTGCAAGAGAAACTAAATAGAATAAAGAAATGGGTTACCTAGGTTATGTAAGAGACGTTGGGATAAAAAGGAGACGCTAAGCTCGCCTAGAATGAGGTAGTTTTAAAAAAGAGGGAGAGAGAGAGAACGACGGTTTGGGTTTACTGCAGAAATCTTGAGAGTGGGAGATGAACGTTTGAAGAAGAAAGATAAAACATCAAAATTTTGGTATTTAAAAGGGGTAATGATTATGTGTAATTTTCAAGGACCACGTCATTAAGGCACAAATTTCAAGTGGGCACATTGTCGTCGCTCCTTGACATGCGTACTAAGCCACCCATTTGTTGACATGTGTCCAGTCAAAGACACTCGAATGTCATGTATGTATGGGATACAAAAGGGACGTTCTCGACATCTACATAATTCGTTCACGTCTACAATGAAGCCTCTGACACTGTTGCATTTTGGGGGCAGGCTACTATACCACTCAGTCATCTATTCACATTGAAGAGTAAGGTCTAGGAGGTTATTGATGTACATAAGTGTGGCCTTGTCTGGACGAGACTCCACTTGGCTCCCCTACCCAATATCTGTCAGACTCATCTACATATGGGCTCACAGCATAGAGGTCCGTGCCAATCAGTCTCAGCCTCCGAGACCTCATCATCAAAACAGTTTGAATCATACCTGAAGGCTACTCACAGGTGCTTCACAAGTATCGACTGTTGTCGCGTGTCGGCCTCAAACGACACTGACAGGCCAAGACATGTATACAATTTCCTGATGTGTCTTGCATTCACAACTTTCTATGTGCCGACTTTCTATGACACTAGTAGGCCGAGACCTTCATTCAATTCCTGGACAAGTTTCACAACCTTGATGTTATTCTCATGGAAGATTACTTCAACAGTCTCGGCCTTGTCAAGACCTCCATAGCCGATATTAATACTTCACAGCGAACATGTACTTTGTGTGTCACCAAGCCATGTGGAGCAAACCCTTATATAAGATCAACAACCCACATGAGGGAATATTTTGTCATCATGATGTATATGTGCGCAAGATAGTTAGCTCTCTCCTATTAGCTCATCTACCTAATGCACCTTGCTTGGGGGTGGCACTGAGAAAGCGCTATACTATAAAATCCAACTTCATCTTTTTGCAATGGATCAAACAATTCACAATCCCACTAAAACACTGCCCAATTGTAATCTAGAGAGAGAAAGCTTAAGTGCATGTAACAACGACCTTCAGTTCCTTATAACAACATAAAAACACTATCACCTTGCACAGTGGAGTAGGCTCAGGCCAAACCACTTATATGCCTTTGTTTTCTATCTCTCTCATCCTCTTCTCTATACATATACATATATTACTATGATTTATCTGTTGTTGACATAGCTAGACCTTGAGCTACACATATTATTGAGGTGGTGATTTTTAGCATCATCACGACCTATCATGAACAGTGCAATCAAAATATGTAATGAAATAAATAAATGCGAGATATTAATTACGATAAATATAGATACGTCCCTAACCTAAAAACTATGGAAAATGTTCTCATTGATAATTATATTATTGAGAAGAATACTCTAAACATTTAAAAATGTCTATATAGAAATGAGAACATTATCAGATAAAGTGTTTAGTCCTTCATCACTTGACTTCACAGTATTGCGTACATTACAGATAGACCTATGAAAATGTGACACGACACAATACAACATAAAATTATAAGTTAGCAGATTTCGTCTCATTAGGTTCAGATCAATATCGGGTTAACCCGATAGACCCATCAAGATATAACAGTATGGGTTTGAAAATTTGTTTAGAAATAATTTAACCTGTTATTATTCGTTAACATTAACAAGTTATATAGGGATCAGGCTTGACAAATTAACTTAATATGTTTGATAAAGTTTATTTGAAAAATATAAGTTAATTAACTCACCCTTGAGAAAAAAGTTTTATTAAGTTGAGTATCTGTTAATGTATAAATTCAAATTTTCTTGTATTTCAACTACAAGCATAGGCAAATATTTTTTTTTCTAAAATTATTAACTTTTTGAATTTTTTGAATTTAGAAAAATATTTAATGAGTTTTAATGGTTTGGGTCGTGTAACCCGTCAATATTGACGGGTCGTGTTTGGGTTTGATCCTTTGAACCGTTAAGATTAACGGGTCGTGTATGGATTAGGGGTGTATTAAAACGAACCCGATATCACACAAGAATACGAGTTTACACGTTTACTGGTCTAATTACAGCGTAAAAAAGAATAAAACAAATTGCTGAGTAAAGTGGCTAAGCCCAATAAATCTCAATAAACCAATAAGACCATTCTCCCCAATGACATTAAGAAATATTATTGAAAAGACAATACCTATAATGGGTGTGGGCCAAATCATGTTAAGGACAACTTTGGCTCAAAACAATAGATATAATTGCGATGATTTGGTTTATGTGGATTGTGATTCACATGGTCATAACTAGTACATGTTCGGCCAAATTTCATCTAGCCCAACTCTTATGTCCACCCAATGAAAACCTTAAACTGTAGTGGACCAATTAAATTTTCAATTTGAACATGTTAACATTCCTATTTATTTATTTTTACTTTATTTGTATTTATGATGTTAATTATGTTATTTTATTTTGATGTTCTATTCGTAGCAACACAAAAAACATGTGATTTGTTTACCTATACAAATTCACCTAGTCTCCATAATTTTGAGACCAACCCTCAATGCTATTTCATAAATCACACAAAAATAATTTAACATTTTCAATTCACTTCAATTATATAATGGTAGGTATAGACATATCTTGAAACAGTGCAATCCCGTGACATTAATCATATATATAATATCGCAAGACATATTTAAATATGTTTTAAGATATTTCCCCACTAAATGCCCAATTTTAAACATTCTCATTTGTTTTCATCCATTTTGAAAAACTCAATCTCATAAACATTTTATATTATGAAAATGGTCTTACAAAATTTTAAACAGTGTATTTTAATCCTTATTTAATCTAATAAGTTACTTTGTTACCCATGTTTTTAATAAAAATATCACATGGCTTACATAGAATCATACACGTGAAACACAGGTGTGTGACATGCACGAAAGGTATAAAAAATAATATCACTGACATCGCCACAGGCATTCGCTAGATGATTATTATTCCAAGAACATAACACATTACTAATAACAAATAATGCAATAACTCACAATTTCCATGTCTTATGAAGTACATGTACACTTATTATTCTAGACATACAAACACCTTTAGATTGGGTGCATTATTATAGGAGCTCCATGTTGTGGTTGAAGAGTTATAGTAGTGTAAGGAGCATGTGTATAAGAAGGCGAGAGCTCAAACCAAAAATTCTGCAAAATCATTGTCATAGCCAACTTTGCTTCTATCATGGCAAAGCTTTGGCCCAAACAAAATCTTGGACCCCACCCAAATGGATAATAGGCGTTTGAAAATCCTTCTGAAAATCTATTAGGATTAAATTCTCCAACATCATCACCCCAATATTTGGGATGATGGTGTAGCAATAGTGTTGGTAAGAAGATTTCAACCCCAACAGGGATAGACATGGTCCCTAAATTGGTTTTTTTATGGGTATGTCGAAAGAGACCAGTGACGGGTGGGTATAGCCTCATGACTTCTTGTAAAACCATTGAAACCTGAAGATGAGTTATGATAGTTAGACATTGGTATATAATATCAAACTCAAGAAAAAAAAAGTATAGGTTATTTTCATAATATTAAATGGTGGTACATTTATTTGGATAAATATGTATCAAGACACCAAGGGATGGTGTTCTCTTTATAAAACGAGGGACAGGTAAAAGTATCAAATATTAAGTATTTAGTCCCAATTTGAAAGATTCATTTGTAAACACTCAATTTTTTATTTTTTTATTTGTTGATCCTATTGTAACCCTTATAGAACAAGTATCATTCTTTGCGAAAAGGAAGAGCAATAGTTATAAAATCGTTATGAGCGATTTTGGGTGGTTATGAAAATTACTATAATTTTAAAAACACATAAGTGTAACACCTCGTATTTTTGGAATAATTGTGGCTTTAATTATTTCTGATATTTCAAATTGCACGTGTGCAGTAATTTAATTAAAATAAAATGTTGCGCAATTAATAGATATTAATTTGTGGGAATAGGATTAATATTTATGTGGTAAATTTACTAAATGTGTTATAGTAAATAATATACGGTGAATTGTTGTACGTCGTAGTGAGTAAGAACGACAGGATTTTTTATGGTATCTCAACTGGGGCTTATGAGTAAAGTATTTTAAGGTTGAGATAGAAAATTTATGTAGATTGACTCGGATGGCGATTTCGAGTTCACGGTTAGTTCCAAATGGGTTAAAATAGGCAGAATTGTGTATCCGGTGATAGTAATTGGATTCCGAGGGCTTCTTTAACTAGATCGGGCTCACACGAAGATGTTTGGGTCATTTGGGCTTGGCCCATTATAGTAATTTCGAGATTTATATTATTTAATCTAGGGTTAAGGTTTTTAAGGCGGCCTAAACACAATTATAAACCCTAACCAAGTGAAGGAAGAGGGAAAAGTGAAGAAAAAAGAAGAAAAAAAGAGTTTGGATAGCCAATTCGATGAGCAATTCATCTTCTCTAACGAAATTTCAGACCCTACGAATCATATCTGGCAAGTGGTTATCTTGATGTGACTTTTTTGTGTGGAATTCGTGTTCATATCATAGTAGGTGTAGAAAACTATTTTTAGGAAGGGTTTTCTCATACAAAAAGGGGATTTTGGGATTGAATCTATGTCCTGCAATATTCAATTGATTTAAATGATGAGTCAATGAATTTATATGACTTATAACTGGTGGGTAAGTTAACTTTGATGAGATATAGAGAGTGATTGAATCTAAATTCAGAATTATAGGTTTAAATTAGGGATTCGGTCGAGAGATTTGAAAAATAAACCAATTAATTGATTGAATCATTAATATTAGTTCAATCTCTGATGTTATGATGATTTAGAAGTGTTAGAATCATCATTTATATCCCATCATGCTCTATGTGTTCTAATGGAGGTTGAGTAAGGTTTGGAAGAGTTTTGGATCATTTTTGGGAAAGAACATAGGTTGGAGTTCGCTGAAATCAAAGTTGTGTCGTTTTGACTATCAAGGCAAACCGAGTTGCCCCCCTATTTGAACCGGTTCGGTTTATCTCTTTGTCCAAAATATGAAATTATAGATCTTTTCGTTATGATCGCGTGGGCGTCGACCTCATATTTCTGATTATTTTTAATTATTTATGAATTTTCTACGGAAGGGTGTCCAAGATCAAAATCTTTAGTCAAAAATTAAATCAGGTTATAAAATTGTTTATGAACTATACGAGGACTTTGGGAATTTCAATAGACTTACAGTTTAGGCTTAAGCCTAATCATAATGATGGTACAATTAAACTAGGGCCTACGAGATTTAAACGACTATGTTAAGAATCAGGAATTTAAAACGGGTTACGAAAAACGTAGATGATAACCCAGAATTTATACCAATAGGTTAGTGATGTATTAGCTACTGAAAATAAATTATGGGATAACTAGGACCCTTCGAGTACTAAGTGATACTCGAAAAAATAAGAAAAGAATATTAAATATGAATCGTTAGTACGTTTTGTTTTCAAGAGATATATACTACGTATTGAATATAATTATAGGTTTTGTGTATACCTATACTGGCTATATTTATAGGTTGTGTGTATACCTATACTGGACATACTTATAGGTTGTGTGTATACCTATGCTGGAGATATTTATAGGTTGTGTGTATACCTATTATATATGTGTAAGAATACGCACGTTGCCTGTTATCATGGAAGGTTACGCGCAGTGGGTGATCTCACCTTGGCAATGCCAGCGAGGTCTGGATGTGTGCTCCAGAACATAGAACTTAAGGATGATCACTATCCGAGTGTACGATAGTGTGGTCGGTCATTTGGATATATTAGGTATGTGCTTAGCCCAAAGGCTTAGGATAATGTTCACCTCCGATATGTGCTGATTTGATTTATGGTTCGAGGTGCCATGTTGAACCGATAATCCTCGATTTAGTACGAGAGGTACACAGACTTAATATCAGAGTATGCATGCATTCGCGGTTCTCAGTACGGGAATGCTGTCATTGTATATATATTAATATTGTGATATATATATATATATATATATACAGAGAGAGAGAGAGAGAGAGAGAGAGAGAGAGAGAGAGATGTATGATTTGTTCTACTCATGTGTGGTAGTAGAAGATATAGATAGCGTGTATCTAAAGAAACTTAAGTAAGAGAAATTTAATTAATGGTTTAAATATAATACTTGGCAAATATTGATTATGGTTTTATGGTAGCGTATCGCATGGGCGGTACGGCTGAGCTTAGCATATTAGAGATTAATTAGATGCCTTGGGACTAATTAGGTTGGGTAGCATAATTAGGTGGATTAAATAAGAGACGTTAGGCATGCACAATAGTTGAGAACTGGGGAATAATCTCATGAGAGTGCGAAACGAGCTTAAATATGGAAAGTTTTACTGCATATCTATTTACTACATTTTAATCAGTTACAAATATTTTCAAAATGTTTTGGGCTCTGACCCGTGTCAAAAATATTTTTCAAAAAAAAAAATTTAAGTGTCCATCCACAGGGATGCCATGGATGATCATTCGTTCCGGAGATGTGTAGCTGCAACGGATGTGGAGGCTTGCAGAGTTCAGTTGCCATTTCGTTTATTGTTTCCTAGACTAGGCTTCATCTCAGTTATCAGATGGGCATGTTGCCCTTAATTCTGACATTAGTGATGTTTATATTATTTATTTCATTTTAGGTATTTGTACTGGATTTATGGTGACCGATGGTTTATTCGACAGCCAATTATTATTATGCATTTAAATTTTTTTTGGATGTGATTTATCATTTAGTATTATTTCATATGATTTATGTATGGATGGTTTTATGTTTCGTGTAATAACAAGATTAAAAATTTGGTACCGGCTTATTTAATTAATATGTGGTTGGTAAAAAAAATATTTTTCGACAATGATACTAAGAATGAACCAAATGAGACTCTTGTTTTATTTTAGTAAATGACTGATCACCAAAAATTAAAATATGCAGGGTGTCACAATAAGATGGGAGCATAACAAATCTTAGGAGATGGTACTAAATCCAAAAAAACTATAAATGTATATTGAGAAAATATTAGGTACTTCAAATGTACCACATTTTTTTGATAACTTGAGAAGTAATGGGGGTGATTTCCAGTGGGCATCACCATACTAAATACCCATTTGAACCATCATACTATATCCTTAGGGTCAAAGTTTTTAATAATATACATTTGACCCTGAAAATGATTTTTATGACAATTTTTAAGGATTTACTTTATGAGAATTTAGAATGTTTTTGGAGTTCAAAATTATATTATTATAATTTTTTACACATTAAGCATAAAACCTAGTGCAAATGGGCGAAACAATAGGGAAATTAATTAATTTCTTTATATATTATATGTTTTGTAACAATTCTCTCTAAGCATTTTACATTTAATTACAAATAACCATCATAGTTATTCCGTTGATAATTATTATATGTAACAATATATGGATACCTCTGTAATAAAATGCACGGGCCAATATAACTATATCATTAACGATAGTTTGGATAATTGATATATTACATATTAAAGAAGTTTTTTCACCATTTTGTGGGTGAAATGGAAATTTGGTGTTTACATGCATTTTGATAATTTTTCTTGTAGACAGTATCCTCACCATATAGATCATTTATACCAAATTTGATTTAAAACTTAAAGTTTTTAGTATTTTTATAAATTGATATGTTTTTTAGGTCTGTTGGAGCATATATGTATATATATATATATATATATTGTGTGTGTGTGTGTGTTATTCAATAGTATATTATATTTTGATAAGTATATTAAAAAGATGAGTTTTAAAGAGTTTATAGCTATAAAATATTGGCGTATGTAGTGAAACTTCTTAGTGCAAGATCATCCCTAACCGATAACAACCCACCTCATGCCTAACTGATAATAACCAGCGTAATTGATATATTCGAAAACCTTAAAGAATATGCAATTGTTTTATATGGATACCATCATGCATTATGAGCAATATTATTTCGTCTCAAAATTAATCCACCAAAATGGGAACATTTTAAAAATCTCAAATAGACAATGTTATTTTGTCCCACCGATTATTCAACTTGGTAGCTCATATGAATAACATGACATTTGAGTAACGTGCTGCCAATTTGAACAATCAAGCATCATTTTAAAGCCAAATTATTTTTTTACTATACACATATTGCATCAATGTCCAGTATTTTTACCTTATCAATCTTCACATGTTTAGTAAACGGCAAGGATGGTCTAAAAACATTTCATTATTAAAATGTTTAATTGAGTCAATATTTTAATTTGGTTGTACAGGGATAAGGGTGGGTGGAATGGGGATTTTAAATCTATTTATAGGCCCCTTATTTAAAGATACTTTGGTGTGTTATTCTTAACTTTTTTATTATATATCTAGATTTGAAATTTTATTAATTATTTCTATTGTTTCCGATGTTATTTTACACATCGCACTAATATTATATACGGACATAATAATAAGAAGTGCATACTAAAATTTAACCCAAAAAAAAGAACCGTCTTACTAAATTTATTAAGGTTATGTTTGTTTTTCATTTGAATCTAAAGTCTCTGAAATCTAAAATATGAATCTGAAATATGAATCTAAATAATATTTTATATTTATATCCGATCTAAACTCTGAATGGATGTATTTAGATAAATTCAAATTCAGAGTTTAGAATTAGAGGTAATTTCTCCACTTAATCATTGAGAGCCAAATATATTCTTCGGCCTTTTAATTATTTAAAAATCAAACATTATTTGGTATCTCTCATTTCTGAATGGTCCAGATTCAAAGTTACGAGTAAAAAATAAACAAGACACTAAATAACTACTTACGCATTTAAAATTTGAACTTACAATTTTGAGGCGATTTATGTCTCCAAGACCTGGCGTTGTCGTCCCGCATATTTGGTGAACCTCTTGCCTTGCTTTATCTTGCCAATTGGGGTGCATAGAGAGCACAATCATTGCCCATGTAAGCCAATTTGCTGTGGTTTCTTGGCCAGCAAAGTAAAATAACTTGCACTCTTCAATCACATCTTCGGTTGTCATCTCATTACCAATCTCCCCCTTGCATTGTAAGAGAAGCCCTAGCAAGTCATCACCACATGATTCTCCCCTTTGCATAGCCAATTCTTTCTTTTGGATCATATTTCTTAACATGGTTTTGATTTGATTATCTATATGATATCTTCTCTTGTTCTTCTTAGTTGGTACAAACCTAAATATTGTAAAGTTGAGATGATAAGTATTATTAGGGTTTATAATTTTCACTTGGTTTATTAGGGACAACCATGTTAGCACATTTATTTTACACTTCATCGAGCCAAAGATTTTTACCGTATTGTCGTAAATTTTACATTACTATTAAAGATATTAAGAGACAAACCAAGACCTTAGTCGTAAATAAGTTTTAGTTCCAAAAGAATTCGATTCAATGCAAGTAAAAATGCACGCCCAAATTCTCAAACCATCTTAAATTATTTTGAAAAGAAACTAATGTAATATTAAAGTTTGATAATTTTACACTTAATCTAAAATTGTCAAAGCAATTGTATTTTTATAACATATAAGGTCTCATTATAAAAGTTTGTCTTGAACTCTAAAGTCTATGAGTGAGCCATGTTCTTAGAATATACATGCATTTTAATGCTTGTATTTGTCAACAAATACACAATTAGTTAGAAATAACATGTCAATGTTATTATTCATTATAAGATGGGGGTAAAGATGCAATCAATTAGGTTAAAAATTAATTAACTCAAGAAATAAATTTTATATTTTCACATTTTAAAAAAATGGATGTTATTATGATTTATGTATTAGACGCTACATCATAAACTAAATTATACTTGTAAATGATACACTATGTTAGGAAACTTGTTAATAATATGATTATATTATATATACAGTTAAAAAAAATATAGGATGGTACTGACAGGGCGATTATGACAATAAAGGAGTGCACCAAGCATCTGTTGTGAATGCTATGAACTGGACTATGAATGTTATAGACTATATCAATGAGTTTTGTGTTAAAAAATTAGAACTTCAGTAAAAATGAATATATCTACAAAGTGCTCTCTTCTTATGTCTTAACTAGTGAGGACAGTGCCATCTACTTATAGAAAACGAGTGATAAAAATGACCTCTTGCTCTCTCTATTAATTTTTATAACAAGTAAGGTCTTGGTAACATTTGCTTTAAGGGTATATATTTAGAATCCAAAAAATAATGAAAATAAAATTTAGATATACACAGTGGCGGATCCAGGATTTTAGTCCAACCGAGGCCAAATCGGTTGAAAATTACATATGCGAAAGTTTCGAGTGTTGTCGGGGGTTTGGGGGCGGGAGCCCCCGAGGCGATTTTTTTGGGGGTTATTTCTAATTTTAAACAAATTATAGTTTTACAATGCCCAAACAATTACTCTCAATCATTATTAACAATTTGAGACCACACAAACATACATACAAATTACACAAATTAGTACTCATGAAATTTATTTCAATAGCCATTTTTTATAGGATGAACTCATGAAATTTCTTTAATGAAAAATTACTGCTGACCATTGGCTGATTTTATCAAAAAAAAAAATTTTTTTTTTTTTTTGGTAGTTATCCAACCGGGGCGATGGCCCCTCTTGGGCTCAAGCTCCATCCGCCCCTGGATATACAATCAATATGGCACAGATATTTATGTGGCGCTTTGAAACTTACTATTTTGCAGTTCAAAACATGTGTCTGTGCACGCGCTATCATTTTTCGACAAGTAATAATAAAAATTAATATAAGCCCTACAGAGTGTTGATAATACTTCGTAACAAAATGATTGAATTATATATAGGATTAATAAGTTTTAATGGGCCATCAACTAATTTTAAGCCCCAATATAATCTCTCTCTCTCTCTCTCTCTCTCTCGTGTGTGTGTATATATATATATATATATACAGCACTGTCTTGTGCAGACTAGTCCTCATTTTAAGAATGAGGATCGGACATGTGTATATGTACAGCTCTTGTGCGGACCAGTTCTCATTGTAAGAATGCGAACCGGCTATGTGTCATCTGGCGGTGAACCCAGAAAAGAGACAGAGTGTGCTTATAATTTAACCGATAATTTCTAGGGTCATCGTCAGGTGACACATGTTCAGTCCGCATTCTTAAAATGCGAATTGATCCGCACAAGAGCAAGACTGTGTGTGTGTATATATACACACACACACAGTATTGCTCTTGTGCGGACTGTCCCGCATTTTAATGTTGAATTGGATATGTGTCACCTGACACTGAAAAAAAAAAAAAAAAAAACTATAATTTAACTGGTGATTTATGCACTCACTCCAATATATATCAAGGTTCTAAAAAACGTTGGGCGTGATTGAGGCGTGGAGGCGAACCTTAAGCCTTAGAAGCCTAGGCGGGCCTAAGCGTGAAAAGGCGTTTAGGACTTCTTAATATATTTTAATATTTTTTAACCATAACAAGGCTATTAAAATATAAAAATTGCACATATCATAAAAATAAGTCTGAATATTTGCAAATTAAAATACTATTTGATTATTTTGGATGAGATAATGGTCCGGTTTGTAAACAAATTCTTTAAAAGGCGACATCGTTTCACTAAAGCATTGTTGTTTTTAGAAAAAAAATGCGCCTTAAGGGTTTTACCAAGAATAGGGCGTGAAAAGCGTAAGGCGATGCGTTTCTCCCACGCCTTAAGCCTAGGCGGAGCCTAGGCGGGTTTTTTAGAACAGTGTTATATATATATATATATATATATATTGGGGGAGGGAGTGTGTATTTATTTGTGAAAATGTAAATATATATCGATGTTATAATTACGCAAGTTTCATATTTTAGTGGCAATAAAGTGCTTCATATATTTTTGTCTTTGTGAAAATATTTCATTTCAAACCAAACAAATTGTAAATTTAGTAATGTAATTTTCACCTGAGACCAGGTAAGTAAATTGATTGAGCTGCTTCAAGGACTAGTACCACTTGCTCTTTTTGAAGTTCAAAAATCATTTTTCCTTCTTCAAAGTTGCTCCCAAAAGCCGATCTGGCAATAACATCTGCAGATAGATTTTGCAATTCGGGTGCAATATCTAGTTCGTATGATTCTTTAGAACCCATCAATTCTTTCCATCGATTTATCATATTGCAACAACTTATTGAAAATGTTGGCACCATTCCCTGTTTATTGGAGCGTATTATTATAAATAAAGTAGGGTGAAAGCACATGCGATGAGTATGCAAGAGACATGAAATATATAAAAATAAACAATATATATTTATTTAAAAAATTTATAGTTTTTATATTAAATTAAAAAAAAATTATATGTAGTATATATTTGAAACAACATATATGGTTATATATTCCTCAAATGACGGAAGAATATGTTGGTGATATATTAAAACTTGACCTCAAAATTAATAAACAGTATAGATAACGCTTCAGAGTAATGAATACAAGTGAAAACACTATTTTTATGCCTCTGATGGTGAATCTTTTTTTTTATTTTATTTTTCAAAATAATCAAAGTTTTTACAGACTATAGGAAATGAAGAAGGTATTTGAAAGCAATAATAATATATGGATTTGTGATATTTCAATTTTAGCAATTTTCCAACAACATAAAGTCGATCATTAAAAATTGTGGAACGATAAATACCTAAATTTTTTACTTTTATTTTTTTCGGTTTCCAATGTCTTGGCTAAAGTAGAACTTTTAGCATTTTCAAATAATATGACATCTTTTTATGTTTAATTAAAGTCTTTCAAGACTATATAAAAATTGTCAAATAAATTTTTGAGTTAAAAAAATATTAAGCATTTCACTAGGTGCCTATATCTAATTATCGAAACTAATTGTTACACGAGATTCTTATCATTTCTATAGATGATTAAATCCTCATCTATTTATTTCTGAAAATCTTTGGCATTAATGTGAAAAAATATTAGTGGTCGCAATTCCAGAGATTTTTAAAAAATGGTGCTTTGGGAAAATACAATTTTAATATTTTTCTAAAAAAAAATTTAGATACGTATACGTAAATGCAAAACATGTAACCTAAAGGCGCATGTTATCGTTTTCATTTTGTAAATTCAATAATTTAAAAGGATTAATCAACACAATCAAGCATATTTTAGCATATTATTTAATCAATTATATGAATTATTAAATTAAGATTAATTAATCTTTAATCTCATTCATTTAATATTTAATCCAACATATTTTTATATTTAACGAAATAAAATAAACAGTGACATTAACAAAGCACTGCCGATTTGATAGTATCACGTCAACATCGGCGATAACATGGCACGACCATGTTAATACTTCCTGGCGACTTTTCTAGCGAGAAAAATATTGATGTGGCAATCAATGTTGATGTGTCAGCAAACCTACGTGTTCCACATTCCATTCCTAGGCTAATATTGCTATTAGAGTCCGAAATTATTATAAAAATGTATCTCACCAAATATTTGAAACACCACTCAATGTGTGTCTGGAGTCATGTATATTACAAACATCACTCAATACGTTTGACACGCCTATCCGGTAACAAAAAAAGGTCACAAAAAGTATCTCATTAATATTACTCGAAAAGTATCTTGGATTTTTGTTGATAACGTTATTTTATAAAAGAGAAATATGCATAGCATTTTTCTTTTTGAAAATTACCTGTATTTTCTCATGAAGAAAAGCTGGAGTAATCAATTTTCTACGTTTGGCCCATTTCTCTCTCTCCAAAGTTGAGACCCCTTTTGTGAGAAGATCCACAAGAGGGTTTACTGGTGGCTTTTCAAAATGACCATTTTTGTCTGTTAATATGAGTCTCATCAGCTCCGGATCTGCTACTATCAGCCTTGGTCTTGTTTCAATCCAAGTAACTGTTATTTTTCCTATTTTACCAATGCAAAATCATCACTACCATATTCATAAAGAATGACTAATAAAATTATAGGTAACATAATGTTTACTAGATACAAATTTATCCAACGTAATTTTTATGTAATAAATCTATACGAAAGTCAACATTTACGTGATAAACAAAATTGTAAAATTAGTAGGACCACGTCAGCATTGATATTGTGACCTCATATTAAACATCTTATGTATCAAAAACAAGACATCAAAATATGTGAAGTTATCAGACACTGCCTAATTGGGTGTGCGTGTAACTGTTAGGGAATCCTTTTGGGTTAAAATTACACTCTTGGTTATGCCCAAATGTTGGGATAATATTATGAGTTTGGGACCTAACAATGGTATCGACAATGGTTTTATCGGGATCTTCAACGAGTGGCACCCAAACATCGGTACACTGAGACGTAGATGTGTAGTTTTATATTGTTTTCACCCACAGTGGATAAATTTATTGACGGTATAAAATTACATCATGGCTACACAATGTGTAAAGGGGGTACACAGCCTGGGTGGTAAATTGTCCCCCGCCCAGCCAGTGTGGGCATGTAAATGTCTCCCACCCACCATTTATTAAAAAAAAATCATTTACTCCCTCCAACGGATATAAACGTTCCACGCTGAGCGCCAAAACCCCATCATTTTACATTTTCCCACAGTATTTTACATAATCTCGAGGTAAACAAAAATGTATATATACCCATTTTTTACATTGTGGCATTGGAGATGGCCTAAGTGAGAATGGCCTATTTATTCTTAGTTTAATGACAATAATTAGCATTTCAATATGGTGCCGCTGACGTCATACTATCACATGAGTTGTTCAAAAGTCACTACTAGCCTAAAGTCATCATATCACTTAAAAAAATATCTATGAAATAATGGAATAAAATTTATTAAAAAAATTGCTATTTAATGTTTATTCCCTAATTAGATGTTCTACCTAATGTTTGGTTTAGAAAAAAATTATAATCCCTTATTAATGTCACTATTCCTATTCTAAAATTTTGTTTTTGAAAATATGTTTGAGTAAAAATCAAATATAAACTAAATTTATTCAATGAATTTAGTGACATTAATTTATAACTTTATTCAATAAATTACAATAAATTTATTCAATTTATAACATTTCACAGCATTCAATTGACTAATATTTATTTGAAGTACATTTGGGGGAATTAAACTATAATAAAGGTGCTTACCATAATTCTGCACCATCTGATAGTAGAAAGGATTGACACGTGGCGCAATCTGGTGCGTTAAAGCCATAGGCTTAGACCAAGCTTCTTTCATCAACATCTTAAGCTCTTTCATGTCACCATACAAAAGCTTGTAAGAAGAGCCTCTAATCCCTTGTTGCTTCAAATACTTCTCTAGGGTTTTGGGTTTCCACCAAATTGAGTAAAAAGCTCTAATAGCACTATAGATAACCAGTACAACAAAAGATGAAGCTAAGCTGCTTAATATGAAACCTTCCATCTCAATTATTTTGAGAGGATGAGGGTTTTGTATTTTTGAATATGAGACTTGAAATATCATGAATTTATAGATTTTAGGTTTGTGGTGTCTTTTTGTTTGAAATTGATGAAAGGTTTTGTGGGCCCAAGAGCTATGAAATGAGTGGCACCTATTAATTGTCCTGTTGTTATATGCATGAGATAGTTGACCAAAGCCTGATAATAATTTATTATTATTTTTTTTTTTATGCATATATAAACTTTGCACTCTGATCTGCGAGCTAAACAGAAGAGACGTTGTGAAAGAATCAACTTAACACACGTTCACTTAAAATTTGATATCCTTTTGAAAGTTTCGAACTCAAGATTTATGATATTTTTCTGTTCGCCCCTTACCGTGAAACTAACCAGAATGAATATACATTAAATTATTAACTCTTGATAATTGAGAAATCAGGTCAATTTTAGATCTAACTAATTTTTGTAATTTTTAAATGCATGGAACATGCAAATCAAGTGTGTGAAAAGTACTCTTTTAATTGTTTAATTGAAAACCCGGAAATAACTCAAAAGTTCGAAACAATTTTAAATGAATACTCTTAATTTTGTCATCAATACTAAATTAAAACTTTTGTTCCTGAAAAAATTATGGTGAATGTTCTAAAAAAGTATATTTACATAACCAAATAAATAAATAAGCTTTCGTGAGTGATGAACTCCACAGTGCTGGATGATGACAAGTTTGCAAATTAGGTTCCTACGAACTAATGTTGTTCGTAGGAAATAAAGAAATATTTATTACGAACAATATTTGTTCGTAGAAAATTTTACGAACTAATGTTATTCATAAGAACTCAAATATCTTATATAAATTAATTATTTATGTTTGATACGAACAAATGAAGTTCGTAAGAAGACTTTACAAAATTTGTAGTCATTCTCTAAATTTGGATAATGACTATGAATCGAACTGTAAAATTTGTTCAAAACTTTTCACCATTGCAACCTTCCCAATTTATAAACTTACAGAATGTATTGAATTGCCTCACCACTGTGGATGCTCTAATATTAAATTTGATTCTAGCCTTACGCATCCTAGAGAGAAATACTACAAGTGCTAACATTTTATAGGTATTATAATTCTTACGCTAATAAATTATGAAAGAGTAAAAAACAACTACGTATAATATAAAATTTGTCCTAAGTAATTAGCGCAAAAGAAAATTACAAACAAGACAATGTCACAATGGTGCTATAAATTGAAAACCACAACTAATATCCTTATATGGATGGAATTTTGTTTTCTTAAATATGTTAAACCAAAAATTATATTTTTAAAAAAAATATTTTTTTAATAGTTGGTGGTGATGGCGTATTCAGAGGGGTGGAGCTCTTTGGTAGCTTTGGCGGGGGGGGGGGGGGGGGGGGGGGGGGGAGAAGTGCCGAACCCAGAAATTTAAAAATAATAATAATAATTAGTATAAGGGTATCAAGGTTAAGTTTTAAAATTGAAGACAAAAAACTGAAATATTTCCTTAAAAAAAATAATACACATTTTCATCCACTTGGCCACTTTGATTACTTGGATCATTTTGTTGTTGTTTAGGGTTTGAATCAATTGTTGTTATTTATTTTAGGTTGTGGTTTGAATTAATTTGTTGCCATTTATTTTAAAGGTTTGATATATTTAAAGGTTTGAGTTAATATAATTTTGTTGTTGTTTAGAATTTTGTTAATTTAGAGTAATTCCTTCCTATCCTAGTTTCAGATCTCTTATTTTGTAAATTATTTATTGAATATTTGTAAAAAATCTAAAAATAATCCAAAAAAAATCGCTTCGGAGATCCCGCCCACGAACCCCCAAAAAGTGTTAATAATTTGTACAATGTCCCATCCAAAAAAAAATCCTAGTTTCGCGACTGCTTATTCATTCACTATTTCTTTCCTTTATTTATATAAAAAAGTATAACGTTCATCTTATAACTATAATTTAAATATTATTTTTATGAGACCGGAGTTAGTAGAAAGTAATAAGGAACATTGCTAATCACCATTACTGTCTTGAAGAAACACTATTACTATAATTTGGGCACATATATTTCAGTTTCTTTCTCTTCTTGGAGATCAAGATTCCTACGAATGGTGTTCAATTTTCATGTCTTGCTCCCCAAGTGTCTTCATCAACATCAAAGCAAATGTGTGTTTGACAAGCAAAGTTGACTGTAATCCGACCAATCTTTTTTTTTTTTTTTTTATATAATAATCAAACGAATAAAATTGACTTTGGGCCTTGTCATATCATCCATCCTTAATTTATGGCACAAAAATATGAGTTTTAAAAATACTAGCATGTATCCCGTGGGATGAGTGAACGTATTATAATATTATTTTGTAATCTCTAATTTGAAAAGACAGAACAAAATAAATAAATAATAATTAAAAAAAAATGCTTCAGAATAAAAGATTTATTAGAGGTTTTGAGAGAGATGGAGAGAAAGCCCCCGCTTAACAACCATCAAACACCGGGTAACTTACGGGCGTTCGAAAAAACTTCCATCATACGTGGAAATAAATTTTCATGCACTGTTGAACTAAGTAATAATTTTTTTTAAATTAACAATATTCACCCATTTAACATATAACCGACATAATAATAAATATTCACTTTGTCCTTTAAACACAGTTTAAAAATATTTGGCCTGTAGTCAAATCAATAAAAATTATTCACTCAGCTAACAAATATATGGCATCAAAATAAATTAACAATGTACACTCAGTTATCTATGGCCGTAGTCAATTGAATTAGTAATATTCACTTAGTTAACTTGTGGGAATGAACTCACGTAAAAATGACTAATCTGATCTTAATACTCTATTAAATCTTCAGCAAGTTATCTTTTTTTAGCATCTAATCAAATCTGAAGCACACCATCTTCCGTGTCCCCATCTTCGGTTACCCTAATTTCAGCGTCCCTATCTACGGCATCTCAATCTCCGTTCATCTTCCGTCAAACCCTTGTCCGACATCCAATCAAATCTCAAGCACACCAGTTATCACCCATCTCCAATTATCTTGCATCGAATCCATCTTCAGCTAAGCCCATTTTCGCTGAACCCATCAAATCTGCAATCCTAAGCACACCAGTTATCACCCATGTGTTCGTGTCACTTTTAAATATTTAGAAGATTAACATATAAAATCATTTTGAAACCTTCACAAACACACACAAAAAAAATAGTAATAGTATAGAACCCATGAAATAAACCACCAAAAAAATATCATCGAAAGAGTTAAATATGAAAACCCATCTAAGATTACACAAATCATAAAACCCATGAAATAGAAAAAACAAAAAAAGTGATATTAAAAACTATAAGCCAACTCATAAAACCATGTAAAAAAACCCATAAAACTTCTTATAATAAAATAAAAAAATGATTGACATACCAAATGTAAAGCGAGTAATCAAAAAGTGAAACATGTAACTTGAATTTAAAAGCTTCGTCTCACTTTACATGATACCAAATCAAAAGAAAAATCCTAGTGTAACAACCAAATCATAAAATTCCGAGACACAAAATGGTTGGGGGTGAGTATTACAGAGAAACTACTAAGAAAATATAATTTTTAAAAAATAGGATAATAAACAATTGAAAGGCAAACTTTGTGGGATAAAAATTTCAACTATCAGAGGAAAATGGCGGTGGTGGATCACAATGCTCATGTACACGGTTTATGCGAATAATTGCCTTGAACTATGTTTTGTCAATTAATCTTGTCATTTTTTTGTGAAAATTTCAGTTGTTTTCTTGCAATTCTTGCTATTAGGGGTGATAACAATTATCTTATCAAGTTTGGACACAGTGAAGAACTAACGCATCATACATTTTTTCGAATTGAGAAAAACTTTAATCATTGTCATTTATTATGTTACCCAAAACCTGGGTTGCGTTCTATTTTATAACAGACTAAAAATGGGCAAAAGACCATAATATATTACCAAATATTTTTGGATTAAAATTTCTGAGAGGCAAAACGAAAGTCGCCTTAGGCAATAGATTCTGGTGAATATTGGGCATAACTATCCCATTGGCAAATATAATAAAACCAAAAATTTTGTTCATCTCTTCATCGTTTCTCACCACAAGCTCAATATGCCTTGGAACTATAAATTCCTTGTTGCATTCTATGGTAATCAACATCACTTTGTAATTCTAGATGTAAAATATACTATCTATACAAAAAAAAAAAGAACAAAATCCACTTCAAAAATCAAAACCAGCAGTAAATCGGGTGCTTCAAATTTTATGTTTACTAACCCATGTATACTATCTACACAAACAAATAAACAAAACCCACATAAAAAATTAAAATCAATAGCAAATAATCAAACAGGTGGTAGAGTTAGGTATTTCTTTCCAACTAAATATAGGTCAAAAACATAACATAGAGAGTGATTAAGGGAGAAGATCAATGTGAAGATTTTTACCTGGAACAAAAACTGCTAGGCAAGAATGAGGAAATGCCGAGAATGAGAAATATCATCCTATGTTTTCCAATAAATTAGATTGCCCAAAAGGATGTACATATTTCATTGTAGAATGTGGATGGGGAGAAAAAGGGAGATGGAGTGACTATTTTCACAGAGTTCAAAGGTCTCACAAAATAGGATAGAGCATTACATAAAAAAATGATGATAAGAAACGTTGGAGAGAGAGATTAAAGGTTTGGTGGGGTAAAGCACCTGTTGGTATTCTATAGTATTAATGATAAAGGATTGTATTAATGCCTCTACTACTATCGTAATAGAGTTATAACTAGCATGTACCCTGCGCGATGCGCGAGCGCAACTATATATTACGAATGTTGTCTAATAGAATTATAATATTTCTTTATACTTGTAATGTTGGATTCTTTCGCCTTTAACAGCTAAAAACTATTTTTCTCTACCGCAAGGCATGTGTAATATACCAAATTGGAGTAGGTTATTATTATTCCCCTATCAATTGCAACTATTGAAAAATTTGCTTCATTTTCAATTGTGCAACCACTACATAAGTATTTCCAACTGCCCCATTTAACTGTCACCTAAATATTTTGAACATAAAATTCTCAAATGATATGTGATGTACGGATTCGGGGGTGGGAGCCCCCAAGCCGAATTTTTTGGAGGTTTTTTTTTTAGTATTTACAAAAAAAATAACGTACGTTATTTAATCTAATGAACGAGAAACAAATATTTAAATCAACATTTCGTTCCCAAACTTAAACCAACAATATTTCTCATTATCGCCTAAAGTTAATCCTAAAATATAAACCAACACCATTAAAGCAAACTCTAACAAACATAAAAATTATAACCTTAAAATAAATCTCAGATTTTAACATGTTAATTCAATGCAAGTTAAATGAAAGTTTTGATTATTTCGATATATGTCCTCAAACACTTTAAAAATAATTTTTTTAATACCAATATTTTTGTAAATACCTATAATGAACAGTGAGAACCCCTCATTCTTTTTATTTATGAACATTCTCAGAGTAATAGAAAATGTATTAAAACCTATGACATCTATTAAGTATTGAGTTTTAATTTATTTGACAGATCCAAAAGGTTGTATAAACTTGCAATTTTGTAGCAATAATGGGTGGTTACTACAAAATTCTTTTCCCACTGAATCTAGGCAACATTCGGCCTATCACGCCTTATGGTTGTGAGCATGAAGTCCTCTCCAAACTCATAAGAGGGATTCTATGTCTATGGGAGACAAATGTGTACATGTTTATGTTTCATAAAGTCAAAGTTAAGAACATTATCTATTTATGCAACTCACCCTTTGCATGTAGTTGTACATAAAACTTCTGTAACAGTTTTGCTTGTGTAATTTTTCCCTGGAAAAGATTTGTGGGGACTCAAGCCCCCACTCTGCCCCAAGTGGCTCCGTCCCTGCATGACACTGCAGATTTATCTTTATTATTACCTCATTACAAAATTTTTATAATTAGATTGTAGTTTCTGAAAAATTGACTGAACAAAAAGTACGAATTGAAAAGAAACTTACCACGTAAATTTTCCTCCAAATTTTCATTCGGCATAAAATCATAAACAGAGATTAATTAATTATCTACCACACAAATTCCAAGCAGAGGAGTGATGTGGTTCAACATGGAACAAAATACACGAAAAAAAGGGAAATAGAGAGAGCATACCTACTATCATCCAAATAAAGGTGCATGAATTGTAAATGGAGACTAAAAGTTGGCCAAATTTAATTGAGAGGCAAGCAGATCAATAGCTTCTGTATGAACAGAGGTAGCTGAAGAGTTGTTTCCTTGGGAAGCCCAAAGTCAAGTTTGAAGAACGACTCCAATTTGGTTGCCATGGAAAGCCAAGAGTCAAGCTTGAATGAGTTATTACTTAAATTTAGATGCAATAATGACCAATTAAAACCTCCAATCTATCGTTTTAGAGGTATATAATAGATATAGATTCCTCAAATGCTCTATTAAATGCGCTACCATAGTAATAAATATTGTACATTACAGTATAACAATAATAATATAATATTTTATTGTTATGTCAATTTATTTGAGATATTTCTTTGGTACTCATTACAATACTCCAATTTATTATTATGGGCAGATTATGTTCAATTATTATTATTTACTAGTTAAGATAGTGCGTGCAACTTGAAAAATTACGTGTAATATGTTTATTATTTTGTATATAAAAAGTTTGTATGTGTAATATATCCGAAATTCATTTAAAAGGTGTGGTGATGTATTAATAAATTTTCAATCAAGAATCACGATAAAGTACAAGTACAAAAAAATTTTAAAATATATAAATTTTATAGTTACGATATTATCTACAAGTGTATGATATCGTCGATTTTCATACCGCACTTTTTTCAATATTGTTATACTCATTATAGTGTATTACATTCACACATCCTTCAAAATATTTTTATAAAAAAATATTTACTAATACATTTCATGTACGTGTCTATCAAGCTTTTGTTGTAAAAAATTAGGGCTATTCTCAATTTGGGCTCATTTGTTGCGCAAAACAAGAGGTTGGAGTCCAATTTTGGTATTTTGAGATATTAGTTACAACATTATAAAATACATTTTTTTGACTATGTTTAACACCTTTTAAGAATCTATTGTGACTTTTTGAATATTCATGATATTTTTTACTTAAGTCATCATTCTAAAAGATGTTAATAGCACATTTTTATAACACCTGTAATAAATGGATCTCAAAGTAAATTAACGCTAAGAATAAACGACTAAATAGCATACAAGTTGTGCATATTATATGTCACTACACCAAAATGGTCAAATTGGCACCCTTTAAGCGGCTAGCCTAGTCACGGTCATTGATCGAGACAAAGCCGTGACAAATGTTTGTCACGGTCATTGACCGTGACAATCCTATAAAGTTGTCACGATCAATGACCGTGATATGTCCATGACAATTCTGTCAGTAAAAAATCCTCCCTCTTCTTTTTTTTCCACCGTTTTTATTCCCTCCATTTTTCTCTCTCTCTCTCTCTCTAGCGACTTCTCATCTCTCTCTCTACAATTTTGGTATGTTTTCTCTCTCTATTTCTCCTCCATTTATGTATATGTGCGTGTGTATATATATGTGTGTGTGAATATGCGCATGTGTATATATGTGTGTGTGTGTGCGCGCGTGGTGGGCAGCGGCACCGGGGGGAGGTGGGAGGGCAGGGGGTGGGGGTGGGGGTGGGCGGGGGGGTGGGGGGCAGGGGGTGGGGGCCTGTGTGTGTATATGTGCGTGTGTGTTTTTTTAGTTAAATTTTTATTGATTTATTAGATATTACCCCTCATATTGTAGTGCCCCTCATGTGTGCATGTATATGTGAGTGATTTAATATTGATTGGTTGTTAATTATTTTTGTAAATTAATAATTAGTGCCCCTTTCATATGCAAGTAGGATTGCCCCTCATTGTAAATAAGAAAATTAATAATTGTATACTTTAATTGTTAGTTTAATTGATGAAAAGAAGTAATAGAGTAGATGAATTAGAAGGAGTACGGGATACACATTTGTCGTTGCCATTGCGGTTGGATTATAGTGGATAGATGTTGGGTTGGATAATTTTAAAAGTGGCATGACCACTGGATTATTGTCCATATGGGGGTGAGATTTTTCAACTTTTTTTGAAAATTAATTTGTATAACGAATAATATATATAGTATGATAATTAAATGAAACATACTTGAAATTACATATAGTGCGCTTAGATACTAGCCTTCTAGTTCTTATGCGTACGCATTTAATAGACCTTAGACCCGTTCGAGAGTCATTACCCCTGTAATGAGATCTCTCGAATTGTCCCGTTTGGACAGTTTAGGACTGCATAATTTCTGTATAATAATATTCTTAGTAGCTTAAAGTTGTTACTTTTGGAGGAAGTTCTGCAGTGGTATCCTAATGTTCTCTTGGTACATACTAGATTGACAAGCGTGACTATTATTTCAATTGATTAATTGAAATAACACTCACACTTGTCAATCTACGTCGTGTACTTGGAGAAGTACGGGAATATGCTGTCGAATTTTTCTCAAATCGTAACAATGTGCATGAGCTGTTAAGTATATTACAGAAAAATGCGATCTTGAATGGGATAGGACCACTCATCCTTTAGAGGAGATGGAGGAAATAGAAATTTCTATGATAAATTGAATTTGAATTTGAAATTTAAAAATCGAATATAAATAAGACATAATTAAATGAAACATATTATAAATCTAAGTTTTGTTTATATTAATCCATGAATATACGTTTCTTACCTTTAATAGGTGATTAGTTATGGTAACTGTGATGGGATATCCGAAATACAAAGAGTGGATGGGTGATACAAATAGAATGGGGGGTGTTTCGTAGAGGTGATGATGAATTTATGAAATACGCAAAGAGATGTCATAGTGATGAAGAGTTTTCATATCCGTGTGCTAGGTGTAAGAATGGTAAGGTGTTTGAGTGGAAAACAGTTGAACTACATTTGTTAAGATCGGGTATGTAAGATAGTTATCAATTAACAGCCTTTAATAAGTAGGATAGATGTAGAAGGGGATGACGTAGATCATGATATGTTAGAGGATTTAGTTGATGATGCGTACAGAGTTTATGAAGCAGAGGAGAATGAGGTTACTAATGATGTACAAGGTTCAAGTGCTCGTGAATATATCACGATTAACCTTGACGATGACTACCAAAGTTTAAAATTTAAGGCGACCCATCCATTATACTCTGGCTGTGACAAAGATCAAATAACTTTACATGCCATGGTTGGTTTGCACAGTTTGAAGACGCAATACGGTTTGTGTGGCAATAGCGTGAAAGAAATTCTGAAATGGGTGAAGGGCTTACTACCCAAGGAGAATACGCTTCCAAATAGCTATCCTATTATGAAGAACAGTTTGAAAGGTTTGGGAATGAAGTATAAATAGATTCATGCTTTTGTGTATGACAGCATACTATACCGAAAGGAGTATGAAAATCTCAATCGTTGTCCGGTTTGTGATGAACCTAGATATGTCCAATCTACTCGAAATGAAGGTACAAGCTCAAAAGTGCCTCAATAAGTGTTGAAATATTTGCCCGTTGGGCCTAGATTAAAGCGATGTTTTACAGTACCATGGATAGCGGAGGCAATGACTTGGCATGCTAGGGCAGAAGTAGGGGGTAATCCCATGTGTCATCCTATTGATTCTACAGCTTGGTATTATTAAAATTAGTATTACCTTCTCACTCTTGTGTAAGAATGTAGTCAATCGAGAACACACAGTGGCCGTAAAAGTGGAGGTAACCGAAGCGATTTGTGTATTTGAGAAGTACTTTCCCCCAACATTATTTGACATAAATGTTCACTTGTTGGTACACCTATGCAATGAGGCACTTCTTTGTGGTCCAGTTAGATATCGGTGGATGTATCTATTTGAAAGATTGATGAAATTTTTTAAAGATTACGTCAAGAATACGCGATACATTGCGGGATCAATTGCAGAGGAATATATCACCGTGGAGTCATCAATATATACTCAGGAATATATGCCCGACTCGATCAGCGTTGATGACACTGATGAGTTCGTCGATGATGGTGGTCATGTGATAGGAAAACGAGTGAAATTAACGAGTTTGCAACATGAACAAGTAGCTCGTTATCTATTTGACACACATGAAGATGTCGAAGAATGGAAAAAGTAAGTTTAAATTATTTTAATGTTTAACATTATTTTAGAATATTTTAGACTATTTTATACATGATTAATTTTGTAATATGCAGAAAATATGAAGCATGTGAGAACAAAAAAGACGAAAAATAATGGTACAATCAGACAGCGAATTTAGGTTGTGGTTGTCACAGGAGGTAATTATAATGAAAATGGTCGTTATATAGCGTTACATTACACTCAAACTTTACAACTAATCTAATTAGATTATCTATATTCTCAGCTCTTAAGACAGGTGATGTGACATCAAGGCTTGCTCGTCTAGCCACTGGACCCTTGTTCGTGGCACAAGAGTACAGAAAGTATCGATTGAATGGTTACGTATTCGGTGCAAAAGTGTACGAGAAAAGTACAAATGTACAGAACTCGAGCATTTCATACAAGGCTCTTACTTTCTTTCGAGCGAGCGTAAAAGATAAAAACCTCGTTGAAGCTGAAATGACTTACTATGGTGTAATTCGAAATATATTTGAATTGGAAGAGGTTGTATTTTACTTTGACTGGATAAGAGTTGAGGATAAAAATGCTTGTAAAGTTGATCAATTCACCAATTTGATCATAGTTAAATTGTCCAAGTTGAAGAGCAACGACCACATGAGCGATGAGCTGTTTGTTTATGCATTTCAAAAGGTTAACCAAGTGTCTTACTCGGAGTATATCAATAACGAGCCGTGGTCAATTGTCCTGCATGCACCAAAGTGTCTAAATAGTAGTGTGGATGACTTGGCTGCTCCTACCAAATATCAATCCATTTTTTATGATAACCCAAATTTGAAATAATTTTTCAATTTGTAATAAATATTCCAATTTTTACTTTATCAATCCATATTTAATGCTTTTAATTGATTTGCACTTTATCATTTTCACTCTTGTGTAGTGTGCGTGTGTGTGGGCAGTAGGGGTGGGGGTGGGAATGTTTCGGATTTTTAGTAATTGTACATATTATGAGCTAGATGCTGTTGTTTTGGAATTCAGAATTGAAGTGCTAAACAGTGACAATTCATTTGGATTTATAGTAATTGTACATATTTGCATGTCTTCTTCTAATTCATTTTGATTTGTTTTAATAACAATTTTTTTTACAGCAAATGTCTCCTTCAGGTATTAAGGCGAGGATGATGATGTTGATTATGATTATGTCGTCTGGGCTCGGTGGTAGCGGAGGCGATGAGGGTTCCTCGGCCCTTAGGCTCCCCAAATATGGCAAATTGGGGATGGCCATTGAGAACAAGACGGGGCTATTAGCGAGATCACTCGAGCTGATAAAGACGATCATCGGCTCAGGGTATACTAGTTGGAGGGAGGTGCTAAATGAGCTCCAGTTAGCTATTTGGGTGGCACTACAGGTAATGTATTTATATTTAAATTTATATGAATATTTCAATTTCAATTTCAATTTCAATTTCAATTTTATTTTATATTTATATTTATATTTATATTTATTCGCAACTAACATTGTATTTGTTGGACACGAACAATTCAGCCTGGATCCAAAGCTACGCAATTCCGTCTTGGAGCAGTTGAGGGAGCAACACAAGACGTGGAAGAAAAATATGCGGACCCGATACTTTGGGAAGACCCGAGGGTCCGTTATCCGAATGCGTGAATCCGTCCCGCCGAAGGAGCTGATCTCATTGGCACAATGGCAAAAGTTCATTGACAATGAGATCAGGGAGCAATAATTGGCATCTCGCCAATCGGGGAGGGAAAATCGGGCAAAAAAGACGGACGTGCACTACTCCGGTCGGAGGTCTTACGCCGAGGTGGAGCATAGGATGATGGTAAGATTTAATTTTTCTATAGCTATAGAAATATATTATTCTCCATTATTTTACTTTGCGGGGCCGATACTAATTTTACTTTATTTTATTTCAGGGGACAGGGAGTGGCCCTGGGGGTAGGCCACATAGGCTCGGTACTTATGTGGCTATTCAGATGAAGAAGGGGAAGGATAAGGAGGTGTCCCCGAGCGTCGCGATCACGATTGTAAGTAATCCGATAGTTTACTTTTTGTGAATTACGTTATAATTTTTTTATTTACTTATTTTACAAATCATGTGCTTTTTGTCGTTTCAGGCAAAGCTTAAGGAGGTGCATGAGTCGCAGTCTGATGCCGACAAGGCATCTTTGTCCACAGACGCACACAGATAAGTGCTTGGCACTGATCGCAAGGGGAGGACATGGGGGTGAGCTCGCGGGTGTCCAAATCTAAGATCATCGAATTGGAGACGAGCGACACCGGGTTGGCTCGAACGGTGGACTCGCATGACGCGAAGCTGTCCCGTTTGGAGGTGACGGTCCAAGATATGTTCTCATTCATGAAGCGTTCATTGGGAGAAAATCGTAAGCGGAATGGGGAGGAGAAGGTGGTGTAGGAGGAGGTGCAGGAAGACGAGGTGAAGGATGATGAGTAGGTGGACCTCGCTGCTTCATCGTCGACACGTGCAGACTTTAATGATACACTCCCCTATTTGGCTCCCTTCGACCGACCGATGTCGACACTTGGTTTGCCGAGCGTGTTTATACTGAACATATTTGATGGCCAGCGGATAGGGTGGGGGTTGAGGGACCCGAATATCATCCAGGGTATGCCAGTTCAAGGACGTTAGCTTCAAGACATCGAGTCCAAGGTGCTCGTCACGCATGTGATACCCGGGAAGGAGAACTCCCCATTGTGGTTGTACGAATAATGCGGTACGATGTATATTGGTGGGTGTGTCAATTTGTATATCATGTGGCCTACTCACCTCCTCAGAGCTAACATTACCCCAGACATTTAGTGACATTATTTGAATTGAATTGTTTTAAGTTGTTATATTTGGATTATATCGTGATGCATATTTTCTCTATTTTGAATGTATATTTGCATTATCTCCATTTTATTTGGATATATGATGTTTGAATAGGTACAACGTTGCTATAATAGGTACAAATATACTATTAGGCAGTGGTAGTGGCCATACTGCCCAGTAGATTTTTTTTCAATTCTGCCCAAAATTGTCACGATCATTGACCGTGACAAGTCCGTGACAAAGGAAACTTGTCACGGTCATTGATCGTGATAATATTTTATTAAATGTCACGGGTTTGTCACGGTTATTAATCATGACAAAACTTGTCAAGGTCAAGGACCGTGACAAGTCTAATGAACTTGTCACGGTCAATGACCGTGACAAGTTCGTGATAACAAAAGTTCTCCCCCCTAGAATTCTCACGGTAATTGACCATGACAAGTTGAACTTGTCAAGGTCAATGACCGTGATAATTTAACGGATTTGGTGTAATGTGTGACACCCCGTCTATTAAAATACTGGGTGGCTAGCCATTTATCAAAATAGAACATTGGTATCATATGGCTCATTTTTAGCATCGCTGTCGAAAATATTTTTAAAGTTACTAACTACCTATTAATTAAATAAACCAGTGCCAAATTTTATCTTACATTAATTAGCAACATGTGAAAATAAATACTAGTTTAAACCATCCTCACAAATTGATGACTAAATCCAATACAAATAAATAATATGAATAAAAAGGACCGAATCAAATATCGGTTAAACAATAAAATCCAACAATAAACTGAAATAATGAACGGGATACAAAAAGTCTAATCCATAAACTGAAAATACTAAAATAGTCTGAAGAGAGACATACCCAAATGATTAATGAAATAAAGTCCCTACATTAGGAATAAATTAACGAGGGGTCTATAGCAAAGTACTGTAATTTTCACGCGCTAGAATCCTCAAGCTGGGCGTTTTGTGGCAGGACACTTAAAATATTTTGGAAAAGATTTTTGATACGGATCAAATTCCAAGTAAAATATTATGAAAATATTTAGCAAGAAATTAAAATATAATTATTAAATATGCATGTACACTTTCCATATTTAAGATGGTGTCGCACTCTCTTCATGAATAAATCACCCCTCAACTAATGTGCACACCTATTGCTTACCTTCTAACCCAAATAGTTTTGTTATCCCACTTAACTAGCCTTGTGTAATACCTCGTATATTTTTGGAATAAAATAAAATTTAATAGGGATTAATGTAATTCTGTGAAATTAATTAATCGAAGTTCTGAGTAATTAGACTCAATAATATTTATAAATTTTAGAGTTGGACTTTAATGATTTGGAATAAATCAAAAGGGATTTTATTTTTGAATAAAAAGTATTTACATGTGTTACATCACAATTAAAACATATTTTTTGGTAAAAATATTCGAGACACACTTTGAGAGGGTATTTGGGCTCGTTCGGGCATTTTAGACACTTAGAAATGGTCCCGGGGTATATATACATGAGTTGGGTAGTTATTGGGCTAATTAGATTATGTATTCGGGCTCATTTGGGAGTCCAAAGTTGTGCCCTAAGACCCAACTCGGGATTTAAAGATTAAAAATGTTTATTAAGGGAAAATCTATCCATGGGGAGTTATATCCAGGAACCCTAGACACACCCACCCAAGAGGAGGAGAAAGAACATCCTAGGAGGAGGAAAAGAGGCTTTTCTATACAATTTCAAGCAAGGATTCTCTTGCCATTCTTATTCAATTTGTGTTATTCTATATTATAAGGACATTTTTCTCATGTCCAACATGTTACATTTATGTATGTCGTACGCCGCTACATTTGGCACGTCACCTCACGATCTCACATGACGGCCTCTATCCGAATTCCAAGAATCAAGCATTCAACATCTCCATTAATGTGTCCCTCATCTGCCTCAACGACTTCACGTTCCATGATTTTAGAAACTTAATGCAAGTGGTACGCAAGGGAAGTCAAAACAGTGAAAAAAGGCACGATAAGAGACTTTAAGGGCATTTTCGTAATTTTAGAGCCATAGTCTGGAGGTCTGGTCAACTAGAAAGTTGAAGAGCTCGCCGTAACGAAGATACTGGAAGAAATGGCACCTCAATCCGAGCTACGGTGAAGGAGTTATGACCTTTTGAAGATGGAGAAAATTCCTTAAAGAATGCTCTTTTTTTTTACGCTGGATAGAATTTTAGAGTTTTAAGAACGTGGATCTCTTCATCTGTTTTCCTATAAATACCAACTTCGGGGGAGTTGTTTTAAAAGACTTTAGAAGACGTTTTTTAGAGTCCAAATACCTCTAGTCTTCATATTTTTTAGTCCCAAGACTCATGTTTTGATTCACACAATTGTCAAACCTTTGTGAATCTTTTTGGTAACCCAAGAACACAACTTTTTAGTTTGTTCAAACCTTTGTGGAGAGATCTTTGCAACCGAGGGCTGCGTGTCATTGCTGAGGGAGTTTCTACAAAGTTTTATGGTTGCGTGTCATTGAGGAGTGCTGCGGTTCTTCCTTTGTTGATTGGACTGAGGTTCATGTGGGTTCGCTGCGTGTGGATTCATTGCTAACGACACCGACCGACGCCTGCGGGTATTCGTGTGTCACTTTATTTCATTGTAATCCGTGTAAGTTGCGATTTACTTATTATAGTGAAATAAAAGGTTTTGCCCTGCGGGGATTTTTCCTTAAACTTGTTTCGCATACTTTATTTATTTATGGGTTGACACACGCACCGTAGATGGATGTTTAGGGGCTGAATTTATTTGATTTAAAAGTAGACTCTAATTAAATAAGGGTTACTTGAAAACTTGCAAAATTTAATTTAAATCAGTATTACATGACGTTTTCATAAATAAATGTTAATTCCATGCTTCGATTTAAAGTTGAATCATGTTTTGAGACTGCACAATTAGAGATCTTTAGATAATATGATATATGGTTGTAGGAATATAAACTGTGTTAGAAACCCAGAAATTCATCTCGTGTAGTTGATGTTGAAGAAAACATATTTGGGAGGAAATTTTATAATACTTGTAGAAACAATCTACGAATGTAGTGATAAATTTATAAAGCGTTGTTATTTAAAGGTCATCACGAATCTTATGAATCTTATAACTGAAATTTTATGCGTATATTACAATTAGCTGTAACTGAGTTACGATTTGTGAGGGTTCAGAAGCTCGCTTGGTTATTCATGGGGGAAATAGGAAAACTTTAGGGAAAACAGGATCGTAGTGAGGAAGGATTAGATGTTAGGGTTGATTGAACTAAAATCTGGGTGGAGTATAAAGCTTGAAGGAAATCCATCCATGGCTGTATGTTGAAATCCGTAGCAGGAAAAGACCCATCAGGTCATTCGAACGACCTGGGGCGTTGTTTGAACAATGCTGCAAGAATTTGTCCACTACGCTCTTTTTTTTCTATCCGGTCTTTGAGGCTAGTATGGGAAAAGGGGGTTATCCGACTTTTTGGCTTGTATGGGAGAATGGGGATAAATGCAAAGGAATATTATTTTTCCATACTTGGGAACTTAAAGAGGAGTACACATAACTGTAAGGGATATTTTAAAGTGTAAAATTAAATTACAGAATTTGGGGTGATAAATTTAAATATCAAAATACGGACCAAGTGAGGGAGTTCGGGTATTTTGTTGAATGACACTACGATGATAAAATTTATGAGGATGGAATTTAGTTGATTAAGGGTAGAGAATTCGACTCGAATATTTTTTTTAGGCTGAGTGCTACATGAGTTAGGCACGGGGTAGCCGGTTTAATTTATTATAGAGTTATGTAATAAGTTATCATATATTAAATTTAACAAGGGGTGTAAACTAAATAATGGGGTTTTTTGTAATAAATTTTAAAAGGATTTCTTATATAAATGTACATATAAACCTAACTCACATTAGTTGACAACTTAGATATGTACATATAAACCTTATCAAAAAGGTATCAATAAGCGAATAATTATTAATAATCTGGAATGGTTGAAGTTTGAGTCAAGAGGAAAACATGCTAAGATTATTAAATGTGAGGGTAAAATGGTAGTTGGGGATAACTATACCTATAACCGTGTTGGTAAGGTTAGTTTAGGAACAACTATACCTATAATGTTTTGGAATGGTTAGTTTAAGAACAACTATGCCTATAGTGTTTTGAAAAAGGTTAGTTGGGTATAACTATACCAATACCTTTAAAGAAGAAATAAATTATGAAGCAAATGTGATCTGAGTCCAAAAATAATTTTATGAGACTTAATATTTACTCCGGAAATAGTCATAGGATACCGACTTAAAATGAGTTGTGGAATAATTGACTAAGATGATATAGTTAAGCCAAGCAGGCTATATTCGACAAGGATTGAGATTCTTCCCTGGGATTAAAGTAGTCATAAAGTAACTTCTTATACATATTGGATAATAATATGTATCATATTATTTTTTGTGGACATAACAATGTTCGTGGACCGTCCTATCGGCTTGGAGGTTCGAGCGTTCGGACCAGGTACCACACACCGGCACAGGTGGTCTTGGAGATTGTTTAGGTCATATAGGTACTACTTGAAGGCACCATCTGCGAGGAGAGTAGGTGTTGACGGCTACCCAGCATGTGTCACTGCTGGATATGGGTCGTGAACAGGTATCCTGCGTAGGGACCGCCCCCAACCTATGTGCATTTGTGATGTCTGCTTAGGATAAGAAATTCCTCCGGACTTGTCGATAGAGCACGAACGAGACACCAACGGTAGCTTCCTTTGTGGTGTGCCTTATATGGTAATGTGCCCTCTTAGTCTAAAGATGTAGACAAGGCTTAATGATAATCGAGTTAATAAAATGATGTCGATAATTCAGGACGAAGATGAGTCCTAATGAATAATATGGCAAACAATTATTAATGAGAATAATAATTGAGTAGTTTAAGGAAGCAGGCAATAATTAAAGTGAATGAATAATGGGGTAGCCCAAATATTAATGAGTGGTGGCTCTCCTCCTTGGAAGCCTCCTCTCATCTCTCTTCCTTAGCCTCTCTGTAACTCCAAGATTTCTAACCCTCGAGGACTCTAACTCTCATCAGATATAACCTCTCAATTTTCGTCCATAATTAAGGCCTAAAATTTGGAATTACCAAAAGGCCATCCCGGGTTACCGGTTAGGCCTAAAAACATCCTGAGACCTAAATTAAACCCCCGGGTACACTTTTTTTACTATCTCGACCCTTCCGGACACATTGACACACTCGAAATGACCATACGGGTGACTTATAGTTAATTTACTTTTTATTCTATTAATTTAGTCCCGACACGATACGTGCGCGTCCTGACTTAATTTTCATGATTGTCGTATTCTTCACTCGCGAAAATTTTAATAAATTCAATATCATATATTACTTTACTCATCTAGTAATATTTAACATAATTCTTATCAATAATTATTAACTCTCGTCATGCTAGTAAATATTCAAATTAAAATCCAGATTAATATTAAATTAGTTTATCCCAATTAAATTTAAATAATCCCGTAATTAAATGCCATAAAAATACGGGGTATTACACAAATTATGACAAGTTCTTACAAAGAAAGAAAGACAATGTGGAAGCACTACCAAATTTAGAAGACGTTTGGAATCTTTCTACCTAATGGGCATAGCTAGTACAAGTAGGTAAATCGTTTTGCCCAATCAACACGCTAGACCATTACACGTATACGGTTACATTGCTTAACCCTCACACATCACATCGCACTTTGTATTATATATTTGGATAAAGATACACAGAACCACTTTTGTACCCTTTTCCCATATCCGATGCATAAAAATGCTATACTTTGTTGTTGTGGGTCTTGTCAGGGCACAAGGTACAACCCCTTACTAGCCTTGTCTTATTAGGCGGGTACCAAAGTGGGTTTATGTATTGGTACTCTATCTATTTACGACTCTCATGTGGCACCCTTCACCCTTATGCCTTGACTTTACTCTAAGTAGACTTAGTAGGGTGTCCTAGAGGATATTAAAAAATAGGATGTTAATGTGTTTCTTCTATTTCTAGAAACTTTATCAAAACAAACACTTATTTTCCTAAAATTACTATTTTTTTATAGAAAGTAAGTTGTGTCTTGTTTTATGATTTATTGAACATGGCTATGTAATCCCTAAAAGGACACTACCTTATATCACATGTCCATATCATACACCATGAGCTTGTTGGAAAATGGTAGAGATATTTCAAAGATTTCAAAAACATGTTTGAAGACTATAAATATGTACTCAAATACATGACTATAAGTAATAGTATATTATGATCGTTATTCCCTCACTTAAATAGATTGTTTTATTCCAGTTTCTAAAAATCTTTATGTCCAAAAGGTCTCCAAAAGTTTCATCAATGTTCAATAGATTAAAGACAACTTCTTTCATCCCGATATCACGTCAATCACTTTAGGACGATGGTAAGCTTAACCTAATAGACTTAGTTATCATGGTTTTTGGAATTCAAATTGTTCATATCTTTTTCAAAACCTTGTTACGTGATTTTGATGTTTCCAAAATAACTACACCAAAATGGTTAAATTGGCACCCTTTTAGCGGCTAGCCTTATCACGATCAATGACCGTGACAACTGTACTTGTCACGGTCATTGACCGTTATAATCCTACAAAGTTGTCACGATCAATGACCGTGACATGTCCGTGAAATTCTGTCAGTAAAAAACCCTCCCTCTTCTTTTTTTCCCACCGTTTCTATTTCCTCCATTTCTCTATCTCTCTCTCTAGCGACTGTTCCTCTCTCTCTACAACTTTGGTATGTTTTCTCTCTCTATTTCTCCTTCATTTATGTATATGTGTATGTATATGAGCGTGTGTGTATATATGTGTGTTTGTATATGTGCGTGTGTGTGTGGTGTATATATGCGTGTGGGGGGAGGGGGAAGGGGGCAGGGCTGGGAGAGGGGAGGGGGTGTATGTGTGTGTGTGTGTGTGTGTGTATATATGTGTGTTTGTGTGTGTATATATGCATGTGTGTGTATATATGCATGTGTGTGTATATGTGCGTGTGTATATGTGTGGGTGTGTGGGTGTGGTGGGCAGCGGCAGCAGGGGGTAGGGCAGGGGGTGGGGGTGGGTGAGGGGGTGCGGGGCCGGGGGTGGGGGCCTGTGTGTGTATATGTGCATGTGTGTATTTTTTTTAATTAAATTTTTATTGGTTTATTAGATATTTTCCCTCATATTGTAGTGCCCCTTGTAAAAGAATTGATTGATTTAATATTGATTGGTTGTTAATTTTTTTGTAAATTAATAATTAGTGCCCCTTTCATATGGAAGTAGGATTGCTCCTCATTGTAAGTTAGTAAATTAATAATTGTATACTTTAATTGATGAAAAGAATTAATTGAGTAGATGAATTAGAAGGAGTACGGGATACACATTTGTTGTTGCCATTGCGGTTGGATTATAGTGGATCGATGTTGGGTTGGTTAATTTTAAAAGTGGCATGACCACTGGATTATTGTCCATATGGGGGTGGGATTTTTTAATTTTTTTTAAAATTACTTTGTATAACGAACAATATATATATATAGTATTATAATTAAATGAAACATACTTGAAATTACATATAGTGCGCATAGATACTAGCCTTCTAGTTCTTATGCGTACGCATTCAATAGTCCTTAGACCCGTTCGAGAGTCAATACCCCTGTAATGAGATCTCTCGAATTGTCCCATTGGGAGAGTTTAGGACTGCATAATTTATGTATAATAATATTCATAGTGGCTTAAAGTTGTTACTTTTGGAGGAAGTTCTGCAGTCGTATCCTAATATTGTCTGGGTACATACTAGATTGACAAGTGTGGCTGTTATTTCAATTGATCAATTGAAATAACACTCACACTTGCCAATCTACGTCGTGTACTTGGAAAACTACGGGGATATGCTGCCGAATTTTTCTCAAATCATAACAATGTGCATGACTTGTTAAGTATATTACAAAAAAATGCGGTCTTGAATGGGATAGGACCACTCACCCTTTAGAGGAGATGGAGGAAATAGAAATTTTTATTATAAATTGAATTTGAATTTGAAATTTAAAAATCAAATATAAATAAGACATAATTAAATGAAACATACTATAAATCTAAGTTTTGTTTATACTGATCCATGAATATATGCTTCTTACCTTTAATAGGTGATTAGTTGTGTTAGCTGTGATGGGATATCCGAAATACAAAGAGTGGATGGGTGATACAAATAGAATGGGGGATGTGTTTCGCAGAGGTGCTAATGAATTTGTAAAATACGCAAAGAGATGTCATAATGATGAAGAGTTTTCATGTACGTATGCTAGGTGTAAGAATGGTAAGGTGTTTGAGTGGAAAACAGTTGAACTACATTTGTTAAGATCGGGTATGCAAGATAGTTATCGATTTTGGAGTTTTCACGGTGAATTAAAAGTTCCTTTTGTCCCAGAACAACCTTCACAATAACCTTCAACAAGTAGGATAGATGTAGAAGGGGACGAAGTAGATAATAATATGTTAGAGGATTTAGTTGATGATGCATACGAAGTTTATGAAGCAGAGGAGAATGAGGTTACTGATGATGTACAAGGTTCAAGTGCTCGTGAAGATATCACGATAAACCTTGACAATGACTACCAAAGTTTAAAATTTAAGGCGACCCAACTCTTATACTCTGGCTGTGAGAAAGATCAAATAACTTTACATACCATGGTTAGTTTGCACATTTTGAAGACGCGGTACGATTTGTCTGGCAATAGCGTGACAGGAATTCTGAAATGGGTGAAGGGCTTACTACCCATGGAGAATACGCTTCCAACTAGCTATCCTGTTATGAAGAACAGTTTGAAAGGTTTGGGAATGAAGTATAAATCGATTCATGCTTGTGTGTATGACTGCATACTATTCCTAAAGGAGTATGAAAATATCGATCGTTGTCCGGTTTGCGATGAACCTAGATATGTCCAATCTACTAGTAAAGAAGGCACAAACTCAAAAGTGCCTCAAAAAGTGTTGAAATAATTTCCCATTGGGCCTAGATTAAACCGATTTTTCACAGTACCATGGATAACGGAGGCAATGACTTTGCATTCTAGGGCAGAAGTAGGGGGTAATCTCATGCGTCATCCTATTGATTCTACAACTTGGAAGAGAATGAATTATGAGTATCCCGATTTTGCTCAAGTGGACGACTTGGCTGCTCCTACCAAATATCAATCCATTTTTTATGATAACCCTATTTTGAAACAATTTTTCAATTTGTAATAAATATTCCAATTTGTATTTTATCAATCCATTTTTAATGCTTTTAATTGATTTGCACTTTATCATTTTCACTCTTGTGTAGTGTGTGTGTGTGTGTGGGCAGTAGGGGTGGGGGTGGGGATGTTTTAGATTTTTAGTAAATCTACATATTATAAGCTAGATGATGTTGTTTTGGAATTCAGAATTGAGGTGTTAAACAATAACAATTCATTTGGATTTGTAGTAATTGTACATATTTGCATGTCTTCTTCTAATTCATTTTGATTTGTACTAATAATAATACTTTTTACAGCAAATGTCTCCTTCAGGTATTAAGGCGAGGATGATGATGTTGATTATGATTATGTCATATGGGCTCGGTGGTAGCGGAGGCGAGGAGGGATCATCGGCCCCTAGGCTACCCAAATATGGCAAATTGGGGATGCCATCGAGAACAAGACGGGGCTATTAGCGAGATCCCTTATGTTGGTAAAGATGATCATCGGTTCGGGGTACACTAGTTGGAGGGAGATGCCAAATGAGCTCAAGTTAGCTATTTGGGTGGCACTACAGGTAATGAATTTATATTTATATTTATTTTAATATTTCGATTTCGATTTCATTTTATACTTATATTTATATTTATATTTATATTTATTCGCAATTAACATTGTACTTGTTGGACAGGAACAATTCAGCCTGGATCCAAAGCTACGCGATTCCGTCTTGGAGCAGTTGAGGCAGCAACACAAGACGTGAAAGAAAAATATTCGGACCTGGTACTTTGGGAAGACCCGAGAGTCCGTTATCCGAATGCCTGAATCCGTCCCGCCGAAGGAGCCGATCTAATTGGCACAATGGCAAAAGTTCATTGACAATGAGATCGGGGAGCGACAATTGGCATCTCACCAATTGGGGAGGGAAAACCAGGCAAAAAAGACGGACGTGCACTACTCCGACCGGATGTCTTACGCCGAGGTGGAGCATAGGATGATGGTAAGATTTAATTTTTTTATAACTACAGAAATATATTATTCTGCATCATTTTACTTTGCGGGGCAGATACTAATTTTACTTTATTTTATTTCAGGGGACAGGGAGTGGCCTGGGGGTAGGCCACATAGGCTCGATACTTATGTGGCTATTTGGACGAAGAAGGGGAAGGATAAGGAGGTGTCCCCGAGCGTTACGGTCACGATTGTAAGTAATTCGATAATTTACATTTTGTTAATTACGTTATAATTTTTTTATTTACTATTTTACTAATCATGTGCTTTTTGTCGTTTCAGGCAAAGCTTAAGGAAGTGCATGATTCGTAGTCTGATGCCGACAAGGCATCTTTTTCCACAAACGCACTCAGCCAAGTGCTTGGTGTTGATCGTAAGGGGAGGACAAGGGGCTGAGCTCGCGAGTGGCCAAATCTTGGATCATCAGATTAGAGACGAGCGACACCGGGTTGGCTCGAACGGTGGACTCACATAACGCGAAGCTGTCCCGTTTGGAGGCGACTATCCAAGATATGTTCTCATTCATGAAGCATTCGTTGGGCGAAAACCTTAAGGGGAAAGGGAAGAAGAAGGTGATGGATGAGGAGGTGCAGGAGGATAAGGTGCAAGATGACGAGGATGTGGACCTCGCTGCTTCAACGCCGACACGTGCGGACTATGATGATCCACTCCCCGATTTGTGTCCCTTCAACCGACCGATGTCGACACTTGGTTGATCTAGCGTGTTTTTACAAGACATATTTGATGAAGAAGGGGAAGGATAAGGAGGTGTCCCCGAGCGTCGGGGTCATGATTGTAAGTAATCCGACAGTTTACTTTTTGTGAATTACGTTATAATTTTTTTATTTACTTATTTTACAAATCATGTGCTTTTTGCCGTTTCAGGCAAAGCTTAAGGAAGTGCATGAGTCGCAGTCTGATGCCGACAAGGCATCTTTGTCCACAGACGCACTCAGCTAAGTGCTTGGCACTGATCGCAAGGGGAGGACAGGGGGGGTGATCTCGCGGGTGTCCAAATCTAGGATCATCGAATTGGAAACGAGCGACACCGGGTTGGCTCGAACGGTGGACTCGCATGACACGAAGCTGTCCCGTTTGGAGGTGACTGTCCAAGATATGTTATCATTCATGAAGCGTTCGTTGGGAGAAAACCGTAAGCGAAAAGGGGAGGAGAAGGTGGTGGATGAGGAGGTGCAGGAAGACGAGGTGCAGGATGATGATGAGGTGGACCTCGTTGCTTCATCGCCGACACATGCGGTCTTTAATGATCCACTCCCCTATTTGGCTCCCTTCGACTGACCGATGTCGACACTTGGTTGGCCGAGCGTGTTTATGCTGGACATATTTGATGGCCAGTGGATAGGGTGGGGGTTGAGGGACCCGAATACCATCCAGGGTATGCCAGTTCATGGACGTTCGCTTCAAGACATCGAGTCCAATGTGCTCGTCACGCATGTGATACCCGGGAAGGAGAACTCCCCAGTATGGTTGTGCGAATAATGCGGTACGATGTATATTGGTGGGTGTATCAATTCGTATATCATGTGGCCTACTCACCTCCTCAGAGCTAACCTTACCCCAGACATGTAGTGACATTATTTGAATTGAATTATTTTAAGTTGTTACATTTTAATTATATTTGGATTATATCGTGATGCATATTGTTTTGAATGTATATTTGCATTAGTTCTATTTTATTTAGATATATGATGTTTGAAAAGGTACAACGTTGCTATAACAGGTACAAATATACTGTTGGGCAGTGGCAGTGGCCATACTGCCCAGTAGATTTTTTTTTTAATTCTACCCAGAATTGTCACGGTCATTGACCGTGATAAGTCTGTGACAAAGAAACTTGTCACGGTCAATGACCGTGACAATTTTTTAAAGAGTGTCACGGGTTTGTCACGATTTATGACCGTGACAAAACTTGTCAAGGTGATAGACCGTGGCATGACCATGACAATTCTAATAAACTTGTCATGGTCAATGATCGTGACAAGTCCGTGACAACAAAAGTTATCACCCCCAGAATTGTCACGGTCATTGACCTTGACAAGTCCAACTTGTCAAGGTCAATGACCGTGACAATTCGACAGATTTGGTGTAGTGAATGTCATTGTATTTTTGTCTACAAAAATCTATGTTTAAAAAGGCATTTTGTATTTCCAAAGCATCTCATTGCAGTGAAGGTTCACATTTGTTGGTCTCAAGTTGTTATGGAAATTAGCCAAATTTTTTGGGTTATATTTTTTACCTCTTTCATGGATAGATCACTACAATGAAGCATTTTTAATTCCAATGACAAGTCTTTACTGGTCGCGGCTAGGTTTCCTTTGTCTTAGAGAAAAACATCTGCAAAGCCTCATGACCTCCTTCGTGGATGATTCACTCTAGCGAAGAAATCCTATATTGTAGCGAATGGCCAGTGAAGTCCGTTAGCATATTTTTCTTTTTTTGCAGCGTGAAAGACATTTCCTATATATTTTCAAAAATCACTTTTTAGGCTAATGATTTTTTTCCTCTTTCCTTCTCTACCAAGTCAAGTGGGAGCGTTTCTATTGGGTTATATACGTCATTAGTCTTTCTCGTTTATATGGATTAAATATTTTCAAAGAGAACAATTTCTAAAGAAAAAGTCTTGAGTTTGTGTTCTTCATTTTAACAACCTAATTTTGTTTAGGAAATAAGACGTGTCCATTCTTATCCACCTTTCTCTTCTTTGCACTTGATCATCCTTGTCTTAGGAGTGATCAATATGTGAACCTTCAATAGGCTTTTATTCATTAGAATATTTTTAAACTTAGGACGTATTATGCTCGTGAGATTTTAGCGATCGTGCGGTTCTTTACAAGAAAAAATTTAAGTTGGCTCAAGGAAACTTTGTTGATTGTTCAATCATGGAATTAGTGTGTTGAGATTATTTTCTACGTTATAAAGGTATATGGCTCATTAAGATTTGGTAAAAAGGGTGAGGTGTGAGTTAAAGCAATGTTTGATCATAAGATGTTTATCCCCTCTGTAAGTATTTACCAAGTTTTAGTAAGATTGTTTCTTTGGCCCGAGGTTTTATTATTAATGAGTTTTTTCCTCGTACATTCGGTGTTGTGTAATGATTTACTTTTCCACGTTATTTATATCACAAATGCTTAATGAAGATTAATGTTTGTTGTGTATATTAAATCATTCATAAATTTTGTCACTGTTGATACCAAAATTAATATGCTGATGTGGACGAATAATACGAAGACACGTGTCAATCTACGTGGCACGATAGCAACGAGGAAGTTCATTTACCAACCAACCATGCTTCTTTCCGAGCAACGAGGATACACCGAGGAACTCTAGCGCACCGAGGAACTCTAGCACACCGAGGAACTCTAGCGCACCGAGGAAATCTAGCACACCGAGGAACTCTAGCGCACCGAGGTACTCTAGTTCTCCGAGGAACTCCTGATCAGCGAGCAGCTATGGCGGTCCGAGCTGCACCTCGGTCGTATCATTAATTGCCAGATAATCAACAGTTCAGATATTCATTGAATGCTTATATTCTTGACGCGCACGCTGCATTAAATGTATTACCCTTTCACATGTATATCATTTAATGTATCGAACCTTTCATGTACAGCCTCAAGGCTATAAATACCTTGTATCAAACCCATTCAAGGGGACCGGAATTTCTTGAGAGAACTTGTAATCAAGAATTCTGCAAACACTCAGCAATAACATAACAGTGGACGTAGGCTTTATTCCTAGCCGAACCACTTTAAAAATTCTTTGTCTTACTTATTTATCTGTGATTGAATAATTAGAGCAATCTAGTTTTTTACATCAACAGATTGGCGCCGTCTGTGGGAAACGAATGTTACTATCGTTTTTCGCAAAAATCATTTGTTATCAATGGCAGATAATCCAGAATCCAGTAATCGAAATGCTGGAAATGCTGGAAATCCTCCAAATCCATCTGCAACTCCAGATCTGGCTGGAATTATGACAAATCTGGCTCAAGGACAAACCGCCATGCAAGAATCTATGAGGCAACTCATTCAAACTCTTCAAGGCGGTGCACCTACCTATTCAGGACAACGGAGTGATCGTGGGCAATCACGATCCAGACGTACTGCGTCATATCGCAATGGGGAGTCTAATGATTCTTCTTATCAACCTGGGCGAACTTCATCGATACGGGCTACGGATACAAATCAACCTATATCTCTCTCTCCGGAGAGAACCAGCGCTTTGGAAAGATTAAGCAGGGCGTCTCCTTTCAGTCGATTAGGACCAAGGAGGAATATGAGTCCACCTAGAGCTCCATCGAGAAGTTTTCGGCCACCATCAGGTTTGAGAGAAGGATCAGCACAATCACGACCAGCTACTCGTCGAGATAAATCTCAGGAAGCTACGTCAGAACAATCAGTTGCTCGGACTAAGCGGCCTGAGGAAGGAAATGAAGCATGGAAAGGTTCCATTCAGCGGTTCGAGGATAGACTGGGCGAAATGTCTAAGGCAAGAAACCCCTTACAGAGAACTTTTGTTCAAGGGACACCTTTTGTGCAAGCCATTGTGGATTTTCCTACACCATCGAAATTCAAAGCACCTGTGGTGACCCCCAAGTATGATGGAAAGACAGATCCTGTACTTCATATAGAACAATACCAAGCTGCCGCCGACATATATGCCGTCCCTGACGAGATGAGGTGTAGAGCATTCTCGGGAACTCTCACTGGATCTGCACAGATATGGTATAACAATCTTCCTCGGGGTAAGATTTCAACTTTTATTCAATTAGCCGAGTTGTTCATTGGGAATTTTTGTTTTGGGGCGAAGCCAATAAAGCGAGTAGCACATTTGTTAAGTGTTAGACAAAAATTAGGTGAAAGTACTAGAGACTACATAACTCGTTTTAATAACGAGAAGTTGGAAGTCGTAGATTACGAAGAAAAGACAGCAATCACTGCTTTGATGAGTGGTTTGCTGCCTAATAAGCTGTACTACACCTTGGCCAAAGATCCACCTAAAACTATGTCCGAGTTGATGGCAAAAGCAGCCAAAATTATGAATGCCGGGGAGGCTATGGCTGCGAAGAAGAATATGGATAAAGAAGTAAAAGTGGAGGTCGACAAGTCTAAGAAGAAAGATCAGAAAGGTAATGGTGGTGACAAGCATTACAGGAATAATAGGACAACGTTGGAAGTCCTAAAGAAGTACGATAATTATACCCCATTGAAAATGGGTATTAATCATGTTTTGGAAGAAATCAAGAATAGTAGGAAATCAAGTGGCCAGAGAAACTGAAGACAAATCCCGATCTGAGGAATAAGGCCAAATATTGCGAGTTTCACAAAGATCATGGCCATATGACCAAAAATTGCATAGCCCTTCAGAACGAGATTGAAACACTCATCCGAAGAGGAAAGTTGTCAAAGTATGTAGATCGTAGAGGTGAAAGGAAGAATGATGACAGAACTAGAGAGAGATCTAGATCTCCTCGTCGTGTATAGGAGAAAAAGAAGAGGGATCATGAAGATGATCCAGATGATGACCCTGATCTTCCCAAGAAGCCAAGGCAGCCCGAACGAGAGGTATTTTCCATTCGTTTTGGGTCATTTGATTGTAATGTTATTACAGGAGGAGATGCAGGAGGAGGAGACCTTACTGCAGAAAGAAAAGCTTACCTCGGAGAGGCTCAAGCTTGTTCATATATTCAGCGAATAAATCTGGCCGAGGATGATCGTCCGAGGAAAGTAAACAAAGAGAAGCTAGTGATTGGTTTTTCAAAAAACGACCTGGCAGGTGTTCTTTACCCTCATGATGATCCTTTGGTGATCAAAATGAGGATGAAGGATGTGGTCATTTCAAGGGTGTTAGTAGACAATGGTAGTTCGGCAGACATCATGTACTATTCATGCTTTGATAGCTTGAATTTAAAATTATCTCAATTGGAACCTTATCACAGACCCCTTCTGGGTTTTGCTGGCGAGAAAGTTTTTCCACTTGGGACGATCAAGTTGGATATACTCATTGGAACTTGGCCTGCTTGTCGAACAGAAAGAATACGCTTCTTTGTGATGGATAAGAATGTGCAGTCAGCCTACAACATCATCATGGGAAGAGTTGGATTGAAGAAGTTCGAAGAAGTTCCATCTACAGTACATCAGTGTTTGAAATTCCCAACGAATTTTGGAGTCGAAATTATGAAAGGTGATAAAAAGTAGCTCGGGAATGCTATTATTCGTCTGCCGAGCAAGAAGAACTTGAAGAATCAAGGAAAAAGACTACTACTTATCAAGTGGAGGAGGGTACAGAAATTGAAACTCTTGACCCTAGGGATGAATCTCAACTTGTAAAAGGACAGGTGGTGGAGTCTACAGAAACTGTTATTCTGGACGACGAGCATCCTGAACGAGTAACCCAGATAGGATCGTCGCTGGATGTTTCAATAAAACAGGAGTTGATAACTTTTTTGAGAAACAGGAAGAATACTTTTGCTTGGAGTCATGAAGACATGCCAGGTATAGATCCAAACTTCTTATGTCACGAACTTAATGTGAATAAGGAGATCAAGCCTGTGAAGCAAAGAAGAAGAGTGTTTAGTCCCGAGAAGAACCAGGCCATACAAGAGGAGGTCGAGAAACTTCAGAAAGCCCAATTCATTGAAGATGTGAAATATCCAGATTGGTTGGCAAATGTGGTGATGGTAAAGAAGAAGAACAACAAATGGAGAATGTGTGTTGATTTCACTGATCTCAACAAGGCATGCCCAAAAGATCATTTTCCATTGCCCAGAATTGATCAACTAGTGGATGCTACCTCGGGACATGAGCTACTCAGTTTTATGGATGCTTATTCTGGCTACAATCAGATCAAAATGAAGCCGGAAGACAGGGAAAGTACTTCTTTTATCACCCCAAGGGGAACTTATTGTTATAATGTTATGCCTTTTGGTTTAAAAAATGCAGGTGCAACATATCAGCGGCTGATGAACAAGGTTTTTGCCGAACAAATCAGTTGCAATATGGAAGTCTATGTTGACGACATGCTCACCAAAAGCAAGAGAGCTACTAATCATCTAGTTGACTTAGGCCAGACCTTTGATCAACTGGACAAATACCAAATGAAGCTCAACCCAACGAAGTGTACCTTTGGAGTACGAGAAGGAATGTTCCTCGGATACATCGTCAATCAACGAGGTATTGAGGCAAATCCAGAAAAGATCAAAGCTCTTTTAGGGCTGCGATCCCCAACGACGAGGAAAGAAGTACAGAGTCTTATCGGACGAGTTGCAGCGCTCAACAGATTTGTATCCCGAGCAACTGATAAATGCCTCCCATTCTTCAAAACACTGCGAAAAAGTTTTGAGTGGACTGATGAATGTGAGAAGGCCTTTCAAGATTTGAAGAAGTATTTGGGAGCCCCATCATTGTTGTCTAGGCCAATAACTGGAGAGAAGCTGTGCTTGTATTTGGCAGTATCAGAGAATGCAGTTAGTTCAGCATTGATCAGATTGGAGAATGGAGTCCAGAAACCTATCTATTACACAAGTAAAGCTTTCTGAGGTGCAGAAATCAGATACCCAAAGCTAGAAAAATTGGCATTGGCATTAATTGAAGAAAGTAGAAGAATGAGGCCATACTTCCAGGCCCATACAATCATTGTGTATACCGACATGCCATTAAGACAAGCCCTTCACAAGCCAGAAAAGTCAGGAAGATTGATGTATTGGGCAATAGAACTCGGTGAATATGACATTGTGTATGAACCCAGATCATCATTGAAGAGGCAAGCTGTAGAAGATTTTATAGCAGAGTTCACATACCCTGATACCCCCGAGGAACAAAAGGTACTTGCTGACCTACCTGTGGACGATACAGTATCAACAGACACAAATCCAGACCAACTAAGGTTGGTAAAAGGACTTGTGGATATAGAAAAATCATCATATTCAAACCCAGACCAACTAAGGTTGGTAAAAGGGCGCGAACAGATGACCGATGAGTAACGAAAGATACCAGGGAATGATGAAACAAAACAGCAGATATTTTACCGAGGAACTCTGACGGACAAGAAATTTGAAGACGAGGTACCTACATGGAAATTATATGTAGATGGATCATCGTGCACAGCTGGTTGTGGAACAGGAATTGTTTTAAACACCCCAGATGATATTGACATGGAGTATGCCCTGAGATTCCAATTCAAAGCTTCCAATAACGAGGCTGAGTATGAGGCTATGATAGCAGGTTTTCATTTGGCGAAAGTTATGGAGGCACGACAAATAATTGTTTTCAGCGATTCTCAATTAATTGTGAATCAAATGATGGGAATATATGCAGTTAAAGGAGAATTAATGGTGAAGTACCATGCGAAGGTGATGGAGTTATTGGCAGAATTTGATGCTATTCAATTGGTGAGAATACCGAGGATGGAGAATGCTAGAGCAGACGCATTAGCCCGATTAGCGTCAGCTACGCGCACCGAGCTACGAAGAACGATACCAATTGAAGTATTAGAAAGTCGGAGCATAGAAGAAGACCTGATGGTGAATATAATAACCCTTGATTTAGGACCATCTTGGATGGATCCTATCAGGGCATACATTGAAGAAGGAGAATTACCAGAGGACAAGCTAACTGCAAAGAAATTGAAGTATAAAGTTGCTCGGTATGTGTTAACTAATGGTGTTTTGTATAGACGAGGAATTATGGCAGGTTTGCAAAGATGTGTGCATCCATCAGAAGTCAAAGAATTGGTTGAAGAAATCCATGAAGGATCTTGTGGAGCTCATGTAGCAGGTCGGACACTTTTGCAAAGGGTAATGACACAGGGACATTACTGGCCGACGATGAGGGCTGATTGTATAGCCTATGCCAAGAAGTGTGACAAGTGCCAACGTTTTTCCTCCATCCGAAGAACTCCACAAGCATTGTTGACACCCATAACTTCACCTTGGCCATTTGCCATGTGGGGGTTGATCTGGTTGGACCATTGCCGACGACCCGAGGAAGGTTCAAGTATCTCGTCGTGGCAGTGGATTATTTTACTAAGTGGGTGGAAGCTGAACCACTAATTGATATGACGTACGAGAAGGTATATCAGTTCATTTGGAAGAACATCATTTGTCGATATGGTCTCCCCCATGCATTCATCACAGACCATGGAACACAATTCGATAATGAAGAATTTGCTGCCTATTGTCATCAATCGAACATTTTAAAGTATCATTCAGCACCAGTCCATCCCCAAAGCAATGGACAGACTGAGGTGACAAACAGAACATTACTAAATGGTCTGAAGAAGAGGTTAAGTGAAGCTAAAGCAAATTGGATCAATGAGCTCCAATCAGTACTATGGGCTTATCGAACAATTCCCCGAGTAGCAACTGGAGAATCACCATATATGCTAGCATTTGGAAGTGAGGCTGTGATACCTGCCGAGTTGGGTCTCCCAACGCATAGAGTACTGAATTTTAATTCCCCGGTCAACGATTTGATGAGAAGATTGGATTTGGATATGCTCGAGGAGGTTAGAGAAGAGGCAGCCATTAGGAATGCTGCTTACCAACAACGTACAGCTCTGTTTTACAACAAAAGGGTGAAGAAATGTGAATTAAAAGAAGGGGATTATGTGCTAAAGAAAGTCATTCAGAAGAAAAATAAGTTGGAAGCAAACTGGCATGGACCTTACCGAGTTACAGAGGTTGTTCGTCCAGGAACTTACAGAATAGCAACTCTTGAAGGAGAAGAATTTAAGAATGCGTGGAATGCTGAACACCTACGCAAGTATTATCAGTAATGTAAAATGTAAAGCATTCCCTTCATTATGAATAAAGCGAGGATGTTTCGCCATTTTCTTTCTGGTTGAAAGTTTTTCGTGGAATACTAGTGTAATACACTATGCACACAAAAAGTGCTCTAAGGAGCCAAAAGCTCTAAGGAGCCAAAAAGTGCTCTAAGGAGCCAAAAAGTGCTCTAAGGAGCCAAAAGCTCTAAGGAGCCAAAAAGTGCTCTAAGGAGCCAAAAATGCTCTAAGGAGCCAAAAAGTGCTCTAAGGAGCCAAAAAATACTCCTTTGGTTAGGAGGCGCTCTAAGGAGCCAAAAGCTCTAAGGAGCCAAAAAATACTCCTTTGGTTAGGAGGCGCTCTAAGGAGCCAAAAAAAAAATACTCCTTTGGTTAGGAAAAATAAAATATTCCAAAATATACCAAGTATAGTTGGTCGGGGATAAAGACCCACTAACTGTAGTTGGTCGACGAGGACAAATTATTGACCTTAGTTGGTCGGACACATTTTTATATTTGAAATTGAACCAAGTATGGCTGGTCGGGGATGAAAATCCATCAACTGTAGTTGGTCGACAAACATTATTTATCCACCTTGGTTGGTTGGAAACAGTTTGAACAATTTATACTCATTACTTTATTATTAAGTGATTGGACAACCTTGATACTTGTAAATTTTTATTATTAAGTTAATGGACAGCACAATATTGTTATCTTTTTAACAGATACATAGATACATATGCACAAATATAAAGGTGTTTGATAAACACAAGACAATAGCAAAATTGGCAAACAGAAAATGAAAGTTTTTTTATTAAAAATCCAGAATAAATTACAAGTTACATGAATGTACTAACTGTTACACTGAAAACCTATTCTATTGGTTTCTTTCCTTTATTTTTTGAAACAGGCTCCTCGCCAGCAGGAGGATCCTCTAGGCAAAGAGGAGAATTAATGAAATTAACATCCCTGAGCATTCTGACGTTCATCACAGAAGGTGTATCTAAGAGATGCTCAGGACGAGACAATTCAACCTGAGAATGAAGGCTATAATCACCAAGGTACTTTGAAATCAAGCTACGAGGAATGGAACGAGCTGGGATCCATGCCATGTCCAATTTGAAAGGTGGTACAGGCAAGTCTAATAATCCTGGAGCATGATAATCCCATAAATAATGCCCTTGCTCCAATTTTAACACACCCAGTGCGTTCAACCATCCTTGCTTGTAACCTTCATTGTTGGCATGTTCAATATGAGCATCCAGATGAACAAGAGCTTCATTATATCCTGCCATCCAGAATTCCCTGGGTTGTTTATGAAATTGAAAGGTTAATCTATCCAATTGCTCAAGAAGGTTTTTGGCAAAAAGATCCTTAGTATGAAGAGCAGACTTTGTCGCAGCCAGTTGATCTTCTAAAGATAAGTTTTTCTTGGACAATTCAGACAGAGCACGATCCTTGGCCTTCAGTTGGAATGCTTGAGTTTCTTGAGTAGATTGTGTGCGAGCCTCTTCAACGTTGCGACTAAGAACTCTTGATCGGCTCCGAGAAGCAACTGGAGAACTTTGCTCCTCGCCAATTCTTCCTCGTCCCCGAGAACCTCTTCCTCGTCCACGAGCAGTCCCAGAAACAGCAGATCTTCTTAAATCATCCAGCTCTTGCCTTAATTTGGCATTTTCGACCTCTAAGAAAGAGAAACCCTCATCAGTAACGGGCTTTAGAGCATTGGAAGATGACGCTGCAGATTCATATTGAGCCAACTTTTTCTGTAAATTATTATTTTCTTGTTCTAGGATCTCGACAATCTGCCTGCAAGCTTCAACTTCACCTTTAGGGTCCTTTCCCTAATATCATATCCAGCAATGATCTTCTTATGGCCTGTTTCAGAAGAGAGCTGCTGGTATCTATTTTCATAATCCTTGTGCAATGAAGCCAATGATGCATTGTGTTGATTTTGAAGATCCTCTATGGAACCATGAAGTTCCTCGATCAATTCGTAGTATGCCACATTATTGGCCACAGATCTATCAAGTAAATCCTTCAGATACCGGTAAGCCTCAACTGCTTGTTCTGAGGCATCGTGACCAAGGATGTCAACAATCTCTGATACACTTAGGTCTGTATGACCATCTTTATAATAGCCATTGCATTGTCGCATCAATTCAGTATCAGGAGAAGATATCAATTCCATTCTGGCCAAAAACTAATAAAGAAGAGGAAGCAGGAGTTAATAAATAAAAGCAGACAGAGTATCAATAAAGAAGAGAAACGAAGATGTATTTTATTAGATCATCAAAAAGTTACATTGTTCGATTACAAGTAATGAAATATAGAAATGATACAGAACAACTTCACACCTTTTCCTTATCCCCCAAGACTTTCTCGGGAGGCTGGGACGAGGAGCTCGGTTGCTCGGTGGTAACAACGGTTTGATCAGCAGGAATCTTCTCGGCAGGAGGAGGCATGGAAGAAATGTCCTCGTTGACAGAGGGTTGAGAAGCAGAGACTGGGTCACCCATAGCCATAGAAGATTCATCTGAGACAGGCTCATCTTCTTCTTCTTCCACAATTGCTGGAGGAGGACCAGGGAGGTGTTGTTGGAATAGCTCAGAATCGTCTTGGACCTTCAACTCTTGCAGAGCAGCTACCCAGCCATCGTGGAAGTATTTCAACTTCCCATATTGGAGTTGGGATGTCATTGCAGCAATCCCTTTATCCCATCCTTTCTCCCAACCAGCACTGAAATGTTTCTTGATTGCGACCTTTCTCCTCAACTTCTCCGAGGAGAGCTTCACATCCAATTCCTCTTTTTTGACCTTGATATCTCGCAGGGTAGATAACTCTTCCTCTGCCTTTTTCAGCTGGCCATCATATTCCTGATGTTTAACCTCTAAACCTTTTACTTTCTCCTCCAAATTCTTGGAGGTTTCGGCCATTTTCACCTTCTCAACTTCAGCCACAGCTAATTTCTTCTCCCAAACAGCTTTTTCGTCAACATACTGTTGACGAGATTCCTTTAAAGATTGGGTCAAACCCAACAGAGCATCCTCTACACCTGACGAGGAGCTTGAAGCTTTAATAGCTTCATCCTTCTTCACAATATTATTAAAACAGTTCACCAACTGAAAGATGAGAAAAATAGCAAAGTCAATACAAAATGCAAGCTTTCAGAGAAAGAAAGAAAAACCAGAAGTATAAGAAATTTACTGAAGCAAGGTGACGAGCAGCTAAGGATGTCAGCATATCCCTAGGAATTCTTTCATCAATACCATGGACCTCGGGTACGACGGAGCTCATTGCAGAACTTGGAAGAATGATGTTTGGAACATCAGTACCACCAGCAGGTAGGGAGGAGGCAGTTTCAGCCGGAGTAACTAAGGATGATTTCCTCAATCTCTTCAATGGGCGGTCAGAACCTTCAACCAAAGAGGTCTTGGTCGGAGAGATTGTAATTACATCTACAAGAGCATTTTTCTTGCTCGAAACCATTGGGGGCTTCTCGGCAGCTTTAGAAGACCCAGCATCCACCTTTTTAGTCCCCTCTGGGGCATCAGTTTTACTTTTCTTGGCCCCAGCAACAGAAGTAACATCATCAAAGAGAGCAGGAGGAGCTCTTTTCTTACCCATCCTTTGACTTAAAGGAAGATGAGAATCTGAAGATGAACCTTCTGGAGTTGAAGCTGGTTCAACAGGGCGAGCAGTATAAGAGGTTGTGTAACTCTTATACTGTAGCAGATATGAGGCAGACCTGATGTGTCCGTCTGCAATGTTCTTGTGCAAACCCCAGATAAGTTTCAGATGCTTGATATTAACCTCTGATTCTTTTGGAGTTCTTCTTTTGCTATCAACTGCAAATAAATACATAACGAGATATCAATCATACATTTTGTCAAACATGATGAAAGCATAATTTCATAAATAAAATAAAATGAAAAATAAACCTATCCCATTGCCATATGGGGGGCATCTAGGACCGTTGTATACTTCATCTCCAGTTAAAGGGGCATATTGCCAATTTTTTATAACCAACCCATGTTCAAAATAATCTCTATTTGAGTCAGGGAGGTTAACTACAAGAGCCCTATTCAGAAACCTAGTTTTTAAGTAATAAATATTATCTAGAGTGGCCCACTTATAGCAGTACATAATCTCAGGGATCCCAATACGAGTCCCATGAGTTAGATTTAATTTGTGTACCCCATTAATTATTCTCCATGAATTGGGGGCTATTTTTGCTGAGACAAGATCAAAATATTGACAAAACTCAAGACACAATGGATTTGGTGGAAAGGAAAAACCGCATTCAGCAATAAAAAGACTGGGGAACCAATGTCCCTCAGCCAGACGAAAATAATTTTGAGGTTCAGAAAGTTCCTCCAAGATTACCCAAGACGGGATGGAAAAGTCAGAGCGGAACTTTTCAAGAGATTCAATAATGTAAACCATGATGAATAAAAGAAGAAGGAAGAAAATCTTACAGCAAAAAAGGAGGTCTGCTGACAACTAACAAAGGAAAAGATGAACGCACAAGAGAGAATGAGAGAATAGAAAGCTTGAAGGCAGAAAATTGGAAAACGTAGAGGACGGTATGGTTACCTAAGAAGTTTAAATACTTTGCATTGGGAAGCGGCGAAAGAAATGATTACCAAAAAGAAACTACTGAACTTCCGGCGGCTAAAAGGACAAAAACTGCACGGAGATCGAAGCGCTTATAAAAAATTCAAAAAAAAGGGCGGAAGCTGCGAAATGAGAAGAAAATTTGAACACAATGTTCCTGAAACCCAGGAAAAGTCATTTAATATTGCCATATACCGAGAAAGAATGTTCCATACTCCTCAAATTTCGAAATATGAAACATTGGGGGCTTCTGTTGATACCAAAATTAATATGCTGATGTGGACGAATAATACGAAGACACGTGTCAATCTACGTGGCACGATAGCAGCGAGGAAGTTCATTTCCCGACCAACCATGCTTCTTTCCGAGCAACGAGGATACACCGAGGAACTCTAGCGCACCGAGGAACTCTAGCACACCGAGGAACTCTAGCGCACCGAGGAACTCTAGCACACCGAGGTACTCTAGTTCTCCGAGGAACTCCTGATCAGCGAGCAGCTATGGCGGTCCGAGCTGCACCTCGGTCGTATCATTAATTATCAGATAATCAACAGTTCAGATATTCATTGAATGCTTATATTCTTGACGCGCACGCTGCATTAAATGTATTACCCTTTCACATGTATATCATTTAATGTATCGAACCTTTCATGTACAGCCTCAAGGCTATAAATACCTTGTATCAAACCCATTCAAGGGGACCGGAATTTCTTGAGAGAACTTGTAATCAAGAATTCTGCAAACACTCAGCAATAACATAACAGTGGACGTAGGCTTTATTCCTAGCCGAACCACTTTAAAAATTCTTTGTCTTACTTATTTATCTGTGATTGAATAATTAGAGCAATCTAGTTTTTTACATCAACAGTCACCTATACCTTTAAGTTATACTAGTTTTTTTAACATCGATTAAAATTAAAACAAAAATTTTAATTTGGTGTATTCTTTTGTTTATAGTAGTATTCGTCCAAGAGAGCACTATCAACAGGTATCAGAGTTATTACTCTTTTTATAAGGCTTAATCACCTAGAGGCAAGATATTTTGGGGGCTGCTATGAAAGATAATATCATGGTATGAGGGATGGATATTTTTGAAGATGTGTTTTCTCGCCCTAGCATGTTTGAATCTTTTGATGGTGTAAGGCCAGGTGAAAAAGATGTGTGTTAATATTCACTCTCAAGTGATGAGAGTGTTTATAATAATGAGACTTTGTCTTTCTCCGGTTATTCTAGTGACGAATCCAATGAGGGTGAAGATGGTAAGTTCAATGTGCTTTTAATAAAATGTGCAATGAAAAGTGGAGGCATAAAAAATGCTTATTAAAAGTTTCCTTAAAATTAAAATTAGCCGAAAAGGAATTAGGTTCTTTCAAAAAGAAAATTCCATTTTGAGCAATGTGTAGGCTCAACGTCCCACTCTAAATGAAAATATCTTATCTATAGGGAAAGAGAGAAATGATATGTACGAAAGATTGAACATTTTGTAAATCGAGTTATTAGAATGTAAGAATTATAATGGCTCTTTGACCGCTCCTGAAAATGATATTCTCTCCACTAAGACTATGAAAGTTTATTTGGAAGATAGGTCCAAAAAAATGGTAAAATGCTTTTATCTCGTAGTCGATCTTTAAATGACAAAAGTGGTAATGGGGTTGATTAATTTAAAGGAAACTCCAATTTGAACTCCATGTCACATTTGTCAAACCTTCTCAAGAGACTCATATTTCTTAAAAGTCTCCTTCATAACTTATGAAGAAATTCTTTTTGAAGCTTCCTAATGGAAATATCACGCGTGTTGTGTAAGAGTGAACATTTGTAAAAATAAGGGACACTTGAAGGAATTTTTTTATAAACTTCACAAGACCAAAGTGACCAAAAGACACCACATTTTTAAGGTGATGATTTTTTTATCTCTAAACCATGACTTTAAGACCCTTGTTGATCTTTTCCAACATCGAAAAATTTCCTAAATAAAGAAGTGTTGAACAAAATGTGAAGGACTTAGATAAGAGTAAGATACTAAGCTCGTTGTCAAAACTTTTTCGGCTCAAAAGAAATAAATCAAATGTTTTGTTATTTACAGAGCTTTAGTTGCACGAAACTCATCACAGTGGTACTTTAAAAGTGGATATTCTAGGTATATGACCGAGGATAAATCATTATTTTAAAAGATTAATAAAGACAAAACTGATACGGATACTTTTGGTGATAGAAGCATAGGGGTGTAAACGAATATTTAAAAATCTGAATCCATTCGGTATCCGAGTCCGAATTTTGCAAATATTTATTCGAAAAATGAATATGGATAGTGTGTTAAAATATACGAGAAAATGAATACGGATACGGATAGTATGTGTGTCTGACATGGATAAAACGTATCCGAAGCGGAGTATCCATATTTGCAGATATCCGTTTTTTTCAGATATCTGTATTTGTATTGTATTAGTTATATATAATTATTATTTATAATATTTATTATATGTAATGTATAATATAAATATATAATATAAAAATATTAATCATCACTTTTCACTCATTTAAAAAAATAAAGAAATAATACTTTTTAAAAAATCAAAAGATAATGAATGGCTTAAAACGAAAATAAGAAAGAAAAAAGAAAATAGTAGAAAAGATTAAAAAGCGGACAAAACAAACTCAAACAAAAAATCTGACCTATACCCATTCTTTTTCATTTTAATTGTTTACCCTTATTCCTATTTTTCGGCGCACATCCTCTTCTTCAAAACATTCCCTTTACTAGTAACTTGCTAAGCTTTTCATCTATATCTCTCTCTCACCCCACCCCCCCCCCCCAACACACACACACGAATACCACACACACAGAGCAACACACACGCACACAATAATACAACAACGCACACGCATACACGAACACACACATGGACATAACAACACATCAACACACACGTACACAGCAACATACACACACACATACGCACACAGATGCACACAGTAATACACACACAAAAACTGCTAGGGATAAATTGTTGATTCTAATTTCTAAGTTGAAATGGTAGATCAATTTGTTGACAAATATTAGGGCTAAATTGTTGATTCTAATTTCTAAGTTATTGATTATGAAATGATAGATCAATATTTTGATTCTAAATTATTGATTCCAAATAGTTAGGGTTGATATTTGTTTTACAGTAGTATTTATATTACCTTTTAAAATAGGCAAGTAAATTGCAACGGATAAGCAATGTAAACGGATACGGATATTATTCGAATCTAGGAAATTCGAGAAGATACGGATATGGATAGTTATTTTTACTAACCGACGGATACGGAGACGAATACGGATAGTGCATCCAGATAGCGAATACGGATATGGATAGCATGGTATTCGCTCCGTATCCGTCCATTTACCACCCCTAGGAGCATGTCTAACCTGCTAGGAAAGGGAACTGTTGAAATCATTGGGTTTACTAGGTTAGAAAACGTCCTTTTGGTGGATGGTTTGAAGGCTAATTTGATTAACATTAGCCAATTATGTGACGATCATCACAATGTGTTATTTACCTCAAATGAATGTCAAGTTCTAGACTCTAAATATAAATGCACTTTGAAAGGCCCTAGAACTATGAAAAAATGCTATGTTATGAATATGTCTCCTAAGGTTATTTGTAATAGTGTGAAAGAATATGTAGAGAATATTTTCCATAAGAGGTTGGGTCATATGGATTATATGGATCTTAGTAAACTTTCTAGGAATGAACTTGTGCACCATGGATAACGTCGTTTTGAGTCGACTTTTTCCTACTTATGTAGCCCTTGCCAAATGGGCAAATAAATTCAAAATCAACATAAGAAGTTGAATGCAATGTCTGCGTCCCTAGTTTTATAGCTTTTAGACATAGACCTCATGGTTCCAATGAGCACAAAGAGAATAGGTGGTAAACGTTGCGTCCTTATGATCGTAAATGGTTTATATAGGTTCACTTTTGTAATATTTTTGCATAGCAATTCCGATTCGATGAACTTATTTATTCCCAAGTTCAAACAACTCCAAGACGATAAAGGTTGCACTATTGTTAGAGTCCGAAGTGAACATGGGTCTGAATTTGAAGGAATCAAAATTATGGAATGGTGTAGTGATGTTTGAATAAAGCATAAATTGTCTGCACCTAAAACACCTCCACAAAATGGATTTTTTTAACAAAAATATCGAATAATTAGAGATATTGGGAAGGTATATGTTGATAGGCAAGGTTGTGACTAAGAGTTTTAGGGAGAAAGCAGTAAACACAGTGTACCATGCCATGAACTGAGTCTATAGGAGGTATTGTACAACCAAGAACCCTTATGAGATTTGGAAAAGATAAAAGCCCACACTCAAGTTTTTAGAGTCTTTGGAATCAAGTGATATTTACTCAAGGTTGAGAGTATTTAACTAAGCTTAACTCTAGGAGTGACGGTGGGATTTTTCTCTGCTATTTCCTTGATATCCATGCCTAAAACATTTAAAATTGTGGAGCTTAAAAGGTGATGGAGTCGATAAAAGTTGTCATTGATGATAATGACTCACTTTTATTCAATGGGGATGATTGTGAGAACACAATTTACGTGCTTACTGTAATTGAAGAAGGAGACAAATATGAAACGAATAATTGTATTGAGGTTCTAACAACAATAACACCACAAGTGAGTGTCGAATTAGATAACTCAAAACCTTAAGTAAGAAAGGACCATGATGCCTCCAAAACCACATGTAGTCCTAATATTGGACTTAAGGCCCAATCTCAACTCCAAAAAGAAGTTAATATTTTTTGTTACACTTCTAATATTGAACTTAAGAATATGAAAGTAGCCTTGTTAGACGAATATTAGGATAATGACATGCAAGATATATTAGACCAATTCTTCAAACAAGATGTTTGGGACCGAGTCCATTTGCCTAAATATGTTCATTCTATAATAGCCAAATGGATCTTAAACAACAAATGTTACGAAGAAGGTATTGTGTTTCGTAACAAGGAAAGTTTAGTGGCTCAAGGATACACCCAACTTGAAGTTATTGATTTGATGAGTCTTTTGCCCTGGTTACTAGACTAAAGTTGGTTCACTGACTCTTAGTTATAGAAGGTGACTTAGACGTCAAGATTCATAAAATGGATATGAAAAGTGCATTTTAAATGGTACTCTCGAAGAGGAATTTTATACGTCATAGCCAAAAATCTTTGAGGATCCCAAGTTCCTAAATAGTTTTTTCACCTCAAAAAGGCGTTATATGGCCTAAAAAAATCTCTGAGGTCATTGTTTGAGAGATTTACATCAAATCTTGAGGGTAACAATTTCAAAACACTTTATTTTTTTAGTTTTTCTGGAAATACATAGTGTTGAGGGATGAGCCAGGATCACCCAAAGGGGTGGGCTAACATGTAGCTAAAATTTTATTATGGAAAATAAAGTTAAAATGAGAAAAATCCATGACAAAACTTACTTCAATATTCGAATTCATCCATAAAAATAAATTCTACCAAAATTATGTCCAACTAGTCTTTAAAGATGCAAATTAATCAATTAAAAAATCCGTCAAAATTGTGCCCAGTGAGTCTTCAACGATTCAAATTCACCAACTGTTGAATTTAAATCATTAATCAAACAAAGGTCCCATTCAAGTAATAGAGACATGCAATCGGAACTAAATTAACCCCCTAACGAGTTGCGAAGTGTTGTTTTCACATGTTTCATCTAGAAAAATACCCTTTATGTGGTCGTCGTGGAAAGGAGAAGAGTCGAGACAAGACGAATCAATTTATTGACCAAAAAATAGTCTTTAATCTAATAACAAAAAGGTTTTGAAATAAATTAGCAAAATTACAAATATTTTGAAACTCGGGATCACTAACAACATCAAGATGGTAATTCATCAACTGATATTACAAGCCATTTATATTTTGTCCATGAAAAACCTTACGATAAAATTTCTTACCCAGTTTTCAAATATCCTCCACTTTAAATGATTAAAGAGGATCACTAGGATCCAAAGCCGAGCTAAGAGTAAGAAGTTCCACTATTTCGCTAGCAAATATATATTTTAATTCGGTCAAGTGAAAGTCTGTTGTGGAGTTGAGAACATCATAATGGTAATAATGTTCACTTTTGATATGATCTTATTGTTGATATTGATGATTGGTACCCTAATCAAAATGTGAACTCATATATGGTATATAAATAGAATGTTGATTACAAAACTACACCATAGTCTCAAGTAAATTTCCTATATACACCACATTTTATCACCCCCTACACTCTCCATATGTTCCGAACAAAGTCCCTTTCGATTCCTAGACCCCCGATACTCCTTCAAACCTTAACTATAAAATAACCGCATTCACTTTGAGATCCCTTTGACTTTGGTAAACACTCGAGCCCGAGAGTATCTCAATGCACTATCATAGATCTCTTAATCATCTTTCCAATGGTCCCAGACGTGCACAAATTGGAAGTACAGTTTGTATTTTATGGTTAAAAAACCAATTATGTTTATCTAACACCTGCTTGCAGGTAAGTGGGAACTTCCTTGGCCACAAAGTCTAGGCGCCCTGTCGGGTAGCAGGGTATTGTGTTTGTCGATCGACATACCCCTGAGGATAAATTGGTCATTTTGATCATTTATAGTCTTACTATTAAAGGATAAGACTCATGCGCATGATCCATAAATATAATCATAATAATCTGGCAATATTACTTCGGTAAACTGGTTTCCCCTAATGCATATACTAGATAGGTGGCATCGCTCGCCATAAGTATAACCCTTTCCTCGAGAGGAAAACTTAAAACAAAGGCCCTGCCGGTGGCCCTACTTGTGCTATCTCTATAGTCAGTTCAGATAAAATTGGCATGATCGACCCTGTCCTTATTGGTCGTGACCCTACTGGTCATAATGCCATTGTCTCCAATGTCCATGATAGTCCTGATCATAATCTCCTAAAACCTATTAGGTTTCTCCCACCTTATGTGGTTCCTTCTATAGGTGTGGTCCTCCTGAGATGGAAACAACGCTACACCATCTCTAATCTTTCCAACCTAATCCGTCCCCATTCTTCTTAATTATAGGAACCCTATCCTTTAAATAATCATAATTATTCTGGAGATGAAGAAGGATATCTCCCACAAGCTAACCGTGAGTAGTGAAGGACGTTCATCCCATAACACCAACCGAGTACTTAAGGAAAAATTTTACTAACATAAAATACCTTCACAAATGGTTACAATTAATGCAAAAGTCTTTCGCCGCTTCTATATCATCCTTTCCTGGTGCAGAAAGAGGAAGATAGTTGAACTTCCCCTTATACTGGCTACCACATGGTCGCCCTGACGAGGTCTCAAAAACTTACTCCCCATGTTGTTATGGATGGTTAATGTAAAATGATTCCTCTCAAACCATACGATGTATACATAGTAAAAATCTCACGCCTACTAGATCCTAAATCCCTACTGAAATCAACCAAATGCGTGGGATGTCTATTCAAATCGATCGTCTGGAACAATAGCGGATAACCCCCTAAGCTATTGTCTTTATTCAAAATACAAATCCTAAATGGTAAAGTTCTAAAGTAATCAAAGAACGCAATGTGTAAAATCGACGAATGCACTCAAAAACCAAGGACACTAGAACTTGGAATTATCTAAGACTAACTATAATACCGCGTAAAATCCATAAATCGATCGATAGGGTGTAATAGAAAAAAATTGGATTCAAAACTTTTTATAACATTCTTCGCATAACGAAGCTAAATAAAAATTAAACAAATGTACAAGAATATAACAACTACTGAATCAAATCCAATATATCTCATACCAATCGCTGCTATGAGAAACAAATCCACTCTTGAATAAAAATTTCATCTACAATATACATATTTAAAAATAAGTACAAGATGTACAATATCTGGCTCGGGATAAATTGAAATAAATAAAATTACATGTACATAAATATAACAAAATACATAGAAGTAAATGATCTACACTGCTCGACTTGTACATCCATGGAATGATGAATATAATTTTTCGAGAGATACACCTCCAACGATTAACCCAAGTTTACCGCAACCCAAAGACCAAAGACCTAAAAAAATAGTTTAACAACAAATGTTACAACAAGTCTACAAGGAATAAGAATTTAATTAAAGTTGGGCCACAATAAGAATAATACATCTTCCTCTTGTATTAAATGGAATTTATGTTATTTAAGTTACCCAACCCAAGCAACCTAAAATAACCTACAGTTGTACTCCCGTACTCCCAACCCCATATATCGCTCCACCAACTAAGAACGATCATGCACCACTACCCATAGAATCAAGAAAGAACTCTCGGTCTGTCGATCCTTACTATGTCTGGACTTGGTATGTTTCCCCGTGTTGAGTCAAATTAAGCTGCAGGCTTTGGAAGTCGGGTTACGGTGCTCAACTACACGCTAACCTAGAACCCACAAAGGGTGTTGGTCGATTAAGACAGTTGGACGGTGGTCATGGAAGTCGAAATCCGCTAAGTATTGTGTAACAACTCCCCTGCCGAATCAACTATCCCCGAAAATGTATGGCGCTTTTGTTAAGATGTTATATGAGAGGGGGTGAGTCCAGAGCAGCAGAGGTTTGAAATTTTCAACGTGACCGACGACCGTTACCGACGCATGTGCGATACAACAAATACCCCAAAACAAGTCCACCAGACTGACTGTTGCCTTGTTTCCTGGAATCACCCGATCGAAAAATTTCTTCTTTCTAAACATCACCCAGGAGTGTGAGGTTCATTGAACCCTAATCCTTAAACCCCAATTACTAAACCCTAAATCCCCATGTGTTAAGTATGCATATCTTAATTTAATATTCTTTTCTTCGTTTATTAAATTAATCTCTTGTTTTAAGAATAATTTACTTCACGATATCTCTTACCTTATAAGCATTCCCTAAGTAAATTAGATTATCACTAGCAGTCTCCAATTATCATTCTAAATAATACCTCGAGCCTAATAGTTTCAATTGGTCGTAGGCTACTGGATTAGGATATATGTCTCGAGTATATTCAATATATTATTCCTGAATCATAAGTTTATGATTATGCATCCTTAGGATAAGTCATAATTTGGTACAACCATCGCAATGTACCGCAAAATAGAATCACATAATCGAGAATATTAGTGAATGTACACAACTCACATCAAATCTCATGGGAAGCTCTTGCACCCGTAAATCAAAGTACAAAGAACTGTTCCTATGTCCTTCGAGGATCACTCATGCATATTAGGTATAGTTATAGGGCATCCCAGCCCTACAACCTCAAAGCCTCAACAAGGGATAATCACTATGCATTCCGATCATAATGCGCGGCCTTCATACCCATAGGATATACCCTAGAACTCCCCAGTTTATTCATCCTCAAGAAATATGGGTACGTCAGCCACAGGATCAGGGTAAGATAGGACTTAGGTGGAGCTCGTCTCCTTATCAAGAATACTATGCGCGATCAACATCGTCGTGCCCCATCAAAATTCCTCTTAGTACGCCCCCATGAGCACTTACACAACATGGTATGATTATACATAAATACAAGCAAATAAGTAAAAGCCTATGAAGTCGGTTCAACTAATAAATAAAACCCCTACTCAATTGGGTTACACATAACGCTTCTTATCATTATTACTAAAGATGTACGTTAACTATTATCGATCGGTCATATAAATATTAACTCAAACTCCCAAGTTTCTTTAAATCTAGGCGTCGTCTTACAACTAACTTTCACAAAAGTTATATTAATATAAACACTACCATACTCAATATGTCATAAGACACTATAAAGTATCGGGTGACCTAAACAATCACTAGTCATCTTTGGATCTCAAATTATCCCAATACTTAGCCCTATGTCATGGTCTTCAAGCTACATGATTCCAATCTACTCACGGATTACTCAAAAGTGTCATAAGTTCTAAATTAATATACTCAATCTATAAGAACTTATCTCCAAACTTACATACATCGATTGAACTAAAACTTCACATATTTGTTCTAAATAGTCTCCCAATATCTCCCCTAGCATTGACCCTAACCCTTAACGAACATCATTATATAAACTTGTAATATAATAGTCTTCCTGCCTCGACATATGCAGGGCCTCACTACACAATTTGGGCCAGATTATAACAGTCAAGGACCGTGACAAGTCTAGGTGTGACAACTCCCCATATCGCGTTTATTGACCGTGACACACCCTTATGTCACGATCCTTTTTATACTTAGGTTATCCCCCACCCACCCACCCACACAAAAAAAAAAAACTAAGGTGACTAAGACTTGTCATGGTTAAGGAACATGACAACACTACAATTATCACAATTAAGGACTATGATAAGACATTGGTTATCACGGTCTTATGACGGTTAAGGACCATGATAAGACCAAATGTATCTGTGTAGACGTTTAACTTTTTCCATGCGCACAATTTCATTCAGTGCTGGAATTTATAAGCAGTTGTTCGCACGATCCAAATTAAGGCCTTCTGAATGGTCCATTATTTTATTCATGGCTTTATCAAAATTAAGGACCGTGATAGTAGAGAGTTATAACTGTATTTGGCTGTAAAAAAACTGTAGAATATGAAAAAAAATATTATTGGGTAACAGCTACTGCTCAGCAATAAACCTATTTCAAAATTGTCTTGTTTTTATTCAAACCAGCACCAACACAATCAATAATATAATATGACATTACAATGAAATCAAAACCAAAATATACTAATTCCATATATCAAACCAAATTAATTTTGTTTCAAGTTAATTACATCAAAACATCGCAAGCTTTATCAAATGTAAAATCCTACGGAAGCTTAATAAGGCTTGAGGAGAAAATTCGGCCAAATAATGAACACCCCCAACGTGATGTCAATATGCCAAACACCATCTTGCTGGTCCAACCATAATACCTTGTCCTCTTTCCTCAAAAAAATCTCAGTAACCCATACTCGAGACTCAAAATGCTTCAATGGACTGTTGTGTACTATTGTACTTGGAGTAATGCTCATGTCCTTCACTCCCTTAGCAATTCGGTCGCCTCCACGTGTGTCGCATATATATACTCGCTACCCAGCTGGCTCAAATGGAGTCAGGATAGTTGGGTTGAGGTTAAAATACATGACTAGGGCTATAAACGGATATTCAAAAATTTGCATCCGTCCGATATTCGAATCCGTATTTGCGGATATTTATCCGAAAAATGGAAACGGATACGAATATGGATACTCTATAAAAATATCCGAGAAAACGGATACGGATATGGATAGTACTAGTATCCGACACAGATAATTCGTATCCGATGCGGAGTATCCATTTTACCGGATATCCGTATCCGTCAAATATATGTTTAAAATATTACTAATAATATTATATATAAATATATATAAACTTAATAACCCACGGTCACCCCACCCACCACACAACACTACCTAATCCGAAACCCCAATTCTTATCTTCTCTCTATCTATCAATCTACAAACTGCTAAGGGCCAACGGCTACAGCCTACAATACCTCCACTGTAAGGTTCGACTCCCTCCCTTTCCTCTATCTACAAACCCTGCATAGTCCGTTTCATTTGCTCCGACCGCACAGCAAGATCCAAGATCCGATGACAGAAGTTAAAAGGTTTCCAATATCCAAGATCAGGCACGTAACATTTTTTTTCTTCCATATACGCAGCCAATCAGGTATGTTTTCAAACATTGTTAGTGGCTATTTTTATTTGCCCTTTCAAACATTGTTAGTGGTTATTTCCCCTTTCAAACATCACTGTTATTGTATATATTTGATGTAAAATTTGTTTTAATACAGTGTCACATGTCAAGCTCTCCTTATTGTATAATTTCTTTTTCATGTTTAACCACACGGGTATTTACACTAATAACCTAATCCCCACCCATCACTGCTATTGTATAATTTTGATGTAAAATTTGTTTTAATATATCGTTTACATTAGTCGTATGTTGTTATTTGTTTTAATTTTGATGTAAAATCTGTTTTAATATAATTTTGATGTATAATTTCCCCTTTCAAACATCACTGCTATGGTATAATTTTGATGTAAAATCTATTTTAATATAATAATCTGTTTTAAAAAACTGTTGTTTTATAAGTGTTATTTTTAATTAAAAAAAATGTGTTATTTTTTGTGGGCATGGACCTAATAGGACTGAGACTGAACACGGACAGCTTGAAAATCGAATAGGACTGAGATCGATTATTCTGTTTCGATCTCGATCCATAATTTTATAGAACCGATTAATGCGGTCCAATTCCAAAAATACCTCAAAACCGGACCGAACCGGATCGCGAACACCCTTAGGCTAAACAATGTAAATGGATAGGAATATTATCCGAATCGGAGGTATCCGAGCGGATATGGATAGTTATTTTAACTATCCGGGATGATATGGATACGAATATGGAAAACATGGTATCCGATTCATATTCGTACATTTACCACCCCTGTACATGACGTATAGGGATGATGAGTTGGTCGAATTCGGTGAGGGGGATGAAGTAGTGGTCCCTTCACCTGCCTTATCCTTTCCCTTTAATTTATGTTTATCATTCCCCTTCCCTATATCTTTGATTACGCATTTGATCCATTCGAACATGTGGTTCATCGTTTGTTGGGTATTTCCCAATTTCGAGTATGTGTCTGCTTTGTCACCGTCGACATTGGCAGACAACCCACTATGACTGTAAGCAATGCCCAACAGTTTCTACTTTCCAATCCGGGAGCTAACACTCTGAGTATGGCCTTTTCAATCTTATCCCAACACTTGTCTCAGTGCATCCATATTTAGAGATGTCTTGTTGGCATCACTCTGGGTGTTATACACCACCTTTAGCCTCTTCTTGAATAGTATGAAAAGACGTTAAATTTGAGACATAATATTAATAAACAATATGAAATTACAAATATTATTTCAATCTTAACTTATAATGGTCTCGGTGACCTAGGGATTAACAGCCTTTCCCTTCTTCATTTGACTCTTTATATAGGAGTCGATCCTATATACCCCCCGAGTGCCATTCATAGACATCTTAAAAATGTGACAAAATTAAAACAAAATATAGGGGTGTTCAAAAAATCGATTAGACCGACGAACCAAACTGGACAAAATCGAACCGCCCTATTTTTATCGGGGGTTTTTCACCGATTGGTCCAAATTTTTTTTTTGCAAACTAATTCAGTCGGTCCGGTCCTCGGTTCGTCACATTAGATAACCATTCTGAACCAACTCAGACCGATTATACATATTAATATATATTTTAATTATATTTATACTTGAAAAAAAAACTAATATACATACACAAGCATGCCTAAGCAAACACCCAACAAACTAAAGTTTTTTCTTTCTCTCTTATCTTCCATCCGCCATTTTTCTCTCTTCCTCTACAAACACAAATGTGTAGTTCACCCATGCATGCCCTAGCACCCAATCCCAACAACTGCCTTGTCGTTGTCCAGTGTCTAATCTATCTACGCTTATTCTCTTTATCGCTCTACGTTGCCTCGTTGTTATCTACTCTGTCTATGTTGCTTCTCGTTCTTAAGTAAGGTATCATCCTCCTTATTCTCTGCTTCTCGTTCCTGATATGGATGATTAAATCATCACATGTTGGCACTAATCGTTCGTTCTCTCTTTCTTAAATGTCCCTAGTTGATCATGAGTTGGAATCCTATGGCACTACTAGCTCTGCCAGAGACAGAGAATGAATTTGTTGTTTACATTTTATTCCAAAAAAAGATATAATTAATCAATATACTTATAAATAATGTAAATATTTTTAGGGTTTATATTTTCATCCTAAATATTAATTTTTAGGGTTATTTCATCATGAACAAAATTTTTAGAGTTTAATTTCTAAGGTAGTATTTTTAGAGTTTAATTTGTAAGGTGGACTGAGAGTATTAATTTTTTTTTTCAATAACAGGTATTAATATGTTTGAATAGTAGGTATTCATTTTTAAAATGATTAATTTAATAAGATTAGGACCAGCAAGTTAGATCGAACAGACCCTACAAAAAGCCGAACCGACTAGGGTCGGGTGACCAATACAATCGGTCTGATATTGGTACACTTTTTTAGGACCGATTTAATCAGTTCGGTCCTTAAAAATCCTAAAAACCTAACTAGATCGGACCGCGAACACCCCTAACAAAATATGACCAAATTATAGTAATTTACTTACCACTAAATAAAATGTGATTTAAAGTAAATTACTTACCATCATATGCTCTACCTACACGAAGATGTCTACCCGGAGTAGTGCACATCCACCTTCTTTAACCAGTTAGTCCTCGTAAAGCCACGGGTGTACAACTGTCTCTCAGACGTCTCGTTATCCATAAACTTCTACCAGTTGGACAACATGATTGTCTTTTTCTCTGTAATGGTGTCCCTACCCCGCATTATGAATTATTAGGCCTTTTCGAAATAACGAACGCACGACTTCTTCTTCCATGTCTTCCATTATCCACCTACACTGGCCAATACACTGTCTCGTGATTTCGAGGGAAATTTGAATTGTTGTTGTCCAACAAACATATAATGTAAAAAAGTTAGTGAATTAACATTAAGAACATAACAATAAAATCTTATATGAAAGTCAAATATTTAATATAAAAATTGAGATTTTCACCTCCCTACACCCCCACCCCCCCAAAAAAAACGACCATCTTCAGCTCCACGAAAGTGTTCCTCTGATCATCGTACCCGAGACCAATTAGTGATTTTAACAACTCAAATTTGTAGACTAGTTTGTTTTCTACTACACTCCCATAATTTCTGAACTTGGTGGGATTATTATTAGAGATTTCTCGTCACCCCTGCATTTTCCCGGATTCTGATTGCCTGACGTAGACATAGGCTGCAAAAAATAAATAGGCTTTTGTATCATTATATAGGTAGACACCCCATCCTAGGACCCCCTAAGCACCTCCTTAGTTTCTTGGCACTCACTTATCCATTGTAAACCCTAGGTTAAACTTCAAAAACTGATTTAGAGGCCACTGGGCCCTCCCGGGCCTCATTTGACTCATGTCAACTTTCTTGCCCCAGCGAAAGCTTAATGAATATTCAAGGGAATTTAATCCCCTTTCTAACGGTCTGCCTCATGCGCAAATTGGCCTTACGATTCGGATAAAAGGTCCATTTTACCCCAAAAACTTATCTAGAAGCCATCGGGGGCTCTCGAGCCCCATTTGACTCCGATCAACTATCCATCTTGAGTAAAACCCAATGAATCTCTAAACGGATCTAAATCCCCTTTCCAATGGTCTGCCTTTTGCATGAATCATCCTTACGATACGGACGAATGACCCATTTTACTCTGAAGGGTCACCGGGCGCTTCTGGGCTTTGTTTGACCTTGGTCAACTCTCCGAACTAAATGAAACTGAATGAAGCTCAATGAAATCCTAAAGGGATCTGAATACCCTTTACAATGGTTCGTTCCATTCATGAATCGGCCTTATGGTTCGGACGAACGATCCGCTTTCCTTCAAAAACTTCTTGTCTAGTGACCAACGATCACTTTCAGACCTCGTTTGACCTCGGTCATCACCCGAACTCGGGAGTGGCTCAATGTATTCTTAAAGGGATCTAAACACCCTTTCTAATGGTCTATCTCGTGCGCGATTCTGACTTACGGATTGCATTTTATGATTTTTTTCTGAAAAACTTATCCCAGGCTGTAGAATGGCACCCTCAGGACCCTGCCTAACGACCGTGTGCGTGAGGTTCTATGCTGATAGGTAGGTCCAAGACCATACCGATCAGCACCCCCTTGGCCTTATAAATAGAATCCATGACCTCACTTTGAAAAGCACCCCGAACATCCTTCTCGGCAATTTAGAGAATATTCTTTTGAGTTCAGAGTTGTTCCCTTCCTAAAAAGTCCATTTTCCATATTCCATTCCATCACTTTCTTACTTCGTTTAGCAAATTCCCCTCATCTCTTCATGAGACTTTTATCTCGCTGTAAGATCATCATATCTATACTTAAGATAAACATCAAGCATTCATAAGGAGGTCGAAAAATCCACTATTTTCTCTAATTATCTTATTCTAGTATTAACTGCTTTATTTTTACTTTAGCACTTTATCTCATTACATCACATACATCAATCTCAAACACTTATTAGCACTACTTTCATATACTCTATTTTCATCAAAAAAAAATAAGAAAAATAGGGTTTATCTATAAATTCTAAAAGAGGGATTCTCATCTTAATCTCTCCTTTCAAAGCATATTCCTGTCAATGCACATGCATAAGAGAAATCCCCTATTTGGATTTATGGATTAAACTCCACCCTATGTTATCTTCAAACTACGTGAACTTTGATGCCCTATGGGCTACTTAGGAATTTTGGGTTAATCCCAAGATTTGAGTACTCCCTTATGCATATATATATGTTTCCCTCTCTCTCTCTCTCTCTCTCTCTCTCTCTCTATATATATATATATATATATATATATATATATATATATATATATATATATATATATAGAGAGAGAGAGAGAGAGAGAGAGAGAGGGAGGCTCACCTACATCATGCACTATACATCACACCGTACATCACAATTAATTCTAGGACCTTGAAAACCTTTTTTTCAAATTTTATATTTTTCCCTTGAAATTAACCTTCCAATAAACCCATATGCAAAAAATTAGGTCAAAATACATTTTGTAGCTATTTTTAAAAAATCAACAAAAAACTGCTGGCGTAGACCCTTAAAAATAAGGTATTTTTAGCAGGTTTTTGTGGATTTTTTAAAAATAGCTACAAAATGTATTTTGACATAATTTTTTGCATATGGGTTGATTGGAAGGTTAATTTCAAGGGAAAATATAAATTTGAAAAAAAAAAATTTAGGGCCCAGAATTAGGCGTGATGCATGGGTGATGTATAGAGCATGATGTAGGTGAGCCTTCTCCTATATATATATATATATATATATTCTTCATAAGTTCATATTCATACATGCTTGTGTTTCGTCCTTTATACACCCGGCAAACACTCACAATAAATTATGAATTATTATCTTGGGGAACACTCTTAAGGATGAATTTACTCCGTTCTTTTCCATGACGCGAGTTGAATGATCCTATTCTTCATCTATATTATGCATATAAGCCCACACTTCACGGAGTTTGACAGGAGAAGATTAACACACACCCACGAGAGACCGAAAGGACGGGATAATGTAACACCCCGTAAATTCAAGGACCTTTAATTAAATAAAATTTTGGGAGAAAAATAATTTATTTTATTTGGAGGAATTTAATTTATGATTTGAGAAATTTTTTGATTTGAGGAATTTGTTAATTTGGCGAATTGAGGTTTAATTATTTGGACTACTTTATGTCGCATTTTGTCAAAAATTTGGAGAATGTTATAAATTGATTCAGATGGCAATTCGGAGAGCATGGTTGAGTTCGGATGGGTCGAAATAGTTGGAAATGAGTGGCCATAGGTATATATTGGGTTTCGGGACTTAATTAGACATAATTGAGCTCCAAATTAAGAGTTTGGACTGTTTTTAGGAGGCCCATAGGCCCAAAAACGGGATTAGAGTTTTTAATTCTAATTGTGTAAGAGTAAAACAACTTAAAATGATTTTAGAAGACTAAAGATTGGGAAGAGCTTAAGAGGAGAGCCATTAGAAGAAAATTTGGGGATTTTGTGAGATTGCTTCAAGAACAAGAGGAAATCCTTGAATTCATTCCAACAAATTCATCCAAAGGCTTTGACCTACAATTCAAGGCAAGTGGCTTAATTTGCAATTATTAATTTGCATTTACCCATTCATACTAAAGGAAGTGGGAATCAATTAATATGTTAGGGTTTGTGTTCATGAGAAATTGGGGATTTCTTTGATTGTGAATTATAAATTTGTAGAGGTATAAAGATTTGATTAATTTGATACCCTAATTAATGAAATTATTGGGGTTAAATTGAATATGATAAAAGAATGAATTTGGGGAAGTTTAGATGAAGAAATCTGTGTAGAATGAAGGTTTTAAACATTTTAATGGCGGACTGGATTTTCTTGGTAGATTAGAGAAAAAGATGATGTCAGGGTCGTTCGAACGACTTGGTATCTCGTTCAAATGAGAGCCACTGTCGTTCGAACGACATGGCTTGTCTTTTGAACGACATGTTAAGCCTGTCAAATTTCTTGCTTCCCCCGATCTGGACCTGTTATCTTTTTGGGATATAAATTATGTTTTAGTTAATTCTACAATTTTGGTTATGATTTAGGGTTATAATGGGCGAATGTTTACCCTTGAATTAATTAGAGGATTTGAAAGAGTTGGCGCTTGCGTTCAATTAAGAAATAATATAATAAATACCAATTTTAACCCAAATTAACCCTAAGCAGCAACTAGGTGTGATTGAAACAATATGAAATCATGCAATAAATATTCAACACACAAAGTTTAAGGAAAAATCCCCCACAGGGGCAAAACCATTTGTATATCACTATAATTTGTAAAAGACGGTTTACAATCGGATTACAATGAAATACAGGTTGACTAAGAATTACCCTCAGGTATCGGATTCTGTAGTCGCGGCTGGAAGAAACCCTTTCCAGTAGGGGTGGCGGCTGGAACAATCCTTGTCCAGTAGGGCTGCAATGAAGAGGAAGGAACGGTCCACTTCACAAGGGTTGAACAACAGCAATGGTGTTCTTGGGTTACCAAATTTGATTCACAAAGATATGGAAGATGTGTGAATCTAAAAACCTAGAATCATAGGACTCAATAGGTGAAGACTTTAGGGTTGATATGCTCTGATAATCGTGTGAAAGTCTTAAGAAAACCAACTACTGATCGTGGTTTAAATAAGTAATCAAAACCCTAAAAAATCTGTTGCACGATCTAGCAGTGTTTATCCTCGCCGGATCGGTCCGGTCGATTAGGCGGATCGGTCCGGTCAAGTCGGATCGGTTCTTTTTCTGAAACCGGATCGGTTCGATTGTCATCGGATCGGTCCGAAACTTTTGCCTTCATCGGTTCGCTATGGATCCGGGGTGTACTGGTCTCAGCTCAGCAAGCGGATCGGTCCGGTCCCTTTACCCGGATCGGTCCGGTGAACCGGATCGGTTCTTTTATCTGATCCGGATCGGTCCGGTTCTCAGAAATCAGATTCCTTCTTCTTTTGATCTTCGGATTTTGTTGATGACGATGTGATCTTTTCAACTATCATTCTTGTAACGGCGTAAGACATATCATATACATAATGATGGACAAATTGTCCTTACAAATCTCCCCCTATGTCTATGTCGGAACAAACATAAAAAATCCTAATTATCAAGTATGAAATTTCCTATACAAATCTACCCTTCCATGAACCCAAAACTGAAAGAGTACGAGAGAATAAGACTGCACCGTTTGATCTTCAAATCTTAAGGAATCTTCACGCTTTTCTCATCAGGGTGTGTATCATGGGATTATCAAGGATGTACCTACACACATGAGATAAAGCAAATACCAAGTGACGTATCGAGTTTGAAATGAGATAAAAAACATATGCATATATACCAGATTTATGATGAACCTCAAATTTCAAAACTCCCCCATAATCAGATAATTCATTCTCCCCCTTTTTATGATGTCCCCAAATAGACAAATGAGAGAAATAAATCAAGCAATCAAGTATCGGGGTGACACAAGGCATAAAATCACACCATGAATGAACATAAAACAACCAAGTCGGTGATGGCGTAAATGAATGGGTGTGATCAAAATTCGATAGGAAAATCAAAGCATACAAACATGACATATGTGCACGATGAATATTGGATATTCCTAGCGAATGAACTCAAATGCTTCCTTTGGTGTAAAAGATTGGAAATATATGACATTGACTATATCAAATCTTCAAATCAAAGCTCAAAGTGATTTCTACACCAATAACGTCCAAAATGATTTTCATGCTTTTTCAGGACTTTCAAGGAAGTGCAAACCCGTTTTTCAATCTCCAACCAAACTCCCTCAGATTTATATTTTTAATAGAGGTATACTAAATTCTCAAACTTTGGAGAATTGATGGTGAAACCTAAATGGCCCATATATGGCATGTATTGCTTTTTATTGCCTTTTCAATTTTTTCGGGCTCTTTTAACCTCTTAGGACCTCGGATATTACAATTCCTCCATTTTTAGGTCCTTTTTAACGGTGGCTTTTGCGCAAAGGATAAAAATCAACTTTCGCAGCCCCTCCCCGTTATGAAAAAATACACACAGTCTCACCAAAATGGTTTTTACATGCAATCCAATCTTGTCAAGTTTTATCGCATTTTATACATTGTATAGACAGGATTGAGATGGAAACACTCAAGCCAACATGAGATTGACAAGTGCAACAATCAAATATAGTCGTGCATGTGTGCAATAAAGGATATAGGAGTCAAGCATGTAGGAAATATCACTAGTTACATCTCAAGGACTCCAATCAATGTTAAGCACATGGATGAAATGATGTAGCCTCTCAAATCTCTATCAAACAGTCACATAGATATATGGAATGAAGTTGTGACTTGGCTATCTTGAATGCTCATCCATAAAAGCAAATCTCTTTTTGGTTTTTTTTTCAAAAAATTTATCAAAATAAAATCTTTTTGTGCTTTTCTCAAAATTTTTCAAAAATAAAAAACTATACAAAAAGTACATGTCACAACGCTAGCAAACATAAAGATCATGAAACGAAAACTAGCGTATGACAAACATGCAAACACAATCATCTATATGATATGGCAAGAGAAGAATCATGTGCAAGCAAACGGGAATCAACTATTCTAAAATCTAGTGTATCCAAAAGTGATTTCCTAACCCAAATGGATAAAACACGTCGACAAGGGGTTTTGGAAACCAACAAAACACTAGACTTCGCATTCCTAGGACCTCTTCCAAGATCAAAACAAAATCTCCTAAGGTGACCTTTCCTACCACAATGTGAACATGTGTAAACGGAAGGAATGTTACCTAAAGTGTGATCTTTTCTAATGTCCTTGGGATTGGTTGACCCTCTAAAACAAATAATGGTTTTGGCTTTAGCACTAGAAGCATGAGAACAAGATGAGCCATTACCATCACAATCAAACCTACTTGAATCGTTTAAATCATTTTTCATCTTCAAAATATTTGATTCAAGCAACAAATTAGACTCTTCCCAAGACAGGGATTGCTTTTTCAAATTTTCAACAATTTCTAAAAGGGTATCCCTCTCCCCCTCAATTAAAGCAAACTTTTCCCTAAGAGTCTCTTCACGTGCCACAAACTCATTGATTAAAATATTTCTTTCATCTTTGGCACAAACACAAACCATCGAATTTTTAAGGTCCTCCAATTCCTTTTCTAAAAATAGGACCTTATCATCACTCTCCTTTTTGGCAATTTTCAAAGAATCAAAATCAATACACAAATTACCAAAGTGCTCACGACAAATACCACTTTGAGTTTGGAACTCTTGCAAATATTCAATCTTAATTTTAAAACGAGAATTTTCTTTTTCCAAAACTTTAATTCTTTTGCAAAGTTTCAAATTCAAACTTTTTAAATTTTTAGCTTGGTCGTGAACCTTTTCAAAAATAGGCACTTTATTATATAAATTCTCCATTTGAACACGCACTTTTTCAAAAATCAATTTATTTCAAAAATTGATATCTTTAGAAAAATTTTGCGGAAAATAGGAATACGCGATAGATTAGCGTAACCTGCTCTGATACCAATTTGAAAGAGTTGGCGCTTGCGTTCAATTAAGAAATAATATAATAAATACCAATTTTAACCCAAATTAACCCTAAGCAGCAACTAGGTGTGATTGAAACAATATGAAATCATGCAATAAATATTCAACACACAAAGTTTAAGGAAAAATCCCCCACAGGGGCAAAACCATTTGTATATCACTATAATTTGTAAAAGACGGTTTACAATCGGATTACAATGAAATACAGGTTGACTAAGAATTACCCTCAGGTATCGGATTCTGTAGTCGCGGCTGGAAGAAACCCTTTCCAGTAGGGGTGGCGGCTGGAACAATCCTTGTCCAGTAGGGCTGCAATGAAGAGGAAGGAACGGTCCACTTCACAAGGGTTGAACAACAGCAATGGTGTTCTTGGGTTACCAAATTTGATTCACAAAGATATGGAAGATGTGTGAATCTAAAAACCTAGAATCATAGGACTCAATAGGTGAAGACTTTAGGGTTGATATGCTCTGATAATCATGTGAAAGTCTTAAGAAAACCAACTACTGATCGTGGTTTAAATAAGTAATCAAAACCCTAAAAAATATGTTGCACGATCTGGCAGTGTTTATCCTCGCCGGATCGGTCCGGTCGATTAGGCGGATCGGTCCGGTCAAGTCGGATCGGTTCTTTTTCTGAAACCGGATCGGTTCGATTGTCATCGAATCGGTCCGGAACTTTTGCCTTCATCGGTTCGCTATGGATCCGGGGTGTACTGGTCTCAGCTCAGCAAGCGGATCGGTCCGGTCCCTTTACCCGGATCGGTTCTTTTATCTGATCCGGATCGGTCCGGTCCTCAGAAATCAGATTCCTTCTTCTTTCGATCTTCGGATTTTGTTGATGACGATGTGATCTTTTCAACTATCATTCTTGTAACGGCGTAAGACATATCATATACATAATGATGGACAAATTGTCCTTACAGGATTAATGAATTTGAAGATTTAAGGTTCATGATTTAGTGAATTGCGACCAAGTTAATTAAGTGGGTAGACTTAATTGAATGAAATTGAATGATGGATTGAAATTATTGAATTTCGGGCTGAGAGAGAGAGAGAGTCCGGGAATAATTGATAGGGTGACACCAAAACAATGAAAATTAATTAATCTATAATCAATTGAAATGATGTCAGACCATAGACTTGAATGTTTTAGGCTTTCGTATGGACATAGTACACCGGTAACCTAGATTTATATATATGTGCGGTGATGTGTAGTATATATATGATTTATAAATATTTGTGGGAATAATATTTATAGTAAAGCATACAAATATTAATGCTATATTAGGAGGTTGCGCGATGTGGGTGAGTCCCCTGAACAGCGAATGCACGGTGAGTATATTCCCTAGGTCATTGCGTCTGTTATTAGGGGTGGGCCGTTATGGTATGGGATGGGCACTTTCGGGGGGAACTATGACCGCCTCCTACGCGTTGGGTGATAACATTTATATCCGACATGCGTGTGAATGTTAAGATATGATACGTATATATAGTGCAGAATTATATACGGATATGTATACATGGTTTAAATGTATAATTAATATAACTTGTGAAACGGTTATATAGTGTTGAATGAGAATTGGTTTGAATAAGTTAGTGTGATTAATAACTTATATAGTATATGCTAAACTCACTCGGGATAGATTAGTGGGGGAAGTAGTGGAATTTATGTGACAAGACTAGTTACAGGGTGGTTAGCTATATGGATCAGGTATAGTACGTTAGGCGTGCACATTAGTTGAGGGGTGAGGTGTCCTCAAGAGAGTGTACGGCACTAACTTAAATATGAAGAGCATACTTGCATTTTAAGTTCATGTATTTAAATTCACTTGCTAAATGCTTTCAAATGTTTTAGGTTCTAACCCTTGGTATAAAATATTTTCAAAACCTTTTAGGTGTCGTACAACAGGGGCGTCAGGCCTGATTCTTCCTACAAGGTGTGTAACTGCAGTATATGTGGATGCTGCGAGATATTTGGTTAGACGTCTGTCTTATTCTCTCTCTAGATAGGGACATTTAAGTTGTACCATTGGTCTTATACTGTTATATTCAGTTTTGGCATGTATTTATACTCTTTTATACTTGCACTTTGTGGATTGCTTGTAGAGTCGATGTTATTTGGCTAAAACTTTTATTAGTTGTGAGGCATGATTATATTTTCTCTTGTGATGGTTATTTTGGTTTCCTAATATATTTATTGGGTTCGATTTAATTCATAAGATAAAATTTGGTATCAGCTTAATTAAAGACTAGATGGTTAGAAATTAATAATTTTTTTGATAGTGATGCTAAGAATGAACCAGATGAGATTCCTATTTAATTTTATATAGGACTAATCACCCAGTATTTTATTAGGTCGGGTGTCACAGATGGTATCAGAGCAAGGTTCTAGTATCTTTAGGATCTGTGCGGCTTTTCATGTTTCAGCATAGCATTGTTTTGATATAGATCCCTATTGTTAAGACTCTCACTTTTATCTTCATGAGTTTGAGATATCGCACTCATGCTATTTATATCTGGTATTGAAGATGAACTTATACAATTTAATTTAATTTTATATGACGATCGAGGAAGAACGACAAACTAAGACCACTGAAGAGTTTACGAGCGATTAAGCACAGCAAGTGCTTCAAACACCACTGGTGACAATGACAGTCACAAAGATGGTTAAAATTGTAGCATAAACGGTGACTACCGCGCTATTGTAGTATTAAGATGGTTAGATCCAAAGGTTAGGGAGCAAAAAAACAAGGGAAAGTGGTCAAGTGGAAAATATTATGAATAACAATGATAGTGAGATCCCACATTAGGGACAGAGTTCTCGATAGAAGAGTCTTCGGGACTACCCCAGGGTTATCCTCGACTTGACCAGCAGGGGCAGTACCAGAAAAAGATATATCTCGCTCAGACTGCTGCTTCGAATGTGGGAGGAAAGGCCATCAAAAGAAGGAATTCCCCTTTGAGGGTCGTTGCTTTATATATGGAGAAGTGGATCACCAACGAAAGGATTGCCTACAACATAATATCATACCACAATTGAAGGTACATAAAGGACAACAGGGCCCTAATAAGCAGCGGGTCCCTCTAGGCCACCAGGGTCACGGGAACAATGGTGATGTCCATCAGGGCTACCACCAGGGATAGCTGCATCAGGGTCAGCAGGGCCAGTATCAAATGCACTTCTACGTCTGTGGCCAGCCGGGCCACGTGAGTAAAGAGTGCCCAAGTAAGAGCCGTCAGGGCCAGTATCTGGGAGACTTTCAGAATCAGTGTTTTGTTTGTCGCCAACCGGGCCATCTGAGGAAGGAGTGCCCATAGAGAGGTAGGGGCTAGCAGTAGGGTGACCCACATGGCTATCAGGTGCAGGGACCTCCAGTAGCACTAGCTCCCCAGATTCCACAGCATTGGGGACAGGTGTACGATGTCCGGTATGTTTAGATTTCCCAAGCACCGCAGGCACCACCGGTAGAGGGTACGCTCCATATCCATGATTATGATTGTAGAATTCTTTTGATACTGGTGCATCGCATTTATTTATTAGGACCCATTTTGCTAGAGTCGTGGGATTTTTAGGTACAACTAATAGCTTACTCATGTGTGTGGAGTTACTAATAGGGTGGACTGCCCATTCACTTAAATTTTAGGGGTATAGACATTTTGATTAGAGAACTGAGTTTTTACAGCAGTCCTCTTGGCAATGGATTCGGAGGAATACGATGTTATCTTGGGAAAATAGTGATTATCCGGTTTTAGAACTACGGTACAAGGATAAAACCCAAGTGTAGATGATAAGGGATAATGGTCGAAGAAGAATTTGTTTCAGAAAGAACAATCTGCTAAAATTCGAGGGAGGTGTAGAAGGGTGACTTACCAATGGATGGAGAACATCCAATTGGGATCACATGTGGGGGAGTGTAGCTACACTCAAATTTAAATTTTGGGTAAATAAGTTTTTCTTAGAAGCAGTATGAGGTGATGGGAGTCAGTCAACACATTCATGGGGAGATACCATAGCTAACGAAGAATTTGGGTGTGTAGTATTATGAATACTCCCACTAGAGGTAAATGGAAAGGCAATGAAAATTTTAAAAAAATTCCATAAAGGGTTTGTGAGTTAATAATAGACCCGTGGGTAGATGATATAAACGCGGAAAGGAGATACGGCTAGGCTGACTGGTGTCGTTGTCGTCAAGGTTGTAAACAAGTCTATGGTATTAGCGGATCCATAGGGACATTTGGAGTAGCAATCAGGGTCGGGGCTACCAAGTCTATGAAAAGGGAAACCCTATCATAGATGGTGGAGCCAGATAAAGGGGAATGACACAGAGAGGTGTCTTATGTATAAAAAAGTAGAAACGCATGGGTGGATATTGTCCGCAGTGAGTCGGGGGATAGGAGTGGGATGTCTAACAAGGGCAACATTGGGAGGAGTTTTTGGTATAGTTCGGACGAGAGTGTTATGTCCAGGAACCATTTGAACTACGAACCTTATTGGCAATAGAAAGTATGAGTTTTATTCAGAGATGATTAGGGTCTATTTTTTGTGATGCGAGCAGGCCACAAGAATGTATTAATACTATGTTCGCGTGAGAAACGGATTTAGTGGAGGTATTATTAATATCAATAGTGTGTATTTTTACCATGGAGTAGCGGGGCACTCTTCAGTTCCACTTGAAAGGAATGGGTGGGTACGTTAAGATGATATATTATTATGAGGATTAACTCGTTTGAGAGGTAATATTCGAGGAATGCTTTTATCCTGAGTACAGACGAGTTCGCAATGGTGGGCGACCATAGCAAGGCTATCATGTTTGTTGTTCTAGTGCAGGATGCATATTCTTCTTGTGATGTCCCACCTGAAAGAGGATCGAGTTCGCGACGATATTTTTGTGAAGTAGACTTCAGAGTGTACAATTGTCTAGTTATATTGGATCCCGGTGCGTAAGGACTCTTACTGAAGAGATTCAGGGTATGTTGGGGTTATCGTGGAGCGGAGAGATTTGAACTCGTTATCATTATTTAGCGCTAGGAACTTAGTGATAATGCGAGCACAGTAGTATATGACTCCTTTAGAGACGCAGGAGCCCATGATTGGATAGGTGAGTTTAGGGATAAAGTTTTATGTCCTGGTTGTATAGGAGGGAAGTGTTACTAAAGAAACACTACAAGGAGTTGCACCATAAGTTGATGGGTGGGTCAATATTAGGAATAATTGAATAATAAGTAGTAAGTTCATCGAAAAAAATTAGAGGATATAGCCACGTCGATAATGTGGGAGAGAAACTTGAAATAAATATCGTTACGTATGTGATGATCAAAGGGTCGTGCAATTATCCACATGATATAGGGTGTATGGGAACCCTGGGAGGAGCCAGAGTCTCTCTTGTGCAGATACTTAGATTATTTGGGGAGAAAACGCAAAGGCAATGATTTTGGGTATATTCCGGAGGAATGGGAATAAGATGTTCCTCTGGTTATGAAATGTTGAGCGTGGGTGTGTTTGGAAGTGACATTGAGTGTGTCACAACCTATGGTTTGTTAACACTAGTATTCGCGAGTGAGACGAATATTAGTGGATGTGTTGGCCAAAATAGCTATAGTGTATATATTTAAGTACCGTGGGATAACGGGGTTATTGGGTGTTAACCACAAGAGAGTGGAAGGTACACTAAAAGGAAGGTGGCATTATAGCAGATATTTCTACTTTCTAGAATTATGGGAGTAGCATGGACGATTTTTTAATGTTTCAACTGATTAGCTATAGTTTGGGTCTATAATGTATAGTTATAGAAAGGAATGGGTGTTCGCAGTACCAGGGTATGCATTATCGTTGCTAGGTTTCACCTGATATAGGGTCTAGCATATATATATATATATATATATACACACACACAGTTATGTATGTTAAAATGTGTTGCATATTAATGTACTAATGTTGTTAAATTGAAGTCTCGGGGAGTAGGGACATTACTAAGGTGATTCAGATTGGGTTGAATTATTGTCAAACGAGAGATATAACTCGAAATTATTTTCGCGCAAGGAAACTGGTGATAGTAAGGGCACGGTAGTATATGTTATTCTTTTTAGCATAAGAGTGGTTATGTATACTTTTATGCCAAAAGAAGGTTATTTGGAATGTTATAACTGTGGGATTGAAGTTATGTTACGGTTTAAGGGCTGGTAAAATCCGGGTTTTATTTCGTGTGAGTAAGCACGGGTACAGGGTGTATGGGCGCTCTGGTTAATTTCATTCCCTATAGAATTATTTGTACCGACGCTAAGAGTAAGTGATTAGGGAGCTAGTTGAGATTGGGACTACCAAGTTTATTCGAATTTCTAGGACGTAATTCCATTTTAAGGGGGAAGTGTGCAACACCCCGTAAATTCAAGGACCTTTAATTAAATAAAATTTTGGGGGATATTTTATTTGGAGGAATTTAATTTATGATTTGAGAAAATTTTAAATTTGAAGAATTTATTAATTTTTCTAATTGAGGTTTAATTATTTTGACTACTTTGTGTCTCATTTTGTCAAAAAATTGGAGAATGTTATAAATTGATTCGGATGGAAATTCGGAGAGGACGGTTGAGTCTGGATGGATCGAAATAGTTGTAAATGAGTGGGCATAAGTATATATTGGGTTTCGAGACTTAATTAGACATAATTGAGTTCCAAATAAAGAGTTTGGGCCCTTTTTAGGAGGCCCATAGGCCCAAAAACGGTATTGTAGTTTTTAACCCTAATTGTGTAAGGGTAAGGCAACCTGAAATCATTTTAGAAGACTAAAGATTGGGAAGAGCTTAAGAGGAGATCCATCAAAAGAAAATTTGGGGATTTTGGGAGATTGCTTCAAGAACAAGAGGAGATCCTTGAATTCAATCCAACATCTTCATCCAAATGCTTTGATCTAAAATTCAAGGCAAGTAGTTTAATTTGCAATTGTTAATTTGCATTTACCTATTCATACTAAAGGATGTGGGAATCAATTAATATGTTAGGGTCTGTGTTCATGAGAAATTGGGGATTTCTTTGATTGGGAATTATAAATCTGTAGAGGTGGTAAGATTTTATTAATTTGATACCCTAATTGATGAAATTGTTGGGGTTAGATTGAATATGATAAAAGAATGGATTTAGGATGAATCTGGGTAAGTTTAGATGAAGAAATTTGTACATAATGAGGTTTTAAACATTTTAATGGCAGACTGGATTTTCTTGGTAGATTAGAGAAGGAGATGATGCTAGGGTCGTTCGAACGACCTAGTATCTCATTCAAACAAGAGCCACTGTCATTCGAACGACAGGGCTTGTCGTTTGAATGACCTGTTAAGCATGTCAGATTTCTTGTTTCCCCTAATTTAGACATGTTATGTGTTTGGGATATATAGTTTTGTTTTAGTTAATTCTGTAATTTTGGTTATGATTTAGGGTTTTAATTGATGAATGTTTACCCTTGAATTAATTAGAGGATTAATGAATTTGAAGATTTAAGGTTCATGATTTAGTGAATTGCAACCTTTTCAATTAAATGGGTAGACTTAATTGAATGATCGATTAAATTATTGAACTTCGGGCCGAGAGAGAGAGAGAGAGAGAGAGAGAGAGAGAGAGAGAGAGAGAGAGAGAGAGAGTCCGGGTATAATTTGTAGGGTGACACCAAAACAATGAAAATTAATTAGTGTATAATCAGTTGAAATGATGTCGGACCATAGACTTGCATGTTTTAGGCTTGTGTATGGACATAGAACACCAGTAGTCTAGATTTATATATATATATATATATATATATATATATATATATATATATATATATATATATACGGCGATGTGTAGTATATATATGATTTATAAATATTTCTATGAATAATATTTATAGTAAATCATAACAATATTAATGTTATCTTAGGAGGTTGCGCGATGTGGGTGAGTTCTTTGACTAGCGAATGCAGGGCGAGTATATTTCCGAGGTCATAGCATCTGTTATTAGGGGTGGGCTGTTATGGTATGGGATGTGCACTTTCGGGGGGAACTATGACCGCGTCCTACACATTGGATGATAGCATTTATATCTGACATGCGTGTGAATTTTGAGATATGATACGTATATATAGTGCAAAATTATAGACGAATATATATATATGGTGTAAATGTATAATTAAAATAACTTGTGAAACGGTTATACAATATTGAATGAGAATTGGTTTAAATAAGTTAGTGTGATTAATAAATTATATAGTATATGCTAAACTCACTCGGGATAGAGTAGTGGGGGAAGCAGTGGAATTTATGTGACAAGACTAGTTACGGGGTGGTTAGCTAGATGGTTCAGGTATAGTACGTTAGGCATGCACATTAGTGGAGGGGTGAGGTGTCCTCAAGAGAGTGTACGTCACTAACTTAAATATGAAGAGCATACTTGCATTTTAAGTTCCTGCATTTAAATTCACTTGCTAAATGTTTTCAAATGCTTTAGGTTCTAACCCTTGCTATAAAACCTTTTCAAAATCTTTTAGGTGTCCTACCACAGGGGCGCCAGGCCTGATTCTTCCTACAAGGCGCGTAACTGCAGTATATGTGGATGTTGCGGGATATTTTATTAGACGCCTGCCTTATTCTCTCTCTAGATGGGAAATTTTAGTTGTACTATTGGGCTTGTACTTTTATATTCAGTTTTGGCATGTATCTGTACTCTTTTATACTTGCACTTTGTGGATTGCTTGAATAGTCGATGTTATTCGGCTAACACTTTTATTAGTTGTGTGGCATGATTCGATTTTCTCTTATGATGGTTATTTTGGTTTCCTAATATATTGATTGGGTTCGATTTAGTTCATAAGATAAAATTTGGCATCGTCTTAATTAAAGACTAGGTGGTTAGTAATTAATAATTTTTGGGACAGTGATGCTAAGAATGAACCGAATGAGATTCCTATTTAATTTGATATAGGACTGATCACCTAATATTTTATTAGGCGGGGTGTCATAGATGGGTGCCTAACACCTTCCCATTCTGTAACTTAGTCCCCAAACATTCGAACTACTTGGTTTCGCAACCATTTTTATTTTCCTTGATGTCATTCTCTCGAGACGGTGACATTTCTTTTACCTGTTTTGTGCAAAAATAGGTTGGCGGCTCTATCTCTACCTATTATCCCACATTGAGACCGTCGAGCGCCCCGAGAAAGGGAGCAATCTTGCGCACACGCCAAAGGGAACCTCGGGAAGAGAAAGAAGAGGAAGCCCCAGGATGGCCACAGTGGCGACTCTGCTAGGGACATTTTAAGAGGACTAGACTCTATTTTCAGCATGGGTGTTATTCGTTTTTGCATGTGTGCGTATGCACCTACCTATACGTTCCATTTTCTCCTCTATCTACTTTTTGTATATATATACCTCGTGTATATATCACTTTTTTCTAACGTATACACTTCACACAGTTGTATATACCATATATATACATTTCACACACTTACACTTAGCTTCACTTTTACTCACATGCTCCACAGACCACTTAGATTATCCATGTTTAGACTTACCCACCACGCACCCACACTTTTCACACTTGTAAATATCTCCAAGCTCACTTACACATCTTACACATCACTTGTAGTTAATCCATGTATAGGCTCACTACCACACATACTCACTTATAAATATTCACATGTCACTCTCTCACATGTATATATCCCCATGATTTCCTATTAAAATGCTTATTATAGTCTTCATGCTCTATGTTAGATCTACTTTTCATGATACTTTTATATTCCCCCCCATAAGTATAGTATTTCCTTTACTCATCATGCATATAAAAAATTAAACAAAATACTCTATATCTATAATATACTAATTAAGACTCGTGCATTTTTTCATACTACACCAAGAGAATGTCAATATTGACCAAAATTTTGTCCCGTGCTGGGGGGGTCACTATGTGATGGGCACTAGTCCTACAAAGCGCAGTTAGCCTAAGCGATATGACTCTCACATTCCATTGGTATCGTACCTTCGACGTATATCGAATGATTCCCCTCGAATCATACCGCTTGACCAAACTCACGACGGGAGGTATATAGCAAGGAACTTGTTAACGTACGTCGAGTATATTGAATTCGCTCTCACACGTATAGTCCCCACGAGGTCTATCGTGAGGCAATTCACGTACACTCAAGTATATCAAATGGCTCTTGTCGCTAATAATTGTCCTTATAGGCAAGAGGTATATCGTGGAAGTCATGCCAAAGGGGGGAACCCTTCCATTAACCCAACAAATTCATAAACCTCATAGAATCATCAAACCTATGGCACTCGTATTTAGTTTGTTGGTTACCATGCAAAACTCTGTCAAAATTCCGAGTCGGCATACCGATTACAACTTTGAACTATTTTACCTTTTAATAAAAACAGGAGCCTATTCGTGACCCTGGAGACAAGTCAAATCGTGTCTTACATATTTTTAAACCCTATTTTCCCAGGTTCAGGTCTTATCCGGCATTTTTCTTACATTTAGGCAAACCTAATACAAGTGAAAACCTAATAATAATCATGTTGAGATTCCTCTCCTTTTCCTTCAATTTTCAAATGCCAAAAACATTTTTCTCCTCCTTCTAAAATACCGAAAAAAAATCTCCCTCCTTCCTTCTTTCAAAAATAAATCTGAACCATTTTCCCTCTCAGGTCAGCGCATACCCAATTTTAGCCTGGCTCCCTATTGGCCTTGGTCTTTCGTCAAACCACCCCGAAGTTCCATGGCTTCTTCTACTACTTCGTTCAAATTTGGGATCTACCTTCACAAGATCTAGAAGAAAAACACTAACCAGGCACTGAATGTTCAGCCAGATCCGATGGCCGTCTTAGCCTAACTCAGTGCCAAGATTGACAACCTTCAAATCGAGGTCCATGAAATTCAGTAACATCGGGGCTAGATTCTAGAAGAACCCAAGGTTCTCTTTCCCCGTGCTATGGGTTTGCTCGCTCCTGAGACTGTTTAGGTTCCAGATGAGTTCAGCATGCTCAGCCTGCCCCACCTATCAATGGGTCGCCACCAACTCAACTCCCGATTCCAAACCCTATCCAGCCAAGGGTTAATCTACTAATACCTGGGATCCTAAAGAAGAAGAACTGAACAAGGTCAAGAAAGACCTTAAATTACTGTCAAAGAAGTTCGACCAAGTCAAGATATGCGTGAACTATAATGGATACACCCATATGTCTCCATATCCCAAAGCTAGACTACCAGAGAAGTTTAATATGCCAGGCATCGAGAATTTTAGGAGAAGAGGACCCCAAATTATTCACTTTTGAAGTTATCACTGAGCTATGACCCTCCTTGGTGCCTCTGAAGAGATAATATCCCAGATGTTTCAATCGACCTTGAAAAAAAGTTCCCTCATGTGGTTTCTATCCCTTAAAGAATACAGGATCCATAGTTAGGAGGATGTCACTCGAGAATTCATGTCTCGGTACAAGTATAATGAGGAGCTAGAGGTTACGCACAGATATTTAGAGCTTCTTAAGAAAAACCCTGGGGAAACCGTCAGTAACTTCATAAGAAGGTGGAGAGAGAAAGTTCCCACCATGACCAACAAGCCCTCTGAAAAGAAATAAGTTAGTATTGTGAAGAAGAACTTCTGGCATCATATTCGAGCATTCATAGGAGGACAGTATCACCCACACTTTTGATCCCTTCGAGAGCCTGGTGTAGAAATTAAGGCATCACCAAACTGGAGTCTGAACTAAAGAAGGTAACTAGATGGTTAATTCACTGAAAATATGAGAAGCCTGTCAGTGTTACAGTCTTAACCATCAATAACATTTCACAATCTGCTACCTCTTGGGAACTAAAAGGTCGCCCTAATCCTGTTAAGAAATAATACACTGAGCTCCATGATCCCCTGTCCAAAGCCTACAAGGCCTTGTTAAGATAAAATCTCATCAAACCCTTGGACCCCGATCCATTACCAAATTCACTCCCTAAAAACTTCAAACCCAATTCCTATTGTGATTTTTACCAATCCGTAAGTCATACCACTGACCAATGCTTCCACCTTAGAAATATGATCCAAGTTCTAATTAATCGAGGTATCATCGCCCCACCAGCTAATCCTAAACCCAACACCACTCACAGCCCACTTTTGGCACATACAAATGCCATATTTTTATAAAGTAATCCAGAGTTTGACCCATCTACTCAAATCATGCCCAGTAAAACACCCACTATCCCTATAGTCTCACCTAAACCTCTCAATTTTTGCCCATCTTTTCTCCTACACTTTACATGCTTCATCGATCAAGCTTTATAACTTTTTACATGGACCTGATACTGTCCATACCCGAGCTGAGGGGAGAGGCATGGAGTTACTTATTGTGTACTCTTAGAGTTTGGGTTAAAATTTCCCACCAATATGTTCATCGATTATTAGAAATTCAACAACTTATTTGTGAAAGCTAGGAAGTGGGCTGGGGAATTAGAAAAATGGGAAGGACCTATTGAAAAAGTCAGCCTATATGATGTGGTACATACCATGGCCGATATGTTTTGATAGACAAGTGGAATCTGTAGCATCTCTGAGTTGCGCATTGCTCTGAAGCTTTCTGGATGACTGGTCCCTTTACTCCTGCACTTCCCCACTATATAGGAAGATTTATACGATGATATCATTGAGGTTGTTTAATGTATTAATTACTCTTGGAAAGAAAATATAGTCGCCACCGAATGGGGGATGATTTTGACAGCTCAAATGATGAACTAAGTCTGGAAGAAGTTAATCTAGTTGCCTGCTTGTGTGGAATAATATCCTTTGAAGAATTTTTGGGGAAAATCAATAAGCTATCCATTTATCCCGATATATATGAAGCCACAGGGTTCTTGTTCTTTCCCACTTCTTTGAACCACATGAACAGGTCAAGGAGACACTACAAAGATCCGAATCCTTAATCACTAGGGGTAGATAATGGAAAGGGATAAATGATCATCGAAGAGATTAAAGTCCTTGATTATCTCGAGAAGACCCAAGACAATATCACCCTATGGGTACTCTTCATGTTCTCTCAGTTGCACCAAAATTCCTTGATAAAACTCCTCCCGGGACCCACAGTCCCTTCTTCCACTACTCCTGAAGAAACTGTAAACATGGATGGATCCTGAACCTCGTAAAGACTCCTCTCCTTTTCAAAAGAAGAGATACTAAAGTTTGGACCTGATCACAATTATACTCTCAATATCTCTGTTGAAGTCTTGGGAAAGACAGTCCCACTATCACTTGTTGATAATGGATTTGCTCCCAATCTTTGTCCTCTCATAACCTTTAATTGTTTAGGACTAAAAGTTAGTGATCTCATTCCCACCTATATCGCCTACATGCGTATGGCAATACTCGTTGAGACGTAATGGGTTCTATAAAACTCACACAAGGGGTTGTCCCTATATATCCTGTCCTCGAGTTCCAAGTCATTGATATATCTGCATGCTTCTATCTGATATTTAGTTATCCATGGCTCCACAACATCCGACGAGTATCTTCTTCCCTTCATCAGAAACTGAAGTTCTTTACCAAAGGACAAGTCATCACCATTTTAGGGGAAGACGATGATACAAACAGTGCCAACACTAGAAGTTCACTATTAGAGATTCATCATGGCACAAATGACATGGGATAAATGACATGCTCCTCTCCGATTTCAGAATTGATTCGCTCCCCCCAGTAGGGGACAACTTCAAATATTGAGTCTATCCAGAATACAGTCCTCATGGCAATGTTAATAAGATTTCGATGCTCAAGAACATACACTTCATGCCCGAAATGGGGCTGCGGCGATGTCGGTAAGGGATTGAGCCCATAGTCCGAAAGGAGACCTTTCCCCCATGTGGCCTAGGTTACGAACCTTCACCGAATGAACTCAAAGCACTCTGTCGATCGAGATCAAAAAGAAGTTGGAAAACAAAAGGATTATTTCAGGAGACTCTTTGAACGAAACATTGAGGGTGAATACTTCCCATTCTGTGGATTCCCTGAATTGTGGTATGACCATATTGACAAGAAGAGGGAACCAGATATGGATATCTTCTTTCAAGACGGTAACTCCTGGGCCGAAGACTGCAAACATGAAGTGCCACCTCTCACCAAGCAAACCGTGGGGATTATCAATGACTCTAAGGAAAATGACTTTGTAGAATCCTTCGACTTACATACAATAGGTTAAGTCACTACATAATCCACTCAAATACCGCTCCATCAGACCCGTTTACTAAGATCACGACTACTGACATGCCTCCATAATGATACAAGAAATCGTCCACTTTATCATTCTCGTATCAGCAAATCAAGTATAAAGTGTATAACAAGAAAGAGAGCAAGTAAAGAGAGATAAGACAAGATATAGAGTGGTTCATCCCCTAAAATAGGCCTACATCCACTTTGGTGCACTACTCTCATTATATGCGTTACATTGTACAGTATTATCAAGCCGTATGAGGCGTACAAGTGTAAGAATAAAAGAGAATACGTAGTTGTTGCGATTCCGGGCATGCCGGAGATCTGGACACGATGTAGATGAGTAACCCCCAAGCTAAATGTTGAGGTTATATATAGAGAGAGTATGGCAAGGTTTTGCTAAGTATTATAGCCATCCCCCCGGATCCTCACGGCGGGCGGGCGGTGCGATGGAGGATCCTAGGTCCCGCGCGTCCCTCTCGAGAGCGCTTCGATCGGCGTCATTTGGATTAGGTGAAAAATGTAAAGAAATTAGAGTTGCCAGTCTATTTTACTCAAAACAGACAAAAGAAAGGGAGCCATCCCGAAGGACAGCATCCAAAGACATATTGATGCATACAAAACCAAAATAATTCGAAAAGGGTCTGAAGGCTAAGTTACGAAATGGGAAGGTGTTAAGCACCCATTCCGCCCTTTCGGTCTCTCACGGATTTTTGTTATTTTCCTTTATTTTCCCCGTGATATGTGTCCATGTGTATATATAGTGGAGATAGGAATCCTCGACTTGTATCTTGGAAGAGATAAAGCGAGTTATCCGTAGGAAGGTATAAAAATAATATTAAAAAATAAGATTTACGCGATTATCCATACGTTAACTGTTATGATGGAATGATAACGCATGCGGAATAATACGCCACTAAGAACAATATATGTATATATATATATATATATAATATAAGAGAGTGGAGTTTAGAGAAAATAGAAACTGAAAGAAAAATAAAAATAGGACTCGAGTCTCGGGTTTTACCCCGAGACGCCTACGTAGCCTATAGAGGCATCAAAGTCCACGTAGTTCGCATGCAAGACGAGGGGTGGGGTTTATCCCATAAATCATATCGGGGGGGATTCTCTTATTTCTGTGTGTGTGTGTGTGTGTGTGTGTATGTGTGTGTGTGTGTGTGTAGAAAAAGTGTTTTAGTTGTGAGAAAAGTGTAAGAAAAGTATGAGAATTCCTGTTTGGAATTTATGAGCAAACCCCTTTTTTCTTGTTTTTTGGGTTTTTATTTATATGAAAATAAGGGATGTGCAATAATACTAAATAAAAAGTATATTAGGATGTGTTAGATGAGATAATAAAAGTGCTAAGTAATAAAACAAGCTATTACGAATTTATGAGAATTTAAGGAAAGAGTTGAGAAAATTGGACCTTTTTGAAGATCTTGAGCTTGATCTTAAATGTTGGAGAGCAGCCCTTAGACTTGGATGATGATGGAGGGTAGTGAATTCACCAAGTTTGACGAAAAGGATGATGAAAAGTGAAAGTTGGAAAGGGATTTGGGTGTGGAAATCACGCTGACTTCGAGAGAGGTTTTCTGGATTTGCTGAGAGTGATATCTATCAGATTTGGGCCCCTCCTGCAAGTGAGGTCAGGCCTCCTTTTTAAAGGCCCTGGGCATTACCGATCGGCATATCCCTATTCCTGCCAATCGGCAGGTGAGTTTAGTCACACTGCCGATAGGCAGGATCTGGGACCTACCGTTTGGAAGTGTCTTTCAGGCCTTTTCGGAAAATCGGCTACAGAACGCAAATCGTTGATCAGAATCATGAACGGGGCAGACCGTTGGAAATTTAATTCAGAGACCTTCGAAAGTCCTTTGGGTTAAATATGGCTCTGAAGCATTCGTCAGTTCATTGAACGGGGAATCGTCGGACACAAACGGATCGTTCGTCCGCATGGTACGTCAGAATCGTGCACGAGGAAGACCGTTAGAAAGGTTAGGAGATGTACTTAGACATTCCAAAGAGTTTGATCCAATTTGGGAGTTGACTTTGGTCAATCGGGCCCTGGAAGAATTCGGTGACCTCTCGGAGTAAAACTGATCATTCGTCCGTACCATAAGTCGGAATCGTGCACGGAGTGAACTATTGGAAAGGGGTTTTAGTGCCCTTCAAATATCATTCAGTCTTGGTCGAGTTGAAGAGTTGACTTAGGTCAACCCGGTGGCCTCCTGATTGAGTTTTAGGGGAAAGCGGGTCATTCGTTCGCATGGTAAGTCGGAATCGCACACGGGACGGACCGTTGGAAAGGGGTTTCAGGGCCCTTCAAAGATTCATTCAGTCTCGGTCGAGTTGAAGAGTTTGAATTTTAGTTAAATGGAGCCTGGGAGTGCCCGATGGCTTTTAGGTCAGTACTCAGGGTATGACCTGGGTTTGTAGTGATGAAGGGAGGTGCTAGGGACCTAAGGAGTGTTTAAGGGGTAACAGAATGGGGTGTCTATAGATCCCCTCGATGGGTGAGTTTAGAACAAACGATAGCCTTCGAATAGACACCGCATGATACTTTTGAGGGAGGATGACCAATTCAGAGGGTCGATGTCGATTTTGAGGACCTAAGGGAGCGAGGATGACGAATTCAGAGGGTCGAGGCCGATTCTGAGGACCTAAGGAAATGAGGATGGTCAATTCAGGGGGCGAGGTCGATTCTGAGGACCTAAGGAAATGAGGATGACCAATTCAGGGGGTCGAGGATGATTTTGAGGACCTAAGGGATGGTTTGGAGGAAAGCTTTAGTCCAATTCCAGAGGAGGTGCTGGGGATGACCGATTCTGCGGGTCGAAGCCAATTCTGAGGACTTGAAGATGAGGGTGGCCGATTCTGCGGGTCGAAGCCAATTCTAAGGGCTTGAAGATGAGGGTGACCCATTCTGCAGGTCGAAGCCAATTCTGCGGGCTTGAGTAGAGATAACTAATTCTGCGGGTCGAAGTCAATTTGACGGGTCAAAACCAATTTTGCGGGCTTATGTAGAGATGACCAATTCTGTGGGTCGAAGCCAATTTTGCGGGCTTAAGGTGACAATCCAAGACCGAGGTTAATTGTGACCTAAGAGAGGTGACGATCGAGGACCGAGGTCAATTCTGACCTAACTAAGGTGACGATTTAAGATCGAGGTCAATTCTGACCTAAGAGAGGTGACGATCGAGGACCAAGGTCAATTCTGACCTAAGAGAGGTGACGACTGAGGACCGGGGTCAATTCTGACCTAACTAAGGTGATGATCCAAGACCGAGATCAATTTTAATCTAACTAAGGTGACGATCCCAGACCGAGGTTAATTCTGATCGAAGAGAGGTGACGACCGAGGACCGAGGTCAATTCTGACCTAACTAAGATGACGATCCAAGATCGAGGTCAATTATGACCTAAGAGAGGTGACGACCGAGGACCGATCTTCCCATCCCCCGCCCCGATGAAGCTTGATATGGTGTTGGCAGATTTTTATTTGTTTTCCCTGTTCACAGTTGTATGATTTTCCTTGTACTTGTAACACAGTCATGTTTGTAATAAAAAATGCATTTTTCTCCATTTGTTTGTTTTATTTATCGCACTTATTATTTTACCTTATTTAGATTTTAGTCCCTTTTTCTTGAGGACAATGCAAAAGTCTAAGTTGGGGGGGTCACAAGTGCGTATTTCTAAAACTTCACAAATTTTCAAAAATTCCCTGAAATTTCCAAAAAAAATCATAAAACTTTGAAAAATCCAAAAATATTTTTCTTCAAAATAAATAAAAATTGGAACTCAAATTTTTCAAAAATATCATTAAAAGTCGGTTTAAAGTCTTAAGTTGTAAAAATTCAACATACACAAAGCCGATATTGACTAAAGATGGAAATTGAGCAAAAATTGACGACTTAACGAATAAGTGTGGAGATTAACAAACCCGGTGAGATTCGAGCCTGTCACTTTTTGCGAGTTTTTAAATCAATCCGAGTTAATTGTTAACTCAAATTTCTTTTCAGCGCCTAAAAAGTCGTCAAGGATCTCAATCCTTTTATTTTGATCGGTTATGAAAAACGTGTGTGATTTTGCTTTGAAAAACATGCCAAAATTAATCTCTAAACTTAAATTCATCTCGAAACGCATATGGTAACGCAATTGGTATTTTGGACAATGAAGTAGGCCATCGTTTGTCACCCAAAAATATTGGCCATAAAAAGTCGTGAAAAATCACCCCTTTTGCAATCCAAATTGAGCCGAATAAATTTGTCCTTTCGTTTGATAACCCGAAAAACCCAAATAGCCCGAAATTGTGAAAAATGGAAAAATTCAGAATTAAGTGCAGAAAGTTCATATAAAGGGGCAAGGAAAAAAAAATATGCTCAACAAATATAGTGAGAAAAGAAAAGAAATGAAAAACAAAAAAAAATAGAAAAAAAGAGAAAATGAGCAATAGCCCGGAAAAAACACAAATGGACATCATATATTAATTTTTCAATTCCAACCTTTCCTACCTCTTTCATTTTATCCAATATACCCTAAAACCCGAAAAAGTTCTAACCGAGTCTAAATTACAAAATTGGTTACCGCGTGGAGAGCTAATACACCTAAAGAAAATAGAAGAGATTGAATGCGCGAAAAAGAGCCAATGTTCCCGTTTTTAAAAATCGTATTCCATTGATGAGATCCTGTCACTCTAAAATTTCCGTCTTTCTACTTGTGTGCGTGATTTTGCGTCCATTATATTTACTCTTTATATCACGCATACCAAGAGAATAGCCACATTCCGAGTGATTCGTTTGTGAGAGCATTCCGTGAGAATTTGAAATCAAAGCGAATTTTCGGATAAGTAACATAATGATCAATCGGTGGAAATTCGGGTTTATATTTCCGGCTTCGCACACACACACTACGATTTGAGACTTGTAAATATGACTTGATGATGACTATTTTCTGGAAAAGTTTGAATTGTATAATTTTTGCGTATTTTGAATTTTCCTTGAGTCGAATTTTGTGGGTACATTCTCTGCAAACCCTCACGAGACACAACTCGTCCTACTAGGGTGACCTAGGGGTTTAAAGGCTTGTTGCATACGCTAAATGCAACTGCTTGCCCGTGAAAAAGGTATTATATCCCAATAAAATGTTTTCAAGAATTGAGACTTGCTAGGATTCTTTTACATTGCTCGGAACGCGCAAAGTTCTAAGTTAGGGGGGTTTGATTAGGCATAAATTCTTCCTAATTTATCCCTTGATTTAGTTACTTTTATCACCTCGAACAACGTAACTGAGTTGACTTTATCTCATAATCTTGCTACTGACTGATCCTAATGAGTACATCGAGTTTCTGGTATTTCGTAGTGATTTTACAGGTATTTGATGTCAAGAAACGAAAGAAGGAAACCGGAAGAATCAAGAAAGAAAAGAAGGAAAGTCAAAAGGGAAAAAGCATAATTTCCACCCAGAACTCGGATGAGGTGCCTAAAGAGAAGTTGAAGATATCACATTCACGAGCACATAGGAAGAAACGACACCTCAATCGGAGTCCTGGAATAAAAGATATGAGCAGTCAAAGTGGAGCAAAAAAGTCAAATAGGCAGACCGGTCCGCCCCTACCCCGGACCGGTCCGCTTTCCCAAACTCCAGAAGACCCCGGATCATAAACAAACCAAAGAAGGAAAAAATTAAAAGAACCGGTCCACCACCGGACCGGTTCGCCCCAAAATAAAAGGAATCGATCCGCTTCAGAGGCAGATCGGTCCGCCTAAGACCCGGGCCGGTCCGGTAATCGAGATTTGCAAATCTAATCTTCTTCCAAAGAATACTAGTGCAGCTGAAATTCCTAAATTCATGGAGGGTATAAAAACCCGATTTATCATTGTTATTTGACACGGAGATTTTAGGTAGAATAATAGATTTTTCCTTTCTTTTCCAGCAAACCCTAGTTTAGATACAAATTCCAGTTTTAATTCAAAGATTGAAGATTTATTCAGAGTTGATTGAATTACCAGATCTATTAATTGCTGCAATTATTGCTTGGGTGACTTTAGTGAGTTATTTCCTCTTCTCAATTCTACTCTACATCAATTTACAAGTTTTCTTAGAATTAATCATGAATTTCTGCACATCAATCACTGTTTTCATCACTTTCATCATGATAGGCTAGATTTTCTAAGGCCGAGGTACATGAACCCAACCTGATGTGTTAATTATAAGTGTATAATATTAATCCTCTGAATTTAGTGATTGAATACGACCTTATTGTGTAGGAACATAACAATTGTAGGTCTTTATATCTCGTTTGCCTCTGGGTAATCGTGATGATTTAGAATGCAATTCGAGTGTTACTATTGCAATACCGATTTACTCATCCTCAGATTAGGTATGACACGGGCTTGAACCTCGTATACATAATGCTTGGGAGTACTAAATTTTGGGTCAAATCAATCGGTCAAATTTATGATTAATATTATAACTGCAATTCACTAGGGTTGGGGGATTGTATTCCTGTCCTATTTTTCTCATCATTTAGTCAAAAGTTTTAAACCAGTTTTCAATCATATTTTAGGTAGTTTAGTGTAATTTCATCTCTTCATAATTTCATATTTGCATTTAGTTTAATCATTGCCAAAATCAAATCATTTTCCCTTTCTTTTAGAGTCAAGGTTAGGATTCCTCCGTCTTTTCCCGTCGTCACAACTCCGTTGTCCTTTTTCCCTGAGGATCGATACCCGACTTGTCGGATTATTTCTTGAGCGACAGGCTTGCACTTGACCCTAGATTGAACGCATTTCTGAGACACATTTTCAGTCGCGTCAAGTTTTTGGCGCCATTGCTGGGGAATTAGGTAGACTTAGGATTAGATCGAGTCAATCCAAAGCTTTGACCAAAAAATTTCCAAAAATCCAAAAAAACATAAAAAAAAATTCAAAAAGCACAAAAAGATTCACAATCATCATCTCTCTTAAGCTTTAATGCAAAATTCTGAACTCACTCTCACACCCCATAATACTCCAACCAACATTCATGAAAATCCAATTGTTGAGTATAATCCCGATAGTCCCCACACTCCAAACGCCCCACAGTTCTGGATCCCACCTCCCACACCGTCACACTCAATAACACTCCGTTTTCCTTCTTAGGACACACTCCGAGCACCCCAAGTGAGAGCACTGAGTCGTTAAGTGAGGAAGAGATGTCGTAACACGGCAGTGCACCCGCCGGTGAGGAAGAGCCCCCATACGCTAAGAGAATTCTTATATCCCGAGCGCACTGTCACTCCGGGATGCATTATACTCACGTATAATGCCGGGCAATTCCGTTTCAAAAATGGGATGATCCAGATGTTACCGCATTACCAAGGTATGGATTCTGAAAAGCCATACCTCTATATTAGGGAATTTGAGGACGTGTGTGATACTCTCAATGATCAAACCTGCACACAAGAGGTGATCCACCTCAAACTCTTCCCTTTCTCGCTCAAAGATAAAGCTAAGACCTAGCTATGGTCTTTACCTCCGAGCTCGATTCCATCATGGAACGAGTTGCAGTCGAGATTTCTCAAGAAGTTCTTCCCAACACATCGAACAATCTCCATAAAGGCTCAAATTCAAGCGTTCAGACAAGCTGAAAATGAGCCATTTCATCGATGTTATGAGCGTTTAAATGAATTAGTTACTTCATGCCCCCATCATGGATTTGATTCAACGCAAATCATCTCTTTTATATATAATGGGTTGAATCTTAACTCCAAACAACTTGTTGAAACTATGGGAAGTGGTCCGTTTGTCGATTTAGATGCCCACGATGCTGAGCTTCAACTGAGGTATGTCGCCGAGACTACCCAGTCCTGGGATACATCCGACCCTAATGCTCAAAATCGAAATCGTCAGGTGACCACTACTCCGTCGGCATTCGGACTATTCCACGTAGACAAGAACTCTATGACGGATAGTCGATTGGAGACTCTTGAGAAAGGATTTCGAGACCTATGCGAGATATATGGAAAACGACCAGCTGGATCCATACCAACCCCCGTCGAGAAGGTGTGTGCGATTTGTAAGGCGGGCCATTCAACTTAGGAATGCCCGACTATACCCGCCTACAAAGTAATGCTTCAGGAGCAAGTTAGTGTTATAGGAGGATTTAAGGGTAATTTCGGTGCCCCGCACGGGAATTCATACAACCCTTTGTGGAAAAACCATCCCGGTTTTAGCTATGGGCAACAACATGTCGCAATGAACCCTCCTTCACATGTTGCCCCCTCCACCACAACACTCCCAACAAGCTCCACACATGCAAGGACATGTGGAAGCACCACCACCTCAAGGAGCGTATATTCCGCCACTGCGGAGAACTCTCGTGATACCATGAACAAATTCATTGCAAGCTAAACCGCAACCAATGCAAAATATGATCGTCTGATTGGCGACATAAATGTAAGTCTGTCAAAGATACAATCCTCGTTGAGTGTCTAAGAGAAGGGAAAGTTTCCTGCCCAAGGCCAAAGACCTCCCCAAGGTCAAACTAGTGTTAGCTCCACCTCCACTGAACATCTGGAGAAATGTCAAGTTGTGACCACTCTTCGTAGTGGGAGAATCGTTGATTTATCACCTCCCCTACACGACACGATAAAAGATAAGGAGATTTCGTCCAGCACGAAAGAGGCCTAAGATGTCCCCTTGAATGAGAGTGACAAAGAAGACACTAGTGAGCCAGAGGTAGTAGTGAAACCACCCTCCGCAGCACCGTTTCCTCAAAGGTTGATTCCCTCCCATAAAGGAAACCCACGTGAGGACGTGCTGAAGCAAGTAAAGCTGAATTTACCTTTCCTCGATGCCATTAAGAAAACTCCAGCTTATGATAAACTCATCAAAGACTTATTGACGGTAAATAGAAAGATGAAGGTAAAGAAGAATGTCTTTCTAGCACAAAATGTGAGCTCCATTCTACTAAATGATCTTCCTCCTAAATTCAAAGATCGCGGTGCACCCACCATTTCCTGCATCATTGGAGAAAACAAAATTGAAAAAGCCTTACTTAACTTGGGAGCATGCATAAACATACTCCCTTACTCCATCTATAGGCAACTTGACTTGGGCGACCTCAAGCCCACAAAGGTCACTCTCCAATTAGCAGATCGAACAGTGAAGATCCCACGAGGCATAGTCGAGGACGTGATCGTCCAAGTTGACACTTTCTATTTCCCGATAGACTTTGTCATTTGGGACACGGAGCCCTCCTCCAATTCGAGCAACCATGTTCCCATCATCCTTGGGTGTCCATTCTTAGCTACGGCTAACGCAATCATCAATACTCGGAATGGGCGAATACAGTTTCCCTTTGGGAACATGACATTGGAAACCAACATCTTCCACATAGCCCAACATACAGGGGAGGAAGATTATCTTCACGCGGTGAGCCTCATAGATGAGCTAGTAGAGGAGTACTTTGAGGTGAATTACCGTGGCGACGCCTTAGAGTCCAGTTTAGCGGTGAGACACGAGAGTGAGAGGATGTACACCGACTTCGAGAGGGAGGTTAGGGAGTTGAGTGAGTTACTCGATGAGAGTGCGTCGGACGAGGATGCGAGAGATGTTAATTGGGTTTCTAGATTCGAGGAGTTACCTCTGATGGATACACGCATGGTTCCCTCCAGTGGCAAATTTCCAACCCTCGAGTTGAAGAAACTCCCCTACCATATTAAATATGCGTACCTAGGAGAGGATGATACATTTCCAGTTGTTGTCTCCTCTAGCCTAGACGAAGAGCAGGAGGGTAAATTATTGAAAATTCTGAGGAAGCACCAAAGTGCTTTTGGTTGTTGCATTGCTGATTTGAAGGGGATAAGTCCTTTGATTTGCACTCACAAGATCCATCTCGAAGAGGATGTCAAGCCCTCTAGAGAAATGCAAAGAAGACTAAACCCCAACATGAAAGAAGTTGTGAGAACCGAAATTATCAAACTATTGGATGTCGGGATTATCTACCCAATCTCGAATTGCAAGTGGGTGAGACCTATTCAAGTCGTCCCGAAGAAGTCGGGAATGAAAATGATTGAAAATGCTAAGGGAGCTAGTTCCCCAATGTACCACCACCGGGTGGCGCATTTGCATTGATTACCGGAAACTCAATGCGAGAACTAAGAAAGACCATTTTCCCTTGCCATTTATTGATCAAATGCTTGAGAGAGTAGCGGGCCACCCTTACTATTATTTCCTTGATGGTTATTCTGGATATAACCAAATTGAGGTGGATGTACTTGACCAAGAGAAGACGACCTTCACTTGCCCTTTTGGTACGTGTGCCTACGAACGTATGCCATTTAGCTTGTGTAATGCACCCGCGACCTTTTAAAGGTGCATGTTAAGCTTATTCAGCGACATGGTCGAGAGAGGACTCGAAGTGTTCATGGACGATTTTAGCATTTTTGGCACCTCTTTCGATCATTGTTTAGGAAAGCTGGAAAAAGTACTTGCCCGGTGTGTGGAAAAGAACTTAGTGCTGAATTGGGAGAAATGCCATTTCATGGTCACCAAGGGAATAGTTCTTGGCCACATAGTATCATCCAAGGGAATAGAAGTTGATAGGACAAAGATAGATGTCATAGCTGATCTGCCCCCACCTAAATCGCTTAAGGACGTGCGCTCATTATTGGGCCACGCAGGGTTTTATCAAAGGTTCATTAAGGACTTTAGCGTCATCGCTAGACCATTAAGCAACCTACTTATAAAGGATACCCCATTCGAGTGGACAAAAGCATGCCAAAGCTCTTTTGAAAAATTGAAAAACATGATTGTGTCCGCTCCCATCATGCAAGTTCCGGATTGGACCTTACCATTAGAACTTATGTGTGATGCAAGCGATTATGCGATAGGGGCTGTTTTGGGCCAACGCAAAGATAAGTAAGCTCATGTCATCTAATACGCTAGCCGGACCCTTACCGGACCTCAACTCAACTACACTACCACGGAGAAGGAGTTGCTAGCGGTAGTCTTTGCCCTTGATAAATTCCGATCATATCTCATTGGTTCTCCTATTACTTGCTTCACTGACCACGCGGCTTTGAAATACCTACTTGCAAAGAAAGATGCCAAGCCGCGCCTCATACGGTGGATACTACTCCTACAAGAGTTCAATCTCTCCATCAAAGATAAAAAAGGAGTAGAAAACGTCGTTGCCGACCACTTATCACGGCTTTCGTCCGACGTACCTAGTGATCCCGTACCCATAGACGAATACTTTCCGGATGAGCAACTTTTTACCACCTCTCATTTACCTTGGTTTGCGGATATAGTGAACTACCTTGTCACGGGAGTCGTCCCTCCCGATTGGACACCGCAAGATAAGAAGAGGTTTATTACTTGGTCGCGCATGTTCTTTTACGACGATCCATTCCTTTTTAAATATTGCACCGATCAAATCATCCGACGATGTGTACCGGATGACGAAATCCCGAAAGTCATCCAGTTTTTTCATTCGGAAGATTGTGGAGGCCACTTTTCGACGAAAAAGACGGCCGCAAAAATTCTACAATGCGGCCTCTATTGGCCCATAATATTTCGGGATGCAAACGATGCTTGCAAATCTTGCAATAGGTGCCAAAGGATGCGAGCCATTACTCGACGAGACATGATGCCTCTTACCCTCATACTCATCATTGAGATCTTCGACTGTTGGGGTATCAACTTCATGGGTCCCTTCCCCCCGTCCTTTGGTTTCCTATACATCCTTGTCGCGGTAGACTATGTTTCTAAATGGGTGGAAGCTATAGCTACCAAGACGAATGACAACAAAGTGGTGATAAAGTTCCTACAGGAACACATACTTTCTCGCTTCGGTGCTCCGAAGGCGATAATTAGTGATAATGGCACGCACTTTTGCAACAGGCCATTTGCGAAGCTCATGAGAAAGTATGGCGTCGTTCACAAGGTTGGAACGACTTATCACCCCCAAACGAATGGGCATGCCGAACTAGCGAATCGGGAAATCAAGAACATCCTTGAAAAGTCCGTCAATCCTACTAGGAAAGATTGGTCACTTAGATTGAACGATTCGCTATGGGCCTATCGTACTGCATACAAGAATCAATTCGGCATGTCCCCTTTCCGCTTTGTATATGGCAAACCTTGACATCTTCCCGTTGAGCTAGAGCACAAAGCGTATTGGGCGATTAAGCAATTGAATTATGCCATGGATAAGTCCGGTGAAGCCCGCAAGCTTCAATTGAATGAGTTAGAAGAACTACACAATGATGCGTATGAGAATGCCAAAATTTCCAAAGAAAGGATGAAACTCGCTCATGATAGCATCATTCAACGAAAAGAGTTTCTTCCTGGGCAAAAAGTTCTTCTCTACAACTCTCGGCTTCATCTCTTTCCGGGCAAGCTGCGGTCACGATGGTCTGGCCCGTTCGTCGTGAAGAATGTTTTCCCCCATGGTGCTGTTGAATTAGGCGATTTAAAAGGGGGAAATACATTCAAAGTGAATGGACAACGCCTAAAGCCATATTTAGGGGCATGTGCAAAAGAAGTCGACACCGTCTGGTTATCGAACCCCGTTTACGGGGTTGAGTGAGCGATTATAGCGAGGTCGTCTCACCCCCGACGCGTATGGGGTGAGAGTCGTGTGTGTTGTGAGAGTCGTGTGCGTTGTGAGAGTCGTTAGGCCTAGGTTCATTCTGGAAAAGCATTCGTGTGTTTTGGGAATTTTGAGTCAAAGGGCGTTGACCAGCGAAATCGAGAGGGTTTTAGTCCAGATTGATAGGGAGTATGTTGTGAAAGTGAAAATTTTCGGAGAAGATAGATCGAAACCAAGTTTCAGGAAAATCCAGCCCAAAAACCCTGGGCCGAACTGGTTCCTTTAATTTAAGGTAGGACCGATTCGCCCCCGGACCGGTTCCTTTAATTTTAAAAAGGACTGGTCCGCCTGTCGAATTTCTGAATATTTAAATACCCGGACCGGTCCGCCCCTACCCCAGACCGGTCCGCCTTCTGCAGATTTGACTTCTCCCCTTCCCAAGATTCACCCCCTTCTCCCCAATCCCATTTATTCCCTCCAATTCATTTTCCCTCCTCCCAACCCCAACCTTTCCCTCCCAAATCCACCCCCTTTTACCTCCAAACCCTTTCCCTCCAATTCCAACCCCTCCCCTCCCCCTTCAACTATAAATACACCCTAATCCCTCCCTTCCTCTTCACACCTCCAACACAAATCCTCTCTTCTCCCTCTCTAGCTTTCCTAGCAAAAATCCCTTCTGTTTCCATGGATCCCCGCGTTGCCCCCACCAAGTACGACTCCACCTCTATCCAAACCTCCGGTCACGGCGAGTTTCGCTCCCGCCAAGAGGAGTGATGGCGCAATCAGTTTTTTGGTTTGGGCCGCAAACTCCATATGGAGCGCGTTGTCCAATGGGAAGGGCTACCCAACTCCGTTACCGCCCTATTCATGACTCGGGGCTGGTGTCGATTCCTTAACGAACCCTACGAAGTAATTTGGGCAATCGAAGTCCGCTCATTCTATGGCACTCTAGTTCGGACGGCCCAATTCGAGGCCGAAGCTTACGTGGATGGGAATGTCATCCCATTTTCCTTGGCCCGTCTCACGTCCAAATTGGCCGAATGATGTCCCGGACGTTCAAGAATTTACCTATCCCCGAAATGTCCCCCCGGTCAATAAGGATATCATCATAGCCCGAATTGCGCCGAATGTGGCTTTGGCGGGGTAAACCGTAGCCGTTGGACGCCTTAACGAGAAGGCGCGCCTCACATTTCAGATTGTGTGCGCCAGCATTTTGTAAACGTCCAATGATTCAGCAATGCGGCCTCGGTAAGCTACTTTGACCTATCACCTCTTTGACCCCCACACTTCCATCCATTTGGGTCGCACTTTATACGCGGATATCATTAACGCGTCCTTGGATGAGAAGGGAACCACCCCACTTCCCTATGCCCGTTTGATCACTTCCATCCTAAAGGATGCTGGCATAGCGGCGCCGATCGATCATACTCGCATTCCCGATCCTTTTGGACAAGGGACCCGCACCAAGAGCGCCAAACAGCTAGCTGTCCTACGGGCTAGGCGGGGCGGTGATAGTGAAGAGGAGGCTGCCTCGAGCGAGAGCGAGGAAGACGAAGCGACCGTCGGTGAGGACGTCGAGATGGGGGATATCGGTACGGACGAGGAGTCCGCGGACGAGGAGGATGACCCCAATTTTGAGTGGGCGGGAAGCGACATATCAGACCGCATGTCGGCGCATGAAACGAACTTCGACAACTTTATGATAGACTACCGGCGCGACATGAACTTAGTTCTCCGCTTCCAAGCGAACATCTATCGACGCCAAGGGGATCCTAATGAGCTACTGCCATCCTACTACCATAACCCTTATGACCCCAATGCGCCCAGTTCTTCCCATCCCCCGCCCCGGTGAAGCTTGATATGGTGTTGGCAGATTTTTATTTGTTTTCCCTGTTCACAGTTGTATGATTTTCCTTGTACTTGTAATACAGTCATGTTTGTAATAAAAACTGCATTTTTCTCCATTTATGTGTTTTATTTATCGCACTTATTATTTTGGCTTATTTAGATTTTAGTCCTTTTTGCTTGAGGACAATGCAAAAGTCTAAGCTGGGGGGGGTCACAAGTGCGTATTTCTAAAACTTCACAAATTTTCAAAAATGCCCTGAAATTTCCAAAAAAATCATAAAACTTTGAAAAATCCAAAAATATTTTTCTTCAAAATAAATAAAAATTGGAACTCAAATTTTTCAAAAATATCATTAAAAGTCGGTTTAAAGTCTTAAGTTGTAAAAATTCAACATACACAAAGCCGATATTGACTAAAGATGGAAATTGAGCGAAAATTGACGACTTAACGAATAAGTGTGGAGATTAACAAACCCGGTGAGATTCGAGCCTATCACTTTTTGCGAGTTTTTAAATCAATCCGAGTTAATTGTTAACTCAAAGTTCTTTTCAGCGCCTAAAAAGTCGTCAAGGATCTCAATCCTTTTATTTTGATCGGTTATGAAAAACGTGTGTGATTTTGCTTTAAAAAACGTGCCAAAATTGATCTCGAAACGCATATGGTAACGCAATTGGTATTTTGGACAATGAAGTAGGCCATCGTTTGTCACCCAAAAATATTGGCCATACAAGTCGTGAAAAATCACCCCTTTTGCAACCCAAATTGAGCCGAATAAATTTGTCCTTTCGTTTGATTACCCGAAAAACCCAAATAGCTGGGAATTATGAAAAATGGAAAAATTCAGAATTAAGTGCGGAAAGTTCATATTAAGGGGCAAGGAAAAAAAATATGCTCAACAAAATAGTGAGAAAAGAAAAGAAATGAAAAACAAAAAAAGAGAAAAAAAGAGAAAATGAGCAATAGCCCGAAAAAGCACAAATGGACATCATATATTAATTTTCCAATTCCAACCTTTCCTACCTCTTTCATTTTACCCAATATACCTTAAAACCCGAAAAAGTTCTAACCGAGTCTAAATTGTGAAATTGGTTACCGCGTGGAGAGCTAATACACCTAAAGATAATAGAAGAGATTGAATGCGCGAAAAAGAGGCAATGTTCCCGTTTTTAAAAATCGTATTCCGTTGATGAGATCCTATCACTCTAAAATTTCCATCTTTCTACTTGTGTGCGTGATTTTGCGTCCATTATATTTACTCTTTATATCACGCATACCGAGAGAATAGCTACATTCCGAGTGATTCGTTTGTGAGAGCATTCCGTGAGAATTTGAAATCAAAGCGAATTTTCGGATAAGTAACGTAATGATCAATCGGTGGAAATTCGCGGTTATATTTCTGGCTTCTCACACACACACTACGATTTGAGACTTGTAAATATGACTTGATGATGACTATTTTCTGGAAAAGTTTGAATTGTACAATTTTTGCGTATTTTGAATTTTCCTTGAGTCGATTTTTGTGGATACATTCTCTGCAAACCCTCACGAGACACAACTCGTCCTACTAGGGTGACCTAGGGGTTTAAAGGCTTGTTGCATACGCTAAATGCAACCGCTTGCCCGCGAAAAAGGTATTCTATCCCAATAAAATGTTTTCAAGAATTGAGCCTTGCTAGGATTCCTTTACATTGCTCGGGACGCGCAAAATTCTAAGTTAGGGGGGTTTGATTAGGCATAAATTCTTCCTAATTTATCCCTTGATTTAGTTACCTTTAGCACCTCGAACAACGTAATTGAGTTGACTTTATCGCATAATCTTGCTACTGACTGATCCTTTTGAGTACTCCGAGTTTCTGGTATTTCGTAGTGATTTTACAGGTATTTGATGTCATGAAACGAAAGAAGGAAACCGGAAGAATCAAGAAAGAAAAGAAGGAAAGTCAAAAGGGAAAAAGCGTAATTTCCACCCAGAACTCGGATGAGGTACCTAAAGAGAAGTTAAAGATATCACATTCACGAGCACATAGGAAGAAAAGGCACCTCAATCGGAGTCCCGAAACAAAAGATATGAGCAGTCAAAGTGGAGCAAAAAAGTCAAATAGGCAGACCGGTCCGCCCCTACCCCGGACCGGTCCGCTTTGCCAAACTCCAGAAGACCCCGGATCACAAGCAAATCGAAGAAGGAAAAAATTAAAAGAACCGGTCCACCACCGAACCGATCCGCCCCAAAATAAAAAGAACCGATCCGCTTCAGAGGCAGACCGGTCCGCCTAAGACCCGGATCGGTCCAGGTATCGAGATTTGCAAATCTAATCTTCTTCCAAAGAATCCTAGTGCAGCTGAAATTCCTAAATTCATGGAGGGTATAAAAACCCGATTTATCATTCTTATTTAACACAGAGATTTTAGGGAGAATAATAGATTTTTCCTTTATTTTCCAGTAAACCCTAGTTTAGATACAAATTCCAGTTTTAATTCAAAGATTGAAGATTTATTCAGAGTTGATTGAATTACCAAATCTATTAATTGCTGCAATTATTGCTTGGGTGACTTTAGTGAGTTATTTCCTCTTCTCAATTCTATTCTACATCAATTTATTAGTTTCCTTAGAATTAATCATGAATTTCTGCACATCAATCACTGTTTTCATCACTTTCATCATGCTTGGCTAGATTTTCTAAGGCCAGGGTACATGAACCTAGGCTGATGTGTTAATTGTAAGTGTATAACATTAATCCTCTGAATTTAGTGATTGAATACGACCGTATTGTGTAGTAACATAACAATTGTAGGTCTTTATATCTCGTTTGCCTCTGGGTAACCGTGATGATTTAGAATGCAATTCGAGTGTTACTATCGCAATACCGATTTACTCGTCCTTAGATTAGGTATGACGCGGGCTTGAACCTCGTATACATAATGCTTGGGAGTACTAAATTCCGGGTCAAATAAATCAGTTAAATTTATGATTAATATTATAACTGCAATTCACTAGGGTTGGGGGATTGTATTCCCGTCCTATTTTTCTCATCATTTAGTCAAAAGTTTTAAACCAGTTTTGAATCATATTTTAGGTAGTTTAGTGTAATTGCATCTCTTCATAATTTCATATTTACATTTAGTTTAATCATTCCCAAAATCAAATCATTTTCCCATTCTTTTTAGAGTCAAGGTTAGGATTCCTCCGTCTTTTCTCGTCGTCACAACTCCGTTGTCCTTTTTCCCTTAGGATCGATACTCTTCATATCGGATTATTACTTGAGCGACAGGCTTGCACTTGAGCCTAGAGTGAACGTATTTTTGAGACACATTTTCAGTCGCGTCAAGATCCTCTAGGGACGTTACCGGGAGGAGTTTTAGTTGGTTTTTGAGAGTTCCGCTGTGGAAATGGAGGTTCCACTTGAGGGAGTGTGAAATTTTCTTGGTGAACATGTTCTAAATTCTCCCTGGGATTTTTAAGAATTTTCTGAGAATTTTTCAGGGCTTTTTGGTATTTTCTGGGAATTTTTGTACAAAATTTTAAGGGGTTTACCGGTCGGCATGGTTCAGAGGGTGCCATTTGACAGTGTCACGGACTTTTGGACTGCCTCAGGAAGGTAAGGGGTCAGTGCCAATCAGTGGGTAGGGGGTCAATTCAAATCGGCATGATCCTTAACATCCTATTTAAAGGGGGAAAATTCCCCTCATTTTTCACAGCTTCTTGCTTTCTTTCTTTCTGCGATTTTCTTCTGCAAATCATTCTAGCATTTCGATCTCTAAGAAATGGCTGCCTTTGTGAGCATTGCAGCGCATTGGAATGGTTGACTATTGATGACTGGGCGAACGTGGAGTGGAGGGCCAGGCGCCTCTTGCTTTAGGGAGTGAGAACTACTTTGATGTGTTCGAGCCAGTTGCGGATGAGCGGACCTTACTGCGAGAGCCGTCGCGTCATTGCTCCTCGAGGGTGGTGGGCCCTGGCGGTTATGTAAGTAACCTGACTTTTGGCATTCTTCTATTTTTGGTGATTTTTCCTTCCTTCTTGAATTTTAACAAGGTTTCCTCTTTTGATAGTCTAATATCTCTTTGAAGAATATGCGTACCCGTGGGACGACGGGGCTTAAGGATGTCTGGGATCATCTTCCACTTGTGGTGCGTTGGGTGGTATCATCAGCGAGTTTTGAGAGGTTGGCGTCTGCACTGAATGAGATGCCTCGTTTGACATCGGTCTTATGCACCCTAGGGGAGAGATGGTGGGATACTACCCACACCTTCCATTTCAGTTTTGGGGAGATGACTGTGAGTCCCATAGACATGCAGCAGCTGCTGGGGTGGATTGCGATGGGGAGGAGATAGAGGTGGATCGCCCTCTGAGGGTGAGGCCGGAGGCGGTGAGGGCGGCGCTTGGTGACATAGGGAGGTAGTCTCTGGGGATTCCATCCAGCTGTCCTTGCTGAAGGATGTTCTGCTGAGTAGGGTGGTTGATGTGGAGGACGGGTTGCAGGTGATGCAGATGCCCCGATTGTTCGTTTTGCTGGTGCTGGGAGGTTTCATGGTGGCGTCAAGTGGTGACGTCGTCCGTTTGTGGTTCTTGCCATACTTGAGGATGTTTTTTAACATCCCTCTCTATGATTGGGGGAGACTGACTTTGGCGACCCTCTATTTTTCTTTGGATGCATTCAGTCGGTGCTACCGACAAACTTTTACTGGAGCCACGTATCTTCTTAAGGTATTTCTTTAATTTTCCACATTTTTCCTTTCATGCATTCGCATTTTCCTTATGTGTCTCTTTTTTATTGTGAATTCCTGTCTTTGGCAGACGTGGTTCTATGAGGTGATTGGGTGCAATACCCAGTTGATCGCTCTATCGGACAATACCTTTGGGGACTTCTTTCGATTGTATCGATGGCGCAAGGCCAATCGACAGTCGAAGGGATCTCTTTCTCTAGAGGCAGTGCGTCAGGTCTTGAATGGCCTGACCAGTGGTAGGGTAAGACTCTTTCCTTTTTGGCCTTAGTTTTTGGCATGTTCTGATTTTGTATTGACTTATGCCTGCCGAGGATTTTCAGGTGACTTTTTATCCTTGGGGGCAGCCATTCAGGACACGGGGGCGACCGGGGTGAATGTGAAAATGAGGCGTTTGATGGCGCCGGAGTTCGGCCATTCTGGTATTTGGGGGAGAGAGTGGTTCGGCAAATTATTGAGGAGGAGGTGGTGGTGTCACCTGCGCAGCCTCCTATGTCTATGAGGTGAGAGCGGCTGATGCTGAAGGATGCGAGGATCGCAGCGATGATCGACGAGTCCTACCTGTTGTACACTGGTACGGCTGCGCCGTATGACTATATGGACTTTGTGGTGAGCTGTTTTATGGAACCCAGCATATATTATGCCTTGTCTTTCCCTCCTGCGGGTTCGAGACGGGCGGTGGGTTCCTCCCAAAGCGGCGGCGGTCCGTCGGCGTCTGCGGTGGCGGCGACTTCAGAGGTTCCCTTTGTGCGATTGCATACCCCTTCATACAACATTCGACGGTTGATGGAGGGATGGTGCCTATGTTACACCATCCTCACACGATGGATCCGGAGGAGTTGGGTTTGACAGAGGAGGTTCTTCGTCCTACGGTATACCTTTCTGTTCTTTTCCTCTTTTTGGTTCCTTTTCTATTTTGATCCTTCTTTGATACTGATTTTGCCTTCTTCTTGCAGCAAGTCCGGGTGTCGACTACTTGGCTGAGGGATATTAGAGACTGGATCTCTTCGGCGATCGCCCATATTCGGGATGCAGTCCCGGTTCCTTCTTATTTGGTGTCATCTTCTTCGTCTGGGGAGGACTCTGGCTCGGGTAGCGGTGGTGCGTCGTCTCTCCGTAGGGGAAAGAGAGCGCGTCGCAGGGGTGGAAGCTCTTAAAGAGAGGGGGAAGGGTAGGTGAGAGAGAATGTGGGTTCGGGCTGAGTTCCGTTGTGTTTTTCTTTTCTTCTATTTCCTGCAAAATTTGATGTAACACAAAAGAATATATATATATGCAATGCGGTGGGATTTTTTATTATCCTTTGTTAATGATGAATGAGTGAATGCATGCACATGCGCTTTTTACTTTGCTGCTGAGACCGTAACAAGAGATATTTCTGGGATTTTGAGGAAAGTTTTAAGAACGGGAAATTATATAGGGGTGGAAAAGGATTTTTGAAATTTTATTGAGAATATTAATTTATTTTTATTGAGCTTCTGATTTTGACAAAAGAGGAAAAAAGGAAAACTTCCAAAAATAGGAGGTTACCGATTGGCAAGGCCCTTGTCCTGCCTATCGGCAGTCAAGTCCAGTACCATCAATTCAAAGCTTTGATTAGTGCCCTCTTCAGCCTTTTGGTAATTTATGGGGTAGGATTCCCTCCGATTTCTGGAGGGATTATGTCTTTTGTGAGGGTTCTCAAGTATAAAAAGGGGTAGGGATTGAGTGTTTTCATCACCTTCACATTCTTACTTACTTGCCTACTATCTCTAAGTCCTGCAAGATGGCTCTTCCTGGTAGCATTGAGTTTTCTAACTACCTCGAAGCCTTGGAAGCGATGTGCTCTTATAACATCGACTACGATGCTTTCAACATGCGTCGAGTCTCTTTGTGGCCCAACCGGCCCATTGAGTGGACCATGTTAATGGCGGCAGTACAATTTTGGTCCCGTGAAGAACATGTATTCCGCTTTGGGTTGGATGAAGTTTGTCCTACCTACGAGGAATTTTCAGCCATGCTGGGGATAAATCCCAGTGTTGTTGCGGCTTTACCCGAATTTTCTCGTTCTCCCAGGGACTTATTGGCTGGGCTTCTTTGTATTTCGCCTTCATTGACTAGATCACTGGTTGCTGGAGGAATGATCTCCCTCCCGGCGGTGTTGCAGTCTGTGCATTTGCGAAAAGTAGGTGATGTTAGTTATGTTGGAGCCGTTGCTCTGGGCTTGGTTTCAAAATTACTACTGGTGATTGGGAAACTGCTGGTGGGTCCTCAACTTGCAGCCATTACTTCATGGATGTCATACCGTCACAATCCTGCGACGATGATACTGGCAGAGACCATGAACGGTCTGGATGCATGGTGAGAAGATCGTTCTGACTTCCTGCGGAGTAGCCCCGTGATGCTGTTCATGTGGTTATCTGAAAGACTCCGCCTAGTGACTCTTCCAGAATATTCTTTATCGGTTGTACCTAACTTCTTTTCATGTCACTTCTTCAGCGTTGTCCTGGATTTTGGGAGCTACGAGAATTGGCTTGTGGAGCATGGGGCTCGGAATCTGCACTGGTCAGTGCCTTGGTGGGGACAGTTGCTGTCTATTCTGTAGCTAGAAGAATACCCGTATGTGCGGCTGGTTGGTATCAACCAGACCTCTTTTTATTTCCCTTGGCGACTTCTGCGCCAATTTGGCTGGGCACAGGTCGTGCCACCTCGAACACTAAATTTCTTTCTGGTAGAGGATTTGACCGAGCATTTGTGCTTGCGGCTTGGATCTCTGTGGGAGAGTCGGCGTCTGTCGACCCGTCCCTCTCAGTCTATTGGGAGAGTTTGGCATATCCCTGGGGATTATATGAAGTGGTTGTGGAGGTGAGTAGTTAGGAAGATGTTGGAAGTGAAGACTGGACAAAGGTGGTTTGTTTTTTTTAATACCATGGAAGGAGGTGTTGTGGTTTTTTCAAAGCTGGTTCGAGCTTATCGGTCCATGGAGTGTCTGCGACACTCTGTTCAGGCAGGGGAAACTTGGGGACCCTAGGATGCAGATGATGATGACGGAGCGGGATCCTCTAGTAGCTTTGGGTAGGACTCCTGGAGAGTTTATTGTGTAATGGGGGATAAATGTGGGGATTTTATTTTGGCTTTTTTAGGAAGGTATGGGGAAAGGGAGTTATCCGTTCCTTTTCTTATGTAATCTGTACCGTAATTTCTTATTGGTGAAATAAATAAGTTTTTGATCATCCAGTTGTGCCCTTTAATGAGTTTTGTATTTTTAAATTATCTATAATGATCGCTAAGGCATACTTAATCCTTTTGTTCAAGTGTATGTTAGAATGAACTGTCGTTGTCGTAGATAAGAAAAGAATAGTATTTTGTGAAAAATAAAGGGTCGTGCTCATGTAAGGTGTATGAGTAGCCTATGTACCTCTGGGGGTTTTTGAAAAGTTTTAATTTGTTTGAAAATGATTTTTTTTTTTGCAGAGGATCAGGCACGTAGTTTTGGGTAGAAGGAAATGAAGAGATTTTTTTCTTTTCTTTTTTTGAAATAGAAGGGAGGCGAGAAGAGTCGTAGCGTGCCGAGATTTCGGACTAGGGGTGGAACTTCTTGAGACGGTCCAGGTTGACTGGACGATCCATCTCTTCCCCATCTAAGTTAGTATGCATGGCGGCACCGCCGGACAAGATCTTCTTGACAATGTAGGGGCCACTCCAATTGGGCTTGAATTTCCCTCTGGGGTCCCAGATGGGTTCTATGATTTCTTTGAGGGTTAGGTCCCCTTCTCGGATACCGCGGTCCTTAAACCTCTTATTGAATGAACGCGCTATTCGGCTATGGTACCCTTGTATGTGGTATAGTTCTTTTAATCTCCTTTCATCCAGGAGGGTCAGCTCATCAAGACGGCTTTGGCACCGATCTTCTTCATTGACCTTGCTTTCAAGCATGACGCGTAATGAGGGTATTTCCAGCTCCACTGGTAGGACTACTTCCATGCCGTAGACTAGAGAGTAAGGGGTAGACCCAGTATAGATTCGAATGGAGGTTCGATATCCCCAGAGAGAGTACGAGATCCGATCAGCCCAATCTCGACAGCTTTCGGTCATTTTACTGATGATGGCTTTGAGGTTCTTGTTGGCAGCTTCAACTGCACTATTGGTCTGCGGTCAGTAGGGAGACGATTTGTGTCTCTGAATCCCCTACTCGTTGACCACCTCTGTGACTTTTGTCTCAAAATGCAATCCGTTATCTGATACTAGCTCGTGTGGGACCCCATACTGACAGATGATGTTTTTCTTAACGAATTTGGCCACTTTCTTAGCGTTCAGTACTGCGTATGACTCCGCTTTGGCCCATTTGGTGAAGTAATCATTGGTAACTAGGATGAAATCATACCCATTGGAAGCCTTCGGTGTAACCTTCCTTATAATGTCGATGCCCCAGGTGGAGAATGTCCAGGGAGAGGTCATATTGTATAATTCACGTGGAGGCAGATGCTAAAGGTTAGAGAATTATTAGCATTTGAGGCATCTCCGGACATAAGCGGTGCAATCCTGGGTCATGGTGGTCCAGTAGTAGCCCTATCGGATGATATTTTTGGCAAGCATGTGACCGTTCATGTGGGGTCCACATTCCCCGGTATGGATCTTCTGCATTATTTTTTCAATGTCAGCCCCTCCGATGCAGTGCAGATGAGTTTCATCGAAGTTCTTTTTGAGCAGTGCTTAGAATGCTTGAGGAGGTGCTAAGTATCATAGTACCATCAATTGGCTAGCTCGGGATCTCCTATGGTGACGAGCTCAATGTGGTAACAGTGGGTTGGTTCGTCTTGATTTTGAATCTGGAAGGGGGTCATTGTTATTCCTTAGGGCATGTCGACTATGGAGGCTAAGGTAGCAAGGGCATCGGCTAGGTTATTTTTTACTCGAGGTAGGTAATGGAAGGTGATGTCTTGGAATTGGGAGGCTAATTCTTCCAAGTGGGCATGGAAGGGTTAGAGCTTTTCATCTTTAATTCTCCATTTTTTGAGCACTTGATCGATGATGAGGGCGGAATTCCCGTAGATGTCTAGGCATTGAATACCTTTCTCGAGAGCAACTTTGAGGCCTACCGTGCATGCCTCGTATTCAGTCATGTTATTGGTGCAAGGTAATTCCAACTTGATGGCGATGGGAGTGTGGGAGTTATCTGGCTCAATCAAAAGTATCCCAATGCCATATCCCTTTTTATTGGCAGCGCCGTCAAAGAACATTTGACATCGAAGGTTGTCTTCAGTAGTGCAAAGGATGTTTTCATCTCAGAATTCGGAGATCCAGACATTGGCCTCATCCATGGGGTGATCAGCGAGGTAGTCAGAGATGTCTCTTCCTTTCATGGCTTTCAACGTGACGTACACGATATCGAACTCGGCTAGGATCATCAACCATCGAGTCATTCGACTGGATAAAGTGGGTTTCTCAAGCAGGTATTTGATAGGGTCCATTCGGGATATAAGTTTGATGGGTAAGGTGAGCATGTAGTGCCGTAAGTTTTAGGTAACCCAGATAAGTGCGATACACGCCTTTTCCAAAGTAGTGTAGTTAACCTCGTACCCGGCCAATTTGTGACTAGCATAATAGATGGCTCTTTCTTTACGAAAATCTTCAAGGTATTGGGCTAGCAAAGTCCTAGCTGCAGTGTCGATTATGGTTAGGTATAGGAGCAAGGGGAGACCAGGTTGTGGTGACATGAGTACCGGGAGTTGGGTCAGATATTATTTGATTCGGTCAAAGGCTTCTTGGCATGCCTCGTTCCAAACTTTAGTTGAATCCTTTAGGAGGAGTTTGAAGATAGGTTCACAATGGAGGTTAACTGGATGATGAACCGACTTATGTATTGCAATTTCCCAAGGAAACCTCGGACTTCTTTCTCTGTTCAGGGAGGTGGCATCTCAAGTATAGCTTTCAGCTTAGTGGGATCTGCTTCTATCCCCTTCTTACTAACCATGAATCCCAAGAGTTTTCCCTTTGTAACATCGAAGATGCATTTTTACGGATTGAGTCTCATCTGATGCTATCACAGTCGTTCGAAGAATTTTCGGAGAGCAGAAATATGACCTTCACTAGTTTTGGACTTGATAATCATATCATCCGCATAGACCTCAACTTCTTTATGAATTAGATCTTGTAAGATGGTTATGGCAGCCCTCTGGTAGGTAGCCCCAGCGTTCTTGAGACCAAATGGCATAACGGTGTAGCAAAAGGTTCCCTATGGGGTGATGAATGCAGTTTTTTCTTGGTGGTTTGGGTGCATTTTAATTTGTTTATATCCGGCAAACCCGTCGATGAATGACTTGAGAGCATGACTGGCCGTGTTGTCCATGATCATGTCAATATTGGGTAGCGGATCATCATCCTTTGGAGAGACTTTGTTCAAATCCCGATAGTCTACACACATCCGAACCTTTCCTCCTGATTTTGGCACGGGCACTATACTGGCTAGCCATGTGGGATATTCGATCACACGAATGAAGCTTACGTTTAACTGTTTGACCACCTCTTCTTTGAGCGACCATTCGGTGCGGAGTTTTCTCAACTTTTGTTTGACCGGCTTGTAATCTGGGAGAGTGGAGATCTCGTGTTGTGCTATTTCAGGATCAATGTCGGGCATATCGTCGTAGGACAATACGAAGACATCCATGAATTCCTTTATCAATTCTTTGAAATGTGCACGCTCATGCTCGTTAAGGGTAGACCCTATCCTAATCTCGCGCAGTTGGCTACAAGAACCGAGGTTAATAACAGCAGTCTCTTCTTCATTAACTTGAACGCGATTATATTATTTATTATTAACCTTATTTAGATCAGTTAAGAGTTGTTCATTTGCAAAATCATCATCATCAAAAGTTTGATTAGAATCCAAACAGTTAATGTAAGGCACAGCAAGATACTCAAAATCTTCATTTATTTCATTGATAGGAAAAACAGCATTGAGAATCCCGTCAAAAGAGGACTCGATTACATTTGAACAAGGATAGACAATAGAAGAAGAAATGGGGTAAACATTGGGATTAGGGGAGATTTCAGCAGGTAGAACTGGCGCAGCATGCCAGTTGAGGAGAGGTGTATCAGTAGCTTTAATCAGTTAGGATGAATCCCGTGATGTAGTGCCTGAATGAACCATATAGAGTGTCAGCCCCAGTGTCCATAAGTTGAAGGAATCTTTGAAGTCACTTTCCTCAGTCTCTTCGGTATCTTTAAGGAGCGGTTGTACATGGTCTTGGGAACTCTCGGCCCATGGGTAGCTGTCTTGGAAGAAGATCTCCATTCCAGGCTTTATCTTCTTGTCTATATGGTTATACCATGGTTCTGGAAAGCCGCAAAAGGGTAAGCTTCACCCTCTTTGATGAATAGTTTATTCAAGGAGTCACCTGGGATAGTTCGGATGCAGTATAGTCTTCTCTTTGGTCAAGACAGGTGAATCATTCTGAGCTCTTGTTCTGATGGTTGATACCCCAAACCATAAGGAGGGAAATCCTTCTTTAGTTCAATCGGCTCAAGTATCCCTTGTTGTCTTTGTCCTAGCCCCAATCCGGACATAAAGTGCATATTTCTGAACATCTGAATCACATTGACGTTGCCGTGAGGGTCGTATTCTGGACAAACCCTTTCTTTGAAGTTATCCCCTGTCGGGAGTGGAAGTGGATCAAATTGGAATCCTGATAGGAGCATATCATTTAACCCGTGCTGTATCTCAAGGATTGGACTGCTGGTACTTGCACCCTCAGCATTGTCGTCATCACCCAAGATGGTAATGACCCATCCGTCGGTGAAGAACTTTAATTTCTGATGGCGTGAGGAAGACACACCCTTGATACTATGGAGCCAAGGTCGTCCTAGCAATAGGTTGAAACGGGCTGGGATGTCAATAACTTGGAATTCAATGACATGGTTTATAGGGTCAGCCCCTATTATAAGCTTTATGGATCCCATCACCTCCCGACGAGTATTATCATAGGCACGCACAGCAGCGAAGGTTGGACCGAGATCACTTTTTTCAGGCTTAAGCATTTGAAGGTTCTCAGTGGGCAGACATTCAAGGCGGATCCATTATCAATAAGAGAGAGTGTCACGACCTTCCCCATAACTTCGACGGAGATGTTGAGTGTATGATTGTGGTTTGGCCCAATCTTGGGGATTTCTTCTTCGGAAAAGGATAGCATTCGGGTAGAGGTCAAGGATCCGACCAAATTTATCGCTTCTTCTGGTGTGGTAGAAGGATGAACTGTGGGTCCAGTGAGCAACTTGATCTAAGCATGAAAATCCCCCATAGAGTGATGTTAGCTTGAGTTTTCTTTAGTTGATCGAGGATCTTGCTCTCCTCGAGGGTCATATCTGGCATAGGAAGGTTTTCAACACCCTTCCCCTTGTCATTTGCTGGTAGTGAGCTTGGAATCTGGTAATGCCTCCCTGATCTGGTCATGTGATTTACTGGAGAAGGGAAGAACCCCCGTTTCCTCGTCGATCTTGGGTTGTTTTGCCACCTTATTTATTTCTTCGAGGAGTTCTTCAAATGATATCATTCCACACATGTCAGCTACCGGGCCAGTTTTCTTGAAAGCTTGTTCTTCATTCGAATCTTCGAATTCTTCCCCCCATCTGGTGGTAGCAATTATGTCTTTCCATGCAAAGTTAATGCATTCCACAACTTCAACGGCTTCTTCATATAGGTCATCCCGTTTTGTGGGGATGTGTAAGGGTGAAGGGACCATATTCCCTTATAGCTTCAGAGTATCACGTAACTCGGTCATACTACAAATGCTATTGGTTTGCCTGAATAATTCTACCATAATTCGGACAACATCATCCAGGTTGACTTTATCAGTCGGTACTACCCAACTATCTGACTCTCGGGCCCATTTTCGTGCTTCCAAGAACAGCGTACTGAACCTCTGGCAATCAATGATCATCTGTGAGGGCAATTTCATCCCGAACTTTAGGAGTTAGTTTAACACTTCTGATAATTCCATGCCTCCATTTTCAGAACGGGTATGGTCAATAATGCATGCTCTGGTAAGGAGTGACAGTGCCTGGTCAGCGAGGCTAATAGGGTGTAGGAGGGAATATGGGAAAATTTATAGAGGTTTAGGAAAGTATATGGGTGTGATTTGAGTTGAGGGATCGAATTCTGGGTTCTCTTCTAGAAATATGGCATTGGCGTGATTTGGATGTGGGTTGTGAGTAGTGTTTGGCTCAGGATTGGCTGGTGGGGCAATGGTACCCCAGTCAATTAGACCTTGGATTATGTTTAGGGGTGAAGGCATTGGTCGGTGGTATGGCCAGAAGTTTGGTGAAAGGCGCAATGGGCATCTGCCTTGAAGTTTCTTGGGAGTGGATTTGGCAATTGACGGGGATCCAAAGGTTTGATAAAGTTTCGGCTTAACAATACTTGATAAACTTTGGAGAGAGGAGCATAGAGCTCGGTGTATTCCTTTCGAACTGGGATAGGGAGAATTTCTGGTGCCCATGAGGTAGTTGGTTGAGAGATGTTGTTGATGGTTGAGACTGTAGCACTGGTAGGCTTATCATATTTTTTGGGAGTGAACGGTCCGGACACCTTCTTTGGGTCAATTTCTGTTTTGGCAAGACCTTCCTCGATTTCTACTCCTGTTCTCTATGAGCTCGAAAGTGGGGATAGTATTATCCTCCCATCATTGCTCAGATATGGGGTAAGAAGTTCTTCTTTACTATGATGACTTGTTCTTCCTCGGAAGGCCGATTGGTCATGATTGTTGCCTTTTCCCTCCATCGGGCGATGAAGTTACTGACTCATTGAGCAGCTCTAAATCATGACAGGTGACCTCAAGCTCTTCATTGTATTTGTACTGTGACATGAATTCCCGGGCTACATCCTCCCAGCTACGAATTCTGGACTCTTCGAGAGACAAAAACCATCGGAGGGTGCTATCCTTCAAAGTTTGCTAAAACAATTGGGCCATCACTTCTTCAGAATCCCCTAGTAGAGTCATGGAACGGTGATAACTTTGGAGATGAACAATCGGGGTTCCACTTCCTCTAAATTTCTTGATATTTGGCATCTTAAACTTCTCGGGTAACCTCGCTTTAGGATAAGGAGACATGTGGGTGTAGTCCATGTAATTTCCTGAGATTCTGACTTGGTCGAACTTCTTGGTGAGCATATTGGGGTCCTCTTTGACTTTGTTCAGCTCTTCCTCCTTCGGATCAATGATCATAGGCAAGTTAGCCCCATACTGGGAAAGGTTCGGCATAAGAAACTGGGCAGGCGGCGGCCCATTAATAGGAGGGACACATGGAGATTGATGACACTCTTTGGGAACCCAGATGGGCTCGGGTGGATCCATAGCTCGAGGGAATAGGGCCTAGGGTTCTTGAGGGATGGGAACCTAGTTTCGTTGCATCTCTCGAACCTCAATTTGGAGGTTATCAATCTTGGACACAAGCTGAGCTAGAAGTGCCGTCAGATCCGGCTGCACAATGGGTACTTGATCTATGTTCTCCATGGAAAGCGGATGGATTTCGGCCTCAAAAGGAGTAATAGGGGAACGGACGAAACTCCGGGGTGACTTGACTGAAGACCGAAGCCAATAAGGAGCCAGGCCAAGGGCTTGCGATTGACATGAGAAGGCATAAAATGGGATTTATTTTTTGAGAAAAAGGGATGAAAAAAAAATTGAAATTTTTTTTTCGAGATTGAAAGACAATATTTTTGGATTTTTGATAATTAGGGGAGAAATATTTTTGGATTTTTGATAATTAGGGGAGAAATATTTTTGGATTTTTGATAAGGAAAGGAAAAAATGTTTTTGGATTTTGGATAAAGAAAAAAGAGAATTTTCCCTTTGGAGACGGTCTCAGCATGATTATTATAATTATTATGTTTTCACTTGTATTAATTCCCTAAATGCGAAATAAAATACCGGACGGGACCCGAGCCTGGAAAAATTGGGTTTGTAATATATGCAAAGCTATGACTGGACTTGTGACCAGGCTCACGGACAGGGTCCCGTTTTAAAAATGTGTGAAAATTCGAGTGGCAGGCCGGCCCGAAATTTCGGCAGAATTTTGGGTAGAAACTGGCAATTTAACATGTGTGTCCTAGGCTTGACACTTATATGCGGGTATGCGGTTGGTTAGGTGAATCAAAAAGGGTTCCCCCTTTGGCGTGACTTCCGCGATAAACGTCTTACTCTTACGGGCAATCGGTACATGTGGACAAGTCATTTGATATACCTGAGTGTACGTGAATTGCCTCACCATATACCTCGTGGGGACGGTACGTGTGAGATTGAATTCGATGTACTCGGCGTACGTGAATGAGTTCCCTGCGATATACCTCCTGTCATGACTTCGGTTAAGCAGTACGATGCGGGGGGAACCGTTCGATATACGTCGAAGGTACTTGGCCAATGGAAGGTGAGACTCATATCGCTTAGGCTAACTGCGCCTTGCCGGACCAACGCCCATCACGAAGTGACCCTCCAGTTACTTGGTAAAATTTGGTCAACAAAAATGCTCTTTGGTGATGTCTTGTGAATCATGCACGATTTGCTTATTAGTATCTTATGAGAATGTCTTTTTCGATTATGCCAAACAGGGAGCAAAGTACAAGTACCAATGGTACACCAAGTATGGATGGGTGATGCGTGCAACATATGGATATATGTGATCCTAGGTGCACGTGGTGCGAAGTGTACATGGAGAATTTTCTACACGTGTGCGAATAGAATCATAAGCATGGGAGATACATGGAAAAGGGGAACATAAAAAAATGGAGAGGATATAAACAAACATAACACCCATGTAAATAGAGTCTAGCCCTCGTAAGAAAATCCCCGGCGGAGTCTCCACTGTGGCCATCCCCCCGGATCCTCGCGGCGGGCGGGCTGCGTGATGGAGGACCCTAGGTCCCGCGCGTCCCTCTCAGGAGCACTTCGACCGGCGTCATTTGGGTGAGGTGAAAAATGTAGAGAGATTAGAGTCTCCAGTCTATTTTACTCAAAACAGACAAAAGAAAGGGAGACATCCCGAAGGACAACATCCAAAGACATACTCATGCATACGAAACCAAAATGATTCGAAAAGGGTCCAGAGGCTAAGTTACAAAATGGGAAGGTGTTAGGCACCCATTCTGCCCTTTCGGTCTCTCATGGGTTTTTGTTATTTTTCTTTATTTTCCCCGTGATATGTGTGCATGTGTATATATAGTGGAGATAGGAATCCTCGACTTGTATCATGGAAGAGATAAAGCGAGTTATCCGTAGGAAGGTATAAAAATAATATTAGAAAATAGGATTTACGTGATTATCCTTACGTTGACCGTTATGATGGAACGATAATGCATGCGGAATAATACGCCACTAGGAACAAATATATGTATATATATATATAATATAAGAGAGTGGAGTTTAGAGAAAATAGAAAATGAGAGAAAAAATAAAAGCAGAACTCGAGTCTCGGGTTTTACCCCGAGACGCCTACGTAGCCTATAGAGGCATCAAAATCCACGTAGTTCGCATGCAAGATGAGGGGTGGGGTTTATCCCATAAATCCAATCGGGGGGGATTCTCTTATTTGTGTGTGTGTGTGTGTGTATAAAAAGTGTTTTAGTTGTGAGAAAAGTATGAGAATTCCCGTTTGGAATTTATGAGAAAACGCCCCTTTTTCTTGTTTTTTGGGTTTTTATTTATATGAAAATAAGGGATGTGCAATAATACTAAATAAAAAGTATATTAGGATGTGTGAGATGAGATAATAAAAGTGTTAAGTAATAAAATAAGTTATTGCGAATTTATGAGAATTTAAGGAGAGAGTTGAGAAAATTGGACCTTCTTGAAGATCTTGAGCTTGATCCTGAAAGCATCCCTTAGACTTGGATGGTGATGGAGGGTAATCAATTCACAAAGTTTGATGAAAAGGATGATGAAAAGTGAAAGTTGTAAAGGGATTTGGGTGTGGAAATCACGCTGACTTCGAGAGAGATTTTCTAGATTTGCTGAGAGTGATATCTATCAGATTTGGGCCCCTCCTGCAAGTGAGGTCGGGCCTCCTTTTTATAGGGCCAGGGAATTGCCGATCGGCATAGCCCTGTTCCTGCCAATCGGCAGGTGCGTTTAGGCACACTGCCGATAGGCTGGATCTGGGACCTGCCGTTTGGCAGTGTCTTTCAGGCCTTTTTGGAAAATCGGTCGCAGAACGCAAACCGTTGATCAGAATCGTGCACGGGGCGGACGGTTGGAAAGTTAATTCAGAGACCTTCGAAATTTCTTGGACTTCTCCCGGGTTCGAGAGTTGACTTTGGGTTAAATATATCTTAGAATAATTCGTCATTCCATTGGACGGGGATCGTCGTACGCAAACGGATCGTTCGTCTGCATGGTACATCAGAATCGTGCAGGGGTAAGACCATTAGAAAGGTTAGGAGATGTACTTCAGTTTGATCTGATTCAGGGAGTTAACTTTGGTCAACTGGGACCTGGAAGCATTCGGTGACCTCTCGGAGTAAAACGGATCGTTCGTCCGTACCGTAAGTTAGAATTGCGCACGGAGTGGACCATTGGAAAGGGCTTCAGTGCCCTTAGAAGACTCATTCAGTCTAGGTCAAGTTGAAGAGTTGACTTAGGTCAAACGGAGCTCGGGAGCGCCCGGTGGCCTCCTGATTGAGTTTTGGGGAAAATGGGTCATTCGTCCGCATGGTAAGTCAGAATCGCGCACGGGACAGACTGTTGGAAAGGGGTTTTAGGTCCCTTAGAAGATTCATTCAGTCTCGATCGAGTTGAAGTGTTTAATTTTTGGTCAAATGGAGCCTGGGAGTGCTCGATGGCTTCTAGGTTAGTACTCGGGATATGACCTAGATTTGTAGTGATGAAGGGAGGTGCTAGGGACCTAAGGATAGTTTAAGGGGTAATAGAATGGGGTGTCTACAAGTATTGTAGAAACTGTTCCGAGGGAGGGGAATCGGTCCCTCCGAGGGAGGGGATCGGTCCCTCCATCTCGAGATGTGGACCTTTATTTATAGGAGATATGCGAGTTGTGTCACATACCCTGAACAAGTGACGTATACCAAGTCTGAAATTGCTGTAATAGAGAGGGATGTGGCCTATAAGGCAAACAAATTGAGTGTTGCATCATGCATGAGGCTATAGTCAAAGGGGTTGCACCCTATATTGGGTAGGGTCGCGGCCTGTATATAAGGCCCAGAATTTCATGCCGCACCCTGTAGTCGATAGGGCCGCACCTTATGTTGATTTGGTTTCGCAGCTTGTTAGCTCCTGTACAAGATGAATAACTTATGTGGTATGATGCGATATTTGTACTATTAATAATCCCCAAGTCGTAGTACCAAGAGATTTCGATTGGGGTTGCGGCTTAGATCAGTCTCCATAGGTGCCGCGGTACTTTCAAGGCGATGCTTCATTTTCCCGCGCCCTCTTATATAAATTGTTCGAGTCGTGGAATTCATTACGTTTTCCAAATCCTTGAGAGCATTTCGAGAGTTGAACTCTATTCATACGTCCTCTTACTTTTTTCGACGACTGTCCAAGGCAGAGCGTGTTGGTGCTAAGGTGGTTTGAGGCTGATCATCGTCGATTACTCTATTTCCAGGTAATTTTCTAACTAACATCCTCTTTAATAGCTTTTGTAGTTCATAAATGTTCTTCGAAACTTCTGAATTTTTTTTATCGCCTCTTCCTGAATTGTGTATTCATAATTGCTTTCTGAATTCGTATTAGATTTTCCTAAATTGTATCTGTTTCTCAACAAAAACCAATTGCTTGATAGGAACCTAGGGTTTTGATTGAATAATCTGCTAACTTCCAAGAATCAAATACATATCCATGATAAATAGTTGTAATTGTTGTTAACTCGTTCTTTGAATCAATCTTCATAGTAGAAATGAACCTTTATTCTTCTATTGCTTGGATAATATGACGTGTATTTGTGTTGAATCCCATTGGATCATATAATAGTTCTTGTTGTTCTTGAATAAACCCTTCACATTCTGAGTCTTCAATCTTTAAACGAACCAACATTAGATATTAAACTGTTTGAGTGAGAGACCGGGGCATTGTAGAAGATCCCTCAACTTTAGGTGAGGGCTGCGGCTAGTAGGTTCTGAGGGTACTCCGCGGCAGTTAATCCATATTTCGCTGACTGCGGCCTTAGGTTCCTTGACTAGCGTCAACGATGTTTTAGCCCCTAGTAACCACAGTATGCAAGGTGATGACACCTATGAAATCAACACGTCGCGGTGTCATTTGTCTTTTTAGGGATCTAGAACCCCACTTTGCACATTTAGCCGACCTTATTGGTCACCTCTATTCACTTTAATCTCCATATACTGTCGCGGCTTCTTAGGGCTTTTTACAATCGTAATGGTTGTGGCGCCTAACTGCGAACTCTTCTTTTCAGGTACTGCTGCAAGCATATGAACTTTGACCCAGACGAATTCCTGAGAGGCTTTTGGGCAAAGCATTTTGAAACCTCTCTCCCCCAGCTTCCTTTCGTGCCTCCTCTCAAGTCAATAGGGTCGTGTCAATTAGGGGTGGCAATTTGTGACACGACCCGTTAACCCGACACGAAATCGACACGCTTTAAGCGGGTTTGGGTATAGCCTTAACGAGTTCGGGTCATAAACGGGTGGACCCGCCAGACCCGTTAAGAAAATGAATCGGGTTCGTGTATATTCGCGAAACCCGTTAGTGATCCGTCACACGTTTAGAACCCGTGTGACCCGCTACCCGTTTACAACCCGTTACCCGTTTATAACCCTTCACTCGTTTAGAACCCGTCACCCGTTTAGAAACCGCGACCCGTTTGCAACCTGCGAACCGTTTGTAACCCGTTAACTCGTTTATTTCCCGTTAACCCGTTAAGAACCCGTAATCTAAACATCCCACATCGATTTGCTATGAAAATTCTCCATTCTTAACTAAGTATAAGTAAGTTATTTCCTCTCTAAATTTTTAAAGTAGCCGGGTTATCGGGTTAAATAGGTGAATCGTGTTAAACGAGTGAACTGGGTTAAACGGGTGAACTGAGTTCAACGAATGAACCGGGTTAAACGGGTGAGTCGAGTTAAACGGATGAACCGGGTTAAAACCATTCATTTATTTAATGGGTGTAAACGGGTCGTGTCGTGTCATTCGTTAAGTAAACGAATCGTGTATGAATTTCATTTTTCCAACCGTTTAGTAAACGAATCGTGCTTGGGTGGATGAATTTTTGGCACGATTCGTTTATCACTCGACACGAACCCGGCTCGACACGACCCGTTGCCACCCCTAGTGTCAACTGAAGGATTGCCCTAACTGCGTAATACTAGACTCAGACTCCGCAGATTCTGCATGTAGGAAGGATTTTGAGGCCAAGCCAATGGAGGAGGAAGCTAATTCTAGTAGCCAACCATTGGACGTAGAAGATGATGCCGCGGCTAGGTGTGCCACTCATGTTAGGGACGAACCAACTGAACCATCTGGGAGGGATGAAAGGCCTCTTACTGCGCTTGATATCCGCAATATTATGACCCAATAATGGGTTGACTAGGTAACTGAGGCCTTCGAGTTTCCAGAAAACTTGATGTACTCAGCACCTGCCGCGAACCAAAGGCCGTGCACGGCACTTTCTGACCATGGGATCTGTTTCCCACTGCATGCTTTCATTTACGGGCTGCAACTGCCAATTCTCTTTCCCATCAGACAAATTTTTCAAGTAATGAAATTAGCACCAGCCCAGTTAGATCCCAATGGCTGGAGAGCCATTCTTGCCGCAGTCGTGCTTTGGGAGAATCAATTCAGGAAAGATATTACTCCCACGGAGTTTTTCCACTTCTACCGCCCGAAGGAGAACTCTGTAAAGTTTATTGGTTACTGCTACTTTTCCATCCATGGCAGGGACGAGACCCTTTACTCTGGGAGGCCGACCAGTGTAAAGAACTGGAAGGGGAAGTATTTCTACATCTCTGGAGAAGGGTGGGAGATTCACTCTCAGGACAACGAGAGGGAGAAGTCGTATAGAATGTCGCGGCAAATGGGGGTGTCCCTCCAAGCTAGGTATTTTAATTATAGATGCGTACCATCCTTATAATTACTTGTTACTGTCTATACTAACCTTTGAAATATTTTCTACTGTTCTCGATAACTTGCAATTGAGCAAGCGGCAAGAGAAGAGAGTTGTTAAGGCCGCGGCTAGTCCTATTGTGGAGAAGAAATTCAGCGACCTTGTAACTTCTACCACTGTATTTGAGGCAGGTTACTTCCCCAATAAGTCCATACCAAAATAAATAGCTACAGAAGGTAATAGCCTAATCAATCCGTCTTTGTTCCGTGGCAATTTATATTTAAATCAATTCTTTACTATTTCCTTTCTTCTTTCAGGTGAGGAAGTTGATAGGGAGATTTTAGCTACCCAATTGGCGAAAATGGACGAGGATGCAGTCGTTCTAAATAACGTTACGCGGAATAAAAAAGGGAAGAGGAGCAAGACGAAAGCTCCAGTCGCAGCCCCTTCCAGCGATAAAAATCCATCTGCTAGGGCCCAAAATAAAGCCAAAGAAAAAACTATCCCTGCTGTGCCCCCACTCCTTGAGGAGTTTGACGATGATATTGGGGCAAATTTGGCTGCGGCAGGTCTGATGTCAACATTTGATGCTGCCATTCGTTCAACTTCTCCGTCGTCGCCACCTATTATTACGATTAATGCAAACTTGGCGCCTCCTCAGTGCCGCGCCAGAGCTGGCCCTGACGGTCGACTGTGGCCACAGCTAAGACAGCCTGACCCTGAGTCCACATGGGACACTACTGCGAGGGCTGCCCGAAGGATGAAGAGGGCCCTCGACGCTGCGAACCTTGACAGATTGGTGGACGAAGGTCATGATGATCTGGAGGATTGTGGCCTCCATAGCCTTTTGAGGGTAAGTGCAAGTGCTTTCTAAGATTTAATTTTGCATTCCATACCTTGCTCCTAACTTTCTCTTTTCAGGTCGCGCACGTCATGGTAGCTCAAAAGAGGAAGTACGAGGCCCTCTACAAACTAAAAGAGGCTGCGGAGAGGGTACACTCCACTGACTTGGAAAATGTAAAGAATTCTTCCTTCGAGGCTGGAAAGCAGTCTGTTGTCGCGGCTCTTCAGGCAGTCCACATGAACCTAGAAGATGCAATCAAAGCCAAAGGAGAGGCGGAGGAAAATTTCAACCAGGCCGCGAAATCTCTAAAGGTCTCTGAAGCCTAAGACGTGGAAGCTGCCTAAGTTGCTGAGTCCAGTAATAATAAGCTCATACTCCTTCAAAGGAGGTATGAAGAGTTGGAGGCCAAGGTTGCCCGTGATGCTGAAGCCCATGCCGCGACAATCACGAAAATGGCGGTAAATCATGACGAAGCCCTTGAACTAGCCATCGACAACACTGTGGAGTCGTTCAAGATCTCCAAAGATTTTTACCTTATAAATAATAGGGCTTTACCTCCGCGGTTATCAAGAGCTCAGGCACAAAATTATTAAGAACTTCCCTGAGACTAAAGAGTCGGTTCTTGCCTGGGGACTTGGTGATAGTGAGCATCAGTAATGCATAGATGAGCTCAAGGTCGCGGTGGAGGAGAAAGCCAGGTTGAAGGCAGAGGCCAAGGCAGCGGTCATGAAGGAAGAGACCGAAACAACTGCGGATGGTGATGAAGGGGATGTCAATGACGACGCGGCCTCATGAGCCTGTAGCTTGTATAATCCCACTTTTTTGAACTGCTTATCCATATAGGGTTGCGTCCCTTCTAATTTTTGAACTTTGTATATATGGTCTATAATCCAAACATTAATAGGTCAAGATTTTTAGATGCGGCCCTTTATCTGTAACTCAACTGGAATGCCGCACCAGTCCAACCTGCTCTAATTTAACCCAATCATGTTGTTTACCATGTTCAAGTATCTTCATCGGTTGTTGTTTTTTTGCTTTTTAGGATATCAATAAAATTGAGACCTCTTTTGATGAGGTTCTTAATGATGTGTTTTCGGAAATGAAATAAATAAGGATTTTGAGTATCTTATTGTGCCTTATATTAATTGTCTTGATTTTAATCAAACTCTTAATGATGATGACTTTGCAAACGAACAATTTTTAACTGGTCATAATAAGGAGAATAAAAAAATAACAAAACTGCGCTCAAATTAATGATGATGAGACTGTTGTTATTAATCTCGGTTCAAATAGCCACCAGTGCGAGATTAGGACAATGTCCACCCTTAACGAGCATGAGCGTTCATAATTTAAAGGACTACTTAAAGAATTTGTGTACATCTTCGTATGGTCCTACAATGACATGCCCGATATTGGCCCATAAATAGTTCACCATAAGATCTCGACATTCCCATAATGTAAGCCAACCAAACAGAAGTTAAGAAAACTCTGTACGCAAGCCAGTCAAGCAGAAGTTAAAAAAAATCCGTATCGAATGGTCGTGCAAAGTCAAAGAGGAAATGGTCAAACAGTTGATCGTGGGATTCATTCGCATGGTCGAATACCCAATATGGATGGCCAACATTGTCCCCGTGCCGAAGTTGGGAGGAAAAGTGTGCATGTGCATCGACTACTAAGATTTGAACAAAGCATCTCCAAAGAACTATTACCTGTTACCCAACATCGACATGATCGTGGACAACGCAGCTAGCCATGCCCACAAATCATTTTTTGACGAATTCATCGGATATAACCAGATCAAGATGCACCCTGGTCATCAGGAGAAGACTACCTTCATCACCCCATAAGGAACTTTTTGTTATACCGTCATGCCATTCGAACTAAAGAACATTGGGCTACCTGCCAAAGGGTTGCCTCAACCACTTCCATGAATTTCTTCACAAGGAGGTCGAAGTATATGTGAATGACATGATCATTAAATTTAAGACTTGGGAAGGTCATATTCCCGCCCTCTTAAAGTTCTTAGAGCCGCTGCGATAATATCATATGTGACTAAATCCACAGAAGTATGTTTTCGGCATCATGAAAGGAAAGCTCTTGGGATTCATGGTTAGTAAGAAGGGAATCGAAGCAGACCCCACCAAAATAAATACATATTTGAGATGCCATCACAACGGACGGAGAAGGAAGTTTGAGGATTCCTAGATAAACTACAATACATCAGTTGGTTCATCATCCAGCTGACATCTGTCTGTGAACCCATCTTTAAATTTCTCCGAAAAGATTCAACTAACGTATGGAATGAGGCTTGCCATGAAGGCTTTGACCAAATCAAGTGATACCTCACCTGAACTCCGGTGCTCATACCTACTTAACCAGTTCTCCCTCTCCTATAATACTTGAACGTCACAGATACCACAACAGGGGATTTACTAGCCCAATATATTGAAGAATCCCATAAGGAAAGATCCATCTATTATGCCAGTCAAAAATTGGTCGGGTATGAAGCCAACTACACTGCTTTGGAGAGAGCGTATGTCGCCCTAGTCTAGGTTGCGCAGAAGTTATGACACTACATGCTTGCCTTTATTATCTAACTAGTGTCTTGAATGGATCCAATCAAGTACCTTCTTGAAAAACCCGCTTTGTCTAGTCGAATGGCCTGTTGATTGTGTTATCAGATGAATTTGATATTGTGCACATCACGTATAAAGCTATGAAAGGGAGATCCATCTCCGACTACCTTTCTGATTACTCCATAGAAAGAATCGATATTTGGGTCTCTGAATTCCCGGATGAGAATATTCTCTGCACCTCTTAAAAAGAACTTAGATGGAAAATGTTCTTTGATAGAGCTACCAACAAGAAAGGATATGGAATTGGGATACTCAAGATCGCCCTTGATTACTCTCACACACACATTGCCTTCAAATTAGACTTCCCTTGCACCAATAACATGACTGGGTATGAGACATGCATTGTAGACCTTAAGATCGTCCTCAAGAAAGATATTAGTCATCTAGATGTTTATGGGGACGCTACCTTTATCATTCGCCAAATCCTCATAGAATGGGAAATTAAATATGAGGAGCTTCTAACCTTTCACGCCTACCTGGAAAAGTTAGCCTCCCAGTTCAAAGATGTCACCCTCCACTACCTGCCCCGTGTAAAGAACAGCTTAGCGAATGCACTTATAACCCTAGCCTCCATGGTCAATATGCCTGAGGGAATAATAATAGCCTTTTTCCTGGTTCAGAAACAAGTCATGCCCACTCATTACTACCACATTGAGCTCGACACCAGGGAAGATTTCGATATGGTTGGGTTATGGTACTACGACGTTTGGCGCCTACTCAAACATGGTAGATATCCCCAAGACACAAATAAGAAAGACTGTGTGACTATTCACAAACAGGTTGCCTAGTATATTATCTGTGACGTAGCACTTTTCAAGAGAAACTTTGATGGAACCCATTTGCACTGCATAGCAAGGGCTGATATTGAAAAAATGATGCAAAAAATCCACCATGGGGACTACGGGTTACACATGAACGGTCATATGCTTGTCAAGAAAATCATCCATTAAGGGTACTACTGGACCACCATGGTCCAAAACTTCACTGCCTATGTTCAACGATGCCTCAAATGCCAGCAATTTTGCTAATCTCCAACACTTACCTCCCCGAGAATTATGCAACGTGACCTCTCCCTAGCTCTTCTCCGCTTGGGGAATTGACATTATAAAGTTATGCCCAAAGCTTCCAACGGTCATGAATTCATCTTGGTCGCCATTGATTACTTCACTAAATGGGTTGAATCCGAGTCATATGCAATGCTGAATGACAAAAAAGTGGACAAGTTTATCAGAAAGAACATCATCTACCGATACGGGGTTCCCCACGAGTTAGTATCAGATAATGGACTCCACTTCGAAGTCGAGGTCATATAACTAGTTGACGAGTACGAGATTCAGAGACACAAATCTTTACCCTACCGACCCCAAACCAATGGTTATGTTGAAGCCACCAATAAAAACCTCAAAACCATCATCAGTAATATGATCAAGAGTTGCAGAAATTGGTATGGTCGGATCCCTTATGTCCTCTAGGGATATCGCATTTCAATCAGAATGCCTACTGGGGCTACCTCTTATTCTTTAGTGTATGCCTACTGGGGCTACCTCTTACATTTTTATTCTTTAGTCCTACCCGTTGAGCTAGAAATACCCTCCGTACGTGTCATGTTCGAGAGAAAAGTTAGCAAAGAATATTGGCATCAAAGCCGATTTGACGAACTATCACTCTTAAATGAAAAGAGACTTAAAGCTCTATGCCATTTATAGAGGTATCTTCGTTGGATAGCGCGATCATTCAACCGAAGAGTCAAGGACCGCAAAGTCCAGTAAGGATACCTTGCTCTTAAGGATATCATAGAAATCGTCTGGGACCCCAGAGGAAAATTCAAACCGAATTGGAGCGGCCCCTACATTGTGAAGAAAATCCTGTCAATTGGCGTCGCTATACTTACAGACCTCGATGGAAAAGAAATAATGCGTCCAGTCAATCTGGACCGTCTCAAGAAATTTTACCCTTAGTCTAAAATATCGGCGCACCAAGACGCTTCTCATCCCCCTTCTATTCTAAACTAAAATCTTCAGTTCCCTTACCCGTAAGTACGAGGGACCTGATCCTCTCAAGAACATTTCTTTTCAAAATGAGAGTGATGAAATTTTTTGAAACCCCTAGAGGTACGTAGGCAACCCGTGGGCTATACATGGGCACGGTCCCCTTCTTTTTCACAAAATGCTATTCTTTTTTAACCTCCTATAACGGCGGTCCATCTTATCATTTACATGAACAAAAGGATTATGTACGCCTTAGTGATTGGTATAGATAATTCAAATGCAAAACTCATCAAGAGGCACAACAAAATATGATCAAAATTATTTTTATTTCTAATAAGGGAATACATCACCATTACATGACGTATCAGTGAAGGGAGCTAAAGAGACTACCCCCTTTCCACTAATAAAACCATCTTAAATAAACCTACCTAATTTCTACCAGCTTCATAAATATATCCCTCACCCTACAGAAAAATACTAAAATAACCCAAAACACATATTAACTTAGCTTCATAAAATGTTACCCTAGTTTAACTTATGATGTCTTCAACTGCCAGATGCCCCAGCTTCATCATTATTTGCTGCCTCCAAAAGTCTTCAATCCTCTCACTCCTGGTTTACACTCAGTATGCACTCCATGGAGCGATACGCCTTGAAAAGTTTATACTAAACAATGACACCCTACTCCATGGTGTCGAAGGCAATAATCCACATTTGCCCAGTCTCTTACACCATAAGCTTAATCAATACCCACTTCCACAACCACTTCAAGTAGTCCCAGGACACATACCAGAACCTTATACAGCTTGTGATGGATGGGCAGATAGATGGCATCACAGCCACAAGGAACCCAGTATCATCCGCAAAGATTTAGTCAGGTCCTCCACCGGGAAAAAGTTCGTTATGAAAGGAGGCACTATTTGTTCCCATCCATATTGGCACAGTGCCACCAAGGGAAACAAAAGGTGGTATGATGGAGGCAAACCAATCGCACATATCGGTACTCTCTTAACTGCAAAACAGGCTGAAAGTCTCTCCACCAAGGCACCAACTGACCCAGTTCTCTACCGATGGGACGAAACTAAAGAAAGGCCGTACAAAGAAATTAGGCACAACCACCAAGGGATACTCAGTAAGGGTCGTCAGGAGGAACCTCTCTGCAAGACACATGAACAACATCAACAGGCAGCCCCTTAAAAAATTAGAACGACCCTCCTTCCAATCATCTAGACCGTTCAGGGTCTCCGCCAGCACCACCACCACATGATTACAGTGGTAAGACATCCATGTCACTATGGCACCAACTTGGGGATCAAATGTCAGGTCCCCTACCACCAGTAAAAGCCTCGCTTAAGGCCCAAAGCAACAGCTCTGGAAAAAGCGAGCATCAGCAAAGCCCCTCCGACACACTGGATTCAGCACAACCCAACAAGGGCGATAAGCTCCACTTTACATCAAGCTTTATATCTCATCATCCATACACCAACCAAACATCGATGGCCTTACTCTCTCCAAAAATTTCCAAAAACATATTTCTCTCAAAATAAATCCCTTAAAGTGAAGATTTTCACAACCAAGCCTCTAAGGCCTTTCTCTATTTTAAAATTTCCAAAAACACATTTTTCTCGAAATAAGTCCCTTCAAAGGTAAGCTTTTCACAACCAAGCCTCCAAGGCCTTCCTCTACTAAAAAATTTAAATAAAAAAAATAATGTTCCTACTTTTTCTCAAAACAAAACATCGACAGCAAATTAAAGTGCATGTAGAGTAAGCTACTAAATCAAGATAATAAAATTAAAAGTCGCATCTCTTTTTGCCTTGTTGAGTCTCTTTTTCAAATGGTCAATGCCAAGCTCTTCCGGTCCTAATGACAGATCTACAAGAAAATTCTAAGAAGAAGAAATTATGTCACTTCGTCAGCTGCACCACTCTTTATCCAAGGTGCCAGATGTACCCAAACTCATACGCCATCAATCGCCTCATCTGTGCGTATATGCCTATAGCCTCAGCAGCCCTCGAAGGAAGACCCCGGGAGTATAAGGTCGCCTACATCCCCAGGAAACAATCAGTACACTTAGAAGCAAAGATCGACAAACCCCAGCCCATAGATATCGGCAGCCACCTTTTCCTCTTCCCAAAGAAGCTCAGGAGTCTGTGCCCTTACCGATTATCACCCCCTTAAGCATGTCTATCCACAGTCCCTCTAAGATTTTGTGCAAGAAATGCCGAAAAATTCTAGAAAAATCCACAAATTGCTCAAAAAATTCCCAAGAATTCCACAAATAATGCACCCGCATCCGAGTCTACTAAAAATTCCCCAGTCGGAACCTCAAACACTACATATTCCCCTAACGGAGTCTAAAGACAGCACGATCCCCGACGAAACTACAAGTGCAACTGCACCCGCACAATTCCCCAAGAGAGGTATTCGCCACGCTACATCTTTAACTCCTCATAATTAACCTCAGCCCGCATAATGGGTTGTCCTAAGGGTGGTAAACGGACGGATACGGATCGGATACCATATTTTCCATATCCGTATCCGCTATTTGAATACACTATCCGTATCCGTATCCGCTCGGATACCTCGGATTCGGATAATATCCGTATATGTTTATATTGTTTAGCTATCGCAAAAAATAACAAATATAAAAATGAATAAAAACAGAAAAATAATAAAAATCCCAAAAAATTAATAAAAATCCCATAAAATTTTTAAAAAACACAAAAAAATTAATAAAAATCCAAAAACTAAAAAATCCACCCACACCCACACCCAACTGTTTCGTCCCCCCTGTCGCCAGGTCATTTCTTTTTTTTATTTCTCTTGTTTTTTTTTAATTTTTTCTAATATTTGCATTTTTATTAGTTTTCTAGGGTATTTATTCATTTCTATTTTTTTAATTTTTTGAGCGCTTTTTCATTTTCTTTTATTTTTTCTTAATTAATAAATTTTTGACTTTTTAATAAATTTTTGGTGTGGCAATTCTTTTCCCCAAAAAATGAATAACAAGGTGGGAGGAGGTTTTTTAATTCCATCTTTTGTTGGAAAAAGTGGTTACGTGACTTGTTTTAAAGAAATCAATTCCATATAAAATTTTGTTTATCAAACATGCAAAAGGAAAATGACTCCATATATTGCATTTTTCATAGAAAATTAGTGTTATCAAACACACCCTAATTGTTAATTGATTCTTTAATAACAATACATAATTCTCATTTACCAGCACTGTAGATTTAAGTCTATGAAAATAAAAATCTTGGAAAATGCAAGAAACCATCCTGAACTAGTTATTTAATTTTTGCAAGGACACTCGGCAGAACCCCCTCCTAATAACATGAATACAGTCAACCATAACCTCCAAACGATTGTGATATACACATAAACTTAAACAAGGCATCTTCATCGTATGTGATAACTAGTGTTCATAAAAGAAAAGAAACAACAGTTCAAGAAAAAAATGAACCAGATTGCAACTACTGTTCAAGAACAAACCTTCTAACTTTTTTATAATTTTTTTTTATTGAAAAATATCAAGATTTCGATTTATTACTGCATATCAAAGTTTCAGATAAATAACAATAACAACCATCAAGATCAATAAATAAATGACAGAGCAAGTGGAGTTAGATGCAGCAATCAAGATCAATGGCGATAGATAGTACCGGGGATAGCAGTAGGAGGAGATATAAGCTGAGGGGGAAGACTTTAATTTATGAGAGTTCAATCTTTTTTCAATCTTTTGTGAGGGGGAAGACTTTTCATACCTGTTGGATAGGGGAAGTGACCGGAGGGACAGGAGGGAGGCAGCGACCGGAGGGACAGGAGGGAGGCAGCGACCGGAGGGACAGGTGGGAGGAAGCGACTGGCGACGACCGACGGGACAGGAGGGAGAGAAAGGGTTTCGGCGTGTGTTGTGTTTTTGCCAAATGGGTGGAAAACGGCTTGTGTTTAGTTTAGGAAGGAAATTAGGTTAGACTTTAAATTTTTCATAATTAAACTTATGCCCCAACTTTTATTTTAAGTTTTAGTTTATACCTAAAATATTATATAAGTAATATTTTAAACATATGTTTGACGGATATGGATATCCGATAAAATGGATATCCGGTAAAATGGATACTCCGCATCAGATACGGATTATCCGTGTAGAATACTAGTACTATTCGTATACATATCCATTTTCTCGGATATTTTTATAGAGTATCGATATTCGTATACGTTTCCATATTTTTGGATAAATATCCGCAAATTCAGATTCGGATATCGAGCGGATGCGGATTTTTGAATATTCGTTTACAGCCCTAGGTTATCCCAACTTTAGGTCCTCATAATTGACCTCGGCCCGCATAATCGATTGTCCTAACTTTAGGTCCTCATAATTAACCTCGACCCTCAGAATTGGTCATCACAACTCCCTAATTTAGGTTTAGTTTTGTTAATCTCAAAATTAAACTTATGGACCAAGCCCAAATGACCCGAACACCCCCGTGTGGTCCCGGTTATGCCTAAAATTGTCCCAAGACCCAATTACTACCCTCATGTACTCTTTTCTGACTATCTCGACCCATCCAGAATCAACCGTGGACTCAGAATCGTCATCCGAGTCACTTTACCAAAAGTCTCCATCTTGACTCCAATATAGTCTATACTTGACTTCTGATTGAGATAAAATAAAATCCATTCGTAATAACTCACTACGACGTATAATAATAGTCACGTATTATTTAATACACACTTAGTAAATTTTTATTTTTGTTATATTAATCATTATCTCTCCCGGTTAATATTTAAATACACACATAATTATTAATTCAATTAAATTACGACACACTTGTTATTATATTTACCTGAATTAATTATATATTAAAATGCTCAAAAATACGGGGGGTTACATACTTTCTCCCTTACAAAAGAATTTCATCCCCGAAATTAGGTCATACCTGTGGCGAATAACTCTGGATACTACTCTTGTATGACATTCTCCCGCTCCCATGCGACTCGTCAACACCGTGGTGTCCCCACTAAACTCTGACTAATGCTACCACCTTACATCATAGCTTTCGTTCACTACTATCCATAATAGCCATGGGTCTCTCCTCATATGACACGCCTGGCTGTAAATCGATCTCCTCGAGTGGAACGTGCCAAAAAGCTCTCTCGCTCCTCTGATACTTCTTCAGCGGAGCCATGTGGAACACGTCATGTATCCGATGTAGATGCTCTGGTAAATCCAGAATATATGCTAATATCCCCACTCTCTCAATAATAAGAAAAGGTCCCACGTACCTCGGTGCTAGCTCACCCTTCTTACCGAACCTCATGACCCCCTTTATGGGAGACACCAGTACCAACACCTGATCACCAACATTTAACTCCACATGTCTTCAGTCTGCATCGGCATAACTTTTTTGCCTGTCCCGAGCTATTCAAATATGCCCCCGAATCAGCTTGATCCTGTATCATCTATGTACCCAATAACTTATCATCCCCCACTTCTAATCAGCAACCGGGCGAATGACAAGGTCTCCCATATAGTGCCTCAAATGGTGCCATACGGATGGTGAATTGGTAAGATTTATTATACACAAACACTACCAATGGAAGGTATCTCTCCCATCCCCCTTCAAAATCTAATATACACATCCTCAACGTGTCCTCGAGCATCTGATTAATCCTCTCAGTCTGTACATCTATTTACGGATGATATGCAGTATCAATCGTAAGTCTGCGCCCATGGTTTCCTAAACACTCTGCCAAAAATGAGATACGAAGATCTTATCTCTATTAGACACGATATTAACTAGTACCCCGTATAACTTAATTATCTCCATAATGAATAGCTGCGCATACTACATCGTCGTGAAATCAGTACGAATTGGCAAGAAATGGTCTGCCTTAGTCAACATATCCACTATCACCCAAATAGAGTCGTGACTCATCTATGACATCGACAGGCCCATAATAAAATCCATCGACATACTCTCCCACTGCTACATGGGAATCTCTACTGGCTATATCATCCCTGAAGGACCTTGGTGGTCTACTTTAACTAACTGATAGTTAACACACTTCGAGACAAACTCTATAATATCTCGCATCATCCCTGACCACCAGTACAGTCTCCTCGTGTCATAATACATCTTATCCCCATCGGGATATACCGTAAATCTCGAACCATGAGACTCAGTCATAAATGCATGCCTCAAGTCCTCATCCTCTGGCACAATAAGTCTCCCATTAAAACATAGGCTTCCCTCTGAACTGACTTAATAAGTTTTTGCTACCTCGATTAATAACTGGCGTACTCTTTCTCGACAAAACTGATCCTTCGCCTGTGCTTTCACTACCTTCATAACAATCTCAGGAGTGATAGCTAAGACTGCCATACACATTCTGGCGATATTATTATCGTGTTGAAGCTCACTCCACCTTGCCTTCCACACATCCGCTAAATCCCCCATCAGTAGTCAACTCAACGCACCTGCCACCACATTAGCCTTACCAGGATGGTACTAAATATCAAACTCGTAGTCTTTTATGAACTCGAGCCACCTCCTCTGTCTCATATTCAGATCCTTCTGGGTGAAGAGAGACTAAAGTTATTTATGGTCCGTGAATAGCGTAAATTTCTCCCCCAGAAGATAGTGCCTCCATATCCTCAAAGTAAACACAATCACTGCCAACTCGAGGTTGTGTATGGGGTAATTCTTCTCGTAGGGCTTAAGCTTGTGAGATGCATAAGCTATAGCCCTGTCCACCTACTGTAATACACCCCCAAGTCCCTGTAAGAATGCATCCGTGTAAACCCGGTGCTCCACTCCTTCCCTAGGCAATGAAAGTATAGGTGCGGAAGTCAACTTGTCCTTCAGATCATCAAAGGCTAACTGGAAGTGATCATTCCACATAAATGGTACCCCCTTGAGAGTCAGATTCATCAACGGACCGGTAATCTTCGATAACCCATTAATGAAACAACGATAATAGCCGGCCAACCCTAGAAATCTATGATTCTCTGTCGATGTCGTGGGTTGTCCCCACTCTCTCACCATCGATACCTTACTTGGATCAATAGCAATACCCCTATCTAACACGATGTAACCTAGAAACTAAATTTGTCATACAACTGGTTATCCCGTAGTGTCTACAGAACCATATGAAGATACTCTGCATGCTCCTCCTCAGTGCGCGAGTAAACTAGAATGTTGTCTATGAACACGGTCACGCAGTGGTCAAGAAACTCCCTAAATATCTTGTTCATGATATCCATGAACACTGTTGGCATATTGGTGAGCCCAAACGGCATCACCCTGAACTCGTACAACCCGTACCGTAATAAAAAGGCAGTATTAGGAATGTCCTCCTCTCGAATGCGTAACTGGTGATATTTCGATCTCATATCTTGGATAAGTATGCAACTCCTCTCAACTAGTGAAATAGGTCATCAATCCTCGACACTGGATACTTATTCCGTATCGTGACCTTGTCCAACTTCTTGTAGTCCACACATAAGTGAAGCGAACCATCCCTCTACTTTACGAATAGCACCGATGCACCCCACGGTGATGTACTCCACTGAATAAAACCCTGCCCTAAAAGCTACTGAATCTACTCCTATAATTCTTGCATCTTTGAAGGAGCCATGCAATATCGTGTTCGGGCAATCGGTCTCGTACCCGGTGCTAAGTCAATAATAAACTTGATCTCTCGACTGGGTGGAAACCCTGGTATCTCCGGAAATACATCCTCGAAATCTTTCACAACTGGAATTGAGTCAAACGGGATACCTATCTCCTATGAGCCCTCCTCCTCAATGTAGTATAAGTGGGTGCACGACCCCCTCTCAGGAAGAGGCATCGCCGCTAAGAACATCTCCTGCCCGGAATGGAAAACGCTATAGTCCTCGCATAACAGTCTACCATTGCTCTGTAACCCACCAACCAATTGTAACACCCCGCCTAATTAAATATCGGGTGGCCAGTCCCATACCAAATTAAAACAGAATATACAGTTGGCTCATTCTTAGCTTCACTGTCGAAAACATTTACAACTCACCCAATACCCAATTAACTTGGTGTTAAAAACTTTTCAAATTTTAATTTCAACAAATCCATTTTTAGTTTAAGAATAACACAACACATTTAACTACAATAATACTGAACAGTTAACACAAAAGAATTTAAATGCAATTGAAATAAACATTTTCAAATAATATTAATCCATTACAGTAATCCCAACAATATTAAATGTATTAAAAGACACGAATACAATAGTATTTGACCCCGATAGAAAGTGATAGCTGAAATCCTTTGGGCGACATGCCCTAACTATAAGAATATTGTGAATCAAATGAAGATAGGCATCTAAGCAAAACTCCATTGCTCCATAACTTTTCATAATCCGCTAAGGTTGGCGTCCCTGTTGTTGGACACCTGATATAGAAGATACAATAGAAAAGAAAATATGCAAGGAAACGGGTCAGAGCCCGATTGTGAAAATAATTTTGAAAACAGCAAGTATTTAACAAGTGAAATAAAGCATTTATTATGTACATGTTAGTATCCAACTCTCACTTGCTATTCTCACCTCTCAACTAGAGTGCACACTTAACGTTTCCTATTAACTTCCTAGTTAATGGTCCTTTTTCACCAATTCCATAATATGATTCCATTCCCATATCATAAACTCGTATGTCCCATACCATACATTATATAATCATTCTTATACATATCTCATTTATATGAATCGTTTCTCATTAACATGGATCATTTCTCATTAATATGAATTAAGCTTTTCAATAAATATTCATTAACTTATTTCAATTATTTTCTCAATTCACCATATCTACAATTATCACGCAGTAGATGATTTAACCACAAGATAACCATTCATTCATTTAATTCATTATATATATTCATATATAATACGGCACCCCGAGTCACAGCTACGGTGCAATGCATTACTTTGCTATCACGTCCCAATATCGTAGGTCGTCGAATAGGGGACATAAGGTTCGGTAAGGATTCCTCGAACCACAATCAAAAATACAATCATTGGAGGCGAACATAGTTCTCATACCCATGGGACACGCACATACCTACGTTCCCATAGTCAGCGGACTTATCAACTCCCCGATAAGTCTTTCATAAACCTATGTTCTCGAGCGACAAATCAAAGATTCCATGGATTCATCAGGATATGACTGCCCTCACGCGCAAACCTCCCGTCGATAGCAAGTAAGCTAGGTATGTTATACACATAATCATAAATCAATAAAATAGGCATTATAATACCTATAATATACTATCAACAAGGTACTCACATTACCCTTAGATGATTCCCATATGTAGCATTATATCTTTTTAAATCCCACGTATTAAAATATCATAACTTTACTTCTTAATTTAATTATCCCCGAGCCTCACTCATTACTCAAGGTTCAAATAGGTTTTTCCTCAACATATATACAGTAAGAAGTCACTAATACCCTACCGGTCCATATCGTCATCTTTCCCAAAGTACTACGAATTAAACTCTCCCTTTAATTAGGGTTAAAACTGATAGTTTCAAATCTCTTATAAACACATCTTCTTTCACTTAGGATTAAACCCTCTTGTAAACTTAAGGATATCCAGGTGTTATATTCAATCACCCCTATTGGTCCTATCTTAAATCCTCATTCATACCAATTAGAATCCAACAAATGAATCTAGCAACCGAAATTTCTTCCAATTTAATTATCATTATTCTAATTAATTAAATCCCAATCAAATTAATTCAAATCTTATCTAGGGCTTACTGATCTTATATAAGTCCCATAATATCCAATTAATAATCACCAAAGATCTACCAAACGTTTGGGATAAGAATCAACATTAAAAAGAAACAACTTTAGAAATACTGGGGAGGTCGATCGATCGAAGGCAGGGGGTCGATCTATCGATCACTCAGGTAACAGCCTGGTTTTTCTGCATTTCTGCAACTATGGGTTTAGCCATTTTTGATCATTCAAACCTTCATATTAACATCCCAAATGACTTATAATCCTTACTACATGATATATCAACTTATATGAATGATTTATAATACTTTAAACATCCTAGAATCATCAAGAGATTTAACTAAAAGCATGTTTATATCCACATTTTCGAGAAAATTATCAACATATTATCTTCAAGAACACATAAATGGTTTTCAGAATTTCTTCAACAGATTCATGATCATTTCATGGATTACTAACTACCTACAACATGAGTTTGATTCCTATATATTTTCAGTTTCCAGAAATCCATTTAACAACTCCATTATTTCTTCCAAACATAAAAAATCATCTATTTTCATAACTATTCTAACATGGACAATATACAAACTTAGATTGCCATTATCAAACACTTGCCTCTAATGAAGGTCTGATCCTTTGGTGTAGTATATCTCAGGTGGTTCTCCCTTCTCCGGTCAACCTTCGGTGGTGGTTGGTAGTGGTGACCCTTGGTTCTTAGTTCTTCTCCTTCCCAAGTAAACTCTTCTCTTTCCAAGCAACCTTTCCCTCTCTCTAGGAAGATGACGTCTCTATTTTGTGTAGAGGAGATGAATAACCCACGTACACTTAATCTCCAAATACTTATAATAGGACAAAATTTGAAATCACTATTCATCCCCTATAAAATGACCAAAAGGCCCTTTTGGATTATCTTTTCATTTCCAAATGACCCGAGACCCAAATTCAACATCCAAATAGACTTTTCTGACTATTTCAAACCTTCCGAATGCAACGACGCAGATGAAATGACTATAAGGTTGATGTAAAAATAAGTTTCCTTTTTAATTTAACAAATTAGTCCCGACACGTCCCATATCGCGTCTGACTAAAAATCCAATTTACCGAACAACAATTATCAATAATCATCACATTCATATATTACCTAAATGTCTTTGAGTAATATTCAGAATCATACATTTTAATATCCACAATTCAGATATAAAACCCAAATTAATTAATTAATAATAAAATCCAATTAATCCATCAATTTAAACTATAAATCATTTTAAAAGTCATTAAAATTTACGGGGTATTACACCAATCCATACCCAAAATAACATCATGCCACTCTATATCTAACACAAAAATGATGTCCACCCCTCACGCATCGAGTGAATAAGTGACCCACTACCCAGCGGTGACTCGACACACATAAAGTGAGTGTTGGTTGTCTCTAAGAGACTGGTTGCTCGTGTAAATCTAGTGAAAATAAAATAATGCAATTCCCCCATATAAAAAAAAATCCTACCCTCATGCCCATAAATAGGAAACGTACACTTGACTCCTGGCGGTGCTGGAAGTGTTGGTGGTATGGGCACATCCTAAACGTTATACACACGCTCGTAATGCATTTGTCCCTACGACTGTGGGGCTGGTGGAGATGGTGTTATTGGAGCCATCCGGGCCCGCTGCCCCTACTAGACACTATGTTGTTGACCCCTGGCTCTCTCTTCATATGCCTTCTCTGGCCATAATCGAAGAAACCCCCTAAAAGTCCCCCTGTATCTGGTTCTGCTGGCCCAGACGAGGTTGCCCGTGATACTGGACCTGATGTCCCTTGCCCTATTGGCCTCCCTCATTGTTCCCTTGGCCCTGGTGGCCCTAGGGAACCTGCTACTGCTGGTTAGGACCCCACTGGCCCTGCCTGAAACCCTGACCCTTAAGTCGATAACCTCCTAATCGAAACCTCTTGGCCTGATCCCCATGGTAAGAGTCTTACCCCTGCTGTCTCACCACCTGTTGTTGAGGTTCCCCACTGGCACTACTCCCACCTGTCATGTCTAGCTAGGTTGGCTTACTCGTCCTCTTGCTTCCCTTTAGGTGGAAATGATGATCTTGGCAGTGAAAAAGAGAGTCATTTACGACCTCTATATAAGTCTGTAATGTTGGGTTGCCAAGTAAATGTTGCCTGATCCTCCAGGCTAGCCCATCCATGAACCTGTTCTTCTTCTTTTCTTCGGTGTTTGCCTCATCTGGCACAACGTTAGCTAAATGAGTGAACTCTTCTTTGTAATCGGACACTGAACGGTCACCCTGTATAACATCATTAAATTTCCTCCTCATCTCCATCTGAATAGCTGGCAAAAACTACTTACAGTGGAATCTCTCCCAAAACTCTGATATCGGCATAGTATCGCACTCCTTCGAGGTGGTAATAGACTCCCACAACTCCAGTGTGGCTCCCACAAGTCTGAACGTAGCAAGCATTTATTTTTTAGTGTCGCTACACTCAATCATACATAGGTGACGATGTAGGTCCTTCTTCCATTGACATGCTACTAAAACATCTGAGTTCCCTAAAAATGAGTGTGATATTTTTTAGCAAATGACTTGAATAAACCAAATTTACCCAATATTTAATTTAGTCCCAAATTAAATGAGTGTGATAATTAAACCAAATTTTATCTTGAATTTATTCTAAGCATGCGTTCTAAATTATGATGCAAGATAAAATAAACAATATCACACTACGCCGAGATGTACGAGGAAAAACCCAAGACGGGAAACAACCTCGGACGGCCCTAGCCACAAGTTCACTAGATATGGAATTACAATTACAAGACAGATAGACTTACAACGACTGACTCGATCCCTCTCAAGACTCGACGCTTCTTCTCGTAGAAGCCTCTTCCTAGCGAATAACCTCGGAACACCACCGCGGTCTCGGAATCCACCGATGGGACTTTATATGGTCACCGTCACCCAAGCATGGAGCCTTTCTCCAAGTGGGTAGAATCTTCAATAAAAAGTCTTCTTCTTTGATGGATGTAGAAGCAAACCAAAACTTCTCTTCTTGAATTCGGTAGAGATAAACCGGTGCCAAAACTCCAAGTAAATATATGTATATAGAACTTGGATAAACAACTATTGGGTGTAAACACTAGAGTGTGTAGGATTTTTCATTAAAGAATAACACTCAAAACTTGATCTTTTTCCTTAAACAAATTTTCTCTCAAAACACTCTCTATGAGTTTGTATGGTATGAAAAATATACTTTGGAAAAAGTCAGTCCCGCACATTATTAAGTCTAAAAAAGTTGGTTAAAAACCAAGTGGGGAAAGTGGGTAAAAACTGCCAAAAACTGCTCAAAACTGTTCCCGCCTGGCATCTCGTTCGAACGAACTTGACTCTCGTTCGAACGAGACTTCTAACGAGCGACCAGACTGGGCTCGTTAGAAACTCGTTAGATATCTCGTTAGAACGAAAAACTCGTTCGAACGACATATCGAACGACTGGCCAGTTTAGGTTCGTTGGCAAACTCGTTCGAACGAAACCTCGTTAGAACGAAAAATTCGTTCGAACGACATATCGAACGACTGACCAGATTAGGTTCGTTGGCAGTCTCGTTCGAACGAAACCTCGTTAGAACGAAAAACTCGTTCGAACGAGATTTCGAACGACTTCCAGAAATTTTTCTAAAAATTCTATTTTGGCCCAGAAACTTTATATACGTTAAATTAAAGTTCCAATTAAATTATTTTGAAAGTAAAACATGGTTTTTATTAAACCTAACACCCAATAAATATTGTTCCAAGCTCCTATATAAATATAATTACATTCATACCTTGGGAGCATGGAACCTTAGTTGATGACGTAGAAACGAGGCACGCAAACCGGCATTTTGATGAAGCTTTAAATTCTTTGCCGCTACGTCTTCAACACATACTTCATAGGCTTGAGAATATTACAATTAAATACTATCCTATGAATAAATGTTTTTGTCCGGAATTGAGCCAAAACTATATATGGACTCAATTGGAAATTTGTGTCCTTACAAATCTCCCCCTTTGGCTATTCCGGGACAAAAACCAAACAAAAATCCTAAAGGGCCGTCAAGCTCTACTAGACTCAAAACATAACCCGCCCAATCTTGACTCAACCCAAGGATCAAACGCTTTGCCATTAAAAAATGCTGCTTTAGTAGAATACCTGCACACTTAAGCAAACTCATCAAATGCATAGGGAATATCAAAATATAAAATGCAATTAATTAAATTATTCCCCCTAAATTAATTCTCCCCTTTATCAAACACATGACCTACTTAAAAAGACGTCTCCCCCTAAGATAAATCTCCCCCAAACGAATATACGATAATAATAGGATTAGATACCATTTCTCCCCCTATCATCATTCTCCCCCTTTTTGTTCAGGAATAGGCAAAGGATAAAGAACTAATAAACAGCATGTGGAAGCTTAAAGAAAAGACATGACAGAATATGGGCAATAAAAACAAGGCAAAGACAAACAAATATCATATATATATATATATACTATAAATATACCAATAGAGCACTTGCATATATATATAGATATAAACACACACATAACACAAAATACAATAAGTTTGCACACTCGTATGGCAAAAATGTGTCATATGGAAACGGAAGTGTAGGGGTGTGAACTAGCAACAATGTAAATTTAGACCCAAACACTTAATAAACGTTCACGGAGTTCTCATTTGATTGTAAACGTCATCACATTGAAATATAACCTCATGTGACAATATAGATTGAACTCAATGAACAAACATACACAATGCATACAAGCCTAGCATGATGATGATTCTACAAACCAAATAGAGTCATGGCATTAAAGACAACTAGGATAAACGGACATTGTGCAAACCGTTGATATACCATCCAATTCTCCCTCAATGAGCATATATATTCTTTTGTTTTTGAATGAATATATCAAACAAACATAGGCCTTGGTAATTGCTTTCTGTTTAATGCCAAATATTCTGTTTTTAGGCCTTTGGATCACGTATTTCTTTTAGATCCAATCAACGGTGGCTTACTATCGCAAAGGATTTAATTCATCCTTTCGGAGCCCTTCCCCGTGCATATATTAATATATCATGTTTTCATTTTTCACACAAATCTCACATGCAACGGATTTTGACATGCACTAGTCCTCCTAGGTCATAGATATGTAGATGACTAGATTGATAGGAGAACACCTCAAAAAGCTCAAATATAACATGTGACATTAAAATTTCAAAAGAGCTCGTGCATGTGTGAAAAGAGGCATATAGAAATAGAATCCATTTAAACAATAAAAAATCCAACTACTCCATATAAAACATGGTAAAGAAAATTTTAAGGATTGAAAATCTAAACCAAAAGTTCTAGCCACATGGGAGCGTAAACGATAGGATTCAAACACAAATATATGCCACATAAAGTGTGTCAAACTAAAATACACACAAAATAAAATCTTTTTGAGTTTTTAACATTTTTAATCAAAAATAAATATTTACTCAAAAGGACAAACAAAAAAAAATCATTTGTATTTTTCATTAAGCTTAAATGAAATAAATAAAACACAAATGATAAACAAAAATCTTTTTATATTTTTCAATTAATTCAAACACAAAATATAATACAAAAAGATAAACAAGTCATGATTTCTAGCATGGGATATGAAATAAGGTTATGACTAGAAAATGACTAAAACAAGCATACATTTAGCATATGAATATAGCATGAAGTACAAACGCTAAAGTATGCAAACACTAACACATTCATCCATTAGATTTAGCAAGGGAGGAAGCATGTGAAAGTAAATGAGAATCAAAATTCCTATTTTGTAAGGCAACCAAGTCGGATTTCCTAACCCAAATTAATGAAGAATGACTATCTTGGGGTGTAGGAGCTTTAACTACCGTGGTTACTTTACTATGGGATTTTCTAGGAATTCGTTTAAGATCTAAACAAAATTTCCTAAGATGACCTTGTCGACCACAATGTGTACACGTGAGAACATGTCGAAAAGATTTACTTAAGGAGTGATCTTTAAAAGTATTCCTAGTTGATTCTCCTAAAACATTGGTTTGGGCATTATGAGTAAATTCATTACAAGGATTGAAGCCTAAACCACAAGTGTCATTTTTAATTTGGACTGTTCCTAACATTTTATCTAGTTTTTCTGAACGACATTCCAAATCAAATTTGACATTACTAGAATCTCTTAATTTATTTTCCAATTCTGCAATGTTAGATTCTAGTAAAACATTTCGCTCTTCAAAAGTAAGAAGCTCCTTTTTCAAGGATTCCATTAAACCCCTAAGGCTATCTCTTTCACCTTCTACATAATCAAGCTTCTCTTGAAGAGTCCTCACATGTGTCCTAAGGTCATCTATTAAGGCACTATCACCAACGACCTTGACACTCTTTCTTAAACAAGCTTCTAACTTCAAATTAGTTCTTTTCAAATTAATAGATTCTTTATATAATTAATGAAAAGCATTTTGAAGTTCACTCACATCAACCTCTTCTTCATTTTCACTCTCTCTTTCTTCTCCACTCTCACTATCATTAAAAACAAGGGAATCATGAACAATGACCTTGGAAGTGGCATGTGCTATCGTTTCATCAATCGATGAGATCTCATTATCACTCACATGACTAGCCATAAAAGCCACAAAATTTTTCTTAGTGGGGGAATCGGGCTTTTCTTCCTTATCACTATCACTAAGGGTTGCATTATATGCAGTGGGTCGTTTACCTTCTTTTCTTAGTTTAGTGGGGCACTCATAAGCTCTATGGCCATAACCTTCACAACCAAAACACTTATCAGACTCGTCCCTATCTAAATTGTCATTTCTAGGTTTAGGGATCTTCTCGGCTTTAGAAATCTTCTCGCTTTTATCATGTTTAGAAGTATCAAATTTCTTAAAATCATTTTTAAATTTATCTTTGTTAAATTTAAGAAATTTACTAAATTTGCGAGCAAACAAAGCCATATCTTCCGAGTCACTATCACTCTCGCTCTCTACTACTTGTTTGACCTCTTTTCGGGCTTTTAAAGCAACACCCTTTTCAATTTTAGAGGGAAACATATCTAGTTCATAGGTTTGTAAATCACCTACAAGCTCTTCTAATTTCGTAGAGGCTAAAGTGGGTAAAGAATTTAAAACGGTCACTTTAGGAATAAATCTATCGGGTAGGGACCTCAAAATTTTCTTTACAACACGGTCGTCAGGTATTTTCTCTCCCAAGTTAAAGGATGAATTAACAATATCAGAAAGTCTAGCATAAAATTTGTCAAAAGTTTCTTTTTCATCCATTTTGATAGTTTCAAATTGAGTGGTGAGGTTTTGGAGTTTTGAAGCTTTAACGACACTAGTTCCCTCATGAGTTAATTGTAAAATGTCCCAAGCTTCTTTAGCGGTTTCACACGTCGGAATTCATCCGGTGCGACAGCGCTAAATAAGGCATTTAAACCTCGGGAATTAAAGTTAGCAAGTTTAAACTCATTTTCAGTCCATCTATCGGTGGGTTTGATAACACGTTCATTTTCAACTAAATAGGTTGGTGGGGAGTACCCGTTAACAACAGACATCCAAACTCTCTCGTCGATAGATTTTAGTGCCGGTCTCATTCGCGCTTTCCAATATGCGTAGTTTGAACCATCGAAAATAGGAAATTTTGAAAATGGGGAAAAATCCATTTTAGCCAAAAAATTAAAAGATCTTAACGAAATAATTTATCGTTTTTGGCTCTGATACCAATTTGTAAAAGCTGGATCCCCGGGTTGTGTGTTTTATCAATTAAAATCAAGGTTAATTTCCTTTTGTTTAAAATTCAATGAATAGATGCGGAAGCGTATATAAGTGATGGTTCAACAAATAAACACAGCCGAATTTTAATTTCTTCAAAACAAATTAAAATAAGTTAATCCAAGTCCTAGAATTTGCCTAAGTCATAATATTCAATTATCCAAGGTTAGGCGAAACCAATTTTAGCAAATGACTTGAATAAACCAAATTTACCCAATATTTAATTTAGTCCCAAATTAAATGAGTGTGATAATTAAACCAAATTTTATCTTGAATTTATTCTAAGCATGCGTTCTAAATTATGATGCAAGATAAAATAAATAATATCACACTACGCCGAGATGTACGAGGAAAAACCCAAGACGGGAAACAACCTCGGACGGCCCTAGCCACAAGTCCACTAGATATGGAATTACAATTACAAGACAGATAGACTTACAACGACTGACTCGATCCCTCTCAAGCCTCGACGCTTCTTCTCGTAGAAACCTCTTCCTAGCGAACAACCTCGGAACACCACCGCGGTCTCGGAATCCACCGATGGGACTTTATATGGTCACCGTCACCCAAGCATGGAGCCTTTCTCCAAGTGGGTAGAATCTTCAACAAAAAGTCTTCTTCTTTGATGGATGTAGAAGCAAACCAAAACTTCTCTTCTTGAATTCGGTAGAGATAAACCGGTGCCAAAACTCCAAGTAAAGATATGTATATAGAACTTGGATAAACAACTATTGGGTGTAAACACTAGAGTGTGTGGATTTTTCATTAAAGAATAACACTCAAAACTTGATCTTTTTCCTTAAACAAATTTTCTCTCAAAACACTCTCTAGGAGTTTGTATGGTATGAAAAAGATACTTTGGAAAAAGTCATTCCCGCACATTATTAAGTCTAAAAAAGTTGGTTAAAAACCAAGTGGGGAAAGTGGGTAAAAACTGCCAAAAACTGCTCAAAACTATTCCCGCCTGGCATCTCGTTCGAACGAACTTGACTCTCGTTCGAACGAGACTTCTAACGAGCGACCAGACTGGGCTCGTTAGAAACTCGTTAGATATCTCGTTAGAACGAAAAACTCGTTCGAACGACATATCGAACGACTGACCAGTTTAGGTTCGTTGGCAAACTCGTTCGAACGAAACCTCGTTAGAACAAAAAATTCGTTCGAACGACATATCGAACGACTGACCAGATTAGGTTCGTTGGCAGTCTCGTTCGAACGAAACCTCGTTAGAACGAAAAACTCGTTCGAACGAGATTTCGAATGACTTCCAGAAATTTTTCTAAAAATTCTATTTTGGCCCAGAAACTTTATATACGTTAAATTAAAGTTCCAATTAAATTATTCTGAAAGTAAAACATGGTTTTTATTAAACCTAACACCCAATAAATATTGTTCCAAGCTCCTATATAAATATAATTACATTCATACCTTGGGAGCATGGAACCTTAGTTGATGACGTAGAAACGAGGCACGCAAACCGGCATTTTGATGAAGCTTTAAATTCTTTGCCGCTACGTCTTCAACACATACTTCATAGGCTTGAGAATATTACAATTAAATACTATCCTATAGATAAATGTTTTTGTCCGGAATTGAGCCAAAACTATATATGGACTCAATTGGAAATTTGTGTCCTTACAAAATAATAAATCGAATAGATAAATAAATAAATCCCAACACAAGTGTGAACTGAATAAGTGAATAAAGTACTTTAGGGGCAACATGACCAAAGATTAAATACTGAAGTAATGAAATCCTAAACTAGAATGAAAAACTGAGGCGTCTAGTCTGAATCCTGAATGCATCCACATATATCGCGGCTGCACATCCCTGGAATAAATAATCAAGTTTGGCATCCCTGTGGCTGGACACCTAACAGGTTTTGAAAATATTTTTGGCAAGGGTTAGAATCCAAAACATTTAAAAAATAATTGCAAGTGATTAAGTTTGCAGTAATTAAAATGCATGAATATTTTTCATATTTAAGCTAGTGTCGCACTCCCTTGAGATAATACTTACCCCTCAACTAATGTGCACATCTACCGATGTTGTCATAATCCATCTAGTTATACTACCCCGTCTAACTAGCCTTGTTATGAATCCTTCCTTATCAACTATTCAAGCCCAAGTAATACTACTACGGATTCTTAAATTATTTCACCCAATGATTCTTTTATTCCATTCAAATAAAATCATATAACGTTTCGCCAATTATGTAAGTAATACAATTTCACTTCATGTATTTAGCTCGTATATAAATATTCACTCTAATTATATACATAATTATACTATAACATTCACACACATGCCGTATATAATATTCATCCTCCCGAGTAATAACTCACCGGATGTTTTCTCTAAAATGCTATCACCCCAGGTATACTCAATCCAACCCGAATAACACGAGACGGTTAACTAACACCGAATCGGGTATTTAAAAATAATAATAAGTGTAGTAGATGAAGTCGTAGTTCCCCAGGTGTGAGACTGAATCATACCTAAGACGTCTCACCCCGAAAATAATCACAACATAATATACCAGATGCGGTGACCTGGGGATTATACTCTGCCTGCTTTCACGAGCCATGGGATTCACCCACATTACGCAACCTCCTATGATAGCACTAGAGGGGTATGTATTTATTAAATATTTAACATAAATATTTAATGAGCACACAATTATATATATATATACTGTCATTCCATTCGTATATATATAACTTATTTAAACCCAACCAACCCGTGCCTAGCTCCCGTAGTACTAGAAAAAATAATACTCGAGTCTAGTCTTCGACTCTTAATTTAATTAATTTCAGCTAAATTAATTTTATTAAAGTAGTTCCACTCAACTACAATCCTTGAACTCACTCCCTGGGTATGTATTTTTACCCTTTAGAGTTTATTTTATAAAATTTCGTTCTTTACTTTGGCACTTTTTCTAAATTTAATATTACTTAAAAAACCACCTCCCAAGGCCCTAAGTATTAACCACCATTTAATTTTTACTCCAATTAAATCCCCTTAAAAATCCCAAACGAAACAAGGCAATTACATAACAAAACTGTCAAAAAATTTCACCGTTGTTCGAACGAGGCCCTTGGTCGTTCGAACGACCGTCCGGGTTCAGCCTTTTTATTCTTCCCCCATGATTTTCCTTTTTCGCCATTGTTATAGTCTTAAGCTTCAAAGCTTCAACAAATTTCTCAACAAAATTGCACCCAAGGATTAATATGGGTCCCTAACACTTTCTAATCACAATCAACATCATTCATAATCCACACTTTTCACTTTATTCCACTAATCTCCAGATTTGATTTTTTTTCGAGTTTTCATTTAATCGTGTTCTAAATTTTGATTCTGTAATCCATATTACTCAATATTTACTGCTGTTTTTTTTATTATAATTAAAATTCCAACATCACAAAATCATATAATATCCTCAATTATACTTTTATTCTACACAAAGTGTTAGTTTCCTAAAAACCCATGTTTATGTGATAAACCACCCCAAGTAAACGAATCTTCAATCAAACCCACCATGATATGAATCGAAATACTTCAATTTAGTTTGAAATCAAGTTAACCACTTGCCTTATTACATTCATAGAGTCTGATTCCTTTGAGGTGGATGACGAATTGATGAAGAACACACCCAATTCCTTTTGATTTAGCTTCCAAAAGCTCCCCCATTTTCTCCCTCTTTTCTTTTCTACAGATCTAGGTTTTTTTTTTGAGTTATGTCTGCCACTAACTCCCTAACTTAGGTTTAATATTATTAATCCCGAAATTAAGCTTGTGGGCTAAGCCCAATTGACCCGAACACCCCCGCGTGGGCCCAGTTATGCCTAAAAATGTGTCGAGACCCAATTACTACCCCCAGGTACTCTTTTCTTACTATCTCAACCCATATGGAATCAACCGTGTACTCAGAATCGCATCCGAGTCACTTTACCAAAAGTCTCCATCTCGACCCCATTATAGTCTATACCCGACTCCTGGTTGAGATAAAATAAAATCCCGTCATTTTAAATCACTACGACGTATAATAATAGTCACGTATTATTTACTACACACTTAGTACATTCTGTTTATATTAATCATTATCTCTCCCGATTAATATTTAAATTCACATATAATTATTAGTTCAATTAAATTATGACACGTTTGTAATTTGAATTTACCCGAATTAATTAAATATTTAAATGATAAGAAATACGGGGTGTTACAATCGGCATCCATGCTCAATCGCGGCAGCAGCTGGCGCATGAGTTTAGAAACAAATGTTATCTGGGTGAGAGAGTTGTGAGACAAGTGATGGAGAGTGAGGTATCAGTTCCCCCGGCAAGCCCTCCTCTCTTCATAAGAGATCCAGATAAGAAGTCGAAGGGGTAGTTGGCGACGACGATGGCGGGGTAGCACTCCTCCCATCATACAGATGCAGTGACATCGCTCGGCTACCTGGACTTTTTAACTAGTTAAATGATGCCGAAGTCGATTAATGACGTAGGTGGTACTCATCCCCCATCGGTGGAGGCAAGAAGTGGTAGTATCATGTTAGGGTCTTCTACCCAAGAATCTGGGGGCAGTGCAGATGATGCGAAGGTTCCTCCACTTTCATACTATCCATTGCGCTCGTACTACATTCAATTAGGAGGGAGAGTTCCAATCAGGTGTCCGACTGACCCCAGGAAGTGTTAGAGTGCTTTCCTCCCTTTCAAGAGGCAAACATCCAAGTGGATGCAATTAACATTAGAGTGTTACCCCCAGAATTATCGTCGTCCTTGACCGTGGCAATTCTTTTTTGTCAACGTCCTTGACCGTGATAAAAGGGCCCAAATGATGTAGCTTAAACTTTATGTTATGTATAAAAATTATTAAAATTTTAATGTAAATATGTTAGTTATTACGATTCATTAGTTTAAGGCACAACTTGTCAGGTTTTTTTGGAACATGTGACAATATGTAAAATCATTATAGTCTAGGGATATTAACGATAATTTACCTAAGAAAATAATTATTAATTTTATCCCATCTAAATTATTATTTATTTTTACATGTCAAACTACACATCACGTGCAAGTCTCTGATCTCTCACCTCTATTTTATATTAGCTCTTATTCCACGTCCTAACTGCAATATTAGATTTCATACATTTCATCCTTCTTAACGTATCCTTTTATTCCTAAACCAAAATCTAAATACCCAATTCCCCTACCTCTCTCTGAAAACATATGCACACTTATTCATACAATTCAATCATCAGTTTAGTAGTCAGGAAAAATAAGATATGCTAAAGTCGAACCAAATAAAGAGAGAAAATTGATCTTAGTAAATGATATAAATTATTGTAAGAAACCTAGAGTTGCAACAAAAGGTAAAAAAGATAAAGTGTAATATATTAATTTCAATTTGATTATAATATTTATACTTGGACTCGATTGAACTTCAATAGTACTCATATCTCGACATATATAATAACAATGTTCAAATAGCAGTGAAATAGGCAAAACCCATCATAATACAACACGTGAACATGTCGGATTTCTTTTTACTATTGAATACGTTAAACATTGACTTACATACATATCAAATCGGATTATACGTGAAATGACCTTCACAAGATCAAGGTTGACATTGAAATCGTATGAGTGGATAAAGTTAAGTCTTACTGGCATGCAATCTAGTTAATTTAGGACTCTTCAATAGAGTACAATTATAACAATGCATCGAAAATAATGGATAAAATCGTACCCAACAAAATTATAGTACCAAACAACCATTTGTAACTATAAAAGACCCCCTAATATTAGGAGGTGGTTCAACAAAATTCTTGTAACCGTATAGTTTGGATCTCAAATATCAATTTTTAGCATCCATATATGATATTTGAATTCCACTTGGATGTAGGTAACGCCGACCTTATCGAACCACGTACAACTTGTGCCAATTTATCTTCTGTTTTTCATTTAAGTCTAAATCTAAATCATATATATTGTATAATTTTTATTCCATGTATATTTCCAAAATTAAATAAAAGTAAAAATTAAAAGTTTGGAGTTGTGTGTTTTAAATTTATACATACACATTGTGTGTGTGTGTGCCTATATATAAATTCCAGATTTCATATAACTATATTTATAAATACATAAAATATGAAAATCGGATAAACCTAACCTATCTCTTCATTCGTTGTCATCATTTTTCTTTTATCTTTTCATTAAAACATTTCTTTTTCTTTTTAATAGGCACAAAAGGTTATTACTAAGCTAATATGTGTGGGATTTTATTCATCAAACTTTCTATAATTGTACTAGGTTTTTATCTTCCACTTTATATTTCACTAAATGCATAATGTGCACGATCCAAAAACAATGAGAGAAGTTACAAACTCTTAAAATCAAACGTATTAAATTCTTACAAAAACCATATTTCTCAAGTTAAGTAATCCCCCTGTATCTAAACTCATATGCGTGTGTATGATATACACATTTACAAACACACACACACAGATATATATATATATATGCAAAATATAATGAATTTTTATAGACTTTATTTATCTCATTTTTTGTGATTCTTCTTCTTTTAACTTTCATTAATCACATGTTCCCTTATTTGTTGCATCCATAAAAGGAAAATTAATAGGATAAGAGTGGAGGGTTTATTGATCAAGCTTTTTGTACTTGACCTTGGTTAGACTCAAACACTAAAATATTTCCATATGAAATTATAATCTTCGAAAGACGGTAAATGAAATAGAAATTCAAAGTAAAAGTTTAAAGTAGTGGAGTCAAATGAGATCGACAATATGTGTTTTATATTCGTTGTGGTATTTCACCCTATGCATAACATGCTCCCTACGAAAATATCATGAGAAAAAGTCGCGAACTTTTCAAAATCAAATTTATCAACTACCTAAAAAATTAAAAAAATTAATTCAAGTTATTGGGTTAGGCGCCCACACTAGCCCAATTACTATGTTTATATCTCTCATAAACTCCATTTTTATTCACAAACCTCCCTTCAATTCGGCCTCCTTTATTTTATCACCTACTATCACCACCCCCCCTCTCTCTCTCACACACACACACATAAAGATGTACTTTCAACACACACAATCTTACACTTAGTCTAACACTCGCCCATGCACACATACCACATCCACATACATTCTCTTTTCCTTTTGTTTGTATATATATATATATATATATATATATATAATACATTTGTGAAAATATAATTACCTATACATAAATTTAATATTATACATAACACGACATATATATGTGTATAATACATAACGCGTTATAAAATGTGTTCGATGCAAAAAATCATGAGAAAGTTAAGAACTTTTAAAAATACAATTTATCAAATTTTAATGAAAATCAAAAGGCTTAAATTAAATTTTTGGAGTTGATTCCCTTAAAGAAAAATGTGGTTAGTGGTGGGGGGAGGGTTTAATGGTAATTGCAATTTTTATCCTATTCATATATGTTTGTTTTTCTCACCATCCTTTTTAAAGAACATTTTATTTAATGAGATGTTGTAGAATAAATAATACAATGTCTTGTTTTTTTATATAGAATATACTTCATCCTCATGCCTTACTTAAGATTCTAATAAAAAAATTACAGTAAACCACTTTGAACTATATAGGTTTTGTAGATTCCCTCCTAGTTTAATAAACTCCTTCAAAATGTCCCATAAACTATTAAATTTTGACAACTAACACATTTACATTAAAAATTAAACAATTTTATCCCTAAAATCATGTTTTTATCAATTCCTTTTTTAATATATAAATATGTTAGTTGTCAAAACTAAATAATTTATGGGACATTTTATTGGGTGTGTTTGATAACCGAGTTGGAAAATAATCGAAAATGATATCATTTTCACAAGAAGTTGAAAAATGAGTGGACGGATATATGAGTAAACTGGTTTCACTTTTGGAGCTTCAAATGAAAATTAATTTTTTAAGGCCCGAGTAAGAAACGTTTTCCATGAAAAATGATAAAATATAAAATGCGTTTCATATGATATTTGAAATCAAGTAGTGCAAAAGCAAAAATAAACTAAAATAACTATTTCCACAAAACATAATTCCATGCTAATAAATGAGACCTTTAATTAATTTGACCCATGTAGATGATTCTTTATCAATATTTTTAACCAAGACGCCCAACTCAAAAGTGCAACACATAATGAGTGTTAACTTGCAGTGGTACCCTGCGCTAAAAAACAGTAGTTTACTTTTATATATACGTGTTTTAAAACCATATCCTCGTTAATAACGTATAATAAGAATATTACCCTTCACATGTGTATCTATTACACAAAACTATTGTAGTTTTATGGTGCAACATAGTGATGTCCTTCCATTTGAGGTCCACTATTATTGGACCCGAACATGACCCAATACATATACGATACATCAGTGTGCAGTAAGGGTGGCCATGGGTCGGGTCTAGGCGAGACCGGGCCGAGCTTATAAAAAATGAGTTGTCCCAAGCCCGTTCAGAGCTGAATCAAAGGCTTATTGCTCAGGCCTACCAGAGTCCGAGCTAGAAGCTTATTGCCTAAGCTCGTTGCCTACGCTCGAATACAAACTCTAGAAAAAAAATATTTTTAGCAAATTTATGACCAATTTTATTGTTTAGAAAATTAATTTTAGAATGTATTCTCAATACTAAGAGTAAATAAAGCTCAAAATTGATATTTCTAAATATTCTCCATTTACATTCTTTTTATAACTTTTAATCATAAAGGAATAAAAACTAAACTACTAATAGAGAACGACTCTCATACATACCAAGTATACATACTTGCTGGTGCAAATCCTTTTTTTAAATATTGAAAATTATTTTTGAGTTGAGATTTTTATGTGATATTTAAACATTCCAAGAGATTCATATAAAAAAATGTGTTCAAAATAACTTTTTTTGCAATATTAAAAAAATCGGTCAAACTTTGCAAAAGTTTGACCACTTTTTTTTAATAGAAAAAAAGTTAATTTGAGTTGATTTTTTTATATGTTTCCCCTGAAATGTTTAAATATCATATAAAAAAATTCAGCCAAAAAATAATTTTTATACTATTTTTAAAAAATTGGTATGTATACTTGGTATGTACACTTGATATGTACTGGAGCGTGTCTCATTATATATATAATGGACCACCTTTTTTTCTATGTTGCCGCCGGCGCGAACCAATTACAACATAGGAATTAAAATTAATAGGTTGTTAGGTGTTTTTTATTAAGGTCCATTATAAAGTCTGCTTTTTAGGTCCACTTGTGATCCTCTCCCTATATGTATATTATAAATATTATATATCATTCTCAGGTCGGGCCGGTGTGACACCCCTCCTATTTTAATCACGGATGATGAGTCATTTACTAAAACAAACAAGAATCTCGTTTGGTTCATTCTTAACATCACTATCAAAAACTTTTTAAATTACTAACCACCTAAGTTAAATTAAGGCGGTGCCAAATTTTATCTTCCATTAATCATAAAGTAATATGCAAAAATAAAATTAATATAAATCATTCTCACAGAAACTGAAGTCTAGAACATCGCAGGATAAAATAAATAAGTAAATGCGAAATAAACCATCGGCTCAACAACCAACGTCCACGTCATAAGTCTAACTGAAATGAAATGAATCTAAATACAGAGTCTGATACTGAAAGAAATAAATATGAATAAATGTCTAAACTGAATCAGCAACTTGCCCAACTCAAAAAAACTGAACATGAATCCTAAACTAGAAATAAAATAATTGAAGCGTATATTTAAGTCTTGCATGCCTCCACAAGTACTGCAGCTACGCATCCCTGGGATGAGTCAACATGTTTGGCGGCCCTGTGGCTGGACACCTAAAAGTTTTAAAAATAGATTTGATAAGGATCAAAGCCAAAAACCTTTAAAAAATATTTAACAAGTATTCAAAATGCAATAAGAGCAGTTATTAGATACACATGTTAGTTTCACGCACACTCTCTTGAGTTTCTTACCTCTCAACTATAGTGCACACCTAACGTCTCCTATTAAATTGACCTAGTTATGCTACGCATCCTAACTAGCCACCATAAGTATATACTTAACCACTACAAGCTTAGCTCACAGTACCGCCCATACGATACGCTTTCGTAAAACCAATAACCAATATTAGTTGAATATTATTATAGAATCAATAATTTAGTTTCTCTTACTTAAATTAATTTAGATATACACTATCCATCTTTTTACTTTCACACAAAGTAGAATAACCACACACACACACACACTATGTGTGTGTGTGTGTACCACACTATTATATATGCAACTACAACATACCCGGAATGACCACCGCGATGCATGCATACTCTACTATCAAGTCCATGTACCTTTCGTACCAAATCAAGGAATATCAGTTCGGAATAGCACCTCGAACCATGAATAAAATAACACACAAAGGAGGCGAATATAGTTATAATCCTTTGGGCTACGCACATACCTAACGTACCCAAATGACCTGCCAGTCCAACTATTGTACACTTAAACAGTGAGCTACCCTAAGTTCTATGTTCTGGGTAAACCTGTCAACGGGCCATGTCGGGTCGTATACGGGTCGAGTTAAAGTGTCAAAACATCATTAACTCATACATGGACCATTAAGACTAACGGGTCTAATGACAATACCTAAACACGACCCATTAATATTAACGGGTACACGACCCGAACTGTTAACACCCGCTAATATTAACGAATTATTTTGGGTCTAAATAGGTAACGGGTTGGGTGGCCCTATAATACCCGTTAGTCTTCATTAGTTTAAAAATAATGTATTTTAATGATTATTCTTATTGGGTATAGGTTGGGTGACCCTTTAGTACCCATTAGTCTTAAAGAATTTAGAAATAATGGGTTTTAATGGTTATTCTTGTTGGGTAGGGGTTGGGTGACCCTATAGTATCCGTTAGTGTTAACGGGTATTAACGGGTACAAGTAAATTTCCAGACCCGAACCGTTAGTGTTAACGAGTCTATCGTGTTAACCCATTAGTGATCCAAATCCAATAAAGGTAAACCCATTAACTTATAATTTCGCATCGTGTCGGGCCGGGTCATGTCAACGATTATTGTGTTTTTTGACAGGTCTAGTTTTAGGGCATACATCCAGACTTCGCTGGCATCGCCAAGGTGGGATCGCCCACTACGGGGAAACTCCCGTGATAGCAGACAGTGTAGGTATGCTTATACGCATAAGAAGCACATAATAGGTATACAGACAACTTATAAATATATCCAGTACGTAGTATATATATCTCGAATACCCAACGTACTAATAACTCATGATTAATATTATTTTCGTATTTTCCCGAGCATCACTCACTACTCGAAGGGTCTTAGTTATCCATTAAGTAATTTCAGTAGTCAATACATCGCTAACCTGCTGCTGGGTTATCATTTACTTTTCCCATAACCTCACTTTAAATTTTCGATACTCTACACAATCGTTTCATTTCTTCGGTCCTAATATCATTTTACCCTCATCAAGACCTAGTTGACCTTAAACTATAGGTCTACTGAAATTATCCAAGTCCTCATATAGTTAATAAAACATTACCAAAGTCCCACGAAATCATTGGTAAAGAAAACTACTTAAATTATACGTAGAGCCCATTTTCAGCTTTGGTCGATCGAGCGACAAAACTGATCGATCGATCAATCGACCTCGATCGATCCATCGATACCTGCTGTAATAACTTTGTCCAGGTTTATTTTCTTCCATGTTTAACCCACTAAACCATCGTGAAATCTTCCCAAACTCCCATATAATGTATCCAATCATCAAATATATGTATATGGACAATTTCTAACGTAAATTTAACATCAATTTTTTAGAGAATCCAACATTAACAAGGCTAAATTTTCCATCTTTAATGAAAACCCTAATACAATTCTTTTTAGGTTTATTCATAACAAAACCCCGATTTCCATAATTTATAAAATCACTCATTCTTAGATTTCTTACCAAAAATTATTTAGGAATAATATCAAGCATGAATTCTATCCCAAAACATTAATTGATTCTACGTACAAATCCCAAAATCATATTTTCATGCAATTTCCACCTTACACTACCAAGGGTATTATAAGTTCTCAAAAGATTGCAAGATAACACTTACCTTAGGTTTTAGTGATCTGATTTTCGTTTGTCGATGATGGAGGTTTCCTTTCCTTGTTCCGCTTTCGATTCCGGCGATGTTGCTAATGAAAAACGGTGTAGGATGGCTTAAGAACCTTTCCTCTACCCTCCTTTATGGCCTATATGCTCTCCTAAGTATTGTAACCGTATCCTACCCACCCAAGTGGGTAATATATATCTTTAAAATTCAAAGTTTTTCCAATCCTAAACTTCCAAATGATCGAAACACCCTTACGTAGTGCCAGGTTGGTCTAAAAATGCTCCCGGACCCAATTAATACACTCGGGTACTATATTCCGCCTATTTCATCCTATTAGGAATCAACCGTGATCTCAAAATTTCCATTTGAGCCACTCTACATAAATTTCCTATCTCGACTTTACCATAGCCTACCCACGACTCCCGATTGAGATATAACATAGTCACGTCGATATTACCCACTAAAATGTATAATAATGATCACTTGTAATTTACTACACACTTAGTAAATTTATTCCATAAATATTAATCAAAATCTCTCTCACGGTCAATAATTAGTAGTACACAATATTTTATTTTATTAAATTACTGCACACATGTAATTAAAAATACCCGAATTAATTAAATTCTAAATGCTCAAAAATACGGAGGTTACATACTTCCCCCCCCCCCCTATGAGAGAATTTCGTCCCTGAAATTTGGATGTAATTGCGATAAATAACCCTGAATACTGCTCGTGCATATCATCCTCTCACTCCCACATCGACTCATCTACATTTTGGTGCCCCACTGAACTCGAACCAAGGGCACCACCTTAGACTGTATCTTACATTCACTACGATCAAGTATAGCAATAAGTCTTTCCTCGTAGGAGATATCTGGCTGTAAGTCTATCTCCTCTAATGGAACGTCCCAAAATGCCCTCTCGCTCCTCTAATACCTCTTCAGCGACAACAAGCGGAACACATTGTGAATCCGCTATAAGTGCTCGTGTAAGCCCAACCTATATGCGACTAGTCCCACCCTCTCGATAATTGAAAAAGGTCCCACATATCTCGGTGCTAGATTCCATTTCTTTTCGAAACCTCATAACTCCTTTCATATGAGACACCCGTACCAAGATTTGATCACCAATCTCCAACTCTATGTGCTATCTATCTACGTCGGCATAACTCTTTTGCCTGTCTCGAGCTATACAGATGCACCCTCGAATCAACTCAATCTTAGCAGTCGTAGCCGAAATCAACTCTGGCCCTAACATTTTTTTGTCCCCCACCTCTAACCAACAAGTGGGAAAATGACAAGTCCGTCCATACACTCAAATGGTGCCATGCCGATGGTGAATTAGCGGGAATTATTATAAGCAAACTCCACCAATGAAAGATACTACTCCCATCCTCCCCCGAAGTCGAGTATACATATTGACAGCGAGGGTTTTATTGCGACACAAGAGTCACCTATGTGCCGATCGTTTATTATATTCGATTCACCAACTCAATACAGAAACTTAAACTATGACTACACTTATAACGGTCAGTCCGGGTATCGAAAATCCACATAGACAAGTTGTTAGAATTATATTGGTTTAATACTTCTCAAATACAAGCGTAAAAGGTGATTTTAACAAAAAGGAAAAGATAATCTAGGCATGTGTATTTAAACTAGATAAACAAAAGGAATAAAAACTATAGGTTGCAACAGATATCACCTCGGTTTAAATACTTATAATTGATTACATGGGACTTCGAATTTAGTAAGATCGAATCTTGTTTCAACAGTTAATTAAATTTAGAGTTGTCATCCCCTAAATTCGCTTAAAAACCTAATATGATTTTGGCATCAACAACCCTGGAAATTACCCACGCAAGGTCGTAAATACGGAGAATACGTGATATACCCCGTTAAATCTCATAGGCGTAAGATCAAGGACAACCCAATCTAATTAAATACATAAACTCCATCACCATAGCAAAACAACATAATGAAACCAAGGTGAGTTCCATTAATCACACCCTAATTTAAACTAGCTAGAAAACATGGTAAATAACATGTAATAAATGCAAGGAATAAATGGAAGCAATAAATAAAGCAAGTAAACCAAAATTAGAAAACAAGTAAATTAAGGCAGAAAGCTAGAAATGAATAAATAAACAACTTAAATAAATGGAGATGGTCATAAATAATACTTACAATAACCAACTAGCCTAGGAGAGAGAAGCTCAACCCAATAAACCTTTCCTTATAACCTAAACCAACCTAATATACAATATATCCCACAAATAAACAAAAGCCCCCTTTATATATAAAGTTAAAAAGAAAAAAAATAGAAAATAGAAAATAGAAAAGAAAGAGGGCGAATCGTGTGCTAAAAAATTGTTGATCCCGGTCTACCATGGGTGGGGACCCGATCGACCGGTCCAAGGGGCAAAAAACCTAGTGCATTCGCGACAGGGAAAAACCGAAAAGCCCGATCGACCGGTGGGGCAGGGCCGGTCGACCGGTGATAACAGACTGTAATACCCCGTATTTTTTAGGGATTTTATTTTGATTATGGCATTAGGATAAATTAAACTAAATGGAGAAAATTTATTTATAATTAATCCGTATTTAAATGTAATAATTACCAGCGTGATGAGAGTTAGTATTTATTGATGATAATTATGTTGAATATTACTTAACGAGCAAAGTAATATATGATTAAGAAAATATTATTACGGTCGGGAGTGAAAAATACGGCAGTTACAATATACTTAGTTGGGACGCGCATGTGAGTCGTGTCGGTATTACTTTATTGGGTTAAAAAGATAATTTATTTTTAAGTAACTTGTATGACCAATTCGAGTGCGCCGATCAGTCCGTAATGGTCGGAATAGTCAGAAAATTCTACTCGAGTGTTTTATTTGGGTTTCGGGGCAATTTAGGCCAAATCGACAACCCAGAGGGGTATTTTCGTCTTTTGAGATTTTAGAGAATTAAAATGGATGAAAATAGAAAATTAGAAAAGATTACGTGGGTAATAGGCTATCTGTGAGTTTCCAAACCTACGTGAGAGAGAAAAAACCAAAGAGGAAGAAGAAGAAGAAGAAGAAGAAGAAGAAGAAGAACTCCATAGGAGCCTTGGGATAAAGACTCAAGCTCTCACACCAAAAATTACACCAACGCGTAGATCGTGAAGAGAGGATCACCCCTATGCCGATTTCATCCAGCGAATCAGAACTTCATAAAAAGGCAAGTGTTTATCTTGCTGGATTTTTAGAGCATATACGATTCACGTTAATTTAGTTGATAGATTAATCATAATATCATGTAATTGGGACTGAAATTGGGAATTTATTCATGATTGTGGTATAGTAATTGCATGTAGTTGAATAGCTATTGTTTTGGGGATTAAAAACCTAAGTTATATATTGAAACCATGAAATTTTATCTTAGTTTAATGGGTCTTTAATGGTGATTACATAAAATTTGGGCCTGTTGAGGATTTGGGAGATTTATAAAAATTCATGTTGAAATTTTAGGGATTTGATGTTAAAAACGGATGAGAAAGTGTTCTAATACCACGGGATATAGTTTAGAGTTGTTAAATTTGAATTAGTATGATTTTTGGGTGATTTTTCTATTGAATGAATTGGGAAAACATAACTTTTAGAAGTCAGGGACGAACCCTGAATTCTCATTCGAAGACCTGCCCAGGTCGTTCGAACGAGACTTCCAACGAGAATTCCAACGAGATTTTTAATGAGATTTTAAAGTTAGTTCAAGGTGAGAAACTCGTTCGAATGACCTTGTTTGAACAAGAATCCCCTGGTTTTAACGAGATTTCAGAAACTTCAATTTTGGCCTAAATCAGTTAAAAATCCTCCTAGGTTCCTTTAAGTGAGAGAACAAGACCTACGCTATTCTAGGGTAGCTTCTTTTCATAATTTATTAGTGAGAGGAATTGTGTAACTACTAAGGGAATGGGTCGGAATGAGAACCTTAAAGAGTATATACGATAGAGAGGTAAATCGTACAGTTAAAGTATTGTGGGTAGTAGGGACAAATATACTATATATAAATTCAGGAACTTAAGTTGCGTGAATACCTAATGAATATAATAAGTTATGGGTATATTTATTGATTAAACTATTATGTGTACGACATACTTACGCTGCTTGTTATCGAGCGGATGTTGTGCGTTGTGGACAATCATGCCTCAAGGAGCCTTCGGGTGGGATTTTGATTTGTACCATTAGAGCATATAACCGAGGTATGGGCTATCTGTGAGAATGATAGTGATGACGGTCGTATGGGTGCATAGGTATGTACGTAGCACATCGACTTGGAACTATGTTCGCCTTCAATATGTGTGGTTATTTTGGTGATTTGCGAGAGATTGAACCTATAGTCCTTTACGCAATGAGCGATGCACCATGATATGATAGCAGAGTATGCATGCATTACAGTTGTGTCTCGGGGTGCAGAATTGAATATATATAATAGAGCCTGTGTATATATATACTTGTGATACTATCTACTGTGTGAATTACGTACACATGCATAATAATGAAATATGAAATGAACTAAGTTGGTGAACACTTTACCTATATAAAATTGAAATAACGCTTATCCATGTTAAAGAGAAGTTGATTATAGGTATTATGTATATTGCGAGGAAAATACTTGGGAACGATATCAGGCTATGATTAGATGTTAAACGGGAAAGAACTAGATAGTATGGGAATATAACTAGTAGGGTTTGATGGAATGTTAGGCGTGCACATTAGATGAGAGGTGAACATCTCAAGTGAGTACGATAACCTAACATGATTAACATATGTGATATAAACTCATTTTAAGCACTTGATGATTTTTAAACTGTTTTTAATTCGGGCTCTGACCCGTTTTCTACAAATCTCTTCTTTCTTGTCAAAACATATTAGGTGCCCAGCCACAGGGACACCAAGCATAGGAGTTCCATTCACTTGACGAGCTGTAGCTGCTGTGAAAGTTACATGACCTTGATAGTAGACGCATCTATGTCTATCATTTCTCCCTTTTGAGTTATTTCATCAGTTAGGGCATGTTGCCCCTTTTCTGTTCAGATATTCACAGATTTTTGGATTTAGCTATTTACTTCATTCAGTTATTGGGTTTATTTCTGTTGGATTATTGTATTTGGGACTTAGACTGGAAATGTTTTCTCCAGTTTCATTTACTATTATAGTTATTTCCTATCATATGAGATTGATGTGGATGCTGAATGTTTAATTATGTCGTAACCTAGTTTTATATAAATTAAAAGATAAAATTTTGACATCCACCTTTTTACATATTAGGTGGTTAGTGTTTAATAATAAAGTTTTCGACAGTGATCTGAACCAACTGGATATTCTGATTTGATTTAATAAGGACTGATCACCCGGTATTTAACTAGGTGGGGTGTCATATGTGGTATCATAGCATCAGGTTCTAGAGTTCTTAGGATCAATGCGGCCTATTATGCTTTTCGCGTAGCTTTTTTGATATAGAGCCCTATATTTAGGACTGTTATATTCATTAATTGCGCATTCTACGTCTTCAGCTATTTGAGATAATTATTGCGGACTTATAAAGCTTCTCTCTTATTTCAGATGCCTCCTAAACGTGCACAGCGAGCCAATAAGGATGCCTAGCCCGAGCCTCAGCCAGCTCCGGCCCGGGGTATGATGAATGCTGTGGAAGTTGTCGCTATTGTGGCACGGGCGGTGAATGAAAAAATAGTTATGGTACATAAGTCCCCACCACAGGCACCAGCAGTGGCTCCAGCACCAGTCCACGTTTTCCCTTCTGCTTGGGAGCGCGTCAGAGAAGCCTTCCAGAAGGCATATCCTCCAGAGTTCGCAGGAAGTTCAGATGTCGTGAAGGAGAGCCAATAGAGGAAGGATATACAAAGACACGTAAGGATGTATGAGTTCATAGAGGTGCAGAAGCAGATTTTAGCCACCTTTAAGTTGGTGGGAGCAGCGCTACAGTGGTGGGAGTCCATTACCACTGCGGAGGACAAAGACAGCTTGACTATTCGAGAGTTTTAGGTGCGGTTTGATCGCAAGTACTTCCCTTCCACCATGCAGACCGAGATGAGGCGGAAGTTGTTGAACTTCAAACAGGAAGAGAGGACAGTTGCTGAGTATGAGGAAGAATTTACTGATCTTCTGAATATAGTGCCAGATGAGATACCGACAAAGGAGAAGAAAATCCATAGGTTTGTGGATGGATTGACTTAGGGGATTCACCAGCATCTGTTAAGGAATATTTCATTAGCCACTTATTCTGATGTGATCAATGTTGCCCTACTACATTGTTAGTACCATCGTTTCCATCAGCAGGGAAGCAAACGAGTCGGGGACTCCATCCAGCAGGGCCGAACAGGAGGTAGTAGTGCCAGTGGGGCACCCGCAGCTCAGGGACAGATCCGTCAGGGTGAGCAGAGTTCCCATCAGGGAGACCCTTCTAAGCGATTCCATTCTGGAGATTTCAGACAGGGGAAGGGAGGTTTTAGGCAAGGCCATCAGGGCCAGTAACGGGCAGGGCCAGGGGAGGGGTGGAAACGATCATTAGGGCTAAGGACAGCAGGGGTAGAGGGGAGGACATTTCACAGGGAGGTGTTTCACTTGTGGCAACACTGGCCACAAATGCCAGGATTGTCCTTAAAGGGGTAGAGCCCAACAGCAGCAGCAGCAGGGAGCTTGTCAGGAGCCCCAACGATCGCTATTTCCAGCCTCCCTCTCAGCACCACCCCGGGTACCAGCTTTGCCAGCCATTCCAGCAGCTCCAGTGCAGCAAGGACAGTTGTAGTATGGACGTGTCTACAACGTCCATCAGGCCGCGGTTCATTAATCCCCGCCCACAGTTGAGGGTATATTTTCTATTCAGGGGACTATGGGGCAAATATTATTTGACACGGGGGCTTTACATAGTTTCATTGCCACTAGTTTTGCACGCGCCATGGGGTTATTAGACACGACGGATAGCACAGTTATTAGCGTAAACTCACCGATGAGTTATGGGTCTTTGATATTCTTTATATGTCGGGGAGTAGGCATAGAGATTGGGAGATTGATTTTACCGGCCTATATGCTTGTCTTAGAGATGCACGAGTATGATGCTATTATCGGGATGGATTGGCTAGTTACGTATAGGGTTATGATTGATTGCTATAGCAATAGTATTGTGTTTGCCATATCGGGTCAAGAGATATTTTTGGTGGCAATGCCTCGTCCTGAGAGAGGTTCGTCGACCCATTTATATTATATAAAGGAGGATACCTCTAAGATAGTGGTGATACCCGCTTGATTCGATTTCGGTTGTTTGTGAGTTTGCTAATATATTTCAGGGCATCTCGATATTACCGCCCAATAAGGAGATAGAGTTTGTGATAGATTTGGGGCCAGGCACTCAGCCGATAGCCCGTGCACCTTACCGTATGGATCCGTCAGAGATGAGGGAGATACAGGATCAGATCGAGCAGTTATTGGGTCAGGGTTTCATCCGTTAGAGTACCTCACCTTGGGGTGATCCCTTGTTATTTGTAAAATAGAGAGATGGGTCGCTACGGTTGACTACCAAGAGTTGAATAAGGTCACGATACAGAATAAATATCCGTTGCCCCAAATAAATGACCTATTTGATCAGTTGAGGGGAGCTTCTTATTTTCGAAGGTAGACTTGAGGTCGGGGTACCATCAGTTACGTATTAGGGAGCAGGATGTCCCTAAGACTGCTTTTCTGATGAGGTATGGATCTTACGAGTTCACGGTTATGCCATTAGGCTAATCAACACACCGATAGTCTTCATGGACTTGATAAATAGGGTGTTTAGAGAGTTCTTAGATCAGTTTGTTATTATCTTTATTGATGACATTCTAATTTATTCTCGGACTGAGGAGGAGCATGTCGAGCGTCTGAGGATGGTTTTGTAGACTCTACGTGAGCAAGAGTTATATGTAAAATATGATAAATATGGGTTATGGCTGAGAAATGTTCATTTCTTTGGGCACATAGTTTATGACGAAGAGATGTTGGTAGATACAGGGAAGGTTTCAGAGGTGAGGGAGTGGGGACAGCCCCCGACGCCGACTGAGATACGCAGTTTCCTGGGGCTAGCAGGATACTACAGGCAGTTTATTCGGGGATTCTCGAAGATAATGGGTCCGTTGATAAACTTGACTCGCAAGGGGGTGCCATTTATATGGGATGATGCCTGCCAGTTGGCTTTTGATGAGCTGAAGGACAAACTGACTTCAGCACCAGTTCTAGCCCTACCAGGCCAGGGATGGAATACCTGGTTTACACCGATGCGTCCTTACTGGGACTTGGAGGTATGCTTCAGCAGGAGGAAAAGGCGATTGCTTAAGCTTACCGTAACCTTAAGCCTCACGAGAGGAGTTACCCCACCCACGACTTAGAGTTAGAGTTAGTCGTGTTTGCATTGCGGATATGGAGACATTATCTCTTGAGGGAGAAATTTCTCATGTTCACGGATCATAAGTCACTGCAGTATATGTTCATGTAGCGAGAGCTGAATATGCATCAGCAGAGGTGGATTAAATTTATGAAGGACTACTAGTTCGACATCCATTACCACCCGGGGAAGGCTAACGTGGTAGCAGACGCATTGAGTCGTAGACCAGCAGGTGAGGTGGCTGAGATATGGAAGGCGAAATGGAAAGAACTCAGGCATCAGGATGCAGTTGCCCGCTCATTCATGTCGGTGATGACGATTACACTAGAGATAGTTACCAGGGTGATACAGGCTCAAGCAACGGATTCTTTCTGTCAGGATAGGATTATACAGCTTCTAACCGAGTGAGTAGAGTCCTTCTCCGTGAGCTTGGATGGGAGTTTACTCTTTAATGGCGTACTAGTATTTCCAGAGGGGGGGAGCTACGGCATGCAGTCATAGCTGAGTCACACGGTTCACGATTTGTAATACATCTAGGAGGAAATAAAATGTACTAGGATATGAGGCGATAGTATTGGTGGAGCGGCATGAAGAAGGACATTGTCGAGTTTGTTTTGAAGTGTGCTCGGGAGGATTACTACAACCATTAGAAATCCCTATGTGGAAATGGGAGAGCATTTCCATGGATTTCATCACAGGGCTGCCTACATCACAGAGGGACCCGATTCCATATAGGTGATTGTGGATCGATTGACCAAGGTAGCTCATTTTTTGCCAGTCCGGATCGATTATAGTATGGGGCAGTGTGCTCAGATCTTCATTGTCGATATCGTGAGACTACATGGGTTGCCCCCTGATATCGTGTTTGACCGGGATAAGATTTTTATGTCCAGATTTTGGGAGAGTTTCCAGCAGGCCATAGGTACGTAGTTACGATTGAGTTTGGCCTATTACCCGCAGACGAACGGGTAGACAGAGTGAACAAATCAGATATTGGAAGATACGTTGTGGATGTGTATCCTTGTTTTTATAGGGGGTGGGAACAGTACCTTCCACTGGTGGAGTTTGCTTATAATAACTCCTACCAATTTACTATTGGCATGGCTCCGTTCAAGGCGTAATATGGTAGATCTTATCGTTCCCCAACATGTTGGCTTGAGGTGGGGGACAACAAGATACTTGGGCCAGAGGTAATTCAGAAGATCTCGGCTAAGACTGAGTTGATACGAAGTCGCATTTGGGTTGCCTAGGATAGGCAGAAGAGTTACGTCGATGCTAATAGGTTCTTCAGGGAGTTCAGTGTGGGGGATCAGGTGTTATTGCGAGTATCTCCTATTAAGGGGGTAATGCGGTTTGGGAAGAAAAGGAAGTTGGAACCTAGATATGTCGGGCCATTTCTTCTTATTGAGCGAATTGGGCCAGTAGCTTATAGACTTGGGTTACCGAAGCACCTGCATAGGATTCATGATGTGTTCCACATTTCTTCGCTGAGGAAATATCTTCGGGATGACTTGGACCACACCCATATTGCCTTAGAGGACATCGATCTACAACCCGATAGTTTCTACGAGGAAGGGCCAGTTGCGATTCTAGACCGTAGTGAGAGGAAACTGAGGTAAAAGATAGTGTCGTTAATATGATTGCAGTGGCGGCATCATAATATAAAGGAGTTTATCTGGGAGCGCGAGGATGACATGCGGGATAAATATCCAGATTTATTCCTACCAGGTAGACCTTAATTATGTTCTTTTCCAAATTTCGGGACGAAATTACGTTATTATAGGGGAAGTATGTAATACCCCGTATTTTTGAGGGATTTTATTTTAATTATGAAATTAGGAATAATTAAATTAAATGGAGAAAATTTATTTATAATTAATCCGAATTTAAATGTAATAATTACTAACGTGACGGGAGTTAGTATTTATTGATGATAATTATGTTGAATATTACTTAGTGAGTAAAGTAATGTATGATTAAGAAAATATTATTATGTCCGCGAGTGAAAAATACGGCACTTACAATATACTTAGTTGGGACGCGCATGTGAGTCGTGTCGGTATTACTTTATTAGGTTTAAAAGATAATTTATTTTTAAGTAACTCGCATGATCATTTCTAGGGCACTGATGAATCCGGAAGGGTGGACATAATCAGAAAACTCTACTCGAGTGGTTTCGGGGAAATTTAGGCCAAATCAACACCCCAGAGGTGTATTTTAATCTTTTGAGATTTTTGAAAACTAAAATGGACGAAAATAGAAAATTAAAAAAGAAGAGTACGTGGGTAATAGGCTATCTGTCAGTTTCCAGAACTACGTGAGAGAGAGAGAACCAAAGAAGAAGAAGAAGAAGAAGAAGAAGAAGAAGAACTCCATAGGAGCCTTGGGATAAAGACTCAAGCTTTCACATCAAAAATTACACCAACACGTTGATCGTGAAGAGAGGATCACCCCTATGCCAATTTCATCCAGCGAATCAGAACTTCATAAAAAGGCAAGTGTTTATCTTGGTGGAATTTTAGAGCATATATGATTCACGTTAATTTAGTTGATGGATTAATTATAATATCATGTAATTGGGACTGAAATTAGGAATTTATTCATGATTGTGGTATAGGAATTGCATGTAGTTGAATAACTATTGTTTTGGGGATTAAAAACCTAAGTTATATATTGAAACCACGAAATTTTATCTGAGTTTAATGGGTCATTAATGGTGATTATATGAAATTTGGGCCCGTTGAGGATTTAGGAGATTTATCAAAATTCATGTTGAAATTTTAGGGATTTGATGTTAAAAATGGATGGGAAAATATTATAATACCAGGGGATATAGTTTAGAGTTGTTGAATTTGAATTAAGATGATTTTTGGGTGATTTTGCTGTTGAATGAATTGGGAAAACGTAACTTTTGGAAGTCAAAGACGTGCCCTGAATTCTCGTTCGAGAACCTGTCCAGGTCATTCGAACGACCTCCTTCGAATGAGACTTCCAACGAGAATTCTAGCAAGATTACTAACGATATTTTAGAGTTCGTTCGAACGAGAATCCCCAAGTTCTAACAAGATTTCAGAAACTCCAATTTTTCCAGAAATGAGTTAAAAATCCTCCTAGTTTCCTTTAAGTAAGAGAATAGGACCTATGATATTCTAGGGTAGCTTATTTTCATAATTTAATAGTGAGAGGAATTATGTAACTACTAAGGGAATGGGTCGGAATGAAAACCTTAAAGAGTGTATAAGATAGAGAGGTAAATCGTACAGTTAAAGTATTGTGGGTAGTAGGGACGAATATACAACATATAAATTCGAAAAATTAAGTTGCGTGAATACCTAATGAATATAATAAGTTGTGTGTATATTTATTGATTGAACTATTATGTATACGACATACCTATACTACTTGCTATCGAGCGGAGGTTGCGCATTGTGGACAATCATACCTTGAGGAGTCTTCGGGTGGGATTTTGATTTGTACCACTAGAGCATGTAACCTAGGTACGGGCTATCTGTGAGAATGATAGTGATGACGGTCGTATGGGTGCGTATGTATGTGCCTAGCCCATCGGCTTGGAACTATATTCGCCTCTAATATGTGTGGTTATTTTGATGATTTGCGAGAGATTGAACCTATAGTCCTTTGCGCAATGAGCGATGCACCATGACATGGTAGCAGAGTATGCGTGCATCGCAACTGTGTCTCGGGGTGCATAATTGAATATATGTAATAGAGCGTGTGTATATATATATACTTGTGATACTATCTACTGTGTGAATTACATACACGTGTATAATAATGAAATATGAAATGAACTAAGTTGGTGAACACTTTACCTATATTAAATTGAAAGGGCGCTTATCCATGTTAAAGAGAAGTTTATTATAGGTATTATGTATATTACGAGGGAAATACTTGGGAATGATATTGGTCTATGATTAGATGTTAGACGGGAAAGAACTAGTTAGCATGGGAATAGAACTAGTAGGGTTTGATGGAGCGTTAGGCTTCACATTAGATGAGATGTGAGCATCTCAAGTGAGTACGATAAACTAATATGATTAATATATGTGCTATAAACTCATTTTAAGCACTTTATGATTTTTAAATTATTTTCAATTCGGGCTCTGACCCGTTTTCTGCAAATCTCTTCTTTCTTGTCAAATTATTTTAGGTGCCCAGCCACAGGGACACCAAGCATAGGAGTTCCATTCACTCGACGAGATATATATGTTGTGGAAGTTACAGGACCTTGATAGTGGACGCCTCTATGTATATCATTTCTCCCTTTTGAGTTATTTCATCAGTTAGGGCATGTTGCCCCTTTTCTGTTCAGATATTCACAGATTTTTGGATTTTGTCATTTACTTTATTCAGTTGTTGGGTTTATTTCTGTTGAATTATTGTATTTGGGACTTAGACTGAAAATGTTTTCTCCAGTTTCATTTATTATTGCAGTTATTTCCTATCATATGAGATTGATATGGATGGTAAATATTTAATTATGTCGTAACCTAGTTTTATATAAATTAAAAGATAGAATTTTAACTTCAACCTTTTTAAATATTAGGTGGTTAGTGTTTAATAATAAAGTTTTTGACAGTGATGCATAATCTGAACCAACTGGATATTCTGATTTAATTTAATAAAGGACCGATCACTCGGTATTTGATTGGGGGGGTGTCACACAGACCTACTCACATTTGCCAACAAAATACAAGACCTGCTTGTAAAGCCTCGAATACTTTGTTGTATTTTGCCACTTTCCTCCCAATTTGCAAAAGTAAACTTCCTTTTAATGACCAAAGACCTGCTGCCATCGTTTTTGGCCGAGACCTGTAACAAATTGCCAAAGACCTGTTTGCAATTTAGGCTAGGACACAAATGGCATTTATTGATTTGTTTTGTGCTTGTGAACTCCCATTTATTTCTTCCCTGAATAAAAATCCGTAACTTAGTAGTTAGGACTCGCATTCGCGCACCGTTCACGGCCACGCGAGGCATATTCTGAGGGACTCAACTTACGTGAAGACTTGGGGAAAATTTTAAAGTATGAATCTACTAAATTGCCCCTGTACATGCGATTATCAACGAAACTTTATCCGAATGCAACCAAACTCCACACTAAGCACTGTAATACCTACAAAAACTTAATAATACCTCAAATAACATGTTAGCATATAAAACGAAGGTTGTCTGGTTATCGAGCATAATTATAGAAATTAAAGTACCCGAGGGGGATGTATGAGTATAGAGGGTATATATACGCATGATTCGGGACGAATCACACATCCTCAACATATCCTCTAACATCTGATTAACTCGCTTCGTCTGCCCATCCGTCGATGGGTGATATGCGGTACTCTAAAGCAAATCTGTGCCCATAGCCTCCTGAAAATTCTGCCCATAGTGGGACACAAAATCTTGTCCTGATCTGACACGATGTTAATTGGAACCTCTTGCAGCCTCACTATCTCAGCAATAAACAACTGGCGTACTGCCTCGTCTCAAAATGTTTACGAACCAATAAAAAATGGGCCACATTAATCAAATGATCCGCTATCACCTAGATGGAGTCATGACACCTCTGCGATGTCGATAACCCGGTAATGAAATCTATAGATATACTCTCCCGTTTTCGTAGTGGGACCTCTAGTGGCTACAACATCCCTGTTGATCTCTAGTGGTCTATCTTCACTAGCTGGAAAGTAGCACACTTTGAGACAAAATCTGTTATGTACCGTTTCATCTCGACCACTAGTACTGCCTGAGCATGTCCTGGTACATCCTATTCCCACCGAGATGTAAAGCAAACCTCGACCCAAGAGACTTTATCATCACTACGTGTCTCAAATCCTCATCCTTTGGAATAACGAGTCTCCCATTGAAGTGCAAGCCTCCCACAAAACTAATCGAATAAGACTCCGCCCCCTTTGTTAACAACTGGCATACTCTGTCCTGGTAGAAGTAATCCTCTACCGTTGCTTTCACCACCCATTTAACAACCTTGGGAGTAATAGCCAATATGGACATACAAGCTTTGACGACCTTATCACCATGTCGAAGTCCCTCTACTTTGCCTTCCAAACCTCTTTTATCTCCCCAACGGGTCATCGTCTCAATGCTTCTGCCACCATATTAGCCTTCTAAGGATGATACTGATTATCAAACCGATAATCCTTCATGAACTCAAACTATCTCCTCTAACTCATATTCAGATCCCTCTTATGAACAAATACTGAAGTGATTTATGGTCCGTGAACAAGCTAAACCGCTCCCTCAGAATGTAATGCTTCTAAATCTTTAAGGCAAATGCAACCGCTGCTAACTTAAGGTCATGTGTGGGGTAATTATTCTCCTAGGTCTTAAGCTTACGAGATGAATAAGCTATATCCCTCTCCTCCTACTGTAGTACACACCTAAGTTCCTGCAAGGATGCATCTCTATAAACACAATACTCTACTCCTCCCCTAATCAATGCAAGTACAGATGCTGAAGTCAATTTATCCTTTAACTCATCAAAAGCTAACTGACAGTGGTCATCCCAAATAAACGACCCTCACTCGAGAGTCAGATTCGTCAACGGGTCCGCACTCTTCGAGAAACCTTTAATAAAGCGATGAAAGTATCCGACTAACCCAAAAAACTGTAAAACTCGGTCAGTTTTGTGGGCTATCCCCACTCCCTCACCATTGATACCTTACTTAGATCAACAACAATGACCTTGTCGGACACATCATGGCTCGAAAATTGTACCTCCCGTGACCAAAATCCACATTTCTCAAATTTGACATATAATTAATGATCCCATAATGTTTGTAAAACCATACGCAGATGCTCCACATGCTCATCCTCAGAACGAGAGTAAACCAGAATATCGTCTATGAATACGATCGTAAACTGGTCAAGGTACTCTCTAAAAATTTGGTTCATAAGATCTATGAACATTATCGGTGCATTGGTTAGTCCAAACGACATCACCCCGAACTCGTACGATCCATATCGTGTCAGGAAAGCGGTCTTACGAATGTCCTCCTCTCTAATGCGCAATTGATGATATCCTGATCTTAAATCAATCTTGGAAAAGTACGCTGCTCCTCTCAACTGGTCGAACAGGTCATCAATTCGAGGCAACGGATACTTATTTTAAATCGTGACCTCTATTCAGCTCCATGTAATCAATACACAGACGAAGCGATCCATCTTTCTTCTTAACGAACTACAATGATGCACCCCACAGTGATGTAATCCGTTGAATGAAACCCTGCCCCAAAAGCTATTAAATCTGCTCCTTCAATTCCCGCATCTCTGAAGGAGCCATGTGATAAGGCGCTCGGGCAATCGATCTTGTGCCTGACACTAACTCAATGATGAACTCAATCTCTCTACTGAGTGGCAACTCGGGTATCTCCCGGAACATATCCTCGAACTCCTTCACCACTAGAATAAAATATAAAGAGACGACTACGTCGCCCTGCAACCTACTAACCAGTCCATGCCCAAGATGACATTATAGCCCTCCATATCTAACACTAGGAGGTCGACGGCTAAACATAATCTCCCAACGTTAATATCCATACCCCTATAGATCGAGCATATAAACGACCCACTACCCAAAGGTGACTCTACACACATAAAGAGACTACCGGCTATCTCTAATAGACCCGACTGTGCGTGTAAATCTAATAGCTACAAATGAGTGCGATGTCCCCGTATCAAACAAAATTCTGCCCTCTAGCCTAAGAATAGGAAATGTACCCTCTACTATTGGTGGCGCTGGAGGTTCCTATGGTAAGACTGTATCCCGAACATTATATACACGTCCATACTATAACTACCCCTATTGCGGTGGGGCTGGTGGAGATAGAACTGTAAGTGGTAACTACATCTGTTGTCCCAGTTGTGGTGCTCTTTCCTGTTGTGGGCAATCTCTCCTTTTGTGACTCGTCTGTCCACAAGTAAAACAACGACCTGAAAAGTCCTTCAACTCTTGGCCCTACTAGTCAAATCGAGGTTGTTCCCTAACTGGCTACGGATAAGATTGGTGTTTGTGATCCTTTTTCCACATTTAAAACATCTTTTTTAGAAATCTCCCTACTTCTGGCTCTATTGACCCTGGTGGTCATTTCCATTGTTCGCTTGGTCCTGACGGCTCTAAGGAATCTATTATCACACCCCTCCTAATTCTCACGTCGACCGCCACCAAAACTAAATCGGGCGTGAGTAAATAAATTCCATTCTTGGCATGGGACATATATGAGACATATAAATTAATCCACAAGATAAAAGATAATCAATCCCAAAAGATAAACCATCCAACTAAGCAAGAAAAGATCCATCTCCATGCTAAACTCAAAATAAATCTAGTCTCTAATAATATGAAATTGAATATTCTCCAATTTAATCTTGTGAAATAACCGAATAAAACCCATACAACTTTGGAACTGAATGGCCCAATCACAACCATAAACCGAGTCTCAATACGAGTGTGAAGGAATAGAAAACTAAACTAAGTCAATACGCATAAGGTAGAGCAACTCCAACTGAACCTTAAAGCAATTCTCCAAATAATACTATGCAGCTTCTTTAGATACTATTTTCTGAAAAATTAGTCAACGCACGAGGTCAGAGCCCCGAGCATAAATACACACTACTCCCCTCAATCAGGATCCTCGAATCCAGACAGTAGCATTATACGCAATAAATATCACAATAGAATATTTTAAATTAACGAGAGTAATTAAAAGCGATAAATATAAATCACTAACTACCCGTAGAGATCCCCAATTAAAAAGGCACACCAATATGATTTTAAATTCCCAAGTCCCACGATTGTTAATTAATTAAATTAACCAACTTTTCTTATATCCTTGAGGGGGGAACCCATGTCGATTGACCCAACCAACTGCATACCGCATATAGGTGTCAAACCTAGGACACGCACTTTAGATTGACGGTTTCAACCCGAAACTCTGTCAAAATTTCGGGTCGGCCTGCCGCCCAATTTTCGCGCATTTTTTTTAAACGGGACCCTGTCCGCAAGCCTGGTTACAAGTCCAAACCATTGCTTTGCATATATTAAAAACCCCACTTTTCCAGGCTCAGATCCCGTCCGGCATTGCATTTAGGAGAATTAAATACAAGTGAGAACATAATAATCATAATAATCATGCTGAGTTCCGTCTCCAAAAACATTTCTCCCTTCTTTATTAAAAATCCAAAAACATTTCTCCCTTCTTTATTAAAAATCCAAAAACATTTCTCCCTTCTTTATTAAAAATCCAAAAACATTTCTCCCTTCTTTATTAAAAATCCAAAAACATTTCTCCCTTCTTTATCAAAAAATCCAAAAACATTTCTCCCTTCTTTATCAAAAAATCCAAAACATTTCTCCCTCTTTATCAAAAATCCAAAAATAGTTTCTTCCCTTTTTCTCAAAAATAAATCTTATCCCACGCCTTCTCAGGTCGATCGCACGCCCTTGGCCTGACTCCTTATTGGCTTCGGTCTTCAGTCAAATCACCCCAGAGTTTCATCCGCTCCTCTACTACTTCTTCCGAGTACGGAATCCATCCATCTTCCATGGAGAATGCAGATTAAGCACCAATCATACTACCAGATCTGCCGACAGTCCTGGCTCAGCTCGTGGCCAAGATTGACAACCTCCAAGCTAAGGTCCGAGAAATGCAACGAAACCAAGTTCCTATTCCTCAAGAGCCCTAGGTCCTATTCCCTCGTGCTATGGGTCCACCCGAGCCTATCTGGGTCCCGGAAGAATATCAGCACGCTCCACATGCCCCTCCTGCCAATGGGCCACCGCCTGCCCAGCTTCCAATGCCAAACATTTCCCAGCCTATGGCTAACCTTCCTGTGGTCGCTGATCCAAAGGGAGAGGAGTTGAATAAAGTCAAAGAGGATCTCAAGATGCTCACCAAGAAGTTTGACCAAGTCAGGGTCTCTGGGAATTACATGGACTACACCCACATGTCTCCTTATCCTAAAGCGATATTACCCGAGAAGTTCAAGATGCCAAATATCGAGAAGTTAGGGGGGAGCGGACCCCCGATTGTCCATCTTCGCAGTTATCACCGTTCCATGACTCTCCTAGGGGCTTCCGAAGAGGTAATGTCCCAACTGTTTCAGCAAACTTTGAAGGATATTGCCCTCCGATAGTTTTTATCTCTTGAGGAATCCAGAATCCGTAGCTAGGAGGATGTAGCCCGAGAATTCATATCGCAGTACAAATACAACGAAGAGATCGAGGTCACCCGCTGTGATTTAGAGTTGCTAAAAAAAACTCTGGAGAATCAGTCAGTAACTTCATAGCCCGATGGAGGGAAAAAGCAGCTACCATGACCAATCGGCCATCTGAGGAAGAACAAGTCAACATAGTGAAGAAGAATTTCTTACCCCATATCCGAGCAACCATGGGAGGACAGTACTACCCCCACTTTCAAGCTCTCAGAGAAGCAGGAGTAGAAATCGAGGAAGGTCTTGCCAAAATAGAAGTAGAACCGAAAAAGGTGTCCGGATAGTTCACCCCCAGAAAATATGACAAACCTGTCAGTGCCGCAATCTCAACCATCAACAACATCTCTCAACCAACCACATCATGGGCACCAGAAAGTCGCCTTGCCCCCGTCCGTAGGGAATACACTGAGCTCCATGCTCCCCTCTCCAAATTCTACCAAGCCCTGTTAAGCCGAAACCTTATAAAACCCTTGGATCCTCGTCCATTACCCAATCCACTTCCTAGAAATTTTAAGACCGGTGCTAATTGCGCCTTTCACCAAACAGCTGGCCATACCACCGACCAATGCTTCCACCTTCGAAACATAATCCAAGATCTCATCGATCGGGGTACCATCGCTCCACCAGCCAATCCTAAGTCAAACACTACGCACAACCCACTTCCAAATCACACCAATGCCATCTTGTTGGAAGAAAACTCGAATTTCGATCCATCAACCCAAATCACACCCCTATACCCTCCTAAACCTCTTCAAATTTGCCCATATTTCCTCCTATACCCTACAAGCCCCGCTGATCAGGCACTGTCACTCCTTACTAGAGCATGCATCATTGTCCGTACCCGTTCTGAAAATGGAGGTATGGAATTATCAGAGGTGTTAAACCAACTCCTAGAGTTCGGGCTGAAATTGCCCTCACGGATGAATATCGATTGCCAAAAGTTCAGTGCATTATTTTTGGAAGCGCGGAAATGGGCTCAAGAATCAGATAGTTGGGTGATACCCACCGATAAAGTCAGCTTAGATGATGTTGTCCAGATCATGGCGGAGGCATTTAGGCAAACCAACAACATTTGCAGTATCACCGGGTTACTTGACACTTTGAAGCTACAAGGGCACCTGGTCCCTTCACCCTTACACATCCCCACATAATGGGAAGACCTATATGAGGAAGTCGTTGAAGTTATGGGATGCATTGACCTTACAAAGGAAAACAAAATTGTTGCCACCGGGTGGGGGAAAGAATTCGAAAATTTGAATGAAGAGCAAGCGTCAGGAAGAATTGGCCCAGTAACCGACTTATGTGGGATGATATCATTTGAAGAACTCCTCGGTGAAATAAATAGGGTGGCAGAGCAGCCTGAGATCGATGAAGAAATGGGATTTATATTTTTCTCTTTTTCGGTAAATCACATGACCGGATCAGGGAGACATTACCAGATTCCGAGCTCACTGCCAGCAAATGACAAGGGGAAGGGCGTTGAAAATCTTCTTATGCCAGAAATGACCATCGAGGAGAGAAAGATCCTCGATCAATTGAAGAAAACTCAAGCTAACATCACTCTATGGGGGCTTTTCATGTCTTCCCAGCTGCACAGAAATGCTTTAATCAATTTGCTCACATGACCCACAGTTCCTCCTTCTTCCACACCAAAAGAAGCAGTAAATTTGTGTGACACCCCGCCTAATTAAATATCGGGCGATCACTCCTTTATTAAATTAAATCAAGGTAAACAGTTGGTTCATTCTCAGCATCACTGTCGATAAAAATAAATTTTCCAATTTAACACCCTAAATAATTAAGCTAAGTGTCAAAACCATTTTCATACATAACTTTCCAAATTTTATTTAAAGAAAAAGGATTTATTTATTTATTAACAACATTCCAACAATTAAGAATCACACCACAATAAACCTGGAACACAATCCAATTAATATAATACATTCGTCAATCGAATGTCAACATACGAGATCTAAAGTCACAAATCCAAACTGAATAAAACCCATAGTAACAATACTGGAAATAACTGAAATAGAAATGTCCAATAACAACGGAATAATGGAAAGAGCTACACATGATCAACTAAATGAAAGTACTAAGAGTGGATCCGAATGAACGAAGTCGTCTAATCAAGAGACCTGCAACTCCCACCTAAGCTGCAGCGCGTTCCTTCCAAGAGATCCTAAGCAAGACGCCCCTGTGGCTGGGCACCTATAATACATACATATATATATACAAGAGAGAGAGAGAGAGAGAGAGAAAAACGGGTCAGAGCCCGAAAGTGTGTTTGATTTAAAATACGTTTAGCAAGTATTTAAATTGATACAGGCCAATGCAACAACATATTAGAGCGACACTCTCTTGAGAAATTCTCACCTCTCTTCTAATGTGCACGCATGTCGTACTAACCTCCCCACGGTTTATCTTATCATTTTATCATACTAACCTTCCCAATAGTTTAGCTTATCTTAACTTACTCGTAAGACTTCAAAACCGAACAATATCATTGTTTAAAAAGAATACTTCCAATTAGCAGCACAACTCTCGTTTTAGCTTATATTAATTATAAAGTTTCCCAGTGTTATATTATACTTTCACAAAACAAGTATTTACTATTTGAGTCATCACCCATGTCCTACTTATCAAATCACAGTAGGCAGTTTCAAATTTCCAAATCTCATATGTATATTAACTACTCGTATAATATATATAAAATAACAGCACCCCAAATAAAACTATGGTGCGTGCATAGTTCTACTATCCAAACCTCATACCACTCATATCAAGGGGAATACAAGTTCGGAATCACTCTCGAACTGTATTAACACATACACAAACAATATCGAGGCGAAGCATAGATTCCAAGTCTCTAAGAGGATGGCACATACTTGCGTCTCTTAGGACCGTCTGAACTATCGATTCGATAGCCTGTACCAAGGATATCTATCTTCTAGGGTACAAGTCAATATCCCCCATAAAGGTCCCATCGAGATAACACTGTCCCAGCGCGATAACCTCAAGGATAGCAAGTAGCGCGGTATGTTTTTCACATGTATATAATATATGTACACACAATCATATAAATATACCACTTTTATCATATTAATATAGGTTCCTCACGTCACCCATAATTACAACATATATCCTTAAGTTCATATTATTAGTATTACGTATAAGGTTTCATCTCTAACCGTAACTCGAAGGGTTTTCTCACTTATTACGTGACACTCGTGGACTCTATCCTTCCAAGTAGAAAATTCAATAGGTATACCTCTATTCACTATCGTAGCTATTAGCCGTAATCTCTCACTTGGAATACGTGGTTTCATCGTTCATTACATAATTATCCCAAAAGTAAGATTCTCGTCTTATAGTAAAGTTCCCAACACTTATTCATATGTTCTACTGGTTTTTCCCATCTCCCAAAACTTTTTATTTAGAATACCCAAGAATTATTTCACTATAAATCTAATTTAACTAATTAAACAAGGGAAATAGGAGTCTGCCAGAATTGCAGTTACGGGTTCTACCATCTATCTTCATTAAAAATCATATTTTTCCAAACCCAAACGTCCCAAAATGCTACTACTAACATTATATCAATATACCAGATGTTTCTAACGTAAGGCATGTACATATTCATCATTTAAACATGGATTTTCAACCCAAAATTATATCTAATTATCAAGAACCCTAAAATTTTCTTAAACAGTTTTCTAACAAATTTTTCTCCAGAATTTCTTTCTTATAATCATCAAAATTTCGTGGTTAATTTCCTCTACATGGCAAGGGTTTCCAGAATCATCATATCAACCAATACTACATGGATTTTCCTATCACAAATTGGGTTTTCTTCCACATATTTCATCTCTAATCATTCCTAAACTAATATGAAGATTGCACCAACGAAAATACGCAAGATAAATACTTGCCTGGGATTTTCAGAAGTCTGGATTGCGGCTGATTTTGGTGTGGGTGCATTCCCCTTCTCGCGATTTACGCGTTGGTGGTGGCGGTGGTGCAAACCGGTGACTTTTTGGCCTTGAATTGCCTTGAGAGCTCTCTCCTCTCTTCTCCAATGGCCGTCCTAGGGTTCTGAATATTCTAACCCTAAATGACTAACCTAAAAGGCTGATATAGGTTGCTGAATTTCGTGGGTTTAATTACCCAAATATGTAAAATGACCAAAATGCCCTCCCAGGGTACTAATTAGGCCTAAAAACGCCCCGAGACCCAAACTATACCCCCGGGTACACTTTTTTGACTATCTCGACCCTTCCGGACGCGTTGGTGCACTCAAAACGACCATATGAAAAACTTAGAAAATATTCACTTTTTATTTAACAAAATTTAGTCCCGACGCGACACGAGCACGTCCCGACTTAAATTTCCGAAATTGTCATTTTATTCACTCGTGACATTCAATATAATCAATATCATATATTACTTTGCTCATTAGTATTATTCAACCAATTTCCCATAATTACTAACTCTCGTCACGTTAATAATTATAACATAATTAATTTCCGGATTTTTATTAAATAATTTACTCACATTAACTTTAATAAATCCCCAATTAATATAGCATAAAAATACAGGGTATTACAATTTGGTTGGATCCTTGACCTCCACCCGCATGTTGTCATTTTCTGATGAAGAAATTCCCAGAATTGGGTCGAATCACAATCATGCACTCAACATCTCCATCGAAGTTATGGGAAAGGCCGTGCCACTCTCTCTTGTCGATAACGGATCCGCCTTGAATGTTTGCCCGTTGAGAACCTTCAAATAATTAGGTCTGAAAGAAAGAGACCTCGCTCCAACCTCCACCGCTGTGCGTGCCTACGATAACACCCGTCGTGAGGTGATGGGATCCATAAAACCCTTAATAGGGGTTGGACCTATGAACCCTGTCGTCGAATTCCAAGTCATTGATATCCCGGCCTGTTTCAACCTGTTGCTCGGACGACCCTGGCTCCACAGTATAAAGGGTGTCTCTTCCTCATTCCATCAGAAATTGAAGTTCTTCGTAGATGGGAGAGTCATCAACATTTTGGGTGACGACGACAATGTCGAGGGTGCAAGCACCAGTAGTCTAATTCTTGAGATACAGCATTGGTTAAATGATATGCTCCTGTCAGGATTTCGAGTTGAGCCATCCCTACTCCCGGCAGGGGACGGTTTCAAAGAAAGATCTTGTCCAGAATATGACTCTCATGGCAATGTCAATGTGATTCAAATGTTCAGAAACATGCACTTCATGCCCGGACTGGGGCTAGGGCGAAGGCAGCAATGGATACTTGAGCCCATCGAACAGAAGAAAGCTTTCCCTCCTTGCGGCTTGGGGTATCAACCATCAGAACAAGAGCTCAGAATGATCCGCCAGACTCGATCAAAAAGAGGGTTAGACTGCGTCCGAACCATCTCAGGAAATTCCTTAAATGGACGATTCATCAAAGAAGGCGAGGATTCCCCCTTTTGCGATTTTCCAGAACCATGGTACGATCACACAGATAAGAAGATGAAGCCTCGAATGGAGATCTTTTTCTAAGATAGCTACCCATGGGCCGAAAGTTCCCCACACCACATACAACCGCTCATCAAAGATATCGAAGAGACTGAGGAAAGTGATCCCGAAGATTCCTTCAACTTGCAGACACTAGGGCTGGCACTTTGCATTGTTCATTCAGGCACTACATCAATGGACCCATCCCATCTGATTAAAGCGGCTAATATACATCTCCTCAGCTGGCATGTTGCGCCAGTTTTACCTCTTGAAATCTCCCCTGACCCCAATGTTTACCCTATTTCTTCAACTATTTTCTATCCTTGCTCAAATGTAATCGAGACCTCTTTTGATGAGGTTCTCAATGATGTTTTTCCTATCAATGAAATAAACGAAGATTTTGAGTATCTTGTTGTGCCTTACATTAATTGTTTAGATTCTAATCAATCTTTTGATGATGATGATTTTGCAAATGAACAATTCTTAACTAGTCTAAATAAGGTTAATAACAAACAACATAACCGCGTTCAAGTTAATGAAGAAGAGACTGTTGTTATTAATCTCGGTTCTAGTAGCCAACTGGGCGAGATTAGGATAGGGGTTACCCTTGACGAGCATGAGCGCGCACAACTCAAAGAATTACTAAAGGAGTTCGTGGATGTCTTCGCATGGTCCTACGACGATATGCCCGGTATTGATCCTGAAATAGCTCAGCATAAGATCCCCACTCTCCCAGATTATAAGCCAGTTAAACAAAAGTTGAGAAAGCTCCGTACTAAATGGTCGCTCAAGGTTAAAGAAGAGGTGGTCAAACATTTAAACGTAGGCTTCATTCGAGTGATCGAATATCCCACATGGCTAGCCAACATTATACCTGTGCCGAAATCAGGAGAAAAGGTTCGAATGTGTGTGGATTACCGAGATTCAAACAAAGCCTCTCCGAAGGATGATTATCCGCTACCCAATATAGACATGATCGTGGATAACACAACCAGTCATGCTCTCAAGTCATTCATCGACGGGTTTACCGGATACAACCAAATCAAGATGCACCCCGACCACCAAGAAAAAACCGCATTCATCACCCCATGGGGAACCTTTTGCTACACTGTTATGCCATTTGGTCTCAAGAATGCTGGGGCTATCTACCAAAGGGCTGCCACAACCATCCTACACGATCTGATCCACAAGGAGGTTGAGGTTTATGTGGATGATATTATTATCAAGTCCAAAACTAGAGAAGGTCATGCTCCTACTCTCTGAAAGTTCTTCGAACGACTACGGCAGTATAAGATGAGACTCAATCCACAAAAATGCATCTTCGACGTTACAAAGGGAAAACTATTAGGATTCATGGTCAGTGAGAAGGGGATAGAAGCAGATCTTGCCAAGTTGCAGGCCATACTTGAGATGCCACCTCCCCGAACATAGAAGGAAGTCCGAGATTTCCTTGGGAAATTATAATATATCAGTCGTTTCATCAGTCAGCTAACCTCCATCTGTGAACCAATCTTCAAGCTCCTCGGAAAGGATTCAACCAAGGTTGGGAACGGGGCCTGCCAAGAAGCTTTTGACCGAATCAAACAATATCTGACCCAACCTCCAGTTCTCATGCCACCACAGCCTGGTCTCCCTTTGCTCCTATACCTAACCATAATCGACACTGCAGTCGGGGCTTTGCTAGCCCAATACCTTGAAGACTCTCGCAAAGAAAGAGCCATCTATTATGCCAGTCGCAAATTGGCCGGGTACGAGGTCAACTACACTGCTTTAGAAAAAGCATATGTCGCACTTGTCTGGGTCACCCAAAAGTTGCAACACTACATGCTCGCCTTCCCCATCAAACTCGTATCCCGAATGGATCCCATCAAATACCTGCTTGAGAAACCCGCCTTATCCAGCCGAATGGATGCTCCTAATCGAGTTCGATATCGTGTACGTCACATAAAAAGTCGTTAAAGGAAGATCCATTTCTGACTACCTCGCGGATTACCCCTGAAAAAGATCGTTACTAAAGCCGTTTATGAAAATAAACTATTTAAGTAACTCCGAGCTATTTTTTTGGAGAAACTCTTTTCTTAAATCAAAAGTTTGAACACAAGATGTGTTTAACAAAAGTATGTACGAGATCTATTCAAGATTTAAGCAACAAGTTTAAAAGAAAATTTAAAAAAGTTTGTAAACTCAACACAGCCAAGAATGAGGTGAGAAAATGTAGAAAGACTCTGTTCACAATTTTTTACATGGTAAAACCTCACCAATTGAGGAAACATCCACGACTCCCTCTACGGAGTAAAAAGAAAAATCCGCTAAAACAAATTTATGAGTTACAAGCTATTTAACTAACATGCAAACAATCCAGACCTATAGAAGTTTAGGAATGTACCCTCTGGCGTCCTTATAAATTTTCTGCAGTTCTGATTGTAGATGTAGTTCTCTCAGTTTGTCAACTCCTTATTTGTTCCAGTACTTTACGTCGACTTATGTTCACAAGATCTTATTACCAACACTTTACGTGTTGTAGGGTGAAAGTGTTTGTGTAGGTGCTTTCTAACACATGCATGCACACACGCACACTTATTAAGTACAAACAGTCCTAACAAATTACAGTTACACTATATGTTGTGGTATTTTCTTTTCTTTCTTTCTTACAAAACTTTGAACCTTTTTGACCTTTTAATCTATCCCAGAATCCACGAATATCTTGCTTCGAAATCAGTCAAGATCTTAATCAATCTCAGTTTTGAAAAGATTTTCGAGATTGAAAACCTCCAAGTGAGATTCCAACTAGGTCAAGGTTTAGTTTTACAAGAACAAGAAACAAAAAACATTTATTGTTGATCTCAAAGAAGAAAAACGTTTTAAGTAAAAGAAATCAACAATATATTTCTCAAGATGAGATATAAAACGAAACTATGTGTAATGTAACATGAAACACTCTAGATCTGAGATTTTATTGAAACAGAAACTAGATCTGAGTACAAGTCTAAGTTGGAAACAAGATCTCAAGAACACAAGGTTACAGCAACCAAAATAACTCAACTTAAACTCTCAAACACTCGAGAAAACACTCAGGATGGTGTTTTGGTTATGGTGTTTGGGTAAGGGTTTGAAAGGGATTTGGATGAAGTTAGGATTTCTAACTTTCTTTCTGGTTTCTCTCTTCTCTCTCTTATCTCTCTTCTCTCTCTAAACTCAGAAGAATGCAAAAATGGCAAAACTCTTCGAAGTCTGAGGGAAGGCCTCTTTTTATAGTGAGAGAAGAAGGTTCGAGATATCTGATCGAAACCAAGGGTTAGGATTAAGTCAATTCAAATTGACTTGAATCTAAGGGCTCACACAAGGCGGTGATTAAACAGGCGCTGATTGGTTTAAAAGATTACACTGGGATTCTCCAAGGCGACATGCAGGCCATTGATAAGATATGATCCAAGGGCTGATAGCTCACGCGAGTTTTGTCTCTGTAAAGAAACACACTTGCAACCAATCAGAGGGCAACAGGTGTTGGCAAATGAGGGGATGTAAAACGCGCATCAAACTATTTACAAAGTGAAGCCTGAAGTTTCTGCCGCTTTTGGTTCCTACCCAATGTAACTTTAGGCCATAAATCACAACAACTAATATTAAGAGAATGACCCCAAAAACTTTTAAATCAACTTTAATTATTAAAACATTATTTTTTAAAATGTTTAAAAATCCCAAAAAAAATATTAAAAATCAAACTTAGGGATTTAAACACACTCAACACAATTACACACATTATAATGTAATATATCATGCATGAAATGAATTCTAAGTGTGTGAGTGTTGGCAATAGTCACTTGAACATTACAATATGGAGAGATGAAAAGGCAAACCATTCTCTGAGGATTTTTGGTTTCTAGGTTGGACTCAATTTTGTCACAATTTCCAAACTAGATGAGCACTTATACAGTGTATACTCAAGTGAGTCAAAAGTATAAGGGCTTCAATCTCCCCCTCTGGAAATATGAGAGAAAATCTCCTTTAAGTCAACTAGGACTCGTAGGGCAACGAAAATAAAGAAAAACTTAGTCGTATCAAAATTCTATCTACCCAAATCCTAGAAATCAAAAAGTACATAACTCAACTATTTACAATTGAACATCCTATAACAACAGTTGAGAATGACTGTACAAAAACGAATACCTGCAAAGAATTACTAAGATTAAGCATTTTAGTATATGCATAGACCCAAATTTCTCCCCCATTTTGTCTCAAATGGACAAAGGGAAAAACTTGGATAAACAGCAAAGGTATTACTCAGCACATACCATACCAATAGATTTACGTAATGAAATGAATATATTAAAATCTACCGGTTTGGTAAACATATCTGCAAATTGTAGATCAGTAGGAAGGTAATTTATTTCTAATTCCTTGGATTCAACCAATTCACGAATAAAATAATGTCTTATTTTAATATGCTTTGTTCGCGAGTGTTGAACAGGGTTTTTAGAAATATTCATCGCACTTTGATTATCACAATAGAGATGTAATTGGTTTTCTTGAATACCATAATCGCTTAGCATTTGCTTAAGCCACAATAATTGGGCACAATAGCTGCCAGCGGCTATGTATTCAGATTCAGCGGTCGAGAGAGATGTGCAGTTTTGTTTTTTACTACTCCATCCTACCAAGTTATTTCCAATATAATAACATGCGCCTGAAGTTCTTTTACTATCATCAGTACACCCAGCCCAATCAGCATCAGTGTACCCAATAATAGTGCTTGGTGTGTCATTCGTGTACCAAATTCCTAAGTTTAGAGTGCCTTTAACATATTTGATTATGCATTTAACAGAATTCAAATGGCTCTCTTTGGGGTTGTTTTGATAACGAGCACAAACACACACAGCATACATGATGTCAGCACGTGAGGCAGTAAGATAGAGTAATGTGCCAATCATACTACGATACAGAGTGGGATTTACAGATTTTCCATTTTCATCTTTTGATAATTTTACCGTAGTACTCATAGGAGTATTAGCATCCTTAGCACTCTCGAGGCCAAATTTCTTAACTATCTCTAAAGCGTACTTAGATTGCGAAAGAAATAATCCTTCTGGACTTTATTTGACTTGGAGACCTAGGAAGAACTGTAACTCCCCCATAAGGGACATCTGAAATTCTTTGCTCATAATTTCAGAAAAGGATTTTACTTCTGAGGTAGAAGTTGATCCAAAAATAATATCGTCTACATAAACTTGAGCGATAGTAATGTGTTTGTCAAAATGTTTGACAAATAAGGTTTGGTCGTTTCCACCTCTTTTGAAACCTTTGTCCAAAAGAAAACTGGAAAGGCGCTCATACCAAGCTCTAGGAGCTTGTTTTAGGCCATATAAGGCCTTTTTCAGACGAAATACATGAGTTGGATGTTTAGGGTCAATGAACCCTTTAGGTTGTTCTACATAGGTTTCCTCAGCCAATATTCCGTTAAGGAACGCAGATTTGACATCCATTTGGTATAATGTAAAATGCATGTGGCAAGCTATAGCAAAAAGCAAACGAACTGATTCTAAACGAGTGACAGGAGCAAATGTCTCATTAAAATCAATTCCTTCTATTTGAGAGTAGCCTTGAGCAACTAATCTAACTTTATTTCTAATTATTATCCCATTTTCATCAGTTTTATTTTTGAAAATCCAACGAGTACCAACAACCTTTTTGTGATTAGGACGTGGAACAAGATACCATACATCATGAATAACGAATTGTAAAAGTTCTTCCTGCATAGCAGAAATCCAGTGAGAGTCACTCAATGCCTCATTTACATTATTTGGTTCCACATGGGAACCAAAACATGCATAATGTGCATAGTTTCTAAGTTGGGATCTTGTACGCACTGGCTCACTGGGGTTACCTACTACATTGTTTATGGGATGATCTTTAGAAACCCAGTTAGGTACTTCAGGTGTCTCAATAGGTAGTGAATTATCTACTTCAGAAGAGTCATTTTCTAAAATATTTGAAGATTCTTCTTCGATAGTCAATTCACTAGTCTTGCTTTCTACAGTAGTGTCACTAACAATTACATTTATGGATTCCATTAAGGTTTTAGTGCGAAGATTATACACTCGATAAGCTCTACTGTTAGGCGAGTATCCTAAAAATATGGCTTTGTCTCCCCTGCTCTCAAATTTGGATAAGTGTTCCCTATCTTTGCATACATAGTAGGTACTGCCAAAGGTTCTAAGATACTTGAGGTTAGGCTTTTTATTTTACCAAAGTTCGTAAGGGGTTTGTTTGGAATTCTTTCTAAGATAGACCCTATTAATAATATGACACGCAGTACGAATAGATTCTACCCAAAAATATTTTAGGTAAATTCTTGGCATGTAACATGACACGTGCCATCTCCTGTAGGGTACGATTCTTTCTCTCGGCGATACCATTTTGTTGAGGGGTTTTAGGAGCACTTAACTCCTGTTTGTAACCATTATAGTCACAGTATTCTACAATACTAGTATCTTTGAATTCACCACCTCTATCACTACGGATTCTATTTACTTGGGTGTCCTTTTCATTTTCAATACTAAGAAGGATTTTTAGGAAGGTTCGAAAAGTGTCAGACTTTTGTTTTAAAAAGGCAACCCAAGTAAATCTGGTGAAATCATCAACCATAACTAAGATATAACTGTGTCCACAAAGGCTAACAGTTTGGGAGGGACCCATTAGGTCCATATGGATGAGTTCTAAAGGATTAGAGGTGATGATATCTTTAACTTTCTTATGAGGTGCCTTAACAATTTTACCTTCTTGACAGGAACCACAGACAATATTATGAATGGGTTTAATTTTTGGAATTCCTCTAACTATGTAATGAGTAGACAATTTACTAAGATTATCGTAATTTATGTGACCCATTCTGTTATGCCATATCTCGTTGTCATCCATTCTGGCAACATTACAGATTTCAGAATTATTCTTGACAGTATAACAATTGTCAGGAGTTCTGAAACCAGTAATTATGCATTCACCTTTTTCATTTAAAATTTTGCAATTATTCTTTGAAAAGGTAACAGTATGGTCTGAGTCACAAAATTGCGAAATACTAAGTAAGTTAGCCTTTAGACCTTTAACTAAGAGGACATTTTCAAGAACAGGAAGTCCTTCTTCTTTGAGAGCTCCTTTGTCTATGATTTGAGATGAAACTCCATCACCAAAAACAACTTTACCACCAGCAAATCTGGTTTTGTTTAAAAGTTTAGATTCATCTCCAGTCATGTGCTTAGAACATCCAGAGTCTAAATACCAACCAGATGAAGTGTGTTCAACTTTTAAAGCAGTAACAACAATATTACACTTCATCTGAGGTAATAGATCATCTTTTCTAACCCAAATTGCTCTAGTTTTCATCATGCGCTTATTAGCTCTCAATTGATAAAATTTGCGAGCATCAGATTTTTGACGAAAAACATTTTGCGCATGATTTTGAATTTTGTGAAAGGTTTGAGCATTTGGTTTAGGAAAGTGATTAGAATTCCTTCTAGGAAATGTTCTTTTAGGTTTAGTTTTTCTCTTTCTATAGTTAGAGTTTTTATCTGGCTGTCTAGGAAGTATGTAATTATTTCGACTCCTCCTAGAATAGTTAAAGTTCTGGTAGGTATAAGGATTATAGATAGGTTTGATCAGTCTCCTAGCATAGAAACCGTCGAAAGAGTGTCCGTAAATGTCACAATAAGAGCAATAAAGATTGCTCAGGATGGGAGTCTCCTTAGGAAAGTCTCTAAACAAAGTTTTTGAAAAGTTTTGAGGTTGATCTCTGTTCCTAGGGAGCACAGGTTTGAATGTAGGTTCACTCTTTCTGATAAAGGGACAGACGTATTTAGCCTTAGGTGAACTTTCAAGCTTAGAACAACTTGATTCCCCAATGTTAGTACCTTTATGTTTCAAATCAAACTCAGTTTTTAATGAATGAAAGTCTGGACATGTTTCAACAGGTCTTTTGCCTCCTGACACAAATTTGATGGGTTCAAAAAGATTTTGTTTGTGTCTGCAAATTGAGGCAAAACCCTATACCAGTTCGATCATCAGAATTGGTTTTAGATTCAGCAACAAATTCATCAAAACACTTTGAATTATTTTCAAATTTAGTAAATTTTTTTAAAATAGTTGTTGTCTTTTCTTTGGTTTGTTCCAATTCTAACAATGTCCCTTTGTACTTTTTCTCCAGAATTTCGTTAGTTTCAGTCAAATTTTTCAGTTTTTCATCAAAAACTTTAATTTCATTTTCATGAGTTAAGCATTGGGTAGTATACTCTTCAGCATTCAGTTTGACCATCAGGCTTAGATCTTCTAACTTTTTGGTAAGATCTTTCACAGTATTTTCTAGTCTAACGCTTTTCTTAAGAGTCTTAGTGTAAAGTGTGTGAATGTCTGGGAGGTCTTCATTGTTCGAGTCACTAAGTGCAGTGTGCGAAGTGACCCCTAAGGCTTCATTCTTAGAACTCACACACCCATTGACATCGTTATTATCGCATTCCCTTTGACTCACACACCCCGAGGTAGAACATGCAACATTCTCAGTAATCAAAGCATCTAAACCAGTAATAACCACATTTGGAGTATCAGTCATAGAACTAATTGGTTCATCCTCATTAACAAACATAGGCATGTCATCATTATAAATAATCTTTGCAAAGAAAGACATACAAGGATCAAAAACCTCTGATGACCCAGGCTCCTCATTTTCAGAGTCACTTGAATCATCCTGAAAAACGTCGCTAATGCCGTTTAATACAAGATTAAAATGTATAAGCAACTCCGAGATGTTTGTTGTAGAAACCCTTTTCTTTTGAAAATACAAATTATAAACAAGATGTGTTTACAAAGAAACTTATGTACGAGAGTAATTAAGACTATGTAATCAGTTTTTAAAACTAAGGCAGTTTCAAAAATTCAGCACACTTATAGAATGAGATGAGTAGATGAAGATAATCAACACACAGTTTTTAACGTGGTAAAACCTCTCCCAACAGAGGAAACATCCACGGTGACTTCTAAGTCACAAAAGTAAAAATCCACTAATAACAAATAATAGTTACAAACAATACAACATGCAAGCACACAAATCAACCTATTCTAAGTTTAGGAATATACCCCACTTGGTGTCCTTCTAACTTCTCATAGATCTTATTTTTTGATGATGTTCTTCCAGTTTGCTAACTTCCTTTGCTTTAGCTTCCTTATGTCGACTCAATGATCTCTGATCTTATACACAACACTTCCAGTGTAGTAGTGTGTTAAGTGTTTGTGAAGTGATTCCTAGCAACATGCATGAACTCACACACACTTAGATTTACAGACAGTCCTAGTAAATTATATATAAAGACTATATGCAGTGATTTTAGTTTATTTCTTTCTCACATAACTTGAAACCTTTTTGACCTTTAATCTATCCCAGATTCCACGGATATCTTGCTTTTAAATGGGTCAAGATCTTAATCAATCTCTTTTTGAAAATATTTTTGAGATTGAAAATCTCCAAGTGTGAATCCAACTAGGTCAGGGTTAAGTTTCGTAAGAATAGAAACCACAAAACATTTTCAAAACTAAATCAGTAAAGATTTTCTTAAATCAAGTAGTAAATATGCAGATCTAGTGAAAATGTAACATGCAGAGTGTAGATCTAAAGTTTCTATGAAAAAGAAACAAGATCTTCACACGAATGTTTAAGTTGTTAACAAGATCAAAGACCAGGAGGTTACAGCTTCAATATGAACAAACTATACTCTCTCAAACACTCAAGGTTGTGTTTGGGGTTGTGAATATACGAAGGTTTGTTTCAGAGTTGAAGTGTTTAGGGTTAGGGTTAGGGTTTGGCTAACTGTTTTCCCTTTCTCTCTCTTCTCTCTTTTCTTTTTCTCTCTTCTCTCTCACTTCTCTCTTCTCTCAATTTTTTTCTCTCAGAAAGACGAATGCCCAAAGTCTTCTAAGGCTGAGAAGTGGAGGGTATTTATAGGGCTGAGGGAAGGTTCTGGATGTTCGAGGGAAATCAAGGGCTGAGATTAAGTCTTGCAAACTTTGACTTGATCCAAAGGTTATAAAACAGCGGTGATTAAAAATGATTGTGATTGGTTCATATGGATAGCACCGGGATTAACTAAGAACACATGCAGACCCTCGATTAGGAATGATCCAACGATCAGCAATGCACCCAGCAATCCTCTCACATAACAAACACAAACGGATGCAACAATAGGATGACAAGTGTAGGCATGTGATTGGTGATCAAACGCGCGTCAAATTTAATTACAAACATCACCCTGAAGTCTCTAGCGCTTTGAGATTCTACCCAACCAAACATTCGAGTGAGAAATGAAGTTTCCAAAATAGAATATTAACCCCACAAATTTTATAACCACATTTTATTAATAAAAACATTTATTTAAAAAAAATGTTTAAAAAAGTTTAAAAAAATATTTAAAAATTCCCAAAAAATTATTAAAGCTCCAATTCAAGGGGAATTAAACACACACTCAATTTTAAGCAATATGAACACATGTATGCACTTCTAATTGTGTGTAGTGTGATTTAATTTATACCTTCATGGATCATTGAAGAGGATTAGAGAGATAAGATCTGAGGCTTTTTGGATTCTAGGATGGACAACCAATTTTGTCACTATTTCCAAACCAGTTGAACACTTATACAGTATAGACTTAAGTAAGTCAAAGGTATAAGGTGCTTCACATCCCAGGTTTTGCAAATATTAGCCCTATTATGTTTGTTTGGAGTGTTCAAGTTAACTCTACAGTCTTGCGCAATGTGTCCCAGTTTACCACATCTATAGCATTCAGTCTTCTTAAGGTCTCTATTAGGTCTAACATGAGAGTCCTTATGATTTTTGTCATGATTTTTCTCATGAGGTCTGTGACTTGAGGGAGTCGGATAATTTGATTTGCCTTGTTTATTTGCCACTTTGTTTCTAAACTTAATGATTTTCTTAAACTGTTTTGACATTAAGGCAATCTGATTATCCAAACTTTCTATGTCACAGTCCTCATCAGATTCATCATTGGCAGTATTAAACTCAGGCTTAATCAATTTAGAAGAAAAGCTTAGATTGGAACTAGTCTGTTTCCTATGGGATTGGGTCAACTGTTTCTTAAATTCCAGTTCCATTTCCACAGTTCTTAATTTACTACTGAGTAGTTCAGGAGTGAGATTAACATCACACATTTCCTCAATAGCATATCTTTTATTATCAAACTTCTGTGGTAATGATCTCATAATTTTAGATACAGTTTCTTATCTATCATAGGTTATCCCATTAGCATGCAGTTTGGTCACAATATCAGTCAGGTTCATGTAGAAGTCATCAAAAGATTCAGTCTCAAACATAATTAAGGAGTTATATTACTGGATAAGCATTTGGGTTTTAGCAACCTTAACTCTAGTGTCTCCTTCATGAGCAGTGACAAGGGTGTCCCAAGCTTCCTTAGAAGTGGTACAGGATGAGATTCTTTTGAACTCATGTTCATTTATGGACATAAATATGGCATTATTTCCTTTGTTATTATTTCGAGAAACTTGTTTCTCTTCTGGAGTGAACTCACTTAAAGCTTTCTTAACCCTCTCATTACTTCCTTCGTTGGCTGGTTTAGTAGGAAAAGTGTAACCATTTTCAACAATATCCCAGACATCATCTCCCAGAGTTCCTTGAATGAAAGCAATCATCCTTACTTTCCAGTAAGCAAAATTGGTTCCATCAAAGATTGGAGGTCTGGTCAAGTTACCAAATCTTTCATTTTTCTCGCCCATATTTGATTTTCAGAAAACAATTTCAGAAACATAGGATCTTTTAAAAACAGTTTAACCAAGCCCTGATACCAATTGAAAAAGATCGTTACTAAAGCCGTTTATGAAAATAAACTATTTAAGTAACTCCGAGCTGTTTTTTGGAGAAACTCTTTTCTTAAATCAAAAGTTTGAACACAAGATGTGTTTAACAAAAGTATGTACGAGATCTATTCAAGATTTAAGCAACAAGTTTAAAAGAAAATTTAAACAAGTTTGTAAACTCAACACAACCAAGAATGAGGTGAGAAAATGTAGAAAGACTCTGTTCACAATTTTTTACGTGGTAAAACCTCACCAATTGAGGAAACATCCACGACTCCCTCTACGGAGTAAAAAGAAATATCCGCTAAAACAAATTTATGAGTTACAAGCTATTTAACTAACATGCAAACAATCCAGACCTATATAAGTTTAGGAATGTACCCTCTGGCGTCCTTATAACTTTTCTGCAGTTCTGATTGTAGATGTAGTTCTCTCAGTTTGTCAACTCCTTATTTGTTCCAGTACTTTATGTCGACTTATGTTCACAAGATCTTATTACCAACACTTTACGTGTTGTAGGGTGAAAGTGTTTGTGTAGGTGCTTTCTAACACATGCATGCACACACGCACACTTATTAAGTACAAACAGTCCTAACAAATTACAGTTACACTATATGCTATGGTATTTTCTTTTCTTTCTTTATTACAAAACTTTGAACCTTTTTGACCTTTTAATCTATCCCAGAATCCACGAATATCTTGCTTCGAAATCAGTCAAGATCTTAATCAATCTTAGTTTTGAAAAGATTTTCGAGATTGAAAACCTCCAAGTGAGATTCCAACTAGGTCAAGGTTTAGTTTTACAAGAACAAGAAACAAAAAACATTTATTGTTGATCTCAAAGAAGAAAAACGTTTTAAGTAAAAGAAATCAACAATATATTTCTCAAGATGAGAAATAAAACGAAATTACGTGTAATGTAACATGAAACCCTCTAGATCTGAGATTTTATTGAAACAGAAACTAGATCTGAGTACAAGTCTAAGTTGGAAACAAGATCTCAAGAACACAAGGTTACAGCAACCAAAATAACTCAACTTAAACTCTCAAACACTCGAGAAAACACTCAGGATGGTGTTTTGGTTATGGTGTTTGGGTAAGGGTTTGAAAGGGATTTGGACGAAGTTAGGATTTCTAACTTTCTCTCTGGTTTCTCTCTTATCTCTCTTCTCTCTCTAAACTCAGAAGAATGCAAAAATGGCAAAACTCTTCGAAGTCTGAGGGAAGGCCTCTTTTTATAGTGAGAGAAGAAGGTTCGAGATATCTGATCGAAACCAAGGGTTAGGATTAAGTCAATTCAAATTGACTTGAATCTAAGGGCTCACACAAGGCGGTGATTAAATAGGCGCTGATTGGTTTAAAAGATTACACTGGGATTCTCCAAGGCGACATGCAGGCCATTGATAAAATATGATCCAAGGGCTGATAGCTCACGCGAGTTTTGTCTCTGTAAAGAAACACACTTGCAACCAATTGGAGGGCAACAGGTGTTGGCAAATGAGGGGATGTAAAACGCGCGTCAAACTATTTACAAAGTGAACCCTGAAGTCTCTGCCGCTTTTGGTTCCTACCCAATGTAACTTTAGGCCATAAATCACAACAACTAATATTAAGAGAATGACCCCAAAAACTTTTAAATCAACTTTAATTATTAAAACATTGTTTTTTAAAATGTTTAAAAATCCCAAAAAAATATTAAAAATCAAACTTAGGGATTTAAACACACTCAACACAATTACACACATTATAATGTAATATGTAATGCATGAAATGAATTCTAAGTGTGTGAGTGTTGGCAATAGTCACTTGATCATTACAATATGGAGAGATGAAAAGGCAAACCATTCTCTGAAGCTTTTTGGTTTCTAGGTTGGACTCAATTTTGTCACAATTTCCAAACTAGATGAGCACTTATACAGTGTAGACTCAAGTGAGTCAAAAGTATAAGGGCTTCAACCCCGTAGAAGAAGCTAATGTCTGGATCTCTGAATTCCCATATGAGAATATTCTTTGCACTGCCCAAGACAACCTTCGATGGCAAATGTTCTTTGACGACGCTACCAACAAAAAGGGATATGGCATTGGGATACTCCTGGTTGCCCTAGATGACTCTCATACTCCCATCGCCATCAAATTGGATTTCCCCTGCACCAATAACATGACGGAATACGAGGCATGCACGGTGGGCCTCAAGTTCGCTCTCAAGAAAGGTATTCAATACTTTGACGTATACGGGGATTCTGCCCTCATCATCGATCAAGTGCTCAGAAAGTGGAAAGTCAAGGACGAAAATCTCTAACCCTTTCATGCCCAATTAGAAGAGTTAGCCTTCTAATTCCAAGATATCACCTTCTATTACCTACCCTAGGGGTGTAAGCGGTACGGTTTGGTCGGTAAATAGTAGATACCAATACCAAAACCAAACTCTAGATGGTAAAACCAAATCGTACCAGTTTACCACTTGGTACACAAAAATCAATACCAAAACCAAACCGGCTGGTATTTCAGTTTTTTCGGTAATTTCAGTTTTTTTCTAGTTTCGGTAAATTCTGGTTTTTTCTGGTTTCTTCTGATTTTTTCTGGTTTCGGTAAATTCTGGTTTTTTCTGGTTTCTGGTTTCGATAAATAACACTAAAAGTCCCAAAAAACCAAAAACAAAACCAAAACCAACTTTTTTCTGGTTTTCGTAAATTCGGTACGATAATTTTGGTAAATTTGGTACGGTACGGTTTTTTCTGGTTTCGGTAAATTCGGTACGGTATGGTAATTTCGGTACGATTTTTTCTGGTTTCAGTAAATTCGGTACGGTAATTTCGGTAAATCGGTTTTTTAAATATTAAAACCAAAATCAACCAACTTTTTTGCGGTAATTTCAGTTTCGGTAAGACTGGTTTCTGGTATTTTAATATGTGAAAGCAAAACCATTTTTTTTCGGACCAAAACGGTACGGTACGGTAAAAACTCGTACCGCTTCCACCCCTAACCTACCCCGATCAAAGAATAACCTAGCCAATGCTCTCGCTACCTTGGCTTCCATGGTCGACATGCCCGAGGGAATAACAATGACCCCCTTCCTAGTTCAAAAGCAAGACAAACCAACCCACTGCTACCACATTGAGCTCGTCACCACAGAAGATCCTGAGCTAGTCAGCTACTGGTACTATGATATTTGGTGCCTCCTCAGGTACGGTAAGTATCCCGAGGGTTCCAACAAGAACGACCGAGCTACCCTCTGAAGGCTAGCCGCCCAGTACATCATCTGTCATAAAGCACTACTCAAGAGGAATTTCAATGGAGCTCATTTGCACTGTATCCTAGGGGCTGGCATTGAAAAGATAATGCAGAAAATCCACAGCAGGGAATGTGGGCCCCACATGAACTGTCACATGCTTGCCAAGAAGATCATCCGACAGGGCTACTACTGGACCATCATGACCCAGGATTGCACCGCCTATGTTCGGAGATGCCCTAAATGCCAACAGTTCTCCAATCTTCAACACTTGCCTCCACGAGAATTATACAACATGACCTCTCCCTGGCCATTCTCCACCTGGGGTATCGACATCATAGGGAAGGTTACACCGAAAGCTTCAAACGGACATGAGTTCATCATGGTTGCCATCGATTACTTCACCAAATGGGTCGAAGCTAAATCATATGCAGTGTTGAATGCCAAGAAGGTGGCCAAATTCATCAAGAAAAATATCATCTGCCGATATGGAGTCCCGCACGAGCTAGTGTGAGATAACGATTTGCACTTCGAGGCAGAAGTCACAGAAGTAGTCAACGAGTATGGGATTCAGAGACACAAATCTTCTCCCTACGGACCTCAGACCAATGGTGCAGTTGAGGCCGCCAACAAAAACCTCAAAGCCATCATCATCAAGATGATCGAAAGTTATAGGGATTAGGCCGACCGGATCTCGTACGCCCTCTGGGGCTATCGAACCTGAATTCGAACTTCTACTGGGCCTACCCCTTACTCTCTGGTCTATGGCATGGAAGCAGTCCTACCTGCGGAGCTGGAAATACCCTCGCTATGCGTCGTGCTCAAAGGCAAGGTTAGTGAAGAATACTGGCGCCAAAGCCGTCTTGACCAGCTGACCCTCATGGACGAAAGGAGATTGAAGGCTCTATACTACATACAAGGGTACCATCGCCGAATAACGCGATCATTCAACAAGAGAGTCAAAGACCGCGGTGTCCGGGAGGGGGATTTAGCCCTCAAGGAGATAATAGAACCCATCTGGGACCCCAGAGGAAAATTCAAGCCCAATTGGAGCGGCCCTTACATTGTGAAGAAAGTCTTGTTTGGCGGTGTCGCCATGCTCACTGACCTGGATGGGGAAGAGATGGCTCGTCCAGTCAATCTGGATAGTCTCAAGAAATTCTACCCCTAGTCCGAAATCTCGGCGCGCTACGACTCTTCTCATCCCCCTTCTATTCTTAAAAAAAAACTCTTCATTTCCCTCTACCCAGAACTACGCGGGCCTGATTCTCTACAAAAAACTATTTTAAAATTTTTCAAAAACCCGGAGGTACGTAGGCAGCTAATACATCTCACATGAGCGCGACCCCTTCTTTTTCACAAAAATATATTCTTTTCTTATCACCGAGAACGACAGTTCATTCTAAACATCTACTTGAATAAAAGGATTATGTATGCCTTAGCGATCGGTATAGATAATTCAAAATACAAAATTCATCGAAAGGCACAGCTGGATGATCAGAAACTTGTTTATTTCATTAATAAGAAATTACAGTACGAATTACATAAGAAAAATTAGCAGATAACTCCCTTCCCCCTATTACCATAAAAAGCCAGATAAAATCCCCCACATCTGTTACACAAATAAACTCCCCTAGGAGTCCTACCCACAGCTACCAGAAGAGCCTGCACCCTCATCATCTACATCCTAAGGACCCCAAGTTTCCCCTGCCTGAATAGAGTGTCGCAAACATTCCATGGATCGATGAGACTTAACCATCTTCGAAAAGACCACAACACCCCCTTCCATAGAGTCAGATAAAATAAACCACCTTCGACCAGTCTCTACTGCCAACATCTTGCTGACTACTTTCCTCCACAACCACTTCATATAATCTTTGGAGACATGCCAAACCTTCCCGACAGACTGAGAGGGACGGGTCGACGAACGCCAATTTTCCCACAGAGATCCAAGCAACAGACGCAGACGCTCAGTCAAATCCTCTACTGGAAAGAAATTTGAGGTCCGAGGGGGCACGACCTGTGCCCAGCCAAATTGACGCAGAAGCCGCCAAAGGAAATAAAAAGAGGTCTAGCTGGGACCAACCAGCCGCACATATGAATACTCTCTTAGCTCCAGAACAGGCTGCAACTGTCCCCACCAAGGCACGGACCAATACAGCCCACGAGCCCCATGATCCACAAACCAATTCTCCCAGTTCTCAACATACAGGCCAACACTGATAAAGTAGCGAGAAAAGAAGTTGGGTACGGCCGACAAAGGATATTTTGGAGGAGTCGACAAGTGGAATCTTTCAGACAACCACATGAACATCATCACAGGGCTACCCCTCAAAAAGTCAGAACGACCCTCTCTCCAGGCATCCAGGCCATTCAGAGTCTCCGCCAATATCACCGCCACGGGATTGCAACGGTATGACATCCATGAAGTAATGGCTACAAGTTGAGGGTCCACGCGCACCTCCCCAGTCACCAATAGCAATTTTGAAACCAGGCCCAGAACAACGGCTCCAGCATAGACGGCATCACCTACTTCCCATAAATGCACGGACTGCAGCACCGTCGGGAGGGAGATCATTCCTCCAGCAACCAATGATCTGGCCGATGGTGAGATATGAAGAATCCCGACCAATAAATCCCTAGGAGAGCGGGAAAATTTGGGCAAAACCGCAGCAACACTGGGATTCACACCCAGTATGGCAGAAAATTCCTCGTAGGTAGGACAAACTTCTTCCAACCCAAAGCGGAATACATGGTCTTCGGGGTACCAGAATTGTACCGCCGCTATCAGCATATTCCACTCAAAAGACCGATTGTGCCACAAGGAAACTCGACGCATGTTGAAGGCATCATAGTCGACATTATAAGAGAACATGGCTTCCAAGGCTTCAAGGTAACTGGCAAACTCAATGCTACCAGGGAAAGCCATCTTACAAGACTAAAAGATAATGGTTAGGCAGATGAGGATGCAAAGGTGTGATGAGAACACTCCACCCTTCTCCCTTTTTATACTTAAAAATCCTCACAAGGGACATAATCCCTGCAGAAATCGGAGGGAATCCTACCCCACAAGGTACCAAGGGCTGAAGACGGTACCAATCAAAACCTTCAAATGATGGGACTAAACTAAGTTGCCGATAGGCAGGTCAGGGTGCTTGCCGATCGACAACCCCCCATTTTTGGAAATTTCCTCCTTTCCTCTTTTGTCAAATCAGAAAACTCAATGAAAATAAATTGATATTCTCAAAAGAATTTCAAGAATCCTGTTTTCTCCTTATAGGATCCCCTTTTTTAAATAAATTAAAAAAAAGAGCTTTCCTTTGAAAAATTCCAAAAATATTCTTTTTTATGGTCTCAGCAGCAAATTAAAAAGCGCATGTGCATGCATTCATTCATCATTAAAATAAAAGATAGCCAAAAAACTACATTGCATTGCATATATCTGTTTTTTGTGTTACATCATTTTACAGGAAATAGAAAAGAAAAGCCAAAAACAATGGGACTCAGCCCAAACCCACATTCTCTCTCTCTATCTCTCTCAAGGGCTTCCACCCCTGCGACGCGCTCTCTTCCCCCTACGGCGAGACGACGCGCCCCCACTACCCGAGCCAGAGTCTTCCCCGGATGAGGCTGACGGCACCAGGCAAGAAGGAACAGGGACAGCATCCCGAATGTGGGCAGTCGTCGATGATATCCAATCTCTAATGTCTCTCAGCCAAGTGGTTGACACCCGAACTTGCTGCAAGGAAAAGGCGGAATCAGTATCAAGCAAAAGAAATCAAAATAGGAAAAGGGTCGAAAGGTTTATCTCAAGACGAAGGACCTCCTCTGTCAAACCCAGCTCCTCCGGATCCATCGCAAGAGGACGGTGCAACATCGACACTATGCCTCCATCAGGCCGTCGGATGTTATACGAAGGAGTGTGCAACCGTACAAAAGGAACTTCTAAAGTCATCGCTGCAGATGTCGACGGACCGCCGCCGCTATGAGAGGACCCCATTGGTCGACTCGAACCCGCATGAGGGAAAGGCAAGGCATCATGTATGCTGGGCGCCATCAACCAGCTTGTCACAAAGTCCATGTAGTCATACGGCGCAGCCATATCAGTGTACAACGGGTAAGATTCGCCGATCATCGTCGCGATCCTCTCATCCTCCAACAGCTGTCGCTCCCGCATCAGAGAAGTAGGAGGCTACGCGGGTGGCACCACCACCTCCTCCTTAGTAATTTGGCGAACCACCCTCTCCTCGAGATACCAGGAATGGACGAACTCATACGCCAATAAATGCTTCATCTGCGCGTTCACCCCAATCATCCCCGTATCCTGAATGGTTATCCCCCAAGGATAAAAGGTCACTTGAAAATACCCAAGCAGGCATGAGTCAATACAAGATCAGAAGGTGCAAAAACCAAGACTGAAAAAGAAAGGACCTTACCCAACCACTGGTCAGGTCGTTCAAAACTTGACGCATCGCCTCCAGGGAGAGATTTCCCTTCGACTGCTGGTTGGCCTTATGCCATCGATACAAACGACAGAAGTCCCCAACAGTGTCGTCCTTCAGAGAAATCAGCAGAGTGTTGCACCCGATTACCTCATAGAACCACGTCTGAATTCACAAGCAAAAAGTGACGCAAAAGGAAAATGTGAATGCATGAAAGGAAAATGTGAATGCATGAAATGAAAAGGCGCAAAGTAAAGAATACCTCAAGGAGATACGTGGCTCCAGTAAAAGTTTATCGGCAGCACCAGCCGAATGCATCCAAAGAAGAGTAAAGGGTCGTCAATGTCAGACTCCCCCAATCATAGAAAGGGATGTTCAAAAACATCCTCAAGTACGGCATAAACTACAAATGGACGACGTCGCCGCTCGACGCCACCATGAAACCTCCCAACACCAGCAAAATAAATAATCAGGCCATCTGCCTCACCTCCAGACCATCCTCCACATCAATCACTCTGCTCAACAGAACATCCTTCAGCAGGGACAGCCGGATAGAATCTCCAGAAACTATCCTCCTCACATCACCAAGTGCCGCATGCACCGCCTCCGTCCTCACCCGCAAGGAGCGATCCACCTCTATCTGCTCCCCATCACAATCCAGCCCCAGCAGTTGCTGCACATCTATGGGAGTCACCGTCATCTCCCCGAAGCCAAAATGGAAGGTGTGGGTAGTGTCCCACCACCTTTCCCCCAAAGCACACAGGACCGCTGTCGAACGAGGCGTCTCATCCAGCGCAGCCGCCAACCTCCCAAAACCCGCTGATGATACCATCCAGCACACCACGGGTGGAAGTTGCTCCCAAACATCCTTAACCCTGTCGTCCCGTGGGCACGCATGTTCCTCAAGGAAATATCAGACTGGCAAAAGGAAAAATCTCATCAAAAGTCAAGAAAGAAAGAAAAAAATCACCCAAAAAAAAGGGAATGCCAAAGGTCAGGTTACTTACATAACCATCGAGAATCACTCTCGAAGAACGATGACGCGATGGCTCCCGCAGCAAGGTCCGCTCATCCGCAATCGGCTCAAATGCATCGAAAGCATTCTCGTTCCCCAAAGCAAGGGGCACCCTGTACCTCCAATCCACACTCGCCTAGTCATCAATGGTCATCCACTCCCGGTGGACAGCGGTGCTCACAAAGGCAGCCATTTCTTGAAGATCGGAACGTTAGAACATTTCGCAGAGAGAAATTACAGAAAGAGAGAAGGCAAGAAACTGTGAAAAATGAAGGGGATTCGCCCCCTTTATATAGGAAGCCAATCGCCATGCCGATCGGCACCTCCCCCTTCCATACCGATCGGCACTGACTCCTCACCTTCCCGAGGCAGTCCAAAAGTCCGTGCCACTGTCGAATGGCACCCCTCAGTCTATGCCGGTCGACACCCCCTTAAAATTTCGTACAGAAATTCCTGAAAAATGCCGAAAAAACCTGAAAATCCTCAGAAAATTCCTAAAAATTCCAAAAAGGATTTAGAACATTTTCATCAAGAAAATTTCGCACTCCTTCAGGTGAAACCTCCTTTTCCCCAACGGAACCCTCAAAATCCAAGCGAATGACCTCTCAAGCAATCACCTCCTCAGTAGAGTTTACAACCTCAAACCGGTTATCTCCCCAACAATCACCTCCTCCGCTCGAATCAAGGACACAAAGCCTCCCCAACCATCGGCTACCCAGTGCGAAACAATATCGCATGATATTTTTCCTGGCAGAATTCAGAAGAATCACTCGCCCCAGGCGATCTCTCCCAAGGGACGATCCGAATCTTCCCCAACTCATCCATCGTTCCCCAGCGGAACCTCAAATCCAATTCTTATCCCCAGCAGAACCTCAAATCAAATTCTTACCTCCAGTGGAACTCTCTTCTTTTCCCAAGGAAATGCAATCACTCTTGGGTTAGAATTGACCCCGATCTTGGATCGTCACCTGAGTTAGGTCAAAATTGACCTCAGTCCTCGGTCGTCACCACTCTTGGGTCAGAATTGACCCCGGTCTTGGATCGTCACTTGAGTTAGGTCAGAATTGACCTCGGTCCTCGGTCATCACCACTCTTGGGTCAGAATTGACCCCGGTCTTGGATCGTCACCTGAGTTAGGTTAGAATTGACCTCGGTCCTCGGTAGTCACCCCTCTTGGATCAGAATTGACCTCGGTCTTGGATCGTCACCTGAGTTAGGTCAGAATTGACCTCGATCCTCAGTCGTCACCACTCTTGGGTCAGAATTGACCCCGGTCTTGGATCGTCACCTGAGTTAGGTCAGAATTGACCTCGATCCTCGGTCGTCACCACTCTTGGGTCAGAATTGACCCCGGTCTTGGATCGTCACCTACGTTAGGTCATAATTGACCTCGATCCTCGGTCGTCATAACTCTTGGGTCAGAATTGACCCTGGTCTTTGATCGTCACCTGAGTTAGGTCAAGAATTGACCTCGATCCTCGATCGTCACCCCTCTTGGGTAAATATTGACCCCGATCTTGGATCGTCACCTGAGTTAGGTCAGAATTGACCTCGGTCCTCGGTCGTCACCACTCTTGGGTCAGAATTGACCCCGATCTTGGATCGTCACCTGAGTTAGGTCAGAATTGACCTCGGTCCTCGATCGTCACCACTCTTGGGTCAGAATTGACCCCGGTATTAGATCGTCACCTGAGTTAGGTCAGAATTGACTTTGATCCTCGATCGTCACCCCTCTTGGGTCAGAATTGACACCGGTCTTAGATCGTCACCTGAGTTAGGTCAGAATTGACCCCGGTCATGGATCATCACCTGAGTTAGGTCATAATTGACCTCGGTCCGTGGTCTTTACCACTCTTGGGTCAGAATTGACCCCGATCTTGGATCGTCACCTGAGTTAGGTCAGAATTGACCTCGGTCCTCGGTCGTCACCACTCTTGGGTCAAAATTGACCCCGATCTTGGATCGTCACCTGAGTTAGGTCAGAATTGACCTCGATCCTCGGTCGTCACCCCTCTTGGGTCAGAATTGACCCCGGTCTTGGATCGTCACCTGAGTTAGGTTAGAATTGACCTCGGTCCTCGGTCGTCACCACTCTTGGGTCAGAATTGACCCCGGTCTTGGATCGTCACCTGAATTAGGTCAGAATTGACCTCGATCCTCGGTCGTCACCACTCTTGGGTCAAAATTGGTCCCGATCTTGGATCGTCATCCGAGTTAGGTCAGAATTGACCTCGATCCTCAATCGTCACCACTCTTGGGTCAGAATTGACACCGATCTTGGATCTTCACCCGAGTTAGGTCAGAATTGACCTCGGTACTCGATCGTCACCACTCTTAGGTCCTTTGAACTTACCTCGACCCTCTGAATCGGTCATCCTCGCTTCCTTAGGTCCTCAGAATCGGCCTCGATCCTCTAAATTGGTCATACTCTCTCAGAAGCATCATGCGGTGTCTAATCGACGGCTATCATTTGTTCCAAACTCACCCATCGAGGGGCTCTGTAGACACCTCATTCTATTACCCATAACTCTCCTTAGGTCCCTAGTACCTCCACTCATCACCACAAATCCAGGTCATGTACCGAGCACTGACCTAGAAGCCATCGAGCCCTCCCCGGCTCGGTTTGACCAAAATTCAAACTCTTCATCTCGACCGAGACTCAACAAATATTCTAAGGGAACTGAATACCCTTTCCAACGGTCCGTCCCGTGCGCGATTCTGACTTACCATGCAGACGAACGGTCCGTTTGCGTCCAAAACCCGACCTAGAGGCCACCGGGCGCTCCCGGACTCTATTTGACCTAAATTAACTCTTCATCTCAACCGAGGCTGAATGAATCTTCGAAGGGAACTAAATACCCTTTCCAACGGTCCATCCCATGCACGATTCCAACTTTCCATGCGGACGAACGATCCGTTTGACTCTGAGAGGTCACCGAATGCTTCTCGATCCCGGTTGACCAAAGCCAACTCCCTGCACCGGGTCAAACTCTTTGGAATGTCGAAGTACATCTCTTAACCTCTCTAATGATCCGCTCCGTGCACGATTCGGACTTACCATGCGGACGAACGATCCGTTTGCATTCGAATGATTCCCGTCCAATGGACCGATAAACGCTTTCGAGCCATATTTGACCCAAAGTCAGCTCTCGAACCCGGGATAAGTCCAAAGGACTTTCGAAGGTATCTGAATTACCTTTCCAACGGTATGCCCCGTGCGCGATTTTGACCAACGCTTTGCCCTCGGCGGTCGATTTTCTAAAAAAGCCTGAAACACACTACCAAACGACATGTTCCAGAACCTGCCTATCGGCACCTGCCTGCCGAGAGGCAGGAAGGGCTCTATGCCGATCGACAGACCCCTGGGCCTATAAAAGGAGGCCTTGGCCTCATTTGCAAGGGGAGCCCATATTAGAAGGAAATCACTCTCAGCGAATCCCAGAAACCTCTCTCGAAGGCAGCGTGATTTCAACTTCCAAATCCTCCCTTTACCCCCACTTTTCTTCATCCCTTTCATCAACATGATGAATTAACCACCCTCCATCATCATCCAAGTATAAGGGATGCTTTTCAACATTCAAGATCAAGTTCAAGATCTTCAAGAAGGTACAACTTTCTCAAACTCTCTCTTAAATTCTCTTAAATTCCCAATAACTTGTTTTCTTACTTAGCACTTTTATTATCTCGTCTCACACATCCTACTATACGTTTTATTTAGTATTATTGCACATCTCTTATTTTCATATAAATAAAAAACCCAAAAAAATAAGAAAAAGAGGGTTTGCTCATAAATTCCAAGTAGGGATTCTCACACTTTTCCAACACTTTTCTCACAACTAAAACACTTTTTCTACACACACATACACACCCACAAATAAGAGATCCTAATTTGGATTTATGGGATAAACCCCACCCCTCGTTTTGTATGCGAACTACGTGGACTTTGATGCCTTTATAGGCTACGTAGGCGTCTCGGGGAAAAACCCGAGGCTCGAGTCCTTTCTCTCCCTTTTTCTCTTATTTTCTATCTTCTCTAAATCCATTTTCCTTATATTCTATATACTTGCTCTTAGTGACGTATTACTCCATATGCATTATCGTTCCGTTATAACGATCAACGTAAGGGTAATCGCGTAAATCCTATTATTCTAATATTATTCTTATACCTTCCTATGGATGACTCACTTTATCCTTTTCATGATACAAGTCGAGGATTCCTACCTCCATTTCTATATATACACATGCACACATATCACGGGGGGAAACATAAAGGAAAATAGCAAATATTCATGAGAGACCGAAAGGGCGGAATGGGTGCCTAACACCTTCCCATTTCGTAACTAAGCCTCTGAACCCTTCTCGAATCATTTTGGTTTCGCACGCACCAGTATGTCTTTGGATGCCATCCTTCGGGGTGGCTTCCCCTTTTCCTTTTGTCTGTTTTGAGTAAAATAGACTGGCGACTCTGAATCTCTCTACATTTTTCACACCTCACAAATCGACGTTGGCCGAAACGCTCTCCCGAGAGGGGCGCGCGGGACCCGAAGGATCCTTTTCCTCCGCGGCGAGGATCGGGGATGGCCACACCCATCTTATTATCTTAGGTATTAATTCTCTATTTCTCTATTTCTCAAATTATAAATTACCCCACCCTTTAATCAAAGTGAGATCCTCAAAATACCCCTTAGTCCCGTACATAAGGGTCCCCGAGTTATCAATACGTCTTACCCTATATATGGGATGAATTTCTAACATAAACCTCGACCTAGTCTCATGCCTAGGCTAGCACAGAATGGAGTTCACGTTCTGTGCTAGAAATAAGTATTACTTTACCTTCATCTTTCTCTTCACTGTTAACAAGTCTTTGATGACTTTTGCATAAGCAGGAATTTGCTTAATGGCATCGAGGAACGATAAATTTAGCTTTACTTGCTTTAGCACGTCTAGCACTTCCTCACGGGGGTTCCCGTTGTGGGAAGGAACTAGCCTTTGAGGAGATGGTGCCGCAGTGGGTGGTTTCACTACTACATCGGGCTCACTAGTGTCTTTTTTATCACTCTCTTTCAAGGGGACATCTTTTGCCTCTTTCGTATCGGGCGAAATCTCCTTGTCTTTGGTTGCGTCGTGTGGGGGAGGTGATAAATCAACGACTCTCCCACTACGAAGAGTGGTCACAGGTTGACATTGTTCCTATTGTTCTGTCGAGGTGGAGCTAACACTAGTTTGACCTTGGGGCGATCGTTGGCCTTGGGCAGGAAATTTTCCCATCTCTTGGATACTCAATGGCGATTTTATTTTTGAAATATTTGTATTTATGTCACTGATCATGTGATCATATCTAGCATTGGTTGCATTCTGGGTATTGATAAATTGGTTCATCGTATCCTCGATATTTGTCCATGGTGGAGTGATATATGCCCCTTGAGGTGGTGGTGCTTGCACATGTCCTTGCATGTGTGGAGCTTGTTGAAAGTGTGATGATGGAGGAGGGGCAACATGTGAATTAGGATTCATCGCAGCATGTTGTTGCCCATAGCTAAAACCAAGATGGTTTTTTAATAAAGGATTGTAAGAATTCCCGTGTGATGCACCAAAATTACCCTTAAATCCTCCTACACCACTTACTTACTCTTGAAGCATAACTTTGTAGGCGGGTATTATCGAGCATTCCTCTGTTGAATGACCCGCCTAAAAAATCGCACACACCTTCTCGACGGGGTTTGGGATGGATCCAGTTGGTCCTCTTCCACATACCTCAAGTATTTCTCGTATTTCTTTCTCAAGTAGATCGAGTCGATTGTCCATCATAGTATTCTTTTCCATGTGAAATAGGTCGGATGCCAATGGAGTGGTGGTCGCTTGACGAGTTTAATTTTGAGCACTAGGGTCAGATGTATCCCGAGATTGGGTAGTCTGGGCAATATACCGTAGGTGAAGCTCATCATCGTTAACATCTAAGTCGACAAAGGGACCATCCCACATAGTCTTAACGAGTTATTAGGAATTCATATTCAGCCCATTATGGAATAAGGAAATGATTTGCAGTTTATCAAGTCCATGATGAGGGCACGAAGTGACTAACTCATTAAAACGTTCGTAACATCGATCGAACGACTCATTTTCTAGTTGTCGGAATGTTTGAATTTGAGCCTTGATGGAGTTCGTTCGATGTGTAGGAAAGAATTTCTTGAGAAATTTAGATTGTAACTCATTCCATGATGAAATCGAGTTTGGGGGTAAAGACCATAGTCATGTCTTAGTCTTATCCTTTAGCGAGAATGGGAAGAGTTTGAGGCGGATTACATCTTTTATGCAATTTTGATCGTTGAGGGTCTCGCACGCCTCCTCAAATTCCATGATGTGGAGATATCCATTTCTGAATCCATTCCATGGTAAGTGGAAAGTATTTGGATCATCCTATTCCTAAAGTGAAATTGCCCTGCATTATACGGGAGTAAAATGAATCCCGAAGTGATAGTGTGCTCAGGATTTAAGAGCTCTCTCAAAGGGCAGTACGGGGCATCTTACACACCGGCGGCTGCACTATCGTGTTGTGACATGTCTCTCTCACTCAAAGACTCTGTGTTCTCACTTGGTATACTCGGAGCGTGCTCTGAAGTGTGTCCTAAAAGGGAAAATGGAGTGTTATTTCCAATTGAGTGTGACGGTGTGGGAGGTGGAACCCAAAATCGTGGAGTGTTAGGAGTGTGAGGGCTATCGGGGTCGTACTCAGCTATCGGGTTTTCGTGAATGTGGGTTGTAGTATAGTGGTAAGTTGGAGTGAGTTCAGAATTTTGCATTAGCAGGCTTATGAGAGATGATGAGGAATATTTTTGTGCTTTTAAATTTTTTTATGTTTTTGGATTTTTTAAAAATTTTGGTCAAAGCTTTAGATTGACTTGATCTAATCCTAAGTCTACCTAAGTCCCCGGCAATGGCGCAAAAAACTTGACGCGACTAAGAATGTGTTTCATAAATGCGTACTCTCTAGGCTCAAGTGCAAGCCTGTCGCTCAAGTAATAATCCGATAAGTCGGGTATCGATCCTCAGGAAATAGGACAAACAAGTTGTAACGACGTTGGACATACAAACGAACCCTAACTCTGACTCTAAAGAAAAGGGAAAGGTGATTTGATTATTGGAATAACTGGAACTAGATGTAATTTTGAAAATGGTTAACTAGTGAACTAAAGTATGAATGAAATGCAATTACTCTAAAATATTAGTGATAATTGAAATAGACTTGAACTATATGATGAGGAAAGCAGGACGAGAATACAATCCCTCAACCCTAGAGTATTGATGGTATAAAACTGATCTGAAATTTAAGTGATTAATTAGACCCAGACTTTAATACTCCCAAGCATTACATATATGGGGTTCAAGCCCGCACCATACATAATCAGAGGATGAGTAAATAGGTATTACGATAGTGACACTCGAATTGCATTCTGAAACATCTCGGTTATCCTGAAGCAAACGAGATCCAAAGATCTATAATTGTCGTAATTCTACATAATACGGTCGTAATAAATCATTAAATTTAGAGGATTAACTTTATACACATGCAACTACCACATCAGCTTGAGTTCATGCATCCCGACCTTACAAATCTAGTCGGGCATATGAAAACTTATAGACAACACATTTGGAATGAAAGAAAATATCTTTAATACTGAATGAAGATGAAGAGAGATAAAGGTGTTATTGCAAAAGTAATTACTGCAGCAAAACAAGAATTATAATGGTATTACTTGAATTACAAACTGAAAGCAACTAGGGTTTATTGTTCTTCTTCTCTAAAATTGATTACAAAGCTTCCCTAATGAATCATAAGCCTCCTCTTAATATTTGGGAGGAGTTATAATTTATAATCTACGAAATATAAGAGTTTGAACCAAGTAGGATTCTAATTTTTACAAATGGATAAGTTTGAATAATCGAGAACATAACCGATTCTGTTAAGGAGTTCGGTTCGGTTCTGTCTTTAACAGACTTTACAGAGAATTCTTCGAGCACTGGATCGGTTCTTTATTTCCTTCCTTCAGTTCGATTCGATCTTGTTAACTCTTCACAGGAAGATTTCTAGATATAGGATCGGTTCGTTATTTCCTCTCTTCGGTTTGGTTCTGTCTTAACAGTCTTTACATAAACTTTCCGAAGATGGAATCGGTTCTTTTTATTTCCACTTAGGTTCAGTTCCATCTTATCAGCTTTTGTAGAAACCTTGCCTTCTTGTACTTCTTTGAAGCTTTTGGTACGGAACTCGGATTAAAACACTGAACACCTGCGAAATAGATGAAGAACACACGAAACTCGGCGTACTCATTAGAAACTCTTCAATAGTAATGATATGATATAAATCCACTTAAATTACACTTTACGGAGCGATAAAAGCCTCTAAATTAAGGGGAGAAATGGGAAGAATTTATGCCTAATCAAGCCCCCCAAACTTAGAACTTTGATCGTCCCGAGCAATGTAAAAGAATCAAAACATGGTCTAACTCGAAAAATGTGATCAAATACCTCTTTCGCGGGTGAGCGATTGCATTTAGCATATGCAACAAGCCTTTAAACCCCTAGGTTACCCTAGTAGGACGAGTGTTGTCTCGATAGGATTTGCAGAGAATATACCCACAAAATTCGACTCAAATAAAACTCAAAATATGCAAAAATTGTATAATTCAAACTTTTCCTGAAAATAGTCATCATCAAATCATGTTCAAAAGTCTCAAATCATAGTGCGCGTGTGTGAAGCCAGAAATTTAACCGCGAATTTCCACCGATTGACCATTGCGTTACTTATCCGAAAATTTGTTTCGATTTCAATTTCTTACAGATTCACTCACAAACGAATCACTCGGATTGTGTCTATTCTCTCGGTATGCGTGATCTATAAGAGTAAATGTAGTGGAACCAAGTTCACGCACACAAGTAGAAAGATAGAAATTTATGGTAACCGGATCTCATCATTGGATTACGGATATAAGAAAACGGGGACATTGCCTCTAATTAGTATCTTTGATCTCTTTTATTATCTTTTTGTATTTTTGCTCTCCACGCAGTAACTAATTTCGCAATTTGGACTCGATTAGGAATTTTTCGGCCTAATGGTGTATTGGGTAAAATGAGAGTGGTACGAGAAATTTGGAATCGGAAAGTTTTCTTACGATGTCCGTTAGTGGGTTTCCGAGCTTTTGCTCATTTTTGCTTCTTTTTTTATTTTTCACGCTTATCTTTTTCTTGCTATTTTTATTGAGCATAACTATTTTTTTCTTGCCCATTTTTCTGCACTTTTTCGGACTTAATTTCTGGGATTGTCCCCTTTTCACAATTCCGGGCCAATTAGTGGGTTTTTCTGGTTGTCAAATGAAAGAGAAAAATTGATTCGGCTCAATTTGGGTTACAAAAGGGATAATTTTTCGCTACTTTTTCTGGCCAAGATTTTTAGGTGACAAACGATGGCCTACTTCATTGTCCAAAATACTAATTGCGTTGCCACATGCGTTTCGAGATGAATTAAGTTTAGATATCTATCTTGGCACATTTTTCAAGGCAAAATCACACATTTTTCATAACCGATCAAAGTGAAAGAATTGAGATCCTCGACGACTTATTTGACGCTGAAAAGAACTTTTGAGTTAACAATTAACTCGGATTGATTTATAAATTTCACAAAAATGAAAGGCTCGAATCTCACCAGGGTTGTTAATCTTCACATTAATTCGTTAAGTCGCTTACGTTCTCTCAATTTCCATCTTTGGTCAATTTCGGCTTTGTGCATTTTGAATTTTACAACTTGAGACTTTAAATTAACTTTTAATGATATTTTTGAAAATTTTGAATTCCAATTTTTATTTATTTCGAACAAAAATATTTTTGGGTTTTTCAAGATTTTATGATTTTTTTTTAAATTTATGGGCATTTTTCAAAATTTGTGAAGTTTTAAAAATACGCACCTGTGACCCCCCCTAACTTAGACTTTTGCATTGTTCTCAAGCAAAAAGGACTAAAATCTAACTCAAAGCGAATAAAAAGTGTGAGAAAATAAAACAAACAAATGAAACAGATATGCAGCATTTTTATAGATAAAAAAAAATATGTGTTACAAAGGGTAAGGAAGAACACACAACCAATAATATTTAAACAACCGCCACAAACACACACAAATAGCTAACACAAATAAGGGCTTCATTGGGGCGGTGGATATGAGGGCCCGGGTGCACTGGGATTGTAGGGATCATAGAAGAAGGTGGGGGGCGGGCCACCGAAGTTGAGCTTGTATAAATGGGCTTGTAGTCGGTGCATCATGCTCATGTCCCTGCGATAGGCGTCCTGATCCCTTTGATAGGCTGCTTGGTCTCGATTGTATTGGCTAATGAACCCGTCAAAACGGGATTCCACCGCTGCAAGGCGCCTATCAAAATCTGCACCCGGGGGCTCGAAATTCGAATCATCATCCTCGTTGTACTCTTCTTCTTTAGCCCCCGCCCATCTCGATGTCCTCAGCCACGGGCTCTTCAACAGGGATTTTCTCCTCGGCCTCTAAATTAATCGCCTCCTGGGCTGCTCGAATGGCAGCCCTTTGTTGGACACTCCTACTACGTGATACCTTTCCAATGGGCTCAGGGAGGCGTGGGAAAGCGTGAGGTGGCTGAATACCAGCATCGGCAAGGAGGGAAGTGATGAGGAGGGCATAAGGGAGGGGTACCGCACCTTTTTTCTCCCAGGCCGCGTAAAGGATATCAGCGTAAAGCATGCGGACCAGATTTAGGGTGAAATTTGGGTCGAAAAGGTAGTACGCGAGTGTCGCTTGGAGAGGGCACATCGCCGAGTCATTTGAGGTCTGAAGTAAGTTGGCGCACATTATATGGAAGGGGATGCGCGCCTTATCGTTTAGGTGGCCCACGGGGAAGGTACCCCGTTCCTAAATATCGTTGGGCACGAGTTGGTCGATGCATTGTTGTTTGGGAATCGTGGGGGCATTGGTTGGGTAGGCATAGATTTCTGGGTGGGGGACGCCCTTATCAGCAAGTTTACGGGTGAGGATGGCCAAGGAGAATGGGATGGGGCGGCCGTCAACAAAGGCTTGGCACTCGAACTCGCCCGTGCGGACGAGAGAACCATAGAAGGATCGAACTTCGTCCGCCCAAACGACATTGTTGGGTTCTTGGAAGTATTGCGTCCACCCATTACGGGTAAAAAGGGTAGTGACGGAGCAGGGCAGCTCGACCCAATTTACGACTCGCTCAATGTACATTTGGCGAGAGAGGCTAAAAAAAGTTTTGCACCATACGCGCTCCATGTGGGAGCGGTATTCTCCATTGCCGTTGGGAAAAATCTCGGTGGACATATATTTTGCGGGAAGAGCGGGATTTGCCATGGGGAAAGCAGGGAATTTAGGAGATGAAAGACTAGGGTTGTAGAGAGGGAAAGTAGAGTGGAGGTGTGAGTGGAATGGTAGGATAAAGGTGATTTTTATAGGTAGTGGGGAGGGTTGGGTGGATGGATTTTGGGAGGGAAGGAGGAGTGAATGTTTTGGGGGGAAATGGGGAAGAATGGAGGGAAGGGAGAGGATAGGGGAAGGAATAAGCTCCTCGGGAAGAACCAAAATCGTAGAACCTGAGCCGATCCGATTTGGGGGCGATTCGTTTCGGTTATGGGGATTTTTTATTTCACGATTTATCAAATCCGAACCGATCCGGTTTGGGGATTCGGGCCGGTTCCACCTTTAGCAGAACCCTCTTTCTTATACTGCTGCACTAGAATCCCAACCCCTCGACTTTCTGGACACTTTCTCACTTATTCACCCACTTGGATTTCTCGACGCCCTCGTGAAGTGTGTGTTGGAATGCGTGATCTTAACCCTAACCTCACGTAACCTACCTACGGACTCAATCTAATCTATCGAAGCACAATTACTATACACAAGAAATCACCACATACGCGCCGGGGGTATGACGACCTCTTTTTCAAGCTCATTCGACCCCGTAAACGAGGTCCGACAACCAAACGGTGTCGACTTCTTCCACACACGCCTCTAGATATGGCTTTAGGCGTTGTCCATTAACCTTGAATGTGTTTCCCCCTTTTAAATCATCTAATTCCACAACTCTGTGAGGGAATGCATTCTTCACAACGAACGGGCCAAACCATCGTGACCGCAACTTGCCCGGAAATAGATGAAGCCGAGAGTTATAGAGAATCACTTTTTATCCGGGAAGAAACTCTTTGCGTCGAATAATGTTATCGTGAGCGAGTTTCATCCTTTCTTTGGAAATTTTTGCGTTCTCATACGCATCATTGCGTATCTCTTCTAACTCGTTTCATTGAAGCTTGCGAGCTTCACCGGCTTTATCCATGTCATAATTCAACTTCTTAATTGCCCAATATACCTTATTCTCTAATTCAACGGGAAGATGGAAAGGTTTTCCATACACAAAGCGGAATGGGGATATGCCGAGTGGATTTTTATATGCGGTACGATAGGCCTATAATAAATCGTTCAATTGAAGTGACCAATCTTTTCGAGTGGGATTGACGGTCTTCTCGAGAATGTTCTTGATTTCTCGATTCTCTAATTCAGGCTGCCCATTCGTTTGTGGGTGATAGGTCGTTCCAACCTTGTGAACGACGCCATACTTTCTCATGAGCTTCGCGAATAGCCTGTTGCAAAAGTGCATGCCATTATCACTAATTATCGCTTTCGGAGCACCGAAGCGAGAAAGTATGTGTTCATGTAGGAACCTAATCACCACTTTGCCGTCATTTATCTTGGTAGCTATAGCTTCCACCCATTTAGAAACATAATCTACCGCGACAGGATGTATAGGAAACCAAAAGATGGGGGGAAGGGCCCATGAAGTCAATACCCCAGCAGTGAAAGATCTCAATAATGAGTATCGGGGTTAAGGGGATCATGTCTCGTCGGGTAATCGCCCCCATCCTTTGACACCGATCGCAACATTTGCAATAATTGTTCACATCCCGGAAAATTATGGGCCAATAGAGGCCGCATTGAAGAATCTTAGCGGCCGTCTTTTCCGTCAAAAAGTGACCTCCACAAGCTTTCGAATGATAAAATTGGATGACTTTCAGAATCTCGTCATCCGTTACACATCGTCGGATGATTTGGTCGGCGCAATATTTAAAAAAAAAGGATCGTTATAGAAAAACATGCGCAACCAAGTGATGAACCTCTTCTTATCTTGTTGTGTCCAATCAGGAGGGATAACTCCCGTGACAAGATAGTTCACTATATTCGCAAACGAGGGCAAAGAAGAGGTGGGAAAGAGTTGTTCATCCGGAAAATATTCATCTATAGGTGTGGGATCACTAGGAACGTCGGACGAAAACGGTGATAATTGGTCGCCAATGACATTTTCTACTCCTTTTTTTCTTTAATGGATAGATTAAACTCTTGTAAGAGTAGGATCCACCTTATGAGGCGCGACTTTGCGTCTTTTTTTTGCAAGTAGGTATTTTAATACCGCGTGATCGGTGAAGCAAGTGATGGGAGAACCGATAAGATAGGACCAAAATTTGTCAAGAGCAAAAACTACCGCTAGCAACTCCTTCTCTGTAGTGGAATAATTGAGTTGTGGTCCAGTAAGAGTCCGGCTAGCATAGTAGATAACATGAGCCTTATTGTCTTTTCTTTGGCCCAAAACAGCCCCTATCGTATAATCGCTAGCATCACACATAAGCTCGAATGGTAAGGACCAATCCGGAACTTGCATGATGGGAGCGAACACAAGCATGGTTTTCAGTTTTTCAAAAGCGCCATGGCATGCTTCTGTCCACTCAAATGGGGTGTCCTTCATAAGAAGGTTGCTTAAGAGTCTAACAATGACGCTAAAGTCCTTAATGAACCGTCGATAAAACCCCGCGTGGCTCAAGAAGGAGCGCACGTCTTTGAGCGATTTTAGTGGGGGTAGATCGGCTATGACATATATCTTAGCTCTATCAACTTCAATCCCCTTGTATGAAACTATGTGGCCAAGAACTATTCCCTTAGTGACCATAAAATGACATTTCTCCCAATTTATCACTAAGTTCTTCTCCACACATCGGGCGAGTACTTTTTCCAGTTTTTCCAGACAAAGATCAAAAGAGGTGCCAAAAACGTTAAAATCGTCCATGAACACTTCAAGTCCTCTCTCAACCATGTCGCTAAATAGGCTCAACATGAACCTTTGAAAGGTCGCAGGTGCATTATACAAGCCGAATGGCATACGTTTGTAAGCAAACGTACTAAAAGGGCAAATGAAGGTCGTTTTCTCCTGACCAAGTACATATACCTAAATTTGGTTATATCTGAAATAACCATCAAGGAAGCAATAGTAAGGGTGGCCCGCTACTCTCTCAAGTATCTTATTAATAAATGGCAAGGGGAAATGGTCTCTCCTAGTTCCCGCATTGAGTTTCCGATAATCAATGTAAACGCGCCACCCGGTGGTGGTACGTTGGGGAACTAACTCTCCCTTAGCATTCTCAATCACTGTCATGCCCGACTTCTTTGGAACAACTTGAATAGGGCTCACCCATTTGCTATCCGAGATTGGGTAGATAATCCCTGTATCCAATAACTTAATGATTTTAGTCCTCACCACTTCTTTCATATTGGGGTTTAGCCTTCTTTGCATTTCTCTCGAGGGCTTGACATCCTCCTCGAGGTGGATCTTGTGGGTGCAAATCAAAGGACTTATCTCCTTCAAATCAGCAATACACCAACCGAAAGCACCTTGGTGCTTCCTCAGAATCTTTAACAGTTTACCCTCATACTCTTCGTCTAGGCTAGAGGAGACAACAACATGAATTGTCTCGTCCTCTCCTAGGTATGCATATTTAATATGGGAGGGTAGTTTCTTCAACTCGAGGGTCGGAAATTTATCGCTGGAGGGAACCATGCGTGCCTCTCTTGGCGATAACTCCTCGAATCAAGAAACCCAACTTACATCTCTCGCGTCCTCGTCCGACGCTCTCTCATCAAATAACTCTCTCAACTCCTCAATTTCCCTCTCAAATTCAGTATATGTCCCCCCACTCTCGTGGATCGACACTAAACAGGACCATAGGGTATCTCCACAATAATTTTCCTCAAAGTACTCCTCTACGATCTCGTCGTCGAATAAGCTCACCACGTGAAGATCATCCTCTTCCCCCGTATGTTGGGCTATATGAAAGATGTTAGTCTCTAATATCATATTCCCAAAGGTGAGTTGCATCTGCCCATTTCGAGTATTGATAATTATGTTAGCCGTAGCTAAGAATGGGCGCCCAAGAATGATGGGAACATGATTGCTTGAGGCGAAGGAGGGTTCCGTGTCCCAAATGACAAAATCCACCAGAAAGTAGAATGTGTCAACTTGAACGATCACGTCCTTAACTATACCCCTTGGGATCTTCACTATTCAATCCACTAACTGGAGAGTAATCTTTGTGGGCTTAAGGTCACCAAGATCTAGTTGCCTATAGATGGCGTAAGGGAGGATATTGACACTTGCTCATAAGTCAAGTAAGGCTTTTTCAATTTTATTTTCTCCAATGATGTAGGAAATGGTGGGTGCACCGGGATCTTTAAATTTTGGTGGGAGATCATTAAGTAGAATGGAGCTCACCATCTGTGCTAGAAATACGTTTTTCTTTACCTTTATCATCCTCTTCACTGTTAACAAGGCATTGATGACTTTTGCATAAGCATGAATTTTCTTAATGGCATCGAGGAACGGTAAATTTAGCTTTACTTGCTTTAACACGTCTAGCACTTCCTCACGGGGGCTCCCTTTATGGGAAGGAACCAGCCTTTGAGGAAACGATGCCGCGGTGGGTGGTTTCACTACTACCTCGGGCTCACTAGTGTCTTCTTTATCACTCTCTTTCAAGGGGATATCTTCGGCCTCTTTCGTGCCGGGCAAAATCTCCTTATCTTTGGCTGCGTCGTGTGGGGGAGGTGATAGATCAATGACCCTCCCATTACAAAGAGTGGTCATAACTTGACATTGCTCCTGATGTTCTGCCGAGGTGGAGATAACACTAGTTTGACCTTGGGGCGGTCGTTGGCCCTAAGCAGCAAATTTTCCCTTCTCTTGGATACTCAATGATGATTGCATTTTTGAAATATTTTCATTTATATCGCTGATCATGCGATCATGTCTATCATTGGTTGCATTCTGGGTATTAATAAATTGGTTCATCGTATCCTCGAGATTTCTCCGCGGTGGAGTGATATATGCCCCTTGAGGTCGTGATGCTTGCACATATCCTTGCATGCGTGGAGCTTGTTGAAAGTGCGATGGTGGAGGAGGGGCAACATATGAGTTAGGATTCATCGCAGCATATTGTTGCCCATAGCTAAAACCAGGATGGTTTTTCCATGAAGGGTTGTAATAATTCTCATGCGGTGCACCAAAATTACACTTAAATCCTCCTACACCACTTACTTGCTCTTGAAGCATAACTTTATAAGCGGGTATTATCGGGCATTCCTCTGTTGAATGACCCGCCTCACAAATCGCACATACCTTCTCGACGGGGTTGGGATGGATCCAGTTGGTCCTCTTCCACATACCTCAAGTATTTCTCACATTCCTTTCTCAAGTAGATCGAGTCGGCTGTCCATCATAGTATTCTTTTCCACGTGAAATAGGTCGGACGCCGATGGAGTGGTGGTCGCTTGACGAGTTCGATTTTGAGCACTAGGGTCAAATGTATTCTAGGATTGGGTAGTCTCGGCGACATACTGCAAGTGAACCTCAGGATCGTTGGCATCTAAGTCGACAAAGGGACCATCACACATAGTCTCAACGAGTTGTTTGGAATTCATATTCAGCCCATTATGGAAGAAGGAAATGATTTGCAGTTTATCAAGTCCATGATGAGGGCACGAAGTGACTAACTCATTAAAACGTTCGTAACATCGATTGAATGACTCATTTTCTAGTTGTCGGAATGTTTGAATTTGAGCCTTGATGGAGTTCGTTCGATGTGTAAGAAATAATTTCTTGAAAAAATTAGATTGTAACTCATTCCATGATGAAATCAAATTTGGGGGTAAAGACCATAGCCAGGTCTTAGCCTTATCCTTTAGCGAGAATGGGAAGAGTTTGAGGCAGATTATATCTTTTGTACAAGTTTAATCGCTGAGGGTCTTGCATGCCTCCTCAAATTCCATGATGGGGAGATATGGTTTTTTTGAATCCATTCCATGGTAAGTGGGAAGTATTTGGATCATCCCATTCCTAAAGCGAAATTGCCCTGCATTATACGGGAGTAAAATGCATCCTGGAGTGACAGTGCCCTCGAGATATAAGAGCTCTCTCAAAGGGCGGTACATTGCCTCTTCCTCACCGGCGGTTGCACTACCGTGTTGTGACATGTCTCTCTCACTCAAAGACTCTGTGTCCTCACTTGGTATATTTGGAGCGTGCTCTGAAGTGTGTCCTAAGAGGAAAAATGGAGTGTTATTTGTAATTGAGTGTGATGGTGTGGGAGGTGAAACCCATAATTGTGGAGCGTTAGGAGTGTGAGGTCTATCGGGGTCGTACTTAACTATCAAGTTTTCGTGAATGTGGGTTGTAGTATAGTGGTAAGTTGGAGTGAGTTCAGAATTTTGGATTAGCAGGCTTATGAGAGATGATGAGGAATATTTTTGTGCTTTTAAATTTTTTTATGTTTTTGGATTTTTTGAAATTTTTGGTCAAAGCTTTAGATTGACTTGATCTAATCCTAAATCTACCTAAGTCCCCGGCAACGACGCCAAGAACTTGATGCGACTAAGAATGTGTCTCATAAATGCGTACTCTCTAGGCTCAAGTGCAAGCCTTTCGCTCAAGTAATAATCCAATAAGTTGGGTATCGACCCTCAGGGAAATAAGACAAACGAGTTGTAACAACGTTGGACAGACGAAGGAACCCTAACTCTAACTCTAAAGAAAAGGAAAAGGTGATTTGATTGTTGGAATAACTACAACTAGATGCCGTTTTGAAAATGATTAACTAGTAAACTAAAGTATGAATGAAATCCAATTAATCTAAATTATCTAAAATGTTGGCGATGATTGAACTATAATTAAACTATATGATGAGGAAAATAGGACGGGAATACAATCCCTCAACCCTAGAGTATTGATGGTATAAAACTAATCGTAAATTTAAGTGATTAATTAGACCCAGACTTTAGTACTCCCAAGCATTACATATATTCGGTTCAAGCCCGCACCATACATAATCAAAGGACGAGTAAATCAGTATTGCGATAGTGACACTCGAATTACATTCTGAAGCATCCCGGTTACCCTGAAGCAAACGAGATCCAAAGATCTATAATTGTCGCATTTCTATGCAATACGATCGTAATAAATCATTAAATTTAGAGGATTAATTTTATACACGTGCAACTACCACATCAGTTTGAGTTCATGCATCCCGACCTTAAAAATCTAGCCAAACATATGAAAACTTGTAGACAACACGTTTGGAATGAAAGAAAACATTTTTAATACTGAATGAAGATGAAAAGAGATGAAGGTGTTATTAGAAAAGTAATTACTGCAGTAAAACAAGAATTAGAATGGTATTACTTGAATTGCAAACTGAAAGAAACTAGGGTTTATTATTCTTCTTCTCTAAAATTGATTACAAAGCTTCCCTCACGAATCAGAAGCCTCCTCTTAATGTTTGGGAGGAGTTAAAATTTATAATCTACGAAATATAAGAGTTTGAACCAAGTAGGATTCTAATTTTTACAAATGGATAAGTTCAGATAATCGAGAACAGAACCGATCCTGTAAAGGGGTTCGGTTCTGTTATGTCTTTGACAGCCTTTACAGAGAATTCTTTGAGCACCGGATCAGTTCTTTATTTCCTTCCTTCGGTTCGGTTCCATCATGTTAACTCTTCATAGGAAGTTTTCCAGGTGTAGGATCGGTTTGTTATTTCCTCCATTCGGTTTGGTTCTGTCTTAACAGTCTTTACATAAACTTTTCGAGGATGGAATCGGTTCTTTTTCTTTCCACTTAGGTTCGGTTCCATCTTGCGAGCTTTTACAGAAACCTTGCCTTCTTGTACTTCTTTGAAGCTTTTGGTATGGAACTCCGATTAAAACACTGAACACCTGCTAAATAGACGAAGAACACACGAAACTCGGCGTACTCATTAGAAACTTGTCAAAGTAATGATATGATATAAATCCACTTGAATTACACATTGCGGAGCGATAAAAGCCTCTAAATTAAGGGGATAAATGGGAAGAATTTATGCATAATCATAAGGCATCTAAAAAAATATAGGGAGAGTAAAATACCCATCAACCTGTTGTCACAAAGGCAATTAATAATACCAACAATTCACATTAATGATCATGATCAATCAACGTACAAAACTACGCATAATAGTCCAATTCCATGAAATCTTAATTTCACTAAAATTGATCTCAATTAATTATTTTAATATAAACACTGAATTTCATCATTAATATGACATAATCCTAATTTCATTACCTCTACATAAACTACGTGAGTTATACGCCCCCAAATTATTTAATTCAAAGCTAGGTTTTTTTTCTACATGCAACCCATGTCAATAAAACCCAAAATCACTCATGGATCCTGCGTACCCACGTGATATGAATATTATTCATATTAAAAGATTTTCATAAAAATAGCCCCAAACTTTTGTGTTCGCTTTCTCTAATTAGATTGCTAATTGATTTCAAGAAAACATTGATTAAAGGTTTAGGCAACACTTAAAACGCATAATACTAAAGAAAAAGAATATAGTATTCATGCCTGCGATTTGTTGGATGAAAATCTGAATAGAAGGTTGAACTCTTCTAGAGAAAACACCAATTGAATCTTCAAAACTTGTGAAAAGTAGGGGCTAGGGGTTAAAGATGAGAGAAATATGTTTGGGAAAAGCTTTGGGGAGAAAGTTTGGGAGAAATTTGATTTTTGAAGTCCCAACCCCGTTTCTGTTTAGTATATAAAGGGTTTAAAAGTTAAAATACAATTATGATACTCCCATCCATAAACTGCTCCGTCTTTCGAACGAGCACGCCTGTCGTTCGGACGACAATGCGACGTCGTTCGAACGATATGGCATGTCGTTTAAATGAGACCCACAATTCCCGAAATTAAATCTTTTAAAAAATCCGACTTTATTATCTGACAAAATATTTCAGCTGAACAAATACGCACCTTCCAGTTAAATAATTTAAATAAATACTTTATAACCTTTTATAAAAGACCCGAATTAATTCCCAATTGAAAAGTTTACTAATAACCTAGTTAAATTCTTAAAGGCCATTAATTCCAAGATTTTCTTTTACTCCAAATTAATTAAAGTCAATTAATTAAAACATGGGGTGTTACATACTTCTCCACTAGCAAAGAATTTTGCCCTCAAAATTAGACGAAGCATACACATCAACGTATAAATCTCGCAAAAGAAAATAGGGCTCACGTATGCCCACCTGTAGAATGCCATAATTGGGTGCCCATACACCCAATCCTACGCGCACCTACCTCACGAACAACAAAATAATATATATTGCCTATATAGATATACATAGCTATGAAAATAACGGCGTACCACATGCTCTCATACCTCCCTACTCGATCCTATCTCTCAAAGTCATCAAAATGCTAACATCCTTCAATTAAATCTCAACACCAAAAATCAATACCTACTGTACCTAACATATGCACTAAAATCTCCAAAATAATTATCGTCTTCATAATCCATTATAAGGATCCTCGCATCAAGCTTACTAATTCTAAACTTAATGCCTACAACGTCCTTAGCACAAAACTTCATTTTTCCAATAAAATATCTAACACGTACACTAGACCCTCTACCTTAAGGAGTACGAATCAATAAAGGGAATCAAGATCGTCAACGCGGAAACTAAACGGACTCATAACCTACGAGACCTAAGACCATGCTCTGATACCATCTGTCACACCCCGCCTAATTCTGGCGTCGGCTGCCACCAAAACTAAGTCGGGCGTGAGTAAATAAATACCATTCTTAGAATGAGACATATATGAGACATATAAATTAATCCACAAGATAAATGATAATCAATCCCAAAAGATAAACCATCCGACTAAGCGAGAAAAGATCCATCTCCATGCTAAACTCAAAATAAATCTAATCTCTAATAATATGAAATTGAATATTCTCCAACTGAATCTTGTGAAATAACCGAATAAAACCCATATAACTTTGGAACCGAATGGCTCAATCACAACCATAAACTGAGTTTCAATACAAGTGCGAAGGAATAGAAAACTAAACTAAATCAATACGCATAAAGTAGAACAATTCCAAATGGACCTCCAAGCAATTCTCCAAATAATGCTATGCAACTTCTCCAAATACTATTTCCTGAAAAGTTAGTCCACGCACGAGGTCAAATCCCTGAGCATGAATGCGCACTACTCCCCTCAATTAGGATCCTTGAATACAGACAGTAGCATTATACGCAATAAATATCACAATAGAATATTTTAAATTAACGAGAGTAATTAGAAGCGATAAATATAAATCACTAACTACCCGTAGAGATCCCCATTTAAAAAGGCACACCAATATGATTTTAAATTCCCAAGTCCCCCGATTGTTAATTAATTAAATTAACCAACTTTTCTTATATCCTTCATTTTTATTATGGTGGTCCTCCCCCTCGGGTGATTTCTCCACCAAAATACACATCCCCTCATCAAAACGCCGGCTGACCCGTTTAAACTGTCGGCCCTCGCTGATTATGTCGCCAATATTTTTTTAATACCCGGCCTATTATCTTAGGTATTAATTCTCAATTTCTCAATTTCACAAATTATAAATTACCCCACCATTTAATCGAAGTGAGATCCTCAAAATACCCATTAGTTCCATACCTAAGGGTCCCCAAGTTATCAATACGTCCTACACTATGTATATGATGAATTTCTAACATAAACATAGACCTAGTCTCATGCCTAGACTAACGTAACGATGATAAAATAACGAAAATCAGCCCACCCCCAAAATGATAAAAATACGATAATATACCCTCACTATTCTCATACCTAGAAGGCGTAAATCATCAAAAGGCCTACCCACTAGTCCCATACCTAGAAGGCATTTAAAAAAAATATAGGGAGAGAAAAATATCCATCAACCCGTCGTCACAAAGACAATTAATAATACGAACAATTCACATAAATGATCATAATTAATCAACGTACAAAACTACGCATAATAGTCCAATTCCATTAAATCTTAATTTCACCAAAATTGATCTCAATTAATTATTTTAATATAAACACTGAATTCCAATTTCATTACCTCTACATAAACTACGTGAGTTATACGCCCCAAAATTATTTAATTCAAAGCTAGGTTTTTTTTCTACATGCAACCTACGCCAACAAAACTCAAAATCGCTCATGGATCCTACGTAACCACGGGATATGAATATTATTCATATCAATATATTTTCATAAAAATAATCCCAAACTTTAGTGTTCACTTTCTCTAATTAGATTGCTAATTGATTTTAAGAAAACATTGATTAAGGGTTTAGATAACACTTAAAATGCATAATACTAAAGGAAAATAATGGAGTATTCATGCCTACGATTTATTGGATAAAAATATGAATAGAAGGTTGAAATCTTCTAGAGAAAACAACAATTGAATCTTCAAAACTTGTGAAAAGTAGGGGCTAGGGGTTGAAGATGAGAGAAATATGTTTTGAAAAAGCTTTGTGGAGAAAGTTTTAGAGAAAAGTGATTTTTGAAGTCCCAACCCCGTTTCTTTTTAGTATATAAAGGGTTCAATAGTTAAAGCACAATTAGGAGACTCCCATCCATAAACCGCTATGTCGTTCGAACGAACACGCCTGTCGTTCGGACGACAATGCGATGTCGTTCGAACGACATGGCATGTCATTCGAACGAGACCCACAATTCCCAAAATTAAATCTTTTTAAAAATTCGAATTTATTATATGACAAAATATTTTAGCTGAACGAATACGCACCTTCCAGTTAAATAATTTAAATAAAAACTTTATAACCTTTTATAAAAGACCCGAATTAATTCCCAATTGAAAAATTTACTAATAATCAAATTAAATTCTCAAAGGCCAATAATTCCAAGATTTTCTTTTACTCCAAATTAATTAAAACACGTGTTTTACATCTATCGCTGTTGTAGCTGGTGCTGAGGACCTTGCTGGCTCTGCCTGAATCCATTACCCTCTGGTTGGTACCCCCCAATATGAATCTCTTGGCTGAGTCCCTTTGTCGGGAATCCTTCCCTTGCTAATGACTAGTTTGTTACTTTGGTGCTCCATCGCCACCGTTACTTCCCGTCCCGCATAACTGGCTACTTTCCCTTATCCTTTTCCTCCCTATCAGCTGGAAATGATGATATTGGTAGTGCAATAATGCGGTAGTGTTACCTCTGTGGCTGTAACCATTCCATGTAGTACTTGAGGTACCTGTTGAACTTATCCGACATTAAATATTCCAGCGATCTTAGTCTGTCGTTCTCTCCTATGTGGCATCTGGAACTAGATCGAATTGTATGATTTCACAGTCAATACGAAAATAATAGGAATGAAATAACTAAAGCGTTTACTCAAGTCCTGCATGCCTCCATAAGTGCTGCAGCTACGCATCCTTAAAATGAATCATCATATTTGGCGTCCCTGTGGTTGGACGCCAAAAAGTGTTGAAAATAGATTTGATTCGGATCAGAACCCAAAACTTTTGAAAAATATTTATTAAGTACTTACAATAAAATAAGAGCAGTTATTAGATACAAAGGTTAGTTTCACGCGCACTCCTTTCAGTTTCTCATATCTCAACTATAGTGCACACCTAACGTCTCATATTAAACCCACTTAGTTATGCTACCCAGCCTAACTAGTCACCATAAGTATTTACCTAACCACTACAAGCTTAGATCACCCGTACCATCCATACGATACGCTACCGTAAAACCAATAACCAATATCAGTCGAATATTATTATAGATACAGGAATTTAGTTTCTCTTACTTAAATTACTTTAAATATACACTATCCATCTTTCCTACTGTCACATAAAAGTAGAATAACCACACTTATATATACATATCACACTATTATATATGCAACTACATCATCCTTGGAATGTCCACCGCGATGCATGCATATTCTGCTATCAAGTCCATATACCTCTCGTACCAAATGAAGGACTATCGGTTCGGAATGGCACCTCAAACCATAAATCCAATAACACATAATGGAGGCGAACATAGTTATAAGTCTTTGGGCTACGCACATACCTAACGTACCCAAATGACCTGCCAGTCCAACTATTATACACTCAAATAGTGAGCCGCCTTAAGTTCTATGTTCTAGGGAACACATCCAGATCTCGCTGGCAACGCTAAGGTGGGATCGCCCACTGTGCGAAACCTCCCGTGATAGCAGGCAACGTAGGTATGCTTATACACATAAAAGCACATAATAGGTATACATACAACCTATAAATATATCCAATAATAGTATATATCTCTCGAATACCCAATGTACTAACGATTCACACTTAATATTATTTTCGTGTTTTCACGAGTATCACTCATTACTCAAATGGCCTCAGTTATCCTTTAAGTAATTTCAGTAGTCAATACATCACTAACCTACTAGTATCACTCTTGGGTTATCATCTACGCTTCCCATAATCCGATTTTAAATTCTCGATACTTTACACTGTCGTTTCATTTCGTCGGTCCTAATCTTATTTTACCCTCATTAAGACTAAGCCGAGCTTTAATTATATGTATACTTGATATTTTCCAAGTCCTTATATAGTTAATAAAACATTACCAAAATCCGACGAAATCGTTGGTAAAGAAAACTACTTAAACTAAATGAAAAGCCCATTTTAAACTTTAATCGATCGATCGACAAAACTGATCAATCGATCGATCGACATCCCTCGATCAATCGATCGATACTCATTGTAACAACTTAACCTAGATTTGTTATCTTCCATTTTTAACCCATTAAACCATCATGAAATCTTCCGAAACTCCCATACAACGTATCCAATCATCAAGTATATGTATATGACAGTTTCTAACATAAATTTAACATCAAATCTTTAGAGAATCCAACATTAACAAGGCTAAATCTTTCATATTTAATACAAACCTTGATACAATTCTTTTTAGGTTTATTCATTATAAAACCCGATTTCCATAATTTATAAAATCAATCATTCTCAGATTTTGAACCATAATCATTTAAGAATAATATCTAGCATGAATTTATCCCAAAACACGAATTGATTCTCCATACAAATGCCAAAATAATATTTTCATGCAATTTCAACCCTACACTACCATGGGTATTATAAGTGCTCAAAAGATTGCAAGATAAACACTTGCCTTAGGTTTGAGTGATCTGATCTTCGTTGGTTGATGATGGAGGTGTGCTTTCCTTGCTCTGATCTCGATTCCGGCGACGTCGATAATGAAAAATGGTGTAGGTTGGCTTAAGAACTCTTCTCCCACCCTCTCTCATGGCCTCTCTCCTCTCCCAAGTATTATGACCCTAGCCTCCCCACCCAAGTGGCTGATATATATCTCTAAAATTCGGAGTTTTGCCAACCCTAAACTCCCAAATGATCGAAACACCTTTACGTAGTGCCGAATCGGTTTAAAAATGCCCGGGACCCAATTAATACACTCGAGTACTTTATTCAGCCTATTTTCGCCCATTCGAAATCACCAATGACCTCGAAATCGCCATTCGAGTTACTCTACATAAATTTCCCATTTCGACCTTAACACAGCGTACCCACGACTTCCGATTGAGATATAACATAGTCACGTCGATATTACCAACTACGAGGTATAATAATTACCACTTGTTATTTACTACACACTTTGTAAATTTATTCCATAAATATTAATCAAAATCTCTCTCTCGATCAATATTTAGTAAACACACAATATCTCTATATACTATAAAATGCAAAACAAGCATTTAATGATAGGGTCTTCTAAAGCTATCCACGTGGCACGTCTCTATCTATCTTTTTATTTCTATACCTCTAAAACGATAGATTAGGAGAGTTATGAGCATTTAATATCTATTAAATTGGTACATGCATCAAACCCCTCCCTCCCTCTCACATCCGTCTTTTTATTTCTCTACCCCAGTCCCATCCATCATTCATTGTATTCATTGTCTTTCTTTTTTTCTTTAAACTTCTATATTTTTTTTTTTAAACATCAAACTCATTATGTTATTGTTTTGAATCATTTTTTGTTTGTGATAGGTCCTTGGACAAGATCATTTCTCCAATAACTAGAGGTAAAAGTTACTTTTTCTCTCTATATAAATATTTGTGTATATAAATTAAGTTTTGTTTATATATATATATATATGTGTGTGTGTGTGTGAGCGCGCGCGCGCGCGTGTGTGTTGTGGGGGGGTGATTTTGTTATGAGCCACTCCATTAATCCAATTACTTTAATTCTTCCGTGATCTATTTGTGTTGAATATTGAATGTTAATTGGCTATTTTTTTTATGTTTTTTTAAAGGTCCTTTTCAATTTTCTCTATTAAGTTAATCATGGATCATATGAACCATTTGATGATTAAAGGCTTATTAATCATATCCTTTTATTTTTGGTGTTTTTGTATCATTAGTGAAAGTACCAATACATGATTTAAAGTTTCTTCCCCTTCAATTATATTGCTTTCTTATTTTTTTTTCTTTAGTTGTTGTCTTTTGTGGCTTTGTACAGATCACTCCTAAAAAAAAATTTGTTTCGTTTTTATGTTGTTTCTTAAGTTGATGATTCATACATTTAGATCAAGTTTAGAGTAAGCGAGAAATTTATTTTGTGAGTACAAAGAATGTCTATATTTTATTCCTTTCAAATGTTCTAAAATTTTCTATAGAATTAATTTGCAAACAGGTATGCTTTTATGGCTACTTCTTTATTTTGGAGGGTACCTTTGGAACCTATTACCATCATAGGCGCATGAGAAAATAAGAGAGCAATAAACACAGCATGACATATAAGATTTGTGCTTGGATCAATTTAGACTTATAGTAATCTTTTATATTTAGATCATACTCAAAGTAGGCTCAATGTTTGTAATTGTAGAGACATATAACTCATATGAATAAATAATTACTCACATTCAATATGAATATGAGTTTTTTGACAAAAAATATTTATATTTATTTGTGACATTAAAGGTAAAATAATTTCAAAATCAATAATAAATGTAATTTTATATGATGGACAATGTAATAAACAAATAATATTTTTAATGAAAGACGTGTCATGTTTATATAATTAAAATTATTAAAATGAATTTGCATTTTATTCGATTGTATATATAAATATATTATAAATGATTTATGTATGTCACCTGCACATCGTGCGGGTTACATGCTATATACTATAAAATGCTAAACAAGCATTTAATGACAGCTTCTTCTAAGCCTATCCATGTGGCATCTCTATCTCTATTCTCTATTCTCTATCTATATATGCTTATGGGTAATCAAAAGACAATATTTTATTTTGGATAACCAAAAGTCAGGAAGCCCTAGCGTTGGTTTATTGGTATTAGCAAAGCCCAAAACCTTTTCATTAGAATAAGACTTTAATAGGTCTACGAGCATTTGAGAAAATGAATGGGCTCCCCTACACATTTTGATGTTAGCTTTTACCAAACTATGAACCCAATCGTGGCTATTTTATATATATACTGTCAAGAAGCAATATCCTCATGTACTCAGGTAATATGCTATTTCTTTAACCCTTTGATTTTTGAAAGCCCAATTAAAAAACAGGTAATATGGTATTTCTTTAAGCCTTTACCAAAGTAAAGATACACCCTCTTGCACATGTTATAGATTGATGTTTTTTTTAATCCAAATTTTCAGATTTGTATTTTTAAATTATTGGATAAAGATTTTTTATTTTTTCTAAGAGATTTGATGATAGTTTTTTATATATTAAAAAACAGGTTTTTTGGATAAAGTTTTTTTTTTCTAGAAATCATTTTTATTCTGCTAGAAAATATTTTTTTAGGATGAAAACATTTTTTTTTCTAAAAATCTTTTATCAAAATTATTTTTATGCTTTTTTAATCATGTTTAGAATTTTTATTTCTAGATTTTTTTTCTTTTTTATTATTTAAAAAAAAATTGTTTTTTCTGTATACCCTAAATTTGGTTCGTCTCTATCTTATCATTCTCTCTCATGATAATATGATTTGAATATTTGTAAGATCTGATGCATTTAGAAGTTTTTTTCCCCTTCTCGGGTATAATGAAAATATGGGTTTTTTGAGATTAGGGGTATCAATTATATTATCACTCTATAATTAACATTACAAAACTATTTAATTTGAAATTTCATCCTCTTTAATTATATATCTTATTTCTCATTTCTCAATGTAGTATAATCAATCTCATATAACATTTTTTTTATAATACATTGTTTGCCATTTATCGATATTTTTAACGAAATCGCTCGCGCATCGCGCGGGTTTACACCTAGTTTTATTTAATTAAATTACTGCACATGTGTAATTAAGAATATTCAAATTAATTAAATTCTAAATGCTAAAAAATATGGAGTGTTACAACCGGGCAGCACTAAGAATACACACCCAAGCTCATCCAGAAAAAAATCGACCCTATAAATTTTTCCAACCCGAGTTCTTCGACCTATTTACTTTAGTCAAGTCCTATTTTTTCTAACTCTAGCTTCTCACGTGTTAAACAACCACGTGGTTTCCCTTCCCTTTTATATACCCCTACCTGCAACAACAAACAACATTAGGTTTCTTTTATTTCTTCCGTACTTTTCTTTATTCCCCAACCAAAACCTCAAATTTTTGTAATTATGTCGATAAGATTCAAATTTAGAAGCTCAGTAAACTTCGATTCGATTAACATCGACGGCAAATCATCCATCTCAATCCGAGATCTACGCTCTAAAATCGTCCGAAGCAAAAACCTCAACATCTACCAAGATTTCGATCTCGTTTTCTCCGATGCTCTCACCGGTCTAGGTAATTATATATATACATACATATATATCTATATGTATACGTGTTTTGTAGAGTATAATGATGAGAAGGTTGAAATTATGTGTATATATGTATATCTATATACTTAAATTTTGATATATAGATGAATTATTATGTGTATGTGGTTTTTTTCCGACCCTCTCAATCTATACCACACCTAGTTGTAGGTCCTAAAAAACTTATATTTCAATTTTTTTTATTTTTTTCTTGAAATTAATCTTCCAATAAATTCATTTTAAAAAAATTAGGTCAAAATATATTTTGTAGCTATTTTCAAAAAATTCACAAAAAGCTGGCGTAGACCTTATAAATAAGCTATTTTGAGCTGTTATTTGTGGATTTTTTAAAAATAGCTACAAATTTTTTGAACATGGATTTATTGGAAAAAAATAGTTTTTTAGAACCTACAACTACTAGGTGTGATATATGGATGATGTATAGAGTATGATACAGTGGATAATTCTCCTATCTGTTGATGTTTATATGTAGTTGTTTGTGTTTAGTGTGTGTTTTGTAGAATAAGTTGATTAGAAGTTTGAAATTATGTGTATATCTATGTATGTAAATTTTGATATTTTGATGAATTATTATGTGTTTGTGTTTTTTTTTCAGAGTATAATGTAGAGTTTAATGTTGTTAAGGTTGAAATTATGTGTATATATATGTAAATTTTGATATTTAGATGAATTATTCGGTGTTTGTGGTTTTTGTTTGATTTATGTTTTTTTTCAGAGTATAATGATGAGAAGGTTGAAATTATGTGTATATATATGTATATCTATATACTATATATGTAAATTTTGATATTTAGATGAATTATTAGGTGTTTGATATTTAGATGAATTATTAGGTGTTTGCGGCTTTTGTTTTGATTTGTGTTTTTTTCAGAGTATAATGATGAGAAGGTTGAAATTATGTATATATATATATATACTAGTGCATGCCCGTGCTGAGGGCACGGCGATAAATTTGCCTCCGTGATAAAAAAAAAAAATTAAAGAAAAAAAAAATAAAAAAAAAAATAAAAAAAAAAAAATATAAATTAAAAAAATATATAAATGAAATTATTTAAAATTATTTCCCTTTAAAAAAACAAAAAAAGACCCTTTTTATTAAAAATAAAAATAAAAAACACTTTAGCATGACATTTCATGCATGGGCATGAAAGGGAGAAAATATCATGCATAAAAGTTGAGATATTTTGCCAAAAGCCATACTTCTTTATTATATATATAATATATATGTAAATTTTGATATTTAGATGGATTATTATGTGTTTGTGTTTTTTCCAGAGTATAATGATGAGAAGGTTGAAATTATGCGGGTATATATATGTATTTCTATATATGTAAATTTTGATATTTAAATGAATTATTATGTGTTTGTGTTTTCTTCAGAGTATAATGATGAGAAGGTTGAAATTATGTGTATATATATGTATATCTATAGATGTTAATTTTTATATTTAGATGAATTATAATGTGTTTGTGGTTTTTGTTTTGATTTGTGCTCTTTTCAGAGTATAATGATGAGAAGGTTGAAATTCCGAGTGGTTCGAGTGTGATTATAAAGAGAGTTCCAGCTGGAACGGTGCCATTAGCTCTGTAAGTTTCTATATGTTTGAAATTTTTGACTTCTGTCTTTTTTTATAGTTTGGAGACAATATTGGTTTTGAAATTTATTGTGGTGAAAAATTTGATTAAGTTTGAATGCGACAAATGTACTTGTATCATTGTTATTGTTATTCACGCAGAATTTGAGACGGTGCGAATTTTTTTTTTAGCGCGCTAGGTTTGTAAGTTTTTAAGATTAGTTTTGACTTTTGTTTTTTTGGTTGGGAGAAAAAATTGGTTTTGAAATTTGTGATGATGAGAAATTTGAGTTAGTTTGAACGCAATGAACGAATTTATATCGTTGTTATTCTCGCGGAATATGAAACGATGCCGCAAAAATCTCAGAGTGGTAGCGGTGAAATTTCCACTGCGTTTTAAGGACTGTAAAATTAAAGAATTTTTGGTTTAAAGAAACTAGGAAATTCCACGGCATTTCAACTGGCATGCTATATCTTCCAGTGACATTAGGTATGCTAAGCGCGTCTTAGCGTTGCTCCATCGGCACATGCAAATTTGGGAGCATTTGTAGGAAATGCTTTCAAATTTGCTATTATTTATAGAAAGAGTAATTCTAGACCGACACAGGATTCAAACTAATTTTGATAGACATACTGACGTGTGTCGTGTCTGCATTGGTTGGTACTTTGAATGATAAAGACTGATCCCACGCAACAACCAAAGAAGAACCGACACATTAGTGTGTTTACCAAAATGTCTACAAATCCCGTGTCGGTCTAGAATTACCCTTATAGGAAATGCTATTTTGATCTCTCCGGAGTGCCAAAACTACTAAAAGCATCAAACAGTTTATTTCTTGGAGATAGTTGAAGTATTGCTAATGAGCATTGTAAAATTAAAATGTTTCTTTAAAAAAAAAAGAATCAAGGCACAGCTGCTGCGTTCCAATTGACACGGTATACCTTCCCGCGATATTTGGTTTGCAGCGCGTCTCACCGTTGCTCCGAACTTGCAAATTTGGGAGAATTTGTAGGAGTTGCTCTCAAATTTGCTAGTATTTGTGAGAGTGATGTTTTGGAGAAGCCAAAATTACCAAAAATATTGAGAAAATAGCAGTATGATTTTTTGAGTATTGTTTGTGGGGGTGGGTAACTTTGAAATCTCGGGTACTTTTATATAATTTTCCTAGAAACACACTGTTAAATGCAAGCCTCTTGAATTATGTCTCTTAAAACTGGATTCTTAGTTAGGACAAAACAGGACTCTTCAATGTTTTTTTTACTCCACGGTAAATGCAACAGATGCACTAGTATCATTGTTGGGATAAGAACTTCTGAATCAAACCTTTTGTAAGAAGCACTACTATTAATTTTGATGGATAAAAAAGGAAAACAAGACTATTAGTTTGGGATTGAGGGAGTAACATTTTTCTATTTTTGAAAAATTACTAGGAATGTGAAAATGTAGCATTTTGTTGCGTGTTGAGAACTAAGGTTCTTTGGTGAACATCGTAAATTAGGTGGAATTAGAGCAATCAGGGTTCTTGCATGGGTTTTCGTAATAATATGTGAATATGGGGAATTATCGCGGAATGTTGTTCGTATATACACGTGGATGCCCGTGGAGATCATAGACAACGAAGGGCATTGACGTTGAGTAATGGTTCACGTGCACTACAAATCATGCATGTTGAAAAGTTTGTCTAGATCATCCTTCTAAGTGCATTGTTTTGGAGTTAAAGTTTCTGGAATTTTCTCGTTCTGCTCGTATTTCTGCTATATAGAATTTGAATTTTTTGTGTAACAAGGAACTTTGCTGTAGAAATCTTTAACTAACCGCAAGCCGTGAGTGTTGTTGGCGTGTTATGCACTTTTCTCCATCGTTTCACACGTGGATGGGTTTTCTTTTTTCTTTTTGGCAACAAATATGTTTAAATGATAGATAGTGAATAGGGAAACTACGTCGTGAGAGAACAAAAAGTCATCTAATCATATGGAAATTACAAATAAAGAAAAAATGGTGAGACAACCCCATTCCCTTTTTACCCACTGCGGAATCGACGACCTATGTATTGTGCATAAAGTAAGAAAACCTTTTTGGATTTGAAAAAAAAAAGAACAACTTTGCTGACAATTACATATTTTTTATTTGGTCAGAAGAGTCCTCCGAATATTCTGGTCTTGGATTAGTGATTCGTTTCGATATTTTGATTTTACTTTGGAATGTGAACCACCAAAAACCTCATAAAAGCAGTCTGCAACTCAATTACTTTCCCAATCCCTACTACCAAAAGAGACCACCATAAATAAACAGACTGGTGCATTGCACATGATATCCTATTGCCACCTTGCCACTTGCTGGATACGTCTAATATCTATTGCCACCTGGCCACTTGCTGGATACGTCTAATATCTATTGAGTGACCAATTGCGTCACTTCAACCCATTTGTTGACATATACGATGGCGAAGAATGGGCTACCCTATTCCTTACTTCATTTGGTCTTCTCTAGTGCTCTAAAAATCCCTACCCAGGTGTGCTGGGACCTTAGGCGCTAGGTGGTGAACTGGCGTCTTGCCTAGACCCAAATATATATATTTGGCTATTATATTAGGGTAGGTATTGTTATTGATACATTGATTTGAATATAGACTTTGTTGAATTGTTAAGTTTATGTTGAAAGTTGATTTTTTTTTCTAATAATATATATAAAAATAAAGATAAAGCCACTTAGCCGACCTCCCACCTCCAGCCTAGATCCTTCTAGAACATTAAGATAGAGGGAGAGAGCAAATTGAGAGGGAGAAAGGTCCTTTGATTTGAAAAAGTTGAACTTAAAGAGACAATCAACTGTGAGGCCCTCTGGGAGACAGAATCGTGGAGTAGAAAGACGGTGGGGAGGACAAGTAAAAATGATATGTAAGGGTTAGGAACTCGTGACAATGGTTACTAACTTAATTGGCTCTCCATATATGAACCGATTTGCGCAGGCATAAAATTTATTTTGAATTTTAGCCTAATTAACCAGTTAATAAATTAATCATTTCAAAAATTAAAATTTGTATTATAAATTTATATCATCCAGGAATATTATCACATGGTAGAGCTGTTTTTGAATCCAAGAATACTAGTCAAACAGCAACGGTTCTGATTTTACTACATCCATATAATATTGAAGTGAATGTAAGTTTAGTTGATTTCTAATTATTTAACATATTTTGTTGGAGAGCTCTTATAGTATTGTATTACAAAAATAGTAAATATATAAAATAGCCTTGGCTCCCGTCTAAACGGTAGAAGGCCTTGTGCCACCCGCTAACCACCTAGCGCTTTTTAGAACATTACGCTTTTCCACTTTCCTAATAATTTACTCATGCAGTCCCTTTTCCCCCTTGTAATGACATGTGTACTTTTATCTGATAGTACGTTTGCAAATTCTGTTTACCTAAATATATCTATTAAGAAGCTACAGTTGAGAAGGTTTGGAGGCTTTTTAGGTTTGTTGTATTTCTTTAGAACACCAGAGCCCTAGCTTACCAATTATTTAGTAGTAATACTTGGATGTTTACCTATAGTTTATTCTAGTCATTCTAGGACTCTATTTGTACACGTAATATATTAAAAGATGATATAGGAAGTTTCTGAACGATTTTCAGTATCCATTACAAGGTCACCTCTCTATTTTGGCTTTTGGGGGATGGGTTTCATCTTTCATAGGCGTGGACAAAGCATTCTCCACTCTCATAATATGTTGGCCTAGATTCTAGTTCCCAAATCTTTGAGGGCTTACTTATGTTCAGTGGAAAGTGTCTAAATCAATTAGTTGGGCCATTAATTTTTTCACACGTTTTTTTTACGTTTTTCTTTATAGGGCTGTGTAATTTCAGTTAGTATGTGTTTAATGAGATATTTGTTATTTCCTATTCTTAACTGGGGTTAGTTGAGTAATTTCAATAATTTAGAAGATTTTATGGTAAAATCCTCCATTGGTCTCACATGAAAAATTACACTTTCTTTTTCAGTGCCTCCCAAATTAGGAGTTGTGTTTATAGAGTTAAAGCTGTGATGTTCCCAGTGCCTGCCGCCCGCCAGGAAAATTATTTTCAACCAATGTTTAAAAATTCACTCGAGTCGTGCTTCGAGGTGAATTACTAAAAAATCCCCTTGAGACTTAAGCCTCGGGGTTAAATTTGAGTCTTACGCCTCAATGCGCCTCACGTCACGTGGTGCGACAATTTTTTTCTTCTTCTTCCATCAAGTACTCTTTTTTTATTTTTTATTTTTATTTTAATAGTGCAGCAGTTTTGTCTAATAATTCTACTAAATTACACTCTTTTTTTTAAAGGATAAATGATGTGTTCTTTTTCTTTCAAATTCACTGTTTTTTTAAGGTTAACTTTTTATTTTTTTCTAAAATTGCACTTGACTTAAAAAAATTACTGTTTTAATCTATTAACTCTTATTTTTTTTTCCTTTTTTTGTTTTAAAATTGCACTTAACTTATACTATTTACATTTTAACTTAAAAGATTTTTAAAAAAAAATAGCCAATATGTCATTTTATAAAATAACCAATATGTGAATGAAACTAATAAAAATGATTTTTTCAATTTGATTTTGCATCAATTAATTTATCGTCATATTATAAAATTAACAATATGTACATGAAAAAATAATTGATCTTTCATTGATTAATTTATTGTCCTATTGTAAAATAACCAATATGTTAAAATTGATTTTATCAAATTATTTAAATAAAAAGTCATCTTGGGGGAACAAAAAAATGTTAAACTATGTAAGAATATTCTCAAAGATGTTTTTTTTTGTGCAGTTTTATTTATATTTCTTTGTTACTTTATTTTTTATGGTTTTATTAGCATTTTTCTAATATTATTTTGCTTTTTTTTTTTGGTGAGACTTACGCCTCGCCTAGCCGGAGCCAAAACGCCTTTCCTTGCCTCGCCTTGCCTTTTTAAACATTGTTTTCAGCACCAACTCAAATAATGTTTTCCTTCTTCATTTATTTTCATGAAGATAAAATTCGAAAGTTCAAATGTTATTATAATTTTTGATTTTCAAAAGGTTACTCTCAATAACACATGTAATCTATTCTTAAGATAGTTCTATCTTTTACGAGTTGCTATTTTGGTAGTATTTTTGATTTCCTAATAGTTTTACTGTCAGGCTGGTAATTACAGAAGGAATATTTTCTAGGTTTTTTTAGGTTTTTTTATTCAGCTCATTGTTAGAACTTAAATGTTAATATATTTGAGTTCGGTTTGCTTGCACCACTAAGCAGGCTACTGTGAGATGTTATATGTGTCCTTGGAGATTTCTAGCCTCTTTATCAGTATAGATGAGGCTCTTTGATGTAAATTAAGACAAGGTTCAATCATTGATTTCCTTGTGGAGAGGGCTCTTTGTTGGCTCGAGTCCAACTTGAGGATTGTATAATCTATCTTTTAAAATTCTAACAGCTGAGAGGGAAATAAAATTTTATATTTGTTATGTTAATTGGGAATGGGTGCATATTTTATTTTTGATAACTAATGATTGAATGGGAACATCCCAAGAAATTTTCTGATGACCTATGTTTTCTGTTACTATCAATTTTTGCTGCTTTACATGGTCATGTGTGGAGATTGAGATGTTAGAATGCTTTGATTATGAAGTAGCGTTTACGTTGTGATTTACTCTTGCTGTTTCTCTCACGGTGTGTGACTATTTTGCATTGCAGGGCACCCATTGACTCGTTTGAGCATCTTAAGGTGAAAGATTCCAATCCTTTTAGTCCCATGGTATGTTTTTTTTTGTATTTTTTTCTTTCCACTGATAAGTACTGATAAATAGAAAAAATTGCTTTCTCTATGTATTTGTCGTTGTGCAATTCCTCTATCCATGAAAAATCTTCACCAACCTATAAAAGTAGAACAAAACTCGAATATAGCGGTAAGTGAGGTATCAATCCACATCTAAGGGTGAAACACAAAATTGGTGAGGACATATATATAGATTCATTTGCATTTTATTATATTTTTTCTATTTTTACTTTTTATGTTTTTTTATGGATTTTTCAAGGGATAGAGGAATTGCACAACGACAAATACATAGAGAAAGCAATTTTTTCTATTTATCAAATGGCGCCGTTGCCGGGGAATATAATGGGTGAAGTGAATGGAAATGTGATATGGGAAAGTGGCAAGTGTAATGAGTGAAGTGTATGGGAAAAAATCTAGTGATCGGGACAAATTTCAAGACACGCGTTTCTTACAACTCGAAAATGATGTCGTTCTCAGTGATCAAGCCAAAATTTTATGAAAGATAATGAGATCATACAACAATTAAATGCGGATCCAAAGGAAGTTGAATCAACTTGTGATTCAGAGATTGCGTAAAACACTCAAAAAGGGTGAAAGGCACAAATCTCACAAGATAAAGTCTCTACTAGTGATCCTTAAGGTTCTCTTTAGAATTGTAGTACTCCTCAACCCTAAACCGTAGTGACTTGATAAGTGCGCAAATTTTATTGAGTCTAAAAATTCATGGTGCAAGATGCCTTGTTACGTATTACACAAGCTATTAAAAAAAATATTCTCTAGCTTGATTCCTAGACTTGAAAAGATGGATGATTGAAAATTCACATCAATGAGTGAGATGAAAGAAACTGCACGAAATTTTAAAAATCAGGTTTAAAATCAAAAAAATTTCAAAAGAGGCACGATTTTGATAAAATTCCCCACCCCCAAACAAAAAGGAACATCGTCCTCGATGTTAGGTAAAATGATTTTTAAAATTGAGAGCATAAAGTAGGAAAGAGTTTACCAGAATGAACCGCTAATGAAGTGGACATATGAAGCCAAAAATAAACCTGAATAAATGATAAAAAGTGTACAAGTCTATAAACATGACAAAACATAGGGTGATGTGAAACACCACCCTCAAACAGGATCAGACTAGTACAAGAAACGCAGGCTGCCTCCCGGTAGCGCTAAGTTTAATGTCTTCAGCCAGACCGAACCATTCTCACCCTAAAGATAAGGTCTATGAAAGTGCGGGGCAGCAGAAAAATTGGGTGATGAAGATCACCCCCAAACAAGACTGAAGCGTCAGTCTTGTTGGATAATTTGACAAAGGTGAGGGTGAAGAAACACCAATCACGGTCTTATTTTTTTATTTTCAAGATGTTCTCTTTTTTTTGTGTGTGGGGATGGGTGTAGAGTAGGTGTGTGAGGGTGAGGGTGTATGGGAGTGTAGGATAAGGGGGTTAAGTTAGGAGAGAGAGAGAGAGATGTGGTAGGTTATGGGCGACGTCGGCAGGTGGCTGGCCGGATTTTTGGGGCAAGCCACCACCAGCTGGTGGTGGCGGGTTTAATAGGGAATGGAAGTCCGGTAGGGAGGGGTTTAGCTGTTGGGTTAGTTGTTGGAAGATGAGAGAGAGAGAGTGATGGTGGTTTGGAGGTAGTGAGAGTTATGGAGGAGAGAGAGTGGTTTAGTTTAATGGAGGTTTTTGGTGAGAGGAGAGAGAAAGGGGTGAGTCGGAGGTTGAAGATGAAGTGGGGTGTTAGTGTGGGTGAGGGTGAAGGGGTTGTTTTGTGTATATAATAGGTGTAGGGTATTAAGTGTGTGAGTATAGGGCGTGTCTTTGTGTGTGTGTTTAATTTGAACCCCTAAAAATAACACTCAAACTAACTAATAAAATAAAACTATAAAAACTAACAAAATTGGACTCATGAGGGCTTCAAAATTTCATCCTATTAATGGGAGATTAGCTCTCAATAATCATCATCCAAAAATATAAGATAAACAATTGAAAGCATGAGATGATTAAAATAAAAGTAATCAAGAGGAGGAGATCAAACCCATTTAAGCCTTGAATTGACATGAAATCTTCAATTACATCATCAATCTCTCAATTACAATTCCTCACTCATGTATTTATTGAATCTAAACTAAAAATTACAAAATAAAAATAAAAAGGATAGTGGATGAATTAATAATGGACAATTAAATAATAAAAGAGATTTGCTAAAAATGCAAATCCTATTATAAAATTGTACATTAGAACTCATCCAAAGAAATAAATTCTAAATCATAACTTTATATTGAGATAATTGCTAAAAAGGCAAAATCTCAACATAAAGGAATGAATTAGAATTTACCTCCCATAAGGGATAAATTCAACTACATCAATCTATAATAAATTAATGGCTAAAAATGCCAAGATTCATTATAGATGGGTGGGTGAAATTTATCCTAGAGATAAAATTCACTACACACCTCTATATTGAGATATTTGCTAAAAATGCAAATACTCAACATAGAGGGGTGGTGAGAATTTTATCACACCAAGCTTAAAACTAATTTTGAGATCCTTTGCAAATGGGTCTTCATCCTCATTTATATTAGGCACATGGAGCATGGGGGATAAGGGGTATATTGGGTAAATGGCTAGGGGGTGCATGTGGTTTGGGTGAGGTCATGTGGGTAGTGAGGTGAGGGAATAAAATCTGATATTATTATAAGGGTATTTTTGGGTATTGGTTAAAAGAGGTAGTTGGGGGTAAAATGGGTATTGGGTTTAAAAATGGTTTAATTGGCATGTGTGATTTATTTGCTTTGGTCTTGTTAACTAGCAGGTGAGAGAAACGTGAGCTTAGAAATGGCTTTTGGGTTTTCAAATGGGTTGGACATGGGTGTGGTTCTTTTGGGTTTGTTTTGCTGTTGGAAATGGGTTGAGGAGAGAATGCCGAAGGTTGACCGGAGCGGGGGAAGGCCGGTTTCAGGCGAGGAGAGAGAAACAACGCTAGAGGTGGCGTGGTGGTTCGACGGCTGGGCAAGGGGAAGGTCGGTTTCGTGCGAGGAGAGAGAAGGGGCCGGATCGGGTTTTGCTAGGCAGCCCGCCGGAGATGGAAGGAAGGGGGTCGACGGAGAGCGAGAGGTCGGGTCATGGCCCCCTGGCACCGGTTTCGGGTTGGAGGGAATGGAAGTCCGGTAGGGATGGGTTTAGCTATTGGGTTAGTTGTTGGAAGATGAGAGAGAGAGAGTGATGGTGGTGGTTTGGAGGTAGTGAGAGTTATGGAGGAGAGAGAGGGGTTTAGTTTAATGGAGGTTTTTGGTGAGAGGAGAGAGAAAGGGGTGAGTTGGAGGTTGAAGATGAAGTGGGGTGTTAGTGTGGGTGAGGGTGAAGGGGTTGTTTTGTGTATATAATAGGTGTAGGGTATTAAGTGTGTGAGTATAGGGTGTGTCTTTGTGTGTGTGTTTGATTTGAACCCCTAAAAATAACACTCAAACTAACTAATAAAATAAAACTATAAAAACTAAAAATCTAAAAATTAAATTTCTATTCTAAAAAATAAAATAAAGACTCAATAAAAATAAAAATAAAAAGAAATGAAATGAAAATAAAAATAAAAATGTAATTCTATTAAATTTAAAAACTAAAGTCCTAAAAAAAAAAAAAAATCTAATAAAACTAAATTGCTAAAAACTAATCCTAATAAAATAAGACTAAAATAAAATAAAAATAAAAACTAAAACTTAATAAAATCAAAATAAAATAAAATTATATAAATAAAATAGAAAAATAGAAAATAAAACCTAAAAATTCTAAAATAATCCTAAAATTAAAATGACACAAAACTAAAAATCTAAAAATTGATAAAAGGGCGCAAACTCAACACACACACGGTTTAGGCTCGGGAAATTTGGTAATTAGCTCCATTTTGTTGCAAATTGCACTAAAATATAGCTTTTGACACCGCAACTGCAATTAAGCCTGCATATTGAACAATTAAGCGCATAAGACCTAAATTGTCTAGAATTAGCAACTAAAGTACATCTATTTGGGGTATAAATCACACATGCCAATTAAACCTCTTTTAAACCCAATACCCATTTTACCCCCAACTACCTCTTTTAACCAATACCCAAAAATACCCTTGTAATAATATCAGATTTTATTCCCTCACCTCACTACCCACATGACCTCACCCAAACCACATGCGCCCTCTAGCCATTTACCCAATATACCTCTTATCTCCCATGCTCCATGTGCCTACTATAAATGAGGATGAAGACCCATTTGCAAAGGATCTCAAAATTAGTTTTAAGCTTGGTGTGATAAAATTCTCTCCACCCCTCTATGTTGAGTATTTGCATTTTTAGCAAATATCTCAATATAGAGGTGTGTAGTGAATTTTATCTCTAGGATAAATTTCACCCCACCCATCTATAATGAATCTTGGCATTTTTAGCCATTAATTTATTACAGATTGATGTAGTTGAATTTATCTCTTATGGGAGGTAAATTCTAATTCATTCCTTTATGTTGAGATTTTGCATTTTTAGCAATTATCTCAATATAAAGTTATGATTTTGAATTTATTTCTTTGGATGAGTTCTAATATACAATTTTATAATGTTAGGATTTGCATTTTTAGCAAATCTCATTTATTATTTAATTGTCCATTATTAATTCATCCACTATCCTTTTTATTTTTATTTTGTAATTTTTAGTTTAGATTCAATAAATACATGAGTGAGGAATTGTAATTGAGAGATTGATGATGTAATTGAAGATTTCATGTCAATTCAAGGCTTAAATGGGTTTGATCTCCTCCTCTTGATTACTTTTATTTTAATCATCTCATGCTTTCAATTGTTTATCTTATATTTTTGGATGATGATTATTGAGGGCTAATCTCCCATTAATGGGATGAAATTTTGAAGCCCTCATGAGTCCAATTTTGTTAGTTTATTTATTAGGACAATTTTGTTTATCTCACCTTTCTTAAATTAGCTTTTACTTCTTAATTAGTAGTTATAAAAATTAGTATAATTAGTTAGTTAAAAAAAAATCCCTTGAAAAATCCATTCAAAAATATAAAAAGTAAAAATAGAAAAAATATAATAAAATGCAAATGAATCTATATATATGTCCTCACCAATTTTGTGTTTCACGCTTAGATTTGGATCGACTCCCTTACTTGCCCTCTACACTAATTATCAAATGGCGCCGTTGCCGGGGATGGAAGGAAGGGGGTCGACGGAGAGAGAGAGGTCGGGTCATGGCCGCCTGGCGCCGGTTTCGGGTTTAATAGGGAATGGAAGTCCGGTAGGGATGGGTTTAGCTGTTGGGTTAGTTGTTGGAAGACGAGAGAGAGAGAGTGATGGTGGTGGTTTGGAGGTAGTGAGAGTTATGGAGGAGAGAGAGGGGTTTAGTTTAATGGAGGTTTTTGGTGAGAGGAGAGAGAAAGGGGTGAGTTGGAGGTTGAAGATGAAGTAGGGTGTTAGTGTGGGTGAGGGTGAAGGGGTTGTTTTGTGTATATAATAGGTGTAGGGTATTAAGTGTGTGAGTATAGGGTGTGTCTTTGTATGTGTGTTTAATTTGAACCCCTAAAAATAACACTCAAACTAACAAATAAAATAAAACTATAAAAACTAAAAATCTAAAAATTAAATTTCTATTCTAAAAAATAAAATAAAGACTCAATAAAAAGAAATGAAATGAAAATAAAAATAAAAATGTAATTCTATTAAATTTAAAAACGAAAGTCCTAAAAAAAAAATCTAATAAAACTAAATTGCTAAAAGCTAATCCTAATAAAATAAGACTAAAATAAAATAAAAATAAAAACTAAAACTAAAAACTTAATAAAATCAAAATAAAATAAAATTATATTAATAAAATAGAAAAATAGAAAATAAAACCTAAAAATTCTAAAATAATCCTAAAATTAAAATGACGCAAACTAAAAATCTAAAAATTGATAAAAGGGCGCAAACTCAACACACACACGGTTTAGGGTAGGTTTAGGCTCGGGAAATTTGGTAATTAGCTCCATTTTGTTGCAAATTGCACTAAAATATAGCTTTTGACACCGCAACTGCAATTAAGCCTGCATATTGAACAATTAAGCGCATAAGACCCAAATTGTCGAGAATTAGCAACTAAAGTACATCTATTTGGGGTATAAATTGTACTGTTTTGGGTGCTTATCAAGTACAGTTCCATCATATGAATAAAAAACGAACTCCATATGGGCTTAAAAAGGAGTGACCGGACCAGAATATGCACAACAGGTACAAGACTCTTTCACCATTGTTAAGCACATGAAACTGACATGACACGACCCATTGCCAAGTCTACGACACCGGGTGGTGGTGTGGTGTGGGGGGTGCCAAGAGAGTTTAATCGGCACGTCTTAGTAAAGTTTAACCATGATGTAGTTTGTTTGTTGGAAAACAGGTGTTATCATGTGCCTTTTTTTCCCGATGAAGGAAAATAGGGATATGACTTGGAAAATGATTTTCACAAATGATTCTGTTATCTTCTCTTAATCATCCTTAGAGTTTGTTTGTTTTGTTATTCTAATTTTAGAAAAACCCTTGGGGTGTGCCTGCTTGGTAATAAATTTATTGCGGATTTTTTTTTTCACCCACCAGAATGTACAACTTCTTAAGGCATAAAAAATTGCATTTTCGTACTTTTATTTTGTTACCTCCCTCAGAAAGAAATTTTTTTCAAGGCAAATTCTCATTGGTTTAGCCCAGGCCATCTACACACAAATTTTAGCTTGGCAAAATTTTCCATGGAAAAGTTTTACTCAATAAAATTATTGCTCGGATTTATTTTATCGTTTTCGATCTTTTCTGTCATTCACACCCTAGAGTGATAGGATACTGTTATGGTTGATTTATTTGACATAAATATATTGTAAGCTTGATGATATGAACCATTCGTAACATTCTTCATATAGTGTGGGCAAGAGGAAGATTTTGATGACTTTGGGATTGATTTATGCCCTGCTCCTGAGGCAACTTTACCAGACTCTGAAATAGAATGTGATGAAAACAAGGGCACTAGCAATGAGAAGATAAATATTGCAGCTTCAAGGTATAGTAGTACTCTTGGCCTTGTATTTGTAAATGCAAATTTTGCTTTCATTAGTAGTGAATCAAGGAAAAAAAGCTATGAATGACTTTCCTGTCAAATAAGAATATGTTTATATGGATATATATTATCAATACAAAAGGCTTTCTATCCTACGCCCTTTGTGTTGATAAGCTTTTGATTTGTTGCACAGTTCAATTTTTAAAGAAAATGTTGAGTAGTAGTCCACTGAGAAAGCTTAAATATGTTGCTTGTACATATATCTTCTGGTTTTTTGACTTGACCCCCGAGATAATGCGATATTTGGAGATAACGTGGTATTTAGAGATGTCCCTATAAGTTCAATAATTAGAGATCTCCCCCACCTGTGCATCAATGAGCTTGTATGTTATGCATTATTTCTTGCATTGACACTATATTCTATACTATTTCAGATTAAATCTAGCAGAAAACAAATATTATTTCAGAATAAAATCTCTCATACCAGTATGAATCAAATGGAATGAAACAACGACTGAAAACCGACAGAAAGCTGAATTAGAAGCTCATGAGCCAAAACAATTTCTTTCACAGTGTCTCTTCATCGCCTTAGTAAATGTTGCCTTCAGGCCATCAATAACGACAATACAAATACATAAAAAATTCAGATCAATCCAATATCAAAATTGAAGAAAAGCACTACATTGAAGATTATATACCTTACTTGGCTAATGCACTGATGAGAGCGTTACATATGGTGATAACCGCAGTTCTGTTGTTTCCGATCTCCAATATCACCCGAGTCTCCGTCATTACACTTCGAAGCAATTCAACATAGTTCGCACCGACTGATGCTAGGGAAATCATCAAAATTCCTTGCTTAGGCGATGGTTGAAAGATGTGAGAAGTAAGGGTTAGAGAGATGTGAGGACAAAAAAGCGGCAGAGCGGAGAAAGTGATAAGTTAGGGTTGATTAGGTTTTAAATAGGGTACTTTATTACCTTTTTGGCCTAAAGTAATGTTATATCACTCATTACCTTCATCTTTCAAATTATACACATAGCACCCCTCAAACTTCAATATTGCACATATATGTAGCGAAAATTGCAAAGTTTGCCCCCCCCGCTAGCTCTGCCCCCGTTTATATTCACCACTGTGTGTGTGTGTGTATAGATATTTGGATATAATAACATGTACGTATATTAGATACCTGTAATCATGATGATTGGCCTCCCGGCTCATATCCACTCTTTCTTATTAAATCTTTAATTTTAACTTTTGTTGTGATTTTCTTCTCAACATCCAAAGGTTGCTGGTAACATTTTGGTGAGTTTCCAAGAAGTGTTAATAACTTGTCTGCTATGAAGGATATTATAGTTAAATTAGGGTACATCGAAGAAGTGTCACACACATGTCCTAGAATTCTAGAAGTGCTGGTCTCAAATACGTGTCTGACACAAAACATATATCCTTCTTAAGAGTTAGAGAAATAAAAACGAGAAGCGGAATAGAAATAGAGGTAGATGGAGGTAAGAGAAGACAGGAGAGAGATATATTTGAAAATAAGGCGGAATCAATATAAATTGCAAAGTAAGTAAAGGCCCCAAAAGGGTAGGTATATAAGTGGAGATAAGGACGAGGGGAGAGGGGATTGAGGATTACTTTTGATCCATGGAAAATACATCTTGTTTCACATCTAAGATTTGTAGCAGAAATCATAAAAACATATTCACTTTCCAATTGTGCCTTTTCCATTGCTTAAAAAATCACTCCTTCCTAAAATTAGGAGTCACTATTTGAGAGTCTATCGTGTAACAATAAGCACTAATTATAACGTGATCAACGGTGAAGATGAAAACTTATCTAGTTATCGTGCAATTTTTTGGTACATTGATTTTTACAATATGAGACGGAGGGAGTAATCAATTAGTAGAACAATAGAACCGATGTATATGAGAAACCTCTGCTATACAATTTTCAATCTGGAATGTATAATCCAAATAGTGGGGCGTTTTGTTTCTCGAACTACAAGGCATTGTCCAAACAGCATGGCATAAATCTGAAGCCCTATCAAATTTGTGGGCGATGAATGCTTGTTTCTTTATCATCAGGTCACAAAAAAATGTGAATATATATATATATATATATTTATAAACATATGTTGACAGAGAGAGGATGCAGATTGCCGATGCATCTGTGTGTGTGTGAGAGAGAGAGAGACGGTTGAAAGCGAGTTGTCATTTCCAAAACTAATGAAGAGGGTCCACTATATGCATGTAATATTATGTGATAAAACTAACAATTACATCATACACGACAACAAATTATAGAACTTAGCAACTTTTATCAAGAGTCGAGATTTTTTCATATATTTCAAAGCAATTAATAGTGATCTATTTTCCGAAGCTTTTCTGCTAATTATTATGGTAGATGGATGGATACTGGGGAGTATGTACGTATGTGTGTGTTAGTTTTGGTAATCGAGTCATGATTTGTTTGGAAAATAGAAAAGTCCATACCGTTGATTACTTCGAAGTTCGAACCAACAACTTCAAGTCCCTGAGTTACATATAGTTATTTAAAGAAAATAAAAATAAAATAAACTTGTAATGAATGTCGGAACTAAATTATTATGTACACGCTACTAACAAAGCATTGTGGGAAAATTCTACTTTTGGAATTTTCCAATACTCAACTTCTTAGTGATACTTGTTTCGAATAAATGTATCTCTTTCTGACTTGGCTATCCTAAGAACCTACTAATATAATAAGCTGTTCCATATCAAGTGCTTATTTCGTTTCTGTTGTACCGCAGCACATGTACAATTGATTAAAAATACACAAATAGTAAATAAGCAAGTCCCAAGTCCGAAATTCCATTATTCTTATTATTTATCCCTCTCAAAAGCATTAAAATGCTAGACCGTTCCTTTCTATATATATTTTTTAGATTTATTTTTATTTTTCTACACCGCTTTATTTTTTCTTTTCTAGCTTATCCCCCCCCCCCCCCCCCCCCCTCCTCCTTCCTTTTTATGATCCTCCACCGCTTTCTTGTTGTTACTTTTGTTTCTATGTTAATAATAAAAGTACTATTCATATCTCAACTCTACTCAACAAAGCCTTCTCCCAATTTTTGGGTCAGCTGTTTTTTTCGATAATTAGAGTTAACCCCCCCCTCCCAACACACACACACACACCCAACATATAATGCATAAGGTACAATCGGGTTGATGCACAAGCCCGTATCTCTAATTATTGAACTTTAAGGTGGTATCTCTAAATACATGAAGTACAAATAATAAATAGACTCTAATTATGGTTGCCATGTTATATTCTCATAGATCTATGTCAAACAAGCTCTCAAAGGGGTGTTGTTACCAAAGACTCACATCAAGGGCCATGTCATTATGATGCATTAATGTCTTAATAATATATATTTATAAATACTGGGATACTAGATACTTGATAAATATGTTGTAGAGGGGATTTTGGATGGAGTTCTTTGAGCTGTACTTTCCGTTGGAATTTCTAATCTTGAGAACCCTAACTGGGCTCCCCTCTCTCTCTCTCTGACATGCATTGTTCCCCCTCACTATTGTTATGGGTACTGTCTTCCTTGGATTTGAATTTTCATGAAAAAATCTTGTTGGTTACTTGAAAAAGTGTCATTGCACTCCAAAGAGCAAAGTATGTTTTACCAAAATTTTTAATTTTTTCATATTCTCTTGGAAGTTTTTGTTGACATTTTAGCTGGGAATTTCAAATTACATTATATTATATATGAGCAATAAAACCATGTTGTTATGTTCTCTCATACAATATTGTTTGTACTAAGAGAGGCAATGGCTATGAATTTTATCACGCCCCACAAGAGCAAAGTTTGTTTTTACCAATAGTTGTAGATTCTCTAGGAAATTCAATTTGCATAACATAAAGAAATATATATGTATTGAAAGAAAATTGTTGTGTTCAATCTTATCCTTATGATATAGTTTATATTAGGAGATGGAATGACTGTTTTTTATCACACTATTGTGTTGGGTATTTGGACGACCGACATCATTTATCCATCTTTCGGAATTTGTGGTCTGTGTTTCATGGTTCTTTTTATGGGTTAAATACTTTTGACAGATTTGTTGAGCATTTAACCGAGGCTGGTTTGATACTCCAATTACGTTTATTATTTTTGTTTTGTAGATCTTTTTGTTGAACTATTTCTTTGTTAGTTGCTAAAATTAGTATATATTTCTGGATTAAATATTTGTGTACATAGATGGTTTTACTCGGTACCGATTCAGTGATTCAGATTCTCTTTGTTATCCAGGTTAGAAGCAAGTGACCTTAGTGAGGCTATTCCAAGAGGTGGGTGCTGTTCGCTGTTATTTATTTATCTATATACTCTTTGTTGTGTAGTTCTAGACTAACCACGTTCCAACATCAATGTAGGTTCTTATCATAGCAGGACAGAAGAAAATATTCCACAGAAAAAGTTGGAACCAACTGTTGAAGAGCACACGAAGTTGGAAAAGTAAAACTTGGTCTTTCTCATTTCCTCTCATTCCTCGTGTTTTTATACTTGCAAAGATCCGATGTTTGTTTTTCTATGAAATTGAAGGGTGGTTGCTGCTAATTATTCCGCTGTGCAAAACGCTAATTTACCATCAGAACTGAAATGCCCTCTCTGTGACACATTTTTCAAGGAGGCTGTTATGATTCCATGCTGCCAGCATAGTTTTTGTGAAAAATGTAAGTTCTTTTAGCAATAGTAAGATATCTTCACCACAATACACTATCCTTTTCTCAATTTCAGACGTTGCATGGGCTTATAATGGGCCAGACAGACACTTCACATCTGTGCATTATTGTTGTACACACTTGTCAGCATTTAGCAATACCTAAATTCTAACGTGTACGAGAGAAGTAGTGGTATTATCTCTGGCTTATTGAATAGAACCTTCTGTCTGTGGATTGGGTGCAGGCATTCGTGTTGTACTCATTGAGAAGGCCCGGTGTCCCAAATGTTTTTCAAACAAATGCAGGGTAGATGATTTGCTACCAAATTTATCTCTTAGGCAAGCAATTGAGCATTTCCTTGAATCTCAAATTCTCATTTCTGGCTCAGATAACGCTTTACATGAGTATGCCCCAGGTGAGAAAATCGTTTTTAATTTTTTTTTTCTACTTTTGTTTGTTGTGTGTGTGGGTGGGGGGGTTTACACTCAAACTAGGTGCATAACTATTTCAATACCCAAATGCAGATGGAGAATCTGGAATTCATGGAATTCAAGCTAAAAATGTTACTTGTCCTGTAACTATTGTTCAAAAGAAGCTGGAGTTGCCTCCTTCTCCCTCTGGAACAGAGAAAGGATCCAATCTTTTTATGGGAGAATCTTTTTATGGGTCACGGATTAGGAAAAATGCTCCCTTGGAAGGCTCTGATTATCATGCCAGTAACTTGGGCTCAGGTAAAGCTTTTAAAGCCGCTGCTTCATTACACAAGGCAAAACAAGTTGATGGAGGAAAAGATGGATATGCTCATCATGTCGATTTCCGAAGTGGACCTGAAGACTTTGCTGCTGTTGCTGATTTTGAAGGGGAAAACCATCCCTTCACTTTGCCTCAAACTCATTTTCATGATAAAGGTATTGTCCTATAAACTTGCTTTGCTCTTCTCCTCCTATAATTCTATGACCATATGTTTATTGTTTAATAATGTTACAGTTCCTTTCGAAAGGTACATGTTACAGTTCCAATATTGTCTCCACTGATTTAAATTTGATTCGTTTTTAGTTCACGTGGCCTTCTGTTTTGAATTTCTGAAATTTCGATATGTTTGTTATATCGCTGCAGCTGATCCAACTATCAGCAAAAACAGGGGATTGTGGGTTGATAATGGAGGTACAATATAAGTTCTATTACTCTCTTATAGACAACATGTTCACATCTAGAATTTGTACACTTTAATAATGGCATTATTTTTTCAGGTGGTGGTAGGAGTTTCATGGCTACTGGTAGACACAAAGCGGTAAGTACTGCGTCATGAATCCCTGTTATTACTAGCACATGCTATACTAATAGCACTGTAAGTGAAATTTAGGGCCTTGGGTAATCAGACTTTGGAAGTACATATGATATGGAATTTTTTTAAACAGTATAGTAATAGTAGCGTGTCCTCTACTCTGAGATGTTCCGCAATGTATTGCTTTGAGGACATATATTATGGGTTTGGAAAGTGGATTATTAGAGATTTAAACGGTAGCATGTAAATGTACTTTGATTCTTGACATAAATGATCTCTATAACACGAGAGCAATTAGTTCAGAGATGCATATAATATACATATATCTATATAATTCAGCATAGCATAATTTATTTTTATTCTTCATATAGAATGTGATCCAACATAATATATATATATATATATATATATATATATATGGAGAGGTTCAAAAGCGAACATAAAAGATGAACATTTTAATGAACCTTAACAAAAAACACCTAACACCCATTAAATTTTAATTCCTATGTTGTAATTGGTCCGCCCCAGCAGCAACAGACACGCGTGTGGCAAGCGTCTTTTTTAATACACGTGTGTCCGTTGCCGCTGGCGCGTGTCACACAGGTGTTCGTTATCGCTGGCGCGGACCAATTAAAATTTAATGGGTGTAAGGTGTTTTTTGTTAAGGTTCATTAAAGTGTTCATCTTTTATGTTCACTTCTGAACCTCTCTCTCTCTCTCTCTCTATATATATATATATATATATATTACTCAGAATATATATAGGATAGTGAATAAATGTGTGTGTGTAAAGAAAATATATATTACTCAATGCTAACAAAGTTCATATTACAGTATAAATCTATGTATATATCGACGAAGCAAAGAAGTAGAATATTACCGAGATCAATCGTAGTAGAGGTCTATTAAAACCTAAGGCTTAGCCTCTTAAAGCTTCGATGTGGATAGTCTTGAGGTGTAAGCCTTGACTGAGTGAGGCCTAACCGCTAAAGTCCTAAATAAAGATCTTGATGCTTAAGCCGAAATAGCTTTAAATCCATTAAATAACCTGAGATTTTTCTTCCTCTGCTATGGGAAATTGTTTCATGTGTGATTGCAACCTAAATATAGAAAGGGTACGCAAATTAATATCTATTGCTGTGGTAGAGGCAACGTTTTCCTTTTAGTTACTTTTAGGGCACTAATATAGGAACCTAGGTCTATGTGACAAAATGTTTACCAAATAGATTACACCAAATTTTATCTTCAAGATTTGAGGATGAACCTAAATGCAAAAAATGTAAAGTGATCGCACGACAACAAGTCGTACAAGGAAAAAGCCTATAACGAGAAAAACCTTGGGCCGAACAACGACAAATGAACTCTGGTAATGACTTACAAAACAAAACTGTGTCGAACACTCCTACACAACTTTCAAAAACGATCTTTGCACACAATATCTTTCAACGGGAAGGCACCAGGAGTTGGAGAATGCTTCACTCTGCGAAATTGAAATCTTCTTTTTCAAGTTGATGATGAACTTTTTGTTTGAATGAAATAAGCGAGAAGCCACAAATGTTCTTAGGTATCAGATGTGAGATTTATTTTTTTGAGGTTTTGAAAGTGTTTACAATGTTTGGCTTGCTCAAAATAAATTTACGGTGTATTTTGAGATATAAAAAATCTTAAGTATCTTAAGAACAAAATATAAGAATAGTTAAAGGAAAAAGATGAAGTAATAAAACTGTAATAAAATTTAGACCAAAGTTTAAAACAATTATATCATAAGAATACAAAAAGAGGAATGAAGAAGAAAAACTAAAAGGGGGTTCTCTCTTAAAATTCTTGACCTTAGACCTCTCTTTGATAATGAGGCCAGTCGTACCTAAATACTCTCAAGCTTATAAGAGAAGCTTAAGGGGACAAGTGGCTAAGACTATCTTTTTTAGCAAGTGTCTAGTCAACTAGGTCCAAAAGATACGGCTCTTTGGTTTTGCACGAACTCCCATAAAAAAGTGACGTCTTAAAGAGATTTTGAATTGAGGTTGATATTTGCTGAAGCAGGGGGAATCACGACAAACATGACCAAAATCCCTGCATAGGCTCGCGATCAGCGAAGGGAAGTGAATGTGGCCTTTGGTACCTAGGCAAAAAGTGCTATGAATCTTTGGTCCAAAAGCCATTGATTTGTATCTTATACTTGAGCAATTTTTTTTCAAAACAATTTTTTATAGATAAAATATACTTGCATACTTATATTACCAATACAAAAAATGGTATCTATCACACAAACAAATTTTCCATTTATGAAAACTTAATTTGAATATGACAAAAGTGTGAGTTAAGTCCTAAGTCTTACCTCCACCTAAAGTGGCATTCTCAAAGATGTGATTGGGAACGGGATGAAGTTTGGTGAATATGACTTGATGTGAAGCTCTGCTGGAACAACAGGACTAGGTATATTTTTAAACCGGAATAAGACAATCCAAATAAATTGGAGTGCACTATATATATACTCTTACAATTGTGTAGCCTCTCTCTCCTCCCTCTTTTTGTTCCCCCCTTCGTGTCACATCTAAACAGATAAACCCACCTTATTGGCGATGGTTTCCATATCTGCCTTTTATTTGGATTTTATCTTGTCACTTGGCATCTTCAGCTTGAGGTTCAAGGCACTTTTCCATTTTGGCATTAGATGGCTTACATTACACATGGGTAAACCATCTTAATTGACTTGCCCCGTTGTGTTATCAGTTTCTAGACGATATTTATAGATTTCAACTTGCCTTTGAGCATCAAGTCACTCTTCTGCAATAGTATGCTATATGTTTGACGTTGCATATGAGCAAAAATTCTCGAACAGACTTCCCTCATGTCTTATTAGCGGTTAACTTCTCATTAAGGCATGCGTTGTTCTATTTTTCTTGTAATACTTCCCTTCTCAACACTATCATCATTTAACTGCCTAACAGTATTTGGGACGTATGTTCAGAAGAAAGTTGTATTACACAGCTGTTTCCTTTCTCTTGGCATGGGACCAGCTTGTGAAAGATGACACTAAACACGAATGGATGAAGTATCGAAAAAATTGACGGACTTTATATTTAAGCTTAACAAATAACTAGGGGTGGCAATTCGGGTCAAAGGGTCGTGTTTCGGGCCGATACGAAACGACACGACAAGGTTTTTTCGGACACGAACGCGACACGAATTCGCGTTTTTTTTAGTTGACACGAACACGACCCGAATAAAAAACAACACGACACGACACGAATATAAGAATTTCTTAAATTTCATGCCTGAAAAACATGATAACACGACACGACTCGACTCATAATTCAGACACGAACACGACACGACACGACTTCGTGTCAAAAAAACACTACACGAACACGACATATCGTGTCAATTTCGTGTCGTTCCACGTCGTTTCTAAAATTGCCACCCCTACAAATAACACTGCGTATTTCCTTTGGTGACTTAGAACTTGAAAACTTCATTTTTTTTTTCTTGATTGCTCTTGGCTACTAAGATTGTTATTTGACCAGAAGAGGAAAGTAAAACAGAATGTTTTGGTGCAATTTGTTTAAAAAAGGCTATTTTTTTCTTCACCCTTTTAGATAATTCGGTTTTTAGGGATATCCCCTGTTTGTTCATTAGATAGAGTTACCCCTGCCTGGCACTTGTGACCTTATGCATAATCTGTTGCATGGCGGATGTGCATTGCCCAACTGTATCTTATACATTATCTGTTTCGTGCGGGGTGTGGGTGTGGGGTAGGGGCTCACTTCTGTCAATGAACATGTAGGGGGTGTCCTCTAAATATTGTCTCAAAGGGTAATTGCTCCACCCACAACAACCCAAAAAAATATCACTCTGCATTTCCACTTCCACTTGTATCTAACTGATTTTCATCTACCATTTGAAGAGCAGGCAGACCGTACTTGTTACATGTGTGGTTCTCCAGACCATTTCATAAGAGACTGTCCCGTTGCTTCCGGTCAACATTCTATGTTTCAGTCAGGTAAAGCCCATGCTCTGTATGCTCTCACAAGTATGTGATTTGTGGAGTTTGTATAATTTGTATAAATTTTTTTCTTGGGATTTCAGGGAACCCTATGTTTCCAGGAGGTATGCCTGGTTATGCGCCACCGTACTGGAATGGCAATGCATTTGCCCCCATGAGGCCCTTCGCTAATATGTATGGAAATCCTGGGATGATGCCCTTCAATCCCAATATGGTCCCTGTAACACCTTTTGCTGTTCCTCCATACTTTTCGTCCATGTATGGCAGCTTACCTAGCCCTGGGTATGTTTGTTGTATATATGTTTGTATTTATAACGGGATGCTTCTGATCCATATGCATACTCAACTACGAAAGTTTTGGCTTCATTTTTTAAATTTTATTGCCCATCTTTTTGCGTAGTTTTGACACTGAGAAACATCTTGCAGAGGAGTTATGAGGATGGGTGGTCCGGCAACTCCAATAGGAACCAAAATGGAATGCCCTGTTAGCCGTTCAGAGTTTTTGGAGCTCAGGAATTGTGAAAACAGGGGGAAACTTTTCAATGAGAATCAGGAGAGGTATTTCATTTCATTTATTTATTTTTATTATAATTTGTTATTTATTTTTTAATTTTTTAATGCCAAACAAGAAGTTGGGATTAAAGGAACTTATCTACTCTCTCTCTCTCTCTCTCATTAGAATCCACGTGATTAATAGTTTATTTGCTTACCTTCATGAAATGAAGTCTTCGTTAAAACAAACTTTTTGTTAGAGCTTTATGTCACGTAATTATCCATGTAGCTTCCGAAATATCAGGACTTTTGCACAAGGGACTTCCAGATGTTGGGCTTCTTCTATACGCCCATTTTGACCTTTCTAATCAAGTTATCGTGTACTTTTCTATTTTAAAAGTTGGTTTATTATATATTTATTATTCTCCTCTGTTGATGAGCTATCTATAAAAATTCCAACCCATATGGTGCATGCATCAGAAGGGTTGTGATGTTCTACAAACATACATCTAATACTATTGTTGTTTGCTTTGCAACAATTTGGAGTAAGCAGTGCTCGAGTGAGTAATTTTTATTTATTTATAATCTTTTATAGTTAAAATTATTCAGGTTTGTGACATGTTGTACTTGGATAATGTAGTAGATGACTTCTCATCGTATACGAATCTGTTATTGTTTCACATTCTGTATCCACGTTACATTTTTCTCCTCGCATTTGGATATCCTTTATTGGACCTGTTTTACTTCAATTTGGGATTTAATATGATAAATCAGCTCCCATTGCTAACTCCCTCTCGCATCTTTGTGATAATAAGATTCAAAGCCTAGTCCGACTCTCCTTTTTAGATTGTCATGCATAAAACAATCTCTTAAACGGATATGCATTTTTTAGCTATTAAACTGATGTGTTTCATCAACTTTGACGACTCATATTAAACATTTCATAAACTTCTCTTGTTGTTAAAAAACCAATGTTTAAATCTTGACAACTTTAATTTCCACAGTCACCATAAGCATTACATTTCAGTGACAGGTTTGACCCTTGATACTGCAGCCACCACAGTTTTGCACCTTCTTATGGATCAGCTTTCTCATATGGCTAATCAATCCCAGTCTTATCCCCATCCTTTCTCATTTTCCTTATTTGCATCTCTCTTATTTAATTTGTAACATTCATGAAGCCCATAAGTTGTATTGCATAAATTGCATGATTTACTTGTAGATATCATTGTCTCTTTTCTTCGTGCCCTTTCTCTTGTGTTTCCGTTCTGAAATTCTAATAATTTTTTTTTGTACCAGAAAGCAACTGTACGATGATGAAGATTATTTCCATCAACCTTATCGCTACAATGAGCCGGAAAGATCACGGGAGTATAATCCTCATAAAGAGAGGGAAAAGAGTGTCAGCCACTCAGGGGACAGCCTTATTCGAAGATCGCGAACTAAACATCAGCGTGACAAACATTTAGATCATGACATCCATTCAGTTGATGAAAGACATGAAAAAAATCCCCGTCCCTCAACAGCCGGAAGAGATCGGAGGACGTATCCCTCCGAGAGATCAAATTCAGGACTAGAAAACATGTCCAATAGCTCTGAGAGGTATGGTGATGATAGAAATAAACATAATAAAAGCTCCAAAAAACACCATCATAAAAGGGGGCACAGTGGCAGTGATTCGAGTTGGAGTCGCCATCATTCGCGAAAAGAAACAGATGTTAAAAGGAGGGTTGAGTCTGGTATCAAGGGTTCCAATCAAAAACATCAACGCCACTTAGAATCTGGTTTGGAACCAAGTTCTTCCGAGGATCAGAAAAAGCAATTTAAAGAGAAAGATCACAGTCGCAGCTCTAGACATTCTAAAGACAGTGGAAAGCCCATTAGAGACGAACCGTGTAACGAACGGTGGCAGATGGCCAGTGGCTCGGATGAGGACTACAGGGAAGGTCATCGTCGTCACAAGCGAAAAAGAGTTGTCTAAAACAAGCCCTTCTGAGGTAAACGTGTAAATGAAGTCATGCATGCCAGACTAGATGATCCATGTGGTACCCTTTCTTTTCAATTAGGTATTTTGTATTAAGTTGGTTTCAGTATAGCTTTAGTTGATTTCATCATGTTTTATCTATTGCCTAAAAATGATGGATTTGTTAAGGTCACTACAACTTACTTGAACGCATATAGGCTTTGTTAGGATCTAATTTGCAACCTCTGTTGGCTTTGTTGATACAGATATATTTAGAGTGGTCGGCTTTTGGACAATAACATCATGGTTAACCTTTGTTAATTACTGATAACTAACCATTTTCACTTATTTAGTGTGAGAGGTGGACGCTAGCTAAAAGTTTTAGCCAGAGGAGCTCTGGTTTTAAAAAAAATTGGATGCGCATATTTGCTGCTCAAATATCATTTTGCACAGAGGTATTGAAGCTGATGGAGGTATGTTCTTTACAAAAGTCTAAATACTCTATCCACCTTCCCTTTCTCATTTCAAGTAAATATGGTTCTTTCCCCTCTCCCCTCTCCCTTCTAAGCTAGCTTGGCTTGGTTGGCCTGCCCATTTATAGGCTTGGAAAGTATGTGTAAAGGAACCTGCATAGGGTTCGCTGGCATCAGATTGCATGCACTATTTTTCTTGTCATAATTTAAGTGGAACTGAGCAAGTTGACAAATAAATCTAGGTCAAACTTTACATAAATTTACTTGGGCAGTGTAATTATTGTCCCTATTAAAAGGGTGAAGAATCTCATGTAAAATTTTCCCCTGGAAGACCAACTCCAAGCGTCTGGGCAAGATAGTTTTTAATCCATTTTCCATGTTGAATCAAATCCAGACAACCGGCCAAAATACGTTTTACCTATTCCCCCCTCCCCTCCCCGAGTAAAACTGGTCTTTGGGTGGCCTGTGTTTGCCACCCCAGCATTTTCCTCTTTATATATATACACACGTGTGTGTGTATACAGTTTGGGTTGCATTGCTTTGCCGTCCCAACTTTTTCGGTATTTAATAAAAATACAAGTGAGGTGGCAAAGCAAAAGCAGGCCGGATCCAAAAGATATATTTGAATGCACTAGTAAAATAGGTTTTGTCCATGTAAAACAGGCCAACCCTTGGAGTTGGTTTAATGCACAGTTGCATATGAACAACACCTTTCATGGTTTACATTTGGGGCTATAAGACCAAATTGTACATTGGAAGGTACAAGTTCTATTGTTCCTCGTCCCTATTTGTGATTATCGAGTTGGGCGCAAATCTATTTCCCTAAAGGGGATTTATTGAGGTTGAAGTTTGTACTGAATGTAATACTTGTGTTCCAGATGTCTTAAAAAAATCAATTTAGGCACCGGATTTTTAGTACCATGTAGCGTAGGTTGTATGGAAAACATTTCCCTTTGATGGATCATGACAGCCTAAAAATATGTATGCAATATCTTTACTGTTTTTAGGATGATTATTAGCGGGAAAAACTCCTATAGAAGGGTTACCAAATTTGTTACACAACAGAAAATAACAAATAAAACTCACTTACGACCAATGTTACGTGGAACGTAGGTCTCTTTGGTATGTCGTACGGGTACGGGTACCGCCAATGTAGCAGTTTCGCGTTACAGTGGAGGTAGGCTTAGTTGGTTTGCTACTTAGGATTACACAATGTTCAATAGCTCTCGTTGAGGTTATTTTAGAACAAAGAATATATGTAGTTTACTAACTTAAAAAGTTTGACTAAGACTGAGCGTAGTTATAAATTAAAGGGTGAATTACACCAAACTCTCATAAACTATTGACTTTTTACACTCAACTCCTTTTCATAAAAAAATGTTGATAAAGCATGATTTTATGCAAAAAAATAATGTTGAAATTGTGTTGGGTGTAAAAAATTGATAGTTCGGGTAAATAATTTTAATCTACAAAATCCCAAAGGTAAATAAAAAACTTGTGCATCTCAACACACCGATGCGATGGTAAGTATCGACTTTTTAATCTCTAGAATCTGAATTAGTTTAATTAATTTGAAGAATATAATTTAATGAAGCGTACACCCATCATACCATATTTTAGAGTAGATGGCATACTACGTTCCTGTACCTGTTCTACGAACTGAAATGATCCGTGTTCTAGGTAACATTGATCTCAGCTCTTAGAACCTCCCATTAATAACGTCGCGACCTGTTCTCGTCGTCGCCACTGATTTACCGTTTACTGGAGGGCTTAAATCGGTAAGCGTGAAATGAAAATCCCCTACTGATTATTAGGAAATCTGCTAAAGTTGTATCAGTTAGTTACAAAAGTTGTTGAAATTAATGAGTTAGGTAAAAAGTAGTTGCAAGTAGTTTGTTGTTACAGTTGGTGTTTGTTAGGGTTAAGTGTTTGTTCCTGTATAAATAGGGGTGCATTATCGCATTGTAAGCATGTAAGCATGAGTGAAGACATAATGGCCCTGCTTAGTTGTAGGAAAACAAGACCATTTTCCCGAAATTTTCCGTAGAGATTTGTAAGTCAAGATTGTGTTAGTATGTAAAAAAAAATTTCTAATTTCTGTTTTCGTGGAAAAATTGGAAAACACAGTAAGCATGTTTTCTAATATATTTCTTTTAGGACCAAGTTGTTTTTTGAATTAATCTCCAACTCACTCAATATCCACCACCATCGACCCCCCCTCTTTGGGTCATGGCAGGTGGTGTGGAAGTGGTGGTAGTGGTCCAGGTTGGCCCTGAAATTCAAAAATCCGTGAGGCACTGTGAAGAAATCGTAAGTAGTCCTAGTAACAAAAAACTGGGTACAAAACATTTAACTTGTAACAAATAGGTCAATGGGTCCTTGTGCTATTCAACACCTTACACTTGGATTCCCTTGTAGTGGTGGAGGGGTGGCAATTTGGCCCGGGCTTGACCCGACATGAAAGCGACTCGACACGATGTCGTGTTGTTTTGCCTAACACGAGCACCACCCGTTAAAAACACATGCTGCGACACGAATACCACGATAAATCAATTTCATGCCAATTGAACACGATTGAACACGGCTCAATACGATAACCCGCCTATTTTTGTATATAAATATGATTTTTTTATTTATATTGCATGAAATATATTGATTATAAAGGGGTAGTAACGGGTCAAATCCGGCTCCGTGTATTCGTGCTGTAATTGGGTCAAAACGGCCAGTTTCGTGTCAAAACTATGGCACAAACACGCCAAGATATCTGGGCCCAAATATGACGCATCGTGTTGATTTCATACCAATTTCGTGTTGGGTCGTGTCGGAAATTGCCAGGCCAAAGATGTCTTTATTATCAATACTGAAGTCTATGCTTCCATATAAAATGAAAACTAAAAATAGAGAGCAGAAAATAATTTCTCACAACTGCACGGCCAGTACGTTTCTGTTTTCTTTTCTGCATCCAGGTTTTTTTTTTTCTTCTTCTAAATCATTTTCTCATTCTTTCTTCAAATTTTGTTATATTATAAATCTAAAGAAATGGCATGCTACCTTCATCGTTTGCCAATTGAGCATGACAGAGAGCCATTTGGCCATTTGACTGAAGGAAATGACCTAAGTAGCCCTATTACGATTTTTACCAACTTGAAAGATACTCCTGATTACTTATTTTCCTAGCATTAAATTAAAAAAAAAAATTGATACAATTGAAATTCTTCCCTCTTGGCTCCAATTATGCTTCTATTACGCTCCATCCCATGCATCATCATAAGCTGTACCTTTTAGTACCATCATTACCATCCTGGGGTCCATCTTTAATTCTTGTATTGCCTAAATGCTTACTTTTAAGTTGCTTGTATCAATTATTTTCCATATGTTCCCCTTTCATGTGTGTATGCGCCTCTCTATTCTCTTTGCCCCTCTATTCTCTTCGACGTGAGAAGTTTTTTATTTTTATTATTATTATTTTTTATTATGAAGCACTAACATACGTGGCACATGACCCGGCACAATTCGACACGATATATTTTTGGGTGTTGCTAAAGGCATCCACACAATTGTTATTGGTGTCTGTTCTTGAAATGATTTTACATTTTGTGTAAAAACCAATACATGTGGTGCATGTAGTATTTGTGTGAGTTCCTTTAGCAAAACCCAATCTTTTTAAATATAGGACAAGGGCACGTCAACAACACATAGACTATTATATTTATATTTGTTTATACATTACAAAATAAAAAATTATATTGTTCCAATAGTTTATGAATAACATCATCATCGTCATCATCATCATCGTCATGGTCATCGTCCTCATTGTAAAGGTGGTAATCGTCGTCGTCGTCTTAATCCAACCATTAAATGGGGACGGCCACACCAAAATGTAAGGTTCTAAAAGGTGCGAGGCGTGGTCGAGGAGTAGAGATCAAGCCTTAAGCCTTATTAGCGTAGGTGTAAGATGACGTTTTTTTAAAATAATTTTTTTACAGTAGTAAGGCTAATAAAACAATAAAATGATATATAACTTGAAATTTGAAAATATATTCGTGTGTTTCCTAGCAACTCTATTTTTGAAACACTACTGAAACAAAAAAAATGCAACATCAAAAAATTACAAGAACAATATTGGTATTAGGGAAAAAAATATACAATATTTCAAAAAATAATAAAAAATAACATTAAAATGAAAATAGGAAATCAAAGAAAACTATGAAGTTTGGTGTCAGAATCACTTCGTGATTGGCCAAAAAAAAGCTATAAAAGTGCTTGGCTATACAATTATAAAAGGAAAAAAAAATGAGAAAAGAGAGAGATATACTCGGAAAAACTATGAAGGTCGGAGTCGAAATTCGGTCAGAGGAGGCTGAGTGCAACTTTGGCCGGTCGGAGAGGGAGAGGGGCTGATCGGTCGGAGAGCGAGACGTTTGCGCGGGGTTATTCAAATGTTAGTTTTTTTTGGATGAAAGGAAAGGTATGAGCGAGGTTATGTTTATGTTTGGGTTTTGGACGAAAGAAGAAAGGGAGAGATATTGGTCCAGTTTTTGAACAAAGAAAAAAAAGCCTTTGAAAAACGACGCCGTTTCTACATTTTTTTAAAAGAATAAAGAGAAAAAGGCCCCCGTTTACACGCCTTAACGTGCCTAGGCACGTCTGGACCGTTGACCACGCCTTACGAGGGCGTTGACCAACTTTTACCATGCAATAGGCATAGTTATGTCGTTTCTTCCACGCCTCATGCCTACCTTGGTCTTGTCTAGGCGTGTCTTTTAAAACACTGACCAAATGGATTCCCTTTTCCCATTCTTTTCTATTATTAACAATGTTATTTACTAAAATTAATTCTTTAAGATATTTTATTATAGTTTCCTTTGGAGATGTATTCACGCCTCTTTATCCTTTTGTTTCAAATTTAATTGGTCTTCCTTTTGTTATAGATTCAACAAATATCATTTGTATAGTATACAGTCGAATTTCACTATAATTAAAAAATAAGTAGTCAATAGAATCTTCGTAGGCACGTTTATAGGCCTCCTTTGATAAGCAATAAATTTTAGATAAAAATATCACTTCAAACAATTTATGTGATTTTAATAATATATGATAATATCATGGAGAAAGTGTAAATATGACTTTCATAGTGAGTAGTAGAGATATTTATCGTGAAGAAGAGGAAAGGGAAAAATATGATGCGTCAACATCAACATCCCTTTTCATAGATTGGGTCAAGTTCACAGAAATTAAGTAACAATTAAATTGTTTTTAGTAAAAAAAAAACAAATAACAAAATGATGTGGAAAATTAGCTTAAACCAACATTTTTTAGCAAGACCACAAATGGGGTTGAAAAACAATTCTTTCACTAGTTTTATCTAGTCGATTACGTCATTGTTTCTCTAGACTTACCTTATATCTCTCTTTCCTAGTTTTGTGTGTTGATCGTGTGCTTTATGAATAGTGCTACTTGTAGCAAAACATTCCTTAAAATGCATCAAGTGTTTGTACCATATGTGAGATCCACCTCAATGGACACACACTTAATGCACGTTGGAGGAGGTCTTGGGGATATGTTTGTACCATTTGTTGTTGATACATACAAAAGTTTTTGATAGAGAATTTTTTAACACATGTAATTGTTAAAAAAGAGTTTGGATATTTAAAAATATGAATCTGTTTTCTAGTTGACTTTGAGTTTTGGAGATATCTATCTAGAAGTTTAATTCGTGTTAGGAGTATGGTATTTGTATTATCCTTTTGATGCGAATATGTCAATTTTGAATGGATCGTAATAATGAATATTATGGTATATGTATTATCCTCTCGATGTGCGTGCATCATATCGTGAGGTTTTGTAGATTACTTGCAGAAAATTGATAACATTTTAGGGGCATCCTTGTCATATTTACGAATTTGGTCAATTTCGGTGTTGGCCTATATATGTGCATGTGAGTGCGTGCGCAAAGACAAACTTTATGTACACGTGTATTGCATGTGTTTGTTGTATATCAATAATTTTAGTTAAAAAATATAGTGGTAAATGAGAAGGAATATAATGCCTTCACGCTCTATTTAGTTTAGGGTGTGAAAGAACTATCTGCAACATTGCTCGGTTATGAAGTATAAAGTGGATTTGGGTACAAGCTTTTATTCAATCTGAGTTGCTTATTTTTAAAAAGCCGAGAACCTTTAAGATTGAATTAACACGAATTATATTAGTTTTTACTACTAATAGTACTATTACTCTTTCTCGTCCGTACCCTTGCTAACTATTGTTTAAAAAATGAGTGATAATATGTTTTTTCTTCCCATTATAAAAGAGAATGTGTAGAGATGAAGTATAGCCAAATTTTGTACAATTTTAGGTTTTCAAGATTATTTTACTTGACAACGCGTCCCTTTGTAGTTTTAGCTCTGTCATATTAGCGGAGGGGCAATGGTTGGGTAGATGGATATATCGTCGTAGAAAAGACAGGTTAAATTAGGGTTCATTTGGTTGATGGCGCTGACCCTTTCATGGTCGAAGGGAGGATAAGAGAAAGATGAGAAAAGGAAGTTAGGGTTTACTTGTGTAATGTTTGGTACTATGGTTATAGTTTTTCTTGATTTGTTTAGTATTAGTTGAAGGTATACATACTTTGGGCGGCTGCTTTTGACTTTAATCTTCACTTTATACGAGTAAGTCTTTTGCACTGCTCCTTTTCATTTTTTAGTAACACGTGTCAACACCATAAAGGACATGTTGTCGAGTAAAATAGTATTATAAGATGACAAAATAATCGAAAATAGTACAAGGCGATTATTACAAATTACTTAAAATTAACAATTTAATGTTAAAATGACTAACAAGAAGTAATTACAAAATTTCAATAATCTTGACTTGTAAAAAGCACACGATCGATAATTCAAAGTTAATTGAACTCTATTTTACTGAACACAATAAGCACCTCACATGCTATGTTTCAATAAATTACGTCCTCCCTCATTTGTCCACTGTTTCTCACAAGATTTTCAATGTCGACACTTGTCACACTTTTTTAGAGTGCAACAAAATTAATGATTTTTAACCTGTCACCGAAGAATTAGTGTTATGTTTCCCTCATTTTTTTCTCTACCTTGACGAAACCCAGCCAACAAACTATTACCATCTTTGCAGACCAAAATTTGAAAAAACTCTCCGTAATATCCATTATACCATTTTTCCCCGCCCCCTCTCGACGCTATCTCCCTATTAAATTAGTAAACTGATAAGGATATCTAATCTTTGATCATCGCAAATTTTGCTATTGTTCAGGGCCAAATTTCACAGTTTTTTTACTGCGTAATTGTTATCTAATCTTCGATCATCGTAAATCCCTCGTAGTGTCGGTACTTTCTAGATTTAAATTTCTTGGCAAAATTCCCTTGTTGGGAATCCTTCCCTTGTTGACCTACTATGTGCTGTTACTGGGGTGGTGCCCCACTACTAGCACTCCCCCCGGTCTTGCTCTCCTGGCTGGGCTCACCTATTTTGCTCCTCTTAACATGGAAGCGGTGATCCTGACAATGTAACAGTGCAACATTGACAACATCAGTGAAAGTCTTCAACCGCAGGATTACCGATTAAGTGATGCCTGATCTTCCAGGCCAATCCATCAATGAACTTTGCTTTCTTCCTCTCTTCGTTGCTCACCTCAACTGGCACAAAACTTGCCAGGCGGGTAAACTCTTCCTCGTAATTTACTACCGAGCGATCACCCTGACATACTTCTCCAAACTTCTTTCTCATCTCAATCTCAACGGCAGGTGGGAAGTACTTGCGGTCAAACTGCACCCAGAAATCAGATATCGTCATCAAGTCCCTCTCCTCGGCGGTGGTAACTGACTCCCACCACTGTAAGGCTGCCCTTGACAGGCGAAAAGTAACAAGCATCTGCTTCTGCACATCGGTACACTCAAGCATGCGCAGATGGCGCTGAATGTTCTTCTTTCAGTCACAAGACTCTACTACATCAGTACTGCTTCGGAACTCGGGTGGGTGGCCCTTCTGAAAGTTCTCCTTAACTCGCTGCGAAGAAGGTAGCCCTACTAGGGCCTGAACTGTTGGTGCCACTGGAGGTGGTGCCTGGGGCTGAGGAAAATGGGCTGCCATGACCCTCATCGCTGTCTCGATTGCTTGAGCCACAATCACGACCACCTGAGTAGTAGAGATTAACTCGGGTGGGGGTGGGGGTGGCGGTATTTGCGACTCCTGATGAGCCTCCCTAACCTCATCCATGGCATTGGCCCTCTCCACTCTCTTTCTCCTCGGTGGCATCTGAAAATAGTACGAATTGTATAAGTACACATTTTATACAAAATCCAATAGCAGAAGTACGATATCTCAAGCACACAAAGATAAGGCAACAGTTCTAAAATAGGGCTCTATAACAAACGAACTGAACACGCAATAAGCCGTACAGATCCTAAGGACACTCGAACCTGATGCTCTGATATCATCTGTGACACCCTGTCTAATTAAATCCCGGATGATCAGTCCTAAATCAAATTAAAACAGGTTTCTCAGTTGGTTCATTCTTAGCATCAAGGCCGAAAACTTTTTAATTACTAACCATCTAGGTGAAATTAGACTTGTGCCAAATTTTAACTTTCTTTAATCATACAAAAACATGCGGAACAAAAAATAAATCAAATACCAACATAAAAGTCTGATTATAACCACCAAGGTAAACAAGTTTTTTCGAATAAACCATAGGCCAGAAACCAACAAATATCAAAATCCCAACTAAGGAACGTACGGTGGGACAACAGGTCCATACCGAAACTGAAATCCTACACTAGATCAGAAATGATAAAGAAGCGTCTAATTAATGTTCTGCAACATCCATATGTGCTGCAGCTCCGAAATCCCTGGAATGAATTTACGCTTGGTGTCCCTGAGACCAGACACTTAAAAGGTTTTTAAAATATTTTACATAGCAAGAGTTAGTACTCAAAACGTTTTGAAAATATTTGGTAAGTAAATTTATTGCAGTAAAGATAAGTTATTGATTACACATGTTAGGCTTACACACACTCACTTTAGTCTCCTCATCTCTCATTTATAGTGCAAGCCAAACGTTCCATACTTAGTCTAATTAGCTACAATTACCCAAGCTATTTAGACTATAGTACTCGTTTGAACTCATCTACACGTCTAAGTTCTCGTACCGCCCATACAGTACTAAGTTTCTTTAACACTTATCATCCTGTTAATAAATTTCCAAGTAACATTTCACATATGTTAGTTTCTTATTTGTAAGTTAAGTATGTCCACTTAATCTTATTCATTAGATGTTCACTATCTAATATTATATTTTTCGAATTAAGCTTTCTCCACTTAAGTTACTATTTATATGTATTCACGTCATCTAATTATCTACTACTTCATCCTAGTATATTATTCATATAGTATATGTTTCACTCACAATATAGACTCTAAGGATAATTGGCCGGTCTAATCATCGACTCCAATTATCCCAAATTATTTATCCTTTAGATGTATGCACATCATATAATCATTTACCATTCTACCCAAGTGGATTATTTATGTAGTACATATTTCACACGCAATATATACTATAAGGAGTATTGGTCCGGTCTAATGATCGACTCCAATTCTCTTATCATTTACATTGGCCCGGTCTAATCCTCGACTGCAAATGTAAATGAATAATAGAATATTGGCTCGGTCTAATCCTCGACTTCAATATCATATAGGCATTGTAGGCATTCACCCAACCTAAGTACAATATTTATTGGTATTCACACAACCAAATTATTCATACTTGTACGTAATACATTTCTCTTTAATATTCACCGTATTTGTTTGATTTACGAATTTATTTCACTTTCGTATTTATTCGAGTATTCTCTCTACCCTTTATTGGATCGGACTAATACTTCGATCACCAATTTTTTATTTAGTACACTATAGGTATTCACAAAACCTATATATTATTATGAATCAATAGGTGTTCACTCAACCCGCTAATACGCATTAGTACGTAGTATGTATCTCTCACATATTTGTCGTACTATTTACTTTACGATTTATCTCACTATCGTATATATAGGAGTGTTCACACAACTCTAAGGGTCCTAGTTATCCCTTGTTATATCGATTCAGTAGTTACCCCTGTTAACATACTGACCCAACTAATTTAAGTTCATTCACACTTTTTCGTAATTATATTCTTATCATCTTGAATTAGAATACGTCGCAATCGAGCCTATGAATCTCCACTTTAATATTTCATAAAATTAAAGTCCAACACTCAATAATCGACCTAATGCCATATAATTATTCCACAAATATATTTCATCAAGGTCCCAAACACTTCCCCGATAAAATTTTAGGTATTTGAGGCTTAAAAAAAACATCTTGCATTTCTTGCCAACCGAAACAAATCATAAGTTTTTTGGCAGATTAAACACTCTCTAGTTAAATTTCGATTTCTCCCTTTACGGAATTCCAATTGACCTGATTCCAAGTTCATTGGAAAGCTAAGAGATAGACCTTTTCACGCATTTATGATTCATACTCTAATTCTTAGTACAACTCTACACGTTTAAAGTCACGTCAAAATTCTGGGAGATTTCTATGCTGGCAGATCAAACACCCTGTAGTAAAATGTTAATTACTCCTTCTACAGAACTCCAATTGATCTGAACTCCAATTGATCTGATTCCAAGTTCATTGGATAGCTAACAGATAGACCTTTTTAGGAATGTATTGTTCACACTCTAATTCGAAGTACAACTCAAATGGCATACGTTTAAAGTCATGTCAAAAGTTCTGGCAGATTGACATCTTGTGTTCATCAATTACCCTAAGTCATTCAAGATTCATGTTCTTCAACCAAGAACTCATAAAGATTCCATGTTAATAATTAAATATATTCAAATCATTTTATCTTTACTTAGGGATTCTTTCTACAAGCAATCCTACCCAAACATGTGATCAATTCATACATTTAAGTTAAGGTTTTTCAATGGAATCAATCCATTCTTAAAACTCCCTACACATGGGTATTGTAACTTGAATTTAATTTGTAATAAACACTTGCCTTATAGGGAGAAGATCTGATTTCTTGATGAATATGAGGATTTGATGTTCTTTTCTTCAAATCCCCATTCTTTAGATGCTTAGGGTGCAAGAATCCTCCTTAGGCTTTTTGGGAGGGATTCTTCTCTTCTCTCTAATGGCCTCTGTAATATTTTTGAGTTATGAGCCCTAATCCCCAATTCTAATTATCAGATATAGGTTAATTTTTGTAGGTCCATTAACCTCTATTTTTAAAATGATCAAAATGTCCCCGTAAGGTGCCGATTCGGTCCAAAGTTGCATACTATTTTGACTAATTTTTTCTTTTCGGACTCATCCGTGACCTCTAAATTATCGTTAGAGTCCCTAAAATATATTTCTCATTTCCCACCTCGAAATAGTCTAACACGCGACGCTCGGTGAGATAACATATAGTACGTCCACATCACTCGCTATGACGTATAATCTCAATTGTCAATTATTTACTATTCACACTTGGTGAATATCATATCATAAATATTAATCAGTCTCTATCTCTCGATTAATATGAAAATATCACGATTATTATCCGACCACTCAATAATCATAATTATTAAAAATCATAAATACGCAGAAATACGAGGTATTACAGCATAGTTAATGGAGAAATTACTCCTTGCAAAATTTCATATACTCCATTGTGAAATTTCATACACTCGGGTAATTATTAGTCTTTCAAGGATATCCTTTCGATTAGTGAATGACTTAACTCAATTGTGTTTGAAAAGAATGAATAGAGGTAAAATGTTTCGATTGAAAGCACATAATATATCTCTCTCGTGTTAAAGGAATATGGGGTAGAACCCCAAGTACTATGCCTTAATACTATTTTTATTGTTTATTTATTTATTTTTTTTGTTTAGTTTTTATATTATGGTAAGACGTTTAAAAAATAGTTAACATATATAAGATATATATGAATATGTATAAAACATGTGAACTTGGGAAAGTAAGGGAATTTGATAAGTGATTAAACTAGTGAAGTTTTACATAAACTGTGGTGACAATGTGTTATATACGTCGCTTATAAGGCAAGTGAAGAGGGAACAATTACAAACACGGTATTTCAAGATATTTTTCAAAAACTTTGTTGCAAAAGATGTGTCTATTAATGAACTTTCGAAATCAAGAGAAAACAAATTAGATCTAGGCCTAGACATGGATTAGTAAAGTGACAGCTTGGTGTTAAAGTTGTTGCGACAAACACACAAAATTGTGACACGTGGTGCTTTCGTTTAAGAGCCTCATAAGGCTTTGTTTGGTAAGTTTGCTATTTTAGGGAAAATGTTTTTAGAAAGAACCAAACTAAACAATCCTTAGAGAAAGAAAGTGATTAAGAAGCCGAATGGGAAACCAAATGGGTTAATGCAGTCTACAAAGGCCTGCGTGGGGGTGGGTGACCATTATCGCCTTTGGTATTTGTTGACTGCATGCCGTTAACCACATAATGGTGTTTTGGGTTTCGAAGACATCTTTCTCCTTTGTTTTGATCTCCCTCTCCTTATATATATATATATATATATATATATATATATATATATATATATATATATATATATATACAAACACCCACACCCACACCCACACACGCTCAATCAGACTTCCTAACATACTTCATTATACATACTAATTTTAAAAAAATAAAAAAAATTAATGAGATCCTGTATCAGTTTTGTAGCTAACTTCAGGATAGGATTTTTCGATGATTTTTTTTAAAGATGATCTCCTTACTATGCAAATTATTTATGCAAAGTTAGATTAAAAAAATTCATTTTTTTGATTTTTAAACTTTTGATATGTTCCCTATCTCTTTCTCTCTCATCACTTAACACACGAAAGAATACATTCTACTTTCTCACTAAGTTTGCACACGTGATGAGGCACACCAATTTTTTAAAAATATTAAAAAAAAATTTATGAGTTGATTTTTTTATGTGATATTTAAACATTTCAATGAACCTATGTAAAAAAATTAGTTGAATTTTTTTTTAGCTACTTATAAAAATCGAACAACCATTGGCAAGTTTTGAAGTGCTTAAAAGTAACGAAAGTCTGATCGATTTTTTGAAAATAGTAAAAAGGATTTTTGGGCTGATTTTTTTATACGAGTCCCTTGAAATGTTTAAATATATAAAAAAAAAATGAGAGCAAATTTTTTGTACTATTTAAAAAAAATGATGTGTAAACTTAGTGTGTATGGGACCTGCCTCTCTCTCTCTCTCTATATATATATATATATGTGTGTGTGTGTGTGTGTGTGTGTGTGTGTGTGTGTGTGTGCACGTGCACGTGCACGTGCACGTGCACGTGTGTGTGTTGATCTCATATTCTCTATCAATTTTTCTGTTAGTTGTAAGTATCTCATTTTTATTTTTGATTATGTTGTATTTTCGATGGTGGCGCTAACACACATGACGATAATGGGCCCTTGGCATAATGATTACTCCAGGGGTGAATAACGGGGATGTGACGATTGATTTTCTGTATATATAACACACACATACACACACACACACACACATATATATATATATATATATATATAGTCAGGCTATATATATATATATATAGTCAGACTATAGTACATCATGCTTTATACATGATCCGTGCATCACACCTAATTGTACGTTCTAATTTTTTCTTTCAAATTTTATATTTTTTCCCTTGAAAATATCATTCCAATCAATCCATATGCAAAATATTAGGTCAAAACACATTCTGTAGCTATTTTTAAAAAATTCTCAAAAAATTGCTAAAAATATCTCATTTATAAAGGTCTGCGGTAGTAGTTTTTTGTGGATTTTTTAAAAATAGCTACAAAATAAATTTTGACCTAATTTTTTGTATATGGGTTGATTGGAAGGTTAATTTCAAGGGAAAAATATAAAATTTGAAAAAAAAGTTTTCAAGGGCTTAGAATTAAGTGTGATGTACGATGTGATGTATAGTGTATGATGTTCTCTCTCTCTCTCTCTCTATATATATATATATATATATATATATATATATATATATATATATATATATATATATATATATATACTAGGGTATGCCCGTGCCTGAAGGCACGCTGATAATCGCAAAACGACAAATTTTCAAAACACATAATTGCCAAAAAGCACAAATTTTGTTCCCCAACAAAACAAAATGTAATTTTAAAAAAATTGGCCAAATCTCCTTCGTTTTCAGGACTATCCATCATTCTTAACAAAAAACATAGACTCCAACAACATTTGAATAGTCTAAATTCATCAAATAGACTCTCATATAACATGAAATATACAATATTCATCAATTGAATTCACATTGTTTCTCAAATTAACAAAGTGTAAATTTAAAAAAAATGGGCATAGTCTCCGTTATTTATTGGACTATCCACCCTGCTTAAGGGGTAACAACCAATCATACAATATTCAAAACGTCCAAATTCATCAAATAAATATTTCAATGAAACAAACTTCTTTAAAAAAATCACATATATTAATTGAGGTTGTCCCATGTGTTCCACTTTAATGATTGTTCGTAATTTGAAAAATGCGCCTGATAAAAAATAAAAAATATAGTTAGTCAATGGAAATACCTAGTCAAATATTATATAAGCCATGCTAATTGTTAATTATATGCCAAATACACTGCCTCGCGATACTGTTACAATTGATGTGGACACATCAGGCCCCTGTATTGACACCACATTAATTGATTAAATCAATAAAGAATAATGTATCAATAAAGAATTTGATCATCCTATAAACAATTAAATAAATTGGGGGAATCTGGACTAACAAATTTAGAGGTAAATAAGTAATCTTTAGAAAAAATGAAAAGAGAGAACATAATCTCACTTTGCAACTGAGTCACCATATATGAACTCAAACGGAAATAGGATATTTCATCAAAGTGAAAGGCTAATAAGATTATTAAAATTAAAAAAAACAGAACAAACAATTAGAACCATCAACCATTTCTAGCAAATGTTAGGTTCCTGGGTGTGTCATGTGGAGACGCGTACCATATACACCCTCTAAAGAAAACCCAAGCCCATTTAAAAATCATCTCATCTGTTGTCAAACATAGACCGAAAATGGATGTGGTGTGCGGAGACAAACCATAGAGAGTTATCAAAATCAAACAATGAAAATGACACCAAGATATAGACTATTGTTTACCCCCAAAGTCGGACCAGATCTACATAAAAAAATAGATCTACATAAAAAAAATGAGGCAGCAGTAGAAATGATTATGAGAGATTTTTCTCTTCTTCATCAGAACAAAACTTAAGGAGAAAAACGATTTACCTTGGTTGAGAATACGTACAACCCAAAATGGGAAGATGTACAAAACCATCGTTGTCGCCGTCGGCAACAAAACCATCATCTCCGGGCAGCTTGGAAACGAAGATCTTCCCCTGTTTTGAAAGATTTCAACACATTAACCTTATCTGCAGTGAAGGTAAATCAAGCGTGCTAGTCTTTCCATCAAAAATCGAAATCAAGGTAAATCAGGTAATTGAGTTTCGTTGGGTCAATTACTGATGGGGTTTACATTGTGGATGATGAGAAGCTTGAGATATTGAAGCTGTCCGAGATTAAGCGTCTGAGATATTGAAGCTGTCCGAGATTGACCACCGCCCCACAATGGCCGACCACCTGCAAAAGTAGATCAGGGAACAGTAAAAACATTTTCCTCATAGCTCGTTGACCAGGGAAATTTGGTGGAGGTCCAAAACAGACCCCCTAACCTGACTTCGAAGGGGACCCTCACCCCAATCTAATTATCCACTTCATGGAGACAACAATCAAAGTCTCTTGACATTTTTTTGATCACCGAACAACCCCTGGTGGGTTTGAAATTTGAAAATCGGAGAGAGAAAAAGTATATTGAAGGGGGAAGAGCAAGCTTAGAGTTTTGTTGATGGGTTATGTTTAGGTGATTTTGTGTTTCGAGAGAAAATGACACGGGATTTGAGAGATAAAGTGGGGTAAGGTGTAATATTAAAGAAAATACCATTATACCCTTATGTTTGAATTTTGAAGAAAAAGGGGGAAATAAATTGGAGTGTGTCAAAAGAGAGGGAATTCAAAAATTTTGAGGGTAAAAAAGGTAGTGCAAAAAAATTTCATAGAGATGACATCATAAGCCAAGCTTATGACATACATAAATTTTGTAACTTATTATATATATATATATATATATATATATATATATATATATATATATATATTGACGGAGGTTCAAAAGTGAACCAAAATCATGTTTAATTCTCTTTCTTGTAGAATATAAATACATTATAGGGTTGTGTTATTTTTGTTGTATTGTTAACCTATAAAGACTATCATATACTTTCAACGCAATCTTGTCACGAATCATGCTTTGATTATCCTGGAGTGGATCTCTAACATAAAAGCTGTCTATCATAGAAATACAATCATCATATGTTTGTATGCTTGTTATATATGATTTTCACATGTAATTGGGGCTAGTCCATTTCGAGAATAATACCCATGAGAGTCGCCAATATGAGAACTTTTAACTTTTACTGGAATGAGTGAGGTCTTTGCACGCGTCTTGCTTGTGCTTAGTTCTTCGATGTGTTCAAGATGAACTTTGCCCTCAGTTTTTCTCCTACAGGAACAGAGAGAAACTCGAGCAGTCTTGTCGACTGGTTTATTCCACTTTCTTGAAACTTTTAGAAAAACTGGGTTGGCGGAGTTTTTAGGGTTCTGAATAGACGAAGACCAAGGGAGTGAGTTTTCTAATGTTTAGTGAGGTACGGATTCTCTGGTTCAATTAAACATGATTTTCGCTAGTATTCTTCGAAGTACCATTTTTGAGTGAAAGTTTAGTGTAGAACAACCATTGTATACCAGTGCAGTATAGAGTGAAATCACGGGTTATGTAATGTGTATTTAATTCTTTTTCTTGTAGAATATAAATACATTATATGCAAGTGTCGTTTATGTTGTATAGTTAAACAACAATGACTATCATATGCTTTCAAGGCGATCTTATCAAGACTTAATATGTGATTATCCTAGAGTGGATCCTTAACATAAAAATTGTCTATCCAAGAAATACGATCATCATATGTTGGTATGCTTCTCATATATGAGTTTTGCATGTGATTGAGGTTAGTCCACTTTTGCAATAATACCAAGAGGAATTGCCAGTATTCGAATTTGAACCTTTATTAAAATGACTGAGGTCTTTGCACGCGTCTTGCACGTGATTAGTTCTTGAATGTGTCCAAGATTAACATTTCTTAAGTTTTTCTCCTATAAGAACGGAGAGAGACTTGGGTAGTCTTGTTAGCTGGTTTATTCTTCTTTATTGGAGAAATTTCCAGAAAAAAACTAGTCTAATCAGAATCAGGCGATGAATTGGCCGAGTTTGGAGGGTTCTGAATGGACATAGAACAAAAGGGTTAGTTTTCTAATGTTGAGTGAGGCGAGGACTCTCTGGTTCCGTTAAATAGGCGTTTCATTAGTATTCTTCGAAGCGCCATTGATGAGTGAAAGTTTCATGTTGGACAATCGTTGTAGACCACTGCAGCATGGAGTGAAATCACATGGTACGTAGTGTGTTTTTAATTCATTTTCTTGTATAATATAAATACATTACAGTCTAGTGTTATTTATCTTGTATAATTAAACAACAAAGACTATCATACGCTTTCAAGGAAATCCTATCACGACTTATGCTTTGATTATCGTAAATTGGATTCCTTACATGAAAATTGTTTATCAAAATAATACAGTCATCATATGTTGGTATGCTTGTTAAATATTCGTTTTGCATGTGATTGAGGTTTGTGCACTTTGGTAATAATACGCAATGGAGTCGCTATTATGAGAATTATAGCCTTTACTGGAACGAGTGAGGTATTTTCACGTGTCTTACATGTTATTAATTCATGAATGTGTTATAGATTTATCTTTCCATGAGTTTTTCTCCTACACGAACGAAGAGAAACTTGGGTAGTCTTGTCGACTGGTTTATTCCTCTTTGTTCGAGAAACTTTTAGAAAATATCGCTCTCATTAGAATCAGGCAATGAACTGCTCGAGTTTGGAGGATTCCGAGCAGATGGAAAATAATAGGGTTAGTTTTCTAATGTTGAGGGAGGTGAGGATTCTCTAGTTCTGATTAACCGACATTTTAGTAGTATTCTTCATAGCGCAATAGTTGGGTGAAAATCGTGTAGAACCATAGTTGTAGATCGGTGCATTATGTAGGGAAATCAACGGTGACATAGTGTGTATTTAATTCCTTGTCTTGTGGAATATGAATACATTATAGACTACGATGATTTATGTTTTATAATTAAACAACAAAGACTATCATATGCTTTCAAAGCAATCTTATCATTAAAATTGTTTATCAAAGAAATACATTCAACATATGTAGGCATGCTTATCATAAATGAGTTTTACATGTGATTAATGTTAGTCCACTTGGGCAATAATACCCAACGGAGTCGTTATTATGAGAATTCTAACCTTTACTGGACTGAGTGAGGTCTTTGCACGCGTCTTGCACGTGCTTAGTTCTTCAATGTGTTCAAGATTTACTTTCCCCCCCAGTTTTTCTCCTATAGGAATGGAGAGAAACTCGGGTAGTCTTACTCGTTGGTTTATTCCTCTTTGGTAGAGAAACATCCAAAAAAAAAATGTCTCATTAGAATCAGGCGATGAATTGGGAGTTTGGAGGGTTATACTTGAACGAAAACCATGTTGGTGAGTTTTTAAGTGTTGAGTGAGGTGAGGAGAGACTGGTTCTGGTTCCGTTAAACGGGCATTTCCCTAGTATTCTTCGAAGCGCCATTGTTGAGGGAAAATTTCGTGTAGAACATCTGTCGTAGACCAGTGCGGTATGGAGTGAAATTGCGGGGTATATAATGTGTATTTAATTAATTTTCATATAGAATATGAATTCATTATAGGCTAGTGTTAATGTTATATTGTTAAACAACAAAGACTATCATATGCTTTGAAGGTAATCCCATCATGACTTATGCTTTGATTATCCTAGAGGGGATCACTAACATGAAAATCGTTTATCAAAGAAATACAATCATATGTAGGGATTGTTATCGTATATGAGTTTTGCATGTGATTGAGGTTAGTCTGTTCAGGCAACAATACCCATCAAAGTCGCCATTATGATAATTTTAACACCTGCTGGAACGAGTGATGTCTTTGCACGCATTTTGCTCGTGATTAGTTTTTGAATGTGTTTAATGACTCGTGTTAAGACTAAAAAAAGTAGGGTTGACATCTTGTGTCAAGTTCAAAGTATGAGTTGAAATTCCCAAATTAAATGACCCTCTAACTTACTATTTACTAATACATTGTTTTTTAAAATCTTTTTAGCCGTGTGTTTTATTTGTTTTATATTTTCATCACAAAAAAGTTCGGTAAATTACTACACACACACACACACACATAGGAAGGCTCTCGTACATCACTTTTTATACATCACACCATGCATAACACCTAGTTTAAGGCCTTAGGATTTTTTTTTCAATTGAAAGTAAATTTTTAATCAACACATGTTCTGAAAATTAGGTCAAAATACATTTTCTAGCTATTTAAAAAAACTTACCAAATTTTGCTGGCGCAATTTTTAGCAATTTTTTGTTGAATTTTTAAAAAATAGTTAAAAATTGCATTTTGATCTAATTTTTTGAACACATGTTGATTGGAAGGCTAACTCCATGAGTAAAATAAAAAATTTGAAAAAAAAAGGTATTTTTAGGGCTAGAAGTATGTGTGATGTATGAGCTTTACTCTCTCTCTCTCTCTCTCTCTCTGTTTATATATATATATATATATCATAGTCAGATTGAGGGGGGAACAATTATGAATGCTGTTTCTTTCAAAATATTTTTTGATAGTTGTTGAAAAAGATGTCCATTAATCAATTTTCAGAGTCATGTAGAAACTAACCCCTAGTCTTGTCCCACCAGTTATTATGAAATTTACAACTTGGTATCAAAGCTGTGGAATAATCATAAAATTGTGCCACTATGACATGCCCATATAGTTATGCCAGTTGATGCTTTTATTTAAGAGTTTGTCAAGTCCTTTGTTTCGAAAATATGTGAATGGAGGGAAAATGTCTTAAACAAATTGAAACCAAAAATACTTCAAGAAATAAAATAATAAAAAATTCTAAACAAGTTACTCTCTCTCTCTCTCTCTCTCTCCCATATCGATGAAGGCATGGGAAAAGTTTTGTGTAGTGAAAAATGGACAAAAAGTTTCAACATAAACACAATAAACTTGATAAATGCATGGTTGAATTACTCTCAAGTTAAAAAACAAAGCAAGCTGTCACGAATAGTAAACACTTATAACTTAACTACCAGCCCCAAACAAACAAAAATACCCAGTATTCAACCTGATTAAATATTTTATTAATTAAAAAACAAGGGATGCATCACACCAGATTTAGACAACTGTTTGGTTCCCATTTGCATCATCTGTCGGATGTTATTGAAACTGTTTGTGTCAAAATTGTAGAGTTTCCTCTTTATTTTGGTTCTTTGACAATTGTTACCTTATCTCGTTTCCTCCTCCTCGTCCTTTTCCTCCCCAATTTATTTGAATTCTTGTGATTGCCATGGTGGCGGTGGAAGTATGGAGGTGGTATGGTGGTGGACGAGGGATGTTGGGAGGCGTACTTGAATCTCTACCCTTTTGGGGAAATTTCGGTGGCAGCCACATACGTCTCATAGCAATGTCGTCACATCCCTGTCATTTAAAAATTCTTATTGTATGGATGAGGTGTATTTTTTTGGTTTCTCATGCACTCTTTGTATGTCACAACTACATAAATTATGGCTCCGTTGTGGTTGTAACTCGAAGCCACTGGGAAACCTAAACGAGAGGGGGAGATTTTTATAGGTTTGATCGCTCCCTTCTTAGTTCTCCGAGATTCCAACTCATACACAAAAACAAACTAATTAAGCATAAGAAATTGAAGTTTGGAGTTTTTAAAATTCTCTAAATTCAAGCCTGCAAAATATGCCATATGATAGTTTGAGAAGGAGGACACAAAACAAGACTTCAAGTTTCACTTGCACATACACTATACTAAAAGGAAGACTTCCAATAAAGAAACTAAAAAAAAATCAAGGACATAATTACGGGTAAAAAAGAATTCAAGATGGGAGATATACAAGTATCAATTAAAACAAAAAATTAGAAGACATGCTTAGTCCAATTTTTTAATTGAATTGAAATACGCAATGGAAATAGGATTCCATTCTAGTCGGGGAATGTTGAAATGAGACATGCCCACAGTAAACAAAGGAAACTAGATGGTATAATAATAAAAAATTCTTGTTTTGACTAAATAGTTATGGATGACTTACAATTTCAAGTCGAATCGACTAATCTAGTGTCATAAGCGTGGTCGGTGGCCCATCCCCCCCCCCCCCCCCCCCTTTTTTTTTTTGCAGGGAATGGTTTTTTTCGGTTGTTTGTTCCTTTGTCGAAACATTGAGCACCGACTCATTGGAACAATAAAACTTTTCTGTAGGATATATGTGGTTCCACTGGAACTATTTTGCTTTTAAAAGCCGTCTTGCTACCCTTCTTAATCCGGAGTCTCCCTCGACTGGTCCCTCCTTTCTGATGAACTAGGCCTTTGAAGGCCTTTCACCCCCTTCTCGAGTCTAATGTTGCTAACTCTCCTAGTAGCATACCTTGGCGGCAAGGAAGGAGGCATTGGAAAGACTAGATCATACTACAGTAATGAGGCATTCGGGAAGCGACTATGAAAACTTCATTATCCATTCTACGAGAATTTTGATGAAAGCTTTTCATTTGCTTCTCTTCAATGGAAGTTTGATTTTCCCAGAATGTATTCTAATTTTTGGCCTAATTCTTCTTCTGATGATCGATTCAACCTTTGATAAAAAAGTAGATTTTTTCATGAATTCGACATTCTGAATGATGCCGCCACTTTGGGAACCCCGAAACGGCCATTATGAGAACCCATGCCTTTCATGGAGTGAGTGAGGTCTTTCCATGTCTTCCATGTGCTTAGTTCTTTGGTGTGTTCAGCGTCTCGTGCCTATTTTCCTCAAAATAAGAAAAATATGGATTATCCTTTAATGACTCTCAAATGTTCTGACTAAAAAAGTAAAGTTGACATCTCTTGTGTTAAGTTCATAGTGTGAGGAAGAATTCCCAAATCAAATGACTATCTCATCTACTATTTAATGATACATTTTTTTGTTATGTGTTTTGCATGGTTATATATTCATCACGAAAATGTTCTAAAAATAATTACAAATAGTTATAACATATATAAACACGAGTGATGCTATGGCTGAAGGTGAGGAAATTTGATAAGCGATGAAGATGCGATGTTTACACATAAACTGGGTTGAAAATGTGTATAAAACGCATTTAAAAGGTAAATTAATACTTTGCCGGGCAACAAGATATAACATGTTAGTCTGAATAATGAGGAAACAATTATGAATGTTGGTCTTTTTTAAATATTTGTTGACACTTATTGCGACAGATATGTTCATTAATGCATATTTAGATACAAGTGAAAACTTACCCTTATAGCGCTGTCCCAACAATTAATGTTAAATTAATATCTTGCTATCAAAGTTATGAAAAAAATTCCAAAATTGGGCCAATATCACAAGCCAACAAATTAATGCCATTTAACGCTTTTTATTTAAGAGTGTGACAAAGGCGTCTTTGTTTGGGAAGGATGTGAATGTTGGGAAAGTGTCTTAATAAAGCCGAAACCAAAAAGTTTTTCAAGAAACAAGTTGGTTAAATTATTAAAATTAGTTGCTCACTCTCTAATATCGACGAAGGCATAGGAGGGGATGGGTGAACTAAAACATGGGCAAAATATTAAACCTTGACACATCAACTTGATAAATCGATGAATGAATTATATCGAAGTTAAATTATAAAGTGACTTGCCAAGAATATTAAATAATCATGTCTTAATTACAAACATCCAAACCAACATAAAAACCAAAAATTCAACCCGACTAAAAGAGATAACTAACTCGAAAACAAGGAGTGCATCATATTAGAGTTATGATGTCAATTAAGTGGACGATTGATGCTCGACGCCAGTACGCATCCTCCACCAGAAATTACTTAGATCATGTGACAAAACTTTAGAGTCTCCTTTTTATTGTGGTTCCTTGACATCCGCCACCCTATCTCATTTTTAATTTCCCTTAGTTATTACTTTTCTTAGGTGTGAACTTAGTTTTCCTCATCTCCTTTTATTCTTTTTCTTCCTCTTCTACCTCATCTTACTCGAATGCTTGTGATTTTTGTAATGGTGGTTCAAGTATGAAGCTGGTTTGGTTGTGGCCCAGGGATCTTGTGAGGCGTACTTGAACCTCCGCCCTTTGGTGGAAGCTACATTGGAAGCCACAAGCGTCACATCAATACTGTCGCATCCCACCGGCTGACATGAATTCGTTGCACCAATTAAATGGATAATGAGGATCTTTGTGGATTCTCATTCACCATTTGTATCTCACAACAACTTCAGATATTGCTTTTATCTTTGTTGTAACTTGAGGCCATGGGCAAGCCTACAGGAGAGGGGAAGATATGTATGGGCTTTATCACTCCCTCGTTAATTCTTCGAGATTCCAACACGTACTCTGCCATAAAACAATAAATTGATTAAGTATAAGATGTTAAAACTTTAAAAAAACTCTAATTTTCTAAACTCAAGCCTACAAAGAACTCAATAAGATAGTTTGAGACAAAGGAAACAAACCAAAGAACTCCAACTTTGACCCACTCATAAACCATACTAAAAGGAAGACTTCTAACAAAAACTAAAATTTAAAAATAAAGGACATAATATGGCGTAAAAAATAATGAAATTTGGAAAACAAAAATATCAATTCAAATAAATATTTGTAAGACCGCTTGTGGGGACCCTGAATTTAGCACCATAGGCCTGGACGAGTAGCCTCTCCCTAGCGGCCCAAAGCCCAGGCCCATCACCTTCGTATTAATCCAATTACCCCACGATCCCATGAAAAGAAGTTGTGGGGAAACACGATTCCATGTAGGGGAGATGGCTAATAAGAAGGAACCCATCACCCCCACTACTCCAACACATACATGTATAAATAAAACCCTAAGTCCGGGGCAGAGGACAAGTTGTATTCTCTGTACTTATTCTTCAAACTATAGAGAAATAACACTGACTGAACCACCGTGGACGTAGGCACATATTTGCTGAACCACGTATACCCGTTGTTGTGTGATTGACATCTTATTTATCTTTTCTTGATTGTTACCTCTTTCATATTTATTTGTGTTGCATAATAATTGCTTCCACAATTGGCGCCGTCTGTGGGAAACGTTTATCTTTCCCTGAGAAGAGCCCACACCGAGAAAAAATCTAAGATGTCTGGTCACAGCAGCAACGCTCCTCAAGCAGGAGATATTTAGGAGCCACCCGCTCCTCGCAGGATTAGGTCTGAAGTCCGACGTTCAGATCATGGGGCTCGCTTAGAAAGGCCAGCCTCAGAAGAAAGTCAAGGACCAGCAAGGTCCACTCAGGTATCCAGATTGATCGATGCATACGAAGCAAGGCTCTACGAGCAGAGGGAGTCTTCTCGCAGGTATGAGGCTGAGAATGCTCGCCTGAAAAGAAGACTGGAAAAACTGGAAAAAGAACTACGTCCTGATACCAGGAGACGCCCCTATCGCACTCCTAGCCCTCAGGCGAGCAAATCTCGCAGCCGAGGAAGGAGCCCTAGGCGGCAATATCAAGGGTTCGAAGGTGGCGACTCAGACGACGACCTCCGCGAGCAACTGAGAAAAGCTCGCCGCTATCAGAGCCCTGCTCGCAGCGACGACAACATACGGAACCTAGTCCGCAGAGAAATGGACCAACATCCAGCTCACCGCGGCACCAGGTCAACCAGAGAACTCGCCAGGAGAGCCCTCAAGACCCAGATGAAATCGCCCTTCACGAGGGAAATTGAAGAAGAAGAAGCTCCCAAAAAGTTTGCTATTCCAAGGTTTAAGATTTACGACGGGAAGACTGATCCCATTGATCATGTCAGGCAGTACCAGCAGGCTATGACCCTCTGGAATCACCGAGATGCACTGATGTGCCGTATTTTTCCCTCGAGCCTTCATGACGTGGCCCAAAAATGGTTCGAGAAACTCCCTCACCGATCCATCAGAAATTTCAAATCCCTGGCCGAGCTCTTTACGGCCCGGTTCATCACCAGCAGCTCCCATCCCAAAAGGATGGATGCTCTATTGACGATGAAGAAAACTCCTCAGGAGACACTTCGAGACTACGCGAAGAGGTACTGGGAGTTATTCAACGAAGTCGAGGACTGCGCGGAAGAGGTGGCAGTGGCTTCATTCAAAATTGGGCTACCTAGCTCTTCCCTCCTTTACCAGTCCTTGACAAAGAAGGAAGCAACCACCATTGATGACCTGATGGCCCAAATTGAGAAATACGCAAAGGTGGAAGATGTCACCCGCCTTAACGTAGGTGAAAACGGTCGAGCCAAGCTCGCCACGAAGGGAAGTGAGAAAGTTGATAACCAGAAAAAAGGAGGAAAGAATGGGAGCAAGAATGGCCCCAAGAACGGAGGGAGCCCTGACGTTGCAAAGTCGTTCCAGGCGGTCAACACCGTCTTCAAAGAACCAATTTACAAAATTCTCGCTAAGATCAAGGATGAGCCGTTCATCAAATGGCCCCGGAAAATGGGAGGAGACCCATCGAAAAGAAACAATGCGCTGAGATGCACTCTCCACAAAGAGGGAGGACATAAGACCGAGCACCGCAAGGCTCTTAAGTCCCACCTCGAGGAGTTGGCCCAATCCGGACATTTGAATGACTTTGTGGAAAGGAAGGTAGAGAGAGTGACTGTCCACAAGGAGGCAAAACCCGACAACGTATTAGAAGACGACACCGGACACGAATTCGCAGTAATCCATGGAGTATCCGATGTTAAGCAAATCCAGGGCAACTCAGCTCGGATGGAGGTAAAGAAGCTGACAACAGTAATGCAAGCTTTTCAAATTGATCCAGCGAAATCACAGGCAGGAAAACGCCGGCGAGCAGAGGACATCAACTACAACAAGCATATTGTTTTCACGGATGAAGATCTTGTGGGAGTGAGGACCCCACATCACGATGCCTTAGTCATTACACTCAGGATAGCCAACTTTGATATCGACAGGCTGCTCGTCGATCAAGGAAGCTCATCCGAAGTAATGTACATCGACCTGTTCAGAAAATTGAAGTTGGACATCGCCGACCTAAAGGGAACCACTGTTCCTCTGGTCGGCTTCGCTGGAAAAATGACCATGCCTCTGGGCAAGATAGTACTACCAGTGCTCGCTGGAAATGTTTCGAAAATGATCGAATTCTTGGTGGTCGACATCTATTCACCGTATCAAGCCATCCTCGGCAGGGGATGGCTTCATGCAATGAAGGCAGTCTCCTCGACCTACCACCAGAAACTCAAATATGTCACCGAGCGGGGAGTGATGGAGATACATGGCGACCAGGCGATGGCGAGAAAGTGCTTCATAGCGGCCATCCGACCAAAGCCAGAGAAAAAATACGTTCAAACTAGCGAGAAAGTGGAGGAAGGTGCAATCCCTTCCAAATAGCAATTAAAATATGGAAGGCCCGGAGTGGAAGAGACCAGTCTCCTCCCCTCCGAGCGTGTTGTAGAGGACCTGGTAGAAGTAATTGCTAGAGAAGGCGACAACAGCAGAGTCTTCCTGATCGGGACCTCACTCACTGACCAAAAGCAAAAGGATTTGTTAACCTTACTCAGAAGCAACATAGATGTTTTCGCTTGGGAACCCTATGAGCTGCCAGGAATCGATCCCAATATGGTCTGCCATCGGTTGCACGTCAATCCCACATTCAAGCCGATAGCACAGAAGGCACGACGAACTGCTCTCGAGAAAGCCAAAGCAATAGAACAAGAAGTCGAAAAACTGCTGGATGCAGGATCCATACGGGAAGTGCAATTCCCCAAATGGTTATCCAACCCAGTGGTAGTTCCAAAAAGTAACGGGAAGTGGAGAGTTTGCATAGACTTCACTGACCTCAACAAAGCCTGCCCCAAAGATAACTTCCCTCTTCCGAAAATAGACCAACTAGTAGACGCCACTGCAGCTCACGAGCGAATGAGTTTCCTGGACGCATACTCAGGCTATCACCAGATTCCCCTGTATGCACCAGATCAGGATAAAACGACGTTTATCACGACGGTTGGTTTATACTGTTACAAGGTCATGCCTTTTGGGCTAAAAAATGCAGGGGCAACCTATCAGCGGCTGGTTACTAAAATGTTCAAGAATCAGATGGGAGACACGATGGAGGTCTACATCGACGACATGCTCGTCAAAAGCAAGGACAAGGAAAATCACCTCTCGGACCTGTCAAATACCTTCGAAATCCTCAGGAAGTACCGAATGAAACTCAACGCGAGCAAGTGTTCCTTCGGTGTCCAGTCAGGAAAGTTTCTTGGGTATTTGGTCAGCAAGCGTGGCATAGAGGCTAATCCGGACCAGATTGATGCAATCAAAAGAGTGCAACCTCCTCACACAATCCGCGATGTACAGAAGCTCACCGGAATGCTCGCTGCTCTAAACCGTTTCATTTCTAAATCCTCCGAGAGATGCAAGCCCTTCTTCCAACTCCTAAAAGGCAGCAAAACAGTAGAATGGACCCCAGGTTGCTCGCAAGCATTAGACGAGCTCAAGTCCTACCTAAGCTCCCCACCACTGCTTGTCATACCACAGCAAATGGACCCTTTGTACCTCTACCTCTCTGTATCCAGCCATACTATCAGCTCGGCGCTAATGTGTGAAGTTACAGGGATCCAACATCCAGTCTATTACGCGAGCAAAACCTTACTAGACGCCGAGCAGAGCTACCTGCCATTGGAAAAGCTCGCATTCGCCCTAGTAATGTCCTCGAGAAAACTGAAGCATTACTTCGAAGCTCACACGATCATTGTCCTTACATCACACCCCCTCAAGGCTGTCCTAAGAAAGGCGGATTTGTCGGGCAGACTGTCTAAATGGTCAGTCGAGCTCGGCCGGTTTGACATCCAATTTCAACCAAGGACAGCTATCAAGGGTCAAATCCTTGCTGACTTCATAGCTGAATTCACAGGCCAAGAACCCTTCGACCAGCCTAAGCCAACAGAACAAAACAGCCGGGCTACAGGGGGAAGCTGGAAGCTATTCGTTGATGGAGCCTCCAACTCAAAGGGGGCAGGAGTAGGAATTGTTCTCATCACTCCAGAAAATGCAGTCCTCGAGCAAGGAATCAGGCTGGGATTTGCAGCCTCCAACAACGAAGCAGAATACGAAGCCTTAATTGCAGGTCTCCAAAGGGCGCAAACTCTAGGAGCAAAACATTTACAAGTATTCGGAGACTCGCAACTAGTTTCCAATCAGATAAGTGGAGACTACAACGCGAAGGATGGGAGGATGGCAGCCTACCTCTCCTTAGTAAGAAACTTAATGACGAACTTTGAAGAAATCAACATCCAACAGTTTCCCAGGGGGCAGAACAGCCACGCTGACGCCTTGGCCGCCCTAAGCTCGGCAGTTGATTCCAGCCTTAAAAGGATAATCCCTATCGATTTCCTTAGCTGCCCGAGCATTCACCCCAACTGCGAGCTGACAAAAGCGAAACGAATACTCCAATTGGAACCAGCCCCTAGCTGGATGGATCCCTTAAGAGACTATTTGAAGAACGGAACGCTCCCAGAGGATAAGAGGACTGCCCACCAGATAATAGTCAAAGCTGCTCGCTTTCACTTATCCACGGGAGGCGACTTGTATAAAAGATCTTTCTCCGGCCCCTACCTTAGATGCGTCCACCCAGGCGATGTCAAGACAGTGCTTCACGAGCTTCACGAAGGAATCTGCGGGAGTCACGTCGGAGGAAGGTCTCTAGCCTTCCGAGCAATAAAGGAAGGTTACTGGTGGCCATATATGCAAAGGGACTCCGCAGTATATGTCCGCAGATGCCTAAAATGCCAGCTTCACGCCCCCATGGTTCACCAGCCTGCCAGCGAATTAAAATCCCTGACCAGCCCCTGGCCTTTCGCCCAGTGGGGAATGGACATCCTGGGACCACTGCCCACCGCTGCCGGCAATCGCAAATACCTGTTGGTCGCAACTGATTACTTTACCAAGTGGATTGAGGCAGAACCGCTGGTGAACATCCGAGATGCTGACATGATGAAGTTCATATGGAGAAATATAATCACTCGATTCGGGATCCCCAGAACCATCATCACTGACAATGGAACACAGTTCGAGAGTGGCCCCTTTCAGAACTTCTGCGACCAACACGGGATCAGGCACCACTTTAGCTCGGTAGCTTATCCTCAAAGCAACGGACAAGCTGAGGCTTCCAACAAAACAGTGATCGCTGGGTTGAAAAAGCGGTTAGAGCGAGCAAAAGGCGCGTGGACTACCGAGCTACCACATGTCCTATGGGCGTACAGAATGACTCCTAGGCGAGCCACAGGTCAAACGCCATTCTCACTAGCATATGGTATGGAAGCGGTCATCCCATTAGAAGCAGGATTGCCTACAATGAGATCCGACCTTGTCGAGTAGAGTCAGAACGATCAGGCTTTGCTCGCTGAACTCGACTTGGCCGACGAGCACAGGGAACTTGCACTAGTAAAACTAGCGAGCTATCAGCAACAGCTCGCGAAGCACTACAGCACAAAGGTCAATCCGAGGAAATTCGAAGTTGGGAACTATGTTCTAAGAAAGGTCCTGGGCAACACAGTGAATCCATCAGACGGTAAACTGGGCCCGAACTGGGAAGGACCTTATGAGATAATAGAGACGATCTGCAAGGTGCCTATCATTTGAAAACGATGGAGGGCAGAGAGATACCACGAGCATGGAACGCAACTAATCTCAAGAAATTCTACTTTTAGGAGTTCCATTGTTAGATCTTTTATTGTACTCATTATGGGAAAAGACAGTTTATTTCTCCATATACCAATGAAAATCTCTCAGTTGATCACTCTCTAAAAAGTAACAATTATATCTTATTGCACATCCTTTTCAAATCACAGGTATAATGGTTGACATAGCAGGGGAACACCCCTCCTCAGGTCATCGTCATGAAGCACGACAGACCTCTTAGCATTGCCCATGGCAATATATGAAGCCCTACAGAGCATTCTTAGGCATCAAACCTACTTTGGTTAAACAAAATTCTGACCGGATGAAGACATCCAATAACAGGTGTGTCCTCGCCAATTGGCCCACTTAGACCTAAGGGAGTGTGACGACACGACCTAAAAGGTAAAGAAAGGGCACAATGGTATTCTTAATACTGGACTGGGCGGACACTCACATGACAAGATAAAAAAGATTGTGAAGCTGCAAAAATATAAAAAAGATTGGATAAACACGTTTAGTCGGCAAAATCGCCCAAAACTCAAACTTTCCATTAAATCTTTTATATTTACAAACAATAATAGTACATGTTTAGTCGGCAAAGCTCGCCCAAAGCATTTACAATTATTAAAAAACAAAAAATCAAGAAGGAGGAAGCCTCCGAGCAAGGTAGTCAGCAACTCTAGCTCTCCTCCCATCATCAGGAGCAGGAGCGAACTCCTCCACGACCTCATTTACGTCCAACTCCAGTAATCGCCGGGGAATAGCATCGATGGGAATCCATTGATCATCTCGCCTGAATGGATTGGTCATCAGAGTAGAGGGAGACATCTCATGCCGATACCACAATATCGAGTTTCTCGGGACCTGCAACTCTTTGAGAGCACTCAACCACCCCCTGATGAAGGAAAGCTCCTCGAACTCTGATAATCTTGTGGGAGCATCCAGCCAGTCCTGATCATAGCCATCTGTCCACACTGGGCGAGGGCCCTTCTTGAATAGATGCCGCAGTCGGGTGACGTCCCTCTGGAGCCCAGCAGCAGTCACATAAGCTCGCCGGACATCGCCGCGCAGCTCCTCCATTTCCCACTCACGCTGCTCCTCAACTTCTCTACTCCTACCCCGCGTACTCCTACCAGCACGCGGGAGGGGAGGCCGAGCAGCTCGCGACGAGGAAGAGCCTTGCAGGACTGCCGAAGCGGTGCTCGGCGAATGCTCCTTAAGCTTCGAGACCTCCCGCCTCAGGTCGTCATTCTCCCGCTGAAGAAACTCCACGACTTGATTGATCTCGGTGGCCTCCAGTAACTTTGCTCTCAGCTCGCTAACTTCTTCTTGCACTGAAGCTCCGATCTCTTCCATTTCCTGGAGCCTGTCCTTCAATTTGGCCACCAGCTCGGACTGATCCTTATATTTCTGGTTCCTTGACTTAGCAAACCTGCAAAGCCTAGCAAAAGCCTGGCGAACTGCAGGGCTTGCATTAGGACCCAGAGTCCTACGTAATTGAGAGGTAACAGGAATATAGTCATCCACATCAACCAACTACAAGTAAAAGAAAAAGCAAGGAGAAGTTAGAAAAATCACAAAGTCAGCAAAGGTTGAAATAATAATCTGGCATCTACCTATATATTCTTCCCCATAAAAAGGAACAGTGAACCTCTCAGACCTCGACCCTTCAAATTGGGGGGAAAGTTGCCAATTCCTGACAAGGAAACCTTCTTGCCAGTAGTCCTTATGGGAATCAGGTAGATTTACTACCAATACCCTATCAGGGCTCCTAGCCTTAAGGTACAGAACACCTGAACTCGTTCGAGAAAAGGAGTAACAAAAACAGACCTTGGCAAGCCCTAACTTTGTGCCATACAATTGATTTATCCTATGCACGCCGTTCACTATTTTCCATACGTTAGGCGAACATTGTGCAGGCACAATACTGAAGTAGCTAAAGAAGTGCAGAAACAGATCATTGGGAGGGAAGGTAAGTCCCCCCTGGGAGAGCAACAGGACATGAATCCAATGTGCATCCTCTATATCCCTAACGTTCCTAGGAGGCGAGGCACAGCACTCAATCTCTACCCACTCAGGAATACTATAGAATTTTCTAAACTCAGCCACTGACCTATTTCCAATCCTCGCCATTGGAAGAATACAAGAAAAACTACAAACCAGAGAGAAAATGCAAAGAGCACGAGAGACTTACAAGACGGAAGATCAGGTCAAATGGCGAAGAAGCAACGAAAGTTGAAATCGAAAACAGAAGGTACTAAGCGCAAGAGCTCTCAGAAGATGGAAGATTGCTGGAAAAGCCTGAAGCGACAAAAAGAAATGCGCCTTATTCCAACGAGCTTTCAAGTTTAATCATAGCGCACGGATAGCGAAGCGGGTACCGCCAAAGTAACCTCACAGTTTTCAAAGAAATCAACCATAATAGCTGATTTTTTAAATTCATTGGACCTGTCAAGGTGGCCCAACAAATTTAGGGGCAATTGTGGGGACCCTGAATTTAGCACCATAGGCCTGGACGAGTAGCCTCTCCCTAGCGGCCCAAAGCCCAGGCCCATCACCTTCGTATTAATCCAATTACCCCACGATCCCATGAAGAGAAGTTGTGGGGAAACACGATTTCATGTAGGGGAGATGGCTAATAAGAATGAACCCATCACCCCCACTACTCCAACACATACATGTATAAATAAAACCCTAAGTCCGGGGCAGAGGACAAGTTGTATTCTCTGTACTTATTTTTCAAACTATAGAGAAATAACACTGACTGAACCACCGTGGACGTAGGCACATATTTGCTGAACCACGTATACCCGTTGTTGTGTGATTGACATCTTATTTATCTTTTCTTGATTGTTACCTCTTTCATATTTATTTGTGTTGCATAATAATTGCTTCCACACCGCTTATTCTACTTTTTTCCGTTGAACTAAATCCCTTACGCAATCCTTTATATAGTAACACAAATTTTGATTACACAATATACTATTCTCTCGATTTAAACCATAAGATATGTTTAGCTTACATAAATTTGTATAAGCTTTGAGATGTATCAGTAGCAAACAAATGATTTGAATTTTTTTTAACAATATCGAATTAAATAGCAAAAGCTAACAGAGCACCAACCAAAATCGTTTATAATCATCCGCTTTATTATTTATAAATGAGAACAAGGGTATGTATCTAATTCATTTTCTTGTAATCTCTCTCTCTCTCTCTCTCTAGAGAGAGAGAGAGAGAGAGAGAAAGAGAGAGAGAGAGTTTCCTGTAATGACTCCTTATGTTACAGATTTCCTGTAATGACTCCTTATGTTAAAATAGTAAAAAAATGAATTTTTTGATGAAACTTTATGGATATGATCTCACGTTGAGAAGATCATCTCCAATTTTTTAGGTCAAAAAATTCAATAAAAAAATCGTTGAAATGAGATGATATGTAAAAAAACGATATAAATATGCATTTTCAACCGTTGAAATGTTGGGTTGGCGCCAGCCGTTTAATGAAGTTTCATAAAAAAATTCAATCAAAAAGTGGGTGAGATGATCACTAACATTTCAACGGTAAAAAATGCATATTAATACCATTTTTTTACATATCGCCTCATCTCAATAATTTTTTGATGAAAAAAATTGGAGATGATCTTCCCACCATGGAGATCATATTCATGAAGTTTAATAAAAAAAATAATTTTTTTACTATTTTAAAAAAATGGTATGTACCGAATCTGCACCATAAAGAGTTCTCACAGGAGAGAGTCTCTCTCTCTCTCTCTCTCTCTCTCCCCCTATATATATATATATATATATATATATATACACATACATATATATATATACATACATATATACTAGTGTGTGCCTGTGCTGATGGCAAGGCGGTAAAATTGTCCCCAGTCCAAAAAAAATATTTAAAAAAAAATAAAAATAAATTTAATAGTATGTATTTAAAAAATAAAAATAAATAAATTTAATAGCATGTATTTTAAAAATATTAGTATAATAGTATAATGGTATAATAGTATAATATATAATAGTATATATATATGCTTTTAGCATGATATTTCATGCATGCCCAAGCATGCATGAAATATATGCATTTTATGTAGCATAAAAAAGCATAAAATATCGTACATATATTTTTATCAGAATATTGCTATCTTATATATATATATATTGTATTGTTTAATAACAAAAAATACAATTTCACAATTATTCAGGGATTTTAGGCAATAATATGACGACATCTATGTTTTGATCCTAGGGTGGATAACTCAAAAACTATCTACAAAGGAAATATGAACATCATATGTCGGTATCTTTGTCATATATAAGTTTTGCATGTGATTGAGTCTAGTCAACATTGGGAATAATCATGAACGAAGCAACTATTATGACAACCCCTATCCTTCATGGAGTGACTGAGGATTTTGCATACATGGTGCACGCGACTTGCACGTGCTTAGTTCTTGGGCGTGTTCATGATTAAGCTTTCAAGGACTCATACCTATTTTCCTGTATGATTATCCCTTAATGGCTCTCAAATGTTCCGACTAAAAAAGTATACATGAGATCTCTCATGTTAACTTCAAAGTGTGAGGAATAATTCCCAAGTCAAGTGACCGTCTTAGCTATTATTTAATAATATATTTTTTAATCCTTTTTGTTATGTGTTTTGTTTTGTTTATATATTTATCGTGAAAACGTTTGGAAACTGACTACACATATGAAAACATGTATTAAAAAGCCTTTTAAAGTCCAATTAAAATTTTAGCAGTCAACCGTGCCTAACATGTTAATATGAATGAAGAGGGACCACAATTCATGGTATTTTCGAAATACTTTTTGACATTTATAGCAAAAGATATGTCCATTAATGCATTTTGAGAATAAGTGAAAAATTACCCTTGTAGCCTTGTCCCAACAATTATTATTAAATTAACATCTCAAAGCCGTTGTAATAAAACTCCAAATTTGTGCCTTTATCACAGACCCATATAATTGTGCCAATTGACGCTTTTTATTTAAGAGCCAGACAAAGTTGTCTTTGTTTGAAATTTTTTTTAGAACTCTATATTTTTCATAAATTTATGATATTCATAAATTTGTATATATATATATATATATATATATATGTATATATATGTATATATATATATATATATGTATGTATTCTATAAAATATTTAGCATATATATATTCCGTAAATAAATTTTTCACACTTATATCTATTTTTCAGCTTTTGTGTTTGATAGAAAATGTGGAAAAGTGATGATTTTTCAACTTCTATCAAACGGACACATGTTGAAAAATATTCATTTGCCTTGAAATTGTTTGTCCCAGAATCAAATGCTCTGGAATCATTTGCATTTTTGGAGTTGTCTATCAAACAAATCCTTAGTAAAATCGAAACCAAAATGTACTTGGAGTAACAAACTGATTAAAAAATAAAAAATGAGTTACTCTCTCTCTCTCGCTCTCTCTCTAATATTGACGAAGGCATGGGAGGGGGTGGGTGAACTAAAAATGGACAAAAGGTAAGACATAATACATTAAACTTGATAAATCTATGGATGAATTACACCGAAGTTAAAAAATAAATCAAGTTGTCAGGACTATCAAATAGTCACAACTTAACTACATGCATCCAAACAAACACAAAAACCAATGACATCCAAACAAACACAAAGATCAATAACTTAACCGAACTAAAAGACATGACTAACTTGGAAAGAAGAGATGCATCACATTCGATTTAATATGTCAACTAAGTGGATGATTGATGATCGACTCCCTTCCGAATCCTCCTTCGAATATTACTCAGATAGCTACCGAGATAAAACTCTAGAGTCTCGTCTTTATTGTGGTTCCTTGATGACAACCCCCATCTCATTTTCAATTCTCCTTAGTATTGCTCAGGTGTGAACTTAATTTTCCTTGTTTCCTCTTCTTCCTCCACCTTCACCTTCACCTTGTTAATTCATTCGAATGCTTAGGATTGTTGCGGTGGTGGTTCAAGTATGGAGGTGGTCTACTTGAACCTCCTCCCTTTGGTGGAAGCTGCGGTGGTAGCCACATGCGTCACATAGCCAAGCCGTCACATCACCACCGACTAACATGAATTAGTTGCACTCATCGTTTAGATGAGGACCCTTGTGGATTCTCTCTCATTCTTTGCATCTCACGACAACTTTATCTATGGCTCCGTCATGGTTGTAGCTTGATGCTATGGGGAAACATAAAGGAGAGATGAAGATATTTATGGGTTTTATCACTGCCCTTCTTAATTCTTCGAGATTCCAGCATATGTACTCTTCCATAAAACAACAATGTATTAAGCATAACTAGTTGAAACTCAAAAAATTATTAATTCTCTAGATTCAAGCCTATAAAAAACTTCATATAATAGGTTGGGACAAATGACTACAAGTTTAAGCCACACATACAACATACTGAAAGGAAGGCGTCCAACAAAAACTAAATTTAAAAAATAAATGACATAATAAGGGTAAAAAGAATTAAATTTGGGAAATATAGATATCAATTAAAATAAAATTTTAGACAATTTAGTCTACTTTTTTCATTGAACTAAAACCCTTACGCAATCCTTTAAATAGTTACTCAATTTTTTATTCGACAATATACTATTCTCCCATTTTAAACCATAAGATGGGTTTAGTTTACATAATTTGATTAAGCTTTGATGTGTATTAGTACCAATCAGATGTTTTGGAAAAGACTTTGTACAATATGGGATCGAATAGCAAAAACAAATAAAGCATATATATATATATATATATATATCATTCGTTGGTATCGCTGTCATATATGAGTTTTGCATGCGATCGAGTCTAGTTAACATTAGGAATAATCCTGAACGAAGCCGCCATTATGAGAACACCTGCCATTTATAGTGTGTGAGAGGTATTTGCACACATCATGCAAGAGGCTTGCACATTCTTAGTTCTTGGGCTTGTTCAAGATTAGGCTTTGTACGACTCATGCCTATTTTCCTCAATATAAGAAATTTATAGATTATCCTCCGATGGCTCTCAAATGTTGTGACTAAACATGTAGAGTTGACGTCTCGCGTGTTAAGAAGATTTCCCAAGTCAAGTGACACTATAACCTATTATTTTATAATACATTATTTTTATCTTTTTTCTTATGTGTTTTGTTTGGTTTATTTATTTATAGTGAAAACATTTGGAAAATAACTACACATGTGTAACATATATAAACACGAGTGAAACGGTGGGTGACAGTGAGAAGATTTTATAAGTGATGGAGTTGTTATGTTTGCACTTAAACAAGTTGAAAACGTGTATCATAACGTCCTTAAAAGTCCAATTATTTTTTTTTGCAGTCAATTAGGTCTAACATGTTAGTCTGAATAAAGTGGGAACAATTACGAATGCTGGCATCTTCGAAAGATTTTTTGACAGTTATTGTAAAAGATATATCCATTAATGCATTTTGAGAAACAAGTGAAAAGTTACCCGTATAATCTTGTCCCAACAGTAATTATTAATTAAACATCTCGGTATCAAAGTTATTGTAACAAAATCACAAAATTGCGCCACTGTCTCGAAGCCATTACGTCCTCCCTCATTTGTCCACTGTTTCTCACAAGATTTTCAATGTTGACACTTGTCAAACTTTTTTAGAGTGCAACAAAATTAATGATTTTTAACCTGTCGCCGAAGTATTAGTGTTATGTTTCCCTCATTTTTTTCTCTGCCTCGACGAACCCCAGCCAACAAACTATTACTATCTTTGCAGACCAAAATCTGAAAAAACTCTCCGTAATATCTATTAAATTAGTAAACTGATAAGGATATTTAATCTTCGATCATTGCAAATCCCCCGCCGTGTCGGTACTTTCTAGATTTAAATTTCTTGGCAAAATTCCCTTGTTGGGAATCCTTTCCCTGCTGACCTACTGTGTGCTGCTACTGGGGTGGTGCATTACTACTAGCACTCCCTCGGTCTTGCCCTGCTGCTGGGCTCGCATATTTTGCTCCTCTTAGCATAGAAGCGGTGATCCTGACAATGAAATAGTGCAACATTGACAACATCAGTGAAAGTCTTCAACGCAGGATTACCGATTAAGTGATGCCTGATCTTCCAGGCCAATCCATCAATGAACTTTGCTTTCTTCCTCTCTTCGTTGCTCACCTCATCTGGCACAAAACTTGCCAGGCGGGTAAACTCTTCCTCGTAATTTGCTACCGAGCGATCACCATGACATACTTCTCCAAACTTCTTTCTCATCTCAGTCTCAACGGCAGGTGGGAAGTACTTGCGGTCAAATCGCACCTAGAAATCAGATATCGTCATCAAGTCCCTCTCCTTGGCGGTGGTAACTGACTCCCACCACTGTAAGACTGCCCTTGACAGGCGAAAGGTAGCAAGCATCTGCTTCTGCATATCGGTACACTCAAGCATGCGCAGATGGCGCTGAATTTTCTTCTTCCAGTCACAAGACTCTACTACATCAAAACTGCTCCGGAACTCGGGTGGATGTCCCTTCTGAAAGGTCTCCCTAACTCCCTGCCAAGAAGGTGGCCCTACTAGGGCCTGAACTGCTGGTGCCACTGGAGGTGGTGCCTCGGGCTGAGGAAAATGGGCTGCCATAACCCTCATCGCTGTCTCGATTGCCTGAGCCACAATCACGGCCACCTGAGTAGTAGAGATTAACTCGGGTGGGGGTGGGGGTGGCGGCATCTGCGACTCCTGATGAGCCCCTCTAACCTCATCCCTGGCATTGGCCCTCTCCACTCTCTTTCTCCTCAGTGGCATCTGAAAATAGTACGAATTGTATAAGTACACATTTTATACAAAATCCAATAGCAGAAGTACGATATCTCAAGCACACAAAGATAAGGCAACAGTTCTAAAATAGGGCTCTATAACAAACGAACAAATTGCTGAACACGCAGTAAGCCGTACAGATCCTAAGGACACTAGAACCTGATGCTCTAATATCATCTGTGACACCCTGCCTAATTAAATCCCGGGTGATCAGTCCTAAATCAAATTAAAACAGGTTTCTCAGTTGGTTCATTCTTAGCATCAAGGTCGAAAACTTTTTAATTACTAACCACCTAGGTGAAATTAGACTTGTGCCAAATTTTAACTTTCTTTAATCATACAAAAACATGCGGAACAATTTATAAATCAAATACCAACATAAAAGTCTGATTATAACCACTATGGTAAACAAGTTTTTTCAAATAAACCATAGGCTAGAAACCAACAAATATCAAAATCCCAACTAAAGAACGTATGGTGGGACAACAGGTCCATACTGAAACTGAAATCCTACACTAGATCAGAAATGATAAAGAAGCGTCTAATTAATGTTATGCAACATCCATATGTGCTGCAGCTCCGAAATCCCTGGAATGAATTCACGCTTGGCGTCCCTGAGACCGGACACCTAAAAGGTTTTTAAAATATTTTACATAGCAAGAGTTAGTACTCAAAACGTTTTGAAAATATTTGGCAAGTAAATTTATTGCAGTAAAGATAAGTTATTGATTACACATGTTAGGCTTACACACACTCACTTTAGTCTCCTCATCTCTCATTTATAGTGCAAGCCAAACGTTCCATACTTAGTCTAATTAGCTACAATTACCCAAGCTATTTAGACTATAGTACTCGTCTGAACTCATCTACATGTCTAAGTTCTCGTACCGCCCATACAGTACTAAGTTTCTTTAACACTTATCATCCTGTTAATACATTTTCAAGTAACATTTCACATATGTTAGTTTCTTATTTGTAAGTTAAGTCTGTCCACTTAATCTTATTCATTAGATGTTCACTATCTAATATTATATTTTTCCAATTAAGCTTTCTCCACTTAAGTTACTATTTAGATGTATTCACGTCATCTAATTATCTACTACTTCATCCTAGTAGATTATTCATATAGTATATGTTTCACACACAATATAGACTATAAGGTTAATTGGCCGGTCTAATCATTGACTCCAATTATCCCAAATTATTAGGGGTGGTAAACGGACGGATACGGATCGGATACCATATTTTCCATATCCGTATCCGCTATCTGAATGCACTATCCGTATTCGTATCCGTATCCGTATCCGTCGGATATTTAAATCAACTATCCATATCCGTATCCGCTCAGATACCTCGAATTCGGATAATATTCGTATCCATTTACATTAGCCATCGCAAAAAATTACTATTAAAATATCCAATCCAATCCAAATAAATATATAACAAAATTATTGCCTCCTAACATCAACAATTTTAAATTCCATAATAACAGTATCATTCCGTAATGATAATATGGCTTAAAGTCATCCATATTTTACAACCATATAAGCTAAAGCCATCCAAAAAAATAACAGTCACATTCCATGACAGTAGAAATAAATATGTACCTTTTAGATTAAATCAAATTTATTAAGAATGATAACCTCATGGACCTTTTGTCTTAAAACATACTTATATTTTTATTTTAATAAGTATACATTTTTATTTTGTATATAATATACATGTTGTTAACTTCAGTTCATATCACAATCAAAATCATCTCTTTACTTTTTTGTTTCTATCTTACATTTTTTTGTGTTTCTCTCTTACATTTATTTATAATTAAGGAAACTAACTAACAATCACATGACAGTTTCTTTTCTCTTGTTTTGTACGAAAGATAAATGAAATAAAGTTAGTTTCTTTTTTAGTGGGGTATATGTTCTTTAATGGGTGTATGTTGTGTGTGATAGGGTGTATTCTAACTTTAGTGTAACTCCATGATAATATATCCAATGAAATAATAATACATGACATTTTATAATATACCCAATAAAATAATAACTTTAGGGTGTTTTTGTTTTGAGTGGAGTATGTGTTTATTTTGTTTTAGGGAATAAACAATTAAGGTTTTTTTTAATATTATTTTATTAGTAATACTAATACAAATATTATTAGTAATATTTTAAACATATGTTTGACGGATACGGATATCCGGTAAAACGGATATCCGATAAAATGGATACTCCGCATCGGATACGGATTATCCGTGTCGGATACTAGTACTATCCGTATCCGTATCCGTTTTCTCGGATATTTTTATAGAGTATTCATATTCGTATCCGTTTTCATATTTTCGAATAAATATCCGCAAATTCGGATTCGGATATCGGATGGATGCGGATTTTCGAATATCCATTTACAGCCCTACAAATTATTTATCCTTTGGATGTATGCGCATCATATAATCATCTACCATTCTACCCAAGTGGATTATTTATGTAGTACATATTTCACACAAAATATATACTATATGGAGTATTGGTCCGGTCTAATCATTGACTCCAATTCTCCTATCATTTACATTAGCCCGGTCTAATCCTCGAATGCAAATGTAAATGAATAATAGAATATTGGCTCGGTTTAATCCTCGACTTCAATATCATATAGGCATTGTAGGCATTCACCCAACCTATGTACAATATTTATAGGTATTCACACAACCAAATTATTCATACTTGTACGTAATATATTTCTCTCTAATATTCACTGTACTTGTCTGCTTTACGAATTTATTTCACTTTCGTATTTATTCGAGTATTCTCTCTACCCTTTATTGGATCGGACTCATACTTCGATCACCAATTTTTTATTTAGTATACTATAGGTATTCACAAAACCTATATATTACTATGAATCAATAGGTGTTCACTCAACCCGCTAATACGCATTAGTACGTAGTATATATCTCTCACATATTTGTCGTACTATTTACTTTACGATTTATCTCACTATCGTATATATAGGAGTGTTCACACAACTCTAAGGGTCCTAGTTACCCCTTGTTATATCGATTCAGTAGTTACCCTTGTTAACATACTGACCCAACTAATTTAAGTTCGTTCACACTTTTTCGTAATTATATTTTTATCATCTTGAATTAGAATACGTCGCAATCGAGCCTATGAATCTCCACTTTAATTCTCTCACAAAATTAAAGTCTAACACTCAATAATCGACCTAATGCCATATAATTATTCCATAAATATATTTCATCAAGGTCCCAAACACTTCCCCGATAAAATTTTAGGCATTTGAGGCTTAAAAAAAACATCTCGCATTTCTTGCCAACCGAAACAAATCGTAAATTTTTTGGCAGATTAAACACTCTCTAGTAAAAGTTCGATTTCTCCCTTTACAGAACTCCAATTGACCTAATTCCAAGTTCATTGGAAAACTAAGAGATAGACCTTTTCACGCATCTATGATTCATACTCTAATTCTAAGACAACTCTACACGTTTAAAGTCACGTCAAAATTCTGGGAGATTTCTATGCTGGCAGATCAAACACCCTGTAGTAAAATGTTAATTACTCCTTGTACAGAACTCCAATTGATCTGAACTCCAATTGATCTGATTCCAAGTTCATTGGATAGCTAACAGTCGGGTATGTTGAGTTTGGTAAGGACTCTTTGGCTCACTTAAACAGTCGTTTCGCTAGTATTATTTGGTTATGTTAAACAGTCGTTTCGTATAGAACAACACTTGTAGAGCAGTGCAGTATGGAATGAACTCAAGGAGTACGTATTGTGTATTTACTTCTTTTTCTTTAGAATATAAATACTTTATAGGCTAGTGTTATTTATGTTGTATAATTAAACAACAAAGACCATCATATGCTTTCAAGGCAATCCTATCATGACTTCTGCTCATATTATCCTAGAGTGGATCCCTAACATAAAAATTGTTTATCAAAGAAATACAATCATCAGATGTTGGTATGCTTATTATATATGAGTTTTGCATGTGATTGAGGTTAGTCCACTTTGGCAATAATATCAAGCAGAGTCGCCATTACGTGAATTCTAACCGCTATTGGAATGAATGAGGTCTCTGCACACGTCTTGCAGGTGCTTAGTTTAATGTTTTCGAGATTAACCTTTCCTTCAATTTATCTCGTACAAGAATGTAGAGAAACTCGTGTAGTCTTCTCGACATGTTTGTTCTTGTTTGTTTGTGAAACTTCCTGAAAAAATTTGTCTCATCAGAACCAGGGGATGATTTGGTCGAGTTTGGAGGGTTTGAATGGATGGAGACTAAGTGGGTTAGTTTTCTAATGTTGAGTGAGCTGAAGATTCTCTGGTTCCGTTAAACATGCGTTTCACTAGTATTCTTCGTAGCGCCATTGTTGAGTGAAAGTTTCATGTAAAACCACAATTGTAGACCAGTATGGAGTGAAATCGCAGGGTACGTAAGGTCTATTTAATTCTCTTTCTTGTAGAATATAAATACATTATAGGGTTGTGTTATTTATGTTGTATTGTTAACCTATAAAGACTATCATATACTTTCAAGGCAATCTTATCACGAATTATGCTTTGATTATCCTGAAGTGGATCTCTAACATAAAAGTTGTCTATCATAGAAATACAATCATCATATGTTTGTATGCTTGTTATATATGAGTTTCACATGTAATTGGGGCTAGTCCATTTCGAGAATAATACCCATGAGAGTCGTCAATATGAGAACTTTTAACGTTTACTGGAATGAGTGAGGTCTTTGCACGCGTCTTGCTTGTGCTTCGTTCTTCAATGTGTTCAAGATGAACTTTTCCCTCAGTTTTTCTCCTACAGGAACATAGAGAAACTCGAGTAGTCTTGTCGACTGGTTTATTCCACTTTCTTGAAACTTTTAGAAAAAACTGGGACCATTAGAGTTATGAGATGAATTGGCCGAGTTTTTAGGGTTCTGAATAGACGAAGACCATTGGAGTGAGTTTTCTAATGTTTAGTGAGGTACGGATTCTATGGTTCAATTAAACATGATTTTCGCTAGTATTCTTCGAAGCACCATTTTTAAGTGAAAGTTTAGTGTAGAACAACCATTGTATACCAGTGCAGTATAGAGTGAAATCACGGGTTATGTAATGTGTATTTAATTCTTTTTCTTGTAGAATATAAATACATTATATGCAAGTGTCGTTTATGTTGTATAGTTAAACAACAATGACTATCATATGCTTTCAAGGCGATCTTATCAAGACTTAATATGTGATTATCCTAGAGTGGATCCTTAACATAAAAATTGTCTATCCAAGAAATACGATCATCATATGTTGGTATGCTTCTCATATATGAGTTTTGCATGTGATTGAGGTTAGTCCACTTTTGCAATAATACCAAGAGGAATTGCCAGATTTCGAATTTGAACCTTTATTAAAATGACTGAGGTCTTTGCACGCGTCTTGCACGTGATTAGTTCTTGAATGTGTCCAAGATTAACATTTCTTAAGTTTTTCTCCTATAAGAATGGAGAGAGACTTGGGTAGTCTTGTTAACTGGTTTATTCTTCTTTATTGGAGAAATTTCCTGAAAAAAACTAGTCTAATCAGAATCAGGCGATGAATTGGCCGAGTTTGGAGGGTTTTGAATGGACATAGAACAAAAGGGTTAGTTTTCTAATGTTGAGTGAGGCGAGGACTCTCTGGTTCCGTTAAATAGGCGTTTCATAAGTATTCTTCGAAGCGCCATTGATGAGTGAAAGTTTCATGTTGGACAATCGTTGTAGACCACTGCAGCATGGAGTGAAATCACATGGTACGTAGTGTGTTTTTAATTCATTTTCTTGTATAATATAAATACATTACAGTCTAGTGTTATTTATCTTGTATAATTAAACAACAAAGACTATCATACGCTTTCAAGGAAATCCTATCACGACTTATGCTTTGATTATCGTAAATTGGATTCCTTAAATGAAAATTGTTTATCAAAATAATACAGTCATCATATGTTGGTATGCTTGTTATATATTCGTTTTGCATGTGATTGAGGTTTGTGCACTTTGGTAATAATACGCAATGGAGTCGCTATTATGAGAATTATAGCCTTTACTGGAACGAGTGAGGTATTTGCACGTGTCTTACATGTTATTAATTCATGAATGTGTTATAGATTTATCTTTCCATGATTTTTTCTCCTACACGAACGAAGAGAAACTTGGGTAGTCTTATCGACTGGTTTATTCCTCTTTGTTCGAGAAACTTTCAGAAAATATCGCTCTCATTAGAATCAGGTGATGAACTGCTCGAGTTTGGAGGATTCTGAGCAGATGGAAAATAATAGGGTTAGTTTTCTAATGTTGAGGGGATTCTCTGGTTCCGTTTAACCGACATTTTAGTAGTATTCTTCATAGCGCAATAGTTGGGTGAAAATCGTGTAGAACCATAGTTGTAGATCAGTGCATTAGTTAGTAGATCGGCGCAATAGTTAGTAGTATTCTTCATAGCGCAATAGTTGCATGTGATTGAGGTTTGTCCACTTTGGTAATAATACCCAAGCATGCATGAAATATATGCATTTTATGTAGCAGAAAAAACCATAAAATATCATATATATATATATATATATTGCATTGTTTAATAACAAAAAATACAATTTCACAATTATTCAGTGATTTTAGGCAATAATATGACGACATCTATGTTTTGATCCTAGGGTGGATAACTCAAAAACTATCTACAAAGGAAATATGAACATCATATGTTGGTATCTTTATCATATATAAGTTTTGCATGTGATTGAGTCTGGTCAACATTGGGAATAATCATGAACGAAGCAACTATTATGACAACCCCTATCCTTCATGGAGTGATTGAGGATTTTGCATACATGGTGCACGCGACTTGCACGTGCTTAGTTCTTGGGTGTGTTCATGATTAAGCTTTCAACCACTCATGCCTATTTTCCTGTATGATTATCCCTTAATGGCTCTCAAATGTTTCGACTAAAAAAGTATACATGCGATCTCTCATGTTAACTTCAAAGTGTGAGGAATAATTCCCAAGTCAAGTGACCGTCTTAGCTATTATTTAATAATATATTTTTTAATCTTTTTTGTTATGTGTTTTGTTTGGTTTATATATTCATCGTGAAAACGTTTGGAAACTGACTACACGTATGAAAACATGTATTAAAATGCCTTTTAAAGTCCAATTAAAATTTTAGCAGTCAACCGTGTCTAACATGTTAATATGAATGAAGAGGGACCAATTACAATTCATTGTATTTTCGAAATACTTTTTGACATTTATAGCAAAAGATATGTCCATTAATGCATTTTGAGAATAAGTGAAAACTTTCCCTTGTAGCCTTGTCCCAACAATTATTATTAAATTAACATCTCAAAGCCGTTGTAATAAAACTACAGAATTGTGCCTTTATCACATATCCATATAACTGTGCCAATTGACGCTTTTTATTTAAGAGCCAGACAAAGTCGTCTTATAATACGTAGACGCAATATCGATCTACACTCGTGAGCTCAAGCCTTATAATACGTCTCCCGACGTATTATCTTTAGGGATGCCTCCATATCTAGTCCAACCTTTCCATCCACTCATTGGAATTACGTGATTTTTAATTGCAGGATTCTCAGGTGTGTAGGTGCAATATTGAGCTGCACTCGTAAGCCCGAGCCTTATAATACGTCTCTCGATGTATTATCTTTAGGGATATCCCCAACTCTAGTCCAAAGCCCCTTATAAAAAATGGTCATCTTCCCCTTCCTAAACCAGCCGGAGGCCCAATGACACCCTCTGAGATATTGGTCGTTCGATAGAGGATACAAAGATCTCTATCAACAACCTCTGGTGCACTCCCCTTTCAAAACCATTTTGGAGTTATCCTCCTTGCTCTAAAACATCACTTCCTTTACACAACTCCCAGCCCTATATCCCGTAAGCTCTAGACATGATGTCAAACGCATCCACTCACCTTCTCCAAGCTAAGTCTTCACACTTGTACACACCTCACATTGGAACGCATTCATGCGACACGTCTCATAACTAACTACATATGCCTTGATCCTAGGTCTCCCTGTGTACGCAAGCACAATACCGAGGCTTCCCTCGTGAGCACAAGCCTCCTCAATTTTTCTCTTGATATATTTCTTTTTAGAGATGCTTCCATATCTCACCTTTACCTCTTACGACCCATGAGATAACCTACTACCATAAGTCGCGACTTATTGCGCATATTCACATAACACAAGCGCTCCAATGTGTACATAACAACCACATCACAAACTATGTAGGCTTTGATCCCATGGCTACATGGATATTTAGGCGCAATATAAAGGCTTCCCTCGTGATCACAAGACTATGCACACTAACGACCTTTCATTACATGCTTAACACACTAACGCCCTTCTGTTACACACACACGTCAATGACCTCTCGTTATACGTACATTAGCCGTCTCCCATTACATCCTTAGCATACTAACGACCTTTCGTTACACATCCCTATCTCCGTTGAGTCCCGACGGACTGTTCACAACACAACCACGGAGACTCCATTGGGGATAACATCAAGTGAACCAAACTACCCTTATGCTTCATTAATATATACATAATATCACATACCTGCATGACTACTTTACGTACATTTTAGAACTTCTTAGAGACCATGGTCTTAGGATCCCTTAGAACGTAGAGACGCGATTAGGTCCTTATGTACAATATTTTACATTCATCCAAACACCTAGGTGCCCACAAAAGACCCCGTGATAAAATAAACATCAAAGTATGTAAAGTTGATGAATATTCTCACTCGTCTGCTATATCGACAGACTCCTCTCTCGATCCCAAAGTCTCGGTGATAAGGAATGTTTGGAGTTCATTCATTATTGGGGTATGTCGAATAGGCTTTCATAGTTATTCAGTACTAGGGTAAAGTGGTTTCACATATACCTTAAGGGTTTCCCGACGAAGCATTGTAGTATATCTGGATCCATGCTGGGGATCAATATACATGAAATAAAATTTTTAACCCAAGAATCTTCGAATGATTTTGCAATAGGAAGAGAATACTACAAACACTAGATTTGAAAATCAAATCGAGGGTTATAAATATAATACCTTTGCGAATCCAGTTGCAATCTGATATAGAGAAAGATATTTGTTGGTGATGAAGGGTTGCCTTCTTTCGGTCCTCCAAAATCTTTCGTGTGTCCACTGAAACGCTTGGATCTTCTAGTATATGATCCTCCCAAAGCTAGGTAGGTGTGTGGGAACCTTTTGAGAAGAAAACTCTAGGTTTTGAGTGAGATATGAACCTCTATCTCTTGGCCTCTTCATAAAAATAAGAACAGTGTTCTCTTCCCCCCTCTTTAACCCTAAATAATTTTGGATTTTCGAGTAATTATTTGGAAGAGAATTTAATTATTAGTCTTGGGTCCCTAGTATAGTCCAATGCCCAAGTAGTAGGCCCGGAACTCTTTGGAAGCCCGATGTAGCTAAAACTTATGGCTTATAACTAATTATATTGGTGTAAGCTAGGGTTTTAGAGTAATGATCCATTATGGAGGGTTAGAGAGCAAGAGTAAAAAAAATACTATTCCCGCTTTTGTGAAGGGGTGAGGAGAGAAAAAGTGATTTTTCTCATAATTCACCAAGTTTTCATTTTCAAGAGTGCCCATACACAAGTCTCACTTTGGGTGGATCATATACTAGATGATTCGAGATATTTAGAGCATTCTAGCAAGGTTTTTGGAGATCTTGGTTGGGTAGTTAGTTCATCTTCTTCATCAACCTTTTTCTCATCATACGGATCACAACAAAATCAGTTATGGTATGATAATTCTAAACCTTAGGTTTATGCTTCAAACCTAGTTATTGTTTTTCACTTTCAAATACATGAAAGATCAAATTCTTGGGGCTGAGTTTTTACACGTTTTAAATGTCAATGCTGTTTCCCAACAATTGGTATCAGAGCCCCCGGTTAAAGATTGATTGTGTTTTGGAAAAGGTCCATGCTTTCTAAAGATTGAAACCTTTGGTTGCATTTTGGAAATGTGTATGGATCTGTATATTTTTGTACTAACACTATTTTCTAGTTTCTGAATGAGTGTATGACTTCCATCCTGGTCACATGAATCTGTGTTGTGTGATTGGATCCTACCGTGGTTTATCCGTAGTTATTTTATGCTCCTAGATTCGAGTTGGTTGTAATCATTTGGGTTTTTAATTATTGAATTTATTAATCGTTGTATATGGAGGATCATGTGAGGGTATGCAATCTTTATTTTCATCTTTGTACTTGGGTTTGATCTTTGGTAGTATTGCACGGATTACATATAAGCTCGGATGTCTTTCATGGTGTTTTTAAGAAACTATAGAAGAATATGAACGAAACAACAAGAAGATGAGAAGAAGCGTCCTAGTTATAGGTGGTCACCTCTATAACGGTTAGACCATACAATTATAGTGGCAGGTCCTTACCGTTATGGCGGTTGTGAGAAGGCCCCTACGTGTATGTGCTTTGAGCAAAGACAACTCTTTTTAAAATTTTCTCAATTTTATTATGCACCAAATATGTGAACCAATTTAATTAACCTAATTTTATCTTTTTAATCCTAAACATGCATATAGGTGATTTAAGTCAAGTATGTAAAGAAATACAATTTCAGGGAACCCCAAGGGAAAAACCTTTTATTTCAAATTGCAACTTACAAATACAATAGAGAAATAGAGCCCGCCGAATCTCCCACAGGTGACACACGTCTTCTTCAGCAATAGTTCCCATAAGAACTACAAAGATCATAATCTTCCTTTAGCAATGAATTTTCGCAAGAACCCACAAAGACCGCAGTCGCCAGTAATAATTCTCGCAAGAATCACTAGATCAGCAATAGAGACTCCTTCTCTACAAGGTCAGCAGTGAAGACTCCTTCACACAAGTAACTTCAATGTATAAGTGATTTGAGTTTTAAAGATGATTCACAAAAGTATTTGAGAATGATTGTGTGAATAAAAAATGTGTTTTTGTCCTATAAAAGTGGGGACTTATAGCATCAGTTTTGCAATTTTTGCAAATCAAACGTCTTAACAAATTTTGTCTAGAAAACAAGTATTTATAGGCGAACACAAAATTCGAGGCGACGCAATCTCGGTTGAACGAGAATCAACAGTCGTTCTAACTACATAGAGGTGTCATTCGAACGACTTGTGAGTCGCTTCTAATGAGATGAAAAAAATGGAGACAGTAAGCCCTTGTTCGAAGCATGTTTGATGTAGGCCATCAAACGACCCTTCCAACGACATAGGCATGTTGTTCTAACGAGATATCAATCTGATTTGAACGATACTGTAAAAAAATAAAATTATTTTAAGTTCAAAATCTGTTCGAAAAACCGTTTGAAAACTATCTCGTTTTGTAAAAATCAGTTTATAAGAATCTCCCAATACTTTGTAAAAAATCCACGAAACACAAAATTAAATCCATACCAATATACATGAAGTCGTGGAGCATGTTGAAATTGCTTGATAATGAGATCTTTCTTCTTGATCGTGTGAACATGAATTGCCATGACGGATGTAATGGGATACACTATGCTCAATGTAAATTAGACTCTATGGACAAGTCCTAGATGCTAGGGGCAATGATAGAAAGTTTGCCCTTACAAGTTTCCCCCTATGACTATTCCAGTACAAAATAAAAAATTCGAATTATCCAATAAATCCTATACAAATCTAATACCCTCTCAGAAACCCATAAATGAAAAGATATTAAACATGTGCAAGTCTTTAAAATCTTCAACTTTTCAAATGTTCAATTCTCTTGCTTTCTTGTGATCTTCATTTTGGGAGCTTTTTAAATGTGTAATTTTCAAATGCTCATCAATGTGTATTTACACACAATGGAAAAAGCAATATACCTTTGTGACATATCGAGTTTGAAATAAAATAAAACTCATAAATCAAATCAATGAAATCAATTCTCTCCGATATTTCAAACTCTCACTCCCCCATAATTCATTCTCCCTCTTTTTATTTGTCCGAAATAGACATGGAAAAGAATAAAAAATAACAAATCGGAGTGTGTCACTACAAACTTAGAATATCATCACAAATATAATGCAAACAAATCAAGTACTGATAAAATAAGCAAAACCAACTATTTTTGATTTTCAAACTTTTTCAAGCAAGTTTTTTTACAAAAACATCGCACTGTGAACTAACACTAAGGTAACCCAATCATGGAAGCGTAATGAATGGGTGTGAATAAATTCGATACGAAAATCAACTCAAACAATGATAACACGTGGGCACAATGAATTTTGGATACTTCTAACTAATGAACTCAAAATTGTCCTTAGGTGTAAAAATGTTGAATTCATATGATATCAACTCAATATAATCAACAAATCAAAGTCTAAAATGATTTTCACATCAATAACGCTCAAAATTATGTAATGCTTTTTTACGAGACTTTTTCAGGACGTGCAAATCCCTTGATCTTCGACTTAACTCCCTAAAAACTCACATATATAATATTTCACTCAACTGTTTTGTTTTGAAGTGATCAATGCTCATATGTTGCGAAGCATCAATGTTCATTGAATTTTGGCTTACCACTTTATATTTATTCTTTTGAGTGCTTTTAATCATGTAGGCTATTTTCTTTTGCAAGTGGTGGCTATTCACGCAAATATCGTTTTTGTTTTTACTTTCGCTGCCCATGCCATTGCTTTTGAATTAACACATTTACCGGAGATATAAATTTCAAAATTTTCAATCCGGGCAATGATTCTTACAAACACTTCTTTCATTATCTCGTTTTATCGCATTTGGTTTGTTTCAAAGGCAGGATTGTGATGAAAGCACTTTGACCAACATGTGATAGACAAGTATAATTCTCAAATATATTCGTGCATGTGTGCATTAAAGGAGACAGTGAGTCAAACATGTAGAAAGTAATCGCTAATCACATCTCAATGACTCCAATACATTATAAAGCTAAAAAATGAAATGATATTGCGACTCAAAACATGATCAAAAAGTCGCATAGATAATGGAATGATATTATGAGTTGGCAATCCTAAATGTCCATTCATATAAGGTGTAAAACAAGCTACAAAAATATTTTTGGATTTTTCAATTTTTTTTTATCAAAAATAAAATCTTTTTAACTTTTTCATTTTTCTAAAAAGAAATTGAAAATCTTTTGTATTTTTTAAATATGACTCAATAAAAGAAAAATATAAATTCAAAAGATACACATGTCACAACATTAGCAAACATATATCACGAAGCACAACTAGTGTATGATAAATATCTAACACGATCAATCGGAAGATCTAACATGAGGAGAATCACGTGCAAGCAAACGAGAGTCATGAAGTATAATTCCCCAAGTCTCTGAGTTTGATTTCCTAACTCAAATAGGTGTGTAATGACGCATGGGGGTTTTGGGAACCGAAGTGACTCTATTCTTAAACTTCCTAGGAGCATTCTTCAGTTTGTAACAGAAACGCGGTGACCTTGCCTACTGCATTGAGTGGAAGTGTAGATATGACGGTGAATGTTACCTAAAGGTGGACCTCTCCTAATGTTTCTAGGTGGCTCTCTCATATGCATGGTCTTTGCTTTGGGAATGGGAGCAACATGATCATCGAAGCCAATTCCACACCTGTCATCTTTGATTTGGACGCTGCCTAATATCCTATTCAACTTTTTCGACCTAGACTCCAAATCAAATTTAACCTTACTCGAATCTCTCAACCTCTTCTCAAGCTCACCAATCCTAGAATCGAGTAAACACCTAGACTCCTCAAACTCTAGAAGCTCCTTTTTCATAGCCTCCATTAACCCACGAAGTCTTCTCTCTCTCTCCCTCGACATACTCAAGCTTCTCTTGAAGAGTTATCTCACACGCCCTACAAAACTCATCATCATCATCATCATCTATGGCACGTTCTTTTAACTTAGCTTCTAACTTCAAGTTTTCCTTCTTCACCTTCAAAGACTCTGCATACAATTCACGGAATGGAACTTGTAACTCACTCTCCTCCAACTGGTCATCCTCACTCACATCACCCTCACTCTCTAGGGGTTCACTAACAATGGCCACGGAAGAGTCACGTGAAGAAGTATCTTCATGATTTGTCTTCATCCCTCACATAACTAGCCACGAATGTGGTAAGGTTCCGTTCATTTGAGGAATAGTTTCCCTCTTTCGGATCACTATAAATAAGGGTGGCAGTATAAGCTATATGTTTATTACTATCCTTCCTTAGATTAGTGGGGCACTCGGCTATCTTATGACCATACCCCTCATAACTAAGACACCTTCTAGAGTCATCCTTTTTAACTAAAGTCTTAAGTGCAGACTTCATAGGCATTTTTCAATTAGACCCTTCAAACAAACGTGTTCTACAATCATAAAACCCTCCAAAATTCATACCTAATGCCACGGGATCACATACATAATAAAATGGTGTTCTAGCTTTGATACTAATTTAAGAAGGCCCCTACGTGTATGTTCTTTAGACAAATACAATCTTTTTAATATTGTCTCAATTTTATTATGCACCAAATATGTGAAGCAATTTAATTAATCCAATTTTATCTTGGGAAATTTACAATTAGGTCCCTTATTGATAATTTTTAAACATTTAAGGATAATTTATTTTTAGGTCCACTTGTTGTGCGACTAGCGTGAACTTCTATAAGAAGATAATTAGTGAACCTAAGTATTTAAAATATGTTTGTGAGGGACATAAGCATACTTTGCTATTTTATCTTTTTAATCCTAAACATGTATTTAGGTGATTCAAGTCAAGTATGTAAAGAAAACACAATTTCAGGAAAACAATCCAAAGGTAAAAATATTTTATTTCGCTATAGTTTTGCAAATCGCAACTTACAAATACAATAGAGAAATATAGCTCGATGAATCTCCCGCAGGTGACCCTCATCTTCTTCAGCAATATTTCCCATGATAACTACAAAGATCGTAATCTTCATTCAGCAATGAATTCTCGCAAGAACCCACAAAGATCGCAATCGTCAGCATTTATTTCCGCAAGAATCACAAGATTAGCAGTAGAGACTCCTTCTCTACAAGGTCAGTAGTGAAGACTCCTTCACAAGAGTAACTTCAATAGAGAAGTGATTTGGGTTTCAAAGAGAGGAGATAAAAAATGCAGTTTGGGACCTAAGTGGCAACAGTGCTCTAGGTATGGATGGTTTCACTGGAAGTTTCTTCACTTCTGCATGGGAGATCATTGGTGTGGATGTATGTATAGCAGTGGAAGGTTTCTTTTCTGGTATGGAAATCCCCAAATTCTTCACCTCTACTATTATTATCCTTATCCCCAAAATAGATAATCCACAATCTTTTGCAAATTATAGGCCTATAAGCCTATGCACCTTTTTTAACAAAATTATTTCCAAAATTCTTTCTTCCAGACTCTTGAAAATATTGCCTAAAATTATATCTCCTAACCAAAGTGGGTTTGTCAAAGATAGAGGTATTGTTGATAATATTCTCCTGACCCAAGAGATGATTTCCATGATCAATTCCAAAAATGAAGGGAATAATGTTGCCATCAAGATTGATATGCATAAAACTTATGATAAAGTATCCTGGCTTTTTATGATGCAAGTGATGATGAGATTTGGTTTCAATGAGACCTGGTTAGACTTAATTTGGAGGATCATTTCAAACAACTTCTTCTCAATCATGGTTAATGGGGAGTCCTGTGGTTTTTTTAAATCTGCTTAAGGTTTGAGGCAAGGAGATCCAATTTCCCTAGGTTTATTCATTATTTGTGCAGAAGTGCTGAGTAGAAATCTTGATAAATTTTTTCATAATTCTAACATCAACAATTTTAAATCCCCTATTAGTTGTCCTCTTGGTTCTCACCTTGCTTATGCAGATGACTTGATAATCTTCTCATCTGGGAGTATTAAAGCTATCAAAAGCATCAGGTTTGTCTTGAAAAAATATGAAGGGATCTCTGGTCAAGAAGTGAATACAACCAATAGTTCTTTGTTTTGCTCTAAGAAGATGGATCAAGCTAAATCAAAGAAGATATCAACAATTCTGCAGATGCCCCATAAGAAACTTCCTTTTGTGTACTTGGGATGTCCAATTTATTTTGGAAGATTAAAATGTTCTATTTTTGAGAAGCTTATTAGTAAAATAAGGGGTAAACTGGAAGGCTGGAAATCAAATTTACTGTCAATGGGTGGCAAAATTATTCTCATAAAACATATGCTCCAGTCTATTCCTACGTTTACCTTAGCTGCTATGCAACCCCCAAAAAAAGTCATTGCCATTATTGATCAAATAATGGCAAATTTTTTATGGGGATCAGCTGAAGGAACAAATAAGTACCACTATATTGCATGGAAAGATTTATGCAGACCTATAGAAGAAGGGGGATTAGGATTCAAAGACTTGGACTGCTTGGTGGAGGCTTTCAGTTTTAAATTGTGGTGGAATTTCAAAAAGAAAAACTCTCTATGTGCTCAGTTCATGTATAAAAAATACTGCAGAATCAATCATCCTATTGTTTCAAATGTGTCTATGATTGAGTGCGAAAAGGTGTGCGCGTGTAAAGTGCACAATCGTTGTTTTCGTTTCGCCAACTCAATACAAAAACCTAAGTTACTACTACACTTGCGAGGCAAGCACATCGGTAAGTCGGGTATCGAGAATCCACAGGGACAAGATGTTAGAATATAAGTTATTTAATACTCCCAAAATAAAAGTGTAAAAGATGATTACAAACTAAAAGGAAAAGTTAATCTAGGCAAAGTATTGAAACTAGATTATGAAAGCGAGTAAAACTATAGGTTGCGTCGAATATCCCTCACCCGAGTTAATTAGTATAAAATGGTCACATGGGTCGACGAGTTATTACAAATGCATCTCGTTTCGACAGTTAATTAAATCAAGGGTTGTTACGCCCTAAATCGTCATAAAAGTCTAATAAGATTTTGGCGTCAACAAATATCCCGGAAATTACGCGCGAAAGGTCGTAAGCACGGGACATACATGATATGCCCCGTCAAATCTCCTAGGCGTAATAACTAGGACAACGCACCCTAAATAGACCCGTAAACTCCATCACCAAAGCAAAGCAACGCGTCAACCCGAGTAAGTTCAATTCAAACACAACCTAATTTAAGTTACCTAGAAAGCATGTTAAAAACGTGATAAATGGAAAGTGGTAAATAAACGCGGTAAAATTACACTACAAAGTAAGTTAATCAAAGCATGTAAATAAAGTAAGAAAACCTAAATTAGAAAGCTTGTAAATTAACTAGAAAGCAAGGAATGAAGAAATACAAACTATATTAATGGAGAGGATGATGAATAGTCAACATTCAAGCCCAAAAGTGTGTCAATCCAAGAGGAAATGAAGAAGAACCAAGCAAATCATCCAAACCCTAAGCTAAACTAACCTAAAATCGTGTATCTACTGCTATATCTTCTTATTACAACAAAAATTGTATTTATAGTAAGTTGGATTAAAAGAAAAGAAGAAAGAAAAGAAATGAAAATATCTGCTGAAAAACAGGGGATCGATCGATCGACCCCTTTGGTCGATCGATCGATCAAGGCCAAAAATCGACAATTTAGAATGTTCGATCGATCGACCGACCAAAATGGTCGATCGATCGATCAAGCAGGTCTTGGCCAGGCAGCAGCACACTGCATTCTTCCCTTCTCCTTCTCTTCTCCTCTTTTGCTTTCCTTGTTTTTCCTCCGCTGAAATCGCCGTAACTTCTTCGTTATGAATCGGAATCGCTCACCGTTCGTGGCCACGCGAAGCTAGCGAGGAGGGATACAACTTCCGTGAGATGTCAGGCCAGGTACCCAAGCTGCGAAAAGACTAAAATGCCCTTGAACGTGCGATTGCGTACGGAACTTCACCGGAATGCGTCCGAACTTCATACTTAGTACCTAAATACCTACAAAAGCCCATTTATACCTCATATAGCATGTTAACAATATAAACCGAGGTTGTCTGGTTAACGGGCTTAAATATAGAGATTAAGGCACTCGAGGGGGCTAAAATACGTAGGTTCGGAGGATGAAATATGCGATATTTGCGTATTATCACACCCCCTAACTTACACATTGCTAGTCCCTAGCAATGAAATATGATGCAACAAGAAGAACAAGTAAACCAACACAGGAGATAGTACAAAAGTATGGTATAAAAGCATAAGGCCACTTTCGCGGGCGATTCGATTGCATTTAGCGTATGCAATAAGCCGTTAAACCCCCTAGGTCATCCTAGCGGACGAGTGTCGTCTCGCGAGGGTTTTCAGAGATGGTACCAACAAACATCACATGGTTTCCTCAAAATATGCCCAACCTAACATGCGACAAGCCCAATAATGGCGAAAAGGATTTCATACGCATTATTAGCAAAGTGAATGAATTCACACAAAAGTCCAAATCATTAACATTATAGAATGCACCTCATAGAATTGAAACCTTAAAATGTGGGAGGGGAGTGAGCACATACAAAGTGTGATTTGGCAAAAAATTTATATAAACCGGATACTACATTAAAGCAAGCATATATTCAATCCTCACGGGCGTTACACTCATCAAGCAAATTCACTCGAAACAGGGAGGTAACACACGAGACATGCGGGCTAAAGAGTAAATGTAAATGGAAACTAGGCCGCACACATGTCACAGATGAAGAACGCTATATATAAACTGAAAAACTGTAATCTCAATGAAAGGATACCGTACACTAAAAGAGGCGAAATGCATTTTCACAGATTATCACAACTATTATGACTTTTAAATTACATGCACCTAAGATCACATAGGACTTTAATAGGGTTATAATGTAGGTATGGCTAAGGTACGAAACGAAGGAATATATGTACGAATTCAAAGTGTTCGGAATGAAAACTCGGGATAATGGGATAATGCGGGCAATATCAAAATCGGAAAACAAGTTCCAAAAAGGCATTAGATATATCACCGGGGAGAGTAATCAAAGCTTATTGAACTATATACAACATTTACAACTTTTTCTTTTCTTCTTTTTCTCATTTTTTCTTTTGTTTTCTTTTGCTTTTTGCTTTCTCTTTTTCTTCACTTTTTTTTTCACTACTTTCTTTTCTTTACTTATCAAACTCTCATATGCCTAAATTGCAACCGGCATCATAACAACATCATTCAATCCCAAGTAACATCCCAAACAAAGGTATGGAAAGTGTATGTATGGGCTAAAACTCCAATTTAGAGTTAGTTATGGTAATGGGGTTATGAAACGAAAGGCTAATATTTAGGCTCAAAGGGGTTAACGAGGGTAAACATATAAGGGTGATGTCAAGGCTAATATGGGTGATATATCAAAGAGGGCCTATGATCATTTCACAAAGTTTACGTAATTCTCGAATCAAAACAATATATGAAAATCATGATCAAGTAACACATTTCAAGTATGAACTCAATTAATGAACGGTCAAATGAAAGAATAGTGAGATTAACAACGAATTCAACGTTTTCAATGAGAAAAGAATAGTGTATACACTCACAAATGACGAAAGGTACAAAGCTTACTCGGTGTAAGTATATACAATGCAACAAAAGATTACCGAGTTATAAAAATCTTAAACCAAATCAATATAACAATAAAAATGCATGTGCTCATGGGATTAAAGTTTAATTCATGAAGTTATTCATAATATCAATAAGTGAGACTAAAGTCTAATAACTTCTAAAATCGAGAACATGCATCATTGGGTTGTCTATTGGATCGGGCAATTATTGAAATTTATCATCGGAAACAAGGGCAAAATGCCCAATAAAGGAGAAAAAGGAAAGAAAATATTTTGAAATTTTTCAAATTTTTCTAAAAAAAGCATACTAAGTAACTAACATGTGAGCAAAAACATGGACTAAAATAAGAAATGGATAGAATATCCCACACCCCGACTTAAAACTTGACATTGTCCTCAATGTGAATTAAGAACCAAGTCAAAGAGAGAAAAATAGCGATATTACCCAAACGTGGAGCGATCTCCATAAGAACAAGTCCAAAGAATCTACAAAACAAGTTAGTATCGAGCATAGCAAAAACAAATAACAAAAAGTTAACTAATTACACTAAACTAAATTAAAAAGGAAAGAAAAAATAAAAAGCTAACTATATACAACCTACTATTTAGACTTCACACTAACTGTACACTAGAAGTCTAAATAGCTGAGGGTCCACCATAAGAACGATTTGACTTTGGAGGATAACCGGTGTACCCTCACATACAAGCATGCCTTCCGAAAAATATGAATTCCGTTTTAACAACGGAAGGCATGTGTAAGGCGGAAGAAATGAACCATCGCCAATTGAAAGTTTTGGTGGGACGATGGGGGGTTTGGATTGCACGAGTGACAAAAACAAATGGGGACCGAGAAAAGCCGAATATCCTCCCAAGGATTTTGAAGTTGGAATGGGAGGCGGCGCACACAAAGGCAAATATGCGATTGTGGAAGGCGACTCGAGCAAGTATTCCTCATCGGCGATAGGGTTTAAAACATTAAAGTTCGAAACCGAATCATCGGGTACTTGTTCCGGTGGGGTAATAGAGAATGAAAAAGGGGATGAAAGAAATTCAAACTCACGAGATGAATCATCATCGCATGAAGTTGGAATTTCAAAGGAAATAATATCATTTTCAATGAAATGTTCTTCTTTGGGGGCCAGAGAAGAAATCATTTCATTGCAAATAGATATTACGTCATTTTCATCCTCACTTTCAATTTCTATTACGAGATGGGCAAAGTCTAGAATGGCTTGTTCCAAAGTAGGTACAAGTACCTCATTTGGTTCAAAACATTCCTCGACTTCAAAAGTTTCGGAAGCAAAATCGTCGTCGGACTCAAATAATAAATCCAACTCATGTTCCCACGAACGATTTTCTTCCCGATAGCGATTTTCAATTTTCTCATTTTCATACATACGCAAGCCCTCACCGAATGTCATGGGTCGAGGTGCGGATGCATGAAAATGGGAACTTTGAAAATTACCATCGGACTTAAACGAAAACTCATTATTATAGGAATTTTGAAAACTATTCGAATTCGTTTCAAAATTCCTATTATAAGGAGGTAAAGGCCCAAAATCATTATCATCATCATCATCAAAATTCCAATAACCTAAGTTTTGACTTTCGTTATACTCGCCCAAAGTCATATTTGAATTTGTTATACTTTGGGATTTTAAGTATTCACCGAAAGTCATAGGTTTGCGAAAATTTTGAGAATTATGACAAGGATTACCGAAAGAATTGGAATAAGACATGCTTACCCCAAAAATGACTCGAAGTGGCGGATTCCACGAAGTAAGTGCGCGCGGGAAAAAATCGAGCGTTTCTAAGTGCTCAAATGTGGAAGTCCTGTAAAAGGTTAGCAAATAATACAAATAGAAAGAAAAATACTATGAAATACTAAATCAAATAAAGTCTAAAACAAACTTATCCCCGGCAACGGCGCCATTTTGATTGAGTGCGAAAAGGTGTGCGCGTGTAAAGTGCACAGTCGTTTTCGTTTCGCCAACTCAATACAAAAACCCAAGTTACTACTACACTTGCGAGGCAAGCACAGCGGTAAGTCGGGTATCGAGAATCCACAGGGACAAGATGTTAGAATTTAAGTGATTTAATACTCCCAAAATAAAAGTGTAAAAGATGATTACAAACTAAAAGGAAAAGTTAATCTAGGCAAAGTGTTGAAACTAGATTATGAAAGCGAGTAAAACTATAGGTTGCGTCGAATATCCCTCACTCGAGTTAATAGTATAAAATGGTCACATGGGTCGACGAGTTATTACAAATGCATCTCGTTTCGACAGTTAATTAAATCAAGGGTTGTTACGCCCTAAATCGTCATAAAAGCCTAATAAGATTTTGGCGTCAACAAATATCCCGGAAATTACGCGCAAAAGGTCGTAAGCACGGGACATACATGATATGACCCGTTAAATCTCCTAGGCGTAATAACTAGGAAAACGCACCCGAAATAGACCCGTAAACTCCATCACCAAAGCAAAGCAACGCGTCAACCCGAGTGAGTTCAATTCAAACACAACCTAATTTAAGTTACCTAAAAAGCATGTTAAAAACGCGATAAATAGAAAGTGGTAAATAAACGCGGTAAAATTACACTACAAAGCAAGTTAATCAAAGCATGTAAATAAAGTAAGAAAACCTAAATTAGAAAGCTTGTAAATTAACTAGAAAGGAAGGAATGAAGAAATACAAACTATATTAATGGAGAGGATGATGAATAGTCAACATTCAAGCCCAAAAGTGTGTCAATCCAAGAGGAAATGAAGAAGAACCAAGCAAATCACCCAAACTCTAAGCTAAACTAACCTAAAATCGTGTATCTACTGCTATATCTTCTTATTACAACAAAAATTGTATTTATAGTAAGTTGGATTAAAAGAAAAGAAGAAAGAAAAGAAATGAAAATATCTGCTGAAAAACAGGGGATCGATCGATCGACCCCTTTGGTCGATCGATCGATCAAGGCCAAAAATCGACAATTTAGAATGGTCGATCGATCGACCAAAATGGTCGATCGATCGATCAAGCAGGTCTTGGCCAGGGAGCAGCACACTGCATTCTTCCCTTCTCCTTATCTTCTCCTCTTTTGCTTTCCTTATTTTTCCTCCGCTGAAATCGCCGTAACTTCTTCGTTATGAATCGAAATCGCGCACCGTTCGCGGCCACGCGAAGCTAGCGAGGAGGGCTACAACTTCCGTGAGATGTCAGGCCAGGTACCCAAGCTGTGAAAAGACTAAAATGCCCTTGAACGTGCGATTGCGTACGGAACTTCACCGGAATGCGTTCGAACTTCATACTTAGTACCTAAATACCTACAAAAGCACAATTATACCTCATATATTATGTTAACAATATAAACCGAGGTTTTCTGGTTAACGGGCTTAAATATAGAGATTAAGGCACCCGAGGGGTCTAAAATGCGTAGGTTCGACGGATGAAATACGCGATATTTGCGTATTATCAGTCTAGAGGATCTCATGTTTGGAAGAGGATGGCAAAGATCAGAGATTTGGCAGATCAACATTGTAAATGGTTAATTGGTGAGGGAGATATATATGTCAAATGGTATAACTGGTCAGGAGATAGTAATTTTGACTCTTCATTGATTCCCAATCAGTTAAAAATTTCAGACCTGCTTAATTGTAATGGAGAATGGGATTTTCAAAAAATTAATCAAAAGATGCCACAAAATTCTATGTCTATTTGTTCTAAAGTAGAGATGATGGGAAGTAGACATAAAGACATTCGTATCTGAATTCCAAATTCAGATGGGGAGTTTTCTTTCAATTCAGCTTGGAATATTGTGAGAGAGCATACAACTTCATCTTGGACAAACACTTTCATATGGAATAATAAGATCCCTTTAAAAATCTCTTTCTTACTCTTAAGGCTTCTTAAAGACTGTCTCCCAGTAGATGAAGCTATTAAGAGAATAGGAATTAGATGCCCTTCCAAATGTGGTTGCTGTTCATCTCCTAACATAGAGTCTGCTGATCATCTTTTTGGTGGTAGTGATTTTTCTTGCTATATCTGGAGACATTTTGAAAATCTGTGTGGGATTCATAGTCTTAACGACTCTATTAGAGGGAGATTAGTTGCTTGGTGGTCAGAATCATCAAATTCTAATTGGGGTTCAGTTCTTAAAGTTAGTCCAACTTTCATCTGTTGGGGTATTTAGAAGGCTAGAAACAAATGGAGATATGAAAATCAGAATATGCAAGGGTCCAAAACTATTCATGAAATTAATTCCCTCATTTATATGTATACAGATACTGATCTATTAAAGTCTCCCTCTATCCGGATGAATCAGGTTCCTAAAGCAAATTCTATAAGAGTAGTCAGATGGAGGCCTCCTGAAGGAATATATCTAAAGCTCAATGTTAATGGATGTTCTAAAGGTAATCGTGGACATATGGGAGGAGGAGGTGTGTTAAGAAATGAAGACGGTATTTGTCTTAAAGCTTTTGCTTTTAGATTTGGTATGGATCTAATGTCTATGCTGAAGCTCTAGCTATTTTAAGAGGGATTGAGATGTGTGATCCTATAATGATTGAAGGTCTTACAGTAGAATCAGACTCCCTCACTGTGGTTAAAGTGCTGAATGAGAATATAAAATGCCCTTGGAACATTATGCCTACGATTGCGAAGATTAGAGATAAGACTCAAGGTTTCAATGTTACTTTTGTCATATTCTCAGAGAGGGTAATAAATGTGCTGATCTTCTTGCTTCTTATGGAGTTTCCTCACAAAAGCAAATTGTATCAAGCTCTCTAGATCTATTCCCAAAAGGATTGAAAGGTCTCCTCTCCATGGATGCATTGGGTTTCCCCAATTTCAGATATACTTAATGTTATTCATTTCTTATTGTAAAGGTGGCTAGTTTATAAAGTCATAAGTTCCTCTTGTAAGGTTTTGATATTTCATGTCTATCAATAAAATCAGGAGTTTCTTCTGGAAAAAAAACCCCCAACAATTTTGATGTTTTCGCAAATCAAAAGTCTTAATAAATTTTGTCTAGTAAACAGGTATTTATAGGCGAACACAATGCGAGGCGACTCAATCTCATTCGAACGAGAAGCAACAGTCGTTCTAACGACATAGAGATGTCGTTCGAACGACATGTGAGTCGCTTCCAACGAGATGAAAAAAATCGAGACAGTAAGCCCTCGTTCGAAGCACGTTTATTACAGACTATCAAACGACACTTCTAATGACATAGGCCGGTTGCCCTAACAAGATTTCAATCTCGTTTGAATGAGACTGTAAAAAATAAAAGTATTTTAAGTTCAAAATATGTTCGAAAAACTGTTTGAAAACTACCTCGTTTTGTAAAAATGAGTTTATAAAAATCTCTCAATACTTAGTAAAAAATCCACGAAACAAAACAAAACAAAACAAAATCCATACCAATATGCATGAAGTCCTGGTGCATCTTGAAGTTGCTTGATAACCAGATCCTCCTTCTTGATCGTGTGAACGTGAATTGCCATGACGGATGTAACGAGATACACCATACTCAATGTAAACTATACTCTATGGACAAGTCCTAGATGCTAGGGGCAATGATAGAAAATTTACCCTTACAATTGTCACTGCTATAGTGAAAACGCTTTACCGCTATAGCGGCTGGCCAGTGTTTTTTATTTTTATTTTTATTTTTTTATGGTTCTGAAGTCTTTTTCTTTAAGAGTTCTTTTTCAGAAGGGTTTCTTTCTTTTACAATTCTACTTCTTCATCAACATTTCTCTAGGAAAATATTTATGGTACGCATCCTTTTGTTGAAAATTATTTGGAATTCTCCTCTTCAACAATTTGGACTCAGGGTAAACTTTTAAAGGAGTATTTGACCCATGGGGACTCAACTGAAGGAAGAACTTTGGCCATAATGGATAGGGACATTTTAGTCCTCGTCGATTTTCTTTTTTAATTGCATTTATTTATATTTTCATACGTCTCTTAATTATTGTGTTGCATAATTTCACGTGCTAATTAAATTGATTAATTAGGAACACTTGTTTTCATTTTTTTTTCTAAATTGAATTTAATCAGTAATTAATTTAAATGTATAAATTAAATTTTGATATTCGGGTTTTATTTTAATTTAAAAATAATTTTATTTCGAGAAAATTAAAATAGAGAGATCGGGTATTTTAATTTGTACAAGTAATTTGAGATATTAAAAATGATTTAATTTGGGCATTAGAATTTAATGAATAGTTTTTTAAAATATCCTCAAGTTTAATATATGAAGTGGGATAGGGTTTTCCTCATAAAAATCACGGTCTCCATTCATATTTTGAGAATGTGATGTGATTACTTCCTCACGTCAGCTTCGGTCTGGCCCCTCGTCATATGGAATTTTATCACAACATCTAGTATTCTCGAGACTCTTAGGTGGTCATTGAAATTGAATGCAAGTGAGTTCGGTCCTCCCATTGAGGAAGTTCTACACGAGCTAGTTTAATTTCGATGAATGAACCGATGACATACATTTAAACACACCTAATGATATCCTCTCCATTGGAGTCACTGCCATTAGATGTGGGACCAAAAGACACCGATTATTCATTATGTTGGACAAAAGATTGTTGGATTGTCCTAACAACATATTGAAAGATAAAAATATGTCTAGTTCAACATGGGTTGATTTAAGCTCCCAACAAGAAATCTCACTTAAATGGGAACAAGGTTGTCTGGCGGGATTAGTTTTAATTTGCAGTAGAGGGATGCCACTTTAAAATTTAATCAAATTAATTCTCACGTTTTAATTGGAAATTTATTTTTTCGGTGATAATTCTAAGATTTCAAAGATGAATTCAACTTTCCTTCACTAGTTTTAGTCTTAATGTTTTGTCTGGAATAAGTTTCAAGGATTGAAAATGTAATTGGACATTGTTATGAATTAAGGGGATAATAAACTTATTTAACCTACAATTCTTATCCATGTTTTAAAATTTTAATGTGATTAACTCCTCTTTGGACCACTATCAGATGTTATTAATAACAAAATCATATATGGTAATTCTTTCAAACCTCAACGGGGAGATTCTATATGTACTGGTTTAATTTTAAAGAATGTATCCATGGGAATTTGTAAAAATCGATGTTGGTAGATGACGCTCAAGTAAGAACAATTTTCTTGAAATGATTTTCATCATTGATTGAACGAGGGATTCTTTGGGTTAGATATGGTGGAGAAAACGGGAACCATTTTGTAATCCGGTATTGAGCATCATCGATGGTAGATGTTAGCTGGTGAGAAGAGCTTTTCTTTTTCCTGGAAGGGAAATGGGAAGATAAGTCTAAGTCGAAAGGCTGGTATTTTTACTACAAGCAGTTAGAAATTTTAGAGCAACGATGTCCGATTTTTTCTAGCTCTGAATGAAAAAAGGACACGGTAATATTTTTCTCTTTAAAGTAAATGTATGATTTATGGTCCGATCTACGGGAACCTGATGTGTACACTTGGGAACCACAAATCAGGACTGCAATTCGTTGTAGAGGTTCCACGTAACCGAACAATTGCTTATAAAGGAAGATGTTCCTAATAATGGGATATTAAAATAAGGCAGCAATATTAGCAGTATGGTATCTTTTGGATTATAGTGTAAACATAAGGATAATGTATGTAAATTATTTTCATTCTCTCTACACTTTCTCAGACGTAAATCTCTCTCTCTCTATATCTACGCTCTCTCCAGTGCCGACACCTCTCTCTCTCTCTCTCTCTCTCTCTCTATTATGTATGTGTGTTTATGTGTGTATATATGTGTGTGTATTATATATTGTGTATGTATGTGTGTGTGAACGTATGTGTATGTGTATGTATTTTAACTAATTTAAAATTTCCAATTATAAAACCATAATTAGTGAAAAATATGCCCAATTATTTTATAACTATTTTAGTGGGATAATACCTTAAACCCTATTTACTAAATCCTAAAACTCAAGCCCAAATGACTAAACCCTAATGACTAAACCCAAATACCTAAACCTTAAAACCTAAACCCTAGTACTTAAACCTTAAAGTGTTAACCTTAAATCCTAAATCATATACCCTAAATTGTAAATTGAAAACTATACGCCCTAAAGCCTAAACGCTAAAATCCAAAACATGAAAAAATTGATATTTAAGATTTGGACCCCATTTATAAAATTTGACGATTTGGATTTGATAGTGTAAGATGTGGACTTAGATTTCTAATGAGTGAATTAAAAAATTATGCATGCTTGGTAGGATTGTGCCTTATGCTTTGAGTGTAGTACTTTTGGTATTACGAACCAAATTGATGAGATTTATTATGAGATTCCCATTCATGTTATAAGATTAATTGATTATGCATTATTAATGACTTGGGACACTTGATACTTATACGAGCCCTTATGATGTAACACACGTAAGTTAATTACATGTCTCTTTTATGTAAGAACATATATGAGCCCTTATGATGTAACACACTTGAGTCAATTACGCGTCTCTTCTATGCAAGAACATGAAATATTGTTATTATTGGTATGTGTTTTATCGTGTAGACGATATAAGAAGTACGAGATAATTATTGGTTATTGGTTTGGTGTTTGGATAGTGATGTTGGATTGCTTGGATTTATAGTACACAGACGTTCAAACTCTTGCCATACTCTCATAAGAAATCCTAACAAAATGTGTATTAACAATTACCCTATCTAAATGCAACTATATCGATAGGTTCCTTGTTTGGATTTCACTTCGGTGAGACATCCCACGCATGGGATTTAAATAAGGGTACTTGTGATGACTCAAAACCTTAATCAAACTAATATACCCTTATTAAAATGCATGGTTCCAATTTACATCCCTTCGCATAAGACTCATATGTTAAGATAAGATAAACTTAAATTGGATTGATTGATAAACAATAACTAGTTAATAATTAATTAGAGCTATTACTCGTATGACACATATTCACACCCTCATATATTTTTCTCAGAAAAATGAGCACGACGATAATCACTGGCAACAAGAGTATGGGAGGTTGCAATTGGACTATACTAATACCTCTTTTATTAGTGCGTGCAATTTAGAAGGTACTCCTATTTATAAGTATGAGAGTAAGAAGATCGAACAGTTTAACTACCTTACATATCGTGAAGTTCATCTTCAGTAAGAGTACCTGTTTGATCATATTCTATTTTCCTTACCAGAAAGTTAGGATGACGCTGTAGAGAATTTATTTCGCGCACATAATCCCAACATTGCCCTAACCTTGCTTACGCAGTTAGAAAAGGCGAAAAAAAACATTCACCCATTGTGGATACAACTACATACAAAGATCATTGACCAAGACTGTGATGTCTTGTGACTTACGTACGTTAAATTTAATTTTGCTAATAAGTTGAAGAAGATGGGATTCCGAGTTCATGTCACAGACATCTATATATCAATCACATATATGCTTCCTACTAGTTGGACATGCAAAAATCCATAGGTTTTTAAAATTAATACCGAATGGATAGAGACCAGACACATTAAACATATTTTAAAGTCTTTGTGGCCATCCAGGATGATTCCTCTAGCGCTTGATCGCCCCTAGAGAGAGAGAGAGAGATAAGATATAATGAAAATGTCCTCCTGACACGTGCCGGGATTCGAGGATGGAGGTCCACTTTTTTCCACTCGCGCGATCTTCACGGGCTACCATAGATATAAATTGGCTATCGTCAAAAGGGGAGGAAAAGATAGAAAAATGTATTCGCCAGTCTATTTTACTCAAAACAGGAAAAAGAATGTAGCCATCCTCGAAATAATGGTATCAAAAGACAAACTGATGCATATGAAACCAAATGAATTGAGGGTTCGGGGACTAAGTTGCAGAATGAGAAGGTGTTAGGCACCCATTCCGCCTTTTCGGTCTCTCATGGGCTATAAGAATGTTGTCCTTTTTCTCCAACATGTGTCTCATGTGTATAATGTGTATGATGTGAAAATAAGTGAGAAAGAGAAATCATCCTACTCACGTCATGGGAAGGACATAGAGGAGTCATAGGAGTACACAAAAAAAGAAAATAATAGAAAATATGTTGTTAGTGCCCACAGAATCACGATTCACTATGAGAAAGTGGATCTACACATCGAGTGGGAACACTAATTTGTGGGCGTATACATGCGCGCAACAATACTAAATATGAAATGTGAACAAAGTAATGCAATGACTAAAATAGGACTCGAATCCCAATAATGACTCGGGACGCCTACGTAGACAAAATAAGCATCAAAGTCCACGTACTGTGACATATCACAAGGGTGGAGTTTATCCCATAAACCCAAATTTACGTTTCTTTAGTTGTTTTGGGAAATATGTGTTACAGTTCAAAAGTTCGGAAAAAAGTGAGGAAATCCTACTTTGGAGTTCATAAGTAAACATTTTTTTGTCTTTATGATTTTATGAAAATATATTATATGAATACTAGTAATAAAAATATATTAGTTTATGTGTGATAATGGAGTGAGATTAAAAGGTATCAAGAGTGGAAGATAAGTAAATAAACAAAACTAATTAAATGAAATAAAAGAGAGTAGGAGTAAACCTCCTAGAAGGATTTACTACTTATTTTTGAAGGAGGAGTAGGTTGATTTTATGGTAGTGGGATGACGGTGGAGTAGGGATGAGGTAAGTGGCAAAAGGTGGTGTAAAAGTGAGGTAATAGAAGTAAAAGGAATGTTGGAAATTTGGATTTTTTAGGAGGGCGGCGGCACATTGATTTTGAGGCATTTTTGATTGCTAAAAAGAGGGTGTTTGGGAAGGAGGTCATGACCGCCTTAAATAGTAAGAATTAACGTTAGGGGTCTGCTGATAAGCATACCCTTGGCTTGCTGGAGAAGTAAAGTAAACCTTTGCCAATAGGCAAACCCTCAGGGGTGCCAATAGGCAGTCCACATAAAGGACTTTTTTGAAAAAATGGGCATAAAATGCAAAAAGGAAGTCTAAATCATACACGAATAGGTCTGCTGGAAAGGGGATTCGGATCCTTATGAAAATCTGCAACTTTTGGGTTCGAGAGTTGACCAAGTGAAACAGGGGTTGGAAGCAACCGATGGCCTCTAGACGGGAGTTAGAGTAAAAAGGTGAGTATGCGTGAACCGTAAGGCAGATTTATGCATGGTATGGATCGTTGGAATGAATTTTCAAAGTCCTATAAAGGTGCAATGAACTTTGCTCATGTTTGAGGGTTGACCAAAGTCAAACAGAGCTCGGGAGAGTCCGGTGGCCTATTGGTCGAGGTTTTGAGTAAAAAGGTGAGTACACATAAACCGTAAGGTCGATTTGTGCATGATATTGACCATTAAAGAGGGGATTCAAAGCCCGTTGAGAGTGAAATGAGCTTCGTTCGAGGTGGAGAGTTGAACGAGGTCAAACGGGGCTAGAGAGCGCTCGGTGGCATCTAGATCAAGGTGTGGTGTAGGAGCTAGGGTTTTAGGGTGAGAGGAGGAGTGTTAGGGACCTAAGGAGGTATTTAAAGGGTACTAGGATGAGGTGTACATAAAGCCCCTCGGAAGAGCTTGGAACAAGCAGAGGTCATTGAAAGATCGACACCTCATAAATGTTTAAAAGTTTTGGAGGGTCGAGGTTTCTACTGGGGATTTAAGAGAGTGAAGGTGACTGATTTAAAAGGTTGATGCCAAACTCTGCGGACCAAGGTCAACTCTGCAGACCTAAAGGGTTGAGGTGACCGATTCATAGGGTTGAGGTCGATTCCGTGGATCTAAAGAGTTGAGGTGATTGATTAATAGGGTTGAGGTCGATTCCGCAGCCCTCGGTCAATTTTACAGACCTAAAGAGTTGAGGTGACCGATTTAGAGGGTCAAGGTCGATTCTGCGGACCTAAAGAGTTGAGGTGATCGAGTCACAGGGTCAAGGTTGATCTGTGGACATAGAGAGTTGAGGTGAACGATTCAGAGGGTCGAGGTCGATTTTGCAGACCTGTGTCAATTTTGCAGACCTAAAGAGTTGAGGCGACCGATCCAGATGGATGAGGTTGATTATGCGGACCTAGTTAAGAGTAATCGATTTAGAGGGGCGAGATGGATTCTGTGGACCTTGGTCAATTTTACGGACCTAAAGAGTTGAGGCTGATCAATTCAGAGGGTTGAGGTCGATTCTACGGACCTAGGTTAGTTCTGCGGACTTAAAGAGTTTAGGGGACCGAATCAAAGGGTTGATGTCGATTTTGCGGAACTAGTTAGGACTGATCGATTCAGAGGGTCGAGGTCAATTCTGCGAACCTAGGTCAATTCTGCGAACCTAAGTCAATTATGCAAACCTAAAGAGCTGAGGTGATCGATTCAAAGGGTCCATGTCAATTATGCGAACCTAGTTAAGAGTGGTCGATTAAGGGGGTCGAGGTGGATTCTGCGGACCTAAGTCAATTTCGCGGACCTAAAGAGTTGAGTGATCGATTCAGAGGGTCGATGTCGATTATGCTGACCTAGGTCAATTCTACGGATGTAAAGAGTTCGAGGTGGCCGATTTAGAGGGTCGAGGTTGATTATGTGGACTTAGAGAGTTGAGGTGACCAATTCAGAGGGCCGAGGTTGATTTTGCGGACCTAAGTCAAATCTTCGGATATAAAGAGTTGAGGTTGATCGATCTAAAGAGTCGAGGCCGATTCTGCCGACCTAAAGAGTTTTGATGATCAGTAGTTATGATGGATGACATTCTGCAATTCTGAGTCCAGTGGGGAGTATGTTAGTGGCGTGGATTTCGTGAGTGCCGTCGCGCCTTTCTTCCGACTTTTTTTGGGGTTGTTATGTATTCAGTCATCTGGGTATTTTCACGCAGGTTCGTCATTATGATTGGAGGAGCATGTCATTAACGATGCTGTATGCTTGATTTAATGGCTTTTCTTTGTACTTGAAAAGAGACTTAAAAAGACAAAAAATGATGCATTTTCATTTGATTATATCTTGATTTAATGTCTTACTCTATATGTACTTTAATTTTCCACTGGGTTTTATTTTGAGAAAAAGTAGGAAACATGTGTTTTTTTTGGAATTTTTGAATATGTTTTTGGCATATTTGAACAGAGAAATGCCTTGAAGCCTTGGTTGCAAAGAGCTTCCCTTTAAGGGATGCATTTCGAAATGAAAAGGAGTGGAAGCAGGAAATGGGGGTTTTCTAAAATAGGGAATGATCAACATACCCCCTGGGCTTGTTGACTTGTTAGTTTATGGGGGAATATCATCCTTCCAGCGGTGCTGAATTCGGCGTATCGGAGAAACTATACTGATAACGGCTGTGCGAATACTATAGCCTTGGGGTTGACTTCCAAGCTCCTTTTAATAATTGGTGATATGACGACGGACCCTCAGGTGGCCACGACAGTGCTGTGGATATGTCATCACTATAATCCTGTTACTGTCATACTAGTGGAGACTCTGAACGGTTTGGATGACTGGAAGGAAGGCCGGACCAATTTTTTACGAGGCATCCCCATGATGTTGTTCATGTGGATGTCGGAGAGACTACGCCTGGTGGTTCCTCCTGAGTAACCTCCATCTGGTCCGGACTTCTTTTCGTGGTCCTTTTTTAGTTTTGTCCCATCTATGGAGAACTGGGTGAACTGGCTTGTGGAGCATGAGGCTAGAAATCTTCGTTGGTCAGTGCTGCGGTGGGGGAATTTTCCTATAGCTGGGTGACTACTAGTGTGTGTAGTTGGTGGGACCTCGCCAGACTTCTTTATATTTTCCATGTCGACTTCTGCCTCAAGTGGGCTGGCTAAAGATTGTTCCTCCTCGTATAACCAACTTCATTCCCGTGGAGGATCTGACTGAATCGTTGAGAATGATTTTGGGGCCTTTGTGGCATCCTATCGTCTCATTCTGTTGGAGAGCCCGTGCTTGTATCTGGGGACTATTTCAAATGGTTATGGAAGAAGATGGTTATGAAGGTTTTTACTGAAGAGACAGGGCGTATGTGGCTTATAATGTTTGAAATTTTAGAGGAGGGCGTCATGGTTTCATCAAAGATGATCAAGGCATACCGTCGCATGGAGCGGATATGGAAGCATAACCAGGATTGGGATACCTAGGGTCCTTCGGGACTGGGAATGATGATGAGGCGGGCCTGTCTGGTAGTTGAAGAAGGTTTTGAATATGGGGTAGGTGTTGGTAATATGTGGATTTATTGTGTAGGTTAAGTTTGAGGTGTATGGTTTGTGAAGTGTTTATTATTTTCTTCTTGTTGCTGATGTATCATGTAATTGCCACATTTTATTTTTTTAATAAAAGATGATGATGATTTTGACAAATTTTGTCTCGCCTTTGATGATTTTCTTTTGTTTAAACTACCGTTCGTTAACGCATACATAATCCTTTTGTTCGTTTGAATGATGAGAGAGACTAATGTTCTCAGAGGGAGAAAAGAATAGCATTTTGTGAAAGAGAAAGGACTGTGCCCAAAGTGTTTTATGGGCTACCTACGTACCGTTGTTTTGAAATTGCGAGTTTTTCTTTTGAAAATGTTATTTTTGAGAGGATCAGGTCCTACATAGTTCTGAGTAGAGATGGGATGTAAGATTTTTTAAGAATGTAATGCAGGTGAGAAAAGTCGTAGCGGGATAAGAGTTCAGACTAGGGGTAATTTTTTTTTTAAGACGGTCCCCAAATTGACTGGACGCGCCATCTTATCTCCATCGAGGCCCGTGAGCATAGCGGCGCCACCTGACATGATCTTTTTTACAATGTAGGGGTCGCTCCGGTTGGGCTTGGACTTCCCCTTCGGATCCCAGACGAGTTCCCTGATTTCCTTGAGGGCTAGACCTCCTTCTTGGACACCATGGTCCCTGACCTTTTATTAAATGATATCGACAGACGACGATGGTACCCTTGTATATAATATAAGGCTTTCAGTCTTCTTTCATCTAAGAGCACAAATTCGTTTTAACGGATTTGCTGCCAATCTTCTTCGCTTACCTGACTTTCTCGCATGATGGGCATGGAGGGTATTTTGAGCGTGACTGGTAGAATCGCCTCTATGATATATACTACAGAGTAAAGGGTATCCCCAGTGGGCGTTTTGATGGAGATACGATAGCCTCAGAGGGAGTAGCAGATCCGGTTGGCCCAGTCTTTGTAGATTTTGGCCATCTTGCTGATTATGGTCTTGAGGCTTTTGTTAGCAATTTCGACATCCCCGTTGGTTTGCCCTCGGTAAGGAGAGGAATTGTGCCTTTAGATTCTATACTCATCAACTTGTTTTGTGACATCGGCTTCGAAATGGAGCCCATTGTCCAATACCAGCATGTGGGGAACTCTGTAGCGACAACTGATGTTTTTCCTGATGAACTTAGCTACTTTCTTTACATTCAATATAGCGTACGACTAGGATTTTGCCCATTTTGTGAAGTAATCAATGGCGATCAGGATGAATTCATGCCCGTTTGATACCTTGGGAGTGACTTTCCTAATGATATATATGCCCCAAATGGAGAAGGGCCAAGGAAAAGTCATGTTATACAACTCTTGGGGAGGCAAGTTCTGAAGGTTGGCAAACTGTTGGCATTTATGGCATCTTTTGACGTAAGCAACGCAGTCTTGAACCATGGTGGCCCAATAATATCCCTGACGGATGATTTTCTTGGCAATCATATGACCATTCATGCGGGGTCCACATTCCCAACTGTGGAATTTTTTGCATCCCGTCTTCGACCTCAACCCCTCCTATGCAATGCAAGTGGGTTCCATCGAATTTTCTTTTGAAGAATGGCTTGTCGTAGATGATGTATTGAGTGGTTAGCTTGCAAAGTGTCGCAAGGAATTTTTTGTCAGCGTCCTGAGGATACCTACCATGCTTTAGGAGTCACTAAATGTCATAATATCGCAATCCTTCTATGTTCAGATGTTCTTCTGTAGAAATATTAATGTGGTAGCATTGAGTGGGTGCTACCTGTTTCTGGACTAGAAAGGGGGTTATCGGTATCCCCTCAGGCATGTCGACCATTGAGGCCAATGTGGCTAATGCGTCGACTAGGCTGTTTCTTGAGCGAGGAAGGTAGTGGAAGGTGATATCTTCTAACTGGGAGGCGAGATCTTCGAGATGATCATGGAAGGGTGGGAGCTTCTCGTCTTTGACTTTACACTTTCTTAGGATTTTCCCCACGATGAGAGATGAATCTCCATAGACATCAATGCTTTTGATTCCTCTTTCGTGGGTGATCTTGAGCCCTACGGTACATGCCTCATATTACGTCATGTTATTGGTGCAAGGGAAGTCTAATTTGATGGTGATGGGAGTGTGAGAATTATCGGAAGCGATTTGGAGTATCCTAATTACCATATCCCTTCTTTTTAGTAGCTCCGTCGAAGAACATCTGCCATTTGGGTTCTTCGTGAGCGGTGTAAAGAATGTCTTCATTTGGAATTCTGAAATTCAAACCTCAGCTCCCCCATGGGATTGTTGGCAAGGTAGTCAGTAATGGATCTTCCCTTCATGGCTTTCTACATGACATATGTGATATCAAATTCAGCTAGTAACATGAACCATCGGGCCATGCAGCTAGACAAGGCAGGCTTCTCCAACAAGTATTTGATCGTATCCATTTGGGATACCAATTTTTATAGGGACTGCAAGCATATAGTGCTAGAGATTCTGCGGGACCAACACTAAGGTGACACACGCCTTCTTCAATGCAGTATAGTTCACCTCGTACCCTGCCATCTTTTGACTAGCGTAGTAGATGGCCCTCTATTTGCGTGATTCTTCGATGTATTGGGATAACATATCCCCTGCTCTGGTGTTTGTGACAGTGAGATATATGAGGAGGGAGAGACCTTGTTGCAGAGGCATGAGCACTGGAGGTCGGATGAGGTATCGCTTGATATGATCGAAGGCTTTTTGATATGCCTCGTTCCAGACTTTGGTCGAATCTTTCCAAAGAAGCTTGAAAATGGGTTTGCAGATAGATGTCAGTTGGCTGATGAACCGGATGATATGTATTGAAGTTTGCTCAGGAAGTTGCGAACTTCTTTCTTTGTTCAGGGCGGTGGAATTTCAAGAATCGCTGTGAGTTTAGCAGGGTCTTGCTTCGATCCCTTTTTTGCTGGCCATGAAGACGAGGAGTTTACCCTTCGTGACACCAAAGATGCATTTCTGTGGGTTGAATAACATCTAGGTATTGTCGTAGCTGCTCGAAAAATTTCCTCAAGGCAGGAATGTGACCTTCCTGAGTTTTAAACTTAATGATCATATCCTCGACATAGACTTCAACCTCCTTGTGGATAAGATCGCGCAAAATAGTCGTAGTGTCCCTTTTGTAGGCAACCTCTACATTTTTTGAGACCAAAAGGCATGACTGTGTAGTAAAAAGTTCTTCACGGGGTGATGAAACCGCTTTTTTATGATGGTTCGGGTGCATTTTAATCTGATTACACCCCGCGAAACTGTTGACAAATGACTTGAGGACATGACTTGCAGTGTTATCGATGATCACGTCGATGTTGGTAGCTGGTAATCATCCTTAGAGGATGCTTTGTTCAGATCTCGATAGTCAATGCATATGCGGACTTTTCCTCCCGATTTTGGTACGAGGACGATGTTTGCAAGCCATGTAGGGTATTTGACAATGCGAATAAAGCTTACGTCCAATTATTTCACCACTTCATCCTTAACTTTGATAGACCACTATATCTGGATCTTTCTTAGTTTCTGCTTGACAGGCTTGCTTTTTGGGAAGGTAGGGATCTCCTGTTGTGCTATTTTCGAGTCAATGCTAGACATGTCGTCATATGACCACGTGAAGACGTCCATAAATTTCTCCAAAAGTTCTTCAAATTGGGACCGCTCATGCTCGTTGAGGGTGTACTCTATCCTAATCTCGCATGGATGACTATTAGAACCGAGATTGATAACAATAGTCTCAGCATCATTGGCTTGAATGTGGTTATGTTGTTTAGTTATTTCCTTATTGAGATAAATTATAAATTTTTCATTTATTAAATCATCTTTATTAATCGTTTGATTAGAGTCAAGGCAATTAGTGTAAGGCACAACAAGATACTTGAAATCATCATTCATTTCACTGAAAGCATTTTCAGGAAATAAAATGGTGAGGACCTAATTAAAGGAGGTCTCATTCACAATTACATTAGAAATAGAAAAAAAGCAGTAGATTCATGTGTTTCTTGGAGGGGGTGAACATCAAAATTCAGATTGACTTGGGCAGGCTTCACAGGGATGGCATGCCAGTTGAGGCGTGGTGAATCAATAGTGGTGATCTTATTGGACGGACCAAGTGGCTCGACTTCCAGGTGGATCATGCAGGGATCCAGCCCCAGTATATGCAGGTCTAACGGTTTATCGGTATCACTGCCCTCAAAGTTCTCGGTGCTTTCCACTGTTTTAATTGTTAGAGGCTCCACCTCATGCTTCAGGTGTTCATCCCAACAGACTTTATCCCTAAAGAAGATTTCCAGTCTTGGCTTTATCTTTTTCTCTATGGGGTCGTACCACAGTTTGAGAAACCCACAGAAGGGGAAATCTTCGCCCTATTTAATAAGTCTTCTATTCAGGTAATCTCTTGAGATCGCCTATTCTCTTTTTAAGATCCTCTTTGGTATGACTGGTGGAGTGTTTTAAGTTCAGTCGGCAATGGTTGGTAGCCCGGGCCGCAGGGGGAAAGGATTCTTTGTTGGTGGCGACCCACCTCCATTCTTAGCATGAAGTGCATATTTTTGAACATTTGAATCATGTTGACATTTTTGTGAGGGGTATGCTTTGGACATACTCGGTTCTTGAAATTGTTCTCGGTTGGGATGGGAAGTGGATCAATCTTAAATCTTGAGAGGGACATGTCGTTAACCCCATGTTGAATTTCTAGTACTGGGTTGCTCATGTTGATACCAATCGAGTCGTCATCATCCCCGAGAATGGTGATGACCTTGCCCTTGGCAAAAAGTTCAATTTCTAGTGGAGGGAAGAAGATACACCCCAGATACTGTGCATCCCAGTGCGGCCAAGGAGTAAGTTAAAGCGGGAAGGTTTGTCGATGACTTGGAACTCAGTTTGAGGGATAATAGGACCATCCCTAGTGTGAGTTTTATGGAGACTGTAACCTCTCGACGAGTATTTTCATAGGCGCGCACAACAGAAGTTGGAGTAAGGTTACCGACCTTTATACCAAGGCTATTGAGAGTCCTGAGCGGACATACATTGAGAGCAAACCCGTTATCCACAAGTCCTAGTGAAACTGTTTTTTCAATGACTTCGACTGAGATATTGTAGTGGTAGTTGTGATTATGTCCGATCTTAGGAATTTTCTCTTTGGAGAAGGAGAGGAACCTTGTTGTAGTAAGAGATCCTACCATATGGATGGCTTCTTCGGGAATGGTAATGGAAGGAACCGTGAGTCTCGTGAGGAGTTTTATTAGAGCATTTCTGTGTAGTTGGGAGGAAATGAAAAGCCCCCACAAAGTGATATTGGTCTGATTCTTTTTGAGCTGGTCAAGGGTCCTACTTTCTTTAATTTTCATCTCCGGCATCATGATTTCCTCAATAACCCCTTTTCCCTTTTATGTATTTGCTGATGGAGGAATTAGATCTTTAGAGTGCTGCCTGGATCAGTCCATGTGATTTATAGAGGCAAAGAAGAATAAAAACCCATTATCCTCATCTATCTTAGGCGTTGTGGATACCTTGTTGATCCCTTTTAAAAATCATTCGGCACAAAGAGGCAAAAGAGTTGGCTTCTTCACCGTTTGATTCATCATTTGAGCTGTCAAAATCATCCCAACATTCGGTGGCAACGATGCCATCGTTTCAAGAAAATTCAATGCATTCCACAACCTCCATAGCTTAGTTATATAAGTCTTCACATTTAGTAGGGACGTGTTATAAAGAAAGGACTAGACACCCTCCCTTGGAATTTCAAAACCGTGAACGATTCAGAGACATTACGTACTTCTTGATTCTTGATGAATACATCAGACCTAACCTGCACAATGTCGTTTAAATTGAACTCTTCCGCTGGGACGAACCATTCTTCAAATTGCCGAGCTCACTTCTAGGCTTCCATGAACATGGCGCTGATCTTCTTGCAGTTGTCCTTTCTGAGGGTCATTTCTGAGGGCAATTTCATCCCAAATGATTGAAGCTGATCTAAGACTGTTGGCAGTTCCATGCGTCCCCCTTCTAAATGAATACATACGGATATGTAGGCTCTGGTGAGGAGAGACATAACTTTGTCGACAAGATTCTTAGGATGGAGGAGTGTAAGGACAAACTTTCCAATTGAGTATAAATGTGTTTTGACTTATTCCCGGAACAAAACACATTTCAGTCATAGGTAAATTTTTCTTATCCGACCCCACTTAGACTATGATGTATCGAATATTAATTGAAGACGTTGCGGCAAAGCTACAAGGAATTAATTATGTCGAAGTTTAATTATTGCGGATTTCTCGTCTTCAAAGTTTAATTGCATTTCGAGATCACTCAGGTATGAATGCATAATGTTAATGAAAATGTAATTTTATTTTATAAAAAATAAGGATGTTATTTTTAAAAGAAAATGTTTTAAAATATTTTAAAAGTGTTTTACTTGTGTACACTTCGTTTAGAACTGATAAGGTTGGATTATATATTAAGTTGGTTTGGACTCTAATCAGGGCACTGTCGTTCAAACGACATACGATGTCGTTCAAACGAGTGCTGCTGTCGTTAGAATGACGCCGTATCTCGATCGAATGAGAGAGATGCCACCGCCTTAAAATATTTATAAATAGGCTGTTCCAGTTTTCTCGAAGTGCGTGCAATACGAAAAATAGTATACAATACAACGAGTTTTTTGCACAAAGTTTTCTAAGTGTTTTCAATATAAAACATCCCTAGAGTTTACAAATATCTGAGTTATCATTACCATATGTTTATGTGATCTTTGTTGCACCAAGCTGGGTTTATTCAACACTTGAACTTTGTTGATTTTGCGGTGGAGAAGCGAAGAAGGTTACTTTCATGTTCAACATCGTAGACGACGTAAGGCCGTATCGGTGGATACCGAGGCATTCGTGGAGGCGACTGCTGTGGACGAGCATCGTGGAAGAAGGTTACTTTCTGCATGGGCACTGTGAAGATTGGTAGAAGATCAGAGGAGCGTCAAGTCTGGTGGGTGAATCGAGTTGTTGTATACGACTACCGTCCGACTTTGTAAAATCATTGTCATAGTGATTGTCTGACCTGGGCCGTCCGAGGTTTTTTTCCGATTGGGTTTTTTCTCGTACATTGGCATTGTGAGTATTGCTTTACTTTATTTTACTTGCTTTAATCACTAGTTGCACACTTAGGGTTAAAAACAATAAAATGTGGTTGAGTTAATTTGTGTCACAATTTGGTGTGGTTTGATAAAATTGAAAAGAGTTTTTCAAAAGAGAAAATTGGTTTGTATTTATCCTTAACTTAATTCCGCTCAAGCAAAAGTTTTTGTTAAATATATATATGGGGACCTACAAATTGGTATCAGAGCTAGAAATACACTTTTATTGTGTTTGATACCTTTTTGCATGTAAGGATGAATTTTGGAGGTTGTGATAGTTTTCGCACTCCTGTTTTTGATGGAACTAATTTTGCTTATTGGAAAATGCGAATGCGATGTGCTTTAAAATCCATTGATGAGCGCGTCTAGTTAGCTATTGAAAAGGTTGATCACTACTTGTCACACGAGAGGGTGATGTCACTAGTTTGAAACCCGTTGAGTCATGGACTGAGATTGAACATAGGCATGCATTGTATAACTCTAAAGGTCTGCACGTTATTTCATCACATGTCACACCTGAAGAGTATAATCGTATCATGACTTGTGAAACTTCGTAAGAAGCTTGGGATACACTTGCACTCACTCACGAGGGCACGAGCACGGTTAGGGCGTCTAAGTTATAAAATCTCACTACACAGTTTGAGACGATTAAGATGTTAGAGAGTGAGACGTTTGATGATTTTTACACTGGTTGTCTACGATTGTTAATGCCGCATTTAACCTAGGTTAGAAGATTCTTGATAACCAAGTGATTATGAAAATTTTGAGATCGTTGCCGAGTAGGTTTGATGCGAAAGTGACCGTGATGAATTCCCTTGGTATGCTTAACTCGTCGAAACTGGAAGATATCGTAGGCGGCCTGCAAACCTATGAACTTGATATGTTTACCTCCAAGCAAGTGCCAAAGAAAGAAAAGGGCATTGCTTTGAAAGCTCAAAAGTAGGAGTCCAAAGTTTCGAATGACGATGCCGATTCCGACTTTGAGGATGTCTTGTTGGCAAGAAAGTTCAAGAAGTTTCTTTAAATTCAAAAGCAATCGAAAGATGCCAAAAAGTTTGAGAAATTCAAGAACAAGGGAGACTCCACCCCTAAGGATAAGAGTGAGAAACCTAAGAGAGATAAGTCTGATAGGTGTTTTGGGTGTGAGGGGTATGGTCACAAAGTAGCTGAGTGTTCCACTAGACTTAAGAAAGAGGGCAAGAAATCGATAGCATACAATGCCACCTTAAGTGATAGTGAACCGAAAGATGGAGAGAGTTCTCCCATTGAACGCAACTTTGTTACGTTTATGGCATGCCATGTGAGCGACGATGATATATCTTCCCCCAAGGATACTCATGTGCATGACACTTTCGAGGCTGTTGAGAGTGCTTCCCGAGAGGGTGAGGGTGATGAGAGAGAGGATGAGGAGATCTACGTAGGAGAGTTACAAGTTGCATTTTGAGAGTTGTTTGAGGAGACGATGAAGGTGAAAAAGGCTAGCTCAAAATTGCAAGCTAAGTTGAATGAGCGTGTCGTCAAAAATAATGATGTGTTGATTGAGGATCTTAGGGCGCAGGAGAAGAATCTTAGGGAGAAGTTAGAGTACATCGAGAAAGAGAGAGATAGCCTTAAAGGGTTGATGGAGGCTTTGAAAAAGGAGATTCTAGAATTTGAGGAGTCTAAGCGTCTATTTGAGTCTAGGATTAAGGAGTTGGAGGAGAGTTTGAGAGACTCGTCTAGAGTTAAGTTTGACTTGGAGTCTAGGTTGGAGAAATTGGATAGGATGTTAGGCACCGTCCAAATCAAGAAAGATAGGTTTGGTATAGGCTACGACGAAAGAATTGTTCCCATTCCCAAAGCTAATACCAACCGTGTGAGAGAGCCCACTAGGAAAGCGACAAGAGGTCGACATTTAGGTAATCATTCCCACCATATTTACACGTGTTCCCATTGTGGTAGGAAAGGTCACCTGAAACGTTTTTGCTATGACCTTAGGAATGCTCCTAGGAAGTTTAGGAGTAAAGTTGTGTCGGTTCCCAAAACCCCCACCCGTTATGTTACACCTACTTGGGTTTGGAAATTGGACTTAGAGACTTTAGGACTAAAACTTCATGGTTCTCATTTGGTTGCACTTGATTCTTCCCATGCTAAATCTAAAGGTTGAGTGTGTTACCATGTTTATCATTTTGTATTATATTTTTCATTTATAACATCTTATTTAAAAAATATAAAAATATTTTGTTTTTGATAAAATTTTTGAAAAATCCTAAAAGATTTTTGGTTTTGAAATATTTTGAGAAAAAACTCAAAAAGATTTTGCTTTTATTTGAGTCAATATATTTTGAAAAAGCCAAAAAGATTTTTTATTTTTTTTGTGTCATGAGTTATCATGTTTGATGTGGCATATTGGTGTACTTGGACCCCCTTCCTTCCATTATCTTTGTGGCTAGGACATTTGGTCATTATTATCGATGCTTAGATTGATCTTAACCATTGTATTATGGGGTTGTTTCAAAGTTGATATGCGATTTGATTCGACTTTGTGTATATTCCATCTTTGCACACATACACGAGTTTATATGGATGTTTGACTACTCTTGCATATTTGAGTTTGGTGAGACGTTCTTATTTCAGTTTTGTCATCTATGCGTAAGTAGACTTAAGGCGGAAGTGTGCATGTAATAACTGTTTACCGTGAGGATTGTAATTGAAAATACGATGAGTGTTCACGGGAAAGGGACGCGAGAGTGTAAAATTGACTTGTCGTGAAAGTCACCGTTTAAAAGGGCCCGAAAAAATCATTAGGCAATAAAAGGAATCATATGCCAAAAATTGGGCCAAATTAGTTTAGTTCATTCAAAAGATTATATATTATATATTTGAGGGAGTTTGGATGGATTAAAAATTTTAACGGGTTTGCATAAAGAATCCTATCGTTGAAAATTCGTGTCATGATGCAAATGTTTGTAGAACCGTCAAAATTACGGATTCGTGTGCATGATGTTTATTTAGTTCATTAAGCGCAAACTTTAATTGTCACATATGGCTATGATAAAGTTTGATGATTGATTGCTATCAATTAAAGCCTCTTGATCGTTTCGATGTGTTGGAATTGTGATTCATTTGTTGTAGTTCACGCCCACGCATTCCATGTTCATGTTTGAGCACATTGGTACTATGTTAGCATATTACTCATATTTGTTTGTTTTTGAGTTGTCTAAGTTTAACAACTGTTTTTCTACTGTTTCGCAGTGTTGATCTCCTTCCGTTAGAATTTTCAGGAAATTTTTTCACTAGGCAACACTGTTTAATATTTATGAGGAACTGTGTCAGCTTTGATATGCTCGTTCGAGCGAGATCCATTGTCGCGAGAAGGTGTCGTTCTAACGACGTCTAATTTCGTTCAAACGACGTCCCTGGCTCGTTCGAGCGACATCTGATTTTTGCAACCTCTACTATTTCAGTTGCCTGCTACATGTTAGTTACTTTTTTTGGTAGTGGGTTTCTTCTGGTCATTCTTTTTGTGCAGTATACTTTGATCGGTGATTTATTTTGCCTCATTAATTAGTTTAATCACACCTTCTTGAATTTGATATATTTTCTTGTGTGATTTTACTGTTTGCTAGCTACTGATTTGACATTAATTGATCATATTTACCTGGTTGTTTCATGTTTATCTAGCTATTCTTCATATTGAGTTAATCAAATTTGTATTAGTTAATCCTAGATTTGTTTATCTTTTACCGGATTGTCTATTCGAGACAAAAGGGGGAGAGATGTCTGTGATGTAGGGGGAGTTATGTGAGTTTCATATTTGTATTCAAAGTGGCATCATGTTTACACAAAGTGATTTCATATTTACTCACATAACAAATGATTATGAGTTGAGTTTTCGTATTGATTTATATCTTTTGTTCCTCCATACTTCACTGGGTATTTGTCTGTTTCATGTGCGTAGGCATGCTTAAAGAGATTCAGGATTTCAATTCTACATCACATTCAGACATTCAAGATAATTTCATGCTTGTCGGTCCATCGTTTATGAGTCTTATCCTGTACTGATGATGTAATATTATTTTTGGGTTTTATGGGATGGGATTTAGGCGTCATATGGATTGACGGCCCGACTTAGGCATTTCACTGTTAGTTTTGTCCTGGAATAGTCAAAGGAGGAGATTTGTAAGGACATAATTTCCAATTGAGTCTTAATGTAGTTTTGATTTATTCCCGAAAAAAAAAAACACGTTTGAGTCATAGGTATATTTTTATTTCCCGATTACACTCAGATTATGATGTATCGAATATTAATTGAAGACGTTGCAGCAAAGCTACAGGGAATTAATTATGCCGGAGTTTAATTGGTGCGAATTTTTCGTCTTCGAAGTTTAATTGCATTCCGAGATCACTTGGGTATGAATGCATAATGTTAATGAAACTCGGATTTTTTTATAATAAAAGTAACGATGTTATTTTTAAAAGAAAATGTTTTAAAATGTTTTTAAAAGTGTTTTACTTGTGTACACTTCATTTAGAACTGATAAGGTTAGATTAGAGATTAAGTTGGTTTGAACTCTAATCAGGGCACTATCGTTCAAACGACATACGATGTCGTTCGAACGAGAGCTACTGTCGTTAGAACGATGCAGTATCTCACTCGAACGAGAGAGATGCCACCGCCTTAAAATATTTATAAATAGGCTGTTCCAGTTTTCTCGAAGTGCGTGAAATACGAAAAACATTTTACAATACAACGAGGTTTTTGCACAAAGTTTTCTAACTGTTTTCACTATAAAACATCCTTAGAGTTTATAAAGATCCGAGTTATCATTACCATATGTTTATGTGATCTTCGTTGCACCAAGTTGGTTTTGTTCAACACTTGAACATTGTTGGTTTTTGTAGTGGAGAAGCGAAGAAGGTTACTTTCATGTTCAACATCGTAGACGACACAAAGCGGTATCGGTGGATACCGAGGCATTCGTGAAGGCGACTGCTGTGGACGAGCATCGTGGAAGAAGGTTACTTTCTGCGTGGGCACTGTGAAGATTGGTAGAAGACCAGAGGAGCGTCAAGTCTCATGGGTGAATCGAGTCGTTGTATAAGACTACCGCCTGATTTTGTAAAACCATTGTCATAGTGATTGTTTGGCCTGGACCATCCGAGATTTTTTCCCGATTGGGTTTTTCCTCGTATATTGGCATTGTGAGTATTGCTTTACTTTATTTTACTTGCTTTAATCACTAGTTGCATGCTTAGAGTTAAAAAAGATAAAACGTGGTTAAGTTAATTTGTGTCACAATTTGGTGTGGTTTGATAAAATTGAAAAATGTTTTTCAAAAGAGCAAATTGGTTTGTATTCATCCTTAACTTAATTCCGCTCAGGCAAAAGTTTTTGTTAAATTTATATATGGGGACCTACAAGGAGAAATGAAGGACAAATGTTGAGGGGTTTGGGTGAACTGGTGGATGAATCAGGTGTTTCGATGGGCTTAATTCTGGTGGAAAGGCTGAATTCTAGATTTTCTTCTAAGAGGATGGAATTTACCCTCGTTCGATGTGCTGAGAGACGGTTCAGAGTGGTTTTTGGCTTTGGATTAGCTGGTGGGGCAATGATCCTGGGTCTATTAGGCTTTGGATACCATATTTCAGATGAAAACACTGATCGGTGGTGTGACCGACGATTTGGTGGAAATAGCAATGAGCGTCATGTCTGGCCATCTCGAGGGTTTCTCCGAGGGGTCCGTGGGAAATGCATCTCCTGAGGTGGATCCCTCATTCCTTCCCCTTTTTATGGTGTGCGCGCGGGATTGCGTCCTTTATCGGGGCACTCGACCGTCATTAATTTGGGGTGATATGTAGAGATAGAGTCGCCAGCCTAGTTTGCACAAAACAGGCAAAAGAAATGTTGCCGCCTCGAGAGAACGACATCAAGTACAATATTGATGCTTGCGAAACCAATTCGATCAAGGGTCCGGGGACTAAGTTATGGAATGGGAAGGTGTTAGGCACCCATCCCGCCCTTTCGGTCTGTCATGAGCATGTGTTAATCTTCTGTTGTTGAACTCCGTGATGTGTGTGCTAATGTGCATAATATAAATGGAGGATTGAATCGCTCGACTCGCGTATGGATATAGGCGGAGCGAGGTCATGGTTAGGAGTGTTCCCTAAATAGTAATTAAAAGTTTAATGTAAGTGTTTGCTAATTCACAAGTCGTTATAGAAGAACGATTGCCTATGTTGGACAAGACATAAGCTGACAAGCATATATATATATTATGAATGTAACAAATGTATATGGGGGGAATCGAGTCTAAGAATTTTGCCCAAGACGCATATGTAAGGCATCAAAGTCCACGTAGTTCGAAGACAATACGAGGTGGGGTTTAACCCATAAATCCAATTAGGGACTTTATTATTTGTGTGCGTAAAGAAAAAGGTGTTTTAATGTGAGAAAGTATGATGAGAAATTCGCGTTAGGAATTTACAAGTGAACCCTCTTTTTCTTGTTTTTGGGTTTTTTATGAAAATAAAGTATGTGTGAATACTAATAATAAAAAGTTTGAAATTAAGATATGTGATGTGATGAAGTAAAGTACTAAACTGAAAATGAAGTAACTAATGGAAAAATAAGAGAATTTAAAGACAAAGGGGAAGAATTAGACCTCCTTGTGAAGACTTGAAATAGATCTTGATTGTAGATGCCTTGATCTCAAGATGAGGTGATGGTGGTTTCAGGATGTGGGTGGGAATTTACTTAATGGAGTATGAAAGGGATGGAAGGAATGTGGGAAATGGGATTTTAAGGAAGGAACAACTCTGAGTTCGAGATAATTCTCTCTGAATTGCTCAGAGGGATGTTCTAGGGTGCCTTTCAAAGTGAGGTCATGGCCTTTATTTGTAGGCCCAAGGGGGTGCCGATTGACAGGAGTCTTGTCCTGCATATTGGCATAGAACCCTTGTAAGGACATTTTTGTCCATTATCAATTTGTTATGTCATACGCCGTTAAACCGTTGAAGAAATTCAAGATTCATATCGTCATCAACGGATCCGAATATCAAAGAAGAGGAGGAATCAGAATTCTGCACAGCCGGACCAGTCCGCCCAGAGAAAACGAACCGATCCGACTCCGGACCGGTCCGCCCATCTACCGGACCGATTCGCTTGCTGAAAAGCCAGTACACCCCGGACTGGTAGCGAACCGATAAATCCCAAAATAAAACGAACCGATCCGCCCCCTCTCGGACCGATCCGCCTCAAACCCGAACCGGTTCGCCTGGGATAAACTCAGCCAGATCGTGTTCAGATTTTTTAGGGTGAAAGATTTCTATTTAAACCCACTACGGGGATGTGTTTGGCAAGACTTCTTCACACGATTTTCAGAGTCCATAAACTCTAAGTCTTCACCTTTGTGAGTTACCAAAACTCATGTTTTGATTCACATAAATTTCCAAACACTTGTGAATCACTTTGCAACCCAAGAACACATTTTGCTGTTCATACCCTTGTGGAAAAGATCGACCTTCTTCATTGCTGCCCTCCTGGAAAGGGAAACTTCCAGCTGCCGACTGCAGATTCGACGCTTGAGGGTAATTCTGTGTCATCCTTGTATTTCATTGTAATCCGTGCAATTGTACTTTACAAAATTATAGTGAAATAAATGGTTTTGCCCCTTTGGGGGATTTTTCCTCACACGTGTGTGTTTGAATTCTCTTGCATGATTTACATCTTGTTCAATCACACCTAGTTGCATGTTTAGGGTTTATTTGGGTTAATCGGAATTTTACTATATAATTTCCTTATTTGAACGCAAGCGCAACTCTTTCAAATTGGTATCAGAGTAGGTTACGCTAATCTATCGCGTATTCCTAGTTTTCGCAAAATTTTTCTAAGATATCAAATTTCTGAAAAATTGATTTTTTTTTGAAAAAGTGCGTGTTCAATGGAGAAATCATATAATAAAATACCAGTTTTTGACGGGACAAATTATGCATATTGGAAAGTGAAAGAGTATGCGCTTGCATTCAAATGAGAAAATTATATATTAAACACCTTTTAACTAAAACAAACCCTAAACATGCAACTAGGTGTGATTTAATCAAGAAGTAGATCATGAAGATAAATCAAACACACACAATTGAGGAAAAATCCGCCAAAGGGGCAAAACCATTTATTTCCATTATAATATTGTAACTGTACAATTTCGGATTACAATGAAAATACAAGTGACTAAGAATTATCCTCAGGTGTCGGATTCTGTAGTCGACGGCTGGAGTTATCCCTTTCCAGTAGGGCTGCAATGAAGAAGAAGAACGGTCTTCTCCACAATGATATGAACAGCAAAAGTGCGTTCCTGGGTTACAGAGTGATTCAAAAGTGTTTGGAAATTTGTGTGAATAAAAAACCTAGAGTCTTGGTACTCAATAGGTGAAGACTTAGAGTTTTTTGTACTCTGGAAATCGTGTGTAGAAGTCTTGGAAAACCACTTTATGTAGTGGGTTTATAAAGGAATAACATGGCCTAAAAAATCTCTGCACGATCTGTTTGAGATTATCCCAGGCGGACCGGTCCAGGTCTGAGGCGGACCGGTCCGGGTAGGCGGAGCGGTTCTTTTTATATTTAGCATCTTCGGTTCGCAATCGGTTCGGGGTATACTGGCTTTCAGCAGGCGGACCGGTTCTTTTTATTCTGGGCGGACCGGTCCGGCGTGTCAGACTTTGATTCCTCTTCTTCTTTTGATATTTGGATCCATTGATGACTGTATGAATCTTGAATTTCTTCAACGGTGTAACGGCGTGCGACATAACAAATTGATAATGGACAAAAATGTCCTTACAAATCTCCCCCTATGTCTATGCCGGTACATACATAAAAACAAACATCCGAATTATCAAACAACTAAAGATGCCTATACAAATCTACCCTTCCATGAACCCAAAACTGGAAAGATACAATTGAATAAGACTTCAACGTTTGCTCTTCAACTCTTCAGGAATCTCAACACTTTTCTCATCAGGGTGTGCAATCCAATGATAATCCATGTAGTACCTACACACATGAGAAAAGACAAAATACCAAGTGACGTATCGAGTTTAAAATGAGATAGACATATATACCAATATATGAGAAAACTCAAACTTTCAAATCTCTCCCATAATAAGATAATTCATTCTCCCCCTTTTTATGATGTCCCCAAATAGACAAATGAGAGAAATAAATCAAATCAGCAAGTGTGGAGTGTTACTAGGATAAAATCACACCATGAATGATCACAAAAACAACTAAGTCGATGATAGCGTAAATGAAGTGGTGTGATCAAATTCGATAGGAAAATCATTGCATACAAACATGACATATGTGCACGATGAATATTGGATACTCCTAGCGAATGAACTCAAATGCGTCCTTTGGTGAAAAAGAATGACAATATAAGATATTGACTCAATCATATCAACAAATCAAAGCTCAAAGTGATTTTCACACCAATAACGTCCAAAACGATTTATGCTTTTTCACGACTTTCAAGGAAGTGCAAACCCGTTTAAAGATTCTCCAACCAAACTCCCTCAGATATAATTACTTTTAGAGGTATGCTAAATTCTCAAACTTTGGAGAATTGATGGTGAAACCTAAGTGGCCCATATTTGGCATGAAGTGCTTGTTATTGCCTTTAAATTTTTTCGGTCTCTTTTAACCTCTTTGGACCTCGGATATTAAAATTCCTCCATTTTTTAGGTCCTTTTAACGGTGGCTTTTGCGCAAAGGATAGACGATTACCTTTCGCAGCCCCTCCCCGTTATACAAAAACAGACAGTCTCACCAAAACGGTTTTTACATGCATTCCAATCTTGTCAAGTTTTATCGCATATTGTAAGTTGTATAAACAGAATTGAGATTGAAACACTTAAGCCAATATGAGATAGACCAGTGCAATAATCAAATATAGCCATGCATGTGTGCAATAAAGGATATAAGAGTCAAACATGTAGGAAGATATCACTAATTACATCTCAAAGACTCCAAACAGTGTAAAGCACATGGATGAAATGATGTAGCCTTTCAAATCTCTATCAAATAGTCACATGGATATATGGAATGAAGTTGTGACTTGGCTATCTTAAATGCTCATCCATAAAAGGAGCAAAAACAGAAATCTTTTTGGATTTTTCAAAAATTTTAGTAAAAATAAAATCTTTTTGTATTTTTCAAAAGAAATATAAAAAGCAAAAAGAATAAATAAATAGCTGTACAACAAGCAATGGTACATATAAAATAGACTAGCAATAGGAAGCATATGATATGAACATTAAGAAACATCCTATTCTAGACGTAGACCAACCCCTTAGTCAACTGTGCAAATCCCCAAAGACTTCCTAAGACTCTCAAATTTAAGGGCATCTAAAGGTTTCGTAAAAATGTCGGCTAACTGACGGTCGGTGGGAACAAAACTCAGGGATACAGTGTTCTCCTCAACTAACTAACGAATAAAGTGCTCACGTATCCTGATGTGCTTGGTGCGCGAATGCTGAAATGGATTGCGGGATATGTGTATCGCGCTCGTGTTGTCACAGGAAATGGTCATGGTGTCCTGTGAAATCCCATAATCCTCCAGCATTTGCTTCATCCACAAGAGTTGTGTGCAATAACTCCCGACGGCTATGTACTCAGCCTCCACAGTGGACAAAGAGATGGAATTTTGCTTCTTGCTCAGCTAGGAGACAAGAGCAGAACCAAAATAGAAACACCCATCAGAAGTGCTCTTACAACCATCTACATCCCCGGCCCAATCGGCATCCGAATAGGCGGACAAATGGTCATTGGTATCAAAGGAATACCAAATATCGTATGAAAGAGTCCCACTCACGTATTTAATAATACATTTTAGAGCAAGTAAATGTGACTCTTTCGGGGACGCCTGATATCGCGCACAGACTCCAACACTAAAGGCGATGTCGGGACGACTGGCAGTCAAGTAGAGAAGACTACCGATCATACTCCGATATAAGGTTTGCTCTACGTCCTTGCCTGAAGTGTCCTTACTAAGCTTGGTAGTGGTACTCATAGGTGTACGTGTATGCTTAGCGGAGTCTAAACCAAATTTCTTCACTAGGTCTCTAGCATACTTGGATTGGGAGATGAACATCCCATCCTCTAGCTGACGAACCTGGAGACCAAGGAAGAATGTAAGCTCACCAACCATGCTCATCTCAAACTCACTTTTCATCTCCTCCTCAAAGTGGTGAGCATGCTGGGAGCATGTGGATCCAAAGACTATGTCGTCCACATAGACCCGGGCAACCAAAATAGCACCGTCATCTCTCCTGACGAACAACGTCATATCTACTCCCCCTCTCTTGAAGCCACGAGCTAAGAGATAGGAAGTAAGCCTCTCGTACCAAGCATGGGGTGCATGCTTCAAGCCATACAAGGCTTTCCTCAGATAGTAGACGTGCTCCGGGTGCTGAGGGTCTTCAAACCCTTTTGGTTGTTCCACATATACCTCCTCTTGTAGAATGCCATTCAGAAAGGCACTCTTGACATCCATCTGATATAACTTGAAGCGCAGATGACATGCGATGGCGAGCAGAAGACGGACGGACTCAAGCCTCTCTACAGGAGCAAATGTCTCCCCAAAGTCTACACCCTCTATCTGTGTGTAGCCTTGAGCGACCAACCTAGCCTTATTTCTGATTATGGTACCATTTTCATCCATTTTGTTCTTAAAAATCCACCGGGTACCTATCACATTAGTCTCACTAGGTCGGGGGACTAGTTCCCAGACATTGTTCTTTTTAAACTGAAGCAACTCATCCTGCATAGCAAATATCCAGTGTTCGTCCTTGAGTGCTTCTTTATGGTTCTTGGGCTAGACTTTGGACGTATAGCAAAGATGGCTAACAACATTCTCTAGCTGAGCACGAGTCTTGACCCCTAGAGTGGGATCACCAACAATAGCAGACGGGTCATGACACTTGCGAACCCAAGCAGGTGTGTCCCCTAGCACAAGAGTAGGGTCCACAGAGTGTGAGAGAGGAACATGTAAATCACTGTCAGAACAATCCTCATCCTCACACTGAAAGTTAGGATCAATAACCGTCGGAGGTTCGTCATCTTGCACGGTGACGTTTATTGATTCCATAACCTTAGAGCTCTTCAGGTTAAAAACCCGGTATGCTCTGTTATTTGATGAATATCCTAGAAATATTCCCTCGTCGCTCCGGGAGTCGAACTTTCCTAATTGCTCTCTATCCCGTAGGATGTAGCATTTACTCCAAAAAACACGGAAATATGCCAGGTTGGGCTTCTTGCCAGTCCACAACTCATAAGGAGTCTGAAGTGTGTGTGGACGCAAATAAACCCTATTCATCGTGTGGTATGCAGTAGACACTGCCTCTGCCTAAAATCTCCTAGAAACTTTATGACCTAGAAGCATAGATCTAGCCATTTCTTGGATCGTTCTATTCTTTCTCTCAACAATCCCATTTTGCTGAGGAGTTCTCACAGCAGAAAACTCATGTTTGATCCCGAGGCTATCACAGTAAAGATCTACCTTTGCTTCTGTGAATTCAGTGCCATTGTCACTACGCATCCTATTAATAGTGACACCGTGTTGATTTTGAAGGACACGGCACTTGGTCGTTAAAAATTTTACAGCATCAGATTTCTCTCTCAGAAAACCTACAATGGAGTACCTGGAGAAATCATCTACCATCACGAGGATGTACCTCTTACCACCTAAACTCTCAGTACGAGTGGGACCCATAAGATCCATGTGAATCAACTCAAGAACACGAGAGGTGGTAATGGAATGCAACTTCCTATGGGGACTACGAATTTGTTTTCCCATCTGACAGGGTCCACAGACGGTCGAAGTTGACTTTCCAAGAGATGGTAAGCCACATACTAGGTCCTTTTTAGCTAAGCGGTTGAGATCTCTAACGTTCATGTGACCTAGACGTTGGTGCCACAGATCCATAGGAGTGATTGTGGCGCTGTTGCAGACAAGTGAGGACGTGGGCTCAGTCCCATAGAAATTATCCTCGGTTCTCACCCCTTGCATCAAAAGTTTACCGGCTTGATTGTAGACTTTACACGCGTCCCGGTCAAACTTTACTGCAGAGTCAGTGTCGCACAGCTGGCTAATGCTGAGAAGGTTTGCTTTCAAACCTTTGACGTACAAAACATTTTCTAGCTTAGGGAACCCAGGTAACTCGACAGTACCACGTCCTATAATGCTAGATTTGCTCCCATCTCCAAAGGTGACTCTGCCATCCTGATAATCCTCAAGATTCGTAAAAAATGAGGCATCACCTGTCATATGTCTGGAGCACCCACTATCAAAATACCACTTTGAGGTATTGTGTGCTTTGAGAGCAACATGAACAACGAAGGCCTTTTTATCTTTCTTAGGTACCCAAGCAGGGATGACCTTTTGTTTGCCTTTGTTATTGTTGGTTTTAGCTGGAATGTGAGAAGCATTCACTAACGACAAAGACATCCGTCGGAATTCTTCCATCAAACTCTGAGATGTGGCAGCTAAGAACTCAACTCGCTCTCTTAGACTAGAAAACTCATCAGTATGACGTGGTGGAGCAGTAGTACGTCGTGTCCGACCCATGCTATAGCAAAACTCCCTAAGGTGGCCTTTTCTTTTGCAATAAGTACAAAAGAACACAGTCAAAGGCGGACCTTGGTTTGCCTTTCTTGGTCGAACTCTCCTTCGAGGTTTTTGACGGTGGCCATAAGGAGTCGTAGTAAACTCAGGAACTGGTCAATGTGCAATTTGGGACGTGGAGGCACCATCATAATTAATTCCTTGCCGATCACCAAAACCTAAAGCGGGGCCGAGGAGCATCTTTCCCATCTTCCCAGATCTGTCCTCGATTTGTACCTTGACTTCCCGTGCTTTCTCAAGATCATGAGTCAGCTGGGCAACCAGGGCTTCAAGTTTCTTCCGAGTCTCCACGGAGGAATGGAGCTGACTCGTAAGACTAGCCACTTGTTTAGTCAAGTCGCCTCTCTCTTTCTCTAAAACACTCTCTCTCTCTCTCTAAACAAACTCTCTTTCTCGACACAGGCAGATTCTCTCTCTTTCAGGGCGGTGAAGGTGGAGGACTCTCTCTCTCTTGACTTTCTTAAATCTTCCTCTAAGCCGGTGATCTTAAGAACTAGCGCTTTGTTACGTTTTCTAGTTTTAAAAGACTCAGAATATAACTCAGCGTAGGCGCGTTGAATATCACTCTCGCTCTCACTTGAGTCATCTTCCCCCTCACTCACATCGATCTCACAATCGAGGTGTCCCTGTGAAGCATCATCCTCATCGTCGTGAAGAGAACAAGGAGTGCTCACTTAACTGGCCATGAATGCGGTGAAGTTGCACTCATGCGGTAACTCATCTCCTGAATCCACCGTCTCGACCTCACTGTCGTCGCTAAGGGTAGCATTAAGGACAGCTTTCCCTTTCTCCCTGTTAAGACGAGTGGCACACTCAAAGGCTCTATGACCCCTGCCATCGCACTCAAATCATCTCTCACTATCTTTCTTAGGAGGATCTTTAAAAACTTCTTCATTTTTCTTTTCAAACTTATTTTTCTCAAATTTCTTTTTATCTTTAAAATTGCCATTTTTCTTAAATTTGAGAATCCTCTTGAATTTTTTTGCAAAAAGAGCCAAATCATCTAAATCAAAATCACACTCAGAATCTGACGTGTCAGTCTCTTTCTTTCTAGATGACTCTACCCTCTTTCTAGCCGACCCCTCACTCCTTCTCTCTTGGGCATTAAGTGAAATTCCCTTATCTTTAGATTTAGCAGTTTTAGGGAACATATCAATTTCATATGTTTGCAAATCTCCTACAAGTTCTTCCAATTTTAGCGTATTTAAATTACCCATAGAATTTAGCACAGTGACTTTAGGGATAAAACGCTTAGGCAAAGAACGAAGAATCTTTTTAACAACTCTAGCATTAAGAATATGTTCACCAAGATTAAAGCTAGTATTCACAATGTCAGAAAGTCTAGCATAAAATTCATCAAAGCATTCAGATTCATGCATGGTGATGGTTTCAAATTGAGTTGTTAAATTTTGCAATTTAAACTCTTTCACAGCATTTGTTCCTTCATGGGTGAGTTGTAAAACATCCCATGCCTCTTTTGACGTGGTGCACGTTATTATTCGTTTGAACTCATCAGGTGTGACAGACCCAGAAATAGCACTTAGACCCTTAGAATTAAAAGATGACAATTTAAATTCTTCTTCAGTCCAAGAAGTGACAGGTTTCAAGTTGATCACATTATCAACAGTCACGGAGGGAGGTGTCCACCCTCTTTCAACCAAAATCCAGACACGCTCATCAATGGCTTTTAATGCAGATCTCATACGGGCTTTCCAATAGGCATAGTTTGTCCCGTCAAAAACTGGCATTTTATTTATATAACTTCTCCATTTGAACACGCACTTTTTCAAAAATCAATTTTTTCAGAAAATTGATATCTTAGAAAATTTTTGCGGAAAATAGGAATACGCGATAGATTAGCGTAACCTGCTCTGATACCAATTTGAAAGAGTATGCGCTTGCATTCAAACGAGAAAATTATATATTAAACACCTTTTAACTGAAACAAACCCTAAACATGCAACTAGGTGTGATTTAATCAAGAAGTAGATCATGAAGATAAATCAAACACACACAATTGAGGAAAAATCCCCCAAAGGGGCAAAACCATTTATTTCCATTATAATATTGTAACTGTACAATTTCGGATTACAATGAAAATACAAGTGACTAAGAATTACCCTCAGGTGTCGGATTCTGTAGTCGACGACTGGAGTTATCCCTTTCCAGTAGGGCTGCAATGAAGAAGAAGAACGGTCTTCTCCACAATGATATAAACAACAAAAGTGCGTTCCTGGGTTGTAGAGTGATTCACAAGTGTTTGGAAATTTATGTGAATAAAAAACTTAGAGTCTTGGTACTCAATAGGTGAAGACTTAGAGTTTTTTGTACTCTGGAAATCGTGTGTAGAAGTCTTGGAAAACCACTTTCCGTAGTGGGTTTATAAAGGAATAACATGGCCTAAAAAATCTCTGCACGATCTGTTTGAGATTATCCCAAGCGGACCGGTCCGGGTCTGAGGCGGACCGGTCCGGGTAGGCGGAGCGGTTCTTTTTATATTTAGCATCTTCGGTTCGCAATCGGTCCGGGGTATACTGGCTTTCAGCAGGCGGACCGGTCCGGGTAGGCGGACCGGTTCTTTTTATTCTGGGCGGACCGGTCCGGCCTGTCAGACTTTGATTCCTCTTCTTCTTTTGATATTCGGATCCGTTGATGACTGTATGCATCTTGAATTTCTTCAACGGTGTAACGGCGTGCGACATAACAAATTGATAATGGACAAAAATGTCCTTACAGAAAGTCCGCATGAGGTCTGCTTTAAAGGCCATAGATGAACGTGTTTGGATTTTAGTTGAAAGAGGGTGGACACGTCCCTCCGTCACTATTGATAATGTGATCAATTTAAGACCTGTCACTTCTTGGATTGAAGAAGAATTTAAATGGTCGTCATTCAATTCTAAAGGATTAAGTGCTATTTCTGGGTCTGTCACACCTGATGAGTTCAAACACATAATGACGTGCACCATGTCAAAAGAGTCATGTGATGTGTTACAACTCACCCATGAAGGAACTAATGCTGTGAAAGAGTCTAAATTGCAAAATTTGACAACTCAATTTGAAACCATCACCATGCATGAGACTGAATATTTTGATGATTTTTATGTTAGGCTCTCTGACATTGTTAATACTAGCTTTAATCTTGATGAACATATTCCTAATGCTAGATGTGGCCATCCCCGCCGCGGAGGGAGGAGGAATCCTTCGGGTCCCGCGCATCCCCTCTCGAGAGAGCGCTTTGGCCGGCGTCGATTTTGCGAGGTGTGAAAAATGTAGAGAGATTTAGAGTCGCCGACCTATTTTACTCAAAACAGACAAAAGAAAGAGAGGAAGCCACCCGGAAGGATGGCATCCAAAGATATACTGGTGCGTGCGAAACCAAAATGATTCGAAAAGGGTTAGGAGGCTTAGTTATGAAATGGGAAGGTGTTAGGCACCCATTCCGCCCTTTCGGTCTCTCATGAATATTTGCTACTTTCCTTTATGTTTCCCCCCGTGAGATGTGTGCATGTGTATATATATAGAATGGAGGTAGGAATCCTCGGCTTGTATCATGGAAAAGATAAAGCGAGTCATCCATAGGAAGATTATAAAAGTAATATTAGAAAAATAAGATTTACGCGGTTACCCTTACGTTGATCGCTATAAAGGAACGATAACGCACATGGAGTAATGTGTCACTAAGACTAAGGATATATATAATATAAGAAAAATGGATTTAGAGAAAATAGGAAATGAGAGAAAAAGTGAGAGAAAGGACTCGAGTCTCGGGTTTTACCTCGAGATGCCTACGTAGCCTATAAAGGCATCAAAGTCCACGTAGTTCGCATACAAAGAAAAGGGGTGGGGTTTATCCCATAAATCCAAATGTGGGATCTCTTATTTGTAAGTGTGTGTCTGTAGAAAAGGTGTTTTAGTTGTGAGAAAAAAGTGAAAAAAGTGTGAGAATCCCTACGTGGAATTTATGAGCAAATCCTCTTTTTCTTGTTTTGGGGTTTTTATTTATATGAAAATAAGAGATGTGCAATAATACTAAATAAAAAGTATATTAGGATGTGTGAGATGAGATTATAAAAGTGCTAAGTAAGAAAATAAGTTATTGGGAATTCAAGAGAATTTAAGAGAGAGAGTTTGAGAAAGTTGGACCTTTTTGAAGATCTTGAGCTTGATCTTGAATGTTGGAGAGCAGCCCTTGAGCTTGGATGATGATGGAGAGTGGTTAATTCACCAAGTTTGATGAAAATGATGATGAAAAGTGAAGGTAAAAGAGGGATTTGGGAGTTGAAATCACACTGCCTTCGAGAGAGGTTTCTGGGATTCGTTCAGAGAGATTTCTATCAGATCTGGGCTCCTCCTGCAAATGAGGCCAAGGCCTCATTTTATAACCCCAGGGGACTGCCGATCGGCCCTATCATGGCACTGCCTATCGGCAGGTGCCGATAGGCAGGATCTGGGACGTGCTATTTGGCAGTGCGCCTCAGGCTTTTTCGGAAAATTAGCCGCCGAGGGAAAATCGTTGTTCAGAGTCGCGCACGGGGCATACCGTTAGAAAGGTATTTCAGAGACCTTCGAAAGTCCTTTGGACCGCTCCCGAGTTCGGGAGTTGACTTTGGGTCAAATGTGGCTTGGAAGCGTTTGTTGGTCCATTGGACGGGGAATCGCGCGGACGCAAACGGCGCGTTCGTTCGCATGGTAAGTCCGAATCACGTATGGGGCATACCGTTGGAAAGGTTAGGAGATGTACTTCGACATTCCAAAGAGTTTGACCCGGTTTGGAGAGTTGACTTTGGTCAACCGGGCCCGGGAAACGCTCGGTGGCTTTCCGGAGTCAAACGGATCGTTCGTCCGCATGGAAAGTTAGAATTGCGCACGAAATGGACCGTTGGAAAGGGTATTCAGTTCCCTTCGAAGATTCATTCAGCCTCGGTCGAGCTGAAGAGTTGACATAGGTCAAATAGAGCCCGGGAGCGCCCGGTGGCCTCTAGGTCAGGTTTCGGACGCAAATGGAGCGTTCGTCCGCATGGTAAGTCGGAATCGCGCACGGGGCGGACCATTGGAAAGGGTATTCAGTGCCCTTCGAAGATTCATTGAGTCTCGATCGACACGAGGAGTTTGACTTTTGGGTCAAACTGAGCCGGGGGGTGCCCGATGGCTTCCATGTCAGTACTCGGGACGTGACCTGGGTTTATAGTGATGAAGGAAGGTACTAGGGACATAAGGAGAGTTTAGGGGTAACAGAATGGGGTGTCTACAGAGCCCCTCGACGTGTGAGTTTGGAACAAATGATAGCCGTCGATTAGACACCGTATGATGCTTTTGAGGGAGTATGACCGATTCAGAGGGTCGAGGTCGATTCTGAGGACCTAAGAAGTATGCTGGGGATGATCAATTCGTAGGATCAAGGTCAGTTCTGAGGACCTAAGGAAATGAGGATGACCAATTCACAGGGTCGAGGTCAGTTCTGACCTAAGAGTGGTGACGACCGAGGATCGAGGTCAATTATGACCTAATTCAGGTGACGATCCAAGACCAGGGTCAATTCTGACCCAAGAGTGGTGACGATCGAGGACCGAGGTCAATTCTGACCTAACTAAGGTGACGATCCAAGATCGGGGCCAATTCTGACCCAAGAGTGGTGACGACCGAGGACCGAGGTCAATTCTGACCTAACTAAGGTGACGATCCAAGATCGGGGCCAATTCTGACCCAAGAGTAGATAAAGATTGTATTTTGATTCTGCTGGAGAAAGAGCTTTGTGATTTCGATTTGAGCCGGGGGAAGCTTTTTAGGAGACCTCACAGGGGAGAACAACCTATTTTGGGTGCTGTAAGAGAATTCCGCTGGGGAAGTGATCAGGTGATCCTTAGGGATTTTCCGGAGCTTTGGCGGGAGGAGATTTCACTTAGTTTTTGAGGATTCCGCTGGGGAAGAGGGGTTCCACTGGGAATAAGAATTTGGATCTGAGATTCCGCTGGGGAATGATGAATGGGTCGGGGAAAATTTGGATTGTCCTTTGGGAGAGATTGCTCGGCGCGAGTGGTTCTTCTGATTTCTGCTGGGAAAAACACCATGTGATATTGTACCGCACCGGATAGCCGATGGTTGTAAAGTCTGATGAGGAGGTGATTCGGTGGTCCAGGCGCCTTGCCCGAGAAGTCAATCGCTTGGATTTTGAGGGCTCCTTTGGGAAAAACGGTGTGTCGCCCGAAGGAGTTCGAAATTTCCTTGATGAAAACGTTCTAAATCCTTCCTGGGATTTTTAGGAATTTTTCGGGGATTTTTTGAAGCTTTCTTGTATTTTCTGGGAATTTTTGCACGAAATTATAAGGGGGGTGCCGGTCGGCATAGACTGAGAGGTGCCATTTGGCAGTGGCACAGACTTTTGGGCTGCCTCAGGAAGGTGAGGAGACAGTGCCATACTTGAGGATGTTTTCGAACATCCCTTTCTATGATTGGGGGAGTCTGACCTTGGCGACCCTTTACTCTTCTCTGGATGCATTCAGCCGGTGATGCCGGCAGACTTTTACTGGAGCCACGTATCTCCTTGAGGTATTATTTACTTTGCGCATTTCCATTTCATGCATTCGCATTTTCCTTTCATGCATTCAGATTTTTCTTATGCGTCTCTTTTTGCTCGTGAATTCAGATATGGTTCTATGAGGTGATTGGGTGCAATACCCCGCTGATTGCTCTGAAGGACGACACCGTCGGGGACTTTTGTCGCTTGTATTGATGGCGTAAGGCCAACCGAGAGTCGAAGGGATCTCTCTCTTTGGAGGCGGTGCATCAGGTCTTGAATGACCTGACCAGTGGTAGGGTAAGACCCTTTCCATTTCAGTCTTAGTTTTTGCACCTTCTGATTTTGTATTGACTTATGCCTGCTTGGGGATTTTCAGGTGACCTTTTATCCTTGGGGGACCGCCATTCAGGATACGGGGGTGACTGGGGTTAACGCGCAGATGAGGCATTTGTTGGCGCATGAGTTTGGCCATTCCTGGTACCTCGGGGAGAGGGTGATCCGTCAGATTGCTGAGGAGGAGGTGGTGGTGCCTCCCGCACAGCCTCCTACTTCTATGAGGCGGGAGCGACAATTATTGGAGGATGAAAGGATTGCGATGATGATTGGCGAGTCCTATGCATTGTATACTGATACGGACACGCCGTATGATTATATGGACTTTGTGACGAACTGGTTGATGGCGCCCAGTATACATGACGCTTTGCCTTTCCCTCCTGCTAGTTCGAGTCGGGCGGTGGGGTCTTCCCACAGTGGTGGTGGTCCGTCGGCACCTGCGGGGGCGGCGACCTCGGAGGTCCCTTTTGTTCGGCTGCACACTCCTTCGTACAACATCCGACAGGCTGATGGAGGGACGGTGCCGATGCTACACCGTCCTCTTGCGATAAATCCGGAGGAGCTGGGCTTGACAGAGGACGTCCTTCGTCCTGCGGTAAACCTTTCGGTTCTCTTCCTCTCTTTTTTGATTTCTTTTGCTTGATACTGATTCTGCCTTTCCTTTGCAGCAAATCCGAGTGTCGACCACTTGGCTCAGGGACATCAGGGATTGGATATCATCGGCGACTTCCCACATTCGGGAGGCTGTTCCTGTTCCTTCTTGCTTGGTTCCGTCAGCCTCGTCCGAGGGAGACTCTGGCTCGGGTAGTGGGGGTGCGTCATCTCGCCGTAGGGGAAAGAGAGGGCGTCGCCGGGATGGAAATTCTTGAGAGAGAGAGAGAGAGAGGGAGTGAAATGTGGGTTCGGGCCGAGTCCCGTTATTTTTGGCTTTTCTTTATTTCCTACAAAAATGATGTAACACAGAAAACATATATATGCAATGCAATGCGGTTTTTTGACTATCTTTTATCTTAATGATGAATGAATGCATGCACATGTGCTTTTTAATTTGCTACTGAGACCGTAAAATAGGAGTATTCTTGGAATTTTTCAAAGGAAAGTTATTTTATTCAAAACGGGGAATCCCATAAGGAGGGAACAGGATTCTTGAAATTCTTTTGAGAATATCAATTTATTTTTATGGAGTTTTCTGATTTGACAAAGAAGGAATGGAGGAAATTTAAAAAGAGGGAATTATATAAGGAGGAAAAGGGATTTTGAAATTCTGTTGAGAATATCAATTTTTATTTTTCTGATTTTGACAAAAGAGGAAAAAGGGAGATTTCCAAAAATGGAGGGTTGCCGATCGGCAAGCACCCTGGCCTGCCTATCGGCAGTTCAGTCCAGTCCCATCAATTGAAAGATTTGATTGGTACCCTCTTCAGCCTTTAGTACCTTGTGGGGTAGGGTTCCTTTCGATTTCTGCAGGGATTATGTCCCTTGTGAGAATTTTTAAGTATAAAAAGGGAGAAGGGTGGAGTGTTTTCCTCACACCTTTTACATTCTTCATACCCACCCATCATCTTTTAGTCTTGCAAGATGGCTCTCCCTGGTAGCATTGAGTTTGTCAACTACCTCGAAGCCTTGGAAGCTATGTGCTCTTATAATGCCGACTATGATGCCTTCAATATGCGTCGAGTCTCCTTGAGGCGTAATCGACCTTTTGAGTGGAATATGCTGATGGCGGAAGTACAATTTTGGTACCCCGAAGACCATGTATTCTGCTTTGGGTTGGAAGAAGTTTGTCCTACCTATGAGGAGTTTTCTGCCATACTGGGCGTGAATCCTAGTGTTGCCGCGGCTTTACCCGAATTTTCCCGTTCTCCTAGGGATTTGTTGGACATGCTTCTTCATATCTCGCCTTCGGCGGCCAGGTCATTGGTGGCCGGAGGAATGATCTCCCTCCCGGCGGTGTTGCAGTCCGTGCGTTCGCTGGAAGTAAGTGATGCTGGCTATGCTGGAGCCGTTGTTCTGGGCCTAGTTTCAAAATTGCTGTTGGTGACTGGGGAATTGAAGGTGGACCCACAACTTGCAGCCATTACCTCATGGATGTCATACCGTCGCAATATTGCGGCGGTGATATTGGCAGAGACTCTGAATGGCCTGGATGCTTGGAGAGAAGGCTGTTCAGACTTTTTGAGGGGTAGCCCTGTGATGCTGTTCATGTGGTTGTCTGAAAGATTCCACTTGTCGACTCCTCCAGAATATCCTTTGTCGGCTGTACCCAACTTCTTTTCGCGCTACTTCATCCGCATGGGCCTGTATGTTGAGAACTGGGAGAATTGGCTTGTGGAGCATGGGGCTTGTGGGCTGTATTGGTCCGTGCCCGGGTGGGGACAGTTGCAGCCTGTTCTGGAGCTAGGAGAATATTCATATGTGCGGCTGGTTGGTCTCAGGCAGACCTCTTTTTATTTCCCTTGGCGGCTTTTGCGCCAATTTGGCTGGGCGCAGGTCGTGCCCCCTCGGAGCTCAAATTTCTTTCCAGTAGAAGATTTGACTGAGCGCTTGCGTCTGTTGCTAGGATCTCTATGGGAAAATCGGCGTCCGTCGACCCGTCCCTCTCAGTCCTTTGGGAAGGTTTGCCATGTCCCCAAAGATTATATGAAGTGATTGTGGAGGAAAGTAGTCAGCAAGATATTGGCAGTAGAGACCGGTCGGAGGTGGTTTGTTTTATCTGACTCCATGGAAGGGGGTGTTGTGGTCTTTTCAAAGATGGTTAAGGCTCATCGGTCCATGGAGTGTTTGCGGCACTCCATTCAGGCAGGAAAAACTTGGGGTCCTCAGGACGTGGATGATGAGGGCGCAGGCTCTTCGGGTATCTGTGGGTAGGACTCCTGGGGAGTTTATTTATGTAACAGATGTGGGGGATTTTCTCTGATTTTTATGGTAGTAGGGGGGAAGGGAGTTATCCGTTCCTTTTTCTTTATGCAATATGTACTGTAGTTTCTTATTAATGAAATAAATAAGTTTCTGATCATCCAGCTGTGCCTTTCGATGAATTTTGTATTTTGAATTATCTATACCAATCGTTAAGGCATACATAATCCTTTTGTTCAAGTAGATGTTTAGAATGAACTGTCGTTCTCGGGGGTAAGAAAAGAATGGTATTTTGTGAAAAAGAAGGGGCCGTGCTCATGTGAGGAGTATGAGCTGCCTACGTACCTCTGGGGTTTTTGAAAAAGTTCTTAATAGTTTGAAAATAGTTTTTGCAGAGGATCAGGCCCACGTAGTTTTGGGTAGAGGGAAATGGAGAGAGTTTTTTTTTTTATTTATTATTTTTTTAAGAATATAAGGGGGATGAGAAGAGTCGTAGCGCACCGAGATTTTGGACTAGGGGTAGAACTTCTTGAGATGGTCCAGATTGACTGGACGAGCCATCTCTTCCCCATCCAGGTCAGTGAGAATGGCGGCACCGCCGGATAAGATTTTCTTCACAATGTACGGGCCGCTCCAATTGGGTTTGAACTTTCCTCTGGGGTCCCAGACGGGTTCGATTATCTCTTTGAGGGCTAAATCCCCCTCTCGGACACCGCGGTCCTTGACTCTCTTGTTGAATGATCGCGCTATTCGACGATGGTATCCTTGTATGTGGTAAAGAGATTTTAATCTCCGTTCATCTAGGAGGGTCAGCTCATCAAGACGGCCTTGGCACCAGTCTTCTTCACTAACCTTGCTTTCGAGCATGACACGTAACGAGGGTATTTCCAGCTCCACAGGTAGGACTGCCTCCATGCCGTAAACCAGGGAGTAAGGGGTAGCCCCAGTAGAGGTTTGAATTGAGGTTCGATAGCCCCAGAGGGCGTAGGGGATCCGGTCGGCCCAATCCCTACAACTTTCGGTCATCTTGCTGATGATGGCTTTGAGGTTTTTGTTTGCGGCCTCAACTGCACCATTGGTTTGAGGTCGTTAGGGAGAAGATTTGTGTCTCTGAATCCCGTATTCGCTGACTATTTATGTGACTTCTGCCTCAAAGTGCAAACCATTATTCGACACTAGCTCGTGCGGGACCCCATATCGGCAGATGATATTCTTCTTAATGAATTTGGCCACCTTCTTGGCATTTAATACTGCGTATGACTCAGCTTCGACCCATTTGGTGAAGTAATCGATGGCAAACAGGATGAACTCATACCCGTTTGACGCTTTTGGTGTAACCTTCCCTATATTGTCGATACCCCAGGTGGAGAACGACCAGGGAGAAGTCATGTTATATAATTCCCGCGGAGGTAGATGTTGGAGATTGGAGAACTGTTGGCATTTAGGGCACCTCCGAACATAAGCGGTGCAATCCTGGGCCATGGTGGTCCAGTAGTAGCCTTGTCGGATGATCTTTTTGGCAAGCATGTGACCGTTCATGTGAGGTCCGCATTCCCCGCTGTGGATTTTCTGCATTATCTTTTCAATGTCAGCCCCTGCAATACAATGCAAATGAGTTCCATCGAAATTCCTCTTGAGTAGTGCTTTATGGAAGATGATGTACTGAGCGGCCAGCCTTCGGAGGGTAGCTCGGTCGTTCTTGTTGGAACCCTCGGGATACCTACCTTGTTTGAGGAGGCACCAAATATCATAGTACCAGCAATCGGTTAGTTCGGGATCTTCAGTGAAGACAAGCTCAATATGGTAGCAATGGGTCGGTCTGTCTTGTTTTTGAACTAGGAAGGGGGTCATTGTTATCCCCTCGGGCATGTCGACCATGGAAGCCAAAGTAGCGAGAGCATCGACTAGGTTGTTCTTTGCTCGGGGTAGGTAATGGAAGGTGATATCTCGGAATTGGGAGGCCAAATATTCTAATTGGGCATGAAAGGGTTGAAGCTTTTCGTCCTTGACCTTCCACTTTCTGAGCACTTGACCGATGATATGGGCAGAATCCTCGTATACATCAAGGTATTGAATACTTTTCTCGAGAGCGACCTGGAGGCCCACTGTGCATGCCTCGTATTCTGTCATGTTGTTGGTGCAAGGGAAATCCAATTTAATGGCGATGGGAGTGTGGGAGTCATTTGGGGCGACCAAAAGTATCCCAATGCCATATCCCTTTTTGTTGGCAGCGCCGTCGAAGAACATTTTCCATCGGGGGCAGTCTTGAGTGGTGCAGAGGAAGTTTTCATCTGGGAATTCGGAGATCCAGACATCTGCTTCTTCTATAGGGTAGTCAGCGAGGTAGTCAGATATGGCTCTTCCTTTAACGGCTTTCTATGTGACGTACACGATATCAAACTCGGTTAGGAGCATCAACCGTCGGGCCATTCGGCTGGACAAGACGGGTTTTTTGAGCAGGTATTTGATGGGATCTATTCGGGATACTAGTTTAATAGGGAAGGCGAGCATGTAATGTCGCAACTTTTGGGTGACCCAGACAAGTGCGACACATGCTTTTTCCAAAGCAGTGTAGTTGACCTCGTATCCGGCCAACTTGCGACTGGCGTAATAGATGGCTCTTTCTTTGCGGGAGTCCTCAAGGTACTGGTCTAGCAAAGCCCCAGCTGCAGTGTCTGTTATGATTAGGTATAAGAGCAAAGGGAGACCAGGCTGTGGTGGCATGAGAACTGGAGGTTGGGTTAGGTATTGTTTGATTCGATCAAAAGCTTCTTGGCAGGCCTCGTTCCAAACCTTGGTTGAATCCTTTAGGAGGAGCTTAAAGATTGGTTCACAAATGGAGGTTAGCTGGCTGATGAACCGGTTGACATATTGTAATTTCCCCAGGAAGCCTCGGACTTCCTTCTCTGTTCGGGGAGGTGGCATCTTAAGTATGGCCTTCAGCTTCGCGGAATCTGCTTCTATCCCCTTCTCACTTATCATGAATCCTAAGAGTTTTCCCTTCGTAACGCCGAAGACGCACTTTTGTGGATTAAGTCTCATCTGATACTGCCGCAGTCGTTCAAAGAAGTTCCGGAGAGTGGGAACATGACCTTATCTAGTTTTGGACTTGATAATCATATCATCCACGTAAACCTCGACCTCGTTGTGGATCAGATCGTGCAGGATGGTTGTGGCAGCCCTTTGGTAGGTAGCCCCAGCATTCTTGAGACCGAATGGCATAACGGTGTAGCAAAAAGTTCCCCATGGGGTAATGCATGCGATTTTCTCTTGGTGGTCGGGATGCATCTTAATTTGGTTGTATCCGGAAAATCCGTCGACAAATGACTTAAGAGCATGACTGGTTGTGTTGTCCAAGATCATGTCGATGTTGGGTAGCGGATAATCATCCTTCGGAGAAGCTTTGTTTAAATCTCGGTAATCCACACACATTCGAACCTTTCCTCCTGATTTTGGTACAGGTACAATGTTGGCCAACCAAGTGGGATATTCGATTACTCGAATGAAACCCACGTTCAACTGTTTGATCACCTCTTCTTTGACCTTAAGCGACCATTCGGTGCGGAGCTTTCTCAACTTTTGTTTAACTGGCTTGGCATCTGGGAGAATGGGGATCTCGTGCTGAACTATTTCGGGATCAATACCGGGCATGTCGTCGTAGGACCATGCGAAGACATCCACAAACTCCTTTAGTAATTCTTCGAGTTGTGCACGCTCATGCTCGTCAAGGGTGGCCCCTATCCTAATCTCGCGCAGTTGGCTACTAGAACCGAGATTAATAACGACAGTCTCTTCTTCATTAACTTGAACGCGGTTATGTTGTTTATTATTAACCTTATTTAAATCAGTTAAGAATTGTTCATTTGCAAAATCATCATCATCAAAAGTTTGATTAAAATCCATACAATTAATGTAAGGCACAACAAGATACTCAAAATCTTCGTTTATTTCATTGATAGGAAAAACAGCATTGAGAACCTCATCAAAAGAGGTCTCGATTACATTTGAGCAAGGATGGACAAAAGTAGATAAAACAGGGTAAACATTGGGGTTGAGGGAGATTTCAAGAGGTAGAAATGGCGCAGCATGCCAGTTAAGGAGAGGTGTATCAGCAGCTTTAATCAGACGGGATGGGTCTCTTGATGTACTTCCTGAATGAACCATGCAGAGTGTCCGCCCCAGTGTCTGCAGGTTGAAGGAATCTTCGGAGTCACTTTCCTCAGTTTCTTCAGTATCTTTGATAAGAGGTGGCACCTGGTATTGGTAACTTTCGGCCCATGGGTAGCTATCTTCGAAGAAGATCTCTATTCCAGGCTTCATCTTCTTATCTGTATGGTCATACCACGATTCTAGAAAACCGCAAAAGGGGAAATCCTCGCCTTCCTTGATGAATCGTCCATTTAAAGAATCTCCCGAGATAGTTCGGACGAAGTCTAACCCTCTCTTTGATCGAGTCTGGCGGATCATTCTGAGTTCTGGTTCTGATGGTTGATATCCCAAGCCGCAAGGAGGGAAAGCTTTCTTCAGTTCGATGGGCTCAAGTATCCCCTGCTGCCTTGTCCCAGCCCTAGTCCGGGCATGAAGTGCATGTTTCCGAACATCTGAATCACATTGACATTGCCATGAGGGTCATATTCTGGACAAACCCTTTCTTTGAAACCGTCCCCTGCCAGGAGTAGGGATGGTTCAACTCGAAAACCTGATAGGAGCATATCATTTGACCCGTACTGTATCTCAAGAATTGGAGGCGTTACCGTCGTCACCCAAGATGGTGATGACTCGCCCATCGACGAAGAACTTCAGTTTCTGATGGAATGAGGAAGAGACACCCTTTATACTGTGGAGCCAGGGTCGTTCGAGCAAAAGGTTAAAACAGGCAGGGATATCGATGACTTGGAATTCAACGACAGGGTTTATAGGTCCAACCCCTATTACAAGTTTTATGGATCCCATCACCTCACGGCTGGTATTATCGTAGTCACGCACGGCAGCGGATGTTGGAGCGAGGTCACTTTCTTTCAGGCCTAAACATTTGAAGGTTCTCAGCGGGCAAACATTCAAAGCAGATCCATTGTCAAGGAGAGAAAGTTGTGCAACCTTCCCCATAACTTCGACGGAGATGTTGAGTGAATGATTGTGATTTGGCCCAATTTCGGGGATTTCTTCTTCAGAAAAGGATAGCATTCGGGTAGAGGTCAAGGATCCGACCAGGTTCACCGCTTCTTCTGGTGTGGTAAAGGGAGGAACTATGGGTCCAGTGAGCAATTTGATCAAAGCATTTCTGTGTAGCTGGGAAGACATGAAAAGCCCCCATAGAGTGATGTTAGCTTGAGTTTTCTTCAATTGATTGAGGATCTTGCTCTCCTCGAGGGTCATTTCTGGCATAGGAAGGTTTTCAACGCCCTTCCCCTTATCATTGGTTGGTAGTGAGTTTGGAATTTGGTAATGTCTCCCAGATCTGGTCATGTGATTTACTAAAGAAGGGAAAAACTTAAATCCAGTTTCCTCATCATTCTCAGGTTGTTCTTCCACCTTATCTATTTCTCCGAGGAGTTCCTCAAATGATATCATCCCACATAAGTCAGCTGTTGGGCCATTTCCTTCTGAAGCTTGTTCTTCATTTGGAACTTCGAATTCTTCCCCCCATCCGGTGGCAACAATTTTATTTTCCCTTGTGAAGTCAATGAATTCCATAACTCCAACGGCTTCTTCATATAGGTCTTCCCATTCTGTGGGGATGTGTAAGGGTGAAGGGACCAGGTGCCCTTGCAGCTTCAAAGCGTCAAGTAACTCGGTGATACTGCAAATGTTGTTGGTTTGCCTGAATGCTTCCGTCATGATCCGGAAAACATCATCTAAGCAGATTTCGTCGGTTGGTACCATCCACCTATCTGATTCTCGGGCTCATTTTCGTGCTTCCAAAAATAACGTACTGAACCTCTGGCAGTCTATAATCATCTGTGAGGGAAATTTCAGCCCGAACTCTAGGAGTTGGTTTAACACCTCTGACAATTCCATACCTCCACTTTCAGAACAGGTCCGGACAGTGATGCACTCTCTGGTAAGGAGTGACAACGCCTGATCAGCGGGGCTAGTAGGGTGTAGGAGGAAATATGGGCAAAGTTGAAGGGGTTTAGGAGGGTATAAGGGTGTGATTTGAGTTGATGGATCGAAATTTGGGTTTCCTTCCAAGAAGATGGCATTGGTGTGATTTGGGAGTGGGTTATGAGTAGTGTTATGTTTTGAAGGTGGAAGCATTGGTCGGTGGTATGGCCAGCTGTTTGGTGAAAGGCGCCATGAACATCGGTCTTGAAATTTTTGGGAATTGGATTAGGTAGTGGACGTGGATCCAGGGGCTTTATAAGGTTTTGGCTTAACAGGGCTTGGTAAACTTTGGAGAGGGGAGCATGGAGCTCAGTGTATTCCCTTCGGACGAGAGTAGGGCGGCTTTCCGGTGCCCATGATGTGGTTGGTTGAGAGATGTTGTTGATGGTTGAGACTGCGGCACTGACAGGCTTGTCATATTTTCTGGGGGTGAACTGTCCGGACACCTTCTTTGGTTCAACTTCTGTTTTGGCAAGACCCTCTTCGATTTCTACTCCTGCTTCTCTGAGAGCTCGAAATTGGGGGTAGTACTGTCCTCCCATGGTTGCTCGGACATAGGGCAAGAAATTCTTCTTCACTATGCTGACTTGTTCTTCTTCAAACGGCCGATTGGTCATGGTAGCCGCTTTTTCCCTCCATCGGGCTATAAAGTTACTGACTGATTCTCCGGAGTTCTGTTTGAGAAACTCTAAATCACGGCGGGTGACCTCAAGCTCTTCGTTGTATTTGTACTGCGACATGAATTCTCGGGCTACATCCTCCCAGCTACGGATTCTGGATTCCTCAAGAGATAAAAACCATCGGAGAGCACTGTCTTTCAAAGTTTGCTGAAATAATTGGGCCATCACTTCTTCCGAAGCCCCTATTAGAGTCATGGAACGATGATAACTGCGAAGATGAACAATCGGGGGACCACTCCCTCCAAATTTCTCGATATTTGGCATTTTGAACTTCTCGGGTAACCTTGCTTTAGGATAAGGAGACATATGGGTGTAGTCCATGTAATTCCCAGAGATCCTGACTTGGTCAAACTTCTTGCTGAGCATCTTGAGATCCTCTTTGACTTTGTTCAACTCCTCCTCCTTTGGATCAACAACCAGAGGCAAGTTAGCCATAGGCTGGGCAATGTTTGGCATTGGAAGCTGGGCAGGCGGCGACCCATTAGCAGGAGGGGCACGCGGAGCGTGCTGATATTCTTCCAGAACCTAGATAGGCTCGGGTGGACCCATAGCACGAGGGAACAGGGCCTCGGTCTCTCGAGGAATAGGACCTTGGTTTCGTTGCATTTCTCGGACCTCAGCTTGGAGGTTGTTAATCTTGGCCACGAGCTGAGCTAGGACTGCCGATAGATCTGGTTGTATGACTGGTGCTTGATCCGCATTCTCCATGGAAGATGGATGGATTCCGGACTCAAAAGAAGTAGTAGAGGAACGGACGAAACTCCGGGGTGATTTGACTGAAGACCTAAGCCAATAGGGGGCCAGGCCAAGGGCGTGCGGTCAACCAGAGAAGGCATAGGATGAGATTTGTTTTTGAGAAATGGGAAGGAACTATTTTTGGATTTTTGATAAAAAGGGAGAATTTTTTTTTGGATTTTTGATAAGAAAGGGAGAAATGTTTTTTGAGACGGAACTCAGCATGATTATTATGCTCTCACTTGTATTTAATTCTCCTAAATGCAATGCCGGACGATACCTGAGCCTGGAAAAGTGGGGTTTTAATATATGCCAAGCTACAGTTTGGGACTTGTAACCAGGATCGCGGACAGAGTCCGGTTTTAAAAATGCGCAAAAATTGGGCGGAAGATCGACCCGGAATTTCGGCAGAGTTTCGGGTCGAAACCGGCAATCTAAAGTGCGTGTCCTAGGTTTGACACCTATATGCGGGTATGGAGTTGGTTGGGTGAATCGGCATGGGTTCCCCCCTTTGGCGTGACTTCCACGATATACGTCTTGCTCTTGCGGGCAATTGGTACGTGTGTACAAGCCATTTGATATACCTGAGTGTACGTGAATTGCCTCACCATATACCTCGTGAGGATGGTACATGTGAGAGCGAATTTGATATACTCGGCGTACGTGAACGAATTCCCTGCGATATACCTCCCATCATGACTTCGGTCAAGCGGTACGATGCGGGGGAACCGTTCGATATACGTCGAAGGTACTTGGCCAATGGAAGGTGAGAGTCATATCGCTTGGGCTAACTGCGACCTGCCGGACCAGCGCCCAACACGAAGTGACCCTCCAGTTACTGGGTAAAATTTGGTCAATATCAATGCTCTTTGGTGATGTCGTGTGAACCATGCATGATTCTCTTATTAGTAGCTTATGATGAGAATGCCTTTCTTTGATTATGCCAAATCGGGAACAAAGTACAAGTACCCCAAAAGGTACGCCAAGTATGGATAGGTGATGCGTGCAACAGGGGGATATACGTGATCCTAGGTGTACGTGGAGGATTTTCTACAAGTGTGTGAACATAAGCATAAGCATGGGATATACATGTGAGAAAGGGGAACATGCAGATGGGGGGGGGGGGGGGGGAAGCATAAACAAATATAGCATCCATGTAAATAGAGTCAAGCCCTCAAAATAAATAAAATTCCCCAGCAGAGTCGCCACTGTGGCCATCCCCGCCGATCCGCGTTGCGGAGGGAGAAGGAATCCTTTGGGTCCCGGGCGTCCCCTCTCGGGAGAGCGCTTCGGCCGGCGTCGATTTTGTGAGGTGTGAAAAATGTAGAGAGATTCAGAGTCGCCAGCCAATTTTACTTAAAACAGACAAAAGAAAAAGAGGAAGCCACCCCGAAGGATGGCATCCAAAGACATACTGGTGCGTGCGAAACCAAAATGATTCGAAAAGGGTTCGGAGGCTTAGTTACGAAATGGGAAGGTGTTAGGCACCCATTCCGCCCTTTCGGTCTCTCATGGATATTTGCTATTTTCCTTTATGTTTTCCCCCGTGAGATGTGTGCATGTGTATATATATAGAATGGAGGTAGGAATCCTCGGCTTGTATCATGAAAAAGATAAAGCGAGTCATCCATAGGAAGATTATAAAAGTAATATTAGAAAAATAAGATTTACGCGGTTACCCCTACGTTGATCGCTATAAAGGAACGATAACGCACATGGAGTAATGTGTCACTAAGACTAAGGATATATATAATATAAGCAAAATGGATTTAGAGAAAATAGGAAATGAGAGAAAAAGTGAGAGAAAGGACTCGAGTCTCGGGTTTTACTCCGAGACGCCTACGTAGCCTATAAAGGCATCAAAGTCCACGTAGTTCGCATACAAAGCAACGGGGTGGGGTTTATCCCATAAATCCAAATGCGGGATCTCTTATTTGTAAGTGTGTGTGTGTGTGTGTAGAAAAGGTGTTTTAGTTGTGAGAAAAATGTGTAAAAAGTGTGAGAATCCCTACTTGAAATTTATGAGCAAACTCTTTTTTTCTTGTTTTGGGGTTTTTATTTATATGAAAATAAGAGATGTGCAATAATACTAAATAAAAAGTATATTAGGATGTGTGAGATGAGATTATAAAAGTGCTAAGTAAGAAAACAAGTTATTGGGAATTCATGAGAATTTAAGAGAGACAGTTTGAGAAAGTTGGACCTTTTTGAAGATCTTGAGCTTGATCTTGAATGTTGGAGAGCAGCCCTTGAGCTTGGATGATGATGGAGAGTGGTTAATTCACCAAGTTTGATGAAAATGATGATGAAAAGTGAAGGTAAAAGAGGGATTTGGGATTTGAAATCACGCTGCCTTCGAGAGAGCTTTCTGGGATTCGTTCAGAGAGATTTCTATCAGATTTGGGCTCCTCCTGCAAATGAGGCCAAGGTCTCCTTTTATAACCCCAGGGGACTGCCGATCGGCCCTATCATGGCACTGCCTATCGGCAGGTGCCGATAGGAAGGATCTGGGACGTGCCATTTGGTAGTGCGCCTCAGGCTTTTTCGGAAAATTGGCCGCCGAGGGCAAACCGTTGGTCAGAATCGCGCACGGGGCATACCTTTAGAAAGGTATTTCAGAGACCTTCGAAAGTCCTTTGGACCTCTCCCGAGTTCGGGAGTTGACTTTGGGTCAAATGTGGCTCGGAAGCGTTTGTCGGTCCATTGGACGGGGAATCGCGCGGACGCAAGCGGCGCGTTCGTCCGCATGGTAAGTCCAAATCGCGTACGGGGCATGCCGTTGGAAAGGTTAGGAGATGTACTTCGACATTCCAAAGAGTTTGACCCGGTTTAGAGAGTTGACTTTGGTCAACCGGGCCCGAGAAACGCTTGGTGGATTCCCGGAGTCAAACGGATTGTTTATCCGCATGGAAAGTCGAAATTGCGCACGGGACGGACCGTTGGAAAGGGTATTCAGTTCCCTTCGAAGATTCATTCAGTCTCGGTCATGCTGAAGAGTTGACATAGGTCAAATAGAGCCCGGGAGCGCCCGGTGGCCTCTAGGTCAGGTTTCTAACGCAAATGGCGCGTTCGTCCGCATGGTAAGTCGGAATCGCGCACGGGGCGGACCATTGGAAAGGGTATTTAGTGACCTTCGAAGATTCATTGAGTCTCGGTCGAGATGAGAAGGTTGACGTTTGGGTCAAACTGAGCCGGGGGGTGCCCGATGGCTTCCAGGTCAGTACTCGGGACGTGACCTGGGTTTATAGTGATAAAGGGAGGTACTGGGGACCTAAGGAGAGTTAAGGTGTAACAGAATGGGGTGTCTACACTAGAGTTGTTAAAAAGATTCTTCGTTCTCTGCCCAAGCGTTTTATCCCTAAAGTCACTGTGCTAAATTCTATGGGTAATTTAAATACGCTAAAATTGGAAGAACTTGTAGGAGACTTGCAAGCATATGAAATTGGTATGTTTCCTAAAACTGCTAGGTCTAAAGATAAGGGAATTGCACTTAATGCCAAAGAGAGAGAGTGAGGGGTCAGCTAGAAAGAGGATAGAGTCATCTAGAAAGAGAGAGACTGACACGTCATATTCTGGTTGTGATTTTGACTTAGATGATTTGACTCTTTTTGCAAAAAATTTCAAGAGGATTCTCAAATTTAAGAAAAATGGCAATTTTAAAGATAAAAAGAAATTTGAGAAAAATAAGTTTAAAAAGAAAAATGAAAAAGATTTTAAAGGTCCTCCTAAGAAAGAAAGTGAGAGGTGATTTGAGTGCGACGGTAGGGGTCATAGAGCCTTTGAGTGTGCCACACGTCTGAACAGAAAGAAAGGGAAAGCTGTCCTTAATGCCACCCTTAGAGACGACAGTGAGGTCGAGTCGGTGGATTCTGGAGTCGAATCACCGCATGAGTGCAACTTCACCGCATTCATGGCTAGTCATGTGAACACTTCTAGTTCTCCTCACGACGATGAGGATAATGCATCACAGGGACACCTCGACAATTAGAGCGATGTGAGTGAGGGGGAGGATGACACAAGTGAGAGCGAGAGTGATATTCAACGTGCCTACGCTGAGTTATATTCTGAGTCATTTAAAATTAAAAAGCGTAACAAAGCGTTAGTTCTTAAGATCACCGACTTAGAGGAAGATTTAAGAAAAACGATAGAGAGAGAGTCCTCCACCTGCACCGCCCCGAGAGAGAGAGAATCTGCATGTGTTGAGAAAGAGAGTTTGTTTAGAGAGAGAGAGAGAGAGTATTTTTGAGAAAGAAAGAGGGGACTTGACTAAACAAGTGGCTAGTCTTACGAGTGAGCTCCATTCCTCCGTGGAGACTCGGAAGAATCTTGAAGCCCTTGTTGCCCAGCTAACTCATGATCTTGAGAAAGCACGGGAAGCTAAGGTACAAATCGAGGACAGATTTGGGAAGATGGGAAATATGCTCCTCGGCCCCGCTTTAGGTTTTGGTGATAGGCAGGGAATAGGTTATGATGGTGCCTCCACGTCCCAAATTGCACCTGGACCAGTTCCTGAGTTTACTACGACTCCTTATGGCCATCGTCAAAAACCTCGAAAGAGAGTTTGACCAAGAAAAGCAAACCAAGGTCCGCCTTTGACTGTGTACTTTTGTACTTATTGCAAAATAAAAGGCCACCTCAGGGAGTTTTGCTATAGTATGGGTCGGATACGACGTACTACTGCTCCACGTCAGCATACTGATGATTTTACCAGTCTGAGAGAGCGTGTTGAGTTTTTAGCCGCGACATCACAGAGTTTGATGGAGGAATTCCGACGGATGTCTTTGCCGTCAGTGAATGCTCCTCACGTTTCGGCTAAAACCAACAACAATAAGGGTAAACAAAAGGTTACCACTTCTTGGGTGCCTAAGAAAGATAAGAAGGCTCTTGTTGTTCATGTTTCTCTCAAAGCACATAATACCTCGTAGTGGTATTTTGATAGTGGATGCTCCAGACACATGACAGGTGATGTCTCATTTTTTACCCACCTTGAGGATTATGAGGATGGTAGAGTCACCTTTGGAGACGGGAGCAAGTCTAGAATTATGGGACGAGGTACTGTGGAGTTACCAGGATTTCCTAAGCTAGAGAACGTTTTGTACGTCAAAGGTTTGAAAGCAAACCTACTCAGCATTAGCTAGCTGTGCGACGCTGACTTTACAGTAAAGTTTGATCGGGACGCGTGTAATGTCTATAATCAAGCCGATAAACTTTTAGTGCAAGGGGCGAGGACCGAGGATAATTGCTATGGGACTGTGCCTACTTCCTCACTTGTCTGCAACAGCGCCACGATCACTCCTATGGATCTGTGGCACCAACGTCTAGGTTACGTGAACGTTAGAGATTTGACTTGTTTAGCCAAAAAGGACCTAGTACGTGGCATACCATCTCTTGGAAAGTCAACTTCCAAGGTTTGTGGACCCTGTCAGTTGGGAAAGCAAATTCGAAGCCCTCATAGGAAGTTACATTCCATTATCACATCCCGAGTTCTTGAGTTGATTCACATGGATCTTATGGGTCCCACTCGTACCGAGAGTCTGGGTGGTAAGAGGTATATCCTCGTGATGGTGGATGATTTCTCCAGATACTCCATTGTAGGTTTTCTGAGAGAAAACTCTGAAGCTGTAGAGTTCTTAACGACCAAGTGCCGTGTCCTGCAAAATCAACACGGAGTCACTATTAACAGGATACGTAGTGACAACGACACTGAATTTAAGGAAGCAAAGGTAGACTCTTATTGTGATAGCCTAGGGATCAAACATGAGTTTTCTGCTGTGAAGACTCCTCAGCAAAATGGGATTGTTGAGAGAAAGAATAAGACGATCCAGGAAATGGCTAGATCTATGCTTCTAGGTCGTAATGTTTCTAGGAGATTTTTGGCAGAGGCAGTGTCTATTGCATGCCACACGGTGAATAGGGTTTACTTGCGTCCCCACACACTTAAGACGCCTTATGAATTGTGGACTGGGAAGAAACCCAACCTGGCATATTTTCGTGTCTTTGGGAGTAAATGCTACATCCTACGGGATAGAGAGCAATTAGGAAAATTTGACTCCCGGAGCGACGAGGTAATATTGCTAGGATATTCATCGAATATCAGAGCGTACCGGGTTTTTAACCTGAAGATCTCTAAGGTTATGGAATCCATAAACATCACCGTGCAAGATGACGAACCTCCGACGTCTATTGATTCTAACCTTTAGTGTGAGGATGAGGACTTTTCTGGGAGTGACCTTCTTGTCCCTCACTCACACTCTGTGGACCCCACTCCTGTGCTAGGGAGCACACCTGCTTGGGTTCGCAAAATTCATGACCCTTCTGCCATTGTTGGCGATCCCACTCTAGGGGTCAAGACTCGTGCTCAGCTAGAGAACGTTGTTAGCCATCTATGCTACACGTCCAAAGTCGAGCCCAAGAATCACAAAGAAGCACTCAAGGATGAACACTGGATATCTTCCATGCAGGATGAGTTGCTTCAGTTTAAAAAGAAGAATGTCTAGGAACTTGTCCCCCGACCTAGTGATACGAATGTGATAGGTACCCGATGGATTTTTAAGAACAAAATGGATGAAAATGGTACCATAATTAGAAACAAAGCTAGGTTGGTCGCCCAAGGCTACACACAGATAGAGGGTGTAGACTTTGGAGAGACATTTGCTCCTGTTGCAAGGCTTGAGTCCGTCCGCTTACTACTCGTCATCGCATGTCATCTTCGCTTTAAGTTATATCAGATGGATGTCAAGAGTGCCTTCCTAAATGGCATTCTATAGGAGGAGGTTTATGTGGAACAACCAAAAGGGTTTGAAGACCCTAAGCACCCTGAGCACGTTTTTTATCTGAGAAAAGCCTTGTATGGTTTGAAGCAATCACCTCGTGTTTGGTATGAAAGGCTTACTTCCTATCTCTTAGCCCGTGGCTTCAAGAGAGGGGGAGTTGATATGACGTTTTTCGTCAGGAGAGATGACGGTGCAATTTCGGTTGCCCAGGTTTATGTGGACGACATAGTCTTTGGATCCACGTGCTCTCAACATGCTCATCACTTTGAAGAGGAGATGAAAAGTGAGTTTGGGATGAGCATGGTTGGTGAGCTTACTTTCTTCCTTGGTCTCCAGGTTCGTCATCTAGAGGATGGGATGTTCATCTCCCAATCCAAGTATGCTAGAGACCTAGTGAAGAAATATGGTTTAGACTCCGCTAAGCCTGCATGTACGCCTATGAGTACTTCTATCAAGCTTAGTAAGGACACTTCAGGCAAGGAGGTAGATCAAACCTTGTATCGGAGTATGATATACAGTCTTCTCTACTTGACTGCTAGTCGTCCCGACATCCCCTTTAGTGTTGGAGTCTGTGCGCGATATCAGGCATCTCCGAAAGAGTCACACTTACTCGCTCTAAAAAGTATCATCAAATACGTGAGTGGGACTCTCTCATACGGTATTTGGTATTCCTTTGATACTGATGACCCTTTGTCCGCCTATTCGGATGCCGATTGGGCTGGGGATGCAGATGGATGTAGGAGCACTTCTGGTGGGTGTTTCTATTTTGGTTCTGCTCTTGTCTCTTGGTTGAGCAAGAAGCAAAACTCCATCTCTTTATCCACTACGGAGGTCGAGTACATCGCCGCCGGGAGTTGTTGCACGCAACTCTTGCGGATGAAGAAAATGTTGGAGGATTATGGGATTTCACAGGACACCATGATCATTTCCTGTGATAATACGAGCGCGATTCACATATCCCGCAATCCCGTCCAACATTCGCGCACAAAGCACATCAGGTTACGCGAACACTTCCTACGTCAGTTAGTTGAGGAGAAGGTCGTATCCCTTAGTTTCGTTCCTACCGACCGTCAGTTAGCCGATATTTTCACAAAACCTTTAGATGCCTTTAGATTTGAGAGTCTTAGGAAGTCTTTGGGGATTTGCACCGTTGACTGAAGTGTTGGTCCGTGTCTAGCGTAGGATGAATTGTCATTACCATATCCTTTGATTCCTATTGCTAGATTGTATCTCTAGTGTATTTATTCTGTTTGCTTTTTATATTTCGTTTGAAAAATACAAAAAGATTTTCTTTTATAAAAATTTTGAGAAAAGCACAAAAAGATTTTATTTTGATAATTTTTTTGAAAAATCCAATAAGTTTTATGTTTTTCACCTTTTATGGATGAGCATTTAAGATAGCGAAGTCACAACTTCACTTCATATATCCATGCGACTGTTTGATAGAGATTTGAGACGCTACATCATTTCATCCATGTGCTTTACATTGTTTTGGAGTCTTTGAGATATAATTAGTGATATTTTCCTACATGTTTGACTCCTCTTTCCTTTATTGCACACATGCACAACTTATCTTGATTATTGTACTTGTCTATCACATATTGGCTTGAGTGTTTTCATCTCAATTCTGTCTATACAACGTACAATATGCGATAAAACGTGACAAGATTGGAATTCATGTAATACTGTTTTTGTGAGACTGAGTGTTTGTTTAAGAACGGGGAGGGGCTGCGAAAGGTAATTATCTCTTCTTTGCGCAAAAGCCACCGTTCAAAAGGACCCAAAAAATGGAGGAATTTTATTAACCGGGGTCCAAAGAGGTTAAAAGAGCCCGAAAAATTTAAAGGCAATAAAAATCAATTCATGCCAAATATGGGACATTAGGTTTCACTATCAATTCTCCAAAGTTTGAGAATTTAGAAAGCCTCTATTCAAAATTAATATCTGAGGGAGTTTGGTTGGGGAATATAAACGGGGTTGCACTTCCTTGAAAGTCCTGAAAAAGCATGAAATAGTTTTGGACATTATTAGTGTGGAAATCACTTGGAGCTTTGATTTGTTGATTTGATTGAGTCAATGTCTCATATTACCACCTTTTTACATTAAAGGAAGACTTTGAGTTCATTTGTTAGGAGTATCCGATATTCATCGTGCACATTTGTCATGGTTGTATGCATTGATTTTCCTATCGAATTTGATCACACCCATTCATTTTCGCTATCATCGATTTGGTTGTTTTATGTTCAAATCATGGTGTGTTCTTGTTTGTTTGAAAATTTTTGAAAAATTCAAAAAATAGTTGTTATTCCATGTGACACCCTTGCTCTGCTTGGTTGATTTATTCTTCTCATTTGTCTATTTGGGGACATCATAAAAAGGGGGGAAAGAATTATCATATTTTGGGGGAGTTTTGTGTTTTTGTATGTTTCTCTCATTTCAAACTCGATTCATTTGTATCGTTCCAGTTTTGGATTCATGGAAGGGTAGATTTGTATAGGCACATTGTAATGTGATAATTCGGATGTTTGTTTTTATGTATGTACCGGCATAGACATAGGGGAAGATTTGTAAGGACATTTTTGTCCATTATCAATTTGTTATGTCATACGCCGTTACACCGTTGAAGAAATTCAAGATTCATATCGTCATCAACGGATCCGAATATCAAAGAAGAGGAGGAATCATAATTCTACACAGCTGGACTGGTCCGCCCAGAGAAAACGAATCGATCCGACCCCAGACTGGTCCTCCCATCTACCGGACCGATCCGCTTGCTGAAAAGCCAGTACACCCCGGACTGGTAGCGAACCGATAAAGCCCAAAATAAAACGAATCGATCCGCCCCCCCTCGGACCGATCCGCCTCAGACCCGGACCAGTCCACCTGGGATAAACTCAGCCAGATCGTGTTCAGATTTTTTAGGCTGAAAGATTTCTATTTAAACCCACTACGGGGATGTGTTTGGCAAGACTTCTTCACACGATTTTCAGAGTCCATAAACTCAAAGTCTTCACCTTTGTGAGTTACCAAAACTCATGTTTTGATTCACACAAATTTCCAAACACTTGTGAATCACTTTGCAACTCAAGAACACATTTTGCTGTTCATACTCTTGTGGAGAAGACCGACCTTCTTCTTCATTGCTGCCCTCCTGGAAAGGGAAACTTCCATTCGCCGACTACAAATTCGACGCTTGAGGGTAATTATGTGTCATCCTTGTATTTCATTGTAATCCATGTAAATTGTACTTTACAAAATTATAGTGAAATAAATGGTTTTGCCCCTTTGGGGGATTTTTCCTCACATGTGTGTGTTTGACTTCTCTTGCATGATTTACATCTTGTTTAATCACACCTAGTTGCATGTTTAGGGTTTATTTGGGTTAATCAGAATTTTACTATATAATTTCCTTATTTGAATGCAAGCGTAACTTTTTCAACCCTAGACACATTGTCGATAGGCATGGTCCTAGGATTGCCATTTGGCAGTCTGAGGGAGGTTGTTCGAAATAATGGCTGTAAAACATGAACCGTAAGTCAGAATCGTGCACGGGGCGGACCGTTAGAAGGGTATTCCGATCACTTTTAGAATCCATTGAGCCACTCCCAGGTTCCGAAGTTGACCAAAGTCAAATGGGGCCCAGAAGCGCCCTTTGGTCACTAGACACGAAATTCCTAGAGGAAAATAGATAATTTGTCCGAATCGTAAGCTCGAGTCATGCATGAGACGGAAAATTGGAAAGGGTATTCAGTGACGTTTGATATTTCATTCATATTCATTCGGTTCGGAGAGTTGGCCTAGGTCAAACGGGGCGCGCCCGATGACCCTTTAGAGTAAAATGGGTCGTTCGTTCGTATTGTAAGGCTGATTCGCGCATAGGGTGGACCGTTGCAAAGAGTATTCGGAGACCTTCGAAGATTCATTCAGCTTTGTTCGAGTTGAAGACTTTACATGAGTCAAACGGAGTCCAGGAGCGCCTGGTTGCCTCCATATCAATTTTTGGGTTAAACGAATCGTTCACTCGAACCATAAGTCCGATTTGTGCATGGGGCAGACAGCTGGAAAGGGGATTCAGAGACCTTCGAAGATTCATTGAGCTTCTTCTCTGGCGAGGAGGTTGACCGGAGTCGAGTGAGGCCCGGGAGAACCCGGTGGCCTCCAGATCAGTTTTCAATAGTAAAATAGACCGTTCGTCCGAACCATAAGGTTGATTCGTGCACGGGGCGAACCGTGGGAAAAGGGATTCAGAGCCCTTAGAAGATTCATTGAGATTTCGCTCAGACGAGAAATTTGACCGGAGTCGAACGGGGCTTGGGGGCACCCGATGGCCTCTAGATCAATAGTTGGGGTGTGACCTAGGGTTTTGTGGTGAATGAGTGAGTAATGGGGACCTAAGGAGGTGCTTAGGGGGTCCTAGGATGTGGTGTCTATAGAGACCCTCGAAGGTCGAGCTTTGAACAAGTGAAGGCCGTCGAATGATAGACACCACATCAACGTTGGGAATTAGGTTTTTAAGTCAATTATGAGGACCTAGAGTATGAGGTTGACTGATCCAGCGGGTCGAGGTTAGTTCTGAGGTCCTAAGGTGACGAAGAGGACCTAAGGAGAAGAGGATGAGTGATTCAGTGGGTCGAGGTCAGTTCTGAGGACTTAAGGAGACAAGAACGATCGATTCAGCGATTGAAGATGTGTTACGATTGGTTCTAAAGGGGTATGGAGACCAATTTGGCTGGTTGAGGTCGATTCTGGGGGGACCCAAGGAGACGAGGATGACCGATTCTGCTTGTCGAGTTTAATCTTTTAATATGTGCTGGGATGAAAAATTCTGAGTGTCGAGGTCAATTCTGAGGACCTTGAGTTGTGACGACAAATTTTTTGGGCCGAGGTTAATTTTGAGGACCTTAAGTATGATTATCAATTCTGAGGGTCGGGGTCAATTCTCATGACCATAAGTTTGTGATGACCAATTTTTAGGGCGAGGTCAATTCTGAGGACCGTTTGGGGGATGTTTTGTGTTCCCCCCGAGTCGTTTGAGGGTTGTTTTGGGTTTTCTACCTAGGGACATGTTTTGAAGCCTAAGTCAACTTATTTGCGAATTTTAGTCATATTCTCAAACTGGGAGTCTCGTGGGGCACCCAGTTCCTCCGAGTTAAATTAATCCCGTGCGAGGTGTTCGTGACCCTTGCGGGGCTGTTTGAGGGCTATTTTTGGTTCCCCCGGAGCACTTTTCAAGCACAAGTGTGCTTATTTGCAAATTTTAGTCCTATTCTCAAATCGAGAGTCCCATGACTACGCGGTCAGTTCCTATAAGTTATATTGATCTCGTGTGATTTTATATTAGGCACAAATCTAGAGTCCTATTCTCAAATCGAGAGTCCCATGACGTGTTCAAATCGAGAGTCCCATGACGTGTTCACAAGTGTGCTTATTTTTAAGCATAAGTGCGCTTATTTGTAAATTTTAATCTTATTCTCAAACTGGGAGTCCCGTGACTATGTGGTCAGTTCCTACGAGGTGTTCATGCCTATTACAGAGCCGTTTGGGGTTTTTTTAGTTCTCCCATTGGTGCATGCTTTAAGGACTGTGTGCTAATTGCAAATTTTAGTCCCATTCTCAAACCAGGAGTTCCATGACTATGTCGTCAGTTCCTATGAGTTACATTGATCCCATGCGAGGTGTTCGTGCCCTTTGTGTGCCCTTTGGGGGTTATTTTGGATGTCCCCCGCCTAAGGTCACGTTTTCATGCCTAAGTGTGATTATTTGAAAATTTTAGTTCTATTCTGAATCCAAAAAACCTGTGAATACGCGATCAATTCCAATGAGTTACAATTGTCCCATGCAAGATATTCGTGCCCTTTGCAGGGTCGTTTGTTGGCTGTTTTGGGTTTCCCTATAGGGGCATAGTTTGAAGCCTAATTGTGCTTATTTGAACATTTTAATCCTATTTTCAAACTGGGAGTCTAGATGAAAGATACCTCTAGAAATATGTCCATACAATGGAAAACAATCCATGAATTGACAACTCTACCACCTACTAACACACATAATGTGGATAGAAATATTTGAATCTCGACCATTTGATTCGAAAATACACCCAAGATTAATCAATTGGAGAGATTTGAAAGTACCAAAACAATGGATACTACCCCAAAGAACAGAAGCACCAGCGGAAAAACAACGAAACAACGTTGAATTACAGGTATCTGGAAATAATGTTTATTTTAAAAATAAACATTCGGAGTGGCAAAAGAATTTTCCCGATAATGATTGGAAAAAATTAAAAGGAAAAAACCTTTTAAAAGAAGATAGTAGCAATATTAAACCACCTATTGCTATGAAAACTATACAAGTACCAATATTACCTAGAACAAATCTAAAAGAAGATAATATAAAATCCAGTCAAATTTATCACTTCCAATTAGGAAAAGAAGAAATTATCTTTTCACCAAGCCATGGAAAGAAAAGATGTACTTATGTACTAGGATATTTTAATTTTGCAGGATGTAGACCATATAATCTTTGCACATTAATTGATACAGGAGCAACAATTTGTTCTTGTAGACCCAATGCTTTACCCCCAGAAAAGTGGATAAAGATGAAAAATCCTATTGCTGCAACAGGCATCAATGGGACACAAAATTTTATTGATTTAAAAGCAAAAGAAGTAGCTATTTGTTTTAATGAAAATAAATTCATTATTCCAAAATTCCTATTCTTTCCTGAAATGCATGGAGATTTTATATTAGGCAATAATTTTATCTCAGAATATTTACTTATAAATATCGATGCGGGAACAATTAGTTTATCTCTCAATAATGAACCAGTAAAAATACCTTTATTGCAAAAACATAAATATAAGTGCGAAAAAGATTTTCACCCTACTAAGAAAGGAGATATGACTCCAATTATTAAAGCCCTTGAAGAAACACACTGGCTTTATACTATTCTAAATGATAATTTTAGTGAAAATCCACTAAAATTATGGGATAAAAGTCTAAGATATTATAATCTCAAATTAAGGGATACCAATGTCATCATAAGAGTTAAACCAATGATTTATACCAGAAATGATATAGATGAATTTGATAAACAAGTCAAAGAATTATTGGAAATTAATCTTATTGAAGAAACAATAAGCCCACACTCTAGCCCTGCGTTCATGGTAAGAAAACATAATGAAGCTGTAAGAGGAAAAGATAGAATGGTTATAAATTATAAAAGATTAAATGAACAATTAGAATTTGATGGTTAATTCATCCCAAAAAAGGATGTCTTAATCAACCAAACTAAAGGAAAAAAGTTCTTTAGTAAATTCGATTGCAAATCCGGATTTTGGTAGTTAAAACTAACTGACGAATCCAAACCATTGACAACCTTTAGTACTCCTAGAGGACACTATCAATGGAATGTTATGCCTTTTGGGCTAAACACATCTCCTACACAAGTGCGGAATGTTAATCGAAAATAAAGGAAATATTTAATAATATGAACTTAATTACCGGTGGAGAGGGTTTGTAAATAAGAGAGAAGGTTGGATAATTTTCCAAGTGAGTTACAATGAAGGAGAAGCTCTCATTATATAGCAACCAGACTCCAATCTTTCTTTCAAACTAATTAAATAAAAGATAAAGAAACAAAACGTGGGCTGCTGCCGAATAAAGAAAGGAAAAGCGAAAAGGACAATTGGTTTCGTCCGTTTTCAAAAAGAAAATAGTAAAACACTATTTACTTTGTTAAAGAAAAATTTATTAAAGTTATCTTTAATAAAGAAAGATTCCTTTGTTTTGACGAATGGGATGAGATTAAACAAAACTATGAATGGGATGAGATTGAACAAAACTAGTTTATCGAGCAACCTTTGGAACAATTGGATACAGTCAAATATTGGTCACAAAACATGATCAATATTTCAAATTTGGCATCTTATTATTGTCGGGAAACTGCTTTAAAATTCATGGTAACCGATGGAAGAAGGTTATTCGTCACTGATCTCCCTATAAATTATACCACCTCGCTTGAACAACGAGCGACCATTAGGGAATTTCTAAATAATTTAAAAAAAAAATAATTTAGATGTTCCTTATGAACAACTGAGTCATGCAGAGGAGTATGAGTTAGCCTAACTACATGGTCCTCCAAATCAAAGTCCAATAGACAACATGTCGTTTGATTCTGTTGCTGAGGCTAATATTGCCAATGCATTTGATGCTTGACAAATGGATAAATATGAATAACCCACATGAACGACTGCAAATCAATCCAGCACACGATATGTGCCCCCCCTTCTTGAAGAGACGTTAAAACAAACGAATCTTTCTTTATTAAAGATGACTTTAATAAAGTAAATAGTGTTTTACTGTTTTCTTTTTGAAAACGGACGAAGCCAATTATCCTTTTCTCTTTTCCTTTCTTTATTCGGCAGCAGTGCACATTTTGTTTCTTTATCTTTTATTTAATTAGTTTGAAAGAAAGACTGGAATCCGTTTGATATATAAGGAGAACTCCTCCTTCATTGTAAATCACTTGTAAAATTATCCAACCTTCTCTCTTATTTACAAACCCTCTCTCTTATTTACAATCTAGTTTGTTCAGGAATTGCCGGGGAAGGGTTCTCAAAGCAATTCATGTAGAATATTGGGATGAAACTACTTCCAATAATTTTGGTATCCGTGGTAAGAAAACCCCTATATCAAAATCAATTCAAAAATATGAATTGCTATGTGGATATAATTATGGAAAATTTAAACCAAATGAATTGAATTATATCATTTTTGAAAAAGAATTACTAGCAATTAAACTTGCTATTAAAAAATTTCATATTTTTCTAGCACCAGAAGACTTTATTGTCAGAATAGATAATAAAGCAGCAAAAGAATTCCTTGTAAATAAAAGAAACATTTTAGAAGTAAGAAGTATCAAATGGTATAACCAAATTGCTGTTTATACTTTTGAGGTTGAACATTTGAAAGACACTAACAATTTCCTTGCAGATTGTCTCAGCAAAAATTATGCAGAAAACTCCACTAAACAATTGGAATACTTTTATTAAAACCCACTAACAAGTGGAATATTTTTATTTTAAGATGAGAGATAAACATCCAAGAGCAGTACAAGGAGAATGGGTAACTATTGCTAAAAAGGCAAAAACTCAAGCATCATCATCATCAAGTACACAACCTAAATCAGGATCTGTGTACGTTGTATTTAGTGGATGCCAACCAGGACTTTACCACAACTGGCACCAGTGTTTTAAAAAAGTAACTATTTTTCCAGGTGCATGTCACCAAAAATTCGATACCATCCAAGAAGCCATAACAACATGGGAAAATTGGATGAAGCAATTGGCACCTCCTAATATTATTTATCAATTTTCAAAACTTCAAACAAAGGAAAGCCTCCTTGATACTGAAACATATGATTTTCACAACCCAGGAATCCCCTATGAGTTTTATGAACCTCTAAATGAATCTTGGAAATCTCATCTTCGAGAAAAGAGAAAAGATTTTAGAAGAAATATGAGTATCCTTTTTGATAAAATTGCTGAACAAACAGCAGTTTGGACAAGTTTAAAAACCTTAGCCTCAAGGTTTTAAAAGTTTTAAATTATGAGAATGAAGATTTTTCTCTGGACAAAATCAATACTTTTTTGGAATTTGTCGATTTATTAGAAAATTATTTTTCAGATAAAATCTTCAATACTATTCGAAGAATTTGCCTATTCGAAAAAGTGAAGGTACTTCTTTCAATGCCATTATTCCAGATAGAAATTTTACCAAAAATTGAGGATCAGGATCAAAAGATAAAAAGTCTTTTAATTCATTTTGATCAATTTATTAATTATAGTGATGAAATGCCAAAACTACATTTTGTTGCTGAATATGGTTACCCATGTTGGCATATTTAACCTATTGAATGGGGATTAGTAAACAAACTAATCTTCTCAAATACAATTTTTGATAATTTCGAACCATTACCCATGATGATCAAAACCATGGTTTATCATATTTTAACAAAAAGCAGTTACAAGTATACTCGTTATTTGTCCTTTCACATTGCCGATACAATTGGTTGGAGGTTCGAGAAATTTTCTATCAGTCCTATCAAATTTGGCACCTCAGAGCAACTGAGGACTATGAATGGGATGAGATTGAACAAAACGGGTGTATCGAGAAACCTCTGGAACAATTGGATACAGTCAAATATTGATCACAAAACATAATCAATATTTCAAATTTGGCATCTTATAACTGCTTTAAAATTCATGATAACGGATGGAAGAAGGTTATTCGTCACTGATCTCCCGCTAAATTATACCACCTCGCTTGAACAACGAGCGACCATTGGGGAATTTCTAAATAATTTGAAAAACAAAAACAATTTAGATGTTCCTTATGAACAACTGAGTCATACAAAGGAGTATGAGTTAGTCCAACTACATGGTCCTCCAAATCAAAGTCCAATAGACAACATGTCGTTTGATTATGTTGCTCAGGATAATATTGCCAATGCATTTGATGCTTGACAAATCGACAGATATGAATAACCCACATGAACGACTGCAAATCAATCCAGCACACGATATTTGGCCCCCCTTATTAAAAGAGACATTAAAACAAACGAATCTTTCTTTATTAAAGATAACTTTAATAAAGTAAATAGTGTTTTACTATTTTTTTTTTGAAAATGGACAAAACCAATTGTCCTTTTCTCTTTTCCTTTCTTTATTCGACAACAACCCACATTTTATTTCTTTATCTTTTATTTAATTAGTTTGAAAGAAAGATCGGAGTCCGGTTTCTATATAAGGAGAACCCCTCCTTCATTATAACTCACTTGTAAAATTATCCAACCTTCTCTCTTATTTACAAACCCTCTCCACCTGTTATATTAAGTTTGTATCAGTAAATATTTCCTTTATTTCCAAACAACATTCCGCACTGAAAGAAAACCATGGTCTATCATGTTTTAACAAAAACAGGTACAAATATACCCGTTATTTGTCCTTTCACATTATCAGTACAATTGTTTGGAGGGTTCGAGAAATTTTCTATCAGCCCTACCAAATTTGGCACCTAAGAGCAAATGAGGACTATGAATGGGATGCGATCGAACAAAACTGGAGTATCGAGCAACCTCTGGAACAATTGGATACAGTCAAATATTGGTCACAAAACATGATAAATATTTCAAATTTGGCATCTTATTATTGTCGGGAAACTGCTTTAAAATTCATGGTAACCGATGGAAGAAGGTTATCCATCACTGATCTCCCGATAAATTATACCACCTCGCTTGAACAATGAGCAGCCATTGGGGGACTACAAATCAATCCAGCACATGATATGTGCCCCCCCTCTTGAATGAGACGTTAAAACAAACGAATCTTTCTTTATTAAAGATAACTTTAATAAAGTTTTCTTTAATAAAGTAAATAGTGTTTTACTGTTTTCTTTTTGAAAACGGACGAAACTAATTTTCCTTTCTTTATTTGGCAGCAGCCCACGTTTTGTTTCTTTATCTTTTATTTAATTAGTTTGAAAGAAAGATTGGAGTCCGGTTGCTATATAAGGAGAACTCCTCGTTCATTGTAACTCACTTGTAAAATTATCCAACCTTCTCTCTTATTTACAAACCCTCTCCACCTGTAATATTAAGTTCGTATCAGTAAATATTTCCTTTATTTCCGATCAACATTCCGCACTTGTGTAATTGGTACCAGAGCAAATTCATGCAGATGTTATTATTTACTTTAAAACACAACCATAATATTATTATTTACTTATTAAATTTGATGTTTGTTTTTAAGTCTGTATAAATCAATATACCATTTGTATACACGTCTGTTTTGTAATTAAGGTGAATTAAATACTCTAATAATAATATTAGGCTATTTTGGAAATCCTTTTAGTTTTCATAAAACCCATATACCTATTATTGTTTCAAAGCTCATATTTTCGTTTTCCATTAAAGCTACTGTAGTTAGCAATCGGCGTTAGGAAAACTGGTTTTAGGCACCTGAAGCAAAATAATAATAGGATGTCTTAGGTACCCATGAAATCTGAAATGGATGATCAAAATAATAAGAATAATATTATATTACAATGTTTAGCACCATGGTTACACAAAGATGAATCTAGTTATAATCATAGTTTTCATATTGATAAAAAATCAGAAAATGATATGAGTAAAATAAGTACTACTTTAAATTGTTTAACTGATATAGTTTTTGGTTGGGTAAAACGAACTGAAAAACATCAGATCGTTAATCAAAATTATGTAGAAAGGAAACTAGATATTATTGAATTCAACTTAACCAAAGTTGAACAAAAACTTAGTCAACTCGGAACAGTCTCAAACCTAGACGTGAAAGAGGAAACTAAGTAAAAAATAGAAAATCTATTAAACAAAATAGATTCTCAAAATCCAGAACAAGCTAGAATGAATTACCGAGGTGATAATAATGTCCCTAGGTTATATTATGGTTCAAATGAAATTAAAACTCTTCAAACAAAAGAATTTAATTGGATCGAATATATAAATATTCATGAAATATTAGATTATTGGAGACATTTATATAAAGATCCAACACTAAATGTTTCTGAACGAAATAAACTAATTGAACAAATATAAAACACATATTTGGAAATTGAAAAATTATTACAACACTATCAGTATGAATTAAACCAATATTCATCTGATGAAGAAGAAAATCCACCACAAGTAGTAAACACTAATGATGGAAAACGGAAGGCTGAAGAACCACTTCAGGAATTCCAAAATTGGGAAGCTTTTAAAGATTATATGCAAACCCCTGCATATGAAAATGAAAAAGAAGATTTTGTTAAAACAGGCAATACTTCTACACCATCTACCAGTGGTATTAAAAATAAGGATGAACCAAATCCTTTTTTTCTTAAGACGAGATAATTTGAAAAAAACAAAATATATCACAACATGGTGTTTATCTTGATCTAAGGCATGCACCCTATAAAGATCAAGAACAAACCATAGATGAGTGGGCACAACCAATGTCTATACTCATTACTAATTAATTACCAGAGTACGTGGTCTAAAGAGTTTTTTTAGACTACCTTGCTGCAACACTTCAAGGTAATGTATTACAATGGTTGCAACAATGGGAAAACTCAGATAAAGGAACTCAACAAAAATCTGAGCTCCTACAGAACTTCAAAACTTTTGATGAAATCCTAAACGGTTTTCTTGATATAATTAAAGAAAATTTGATTGGATATACTGGAGAACCCAGAATCCATGAAGATGCGTGTTACATATTATCTAAATGGAATTATATAATATCTGTCAATTTGAAGAATTTGTTAAAATATATAAAAAGTATTATTTCAAACAAAAACATCCAGCAAACCTTCACTGTCTGGATCATATTTTTTCATAAACTCCCAAACCCATGGGATGAAATGTATTTAAAAAATTATCCTTCTTGGTTAAAAACAATCAATAAGGAAGACAATCTTGGATTTCGCATTAATTGGGTATTAAGACAAATATCCGATAAATGTGTTGAAATCGAAGCAAAAAAGCAAGTTAAAAATAAAATCACAAATTCCAAACTGGATATAAATGTTATGATAAGATTTAAAAAAAACTGAAAAATAGGATGTAATCCACCTCCTACAACTTTAAAAAATTCTCGAAAGAGAAAATTTAAGTGGAAACCCTGGAAAAAGAAACCAACTTTTTCAAGGAATAAAAAATATATTAGGAAAAAGAAATTTCCTAAAAAACCACTTCTAAAAAAGAAGTGTAGATGTTATATATGTAATGAAGAAGGCCATTATGCACCCGAATGTCCTAGAAAGGAAAAAAGTGCAAATAAAATGATAAAATTTCTTGAAGAACAAGAATTAGAAATATTTTATGGAGAAGATTTATCCTGATATTTCTAATACTAATAATGAAATTTTATATGAACTCAAATCTGATTCTGAATCATCCGATGAAGAACTCGTATTTATGTATAATATTGCAGAAGTACGAGGAAGTAGCGAAGACGAGCTACAAACAATAGCCCTTCGCGAAATAGTTGGTGAAGAAATAACTTTTACCAACGAACAATTATAAGAAATTGATAATCAAAGACAACGTATAAAAAAGGAATATGTCTATAAATTATCAAAATTCAAATTATCGTCAACAAGAATATTTGAACAATTTAATGGAAACACTACTGCTGGGTCAACAGATGATGAGACAACATATATAAAAGTTTTTGATCTAAAAAAGGTCAAAAGATGGATGAAAAAACACCCAAATATAAAATATATCCATATTGGGTTTATTCAAATATGTATTACTACCTTATTTAGACAAGGTATGGATTAGGGGTGCAACCGGTACGGTATGGTCGGTAACGACCCCTTACCAATACCAAAACCACATTCTATATGGTAAAATCGTACCGTACCAATTTACCGACCGGTACATCAAAACAAAAATCAAAACCAAAACCAAACCGACCGTTTTTTCGATTTTTTTGGTATTTTCGAGTTTTTTTGGTTTCGGTAATTTCCGTTTTAATTCGGTTTTATCCCGGTAAATACCAGAATTTCAAATTGGTTTATGCATTCGGTAAATCTGGTATATATTTCGATATACCAATTTCTCGCTGTTACAATTTCTAGCATTTCTAGCTATTACAATTTCTGGCATTTCTAGTTGTTTGGAACAATTAGAAACATACACAAACAGGTACAATTTCTAGCATTTGGAACAATAGATTTAAACAGATACGAGACCAAACTAACCGATTTGCTTTTATCGGAGCCGGAGGAGAGTGAGACGAGACCAAAATGATCGGTTTACCTCCGTCAGAGACGGATGAGAGTGAGACGAGATCAAACTGACCGGTTTGCCTCTACCGAAGCCGGGGTAGAGTATGATGAGATGAGGGAGCTGATGCCTGAGGAGAGTGAGCCAAGATGATGAGCCTAAAAAAATGAGGGAGCTGTTACCTCAAAAAATGTTCGCCGAAAAGTCAAAATCATCCACACCTCCAACACCGAAAAAACAAACCTTCGTCGAAAAAGACAACTCACCGGGAAAGCCAACTCGTCGGTAAAAAAATCACCGAAAAACACGGAGGGAACTCAGATCCGAATACAGCTAACGCCGAAAAAATTGTCACCGAAAACCCGATCTCAAAACGAAGTAACCACACCAAATCGAAAGCCAAATCTCAAAACAAAAAAATGGTGTTCTCAAATAAAAGTCCCCAAAAAATTATTTCTCAAAATCAACCCAAGGTTGAAGAAGAAAAAAAAATGAGAGAGAGAGAGCTCAAACAAAAATGACGCCCACACTTTTTGAGAGAGAAAGAGGTAAAAAAAATGAAATGGAAACCCAAAAAAAAGATCTCTACACAAACCACAATATAAAGCCCAAATGAAATAAGAGCAAAATGGAAATATAGCCAACAAAACAAACAATTCTTTTTATTTTAACAAAATGCTGCCTAATTCATTTTGTGTTGAATGTTTGATTAATTAAACAAAACATATATTTAATTAACATGATTGTTTAGCACTTAAACCAAATACTCAAATAAATAAATTTAAATTCAAAGAGAACATAAAAACTCACTCATGAGAAATAAAATAAATAGAAGTAGTATGATACCCAAAATAATTTGACACTGCACAAAAAGTTTGGTACGGTATTTTGGTACGATATCGGTACGGTAAATTCGGTAAATCGGTTTTTTGTATCTAAAAACCAAAACCAACCAAAATTTTGACGGTATTTTCGGTTTCGGTAAAATTGGTTTTCGGTATTTCATAATATGAAACCAAAATCATTTTTTTTGGACCAAAACGGTACGATATGGTAAAAACCCGTATCGATTGCACCCCTAGTATGGATACACCCGTAGCAATACTAGTCTTAGACAAAAGATTTAGTAATCCTATGAATGCCATAATTGGAGGAGTCCAATCCAATTTGGTAAATGGAGTTATTTGGTTTAACATAAAACCAAATTTCATTATATCTATTGATGATCCAAATATTGAGGAATCTGTCATTATAAAAATCCAAACCAAAGGAATAAGAATGAAAGATACCTCTTGAAATATGTCAATTCATTGGAAAACAATCCATGAATTGACAACTCTACCATATACTAACACACATAATGTGGATAGAAATATTATAGAAATATTTGAACCTCGACCATTTGATTCAGCAATACAACCAAGATTAATCAATTGGAGAGATTTGAAAGTACCAAAATAATGGATACTGCCCCAAATAACAGAAGAACCACTGAAAAAATAAAAAAAGAACGTTGAATTACAGGGATCTGGAAATAATGTTTATTTTAAAAATAAACATTCGGACTGGTAAAAGAATTTTCCCGATAATGATTGGGAGGAATTAAAAGGAAAAAACCTTTTAAAAGAAGAGAATAGCAATACTAAACTACCTAACGCTATGAAAATATACAAATAACAATATTACCTGGAACAAATTATCTAAAAGAAGATAATATAAAATCCAGTCAAGTTTATCGCTTCCAATTAGGAAAAGAAGAAATTATCTTTTCACCAAGCCATGGAAAGAAAAGATATACTTATGTACTAGGATATTTTAATTTTGCAGGATATAAGCCATATAGTCTTTGCACATTAATTGATACAGGAGCAACAATTTTTTCTTGTAGACCCAATGCTTTACCACCAAAAAAGTGGATAAAGATGAAAAATCCTATTGCTGTAATAGGCATCAATGGGACAAAATTTTTATTGAAATAAAAGCTAATAAAGTAACTATTTGGTTTAATGAAAATAAATTCATTATTCCAAAAATCTTATGCTTTCCTGAAATGCGTGGAGATTTTATATTAGGCAATAATTTTATCTCAGAATATTTTCCTATAAATATTGATGAGGGAATAATCAGTTTATCTCTCAATAATGAACTAGTAAAAGTACCTTTACTGCAACATATGCAAAAAAGACTTTTGCCCTACTAAGAAATGAGACATGACTCCAATTATTAAAGCCCTTGAAGAAACACATTGGCTTTATACTATTCTAAATGATACTTTTAGTAAAAACCCACTAAAATTATGCGATAAAAGTCAAAGATATTGTAATATGAAATTAAGAGATCCCAATGTAATACCAGTCCAAATCTCAAATTAAGAGATCCCAATTTAATCCCAGTCCGAATGTTTATTTTAAAAGTCCAATGACATTGGGATCTCTTAATTTGAGATTTGGACTGGGATGACATTGGGATCTCTTAATTTGAGATTACAATATCTTGGACTTTTATCCCATAATTTTAGTGGATTTTCACTAAAATTATCATTTAGAATAGTATAAAGTCAATGTGTTTCTTCAAGGGCTTTAATAATTGGAGTCATATCTCCTTTCTTAGTAGGGCGAATGTCTTTTTCGCACTTATATTTATGTTGTTGCAGTAAAGGTATTTTTACTGGTTCATTATTGAGAGATAAACTAATTGTTCCCTCATCAATATTTATAAGCAAATATTCTGAGATAAAATTATTGCCTAATATAAAATCTCCATGCATGTCAGGAAAGCATAGGGTTTTTGGAATAATGAAATTCTTTTCATTAAACTAAATAGATACTTTTTTAGCTTTTAAACCAATAAAATATTGTGTCCCATTGATGCTTGTTACAGCAATAGGATTTGTCTTCTTTATCCACTTTTCTGGTGGTAAAGCATTGGGTCTACAAGAACAAATTGTTGCTCATGTATCAATTATTGTGCAAAGATTATATGGTTTATATCTTGCAAAATTAAAATATCCTAGTACATAAGTATATCTTTCATTTCCATGGCTTGGTGAAAAGATAATTTCTTCTTTTCCTAATTGAAAGTGATAAATTTGACTGGATTTTATATTATCTTATTTTAGATAGTTTGTTCCAGGTAATATTGGTACTTGAATATTTTTCATAGCAATAGGTGGTTTACTATTGCTACTCTCTCCTTTTAAAAGATTTTTTCCTTTTAATTTTTCCCAATCATTATCGGGAAAATTCTTTTGCCAGTTAGAATGTTTATTTTTAAAATAAACATTATTTCCAGATACCTGTGATTCAATGCTATTTCGTTGTTTTTCCGGTCGTGCTTATGTTATTTGATGTAGTATCCATTATTTTGGTACTTACAAATCTCTCTAATTGATTAATCTTGACTGTATTTCCGAATCAAATGGTCGTGGTTCAACTATTTCTATAATATTTCTATCCACATTCTGTGTGTTAGTATGTGGTAGAGTTATCAATTCATGGATTGTTTTCCAATGTATTGACATATTTCTAGAGGTATCTTTCATTCCTATTCCTTTGGTTTGAATTTTTATAATGACAGATTCCTCAATATTTGGATCATCAATAGATATAAAGAAATTTGGTTTTATGTTAAACCAAATAACTCCATTTACCAAATTGGATTGGCATCCTCCAATTATGGCATTCATAGGATTACTGAATCTTTTGTCTAAGACCAGTATTGATAGGGGTGTATCCATACACTGTCTAAAAAAGGCAGTAATACATATTTGAATAAACCCAATATGGATATATTTTATATTTGGGTGTTTTTTCTTCCATCTTTTGGCCTTTTTTAGATAAGTTATTTTTATATCTGCTGTCTCATCATCGGTTGACCCAGCAGTAGTGTTTCCATTAAATTGTTCAAATATTCTTGTTGAGAACAATTTGAATTTTGATAATTTATAGACATCTTTCTTTTTTATAAGTTGTCTTTGATTATCAATTTCTTATAATTGTTCGTTGGTAAAAGTTATTTCTTCACCAACTATTTCGTGAAGGGCTATTGTTTGTAGCTCGTCTTCGCTACTTCCTCGTACTTTTGCAATATTATACATAAATACGAGTTCTTCGTCGGATGATTCCGAATCAGATTCGAGTTCATATAAAATTTCATTATTAGTATTAGAAATATCAGAGTCAGATAAATCTTCTCCATAAAATATTTCTAATTCTTGTTCTTCAAGAAATTTTATCATTTTATTTGCACTTTTTTCCTTTCTAGGACATTCGGGGGCATAATGGCCTTCTTCATTACATATGTAACATCTAGATTTCTTTTTTAGAAGTGGTTTTTTAGGAAATTTATTTATTCTAATATATTTTTTATTCCTTGAAAAAGTTGATTTCTTTTTCCAGTGTTTCCACTTAAATTTTCTCTTTAGAGAATTTTTGAAAGTTTTAGGAGGTGGATTACATATTATTTTCCAATATCACAACATTTATATGTAGCTTTGGAATTTGTGATTTGATTTTTAACTTGCTTTTTTGCTTTGATTTCAACACATTTATCGAATATTTGTCTTAATACCCAATTAATGCAAAATCCAAGATTGTCTTCCTTATTAATTGTTTTTAACCAAGCAGGATAAGTTTTTAAAGACATTTCATCCCATGGATTTGGGAGTTTATGAAAAAAATGATCCAGCCAGTGAAGGTTTGCTGGATGTTTTAGTTTTAAGTAATACTTTTATATATTTCAACAAATTCTTCAAATTGACAGATATTACGTAATTCCAGTTTAGATAATATGTAACACGCGTCTTCTTGGATTCTGGGTTCTCTTGTATATCTAATCAGATTTTCTTTAATTATATAAAAAAAACCTTTTAGGATTTCATCAAAAGTTTTGAAGTTCTTTAGGAGCTCAGATTTTTGCTGAGTTCCTATATCGGAGTTTTCCCATTGTTGCAACCATTGTAATACATCACCTTGAAGTGTTACAGCAAGGTAGTATAAAATTTATTCTTTAAACCACGTACTCTTGTAATTAGTAATGAGTATAGACATTGATTGTGCCCACTCATCTATGGTTTTTTCTTGATCTTTATGGGGTACATGCCTTAGATCAAGATAAATACCATGTAGAGATATATTTTCTTTGTTCAAATTATCTTATCTTAAGAAAAAAGGATTTGGTTCATCCTCATTTTTATAAATGATAAATTTAGTGAAATTATCCAACCTTCTCTCTTATTTACAAACCCTCTCCACCTGTAATATTAAGTTTGTATCAGTAAATATTTCCTTTATTTTCGATCAATATCCCGCACTACGTGTTACATTGGTCCTATGCGAGGTGTTCGTGCCCCTTGCGGTCCATTTAGGGGTTGTTTTGGGTCCCCTAGGGGCACATTTTCAAGCCTAAGTGTGCTTATTTGTAAATTTTAGTTATATTCTCAAATCGAGAGTACTGTGACTACGCGATCAATTCCTACGAGTTACACTAGTCCCGTGCGAGGTTCTGTTCCCCTTGCGGGGCCGATTGGGAGTTGCTTTGGGTTTAGGGAACATTTTCAAACCTAAGTGTGCTTATTTGAAAATTTTAGTCATATTATTAAACTGGGAGTCCCGCCACTACGCGGTCAGTTCCTGCGAGTTACATTGATCCCGTGTGAGGTTTTGTGCCCCTAGGGGTCCGTTTGGGGGTTGTTTTGGGTTCCCCCTAGGGGCACATTTTTAAGCCTAGTGTGCTTATTTTCAAAATTTAGTCCTATTCTTAAACCAAAAGTCTCATGACCAAGCGGTCATATCCTACGAAGTTACATTGGTCCCGTTCAAGGTGTATATCCCCCTTGCGGGGCGGTTTGGTGGGAAGTTTTAAGTTTTTCCCTTAGGGGCACCTTTTCTAGCCTGAGTGGGATTATTTGCAATTTTTTGTCCTATTCTCAATTCGAGAGTCCCGTGACCAAGCGGTCATATCCTACGAGTTACATTGATCCCGTATGAGGTGTTCATGCCCCTTTCGGGACCGTTTTGGGATTGTTTTGGCTTTTTCCCGTGAGGGCACATTTTCAAGCCTAAGCGTGATTATTTGAAAATTTTAGTCATATTCTCAAATTGGGAGTTCCGTGACTATGCAGTCAGTTTCTATGCGTTACATTGGTCCCGTGCTAGGTGTTCGTAAGCCTCGTGGGGCCGTTTTGGAACCGTTTTGGATTTTCCCCTATGGGCATGTTTTCAAGCCTATGAAAATTTTAGTTCTATAATCAAACCGGGAGTCTCGTGACTATGCGATTAGTTCCTATGAGTTACTTTGGTCTCGTGTGAGGTGTTGACCAAGGGTGAAAAGTAGCGTGTGTAAAGACGCTAGTCGTTATTTTCTGTTCACCTCCTCAATATAAAAATCTAAACTTATGACTACACTCAACTGGTGAGTATAGCGGACAATTTTGGGTATTGAAAGATCCATTGAGACGAGTTGCTAGAATTTACAGGATTTAGTAGTTCGGAATAAAAATGTAAAAGACGATTACAAACTAAAAACGAAATGATGCATAAAAGGGAAATATTAATCTAGGCGAGTGTGACACCCCGACTAATTAAATACCGGGTAGCTACTTCTTTATTAAATTAATACAAAATGCCAAGTTGGTCCAGTTAATAGCATCACTGTCGAAAACATTTTTATAGTTAGTAACCACCTAGTATTTAAAAAGTAAGTTGCCAAATTTTAATTTAAGTCTGATTAACATACAATAAAAGAATAATGGAAGAACAACATAATCCATTCACCATAACGAATCAATATAATAACCAACAAAATAATAAGAAGTCCGGAGGAAAACTCCTCACAACAATCCCACAACCGAAAATAATATGACAAGTCTGAATCCTGAATTAATTACATGCCCGAAGTCTGAATAACTGAAATAAATGAAATGTCTCTAAAAGAAATGGGCGACATGCCCTACAACTGATAAATGCTGAATATAGAGTCAAGATAGATGAAGCGTCTACAAACAAAGTCCTGTAACTTCCACAAACACCTACAGCTCGTCACCTGAATGAGGATCCTAAGCATGGTGTCCTTGTGGCTGGGCACCTAAAATGGTTTTTACAAAAACAGATTTGAAAAAAAATGGGTTAGAGCCCGAAAGTGGAAATCATTTTAAAAATAGCAAGTGTTTTAATAACATTAAAACATTAAATGCAAAATACATGTTAAGACGTGCACTCACATGAAATTCTCACCTCTCGACTACATGTGCACTCCTAACGTACCGTACCCATCTAAATAACATACATATCTAACCAAACCGTAATACGTTCTACCCCTTACTACTCGATTCCCATATTACATTCTAGCGTTATCAATTAAATAGAGGGCTTTACATACACTCGGATTCTCAATTTGTAATACAATTCACTATCGGTTAACCCGTTATATTTTCTCAAAACATTACCATAAGTATATTCACAATATCAACATGAAAGTTCCCATTAATTAAGTGTATATTATTCACGTCATAAATATACAATACAAGCACCCCGAGACTAAGCTGCGGTGCACACATACTCTGCTATCCATCCCGGTACATCACGTACATAAGGATCACGCATTCCGAATCTCTCAGGAATCGTTCTCAGATAACAACAATCGCAAACAATGGAGGCGAACATAGTCACATCACATGGGTCACGCACATACCTACGCTCCCACGATCAGCAGACTTATTAACATCCCAATAAGTCCTTCTCTGACCTATGTTCATCGAGGTACCAATCTAAATTCGGGCAACACAAGGATTAGAGGGCCCTAAGCGAATGTAAACCTCCCGTGATAGCAAGTATGGTAGGTATGTCATACATAAAATCATATACATGTACTAAGTAAGCACACATCTTAGTAATCACCATAATTTATTTGTGGTACACTTCTTATTCTCGTACCGACATATAATGCTACACAATTTATATGTTCCCGGTTAATATAATTATTTAGGTCGTCAATAGTTCTCGCATCGTAATAGACACTCACGTCCTAATTCATAATTTCCCTTAGGTTCAAACTACACTTCTAGGTTTTACTCCTCATTATATCCCAAATATCCCAAATATATCAATTAATCCACAAGGAAGTTTTATCTCTACATATAAACAAGGTTACGGAACACTCGGGATCAAAACAGGCTAAAAAGCCTAAACTGTCAGCTCGTTAGAAGTCTCGTTCGAACGAGGCTGTTCGAACGAGAGTTCGTTCGAACGAACTGGGCCTTCTAACGAGATCTCGTTCGAACGAAAGTCATCGAACGAACATCCCTCTCGTTAGAAGTCAAATTTTCAACTCGTTAGAAGCTCGTTCGAATGACCTGGGCAGGTCTTCTAACGAGTGGCCAGATTCGAGCCCAGATTTTCCCTATATCGTTTTTCCAACTTTTCTTCACCTCTAATCTCATCTAAACATCAATCCAACAATTGTTCATGGGTTCTAATAATTCCTAAACATACTTAGGTCATATATTAACGTTTATAGGACCAATTCTTCCTAAACATCATTGAATCATCAAATCCCTTCATTTATCCCCAAATCATATGAACATGAACCCTAAAATTTTAAAATCACCAATGGGTATAATTAAATCCGTTTTTGTTATGAACAAGGTGTATTTCCATCAGGATAAACCTCCTAACACAATTCTACATGCAATCCTTTCATCAAAATATAAAGTTCTAATTCCAATTAATGGGTTTTTATCAAACTCCCAAGACAATACCAATTTTGTCAATCTCCTACGCATGGAAGAAACATTCTTTGTCATAAACGAAATTAAACCACTTGCCTTATGTGTATCTCTGATTTTGATGTCGAATTGATTAAGTGTTCTCCCTCTCTCTGCAGAATTCTCCTCTCTTCTCTCTCTCTACAAGCCTTCTTCTCCAAAGTGACAATGGTGGCTAGGGTTTGCCTTAGGAACTCTTTTGGAACTAATGTCAATAACCTTCGTAGCCCATTAGGTTATTAGTGGGTTTAGTGGGCAATTGACAAATCAGATATTAATTGCTAATTTTCGTGGGTTTTAATTCCCAAAAATCCAAAATTACCAAACTACCCTTATACGTTGCCGGTATGGCCTAAAAATGCCCCGGGACCCAAACTAAACCCCCGGCTAGTGTTTTCTGACTATTTCGACCCTTTCGGACGCGTTGGTGCACTCAAAATGACCATACGGTTAATAGAAATAAAATTCACTTTTATAATTAAAATAATTATATTCCTGACGCGACTGTCACACGCGTCTCAACAAAATTCCCAAATTGCCGTATTTCAATCTCACTACAAGTTTCAGAGTTCAATATTCATATATAGCCATATATACTCATTAATATCAAATACCACTCGCATCTCGCTAGTATTTTTTTTTATCCGGATTAATTTCCAATTAATACTCATTTAATTCAATTAGTCCCATAAATAAATATAAAAAAAAATACGGGGTACTACATACTTCTCCCCTAATAACAGAATTTTGTCCCGAAATTCGGAACTAGAAAGTACCTGGTAAGAACAACTCTGGATAACGTTCGCGCATCTCATCCTCGCGCTCCCATGTGGACTCCTCGACATTATGATGTCGCCACTGAACACGTACTAACGGAACTATCTTTGACCACAGTTTCCGCTCACTTCGGTCCAAAATAGCAATCGGCCCCTCCTCGTAGGAGCTATCAGGCTGGAGATCGATGTCCTCCAAAGCAATATGAGAATGAGACAAATCGTCTCTAAGATATTTCCTTAGCGAGGAAATATAAAATACATCGTGAATCCGATGCAAATGCTCTGGTAACCCAAGTCTATACGCAACCGGTCCAACCGCTCAATAATAAGAAATGGTCCCACATATCTCGGTGCCAACTTTCCTTTCTTCCCGAAACGCATAATCCCCTTCATAGGAGATACTCTGAGCAAAACCTGTTCCCCCACTTGGAACTCTCTGAAGAACCTCTTCGCATCAGCATAACTCTTCTGCCGATCCTGAGCTACTCGAATGCGACTCCGAATCAATTCTATCCTCGCCGAAGTATCCTGAATCACTTCCGGCCCAAGTAGTTTGTTGTCCCCCACCTCCAACCAACATGCTGGGGAACGACAAGGTCTACCGTACAACGCCTCAAATGGAGCCATGCCAATGGTGAACTGGTAGGAGTTATTGTAAGCAAACTCCACCAGTGGAAGATACTGATCCCATCCACCCCCGAAATCAATGATGCACATACGTAGCATGTCCTCCAACATCTGTTTTGTACGCTCGGTCTACCCATCGGTCTGCGGGTGATACGCCGTACTCAACCGCAATTCCATGCCCATGGCCTCCTGAAAACTTTCCCAAAACCGTGAAACAAATATCTTGTCTCTGTCAGACACGATATTTAGGGGTACACCGTGAAGTCTCACTATCTCTGCCACAAAGAGCTGGGCATACTGTCCCGTAGTGTAGTCTGTCCTTACGGGTAGAAAATGAACGATTTTGGTCAACCTGTCCACAATTACCCAAATGGAGTTGTGACCTCTCTGTGACGTAGGTAACCCCGTGATAAAGTCCATGGATATGCTCTCCCACATCCACATCGGGACCTCCAATGGCTGTAGAAGTCCTACCGGTCTCTGATGATCCACTTTTACTAGCTGACAAGTGGCGCATTTTAAAACAAACACGACAATATCTCTCTTCATCCCGCTCCACCAATACTGTCGTCTCATGTCTTGGTACATTTTGTCCCCACCGGGATGTACCGCGAACCGTGAGCCGTGCGACTCTGCCATCACCTCGTGTCGCAATTCCTCCCCTTCTGGAACTACCAATCTCCCATTAAAGCGTAATCCTCCGTCTGAGCTAACGGTGTAGGATTCGGCTCCTTCTGCTAGTAATCGAACTATCTGCTCCTGACAGAACGAGTCATTTGCCTGGGCCTTTACCACCTTCATGACAATCTGCGGCGTAACAGTCATCACAGACATGAACGATCGGGCCACTGCATCCTGGTGTCCCAACTCCTTCCACACCCCTGCCACCTCATCTACTGGCCTACAGCTCAATGCGTCTGCTACCACGTTAGCCTTCCCCAGGTGATACTGGATATCAAACTGATAGTCCTTCACAAACTCAAGCCACCTTCGCTGCCGCATATTCAACTCCTTTTGCGTGAATAGGTACTGTAGGGACTTGTGGTCCGTGAACAGTCGAAACTTTTCCCCCAAAAGGTAATGTCTCCAAATCCGAAGGGAAAATACAACTACCGCCAACTCCAAATCATGAGTGGGGTAATTCTTCTCATGAGGCTTAAGCTTACGGGAAGCATAAGCTATGGCCTGACTCTCCTGCTGTAATACACCTCCAAGTCCTTGCAAGGACGCATCGGTGTAAACTAGATACTCAACTCCCGGTCTCGGCAATGCTAACACAGGTGCTGAGGTCAACTTATCCTTCAACTCATCAAATGCCAATTGACAGGCATCACTCCAGATGAATGGCACACCCTTACGAGTCAGATGTGTCAAAGGATCCGCTATCTTCGAAAATCCCCGAATGAACCTCCTGTAGTATCCTGCTAGTCCCAAGAAACTACAGATCTCCGTCGGTGTCGTGGGCTGTCCCCACTCCCTCACTGCGGATACTTTCCCCGGATCAACAGATATCCCCCGATCGGAAATAATATGTCCCAAAAACTGGACCTCCTTCAGCCAAAACCCGCACTTCTCATATTTTGCATACAGCTCGTTCTGACGTAGCGTCTGCAAAACCTACCTCAAATGCTCTGCGTGCTCCTCCTCGGTCTGGGAGTAAACCAGAATATCATCGATGAAGACAATGACGAACTGATCAAGGAACTCTCTGAACACCCTATTCATCAAGTCCATAAACACTGCTGGAGCGTTGGTCAAACCAAAAGGCATAACCCGAAACTCGTAAGAACCATATCTCGTTAAGAACGCAGTCTTCGAGACATCCTCTTCCCTGATACGCAACTGATGGTATCCCGATCGCAAATCAATCTTCGAGAAGAAAGAAGCTCCTCTTAACTGGTCGAATAAGTCATCGATTCGAGGCAACGGATACTTATTCCGTATCGTGACCTTATTCAACTCTCGGTAATCCACACACAATCTCAGTGAACCATCTCTCTTCTTCACGAATAACACAGGGGAACCCCACGGCGAAGTACTCCTCCGTATAAACCCCTGACCCAACAACTTCTCAATCTGATCTCGTAGCTCTCGCATCTCTACCGGAGCCATACGGTACGGTGCGCGTGCTATAGATCTCGTATCTGGTAATAAGTCTATGATAAAGTCTATCTCTCGACTGGGGGGTAGGCCTGGTATCTCCTGAAACACATCAGAATACTCCCTGATAACTGGGATCGAATCTAAAGGAATTGTAACCTCCTTAGAGGTATCCTCCTCTATGTAGTACAAATGAGCGGCCGAACCTCCCTCTGGGCAAGGCATCACCACTACAAACATCTCTTGCCCCGGAATGGCAAAAACAATGCTCCCACCGAAGCAATCAATCATGGCTCTATAAGCTGCGAGCCAATCCATACCAATAATCACATCGTGCTTATGCATATCTAATACCAACATGTCTGCAGGTAATACCAAACTACCAATATCTACCCCCACTCCCCGGTATATAAAGAAAATAAGTGACCCACTCCCCAATGGTGAGTCTACACACGTCACTGTGCTCTCTGCTGTGGATAACAACCCTAAGGCTTTCGTAAAATGTGTAGCTATAAAACAGTGCGTTTCCCTCGTATCAAATAAAACCCGACCCATAGTACCATGGATAGGAAACATACCCTCAATCGCGGGTGGTGCCTGTGGAGCTGCTGCCTGGTGGACGTTATAGACACGTCCATACTGTAACTGCCCCTGCTGCACAGGAACTGCTGGAATGGCTGGTAGTGCTGGCACCTGGGCTGGAGCTGGGAGGGCAGGTGGAAAAAGTGGCCTCTGTGGCTCATGTCGAGTACCCTGCTGCTGCTGCGGGGCCCTGCCCCTATCAGGATAGTCCTGGCATTTATGGCCAGTCTTGCCAGAAACGAAACACTTCCCCGGGAAGTTCCCCCCTCTCTGTCCCTACTGCCTTCGGCCCTGGTGGCCGTTACCGTTCCTCCACTGGCCCTGCTAGCCCTGCTGAAACTTCTGTTGACCATTCTGACCCTGCTGGTTCTAATGGCCCTGCCGGAAACCTCCCTGTCCGTGCCTGAAATTTCTCGACCTGAACCTCTTGTGATCCCCCTGCTGGGAACCCTGGTCTCCCTGTCTCTGCCCCTGAACAGATTGTGCCCCACTGGCACCATTTCCTCCAGTCCTGCCCTAATGGCTGGACTCTCTCGATCGCTTGCCCTCATCCATGTGAAAGCGGTGATCCTGGCAATGGAGCAGTGCAACGTTAACCACATCATAGTAAGTGGCCAACGATAGGTTCCCCAACAAATGCTGACGGATCCTCCAAGTCAACCCGTCTGTAAATTTCTGTATCTTCTTCTCCTCTGTCGGTATCTCATTCGGAACAATGTTCAGAAGATTAGTGAATTCGGCCTCATACTCGGCCACAGTCTTACCCTCCTGCTTGAGGCTCATCAACTTCCACCTCATCTCCGTGTGAATAGCTGACAGAAAGTATTTGCGGTCGAACCACACCTAAAACTCCTGGATAGTGAGAGTATCTATCTCCTCCACGGTGGTAATAGACTCCCACCACTGCAGTACAGACCCCGCTAGCTTAAAGGTAGCTAGTATCTGCTTCTGAACATCGGTGCACTCATACATCCTCAAGTGTCGCTGAATGTCTTTCCTCCAGTGACTAGAAACCACAACATCGGAGCTACCTCCGGAGGGTGTGCATTCTGAAAATCATCACGTACACGTTCCCAAGCAGACGGGAATGCATGTGCCTGAACTGGCGCTGTAAGGACACAAATTTCCAATTGAGTCCATATATAGTTTTGGCTCAATTCCGGACAAAAACATTTATTCATAGGATTTTATTTAATTGTAATATTCAAGACCTATGAAGTGTTTGTTGAAGACGTAGCGGCAAAGAGTATAAAGCATCATCAACATGCCGTAGTTTATGTGCCTCGTTTGTACGTCATCAACTAAGGTTCCATGCTCCCAAGGTATGAATGTAATTATATTTATATAGGAGTTTGGAACAATATGTATTGGGTGTTAGGAGAAATAAAAACTGCATTTTATTTTCAGAAAGAATCAAATTGAAACTTTAAATTAAGTATATAAAAGTTTATAAACGTTTCTGGGCCAAAATCGAATTTTACAAACTTTCTGGTCGTTCGTTAGAAGTTTCGTTCGAACGAGTTTTTTCGTTCGAACCAAGTTCGTTCGAACGAGTTTTGTCGTTTAAACCAAGTTCGTTCGAACGAGTTTGCTAACGACCTGGTCATTCGTTCGATATGTCGTTCGAACGAGTTTTTCGTTCTAACGAGGTATCTAACGAGATTCTAACGAGCCCAGGCTGGTCGCTCGTTAGAAGTCTCGTTCGAACGAGAGTCAAGTTCGTTCGAACGAGACGCCAGGGCGGGAACAGTTTTGAGCAGTTTTTTGCAGTTTTCTCCCACTTTCCCCACTTGGTTTTTAACCAACTTTTACATACTTTATTATGTGCGGGAAACACATTTTCCAAGACAACTTTTCCATTTCATATCCATCTCTTAGAGAGAGTTTGAGAGCTAATCTTTTTAGGGAAAATGTTCATGTTTTGAGTGTCAATTTCTAAAGAAAAATTCATACACACTCTAGTTTACACCCAATAGTTGTTTATCCAAGTTCCATATACACATATCTTTACTTGGAGTTTTTGGCACCGGTTTTCTCTACCGAATTCAAGAGACGTTTCGGGTTTGCTTCTACACCCCATCACAAAGAAGACTTTTGGTGATATTCAACCCGTTTGGAGAAAGGCTCCATGTTCGGGTGACGGTGTCCGTTTAAAGTCCCATCGGTGTATTCCGAGACCACGGTGGAGCTCCGTTGGTTATCCGCTAATTGGAGGTCGATACAAGAAGAAGCATCACGGCTTGAGAGGGTTCGAGTTTAGGAAGTAAGTCTTTTGTCTTGTATTTTGTAATACCGTTTTTAGTGGATTTGAGGCTAGGTCCGTCCCGAGGTTTTTTCCCGTTAGTGGGTTTTTCCTCGTATATCGCGGTGTAGTGTGTCTTTGTTTATTTTATCTTGCTCTATATCACTTAGAACGCATGCTAGATTAATTCAAGATAAAATCAGTTTAATTATCACACTATATTTAATTTGGGATAAAATTGGTTTATTCAAGTCACTTGCTAAATTGGTTTCGCCTAACTTTGAATAATTGTTAATTATGACTTAGGCAAATTCTAGGACTTGAATTATGTGTTAATTTGTTTTGAGATTAATTAAAACTTGTTGTTGTTGTTGTTTATTTGTTGAACCATCATCTCCTTTACAACACTTCCGCATCTATTGAGTTTTATATTAAAAAGGAAATTTCAAGTTTGTGATTTTAATTGAAGAAAGTTTAAAATCCGGGGATCCACAAACTATTTGCGTTTACAAATTGGTATCAGAGCCAGAGCGATAAATTATTTCGTTAACGATCTTTTAAATAATCTTTGGCTAAAATGGATTTTTCCCCATTTTCAAAATTTCCTATTTTCGATGGTTCAAACTACGCGTATTGGAATGCGCGAATGAAATCGGCACTCAAATCTATCGATGAACGTGTTTGGATGTCTGTTGTTAACGGTTGGACTCCACCAACTCATTTAATTGAAAATGAACAAGTTCCCAAACCCGTCGATAGATGGACCGAAAATGAGTTTAAGCTTGCAAATTTTAATTCCCGTGGTTTAAATGCCTTATTTAGCGCTGTCGCACCGGATGAATTCCGACGTATTATGACGTGTGAAACCGCTAAAGAAGCTTGGGATATTTTACAATTAACTCATGAAGGAACGAGTGTCGTTAAAGCTTCTAAACTCCAAAACCTCACCACTCAATTTGAAACTATCAAAATGGATGAAAAAGAAACTTTTGATAAATTTTATGCTAGACTTTCTGATATTGTTAATTCATCCTTTAACTTGGGAGAGAAAATACCTGACGACCGTGTAGTAAAGAAAATTTTAAGGTCCCTACCCGATAGATTTATTCCAAAGGTGACCGTTTTAAATTCTTTACCCACTTTAGCCTCTACAAAATTAGAAGAGCTTGTAGGTGATTTACAAACCTATGAACTAGATATGTTTCCCTCTAAAACTGCAAAGAAAATTGAAAAGGGCGTTGCTTTAAAAGCCCGAAAAGAGGTTAAACAAGTAGTAGAGAGCGATAGTGATAGTGACTCGGAAGATATGGCTTTGTTTGCTCGTAAATTTAGAAAATTTCTTAAATTTAACAAAGATAAAGTTAAAAATGATTTTAAGAAATTTGATACTTCTAAACATGATAAAAGCGAGAAGTTTTCTAAAGCCGAAAAGATCCCTAAGTCTAGTAATGAAAATGTTGATAGGGACGAGTCTGATAAATGTTTTGGTTGTGAAGGTTATGGCCATAGGGCTTTTGAGTGCCCCACTAAACTAAGGAAAGATGGTAAGCGACCCATTTCATATAATGCAACCCTTAGTGATAGTGATAAGGAAGAAAAGCCCGATTCCCCCATTAAGAAAATTTTTGTGGCTTTTATGGCTAGACATGTGAGTGATGATGAGAACTCATCGAATGATGAAATTATAGCACATGCCACTTCCAAGGTCGTTGTACATGATTCTCTTATTTTTGATGATAGTGAGAGTGAAGAAGAAAGAGAGAGTGAAAATGAAGAAGAGGTTGATGAGTGTGAACTTCAAAATGCTTTTCATGAATTATATAAAGAATCTATTAAATTGAAAAGAGCTAATTTGAAGTTAGAAGCGAGTTTAAGAGAGAGTGTCAAGGTCATTGATGAAAGTGCCTTAATAGAAGACCTTAGGACACAAGAGAGGACTCTTCGAGAGAAGCTAGAATACGTAGAAGGCGAGAGAGATAGCCTTAGGGGTTTAATGGAATCCTTGAAAAAGGAGCTTCTTGCTTTTGAAGAGCGTAATCTTTTACTAGAATCTAACATTGTAGAATTGGAAAATAAATTAAAAGATTCTAGTAATGTCAAATTTGATTTGGAATGTCGTTCGGAAAAACTTGATAAAATGTTAGGAACGGTCCAAATTAAAAATGACACTTTTGGTTTAGGCTTCAATACTTTTAATGAATTTAACCCTAAAGTCAAAACCAATGTTTTAGGAGAATCTTCTAGGAATGGATTTAATGATCACTCCTTAGATAAATCTTTTCGACATGTTCTTACTTGTACACATTGTGGTCGAAAAGGTCATCTTAGGCAATTTTGTTTAGACCTTAAACGAATTCCTAGAAAATCCCATAGTAAAGTAACCACGATAGCTAATGTTCCTACACCCCAAGATAGTAATTCTTCATTAATTTGGGTTAGGAAATCCGACTTGGTTACCTTACAAAATAGGGATTTTGATTCTCATTTACTTTCACATCCTTCCTCCCTTGCTAAATTTAAAGGTTGAATGTGTTAGTGTTTGCATACTTTAGCGTTTGTACTTCATGCTATATTCACATGCTAAATGTATGCTTGTTTAGTCATTTTCTAGTCATTGCCTTATTTCATATCACATGCTAGAAATCATGACTTGTTTATCTTTTTGTATTATATTTTGTGTTTGATTTAACTGAAAAATATAAAAAGATTTTTGTTTATCATTTGTGTTTTATTTATTTCATTTATGCTTACTGAAAAATACAAATGATTTTTGTTTAGTCTTTTGAGTATATATCTTTAATTTTGATTAAAAATGTTAAAAACTCAAAAAGATTTTGTTTGGTGTGTATTTTTGTTTGACACACTTTATGTGGCATATACTTGTGTTTGAATCCCATCATTTACGCTCCCACGTGGCTAGAACTTTTGGTTTAGATTTTCAATCCTTAAAATGTTCTTTACCATTTTTATGGAGTAGTTGGATTTTGTATTGTTCAAATGGATTCTATTTCTATATGCCTCTTTTCACACATGCACGAGCTCTTTTGAAATCTTAATGTCACATGTTATATTTCAGCTTTTTGAGGTGTTCTCCTATCAATCTAGTCATCTACATATCTATGACCTAGGAGGACTAGTGCATGTCAAAATCCGTTGCATGTGAGATTTGTGTGAAAATGAAAAACATGATAAATTTAAATATGCACGGGGAAGGGCTCCGAAAGGACTAAGCGATCCTTTGCGAATAGTAAGCCACCATTGATTGGATCTAAAAGAAATACGTGATCCAAAGGCCTAAAAACAGAATATTTGGCATTAAAAAGTCAACAATTGCCAAGGCCTATGTTTATTTGATATATTCATTCAAAAATAAAAGAATATATATGCTCATTGAGGGAGAATTGGATGGTATATCAACGGTTTGCACAATGTCCGTTTATCCTAGTTGTCTTTAATGTCATGACTCTATTTGGTTTGTAGAATCATCATCATGCTAGGCTTGTATGCATTGTGTATGTTTGTTCATTGAGTTCAATCTTTATATTGTCACATGAGGTTATATCTAACTGTGATGAAGTTTGCAATCAAATGAGAACTCCGTGAACGATTCTTAAGTGTTTGGGTCTAAATTTAATTGTTGCTAGTTCACACCCCTACACTTCCGTTTCCATATGACACATTTTTGCCATACGAGTGTGCAAACTTATTGTATTTTGTGTCATGTGTGTGTTTATATCTATCTATATATGCAACGTTCTTATTGGTATATTTCTAGTATATATAGATATGATATTTGTTTGTCTTTGCCCTGCTTTTATTGCCCATATGCTTTCATGTCTTATCACTTTAAGCTTTCACATGCTGTTTATTAGTTCTTTACCCTTTGCCTATTCCCGAACAAAAAGGGGGAGAATGATGATAGGGGGAGAAATGGTATCTAATCCTGTTATTATTGTATCTTAGTTTGGGGGAGATTTATCTTAGGGGGAGACGTCTTTCTAAGTAGGTCATGTGTGTAAAGGGAGAATTATTTTAGGGGAAGTAATTAGTTAATTGCATTTATATTGTGATATTCCCTATGCATTTGATGAGTTTGCTTAAGTGTGCAGGTATTCTACTAAAGCGGCATCTTTAAAAGGCAAAGCGTTTAAATCCTTGGGTTGAGTCAAGATTGGGCGGGTTATGTTTTGAGTCTAGTGAGCTTGACGGCCCTTTAGGATTTTTTGTTTGGTTTTTGTCCCGGAATAGCCAAAGGGGGAGATTTGTAAGGACACAAATTTTCAATTGAGTCCATATATAGTTTTGGCTCAATTCCGGACAAAAACATTTATTCATAGGATTTTATTTAATTGTAATATTCAATACCTATGAAGTGTTTGTTGAAGACGTAGCGGCAAAGAGTATAAAGCATCATCAACATGCCGTAGTTTATGTGCCTCGTTTGTACGTCATCAACTAAGGTTCCATGCTCCCAAGGTATGAATGTAATTATATTTATATAGGAGTTTGGAACAATATGTATTGGGTGTTAGGAGAAATAAAAACTGCATTTTATTTTCAGAAAGAATCAAATTGAAACTTTAAATTAAGTATATAAAAGTTTATAAAAGTTTCTGGGCCAAAATCGAATTTTACAAACTTTCTGGTCGTTCGTTAGAAGTTTCGTTCGAACGAGTTTTTTCGTTCGAACCAAGTTCGTTCGAACGAGTTTGCTAACGACCTGGTCATTCGTTCGATATGTCGTTCGAACGAGTTTTTCGTTCTAACGAGGTATCTAACGAGATTCTAACGAGCCCAGGCTGGTCGCTCGTTAGAAGTCTCGTTCGAACGAGAGTCAAGTTCGTTCGAACGAGACGCCAGGGCGGGAACAGTTTTGAGCAGTTTTTTTGCAGTTTTCTCCCACTTTCCCCACTTGGTTTTTAACCAACTTTTACATACTTTATTATGTGCGGGAAACACATTTTCCAAGACAACTTTTCCATTTCATATCCATCTCTTAGAGAGAGTTTGAGAGCTAATCTTTTTAGGGAAAATGTTCATGTTTTGAGTGTCAATTTCTAAAGAAAAATTCATACACACTCTAGTTTACACCCAATAGTTGTTTATCCAAGTTCCATATACACATATCTTTACTTGGAGTTTTTGGCACCGGTTTTCTCTACCGAATTCAAGAGACGTTTCGGGTTTGCTTCTACACCCCATCACAAAGAAGACTTTTGGTGATATTCAACCCGTTTGGAGAAAGGCTCCATGTTCGGGTGACGGTGTCCGTTTAAAGTCCCATCGGTGTATTCCGAGACCACGGTGGAGCTCCGTTGGTTATCCGCTAATTGGAGGTCGATACAAGAAGAAGCATCACGGCTTGAGAGGGTTCGAGTTTAGGAAGTAAGTCTTTTGTCTTGTATTTTGTAATACCGTTTTTAGTGGATTTGAGGCTAGGGCCGTCCCGAGGTTTTTTCCCGTTAGTGGGTTTTTCCTCGTATATCGCGGTGTAGTGTGTCTTTGTTTATTTTATCTTGCTCTATATCACTTAGAACGCATGCTAGATTAATTCAAGATAAAATCAGTTTAATTATCACACTATATTTAATTTGGGATAAAATTGGTTTATTCAAGTCACTTGCTAAATTGGTTTCGCCTAACTTTGAATAATTGTTAATTATGACTTAGGCAAATTCTAGGACTTGAATTATGTGTTAATTTGTTTTGAGATTAATTAAAACTTGTTGTTGTTGTTGTTTATTTGTTGAACCATCATCTCCTTTACAACACTTCCGCATCTATTGAGTTTTATATTAAAAAGGAAATTTCAAGTTTGTGATTTTAATTGAAGAAAGTTTAAAATCCGGGGATCCACAAACTATTTGCGTTTACAGGCGCGGCTATCGGCGCCGGAGGTGGTGCCTGCTGAACTACGGCTAGTGCGACATTTACCGCCTGGGCCACAATGGCTGCAACCTCGATGGCATTCATCGTGCCCTGAACTGGTGCGAGTTGTGGTTCTGGCGTTACATCCCTGGGAATCCTTTGTGCACATCGTGGAGGCCATCTGAAAAAAGAATAAAGTCTATAAGTTCGCAGTTATAAACTCAAAATAGCTGAAGAACGTAGCATATACAAAAGAATACAACAGTCCTAAAATATAGGGCTCTACATCAAAGAAAGCTCAGCGGAAACATAATAAGCCGTACAGATCCTAAAGGACACTAGAACCTGATGCTCTGATACCACCTGTGACACCCCGACTAATTAAATACCGGGTAGCTACTCCTTTATTAAATTAATACAAAATGCCAAGTTGGTCCAGTTAATAGCATCACTGTCGAAAACATTTTTGTAGTTAGTAACCACCTAGTATTTAAAAAGTAAGTTGCCAAATTTTAATTTAAGTCTGATTAACATACAATAAAAGAATAATGGAAGAACAACATAATCCATTCACCATAACGAATCAATATAATAACCAACAAAATAATAAGAAGTCCAGAGGAAAACTCCTCACAACAATCCCATAACCGAAAATAATATGACAAGTCTGAATCCTAAATTAATTACATGCCCCGAAGTCTGAATAACTGAAATAAATGAAATGTCTCTAAAAGAAATGGGCGACATGCCCTACAACTGATAAATGCTGAATATAGAGTCAAGATAGATGAAGCGTCTACAAGAAAAGTCCTGTAACTTCCACAAACAGCTACAACTCGTCACCTGAATGAGGATCCTAAGCATGGTGTCCTTGTGGCTGGGCACCTAAAATGGTTTTTACAAAAATAGATTTGATACAAATGGGTCAGAGCCCGAAAGTGGAAATCATTTTAAAAATAGCAAGTGTTTTAATAACATTAAAACATTAAATGCAAAATACATGTTAGGACGTGCACTCACATGAAATTCTCACCTCTCGACTACATGTGCACTCCTAACGTATCGTACCCATCTAAATAACATACATATCTAACCAAACCGTAATACGTTCTACCCCTTACTACTCGATTCCCATATTACATTCTAGCGTTATCAATTAAATAGAGGGCTTTACATACACTCGGATTCTCAATTTGTAATACAATTCACTATCGGTTAACCCGTTATGTTTTCTCAAAACATTACCATAAGTATATTCACAATACCAACATGAAGGTTCCCATTAATTAAGTGTATATTATTCACGTCATAAATATACAATACAAGCACCCCGAGACTAAGCTGCGGTGCACACATACTCTACTATCCATCCCGGTACATCACGTACATAAGGATCACGCATTCTGAATCTCTCAGGAATCGTTCTCAGATAACAACAATCACAAACAATGGAGGCGAACACAGTCACATCACATGGGTCATGCACATACCTACGCTCCCACGATCAGCAGACTTATTAACATCCCAATAAGTCCTTCTCTGACCTATGTTCATCGAGGTACCAATCTAAATCCGGGCAACACAAGGATTAGAGGGCCCTAAGCGAACGTAAACCTCCCGTGATAGCAAGTATGGTAGCTATGTCATACATAAAATCATATACATGTACTACGTAAGCACACATCTTAGTAATCACCATAATTTATTTGTGGTACACTTCTTATTCTCGTACCGACATATAATGCTACACAATTTATATGTTCCCGATTAATATAATTATTTAGGCCGTCAATAGTTCTCGCATCGTAATAGACACTCACGTCCTAATTCATAATTTCCCTTAGGTTCAAACTACACTTCTAGGTTTTACTCCTCATTATATCCCAAATATCCCAAATATATCAATTAATCCACAAGAAAGTGTTATCTCTACATATAAACAAGGTTACGGAACACTCGGGATCAAAACAGGCTAAAAAGCCTAAACTGTCAGCTCGTTAGAAGTCTCGTTCGAACGAGGCTGTTCGAACGAGAGTTCGTTCGAACGAAATGGGCCTTCTAACGAGATCTCGTTCGAACGAAAGTCATCGAACAAACATCCCTCTCTTTAGAAGTCAAACTGTCAACTCGTTAGAAGCTCGTTCAAACGACCTGGGCAGGTCTTCTAACGAGTGGCCAGATTCGAGCCCAGATTTTCCCTATATCATTTTTCCAACTTTTCTTCACCTCTAATCTCATCTAAACATCAATACAACAATTGTTCATGGGTTCTAATAATTCCTAAACATACTTAGGTCATATATTAACGTTTATATAGGGCCAATTCTTCCTAAACATCATTGAATCATCAAATCCCTTCATTTATCCCCAAATCATATGAACATGAACCCTAAAATTTTAAAATCACCAATGGGTATAATTAAATCCGTTTTTGTTATGAACAAGGTGTATTTCCATCAGGATAAACCTCCTAACACAATTCTACATGCAATCCTTTCATCAAAATATAAAGTTCTAATTCCAATTAATGGGTTTTTATCAAACTCCCAAGAACAATACAAATTTTGTCAATCTCCTACGCATGGAAGAAACATTCTTTGTCATAAACGAAATTAAACCACTTGCCTTATGTGTATCTCTGATTTTGATGTTGAATTGATGAAGTGTTCTCTCTCTCTCTGCAGAATTCTCCTCTCTTCTCTCTCTCTACAAGCCTTCTTCTCCAAAGTGACAATGGTGGCTAGGGTTTGCCTTAGGAACCCTTTTGGAACTAATTTCAATAACCTCCGTAGCCCATTAGGTTATTAGTGGGTTTAGTGGGTAATTGCCAAATCAGATATTAATTCCTAATTTTCGTGGGTTTTAATTCCCAAGAATCCAAAATTTCCAAACTACCCTTATACGTTGCCGGTATGGTCTAAAAATGCCCCGGGACCCAAACTAAACCCCCGACTAGTGTTTTCTGACTATTTCAACCCTTCTGGACGCGTTGGCGCACTCAAAATGACCATACGGTTAATAAAAATAAAATTTACTTTTATAATTAAAATAATTATATTCCTGACGCGACTGTCACACGCGTCTCAACAAAATTCTCAAATTGTCGTATTTCAATCTCACGACAAGTTTCACAGTTCAATATTCATATATAGCCATATATACTCATTAATATCAAATAACACTCGCATCTCGCAAGTATTTTTTTTTATCCGGATTAATTTCCAATTAATACTCATTTAATTCAATTAATTCCATAAATAAATATAAAAAAAATACGGGGTATTACAGCGAGTGTATTGAAACTAAATTAACAAAGCGGGAAAAACTATAGGTTGCGTCGAATATCCCTCACCCGAGTTAATTTGTATAAAATGGATACATCAGTCGACGTGTTATTTAAGATGCGTCTCGTTTCGACAGTTAATTGAACAAAGGGTTGTCACGCCCCTAAATCCGCATAATAGCCTAATAGGATTTTGGCGTCAACAAATATCCCGGAAATTGCGTTCGCAAGGTCGTAAGCACGGGACATACATGATATGCCCCATCAAATATTCTAGGCGCAATAACTAGGATAACGCACCCGAAATAGACTCGTAAACCCCATCACCAAAGCCAAGCAACTCGTCAACTCGAGTGAGTTCAATTCTAGCACAACCTAATTTAAATTAGCTAGAAAGCATCGTAAAAATGCTACAAATGAAAGCGTGTAAATAAACGTGATAAATCTACCTAGAAAGCAAGTAAATCAAAGCATGTAAATATAATTAGAAAGCATGGAAATTACACTACAAAGCAAGAATTAATGAAATACAACTATATTAATGGAGATGGAGATGAATAGTGCAACTTACAACCCAATTGAGTGTCAAACCAAGAAGAATCAAAGAAGAACTCTTCAAATCCCCCAAGCGCTAAGCTAAAATCTAACCTAAAACGTTCACCTCTGTTTATTACAACAAAATTGGGTATTTATAGTAAGTTGGAATAATTAAAGAAAAGAAAAGAGAAAAGAAATTAAAAGGCAAAATATCTCCTGGAAATAGGGGATCGATCGATCGACCAAAATCGTCGATCGATCGATCAAGAAGAAAAAAGTCCACTGTCGAGAAGGATCGATCGATCTACAAAAATCATCGATCGATCGATCGATCAAGCAAGTAACAGCACACTGCATTGCTATCTTGGCTTGATTGGTTTTCTCGTCCGCTGAAATCACCGTAACTTCTTCGTTATGGATCAGAATCGCACACCGTTCATGGCCACGCGAAGCTTGCGAGGATGGATAAAACTTCCGTATAGATGTTGGTCCAGGTGCCCAAGCTGTGAAAAGACTAAAATTCTGTTGAACGTGCGATCGTGTACGAAAATTGAGCGGAATGCGTCCGAACTTCACACTTAGCATCCAAATACCTATAAAAGCTCTATTAACCTAGGAAAAACATGTTAACGTAGAAATCCGAGGTTGTCTGGTTAACGAGAATAAATATAGGGAATAAGAAACCCGAGAGGGCTAAAATGCGTTCGTTCGGAGGATGAAATACGCAATATTTGTGTATCATCAGTGTTCATGACCCTTGCGTGTTCGTTTGGGGGTTGTTTTGGGTTTTCCACCTAGGTGAACGTTTTAAAGCCTAAGTGTTATTATTTGGAAATTTTAGTCCTATTCTCAAGCTGGGTATCCCTTGACTAGACGGTCAGTTCCTACAAGTTACATTGGTTCCGTACGAGGTGTTCGTACCTTTGGGGTCCATTTGAAGGTTGTTTTGGATTCCCCTACGGGGAACATTTTCAAGCCTAAGTGTGATTATTTGAAATTTTAATCCTATTGTGAAATCGGGAGCCCTGTGACTCCGTGGTCAGTTGCTATGAGTTACATTGGTCCCGTGCGATGTGTTCATGCCCCTTGCAGGGCCATTATGGAGTTATTTTGAGTCCCTCTTCCCTATCCCCCAGGGGTTTGTTTTCATGCCCGGGTGTGCTTATTTGGAAATTTTAGTCCTATCCTCAAACCAGGAGTTTCGTGACTATGCGATCAATTCCTATGAGTTACATTGGTCCCGTTCGAGGTGTTTGTGCCCCTTGTGATGCTGTTTGGGGACTTTTTTGGGTCCCCACCCTGAGGGGAACGTTTTCTAATTGAATTATATTTCCTATTCGGATATCCAATGGAATTCAAGACCCAGTCAGCAGACACTATATTAGTAGTAGAAGGGAATCAGGAAGTCTTTATAGCCCTTCCATTATTTGAATCTTTCCTTAACTCTTAGATTGAAAGTATAAGTTCACTTATTTGAACATTTCAGTCCTATTCTCAAAAAGGGACCCCCGTGATTACGCGGTGAGTTCCTACGAGTTACACTGGTCCTGTACGAGGTGTTCGTGCCCCTAACGGGTTTCTTTGGGTGTTGTTTTATGTTCTCCAGAGTCGTTTGGGGGCTGTTTTGGGTTTTCTACCTAGGGGAACGTTTTCAAGCATAAGTCAACTTATTTATAAATTTTAGTCCTATTCTCTAACTTGGAGTCCCGTGACTACACAACCAGTTCCTTCGAGTTAAATTGGTCCCATGCGAGATGTTCGTGACCCTTGCGGGGATATTTGGGTCTGTTTTGGGTTCCTCCGGGCACGTTTTCAAGCCTAAGTGTGCTTAATTGTAAATTTTAGTCATATTCTCAAATTGGGAGTCCCATGACTATGCTTTCAGTTCCTACGAGTTACATTGGTCTCGTGTGAGGTGTTTATGCCTCTTGCGGGGTCGTTTTGGGGATATATTGGGTTTCCTCCCTAGGGGAAAATTTTCAAGTCTAAGTGTGCTTATTTTCAAAATTTTGTCATCTTTTTAAATGTGGAGTTCCCTGACTGTGTGGTCAATTCCAACGGCTTACATTGTCCCGTTTGGGAGATTTTTTGGCTTTCCCCCAAGGGGCACATTGTCAAGCCTAAGTGTGCTTATTGGTAAACTTTAGTCTTATTATCAAATTGGGAGTCTAACGATGACCCGGTCAGTTCCATCGAGTTACATTGTCCTGTGCAATGTGTCTGTTGCCCTTACGGGGCAATTTGGGGGCTATTTTGGATTTTTCCCATTGGGGCTTATTTTCAATACTAAGTGTGGCAAATTTTAGTCATATTCTCAAACCAAGAGTCTATGACTACACGGTTAGTTCCTACGAGTTACATTGGTCCCTTGCGATGTGTTCGTGGCCTTTGCGAAACCATTTGGCGGTTATTTTGAGTTCCACACTAAGGGCACATTTTCAAGCCTAAGTCAGCTGATTTGCAAATTTTAGGCTTATTATCAAATCGGAAGTCTATGACTACGCGGTCAGTTTTACGAGTTAATTTAGTCCAGTGCGAGGTGTTTCTTCCCCTCCTGGGGCTATTTGGGGCTTTTTAGGCTTTCCACCTAGGGGCACATTTTCAAGCCTTACTGTGCTTATTTGCAAATTTCAGATATATTATAAAATCGAGAGTGCCGTGATTACACGATCAATTCCTCTGAGTTACATTAGTCTCGTCCAAGGTCTTCGTGCCCTTAGAAGGGTTGTTTTGGCTTTTCCCCGTAGATGTACGTTTTCATGCCTAAGTATGCTTATTTGCAAATTTTAGTCATATTTTCAAATTGGAAGTCCCGTGACTACACGATCAGTTCTTAATAGTTACATCGATCTCGCGCGAGGTATTTGTGCCCCTTGTGGGGCGATTTGGGGGTATTTTGGGTTTTCCACCTTGGGACACGTTTTCAAGCCTTAGTGTGCTTATTCGCAATTTTTAGACCTATTCTCAAACTGGGAGTACCGTGAATACACGGTCAATTTCTTTGAGTTACGTTGGTCCCGTGCGAGGTGTTCGTGTCCCTGGAAGGACCATTTGAGGTTGTTTTGGGTTTTCCCCTAGATGCACGTTTTAAAGCATAAGTTTGCTTATTTGTAAATTTTAGTCCTATTCTCAAATCGGGAGTCCCGTGACTACGCGATCAATTCTTATGAGTTATATTGGTCCCGTACGAGGTCTTCGTGCCCCTGGAAGGACCGTTTGGGGTTGTTTTGGGTTTTCTCTTAGATGCACGTTTTACATCCTAAGTGTGCTTATTTACAAATTTTAGTCTTATTCTTAAATCGAGAGTCTCATGACTACGCGGTTAGTTCCTACGAGTTATATTAGTCCCGGGCGGTGTGTTCGTGCCCCTTGAGTGGCCGTTAGGGGATTGTTTTATGTTTTTCCCCTAGGGGCACGTTTTCAAGCCTAAGTGTGCTTATCTACAAGTTTTAGTCCTATTATCAAACCGGGAGTCCTTTCCTATGCAGTCAGTTCTGACGAATTACATTGGTCCCGTGCGAGGTGTTCGTGCTCTTGTGGTGCCGTTTGGGGGTTATTTTAAAATTTCTTCCCTAGGGCACATTTTCAAGTCTAAATATATTTATTTGCAAATTTTAGTTATATTCTCAAACCGGGAATCTTGTGAGTACACAGTCAGTTCCTACGAGTTATATTGGTCTCATACGAGGTGTTAGTGCCCCTTGTGAGTCCGTTTGGGGACTTTTTTGAGTTTTTCCCTAGAGGCACATTTTCAAGCCTAAGTGTGCTTATTTGCAAATTTTAGTCCTATACTCATACCGGGAGTCCCTTGACTACGTCGCCAGTACGATGTACATTAATCCCGTGTGAGGTGTTTGTGCCACTTGTAAGGCTGTTTGGGGTTTTTCCCCTAGGGGCACGTTTTCAAGCCTAAGTGTGCTTATTTGAAAATTTAGTCCTATTATCAAATCGGGAGTCTCGTGACTATACGGCCAGTTCTTACAAGTTACATTAGTTTTGTGCGAGATGTTTATACCCCTTGTCGGGTCATTTGGGGGCTGTTTTGAGTTTTTCCCTTGGGGCACATTATCAAGCCTAAGTGTGCTTATTTTCATATTTTAGTCCTATTCTGAAATCGAGGGTCCTATGACTATGCGATCAGTTCCTATGAGTTATATAGGTCCCGTGTGAGGTGTTCATTCCCTTTAAGAGGCCATTTGGGGTTATTTTGGATTTTTTCCTAGGGATTAATTGAATGATGACATGTTGGTCGTGAGACTTGCATTGTTTTAGGTAATTTGTTTGGTAGCTTAGTACCCTACATAAATTACCTAAATAACCAGTTAGAGTCTTCAAGTTGAATAACAAGTCTCAGAGGATCTTTTTATCACTAGTAGTCAAAGTTAAAGCATCCGGGGGATATAAATTATTCCTTTCGTAGGATCATTTTTTGACCACAAATTTTTCTTTATTTTCATCTTTTGTAGATAGCGGCGCTCCCGCTCTCCATCTTTTGAATGAGATCCACCCAGACATGTTCCTATCTGATGTTCCACAATATTCTTCTCTACATGCATCACATCAATTACATGCCTTACATGATGATCTTTCCAATACGACAAGTCAAAAAATGTTAATCCTCTTGATCATGACTTAATTTTATTAAGTGTCATTTGGATCCTACCTCTCTTTATGCTACTGGTTTACAAATTGAGTTTGTTTGCCTACATTCGTATTCCCCGCAGTCGCAGCCTTGACCTTCTCCTCAATATGTTGACCATAAAGCCCAGGAGGTTCTGTCCTACGCTCGTGACCTATATGTAAGATGTTAGACTTGGCAATCTTAAAAGGGTGACTAGTGGACAGAAATCTATAATGACTCGTATAACTCATCTTACCATTATGTTGTATCCAAGTGGATTCAGTTTTCTCTCCACATATGGGACATCCATAATAAACATGAACATTGCAACCATACAAGGTCCCATAATAAGGAAGGTCGTGGATCTCCCACATCACCATTGCTTTAAGTGTTAACTCTTCACTCTTATGAGAGTCAAACAGTATCATGTCTTTGTCCCACAACTCTTTTAAGTTTTTCAATTAATGGGGCTAGGAATATATCAAAATCATCGTCGGGAGCCTTCGGTTCGGGTATCAATAAAAAGAATAATGTGAACTCTTTTTTCATGCACAGTGTTGGAAGGAGATTTAAAGGCGCCATGAGAACTGACCAGTAACTCTGATTAACACTTAATTTATCAAAAGGGTTAAACCCATTGGTTGATAATGTAAGATGGACATTGCGCGATTCCTTTGTAAATTCATGGTTTCGTGCATTTGAAATTTGTTAGATGAGTGAATCAATCGAATGAGGCATTAGATTCCCATGCACCTCGCATAGAGCGTGCCATGTCATGGCCTCTGCTATCTACAGTACAGTGAAAAACTATTTTAACCATGGCTCAAGTAAAAAATATTTCAAAACCTTTTGTGGAACTTGCGAGAACTTGTGATATTTTGCAGTCTTATCCTTTCCATTCTCGCAATCCACATATATAGGCTCACTGCATACATGACACTCATCCTTGTCTTCGTTCTCGTTGCGGTATAATATGCAATCATACTTGCATGCATGAATAGATACGTACTTCAAACCCAAACCCTACAAGATCTTCTTTATGCTAAGATAATTGTCGGATAACCCAGTTAAGAATTCCAATTATATTGTTGCCCGACAAACCAAATTGACTGTTTAAATTATGCAAACCAATCATTACATATAAAACAGAGTGATCTTTATCGCAATCTTTATACAACAGTCTAGCCGCATTGGTTTTTAACCGTATGTATTCCCGATCTTCTGGTAATTCAGCGTCAACTTGTTCATTAAATTGGTCATAATGCACATTATATGTATTCATAGGTTGGTGGTTTTGACGGTAGTGGACTCCATAAGCGTCATTAATTTGGTCGGTCAAACAATGATGTGTTGACAAATCAAGTGCCATTTCCACTTGGTGGGGTTCCATTATGCGATCGGCTATCGATAATTCTTTCGGAATATAAAGTACATTGTTTCACCATAGTATGTCCATATCTTATAGTCTTGCCAAATTCCCTAATATAGTAAATGCAACTCAACGTCTTCTAAGACTTATATTTTTCGTCCATACAATGGGTGCACGGACATGAAATCTCGTCACTTTTAAGATTTCTATAAGAGTATTTAGCAAATTATTGAATTCCCTTTACATAATTCTCTGTTATTTAGTTATTCTTCCCAATCCACTCTCTGTATTGTGGGAAATCCATTAAATAATCTTCAAAATTCAATTCTCATGTATTAATAGGTTGAAATAAAGATCTTGTTGCATAAAAGAATGTACAATACATAATTCAGTCAAATTTTTCAACACAACTTAAATTCAAATTAAACAAATTAAAATAACTTAAATAAAAATTATTTTTACAACTAGTTCTCAAATATTACAAATTGTCAAGCATTGTTCATGGCCTAGCCTTGACCAATAAATAAACTGGCCAAGTGATAAAATAATTTGCGTAGTATTTCAGTGCTTTCCCTTCTCCACTATCAGTGCACACAAGCAAATCTTCACAACTGTTATATATTTGATCAACCATAATCTGAGCCTCATCCATTTTCAAAGGTCGATTATGTACTTGAGTGGATGATGATGATCTACGACCGTGAGTGGATGATGATGATCTACGACCTGTGGAAGGCGAAGGCACTCGGAAGGGGAATGTTGAAGGAGGAGGGATTTGTGGTGGGAATGATGAAGGAGGAAACATTTATGATGGAAAACCTGGAGAGGGAGGATAGGGTAAACCTTTAAAAGGTAAGGAAAACCTTGAGGAGGCATCGGGGACTGAAAACCTTGAGTAGATAAGGATACAAGGCGCCCCATTTCACTCATCAAGACTCCCAAGTTACTTTTAATCTTCTGGACATCCCCATCTATCTTGGACTAACTTTCCTCTTGGCTCGAGATACTATTCTTGACCGAAGAAAGCTTATCCATGAGAGGTCTAGTGTCTTTTGATTTGGTTTACGGCATATGTGATCTAATACCTCTCGTCCTCCCTCTTTTGTCAGTTCCAAAGGCCTATGTCAGGGCATCATTTCCAATGTCATAGTGAGGGATCAAATCGGACTGGCTGTTAATGGCCTCGATTGATTCTAGAGTCTTAGCCAAGTGTGGTGGGAATTTATTATCTTTGTCTCATCGGGAATGCACTTATAAGTTGGCCTGATTATGTTATTTACCGTCATCTGGACCGTCCTTTGTCATATCTGACAATTCACTCTTCAAATCTTTATAGGGTTAGGAACCCAGCCCCTGGATATCAGTTTTTTTCGTCCTATTTTATTTATTTTTCTCCTTATGGATGAGCTTCATGTCCATCGCCTCATTTTTCAAAAACTTGTTCCATTAATCAACCGCCATTTCAATATTCGGAGGCACTTTGTCTCTCAGAGCCAGAATGTCGGAGCTCGAAGCCTCTTTCAAGAAATATCTCTACCTCGGCCGAGATGGTGGCCGAGACATTGGTAGGCCCAATAAGGGGTAAGGACCACCGGTATCATCCCTCGGCCAGGACTACCTCGGCCTCGGCCGACGGTACTACATGCACCTCCCCAAGGATACTACGTACGTCGCAGATATCAACAGCACCCTCAAGTGCCCAGGAATAGCAACCTCGGCCATCAGTAGGCCGAGATAACAAGGAGCCACCGATCCACCTTCATCATGGATCCTACCTCGGCTTGGGCCGAGGTTACCAGAGATATTAGTAAACATCAGCATGCCACATGCCTAACCTCGGCTCAGGCCGACCCTAGCATATACCTCGGCTGACATCAGGCCGAGATTCCTCATGACACTTCGCGGATTGAGCGGACATCCAACCTTTATAGCTCGACCTCTCCTAGGCCGAGGCCATTCACCAACATGACTGCCGAGCATCTGTTGACATTTGGATAAGGACACCTGGACACAAATCAGTTGTAATAAGATTATTCTCCACATGGGGGAGAATATTTCATCATCATTGCTTACATGTGACTAGGACAGGTGGCATTCCCCCATTGGTGAGGATATCACACACATGCTCACTGCATACATGGGGGGTACATTACACGCCCTAGGCACTATATATAGGGGTCATCCCCTACCTTGCAAAAGGATCTCATTCATGCAACCCTAGCAGAAACCCTGTCAAAATATACAGTAGAGAGAGAGAGAGAGCTTGAGGGAATTGTACCCATGGTCAATAGTACCATCTGTCAGTGATATTACTCACACGCTCACTGTGGACGTAGGCCAGAACAGGCTGAACCACCCATATTCCGGTGTTAATCTCCTCATATCCTCACCTCCTTCTCCTCTCTTTTTATAGCTGTACTGCCATTGTTATATACATATAGAGCTTGAAAACACCTTACCTGGTGGTGTTGATTCCCAGCATCATCATTTTGGCGCCGTCTGTGGGAATCGAGAGGCTATCTCTTCCTCTTTTTCTGCTTTACCTCACCGGAGACTCTGGTGGTGAACCAGGAACCACCCCTTGTGTGGAACTGTTTCACCATTGAAAGAGGTCCTATAAGGTATTAAGCTCACTTGCTATCCAAGCTCTTTATTATCAACACATGGCACCTGAATTACCACCGCCTCTTCCGCCGCCCGGAGGTGGAGGGGCTAGCTCCAGTCAGGCTCCTCCCCAGTCCGAAATGGCGGAGGTGGCAGCAGCTTTAAAAACTTTAGCTGCAACACAACAAGCCATGAAGGAGCAATTTGCCCAGCTCAGCCAAACCATGATGATGAGGCCACCGGGAGTCTCCCCGGACATGATAACTCCGGCGGCAGTTCAACCCCATCCTGATGCCAGGGGACCACCCCAGGCGCCCATGAAGGACCAACCTGCACCCCAGCGGAGGAGGGACGTTGCTGACCCTAGGCGCTTGCGCCTGGGGAGGCAGGGAAACCCTTGCCCAGAGGACAGGTATGATGACCTAGAAGCTGAGGAGGCCTCGGAAGATTGCTGGGAGCCGTATGAGGTGTCAGATAACACCGTACGACCCCTTAGGCAGAGCCAAGGATGTGTCGGCCAAAGAAGAGACGAGGCCCAACACAGGGGGTCGACTTTTGATAGGCAGAGCCAAGGATGTGTCGGCCGTGGAAGAGATGAGGCCCAGCAGAGAGGGTCGGCCTTTAACAGATTGAGCAGAGGGTCGGCCTTCGAGAGGCTAGGCCCAGTCAATGACCTGAGGCAGAGGCTATCGAGGTCAAGAAGCGCGGCAGGCTCTCAAAGAGGGAATTGGCAGGCTCGACCATATCAAGGACGACCCGTGGAGAGAAAAGCCAGGGAGCAGGAAGAAGTCAATAGTCAGCGTGTTGTGGCTGGGGAACCCTCTGTCCATCGAAGGGAGGTGGCAGGGGATAACCTCGGCCTAGCTGAAGAGAGAAGGCCCTGGAATGACTCAATCCAACATCTGGAAGAGAAGATAGGGGACCTCATCAAAAGCAGGGACCCATTACAGAGGGGCTACTCGGAGGGCTCCCCGTTTGTAGCTAGGATAGTGGGATTCCCAACCCCAGCTAAGTTCAAGCCTCCTACGGTGACGCCTAAGTATGATGACAGCACTAACCCGGTGCACCATATCGAGATGTATCAGTCGACGGCAGATATTTACTCAATCCCTGATGAGATGAAGTGTAGGGCCTTCTCAGGGACCTTGACAGGGGCAGCTCATAGTTGGTTCATCTCTCTTCCAAAGAACTCGATTGAAAACTTCAAGGGCCTAGCAGAGCAGTTCATCCACAACTTCTGCTTTGGGGTAAGACCTCAGAAGAAGACCATCCACCTCTTGTATGTCAAACAGGCTAAGGGTGAAAGCCTAAGAGACTATATATCAAGATTTAACAAGGAGAAGTTAGAGGTAGAGGATTACGAAGAGAGCATAGCCATGACCGCCCTGATAGGAGGCCTCCAGAAGGGGAAGCTATTGTGGAAGCTGGCGGAGGACCCCCCAAGTCTATGGCAGAGCTGTTGTCCACCGCAGGGAAAGTGATGAACGCGGAAGAGGCAATGGCCGCCAAATATGAGGAGGAGAACCGTGGTAGCACTGGGAGGTCCCAGGGTAAAAAAGAGGGGAAGAAGAGGTCAGCAGATGACAAGTTCGCTCATTACACTCCTCTGACTGTGAGCTGTGAGCACATCCTTAATGAGATCAAGACTGACCGGGCTCTGAGGTGGCCAGAAAAACTGAAGGCCCCACCGCATAAGAGGAATAAAAACCTCTGGTGTGAGTTCCATCAGGATCACGGACATGTCACAGAAAAATGCTTCGCTCTGAAGGACGAGATCGAGAAGATGCTGAAATCTGGGAAGCTGAGAAGGTATGTGGATGGAAAGGCCCCGAAGGGTGGAAGAGAAGACCCTAGAAAGAGAAGAGATGACAGATGCCGCGGCGATGTCCCGACTAGAAGGCATGATGATTCAGAGGGTGACGATGGCGATGACTCGGATCTCCCACCTAAGGATGACAACACCCCAGTGAAGAGGGTAGGAATGATCTCCTTTGGTGTTAGCACCATATGTAGGGGATTCGCGGGAGGTGGCTCTGAGGTAGCCGATAGGAAGGCTCATGTAGCGGAGGAAAAGTCAGTGGTCAAGACTGAGGTTGTGAATCTGACCTCTTCTGATGCAGTACAGAAGAGAAAGAAGGTAGACATGGACACCCTGATGGTGGGATTATCCAGACTGGACTTCAAGGGCATCTTAGCCCCCCATGATGACCCTCTGGTCATCACAACAAGTGTGCATGGGTGCGATGTAGGGATAATCCTCATAGATGGGGGAAGCTCAGCAGATGTAATGTTCTGGCCTTGTTTTAAGAGCTTGGGTCTTAGCAGGGCAAGGCTGGTGCCTTACCATCACCCATTGATAGGCTTCAGTGGTGAGAAGGTGCACCCATTGGGCATGTATGAAATGGATATACGGATGGGAGATGAGTGGCCTAAGAGGCTGACTAAGAAGATAAACTTTTTTGTGATGGACGAGAATGTCTTCTCGGCCTACAACCTCATCATCGGAAGAGTGGCCCTCAAAGAGTTTGAAGCCGTGCCATCAACGGTCCACCAGATGCTAAAATTCCCGACTCCTTATGGGGTAGGGGAAGTGCAAGGGGACCAGACTACGACGCGGGAGTGTTATTTCAACTCGGCCGAAGAGCGAGAGGCCCATAAGAGAGCAACCGTCACTTACAGCATTGACACACTTGATCCCAGAGATGAAACAAAATTAAAGAAGGGCGAGGCCGCGGAAGAGGTAGAATCCATCGTCCTCAATGAGGACGAGCCGGAAAAAACCGTCCAGGTCGACAAGGCCTTGGAGCAAGGGATCAAGGAAGAGTTGATAAACTTCCTTAGGAGGAGGCAGAGCGTATTCGCGTGGAGTCATGCAGACATGCCTGGCATCAACCCAGGGATCATGACCCACAAGCTCAACGTGGATGGAGATGCTAGACCTATTAAACAGAGGTGAAGGATCTACTCCAGAGAGAAGTATGAGGTCATCAGGGAAGAGGTGAAGAAGTTGGAAGAGGCCGAGTTCATAAGAGAGGTTACTTATCCAGAGTGGCTCTCAAACGCAGTCATCGTGCCTAAGGCTAATGGAAAGTGGCGGATGTGTGTAGATTTCACAGACCTGAACAGGTCTTGCCCGAAGGACAGCTATCCCTTGCCTAGGATAGACCAGATGGTGGATGCAACAGCAGGGCATGAGCTTATGAGTTTCATGGATGCTTATTCAGGTTATAACCAAATCTTCATGGATGCCGAGGACTCTGAGAAGACAACCTTCATCACTGACAAGGGGACGTACTGTTACAAGGTGATGCCCTTTGGTTTAAAAAATGCGGGTGCGACCTATCAACGTCTTGCCAATAAGATGTTCGAGGAGCAGATAGGTAAGACCATGGAGGTATACGTGGACGATATGCTAACGAAGAGCCTGAAAGCATGTACTCACGTAGCGGACCTTGAGAAGACCTTTGATGTCATGGACTCCTACAGGATGAAGCTCAACCCAGCAAAATGTGTCTTCGGGGTAGGAGCCGGGAAGTTCCTGGGGTTCATCGTTAATCAGAGGGGAATTGAAGCAAACCCGGAAAAAATCAAGGCGTTACTCGACATGAAGACTCCTAGGAGTATCAAGGATGTTCAGAGACTCACTGGAAGGGTGGAGGCCCTTAATAGGTTTGTTTCCAGAGCCACAGACAAGTGTCTTCCGTTCTTTAAAGTCCCGAGAAAGGCCTTCCAGTGGGATGAAGAGTGTGAAAAAGCTTTTGATCAATTGAAGTTCTACTTGGGGTCTCCCTTGCTTCTGTCCCGGCCTATCGCGGGGGAAAGGTTGTTTGTGTACCTGGCAGTCTCTGAGTCAGCCATTAGCGTGGCCATCATACGGGAAGAGGATGGGGTTCAGAGACCTGTGTATTTTAATAGTAAGGCCCTTCAAGGGTCTGAACAAAACTATCCCCGCATGGAGAAATTGGCTTATGCCCTGATACACGCCTCTAGGAAGATGAAGCCTTACTTTCAAGCTCACTCCATGACAGTCCTCACCGACTCACCACTGCGGCAGGTCTTGCACAAGCCTGAGAAGTCCGAAAGACTGATGACCTGGGCCATCGAGCTAGGAGAGTATGACCTCACCTACCAGCCCAGGACAACCATCAAGGGGCAGGCCCTCGCAGACTTTGTCGCAGAGTTCACCTGGGAAGAGGCAGATAGAGGTTCGGAAGAGGCCGAGACAGAGAAAGGCCTGGATGATGGCGAAGAGACAAACCGTAGTGTCTTTCGAAATTCGGAAGAGGCAGAACCAAACGTCTTCAAAGGCCGAGAAGAGGTAGTCCCAGGTAAGACTCGGAGGAGAATAGAAGAAAACGAAGAGGATCGATACCTCTTCGAAAAAGGGGTAATGAGAGAAGGGGTCTTCTCTTCAGACGAAGACGTGTGGAGCCTCTTCGTGGATGGATCCTCCTGTGACGGTGGAAGCGGCGCGGGGCTAGTACTCTCGGCTCCAGATGGCGCCAACATTGAATATGCCTTGAGATTCAACTTCCAGGCTTCAAATAACGAGTCTGAGTATGAGGCCATGATAGCGGGTCTCCTATTGGCAACAACTCTGCGGGTAAAGCGGCTTCTACTGCATAGCGACTCAAGGTTGGTTGTTAACCAGGTGTTGGGGGCATACGAGGCTAAAGACGAAAGGATGGCCAGGTACTTAAAAAAGGTAAGAGGATTGATAGAGTTTTTTGAAGAGGCCAAACTGAAGAGAGTGCCGAGATTGAGCAACAATCACGCTGACGCATTGGCAAGACTGGCCTCGGCAATGAAGACAGACTTGGGAAGAACCATCCCAATTGAAGTCCTGGGAAAGGCAAGCATAGAGGAGGACGAGGTACGCAGCCCTTGTCACAATTTGAACCCAGGAGACTCTTGGATCGACCCGCTCGTCAGATACCTAAGAGAGGGGGAGCTACCTGAGTCTAAGATGGAAAGAAAAAAGTTGAGATATAGGGCTGCAAAGTTCTCATTGATAGGAGACGTCTTGTATAAAAAGGGGTTTCTTTTTCCCCTCCTCAGATGTGTGCATCCTGTGGAGGTACCTCGAATCTTACAAGAGGTTCATGAAGGCTCCTGCTCCAGCCATATAGGAGGAAGACCCTTAGCCAAAAGGATCATCACTCAAGGATACTGGTGGCCAACCTTGTCTAGGGACGCTCCTGACTATGTGAAGAAGTGCGACAAATGTCAGAGGTTCGCCACTATCCCCCACCAACCCCATCAGCCTATGACATCAATCTCTTCTCCGTGGCCTTTCGCGGTATGGGGAATTGACTTAGTAGGACCTTTGCCAAGAGCAGTCAACAACTATAGATTCTTGATAGTTTCCATTGACTACTTTTCAAAATGGGTAGAGGCCGAACCAATGATAACGATTACGGAGCAGAAGACCTTTCAGTTCATCTGGAAGAACATCATATGTAGGTATGGCCTCCCAAACACGCTCATCTCAGATAATGGGACCCAGTTTAAGAACTCCTCCTTAGATAAGTATTGCCAAAGTGTGGGGATTAAACAGTTCTTCTCATCTCCAGGTCGACCTCAGGCTAATGGCCAGACCGAGGTCACGAACAGAACCATCTTGGATGGTATCAAGAAGAGGTTAGAAGACGCGAAGGTGAGATGGATATAAGAGGTCTACGCCGTGCTGTGGGCTTACAGGACCACATCGAGGACACCCACGGGAGAAACCCCATTCATGCTGGCACACGGTTCAGAAGCCGTCATACCAATGGAGATAGGCCTACCAACTCATCGGGTTCATACCTACGATCCTGACAGCAACGAGGAAAGGAGGAGGTTAGACCTGGACCTAATTGAAGAAAGAAGGGAAGACGCAGAGGTCAGGAAAGCAGCATACCAACAGAGAGCCGCAAAATTCTACAATCAAAGGGTGAAATCAATACCCATTGCGGTAGGAGACCTAGTGCTTCAGAAGACCCTACAGAAAACAAACAAGCTACACCCGAACTGGCATGGCCCCTACAGAGTAACGGAAGAGGTTGTGCCTGGCACATATAGGCTAGAAAACCTAGAGGGAGAACCCTTCACCAACCCATGGAATGCTGACCACCTAAAGAGATATTTCATATGATGTTGCATCTATTTTGTAAATTGTAAATGTACCATCTTATTGAGAAGAGGTTGTTAATAAAGATCAGTTTCCATGAAAAAATTCTCGTTCCATCCTTAACATCATTAATTTGGTGATTTATTTTGAGGCTAACCTCGGCCCAGGTGGTGACCTCAGACCCTCATAACATCACTCGGTGGTGACGAGGTCTGAGCTCAGACACCTAGGTTAGAGGACCTCAGACCCTTAACATCATTAATTTGGTGATTTATTATGAGGCTAACCTCGGCCCAGGTGGTGACCTCAGACCCTCATAACATCACGCGGTGGTGACGAGGTCTGAGCTCAGACACCTAGGTTAGAGGACCTCAGACCCTTAACATCATTAATTTGGTGATTTATTATGAGGCTAAACTCGGCCCAGGTGGTGACCTCAGACCCTCATAACATCACGCGGTGGTGACGAGGTCTGAGCTCAGACACCTAGGTTAGAGGACCTCAGACCCTTAACATCATTAATTTGGTGATTTATTATGAGGCTAACCTCGGCCCAGGTGGTGACCTCAGACCCTCATAACATCACGCGGTGGTGACGAGGTCTGAGCTCAGACACCTAGGTTAGAGGATCTCAGACCCTTAACATCATTAATTTGGTGATTTATTATGAGGCTAACCTCATACACCTAGGTTAGAGGACCTCAGACCCTTAACATCATTAATTTGGTGATTTATTATGAGGCTAACCTCGGCCCAGGTGGTGACCTCAGACCCTCATAACATCACGCGGTGGTGACGAGGTCTGAGCTCAGACACCTAGGTTAGAGGACCTCAGACCCTTAACATCATTAATTTGGTGATTTATTATGAGGCTAACCTCAGACACCTTGGTTAGAGGACCTCAGACTCTTAAGTAATGGCTATGGCATCATGTTAAATAATGACTTCAGAGATTGCATGGCATTCAAATACATTCAGAGATCAAGATGAAGGAAGACATTGGCATTCAAGGAAAGAAATTGCATAATATTTACATGTCTGAGAAATTACAAATGCAAGATTACAAGTCAAAACAAAAAATGCAAAATACAAGGCCAAGTTAAACATCTGAGGGAGGAACATTCGATGTCTCGGCTGGATTGGCCTGCTCGGCATTGGTCACCTCAGCCACTTCATTTGCAGGGTCAGTCCCTCCGAGATCAGTCCCTTCCAGAGTAACAGTCTGACCAGGGGCAGCAGCCTCGTCCTTTATCTCTTGCAAGGCCTGGGCAAACTGAGCGTCGGCAAGGCCGAGGCCCATAAAGTCGGAGGCCTTTATGGTGCCAACCTCGGCCTCCCTGACCTCGGCCCATTTGGTGGTGGCCTTGATACCCCTTTCAAGGTATTCAAGACCAAAACCTACAAACTCGTCGGAGACCTTGTAATCAGCAATTACTTTCTTCGAGGCATCTGCAAGAGAAGCCTTCACTGCAGCATTGACCTTCCTCTGCAGGGTATCGTCCTTGTCCTTCATGGCCTTGGCGTGGCTCTGGACGAGTGCAGAGATGTCCTTTTCTAGACCTTGGGCCTTATTTTCAGATGTTTGGGCCTTGGTCTCAGCATTCTGTAACTCTGACCTCAGACGATCAACCTCGGCCTTCAAGGTGCTCTCCACCTGCTCAGCCTCTTGCCCCTTCTGAATCAGAGGCAACTTCCTCAGGGCCCAGTTGGATAACTGGTACATAGCAGTCACACTCTGCACAGACAATGAAGAGGTTAGAGGGAAATAAATTCAGAGGTCACACTTGCAAAATTATTGGCAAAATGAACGAGCCATACCTGGACGGCTCTGTGGAGGCCGAACTCAACCAGCATATGAGTGTCCATGGACCGGTAAAAGCGCTTGTCAGCATCAGTCATCACGTTGGCAAGGGCATCCATGGCCTGCCTGCTGTTGCCGACCACGCTCTCGGTAAGCTTCAGCTGGTCCAGACGAGCAGCTAAGGTGTCGACTGTGATAGGGATCGCAGCGTCTGGAGTCTTCCTTTGCCTGGAGCTCGGCCTCTGATCCTCAGGGGGATGGACCTCAGGGGCCCTCTTCTTGGACTTGGATATTGAGGGAGCAGGTGGAGGAGCATTCAAACCGGTCTTCTTGACAAGTCTAGCCAAGCTTGGAGCTTCCATCTCCCACAACTCGTCTGAAATGCCTGGTGGTCTCTCTGCAAAAATGAAAAGATAAGACTCAGAAATAAAGTAAGTATAATCATAGGTTAGACTTGAAATAAAAATAAAAATCCTTACCAAAGTCAGCTAGGGGACTTCCACCTAAGCTCATCCCCGAGAGGTACAGGGGGGTCAACAGATGCTCGAACTTGACAAACATCCCATGGGCCCCTTGGTCTTGCAGGGCCTTCACCTTTTTGCCATTTTGAACACTTAGTCCAGGGTCGGCCCTAGCAGACATGGTGACCTTTCCCCATTTAAGGGGTATTCTCTGCTCAAAAATGGAAGAGGGAATAGATGAGCCGAATTCCCATGGCCCTGAGGCGAAAAAATACCGAGGTTTCCAATTGTGGTTCGAGGTCTGAGTGACCAAGAGCATCTTTTTCTCAGGCCTCCGAGCCACGAAGTGATAGTAGCTCGGATGATTCTTGGCCGAGGTGGGAATGTAACACCCAGCAAAGACCTAAACTGGGAGGTCAGAGTGGTGGACTGTCCTCCACAAGATGATGGCCCCTATAATAACTCTCCAAGCATTGGGAGAGAGCTGCGAGGGGGACAAATTGATGAAGGAAAGAATGGACCTAATGACAGGGTGAAAGGGAAGACGAAAACCTAGTTTGAACATCTGCTCGTACAAGCAGACTTCTCCATCTTAACCATGGTAGGCCCTCTCTTCCCTCAGAGGTCTCCTTAATTGGATTGAGGGACTGATGGAGTATAGGTATCTGAAGTGCAATAGATCTACCTCAGTGACCGTGCTCTCGTACTCGTCCGCCTCAGAGGTATCAACTTCACTTTCGGCGTCCTCATCATCGTCAGGCTCAACGTCGGCCGGAGCAGACGTAGACGGGTTACCAGGGAACCTATGAGTAAACTCGGCCTTGGTAACGGCCGTCAGTGGGATGGCATTCAGAATGGGAGGCACAGCCACACTTGGCCCAACAAGCTCAACCTCTGAAGAAGAGCTTGAGGTACTTGTGTCATTTTGGGACGAGGCCCGGCCGAAAACCTCGGCCTGGTCAGGGTCCTGACCAGCCTGAGGAGTGAAGTCCATGGCCTCTTGGAAAGAGTCCACAGACATCGGGTCGGAGGTGGAAGACTCAGACTCAGACATCGGCAAGTTATTGGCAGAGGCGTCTGTCTGATAGAAATTCTCAGGTGGACGAGGGTATACCACCTTGAGAGGTGGAGGAAAGAGAGGTCTGACAGGGAACTCCTGTGACCTACGAGCTTCTTCCTGAGCTCTCTCTATTTGCCTAATTTTCTCTAAGGTCTTTTCTCTAAGAGATGGGAAGTCTTCAAGAAGTTGATACAGGGGTCTGAGCATCTGGGGACGACCCAAAGCTTTGGCAGACCCTAAACTTGAGGGAAAATCCTAAAAACTACAAACGAGATTGGCTTGAAAGATTAAGGGGACCAAAGATCAAACCAAAGATCTTTTGCAGAAAACCTAGCTCACCGGAAAATTCAAACCCTCACTGGAAAACTCATATGACCACCGGAAAATTCAAACCCTAACCGAAAAATTCAAGTTAAAATGCCAAAATGAAGGAGATGGAGAGGGGGAGGTACCTGAGGATGAGTTGATGAATGAAATAGAGGAAATCACGTAAGAAACAAGGTATTCCCCTGCAGAACAAGCGCTGGAACGAGGGAGCTTCGGAGAGAGAGAGTTGCAGAAAACAGGGCGCGAAGGAGAGAAATGAGGAAGAAGAAAGGTTTTTTACCTTTAAATACTTGAGCACGATTCCCAAGGCTCATCATTGCCTTGGGAAGCCCAAGGGACAACTGACAGCACATGCCAACCAAGTGAGCACGCCTTGGCTTGGGACAGGTGTCACGCAGGTGTTGGCCTTGGGGTGAACAGGCCTCGGAGGCAAGAATCCCCTAGCCACCTGCTCTCGCAAATGACTAAGGGCTGGGGGGGTGATTGATATGCCCAAGTATAACCTCAGCCAGGGATACCTACCTCGGTCGAGATGGTGGCCAAGACATTGGTAGGCCCAATAAGGGGTAAGGACCACCGGTATCATCCCTCGGCCAGGACTACCTCGGCCCCGGCCGACGGTACTATATGCACCTCCCCAAGGATACTACGCACGTCACAGATATCAACAGCACCCTCAAGTGCCCAGGAATAGCAACCTCGGCTATCAGTAGGCCGAGATAACAAGGAGCCACCGATCCACCTTCATCATGGATCCTACCTCGGCTTGGGCCGAGGTTACCAGAGATATTAGTAAACATCAGCATGCCACATGCCTAACCTCGGCTCAGGCCGACCCTAGCATATACCTCGGCTGACATCAGGCCGAGATTCCTCATGACACTTCGCGGATTGAGCGGACATCCAACCTTTATAGCTCGGCCTCTCCTAGGCCGAGGCCATTCACCAACATGACTGCCGAGCATCTGTTGACATTTGGATAAGGACACCTGGACACAAATCAGTTGTAACAAGATTATTCTCCACATGGGGGAGAATATTTCATCATCATTACTTACATGTGACTAGGACAGGTGGCATTCCCCCATTGGTGAGGATATCACACATGCTCACTGCATGCATGGGGGGTACATTACACCCCCTAGGCACTATATATAGGGGTCATCCCCTACCTTGCAAAAGGATCTCATTCATGCAACCCTAGTAGAAACCCTGTCAAAATATACAGTAGAGAGAGAGAGAGCTTGAGGGAATTGTACCCATGGTCAATAGTACCATCTGTCAGTGATATTACTCACACGCTCACTGTGGACGTAGGCCAGAACAGACTGAAGCACCCATATTCCGGTGTTAATCTCCTCATATCCTCACCTCCTTCTCCTCTCTTTTTATAGCTGTACTGCCATTGTTATATACATATAGAGGTTGGAAACACCTTACCTGGTGGTGTTGATTCCCAGCATCATCAAGGAACCCAGCCCCTGGATATCAGTTTTTTTCGTCCTATTTTATTTATTTTTCTCCTTATGGATGAGCTTCATGTCCATCGCCTCATTTTTCAAAAATTTGTTCCATTAATCAACCGCCATTTCAATATTCGGAGGCACTTTGTCTCTCAGAGCCAGAATGTCGGAGCTCGAAGCCTCTTTCAAGAAATATCTCTACCGAAGGTTTCTCTTATATGTTCTCAATAGGTTAGCAACCTGGGAAATAAACTATTGCTTTGAATGGTCAGGGAATGAGAAATTCTTACAGAGTTGGTCATAAATGTCATCCTTGATGGCCTGATCAACAGTGTTCCAGTTATCTGCTCCCCCCGACTCCCACATTCATTTTCCTAAGAAACAGATACTGGGATTTAAATATCTGGAGGTCTTTTTTATCACGGGTGGGATTACTTTCGAGTAGGGAGAGCCTAATGAGCTTCTTCTCATATAATTAGGAGGTGTCGGGAGCTCTGGGTGGGGGTGTTGGAGTAATAGGGATTTGTTTCCTACTCGTAGATGGAGTAGTGGACTGAACCAATGGTGGAGTAGAGAATTGCTCACCATGTTGTGATGAGAGTTCTCGTTGAGGTGCAGGAGATGTTAATTGCGGTTGGGGTGTCACCTCATCGCTTGGTATGTCCTCTCCACTGCCCCCCAACATTATCTATAAAAAATATTAATAAATGACGAAATTATTATAGTAGTATGAAATTAAAACTAACTAATCAAGTTTATGACTATATATATATCTACCTTCTCATAATCAGACAGTAGACACCCCATCATACTACCCTCCAAATACCTGTTTAGGTCCCTAACACTCCTCTCACACTAAGACCCTAGGTCCTACTCCAAACCTTGTCTAGAGGCCACCGGGTGCTCCCGAGCCCCATTTGACCTCTGTCAACTCTCCACCTCGAGCGAAGTTCATTGCACTCTCATAGGACACTGAATCCCCTCTCTAATTGTCTATACCCTTCGCAAATGGACCTTACAATTCGCGCGTACTTGTCTTTTTACTCTAAACTGTAATACCCCATACTTTTAATGATTTAAATAATTATGGGATCAATTATTATTATGGGATTAATTGAATTAAAATGTGAGAAGTTAATTGTTAATTAATCCGGATTCAAATAAATATTAACTAACGTCCCAAGAGTTAATACTTATTGATTGAAAATTACTGTGTGATATGTAATATGGAACTATACACTTCGATAAATTGTCAAGAATAAGAAATACGACAGTTTAGTAAACTAAGTCAGACGAGCGTGTGAGTCATGTCGGGAATAATTTAAGGGAATAAAAAGATTAATTATTTTTGGTAACTCGTATGGTCATTTCGAGTAGACCATTGAGTCCGGAAGGGTAGAAATAGTCAGAATAGTATACCCGGGTGTTTAGTTTGAGTCCCGAAACAATTTTAGGCCTAACCGGCACCCCGAGAGGGCATTATGGTAAATTGTATTTTTGGGTTTAATTAATGGACAAAAATGTAATACCCCGTATTTTTATGCTTTCTTAATTTGGGGATTTATTAAATTTAATGTGAATGAATTATTTAATATAAATCTGGAAATTAATTATTTTATAATTATTAACGTGATGTGAGTTAGTAATTATGGAAAACTTGTTGAATATTACTAATGAGCAAAGTAATATATATAATATTGGTTCTATTAAATGTCACGAGTGAATAGAATTACAATTTTGGAAATTTAAGTCGGGACGCGCCTGTGTCGCGTCGGGAATAAATATTGATTAATAAAAGTGAAATATTTTTAAGTTATCTGTATGGTCATTTTGAGTGCGCCAATGTATCCGGAAGGGTCGAGATAGTCAGTAAAGTGTTCCCGGGGATTTAGTTTGAGTCTCGGGGTGTTTTTAGGCTTAATTAGTACCCCGGGAGGGCATTTTGGACATTTTACATTTTTGGGTAATTAAACCCACGAAAATTCAAGGGATATATCAGATGTCTAAGGTTGTCTTCTAGGGTTAAAACAACCAAAGACAAGTGACGGCCATGGGATAGGGAAGGAGAGGCTTTTCCAAGCAATCCAAGGCCAACGATTCACCCGGTTGCACCGCCACCACCATCAACGCGTAGATCGCGCGACGGGGAACGCAACCACACCAAATTCGTCATCAAATCGGAACGCCAAAAATCCCAGGCAAGTATTTATCTTGCTTATTTTCGTTAATGCACCACTCATGTTAGTCTAGGGATGATTAGGATGAGTTTTATGGACGAAAACCCAAATTTGAGATAGGAAATCGCATGTAGTAATGAATTGAATGTTAATCTGGAAACCCCTTAACATGTAGAGGATTAAACCACGAAATTTTGATGTTTTAAAAGAAGAAAATTTTGGAAAAATACTGATTAGAACCATGTTAAAGAGAATTCTAGGGTTCTTGAGATTTACATGAATTTTGGCCTGTTAATCCATGATTATTAATGGAAATTTGCATGCTTTACGTAAAAGATGTATGGAATGGATTTATACTATTAGTAGTACAAATTTCTGGACGATTGGGAATGAAAAGTTTGGATTTGGATGGAGTTATGTGAGAAAACCCATAACTAGTAACTGCAGAATTCGCCATACCTGCTTGATCGATCGATCGATCCCAGACCTCGATCGATCGACCCCTTCTGGCAGGCTCCTATTTCCCCCTTTTTAAATTATTTGAATTCAATTTAATGAGAAATAATCCTTGGACACCCTTATTAAAATATTTTGGGAGATGAAGAAGACCAGTAGGACTTATAAATAATTATGGGACCTTTAAGGTAAGACGAGAGTTGTATTTTTGGGTTATTTACACATAAGGGACGATGAAACTATGTATTAAAGGGAGAGACGTGTAAGATAGTTACGTTGGAACATAAGTGAATACCTACTGAATTTTACACTTGAGAGGATAGAGTCCATGAGTATTACGTAGTAAGTTAGAAAAATCCCTCGAATTAAAGTTAGAGACGAACCGTTATACGTGATAATAAATAATGGGAAAATTAGGATAAATATTGTGATTATGGGTTATGAGATGAACCTAAATTGATATGATAAAAGTAGTATATTTATATGACTGTGTGTATGCATATATTATATACGTGTGAAAATCATGCCCGCGCTACTTGCTATCCCTGAGGTTACCGAGCTGGGACGGTCGTATCTCGAATGGGCCTTCATGGGGGATATTGACTCATACCCTAGAAGATAGGAATCCTAGGTACAGGCTATCGAATCGATAGTCACGGTCCTAAGAGACGCGAGGGTATGTACTGACCTCTTGGACTTGGAAACTATGCTTCGCCTCAATATTGTTTGTGTATGTATTAATACAGTTCGAGAGTGATTCCGAACTTGTATTTCCCTTAGTACGAGTGATACGGGGATTGGATAGCAGAGTATGCCCGCACCATAATTTTTGTGTGGGGTGCTGTTAGAATATATATATTATACGAGTATTTAATATATGTATGAACTTCTGAAATTTGGGAAACTGCCTACTGTGTTATGGTAAGTAAGACATGTATAATGACTCAAATTGGAAGTACTTGTTTTGGAAAAGTATAATGGAACACTGGGAAACTTTATTAGTAAATAAGGTTTAAATGAGAACTTTGTGATCTAATGAAGTTATTTTTTTAAACAATTATATTCTTCGGTTTTGAATCTTACGAGTAACCTAAGATAAGTTAAACCATTGGGGAGGTTAGTGCGATAGGCGTGCACATTAGAAGAGAGGTGAGAAATTCTCAAGAGAGTGCCGCACTAATATGTTGTTGCATTGGCCTGTAAACATTTTAAATACTTGCTAAACAAATTTTAAATCATCTACACTATCGGGCTCTGACCCATTTCTATTTTTCTCTCTCTCTTGTATATATATGTATATATTACAGGTGCCCAGCCACAGGGGCGTCTTACATATGATCCTTTGGAAGGAACGCGCTGCAGCTTAGGTGGGAGTTGCAGGCCTCTTACTTAGACGACTTCATTTATTTGACTCCACTCCTAGCATATATATTTAGTGGGGCATGTGTCGCCCTTTTCCATTATTCAGTTGTTTATTTGGACATTGTTATTTAGATATTTCTAGTATTGTCACTTTGGGATTTATTACTCTGGATGTTCTACTTTAAGTTTTAATGTTGGGATTTAGTTGTTGAATGTTTAAATTATTTGGATTATATGTTTTAGGATTATTGTGGTGTGATTCTTTAAATATTGAATTGTTGTAAATAATTAAATCTTTGTTTTCAAAATAAAATTTGGAAAGTAATGTTTAAAAAAAAAATGTTTTTGACACTTAGCTTAATTAATTAGGGTGTTTAAATTGGTATAATTTTTTTTACGACAGTGATGCTAAGAATGAACCAAATGTTCACCTTGATTTTAATTTAATAAAGGAGTGATCGCCCGGTATTTAATTAGGCGGGGTGTCACAGGTGGTATCAGAGCATAAGGTTCTAGTGTCCTTAGGGTCTGTACGGCTTATTTCGCTTTCAGCTTAACATTTTTTATATAGAGTCCTAATACTAGGAATGTTGTGTTCATCTATATACATTGGGAATTCGTGCTTCTGCGATTTGTTTATGCGAATGATAAACTCATCCAAATTTATTTAAATTTTCAGATGGATCTTCAAGAAGAACTAACTAAAGCGGTTAGGGGAGTTAACGAGCAAGATCGACCTACACCTCAGGTATCTCCAGAGAGAATATCAACCGCTGAGTTAGCAGGTATTGTGGCATAGGCAATTACCACTGTAGTCTTACAGTATCAAGAACGCAACACACAACTTATGGGGGGAAAAGATCTAGAGAGTATAGTCAGTCTGTCATGACTGGAAATAACAAGTGTGTGAAGATGAAAAAATCGCAACAACAATCTCTTCAGGCCGTAAAAGCCACAAAGGTAACAAATTGTGTAGAGAAACCCAAAAGCGTTAGGGTCAACAAAGCCGGGAGCAGAGTGAAGTCACGAAGAGGTGTTTTAAATGCGGAATGGACGGTCATGAACGTCGAACTTGTCCGGATCAGTCTGGAAAGGAACTTCAACCCAACCAGAGAGAACTTTCAGGACTCTTCTATAAATGTGTACAGCCGAGTCACAAGTGGAGGGATTGTCCTCACCCTAACATAGTTTTTCCACAAATTTCCCATCAAGGCCAGCAAGACCAGGGAAAAAGCGAGACTAGTCAACAACGTAATGAAGTGAAGCAGTTTCGAGGGAGGTGCTTCCAATGTGGAAGAAATGGACATAGGCGTCAGGATTACCCGAGAAGAATAGGGCCCCACGGCAGGAATGTGCTAGTAATAAACCACGGAAGTCAGCTCCACCACCCTTTCCAACAGCCTCAGTTCAGCAGAGACAGCTACAATGCGGACGTGTCTATAACGTCCCCCAGGCAGCAGCTCCGCAGGCACCACCCGCGATTGAGGGTATGTTTTCTATCCATGATACTATGAGTCGAGTTTTGTTTGATACTGGGGCAATGCACTATTTTATAGCTACCCATTTTGCAAAGGCCTTAGGGCTATTAGCTACAGCAGATAGCACTATGACATGTGTAGACTCACCACTGGGAAATGGTTCGCTTATATTTTTTTATATGCCGGAGTGTGGGGGTAGATATTGGTAGCTTAGTATTACCGGCAGACTTATTAGTCTTAGATATGCATGAGCACGACGTTATTCTTATTGTGAGATAATCGTAGGTTATTAAGATAGTAAATTCTTAAATCACGTCTACTGGGAATACTTAACTTAGTGTGATAACACTTAACCGAATTAATAATTGATGAAATTAATAATGTGGAAAGGTGGGAATCACGGGTTACTACTACGAGGTATCAGTAGGAGCATAAGTCTTTACCTAGTTAGAAGTATTACAGATGGCTAGGGTGGATTAGTTGTACGCTAGGCGTGCACATTAGCTGAGAGGTGAGAATCTCATGTGAGAGTTCGAACTAACATGTATTTGATACTTGCTTTATTGCAAATTTTAAATACTTGCTAAAATAAATATTTTTACACCTCGGGCTCTGACCCGTTTCTTTCATTTCTTTCCTATTTTGCTATATATATGTATTATATCAGGTGCTCAGCCACAGGGACACCAGACTTAGAGATTTGGATTTCTTGGCATGCTGCAGCTGCTGTGGAAGCTGTAGGTCCTTGCATTAGATGCCTCTATCATTTCCCTCAGTTCTAGCTAGATTTTTCATTTAGGGCATGTGTCGCCCATTCCTTAGACATTTTATTAGAAATTGTATTCATTTTACTTTCCTCTCATTTCATTTGGATTTATTATTACTATAGTTCTTGGTTTAAAGTTTTGAACTTGAATGTTTTATCCAGTCTTATTTATTTCGGTATGTGATTCAGATTTAGTATTTATATTATTTAGTTATGTGGTGGATGGATTATAATTCAATTCTTGGATTTAATAAATGAATTTTTTTTTTGGAAAATTGAAAAAGAAAATATTTTGACACCAGCTTAATTAATTATTAGGAGGTTAATAAGGTTATTATATTTTCGACAGTGATGCTAAGAATGAACCGAACATTCTGTTTTAAATTTTATAAAGGACTGATCAACCGATATTTAATTGGGCGGGGTGTCACAGGTGGTATTAGAGCATCAGATTCTAGAGTCCTTTTGGATCTGTATGGCTTATCATGTTTTCACCTTAGCGATCTTTGATGTAGAGCCTTATTTTTAGGATTGTTGTATTCTTGTTTGTGCGTTTACGTCTTCGGCTATTTGAGATTTAACGATAAATGTGGACTAACAAAATTATTTCTCGTCTCAGATGCCTCCTTGACGTGCACCTAAGGACAGGAATGCCCATCCAGAGCCACCGCCAGTTCCAACTCAGGGCTTGATGAATGCTACCGAAGTTGCTGCCATCGGTTCACAGGCAGTTAATGCAGCATTAGCAGTGGTACAATCGGCACCACCCCAGGCGCTAGTAGTGGCGCCAGCACCTGTCCACATCTTCCCTACTGAATGGGAGAGAGTTAGTGATGCCTTTTAGAAGGCTCACCCTCTAGAGATCACAGGTAGTTCTGATTTGGTGATTGCTAGCCAGTGGAAGAAGGCCATACAGTGATACCTCCATATGTTTGAGTACATTGAGGTCCATATAGGCAAGATTTGGATACCTTTAAGCTGTCAGGGGAAGCCTAACAGTGGTGGGAGTCCACTATTACTACTGAGGAGAGAGATCTGATGACAATTGGAGATTTCTGGGTGCAGTTTGACTGCAAGTACTTTCCTTCGACCGTTCAGACTAAGATGAGGCGGAAGCTACTAAACCTCACCCATAAAGGGAAGACCGTAGTTGATTACGAAGAAGAGTTTACCAGGCTAGTTAATCTTGTACCAACAGAGGTACCTACTAAGGAGAAGAAGATACAGATGTTCATTGATGGCCTCACCTGGAGGATCATGCAGCATCTTCTGGTAACCTCTCATTGCAAACCTATACTGATGTGCTTAATGCAGCACTACTGCACTGTCAGGACCACCGCTTCCATATGACTAGGAGCAAACGAGCAGGGGAGTCCAGCCAGTAGGGCAGGACAATAGGAAATGGTACCAGCGGGGAACAACTAACTCAGGTTCAGGAGAGACAGGTTGATCAGAGTTCCCAGCAGGGGGATTCTAAGAGATTCAGGTCGAGGTTTCCGTCAGGGTCAGGGAGGTTTTAGGCATGGCCAGCTGGGTCAGCCTGGCCATCAGGTCCAACAGGAACACCAGGGCCAGTAGCAGTTTAGGCAGGGCTAGAAGGGCCAAGGGGGAGGTGGAAATGGCTAGCAGGGCTGAGGACAGCAGGGGCAGCGAGGGGGAAACTTTGGTGGGAAGTGTTTTATATGTGGCAAGACTGGCCACAAGCGACATGATTATACTGAGAGGGGTAGTTCCCCACAGCAGCAGCAATAGGGTGCTCGACAGGAGCCCTAGAGACCAATTTTTCTCGCCGCCCTCCCTGTACCACCTCAGATGCCAGCGCTACCAGCCATTCCAGCAGTCCCAGTCCAGTTGGGAAAACTTTAGTATGGACGGGTTTATAACCTCCATCAGGCTGCATCCCCACAGTCTCCACCCACGATTGAGGGTATGTTTTCTATCTAGGGGACTATGGGGCGTATTTTATTTGATATGGGGCCACACATTATTTTATAGCCACGAGGTTTGCACATGCTTTGGGGTTATTAGTTACAGCAGAGAGTACTGTTACTTTTGTAGATTCGACTTTGAGTAGTGGTTCACAGATTTACTTTATATGTCGTGGGGTAGGTATAGATATTGGGAGACTTACTTTACCTGCCGACATGATTATTTTGGAGATGTCCGAGTATGATGCGATTATCGATATGGATTGGCTTGTTGCATATAGGTCCATTGTCGATTGCTTTAGTATGACTATTATTTTAGCCATACCTGATCAAGAGATGTTCCTGGTGGCAATGCCTCGTCCTGAGGAAGGATTGTCCACTCATTTGTATTATATAGAGGAGGAAACCTCTAAGGAGGTAGTGACACCGCTTGATTCGATACCGGTGGTGAGGGAATTCGCTGATGTGTTCCAGGATATTTCGGGATTGCCACCTAGTAGAGAGATAGACTTTTTTTATAGATTTGATGTCGGACACTTGATCGATTGCCCACGCACCCTACCGTATGGTCCCAGCGAAGATGAGGGAGCTATAGGATCAGATAGAGCAGCTGTTGGGCTAGGGGTTTATTCATAGGAGTTCTTCACCTTGGGGTGCCCCTGTGCTGTTCATTAAGAAGAGAGATGGATCATTACGGTTGTGTATTGATTACCGAGAGTTGAATAAAATCACGATACGAAATAAGTATTCGTTGCCCCAAATCGATGACTTATTCGACCAGTTGAGAGGAGCCTTCTTCTCGAAGATTGACTTGATGTCAGGATACCATCAGTTAAGGATCAGGGAGAAAGATGTGTTGAAGACTTCTTTCTTATCGAGATATGGTTCCTATGAGTTTAGGGTTATGCCTTTTGGGCTAACCAACGCCCCAGCCATGTTTATGGACTTGATGAACAGGGTGTTCAGAGTGTTCCTGGATCATTTTGTCATTATCTTCATAGATGACATCCTGATTTACTCCCAGACTGAGGAGGAGCATGCCGAACATTTGAGATAGGTTTTGCAGACACTGCGCCAGCACGAGTTGTATGCAAAATATGAGAAATGTGGATTTTGGTCGAAAGAGGTTTAATTTTTGGGGCACATTATTTTGGATAGAGGGATATCTGTAGACCCGGGGAAAGTGTCAGCGGTTAGGGAGTGGGGACAGCCCACAACACCGACAGAGATACGTAGTTTCTTGGGCCTAGCAGGATACTACAAGAGGTTCATTCAGGGATTCTCTAAGATAGCTGGTCCATTGACTCATTTGACTCGCAAAGGGGTGCCATTTATCTGGGACGATGCCTTCCAGTTGGCTTTTGATGAGCTGAAAGACAAGTTGACTTCAGAACCAGTGAGCACTGCCCAGTCCAGGAGTGGAGTATCTAGTCTACACAGATGCGTCCTTAATAGGACTTGGAGGTGTGCTTCAGCAAGAGGATCAGGCTATAGACTATGCTTCCCGTAATCTTAATCCCCATGAGAGGAACTACCCCCCCACGACTTGGAGTTATAGGCAGGTTTGTTTGCACTTTGGATTTGGAGGCACTATCTCTTGGGGGAGAAATTTTGTTTATTCACGGATCACAAGTCATTACAGTGCCTATTCACGCAGAAACAGCTGAATATGCGTCAACATCGTTGGCTCAAATTAGTGAAGGATTATTAGTTTGATATCCAATACCACCCAGGAAAGGCTAATGTGGTAGCAGATGTGTTGAGCCGTAGGCTAGTGGATGAGAGGGTTGAGGTGTGGAAAGTAAAATGGAAGGAATTGGGACACCAGGATGCCGTGGCCCGATCATTTATGTTCGCGATGAAAATTACACCTCAGATTGTTACAAGAGTAGTACAGTCATAGGCAACGGATTCGTTCTGTCAGGATCGGATTAGGTAGCTTTTAGTCGGTGGAGACGAGTCTTATTCAGTGAGCTCCGAGGGCGGTTTGTGCTTCAATGGGAGACTCATTGTTCCAGAGGGGGAGGACCTTCAACATGCAGTGATGACGGAGTCGCATGGGTCCCGATTTGTAATACATCTCGACGGGGATAAAATGTACCAGAATATTAGGCGGCAGTACTAGTGGAGCGGAATGAAGAGAGACATCACAAAGTTCATCTCCAAGTGTACCACTTGTCAGCTAGTGAAAGTGGATCACCAGAGACCACCAAGTTTGCTTCAGCTATTAGAGATACCTACGTGGAAATGGTAGGGCATTTCCATGGACTTCATTATCGGGTTGCCTACTTCACAGAGAGGACACAATTCTATATGGCTTATTGTGGACCGGTTGACAAAAGTAGCCCATTTTCTGCCAGTCAGGACAGACTATACAGCGGGATAATATGCTCAGTTATTTATTATAGAGATAGTGAGACTGCATGGTGTACCTCTTAATATCGTGTCGGATAGAGACAAGACGTTTGTATCTCATTTTTGGGCGAGTTTCCAGGAGGCTATAGGTACCGAGTTGCGGTTGAGTACAGCATATCACCCACAAACTGATGGGCAGACTGAGTTCACTAATCAAATGCTCGAGGATATGTTGCGCATGTGTATCCTTTACTTTGGGTGAGGTTGAGAGCAGTATCTTCCACTAGTGGAGCTTGCTTATAATAACTCATATCAGTTTACGATTGGCATGGCCCCGTTGTAGGCATTGTATGGTAGAACTTGTCGTTCTCCAGCTTGTTGTCTAGAGGTGGGAGATAATAAGCTACTCGAGCCGGAGGTAATTCAGGATACGTCGAACAGGATCGAGATGATTCGGGATCGCATACAGGTAGCCCAGGATAGACAAAAAAGCTACACCGATGCTAAGAGGTTCTTTTGAGAGTTCCCAGTGGGAGACCAGGTTTTGTTGAGAGTATCTCCGATGAAAGGAGTAATGAGATATGGGAAGAAAGGGAAATTGGCTCCGAGATACGTAGTACCATTCCCTATTATAGAGAGGGTCGGACCAGTTTCTTACAGGCTTGGGTTGCCGGAGCACTTGCATCGTATCCATGATGTGTTCCACATTTCGTCACTGAGGCGATATCTTCGGAATGAGTTGGCACACACTCACATCGCGATTGAGGAGATTGAGTTACAGCCAGACAATTCATATGAGGAGAGATCGATGGCTATCCTAGATCATAGTGAGAGGAGGTTGAGGTCAAAGGTAGTTCCACTTGTTTGGGTGCAATGACAGCATCACAATGTGGAGAAGTCTACTCAGGAGCGTGAGGCGGATAAGCGTGAGAAATATCCAGATTTATTCGTACCAGGTATACCTTATTTTTTGAATTTCGGGATGAAATTTCGTTATTAGGGAGGAAGTATGTAATACCCCATACTTTTAATGATTTAAATAATTATGGGATCAATTATTATTGTGGGATTAATTGAATTAAAATGTGAGAAGTTAATTGTTAATTAATCCGGATTCAAATATATATTAACTAACGTGCCAAGGGTTAATACCTATTGATTGAATATTACTGTGTGATATATAATATGGAACTATACACTTCGATAAATTGTCAGGAATTAGAAATACAACTGTTGATACCAAATTTAGTCTGTTGACATGGCCCAATTGAGTGAAGACACGTGGCAATCTACGTGGCAATAATAAACACTTTCGAGAAACTCAGACGCTTCGAGAAACCATACTACAACGAGGAACACTGCTTCCCTGAGGAACTCAGACGCTCCGACCAACAAGAACTCTACGAGGAACTTCTGAGTACCGATCAACTTTTGAGTACCGAGCAGCTTAGGTGGTACGAGCAGCTTAGACGGTCCGAGCTGCACCTCGAACAAAGCATTAATAGCAGGATAACCAACAGTTTGGCTGTTCATTAAATGCTTATCATTCAGATGTATACACTTAAGGGACATTGAATGTATTACCCTTTCACATGTACAGTATTGAATGTATTACCCTTTCACATTACAGCCTTAGGGCTATAAATACATTGTATTACCCTCATTGTAAGGGGACTAGAATTTCTTGATTAAACTTATAATCGAGAATTCCCAAACAGTCATCAATAACAGAAACAGTGGACGTAGGCCATTCTTATAAAGCTGAACCACTTTAAAACTTCTTTGTCTCATTTATTTTATCTGTGATTAAATAATTAGATATAATCTAATTTTTTACATCAACAGATTGGCGCCATCTGTGGGAAGCGACTGGTAATATCGTTTTTCATCAAAAAAAATTCATCACAAATGGCTGACATTCCAGAATCCAGCAATCGAAACGCTGGAAGCCCTCCAAATCCATATTCTCCGCCAAATATTCCAGATCTGGCTGGAATAATAACAAATATGGCTCAGGGCCAGACAGTCATGCAAGAAACTATGCGACAACTCATACAAACCCTCCATGGCGGTGAACCAACCCATTCAGGACCGTGAAGTATTCAAAGAAATACCCGTGCACCTTATTCACGTACTAGGCGTACCGATTCATATCGTAATGAGGAGTCTGAAGATTTTTCTTATCAACCTAGACGAACTTCATCAGTGCGGACCACAGATACTGAACAACGTATCACTCTCTCTCTCTAGAAAGGACTAGTGTGCTAGAGAGGTTAAGCAGGGTATCACCTTTTGATCGATTAGGACCTAGAAGGAGTAGAAGTCCTCCTAAAGTCGCATCGAGGAGTTTTCGACGACCATCAGATTTAAGGGAAGGATCTGCCCAGTCACGACCAGCTGCTCATCACGATAGATTCCAGGAAGCCACATCAACTCGATCAGTTGCTCAAACCAACAGGCTCGAGGAAGGAAATGATGCATGGAAAGGCTCTATTCAGAGGATGGAGGATAGATTAGGGGAAATGGCTAAAGCCAAGAACCCTCTACAACGAACTTTTGTTCGAGGAACACCTTTTGTCCAGGCCATTGTAGATTTTCATACACCATCAAAATTTAAAGCACCCGTTGTGACCCCCAAATATGATGGAAAGATCGACCATGTCCTTCATATAGAACAATACCAAGCTGCAGTCGACATATATGCTGTTCCAGATGAGATGAGATGCAGAGCATTCTCGGGAACTCTTACCGGATCTGCTCAAATGTGGTATAATAATCTTCCTCGGGGTAAGATCTCAACTTTTCTTCAACTGGCCGAGTTATTCATTAGGAATTTCTATTTTGGGGCAAAGCCTGTTAAACGAGTAGCGCATTTGTTAAGTGTTAGATAAAAATTTGGTGAAAGTACCAGAGATTATATAACTCGTTTTGATAGCGAGAAACTCGAAGTCATTGATTATGAGGAAAAGACAACGATTATCGCCTTGATGAGTGGACTACTGCCCAACAAGTTATACTACACTTTGTCCAAAGATCCACCTAGAACCATGTCAGACCTGATGGGAAAAGCGTCCAAGATTATGAATGCCGAGGAGGCTATGGCTGCGAAGAAGAACATGGATGCCAAAGAAACCAAGGTGGAAGGTGATAAAGCTAAGAAGAAAGAGCATAAGAACAATGGTAGTGACAAGCACTTAAAAATGAGGTCTTCATGGTAAGTATTGAAGAAATTTGATAATTATACTCCTCTGAAGAAAGACATCAACCATGTTTTAGAAGAAATCAAGAACAACGAGGAATTAAACTGGCTAGAGAAAATGAAGGCAGACCCTGACAGGAGGAATAAGGCAAAATATTGCGAGTTTCATAAAGATCATGGCCATATGACCAAAAATTGCATAGCTCTTCAGAATGAGATTGAAACACTCATCAGACGAGGAAAACTGGCAAAGTTTGTTGATCGGAGGAATGATAGAAGAAACAATGACCAAACAAGAGAGAGGTCTAGATCTCCTCGTCGAGTAGGGGAGAACAATAAAAGAAACCATGAAGTTGATCCAGAAGATGATCCCGATCTTCCCAAGAGACCAAGGCAGCCAGAACATGAGGTATTTTCAATACACTTTGGGTCATTTGACTGTAATGTTATTACAAGTGGAGATGCAGGAGGAGGAGACTTTACTGCCAATAGAAAAGCTTACCTCTATGAGGCTCAAGCTTGCTCATACATTCAACGAATAAATCTAGCTGAGGAGGATCGCCGGAGAAAGGTGAACAAAGAGAAATTGGTCATTCGTTTCTCAAAGAATGACCTCGCAGGTGTTCTATATCCTCATGATGACCCATTGGTGATCAAAATGTGGATGAAGGAGGTAATGATTTCAAGAGTACTAGTAGACAATGGTAGCTCGACAGACATCATGTTCTACTCGTGCTTCGATAGTTTAAATCTAAAGTTATCTCAACTGGAACCTTATCATAGACCCCTCCTCGGTTTTGGTGGCGAGAAAGTATTTCCATTAGGGACGATCACATTGGATATATTCATTGGTACGTGGCCTGCTTGTCGAACAGAAAGAATACGCTTTTTCGTGATGGATAAGAATTTTCAATCATCATGCAATATCATTATGGGAAGTGTAGGATTGAAGAAGTTCAAGGCTGTACCATCTACGGTACATCAGTGCCTAAAATTTCCAATAAATTTTAGAGTAGGAGTTGTGAAAGGTGATCAGAAAGTAGCTCGGGAATGCTATTATTCATCCGCCGAGAAAGAGGAACTGGAGGAATCAACGAAAAAGACCACTACCTATCAAGTGGATGAAGGTACAAAAATTAAAACATTGGATCCTAGAGATGAGTCGCAACTCGTGAAGGGTCAAGTGGTGGAAGCTACTGAAAATATCATTCTGGACGACGAGCACCCTGAACGAACTACTCAAGTAGATTCGTCGTTGGAAGCCTCACTAAAACAGGAATTGATAACTTTCCTAAGAAGCAGAAAGCAAACTTTTGCGTGGAGTCATGAGGATATGCCCGGAATAGATCCAAATTTCTTATGTCACGAACTCAATGTGAATAAGGAAATCAATCCTGTAAAGCAGAGAAGAAGAGTATCCAGTCTAGAGAAGAATCAAGCTATACAGGAGGAAGTCGAGAAGCTCCAGAAAGCTTGCTTTATTAAAGATGTTAAATATCCAGACTGGTTAGCAAATGTGGTAATGGTGAAGAAGAAGAATAACAAATGGAGGATGTGTGTAGACTTCACCGACCTCAACAAAGCATGCCCAAAGGATCATTTTTCGCTGCCCCGAATTGATCAACTAGTGGATGCTACCTCGGGACACGAGCTGCTGAGCTTCATGTATGCTTATTCTGGTTACAATCAGATTAAAATGAAACCTGAAGACAGGGAGAGTACTTCTTTCATTACCCCTAGGGGGACTTATTGTTATAATGTTATGCCTTTTGGTTTGAAAAATGCAGGTGCAACATATCAGCGGCTGATGAATAAAGTATTTGCAGAACAAATCAGTTGCAATATGGAAGTCTATGTTGACGATATGCTGACAAAGAGCAAGAAAGCTGCTGATCATCTAGTTGACTTAAGCCATACCTTTGATCAACTAGATAAATATCAAATGAAGTTGAACCCGACGAAGTGCATATTTGGAGTACGAGAAGGCATGTTTCTCGGATACATTGTCAATCAGCGAGGCATTGAAGCTAACCCTGAAAAGATCAAAGATCTATTAGGGATGCGATCCCCAACGATGAAGAAAGAGGTGCAAAGTCTTACAGAACGAGTAGCAGCACTCAACAGATTTGTATCGCGAGCAACTGATCGATGTCTCCCATTCTTCAAGACGCTCTGAAAGACTTTTGAGTGGAATGATGAATGTGAGAAGGCTTTCCAAGACTTGAAGAAATATTTGGGAGCACCTCCACTGTTATCCAGGCCAGTGATGGGAGAAAAATTATACTTGTATCTGGCAGTGTCCGAGAATGCAGTCAGTTCGGAATTGGTAAGAGTGGAGAATGGAGTACAAAAACCAATCTACTATACAAGTAAGGCTTTTCGAGGAGCAGAGATCAGATATCCAAGGCTGGAAAAATTGGCACTATCATTGATCGAGGCAAGTAGAAGAATGATGCCATACTTTCAAGCTCATACCATAATAGTATATACTGATATGCCATTGAGGCAAGCCCTTCATAAACCAAAAAAGTCAGGAAGATTGATGTGCTGGGCAATAGAACTCGGTGAATATGATATATTTTATGAACCCATATCATCACTAAAAGGGCAAGCGGTAGAAAATTTTATAGTAGAGTTCACCTATCCTGATACCCCGGAGGAGCAAAAGTTGCTCGCTGATCAACAAGTAGATATTACAGGATCATCAAATTCAAGCCCAAACCAGCTTAGGTTGGTAAAAAGGAAAGAAAAGATGATCGACGAACAGCAAGAAATATCAGGAGATGGTGAAAGTAAGCAACAAATTTTCCACCGAGGAACTCTGTCAGATCAGCAATTTGAAGACGAGTTGCCTATATGGAGTCTGTATGTCGATGGTTCATCCTGCACTACAGGATGTGGCGCAGGGATAGTTTTGAGCAGTCCGGACGAGGTCGACATGGAATATGCCCTATGTTTCCAATTCAAAGCTTCGAATAATGAGGCTGAATATGAAGCCATGATTGCAGGTCTTAGTTTGGCAAAAACCATGGGGGCAGAATAAGTTATTATTTTCAGTGACTCGCAATTAGTCATAAATCAAATGATGGGAGTATATACAGCCAAAGGAGAATTAATGATCAGATATCATGCAAAGGCAAATGAACTGGTGTCGGAATTTACTGCTATTCAGCTGGTCAGAATACCAAGAATGGAAAATGCGAGAGCAGACGCCTTAGCTCGATTAGCATCAGTTACTCGTACCGAGCTACGAAGAATAATCCCAATTGAATTTTTAGCTGGTCGGAGTATAGATAAAGATCTGATGATAAACTTTAATACCGTCGATTTAGGGTCATCATGGATGGATCCCATCAGGGCATATATTGAGAAAGGGGAATTACCAACTGATAAACTTGTAGCCAAGAAACTGAAGTTTAAGGCTGCTCGTTATGTACTGACCAACGGTATTCTATACAGACGAGGAGTTATAGCAGGTTTGCAGAGCTGTGTGCATCCCATCGAGGTGAAATATTTAATTAAAGAGGTCCATGAAGGGTCCTGTGGAGCCCATGTAGCAGGTCAAACTCTTTTGTAAAGGGTGATGATGCAAGGATACTTCTGGCCAACGATGAGGGCTGATTGTATAACCTATGATAAAAAATGTGACAAGTGTCAGCGCTTCTCTTCCATTCGAAGAACTCCCCAAGCATTATTGACACCCATTACTTCCCTTTGGCCATTTGCCATATGGGTAATAGATTTGGTCGGGCCATTACCGTTGACTAGGGGAAGATTTAAGTATCTCGTGGTCGCTGTGGATTATTTTACTAAATGGGTTGAAGCTGAGCCTCTCATTGATATGACGTACGACAAGGTGTACCGATTTATTTGGAAGAACATCATTTGTCGATATGGTCTTCCTCATGCCTTCATCACAGACCATGGAACACAATTTGACAACGAGGAATTCGCTGCCTATTATCATCAGTCAAATATTTTAAAGATCCACTCGGCACCAGGCCATCCTCAAAGCAATGGACAAACTGAAGTGACAAACAGAACGCTGCTGAATGGTTTAAAGAAAAGACTGGATGATGCGAAAGCAAATTGGATCAACGAGCTACAATTAGTACTATGGGCTTACCGAACTACTCACCGAGTAGCAACAGGGGAATCTCCATATATGCTAGCATTTGGAAGTGAAGCTATTATACCCGCCGAATTGGGTCTCCCAACACACTGAATACTGAATTTCAATTCCCCTGTCAGCGATTTAATGAGAAGGTTAGACTTGGACATGCTCGAGGAGGTTAGAGAAGAAGCAACCATTAGAAATACTGCTTACCAGCAGCGAACAACTTTGTTCTACAACAAGAGAGTGAAGAAGTGTGACTTGAAAGAAGGAGACTATGTGCTAAAGAAGGTGATTCAAAAGCACAACAAACTGGAAGCAAACTGGCATGGACCCTACCGAGTTAAAGAAGTTGTTCGACCAGGGACATACAGAATAGAAACTTTAGAGGGGGAAGAATTTAAGAATGCATGGAATGCTGAACACTTGCGCAAATATTATCAGTAATGTAAACTCTCATGTAATGCAGTTTCATAAGTATGAATAAAGCGACAATGTTCTGCCCAGTTCTTTCCTTTTATTGGAAATTTTTTGCGGAATACTAGTGCTACACACTACTCAGCATAACTCGGACTACTCTACTCAAATGTATTCCTCGGGAAGCAAAAGTATTCCTAAAAATGCCAACTTATGTTGGTTAAGAAGTAAAACTATTCCTAAAAATGCCAACTTTGAAGCCCTTATACTTTTGACTCATTTGAGTCTAGACTGTATAAGAGCTCATCTAGTTTAGAAATTGTGACAAAATTGTGTCCATCCTAGAAACCAAAGAGCCTCAGAGATTGTTTTGCTTCTTCTCCTATTCATCTTGTAATGATCCTGAGACTATAGCCATCACTCACACACTTAGAACTTATTTTTTTCATATCATATTGCACCTTTATGTGTATTAATGTGGTGAGTGTGTTTAAATCCCTCAATTTTATTTTTATTAATTTTTTGGGAATTTTAAACATATTTTAATTAAGGTTTTATTAAATTAAAACTTGATTTAAAAAGTTTTGGGGTTAATATCTAAATATGTATTGTTGTGATTTTTGGCCTAAAGTTACTCTGGGTAGAAACCGAAAGCGCTAGAGACTCCAGGGTTGGCTTTGTAATTAGTTTTGGACGCGCGTTTGTATTCGTTCTATGGCCAACACTTGCTGCTCTCTGATTGGCCAGAGTTGCGTTTCTTTACAGAGACAAAACTTCGCATGTTTACAGCCCTTGGATCAACCCTTATCAATGGCCTGCATGCCGCCTGAGTGAATCCCCGTGTAAACCTTTAAGCCAATCACAGCCTGTTTAATCCACCGCCTGTTGTGAGCCCTTGGATTGAAGTCAAAGAAGCTTGACTCAATCTCAGCCGTTGTTTTTGAACGATAGTCTGGAACCTTCTCCTCTTGCTATTTAAAGGACTCTCATCTCAGCCTTCGAAAGCTTTTGCCACTTTGAAAATTCTCAGAGAAAGAATAGAGAGAGAGAGAGAAGAGAGAAGAGAGAGAGAGAAACCAGAGAGTCAAGTTAGAAACCCTAACTTCGTCTAAAACTTCTCCAACCTAAACCACTTACCTCTCCAAAAAACACCATAACCAAATAAACACCATCTTTAGTGTTTCTTGAGTTTATGAGAGTTCGAGTTGAGTGATTTTTGGGTTGCTGTAACCTTGTGTTCATAAAATCTTATTTCCAACTTAGACACCTACTCAGATCTTGTTTCTGATTCAATAGAAATCATAGATCTGAAGTTTTTCATGTCACAATACACTTAGTTGCATTTTATTTCTCATCTTGAGAAGTACGTTGTTGATTGTTTTCTGTTAAAACATTTTCTTACTTCAGAATCAACAATAGATGTTTTACAGTTTTTGTTTTTACAAAACTTAACCTGACCTAGTTGGATTCGCACTTGGAGGGTTTTCAATCTCCTAAATATTTTCAAAAGAGATTGAGAAAGGTCTTGACCGATTTCTTAAGCAAGATCTCCGTGGAATCTGGGTTATATTGAAAGGTCAAAAGGTTTTTGGTTTTGTAAGAAAGAAAAATAACAAACTCACTGCATATAGACTTTATATGTAATTTGTATAGGACTGTTTGTAAATCTAAGTGTGCGTGTGTGCATGCATGTGTTATAGAACACTTTTCACAAACATCTTCACACTACATACACTGAAAGTGTTGGCTATAAGATTTGGTGAACATAAGTCGACGTATACTGCTGAAACAAAGGAAGAGTTGACAAACTGAGAGAACTACATCAACAAACAAGATCTGCAGAAAAGTTTAAGGACGCCAGAGGGTACAATCCTGAACTTGTATAGATTTGTTATTGTGTGCATGTTAGTTAAATAGATTGTAACTCACATATTTGTTTTAGTGAATTTTTTGTGTTACTCCGCAGAGGGAGTCGTGGATGTTTCCTCAATTGGTGAGGTTTTACCACGTTAAAAATCCTGAGTATTAATATTTCTACATCTTCTCATCCCATTCTGATGTGTGCTGAGTTTAAAATATTTTAAAACTGTTTACTAAAACTTGTTATCAAATCTTGTCCTAATCTCGTACATAATTTTGTTAACACATCTTGTGTTCAAAATCAGTTTGATTTAAGTAAAGAGTTTCTTCAACAAACTTTTCGGAGTTGCTTAAATAGTTTATTTTCAATAAACGGCTTTAGCAACGCTATTTCAAACTTGTGTTGGTTAGGAAATGTATTCCTAAAAATGCCAACTTATGTTGGTTAGGAAGTAAATGTATTCCTACGGGAAGTAAAACTATTCCTAAAAATGCCAACTTACGTTGGTTAGGAAATGTATTCCTAAAAATGCCAACTTATGTTGGTTAGGAAGTAAATGTATTCCTACGGGAAGTAAAACTATTCCTAAAAATGACAACTTAAGTTGGTTAGGAAATGTATTCCTAAAAATGCCAACTTATGTTGGTTAGGAAGTAAATGTGTTCCTAAAAATGCCAACTTATGTTGGTTAGGAAGTAGATGTATTCCTACGGGAAGTAAAATAATTCCTAAAAATGCCAACTTATGTTGGTTAGGAAATGTATTCCTAAAAATTCCAACTTATGTTGGTTAGGAAGTAAATGTATTCCTACGGGAAGTAAAACTAATCCTAAAAATGCCAACTTATGTTGGTTAGGAAATGTATTCCTAAAAATGCCAACTTATGTTGGTTAGGAAGTAAATGTATTCTCGAAAACGCCAACTAAAGTTGGTCGGGAGGTAAAATTATTCCAGAAAGGGCCAAAGTTGCTCGTTAAGAAAAAATCCACTAACTATGGCTGGTCGAGAATAAAAACCCACTAACCGTAGTTGGTTGAAAAGGAAAATTTACCGACCTTGGTTGGTCGGAAACATTTTATGAATACGAGAAAGTGATCGAGCAAAATTTTTGATACTCGTAACTTTTTAAATTACTGCTAAGTTGGTCGAGAAACAAAATATCATTTTTTGTCAAATGATTACCACAAATTCAAACTAGTCGACGATAAGTTGATCGACAAATAACACAATATTATTATTTTTTTTAACAGATACACATGCACAAATATAAAGTGTTACAAGACAGTGGCAGTCAAGATTTGCAAATAAAATTATTTCATTAAATGTAGAACAAAATACATTAGGAATAAAATACAAATTTATTACATCAATATTCCTATTCTATTGGTTTCTTCCCCTTTGCTTTTGAAACAGGCTCCTCTCCAGCAGGTGGATCATTTAAAGCAAGAGGAGAATTTATAAAGTTAAGATCTTTTAACATCATGATATTCATCACAAATGGTCGATCTAGTAGGTGCTCGGGATGAGATATCTCGACATTGGAGTGGAGATTGTAATCGCCGAGGTATTTGGAAATCAGACATCAAGGGATGGCCCGAGCAGGGATCCAACTCATATCAAGCTTGAATGGTCGCACTGGTAGGTCGAGCAGGCCAGGATTATGGTAATCCCAGAGGTAATGACCCTATTCCAGTTGCAACACACCTAAGGCATTCAACCATCCCTGTTTGTAGCCCTTATTATTTGCATTTTGGATACGATCGTCCAAGTTGTAGAGAGCCTCGTTGTAGCCAGCCATCCAGAACTCTCTGGGTTGTTTGTGGAATTGATATGTCAATCTTTCCAGTTGCTCGTGGAGATTTTTTACAAAGAGCTCTTTATTCTCCAAAATAGATTTCTGCACAGAAAGGTGCTCATCCAAACTCCTAACCTTCTTAGACAGCTCAGCCAATGCCTGGTTCTTTGCCATCAGTTGGAAGGCCTGGTTCTCTAGAGCAGATTGAGTCCTCTGTTCTTCGACAGAAACCCGAGCAGTTCTTGCTCGTCCGCGAGGAGCTCTTGCTCATCCCCGAGAAGATGTAGAAGGGGTAGCTCTTTTCAAGGTCTCCAATTCAACCCTCAAGTTGGCATTTTCGACCTCCAAGAAAGAGAATCCCTCGTCAGTCACAGGGATCAAGGCGTTTGAGGTGGAAGCTGCAGACTTCAACTGAGATAACTCTCTTTGCAGGTTATTATTTTCTTGCTCTAATAACTCAGCTATCTGTCTGTGCTCTTCGACCTCAGCTTTCAAAGTCCTCTCCCTCACATCGTAAGCAGCAAATCGTTTATCATATCCCTTGTCGGCAATGATTTGCTGATACTTCTTCTCGTACCCCTCGTGCAAAAGGGCAGTGGATTCCTTATATTGTTGCTGAAGTTCTTCAAGAGTGCCTTGGAGATCCTCAATCATATCATAATAAGCTACATTATTGGCCACTGCACGATCAAGCAGACACTTCAAATATTGGTAGGCTTCAATTGCCTGTTCCGAAGCATCTTGGCCGAGGATGTCGACGATTTGTGATGCACTTAGATATGTGTGACCAGCCTTAAAATATTCATTGCATTGTCGTAACAGCTTTGTATCATGAGCAGACAATAATTCCATCCTGGCCAGAAACTAGTAGAGGAAGAAAAAGTAATAATCAATAAGAGTACCAACAGAGCATGAAGAGGAGAAACAACAGTATGCATAAACAAAAGTTCAAATTTTATTATATCACAAAGATCAGAGTTACATGTTCAGGGTTACATTTGACAAAGAAAAATAAAATAGAGAGAAACCCGAACAACTCTACACCTTTTCCTTGTCTCTCAAAACTTTCTCGGGAGGCTGGGACGAGGAGGTAGGTTGCTCGGAGGGAACAAAGAGTTACTCGGGGAGCGCTGGAAGTTGATCGGATGAAGTAACGAGTTTATGAAGTTCCTCGTTAGTAGGATGGATGGCTGGGGGATGAGAAACTTGATCTCCCATTACCATAGAAGACTCCTCAGAGGCAACTTCGTCCTCTTCTTCGTCTTCAGGAGTTGGAGGGTGGCCAGGGATGTGTCGTTGAAATAATTCAGAAGTTTCATCAACTTTCATTTCTTGTAAAAAAGCGACCCATCCATCTTTAAAGTATTTGAGGCTGCCATATTCGACTTGCGACATCATGGCACCCAAGCCTTTGTTCCACCCTTTATCCCAGCCAGCACTAAAAGATTTCTTCACAGCCAACTTCCTCTTTGTCTTCTCCGAGGAAAGCTTCTCGGAAAGAAGGTTATCAGCAACTTTCAATTTATTCTCAACCTCCTCCTTCTAACGGCTTACTTCCCGAAGTTGACCCAACTCCTCTTCAGCAGCCTTGAGCTTATTTTCAAGCTCCCCAGCATTTTTGAGCTTCTCTTCGAGCTCTTTATTCTTCTCATCCAGACTATTTTTTTTTTCTCCAACCCCTTGGAGACCTCAATAACCTGAGCTTTTTCCTGCTCAGTCGAAGCAAGCTTCTTCTCCCAAGTGGCCTTATCATCAACATATTTCTGACGAGAATCTTTCAGAGACTGCGCCAAGCCCATCAAAGCTTCCTCTACACCAGAAGAGGATCTTGAAGCTTTAATCGCTTCATCTTTCTTCAAAATTATGTTAAAACAGCTCACCAACTGTGAAAAGAAAATGAAAGAAAATCAGTGCACAGATATGAAAATGAAAGAAAGAAAATTTAAGACTATAGGACTTACAGAAGCAATGTGGCGAGCTGCCAATGTGGTAACCGTGTCCCGAGAAAGGTTTTCTTCAATACCTTGGATATCGAGAATGATCCAAGTCTTCAACGAGCTCATGGCAGAGCTCTGGGAACAAAAGTAGGAATACCAGTTCCAGTAGTTGGGGGCTGAGAGATGGTTTCAACCAAATTGACCGAGGAGCTCTTCTTGAGCTTCCTCGGGGGAACATGAATAGTTTCGACCAAGGAGGAACTCTTGGTCGGTGATATGACAATCACTTATTTTGGAGCATCAGTCTTGCTCGGGGCCACTGGAGGCTTCTCGATAACCTTCACAGGAGCAGCCGAAGGGGTTGCATCAATTTTCTTTGTCCCTTTTGGGACATCATGTTTACTTCTTTTTGCCTCTCTAGCACCAGAGGCAGTTTTCTCAAAAAGGGTTGGAGGTCTTCTTTTCTTCATCCTTTCACTCAAAGGAATATGTGATTCAGGTGAAGAACTTGTAGAGGCTGATATTGGTTCCGAGTCGCTTATCACCGGACGAGCAGTGAAAGAGGAGGTGTAACTCTTGTACTGCAGCAAATATGAAGCTGACCTAATGTGCTCGTCGGCAACAGTTTTATGCAAACTACAGATAAGTTTTAAATGCCTTATATTAACGTCTGCCTCTTTTGGGGATTTTCTATCAACTGAAAATAAATCAAAATTAAAATATCAGTGGCACATTTTATCAAACATAAAGGAAGCATAATCTCAAAATAAATAAAATGAAATAAAAATAACCTATCCCATTGCCATAGGGAGGGCATCTGGGACCCTGATACACTTCATCTCCAGATAAAGGAGCATGTTGCCAATTTTTTATAACAACCCCGTGCTCAAAATAGTCCCTATTGGCATTCGGGAGATTGACCACTAAAGTCCTATTTAAAAATCTAGTTTTTAAATAAAAAGTATTATCACCAACGGCCCATCTATAACAAAACATGATTTCTGGAATTCCTATGCGAGTTCCATGAATTTGATTTAGTCTATGAACCCCATTAACTATTCTCCATGTATTGGGGGCTATTCTTGCAGGAACAACGTCAAAATATTGACAGAATTCCAGACATAAAGGATTTGGCGGAAAAGAAAAGCCACATTCAGCAATAAAGAGACTGGGGAACCAATGTCCCTCAGCCAAACGGAAATAATCGGAAGGTTCAGAAAGTTCCTCCAGAACAACCCATGAAGGAATAGAAAAATCAGAACGAAATTTATCAAGAGATTCAACAAGGTAAACCATGATGAATAAAGGAAATGAAGAAGAAGGAAGAAGATCTTACAGAAAAGAGTGGATATGTTGACAACGAACGATGAAAAGGATGAACGCACAAGAGAGTAAGACAATGGAAAATTCGAAGATACAAATTTGAAAAAGTAGAAGACGATGGGATTGTCTGTGACGCTTAAATACCTTATCTTGGGAAACGGTAAAGTTAATGATTACAAAAAGAAACGATTACGCTACCGGCGGCTAGAAGGACAAAAAGTACGCGGAGATCGAGGCGGTTATAAAAATTCAAAAAAGCCTGATTCTACGAATTTGGAAGGAAAAATAAATACAAAGGAAACACTCCTAAAAATCAGGAGGACCATTTAAAACTACCATATTCCGAGAAAGAATGTTCCACACTCCTCAAATTTCGAACTATGAAACATTGGGGGCTTCTGTTGATACCAAATTTAGTCTGCTGACATGGCCCAATTGAGTGAAGACACGTGGCAATCTACGTGGCAACAACAAACACTTTCGAGAAACTCAGACGCTCCGAGAAACCATACTACAACGAGGAACACTGCTTCCCCGAGGAACTCAGACGCTCTGACCAATAAGAACTCTACGAGGAACTTCTGAGTACCGATCAACTTTTGAGTACCGAGAAGCTTAGGTGGTACGAGCAGCTTAGGCGGTCCGAGCTGCACCTCGAACAAAGCATTAATAGCAGGAACCACTATAACTCATAGGAACTAATCGCGCTCTCACAGGACTGTCGGTTTAAGAATAAAACTAAAATATGCGAATAAGCACGTTTAGGCTTAAAAACGTGCCCCTAGGGAGAAAACTCAAAACAACCCACAAACAACCCTGCAAGGGGCAGCAACACCTGGTAGGGGACCAATGTAACTGGTAGAAATTAACCGTATATTCACAAGACTCCCGAATTGAAAAGAGGCCTAAAATTTTCAAATAAGAACAATCGGGATTAAAAACGTGCCCCTTAGGGGAAAATCCAAAACAATCCCCAAATCGCCCCCAAGGGGCACGAACAACTCGTACGAGACTAATATAACCCATTGGAACTAATCGCATAGTCACGGGACTCCCAATTTGAGAATATGACTAAAATTTTAAACAAGCTGACTTAAGGATGAAAACATGCCCCTAGGGGGAACCCAAAACAACTCACAAACGGCCCCGCAAGGGTCACTGACACTTCGCATGAGACCAATGTAACTTGTAGGAATTGACCACGTAGTCATGGGACTCTCGGTCCAAGAATGTGGCTAAAATTTCCAAATAAGCACACTTAGGCTTTAAAACGTTCCCCTTGGGGGAAACTCAAAACGAATCGCAAATAACTCCACAAGGGACATGAACAACCTCTCACGGGCCCAATCCAACTCATAGAAATTGACTACATAGTCACGGGACAACCAATTTGATAATATAACTAAAATTTGAAAATAAGCAAACTTAGGCTTGATAACATGACCCTAGGGCGAACCCAAAGCATCCCCCAAACAACCCCACAAGTGGCAGAACACCTCGTACAGGTCTTATGTAACTCATAGGAGCTGACCATATAGTCACGGGACTCTCGATTTGAGAATATGAATAAAATTTGAAAATAAGCACACTTAGGCTTGAAAACGTGCCCCTAGGGGGGGGGGATCCAAAACAACTCCCAAACAACCTCACAAGGGGTATCAACACCTTGACAGGACCAACGTAACTCGTAAGAACTGACCGCGTAGTTATAGGGCTCCCGATTTGAGAATATGACTAAAATTTACAAATAAGGACACTTAGGCTTGAAAATGTGCCCCTAGGGGGGTGGGGGAAAACCCAAACAACCCCAAAACAGCACTACAAGGAGAACGGGCACCTCACACGAGATCACTGTTACTCGTAGGAATTGAACGCGTAGTCACGGGACTACCAATTTGACAATAGGACTAAATTTGTAAATAAGCACTCCTAGGCTTGAAAACGTGTCCCTAGGGGGAAAACCCAAAATAGTCCGCAAACGGCCCCGTAAAGGGTACAAATATCTCGCAGGGGACCAATGTAACTCGTAGGAGCTGATCACGTAGTCACGGGACTCCCGATTTAAGAATAGGACTAGAATTTGCAAATAATCACACTTAGTCTTGGAAACGTACCTTTAAGAAAGAACCCAAATGAACCCTCAAACGGCCATGCAAGGGGACCGAACACCTCGCATGGGTCCAATGTAACTCGGCAGAACTGATTGCCTAGTCAAGGGATTCTTGGAAGGGGGTGAACACCTCGCACAAGTTTTTTCTTCGGAGCTGCATAAAACATTTTTTTCCAAACGGATTTTGTCATGGCCTAAAGCTGTGAACACCTTTTAAAAAAAAATTAAACTTGGTCACGACCCAAATCCGTGACTAGTTTTTAAAAGAAAAAATAGTGGTAAAAGCTTTGGGCTATGACCATTCCATGTCCGTCTTTCCACAACTGGTCATTTACTTGGGTCGTGACCCCTAGTCCACGCATGGACACAACCTAGTCTGTTACCCTTTTTCCTCCGTTGGTCACGTACCTAGTTCGTGGCCCCTGGTCAAGGCCTAAGCCTATGACCATGGAGCCATATATTTCCCTATCCTCCAACTGTGACCCTCACTTTTGCTCAGGGATAAATTCCGTTATCACCAATTTTGGTCACACCGCAAATGGTCACGAGCCTTTACTGTGACTTAGAGGCCTAGTCATGGACAAAATCCGTGACCATTTTTTATTCGTGGTGTAGTGTATTTGGGAGCCTTTAATCACGTTTGAAATTTTTTGCAGGGGTTTCAGGTACCCAGAGAGGTCGGTAATGGAGAAATGTTTCCATCGATGGGAAATCACAACAAGGCAGTAGTTTTAGCAGTAGGTAATTTAGTTTTAAATTTTTGTGAAGACAAAAATTTAATTTAAGAAGATTGTTTTTATGTTTCGAATATTTTAAGAAATTTAATTTTTTTTCTAAGTTAGTTTCGAATGAATATTTGGTTATTTTAATAAAGGTGTTTTTATCGAAAATAGAAAATATTTTATCGGTTCTAAAATATTGGAAAATGATCTTTATGTTATAAATCATGTCTCACCACAATTACTAGATACTGAAATGAGTAACTTAAATGAAAATAACCTAAATAGAAAGAAATCTTCTAATTTGAACCAAACATATCTTTGGCACTTATGCTTAAGATCATATTAATTTAAAATGAATTCAAAAGACTCGTTTTAAATTGTTAATTGAGTTCATTAGAAATGGAGGCACTTTCAGTATGGAATCATGTTTAGAGGGTAAAATGACTAAGAGGCCCTTCGCGACCAAAGGCTATAGAGCCAAAGATGTGTTGGAATTGGTTCATTCTGATTTGTGTGGCCCTTTGACAATTAGGGAATACTACAACACTTTGATTCATGATTACTCGAGATTTGGATATGTTTACGTTATGCATCACAAGCCTGAAGTCTTTGATAAGTTCAAAACGTACAATACTGAGGTGGAGCATGGTAAACTAATCCAAACTATACGATATGATCATGGAGGTGAGTACCTATAGGGAGAGTTTAAGAATTATTTATCACAGGTTGGAATTACATCCTAATTGTCTACACTGAGCACTCTATAGTAAAATGGTATAACAAAGAAGTAATATGACTCTTTTGGACATGTTTAGATCCATGATGAGTTATTCGGATCTGTTTGATTCTTTTTGGTGTTCTGCATTACAGACGACCACATACTGAACTTATTTCCTTCTAAATCAGGTTCAACGACTTAGACGGAATTGTGGATTGGGTGTAAGCCTAGTCTAGGACATATTCAAATCTAGAAGTTCTCGGCACACGTATTGAGGAAGGATCTAGGGAAGTTGTAATGAAGTACATATATACGTCTCTTTGTAGGTTACCGAAAATAACAAAGGGTGGTCAATTTTATTATATAAGGACTATAGTGTATATGTTATAAAAAAATTATTGGTTCTTAGAGGAAGATTATATAATAGACCACACATGCAAGAGTAAGTTAATCTTACAAGAGAGATAAGAGGGTAAGACTAAATAATTGCTTTTGAACCACCTGTGTAGGAGGAAATACAAATGATATCAATAATACACTACCTCTTGATCATAAGCATTAACCTATGATTAAGATACACTTGTGACTTATGTTGGACCACAAGTGAATGCACATCGCAGTGGGATACTCAGGCGTAAACCTGATAGGTTAGTGTATTTGGGTGAACACTTCGTGAGATCCCAGAGTAACACAAACTAGATCCTGGGAACTACAATGAGGCACTCTAAGACAAGGATATCGAGCTTTGGATAAAAAATATGAATATCGAGATGGATTCAATGTATTTGAATGAAGTTTGTGACCTTGTAGACTTTTTATATGGGATAAAACTCGACACATGCAGGTGGATGTACAAAAAAGAGGTGTAGCTGGGAAGATGGAATCCTTCAAGGAAAGACTTTTTACGAATGGGTTTAGTAAAAGGACGTGATTGACTATGAGGAAACATTCTCTCTGGTAGCCATGCTGAAGTATGTCCAAATTCTTTTATCCATTGTGACTCAGCTCGATCTGGAGATTTCACAAATGGACGTCAATACCTCATTCTTAAATGGTACTCTTGATGAGTGGATCTATATGATGCAACCCAAGGGATTCATAGAAAATGGAGGGAAAGAAAAGTTTGCAAGATTATGAGATACATTTATAGACTTAAGTAAGCATTAAGGTATTAGAACATTCAATTTGACCAGGTAGTCAAATCTTATGGTTTTAATCAATGTCTGGATGAAACTTGTGTGTATAAGAAGCATGACAAAAATGTGGCGGTACTGTAGTACTATAAATGTATGATATTCTCCTAATCGGGAATGGTGTGGGTGTGTTATCTAGTATAAGAGTGTGGTTGTGTAGTCAATTCGATATAAAGGAATTAGGAGAAGACAATCACTTCCTTGGGATTAAGCTTATTCATGATTGGAAAAATTGGATGTTGGACTTATCCCAAGCCACTAATATCGATAATGTGATCACGAAGTTAAGCATGCGATTCCAAGAAAGGATTTCTTCCTTTCATGTAATTTCTTTATTTAAGGATCAGTTTCCTAAGACATTTGATAATATAGAGATAATGGGGAATATACTTTATGCTTCGATGGTGGAAAACCTCATGTATGTTAAGCTGTGTATAAGACCAAATATTCGATTTTCCTTTAGCATGGTCAGTGGATTCTCTGACCCGGGTGAAGAGAACTAAATTGTAGTTGGAACATTCTCAAGTACCTAAAATGGACTAGATATTACGTGCTATTGGCATATTTTTAGTGGAAGAAAGATTTAAGGAAGTAGACCTCGGGATTTGTATTTTCCCTAGGAGATGGAGCCATAAGTTGGAAGAGTATCAAGAAATTATGCATTACTGATTCCACTATAGAAGATGAAAATATTGTTGCATTGAAGGAAGTTAAAAAAAGGTGGTTTGATCGGGAGCTTCCTAGTGATTTGGGTGTCATTAATTTAGAGCAATCGGTTATTACACTTTATTATGACAATAGCGGTGTGTTTGTTAACTCGAAAGAACAAAGACTCATAAAATGGAAAAGAACATTGAGCGCAAGTATCACTTGATGCGGGAGATCGCTTAAAGAGGCGACATCATCATGAACAAGATTGCATCTCAGGACAACCTAGCAGATCTTTTTACAAAGATCTTACCAGCTAATGCTTTTGATATCCACATAGAGGGAATGTGTGTTAAATTCATAAGCATATGGCTTTAAGACTAAGTGGGAGATTTTTGGGGTTTTATTATTAAAACCATATATGGCGTTTATTTTTCAATAAAGGTGTGTCGGGTTTCATTTGAAATGAGAATTATGTTTGTGAGAATTTCTTTCTTTTTCTTAAATATATATGCAATGTTGGTCGATTGGACTTAATAGGAATTCTGGGGAGTTGGGTTCGCCTGATCACAGAAGATTGGAATTTCGATTCTAATAGAATTGAACAATTCATGTCCTATATAAGGAGTTGGGATCATATAAATAAACATGAAGTCCAATTATAGTAGGTTGTCTCAAACTATGGGAACCTGTTTGATGGTGTGACACCTCGTAAAATTTATAAATAGATTGATCAAGTTGAATACAAATTTACAAGAATTAAAACAATTGAGTATCATTCTAAGCATGACCAACAATAAAGAAATATGAGAAAGTAAATAATTGAACATAAGTAAGTGGAAATCCAATAAATTTGATACCAATGCTAACAATATTTAAGTCTACATAACAACATAACTATCTCAATAAATCTTAACAATTGAAAGTAAAGCTACTACACAATCCGATTCAAACTACTACACAATCCGATTCAAACTACTACACAATCCGATTCACCTGAAATGGATATAGTAAAAAGATAATAGGCACGCATGCCCAACACTTACATCCTATAATAGGCAACAACGGATGAGATGCAAATCACATGATTAAGGCTGCGGCAGAAATGGCGGCCCAAGTCTTGAAATGTAAAGTCGGTAACAACGTTAACAACAAGATTACATAGAATACGATTATAATTGAATTTGGGCTAAAATATAGTTACACACTTACTCTCATATTTTAGATATATTTAAGTTTATCCCAACCCAAACAACCCTAAATATCACAAACATCTAAAGTCCCAAGTCCAAGTGAACCAATGATTATATATTATTCTACATAATTAAATATGGCTATTGTATTCATAATAAAGCTACAGTAAACATCTCAAATGTGTAAAAATATAAGTATCTATAGTAAAAAAGTATACTATCCATATAAGTACGTCCCCCGACATGTACACCTTAAATGGGAGAACTCAAGCTCGCAAATACCAGATCCCTATCCCTATTTCCTACGTTGATCACTCGTACGAACTAGGTATTGTCTTAGGCTTCCCTATACCTAAGAAATCATCACCAATAGTGGGATAAATCTCTACGATTTCTCGTCATTCGTATAGACTACATACCCAAGACTATACGAAGACAACGTCTATGAAATCCCCTCGGGATATGGGTACATCGAAAGTAGGACCCGAGGTAAAAATGACCATGGTAAAACCTGTCTCTATCACCGAGGTACCATTGAGGTCGATGTGGCACGCGCCTCATAATCGAATCCCTCCTACTACGTCATCCACGAGAACTCACGCATGGTATGTATTGCACCAACAACACAAGAATATAAATCTTACTCATTCATATGTTTCTAAGTCTTAACTTTATTATTAAGTTTCATAAAGTCTTGTAAAGTTAGGCGTTTACCCCTTATACAAAATTAAAAACCTTGAACCCACAATATTTCTATGTCCTTACTTGAATAATTAAACTAATGTCCATCCTAAACTATCCTCAATGCCCTAAAATTAACTAGACAAACCTTAAGCCCAATCTAAGCTAAACCCGAGAGGATCAATCGATTGATGGCCTGGGGTTGATCGATTGATCATTCCATTAATTTGACGCTTCCCTTTTTGACGAGATTCATCTTCTCCAAAGCCTAAATTCTCTTTCTAAAACACCATTAATGATTTCCAAAGATTCATCCAGGCCCCAACCAACAACCAAACAACAAAACCACTTCATATATATGAGTGAAACATAATTCTAGCAACAATTACACAAGTTACTATTCAAATTTAAAGCAATTTCGTAACAAGAACCTTAGTTTTATCAAATTCATCAACTGACTTAGGATTTTAATGAAATTATTCAATTAACGATTTTAAAGTATTTAATAAAAACAAGTCTAACACTTTTATAACAATTTCAATTCAAGTTCATGAGGAAATCAATCAATATTGGATGGAAATTGACATGATTAATATCTTGCTCAGGTTAATTACGAAATTAACTATTTAATCATCTATATCAAATTATACAATGATTAAGATTATATTTCACTGAATAGATATAATCTTACACAAAAGCAACTATAATCAAATTCAAAATAAACTTGCGTCAATCAAATTTGTAGAGAAAACTATGCCACGATCCTCTCAATTCCTCCTCTTTTCTTGAAGTTCCTTTTCTCTAGTCTTAAGGTGCCTTCGAAATTGTAATGTTTTCCATATGAGGTCCCTAATGACTCACTAAAACCTTTTAATATACTTGGGCCCTAAGTGCCCCTCATCTAAAAGAGCCTAAAATCACCCGTGAATGACTTAATACAGTACCCAAGCCTTATACTGACCTAATAGGGTCAAAACCCATCATTTTAAGCTAAACACACACATTCTATCATCCCACATCTAGCCCAAAACGTGATATAATCAATTATTAATTTAACTAAGAATTTTTATTGAATTAGCCAGTACGAGTCCGGAAGTAAATCATTTAATTATTTTTTAATTTAGTGCGATACGACATTATAGGAAAACTAATTCACGGTCGGTGGAGCCCGACACTAAGGGGAAAATTTAGAAAGAAAACCCTCGACACCAAACTCCTGACCATTCTATAGTTGCCCATAATACGCAGTCATGATTGAAATATTTAATTTTTATTTTACCGTGTATTAATTGAAATTTAAAATATAATTTATATAATACATATAAACATTTTAAACACGGAAAAATATTTAAATAGTGACATCACATGTCAGGCAAGAAAATAAGATGATTTCATAATTAATTTAATGCCTAAAAATACGGGTTATTGATGATGGTTCGAGAACTTGTTTGGCAGTTCAAAAGAGTGTTGTTACTGGGACATTCAAGAATGTATTGATCATGACCATCCCCAAGATTCAAGTCTAGGTGCTGACTAGATTAGACTTGCACAATCTCACAGTTTTGTAAAGGATGGACATATTCTTAATCCCGAGGGTTATGAGAATTGGAATGCTTGCATAATTATTACTTTGATTGTTATGGATGTGATTCAATCTTATTGGATCTAAATCTTTGCAAGTTTGGCAATCGTTACGTGAGTATAACTGTGATAATAATTCAAAGAAATTCCCATCAAAGAAAGATCATGGATTGTGATACCCCCTTGATAGGGTTATAAGTTTTTGTTCTAATAATAAACCTGATTAGTAGATTATTTAATCATTCAGTCGAGTATCAAAAAAGTTATGTCTGAGATCAAGGAATAAATAAAAAAATTGGTTAAAATCGATTAGCAGAGAACTGATTTAACCAATTGGGTATTGTATACCTAACACAGGGAATCATATTGTGTACCATAGTAATTTTGCAATCAAGACCTCGTCATTTAAGTAATTTTGAGATAATTAAATTGCGATGCATTCATGATTATTTAGTGGAATTAATTGAGATTAAATGGAGAAAGTAAATAAATCACGAAGATGTAATTTGGGATTTCCATGTACCTATTTGGAAGCCAATTTAATTATTTAGTCTTTGGTCCCTAGTATAGTCCATTTACCTAAGTAGCAGTCCTAGACTCTCTAGAAACCCAGTTTAGCCCAAGCCCACTACTTATACACACACACACACACACACACACACACACATATATATATATGGCTAAAAGCTAAGGTTATAGGATAAATACTCTTTACTGAGGTTAAAGAGGGAGAGGAAAGTACTATTCACATTTTTGTAAAGCGATGTAGAGAGAGAATGCCATTTATCACTAAAAACACCAAGTATTCATATCTAAGAGTGCCCACAAACACAGTTTACTTTGGTAGGATCATATACTAGAAGACCTGGGGCTTTTGGGGAGTTTTAGAATGATTTTGAAGGACAAGGAATAATAACATCTTCATATTCTTCAAACCTAATTTCTCCTCATTTAAACCACCCACAAGATCTGGAAATGTATCTGATTCAAAACCCTAGGTTTATTCCTTAATCCTAGTTTTTTTTTTTACTTTCCAATGCATGATAATTCTGAGTTTTGGGGAATTTTTTTTTTCTTAAAATCAATCCTCGTCAGCGACTAATGGAGATAGATCTTTGCTCCAGCAAATATATATTTCATTGCAGCGAATAATTTCATACTTTGGTTTTTAGGGCAAAAATAGGCCATGAAGAATTGAACCATTTTCACAATACTTTATGTGATATACTTATGAATAAAAACTTTAAGAAGTATGTTTTCTATCTAGAAATAGTGTACTTGCATACGTGTATGACCTAAACCAACACACGCAGACACAAAATTTAATTTGAATATGATAAATCATTTAAAGTCTCTTTCGGCAGTCCAAATACCTCAACTAAGTGGACAGATAAATATGTCATCATGTGGATATGGGGTTGAGAATTGAAGCATGTCCGGATCAAATGTGTCATAGTTATGCTATTCTAAAACTTCCTCAGGGACTAAAAGAAGACAAAATATATTTTTCACACGAAATACGAGAATCCAATTATATGTGGGGCACATGAGTATACATATACTCTTACGATCTCCCACTTTGTCTACTCCGTGACAAAATATCCAAAAAAAAGATTACGTGAAAATAGAAGTAAATCTATAATCCTATGACAATAATGACACGCCAAATGCATAAATTACCCTATCAAGTTATATTTAACACATTTTAGCTCTTGTACCCTATCAACCTATTATACACTTGAAAAGATATCATGATACCAATGTATATAAAAGAAGTTTAACTTGGTGCAATTACGATGCCCAATAATATATAGTCAAAGAAAGATACATCTTAATTAAACAAAGTATATCGTAATCTAAATAAGTATGCATGCCATAATATTACATTAATGCATTGTACTTCATGACTTGAAGCATATATATTCCCTAAGATCTTTTAATACAAAATTCCAAATTTTCAGTAAATTAAATCTCCCCTTTAATGTAATATTCTTTTCCCCATAATTATCCCCTACATTGACATTGAAATTGACAAAGGAAAGTTATTATAATGAAAAACAAAACCAATAAAATAATAATATTTATTTTTAATGAAACAATTCAATTTTGACATGAGTGGATTTTAAAGAGGTATATACCTTAAAGAGTTATGGTGCAATTCATCGACCATATTAAGGAGATATATAAAAACTCAACAAAACATGATATATGAGCAAATATGATAAACGACATAAACATGTGATATACATTTAAGGAAGTCGAATCATATTATATTATATTGCATCAAAATTGTAGTCAAAGTAGACTACCATTAAGTATCACCCCAAATGATACACCAAAATGCTAAAAGAGTTTATGATTACATTTCATATGTATAATATAGAGTAAAGTACCCCAATAGTCATTTACCTTTCTATTAGTTTCAATTTAGTCCCTTACCTTTTTATTGTCTCAATTTAGTCCCTTACCTTTCAAATTGGCTCAATTTCGTCACTGTCTTTTTTTTTAATTTCAATTTCATCCCCAATCTTTCATTTTATCTCAATTTAGTCCATTTGTTAACTATTTTCGATTCAATTGACTATATTACCCCTCTTTATTGAAAAATAATATAATGAATGTTATAAAATTTGAAAAATAAGCTATTTTATTATTATTTGGGAATAAAAAATAGTTTTTTATCCGAGAATAATAAAAAAATAGTTTTTATTTTTATTTTATCCCAGTTGTTTTTAATTTTTCAAAAAAAGACTTGAATTATAATTTTAATAGTTAACATAGTTTTTTTATTTATAAAAAACTCTTTTTTTTAATTTTAATTTTAATTAAAATGTAAAATAGAATGGCTTACCACTCTTGTTCCGTCCATAAAGGTAGAGTTTGTGCGTGATGTTTGTAGGGGATTTAATGGAGGTTTCACCAGTTATTATCTTCACTTCATGACCTCTCAATAATTGACATCCCATAGGGTAGAGAAGGTCTCACATTCCCTTGGCTTTCAACCAAACTTCTCATAGGACTATACATTTTTTAGGCAAGGTTAATCGATACACCAGTGCCAATAGTGTCCATAAACAAGAAATACGGTGCAAGAAGTGTAGTGTGATGAGATTTCATGAAAATGTTACTCAACCAAGCCTCTTGATCCAGTGGTATAAGACTGTCACTGGACAGTCTTGGGGGTGGATTGGATTTGGTCCCCAATTCGATCCCTGACACTGTCAAAATAATGCTTGGCCAGCGGAAGCCACGATCCGCGAATGAGGATTAATCGGGGTGTGCGTAAGCTGGCCCCAACTTACCTGATACTATCATGTGTAAAAGATAGAAATATTCAGATAAATTCCTTTGCTCCAACAACTTCTTCACATACCATTTGTAATTTAATCCCACACTTCATCGTTGGACATATGCTCATTTCCTTGGTATGGAAAGCCGTTTCAAATCTAGGAAGTTCGTAGAGTTGAGCAATGATATCACTTGATATGTCAATCTGAATGCCTCGTACAGTTGTATGGAAAGAATTTCTTAAGTCTTCATTAAATTCAGCATTTGAGTACAATTTCCTCACTAAGTTGGGAAATACACTCTTTTTCTCATCCCCATGGATGCACACGTTTAACCATTTGTACTTGAGAAATCATTAAACACTCAACATGTTCTCTTGAATTTTCAACTAATGCACCGTTCGCTCAAAAATAACTTTCATTTCGAAGAAATAAACTTTGTAATGGAGTTCTTGAGCTGTGGTTTCAAATCTAATGGGTTCAGATTCTGGGTATTTTGTATGAGCTTACTTGGATGAAGAGCTTGCCATTATACCAAGAAAAAATAATACAAACACAAGAACATACACACTCTCAATCAGATATAAATCAATGGTTTAAAAGTAAAATTTAAGAGGAATCTAGTCCTAGATATGAGTAGTCTCAAACCAATATATATCACATGACTGGTTATAACAGACTCAAAAAGACCCAAGTTATAGATTTATAAAGTCGGCATGAAACTAGGTCTAGATAATTATAATAATCTCAAAAATAAAATTAGTCCCACTATGAACACTTTGTAAGGACAAATTTTTGAATTGAGTCAATTGTATATTTTGGCTTAATTCCATTTGGAAAAAACCATTTGAGTCATAGTTTCGGTCTTGAGTGTTTATCCTTCATAGCCCGTGACATGTGTTTATTTAAAGACCGTAGCAGCCATGTTAAAGCATCTACATTATCGTTTCGTGTTTCGTGTTTCGTGTCACGTTTTGCCTTCAACATTTAACGATCTCATTGAGGTATGAATGCATTTTAGTTTGATCCTTGGAATTTATTTTAGGATGTTTTAAAAAATTATCTTGAGGCATTTTTTATAAAAATATTTTTAAAGAAAAAAATGTTTTTGGGTCGTTCGAACAAACTGACCATTATCGTTCAAATGAGATATGGTATGTCATTCAAATGAGGTTCTAACGAGGACCGAACGAGAATTCTCTGCATTATAGAAAAATTTTGTTAGAAGGTCGTTTAATCTCTTTTCGAACGAGTTTGTATGCTTCAAACGAGTTTCATTTTCATTCAAACGAGATTACATATTTCGTTCAAACGAACCAGCTATTTTTGTTTGAATGAGTTTATGTCACCTCGAAAATAGTGTTTTCTATAAATAGGCATACTGGTAATGTTTTTAAGAAAGATTTTTAGCGAAAATCAAATTCCTATTTATAACCAAAAAGCCTCCAAATCCTAGTTTTCACCCAACTCGTCTGAGATCCAAGATTCAATTATTTGTGTTGATTTTAGATATCCATTTAGCACCAACATTTATTTACTCATCATCCTTGTTGAGTATCTATTTCATGCGGTGGATTTCGTGCCTGGTTTTACATACAGTTGACTCCGTATTGTGTGATGGTTGTTGATCCTAGATCGATGGATACCAAGGTGTGTGTGGACTCATGGGTTGTGGCAGTGCATAGGTGGATGGATACGTTGTGTTGTGAAGAAGGTCGAAGGAACGAAGAGCGTCAAGGCTTACGAGGGGGTCAAGTTGGTTGCATACATTTTCTGTCGTGTCCTTTTGTAATTCCTGATATAGTGAATTACATTAGTTGGGTCATTCGAGATATTTCCTATTTGGGTTTGGTCATACATCGAGCATTATGCAATTGATTTTTTTATCTTCTTATACTCACTTAGATGCATGTTTTAGCTTAAGATAAATTTAGTTAACTTGTTTGACACAACAATCAGTTTAATTTATGCTAGGTTTAATTTCAATTTGATTTTCTTAAAAATAGTTATGTGTGTGTTTTTGGACCTTATCCATATATAACCCTTACATGTAGCTTACGTCTTTTAAGTGGTATCAAAGTTGGTGTCTATAAGTTGTTTAGGCATGAATCCATGCATTTTTTTATATGGAAGGTCTGTCGTTTTCTAGACCACCACTGTTTGATGTGTCTAACTAGAAATACTGGAAATCGCATATGAAATAAACAATTAAGGCGATAGATGAGAGGGTATGGTTAGCTGTTGTTAAGGGATGGTCCCTATCCATGTCTTTAGTAGGTGAATATAGCTACCCTTGAAAGTTGGAGTGAGGATGAGCATAAACTGTTTAATTATAATTCACAGTACTGAATGTTTTTTTTTGTGTGGTCACACTCGAGGAGTTTTGCCATATTATGGCATGTAAAATGTTTAAAGAGTCTTGAGACATACTCCAACTCGCTCATGAGGGTACTAGTTTTATTAAGGCCTCCAAACTGTAGAATGCCACCACTCAGCTTGAGACCTTTAGAATGGAGGAGAGTGAAACCTTTTATGAGTTTTACAGTAGATTGTCTGATATTGTGAATTTTTCTTTTAACTTGGGAGAGAGAATACCTGAAACTAGAGTTGTCAAGAAAATCTTAAGGTCCTTACCTGAAAGATTTAATTCCAAAGTCACAGTTTCGAATTCTCGGGAAAATGGGACTCTACGAAACTCGAAGAGCTTATAGGTGATGTTCAAAATTATGATCTCGACATGTTGTCTTCCAAAAGGATGAAGAAAGATAAGGGGATTGATTTGAATGTCTGGAAGGAGGAAACATTTATTTCAGATGATGATTCTGGCATCCATTTAGATGATTTGTCCATGTTTGTGAAGAAGATTAAAAAATTTCTCAAGCATGAAAAATAATCGAAAGATGAAAAGAAGGTTGAGAAAGTAAGTTTAACAAGCCAGTAAAATTCCCTAAAAATCATACTGATAATTCTAAATGGTATGAATTGAATAGATGCTTTGGGTGTGAGGGCTATGATAATAGGGAAACTGAGTGTTAACGAAGCCGAGGAAGGAAGGCAAGAAGCTGAAGGCATATAATGCTACCCTTAGCGATAATGAATCGGAAGAGGAATCTAATTCCTCCTCTGAGAGTAATTACACTTCCTTCACGAATAATCATGTGAGCCTTAATGAAAAGTTTTTTTATGGATATAATTATGTACATGATGATTTTAAGGCCACAGTATGTGAGTTCCGTGAGTGGTGGAGAAAGTGGTGATGAAGAAGAAGAATAAGAATAAGAAGAGGAGGAGAGTGAACTTCAAGTTGCCTTTGGGGAGTTATACCCCTATTCTTTAAAGTTTAAAAATGAGAACTGTAAGTTAAAATCTAAGTTGAGAGAAAGTGAAATTGGGAATGATGATTTGAAATTGATTGAGGATCTTAGGTACGTGAGAAGACTCTTCTGGAAAAGCTTGAGTATGTTGAGGGGGGGACAGATCACCTTCATGGTTTGATGGAGGTCTTAAAGAAGGAAGACCTAAAGTTTGAAAAGTCTCATCATTTTCTTGAGTTGAGGATTGTGGAGTTGGAGGAAAGATTGAGAGACTCGAGCCACGTCAAATTTGATTTTGCGTCTAAGTCTAAAAATATGTTAGACACCATCCAAATAAAAAAAGGCAATTTTGGAATTGTCTTCAATGATCCTGTTGCTTCTGCTGATAGAGCCAATACCAATTTTATGAGAGCATCAACCACTACCAAGGACGTTAGAAAAGGTCAACCCTTAGGTAACATTCCTCATGTCTATACATGCACACATTATGGAGAGAAAGGTCACATTTGGCATTTTTTCTTTGATCTTAGAAAATATCCTAGGACATCTAAGACTAGATTCATCAAAGTTCCCAAAACCCAAGAGCATCGCGTTATACCTATGTTGGTTCGGAAATTAGATTTGAAGGATTTAAACATTAGACTTACTGATTCTCGAATGCTTGCACATGATACTTCACATGCTAAATCTAATGGTTGATTGTGTTTTCATGATTTCCTACACCAGATTTTGTGCCTCATGATATGTGTAATTGCTAGTTGTATGATGTGTGTCTTTTTTATTTTGAATTTCCGTTTTTGAATCTTACTGTGAAAAATACAAAAAGATTTTTGTTTGTCTTTTAAGTTTTGTTTTCAAGCGTGTCAATTTTAAAAATGTTTTAAAAACTCAAAAAGATTTTTATTCATTTGTAGTTCAGTTTTACACATTTTGTGTGACATATCGATGTGTTTGAATCCCATTCTTTTCATGTATCCACGTGACTAGGATTTTTTATTACGATTTCAATGCTTAGAATTTTTCTTAATCATACTTGCATGGAGTAGTTCAAAATTGATTTACTTTGATGGATTCACTTTGTATCTGCCTCCCACACACTTTACACGAGATATGTTGAATTTTAAAGCTTATGTCGCATGAGCTAAGTGAGGCATTCTCCTATCAATCTTGTCATATACGTAATATTTTTTTTACTATGGGGGGTTTGTGCATGTAAAAATCATTGTGCGAGTTTGATCTTATTTGGTAAAAAAATTAGTGTGCAATAGGAAAGGGCTATGAAAGGAGAAATCTTCCTTTGAATGAAAGGCTACTATTGTCAAGAGCCTAAAATAAAGAGAGGCAAAAGAAAAGGAAAATATTGCCAAGGCCGATTTTTAACAATGATTCTTCAAAAGTTCTATATCTTCAAAATATGAGAGTGAAAAAATGTTATATGTTTATTTTGAGGGTGTTTAGTTGAAGATAAATAGGTTTGCACAATGGGTCTTAGTTATTTCATATTTAACGCTCTTGATTTGAAAATCATCAAGATCTTAGGCTAGTGTCCATTGTGCTTCTTTCTCATTTTTGCTCTTTTTGCCGCTTGGGGCTAAACCGACGCTAATAAGTTTTTGCAGTCAAATAGAGTTCCTTGGAAATATTTTGAATGATTGGGTCATATTTTTCTAGTTTCTAGTTCACTCCCTTCACTCCATACCACCTTATTTAAACACATCGATAATATGCGAGTGTGTAATGCTTATGTGTTTTGTGTCTTATTTGCGGCATTTATACCTGTATACACACTTTTGTGTTTCATTGGTGTGTGTGTGTGTATATATATATGATTTTTTTTTTATTTTGAATATTTGCATTTGCAATTAATCCATGTATGTTATATGTTCTGTGTGGCACCCCTCCTAATAAAATACCGGGTGATCAGTCCTATACCAAATTAAAATAGGAATCCCAGTTGGATAATCCTTAGCATCTCTGTCGAAAATCTTTTTAAAACTTACTAACCACCTAGTGTTCCAAAATGTTGGTGCCAAATTTTATCTTTTTAATTAAACCAAACAGTACATGAAGAAATAAATATAAACCATTCACACAACTGAATTAAATCAACTCAACAAATAATAAAACGACATGCCGAATAAATCATTGGCCACCAAACTAAATAGTCCTACAACAATCAACTCACACTGGAATAAATACTCTGAAAACTGCAACTGAAGAGTCTGGGCGACATGCCCTAAATAAAACTAAAATTGATAAATGATTCATACTCTAGGAATGAATAAACGATGCGTCTGATCCAAGCTCCTGCTAGCATTCACACATGCCGCAGCTCCGTGTCCCTGGAATAGAATATCAATCCTGGTGTCCCTGTGGCTGCACACCTAAAAGGTTTTGAAAATAGCTTTATATCAAGGGTTAGAACCCAAAACATTTTGAAAATATATAGCAAGTGAATTAACTGCAGAAATTTAAAATGCATGAATGCGCTTCATATTTAAGTTAGTGTCGCACTTCCTTAAGGACATACCCACCCCTCCACTAATGTGCACACCTAACGGTTACCTGAACCCCACCTAGTTGTACTACCCCATCCAACTAGTCCTGGTATAACCTCCCCTTGCCATACTACTTTACCCGAGTATCATAATTTCTGGATTATAGTTTATCTCACCAATTAACTTAATTAATTTCTTTTAAATCATAACATATACCCATGACACACGTTATATAAAGTGTACATCACACACTGTATTATTTCTCGCATAAAATATTTCCTACCATTATATACGTACCTTTACTAAGAACAGCCACACACATATATATGTACATTTATCCCTCTGAGTATACCTTCACCAGATGATTCCCTCTAAAGTGCTATCTCACTAGGTGTTCGCACATAACCCAGTTCCCCAAGTTGGAATCGCTCACCAACCTGGCTCAAAATATAAACATAGTGGAGGCGGTCATATTCCTTTCCTGAAAGTGAGATAAACCCCTCACCCATATACCAAATGCTATGACTTGGGGATATACTCACCCTACTCCTCAAGGTAGGGGATTCACCCACATCTCGCAACCTCCCTTGATAGCACTAGAGTATATAAATTAAAGAAATATCTAGTCCCTCATATTTAATAGCACACATAATATATACACATATACATATACTATCACTACGCCGTATATATATAATATAAACCCCGGCTTTATCGTGTACTTAAAAATTCGTAACACTAGCCTGTAGTTTCTCGAGCCTCTGGCCCAACTCAACTTTATTAATTTTCTCACTTATTAATTTATCATCTTCCCGAGTCTATGGTCCGACTCTAATTTATTTAATTCACATGTCAATTAATATAATATTTTCCTCGAGTCTATGGTTCGACTCTAATATAAATACTCTGCACATTAATTTATATTATATTTACCCGAGTCTATGATTTGACTCTAATTTAATTAATTTACACATTAATTAATTTATTACCTTGTGTCACTCAAACAACATACCCGGACTCGCTCACTTGGCCAATAACTTAATATTTCCCGAGTCTATATTCCGACTCCAAATTAATTTGTTTATCTCCATAATTAATTTAACACCTTGGCGTCGCTCAACCAATATATCTGGACTTGCTCACTCAATGCGTATATAATTAAATTTAGAATCTAATTCCCCAAATTTATCCATAAAGTGCCTCATGTAAATCCTATTTAACTTAAATTACTTTTCCCTATAATTGTTAGGAATATGTGCTTCATAATTATTTAACATTTAAACAATGCATGTAAAATAAATTTTAAATTAATTTCCTTTTATATATAAAACTGGCCGAACTGCCAGAATTCTGGGACCATCGATGGATCGATCCCCTGGGTCGATCGATCGATCGAACAGGTATTCGTCTTCTCCGACTTGCTGTTTCACCATTGATGAACCCTCTGTGACACCCCGCCTAATTAAACATCGGGTGATCAGGCCTTTATTAAATTAAAACAGGTTTCTCAAATGGTTCATTCTTAGCATCACTGTCGAAAACTTTTTAATTACTAATCCCCTAAGTAAAATTAGACCGGTGCCAAATTTTATCTTTCTTAAAACAGATAAATCAACCATGTGGAACAAAGTACAAATAATCATGTACTATAATTCAAACAAAAAAGTAAAAGTACAACAGAACAAAAGTATTACCGAATAAACCATCGGCTAAAAAAATCCCAAACAACAATAGAATAACCACTAGTCTGAAACTAACATCTGAGACTAATACCGGACCACAAGTCCATACATAGAAGAGTGTGAGATCCTGTACTAGATCTGAATGAGAGATATCGTCTAGTCAAAATCCTGTAAGCATCCACTGTGCTACAGCTCCGAGTCTCTGGAATGGAATCATCATACATGGCGTCCCTGTGGCTGGACATCTAAAAGGTTTTGAAAATATTTTATAGCAAGAGTTAGTACTCAAAACATTTTGAAAATATTTAACAAGCGTTTATCACAATATAAAATGCGGTTATTGATTACACATGTTAGGTCCTCGTACACTCTCTTGAGTTAACTCACCCCTCATCTTTTGTGCACACCTAACGTTCTACACTTAGTTTATCTATCCATACCTCCCAAGCTAACTAAAACCAAAGTAGTCAACTGAACTTATCTGTACCCAAGTTCCAGTACCGCCCATACAGTACAACCGTTTCACTAACATCTCGCGTATGTTAATTAATTCTCAAGTAACATTTCATCTATGTTATTTTTCAAGACTTCTCATTTAGTTTCACTACTAAAATTACTATAATTCTCACAATTGTTGACTTCCCACTTGTGTAATTAAGTTTCACTACTTGAATTACTAAATAGATTTTCTGTATCTAAAGGTGCATTTCGTAATTAAGTTTCACTACTTAACTTACCAATTCAGTATGTATCTTTAAATACATAATATATATCAATCTACTAATACACGGAAGTAGAATATCATCAAGTATATATATTTCACACACAATATATACTAAATATCAGTCATTACTATTTTGCCCTTTTTATACACGTAAAGGACTCTTGGTTCGGAATGATTCATCGACCCCAAGTAAGAATTGGTTCGAAATGATACATCGACCCCAATTATTTATATACACAAATAAAGATCTCTTGGTTCAGAATGATTCATCGACCCCAAGTGAGAGTTGGTTCGGAATTATCCATCGACCCCAACTATTTTAAAAATATATATATACACATATTCTGGTTCGGGACTCTTTCATCGCGACACCAGTTCAAGGTTTGGTTCGGCATTTCTCATCGACCCCAAACATATAATAACTTTATGTTAGTTCAGAATGTCTCATCGACCCTAACATAATTAATTTAGGTATCAATCTCTTGACCTAAAAGATCACATAATTCAGTAGGTACACGCCCGACCTATTAATTATATACGTACATAATATTTTAATCTCATATATCTACCGTACAATATTCGCTTTACGATTTATCTCATTAATCGCATTTATTTGAGTATTCACACAACTCTAAGGGTCCTAGTTACCCCTTACATATAATTTCAGTAGTTATTTCTTACCCTACTGGTCTATTTCTTAAATTGAATTTACTTCGCCTCGTAACTCAATTTCCGAAGTCCCCGATACTCTACTAAATTGGATTATTCTCGTCGGTCCGTAATCCAAGCCCTACACCCAAATGGCCTTATCGGACCTCAATAGTATACCTACTGGTCTTATTCTCACTCCCATATAAGTATAATGTAAATCCTAGGATACTCATTCATTCCCGAAATCAACGAAGAATTAAACACAAAAAATTTGGGAAACAGCTTGCGTCAATCGATCGACTGCTGGGTTCGATCGATCGACATGGTCGGTCGATCGATAGTTCGAGATCGATCGATCGATCGAACAGGGACAGATGCAGTTTGTCTTCTTCGTTAATCCTTTCCTCCATTAACAAATCTCCAAACTCCATTATTGTCCACCAAACTTCGACCCAATGATCCTAACATGTTTCCACATATACTAGGACAGTTTCTAACGTGTCAAATACATCAAAACTCCAATTCCTTTAAAGAAATAATGAATTAAACCCAGAATTTCTTGAAACCCTAGTTATGGTGTTCTTCCCATATTATCATTCAAAATCCATATTTTAATCCGAAAAATCATCCAGTCTAACCTGAATCTTAATCCTCTACATAAGGTAAATCATTCTACATGCGATTCCTATCCCAACATGTATAAATATCATCTTTCTCCAATCAAGATAATGATTTAAACAAAACTATTCAAAAACCCTACACATAGGTATTATAACTTTTTAATTTTTGCAATAAACAACTTGCCTTATGATCAGTAGGGTCTGATTTCGTGGTTGTTGTTGATGATTGATGATCTTCATCCTTCAATCCTTCTTCCCCAACAAGTTCATAGTGACAATCTCCTTTGAATCTTTCCCAATTCTTTCTTTTGCCTTATAAAGTTGTGCCTCTCTTCTCTCTAATGGTATTGGTGTTGTCATGGGTGTTCTAACCCTAATCTCTCTATCATACGGCTGATATAAAGCTCTCAATTTCGTAGGTCTCCATACCCTCTTATGTTAAAAGACCAAAACGCCCCCGAACGGTCTCAGTTTAGTCCAAAATTACCCCGGGACTCAACTAGTACCCCCTGGTATACTATTTTGACTAATTTGACCCTTCCGGACTCATCGGTGACCTCTAAATTATCATTTGAGTCACTTAAAAAATATTACTCGTTCTCACCCCAACACGGTCTACACGCGTTAAATAACTATTTACCACTCGCACTAAGTAAATAAAATGAGGCAATATAAACCGGTATCTATCTCTCGATTAATATTCCATAATTACAATTTTTAAATAAAACTCTTTAAATTACTACTCTTACGTAATTTAAATTAAGCCGTAATTTTCTCATTTAATTCTCTAATCTAATTAAATAGAATTATTTGGAATATTCAGAAATACGGGTATTACACCCTCAAGCTTTTTGTTCCTTCCCAAACCCTTACCGAATCACAACCAACATTACCTCCACATAAGAAAAGGGTCTAAACATCCTAGAGACCTTAATTCATAATCAAATTCCATTAATTCCAACGTTTTTCCCGATTTGGGTTTTATCCGGGTTTCAAATCTCCAATACGATTTTCATTCCTATTAACAGAAATTAACCATCGATTCTTACTGGTTTTAACATACGATTCATACCTCTATATTCCAGAATCATAAACATAATAAATTTCACCCTTAATTCCATTAAAGTGTATCAATTATCGAAAACCCAATTTTTACATGAATACCTCCCAAAACGAATTTTGGCTTACACCTCCCATAATATAAATTGATTATCATTAATTTAAGAATTCACAACAGTTAACCACTTGCCTGAAATTGTTCGTAGAGTCTGATCCGTTGGTGTAGTTAAGGTATTGATGAAGAACACTCACTTTTGCCCCTTAATTTGGCTCCAAAAATCCCCAATTGGCTCTTGATTTGCTTTCCACAAATTCCCTCTCAAGCCCTAGGTTTAGAATTTGTGTTAATTTTCGTTCAACACTTCCCCAAATAGGTTTAAACCCCTAATCCCGTTTTTGGCCACATGGACCTAATTAAAATGGCCCGAATCACCCCGTGTGGGCCCGGCTATGCCTAAAAATGCTCCGAGACCCGATTACTACCCCTGAGTACTCTTTTCTGACTATCTTGACTCATCCGGACTCAACCGCGCATTCAGAATCATTATTCGAAATACTTTATAATATTCTCCAATTTTGAACCGAAAAAATGCGACACGCATTAATTCGGACAATTTAACTTAAAGTCGCTCAATATAAATAATTCTTCCCACTTAAATAAATTCTCCAAATCATAATTTAAGTTTCTCCAATTTAAATACTTTTATATCTTCCAAAATAATTAAATACTAAATCCTCGAAATGACGGGGTGTTACTTACTTCCCACCTTACAAAGGAATTTCGTCCTTGAAATTAAGATAATCTTAGTACTCCAAGTCTCGAATATCACTCCCTATTCCTGTGCCTCTAAGCTCGCTATATTTATCTCTCCCGATTCTAACTATGAGTTACATAATTATGTATTTTAAGTAACCAGGACGCCCATACACCCGTACCCGTGCTTGATCGCACAAAAGTTGCCATAATTAACCCGGGTGCCCATACACCCTATCCCCGTGCTTTATCGCATGAAAGTTACCCAACTATGCTAGCCGTGACCCGTAATATAACATCCAACCCGTAGTCATATCACATATATAAATAATAATACTCGGGGTACCCAACCCATGTACTAACGACCAAACATCTCCCCACTTCCAATGTTGCGCTAAGTTTCATGCGTAGGACGTCTCGCAAAGCGAAATCCAAACAAGGAACCCCCCCCCCCCCCGATACACTACTACCTAACATTGTCGGTCGTTGAGATCCGTTAGACCCTCAGTCCATAGCACGTACCCCCAAATACTTGTCTCTTAACACAAAAGCATGCACGCCTACCCTTATGCTACAAAAGACAACATAAAATACTACGCCCTTACTATCACTAGCTCTTGCGTAAAATAAACCCCGAGCTATCCTTCCCTGCTCAAAAATAAATTTGACCACCCTGATTCACTTCAGTAGGCTCCCTTACTTACCGGGATAAAATATGAGAACACAAGACCTCACTATGTGTCTATCGCACCACACGATACAACATATATACACACATATATATAGGCTAGACGCCATCTCAGGTGATACCTAGTACCAATCATACCCTGGTGTCGCAAACACCAAAACTTACCCTCACTCTCCACAATAATTCAAATCCATCTCTATCCAGCCGATATTTGGGAAATCATATCTACATACTATGGCTGATACAGCCAGCGCACCCACTAAATTCGACTCACTCGCGAATTCTAGTGAAAAATAATTTTATATTGTGACACCCTCACTGTCACCCAAAACATACCCCATGCTAATAGGATAAAATATAATTACCTCCATACTCTAGCTGCAATGGTTGATCCTCGGGTTCCTGAGCAGCTTCCCCCTGCCCAAACGTACCCATGACTTGTTGTAGTGGCTGTACATCCAGGACCTCGTCCTGTAGTTGACCCTTACCCCGCTTAAGACAATCTCTCTTCACGTGTACCGCTTCCCCATAAACGAAACACCTCCTAATAAATTCATCATGTCACTGATCCCTTCCTTGCTCGCCTTGTCGAAAGTCCTGGCCATTCTGTCGATAGCCCCCAAATCTAAATCGCTTGGCCTGATTCCCCTGCCGAAAATCTTGCCCCTGATGTCCCCCTGTCTGCTACTGGGATACTCCACTGGTACTGTTCCCTCCTGCTTTATCCGACTGACTGGGTTCCACTCCCCTCTTGCTTCCTTTCACGTGGAAGCATTATTCATGGCAGTGTAGGAGTGTTGCATTAACGACATTTGTATAAGCTATTAATGCGGGATTACCAATCAAATGTTGTCTGATCCACCAGACTAACCCATCCATGAACCTTGATTTTTTTATTTCTTCAATAATTACCTCATCCGGTACAAAATTTTCCAAACGAGTGAATTCTTCCTCGTAATCGGCCACTGAACGGTCCCCCTGAGTCACCTAAATTTTCTCCTCATTTAGGTCTCCATTGCTGACAAAAAATACTTGTGGTAGAACCGCACCCAAAACTCTACAATAGTTACTGTATCCCTTTCCTCAGCTGTGGTGATCGACTCCCATCACTGTAGCGCTTCTCCCACTAACCTAAAAGTGGATTGCATTTGCTTCTGCACCTCATTGCAATCTACCATGCGTAGGTGACGCTGGATATCTCTCTTCCACTGACACGCTAGCACCACATCTGAACCCCTCGAGTGGCGGATGCCCTTTTTGAAAAACCTCTCGTACTTGCTGCCACCCCGATGGCCCCGGGTGGGCCTGAACATCCGGTACCACTAACGCACGTGGCTGACCTTATGGAAAGTACCTTGCCATTACGATCATTGTTGCTTTAACTACCTACGCCACTAATTCAGTTACCTGTGCTGCCGAAATCATCTCTGGCATTTGTTACGGTAACTCTGGCTCCCGATGAGCCTCTCTAGTCTCATCTCCCCCTACTGCCCTAGCCGATCTATCTCTCCTGGGCGACATCTGAAATGAGAATCGAATCATATGAGTTCACCCTCAAATATAAAATAATTGGCAGAAGAACGTAAATGCGCATACGTATGAGAATACAACAATCCTATGATAGGGTTCTACATCAAATAACGCTAAGATGAATCGTGAAAAGCCTCAGGGATCCTAAGGACACTAGAACCTGATGCTCTGATACCATCTGTGACACCCTGCCCAATAAAATACCGGGTGATCAGTCCTATACCAAATTAAAACAGGAATCCCAGTTGGTTCATCCGTAGCATCACTATCAAAAACCTTTTTAAAACTTACTAACCACCTAGTGTTCCCAAAAGCTGGTGCCAAATTTTATCTTTTTAATTAAACCAAACAGTACATGCGAAAATAAATATAAACCATTCACACAACTGAATTAAATCAACTAAACAAATAATAAAACGACATGCCGAATAAACCATCGGCTACTAAAGTAAATAGTCCAACAACAATCAACCCACATTGGAATAAATATACTGAAAACTGCAACTGAAGATTCTGGGCGACATGCCCTAAATAAAACTGAAACTAATAGATGATTCATACTCTAGGAATGAATGAATGATGCGTCTAATCCAATCTCCTGCTAGCATTCACATATGCCGCAACTCCGTGTCCCTGGAATAGAATATCAATCCTGGCGTCCCTGTGGCTGGACACCTAAAAGGTTTTGAAAATAGTTTTATAGCAAGGGTTAGAACCCAAAAAATTTTGAAAATATTTAGCAAGTGAATTAACTGCACCAATTTAAAATTCATGAATGCACTTCATATTTAAGTTAGTGTCTCACTCCCTTAAGGACATACTCACCCCTCCACTAATGTGCACACCTAACGGTTACCTTAACCCCACCTAGTTGTACTATGCCGTCCAACTAGTCCTGGTATAATCTCCCCTTGCCATACTACTCTAACCCGAGTATCATAATTTCTGGATTATAATTTATCTCACCAATTAACTTAATTAATTTCTTTTAAATCATAACATATAACCGTGACACAAGTTATATAAAGTGTACATCACACACACTGTATTATTTCCTGGATATAATATTTATAACCATTATATACTTACCTTTACTAAGAACAACCACACATATATATATGTACATCCATCCCTCTGAGTATACCCTCACCGGATGTTTCCCTCTAAAGTTCTATCTCACTAGGTGTTCGCACATAACCTAGTTCCCCAAGTTGGAATCGCTCACTAGCCTGGATCAAAATATAAACGTAGTGGAGGCGGTCATATTCCTTCCCTGAAAGTGAGATAAGCCCCTCACCCATATACCAGACGCTATGACCTAGGGATATACTCACCCTACTCCTCAAGCTAGGGGATTCACCCACATCGCACAACCTCCCTTGATAGCACTAGGGTATATAAATTAAATAAATATCTAGTCACTGATATTTAATAGCACACACAATATATACACATATACATATACTATCACTACACCGTATATATATAATATAAACCCCGACTTTACCGTGTACAAAAAAATCCGTAACATTAGCCTGTAATTTCCCGAGTCTCTGCCCGACTCAACTTTATTAATTTATCATCTTCCCGGGTCTATGGTCCGACTCTAATTTATTTAATTCACAAGCCAATTAATATAATATTTCCCCCGATTCTATGGTCCGACTCTAATATAAATACTTTTCTCATTAATTTATATTATATTTACCTGTGTCTATGATTCGACTCTAATTTAATTAATTTACACATTAATTAATTTATTACCTTGTGTCACTCAAACAGCATACCCGGACTCGCTCACTTGGCCCATAACTTAATATTTTCCGAGTCTATATTCCGACTCCAAATTAATTTGTTTATCTCCATAATTAATTTAACACCTTGGCGTCGCTTAACCAATATATCTGGACTTGCTCAATATTCCGACTCCAAATTAATTTGTTTATCTCCATAATTAATTTAACACCTTGTCGTCGCTTAACCAATATATCTGGACTTGCTCACTCAATGCGTATATAATTAAATTTGGAATCTAATTTCCCAAATTTATCCATAAAGTGCCTCACGTAAATCCTCCCTAACCCCAATTACTTTTCCCTATAATTGTTAGGAATATGTGCTTTATAATTATTTAACATTTAAACAATGCATGTAAATTAAATTTTAAATTAATTTCCCTTTATATATAAAACTGGCCAAACTGCCAGAATTCTGGGACCATCGATCGATCGATCCCCTGGGTAGATCGATCGATCGAACAGGTATTCGTCTTCTCCGGCTTGCTATTTCAGCCATTGGTGAACCCTCAAGCTTTTTATTCCTTCCCAAACCCTTACCCAATCAAAACCAACATTACCTCCACATAAGAAAAGGGTCTAAACATCCTAGAGACCTTAATTCATCATCAAATTCCATTAATTTCAATGTTTTCCCGATTTGAGTTTTATCCGGGTTTCAAATCTCCAATACGATTTTCATTTCTATTAACAGAAATTAACCATCGATTCTTACTGGTTTTAACATACGATTCATACCTCTACATTCCAGAGTCATAAACATAATAAATTTTACCCTTAATTCCATTAAAGTGTATCAATTACCGAAAACCCAATTTTTACATGAATACCCACTCAAAACGAATTTTGGCTTTCACCTCCCATAATATGAATTGATTATCATCAATTTAAGAATTCAAAACAGTTAACCACTTACCTGAAATTGTTCATAGAGTCTGATCCGTTGGTGTAGTTAAGGTATTGATGAAGAACACTCACTTTTGCCCCTTAATTTGACTCCAAAAATCCCCAATTGGCTCTTAATTTATTTTTCCCAAATTGCCTCTTAAGCCCTAGGTTTAGAAAATGTGTTAACTGCTGTTCAACACTTTCCCAATTAGGTTTAAACCCCTAATCCCGTTTTTGTCCACATCAGCCTAATTAAAATGCTCAAATCACCCCGTGTGGGCCCGGTTATGCCCAAAAATGCTCCGATACCCGATTATTACCCCTGAATACTCTTTTTTGACTCTCTCGACCCATCCGGACTCAACCGCGCAGTCAGAATCTTCATTCAAAATACTTTATAATATTCTCCAATTTTGGACCTAAAAAATGCGACACACATTAATTCGGACAATTTAACTTAAAGTCGCCCAATATAGATAATTCTTCCCACTTAAATAAATTCTCCAAATCATAATTTAAGTTTCTCCAATTTAAATATTTTTATATCTCCTAAAATAATTAAATACTCAATCCTCGAAATGACGAGGTGTTACATTCTGTCTTCAATTTCAAGTAGTTTCAAATTGGTATGCTATATGATCATATTGGTATATTTTGTTGGTTTCTATCGTTGATAACTCATTTATGCATTAAAATTGGTATCTTTTGTTCATAGCTTGGATTATTTGAGCATGTGTTGTCGAGTTGTGTTTATCGTTTCATGTTTCACTTCACATCATCCCATGACTTCACTTACTTTCCTTATGTCTAGTTGTGTTACATTTATGGGGAGTTTATTTTTATTATGCACCTTATTATTTGTCTATTCCTGAACAAAAAGTGGGAGAAATGGTATCTAACTCTTTAACTATGGGGGATAAATTTTTACCTTAGGGGGATACGTCCTATATTAGGTGAATATTGTTAGATAAAATGGGAGGATTTTTTATATTCGGTTTATATTGTTATATATTCAAGTTCCATTTGAAAGTTGTGTGAAGTGTGAAAGTTTGAAACAACGCGGGAAGGTTTACACAAGAGCAAAGCTACTCAACGTATGTGTCTATCAAGTCTGTACTTTTTTTTCCTTTTGGGGTTAGCATTGAGTCTTTAGATGAGTTTAACGGACCATAGACTTTTTATTTTATGTTTTGTCCCGAAATAGCTAAAGGGGGAGATTTATAAGGACAAAATTTTGAATCGAATCAATTTGTATGTTTTGGCTTAATTCCATTCAGACAAAACCTTCATAGCCCGTGGTGTGTGCTTGTTTAAAAACCATAGCGGCTAAGTTAAAGAATCTACATTATCGTGTCATGTTTTTTTGACACATTTTGTCTTCAACATTTAAGGATCTCAATAAGGTATGAATGCATTTTAGTTTGATCCCTGGAATTGTCTTGGGTGATTTTAAAAAAATATTTAAAGCATTGTTATATAATATATTTTAAAGAAAAAAAATATTTTTTGGGTCATTCGAACGAATTGACCATTGTCGTTCGAATAAGAAGGGGATATAATATGTCGTTTAAACGGGATATGACATGTCGTTTAAACGAGATATGACATGTCGTTGGAACGAGATATGATATGTTATTCGAACGAGGATCGAATGGGAATTCTCTGCATTACATAAAAATCTCATTAGAAGGTCATTTGATCTCTATTCAAACGAGTTTGTAGGTTTCGTTTGAACGAGTATTATTTTCGTTCAGACGAGAATACATACTTCGTTCAAAAGACCCTATTTTTTTCATTCAAACGAGTTTGTGCAGCCTTGAAAATCGTGTTTTCTATAAATAGGCATGCTAGCAATGTTTTTAAGAGAGAGTTTGGCAAAAATCGATTTCTTATCTATTATCAAAAGCTTCTAAATCCTAGTTTTCACCCAATTAATTTGAGATCCAAGATTCATTGTTTTATGTAAATTTGAGATGTCCCTTTGGCACCAAAGTTTATTTACTCATCATCCTTGTCGAGTATCTATTTTGTGCAAATGATTACATGCTTGGTTTGTTTACATATGGTGGACTCCGTATTATGTGATGATTATTGGGCCTGAATCGATGGATAGCGAGGCGTGTGTGGACTCATGCGTTGTGACAGTGCATAAGTAGACTCCTATGTGTCGCTGTGAAAAAGGTTGAAGGAAAGAAGAGCGTCAAGGCTTTCAAAGGTGTCGAGTCGATTGTGTAAATCTTCTGCTGCATCCTTTATAATTCCTAACATTGTGAATTGCAGTGGATGGGTCGTCCAAGATTTTTCCATTTGGATTTCCTCGTACATCAAGTGTCGTACGATTGATTTATTTACCTTTCTATGCTCACCTAGATGCAGACGTTAGGTTAAGATAAAATTAGTTAATCCATTTAATAAAACAATCAGTTTAATTGGTGTCAAGTTTTATTTTAATTTTAAAAATTTAAAAATAAATTTGTGTTTTTTGGACCTTATCCATATATAACCCTTGCACGTAGTTTACGTCTTTCATAGTTGCTAAGTAAAAATAACAAACCCAAAAAGCTTGAGTTTTTATTAAAACCCTAACCTTAAGTGAAGGAAATAGGCTTACATAGTAATGCAAAAGTATGACTGATGTTGAATCTTTGAAGAAACAAACTTGAATCAAGCAAAATCAGGCATAAAATACTCGAGAAGTTTTCGCCAGTAAAGGATTAAGAGTCATTGCTGTAAAACTCTGGGATCTGAGGGTATCTTATTTTCACAAACTCTATTCGCTAACACAGAGAAATCATCACAATTTGCGAAACACTTTGCTGACACTAAGCAGAAAATTTTCAACTGTAAAAAGTAAATTTTGCTGAAGCGCGGAGGATTTTTACGGCTCGTGCTTCTTCCTATAACTTTTTCCGTTGATTTTATTCGCTACAGTGACCTGACTTTTCGTGGGTCGCCCCTCCTTTCGCTGTGGCAAAACATTTGCAGGTTTGATTACTCATAGTCAAGGTTTTAAAAAATATGGGGCATGATTAAGATGTGGAGACCAAGCCTTAAGCCTTAGAAGTCTAGGCGGGCCTAGGCGACAAAAGGCGTTTAGGCCTTCTTAATATATTTTAATATTTTTTAACCATAACAAGGCTATTAAAATACAAAAATTGCACATATCATAAAAATATGTCTGAGTATATGCAAATTAAAATACTATTTGATTATTTTGGATGAGATAATGGTCCGGTTTGTAAAGAAATTCTTTGAAAGGCGACATCGTTTCACTAAATCATTGTTGTTTTTAGAAAAAAGTACGCCTTAAGGTTTTACCAAGAATAAGGCGTGAAAAGCGTAAGGCGAGTCGTTTCTCCCAAGCCTTAAGCCTAGGCGTGCCTAGGCAGAGCCTAGGCGGATTTTTTAGAACAATGCTCATAGTATGTAATGCATATAATTTGTGAAGAACAAAATTGAACACGATTGATCCTCGAACAATGAAACCAAAATCAGAGTTCAATGAAAGATACTTTTTATAAATCTACTTTGATGGTTATTATAAAAAAAGTCTCATTTTTCTTGAAAGTATAAAATATCTAACTAACATTTTTGTCTTCCTCAATTTAAATGACTTATGATTAAAATGTTTTAGCCTCATATCCATGGTCTTACCCAATATAGGATAGATATAATTCTTTGAGACATCTCTAAAAATTTACACGCGACAGTTTTTGCACAAGTACAAGGTTTGGATAACTATTTCTAATTTTCAATGGTAGCTCACTCAAACTGAAATTGCACTATCCACATCATCTTTCATGATTTTGAATGATTTTTTAATTTTCTTTTAAAGTACAAACATAAAGAAATATCTCACTTGAACAAGGCATAAAAATGACACTCATTTTCAAATCACAATAATTTTATCGAATTGCTTGTTTTTTTATCGAAGAATGCTCAAGAATGTTGTGTGATGTCAAGTGCGTCAATCTTATATCATAAACTCCATATTGATAAAGCTTAAGGCTTTTAACACTTTAAAGCTTTTTATTTCCATTTTGAGAGTATATAGGCATAAACAAAATCGAGATAAAAATATCATATGCAAGAGTTTTTGCATTAATCTAACATTATAAACCAATTAACCTACAAGCACATGATTAACACTTGTATCCAAAAGCTTATATGCAAGGTTGATGAACAAAGACATCATAAGGAATCAGATGAGTCGAAGAATGAGATATGCGTTCTAAGAGTCCTAAGCACATTGAGAAACCACTATATCTAGTGGATATTGAGGGAACTATCTTAGGATTCCTTATGATATCTAAATATATCATATTCACACTATCCTTCCTAATCCATACTTGATTTATGCGGGGAAACTTGGTCTTAGTACCTTCCCGATTATTTCCAACAAAACTCTTACTCTTTTTAGCATTACTTGAATACAAGGTCATATTGAGTGAATAACAAAAGTATCTAATATGAACTACTTTATAACAATGAATACACTTAATTAGTTTCGATGTAGAAATGCGCAATTGAACGTCGAAAACAATCTCCATAAATTTTAGAGTAATAGAAGACCTCTCCTTCAAATGATTCACATCACCATATTTCTAACGTTTGGAAATAGGTTGAAAAAATCTTATTCATTTTATGGTGAAACATTGTCATTAAATGCAACTCCATTAGAAATTCCTAGTTTGCTAGAATCCAAGTCTTTAATAGTTGTTCCAATCCCTTTTAAAGCATGGCATTGGATTCTTCGCAACTTCAAAATTTCTTTGTCAAGGTGTCCAAAGAAATGATCAGATTCTCTCTCTCATTTTTTAAGGTGGATGCACATTCATCTTCGACCGAAGGTAACTTCTTATCTTAAACAAGTTCATCACAAAATTATGATAAGTCATTACAACTTAAATCAAGGGCTTTAGTTCTAGGCTAAAGAGAATGTCTATGAGATTCCGTAAGATTGAAAAATTCATTTTATTTTTGTGAAAGTATGAGATCATTAAAAATGGTGATTCTTTCATTTTCAAGGGTTTTGATCTTCTTAAGAAAATAATCCATTTTAATAGAAAGCGTGAAAGCCGCATGATCTTCATTCTTCTTTAATGCCTTTTCTATTTCCACAATTTTTACTTTTTTAATAAATTTTAAAACTTTTGATTTAATACTAACATATCATAAGAAGTACGAAAATCATCTTCTTCATCATCACTAGCATTATTGGCACGAAGGTCAATAGAGAGATTCAAAAAATTGGACGTGGTTACAAGTTCGTTGAATCTCTGTATATTATATGTAAATAATAAGTCAATAATTGAAAAGTGTTTTTCCTTGTTTTGTAAAATATGCAACAATCACTTTCTAACCAAAGTTGTGGCGAGAAGTAATATCTTCGAGTCGTTTTGCGAAAGCACTTTATCAATTTCCACAACTTAAAAACGAGTGTAGTGATAAGTTGGTAATCGTATCCACAGAGATTGATTTTGAGAGGGTGTAATTAATACTAATCGGGTTCGTAAGTAAATTTTTAAAAGAAATAAAAAAAAGATGATTTGTTATGGTTTTTGATTAATTCTAGAAAAGTGGACAAAAGTTGGATTTTAGAAGTTTTGTAAAAAAATTAACAAAATTAAAAAAAAGGAGTTTTGTATTTTTGAGAAAAACAAAGGTTGCGGTTTAATCCCCCGCTTTAATTTGCAATTGTTACAAACTTAATTAGTTTTAAGATTTAATTATGAAATTTGAAGTTTCGTAAAGTGAACTATCAAATATGCCAGAAAATTTGTTACATAAAGGATGAAAACTTTGCTAAACTTCACGAAAATAAATTCAAAAATATGTAGAAATGTATAAACGGATCTCAAGGATAACTAGTGCGTGACACTAATTATGAAGTCACCATATATATTTCCAACTTATTTTAACGATTTATATCTTAAAACATAACTTGATTCATAACAATATACTAATTCTTGATGGGTTCATAAATCGCAACGGATATAAACATAGCTACACATATCTCACATGATGATAACAACAATTGGAAAGAAAATATAAAAAGAATTCATGCTCCTAACAATTGTTGAAATGATATTTAAGACTTACATAAACGGACGGTAATTATCTAAAAGAGTAAAATTGAATGAATGGTTGAAATTCTTCCAGAATTATTGAATCATAATCACGTAATCTTGAATGAAGTAAATTGCACAAAATTGAAACCAAAAATCTTGTATTATAATCATGAGCATTACAAATAATAAGAGTAAAACAATATTCCGATCTTGATTCTTTATAATTTAGGGTAATAATAGTAGGAAAATATGGATGATGGAAAAATAAAACCCAATGACCCTTTTATAGGTAGAAAGAAATAGCTTGGGGGCATAATTAGAATTTCACAAAATAATAGGCGATTTTAAGTCAACACTAAAAAATGGTTATGTGCAAATGAGTATTTAATTTCACATATGGGGCTGCTGGACAACATAAGATGGGCAAAAAAAAATAAAGAATTTCATTTTTTTTAAAAGGAAGAAGGACAAAGAATATAGTATGGAGGGAAATAATGAAAAATGATAAAGAAGTGAAAGTTGTGGAGTAAAATATAAAAAAAACTTGCAAAAAATGGGAGCGGCATGCACGTAAATAACCCAAAGATTAGTTTATGTGTTGCGTGAGACTTCTCTGTAAAGGGGATGGATTCCACATGGCGCGCATGTGGCCGGTTGATTGCGCCACCACATGGCGTGATACTGACCATTGGATCAGAAACCCTGAGTGTCAATAAGAATGGGGGGCGGTGGTTCGAACCTGTGACCTTCCCTTTCTTAACAAAACTTCCCAACAATTGAAGCAAGACTTCGTTTGATGGTAATTATGCCCCCAAAAATATATGGCCCCTAATTTCTTTCAATTTTTATTAATTATAAATTAACGCCAAATCTTTTATATCTTCTTCACACAACCTCAGATTAGCGCACTGCAAGAAACGACGTGACCTATGTTTAGGGCCAATAATTTCCTAGAAGTGCCCCGATCATAAGGTCTGACTTTGAGTTTAATCTGGTGCTTTGACTTTTGACTTTATTTCGAGTTCAACTTTACACGACCATAATTTCTTCGTTTAGATCGAATTGACACGCCATCTGAACCCATACGTTCCTTGATTTAAGACCGACAACTTTCACGAAGAGTCTGAGTCCAAATTTGGTCAACTAGAATTACCATTTTGCCCCTGAAAGTGTACGTAAATGTTTCTTGCTTCAATTGCTTCCTGACTTTTCCATTAACATCTTAACCATGTCAATACTCAAATAAACATTTCACAAACAATTAACCATGAACATTTAAGGTTATACAATAAATGAGTATAAAACGTGGGTTTAATGAGCATAGGACTGCAATATTTCGTTGTAAAAGGGGTAATAAAATGATATATTTACACTAATCACACCCACTAACTAACTTGGTTCTAGTCCCTACCAACATAGTGAAAGATTTGTTCATGTAAAATTCATTATTTTATTTAAAGCGGGATGTAGATGTGACACCCCGCTTAAAATAATAACGGATGGCCAGTCCTATACCACATTTAATCAGGAATCTCAGATGGATCATTCTCAGCATATACTGACGATACTAAAATAAATAAGGCTAACTACCCAAAATCTATAAAAGAGGATGCCAAAATTAAATGAAAACATACAATGGACATCAAATCAACAACATAATGACTACTAACATGAATAAAAATAGTACATGCTCAACATGAAGAAAGGACGTACTCTAATAATACATCATAAGTACATACAAGAAAATATATATGCTGTCGGGTCACAAATAATACAACATCCATAAGGAAGAAATATAAACAGCTACATATAACTCTTGGTTGTAAATCCGATATACAAAATGAATCCTATCTATAATTACAAAGGAATAGAAAGCGACTATAATCTAAATCCCGCAACAGTCCGCACCTGTCACGGCTCTGAAAACACTAGATGGAAGAGCATCATCGGTATCCTTATGGGGGACACCTACAGTACACAATATATATATATATATATATATATATATATATATATATATATATATATATATATATATATATATATATATATATATATATATATATATATAGCAAAAGAGTAATATAAACGGGTCAGGGCCCGAGGTGTAAAAACATTTATAGCAAGTGTATTAACCGTGCATAATAAATATATATGCAATATTTCATAATTAAAGTGGAGTCGCACTCTCGTGAAACCCCAAACTCACCTCTCATCTACAACGCGCACCTAATTGTGTCCCTGAACCTTAATTAAGCTACCCAACACATTCTAAGGACAAAATACCTAACTGTACACTGTAACAACCAAGGTTTTTGAGCGACTATTTTATATTATTTAGCCCGATGGGCTAATTTTATAAAATAGGGAAAGTTGGAGTAAATGTTATTTCCCGTGATATTGGGGATAATATTTACTATGTTTTGTCTATTTACCGTTATGAGAAGGCAAATAGCATTATATTGTGTTTTACTGCGTCGTTATATGTTATGCGACGGTTATGGCTCATATTTAAATTGGAGTATAATTAATGAAATAAAATGAATTTGGAACATAAAAATAGTTCACGTTATTTCGAATGCCAAAATAGGGGGTGCAGTTGTTTTTAGAATAGTCGAGATAGTAAAAATAAGTGCCACGTCGTATTTTTGAGTTACGGGCACTTTTGGTGGGTTATGACTCAATTATGTGGTTACGAGTCATTTTAATGGTGTATTAGCAATTAAAAGAGGGGCATTTATGTTTTAAGACCCGTATAAGTCTCCCACCCTTTTTATTTCCCTTATTTTATGCTAGAAGACAAGAGAGAGAGAGAGAGAGAGAGAGAGAGAAGAGAGAGTTGGGAGAAATGGAGAAAAAGAGAGAAAATGAAAGATTTGGGCTGGAATCCGTTGCTACCGGAGGAAAATCTGAGACTAAGAACTCGAGGCAAGTTTCTTACTTGCTAGATGTTGATTTAATGTGATAAATTGCATGTATAGTTAGGTTTTTGGAGATATAAACCATAAATGGGTTTTTGTTGATTTTGGTGATTAAACCCTTAAATCTTAGTTTTAATTTGATTTGAGGAAAATAAATTAGTTACTTGATGTGTAGAAGTGATTTGGTAGCCATTTTTGTTGTTGTAGTTGGGTGAAATAGCGATTAAAAAGCTTGAAGCTTTGTTAATGGCCGAAACAGCTTCTCGGAGAAGAAGCTGCCCGTCATGATCGATCGATCGATCATGGGGGATCGATCGATCGAGCCTTCGATCGATCGACGACCAAGGGTTGATCGATCGACCCCTGCTGACAGCTGGGCAAATTTTGTAGGGACGAATCGATTCGGCTCCCAGGCAAATTGATTCGGTTTGGGGGTAGGCTACATGTCTGGGAGATCGAATCGATTCGGGTTAAGTCTGAACCGATTCGGATAGAGATAGAAAGTTGGTTTTTCTCCCCAAATCGGTTCGCTTTTGGGCGAATCAATTCGCATCCAGGGGTGAATCAATTCGGCCCTAGAGCGAATCGATTCGGCTTCCTGTTTTTGTGAGATTTTTCCTAGTTTGATTTTAGCCCTTTTCTTTTAGTTTTGAAGTTTAGGAACCTTCCTTTGGGAAGTAATGGTGAGTCCTAGAGGTTTTTTTTGGGTAGAATAACGTCCTAGGATAAAATGAGATAGTTGGGCTTACCCCGAGGGCTAGTTTGTGTAGGTTAATATCCGAATGATTTAGGGAGTTAACCTAAAATAATAAATTGGAGATAAAATGTTAATGTTGATACTTTTGGGAGATATTCCTTGAAGGAGACTCACTTTGATGGTTTATGAAATTGGATGAACTCTTGGAGACTAGTTTGAGGATAATGACACTTCGGGTCTTAGGTCATTAACAAAATATGACTTTAAGAGTAAGAAATGAATATGCTAAAATATGGTACTAAATGAATAAGTACAAATGATTTTGAGAATGTAAAAATGGATGTTTTCAAATGGAAAGAAAAGAAAAATGATTTTCATAAATGTTAATTTATGATTACACACCTCTCTAAATCGCTATTAGAAGGGAAGTTGCGCGCGTGTGGTGAAGCCCCCTGGCTAATGAATGCAGGATGGATATATCCCTAGGCCATATGAGCGTTTATTGTATATTTTCTGCGCTAGTGAGGTAATTTTGGGTGTGGTTATGACTCTCCCGTAGGCATATGGCCGCTTCCCGGCGTTTCGGTATGATCCTAGGTTGTCTTGGTGATAGGCCATGGAAGATGATAGACATTTAGGGGCGCGCACAGTGGGGAAACCCGGACGGGCGGTCTTAGATTGCGTTATATAATATGATATATATAACTATGTTCAATAATGTGGGACATTATTGGTATTAAAGCATTTTATGATAATGAAATGGCTTTAATTACATTTCCCGGATGGAAGAAGGGAAATGGGACGTTAAATACATTTTTCGGATGGAAGAAGGAAAATGGAAAGATATGAAATGATAAGGATAAAGAATTTTTATGTTAATAAAACTTACTTTAAATTATATATTTTCCTGGATGGAAGAAAGGAAATAAAATTGGTAAAGAAAGTTTTGAAATGAGATTAATTGGTAAACATTTGATAAAATGAATTACCATTTATATATATATATATATATATATATATATATATATATATATATATATATATATATATATATTCCTTAAGAAAAAAATAGGAATTGTGCATGTAGAATTGTGGATATTGATTTGATGACTCCTTGAGTAGCTGTAGATGAGACCTCCCATGCATATATATATATATATATATATATATATATATATATATATATATATTGATTACGTGCTGAGGGTCTAATGAATCTCGACGATCAACCTTGCCTAGTAGTAGTGTATCAGGGAGGGTTCCTTGTTTGGATTTTGCTTCGCGGGACACCCCACGCACGAATAGGGCATAGTGTTGAGACTGGGGAGAAGTTAGCCCTTAGTGCTTGGGTTAACTAGAGCATCATCATTGATATTGCGCTAGGTTGTGCCTTTAGATTTGAGAGGTGAGAAATATTATTGTTAATCGCGAGAGAATTAGGCACTTAACTGTCATGCATTCTAGTCACATGGTAATCATATCAAATCGAGCCCTGACCAGTCTATATTTCTTTGTTTTTGCATATAGCCGCACAGGTGCTCTACCGCATGGACACCCGTAGTGACATTTCCATTCCAGTTGTCATGGAGCTATAGCATATTGCGGATGTTGTAGGATATTTATTTTTGACGCCTCTATCTTTTGTACTCTAGTTATGTTCAGTTTATTTATTCGGGCGTGTTGCCCAAGCTTTGCAATAATTTATTATCTCGTAATAATTGAATTGTAATACTCGATGTAACTATTTGTATTGGTCTGTTCACCGACAGCTTATTCGGTGATTATTTATTATATTGTCATTCTTTATCCGTTGATTTTTTCGATATCCACCGTTTTTGCAAATTGGATTGTCTAAGTGTTTTTCTTTTATTTCCAAAATTTTAAATTTGACAGTCCGTTTTCTAAAATGATTGGTGGTTATCTCGTACTATTATTTTAATCGACAGTGATGCTGAGGATGGGCCATCTATGATTCCTGTGATTATTAGAGTATTGGGTTGGCCACCTATTATTTTAGTAGGAGGGTTGTCACATACGCTTGGCCTATAGCCGCATGACCCGCCATCCTAACATAACCCAAAGATCCTTTTCATTCTAATAAAAAATAAACACACACACACACACACACACACACACACACACACACACACACACACACACATATATATATATATATATATATATATCACTTACTAGGCTTTATCGGTTCTAAATATTAGCTTAAACCAATTATTAGACTTAGCACGACACACACTATCATTAGTTTTTGTATAAAGAATTTATTTTCCAAATAACATACATCCAATTACTAAGGACAAAACTTCTCTCCACTCCCAACATTGCACTACGTTTCGTGCGTGGGGCGTCTCGCAAAGCGAAATCTAAACAAGGAACCCCCCGACACACTACTCCTTGACAATGTTGATCGTTGAGATCTATTGTGCCCTCAACCCACTACCTATAACTCCAGCTACGTACTAGGAACAACTATCTCCATGTATGTGAGTAAGGTATCACCTAGAACCCTTAGGGTCTATATAACATTATCTAGTTATAAAACACAATCATTCAATCCTATAATCATGTACACATACCACACATAATGCACACTTTAACATACTCACAACATATACGGTTATAGGATACAAATATACTGCACTATGCTATAATCTTCCAGTAATGACTCACTTTCTCTCGGGTTACCACATATCGGACTATTATCACACTGCCATGGTATTAAAATCAATCATAACGTATGGGAATCAGTCATATTTCCTAACCGGAAAGTGAGAACGAATCATACCAAAGACTTCTCACCCCCAAAATAAAATCGCACAAATAATAACGGACGACTATGACCTGGGGACTATACGCACCTTGCACCTTAAGCTAGGGGACTCACCCACATCGCACGACCTCCCATGATAGCATGTGTCGGGTATGCTCATACAATAAGTATATATATCATTCACACAACCAATATATATACAAGCAATCACATCATATGTATAAATCATCACACAAGAAATATACATTGGCACCATATATATACCCATTCAAATCTATATATCTATATACATACTCTATCTCCAATCATCATTCATAAAGTAGAAGAAGCTGGCGATATGTATACAACTCTCGTAATACTCACCCTTGTTACGATACATACTTACTCAAAGCATTTCCCTTACATAGTCCATCACTTGAAACATATACATCAAATTCACCTATGATATGAATATTCTTCCATTATGTCCAACATTAAGGATTCTATATCAAAATCGTAATCCTTATACACACCGTTTATCTCTGTTTGACCACCGACATATATATTACTCCGACTATAAATATACATCTAACTAGGAATCGGTAATCTATACAAAATCTTTTCGAACTAGGATCTCGGTTCGTTTACTCAATTGAACCCTTAACAATACCACATTGTCGATTTTATCTATAATTTCATCGTCACTAAGGATATTCGACTTGTCTCTCGTTGGTCTACCCGTACTATCGAAATAAAAACCTATCGCTTTAAGGATTCGACACAAAATTTGGCATAAAAATCTCTCGCCATATCTTCACAACTTCCTCTAAAAGTCCCTAACTTTACCTCCTATGTTAACTAAGTTTTTAAACTCTAAATGGGACTCCCATCCCTAATGAAATTTCCCACTATATCTATATAACCAACTCCAATACATATATATATTCCCAAACTACTTCGATATGTCCCCGCGATCATAACCTGTGAGAAACCCATAAGAATACTCCAAAACGTAACTCTCGCATCATATATATAAGTTCTAAATCGAGAAACCCAACCGAAATGGAGTAAAACTCATTCTAGAAAAATTTAGCAAAATAGCCTTGTTTTCGAATCGATTCGGCCCCTCCGAATCGATTCCGTCCTAACAGCGAATCAATTTGGACCTAGAGAATCGATTCAGACCAACTGGACCTGTAAGTCTGATACATACCGAATCGATTCGCAAGGGGAGAATCTATTCGGCCCTAAAAACCCATAGGCTCTGCAACATGGCGAATCGATTCGCAAGGGGCGAATCGATTCAGCCTGTTTAGCAAGCCACGAAATGGGTTAATTTCTCCAAAACCCAAACTTTCCACAATCCAATTTATACAACTTCCAACCATCTATCCTCAACCCAAATATGTTTCCAACATCAAAACTCATTCTATATCTACTCCCCTCAAGTTATACACCCTTGAACCCATGTATAAACATCAAATGCAAGGTTTAATACCCAAAATCTAGGTTTTGATATAAATACCCAAAATCCATACTTTTATCCACAATTCATGAAATCAAATACACATATATTATTATTTATTAAGATTAAACACTTGCCTCGAAATTGTAGGGGTTGAATCTTCCTCGAGATCGCGCATTGGCCGGAAATCCCCAAGCCTTCTCCTCTCTCTCCTTTCTTTCCTCTTCTCTCTCTTTCTCTGGGGATTTTCTCTCTCTCTCTCTCTCTCTCTCTCTCTCTCTCTCTCTCTCTCTCTTAATCTCAAGAATGAGATTTTAATCTCCTAAAGGCTTTATAAGCCTAATCTCCCAAAACACCCAAATTTAATTTATAATACACACTTTAAATGACTCGTTTACTCCAATTCGAGTCAAACCAACTTAAAATATTCTAAAATTGAAATAAAATCCAAGGACAATCATTTTGACTATCTCGACCCATCCGGAATCAACCGCACACTAGAATCGTCATCCGAACTACTTTATAACATCCTCTAGTTTTTTACCTCAATTGCCAAAATTTAAAATTCTTCAATTCAAATAAACTTATTTCTCCCAAATAAATTAAATTCTCAGTCCCAAAAATCATGGGGTGTTACAGTACAGTTGCATTGAGCCTATGCAACAAGCCGTTAACCCCTAAGTTTCTCTAGTGGAAAAGTTTTCTCTCATGAGAGTTTATAGTGATGATACTCACAAACATTGTATTTTTCTCAAAATAGTTACCCATTTTATAATCGAAAATCATTTTCACAATCTTAGATTTTAACGAGTAAATAACAATGGCCAACAGATTTCTCCAATACTCTACTTACTATTATCATTATGTTAAACTAATTCATGAGATTTATGTGTTCTAACTGAATTTGTGGCGTGCATCACAAAATTCGCAAGCGAAATTGTGTATAGATTTTAATGACTCAATGTTTATAATGAAGCACACTAGTTCAATTCTCATTGAGAATTACACTCAAAAATTAAAAACACTCTGGATTGGTGTAAGTCACTCGAGACATGCAATCATAAAGAGTAAATGTAATTAGAAAATAAATCCTTGCACATGTCAGTGATGAAAGATATTTATATAAAGTGATAACACATCATCTCATGAATGGATACTATTTTCTAAAGAAAGTAAAAATATAATATTTTCAATGTTGAGTAATATCATGTTAACTCTATGATCATTTAAGAAATTCTCAGGATGGAAAATCTATAAACAGATGATAACGATCAACACCTCAAAATGATTTTGTATTTTTGAAGAAAATATGAACTTTTTACAGAGTAACTTATTTTTTTCTTTTCTTTTCTTTGGAATTCTTTTATTTTTTTTTGTTCAGTCCCTATTTCAATTTGTATTTATTTTTGAAAAAAAAAATCAGGATGTTGACGAAACAAATGAAATGATGAAACAAATTGCCTTTTGATGAAAAAATTTGGTTAAAATATGATTTTCAAATTTTATTTCGTAAAAGGTCATATCACCATGCTTTAGCTGACAATCAAAATAAGAATATTGAGATTATAAATGGCTTAAAACATTTTTTAAAAGAATAATAAATAAGTGTAAACATCACTCAGAATAAGAAAGAGAACAAAAAGCTCACATGGTAAGCGTACCTATGCATATTTGAATTTACCAAGTCATTTAGCTTTTAACAATTATGCAAGTACAATTCTTTATGTGCTTAAAGTGTCATTACATGAATCATATGAATTAATGGAGCATAATAGTGATGGTAAGTAAACTAAAGAGCTATATAGGCAAGTGAATCCTAAGATAAGTTTAATCCTTATTTATTAAAAGAATGAGGTAACTTAGATAGTAAACTATATAAAAACATTTAGGCAATAACCTAGAAAAGAAGAAAGAAAATATTTTTGATTTTTTCAAAATTTTCAAAATTTTGAATTGTTTATTTATTTATTTTTATATTTATTTGTTTAAATTATTAGAGTTGGTTTCACCGAGAAACTTTCGCTAATAATAACTTAAAACTTAAATACAAGATTGGTGATGACAAGTGAATATGGAACATATATAAAGTCATCCCGTAACTAAAATCGAACATTGTCCTCAATGTTTAAGTAAGAACAATAATCATGTCAAATTACAAAGGATAGTTTGTGAATCGAGAAAGGAGTTATCCTTTGGATGATGGTGTGATACGTTCATGAAAAACACGATAATTCCAAGCATGTAGGTAAAAAAATGGTATTAAGAAAAATCTCCCCTACTTAGGATAGAAGAAATTACTAATAACGAGTTTGGGAAACGTTCAGATTATACTATAAATGAGATCATTTACGGAATGCCAAAAATGGGACCTATATATGGTTCATTTAGAGTTATTTCAGTGGGTTGAAACCTTCAAGAAACGCTTTCATCCTTTGGCCATTGACCTTTGGCATGCTCCCGGTTCGTGGGTTCTCAATATCAACTGCTCCATGATCATAGATGCGATGGATTATGTATTGTCCTTACCACCGGGATTATAATTTCCCAGAGAAGAGGTATAGGCGGGAATCGTATAATAAAACTTTGTTTCCTACACCAAAGTTGTTGCCCACTATCCTATTGTCATGAAAGGCTCGTCTTGGCCTTAAAAAATACGAGATTTCTCTTATAATTCGTTTCTCAACTCATCAAATTTAGTGAGTTGGAAATTTTGAAAAGTTCCTACCTAGCGTATATCAAAGTCGATCTTTTTTATGGCCCAATAAGCTCGGTGTTCAAGCTCTACCGAAAGATGACCTGCTTTTGCATACATAATGCGATAGGGGGACATACTTAAATGGGTCTTATAAATAGTTCAATATGACCAGAGAGCGTTGGTTAAGCGATTAGACCAATATTTGGTCAAGGGATCAACAATTTTATCCAATATTCGTTTTATCTCCCTATTTTCCAACTCACTTTGGCCATTAGTTTGTGATTGGTATGTGGTGGAGAGTTCATGGGTGATGTCGTATTAAGACACCAAGGAGGTGAAAATATCATTACAAATGTGAATACCTTGGTCATTAATTATAGCTTTACGTGTTACGAAACGAGCAAGGATATGTCCTTTAATAAACTTCAACAGGATATGTCCTTTAATAAACTTCAACACCACTTTCAGGTTATTCTTCCATGTCAGCACGACCTCTACCCAGTTGGACATATTGTCGATAGTGACTAATATGTACTCAAACTAGTTGGATTTAAGAACCAAACCATGAATTATATGCCTCAATAATCGAAGACTTTGATCATAAGGATAGGGGACAACGACATCATGTTTCATCTAGTGACCTTCCCAAGTAATTAGAAACACGGACAAGTTGTGCAGAACACTTGGGCATCTTTAAAACATGTTGGCCAATAAATTTGCAAATGTAAAAATTTGAATGCGGTCTTTTGAGAAGAAAAATGACCCCCACGCGCTTCATTGTTGCGGAACGACAAGACACTAGGAATATCGTCGTTGGGGACCCATTTTTAAATGATTTGGTCTGGGAAATATTTGAACATATAAGGGTTATCAATGAAGAATGACGAGGCCACTACTAAAAATATTTCCTTGTCCTTGGGTGAGAACTGAAGTGGGTATGCCCCCGTGAGAAGAAAATTGGCTATATTGTCACATCATGGCAAGATAGAAACGACTATGAATTTCTCAACTAGAAAACCCTCTCAAATGAGGATTGGGTCGATGTGATGTGATTAAACGTTAATCAGGAGAAGTGGTCCTTGATGACAATCTCAACCCCATTTTTATCTTTTATTGAGAGGTTAAATTCTCGGAGGAGTATCACCCAATAAATAAGTCTACTCTTAGCATCCTTATTAGAGAGAAGGTATTTAATAACAACATGATCGATGAAAATACAATGGGTAATCCCATCAGGTAACCCCAAAATTTATCTAATGAAAAAACTATGGCTAGCAAATCTTTCTCCCTTGTAGAGTAGTTTATTTATGCAATATCGAGCATGCGGCTAGCGTAAGCGATCACACGGGGATTGTTATCCATTCTTTAACCCATAACAACCTCCATGACATAGTCAATGGCATCACACATCAACTCGAATGGAAGAGACCAATTGGGTGATTGCATGATATGACATTTGGTTAAGAGAGATTTTAACTTATCAAACTATTCTTGGCATTTGTACATCCATAAACATGGAACATATTTAGCCAGAAGACCACAAATAGGGCGTGCGATCGTGCTAAAGTAACGAATGAGTCTTCGGTAAAAACTGGTGTGCCCAAGAAATAACCTTACATCTTTGAAGGTTTTGTAAGGGGAAATATTGGAAATAACATCAATCTTGGGCTTTTCAACTTGGATAACTTATTTAGAGACAATATGGCCTAGGACAATCCCTTGTGTCACCATGAAGTGACACTTCTCCTAGTTGAGAATGAGGTTCTTCTTAACACATCTTTCTAGCAGCCACTCAAGGTTTTCTAGACTTGCTTCATAAGAGTTACCAAACATGCTGAAGTCATCTATGAGTACTTCAACAATGTTTTCCACCATATCACTAATGATACTCAACATTTATCATTGAAAGGTCGCTGGTGCATTACAAAGTCCAAAGGAAATTCTCCGAAAGGCAATGGCATTGTACGGACAAGTGAAGGTAGTCTTTTCTTGATACTCAAGGGTTATTTTTTATTTGATTTTAACCTAAGTACCCATTAAGAAAAGACTAGAACTTGTGACCGAATAACCTTTCTATCATTTGATCGAAGAAGGATAGAGGAAAAGAATATTTCCTTGTAACCATATTGAGCTTATGATAGTGAATGCATACATGGCATCTAGTAGGAACACGGGATGGAACAAGGTCACCATTGGTATTCTCTATTACTGTGATGCAAGATTTCTTCGACACCACTTGGGTTGGGATCACCCATTTACTATAGTATATAGGGTAGATTATCCTTTGATACAAAATCTCGATTACCTCTACCATTACCACCTTGCTCATATTTAGGTTTAATCATCTCTGCATTTGGCGGGTAGATTTGGCATTTTATTCCAGCTAAATTACATGGGTGCAAATGGAGGTACTAATCCCTTTCAAATCAATAATACACCACACTATGTCATTCTTATGTCTTCTTAACATGCTTAAAAGTGTCATTTCTTTACTGGTGTCAAGATTTGTAATGATTGTAACTCGAAAAGTGTTTAAACTCCCCCAAAAATACACACTTGAGCTCTTTAGGTAATTGTTTGAGCTCAAGAGTTGGCATCGATATACTATAGTGGAAATGGAAAGTCTCCTTTGGGGATAATTTTTAAAAATGGGAGACCCACCATGACTCGTTGATAACCCCCTCACTATCCTCAATAGTGAGGTTCTCCTCCGTGTTGTTGAACCCTCTCTCAACAAAGTCTGAAAACCTGTTACTAACGCCGTTTAATATAAAATTAAACTATTTAAGTAGCTCCGAACAGTTTTTTGAAGAAACTCTTTTCTTAAAAACCAAAACTAAGTAATCACAAGATGTGTTTAACAAATATGTACGAGATCTGTTCAAGATTTGTTAACAGGTTTAATAAATCAGTTTAAAAAATTTTAAACACAGCACAACCAAGAATTAGATGAGGATATGTACAAAGATTAAGAACAAGAATTTTTTACGTGGTAAAACCTCACCCAACCGAGGAAACATTCACAACTCCCTCTACGGAGTAAACCAAAAATTCCACTAAAATAAATTTTAACAGTTATAAACTATATAACAAACATGCATACAACTCAGACCTATATAAGTTTAGGAATGTACCCTCTGGTGTCCTTATAACTTCTCTGCAGTTCTGATTGTTGATGTTGTTCTCCCAGTTTGCTAACTTCTAATTTGTTCAAGTTCTTACGTCGACTCTTGTTCTTGAGATCTTATTACCAACACTTTTAGTGTGGTAGGGTGATAGTGTTTGCGGAGGTGCTTTCTAACACATGCATGCACGTACACACACTTATTTCATACAACCAGTCCTAACAAATTACATATAAGAACTATATGCTGTAATTTTCTATTTCTCTCTTCTCACAAAACTTAACCTTATTTGACCTTTATAATAATCCCAGAATCCACGACTATCTTGCTCAGAAGACGTATCAAGATCTTAATCAATCTCAGGTTTTGAAAATATTTTTGAGATTGAAAATCACCAAGTGCGATTCCAAACTAGGTCAAAGGTCTTATTTCAGGAGAACTAGAAACAGAAAAGTATTTTGTTGATTTTGAAGTTGAAAACATTTACAGAACCAAATCAACAAATGTTTTCTCAAGATGAGAAACTAAAAATGTATATCTAAGTGTAATATAACATGAAATGTTTTAGATCTAAGGATTCTATAAAAGAAGAAACACAGATCTAAAAATATGTTTAAGTTGATAACAAGATCTGGGAACGAAGAGGTTACAGCAATAAAACTAACAAACCATTCACTCGAAATCTCTCAAACACTCAAGGTTGTGTTTGGTATATACAGGTTTTGAAAGAGGTTAAGGTTTGAAAATAGTTTTGGACGAATTAGGGTTAGGGTTTCCTAACTCTGGTTTCTCTCTCTCCTCTTTTCTCTCTCTTCTCTCTCTTTTCTCTCGAATGAACAAAGTGGCAAAAGTCTCAGATGGCTGAGAGTAGGGGTCCTTTTATAAGAGGTTGAGAAGATTCGAGAACACAGACCAAGATCAAGGGCTAGGATCTGGTCTTGTATGATTGACTTTGATCCAATGGTTTAAACAGAAGCGGTGGTTATAACATTCCTGATTGGATCAAACAAGGTTCACATGGATTATGTAGGAGCGCATGCAGATCGTTGATAAAAACGATCCAAGGGCTGTTAACCAATGCTAGTTTACTCTCTTCGAAGAAACAAAAATGTAACCAATAAGGATGCAACAGATGTTGGGTAAGAATGGGTTAACAAACACGCGTCTAAACATAACTACAAGAGCACCCTGAAGTCTCTGCCGCTTTCGAATTCTACCCAAGCAAATATTCAGGCAATATAACCACCAATACATAATTGCAGATTGACCCCAAAACTGTTAAAAACAAATTTTAATTAATAAAAATCTTATTTTAAAAGATTATAAATTCCCCAAAAAATATTGAAAAGCAATTTTAGGGATTTAAACACACTCAACATATATACACACAAATATATGTAATATGAAATGTATGATATCAATTCTAATATGTGTGAGTGTTGATAATATAGTCTAGATCAATCAAGAAAGAGGGATGAAATAGCAAACCAAACTCTGTGGTTCTTTGGTTACTAGGATATACACAATTTTGTCACAATTTCCAAACTAGATGAACACTTATACAATACAGACTCAAGTGAGTCAAGAGTATAAGGTGCTTCAATCTCCCCCTTTGGAAATATGAGACAAAATCTCCTTTGAGTCATTTAGGACTCGTAGGGCAACAAGAATAAGGAAACTTATTCCTAAAAAATTGTATCTACCCATTTCCTAGAAAGTAAAAGTACATAACTCAACTATTTACAATTGAATACCCTATTACAATTGTTGAGAATAACTGTACAGAATCCTGCAATGAATCACTAAGATTAAGCTGTTTAACATATGTAAAACGATTCATTAGACTTAAATTTCTCCCCCATTTTGTCTCAAATATACGAAGGGAAGAAATATAGAGATCAAAGAGATTAATCAGCACACACCATACCTATAGATTTACGCAAAGAAATAAATCGATTGTAATCTAAAGGTTTGGTAAATATATCTGCGAGTTGCAAATTAGTAGGAAGATAATTGATTTTTAATTCCTTAGTTTCAACCAATTCGCGTATAAAGTGATGTCTTATTTTTATGTGTTTTGTTCACGAGTGTTGAACAGGATTTTTAGAGATATTGATCGCACTTTGATTATCACAATAGATATGCAATTGGTTTTCTTGAATACCATAGTCACTTAGCATTAATTTAAGCCAAAGTAATTGAGCACAGCAGCTTCCAGCGGCTATGTATTCAGATTCAGCTGTTGAGAGTGATGTGCAGTTTTGTTTCTTATTACTCCATCCTACCAAATTATTACCTATATAATAACATGCTCCTGATGTGCTTTTACTATCATCAATACACCCAGCCCAGTCAGCATCAGTGTATCCAATTATAGTGTTTGGTGTGTCACTAGTGTACTAAAGTCCTAGATTCAGAGTGCCTTTTACATATTTAATGATTCTTTTAACAGAAGATAGATGGCTCTCTTTAGGGTTATTTTGATAACGAGCACATATACACGCAGCATACATTATATCAGGACGTGAGGCAGTAAGGTATAGCAAGGTTCCTATCATACTACGATATAGAGTTGGATCTATAGATTTTCCAGTTTCATCTTTAGATAGTTTTACCATAGTACGCATGGGTGTTTTAGAATCTTTAGCATTCTCAAGGACAAATTTTTTAACAATCTCTAAAGCGTACTTAGATTGCGAGACAAATAATCCTTATGAATTTTGTTTGACTTGAAGACCTAAGAAAAATTGAAACTCCCCCATAAGAGACATTTGAAACTCTTTATGCATAATTTCAGAGAAGGATTTTACTTCTGAAGGAGAAGTCGATCCAAAGATAATATCGTCAACATAAACCTGCGTAATAATGATGTGTTTGCCAAATCGGGTTTGATCATTTCCACCTCTTTTAAAACCTTTATCTAAGAGGAAGCTGGAAAGACGCTCATACCAGGCTTTAGGCGCTTGTTTAAGGCCATACAAAGCCTTTTTTAAGACGAAATACATGATTTGGATATTGAGGGTCAATGAACCCTTTTGGTTGTTCTATATAGGTCTCTTCAGTCAATATCCCATTAAGGAATGCAGATTTGACATCCATTTGGTAGAGTGTAAAATGCAAGTGGTAAGCTATTGCAAAGAGAAGGCGAACAGATTCAAAATGAGTAACAGGAGAAAATGTTTCGTTGAAATATATTCCTTCAATTTGAGAATATCCTTGAGCAACTAATCTAGCTTTGTTTCTAATAATTATCCCACTTTCATCAGACTTATTTTTAAAAATCCAACGTGTGCCAATAACCTTTTTGTGATTAGGCCTAGGTACAAGATACCAAACATCATGAATGACAAATTGAAGAAGTTCTTCTTGCATAGCAAAAATCCAGTGAGAGTCATTCAATGCCTCATTTACATTCTTTGGTTCCACTAGGGAAACAAAACATGCATAATGTGCATAATTTCTTAATTGAGATCTTGTACGCACAGGCTCACTAGGATTACCAACAACGTTATTTATGGGATGGTCTTTAGAAACCCGGGTAGGTACTTCAGGCATCTCAATTGGTAATGAGTCATCTATTTCAGGAGAGTCATTTTCTAAAACATTTGTAGGCTCTTCCTCAATAGTTGATTCAAAAGTCTTACTCTCTACAGTAGTGTCACTTACAATTACATTTATGGATTCCATCAAGGTTTTAGTGCGAAGATTATAAACACGGTAAGCTCTAATGTTAGGTGAGTAACCTAGAAAAATAGCTTTATCTCCTCTTCTCTCAAATTTGGACAAGTGTTCCCTATCTTTGCATACATAACAGGTTCTACCATAGGTTCTAAGGTACTTAAGATTGGGCTTTTTCTTATACCAAAGTTCGTAAAGGGTTTGTTTGGAATTCTTTCTAAGATAGACCCTATAGATAATGTGACACGCAGTACGAATAGATTCTACCCAAAAATATTTAGGCAAATTCTTGGCATGTAACATAACATATGCCATCTCTTGAAGAGTACGATTCTTTCTCTCGTCGATACCATTTTGTTGAGGAGTCTTAGGAGCACTAAACTCATGTTTGTAACCATTATAGTCACAGTACTCTATTATACCAGTGTCTTTGAATTCTCCACCTCTATCACTACGAATTCTATTTACTTGAGTGTCCTTCTCATTTTCAATCTGAAGAAGTATTTTTAAGAAATTTTGAAAACTGTCAGACTTTTGTTTTAAGTAGGCTACCCATGTAAATCTAGTAAAGTCATCAACCATAACAAGAATGTAACTGTGTCCACATAGACTAACAGTTTGGGAGGGACCCATTAGGTCCATATGGATGAGCTCTAAGTGGTTAGAGGTAAGGATATCTTTGACTTTCTTATAAGGTGCTTTAACAATATTTCCTTCCTGATAGGAACCACAAACAATATTAGAAATGGATTTAATTTTTGGAACTCCTCTAACTATTTCTTGAGAAGTCAATCTACTAAGATTATCATAATTTATGTGGCCCATCCTGTTATGCCATATCTCATTGTCATCCATTCTGGCAACATTACAGATTTTAGAATTATTCATGACAGTATAACAATTATCAGGGGTCCTGAATCTTATAATTATGCATTCACCTTTTTCATTTAAAATTCTTCAATTGTTCTGTGAAAAGGTAACAGTATGATCTGAGTCACAAAATTGCGAGATACTAAGTAGATTGGATTTAAGACCTTTAACTAGAAGAACATTTTCAAGAACAGGAAGTCCTTCTTCTTGGAGAGTTCCTTTACATATGATCTGAGATGATACTCCATCACCAAAAATAACTTCTACTCCAGCAAAGCTGGTTTTCTTTAAGAGTTTTGTATCATCCCCAGTCATATGTTTAGAACATCCAGAGTCCAAATACCAACCAACCGATGTGTGTTTAGCTTTTAAAGAAGTAATAACAATGTGACACTTCATCTGGGGTAATAGATCATCTTTTCTAACCCAAATTGCTCTTGTTTTCATTTTGCGTTTATTTGCTCTCAATTGATAAAATTTGCGAGCATTCGATTTTTGTTGAAAAATATTTTGCGCATGATTTTGAATTTTATGAAACACATGAGCATTTGTCTTAGGAAAGTGTTTAGGAATCCTTCTAGGGAATGTTCTTTTAGGTTTGGTCTTTCTCTTCCTATAATTAGAGTTTTTGTCTGGTTGTCTAGGCAGTACATAATTGTTGCAGCTTCTCCTAGAATAGTTAAAATTTTGATTAATAGGAGGGTTACAAATAGGTTTAACAAGTCTTCTAGCATAGCAACCATCAAAACAATGGCCGTATATATCACAGTAGGAGCAATAAAGGTTGATCAAGGTAGGAGTTTCCTTAGGAAAATCTCTAAACATCGGCTTTAAGGAATTTTGAGGTTGAACCCTATTCCTAGATAGAACAATTTTGAATGTAGATTAACTCTTCCTAATGAAGGGGCACACATATTTAGCCTTTGGTGAACATTCATGTTTAGAGCAACTTGATTCCCCAATGTCAAAATTTTGATGTTTTGAGTCAAACTCAGTTTTTAGAGAATTAAAGTCTGGACAGGTTTCAATAGGTCTTTCACCTCCTGACACAAACTTGATAGGTTCAAAGGATTTTGTTTGTGTCTTCAAATTAGGGTAAAACCCTATTCTATTTCGATCATCAGAATTGGTTTTAGATTCAGCAACAAATCCATCATAACAGTTTGAGTTATTTTTAAATTTTTTAAAAACAGTTGTTGTCTTTTCTTTAGTTTGTTCCAATTATAACAATGTCCCTTTGTAATTTTTTCTCCAGAGTTTCATTTGTTTCAGTCAAATTTCTCAGTTTTTGATCAAAAATTTTGATTTCACTTTCATGAGTTAGACATTGGGTAGTATACTCTTCAGCATTAAGTTTGACCATCAGGCTTAAATCTTCTAGCTTCTTGGTGAGATATTTCACAATCTTCTCTAGTCTAGTGCTTTTCTTGAGAGTTTTTGCATAAAGTGTGTGAATATCTGGGAGGTCTTCATTGTCCGAGTCACTAAGTGTAGTGTGTGAAGTGACCCCTAAGGCTTCATTTCTTGGACTCACACACCCATTGACATCGTCATTATCGCTTTCCCTTTGACTCAGACACCCCGAGGTACAAATAGCAATGTTCTCAGTAATTAAAGCATCTAAACCAGTAACAGCATGATTCGTAACAACAGAAGTAGAATTACTAGATTCATCCTCACTAAGAAACACAGGCATATCATCATTATAGATAATCTTGGCAAAGAAAGACATGCAAGGATAAAAACCATCAGATGACTCAGGTTCCTCATTTTTCGAGTCGCTTGAATCATCCCATGTCTTGCAAATGTTGACGCTAGCATGTTTATTTTGAGTGTTCAAGTTAACTCTACAATCTTGTGCAATGTGACCTAATTTTCCACATCTAAAGCATTCAATCTTCTTAAGGTCTCTGTTAGGTCTAGTGTGAGAGTCCTTGTGATGTTTGTCTTGACTTTTCTCATGAGGTTTATGATTAGAGTGAGTTGGATAATTGGACTTGCCTTGTTTGTTTGCCATGTTGTTTCTAAACTTAATAATTTTCTTAAACTGTTTTGACATTAAGGCAATCTGATTGTCCAAACTCTCTATATCGCATTCCTCATCAGATTCATCATTGGGAATGTTAAACTCAAGTTTAATCAACTTAGAAGAAAAGCTCAGATTGGAACTAGTCTGTTTCCTATGAGACTGGGTCAATTGTTTCTTAAATTCTAATTCCATTTCAACAGTTCTTAATTTACTACTGAGTAATTCAGGAGTGAGATTTATGTCACACATTTCCTCAATAGCATATCTTTTGTTATCAAATTTCTGTGGTAATGATCTCAAAATTTTAAATACAATTTCATGTCTGTCATATGTTATCCCATTAGCATGCAATTTGGTCATAATATCAGTCAAGTTCATATAGAAGTCATCAAATGACTCAGATTCAGACATAATTAAAGAGTTATACCGTTGAATGAGCATTTGTGTTTTAGCAGCCTTAACTCTAGTGTCACCTACATGAGCAGTAACCAAAGTGTCCCAAGCTTCCTTAGAAGTGGTACAGGATGAGATTCTTTTGAACTCATGTTCATTTATGGACATAAATATGGCATTCTTTCCTTTGTTATTGTTGCGAGAAACTTGTTTCTCTTCTTGTGTGAACTCCCTTAATACTTTCTTAACCCTCTCATTACTTCCTTCAGTGGCTGGTTTAGTAGGAAAAATGTATCCATTTTCAACAATGTCCCAGACATCATCTCCCAAAGTTCCTTGAATAAAAGCAATCATCCTTACTTTCAATAAAGCAAAATTGGTTCCATCAAAGATAGGAGGTCTAGTCAAGTTACCACATCTTTCATTTTTCTCGTCCATGTTTGATTTTCAGAAAACAATTTTAGAAACACAGGATCTCTTTAAAAGAATTTTACAAAGCTCTGATACCAATTGAAAATCTGTTACTAAAGTCGTTTAATATAAAATTAAACTATTTAAGTAACTCTAAACAGTTTTTTGAAGAAACTCTTTTCTTAAAAATCAAAACTAATTAATCACAAGATGTGTTTAACAAATATGTACGAGATATGTTCAAGATTTGTTAGCAGGTTTAATAAATCAATTTAAAAAACTTTAAACACAGCACAACCAAGAATTAGATGAGGAGATGTAGAAAGTTTAAGAACAAGAATTTTTTAAGTGGTAAAACCTCACCCAACTGAGGAAACATCCACGACTCCCTCTACGGAGTAAACCAAAAATTCCACTAAAACAAATTTTAATAGTTACAAACTATATAACAAACATGCACACAACTCAGACCTATATAAGTTTAGGAATGTACCCTCTGGTGTCTTTATAACTTCTCTGCAGTTCTGATTGTTGATGTTGTTCTCCGAGTTTGCTAACTTCCAATTTGCTCAAGTTCTTTACGTCAACTCTTGTTCTTGAGATCTTATTATCAACACCTTTAGTGTGGTAGGGTGATAGTGTTTGTGTAGGTGCTTTCTAACACATGCATGCACGTACACACACTTATTTCATACAACCAGTCCTAACAAATTACATATAAGAACTATATGCTGTGATTTTCTATTTCTCTCTTCTCACAAAACTTAACCTTATTTGACCTTTACAATAATCCCAGAATCCACGGCTATCTTGCTCAGAAGACGTATCAAGATCTTAATCAATCTCAGGTTTTGAAAATATTTTCTAGATTGAAAATCACCAAGTGCGATTCCAAACTAGGTCAAAGGTCTTGTTTCAGGAGAACTAGAAACAGAAAAGTATTTTGTCGATTTTCAAGTTGAAAACATTTACAGAACTAAATCAACAAATGTTTTCTCAAGATGAGAAACTAAAAATGTATATCTAAGTGTAATATAACATGAAACGTTTTAGATCTAAGGTTTCTATAAAAGAATAAACACAGATCTAAAAATATGTTTGAGTTGATAACAAGATTTGGGAACGAAGAGGTTACAGCAACAAAACTAACAAACCAATCACTCAATATATACAGGTTTTGAAATAGGTTAAGGTTTAAAAATATTTTTGGACGAATTAGAGTTAGGGTTTCCTAACTCTGGTTTCTCTCTCTCTCCTCTCTTCTCTCTCTTTTCTCTCGAATGAACAAAGTGGCAAAAGTCTCAGATGGCTGAGAGTTGGGGTCCTTTTATAGGAGGCTGAGAAGATTCGAGAACACAGACCAAGATCAAGGGCTAGGATCTGGTCTTGTATGATTGACTTTGATCCAATGGTTTAAACAGAAGCGGTGGTTATAACACTCCTGATTGGATCAAACAAGGTTCACATGGATTATGTAGGAGCGCATGCAGATCGTTGATAAAAACGATCCAAGGGTTGTTAACCAACGCTAGTTTACTCTCTTCGAAGAAACACAAATGTAACCAAGAAGGATGCAACAGATGTTGGGCAAGAATGGGTTAATAAACGCGCGTCTAAACATAACTACAAGAGCACCCTGAAGTCTCTGCCGCTTTCGGATTCTAGCCAAGCAAGCATTCAGCCAATATAACCACCAATACATAATTGCAGATTGACCCCAAAACTGTTAAAAACAAAATTTAATTAATAAAAATCTTATTTTGAAAGATTATAAATTCCCAAAAAAATATTAAAAAGCAATTTTAGGGGTTTAAACACACTCAATATATATACACACAAATATATGCAATATGAAATGTATGATATCAATTCTACTATGTGTGAGTGTTGGTAATATAGTCTAGATCAATCAAGCAAGAGGGATGAAATAGCAAACCAAACTCTGTGGTTCTTTGGTTACTAGGATAGACACAATTTTGTCACAATTTCCAAACTAGATGAACACTTATACAATACAGACTCAAGTGAGTCAAGAGTATAAGGTGCTTCAAAGTCTTCCTCACTGAACTCGAGGGCAAGGAAATAATCCCTAATCTCATCATTCAATAATTAAGAATTTAAAGTTAGTAATTCATTGTCCTCAGATTCGTTACTCCATAAATCACCATTCAAAGAGTTACAAATGCATGCCTCTAATGGATCTTCAAAATAATAGAGGTCAAAGTATTCCTGGATAATTTTCTCTATACGCACAACCATATTAGTTTCTTCCTCATCGAAGAAACTAGGTTGCTTTAGGAGAGGGAACACATTCACCTCAACGGTCATGTTTCCAAAAGACAATTTTATCACCCTAATTTTGCAGTTGATATTGGCATTAAGAGTGGATATGAATGGTCATCCAAAGATGATTAGGATTTGAGAACTTCCTTTTTCGATGGGTTACGTGTCTATGATACTGAAGTCTACCAAGTAGTAGAATGAATTTACTTAAATGATAACATCTTCCATAATTTCATGAGGTATCTTGGTGGATCGATCGACGAGTTATAGAGTGACTTTCGTATCTTTAATCTCGCCTAATTTCAACTCCAAATATATGGAATGTGAAAGAAGGCTGATGCTAGTGTCTATGTTAAGGAATGCACGATAAAACTTTTGGTACCTAATCATGCACGCAATTGTGGGTCATTGGGGATCTTTTAACTTTGGAGCATGCTCGTTCGTAATGATAGAGCTTGCTTGTGCCGCCACATATGCCTTCTTTTGCACATTTTTCTTTCTCTTTATCGTGTACAAGTCTTTAAGGAATTTAGCATATTGAGGCACATGTTTAATTTCCTCAAGCAATGTAACATTCATGTTCACTTGTTTAAAGATTTCTAAGAACCCGTCATCGACGACTTTGTCCTCTTTTTGCTTGAGTCTCAGAGGAAAAGGTGCAGGTTTTGGATTTATGGGGTTGTAAGCATGAGAATAATTTTCTTCCTCGGTGGAGATATCATTATCAAACTTTCGTGATTTGTGAGGCCATGCCTCCATTGGGTCAGTGGATTTTTCCAAGGAGTTTTTGGGAACAACTTATTTAGGAGGCGGCCTTACGACACAATTATTGACTGTTTTTCCACTTAATAGGGTAGTGATACCCTTTGCATTCTCAGTATGACTCTCATTGGGTTTTGACCCCTCAATGCCCATTTGGACCTTTGGATTCTATTGGGTTTGAGCAAGGAAATGAGCTTTGTCATCTCCTTGCTAGCTTTGAACCAATTGTGTTTGTTGATACCAAATTTATTCTGCTGACGTGGACCAATCACTTGAAGACACGTGTCATCCTACGAACACTTTCAACGAATAACATATTATCATCGAGCTACTCAAGTACCCCGAGCAACTCAATCATACCGAGAAGATTAGGCGCCCCAAGGAACTTAAGGCCCCGAGCAACTTAGGGGCCCCGAGAAACTCATGCGTACCGAGCAACTTAGGCAGTCCAAGCTGCTTAGTGTACAGAGCATCCAAATCAAGAGAATTAAAGAGACGACTGCGCATTAAATGCTCATTATTATCGTACAGATGTATATGTCTACTAGATAACAGTGCATTGTCCTTTCACATGTACAACCTCAAGGCTATAAATACATTGTAACCTCCTCATTAGAAGGGGACCCGAAATCTCTTAGTAAACCACTAATCGAGAATTCTAGATAAACAGTCAGCAATATAAAAATAGCGAACGTAGGCCATTTCTCTAAGGATGAACCACTTTAAAAATCTATTATCCTATATTTATTTATTCATATTTATCTGTGATTAAAATAATTAGATCAAATCTAATTTTTTACATCAACAGATTGGCGTTGTCTGTGGGAAACGATTGTACTTAGCGTTTTTCACCAAAATAATTCATCATCAATGGCTGATAATCCGAAATCAAGTAATCGAAACGCTGGGAATCCTCCAAACCATTCTATTCCCCCAAATGTTCAAGATCTGGCTGGCATAATGGCTAATCTATCCCAAGGGCAAACGCCTATGCAGGAAACTATTCGTTAACTTATACAAATTGTTCAGGGTGGAGTGTCGGCCCAATCAGGACAACGAAGTGTTCAGAGAAATACTCATTTTCCCTCTTTGCGAACTAGGCAAACGTTATTCCCAGAGGAGTCTCGATCCAGACTCACCGACTCATATCAAGCTGAGAGATCTAATGATCCTTCTTCTCAGCCTGGTCGGACTTCCTCAGTACGAGCTAGAGACACTCAACAAAACGTCACTTTATTTCTAGAAAGGACCAGTGCTCTTAAAAGGTTGAGTTGAGTCTCTCCTTTTAATCGTTTGTGCCCTAGGAGGAATCGAAGTCCCCGTAGTATTATGTCGAGGAACTCTCAACGACCATCTGATCTAAGGGAAGGCTCTGCCCAATCACGACCAACTACTCGTAATGAAAGATCCTAAGAGGCAAATTCAACGCGATCAGTTGCTCGAACCAATAGGCCCGAGGAGGGAAACGATGCATGAAAGTGCTGTATTCAGAGTTTGGAAGATAGATTAGGGGAAATGGCTAAGGCCAAGAATCCTCTACAAAGAACTTTTGTCCAAGGGACACCATTTGTACAGGAAATTGTGGATTTTCCCACACCATCAAAATTCAAACCTCCTATGGTGACGCCTAAATATGATGGAAAAATTGACCTTGTCCTTCATATAGAACAATACCAAGCTGCTGTCGATATCTATGCAGTTACAGATGAGATGAGATGAGATGCAGGGCATTTTCAGGAACTCTTACCGGATCTGCTCAGATATGGTATAACAACCTTCCTCGGGGGAAAATTGCGACTTTCTTTCAACTACCAGAACTCTTTATTGGGAACTTCTGTTTTGGAGCGAAGCTAGTCAAACGAGTAGCACACTTGCTGAGTGTTAGACAAATGACAGGTCAAAGCACCAAGGGCTATATTACTCGTTTCAATAACGAGAAATTGGAGGTAATTGATTACGAGGAGAAAACAGTAATTACTGCTCTGATGAGTGAACTGTTGCCGGATAAATTTTACTACACTTTAGCCAAGGATCCACCTAGGACCATGGCTGAACTAATGGCAAAAGCAGTCAAAATCATGAATACCGAGGAATCCATGGCTGCAAAAAAGAATGCATATACTAAGGAAACTAAGGTCGAGGCTGACAAGACTGAGAATAAAGATTAGAAGAATAATGGTGGCAGCAGACATTCGAATGCAAAGCAAGCATTGGAACAGTTGAAGAAATTTGGAAATTATACTCCTTTGAAGGTAGATTAAACCACATTCTGGAAGAGATCAAGAACAGCGAGGAGCCAAACTGGCCAGAAAAAATGAAGGCAGATCCTGACAAGAGGAATAAGTCCAAATATTTAGAGTTCCATAAAGACCATGGTTACACCACCAAGCATTGCATAGCTCTCCAAAATGAAATTGAAGCACTCATCAGGCGGGGAAAATTAACCAAGTATGTTGATCGCCGAAATGGTGAAAATACCAACGACCAAAGAAGGCAAAGATCTAAATCTCCTCATCGAGCAAAAGAAGACATGAAGAGAAGACACGAAGAAGATCCAGAAGATGACCAAGATGACCCCGATCTCCCCAAAAGACCAAGGAAACCAGAACGTGAGGTATTTTCAATCCATTTTGGATCATTTGAATGTAATGTTATTACAGGTGGATATGCAGGAGGTGGGGACATGACTGCAGAGAGGAAAGCTTACCTCAATGAGGCTCAAGCTTGCTCGTACATTCAGCGAATAAACTTGGCAGAAGATGATCGCCCGAGGAAGGTGAATAAAGATAAAATAGTCATTGGTTTCTCTAAAAATGACCTGGCAGGTGTACTGTATCCTCATAACGACCCATTAGTAATCAAGATGAGAATGAAGGAAGTGGTGATTTTACGGGTACTGGTGGACAATAGTAGCTCGGCAGACATCATGTTCTACCCATGTTTTGATAGTTTGAGTCTGAAGCTAGCCCAGTTAGAGCCATATCATAGGCCCCTCCTTGGTTTTACTGGTGAGAAGGCTTTTCCACTTGGGATGATCAAGTTGGATATGCTTATTGGTAAATGGCCTGCTTATCGAACAGAAAGAGTACGCTTTTTTGTAATGGATAAAAATGTCCAATCAACTTACAATATCATCATGGGAAGGGTAGGTCTAAAGAAGTTCAAGGCAGTACCATCTACTGTACATCAATTTTTAAAATTCCCAACCAATTTTGGAGTGGGAGTTGTGAAAGGCAACCACAAAGTATCTCGGGAATGCTACTATTCATCTACCGAACAGGAAGAGTGTGAAGATTCTAGGAAGAAGACTATTACCTATCAGGTGGATAAAATAGAAGATGCAGAGATTGAAACTCTAGACCCTAGAGACGAGTCTCAACTCGTGAAGGGACATGTCATGGAGGCTACTGAAAATATCATTCTGGACGATGAGCATCTAGAACGAACAACTCAAATTGGTGCCTCATTGGATGTATCGATAAAATGGGAATTGATAGCATTTCTAAAACGTACAAAGCAAACTTTTACATGGAGTCATGAAGACATGACAGGGATAGACCTAAGTTTCCTATGTCACGATCTCAACGTTAACAAGAAAATCAAGCCAGTGAAGCAGCAAAGAAAAGTGTTCAGTCCTGAAAAGAACCAAGCCATACAAGAAGAAGTAGAGAAACTACAAAAAGCCTCTTTTATTGAGGATGTAAACTATCCTGATTGGCTAGCAAATGTGGTAATGGTGAAAAAGAAAAACAACAAGTGGAGGATGTGTGTGGACTTCACTGATCTTAATAAAGCCTGCCCAAAGGATCATTTTCCTTTACCCCAAATCGATCAGCTGGTGGATGCTACCTCGGGACATGAATTGTTGAGTTTCATGGATGGTTATTCTGGGTACAACCAGATTAAGATGAAGCCTGAGGACAGGGAGAGTACCTCTTTTATCACCCCAAGGGGAACTTATTGTTATAATGTTTTGCCTTTTGGACTTAAAAATGCAGGTGCAACATATCAACGACTGATGAATAAGGTGTTTGGAGAGCAAATCAGCCATAACATGGAGGTTTATGTTGACAATATGCTGACGAAGAGCAAGAAAGTTGTTGATCATCTAGTTGACCCAGGTCAGACCTTTTATCAACTAGAGAAATATCAAATGAAGCTGAATCCCACCAAATGCGTATTCGGAGTACGAGAAGGCATATTTCTCGGATATATTATTAACCAATGAGGTATCGAGGCGAACCCTGAAAATATCAAGGCCCTATTGGAGCTGCGATCTCCAACTACGAAGAAGGAAGTACAAAGTCTCACAGGACGAGTTGCAGCACTTAACAGATTTATATCACGAGTAACGTACAGATGTCTCCCATTCTTCAAAACACTCCGAAAAACTTTTGAGTGGAAGATGAATGCGAGGAGGCCTTTCAAGAGTTGAAGAAGTATCTAGGGACACCTCCACTATTATCTAGACCAGTGATGGGAGAAAGACTATACTTATACCTAGCAGTTTCAGAAAACGCAGTGAGCTCGGCGTTGATAAAAGTGGAGGACAGAGTATAAAAACTAGTCTATTACACCAGCAAAGCTTTTTGAGGAGTAAAAATCAGATATCCAAGGCTGGAGAAATTGGCATTAGCACTAATTGAAGAAAGCAGACGAATGAGGCCATACTTCTAAGCCCATACTATAGTAGTGTACACCGACATGACATTAAGGCAAGCTCTGCATAAGCTGGAGAAATCAGGAAGATTGATGTACTGGGCAGTGGAACTCGGTGAATATGATATAATTTATTAGCCTAGATCGTCGCTCAACGGGAAGATAGTAGCTGACTTTATCGCAGAGTTTACTCAAGAAAATGCTTCCGAAGAACAGGAGTTGATTACAGACCAACCTGTGGATGTTACAGGATCATCAAATTTAAACCCCGACCAACTTACGTCGGTAGACAAGCAGCAAGAAATACCGGTCGATCAAAAGAAGATGATTGACGAGCAGCGAGAAATATTGGAGGAGGACAAAAAGAAGTACCAGATATTCCACCGAGGAACTCTCTCTGATAAAAAATTTGATGATAAGGTACCTATATGAAATTTGTATGTGGATGGCTCTTCGTGCACTACAGGCAGTGGAGCAGGGATTGTTTTGAATAGTCCGAATGAGATTGATGTGGAGTATGCTCTGCGCTTTCAATTTAAAGCTTCTAATAATGAGGCCGAATATGAAGCAATGATCGTGGTTCTAAGCTTGGCCAAAACCATGAAGGCAGAGAAAGTCGTTGTGTTCAGTGACTCTCAGTTAATTGTAAATCAAATTCTGGGGGTGTATGCAGCAAAAGGAGAATTAATGGTCAGGTATCATGCAAAAGAGATAAAGGTTGTATCGAGTTTTACTACAATTCAGTTGATTAGAATACCAAGATTAGAGAATGCAAGAGCAGACGCCATATCTCGGTTAGCATCAGCCATACAGACTGAGCTACGAAGAACAATCCCAATAGAAATCCTGGCTGGCCGGAGCATCGATGAAGATCTGACGATAAACTTCATCGCCCTTGACTTGGTACCATCTTGGATGGACCCTATCCTATATTGAAGAGGGGTATTTATCAAATGATAAACTCACAGCCAAAAAACTAAAGTTTAAAGCTTCTCGTTATGTATTGACCAATGGCATTTTGTACAGACGAGGAGTTATAACAGGGCTACAAAGATGTGTCCATCCCTCTGTAGTGAAAGATTTGATCGAAGAGGTTCATGAAGGGTCTTATGGACCACATGTAGCTGGTCGGACGCTCTTGCAAAGAATAACCATACAGGGGTACTACTGGATGACGATGAGAGCTGATTGCGCAGCTTATGCTAAGAAGTGCGACAAATGCCAATGCTTCTCGTCCATCCGAAGAACTCCCCAGGCATTGTTAACACCCATAAAGTCCCCTTGGCCATTTGCCATATGGGGGATAGACTTGGTTGGACCACTCCCAATGACCAGGGGAAGATTTAAATACCTTGTGGTTGCTGTAGATTATTTTACAAAATGGGTGGAAGTTGAGCCTCTTATTGATATGACATACGACAAAGTCTATCAATTCATTTGGAAAAACATTATTTGCAGATATAGTCTCCCACATGCATTCATTACTGACCATGGAACCCAGTTTGACAACGAGGAGTTTGCTGCATATTGTCATCAATCCAATATACTGAAAACCCACTTTGCACCAGGCCATCCCCAAAGCAATGGACGAACTGAGGTGACAAATAGAACGCTACTGAATGGATTGAAGAAACGACTAGATAATGCAAAGATAAATTGGATTAATGAGCTACACTCTGTGTTGTGGGATTATCGCACCACACCACGAACATCAACGGGAGAGTCCCCATGCATGATGGCAATTGGGAGTGAGGTTATCATACCTGCTAAATTGGGTCTACCTACGCATAGAGTGCTTAATTTCAATTCTCCTGTCAGTGACTTGATGAGAAGATTAGACATAGATATGCTCGAAGAAGTTAGGGAAGAAGAAGCAATCAGGAATGCAGCATATCAACAACGAACAACTTTGTTCTATAACAAAAGAGTAAAGAAGTGTGATTTGAAGAAATGGGATTATGTGCTGAAGAAAATGATCCAAAAGCACAATAAACTGGAAGCCAACTGGAACGGACCCTACAGAGTAACATAAGTTGTTCACCCAGGGACATACAAGATTGAAACCTTGTACGGAGAAGAATTCAAGAATGCAGAGAATGCAGAGCATCTGCGCAAATATTATCAGTAATTGTAATTCATATGTAATGCAGTTTATTCAGTATGAATAAAGTGATGTTTCACCCAGTTTCTTTCTTTGTTGAATTTTTTTTGGAATATTAGTGCTACACACTACACATCAAATTCAGAGCAATTATCACTAACTACGGTTGGTCGAGAACTAATTACCACCAACTCCGATTGGTCGGGAACTAATTACCACCAACTCTGGTTGGTCGGGAATCAATTACCACCAACTCCGGTTGGTTGGGAATAATTACCACCAACTTCGATTGGTCGAGAATAATTACCACCAACTGCGGTTGGCCGGGAACCAATTTCCACCAACTCCGGTTGGTCGGGAACCAATTACCACCAACTTCGGTTAGTCGGGAACTAATTACCACCAACTCCGGTTGGTCGGGAATAAATTACCACCAACTCCGATTGGTCGGGAATCAATTAACACCAACCCCGGTTGGTCGGGAATCAATTAACACCAACTCCGGTTGGTCGGGAACTAATTACCACCAGCTCCAGTTGGTCGGGAACCAATTTTCACCAACTCCGATTGGTCAGTAAACCAATTACAATCAACTTCGGTTGGTTAAACTAAGCAGGAGCATGGGACGCAAATCATTTCATTGCTCAGGCCCAAAGAGTGATAAGTCACTATAATCAAATAATAAATAGGACAAGTTCTATTATCCAAAAACAAAACAGAATGTACATATTAAAAAGTACAAACAAACAAATAAGGACATTCTGCAAATTACTTAGAAGAAAATAAAATGGCAAAAGACAAAAAATTTCTTCGTTCAAATCAAGTAGAATTACATATGCTGTGAAAAATACACTTCATTACATAAAAATCCTATTCTATTGGTTTTTTCCCTTCTGCCTTTGAAACAGGTTGTAATCCAGCAGGAGGATCATCTAAGGCATAAGGATAATTTATAAAATTTACATCTCTCAGCATTCTAACATTCATTACAAAGGGCCGATCAAGCAAATGCTCTGCGCAAGATATATCAAAGTTTGTGTGAAGATTATAATCGCCGACATACTTGGAGATTAAGCATTGAGGAAATCCACGAGCAGGAATTCGACTAATTTCAAGTTTAAAAGGAGGCACAGGCAAATCGATCACTCTAGGGTCATAATAATCCCATAAGTAATGACCCTTCTCCAATTTTAACACACGTAGTGCGTTCAACCACCCTTGCTTATACCCCTCGTTATTTGACTGCTGGATCTGAGCATCAAGATGGTAAAGGGCTTCATTATACCCAGCCATCCAAAACTCTCTGGGTTGTTTATGAAACTGATAGGTTAACCTCTCCAGTTGCTCATAGAGACTCTTCGCCAAAATTTCCTTATTTTTCAAAGCAGAACTCTGGGAAGAGAGTTGGTCGGTCAAATTCAGAATCTTCTTGGACATTTTTGCCAAAGCTTGAATCTTCGCCGTTAGCTGTACTGCCTGATTCTCCAAAGCCGATTGATTTTTTGCTTCTTCAATAGACAACCGACCAGCCCTAGCTCATCCACGAGAAGAAGACCTTTCTCATCCACGAGTAGATGAGGAGGGTCCAACCCTTTTCAAAGTTTCCAACTCATCTCGTAAGTTGTCATTTTCTACCTCTAAGAAAGATAAACCTTCATCATGAACAGGGACTAAGGCTCCCGAGGAGGATGCAACAGATTTGAGTTATTTTATCTCCTCTTGTAAAGTAATGTTCTCCTGCTCCAATAACTTGGCGATATGCTTGTGTTCTTCAACCTCAAGCTTCAAAACACTCTCTTTCTTCTCATAAGCAAAAATAAATTTATCATACCCTTTGTCAGCGCTCAATTGTTGATATTTCTTCTCGTACCCTTGATGCAAAAGGGCAGAAGATTCTTTATACTGTTCTTGAATCTCTTAAATTGTTCCTTGAAGATCTTCAATCATCTCATAGTAGGACACATTGTTGGCAACAATGCGATCGACCAAGCACTTTAAGTATCTATAAGCTTCAACTGCTCGTTCAGACGCATCTGAACCAAAGATGTTAATTATCTGGGCCTCATTAAGATCTGCACGACCAGCTTTAAAAGGTCATTGCATTTCTTCATTAATTATGTGTCAAGAGCTAATAAGAGCTCCATCCTTGCCATAAACTAGCAAAGAGAAGAAATAAAAAGAATCCATAATGACACAGACAGAACAAGCCAAAGAGAAATGCAAGATGAACAACCAAAAGTTCGAATTTTATTCCATCATAAGAGAAAATACAAAGTCTGAGGTTACATTCAAGAATAACAAAATAAACACTCGAACAACTCTATAACTTCTCCTTGTTTTCTATGACTTCCTCAGAAGGTTTGGAGGAAGAGACTAGTTGCTCGGAGGGCGAGATTAGCTGCTCGACAGAAGTACTGGTTGGTTGGAGTTTCTCGGAGCAAGGTTGAACAATAGGAACATCAGGGACCTGATCTCCAATCACCATAGAAGATTCATATGAAGCAGCTTCATCCTCTTCTTCTTCTCCAGGAGAGGGATGAGGGCCATGAGTGTGCTGCTGAAATAACTCAGAATTCTCAGTAACTTTCAACTCCTGAAAGGCTGCAACCCATCCATCCCTAAAATATTTAAGGCTGTCATATTCCATTTGAGAAGACATGGCAACTTGGCCCTTGTTCCATCCTTTATCCCAACCAGCACTAAATGATTTTTTAACTGCCTTCTTCCTTTTTACCTTCTCCGAGGAGGTCCTTTCCCTAAGAAGCTCCTCGACGCCTTCAACTTCTCTTCCACCTCCTTTTTCTGTTGCTCGACATCTTGAAGAGCAAAAACTTCATTTTCATCAGACTTGAGCTTAGACTCAAGCTCCTTGTTTCTCTGTTCAAAATCTTTGTTGCTCTGCTCAAACTCCTTCAATTTCTTCTCTAATTTCTTGGAGGCATTCACAACTTGATTTCTATCTTACTCCATGGATTTAAATTGCTTCTCCCAAGTAAATTTATCTTCCTCTTACTTTTGACGAGAATTTTTTGAGGATTGAGTCAGCCCAACAAAAGCTTCCTCTACTCCACCCAAGGAGCTTGAAGCCTTAATAGCTTCATCCTTCTTTAAAATGTTGTTGAAACATGTCACCAGCTAAAAAAATATAAAACTTTAAGTTAATACATGGACACAGTATTAAAAAATAAAGGGGTCAAGATGAAGATACTTACTGAGGCCATGTGTTGAGCAGCCAGGGTAGTGATTCTCTCACGAGAAAGAGTATCTTCAATGCCTTGGACCTCTGGGACAGTCCAAGATCTCACCAAACTCACAGCAGACCTCAGGGCAACAAAAGATGGAACACTACCTTTAACATTTGAAGGTTGAGAGACAGGTTTAGCAGGTCTCTCAGAAGAGCTTTTCTTTAACCTCCTCAGAGGAGTAGGAGCATGTTCAACTATAGAAGTTGTCTTTGTCGGTGATATGACAATAACCTCACTCGGAGGAGAAATATCAATAATCTTGCTCGGAGCCACAGGGGGCTTCTCGCCAGTTTTCTTGGCAGCAATATGAGGGGGTACATCTACAGTATTTGTCCTTTCTTCTGGGACATCTTGTTTACTTTTCTTTGCCTCCGCATTAGCGGAGGCAGGCTTGTCAAAAAAGGCAGGAGCTATTCTCTTCTTCATCAGATCACTGATAAGAATACTTGACTCAGAGGAAGAACCTTCCACACCAGTCTCAGAGGCTAGTATTTGGTCAAGATTAACCACCACTGGACGAGGACGAGCAGTGAAAGATGAAGTATAGCTCTTGTACTGCAACAAGTAAGAAGCAGATCTAATATGTTCCTCGGCAACAGATTGGTGAAAATCCCAGATAAGTTTTAAATGCTTTAATTTAACGTCAGCTTCTTTTGGAGGTTTTCTTTTACTGTCAACTGTAACAAATAAAAACAAATGTAAGTGATGAATTTTATCAAACATAAAGAAAACAAGATTTCAAGAAATAAAAACAACTTATCCCATTGCCATAAGGTGGACATCTGGGACCTTGGTATACATCATTTCCATTTAAGGGAGGGTGTTGCCAATTTTTCATCATCACTCCATGTTCAAAGTAATCCCTATTGGCATCAAGAAGATTGACAACTAACGCTCTATTCAAAAACCTAGTTTTTAAATAGAAAGTACTATCGTTGATAACCCATCTGTAGAAATACATAATCTCTAAAATCCCTAAACGGGTTCCATGAAGTTGATTTAACATGTGTACGCCATAACTATCCTCCATGTATTTGGAGCTATTCTTGTAGGTACAACATCAAACTATTAGCAAAACTCCAAACACAGGGGATTTGACGGGAAAGAAAAGACACATTCGGCTACAAAAAGACTGGGGAACCAATGTCCCTCAGCCAAAGAAAAATAATCAGAAGGTTTAGAAAGTTCTTCCAAAATACCCTTGAGGGGATTAAAAATTCAGATCGAAATTTGTCCACTGACTCAAAAAGATAAACCATAATGAATAAAGAAAATAAAAGAAAGGGAAGAAAATCTTACAGAAAAAGAGAGATCAGTTGACAACAAACAATGGAAAGAACAAAGGCACGTGATAGAGAGGAAATGAAGAATTCAAAGATACAGATTTGAAAAGTGAAAGATGATAGGATTTCTGTCGCGCTTAAATACTTTATCTCGGGAATAGAGAAAGACAATGATTACAAGGGAAGACGTTTGCGTTTCCGGCGGCTAAAAGAATAAAAGGGCACAAATATCAAAATGATCGTGGAAATTTAAAATATTTATGAAGCCTGATATTGTGCGCTCAAAAAAGGGATTATAAAATTTTCCTAAAATCCATAAAGATCAATAACCCAAGCAGTTCTCAAGAGAAATGTCCCACACTCTCCTTCAACCTCAACTATGAAACATTGGGGGCTTCTGTTGATACCAAATTTATTCTGCTGACGAGGACCAATCACTTGAAGACACGTGTCATCCTACGAACACTTTCAACGAACAACATACTGTCACCGAGCTACTCAAGTGACCCGAGTAACTCAATCATACCGATCATCTTAGGCGCCCCGAGGAACTTAAGGCCTCGAGCAACTTAGGGGCCCCGAGCAACTCATGCGCACCGAGCAGCTTAGGCAGTCCGAGCAGCTTAAGCGGTCCGAGATGCTTAGCGTACAGAGCATCCAAATCAAGAGAATTAAAGGGACGACTACACATTAAATGCTCATTATTATCGTACAGATGTATATATTTACTAGATAAAAGCGCATTGTCCTTTCACATGTACAACCTTAAGGCTATAAATACATTGTAACCTCCTCATTAGAAGGGGACTCGGAATCTCTTGGTAAACCACTAATCGAGAATTCCAGATAAACAGTCAGCAATACAAAAATAGTGGACGTAGGCCATTTCTCTAAGGCTGAACCACTTTAAAAATCTATTGTCTTATATTTATTTATTCATATTTATCTGTGATTAAAATAATTAGATCAAATCTAGTTTTTTACATCAAGAGTGCTAAAGACGCTTGTATTGCTTGCATGGACTAAGCCATTTGAGACATTTATGATGATTGGGCATGGAAAGACTATTCTAGTTGGTTCAGTCTTTGGTTCAAAATTGGAAGTTCTTTTGTTACCTTTTTGTGAGGTGGAATGTAGGTTACGTGAGACGAATTTATATAAGGTGGATGTTGGCATTGCGACTGGGGTTTATACTGGGGTTAAGGTTGGTATTGAGGTTAAAATTGTGGAGGCGGTGGATTAGAAGTTTGGGTGCTTGTCCCTTAATATCCATCATTCTGAGCGTTTCTCTATGAAAATAGAGGATTTGATGTTCCGTCATTCGAATTATAAGGCAGTTTGTTGTTGTCGCCATAGAATTTTGTTGGAGTAAGTCTTTCAATATGCCCCCATGCCGTTTACTTGGTCGATCATGATCCCTTGATACCAGACAGTGCGGGGCACTCCCTGGTAGGGTGTTCAACCAAGTGAAAAATATTGCAAGCCTCTACCACAACAAGGGCCTTGGTTTCTTGCCCCTGGCTCACTTGCATCACCTTAACTTTGCGACACTGTAGTGCATACTTTGTATGTATGTCGTCTTCTTTTTCCTTGGTGTAGGGAGAGGGAATGGGTAGTTGGATGAGGATGATGGTCTCCAAAATTGGGAATAAATAGTATTATATGAGTCAGTGTCCAAGTCGACAAATTGTTGTTTGGAATTTGAGCTTAGTTCGTTGTTCATTGGGCAATTAACCGAGTTTATGTAAATTGAATATTCCTTTAACAATCATAGCATATTAATAAGACTAAAAGGAAAATTAATTGTAAACTAAATTAATTTTAATTATGCTTTTTTTTAATCCCCGACAACGACGCCATTTTGACAAGCGCTTTTGCTTGTTTTGTAAAATATGCAATGATTACTTTCTAACAAAAGTTATGATGAGAAGTAATATTATCGAGTCATTTTGCGAAAGTACTTTATCACTTTCCACAACTTAAGGGTACCATAGTAAAAAAGATTGATTTTGAGAGGGTGTAATTAATACTAATCGAGTTTGTAAGTAAATTGCTAAAAGAAATAAGAAACAATGGTTTGTTGTAGTTTTTGATAACTTCTAGAAAAGTAGACAAAATTTGGATTTTAGAAGTTTTGTTAAAAGATTAACAAAGTTAAAAAAGGAGTATATATTTTTGAGAAAAAACAAAGGTTGCGGATCATTCGCCCACTTTGAATTGCAATTGTTATAAACTTAATTAGTTTTAAGATTTAAGTATGAAATTTGAAGGTTCGTAAAGTGAACTATAAAATATGTAAGATAATTCGTTACATAATGGATGAAAAGCTTGCCAAACTTCATGAAAATAAGTCCAAAAATATGTTGACATGTATAAACAAATCTCAACGATAACTAGGGTGTGACACTAATTATGACGTCACCATGTACTCTTTTCAACTTATTTTAATTATTTATTTCTTAAAACACAACTTGATTCATAACAATATACTAACTATCGGTGGGTTCATAAATTGCAAACGCTATAAACTTAGATACACATATTTAACATGATGATAATAACAATTGAAAACCATATATAAAAGAATTCATGCTCGTAACAATTGTTGAAACGGTATTTAAGACTTATTTGAACGAAAAATAATTATGTAAAAGAGTAAGATAGAATGAACATTTGAAATTCCTCTAGAATCCTTGAATTACAATCACTTAGTCTCGAATGATATAAATTGCACACAATTAAAACCAAAATTCTTGTATTATAATCACGAAAGTTACAAATAATAAAAATACAACAATATTTTGGTCTTGCTTGTCTATAATTTGGGTAATAATATTAACAAAATTTGGATGATGGAAAAATGAAACCTAATAACCCTTTTATATGTGGAAAGAAATAGCTTAGGGGCACAATTGGAATTTTACAAAATGATGGGTGATTTTAATTAAATACTAAAAAGTGGTTATGGGCAAAGGAGTATTAAATTTCACATATGGGGCTATTGGCCAACTTAGGATGGGGGAAAAATAACGATTTTTTTAAGGAAAAAGGAGGAAGAATGAAGTTGGGGGGGGGGGGGAGAATGAGAAATGATAATGAAAAGAAAGCTGTGGGGTAAAATATTAAAAAAGGGCAGAAACGAGGAGGGGCACGTGCAAAAATGACCCAAAGATTGGGTCACGCGTCGCGCAGGGCATCTTTGGGAAGGGGGATGGATGCAACATGGCGCATCTGTAGTCGCTGGATCGCTTCGTGGCGTGATCCTGAACGTTGGATCATAAAATCAGAGTAAAAATAAGAATGGGGGCAGTGGTTCGAACTTGTGACCTTCCCTTTCTCAACGAAACATCCCAACTACTGAACCAACCTTCATTTGATGATAATTATACCCACACAAATATATAACCCCTCATTTCTCCTAATTTTCATTAATTACAAATTAACCCCAAAACTTTCATATCTTCTTCATAAAACCTCAAATTCTCCCACCGCAAGAACCAACATGACCATGTTTCGAGGCCAATAATTTTTCAGCAGTGTTTGGGTCAAAGGACTGACTTCGGTTTTGACTTGGGGCTTTGAATTTTGACTTTCTTTTGAGTTCACATGATCATAATTTCTTTGTTTGAAATCAGATTGACACGTTTGAACCCAGACGTTCCTTGATTTGAGACTGACAACTTTCGTTAAGAGTCCAAGTTTGAATTTGGTCAACTAGAATTACCATTTTCCTCTTCAAAGTGCGTACGTGAATGTTTCTTGCTTTAATTGCTTTTGGACTCCTCCATTAACATCGTAAACCCTGTAAATACCCAAATAAACCTTGCACAATAGATTAACCATGAATATTTAAGGTTAGATAGTAAATGAGCATAAAACCTGAGTTTAATGAGCATGAGACTGCAATATTGCATAATAAAAGGGGTAATAAAATGCAATATTTGACAATAATTAACAATAAAATCACACAAACTTAAATCCATTCAAAAGACACAGGGGGTCAACCTAAAGGTAATTAAACCTTTTGAAATGAGGAACCACTATAATACTATTAGAGAGTGTCGCGTGCTTAAAACCAAAACGAAGTTAAAGCATCCAATTAACATTATCGTTATAATAGAGCCAATATTATCCTTTAATTTCATTTAGATACAGAATAGACAACCTAGGTCTATGTGATAATATGCTTACCAATTAGATAACACTTAATTTTATCTTTAATTAAAGGTAAGTTAATCTAAATAAGAAATAGGGCAAACAGTCACACAACGCCAAGCCGTAAAAGGAAAAACCCAAAATAGGAAAAAGCCTTGGGCTGAAGGAAACGACAAATGCACTGTGGTAGATTATTACAAATAAAAGACAGTGACTTGTAATCCTACGATGCACTGATTGACTATCAAGTCTTTCCCCCCATATCCTCTTAAGAGGGTGCCAATAGTTAGAAAATGCTACACAATAACAAATGGTTTTAGACTCTTCCAATGTCTTTCAAAACTATGCCACGAACCAAAAATGCTCTTCAAAGTACAAGAAGGACTTTGGTGAGAAGCCACTAATACTTGGAGTACCACTTTCTATGATGTGAGTTTTCTTAAAGGTTTTGAAAGTTTTTAAAATAATTTTGATTGCTCGAATGTCACAATATATTTTTGAGATATTCACGTAGTTATTTCAAGAACAAGAATGCAAGTATTCTAGTATAAGAAGAAAAGTAAAAAAAATTAGTCTTTGATATTACTCGTGATCAAAGTTTGAAAATCAAACACCTCAAGAATATAAAGATAGATGTAAACAAGATAAAGTATGGTTAAACTCTCTAGAGTAATCAAACTCGAAAACTAATCTCTTAAAATTTTTCTTCTTTGATCAAGTGTCTTTGCTCTTAAAAAATTTATCAATAATTTTTCTTTTTGAGTTTTAACAAAGATTGGTATTATGAAGTCAAGATGTCATTTATATCAATCTCTTCCAAGTGTGGAAGACAATCTTGAGCCAAGTGGGAAGATGACCCCATAAAAGAAATTAAGGAAGTTGAGTTTAGAGGGGATTTGGCTTCCATAGACGTCTTCGCATTTTCCAAGAAAATATTTAGTTCACAAGCATAGGTCGCGACTAGTGAAAAATTTGTTTGCTGATGTGAAGAGTTTTTTTGCTGCACCGATTGAAATCATGAGGAACTATGGAAACTTTGGTGAAAAACCTTGGGTGATGTCATGACCAATGAAGGTAAACCTTCGCGTCAGCGATAATATTTTTCATTGTAGTGAGGCATCAACGATGAGTTTCAGAATTTGGTTTTTAGGGGAAAAATAACCCATAAAGGATTAAACCATTTACACAATACTTTATGTGATATACATATGCAAAGAAACTTCAAAAAATATGTTTTCAATTTATAAATAGTGTACTTGCATATGTGTATCACCTAAACCAAAAGGTCAAGCCAACACACACACATAAAGTTTTTAATTTGAATGTGAAAAAGTGTTTAAAGTCTATTTAGGAATTACAAATACCTCAACCACTACAGAAAAGCGCCAATATGGCACGGTTTAATTGCCATTTTTAGACAATTTTAAATTGTGCCATATTTTGGCAATCTTGCACGTTTTTTGTCATGGCTTTGAATCGTACCAGATTGTCATTTTTGGCACGATTTAAAATCGTGTCAGATTTTTCCTCAAATAAAACAAAAAATATTTATTATTTACAAATAATGAGGAGAATCAACAATTGTGAACATATTAAATCGTTAATAATAGACTAATGTACATAATAACCTTTAAAATATTACAAGTCTTAATGTCTCATACACAAAAAAAAAATTGGCAGAGTTTATTCTGTTTTCTGAACATTCTAGAAACCTGTTAATATAAAATTTGCTTAAACATAAACTTGAATTTAACAATAACATCACACAAGCCCGCACAACCATAACACCCATGTAAGTAACCCCGAATGTCATCAACAACAATAAATAATTAAAACATGAATTTGTTCATGTGTAATAGTAGCTCAATATGTCGCTCAAGAAAACCATTGATTTGTTCATGTGTTTCACATGGATAAAATCTAACTCTCAAATGTTATCGTGTAAAAAATAGAAGATATGAGTAATCGAATAATGTTTAAAAAAATTTATTTAAACCGAATTTTTTTAGAAAACGTATTCTTACCCATACTCGTATAGTGTCATTGGAAAATTCATGCACAACACATACATGATCAAGTGTACTGTAGCTTTCCTATTGCTCTTTTAGGAATGATCAAGTGTACTGCAGCTTTTTTTATTATACAATCATTTTCTTGGGCCAAAGTTTGGATCACTTCTTGTCATTCTTTTTTTATGGTTTATGTTGTTTTTTTAGGGTTAAGGATTTCTTTCTCATATATGATGGATTGTTGCATTCTGGCATGCTTTAGATCTTCTCACTATATTATTTCATAACTTTTAGTAATTTAACTGGACTTTTACTACAATTACCACCAAATTCTAATAAATGATATGACTCTGGTTCTAAATTATGAGGTGCCATTGATGGGTAATATTACATGGACCCATAAAAAGTAGAATGATAAACAAGATCCTCTTATTTAATGCAAAACATATAGTTCTTTTTAGTGAAATCGAAAACAATATATGCAGCAAGAAATCAAGATAAAAAGAAAACATTTTTACACATGGGCAATTACCTAGGTTGGTCCCACCTATGTGTATAATGCTGGGAGGTGATAGATTGAATATAGTTATAAAGTTTCATTTAATAAGCCAGTTCCAAGATTTTAGGGGCCCGAGGCAAACTCTTGAGTTGGGGGCACCATATTTAACAAGATATTTTTTTATTAATTAATAAATTATAGGCTTTTTACCTAAAAGGATGCTGACTCATTTTTCAGTAGTGCGGCAAGTTTAGAAGTTTGTCCGTTCAGTTTTCAACAAATTATTTTTGGGACGATTAGAATATCGCTATTAATATATATACATATAAATAATTCTGGGCCCCCTAAAATACGTCAAAAATTGGGAGCCCGAGAGGCGGCCGCCTCCATGACCTTCCCTCAAAATCGATTACATAGCTGAAAAAAATAGGAAAAAGAGAAGAGTGATTTGGTAAGATTTTTTATTACTTTTCTAGTTTTCTTTGAAACCCAATTCATCGAGGGAGGGTATGCAGGGGCGGATCCAGCCCAGGCCGAAGCGCGGTGGTCGCCCCATTTCAACTTAAAAAAAAATTATATGTTTATTAATAATTTTGTTTATATTTTGTGTTTGTCTATATGTTTATTTACATGAATTTCTTCATAGAGATAGACGTATATTTATATGTGTTTGTTTAGCAAAATAAAATATGTTTTTTTGTTTATATGTGTTTAAATTTATAATGAATATTAAAATTAAAATCCCTAGAATCTATTATTGTGAAATTTAATTTATACTGTAAAATTAGTCTGAAATGAAATGAAATCTAGTGGGAATCTATTAGTCTGAAATTAAATTAAAGTTGTTGTAAATATAGGAAGTCAATGGATAAATTTTATAATGGAAAAGAGGAGACAACATACCAACCGTATCCAAAGCTGAGGTTCAACCGCATCTTAAACGAAAAAATTTAGGAATCCAAATTTAGTTAATTAATACCTCAACATTTTAAGGGTTAAAAATTACAAAAATATAAGTAAAAACAACCCCAAAAAAATCGCCTTGGGGGCTCCCGCCCCTGAACCCCTTGGCTTCATCAAAAATTTTCGCCCCACTTCACTTCAAATCCTGGATCCGCCACTAAGGGTATGGGTAAGAATTGGATTCGATAGAAATTCAAAAAAAATGGGACAAAATTTCACAAAACCAGCAATATTTTTTTTTCCATATTTTCATTCAAGGAAATAAACATTTCACCTAAGCATTTTAACGTTATAAAAGTCCATGATCCCTAATACTTACTTTTTCAGCCATTAGATAAGGTAAGCAAGAATTAAATGAAAAAATCAGATCGACCAAAAGATAATTGCGTTACAGGTCTATAAGAGTGACTGTGAGACAGTAGTGTATTAGAGACGGAAAAGTAAAATACTAAAAAGATTGTATTTAACAAAGCAGGAACAGTTGGTTGGGATACGGGGCTTCATCACAAATAGCAAAGCATTTACTCTGCCCCTCACTTAGCTTCATCATAAATGGCAAAGCTTTTTCTACTATTTTTAGTCTTGATATTGTAAGTAAAGGGGTACAAAATTTTTTATATACTTATGGTTAATGAAAAGGGGAGGACTTAACCTGCAATATCTTGTTCTCCAGTTTTTAATGACATACTACTGATAGTGGCGGAGCCAAAAATAACAGCTGGCCTGGGTAGAAAATGAAATTTCGGGGGTTAGGGGGCGGCCGCCCCCGATTTTTTTTTTTGGAGGAGTACTTACAAAAATATTTTGAATCTATACTCCTTTGATTTCTTATAAATTATTGTCTCAACATGTTGATCTTGATTCATCAAATTCTGACTCTTCATGTACGCCGTGTGATGATCAATACTACTAGCCTGCTCATTTAGCCTCCGTTTGCACTTTCAATTACTAAATCCACCTCTAACAAATACATCACTTTTATTTATGTCGGGAAACTCATCAAAAATTAAGTAACAAACCAAACAAAAATTGGGGTTCTCCTTCACACTATATTCCAACCAAGTAGGAAATTCAGCAAACCAATCATTGCTGAAACGACGAACCTTGTTTCCAATATTTGTTTTAGGAAATGTATGCGAATATGGTTGGCAAGGACCCAATTGCAAGTATGATCGTCTAATTTTATCTTGATCATTAATATCATAATCTGCAATGCGCGGCTGTAAAGTAGGATTAGAGGGAAGATTTGACAAGTCAATATTAATGCGACTTCGAATGATTCTATTTGGGCTAGGGTTGTTTTGAACAACATTGGTATCAGATGGAGTGGACACTGGCGCTTCGACTGAGTCTTCATGGGCCCTTTTAAAAAAAATTCTCCATTTCTGAATAAATAAAATTCAACAACATTTTCAGAATAACATATTTATACAAAAAAACTCCAACAACTTCAAGAAAATGTTTATTAACAATTAAAAATTAACAACAAAAAGCATACCCAAACATTTATATTAAAAAACATACCCAAACATTTTCAAAATAAAATTCAACAACATTTTCAGAATAACATATTTATACAAAAAAAATCCAACAACTTCATCAAAATGTTTATTAACAACTAAAAATTAACAACAAAAAACATACCAAAACATTTATATTAAAAAACATACCCAAACATTTTCAAAATAAAATTCAACAACATTTTTAGAATAACATATTTATACAAAAAAAATCCAACAACTTCATCAAAATGTTTATTAACAACTAAAAATTAACAACAAAAAACATACCCAAACATTTATATTAAAAAACATACCCAAACATTTTCAGAATAAAATTCAAAAACATTTTCAGATTACAATATTTATACAAAAAAAATCCAACAACTTCATCAAAATGTTTATTAACAACTAAAAATTAACAACAAAAAACATACCCAAACATTTCTATTAAAAAATATACCCAAATATATATATTAAAAAACATACCCAAACATACCTATTAAAAAACATACCCAAACATTTCTGTTAAAAAACATACCCAAAGTTTGGGTCCCAAACATACCCAAATATATATATTAAAAAATAACTAAATCATATGCCAAAAAAGAAAAGATACCAGTGGTGTTCTCTGTGCAGCTGCGGGTTGGTGGTGGTGCCAACAATCAAAGCCAACAATCAGTTGCCAAAATCGAGCAGGGAAGAGAACGACAGAAGAGAGAGAAAGACGGAAGAGAAAGCACAACAGCAATACCCAAACATTTGTATTTGTTAAGTTAAATTGATCCATGTTTTTTAGGTCTGAGAAATTAGGTAATTTATAAAATTTCCCCAATATCTTTAAACATTTATAAATCATACATGTACATAATAATAATAATAAAAAAAAATACCTTTGCTGGCCTGGGCAAGTGCCCAGGTCATAGACAATGTGCCTCCGCCATTGACTACTGACGAATTGTGTTGTTACAACAAATACAAAGTACACATAAATATCAAGAAAATGGATTAAAAAATAGTCAATAAGCTTACAACCAAACGATTTACGTTGTCTTATTATGATAAATAGAGGTACAACATATTCCGGTACAAGATGAAACTGTCTTCCAGAACAACACAATTCAACCCTTCAACCTCCACGGTTTCTGGAATCTATGGGGATGATAACCAATGAAGCACGGACTCCACACGTAATAAGTGTTTTGACACGACATGCGACACGTGATTTTACCAACAATTAGGATATGACATGCTAGGATGCGTATAATATACAATATATATAATATATTTTAAATATACATATTAATGAAATAAAATAATTTTTTTCATAAAATATATTATTAAAGTATTCTTAAAATCAAATTAAGAAAATTGACCGTACAAAAAAAAATTTAAACACACTTTACATTAAAAATCATAAATAAAGCAGAATCACCATCACATAGGAAAAAAATTAAAAATTCGAAAAATGTGTTCTTTTACGTGTCCAACGTGTTCTTGCACGTGTTGCAGCGTGTCGGTAACGTGTCGAAGCGTGTCGACTCATGGCATCCGAGCACATCCGTACTTCATAGATGATTATTAATCAATTATAAAGCATCGATTCTTCAAAACTAGCCTCGAGTCTGAATACAATTCTTCTAAGGTGCAGTGTTGCCCCGACTCGGCCCCGATTCGCACCCAAGAAGAATCGATGGGAAAAAAATATTTTTTTCTTGATTCGTTTTGGATTCGGCAAGGATTTGTTTCTGGATTCATTTTTTAATAAAAAGTAAGTTGTGTAAAAGTTTTGGGTCAATTTTCAAAATAAATAAAAAAACTTAAGTAGTCAAACTTAAAAAAAAATAGGAACTAAGTCAGTCTCTTAAAACATGGGCCCATAACTTAATAAAACCCACATGAGACAACCAAGCAAACAAAAAAAGACATACGATCATATTATAATATTTCAATTATAATTTAATTATTGTTCCTGCTTGTTGACTTATCAATTATAATTTAATTATTGTTCATATTTAGTTGTTGATTTTATTATGGTGCATGTTTTCTAACTCTAAAACTTGATATATATAATAAAGAATAATAATTTATATATTATATTAATTTATTTTTCTTGCCGCACTTGCATCCTATTTTTTTCAAAAAATTTTGAATTGCCGCACTCGCATTCAATTGCAACCGAACACCGCACCGGCATCTGGGCTTCATAGCTAATCAACATGCCTTAAGAGTCTAATCACTAATCAACAAGCCGTAAGAGTATTAAATGAACTCAACACAACTAAAACAAAACATTTTATCACCCCAACATGAATTGATATATAGAAACTTGAAAAAAACATAGAGAAAACTCTTCACTAGGTTCTTATAAGCTTTCGAACATAGGACTTGTTATTGACGCTCATATTTTGACCCTGAATATAACCTAATCCCCCAATAACCAATTCACATGGTAGCTCGATTGTCATTGATTTTACTATTCTCTAAGAAGACAAATATTTTCTAAATAGTTGTTCTTATGGGTTAACATTATTGAAACCACTGTTTGGACTTTCAACCTTAAATATATATCCTAGGAAACAAATCTATCGCACTTATTGTGATAGACCGTACAAAATGTAGCATCTCTCAAGCGACATTTGCCTTTGTTTTGAGCCAGAGCCAGCCATCTGATTGAAATTTGTAAGGAATTTTTTACAGCGAAAAGTGTTGACCATCGTCATGGACAATATCGTATGCCTGTCCCTCTCAACCATTAAAATAATATGTAACACCATGTATTTTTTTAATATTTATTTTTTGCATTTAAATTACACATATGCCCCTAATTTAAATAAAAGGAGAAAACGAGAAGTTAATAATTATTAATTAGTGAGAAAAATATTTATATATATGTGAAAATATATTTACTAGTAGGATAAGTAAATAAAATCATGTTAAATGGTATTTCATCATTGAGTAAAATCGACGGAATTTGACTGTCTCTCATTCGAGATGCACGTGTGGGGTTATGATAAGAATGAGATGGAAAATTGATGTTAAGTGACTCAGATGGTGATTTCGTGTGCACGGATTATACGAAATGAGTCGGAAGAGTCAAAATTAGGTACCCGAAAGTAGTAATTGGGTTTCCGGAGCCTTTTAGACTAGTTGGGATCCGCATAGGGGCATATGGGTCATTTTACACTTAGGAAATAACCTAATTTCGGGATTAAGATTCTAAGAAGGGAAGGTGGATTGTAAAGGGAAACCATATCACCATTCCAAGAGTCCAAAAGCGAGAGAGAAAGAAAAGAGAAGGGAAAAACCAAGAAAGATCCAGATAAAGGAGATTCGGGAAGAAGAGCGCAATTTCGGACTAGGAATTCGTGCAAGAGAATTCATAAAGACAAATTCAGATCCTACAATTATCTAAGGCAAGTGTTTAAACTTTCTTGATACTTTACGCGTGTTTTTAATTCATATTATAGTTGGTGAATAAAATCTGAATTTTGGGTGGGATTTATATAATAAAATGGGATTTTGGGAATGATTTCATAAAATGGAACTTGATAATTATTCCATATGAATTCTGACTTTTAACCCAAATAGAAAGATTTGATATTGAATGAGAAAGAACGAGGATTAGTGAAATCTTGAGATTTAATTAAGAAATCGTGCAATTCTTGATTAAAGTATTGAATCCCATGAATTTGATTATGTTTAGATGAATTTAAATATGAAAATGAGTAGAATCATATATAGAATTGGTGTTAAATATTGAATTGGTTGATAGGAAAATAAGAAATCTCGTAATGGGTAACATGAATATGGCCACTACCTAGTATCAAATCGATTCGGCCCACAAAGGCGAACCGATTCGATCCTGGAAGCCGAATTAGTTCGGACATGCTATGGGGAATAGTTTGGGTTGTTTGGATTTTCGAGAACCATTTGGGTTTTTGGTAAAAATAGAGGGCTCGTAAATAATTATTAGGACTTCTAAAAATAATGTGGGTTATTATATTGCCTTGGGTTAGCCAGGAATAATACGTGGTATGAAATTATGGGTGTTTAGGGTGAACGACACTCGAAAATTAATTAACGAAATTAAGTTGAAAATCCAGTTAGAATTGGGATACGGGTGGTTTGGGAATAGCTCAGTACCCAAATTAAATATTATATGTATGAATCAATTAAGTAAGGAATTACTTATAGATTCGGGAGTCGAGATTAGAATCGGGGATTATGGTCTAGTATTACACGTGACGTTGGTACGATTAGTCGATTTTTATTGTATATATATACGTGATTGATATATCTGAAACATACATACTCTAGGGATTTTATCATTGGAGGTTGCGCGTAGTGAGCGGTCCACCCTAGCATTGACCAGTAGGTGTAGGAACGATTCCCCAGGTCATAAGTCTGTCATAAGACCATTGTATGTGAATTTAGAGTCTAGTGGGATAATGTGGTAAGTTTATGACCCACGGATATATGACTATGATCGCCTCCAATTTTACGCTTACGATTTGGGTTCGATGGCAAGATTCTGACCCGGTTGACCACGTGTGGTACGTAATGTCCCTGGAGCCTAATAGCATAATAGAGAATGCATCCGCGAGGTAATGCTTTAGGTAATGCTATATCGAGCGTTATATATATATATATATATATATATATATATATATATATATATATATATATTTATGTATGTGTATGAGATGTGATATGAATATACGTATATAAGTGTGATAAATCTATACGGGTGAATAAAATAAATGTGTGAATGTTAAATTAACAGCTGGCGTGAAGTTATTTGTATCAGATAATGATGAGAACTAAAATGATTTAGTGTACGTATAGTTAAATGAGAATTAAAGCAAAGAATAAATACTGGTGACACAGTTTGGCTAGAAGGTTAGCGCATGGGGCTAAGGTAAAATGTTGGTAATATTTAGGCTGGGTTGCATAACTAGGGTATTTAAAATACATGCGTTGGGTGCGCACTATAACTGAGGGGAAATGATTATCTCATAGGAGTGAGACACTAGTTTAAATATGGAAGATTGGATTATATATTTATTATTGCATTTTAATCACTTGCAAAATTTTCAAAACGTTTTGGGCTCTTACCCATATCAAAATATTTTCAAAATTTTTAGATGCCAAGCCATAGGCACGCCATACATGATATTCCTTCCAGTCAGATGGTGCTGCAGCAGCTGTGGATGCTTGCAGGGATTTTACTAGCCGTATCCATCTTTGAGTTCTATATAGGATTCCATTCAATTGTTATTCAGGCATGTCGCCTATCATCAGACAATCATTTATTAATTCTTTATTTATTTCAGTTTTGATGGATTATTGTATTTGATTTATACCAAGTGTTTATTCAGTCATATGGATTATTTGTTTGTTTTAGCATTCAGTTTCTATTCATGGTTCATGATGAATGTGTATTTACTTTAATTAGAACGATTTGTAGTGAATGATATTTTATTATGGAATTTAATAAGTTTTATAATTTAACATCGGACTTAATAGGTTATGAGTAATTAATTGATTTTCAACTGTGATGCTTAGAATGAGTCAGTTGAGATTCCTGTTTTATTTTAATAGAGGGTTGGCCACCCATTATTTTAATAGGCGGGGTGTCACACAACCATCATTGGTATAGACTACCATTTTATGTGTTTAAAGGCAGAGTTTAGTCTCACCCTATTCACATATTGAATATGGTTCCCTAGATGGTCAAATACTACTCTTAACACCCCTATTTTTACTAAACTGTCAAAACTATCATGAAGTTGTATAATTAATTGAGCTATTTCTCTTAGCCTAAAATTTTAACTATTGTATAAAGGTGTAATCACCAAATTATTTTATAAATTATTGGGATCCATATCGAAAGCCTCTTAGTTATCAACACTAAAAACTACTTTTAACCATCGCTTTCTATCAAGTAATTATCTTACTCTTCAGTCTCTAGGACTCATACTATTTATGTTGACACTAGGTCAGTAGGTCTTACAGATTATGCAAGAAATTATGTTTATTTTAATTCTTATTTCATCTTAAAAACAATTTTAAAAGTGCTTGATAAGAACATGCTCATAAGATACATAAATACTCCACCTAAACCAAGTGATTCTCTTCAATTGTACTAGATTAAATGATAGTGAGTGATTAACTAAGAGCTACAAACTATACTAAAGTTACTAAACTATACTTCTCGATCATATAGAAATATTAATTATTCATCATGGAAGGCATTTGATCCCTTAAAAATTATAAGTAATAGACTTAATATATTAATCACTAGAGCGATAACTATTTATCATCCAGATTTTAATATGACATGCAATATCCGTCAACAGTTATTTATGAAAAAATGCAAATCATTTTCATGTGACATTTTGGTCAATTTAAAAAATGAAACACTAAAGTGCCCTAATGCAAATAAAGTTAAGAATTAAAGATATTATTTAATCACATAATTACCTTTTCCTGTAACGAAAGCAGTGATAGTTTCAGATAGACCATCCAGAACACAACAACAAATACATTCACGCCTTCCAGATTTTAATATAATTAATACTCAACTCAATGAAAATACCATCGGATATGTTGGATAAAGAGGTTACATACCACCACTCCAAGGATCTAAAGGTCATTTGAGAATATAATGTTACTTACAAACATCTTCAATGAGGTCCTAAAATCCTTTATAAAAAATAGTGCACTATATTCTAACTATAGGATTGAGAATATTAAAGATAATACAATTAATGATGAATAAAAGGTAGTCACCACACTAGAAAAGTAATCACGTGACTCTGTCACTAGCAAATTAACAATGAATTATATTGCATAAATCCACTAAAGTGGCTCAACAATTTTTCTTTTGCCAATCACAAGCAAATATATATAACAAAACTCTTATCGTACTTTGGTGATAAAGATAAATTGATATGTATATGCAATAATTAGTTTGTTAAATCTTAGATACATATGTTATTTCAATCAGTCCTTGAATTATTACTTCCTAGTTAATTTACTTCTTTTCTATACATAACATTGAAAGCAGTGGAATTGAAGTGTGAAACTTATAGAAAACAGTTCTCTAGCACAGTTTCTACTTTAAGATTGAATTTTAATATTAATACCTACTTATAATTTTAGTGACCTAGTCTGCTTACATAGCTGGGAGAAGGCTCCCAAAGAGAGAATCAACACCTTGAGATTGAATCCGCACATAATTGCATATTCTTGTTAGCCACTTAGTCCTTTTTGAAGAATATGATGGTGTTTCTGTTTATTATCATTATGAAATCAAACTTACAAATGAAATAGGAAGTTAGTTTATATACTAATCTTCCTTAACTGATTGAGCTAGATCTAGTTACAACAGAATAACATAAGTACTAACAAAAATAACTATCTAGGGGTATTTATGGAAAACTATAAGGACTATCTATAACTAACTATCTAACAGCCTCCTTCAAGTTGGATCCAGTCTGCTGAGGTAGAACATGAGCAACTTGTACTGTAGAAAGATGACCATGAGGCATAACTTTGTCGCGAAGATATTGGAACCTAGAGACAGAGATAACTTTTGTGAACATGTTTGTTAGTTGGTCCATAGATGAAATGTGAGCAACTTGAAGTTGTTTGGAAGCAATATTTTCTCTGACAAAATGGAAAGCAACCTCAATGTGCTTGTTTCGAGCATGAAATACAGGATTAGCTGCTAGTGAAAGAGCCCCAATATTATCACATCATAGAGTAGGAAGAGATAATAGAGGAGCCTTAATATCTATGAGTAATTATTGAAGCCATAATACCTCTGCAGCTGATGTAGAGAGAGCCTTGTATTCAACTTCAGTGCTAGATTTGGCAACTGATGTTTGCTTCTTTGCAGACCAATCAATGAGATTAGGACCTAAATAGACACAATATCCAGATGTAGACCTTCTATCAATGGAATCACCTGCCCAGTTAGAGTCACTGTATGAAAGAATTTAAAGTGGTCTAGGCTGAAACATAAGGCCAAAATTGATGGTGCCTTTCACATACTTTAAAATTATTTTGACGGTAATAAAATGGAAATTGAGAGGTTGATGCATAAATTGAGAAACCCAATTGACAGCATAAGAGAGATCAGGTCTAGTCACTGTGAGATACTACAAGGAGCTTGTGAGACTTCTATAGAGTTGAGGATCATTAAAAGGTGTAAGATCAGAAGAAGAAGAAGATGGTTTAGAGGCTGATGGGGAAACACAAGACTTACAATCTGATAAACCAGCTTTGGTTAATAGATATGTGGCATATTTTTCTTGATACAAGAGTAATCCATGTAGATTTTTCAGCACTTCAATGCCTAAAAAATAATTCAAAAACCCCAACTCTTTCATTGCAAAAGAAGCCTTCATGGCTATAATAAGAGATGTGATAGCGCAAGAGGAACTACCAGTAACTAAGATGTCATCTACGTAGACCAAAATTATTAGAACATGACTTATATTATGCATGATAAACAAGGATGTATCTGTTGAGATGTTTGTAAAACCATATCGTGTTAAGAATTTGGATAAAGTGTCAAACCATGCTCTAGGAGCTTGCTTAAGTACATAGAGAGCCTTTTTTATTTTGCAAACAGAAGTAGGTTGAGTAGGATCAATAAAACTTGGAGGTTGAACCATATATACTTCCTCTTCTAGAACTCCATGTAAAAATGCAATGGAAACATCCAATTATTGAATTATCCAACCAAAATGTAGAGACAATGAGATAACCAATCTAATGGTAGGTTGTTTCACAATAGGACTAAATGTTTCAAAGTAATCAAGACCTTGTGTTTGATGAAATCCCTTGGCAACTAGTCTAGCTTTGTGCCTAGCCAGTGAACCATCTGCTTTGAGTTTGATCTTAAACACCCATTTGCATCCAATGGCTATCTTATGGGTAGGTAAAGGTACTAACTCCCAAGTTTGTTGGGCTATCAAGGCACTAAAGTCATCAAACATAGTTGTTCTCCAAACCGGTGAGGTATTGGCTTGTGAGAAGTAGGTAGGTTCATTAGTAAGCAAAAAATCATTAGATGTAGTGATGAGTGGAGCATAGGGATCAAAAGGTAGTTTTGGTTTGTGAATATCTATTTTGGCCTTAGTTATCATGGGATGATTAGATATAAGAAGTGTAGTATAAGTAGTAGTAGGCATAGGAGAAGAGGGTGAAGGTTCTATGGATAGAGATGTAGTAAAATAATTAAAGGTATAAGGAGATGTAGTAGAAGATATAGAATCAGAAGAATAGGGAGAGGATGAGGAAAATATAGATGAAAGTGGGGAAAATAGGGAAAATGGAGAAATTGAAGGGGAAGGACTGAGATTAGGTATGGTGAGAGGAGATAGATATTGAGTAAATATAGGTGAGAAGGGAAGTTGATTTTCCACAAAAATAACATTTCTTAATATATAGAGTTTACCAGTGGAGATGTCTAGCCATTTATAGCCTTTGGAGTGAGGAGCATAGCCTAGAAAAACACATGACTTAGATTTTGGCTCAAGTTTAGAAGTTCTATAAGGAACAAGCCAAGGATAGCAACTATAACCAAACACTTTAAGAGATGAGTAATCAGGTGGATGATGAAATAGTAGTTCAAAAGGAGACTTAAGATTCAAAGAGGTTGAAGGAAGTCTATTGATAAAAAAAAATGGCTGTGAGAATTGTGTCAGACCAGTATTTAGGAGGAACAGAAGAGTGTCTTAAGAGAGCCAAAGTGGTTTCAACCAAATGCCCATGTTTTCTTTCACTAACACTATTTTATTGGGGAGTATAGGGACAAGAGGTTTGGTGAATGATCCCTTTTTGAGACATGAATTGAGTCATGGGGAGGTTGATAAACTCAGTTCCATTATCTGTTATAAGAATTTTAACAGGAAACTTAAACCGAGTAAGTACCATAGTTACAAAATAAACAAAAGTATAGAAGATTTCTGTTTTGCCTTTAAGAGGATAGAGACAAGTAAATTTGGTAAAATCATCCACAAATAGAATATAGAACTTGAGACCGGTAGGAGAAATGTTGGATGTGGGGCCCCAAATATCACTATGAACTAATTCAAAAGGTTGAGTAGTAGGAGTGTAAGAAGGTTTAAATGGGAGTTCATGACTCTTTGAGGTACAACATGCATGACATTCTGAGAGATAGGAAACTGAAGGAATTAATAGTGTTTTAGATAGGTGAGATAGGATCTGAGAGGTGGGATGTCCAAGTTTAGAATGCCAGAGGTGAGTGGAGGATGATATAGAAACAAAAGCATTGGGGGACATAGTAGAAGTGTAAGAAGAAAGAGTGTAGAGTCCTTTAGAGCAAGGTCCTTGAAGAATGATTTGGTTAGAGAATTTATCTTGGATATAGAAGATGTAAGAATAAAAAATGACCCTACAGTTGTTGTCTTTGGCAAGTTTATGGACTGAAAACAAATTGTGAGTGATATGTGGGACACGAAGAATATTATAAAGAAGTAGATTCTTAGAGGGTGTTGGGAGCAGTCCATTTCTTGTATGTAGTGTAGGTGCTTTCTGACCATTACCCGCTGTAACAAATTCAGTTCCAGTATAATTCTCGAAGGAGTGAAAGTAATGAAGATTGTTGACTAGATGACTAATGGCCCCTGTGTTAAATAGCCATCCAGTTGAAGATAAAAGAGTAGTGTGTGCTATAAAATCATGGGGAGAAGGAAGATCAGGAGATGTGGAAATGGAAGAATCATGAGAAAAGGAGATATCTACATACCAGTTGGAAGGTGGGATAGGTGATGATGATGAGGAATGGATTGGTGAATTGGAATAAAATGATGATGAAATATGAGTAGAAAAATATGGAGGTGTAGGTAATAGTGGAGGATTATAGGGAAATGAAGGTATTTATGTGGGGTGAGATGGTAGATTTTGGACATATGTGGGTATGGATGAGGTGTGGGATAATAGAGATTGAGCAACATAAGCATGAGGATGAGGATGATTATTATTTGGTGGAGGTGCAGTCATGAAAGATGAATTAGTGAGACCTTGATTAGTCTAATTAGAAAAATGGTAGGAAGCATTGAACCTGTGATAGCAATCTGAGTCACTATGGTTGTTTTTCCCATAGATTTGACATTGTACTCTACCAAAACCTATTCCCTTCTGAAATTTATTTCTACTAGCTCCTCCTTTGAAATAAGTAGATGAATCTTGAGGTGGTTTATAACCACAGGATTGAAAATTTTGAAAAGGGGGTTGTGTTGTGTTCTGAGATGGTACAACTGCTGCTAGAGCTGTGTTGGATTCATTAGAGACGTTTTTCAAATCTTTAAGAACATAAAGTTCTTCAGATCTTAATAAAACTTGTAATTCAGCAAATGAAAGTATTGTTGAACTAGCCCTAATTGTTGTTTCAAGAGCTGGATAATCTATAGATAATCCATCTACAGCATACACCAATAGGTCTTCTTCACTTATTTCAACACCAGAAGCACCCAATTTATCTGCACAATCTTTAATTCTATCCAGATATTCATCCATAGAACTTTGATCTTTTGATGCATTGGATAATTTTAACTTCAACTCATGCACATGTGATCTTGAAGTTGACATATATCATTTTTCCAGATATCCCAAAATTTCAAATGCATGATTAAACCTTACTATTTGGGGAAGAATTGAAGTAGATATGATTGCATTAAAACATCTCACTAGCTGACAATCAATGTTGCTCCATGTAGTAAATTCAGGATTGGGAATCTTAATACCTTGATCATCTTCAATTCAAATAGTTGGTGGAGGAGATGATCCATCAACATAGTGCGGTAGATGATTTGCTCGCAAAGTATTCTTGACTTGAAATTGCCAAACCATATAGTTGGATGAATCTAGTTTAATGGTGATTAACGAGTTAAGATGTGATACAAAAAAGACCAGATGTAGTGGAATATCAAGATTATTGATAATCACCATTGATGAAGATTTGAAATTTTAAGAGAATAATTGAAGAATACGGATTGAAGAAGATGAAGAATGAGATTTTGAAGAGAAGAAGTGAAGAAGTGGTGTTTAAAGAAGATGAAGAATGAGATCAGGAACTACCGTCCTAGGGCTCTGATACCATGAAGAATATGATGGTGTTTCTGTTTATTATCATTCTGAAATCACACTTACAAATGAAATAGGAAGTTAATTTATATACTAATCTTCCTTAACTGATTGAGCTAGATCTAGTTACAACAGAATAACATAAGTACTAACAAAAATAACTGTCTAGGGGTATTTATATATATATCGGTCATGATATATTTGTATAACGGTCTACGAGAGATCGCTACGAGAAGTTAATTTATATACTAATTGTTGATACCAAATTTAATCTGCTGACTTGGATCATTCATATGAAGACACGTGGCTATCTACGTGGCAACAACAGGCACTTCTGAGATGATCACACGCTCCGAGGGACCATGTTACTCTGAGGAACTCATACGCTTCGAGGAACAGACCTCTCCAAGGAACTCACACGCTCCGAGGAATAGACCTCTCCGAGGAACTCTTGAATACCAGGAAGCTTAGGCGGTCCGAGCAACTCAGGCTGTCCGAGTAACTCAGGCGGTCCGAGCTGCATCTCGAACAAAGCATTAATAGCTAGATAACCAACAGTTCAACTAGTTCATTAAATGCTTATCATTTAGACGCACACGCTTAAAGGGCATTAAATGTATTAACCTTTCATATGTATATCATTTAATGTATCACCCTTTCACATGACAGCCTCAGGGCTATAAATACGTTGTACAATCCTCATTGTAAGGGAGGACTGAATCCAAACTCTGGATTCCAGACCGGAATTTCTTGAGATAACTTGTAATCGAGAATTCCCATACACACAGCAATACCAAAACAGTGGACGTAGGCCATTATTATAAGGCTGAACCACTTTAAAATTCTTTGTCTCATTTATTTATCTGTGATTGAATAATTAGAGTGATCTAATTTTTTACATCAACAGATTGGCGCCGTCTGTGGGAAACGACTGATAATATCGTTTTCTCACCAAAAACAATCCAATACCAATGGCTGATATTCCTGAATCCAGCAATCGAAACGCTGGAACCCCTCCAAATCCATCTGCTCCACCAATTATTCCTGATCTGACTGGAATAATGGCAAATATGGCTCAGGACCAGACCGTCATGCAAGAAACGATGCGATAACTCATCCAAACCCTCCATGGCGGTACATCAGCCCATTCCGGACCATGAAGCATTCAAAGAAATACCCGTGCGCCTTCTTCGCGTACTAGGCGTACTAATTCATATCACAATGATGATCTAAAGATTTTTCTTATCAACCTGGACGAACTTCGTCAGTGCGAGCCACTGATACTGAACAACGTGTCACCCTCTCCCCAGAAAGGGCCAGCGCATTGGAAAGATTAAGTAGGGCCTCTCCTTTCGATCGATTAGGACCTAGGAGAAACAAAAGTCCTCTTAATGCAGCATCGAGGAGCTTTCGGCGACCATCAGATTTAAGGGAAGGATCTACCCAGTCGCGACCAGCTGCTCGTCAAGATGGATCCTATGACCGACCAACTGCTCGTCGAAATAAATCTCAGGAAGCCACTTCTACGCGATCAGTTGCTCGAACCAATAAGCCCGAGGAAGGAAATGATGCTTGGAAATGGTCTATTCAGAGGCTGGAGGATAGATTAGGGGAAATGGCTAAGTCCAAGAACCCTCTACAACGAACCTTTGTTCGAGGAACACCTTTTGTGCAGGACATTGTTGATTTTCCAACACCATCAAAGTTTAAAGCACCTGTTGTGACTCCCAAGTATGATGGGAAAACTGACCCTGTCCTTCATATAGAACAATATCAAGCTGCTACCGACATCTATGTTATCCCAGACGAGATGAGATGCAGGGCATTCTCGGGAACTCTTACCGGATCTGCTCAGATATGGTATAATAATCTTCCTCGAGGTAAGATTTCAACTTTTCTTCAACTGGCCGACTTATTCATTGGAAATTTCTGCTTTGGAGCAAAGCCAGTTAAACGAGTAGCACATTTGTTAAGTGTTAGACAAAAGGCTGGTGAGAGTATCAGAGATTATATAACTCGTTTTAATAACGAGAAACTCGAAGTAATTAATTATGAGGAGAAGGCAGCGATTACCGCTTTGATGAGTGGACTACTGCCAAACAAGTTGTACTACACTTTGGCCAAAAATTCACCTCGAACCATGTCGGACCTAATGGGAAAAGCATCCAAGATTATGAATGCCGAGGAGGCTATGTCTGCGAAGAAGAATATGGACGCCAAAGAAACCAAGGTGGAAGGTGATAAAGCTAAGAAGAAAGAGCATAAGAACAATGGTGGTGACAAACAATCCAAAAATAGGTCGTCATGGGAGGTCTTGAAGAAATTTGATAATTACACGCCTTTGAAGGCAAATATCAACTACGTCCTGGAAGAGATTAAGAACAACGAGGAGTTAAACTGGCCAAAGAAAATGAAGTCAGACCCTGACACGAGGAATAGGGAAAAGTATTGCGAGTTCCACAAGGATCATGGCCATATGACTAAAAATTGCATAGCCCTTTAGAATGAAATTGAAACTCTCATTCGACGAGGAAAACTAACAAAGTATGTTGATCGGGGAGGCGAAAGAAGAAATAACGACCGAACTAGAGAGAGGTCTAGATCTCCTCGTCGGGAAGAGGAGAACAAGAAGAGAAACCATGAAGTTGATCTAGAGGATGACCCCGATCTTCCAAAGAAACCAAGGCAGCCAGAACGAGAGGTATTTTCAATATGCTTTGGGTCATTTGATTGTAATGTTATTACAGGAGGAGATGCAGGAGGAGGAGACCTTACTGCAGAAAGAAAAGCTTACCTCGGTGAGGCTCAAGCTTGCTCGCACATTCAGCGAATAAATTTAGCTGAGGAAGATCTCCCGAGAAAGGTGAACAAAGAAAAATTGGTCATTGGGTTTTCAAAGAATGATCTTGCAGGAATTTTGTATCCTCATGACGACCCACTAGTGATCAAAATGAGAATGAAGGAGGTAATGATTTCAAGAGTGCTGGTCGACAACGATAGCTCAGCAGACATCATGTTCTACTCGTGTTTCGATAGTTTAAATCTAAAGCTATCTCAACTGGAGCCTTACCACAGACCCCTCATCAGTTTTGCTGGCGAGAAAGTATTTCCACTTGGGACGATCAAGTTGGATATATTATTTGGTACGTGGCCTGCTTGTCGGACAGAAAGAATACGCTTTTTGTGATGGATAAGAATGTCCAGTCATCGTACAATATCATCATGGGAAGAGTAGGATTGAAGAAGTTCGAGGTTGTACCATCTACAGTGCATCAGTGCCTAAAATTTCCAACAAACTTTGGAGTAGGAGTTATGAAAGGTGATCAGAAAGTAGCTCAGGAATGCTATTATTCATTCACCGAGCAAGAAGAACTGGAAGAATCAAAGAAAAAGACTACGACCTATCAAGTGAAGGAAGGTGCAGAAATTGAAACCTTGGATCCTCGGGATGAGTCGCAACTCGTGAAGGGTCAAGTGGTGGAAGCTACTGAAAATATCATTCTGGATGAAGAACACCCTAAACGAACTACTCAAATAGGTTCATCATTGGAAGCCTCACTAAAACAGGAATTGATAACTTTCCTTAGAAGCAGAAGACAAACTTTTGCATGGAGTCATGAAGATATGCCTGGGATAGACCCAAACTTCTTATGTCACGAGCTCAATGTGAATAAGGAGATCAAGCTTGTGAAGCAGAGAAGAAGAGTATTCAGTCCCGAGAAGAATCAAGCTATACAAGAGGAAGTCAAGAAGCTCCAGAAAGCTTGTTTCATTGAAGATGTAAAATATCCAGATTGGTTAGCTAATGTGGTGATGGTAAAGAAGAAGAATAACAAATGGAGGATGTGTGTAGACTTCACCGACCTCAACAAAGCATGCCCAAAGGATCACTTTCCACTGCCCCAAATTGATCAATTGGTGGATGCTACCTCGGGACACGAGTTGCTGAGCTTCATGGATGCTTATTCTGGTTACAATCAGATTAAGATGAAACCTGAAGATAGGGAAAGTACTTCTTTCATTACCCCTAGGGGAACTTATTGTTATAATGTTATGCCTTTTGGTTTAAAAAATGCAGGTGCGACATATCAGAGGCTGATGAACAAGGTCTTTGTTGAACAAATCAGTGACAATATGGAAGTCTATGTTGACGACATGCTGACAAAAAGCAAGAAAGCTGCCGATCATCTAGTTGACTTAAGTCAAACTTTTGATCAACTAATATCAAATGAAGCTGAACTCGATGAAGTGCATCTTTGGAGTACGAGAAGGCATGTTCCTCGGGTACATTGTCAATCGACGAGGCATTGAAGCAAATCCCGAAAAGATCAAAGCTCTGTTAGGGCTGCGATCTCCAACAACGAAGAAGGAAGTACAGAGTCTCACAGGACGAGTAGCGGCACTCAACAGATTTGTGTCGCGAGTAACTGATAGATGTCTCCCATTTTTCAAGACACTCATAAAGACTTTTGAGTGGAATGATGAATGTGAGAAGGCCTTTTTAAGACTTGAAGAAATACTTGGGAGCACACCCATTGTTATCCAGGCCGATGATGGGAGAAAAATTGTATTTGTACCTTGCAGTGTCCGAGAATACAGTTAGCTCGGCGTTGATAAGAGTGGAGAATGGAGTACAAAAGCCAATTTACTACACAAGTAAGGCCTTCCGAGGAGCAGAGATCAGATATCCAAGACTGGAGAAATTGGCACTAGCGCTGATTGAGACGAGTAGGAGAATATGGCCATACTTCCAGGCTCATACTATAGTAGTATACACCGATGTGCCATTGAGACAAGCCCTTCATAAGCCAGAGAAATCAGGGAGATTGATGTATTGGGCAATAGAGCTCGGAGAATATGATATAATTTATGAACCCAGATCATCACTAAAAGGGCAGGTTGTAGCAGTATTCATAGCGGAGTTCACCTATCCTGATACCCCCGAGGAGCAAAAGTTGCTCACTGATCAACCTATGGATGTTACAGGATTAACAAACACGGGCCCAGACCAATTTCGATTGGTAAAAAGGCGTGTGGTTGTTACAGGATGTGATGCAGAGACAGTTGGGAGGACTCCAGACGAGGAACAAGAGTTGCTCGCTGATCAACCTGTGGATGTTACAGGATCGATAAACACTAGCTCAGACCAACTCCGGTTGGTAAAAGGGCAAGTGGATGTTACAGGGTCATTAAATTCGAGCTCAGACCAACTCCGGTTGGTAAAAGGGCAAGAAAAGATGATCGACGAGGAGCGAGAAAAATCTGAGGAGGATGAAAGGAAGCAACAAATATTTCACCAAGGAACTCTGACTGATCAAAAATTTGAAGATGAGTTACCTATATGGAGGCTGTATGTAGATGGCTCATCTTGCACTGCAGGATGTGGCGCGGGGATAGTTCTGAGCACTCCGGATGAGGTCGACATGGAATACGCCTTGCGTTTCCAATTCAAAGCTTCCAACAATGAGGCTGAATATGAGGCCATGATTGCAGGGCTTAATTTGGCAAAATTTATGGAGGCACATCAGGTTGTGATCTTCAGTGACTCTCAATTGATTGTAAACCAAATGATGGGAGTATATGCAGTTAGAGGAGAATTAATGATCAGATATCATGCAAAGGCAAAGGAGCTGTTGTCAGAATTTGCCGCTATTCAGCTGGTCAGAATACCAAGAATGAAGAATGCAAGAGCAGACGCCCTAGCTCGACTAGCATCATCTACTCGCACCGAGCTACGACGAACAATCCCAATTGAAGTGTTGGCTGGTCGGAGTATAGATGAAGATCTGAAGATGAACTTTATCACCCTTGATTTAGGACCATCTTGGATGGATCCCATCAGGGTATATATCGAGGAGGGAGAATTGCCAGTTGACAAGCTTGCAGCCAAGAAATTGAAGTTTAAAGCTGCTCGGTATGTACTAACTAATGGTGTTTTATATAGACGAGGAATTATGGCAGGTTTACAGAGATGTGTACATCCCATCGAGGTGAAAGATTTGATTGAAGAGATCCAGGAAGGGTCTTGTGGAGCACATGTAGCAGGTCAGACACTTTTACAAAGGGTAATGACGCAGGGATACTACTGGCCGACGATGAGGGCAGATTGTATAGCCTATGCTAAGAAATGTGACAAGTGTCAGCGCTTTTCCTCCATCCGAAGAACTCCACAAGCATTGTTGACACCCATAACTTCCCCTTGGCCATTTGCCATGTGGGGAATTGATTTGGTTGGGCCACTGCCAACGACCCGAGGAAGGTTCAAGTACCTCATCGTCGCAGTGGATTATTTTACTAAGTGGGTAGAAGCTGAGCCACTCATTGACATGACGTACGAGAAAGTATACCAATTTGTTTGGAAGAATATCATTTGTCGATATGGTCTTCCTCATTCTTTCATCACAAACCATGGAACACAATTTGATAACGAGGAGTTCGCTGCCTATTGTCATCAATCAAACATTTTGAAGGTTCATTCAGTACCAGGCCATCCTCAAAGCAATGGACAAACTGAAGTGACAAACAGAACGCTGCTGAGCGATTTGAAAAAAAGATTGGATGATGCGAAAGCAAACTGGATCAACGAGTTACAATCAGTACTCTGGGCTTACCGAACTACTCCCCGAGTAGCAACTGGAGAATCACCATACATGCTGGCGTTTGCGAGTGAAGCTGTCATACCTGCCGAGTTGGGTCTCCCAACACACAGGGTGCTAAATTTCAATTCCCCTGTCAGCGATTTAATGAGAAGGCTGGATTTAAACATGCTCGAGGAAGTTAGAGAAGAAGCAGCCATTAGAAATGCTGCTTACCAGTAGCGAACAACTTTATTTTACAACAAGAGGGTGAAGAAGTGCGAACTGAAAGAAGGAGACTATGTGGTGAAGAATGTAATTCAAAAGCATAACAAACTGGAGGCAAACTGGCATGGACCATACCGAGTTACAGAAGTTGTTCGACCAGGAACTTATCGAATAGCAACTTTAGAAGGCGAGGAGTTAAAAAATGCCTGGAATGCAGAGCACCAGCGCAAATATTATCACTGATGTATATGTAACACAGTTCCATCAGTATGAATAAAATGAAAGTATTCTGCAAGTCTTTCTGTTTATTGAAAAATTTTCGGGGAATACTAGTGCTACGCACTACTCGGCAGACTACTGAACGAAATATTCCAGACTGTACCAATGTAGTTGGTCGACAAGGAGAAATATTCCTAAAAATTCCAACCTGTTTGGCTAGGAAACGAAATATTCCAAACTGTACCAACATAGTTGGTCGACGAGGAGAAAATATTCCAAACTGTACCAACATAGTTGGTCGACGAGGAGAAAATATTCCAAACTGTACTGATGATGCTGGAATTAGCACCACCAGGTAAGGTGTTTTCAAGTTCAATATAAGAATAATAATGGCAGCACAGCTATATAAAGAGATAAGAGAATGAGGTGAGGATAAGAGGAGAGGGCACCGGTATATAAGTGGTTCAGCCAATTTGGCCTACGTCCACTATGAGTGTGTGTGAGTAATATCACTGAATGAAGGCACTAATGGCCATGGATACAACCTCTCAGGCTTTCTCTCTCTACTGTATCTCTAGACAGAGTTTTTGCTAGGGTTTAATATCTGGGATCCTTTTGCAAGGTAGGGGATGACCCCTATATATAGTACATAGGGGGTGTAATGTACCCACCATGCATGCAATGAGCATGTGTGTGGTAACCTTACCAATGTGGGAGTGCCATCTGTCACTGTCACATGTAAGGAATGATGATGAAATATTCTCCCCACGTGTGGGGAATAATCTTGTTACAACTGATTTGTGCCCATGTGTCCTTATCCAAATGTCAACAGATGCTCGACTGCCATATTGGTGCATGACCTCGGCCTGGGAGAGGCCGAGCTATAATGGTTCGATAAACGTCTTCCGAGATGTGCCATAGGGAGTCTCGGCCTGATCTCAGCCGAGACATTATGCTGGGGTCGGCCTCAGTTGAGGTCGGACTGATTCCATATTGAAGATTACCAAGGCTTCTTGTCACCTCGGCCTACACTCGACCGAGGTTTCCATACCTAGGTATATGAGAATGCTGTTGATGCCTGTGATGCGCGTAGTGTCCATTGGAAATATAGGTGGAAGTGTCGTCCTGGGCCGACCTTACTAAGGCCGAGGGCTGATATCGTGGGCCCATGGCTTATCCAGGGTCGGCCATAATATCGGCCGAGGTTGGTGTCTCTTGGCCGAGGTTACACTTGGGGCATATCAATCACCCCCAGTCCTTAGTCATATGTGAGAGCAAGTGGCTAGGGGATTACTACACCTCCGAGGCCTATCTGTTCCAAGGCAATACCTGCTTAACACCTGTCCAACGCTAGAACGTGCTTACTTGGTATGCGTGTGCCGTCAGCTTCTCTTTGGGGTTCCCAAGGCAATGATGGGCCTTGGGAAACATGCCCATGTATTTAAGGGTTTCAAAACCCTTTTCCCTCATTCTTCTTCACTTCATTCCTGTGCACGCTTTGTTCTTGTAATTTTCTCTCTCTAAAGCGCTTCGAATCAAGGCTCCACTGCAGAGGCACTGTTGGTGGTTTCTTCGCGAATTTTCTTTATTTTCCCTCATCGTTCCATTTCCGGGTACTTTCTCCCTTTCATTTCCTCTGTTTTTCGCTTTTGGTTTGCATTTTCCGGCGAGCACCATATTTTCAGGCGAACAATATTCGCTTTAAACTTCTAAGTTTGATCTTTAGACCCCTTTATTTTACAAGTCAATCCTGTTTGTAGTTTTAGAAGTTATTCCCAAGTTTAGGGTCGTCCTCTGATGCTCAGACCTTTATACCATCTTCTTGAGGATTTCCCCTCTCTCAGAGAGAAGACCCTAGAAAATATTAGGCAAATAGAGAGAGCTCAGGAGGAAGCTCGTAGGTCACAAGAGTTTCCCATTAGACCCTTATTTCCACCACCTCTGAGAGTGATATATCCTGACCCCCCGGAGAACTTCTATCAGACAGGGGTTCCTGCTGATCCAACACCTATGTCTGAGTCTGAATCTTCTACCTCAGACCCCATGTCTGTGGACTCTTTTCAGGAAGCCATGGATTTCACACCTCAGCCTGGACAGGCCTTTGATCAGGCCGAGGTCTCTAGCCGAGCTTCATCCCATAGTGGCTCAAGAACCTCAGCCTCTTCTTCAAAGGTTGAAATTGTTGAGCCGAGTGTGGCTGTGCCACCCATTCTTGACCCCATCCCCCCGTCGACTGCCACAGGGGCAGAGTTCGTTCATAGATTTGCTAGTAACTCATATACATCTGCTCCGGCCGACGTTGAGCTTGATGATGATGAAGATGCTGAAAGCGATGTAGACGTCTCTGAGGCGGCCGAGTTCGAGAGCACGGTAACTGAGGTGGATCTTCTGTTCTTCAGATATTTATACTCCATTAGTCCCTCCATAAAATTAAGGAGACCTCTGAGGGAGGAGAGGGCCTATCATGGCCAAGATGGAGAAATCTGCCTGTATGAGCAGATGTTTAAGTTAGGGTTTCGCCTTCCCATTCATCCCATCATCAAATCCATTCTCTCTTATATCAACTTGGCCCCCTCACAGCTATCTCCCAATGCCTGGAGAGTTATCATAGGGGCCATTATCCTGTGGAGGGAAGTCCACCACTCTGACCTCCCAGTTCAGGTCTTCGTTGGTTGTTATGTCCCAACCTCGGTCAAAAACCATCCGAGCTACTATCATTTTATGGCTCGAAGGCCTGAGAAGAAAATTCTCCAGGTGACTCAGACCTCAAACCATAATTAGAAGCCCCGCTATTTTTTTGCCTCTGGACCATGGGAATTTGGCCCATGCGTTCCCTCTTCCACACTTGAGCCGAGGATACCTCTCAAATGGGGTAAGGTCTCCATGTCTGCCAGGGCTGACCCTGGTCTAAGTCTTCAGAATATCCAGAAGGTGAAGGCCCTACAAGACCAAGGGGCACATGGTCTTTTTGTTAAGTTCGAACATTTGCTGACCCCCCAGTATCTCTCTGGGACGGGCCTAGGTGGAAGTCCCCTTGTTGACTTCGGTAAGGATTTTTCTTTTAAGTTTAACCTCTGAACTCATTCATATCTGATCTCTAACCCACATCTTTTAACTTTTGCAGAGAGACCACAAGGCATTCCAGACGAACTGTGGGAGATGGCTGCACCGAGCTTAGCGAGACTTGCCTAAAAAGCTGGTCTGAACACTCCTCCCCCAGCTCCCTCTACATCCAAATCTCAGGCCTCAAAGAAGAGGGCCCCAGAACCCCATGCCTCTGAGGATCAGAGGCCGACCATGAGACAGAAGAAGGCCTCTGAAGCTGCAATTCCAATCTCCTCGGTCGACATCCTAACGGAACGTCTGGAGCAGATGAAGTTAACCGATAGTGTGTTCGGCCATGGCATACAGGCCGTGGATGCCATCGGCTCTATAAGGACCGAAGCTGATAAGAGCTTTTACAGGGCTATGGACACCCCCTGCTGATTGAGTTTGGCCTTCATAGAGCCATCCAGGTATGACTTGTCCCCTCGTCAAAATTTTTTAAGTGCAACATCTGACTTTTCTCTAGCTTACCCTCTTCATTAAATGTGCAGGGAGTGACTGCTATGCACCACTTATCAAACTGGGCTCTGAGGAAATTGCCCCTCATCCAGAAGGGGCAAGAGGCCGAGAAGGTTCAGAGCGCCCTAAATGCTAAGGTCGACCGTCTGAAATCAGAGCTGCAGAACTCTGAAAATAAGGTTAAGGGGTTGGAGAAAGACATTTTTCTACTTGTCAAAGACCACGCCAAAGCCCTGAAGGCCAAAGATGACATTCTACAGCAGAAGGTCAGCTCGGCTGTCAAGGCTGCCCTCGAAGATGCCTCGGATAAAATAATTTCTGACTACAAAGGCTCGGACGAATTCATGGGTTTTGGCTTTGAATATCTTGAAAGAGGTATCAAGGCCATTACCAAATGGGCTGAAGTCAGAGAGAGGGAGGTCGGTGCTCTAAAGGCCTCTAACTTTGTGGGTCTTGGTTTTGCTGACCCTCAGTTTGCTCAGGCACTTCAAGAGGTGGAGGACGAGGCTGCTGCCCCAGCTGAGACTGCAACTCTGGGAGGGACCGAGGTCGGAGGGGCAGACCATACTGATGACGTGGGCGAGGTTACTAATGCTGAGCAAGCCAATCAGGCCGAGGCTGTTAATGTTCCCCCCCCCCCCCCCCCCCAACCTTTAGGATTTGAAACTTGTAACAAATAATTTGTAGTTTGTAACTCGTAACTTGTAACACCATGGTATTTTGTATTCAAGGAATATTTGTAACAATGCCTCTGAATGTTATATGATCTCTTACCTTTACTGAATGTCACGTAATCTCTTCTATTATTTTGTTGTAGTGATGTCTTGTTTATATACTGTCAATAATTCTGACCTCAGGTCTCTTCACCACTGAATTGTAATTAGGCTCTGAGGTCGTCACCTAAGACGCTACCCTCACAATTAATCTCACCAAATTAATGATGTTAAGGGTCTGAGGTCATCTTCTAAGGTGTCTGAGCTCAGATCTCGTCACCACCGAGTGATGTTGTGAAGGTCTGAGGTTGTCACCTAAGACGTTATCCTCACAATTAATCTCACCAAATTAATGATGTTAAGGGTCTGAGGTCATCTGCTAAGGTGTCTGAGCTCAAACCTCGTCACCACCGAGTGATGTTATGAAGGTCTAAGGTCGTCACCTAAAACCTTATCCTCGTAATTAATTTCACCAAATTAATGATGTTAAGGGTCTGAGGTCATCTGCTAAGGTGTCTGAGCTCGGGCTTCGTCACCACCGAGTGATGTTATGAAGGTCTGAGGTCATCACCTAAGATGTTATCCCCATAACTAATCTCACCAAATTAATGATGTTAAGAGTATGAGATCATCTGCTAAGGTGTCTGAGATCAGACCTCTTCACCACCGAGTGATGTTATGAAGGTCTGAGGTCATCACCTAAGATGTTATCCCCATAACTAATCTCACCAAATTAATGATGTTAAGAGTCTGAGGTCATCTGCTAAGGTGTCTGAGATCAGACCTCTTTACCACCGAGTGATGTTATGAAGGTCTGAGGTCATCACCTAAGATGTTATCCCCATAATGAATTTCACCAAATTAATGATGTTAAGAGTCTAAGGTCATCTGCTAAGGTGTCTGAGATCAGACCTCTTCACCACTGAGTGATGTTATGAAGGTCTGAGGTCATCACCTAAGATGTTATCCCCATAATTAATTTCACCAAATTAATGATGTTAAGAGTCTGAGGTCATCTGCTAAGGTGCCTGAGCTCAGACCTCATCACCACCGAGTGATGTTATGAAGATCTGAGGTCATCACCTAAGATGTTATCCCCATGATTAATTTCACCAAATTAATGATGTTAAGAGTCTGAGGTCATCTGCTAAGGTGTCTGAGATCAGACCTCTTCACCACTGAGTGATGTTATGAAGGTCTAAGGTCATCACCTAAGATGTTATCCCCATAATTAATCTCACCAAATTAATGATGTTAAGAGTCTGAGGTCATCTGCTAAGGTGTCTGAGCTCAGACCTCGTCACCACTGAGTGATGTTATGAAGGTCTGAGGTCATCACCTAAGATGTTATCCCCATAATACATCTCTGGTCTAAGAATGAAGTAAGAACTGTTATGGAAGCTAATCTTTATTAATAACCTCTTCTCAGTAAGATAGTACATTTACATAAACTTCTACGCAACATCATATGTAATATCTCTTTAGGTGGTCAGCATTCCATGGGTTGGTGAAAGGTTCTCCTTCTAGGTTTTCTAGCCTGTAAGTGTCAGGCACAACCTCTTCTGTTACTTTGTAGGGGCCATGCCAGTTTGGGTGTAGCTTATTTGCCTTTTGTAGGGTCTTCTTTAGCACTAGGCCTCCCACTGCAATGGGTCTTGACTTCACCCTTTGGTTGTAGAATTTTGCTGCCCGCTGGTAAGCTGCTTTTCTGACCTCTGCGTCTTCTCTTCTTTCTTCGATAAGATCCAGGTCTAGCCTCCTCTCTTCCCCATTTCTGTCTGGGTTGTAGGTCTGAATCCGATGAGTTGGTAGTCCTACTTCCGTTGGTATGACGACCTCTGAGCTATGTGCCAGCATGAATAGGGTTTCTCCTGTTGGTGTCCTTTCCGTGGTTTTGTAGGCCCATAACACAGCGTAGACCTCTTTTGTCCATCTCCCCTTCGCATCTTCTAACCTCTTCTTGATTCCGTCCAAGATTGTCCTGTTTGTGACCTCGGTCTGGCCATTTGCCTGAGGTCGACCAGGAGATGAGAAGAACTGTTTAATCCCCACTCTTAGGCAATACTTTTCTAAGGAGGAGTTCTTGAACTGGGTCCCATTATCCGAGATGAGAGTGTTTGGGAGGCCATATCTGCATATGATGTTCCTCCAAATGAACTGGAAGGTCTTCTGCTCTGTAATTGTTATCATCGGTTTTGCCTCCACCCACTTTAAAAAGTAGTCAATGACAACTATCAAGAATCTATAGTTGTTGATAGCTCTTGGCAAAGGTCCTACCAAGTCAATTACCCATACCGTAAATGGCCATGGAGAAGAGATTGATGTCATAGGTTGATAGGGTTGATGAGGGATAGTGGCGAACCTTTGACATTTGTCGCACCTCTTCACATAGTCTGCAGCGTCCTTAGACAAGGTAGGCCACCAGTATCCCTGAGTGATGATCCTCTTGGCTAAGGGCCTTCCCCCTATGTGGCTAGAGCAAGAACCCTCATGAACCTCCTGTAAGACCCGGGGTACTTTCATGGGATGCACACATCTGAGGAGGGGCAATAGAAACCCCTTTTTATACAAGACGTCTCCTATCATTGAGAACTTGGCAGCCCTGTATCTCAACTTTCTCCTTTCTATCTTGGACTCAGGCAGCTCTCCCTCTCTTAGGTATCTGACGAGTGGGTCGATCCATGAGTTTCCTAGGTTCACGTTGTGACAAGGGCTACATACCTCGTCCTCCTCGATCGTTTCCTTTCCTAAGACCTCAATTGGAATGGTCCTTCTCATATCTGTCTTTACTGCTGAGGCCAGCCTTGCCAATGCATCAACGTGATTGTTGCTCAGTCGAGGCACTCTCTTCAGTTTTGCCTCTTCAAAATATTTTAACAACCTTCTTACCTTCTTCAAGTACTTGGCCATCCTTTCGTCTTTGGCCTTGTATACCCCCAATACTTGATTGACAACCAACCTTGAGTCGCTATGGTGTAGGAGTCGCTTCACTCGAAGAGTTGTTTCCAATAAGAGACCTGCTATCATGGCCTCATACTCGGACTCGTTGTTTGAGGCCTGAAAGTTCAATCTCAAGGCGTATTCAATATTGGTGCCATCTGGAGCCGAGAGTATTAGTCCCGCCCCGCTTCCACTGTCACAGGAGGAGCCATCAACGAAGAGGCTCCAAACGTCTGTATCTGATGAGAAGACCCCTTCTCTCATAGCCCCCTTCTTGAAGAGGTATCGATCCTCTTCGTTCTCTTCTATTCCGCTCCGGGTTTTACCTGAGATGACCTCTTCCCAATCTCGGAAGACGTTTGGTTCCGTCTCTTTCGAATCTCAGAAGACAGTACGGTTCGTCTCTTCTGAATCTTGGAAGACACCACGGTTCGTCTCTTCCGAATCTTAGAAGACACTACGGTTCGTCTCTTCACCGTCATCTAAGCCTTTCACTGTCTCGGCCTCTTCCCAGGTGAATTTTGCGATAAAGTCTGCGTGGGCCTGCCCCTTGATGGCTGTCCTAGGCTGGTAGGTAAGATCATATTCTCCTAGTTCGATGGCCCAGGTCATCAATCTTCTGGACTTCTCAGGTTTGTGCAGAACCTGCCTTAGTGGGGAGTTAGTGAGGACTACCATGGAGTGAGCTTGGAAGTAAGGATTCATTTTCCTTGGGGCATGTATTAGGGCATAAGCCAACTTCTCCATTCGGGGATAATTTTGTTCAGACCCTTGAAGGGCCTTACTGTTAAAGTACACAGGACTCTGGACCCCATCCTCTTCCCGTATGATGGCCGCGCTGATGGCTGATTCAGAGACTGCCAGATACACAAACAACCTTTCCCCCGTGATGGGCCGAGACAGCAATAAGGGAGACCCTAAGTAGGACTTGAGTTGGTTGAAGGCTTTTTCACACTCTTCGTCCCATTGGAAGGCCTTTCTTAGAACTTTAAAGAATGGAAGACACTTGTCCGTTGCCCTAGAAACAAACCTGTTAAGGGCAGCCACTCTTCCCGTGAGTCTCTGGACATCCTTGATACTCCTAGGAGTCTTCATGTCGAGCAATGCCTTAATTTTCTCAGGGTTCGCTTCAATCCCCCTCTGATTAACGATGAATCCCATGAACTTCCCAGCTCCTACCCCGAAGACACACTTTGCTGGGTTGAGTTTCATTCTGTATGAGTCCATGACATCGAAGGTCTTCTCAAGGTCCGCTACGTGAGTACATGCTTTCAGGCTCTTCGTTAGCATATCGTCTACATATACCTCCATGGTGTTACCTATTTGCTCTTCGAACATCTTATTGACAAGACGTTGATACGTTGCCCCCGCATTCTTCAGACCGAAGGGCATCACCTTATAGCAGTATGTCCCTTTGTCAGTAATGAAGGTTGTCTTCTCAGAGTCTTCAGCATCCATAAAGATTTGGTTGTAGCCTGAATAAGCGTCCATGAAGCTCATGAGCTCGTGCCCTACCGTTGCGTCCACCATCTGGTCTATCCTAGGTAAGGGATAGTTGTCTTTCGGGCAAGACTTGTTCAGGTCAGTGAAATCTACACACATTCGCCACTTCCCATTGGCCTAAGGCACGATGACTGCATTTGAGAGCCACTCCGGGTAGGTAACCTCTCTTATGAACTCGGCCTCTTCCAACTTTTTTACCTCTTCCCGAATGATGTCATACTTCTACCTATAGTAGACTCTTCGTCTCTGCTTGATTGGCTTGGCATCTCTGTCCACGTTGAACTTATGGCTCATGACCTCAGGGTCGATGCCAGGCATGTCTGCGTGACTCCATACGAAGACACTCTGTCTCCTCCTGAGGAAGTTTATCAACTCTTCCTTGATTCCTAGTTCTAGGGCCTTACCGACCTGGACGGTTTTTTTCGGCTCATCCTCATTGAGGACGATGGATTCTACCTCTTCCGCGGCCTCACCCTTCTTCAATTTTGTTTCGTCTCTTGGTTCAAGAGTGTCAATGCTGTAAGTGGTGGTTGCTCTCTTATGGGCTTCTCTCTCTTCAGCCGAGTTGAAGTAACACTCTCGCGCCGTGGTCTGGTCCCCTTGCACTTCCCCTACTCCATAAGGAGTCGGGAATTTTAGCATCTGATGGACCGTCGACGGCACAGCTTCAAACTCTTTAAGGGCCACCCTTCCTATGATGAGGTTGTAGGCCGAGAAGACATTTTCGTCCATAATGAAAAAGTTTATCTTCTTGGTCAGCCTCCTAGGCCACTCATCCCCCATCCGTACATCCATCTCATACATGCCCAATGGGTGGACCTTTTCGCCACTGAAGCCTATCAATGGGTGATAATAGGGCACCAGCCTTGCCCTGCTAAGACCCAGGCTCTTGAAGTAAGGCCAGAACATCACGTCTGCTGAGCTTCCCCCGTCTATGAGGATCTTCCGTACCTCACACCCATGCACCCTTGTGGTTATGACCAAAGGGTCATCGTGGGGGGCTAAGATGCCCTTGAAGTCAAGTCTGGAGAACCCCACCACGAGGGTGTCCATGTCTACCTTCTTCCTCTTCTGCACTGCATCGGAAGACGTTAGATTCACAACTTCAATCTTGGCCAATGACCTGGCCTCTGCTACATGAGCCTTCCTTTCGGCTACCTCAGAGCCACCTCCTGTAAATCCCCCACATATGGTGCTAAAACCAAAGGAGATCATACCGACCCTCTTCACCGGGGTGTTGTCATCCTTTGGCAGAAGATCTGGGTCATCTTCATCATCTCCTTCTGAATCATCGTCCCTTCTGGCTGGGACATTGCCACGGCATCTGTCATATCTTCTTTTCTTAGGGTCATCTCTTCCACCCTTTGGAGCCTTACCATCCACATACTTCCTCAGCTTTCCATATTTTAGCATCTTCTCAATCTCATCCTTTAAAGCGAAGCATCTATCTGTGACATGGCCATGATCCTGATGGAACTCGCACCAGAGGGCCTTCAGTTTCTCTGGCCACCTCAGAGTCCGGTCAGTCTTAATCTCATTGTGGATGTGCTCACAGCTCACAGTCAGAGGAGTGTAATGAGCGAACTTGTCATCTCCTGACCTCTTCTTCCCTTCTTTCTTACCTTGGGACTTTCATGTGCTACCGCAGTTCTCCTCCTCATACTTGGCGGCCATTGCCTCTTCCGTATTCATCACTTTCCCTGCGGTTGCCATCAGCTCAGCCATGGACCTAGGGGGTCTTCCGCCAGTTTCCACAATAGCGTCCCCTTCTGGAGGCCTCCTATAAGGGCGGTCATGGCTATGCTCTCTTCATAATCTTCCACCTCCAATTTCTCTTTGTTGAACCTTGCTATGTAGTCTCTTAGGATCTCACCCTTGGCCTGTTTGACGTACAACAGGTGGGTAGTCTTCTTTTGGGGTCTTACCCGAAAGCAGAAGTTGTGGATGAACCGCTCAGCCAAGCCTTTGAAGTTCTCAATTGAGTTCTTCGGAAGGGAGGTGAACCAACTATGAGCTGCCCCTTTCAAGGTCCCTGAGAAGGCCCTACACTTCATCTTATTGGGTATCGAGTAAATGTCTATTGCCGAATGATACATCTCGATATGGTGTACAGGGTTAGTGCTGCCATCATACTTGGGAGTAACTATAGGAGGCTTGAACTTGGCTGGGGTTGGGAACCCCACTATCCTATACACAAATGGGGAGCCCTCTGAGTAACCCATTTGTAATGGGTACCTGCTTTTAATGAGGTCTCCTATCTTCTCCTCAAGGCGTTGGATAGAATCATTCCAAGGTCTTTTGTCATCAACTTGGCCGAGGTTATCCCCTGCCACCTCCCTGCGATGGACAGAGGGTTCCCCAACCGCGACACATTGGTTGTTGACCTCTTCCTACTCCCTGCCTCTTCTTTCACAGGGTCAGCCTTGGTATGGCCGACCTTGCCTACCCCCTCTCTGAGAACTTGCTGCGCTCCCCGACCTCGATAGCCTCTTTCTTAGGTCATTCACCGGGCCTAGCCTCCCGAAGGCCGACCCTCTGCTCAACCTATCAAAGGCCGACCCTCTTCGTTGGGCCTCTTCTCCTCTTCGGCCGACACATCCTTGACTCTGCCTAAGAGGTCGTATAGTGTCATTTGACACCTCATACGGCTCCCAGCAGTCTTCTGGGGCTTCTTCAGCTTCTAGGTCATCATACCTGTCCTCTGGGCAAGGGTTTCCCTGCCTCCCCAGGCGCAAGCGCCTAGGGTCAGCAACGTCCCTTCTCCGTTGGGGTGCAGGCTGGTGCTTCATTGGCGCCTGGGGTGGTCCCCTGGCGTCAGGATGAGGCTGAATTGCCGCCGGAGTGATCATGTCTGATGAGACTCCAGGTGGCCTCATCATAGTTTGACTGAGCTGAGCAAATTTCTCCTTCATGGCTTATTGTGTTGCAGCTAAAGATTTCAAGGCTGCTGCTACCTCCGCCATTTCGGACTGGGGGGCGCCTGACTGGAGCTAGGCCCTCCACCTCCGGGCGACGGAAGAGGCGGTGGTAACTCTGGTGCCATGTGTTAACAATAAAGAGATTGAGCAGCAAGTGAGCTTAATACCTTTAAGGACCTCTTTCAATGGTGAAACAGCTCCACGCAAGGGGTGGTTCCTGGTTGACCACCAGAGTCTCCGATGAGGTTAAGCGAAAGAAGAGGAAGAGATAGCTTCTCGTTCCCACAGACGGTGCCAAAATGATGATGTTGGAATTAACACCACCAGGTAAGGTGTTTTCAAGCTCAATATATGAATAACAATAGCAGCACAGCTATATAAAGAGATAAGAGAATGAGGTGAGGATAAGAGGAAAGGGCACCGGTATATAAGTGGTTCAGCCAATTTGGCCTACGTCCATTGTGAGTGTGTGTGAGTAATATCACTGAATGAAGGCACTAATGGCCATGGATACAACCTCTCAAGCTTTCTCTCTCTACTGTATCTCTAGACAGAGTTTTTGCTAGGGTTTAATATCTGGGATCCTTTTGCAAGGTAGGGGATGACCCCTATATATAGTACCTAGGGGGTGTAATGTACCCCCCATGCATGCAATGAGCATGTGTGTGGTAACCTCACCTATGTGGGAGTGCCATCTATCACTGTCACATGTAAGGAATAATGATGAAATATTCTCCCCACGTGTGGGGAATAATCTTGTTACAACTGATTTGTGCCCATGTGTCCTTATCCAAATGTCAACAGATGCTCGGCTGCCATATTGGTGCATGACCTCGGCCTGGGAGAGGCTGAGCTATAAAGGTTCGATAAACGTCTTCCGAGATGTGCCATAGGGAGTCTCGGCCTGATCTCAGCCGAGACATTATGCTGGGGTCGGCCCCAGCCGAGGTCGAACTGATTCCATGTTGAAGATTACCAAGGCTTCTTGTCACCTCGACCTACACTCGGCCGAGGTTTCCATACCCAGGTATATGAGAATGCTGTTGATGCCTGTGATGCGCGTAGTGTCCATTGGAAATGTAGGTGGAAGTGTCGGCCTGTGCCGACCTTACTAAGGCCGAGGGCTGATATCATGGGCCCATGGCTTATCCAGGGTCGGCCATAATATCGGCCGAGGTTGGTGTCTCTTGGCCGAGGTTACACTTGGGGCATATCATGTACCAACATAGTTGGTCGGCGTGGAGAAAATATTCCAAACTGTACCAACATAGTTGGTCGACGAGGAGAAAGTATTCCAAACTGTACCAACATAGTTGGTCGACGAGGAGAAAATATTCCAAGCTGTACCAAGTATAGTTGGTCGGGGATAAAAACCCACTAACTGTAGTTGGTCGACGAGGAGAATTTATCAACCTTGGTTGGTCGGACACATTTTATGAAAAAGACAAAAAATTACCAAGTATGGTTAGTCGGGGATAAACTCTCACTAACTATAATTGGTCGACGAGCACAATTTAATAACCTTGGTTGGTTGGAAAAATTTTAACATTTGTATACTCATTACTTTATTATTAAGTGATCGAGCAACATTACTGATACTTGTAACTTTTCAATTATTATTGAGATGGCCGACAAACAATACAATACTTGTTATCTTTTTAACAGAGATACATAAATATAAAGTGTTTGATAACTACAAGATAATAGCAATGAAGATTTGCAAATCAAAATGAAAGTCTTTCATTGAATTCAAAATAAATTACATTGATAATGAAATTACAGTTACATTAATTTGTATACTAACTGTTACATCAAAAAAATTCCTATTCTACTGGTCTCTTCCCCTCTGCTTTTGACACAGGTTCCTCGTCAGCAGGCGGATCATTGAAAGACTGAGGAGAATTGATGAAGTTGAGGTCCTTCAACATCCTGACATTCATCACGGAAGGTTGATCTAAAAGATGCTCGGGACGAGATACCTCAATTTGAGAATGTAAATTTTAGTCATCGAGGTATTTTGAAATTAAGCTCCGAGGAATGGCCCGAGCTGGGATCCATTCCATGTCCAAATTGTACGGTGGCACAGGCAGGTCAAGCAACCCGGGATCATGGTAGTCCCACAGATAATGGCCTTGCTCGAGCTTCAACACACATAAGTCATTCAGCCAGCCTTGCTTGTAGCCCTCATTGTTGCCATTCTGGATACGGTCGTCCAAGTGGAATAATGCTTCATTGTATCCAGCGATCCAGAACTCCCTGGGCTGTTTGTGGAATTGGTATGTTAGCCTTTTTAGCTGCTCGTGGAGATTCTTGATGAAAAGCTCCTTATTCTCCAAGACTGACTTATGCGCGGAGAGATGTTTTTCCAAGTCCCTAATTTTCTTTGACATATCTGACAAAGTCTGGTTCTTCGCCATTCGTTGAAAGTCCTGGTTCTCTAAGGTAGATGCTGTCCTCTATTCCTCGATAAGAACCCTAGCTGCTCTTCCTTGTCCCCGAGGAGCTCTTGCTCGACCACGAGAAGATGTCGAGGTTCCAGAACTCCTCAAAGTTTCCAACTCTTCCCTCAATTTGGCATTCTCAACTTCTAAGAACGAAAATCCCTCTCCAGTCACTGGAATCAAGGCACTGGAAGTAGAGGTTGCAGACTTCAGTTGTGATAGCTCTTTCTGCAAGTTGTTGTTTTCCTTTTCCAGCAGCTCGGCAATCTGTCTGCATTCCTCGACCTCGCCCTTCAAGGTTCTCTCCCTCAGATCATACCCAGCAAAAATCTTCTCATAGCCCTTGTCATCCATGATCAGTTTGTATTTCTTCTTATAACCCTCATGCAACAGAGCAGTTGATTTCTTGTACTGATTCTGAAGGTCCTCGAGGGTGCACTGGAGATCCTCGATCATTTTATAGTAAGCCACATTGTTGGCCACTGCTCGATCAAGCAGACACTTCAGGTACTGATATGCCTCCACTGCCTGTTCTGATGCATCCTAGCCGAGGATGTCGGCAACTTGTGCAACACTTAGGTCTGTGTGACCAGCCTTAAAGTACTCATTGCATTATTGCAGCAACTTTGTATCATGAACAGATAATAGTTCCATCCTAGCCAGAAACTAGCAGGGAAAGAAGAAAAATCATCAATAAGAAGAATAAGTAGAATACAAACAGAAAATAGACAACAGTATGCAAAAAGAACTCAAGTTTTATTAGATCATGAAATTTGGATTTACAAGTTTTGGGTTACATTTGATAAAAGGAAAAATAAAGAGAAAACCGAACAACATTACACCTTTTCCTTATCTCCCAAAACCTTCTCGGGAGGTTGGGAAGAGGAGGCAGGTTGCTCGGAGGGAACTATGACTTGTTCGGAGAGCACCAACTATTGCTCGGAAGAAGAAACGACTTGCTCAGCAGCAGGCTGGTTGGTTAGGGCATGTTCTCCCATTACCATTGAAGACTCCTCAGAGGTAGCTTCGTCCTCTTCTAATTCTTCTGGAGTAGGAGGGGGACCAGGGATGTGTCTCTGAAAGAGCTCGGATGACTCGTTGACCTTCATTTCCTGAAGGGCAGCAACCCATCCATCCCTAAAATACTTTAGACTGACATATTCCACTTGAGAGACCATGGCAGCACACCCCTGATCCTACTCCTTGTCCCAGCCAGAGCTGAAGGACTTCTTCACAGCAGCTTTCCTTTTGGCCTTCTCCAAGGCAAGCTTCTCAGACAGCAAATCATTAGATGCTTTCAATTTTTGTTCAGCTTCCTCCTTCTGCCGATTTACCTCCTGAAGCTGGACCAACCTCTCCTCAGCAACTTTGAGCTTATTCTCAAGCTCCCCTTCAGCCCTGAGCTTCTCTTCGAGCTCTTTATTTGCCTTCTCCAAGGTAGTCTTTTTCTTCTCCAACTCCTTGGAGGCATCAACAGCTAGAGCTTTTTCTTGCTCGGAGGAGGCAAGCTTTTTCTCCCAGATAGCCTTATCAGTGGCATACTTCTGACGGGATTCTTCCAAAGATTTGATAGCCTCTTCCATAGCTCCCTCCACACTGGACGAGGAGCATGAGGCTTTAATGGCTTTATCCTTTTTCAGGATTATATTGAAGCAGCTCGTCAACTGTAAACAGAAAAAGAAAGCAAGTTAGAACAAGAAATGACAAAGGAGAATATGAAAAGTTCAAAGTGAATAGACTTACTGAAGAAAGATGACGAGAAGATAAAGAAGTAACCATATCTCGAGTGAGGTTATCTTCAGTACCTTGGACCTCGAGAATGGTCAAGGACTTCACCGATCTCATGTCAGAGCTCGGGGGAACAAAATTGGGAACTCCGGTGCCAGCAGCTGGGGGCTGAGTAGTGGGGACAACCAAATTGACCGAGGAGATCTTTTTTAGCCTCCTCAGGGGAACTGGTACTGATTCAACCAAGGAAGAGCCCTTGGTCGGTGATATCACAATCACCTCTCCCGGAGCAGCAGGCCTGCTCGGAGCCACTACGGGCTTCTCGGCGACTTTAGCAGGAGCAGCTGGAGGAGATGCATCAGTCTTCTTTGTCCCCTCCCTTGGGACATCAATCCTAATCCTTTTTACCTCCCCAGAACCGGAGGCAGTTTTCTGAAACAGAGGAGGAGTTCTTCTCTTCTTCATCATTTCGCTCAATGGAATATGAGATTCAGGCGAAGAACTTACAGAGGCTGGTACTGGATCTGCTTCACTGATCACTGGACGAGCAGTGAAGGAGGTTGTGTAGCTCTTGTATTGGAGCAGATACGAAGCCGACCTGATGTGCTCGTCATCAACCCTTTGATGCAGACCCCAGATAAGTCCCAAATGCCTTATATTGACATCTGTTTCTTTCGGGCACTTTCTCTTGCTATCAACTGCAAATAAACAAACATTGTTATCAGTGACACATTTTATCAAACACAAAACAAACATGATTTCAAAATAAATAAAATAAAATAAAAATAACCTATCCCATTGCCATAAGGAGGGCATCTGGGACCCTAGTAAACCTCATCTCCGATTAATGGAGGGTGTTGCTAATTTTTTACGACAACCCCGTGTTCAAAATAATCCCTATTGGCATCAGGGAGATTGACTACTAAGGCCCTATTTATAAACTTAGTTTTTAAATAATAAATATTATCATTAACTTCCCATCTATAGCAGTACATGATTTCTGGAATTCCTATACGAGTTCCATGCACTTGATTTAATTTATGCACCCCATTAACTATTCTCCATGTGTTGGGGGCTATTCGTGCAGGAACAACATCAAAATACTGACAGAATTCCAGACACAGAGGATTTGGTGGAAAAGAAAATCCACACTCGATAAAAAAGAGACTAGGGAACCAATGCCCCTCAGCCAAATTAAAATAATTAGAAAGCTCAGAAAGCTCTTCCAAGACAACCCAAGAAGGAATGGAGAAATCAGAACGAAATTTCTCAAGAGACTCAACAAGATAAACCATGGTGAATAAAGAAATAAAGATGAAGGAAGAGTATCTTACAGGAAAAGAACGGATCTGCTGACAATGAACGATGGGAAAGATGAACGCACAAGAGAGTAGGAAGAGACGATGTAAAACTCAAAAGATGAAAATTTGAAAAGGTAGAAGACAATGGGAGTGTCTGTGAAGTTTAAATACCTTACCTTGGGAACTGGCGAAGTAATGATTACAAAAAGGATGATTACGTTACCGACGGCTAAAAAGATGAAAAATGGTGCGGGAACCAAAGCGGGCAACAGTGGCCAAAAAGATGAAAAGTAACGCGGGAATCGAAGCACGCAGAAAAGTTCAAAAAAACATGATTCTACGAATTTGGAAGGAGAAAATAAATACAAGGGAAACGCTCCTAAAAATTAGGAAGACTATTTAAAGCTACCGTATTCCGAGAAAGAATGTTCCATACTCCTCAAATTTTGAACTATGAAACATTGGGGGCTTCTGTTGATACCAAATTTAATCTGCTGACTTGGATCAGTCATATGAAGACACGTGGCTATCTACGTGGCAATAACAAGCACTTATGAGATGATCACACGCTCCGAGGAACCATGTTACTCCAAGGAACTCATACGCTCCGAGGATCAGACCTCTCCGAGGAACAGACCTCTCCGAGGAACTCACACGCTCCGAGGAACAGACCTCTCCGAGGAACTCTTGAATATTAGGAAGCTTAGGCGTTCCGAGCAACTCAGACGGTCCGAGCTGCATCTCGAACAAAGCATTAATAGTTAGATAACCAACAGTTCAACTGGTTCATTAAATGCTTATCATTTAGACGCACACGCTTAAAGGGCATTAAATGTATTACCCTTTCATATGTATATCATTTAATGTATCACCCTTTCACATGACAGCCTCAGGGCTATAAATACGTTGTACAATCCTCATTGTAAGGGAGGACTGAATCCAAACTCTGGATTCTAGACCGGAATTTCTTGAGATAACTTGTAATCGAGAATTCCCATACAAACAGCAATACCAAAACAGTGGACGTAGGCCATTCTTATAAGGCTGAACCACTTTAAAATTCTTTGTCTCATTTATTTATCTGTGATTGAATAATTAGAGTGATCTAATTTTTTACATCAACACTAATCTTCCTTAACTGATTGGGCAATCTCTCTTAGAAGCAGTGCAAGTCTCACCCATTTATATCAAATGATGCTCATTCTTGCAGTTTATAAATAAGTATACAAACCCAATTTAGAAAACCTAGTTGAAGATCTATATTCCAAATGAGAAAATTAAAAGGTAAAAACTTCTTTTACATTTACAATACATGAGTGACATCAAAAAAGTGGGGAAGAGTGGTAGAAACAGAATCAATTTCAACTTAGTAAATTCACACATATACACATAGGGAGAGAGAGAGAGAGAGAGAGAGAGAGAGAGAGAGAGAGAGAGAGAGAGATGAAAATTTAAATGACTATCAATATTTTTCTCTGACTTAACATTTCCAAATTTTGGCATGGTTTTAAATTGTGCCTAATTTAGTAACGATTTTAAACCGTGCAAGATTGTAAAATAACCATTTCAGATTTTGGCATGGTCAATTCTCATTGTGTGAGCATGACAGATTGGCATTTTTAGTGTAGTGCAAGTGGGCATATCAATATGTCATCATGTGGATATCGGGTTGAGAAGTTGAAGCATGTACGAAGCAAATGTATCGTAATTATGCTATGTCGAATAGACTTCAAAGACTAAAAAAAGACATAAATAATTTATTTACATGGAATACGACAATGAATTATGTGTGTGGCACGTGATTATACATACACACACACACACACACACACACATATGATTTTAGGACCTTTCATACATATATTAGAATTATTGAAGTTTATATTATGTATATATGTGTGAAATACTATTTTGTATTTTTTGTTATATATGTGTATTGATTTAGAATAAAAGGATAAATAAAAAAAATAATTGTTTTGCACTAAGTTAAACATATTTTGATAGTTTAGTTAAATCATATGCTAGTAAGGGTTGTTCACTTTGTCACAGGCTATCGATGGTTGGGATATTCTATTGGTGTTTGTGGTTGGTGTTATGACCTAGTTAGGTTCCTAGTTCACCCTTTGATCCTATAACCTTTAGGTAACCTTGGTTTATTTCTCGGGATGGGAAAAAATCCAAAAATATCCATCCTCAACCGCGCTATGACCCACTTCGATAGGATATGTATTAGGTGATGAGCGGTTCATATCCACTTGGTATTACTAGTTGAGGGTGGTGTTTAAGAGATCCACATACCAATTGGACCTTGATGGGACTTTATTGCTCGATTGGTTTACCGATAGAGGGTAGGAACCCATGCTATAAATTGGTGGGTTTGCATACGTCGATATGGTGAGAGAGTTTTATTTCAATGCTAGGATAGATGGTGAGTTTATAGTGCCGAGAGTTTGAGGATTCGATGTCATTATTTCATTCGATACTATTTTTGAGCTCTTAAAGATTCATAGGATTCCCTCATCCCAGTACCTCGAGGACGTTGTCCACGTCACACCATACCATGATACCTATAAGTCCATTCACTTTACGGATAGTGCCCTTTTTAACAATATTCCATCACAGAGTAGTCATTTATACCTCGATTATCATATAGTTAGTTTCAATATTTATCTCATAGCTAATCATAGTACCTAAATCCCTGAGCACGTTAGGATCATGCATTCTAGAGGTTCAGTTATGACTATTTAGCTTATGTCTATGATTTTGAGGCATATGGAATCCATTCGAATTGAAGGAGTTGCGTAGATCAAAGTGTCCCTGTCATAATGATAACCAATGTTCCTCTTATTCCCATAGATCACATAGTTGATTATATTTTTTAGATAGATGCAACCACCGCTCACTATCCAATTCTCATGTACTAGAGGAGGCCCCTGTCACCTCCTGGTGCTTCAAAGGAGGAGGAGGATTTATGGGTAGATTCACATCATGTCCTAGACTCTCCGACATCAACACTGAGTTCTTTATCTTCGATCCCTCCCCTATCCAGCTCAATATGTTTCAATTGTCACATCAAATTTTACCTTTTTTAGCAAGAGATGACCTATTTATTACTTCAACAAGACATACAGACAACTCAATTATCGACCAAAATTGTATCATTGTTGAAGAGGTAGTAGGTTACAGATGCTTTTGAGGATGAAGAGAACCATCATTAGTTCTGGTAGTAGTGTGACAGGGAGAGGATAGGTAAGACAGGGTATTCCCGACCCCGAGTTAATGATAGAGGAGATCAAGACGCTTGGTACATTTCGTGGAGGATATTGTACCTTTCATATGTTTTTTTATGTAATTTTCAAAAAGAGAGAGAAATAGAGATATTTGTTTTGAGATTTTTATCTTTGGATAATATTTCCACTTATGTCACAACTATGTATTAGTACATTCATTTTTTACATTTTTGTATCTATATTTCTAGCACATTTGATTTATGATGCTTATTTTGTTGGATAATTTCTAGTGTAGATGATGTTGATAATGTTATCGGTCTTGTTGAAATATGGATATCTGGATGTATTGATATATATTTTTTATGTTCGTATTTCCATGTTTTATATCGTTGAGAACATGTTATCATTGTATGACTATTTATTGCTTAATTTCATTCATGATATATTTTTGGGTTCTTTTCCTTATTTATTCTAAATAAAAAGGGGGAGAGATTTTGAGTTTAGTGGGTGTATATTGTAAGGAGGAGGAGTTTAGTACATGCACTAGATTTTTCAATTCCTAAAGTTTTATTACTCTTTTAAATCCTTTGTACGTCGTGACATATATGTTAAGTGTGCAAGAGTTACAGGGATTGTGATTTCGATCTATCATGGATTGAAAAGTTGTACATCAATATTGAATCTATCTTGTGGGGATTGGGGATGGATAGATTGATGTATAGGTATTTAATCCGGTATTTTCCAACTATTTTCCATCTTTGAATTTGTCTCGGAATATACAAAGGGGGAATTTAAAAGGACATATTTTACACTCCCTAGGTTTATTTGCACTGGCTTCATTTAGAAACAAACACTTGTGTTGTAGTGTATTTGTATTGAGTCTGTTTAGTTGTAATTTCACATCATTAGAGATAAAGGGACAAACCATCGTGACACAGATTATCGTACCAGATAGAATTTTTTTGACCAAATACAATTTTAGAGATTTGGTAAGGTTTTTCAGGTTTTTTATTTCCATCAATTTATCTTTTAAGTAAGGAATTGACTAGACAAAACTCGGTTTTAAAAACCGTGGAAATGGTTAATAAAATTCTTTTTATTTACAAGAATCCTAAAAAAGTAAGGATCTCTTGCGAATAAGATTCCATAGATCGAAAGGAGTTTTAATTGAGGTCACTCTTTTTTAAATAGTGGACCTCATAAGATAAAACTGCTTCAAACAAGAGGAACTCGAAAGAAGTAGGTTTCATACAAGGACTGTGATTTTCATCTAGGGGACTTCGTGAGATAAAAACTTTGCTCGAGAGTACCTCGATCAAATGAGACTATATTCGTACGATGGGTATGTAGTTCAAATGAGGGTCATTTTTGTTGGGAAACATGTTTTATTAAAGTTATTCTCTTTCAAAGTATAAGTAACTTTGTTAATGCATTTTTCAAAGAAAAAGTCTAGATTTTTATAAAAATATATCTTAGTTTTGAGAGAGTCCTTTGAGAGTGTGAAATCTTGTCATATTGCGTGATTTCAAGGTGGAGCTCATGTTTACAGGCCCCTTTAAATATTTTATATCAGTAGTTGAATTGCATGAGAAATTGTATGGGCAATTACCATATTAGATTATGTGTGGGAAGATCCTTGTTAACCATTTAGATTGGTGGATGACGAGGATTAGGAGGCTGTGAAAGTTGAGTCCAAATATTGAGAAGTTCATTTCTAGTACGAGAAGAGGCAAAGGATCAGAGCGCAGAGGATCGACATCATGATGATTATCATTGTCATACATGTTAAGCATGTCTGAGTCCTTTTAAGGGCTATAAACATTATTCAGTACTAGTGGACTTATTGAGTTGGGATAATAATGGTTTTTTTCATGAGGGTTTTAACTCTAAAATCCTCGTTTGATGTTTATGATTGTTTTATTTATTGCTTTCATTGATAATCACATGAATGAAAAATCTGTACTAATTAATTTTATTTTATAAAATTAAAACTGGTTCAAATTAAAAAGGATTTATTTTGCTTGAATGTTGACCCTTAAGAACATACCTATTTCATTTTGGCTCTACATAAACACGCACTTCGTTGTTGAAGGAACTCGGTTAAATCCTTATAAAGGGTCGACTTTAAAGATGAAACGATCTATAATGTATTTTTTAAGTGCTCATTGTCCAGTATTACTATCTCAACCTCGTTATTTGTTCCCCATTATTTAGTTTCTCCTTATCTCTAGGATCAAGGATTACAATTAGGTATGTAGTTATCTTTTGTAAGTGGGACCCTCTATTTTCAACCTCGGTAAAGTAGCATTATCTTGCAACCTTTTGATCTACTCAAACATCATCAACACTAAAGTCGGTTGGGAACTTCATCACTTGGTATACCATGGATGCAATTGCCTTAAATTTATTTAGTTACATAAGACCCACGATAATGTTATACTTTGATACCACATTCGGATGAAAAAGGTCATCCTCAAAGTGCTGCATATTAGCAAAGTTCATATAATGACTTTTAGCTTTACTATGCTCAATAGGTAAATCGTCTCCCATGAAAAACTAACTAAGGGGTGATGGTAAAACTTCAACTTTCTTTTTGAGATCTTGATATTTTTAAAGAAATTATAAAAGAGGACATTGACCAAGCTGCCAATATCAACCAAAATCCTCTTCATGGAGCGCTCATACAAACATATACTTACCACCAGTGGGTCATCACGAGGATATAAGAGGCGACTAAGTTCGTACTTTAAAAAATAATAATGAGGTGATCTCGATTTACCATATGCAGCTGTACTTCTATTTCCTCAACCATGTTGACATTACCTCAGCCCACACATGTTGTAGCCTCATTAAAATATGCTTTCCATTTCACAATGATTCGCCTCCCTTTGTAACATCACCATTTATGAAGTGGACCCCTAATGGGTTCTCTAGGATCCTTGGGTTAATTAGGGATCTCACATGTTTCTTCTTCTATTTCTTCTTCTTCTTCTTCTTCTTCTTCTTCTTCTTCTTCTTCTTCTTCTTCTTCTTCTTCTTCTTCTTCTTCTTCTTCTTCTTCTTCTTCTCGACCATATTCTCTCCTTTTATCATCCCCTTAGAAAGGGTGCGCTAACTATCACCTTCCTCTTTCTCCCCCTATTTGATTTGGGATTTATTCAAATACTTTTACATATTTATTGAGCCTTTTATTCAGATTAGTTCCTATATCTCATCCTTTAAGGTTAATTATAGGAGCCCAATTAATACAATTCGTGAAAGTATCCGACCAACTCAGATTGATTAAAATGTTGTCCGACCCAAATCATGAGTTAATTTATAAACGAGTGTTTTAATTATATTAGAATATTTGCGGATATAGTCAAATCAGGTACCAACAATCTCGAAAGAGACATTCAGGCACTCCTTAGTATATCCATGTGTTATTTTGAGTTCCTTGTACAACTCAAACTCTATAATGATTCTCCTATAAATTATACACCTTGATCCAGTACAAAGGAATATAAAAAACTTTATTGAGAGACTATAATAAATGGTTACCTCCCTGTGGATTTCGGCAAGTTATCGAACCACATATATCATTATGTTTACTATTTACTTTGTTAGTTTGTGATTGTTTTCGTATATTTCTTCATTGTGATATTTTTTGTACTCACAATTGGCACTGTCTGTGAGAAATGATTTATATTCCTATAAAAATATTCACAAACAGAAAGCCCGTGATGTCTCACCATAATAGCAATATTCCTCAAGTTGGCGATGTATAGGAAGACATAGTTCCTCCTAGGGTCAGGTCTGAAATTCACCAACATACAAACCCCTGGGTTTCTCCAGGAAAGGTAACCTTCTGAAGAAATCTAGGGACCACATAGATCTACGCAGATCTTTGGTCGATGCTTAAGAACCCATGATTCACGAACAAGAGGAGGCTACACGCCTCTAGGTAAAATAGAATGATCGCCTTCAAAGGTGACTTAAGAGGATAGAAAGAGATGTCCAAAGGGGCACCAGGAAGCACCGAGATAGGACTCTTAGTCCTTAAACGAGTAACAATCGCATCCGGGGGAGGAGCTCTAGACGTGACCAGGAATGACTTGAACGTGACAAGTCAGAGAATGGTCAATTAGAGCGTGTCAATCTAGAGAGACGCCACCTGAGTAACGATAGATCAAACAAAGACTTCAGAATTCTGGTCTATAGGGAGATGGACCAACAACCAACCCACCGTGGAGTCAAATCCACCAGAGAGCTATCCAGGAGGCCTCTCAATACTTAGATGAAGTCCCCATATTCAAGGGAAGTTGAAGAAAAGGAGGCCTCGAAGAAGCCTATTATCCCTAGGTTCAAGATCTACGATGGGAAGATAGACCCCATAGACCATCTTTGATAATACAGACAAGCAATGATCTTATGGATCCACAATGATGCACCAATGTGTCGAATTTTCCCTTATAGCCAACACGATTTAGCATATAAGTGGTTTGAAAGGTTTCCTCACCGTTTAATCAGAAATTATGCAACTCTAGTAGAGGCCTTCACTATTATCTTTATAACCAACAACTCCCACCCTAAGCGAATGGATGCACTGCTTACCATGAAGAAGAAGCCACAGGAAAACCTTCGGGATTACGCCAAAAGGTACTAAAAAGTCATCAATAAGATCGAAGACTACTCAGAGCAAGTGTAACACCTCGTATTTCACAGAATATGGAAATTAATGAAATTGGTGATTTAGGAATTTATTTAATTTGGACAAATTATTTAATTCAGATGATTTATATTTAATTAATTCAGTTTAAGTTAATTTCACGTGTGTCGTAATTTGAGGTAAAAATAAGATGATTTTATAAAGTGACTTGTATGATGATTTTAAGGTCACGGCTGGTTTCAGAAGGGTCAAAATAATCGAAAAAGTGTACCCAGGTGTATAGATTGGGTCCCGGGGTGATTTTAGGCCAACTCGAAACTATGTAAGGGATTTTTGATCATTCGGGAGTTTCTGGTGTAAAGAACTCCGAAAATGTTAAGGCTTATATCTGATATTTGAGAGAGGAACTAGGGTTAGCACAATCATAATGGAAGAGAGTCAAGAGGAGAAGAAATCCAAAGCTTCCTACACAGTTTTTTGCCACGAATGCAACGGAATAGAGATCGGAGCGAGGGGAGAACCACCACACCATCATCAACCACGAGATCAAACCTTCTATTGAGAGGAAAGTATTTAAATGTGAATTTATTTTAAGCATGTTATAATACCCATGAAGAATAGGGTTTAATTTCATGTCTTTGGGAGAAATAATATGCTTTGGGGTGAGTTTAATTCATAGATTGAGATAGGAATGCATGTAGATATATTCCTTTATGTTGATAACACGAAATCAGAGGATTTAGAGTGATTATAATGAATTAAATTTGGGTTCTTGATGAATAAAGATGAAAAATATGAGAATCAAGGGTTTTTGAAGAATTAATGGACTGATTTGTCCTTGGATGGATTTCGTATAGTTTTGATGTACCTAGACATATATTATATGTTTGGTTATGTTGGGTAAGAATTTTAGAAGGTTTCATGATGGTTTGAGGTGTCAAAAATGGGGGAAAACGAGTTAGAGAAGATGGAGGTTCGCAGATCTGGTACGGGCGAACCGGTTTGGTTTTGAGGCCTAGCCGGTTTGGTTTTGCTGCTTGTCAAAAAATGAAAGTTCTAGATCTTTTCGTTACAATTGCGTGGGCGCCGACCTCGTTTTTTTCTTATTTTTTTGAATTAGTTATGACTTTTCTAAGGAAGGTTGTCCAAGATCAAAATCTTTAGTTAAGAGGATTACGGCTAGAATTTTTTTGGATTAAATCGTAAAGTAATTTAATTCGAGAGAATCTTAACATAATTATGGGAAAGTGTGAGTGAACTTAATTGAATAGAACAGTCGGGGTAAGTTAGACTTAACTACTAAAATTAATAAAGGGGTAATTAAGACCCTTAGAGTTGTGTGTATACTCAAATATATACGATGGAGAGATAAATCGTAAAGTAATATGTACGATGAGTATTTGAGAGAAACATACTACGTACGTGTATGATTATTAGGTTGTGTTACTACCTATTGATTTAATAATTGGGTTGTGTAAATACCTATCTACGAATAGTAATACATAGGTTATGTGAATACCTAAAGTATAATAAATATATTTTGGTGATCGAGGTAGGATGTTGAGCAAATATAGATGACTAGTATTGATGATTATTTCGAGTCAATCTAGATATGATTAATATTGGTGATCGAGGTATCATTATGAGCAACATAATCAATAACTACTGGTGATCGAGGTATGATTTCGAGCCAAGATATATAAATCACTATTGGTGATTGAGGTAGGATTACGAGCTAATAAATACCTAAGGTGTGATACATGGATGTGATAGTAAAGTATGCACTTATAGTATATATTATGTGTGAAATATATACCGTATAAATAATCTATGTATGTGTGATAGTAGTGAGATTAGATGGTGTATACTTGAATTATTTTTTGTACTACTTATGTGTGACAATAGTGAGGCTAGATAGTGGACATCTAAAGAAACATTTTATCCTACTTATGCGTAATAGTACTAAGATTACCTAGTGTATATCTAAAGCACATATTTATATACTTAAGTTTAATAGTAGTGAGACAATATAGTATGTATCTAAATAATGATTAATCTACTAAGGAGTAAATAGTACGGAGATTAGATAGTGTACATCTAATTAGTGATGAACCAGCTAAGGAGTGAATAGTAGGAAGATAGATAATGAATATCTAAAATAAAGCTTAAGTAGAGAAACTTAAATGGTAAGACTTGAAGTATTATATATGTGAAATGGTAACGCGGGTTTAATAACAACAGAAGAGAGATGTTAGTTATTAAAGGTACTCAGTGGCGTACTGTATGGGCAGTACGGGTAGGTTAAGGAGAATCTTAACTAAGTACTTATTAGTAATTAAGGGTAATTGGTAACGTATTGTATGGGCTATACGGGTGAGCTAGACTAATTTGAGGCTTATTAGATATTTGAGACCTAGTAGATTGGGTAGCTTGACTAGGTGGTACGTTAGGTGTGCACTATAGATGAGAGGTGAGGAAACTCAAGGGAGTTTTCGCAACCTAGCATGTATATCTAATAAATATTCATTTAAATTGATATTTAAATGCTTGCTAAATATTTTCAAATGATTTTCACTTGGGATCTGACCCGTACTTGAAAAAACATTTTTCAAAACCTTTTAGTTGTCCAGCCACAGGGACACCAAGCAGGATTATTTGTTCCAAGGATGCGTAGCTGTAGTACTTGTGGATGCTTATAGGATTTGGACTTAGATGCTTCAGTCACTTCATTCCTAGTATAAGGTCAGTGTTTCATTCGGGAGTGTTAGACCTCATTTATTTTATTATGTCAATTAGACTTTGTATTCGATTTTATTTGTATTGGACTATTATGTGGTTTTGGTAACCGATGGTTTATTCGATACTATTTTATTTTAGTTGTTTAATAGATGATTGTTCAGCTTATTCATTTATTGCACGGATGGTTAGATATTGTATTTTCTTTCGCGTATAAAAAGATAAAATTTGGCCCCGACTTTTTAAATACTAGGTGCTTACTAAATGTTTAAAAAGTTTTCGGCAATGATGATAAGAATGAACCAAATGTGAATCCTGTTTAATTTAATAAAGGCCTGGTCACTCGGTATTTAATTAGGCGGGGTGTCACATATGCTATCAGAGCATCAGATTCTAGTGTCCTTAGGATCTGTGCGGCTTTTACCGTTTCAGCTTAGCTTTTTTTTATAATAGAGGCTTATCATAGGATTGTTATATTCCTCTACGTATGCGATTTACTTTCTCCAACTATTAAGTATAGTTTATGCGACTCATACATGAGTTCGGTTGGGCTTCGTACACCGAACATTACAGGATGACCAGTGAGGGCCGTTAGGAGGATTACAGGAAGAGAGGCTCAGTAAAAGACATAGAGTATTTGGGAAATGTTGATCGCGATAGAAGTCACCATGATTATTATTCAAATCGGTGATAATGGGATAATCACTTGGGAACATTAGCTTCCCGAAGCAGTGTCGTAGATGATGGTGGTGCAATTTTTGACTCACCCAACGCAAGTGACAAGGGGGACATCAAAGGGACTCTTTTGAAGAGTCATATATAAGAATTCGTGGAAGAGAGGGAGTGTGTTAAGCCAATAGAAGGAGATAGTCCAACGGTAATTATGTAGGGTGAAGTGCAGTAACACCCAGGACTTGATTACTGATGAAATGTTTGACTCATAAGAGTAACGTGGCGTGATGAGAGTTATCCACCATGTATAAAGGTGTATATATGGTATTAAAAGAGAAATTTGGGTACGATTTGATCGTAAGATCTTCCATCTCCTGTTCAGATAGATATAAAAATGGAGCTTCGAAACTTATCACAAGAGGACTAAGTAGAGACTGATCGTGATAGAGATATTGATTTATTTACCACACCTTATACCCGATGAAGGGGATACGGAGAGGTAAAGGGGTTCGAAAGTTAATAATGGACCCATGAGTAGAATAAAATCCTGGATGAGAAGTCTGATTAAGGTGACTAGTATAGAGGTCATTAAAAGTCATACGTTTAAGAGTTTACATCAACGCTTCCATGATAAGGGAGCCAAGAGAGTTAGAGAATCTAGCCGAAGAGCAAGACTGGATTTAATGGTTCTAGTGAAGCATCACATAATGGTATACCCAATAAGGATCCATTTAAAAGACTTGGATCGATTGAGTAACTACCAAGTGACGGTGTATTCAATCAGGACCATACGGGCTAGTAACGAGCTCCATAGGGGCAGTGACCCAAAGGAACAACGGAGGTAGTAAATGACGATAAAACTATCAGGACCGAGAGAAGGAAATCCCAGCAGGATCAGTGAGGTAAGAGGCTAAAACGATGGCACGGAAAGGTGTCCTATGCATAAAGATTAAGGCCACTAGTATTGAACTTATCCACAATGAGAAAGTGAGACTAGGAAGTAGATGGGAATGGTGCTTGTGGGGCACGACAACATCCATAGCGAGTCTTTCGACATGGGTATTGGGCTAAGAGATTTAGGCCCAGGAGTTGACAACCCGAGAGTGGTGGGCTCAGGTAAGACAAGCAAGTCCTCAATACCAATAGCAGCATATCCTTCCTTCAGGGATTTTGGTGCTAAGGAAGTGGAGGGGGAGGCCAGTAGGGCTAGGGCCAGAAGTAGGAGAGTTTCTCTGGTAGTTATTATGTGTGTGGGAAGAGGTACCACATGAAGAAGCATTGCCTAAAGTGAGATAGGGGTAATTACAGGATGAGATCCTGAATATACAACTATTACGGTGCATATTAGGTCAGTTCCGATGCAAGCGTTACGTTGAGGAACCAGTCGACCAGGTGAGTCAGATAGAGAATGGAGGAAATTTTTATTTCATCCTTATGAGTATGGGATTTAATCGAGTGACATGGGTGCGTCACTATATATGATTGTTAACACTAGAATTTATGAGTGAGGCTAATTTAGTGGGGAACAATGGTCGTAATAACATTAGCATGTATTTATATGTAATTGTTGTGGGGTAGTGGGACTCTTTGTTATCGCCTACGAGAGATAGAGAGCGGGTGTGTGCACTAAGAGGATAATGACATTACGTGTTAGTTTACTATTTCGAGAGTTATGAGAATAGAGAGATTACTTTAGATATTTTGACTGGTTAGCGATGGTTTGAGCGATCGTATATTGTGATAGTGAGATCTCGTGTTCGTTGTCCCAGGGTATGATTTAGTTTTGCTAGGTATCATCTGAAATAGGGTTGAGCATATATATATATATATGTGTGTGTGTGTGTGTGTGTGTGCGTGTGTTATAGTATATTGTGTAATAGACTTCTGTGTATATGTTGTCAAGATATAATGGATCTCGGTGAGTAGGGACATTTACGGATGTGGTTCAGGGTAGACGAGTTTATTATCGAGCGTAGAGATATAGATAATGACTTTTAGCGCTAAGAAACTAGTGATAGTAAGAGCGTCGTGATATATGTTGTTTTGTGTAGCATGAGAGTGGACGAGTATACTTTTATGTCAAGAGATGGGTATTTGAGGGTACGTATTATGGACTGAGGGCTTAACAGATCTTAACGATCGACAATGTTAAGTAGTAGTGAATCAAGGGGTTCCTTGTTTGGATGTCTCTTTGTGAGACATCCCACGAATGAAACTTAGCTCAACGTTGAAAGTGGGGAGATGTTTGTCCATTAGGACATGGGTTTAGTACCGTGGATTTCGTTCGTTTTTACAGTTATATCTAAGGTATAATAATTATGTTATATTTGAGGTTAGTGGAGCCACGTAGCGTGTGTGCAGTTATGCACTGATATAGGGTGTATGGGTGCCCAGGGTAGTTGAATTATGTTAATATTATCCGTGATTGAGGGATAGAAGAAAAGTATGTAGTGATCATTTGAATATATGATTAAGGGCGTACAGAAACCTTAGAATACCAGACTTATATGAATTTTGAGGACAAAATTCCTTTGTAAGGGGAGAAGTATGTAACACCCCGTATTTCGAAGAATATGGAAAGTAATTAAATTGATGATGTAGGAATTTATTTCATTCGGAGAAATTATTTAATTCAGATGATTAAGATTTAATTAATTCGGTTTAAGTTAATTTCACGCTTGTCGTAATTTGAGGTAAAAATAAGATGATTTTATAAAGTGACTCGGATGGTTATTTTGAGGTCACGGTTGGTTCCGAAAGGGTCAAAATAGTCGAAAGATTGTACCTGGGGATATAGATTGGGTCCCGGGGTGATTTTAGGCTAACTCAGCACTGTATAAGGGCTTTTCGATCATTCGAGAGTTTGTGGTGTAAAGAACTCCGAAAATGCTAAGGCTTATATCTGATATCTGAGAGAGGAACTAGGGTTAGTACAATCATAATGGAAAAGAGTCAAGAGGAGAAGAAATCCAAAGCTTCCTACACAGTTTTTCATCCCAAACGCAACGGAATCGAGATCGGAGCGAGAGGAGAACCACCATACCATCATCAACCAGGAAATCAAACCTTCTATTGAGAGGAAAGTATTTAAATGTCAATTTATTTTAAGCATGTTATAATACCCGTGAAGAATAGGGTTTAATTTCATGTCTTTGGGAGAAATAATATGCTTTTGGGTGAGTTTAATTCATGGATTGGGATATGAATGCATGTAGATATATTCCTTTATGTTTATAACACGAAATCAGAGGATTTAAAGTGAGTAGAATGAATTAAATATGGGTTATTGATGAATAAAGATGAAAAACATGAGAAACTAGGTTTTTTAAAGAATTAATGGACTGATTTGTTCTTGGATGGATTTGTTATAGTTTTGATGTATTATTTACATTAAAAATTATCCCTAGACATATATTAGATGTTTGGTTAAGTTGGGTAAGAATTTCAGAAGGTTTCACGAAGGTTTGAGGTGTAAAAAATGGGGTAAAACAAGTTAGAGAAGATGGAAGTTCGTAGATCTGGTATGGGTGAACCAGTTCGATTTTGAGGCCGAACTGGTTCGATTTTGCTGCCTGTCAAAAAATGAAATTTCTAGATCTTTTCGTTATGATCGCGTGGGTGCCAACCTCGTATTTTTCTAATTTTTTTGAATTAGTTATGATTTTTCTACAGATGGGTGTCCAAGATCGAAATCTTTAGTCAGGAGGATTAAGGCTAGAATTGTTTGGGATTAAATCGTGACATAATTTAATATGAGAGAATCTGAACATAATTACGGGAAAGCGTGTGTGAGCTTAATTGAATAGACTAGTAGGGGAAAGTTAGACTTAACTATTGAAATTAATAAAGGGGTAATTAGGACCCTTAGAGTTATGTGCATACTCAAATATATATGATAGTGAGATAAATCGTACAGTAATATGTACAGTGAGTATTTGAGAGGAACATACTACGTACGTGTATGATTATTAAGTTGTGTGAATACCTATTGATTTAATAATTGGGTTGTGTGAATACCTATCAACGAACAGTAATACATAGGTTGTGTGAATACCTAAAGTATAATAAATAAATATTGGTGATTGAGGTAGGATTCCGAGCCAATCTAGATGACTAGTATTGCTGATCGAGGTATGATTCCGAGCTAATATAGATATGATTAATATTGATGATCGAGGTGTTACTCCGAGCCAATATAATCAATAACTACTGGTGATCGAGGTATGACTCCGAGCCAAGATATATAAATCACTATTAGTGATCGAGGTAGGATTTCGAACCAATAAGTCCCTAATGTGTGATACAGGGATCTGATAGTAAAGTATGCACTTATAGTATATATTTTGTGTGAAATATATATCGTATAAATAATCTATGTATGTGTGATATTAGTGAGATTAGATGGTGTATACCTGAATTATGTTTTGTACTACTTATGTGTGACAGTAGTGAGGCTATATAGTGGACATCTAAAGAAATGTTTTATTCTACTTATGTGTAATAGTACTGAGATTAGATAGTATATATCTAAAGTGAAGATTTATCTACTTAAGTGTGATAGTAGTGAGACGAGATATTAGTACCTAAAGAACGATTAATCTACTAAGGAGTAAATAGTAGGGAGATTAGATAGTGTACATCTAATTAATGATGAGCCTGTTAAGGAGTGAATAGTAGGAAGATATATAATGAATATCTAAAATAAAGTTTAAGTAGATAAACTTAAATGGTAAAACTTGAACTATTATATATGTGAAATGGTAATGGGGGTTTAATAACAGCAGAAGAGAGATGTTAGTTATTAAGGGTACTCAGTGGCGTACTGTATGGGCGGTACGAGTAGGTTAAGGAGAATCTTAACTAAGGACTTATTGGTAATTAAGGGCTTCTGCCGCAGCCTTGATCTCATCCATGCACTTCTGATGCTCAGCATCACCAAGGCCCCAGGCAATAATTGTCTCTTTAGAATCTGGGAAGTTTTTTATGACTCTATGCCTAAGCTCTTAGTAGCCGCGGAGGTAGGCTCTGTTGTTGATAAGGTAGAAGTATTTGGAGCACTTAAATGACTCCACAGTGCTGTGAATTACCAATTGAAGGGCCACAACATGATCTTTTCCCATCTTTTTTACCACCGTGGCATAGGATTCAGCATCGTTGGCAGCCTTGGCCTCCAATTCCTCATACTTGTTTTGCAGCAGCTCAAGCTTTCTGTTGGCAAACTCCGCAGCCTTGTGAAATATATAAATTTTGAGGGATCAAAACTTATGGTATGCTTTGATTTAGATGATGAGAGTTGGAGAATCATAAATCCAATGGATATTATACTACAAGTGCTACTTAAAATACACTATGTAAATTGGTAAATCACGTGTTTGTGAATTGATAATTCACATAATGTGGAACCCCTCATGGACATATATGGTACTTATATTATATTATGCAATAAGTTCAATACGAGAGTTATTAAGAGCACTAAAAACATTTTAAAAAAGATCAATGGAACATTACTCCACCTGATATATTTGTTGATTTTAAATTAACTTTTAGTTTGCAAATTTTCTTAGAAGAACTAACTTTTAAGTTTTATTTTATGATATTTCATGACTTAGATTTAATTACAATAACTGATTAATAATATTAAGTGAGGATTTTAACTCAACCCAAGGTAAAACCTAAGAGGTAGAAGGTGGGGAACTCCTATTTGTGAATTCATGTTTAATTATAATATTTAATGCACATACAAAATGTATTTTCTTTCTAATATTCTTACATACGTGACATCAAATCTTCTTAAAAATATTTTTTTAATTACTGAGCACAATATTCTATCTTACATGGATTTTTAAGTAAATTTATAGGTCACTATTATGTGGTGAGACTTTAACAAGTATGTGATATCTTTAAAATAATAGAGTGTTAGATGTATATTCTAGAAGCAACATTGTCATACATATTAATGCTAATTTATATTTTCTTATATTGAGAGGTATTAATATTGCATGTAAAGATTTTTATTTTGATTACCTCGCAAATTTACACTCTTAGTTTCTTCCCTCACTTATTACACCTTCAGAAGAGTTCATAAATTCTTAGGTAACGAGTAGACAACTAAATATTATATGAATTTATTTCAATTTTATAATAGTAGAATATGTAGCCCCTTGATTATTCATTTCTTTTTTTATTTCCCAAAAATTTTCTTTTAGTGGGAGTTTGCGTATTTTCTCTATAAATTGTTTTTCACTGTTTGGAAAAACAAAACATAAGGAAACCATTTACATTAGAAAATATTGGTATATAATTTTTTCGTTTGTTTCATTGACAACACAAATTCTAAACAAGGATGACCCATGGTATGACACATTACACAATCTATAACAACTAGTTCACTATCGATGACAAGTGAGAAACATGCAACAAATGCAATGGAACAATTGCTTCTTACAATCCAGGATAAAACATCAATTACTAACATCCTTCAATTGTCATTCCTTTAAAATAAGCTTCATGATAGAAAAATATATACACTATTAAAGTACATCTTAAAAATGGTCATATATGATGAAAAGAAAAAGACAATAGTCATACTCTTCAGTGAATCTGAAGCAGTTATCAGTTGTTCACCATCTACCTTCATTAACTTCAAGCAAATTTGACCAAAACCTTCACTTACAATATCCTTTCATGAAAAGAATTTAATCTAATAAAACTCCATATTTATTGCAAGTAACTCTCCGCTCATATGATTATCAAGCGTTGTATTTGTATATTGAAACATGCTTCACATTCTTCATCAAATGTTATAAATTGACTAAAAACAAGTGAAATACAGGGCTATTCCTTTGTGCAAAAAGTAGAATAACCCATGGACAATAACTTGTAGACCCATAAACGATAATAACATAACTTATTTATTTGGTTGCCCTTTCTTATAGAGACATTTATTTGTAAAGATATTCCACTCTTATTAATTTCCATTTTTATGGTATTAAGTATAGCTAACCTTTTTTTCTGACCCTCTAAATTAGTCACCTCAACTCTTTAGGTTCATGGAATTGACCTCGACTATATGAATCGGACACCTCAACTCTTTAGGTTCGCAGAATTGACCTTGGTCCGCAGAGTTTGGCATTAACCTCTTAAATCAGTCACCTTCACTCTCTTAAATCCCCAGCAGAAGCCTCGACCCTCCAAAACTCTTAAACATTTATGAGGTGTCGATATTTCAATGACCTACGCTTGTTCCAAGCTTTTTTGAGGGGCTTTATAGACACCTCATCCTAGTACCCTTTCAATACCTCCTTAAGTCCCTAACACTCCTCCTCTCACCCTAAAACCATAGCTCCTACTCCACACCTTGATCTAGATGCCACCGAGCGCTCTCAATCCCCATTTGACCACGTTCAACTCTCCACCTCGAACGAAGCTCATTGCACTCTCAACGGGATTTGAATCCCCTCTTTAATGGTCAATATCATGCACAAATCGACCTTACAGTTTATACGTGCTCACCTTTTTACTCAGAACCTCGACCAATAGGCCACCGAACTCTCCCGAGCTATGTTTGGCTTTGGTTAACCCTCTAACCTGAGAAAATCTCATTGCAAATTTATAGTACTTTGAAAATTCATTACAATAATCCATACCATGCACGAATCTGCCTTACGATTCGCGCATACTCACCTTTTTACTCTAACTCCCGTTTAGAGGCCATCGGTTTCTTCCAACCCCCATTTGACTTGGTCAACTCTCGAACCCAAAAGTGGTAGATTTTCATAGGGATCCGAATCCCCTTTCCAGAAGTCCTAGCCGTGCACGATTTGGACTTACGTTTTGCATTTTATGCTTATTTTTCAAAAAAGTCCTTTTCGTGGACTGCCTATAGGCACCCCTGACTTTACTTCTCCAGAAAACCAGGGGTATGCTTATCGGCAGACCCCTAACGCTAGTTCTTACTATTTAAGGCGGTCGTGACCCCATTCCCAAACACCCTCTTTTTAGCAATCAAAACTGCCTCAAAATCAATGCGGCGCCGCCCTAAAAAATCCAAGTTTCTAACATTCCTTTTACTTCTCTTACCTTACTTTTACACCACCTTTTGCCACTTACGGCATCCCTACTCCACCATCATCCCACCACCATAAAATCAGTCTACTCCTCCTTCAAAAATAAGTAGTAAATCCTTCTAGGAGGTTTACTCCTACTCTATTTTATTTCATTTAATTAGTGTTGTTTATTTACTTATCTTCCACTCCTGATACCTTTTAATCTCACTCCATTATCACACATAAACTAATATCTTTTTTATTACTAGTATTCATATAATATATTTTCATAAAACTAAAAAGACAAAAAAAGGTTTACTTATGAACTCCAAAGTAGGATTTCCTCACTTTTTCCCGAACTTTTGAACTGTAACACATTTTTCCCAAAACAACTAAAGAAACCAAAATTTGTGTCTATGGGATAAACTCCACCCGTGTGATATGTCACAATATGTGGACTTTGATGCCTATTTTGGCTACGTAGGCGTCCCGAGTCATTATTGGGATTCGAGTCCTATTTTAGTCATTGAATTACTTTGTTCACATCTCATATTTAGTATTATTGCGCGCATGTATACGCCCACAAATTAGTGTTCCCACTCGATGCGTACATTCACTTTCTCATAGTGAATCATGATTCTGTGGGAACTAACAACATATTTTCTATTATTTTCTTGAGTAGGATGATTTCTCTTTCTCACTTATTTTCATATCATACACATTGTACAGATGATACACATGTTGGAGAAAAAGGACAACATTATTATAGCTCATGAGAGATCGAAAAGGAGGAATGGGTGCCTAACACCTTCTCATTCTGCAACTTAGTCCCCGGACCCTCGATTCATTTGGTTTCATATGCATCAGTTTGTCTTTTGATACCATTCTTTCGAGGATGGCTACATTCTTTTGCATGTTTTGAGTAAAATAGACTGGCCAATACATTTTTCTATCTTGTCCTCCCCTTTTGACGACGGCCAATTTATATCTATGGTAGATCGTGAAGATCGCGCGAGTGGCAAAAAGTGGACCTCCATCCTCGAATCTCGACACGCGTCAGGAGGACATTTTCACTTTATCTTCTCTCTCTCTCCCTCTCTCTCTCTCTAGGGGCTATCACACGCCAAAGGAATCATCCTGGATAGCCATAAAGACTTTAAAATATGTTTAATGTGTCTGATCGCTATGCATTCAGTATTAGTTTTAAAAACCTATGAATTTTTTCATGTCCAACTTGTAGGAAGCATATATGTGATTGATATATAGATATCTGTGGCATGAACTCGGGATCCCATCTTCTTCAAGTTATTAGCAAAATTAAATTTAACGTACATATGTCACGATACATCAGAGTCTTGGTCATTGATCTTTGTATGTAGTTGTATCCACAATGGGTGAATGTTTTTTTTTGCCTTTTCTAACAACGTAAGCAAGGTTAGGGCTACGTTGGAATTATGTACGCGAAATAAATTCTCTATAGCGTCATCCTAACTTTCTGGTAAGGAAAATAGAATATGATCGAACAGGTACTCTTACTGAAGATGAACTTCACGATATGCAAGGTAGTTAAACTGTTCGATCTTCTTATTCTCATACTTATAAATAGGAATACCTTCTAAATTGCACGCACTAATAAAAGAGTTATTAGTATAGTCCAATTGCAACCTCCCATACTCTTATTGCCAGTGATTATCATCGTGCCTCATTTTTCTGAGAAAAATATATGAGGATGTGAATATGAGTCATACGAGTAATGGCTCTAATTAATTATTAACTAGTTATTGTTTATCAATCGATCCAATTTATGTTTATCTTATCTTAACATATGAGTCTTATGCGAAGGGATATAAATTGGAACCATGCATTTCAATAAGGGTATATTAGTTTGATTAAGGCTTTGAGTCATCACAAGTACCCTTACTTAAACCCCGTGCGTGGGATGTCTCACCCAAGTGAAATTCAAACAAGAAACCCCTCTACATAGTTACATTTAGTTAGGATCATTATTAAGACACATTTTGTTAGGATTTATTATGAGAGAGTATGTCAAGAGTTTGAAAGTATGTGTACTATAAATCCAAGCAATCCAACATCACTATTCAAACACCAAACCAACAACCAACAATTATTTTGTACTCCTTATATCGTCTACACGATAAAACACATACTTATAATAACAATATTTCATGTCCTTTCATAGAAGAGACACGTAATTAACTCAATTGTGTTACATCATAAGGGCTCATATATGTTCTTACATAAAAGAGACATGTAATTAACTTACCTGTGTTACATCATAAGGGCTCGTATATGTATCAAGCATCCCAAGTCATTAATAATGCAAAACCAATTGATCTTATAACATGAATGGGGTTCTCATAATAAATCTCATCAATTTGGTTCGTAATATCAAAAGTACTACACTCAAAGCATAAGGCACAATCCTACTGAGCATGTATAATTTTGGAATGCACTCATTCAAAATCTAAGTCCACATCTTACACTATCAAATCCAAATCGTCAAATTCTACAAATGAGGTCCAAATCTTAAATATCAATTTTTTCATGTTTTATATTTTAGCGTTTAGGCTTTAAGGCTTATAGTTTTCAATTTATAATTTAGGGTATATGATTTAGGATTGAAGGTTAACACTTTAAGGGTTTAGGTTTTAGGTTTTAGGTATTTGGGTTTAGTCATTAGGGTTTATTAATTTGGGCTTGAGTTTTAGGATTTAGTAAAGAGGGTTTAGGGTATTTTCCCACTAAAATAGTTAAAAAATAATTGGGCAAATTTTTCATTAATTAGGGTTTTATAATTGGAAATTTCAAATTAGTTATAATACATACATATACACATACACATACGTTCACACACACATACATACACATTATATAATACATACACACATATATATATATACACACACAAACACACATACATAATAGAGGGAGAGAGAGAGAGAGAGAGGGAAGCGGACCTAATAATGTAGAGAGAGAGAGAGAGAGAGATCGGGAGGAGAGAGAGATGTCGGCACTGGAGAGAGTGTAGATAGAGAGAGAGAGATTTAGGCCTGAGAGAGTGTAGAGAGAATGAAAATGGCATTCGTGTGGTGGGTTTTATCTAGTCACGGCCCTGGATCGCGATCACATACCGTGACCGATTAATTTCTCCACGTCATCAACATGGTCACAGACCAAGACCATGACCATGCTGATGATGTGGAAAAAATTAATTGGTAACGCCTTGTGGTCACAGTTCAGGGCCGTGACCAACAACCGTGAACGGTTCAAAATGGTCACGACCCAAAATTGTGACCCATATCAACTGAAAATCATAATTTGGCCATGGCCTTGGTCACGGTCATGGGCCGTGACCATAGTTGGAAGGATTTTTTGGTTCAATTTTGGCGCCATACTGGTTATGGTCTTGTCACGGACCACGGTCATGACCACGGTGCTCACTGTCCATGGTCGTGACCACATCCAGTGTATGTCACGCTGATGAGTTTTTATGGACCTGGTCATAGATTTATTGACTCTGCTCACGGTCATTGGCCGTAACCACCTAGTCATGGTCCAAAACCGTGACAAGTTTGTCATGACCATTTTTTATTTTTGGTGTAGTGATATAGATACCAAGTACTGGTAGATTGCACCACAAAACATGTCTCAATGACTAAGGAGAAATTACCATTTCCATTCTTCTTTTCCAAGTAGAGCGGGACTGCTTTTCTAATGTCCTAAAGACTTGCAGATAGATCACCTACATTTTCGTTGTTCACTTATTGCTTGAGGGTTAAATACAATTTAACTACCACAGGTTGTCCCTGTGACTTTCCTTTCTTCGTGCCTATCAGGATAGAAGAAGTGTTAGGAAACGGGATTGACATTTAAAATGTGAAAAAAAAATTCAGCACTAAGAACTTCAATCTTTTATGCATTACGAAGTAAAAAAACAAGAACAAGGTGTGAAACACAAACCTAGGGTTTAAATTACAATACCATAGAGGATCTTGTCGTGATTGGTATGAGGAGAAAAAAATTGATGAAAACGATGATCTGCCTAACCAATGTCTTCAAAATTTTGCTAGAATGCTCTGAAAGTCTCAAATCTGCTAGTATATGATCCATCCAAAGTAATCCTTGTGTGTGGTCACTCTTGAAAATAAAAACTTGGTGAAAATGAGAGAAATCGCTTTCTCTCTCCTCACCCTTTTACAAACATGTGAATAATGTTTTTATATCCCTCTTTAACCCTCCATAATGGATTATTACCTTAAAACCCTAGCTTACACAATATATAAATTGTTAAAAGTCACGATCTTTATCTAAACTAGGCTTCGAGAGAATTTCGATCCTACTACATGAGCATTGGATTATAATAGGGACCCAAGACTAGTAATTAAATTCGCTTCCAATTAAATATTCAGACATCCCAAATTACAGTTATCAGAATTTATTCCTGTTATTTATTTAATCGCAACTAATTCCACTAAATAATCACGACTTCACTCAAATTTAATTATCTTTAAATCACTCAGAATAAAGAGGTCTCACTAACAAAGCTGATTAGGGTACATAATATGATTCCCAACGTTAAATGTCTGATACCCGCTTGGTCAAATCAATTTGCCACCAATCGAGATTTCGCATGATGCTTCAACTACGACGTGGCACCACTTTCTATCCAATATAAGTGACGTGTATACTTATAATCGATAATATTCCCACTACCGTTAGGCAATGCATTGTCGACATCAAGTTGTATTTCATATCGTACGGTTTTCTAGCGACTCTGGTAATATGATGTTCCTTATTATCTTATAAGTCTAGCTTACACTTGACCCATAGTTTATTACATAATCATTTTTCAAGAACCAAGCATTGATATAATCACTTACCTCCTTGTTTTAAGGAATATGATATAAACTACCTTTATGACATTCGGGATTACCAACAAAGAAACATACCTTTGTCCTTAATTTCAACTTCCTTGGCTCCTTCCATAGCACGAGTGTTAGGCACCCCCAAATCCAAACATGCCCTAGAATTTTTCAATGGGCTTGCATCCATTTAATTTTTCAATGGGAGTTGAAGAGACTGATTTAGAAGAAACTAAATATGAATGTTGCAGTCATGAATAACTAATCATTAATTTATCTAATCTAATAGAGTCGTATTCCTTCATTTCCTTTACACCATTTCGAAGTTGAATACCGAGTGTAAATAGCTACGATATAATCCCCACCTCCGATAAATGATCCCCAAACTCTCTCAAGATGTACACACCCCCACGATCAGATCGTAGAATTTGGATTAGTTTACATCACACATGCCCCATGTTTTTATTATACACCTTGAACTAATCAAAGGCTTTGGACATTTAGTGAATAAGATCAACATATCCATCCCTTGAGTAATCAGTAATGAAATTAATGAAGTAATCAAAAACACATTTTGACCGGATGGTCATAGGACCACATAAATTGAAATAAATAATTTCCAATACATCTTTAGCCCTTTAGCTTTTAGCCGTGAAGCGCCCCTTAGTAATTTTACCTTCTAAACGTGATTCACCGATTATAAGTGACTCCACTTCCAATTAACCCAATAGTACATTCTAAACTAGTCTTTAAGTTATTTTTAAAATAAAATACCCTAAGCATAAGTGCCAAAATTGTGTTTGATTCTATTAAGAAGGAAGCTTTATCTTTAATGATTTGTCCATTAAAATTATTCATTTAAGTATTTAGCAATACCGATTAGAAAAGCCTAATAATGTATAAATTATTTCCCAATAACTAGAACAGATAAAAGATTTTTCAATTTAATAATTTTTTATTTATTAAAATAACTGAATATTTGTTCAAAACCAATTTAGAAACCAAAACCAACTTTTCTAAAACCAGGTACATTAAAAAAATTTACATACATTATCTTTATGTTTACACTATAATCCAAAATATATCATACTGCTAATAATGTTACCTTATTTTAATATCCCATTATTAGGAACACCTTCCTTTATAAGCAATTACTCGGTTACTGGGAACCTTTGCAACGAATTGCAATCCTGATTTGTGGTTCCCATGTGTACACATCAGGTTCCCGTAGATCGGACCATAAATCATACATTTACTTTAAAGATAATAATATTACCATGTCCTTTTTTCATTCAGAGCTAGAAAAAATCGGACATCGTTGCTATAAAAGTTCTAACTTCTTGTAGTAAAAATACTAGCCTTTCGACTTTTGCACTACGACTGAGGAATATGATAATTCTTAACCCAACCCGTTGCACCTCAGGCTTAGACTTATCTTCTCATTTCCCTTCCAGGAAAAAGAAAAGCTCTTCTCACCAACTAACATCTACCATTGATGATGCTCAATCCCGGATTACAAAATGGTTCCAGTTTTCTCCACCATATCTAACCCAAAGAATCCCTCATTCAATCAATCATGAAAATCATTTCAAGAAGATTATTCTTACTTGAGCATCATCTACCAACATCGATTTTTACAAATTCCCATCAATACATTCTTTAAAATTGAACCAGTGCATATAGAATTGACTAGTTAAGGTTTAAAAGAATTACCATATATGATTTTGTTATTAATAACATCTGATAGTGGTCCAAAGAGGAGTTAATCACATTAAAATTTTAAAACATGGATAAGAATTGTAGGTTAATTAAGTTTATTATCCCCTTAATTCATAACAATGTCCAATTACATTTTCAATCCTTGAAACTTATTCCAGACAAAACATTAAGACTAAAACTAGTGAGGGGAAGTTGAATTTATCTCTGAAATCTTAGAATCATCACCGAAAAAATAAATTTCCAATTAAAATGAGAGAATTAATTTGATTAAATTTTAAAGTGGCATCCCTCTACCACTAATTAAAACTAATCCCGTCAGACAACCTTGTTCCCATTTAAGTGAGATTTCTTGTTGGGAGCTTAAATCACCCAACCTTGAACTAGACATATTTTCATCTTTCAATATGTTGTCAGAACAATCCAACAATCTTTTGTCCAACATAATGAATAATCGGCATCTTTTGGTCCCACGTCTAATGACAGTGACTCCAATGGGGAGGATATCATTAGTTGTGTTTAAATGTATTTCATCGGTTTATTCATTGAAATTAAACTAGCTTGTGTAGAACTTCCTCAATGGGAGGACCGAACTCACTCGCATTCAATTACAATGAACACTTAAGAGTATCGAGAATACTAGATGTTGTGATAAAATCCATATGACGAAGGGCCAGACCGAAGATGATGTAAGGAAGTAATCACGTCACATTCTCAAAATATGAATGGAGACCGTGATATTTATAAGGAAAACCTTATCCCTCTTCATATTTTAAACTTGAGGGTATTTTAAAAAACTATTCATTAAATTCTAACGCCCAAATTAAATCATTTGTAATATCTCAAATTACTTGTACAAATTAAATTACCCGATCTCACTACTTTAATTTTCTCAAAATAAAATTATTTTTAAATTAAAATAAAACCCGAATATCAAATTTTAATTTATACATTTAAATTAATTACCTGATTAAATTCAATTTATATAAAAAATGAAAACATGTGTTCCTAATTAATCAATTTAATTAGCACATGAAATTATGTAACAAAATAATTAAGAGACGTATGAAAATATAAATAAATGAAATTAAAAAAGAAAATCAACGAGGAATAAAATGTCCCTATCCATTATGGCCAAAGTTCTTCCTTGAGTTGAGTCCCCATGGGTCAAAAACTCCTTTAAAAGTTTACCCTGAGTCCAAATTGTTGAAGAGGAGAATTCCAAATATTTTTGAACAAAAGGATGCCTACCATAAATATTTTCCTAGAGAAATGTTGATGAATAAGTAGAATTGTAAAAGAAAGAAACCCTTCTGAAAAAGAACTCTTGAAGAAAAAGACTTCAGAACCATAAAAAGAAAACTGCCCAATCGTTATAGCGGTAAAGCGTTTTCGCTATAGCAGTGACAGTTGTAAGGGCACATATTCTATCATTGTCCCTATCATCTAGGACTTTTCCATATAGTATAGTTTACATTGAGTATGGAGTATCTCGTTACATCCATTATGGCAATTCACGTTCACATGATCAAGAAGGAGGATCTAATTATCAAGTAACTTCAAAAATGCACCACGACTTCATGCATATTGGTATGGGTTTTGTTTTGTTTTGTGGATTTTTTACTAAGTGTTGAGAGATTTTTATAAATTGATTTTTACAAAACGAGGTAATTTTCAAATAGTTTTTCGAACATATTTTGAACTCAAAATACTTTTATTTTTGACAGTCTCATTCAAACGAGATTGAAATCTTGTTAGGACGACCGACCTATGTCATCAAAAGTGTCGTTTGATGGTCTGTAATAAACGTGCTTCGAACGAGGGCTTACTGTCTCGATTTTTTTCATCTCGTTGGAAGCGACTCACATGTCGTTCGAATGAGATTAATCCACCTCGCATTTTGTGTCCTAATTGGACCCCAAATGAGCACTTATTGGCATTTAGTTTCATTAAGTAAAGCATGTGTATCTCGAAGGTTTTGTCCAGGTCTTGGAGATGGTCATCCTTATTCCTTCTCTTAACAAGCATATTGTCAATGTATACCTCCATAATCTCTCCCATCCGGTGCTGGAACTTCTTGGTAAGTTGCCTCTAATATGTAGCTCCAGCATTCTTGAGGACAAACTATATGATCTTGCAGCAATAAATGTCGACTGGTGTGATGAAAGAAGTCTTATCTTGTTTGGGGTCGAATAAATGGATCTGATGGTACCCTAAATAAGCATCTAAGAAAATTATTTTCTCATGAGTCGCTGTGGCATCTACCAATTGGACTATCTTTGGCAAGAGGAAATTGTATCAGGGATAGGCCTTGTTAAGGTCGGTGAAGTCTATGAAAATTTTCCGGTCCCTATTATTTTTACGGACCACGAACGAGTTTGAGATCCACTTCAGTAATTGAACTTCTCTGATAGACCCTGCCACCAAAAGTGTTCCTACTTCTTTCTCCACCATTGTTTCCTTCTCTGGGGCTATTCAACAAGCCTTCTATATGATCGACTTAAATGTTAAATCCACACCGAGTTGATGATAGGCAATTGTAGGATCCATCCTCGGTATATCATATGGTTCTGATATGAATACATCTAAGATCTATCATAGAAAGGCGATTAGCTTCTCCATTTCTAGGTCGGTCATGCTCGTCCCGATCAAAAACTTTCGTTCCAACTAGGCCTTATAAAAAAATAACCTCCTCTAGGTTTTTAATGACCCTATTAGCAGGGTAGACCCTAGTCTCTTCCACCACTGGTCAGTCGTGTCGCAGTTGCTATTTTGATGGAGTAACCCCATCCTGGGATGCTTCTGGAATAACCTCAATCTTTTTCATCTCTTTATTTTTTCTTACTTTGGTCGGATGGCGGCAACGTAGCATTTTCAAGAAATAATTTGATCACCTCTGATCTCTATTATGCCACGATCTGTGATACATTTAATCTTTTGGTGGTAAGTGGAAGGGAGAACTTTCATGGAATGAAGCAACCCTTTGCCCAGGATAGCATGGTCATGCGAATCTATATCCACTACCAAAAACTTTATCAGTTTTAAAATATTCCCTGCCTTTACTGGAAGGATCACTTTTCCTAAGGGTATGGTCATCTTTCTCGTACAGCCGACCAGAGGGGCAGTCGCCTCTTTAAGATCGGATATTATGAGCTTGATCTTGTGGAAAATCTTTAGGTACATCACCTCTGAAGAGATCCCTTGATCCACCAGTAATTTATCCACATCCCAGTTCGCGATTTTGAGAGTGATTACCAACGCATCGTGGTGCGGGGTTCTTACCCAAACCAAATCTTCCTCCATGAAAATGATATGCTTATTGTAGTCAACATCCTCTAGTCACCAATGCTTTCCATTCTAGCTTTTGGTGGGATCTATATGAAAGGCCTTTATCACAGTTGCGAGCTTCTTGATCTCGATCTGAATAACGTTCCCTTGAATTTATTTGAGGTCAGATGCCCCATGTATGATCGCAAACTCAGGTCTCATTTTATTATCCGAACGTTGTCTATTTTTTTTTATCACATTAGTGACGACCTGGTCAAAATTCTTCTCAATGTATTCATTCAAATGCCCGACCTGGGCTAACTCCTTTAGATAAGCTTTGACTACCTTACAATTCTCAGTTTTGTGCCCACTCTCTTTGTGGAACGCACATCGAAGCATGTTGTTCCTCTTAGTGACATCCTCTCATCTTATTTGGCCACTTGAGGAACTGTTGATCTTTGATATTTACCAGAATCTTGTAAATGGTTCCTTAAAAACTATGTTGACGACTTAAAAAGCTTTAGAGGAATCTGTTATTACCCCTTTCTTGGCACCATTCTTCCTCTTGTTCCTCTTTTTAGAGATATTCTGCTTGCCTCCCCCTTTGTTTGCCTTAGCGCGACTAGTCTCAGCCTGACCGATGCGGACCACGTCCTCCACCTTGGCGTATTTCTCAATACGTGACATGAGATCATCAATGGTATCATCTTACTTATTGGTAAGGTATTAATACAACATTGACGTGGTTGGGGGGGGGGGGGGGTAGGCCTATTTTGTAGGATGTTACGGTAACTTGTTGCGAGCAATCTTCTACCTCATTAAAGACTTCTCGGTAGCATTTGGCATATTTGTGCAAGGATTCCTGTGGATTATTTTTCATCGTGAGTAGCGAGTTCATACTTTTGGGATGAGAGCATCTGGTGATGAATCGAGCAGTGAAGGATTTGGCGAGCACCTTGAAACTCTTGATGGACCTACGAGGCATCTTCTCAAACCATTTCTAGGCAATGTCGCCCAAGCTGGAAGGAAAAGTGCGATACATCAGCGTGTCGTTATGACTCCACAAAGTCATAGCCCGCTTGTACTGCTAAACACGGTCAATGGGATCAGTCTTGCCATAGTAGACCTTGAACCTTGGGGTTAAAAACTTCTTTGGGAGTTCCTCCTCGATGGTTTTAAAGAAAGGAGACTTCATATGGGTGATAAGGGCTCTTCTCACTAGCTATTCGGTTGACTTGGCCCTCCTATGAGCAAGGTGTTGGTCCATTTACCTTCGAAATAAACTCCTTATATCATCTCTGTGGCACTCATCATCTCTATGTCACCTGCCTTAATGACTTCAATGCCCTGAACGTTATTGGTCACGCTTGGTGCTCCTTCATCGACTGCGAGTCTTACTCGCCTGAGGGTTGGGAGTCCGAGGTCGGAGCTTTCAGTTCTAGCGGAATTTTTTCTCCATCTCCTCTAGTCACCATCGGAGGCGAGAATTCTCTTCAACCTGGAGGTGAGTTGCCTCTTCGTGTCATGGAAGCATTATTTTGTAGACACCGACCAGGCGTGAGATCTGAGTAGACTTAGGTTGCCCTTATCTTACTTCTGAAAGCAGTTTTTTTCATCAAAACCTTGGATTTCCATCTTGACAAACCTCAAACCTGGCCCTCAATGGATCCAAATCAACTCGCACATCTCCAGTCTGGAGTGAACTATTTGGTTGGTGAGACATCGTAACTACTCTTTGGAGGAATCACTTTCGTGGAAGGAAAAATCGTTCCCACAGACGGTGCCAATTGTGAGTGCAAATTAATCATAATTAAAAGGTATCCAGAAAGCAATTAAAGAATGAATGTAAGATGCTAATGACACAACACAAGAATATACGTGGTTAAAAAAATTGCCTATGCCCACGAAGAGGTTACTGTATTTTATTTAGTTCTCTCAAAGTTTTACAATTACATCCCCCTTAGCCCTGGCGTGTGGGTTGTATGTATAGTTGTGCAAAACTGTAGTGGTTGAATCAACCAAGGAACTCATTTGTCTTGAGATAAGCGTGCATGGTGGCTCCCCGAATATCTCGTCCAAAATTTTGGCTAACCAATGTGAGCTGATAATAACTACAGATATGCCACACTTATCCATGTGATAAATGATGTCAATAATCCCTTATTGCTGATAGGATAGGCCAGGCATGCCCCACATGCTGATGGGCCTAATTGGTCGATTTTGAATTGGGCCTAAGTTATATTTAGGTCCCCCATAGTTTCCATTGGAGGTTTCAAAAAATCCAAGCATACTAAGTTATCATGGGTATCTAGGCTATGGGATTTAAGGCTAATATCGATGACATGTGAATCCTTTAGGTACATTTAGGTAATCATAATGTACGTGTTTCACATAGTTAGGATGGAAGTAGTGTCTTAGTATACGTATATGGATGTTATATGTACACACACACACACACACACATATATGTCTATTGAGGAAACCATTGGTTGGGGTTTTGGATTTAAATGGATATGGAATCGAGTACCACACTCGTGGCTAACGTAGCAAGTTGTATTGAGGTCAATGGATTTGATCACATGTTCAATTGTTCTCCATCTCACTATGTCGATATGTGGAAGATTTTATCCATCATATGGTTTGGTATGTGACTAGATGATGGTGTGACTACATGGAGATCCCCATTTTTTGTGTGTGCATATTTAAAATCTGTTAGGTACAGGACTCCTATGGATAATGTCCTAAAATGTTCATGCATTCGTGTGCTTTATGGGACTTATGTGTATTTCGTATAATCAAATGATGGACATGTTATTTTAAGACAATATGTCACGCTATTGAGTATATTATTATATCATGTGTATCTTATTGTTCAAGTGATATGAGTGAGGGGTTCTACTGGGTTGTACTCTTTACATATATGTAGTGGATTATGTCGCGATGGGGTTACAATATAATACGGTAGCTTACTTGATAGAATTATTGTTTAAACTAATTATTATTGGTTATGCCTTCGGTTGGAACATTTTTTAAAATTATTTAACTTACGATTGAGGGGTGAGGTATCTTCGGCATGTGAGTGTCATCAGATTGGCATGATCACGTAAATTAGTCGCATGATTATTACTGTATTGATAAGTATGTTATTTCATGCAACTTTTGGGATCTGAACCAAATACTATGAAAATATTTTTCAAGTGTTTATAGGTAGCAGTAGTAGGGATGAGCAGTTACATTGGTCATATTCCAATATCCAATCTAAGAATATGAATTCTATGGAGTGATTCGTATCTTAGTACAAACACATACATTCACATTTTAGCAAATTTATCTTTATTTAATTTAGTGTTCATGCAATGATGAAGTTCAAATTAGATAAGCCAAATCAAAGAGGCAAACCAAGCATGCAAGAAGTAAGGGAAAAATCCCTTTCGAGAAAAACCTTTAATTTTCACCGTATAAGAATTGACGGACACTTGATGACTTACAAACTACTTAGCTCACTAAGTATAACACGTAGTTATTCAAGTTTTCTGCAGATGCACTACTGTCCAAAATTGTTAACAGGAAGCAGTCTTCCGTCAGTATCCATCGATCAACCTTCTTCTTTAGCAATAAAGATTCAACTCCACAAATCAACAGTAGAGATGAACTCTACAAGAATCTTTGAAAAAGAATGTATTCTTGATTGATAAAGTTATCTCTAAATTTCCAAGGGGTTTGGATGAAAAGTGGTAGAGTTTGATCATAAAAGTAACTCTAAAATGTCTTGGAAAAGGGCTAAAAAGAATTCTTTAAAACTCTAATTCTGTATCTCTATTTAAGAGGAATTTTTTTGCAAAAGGATAGGCATTAGATATTTTGATCAGATTCGATTAAAAAATAAAAAATCGTGTGCTCACTCGAACTACCTGGTTCTTTATTCGAATGACGTACCCTTTTTCGTTCAATCAGGTTTCCAATATAAATTCGAATGACATTCCAGTGCTTGACATTAAGACATCTTGTTCGAATGTGGGTAATTCGTTCTAACAAAATACCCAATCTAGTTTGAATGACATCCAACGAAACTTCGAACGACATTCCAGAACCGACCAAAAGACGTCTCCCAGATTTCGTTCGAACGATGGAATCTCGTTCTAACGATATTGCGTAACTCGTTCGACTGACAAGCCAATTTTTTTCTAACAACGAGTTAGCGAGATTTTAAAAATCTCTTTAAAAAATATTTTAAAATGCAAACTCTTAAAAATATAAGCCCTTGAAAAAATAAAATCCTTACCAAACGACTTTAGAACTCTTCTCGGGTAAATTTGTGACGAACGAATCTTCAAACTTGCAAAAGTCATCAACTTCTTATCTTCGAGTACGTGGAAGCAGTCATGAAGGTGCAGTTGTGCGTAACAAGATAAGCCATATAAAATTTAAATCAAGAAATTACAAAACTTGCTCTTACGAATCTCCCCCTTTTCCTATTCTAGTACAAAACACAAACCGAAAACAAATTGACGCCTAAAACTAATACAACTAATGCTCTCCCAAATCAAGAAACAAAAATGCATAAATGTATAAGTCTTTAACTGAAAAGTCTTCATGTTGTTATCTTGTGCGGTCCAAGAAATTATCATCAAGTCGGATTGACCTACACACAAGAGACAAAAGAAATACCGTGATGCGTACGACTTTAAAAATTAAATACACCCCCCTCAATTTATTCTCCCTCTTTTTTTGTCAGTAATAGACAAGGAGTAGAATCTAAACATAAATATTAAGAATCACATAAAGAAGTAAAGATATCATCACAAAGATAATCAATAGGCACAAGTAATGATAATCTAAAAGGCATAATGTGTTCTCCCCTTATCAAACAACTATTTTTGAAGTTTTTCAATTTTTCAAGTATAAGGTGTAAAAATTACATATAGGTACAAAAAACATAGTCACCATAGAATAACACTGTTATATTCGAATCGTGAAAGAGGAATGTAATTATGTGAACATTTCCAATTGGAAAATCAACATAGGCATTCAAAACATAGGTACAAGAAGTCATGAGATACTTCTGAAGAAAGAACTCAATTTCTACCTTAGTTGTAAACTGTTGAACTCAAATAAAATTGACTCGACTTATGCAATATTCCATGAACTTAAATAATTCTCAAAATAATAACACCAAACTATTTAATGCTTTTCAAGAGAGTCCATTGTGAAAACCCATTGCTCTTCTCTTTTATAACTCCCTCAAAATCTCACATATATAAGAATTAACTCTCAAATATCTTGAAGAAATCATAATTCTCATATGTAGCAAAACATCAGTGAATAAAAACTAAATGGACTTGGCACTTCTATTTTTATGTACCATTAATCTTTTTAGGTTCTTTTTGCAAAAGGTGTTTTTTAACGCAAAGAGAAATTTGCTCTTTCATATCCCATTTCCATAGCTTAACATATATCAATATTTTCCAAGAAATAAAATCCGGGCAATGACTCTTATGAGAACAACTTATCTCTTTTTATATTTGGTTTGTATATAGCAGAATTGGAATGAGAACATCGTAATTGACACGTGATAAACAAGTACAATATTCAAAAAGTTCATGCACGTGTGCAATAAATGTGACAAAGAGTCTAACCTTTGGAAAGTAATCATCAATGATTAATGAAATGTTATCCACACATTATTAATCACACTAATGAAACAAATCCATGTCTCAAAATAAAATAAAAAAGTCACGTGAATGGATGGAATGTAGAGGTGATCCGAATATCTTAAATGTTCATCCATATATGGTGAAAAATTGAAAATACAAAAATCTTTTTATCTTTTTCAAAATTTTTATCAAAATAAAATCTTTTTCAATTTTTCAAACTTTTTCTTAAAAAGCAATTTTTTTTTGAAATTTTGCAAAATATATCAAAAAGAAAAATATATGAATACAATGATAATACAATCTGGCAATAAGCATATAAGGTATGAACATGGTAATCACCTTATTTTATAAACACGTCTCAACCTCAATCATTAAGCCATGAGAAATTCTTAAAAGGAGAAGATATCCTATGAAATTTCTCTATCAAACATTTGAAGTCTTGACTAAATACTCTATTTTCTCTAAAAAAAAACTAACAAAATCTCTATGGTGATGTGCGTGAGCATGTGAAGTAACATGTGTGGGAGTGTGTGCGAGAACATGTGTAGAACCTCGTGTGGGAGCATATTGGGTGACACACATATGACAAACTCTCCCTACCTTAAAACAAAACTCTCTAGGGTGACCTCTTTGTTTGCAATGGGAACAAACATAAACGGACTAGGGTCCACCTTGCTCAAAATGTCTAGGACGGGATTTCCTTGGTAGGTTCGATCTCATAGGTGGTTTAGGACGAGGTAAATATAGATCCATCATAAACTTGAAAATCGACTTAGGTTAGACTTTAGAAATGGATGCACCATCATAACCTATTCCTTGCCTCTCAGCGTTACCTAACGTAGAACCACCGAGGAGCATCTTTCTAACCTTCTTAGATGTGTCCTCTAAAGTGACCTTGACCTCCTAAGCACGTTCGAGATCAATCTCGAGCTGAGATACACTGGATTCAAGTTTTTCACGAGTCTCCAATGAAGCTTGAAGTTCTCTTGTAAGACTAGGCACGGTGTTTGTTAAATCGATCTTCTCCCTTCCTACATTTGATCAACTGCTCACACAAAGAAACTTTCACCTTCTGAGTTGACTCACCGATGTCTCACACTTTCTCAAACCATTAATCTCCTCTGAATAAGACACTTTAAAAGATAAATCTTTATTAAGATTTTTCATTCTTGAAATCTCGATGTAAAGTTCACGAATGGCTTTTTGAAGTCCACTTTCTTCCTCAATCAAACTCTCTTCCTCGCTCTCACTTTCTCCAAAATGATTTGAGACATCGTCGAGGTTCTCACGTTTAGAAATGTCCTCATCAGCGTGGGATAAACTTGAACTACTAGCGTGACTTTCCATGAATGAAACAAAGGTTCATGTGGTGATTCATCCTCGGAATCCACCGACTCGATATCACTATCGCTAAGTGTGGCCTTATGTATGACTTTCTTCCCTATCTCTTTAGCCTAGTGGGACACTCATTTTCCATATACCCTTTTACCTCACATTCAAAACATCACACATCATGTTTCTCATAAACATTCTTGTCCCCATTTCCATTTTTATTTTTCTCAAAAATTTTATCTTTGGATGAATTTTCATTGTTAAATTTGAGATTTTTTTTTTATTTTTTTTGCAAAAAGGGCAAGATCGTTAAGCTTAAAATCAAACTCGGACTCAGAATCAAAAACCTTTTCTTTCTTCTTTTTAGCTTGAGTTTTCAAAGATATATCTATTTCCTTTTTTTTTAGTTTTGGAAAACATATCGATTTCGTAAAGTTTAAAGGTCTCCTACGAGTTTTTCTAACCCAAGAGTATTTAATATTCTCAATGAATTTAGGATAGTGATTTTAAGTTTAAAACGGGATGGCCGGGATCTCAAAATATTTTTCACAACTCTCGTCTCAAGAATTTTCTCACTGAAATTAAAACTAGAATTGACTATGTTCGACAAACGTGCATAAAACTCATCAAAAGTATCAGACTCATTCATGAAAATAGTCTCAAACTGGTTGGTGACGTTTTGATGCTGAGAAGCTTTTATAGCATTGGTACCCTCGCGAGTGAGTTAGAGGATATCCCATACTTCCTTAGAAGTGGTGCACGTCATGATGTAGCGAAACTCATCGGGGGTAATGTCTCTAGAAATGGCACTTAAATCACGTGAGTTAAAATTACTCCATTTAAATCCATCTTCCGTCCAAGCAAAATTATGTTACCTATGACACCGCGATTGGTCACTGTGGGTGGTGTCCACCCTCTTTCACAAACAAGTCAGACTCTTTCATCATTAGATTTTAATGCATACCTTATTCTATCTTTCCAATAAGTATAATTAGATCCATAAAAAATATCCAGCCTATTATACAAATTTTTCATAAAATCAAAATTTTAAAGGATCACACAAAAACTAGTGTAATTTACTCTGATATCAATTTGGAAAAATTGGTATCTAAAAAAATTTCGTCAAAATCAGGATAACACGATGTTTTAGTGCAACCCACTCTGATACCAATTTGAGACAATTGGTATCTTAGAAAAATTTCATAAAAATTAAGATCACACGATATTTTAGTGCAACCTGCTCTGATATCAAATTGAGAATGCGGATTCTATAGAGGGATTCGTATCTTAGTTCAAACACACAAATTTAAATTATAAAAAAAATTATCTTGATTTAATTAAGTGTGCATGTAATGATGAAGTCCAAATTAAACAAGCCAAATCAAACAGACAAACCAAACATACGATGAAGGAAAAATCTCTTTCGGGCAAAACCTTTATTTTTCAGCACTGTATAACAATTGGCATACACTTGATGACTTACAGACTACTTAGCTCACTAAGTATAACGCGCAGTTATTCAAGTCTTCTACAAATATGGCATAGTTCAGAACCCTCCATAGGAAGCAGTCTTCCCTCAGTATCCACCGATCAGTCTTCTTCTTCAGCAGTAGAGCCTCGGCTCCTCAAATTAGCAGTAAAGATGAACTCTACAAGAGCCTTTGAATAAGAACGTGTTCTTCTTGATTTGGTAAAGTGATCTCTAAATTTTCAAGGGGGTTTGGATGAAAAATGACAACGTTTGATCGAAAAAGAACTCTAAAATAATGGCTTGGAGAATGGTTAAGAAAAGTTATTTAAAACTCTAATCCTGCATCTCTATTTATAAGAAAGTTTGTTATAAAATGATAGGCATTAGAGATTTGGATCAGATTTGATTAACTTGTGCGCTCGTTTGAACGACCTGATACCTCATTCGAACGACGTACCCTTTTTTGTTCGATCGGGTTTCTATCGTAACATCGAACAACATCCTAGTGCTTAACCAAAAGACATCTCGTTCGAACGTGGGAAACTCGTTCTAACGAAGTACCCAATCTCGTTTGAATGACATCCAATGAAACTTTGAAAGATATTCTAGAACTGTCCCAAAGGTGTCTCCAAGATTTCGTTCGAATAATGGAATCTCGTTCTAACGATATTACTTAAGTCGTTCGAACGACATGCCAATTTCTTCTAACAAGTTGATAAGATTTCAAAAATTTCTTTACAAAATATTTTGAAATGCAAACGCTTAAAAACGTAAAACCCTAGAAAAATAAAATCTTTACCAAACTACCTCATAAATCTTCTCAGGTAAAGTTGTGACGAACGAATCTTTAAACTTACAAAAGTCATCACCTTCTTGTCTTCTAGTACATGGAAGCAGTCATGAAGGTGCAATAGTGTGTAACGAGATAAGCGAAATAAAAAATTAAATTGAGCAATTATAAATCTTACTCTTACACAATCATTTCCACTCCTAGATTAGGCTGTTATGTCTATTGAGTATTTTAGTATTCAAACTCATTCGATTTAGAGATTTATATGGACCATGTTGGTGTTGGTTTATTTTATCTCAGCTGAGACTGTTCGTCAGTTTGTGACAATGTTTACTTACTTTATTATGGATGTTGAGACAATTGGTTTATTCAGTGTTTATATTGTACATCATCGCATGTCGTGGATGGTTTAAATTTCATTAGAGTCTTTAATTATTATTATCATGATGCTGAGAATAATTTAAATTGATTTAACGCGCCCAATCTCACGCGCTGAGGCTTTGCCACCCCATACGTGGAAAATAGGGGTGTCATAGTTGCCTTATGAGGTTTGGTTCAACCTAGGTAAATTGGAAAATACTTGAGTTCTCGAGTTTGGCCTCTATCGTTGACGTATGTGAAAGCTTATCACCAAAATATGATAAAAATGTCTCGATCCATTTATCTATCCCTCACTCTTTGCATTCATGCCTTTTATTTTTGTTTTTTGTGAGATGTTTATATGAATGTGAATGTATGTATAAAAAGTTAGACAACAAACAAACAAAGAACAAATCATTTTATCAATTAACATAAAATGATTTGTGAACAAAAAGATATAATTTGTATTTGCAAAATGTCAAAACAAATTATAAATTCCTATTCACCTCCCCTCTTGGATATTCTTCGGGCCAACAAAGTCCGATATGCAGGTTGTAGGGAAAGACATGGGTGGCTTGTGTGTGTGTGTGTGTGTGTGAGAGAGAGAGAGAGAGAGAGAGAGAGAGTTCAGTTTAACAATTGCAAGGTGATTAGACTCTATTCATTGTAACGCCCTCGAGGTTTTGGGAGCCTAAGGCAATATTCTAAAATAAGGCCTTAATATCAAATGAGAAGGCTAAAAATGATTATTTAAAATTAAAAAAATTATTTAAAACACGTATAAAAAAAGAAACATCAACAATATTTTACACCGATGTTTGCACGTGTTATGATGGTTATGTAAAAACTACTATGATTTCTCTTTTTCTCTCAATTTGTTTTGTTCCCCTAAAAAATCTTAAATTTGGATGACATAGGCAGAATTCTCACTTGCCTTCCCTAAGGGTCGGCCTTACAAACGTGACTTCTTAGAGGATACAAAGCAAAATAAAATCTTTATAGTGAATATGGAGATTATGAAATACTTAGGTAATAACAATAATTAAATTTTTACAATTAAGAGACTTGTAACTTTACATTAATCAGTAAGAGACAATTTACATTATTAGTAAGATATATCAGCAGAGAAGATAAATCAAGCTACAAGCAATTGATCACCACATTATCACCTATTGAGGGCAATTGACATTGTGAAGCCTAATAGTAACCAGGCTAAAAAGAAGTAGCCCACAGATCTTGTTGGTCCCACATCCTCAGGTTCCTGCAGTAGAACCCCATTTTGATAAGAAATAGTTTTCTAAGCTAGATTCAAATCATCAAAATATATAACCAAACAAATAAAATGAAATTACCTAGCAACATTCATTGGAAATGAGGAAAAAAAATGAGAGAGAGAGGAACCAAGATCAATGATTTTAGTGAATTATAATTTATAGTATTAAATAATGTATTTTTTACTTTACCCTCTGAAATAATTGAATAATTTGAGTGACGCCCTAGAAGTATAAGAATTTGACTTACCCCCTTCATGCACAAGGTATAATTTATAGTCTTTGATACATTTTTTTAACTTTTTTTTTTGTTTCAAAAAGTCTCTTACCGTATAAAACACTCATAAACTCTTTTAATTTTTAAACCCTAAACCCTAAAACTAAATAAAAACACAAAACAAAAAAGTATATTAAAAAAAAAACTAAACCCTGAAACGTTAAAACATTAATTCTAAACTCTAAACCTTAAACCTTATATAATAATCAGAAGAAAACAAAAACCTTACACCCTAAAACCTTTGCCCCCAAATTTTTTTTCATAAGAATAGACGAGGGACTTTTTGAAACATTAAAAAAGAGTAATTCTACACAGACTCTAAAATTATACCCAATAAATAGACCCGACTGAGTTATGAAATAGAGTGGTTGGTGTTTCAAATGGACCCCATGTGTACCCACATACCAATCAATGTATTTTTGGCAACTCAACTGTGTGTGATTCATGGGTATAATTTGAGAGTCCATATAGAATTAGTCTAAAAATAATATGGCGGGCTAAATGCAAAAAACACTTATACCCTACGAACTGGACATTAGTCGTCCATATTTAAATTCTTTGACTTTGAACCCTGATGTTAGCTTTAGCCACACATTTTTTTTGTTTTTAACGACGCATTGTTAGCTTTAGTGATACACAACAAGGTGCAAACTCAAAGTTTTCAAAATACGGGGTGTAAAGACAACACGACTCAAAACATAGGGTGCAAAGTCACGATATCTCCATATATTATGAAAATGTGCACTAATTTTATTTAGTTTTTTTTTTTACTTTAATACAACTTTATTATTAGTTTATTAGACTTTAGTACATTTTTCGTCATTAAATATTTAGCGACAAAAAATGTACTAAAGTCTAATAAACTGATAAAGTTGTATGAAAGTTTGAAATCGTAGATTAGCAATGTATTACAGTGAAAAGGAACCCTTTTATTTATCATGAAATAATGCACACTTGACATACTAAATAGAGGATGAGAAAAGTGGATACCCCAGCTGGAGGAGTCTCAGTTGATTTCTTTGATTTGTCAACCTCAAAAGGCCATAGGTATTTATCTGGATTCATACTCCTAGCTACACTCCAATCATACAGTCTTCTATCTTCAGGTGATGATAGAATTGAGTGGGACTCCTGATAAAGTAAAAGAGAAAATATTAGGCTCTTTAGTTTTAAAAGTTCCTCCAATGTTTAGTGTAAACTTTGTGTGTAAAGTGGGTACACTAAAGTTATGCAATGCTTTATATTGTACTCCAATAGTTTTCTTTCAACATTATTCGCGAAACTGAAATGACCAACGAGGCGCAAAAACATGTAAAATAAGTATTTTTTTTACCTTTTTTAAAGAATTTAATATTAAATTTGGGTCTCAAATTCGAAAATATAAATTTAATGATAATCAGCTATGTAAAACTAAAAGTATGACAATTTATTGAGAAAGAGAGTTAATGCGACAACATATATTTTGTTGAGAAAATAAAGTCCCACATGAGATATGAAGCACGGATACTCTTCCGGAAACCACGAGTCAGCTTTGATTCAAGTCGGACACGCGACACGCTGTAACATGTTGCCTACAAGCGAGTCTTTTTTTTAGGTTGGACACACTGGCACACGTCCAGGACACGCTGGGGCACGTAAAAGAACACACTAGGACACGTGAAATTAATTTTTTTCATCTAATGTGACAATGATTTTGTTTTATTTATGATTTTTAATATTAAAGTGTTAAATTTTGTTTTGTATAGGCCCATTTTATTAATTTCATATCAAGAATGCTCTAATAATATATTTTATGGAAAAAAATTGTTTATTTCATTAATATATATATATATATATATATATATATATATATATATATATATATATATATATATATATATTTAAATATATTTTATATATTATACGTACCCTAGCGTGTTGTATCCTAATTTTTGGAAAAATCATATATCGCGTGTCGTGTCGAAATACGTATTACGTGTCGAGTCCGTGATTCATTGCACATGAGAAAGTTAAAACCTTGCGCCATAATATATAATATCCTGGGACCCGTCTATCCATGGCTAATTGGTTTTGGGTTAGATGCTCTTAACATTTACCATAGTATCAGAGCATATTATATATGGCCTAACGGCCCAATTGCTCCGCATTACCCAATATAACTATGTCCACGTATTAGGCTCAGGTCACGCCACATGTGATGGAGCGTGTTGAGAATGTAAAGTTCCACATGAGAAAGTTAAAGTTGTGCCACGATATATAATATCCTCGGGCTTCTCCACCTATTGTCAATTGGTTTTGGGATGAATTTTCCAATATTTCACGTACTCATTGTGCATTTTGCAACTTTATTTCACCCAGAGTTTGCAAAGACTTTTACACTACTTTTGGAAATTCGAACCCCAAAGACTTTTACACTACTTTTCGAAACCCCCACAGACGCTAGACTTTAAGCAGGGCGTGTGTTATGGTGACTCTAGCACAACGTCCCCCATGTTTAGCTCGCATGAAAGAGTCCTAATGGCTCGTTGGTGTGGAGGTTCAGGCTTATAAAAAAAGACAAGATTACACCTAATGTTAAGTTTACACTCATTCAACTTTTACACTTCTAATGTTCTAAATGGGATTTGTTGAGGGTAATTCAAACTAACCTTTAAAGCCTCAAGCTCCTTGTTGAGCTCATCTTCATCCAAGCCTTTATTCATCAATTCTTCAACCTTGCTCTTATATGCAACTGTAACCTGATTCATTAAAACAACAAAGAGAGAAAGGGATTTAATTTTAATAAAAATTTAGTCTTAGGTCTCTACTATTAGATCAATTTAGTAAAAATAATTAGGGGTGGCAAGTTTTGATAAAATATGATAACACAACACAAAATTCACAGTTAGAGTTGGTAATTTCTGGACACTAACCGAAAATTGACACGACCCCGCAAAAACAAAACAACCCAAAATTACCCGAATAAACATGTTTAGATAAACAGATCAGTTTAGTGTCAATTCATCTTAGCAAACAAGTCAGGTTAAAGTTGACCGATACTTGACATTAACCCGAAAGACACACACACTCCATGCACGAATGTCACCCCGTAAAATAATTTTTTTTACTTTACCCTTGAGATAATGTTGTATTCAAAGATACCCCTAAGTTCTTCAATAATTAGAGTTACACCCCCACCCACCCACCCACCCAAAAAATCGGTTTTTTCGGTTCCTATGCACACCCCTAGTAAAAACTACCTAAAAGTAAATCAATATTTGCTTTAAGAAATGACAGAGATTTGTTGAGATTGGACATAAAGATGTTGTAAATCCACAAGCTGGATAAAAAAGATGTTCTTTAGGAGATTCTGACCTGATCATATGAACACCCTTTTTGAAGTCCTAATTTTCCATAATGATCCACGTCTGTAATTGCTGAAAATCAAACCAAAAGAAGTGAAAGTGAGATTAATAATCTAGTTCTTTTCCAATGTTACAATGCATGATATGAAAAGAAAGTTGAGAGTAATCTAATCGAAATTAAAAAGAGGATAAAACTGAGAACAAAGATGACTATGTTGAGGCCATGTTTGGGAGTTTATATGAAAAATGAAGAGAAACGAAACATAAATCAGCGAGATGAAAAATTACGAAAAAGAAGAAAAAAAAGCAAAAGTAATTTTCCGGGTATTTTGCATTTTGGGTCTAGCAATTATGTTTTTTTGTAGTTTGGGTCCAAAGTTATGCACGTTTGCACTTTGGTGGTTGTGACGACTTTTTAATATTTTTCGTGACACTATTTTCTCTAAAAAGCGTTGCAAAAAGTGAATCTGTCACACAAGGTGCAAATATGCAAAACTCTGAACCCAAAATGCTAATAACCCTCCGAACCAATTCATTCCTTTGTCGGATTAGGGGGGAAGAGTTTACTTTCGTTAGGAAAAACAATAAAAAGTACCATTAGTCCATTACACCATTTAAAACAACATGTTTAGATGAGAGAATCTCCAATGATAGTGTAAAGATTGGTATAATCTAATGTATTTGTCTCATTGGTATTTTTGATTTTGCACATAAAGTTTAAAGGAAACCATTAAAGTACGAAATATTTTTCGCATAAAACCTACGTTTCACAAAGGTACCGATAAATAAGGATAAACTAGTTGAGTAAAATTGTCAATATAAGAAATACAATAAACTCAGCTCTCTATTCTTTTCCTTTCTTTCCAACTCAGGCAAAGTTTTCGTCTAAACTAATTGTCAAATTCGAAGCGAAAGAAGACAATAAATTCGAAAGTAAGGATCAATTACCAATGCCGCGAATAGCCCTTTCGGCATTAAGAGCGGATATCAAACCTTCCTTTTGAATCTCAACTGGACTTTCCGTCTCCGTCTCCATCTCTGTTGTTGCTGATGCATCACTTGAACTCCCAATATAAAACACGCGTACCTTCGTTGGTAAAGTGACGTAATTGCAGCTGCTTTTTGGCGATAGAGATGAGTGAAAATCTCGTCGGCAAATACAGGTAATTGTTGCCACGGTGGCTGATGCAGCCATCGCGTTCTACGGTGGCAGTTTTCTGTTTTATTAAACTTCGAAAGAATTAAAATCGTAAATAATCTTTGATTCGTGATTACTTTCTAAATAAAAAGTGGAGGTTTATGAGTACTAATATTTGTATTTATAAATTCATTTTCTTCCAAAAACAAGACATTGTAAATAACATAGAAACAAAATTTACAACAAAAGAAGGCGAAACCGATACTGGCAACACCTAAAGACTTAACTGCCCAATAACAAAATGATAGAACCCAACCCAACCATAAGAAATAAGATCTATCCATTTTACCCCCAAAGTTGAAAAGGGCTTGAAATAATGGTTCAGAATAATCATTTACAACATTTGTGATTCAACCCATGGTTAAGCACTTGACCAATTAAAGGTATTTTGTGGTATACACTGTTATCCTGATTATGAACATACTGTTCATCAATTTTTAGTATCAGATTATTACCTTGAAAAGTGGATTTATAGAATTAGAAAATACAACCATTTTGTTTATAACTACTTTCTATCAAAAAAAAATATATGTTTAGTCCTAAAATTTCTTAATAGTGTCATACGCAATCATTATCGATTTTTGAGAACATAGTATCTGTAATATATGCCATTTTTTTAATTGAAGCATTATTTGATTGTTTTATTGTTTAAGTAAATATTTTTTGAAACAAAGGAGATATAGAAAGAGGGAGAGGCTTCATTGTTGACAGCAAATAGAATTTCATTCCTCATTTTGTTCACCTCTCAATATTTTCGTAGGTAAAACTTTGATTCTGATGAACATTTTATATCAGCTTGTCGTTGTAGTATAGTGGTAAGTATTCCCGCCTGTCACGCGGGTGACCCGGGTTCGATCCCCGGCAACGGCGTTATTTTTTTCATTCAAGCGTATTATCTTCTTTATCTTCACACTTTAGTGTTTGAACCTAATCACCTAAACCCACCCCTCTGTGCTTCCTCTAAAGAAACTAACTTATATAAAATTATATACATGTGAATTCAAAATCAAGCTTGAGATCATGTTTTAGCTCGGTCCGCTAGTTTAACGAACAAGCCGAACTTGATCTGAGCTCAAGCGAGGTTTTGAGGGGTATAATCGAGCTTCTTTATAACTTAAAAGACAACGAAAAGAGCTCCCGCCGAGCTCATGGAGTTCTATTCTTTAAACGAGCTCAAGATCAAGATCAAATCTCAGTTCGTTTGCTTAACAAACGAGCCGAGTTTGGGCTATTTCAGGGCTTATTAAATTTATCACTTATTAACTTTGGCGACACCCACCTAAACTGCATCTCCGGGATCAAAAACAGACCCCATGATAGAAAAACTTGCATAATGGAGAATATGGTACCTTCTACTTATAGTTAACCTCTTGATAAAACGGTATGGGGGTAAATTTTAATGAAGATCCAATGACAAGATTGCCTAATTAAGATCTTGAAATGAGTAGTGGTGCAACAAAATCAGCTAATGACAGTAACAACAGTGGCCTAATAGAAGTATAAAGAGTGTTGACATGGCAGTTTGGTGGAAATTGAAACATGAGTGATGTAGATATAGGAGACAAAATTGAAATGGGCTTGAACCAATATGTCAAAAATCATCATTTTACATAATTTGTGATTGTATCACAGTTCACAAATTTTTTGTATTATCTTAAATGTTTAGTCTTGTAGTATCATAGGTAGCTAAAAGTTTGATTTTGATGAACATGCTATATCAACTTGTCGTTGTAGTATAGTGGTAAGTATTCCCGCCTGTCACGCGGGTGACCCGGGTTCGATCCCCGGCAACGGCGCCGTTTTTTTCATCGAAGTGTGTTATTTTCTTTATTTTCCCACACTAATGTTTTATATTCCTTTCTTTATCTCAATTTGCTTCCTTTTTTTTTATTAGTCAACCCTCCCCCCAGCACACATGCATACCCACACACATACACAAACATACGTTGTATCTATATCTTTATAACATTTAACTTATTGTCTTTGGTGCAAAAATTGTCATATCTTATCAGGGTGAGGTTTATATCTATAAGTTTATACTGATTTAGGGAGACAAAGTCGAAATGGGCTTAAACCAATGTGTCAAAAATCATCATTTTACATAATTTGTGATTGTATAGAATGAGAAAATGCATTTACTTTGTTTATGACTACTTTTTATATTATAATAACATTATACAATTTTTTTAGTTATCTTGATTTTTTTTAATACTTTTTTAATGAATATTTTTTATTGTTTAGGCTTGATATTTGTGAATAACATCATAGGCAATGTTATCTATTATATTTGGTAGAAAAAAAATTCTTAATAGTGTCATAGGCAATCATTATCTATTTTTGAGAACACAATACCTGTAATATACATCATTTTATAATTGAAGCATTATTTGATTGTTTTATTGTTCAAGTAAATATTTTTTGAAACCAAGGAGAGAGAGAAAGAGGGAGAAGTTTCATTGCTGATAGCAGATAGAATTTCATTCCTCACTGTGTTCACCACTCAATATTTTGGAAGATAAAATGTTTGTTCTGATGAACATTTTTTATCAACTTGTCGTTGTAGTATAGTGGTAAGTATTCCCGCCTGTCACGCGGGTGACCCGGGTTCGATCCCCGGCAACGGCGTTATTTTTTTCATTCAAGCGTATTATCTTCTTTATCTTCACACTTTAGTGTTTGAACCTAATCACCTAAACCCACCCACCCCTATCTGCTACCTCTAAAGAAACTAACTTATATAAAATTATATACATGTGAACTCAAAATCAAGCAACATATTTAAATTTTGTGTCCTTCTACACTGACAGATTGACTCATCAATGGGCCCCGTAATTTTTAATGAGTTGTTCATGTTTTAACCAAACAAATGAGAGGGTCATGTTAACCCTTCTAAAAGAGGGTCAACAAATTTTGACTCGTTGCTAGTTCAACATCAATGACCGTGTTGGAGTAAGCTTTGTAAGCAAATGCTGAAAGCATTTTGACATTTTCATCCCCGTAGACGGACTAAGCATTGTAGTTGAGTGAACGGGTGGACGAAGAGGCGATCCGAACCGAGCGTAATCAAACTCCGATACAAGCCGAGCCTAATGAAGCTCGAATTTTAAATTAGATTGAGATCATGTTTAAGCTCGATCCGCTAGTCGCTCGAGCGAGGTTTTGAGGGGTACGATCGAGCTTGTTTATAACTTAAACGACAAAACGAACCGAGCGCGAGCCGAGCTCATGGGGTTCAATTCTTTAAACGAGCTAAAGATCAAGATCGATCTCAGTCCGTTTGCTTAACAAACGAGCCGAGCTCGAGCTATTTCGCGCAGCTCAGTTCGTTTGCAGAGCCTTTTTAACTTCAACGCCGCTCGAGCTAATTCAGGGGTTGTTCAATTTATCATTTATTAACTTTGGCCACCCACCTGACGTGCATCTCCGGGATCAAATCAGACCCCTTGATAGAAAATGGTACCTTCTTATTGCTAATTTCTTGATAAAATGGTATGGGGGTAAATTTTAATGAAGATCCAATGACAATATGCCTAATTAAGATCTTGAAATGAGTAGTGGTGCAACAAAATCAGCTAATGACAGTAACAACCATGGAACAAGAGTCTTGCAGTGGCCTAGTAGAAGTATAAAGAGTGTTGACATGGCAGTTTTGTGGAAATTGAATCATGGGTGATGTAGATTCAGGAGACAAAGTTGAAATGGGCTTGAACTAATATGTCAAAAATCATCATTTCACATAATTTGTGATTGTATCATGGTCGAGGAATTTTTTGTAATATTTTTAATGTTTAGTCTTATAGTTTCATAGGTAGCTAAAATGTTTCTTTTCATGAACATGTTATATCAACTTGTCGTTGTAGTATAGTGGTAAGTATTCCCGCCTGTCACGCGGGTGACCCGGGTTCGATCCCCGGCAACGGCGTTCATTTTTTTTTTTCATCCAAGTTTGTTATCTTAATTTTTTCACATTAATATTTTATATGCCTTTCTTTATCTCAATTTGCTTCCCATTTTTCTAATAGCAACCCTCCCCCCAACACATACAAACACACACACACATGTTGTATAGTTTGTTTATAATCTTTAAGTTCTTGTTTAAGGTGCAAGAATAGTCATATTTTAGCAGAGTGAGGTTTGTATCTATATGTTTGTTTATAATATTGTTTTCTTATGTTTGGGCTACAATTTATCATACAATTAGCAACACTGTTTATTTTTAAGTTTCTAACACCTAATTTTATATGCCATAGATTTATCCAAAAGGTTCATATGTCAAAGAATGCTGTTTTCTTAAGCTAATATTGTTTTTCTCTTATTTATTTTTTCACTTAACCCCCTGACATGTTTAAGGTACAACCTACAAATGGGGTTAATGATAAGGTACAAGCGAGTCGATGCACTGTGCCGGGGGGGGGGGGGGGGGGGGGGGGTTAAAAGAAACCTAATAGCCTAAAAGTAATTAAAATTAACTTACAAACGCCATATAAATACGCATGTATATAAACATTAATACATTTAGTTTATTTATTTATTTAAATATGCCCATAATTCCTATATTTAGACTTTAGTACACTTTAAATTTCAACTAGACTTAGCCAAAATTAGCTAGTAGGGCGTTAAACTAAGGGTTATTTGCATTATGGGTAATTTTAGGTTAGGGTTTGAATTTTTTCATATTGTGACTTGAGGTTCATTTCTACTTTTTGCGTCATTCTTTCATATTTTTATCGTTACTTATTTCTCTCAAAAGCGTTACAAAAATTGAAAATGAACCCCAAAATGGAAATATGCAAAACTTTTAACCCCAACCTAATATTATCTATAAATACCGGACCCAAAGTGCAAATAATCCTTAAATTTAACTGCAAGAAATTTAAAGGGTAAACTGCAAATATAACCCTAAAGTTTAAGGTCATTTTCAGCATTGGATGTGATGTTTCAAAATATATAATGTTATCCTTGAAGTTTGAAAATTCCTCTCTTCCATCACATAGACGTCCTAACTACAGTTGGTCTCAGGTTCAAGACTTGAGAGTGGCTCTTTATATTATAAAACAATATGGGTACAACCTTTTTTTGTTAGATGTTCTAACAAATATGTGATGGAGAGCCAAAATTGTACGAAACTAAAAAAAAAACGGGTTAACATTGCAACCATCAAAATAAGAATATTTTTATTTTACCTACTACATATATATCATTATTTTCCTTTACACACCGAATGGCGGGTAAAATCAAATAATAGTAACTACGTAGTAGATAAAGTCAAACATCGGACTTGTAAACTATTGGGTAAGAAATTGAAAATGATCCAAATGTCGGGATTAATTTTGCATTTAACTCGATATTAAAAATAAAATGATCAAAAGTTCTAGAAAAACAAATATAAAAATGAGCAAATGAGTGTATAATAATTGAATAAAAGCAGCATCATAAGAACCATAAAGAACTTGGGGGAAGTGAGCTAACCTCGTTTAGATAAGATACAGCAAGTCTTGCTCCTGAAACGAGAAGTTTAATATTATAAACAAACGTATACATACAACATATATGTATATATATATATATGTGCCATACAACTGTAGATATTATATATATGAAAGCATATAAAATGTATATGTATATAATCACCTTCGCTGAATTACGTGCAACTTATTGAATCGAGAGAGAGAGAGAGAGGTGTTCTTCTTTCAGAAGTGGGAACGGGCAGTGGTTGTGATAAGGTATGAGCGGTAAGGTGTCAAATGAACTCATTTTTAAACCTCACAAATATACACTTTGTTTCCATACTATTTTTTTGTTTTGAGTCATTTAACAAGAGTAATACTAAGTATATACATTTTTTTTTTAACTTTACATAGTTTTATTACAAACACCATGCAATGTATATTGACATATCAACTGAATAACAAAAAAGGGTCACAGAAAAAGAGGGTATGCCTAATATTACTTTGAACAAAATGGCCATTATATATATCTAATAAAAACTATTAGACTGAATTTATTTTTAAGTCTGAATCTGAATCTAAAAAATAAATTATTTTTACATCTGAATGAACCTCTAGATGGATGAAATAATTAGGGGTAATTTTACATCTGAACTATTTAGAGTCAAATATAATGTTTTGCATCTTATATATTTTTTTTTTAAAAAAATATTATTTAGTAGCTCTTACGTCCGAATAGTTCAAAGTCAAACTTAAGAATAAAAAACAAACAATTTTCTAATCCATTTTCTTTAAATATTTATTAGTAAAGTGATGTAGCAATATAGTGTTAGCAATAATCGACATGTTTGCATCGGTGATGACGCTATAGTCTCATGTCAACAATTTTTGGTAATCTCGTCAGAGAAGTCACAATGAAATATTTACACGGCACAACAAACAAAATCACAATAATATGTTGATGTGACATTATCACGCTATCACTAACCTTGTTAAATTTATGTGATTGATATCACTCTTGCAAAGTCAATGTCATTATTCGATTTTATGTTAGTTTTGAAAATAAGGTAAACTAATATTATTTAAGGACTAAACATTAATTGATCCAACTTTAATAGGATTGAGTCAATAATTTGTTGATTTACCATTTCTCTTGCTCTATAAGGCAAAATAATAGTTTGATCATTTTCATGTAAATGGGTATCTCTTTTCCTTTTTACCTAATAATTTAACTGTTTAATTATTAAAATGTTGACACTTGAGACCATTATGTTACAGTCAAAGATTGGCAAGAAATATCCATGTGACTTGCAAACTAGAACAATTTGTCCAACGATTATTAATTTATTATACTTAGTGTGTCACTAATTGGAGTGAGTCGATAAATATCTTAAAGATTTTTTAACCTTTCCTCCTAAACAAATATTTTCAGTGAAAATGTCCAAGATGTGCATTATCCGGTTGTATTTGAGATAAAATCAAAAAATAAAATATATAATCAAACACACCAAAAATTAAAAAATATGAATCTTTGAAAATTATTGCCAATTAAATACACCCTTAGAGCATCACAAATGGTAGTGCAAAGGTTTGTAAAATATATTTTTTCTTACTTTAATAATAATGTAACATTTACCAACTAAGAAAAGTGTAAAATGAATGTGCAAATGCATTACAATTATACACCACAACGTCAATTTTCTCCCTTATCCAAAACTTAAAATTGTTGTATCTTTTGTACATTTTTGTTAAATCATTGGTCCACATTTATCCAATAAGATCCTTTTGAACTGTTTTGAAACATAAATTTGTGGTAGATTACGATGTGAAGAATCATTTTCCTTAAGGTTTTCCTTTCTCCTAAATAGTTTGCCATTAGGTTCTTTGGCAAATTACCTCAAAGATATAATAATCTAATGTAATATTTAGTTAGAAATCCTAAATCAATTCCTCTCACACTCGGTGAAACTGAATGAATAAAATTGAAAGATGAAGAACAAGAGAAAAAGGGATAGAACATTTTCACAGTATGACCTCTTTAAAATGGTTGGATCATATCCTTTTTATAAACTAATTTGTGTCATTTCGGGTTAGTTCACAAATAAAAAAATAATAAAGGTTATGTCTATTTATGAATTGACACATGACTAAGGGTTATATATATATATATATATATATATATATATATATATATATATATATATGAATTGATACATTTCACTACACCACAATCTGAGAATAGTCACAACTAGTTGGTCATAAACCTGGGCCATGCCTATAGAAATATTTGGCATAACCATGTCCATACCAAAACAAAAGTGTGACATCCAAAAGATAGGGTCATGGCATAGTCCGTGACCATACCCCTGATCAAAAGGGTGCCAAAACTTCCTCCAAATATAATCATGGACCATGACAGTGACCACATTTGTGAAAAATACAGTTGGATCTGTTAAATGGAATCACGATCCAAGTCCGTGATTATTTTGAAATTTTCACGGAGTCCGATCATGGCCCAAGTTTGTGACTAGGTAGTGACATGTAAAAAAAAAATTATATGGTCACGTCCATTGGCCACAGATGTGGCCTGGGGAAAATTTATCACTTCTTTCTCTCTCTCTCTGATGCCTCTCTCCCTCTGCTGCATCTCTCCCCCGACCACTGCCACCACCATTCTCTCTCTCTCTCTCTCTATCTATCTCTCTCTCATATCTCAGGTACTCCCCTTCTCTACCACTCTCACTATGTAGTGTATGTGTGTTTGTTTATTGTCTGTGTTTGTGTATTATGTGTGTTTATGTATGTGTATGTGTTTGTCTATGTATTGTCTATGTTTTTTTTATTATGCATGTGTATGCGTATATATGTGTATGTGTATGAAATACACACATAAGAGTGAAATATGAAAATACTCAAATAAAAAAAAACTTTAAGACTGAAATGTGAAATACCCAAATTAAATAAGCCCAAATGTGAAAATATTGAAATGCTGTAATTGAATTTAAAACCCTGATGTTTTAAAGGATTTTGAAGATATTGAGGATTTGGAATTCGATTTATATTAGTCAAAGCCAGGTTTACATTAATTAAGAAATAAATTAAGTTTGTGTTAATGTAGAGGGGTGTAAAAATAACCCTTCCACTAGAGAGGGGCTTTCTGTGAGGAGGCGCTAAAAAGTATATATTGGGCGAGCAAGCCCATTAGAGGGGAAGCTGCACGAACAAAGCATATTAGGCGAGAAAGCCCAAATCATTAGCAAGCCACATGAACAATTTGGCGAGAAAGCCCAAATCACCAGTAATTCACACGAGCAAAGCATATTGGCCGAGCAAGACCAAATCATTTTCAAGACATACGAGAAAAGAATATTAGGCGCTCAACCCAAAACCACTTGAAAGCCACATAAGATTCAATATCATGTGGGATGGATGATCAAGTCCTAGCCACTAATAAACCACAAATATTAACCAGTGAGGAGAAGTTATACGAACAACTCCAAGTCACAAAGTACTTGAAAAGAAGCAAACATATTATCATAAATATTTGTCTAATGAAAGAAATTGGCGAGTGGTTGCTCGAGTCACACAAATGTTTATAGAGTTCATTTATTAACACTTATTTTATTATTTGAACACATGTTTACTTAGCAAGAAGCCTTAGCCGAGCAAGTAGGGCTTGAGCATATAGCCAACTAGAACCTTTTAAGAGGTTTGGTTTAGTGGCTGAGAGGTAAGTCTTGTTGAGAAAGATAAGGATCAGCCACTTCAATACTATAGGAAAAAAGAATACTGAGGCGAGGGACCCAAAAGGTCACTTACACACATGCTCACATAGTCCACAATTGCTAAATGAGCGAGCAATGACTTGCTTATAAGATTTATATAAATTAACAATAGCGAGTGGACCTCAAGGCTACTCACAAGTTTTTCAAAGTTACTCCCCAAGTAATTGTTTAAAAATGGACAAAAACATACTCTTTGGAAACTATGCCCAACAACGTTGCTTTTTTACTTTAGTTACATGGGATGTCACGTGTCAATAGATAAATCGTGGTAGACAATGACAAATATTAATAAGGACAAAAGTACTATTCAAATATTTTTCACAAGGGAATATCCCTTTTGTCGCACACAGGCCACATCAGCCTTAATGTTGCATTATAAATATAATGTGTGGGGTACAATCACAAGCACATATTTACTTTAGCGTGTTACTTTGCACGATTTTCCATAAAATAATCTCTTTTCGCTCTCCCTTAGGTATTTGAAGTTCTTATCTCTACGCTCTCAAATTACCATAATTCTTAAGTGGTTTTATTCCTTTTGTTATCATTGAAAAAGTTATATTCACTAATTATTTCTTCTTCGTTGTAACGAGAAATTTACTAACTATATTGGAAAATTAGTTTTTAGTTTACTTTATGTTCTTGAAACATCAACACCTTGAAGATAGTTTCCATCAAAGTGGGTTATGCATCTCCCTTTCAGTATATTCATACACCCCAGTACCACTACCCTTTTATATTTGGTGACTTCGCTTGGGTGGTATTCTCACTGCCATGGATAAAAAAAAGTTATAATTTTTCAAAGCAATTGGTTTTTGAAGATACTCCGGCTGGAAATGGAGATCCGAGTGATCAAATCACCAATGAAGATGTTGTGGTTACCAGACCACGAGAACTCGCCCATTTCGTGGGACAGGCAATCACCTCAGTGGCTCCGTCGCTAAACAGAGTGGACCTCATGAGCATATTTTTTTAGTTTCTAAGGAAACAATATGTGGATATGGACAATCTGGGATAAGATTGTATTATAACAACGGTGGTTCCTAATGGAGGAGAAGGCATAACAGATGCGTTGCCAAATAAAAAGGTGGCGGTAGAGCAGGTCCTGACTCGTGTGAGCTCACGAGCAGCGAATAAAGTGGAGGCGAAAGAATCTCCTTCCAAGGTAATTACGATGAAAGAGGTGAAGAGAATTTTCTCACTCCAGAGAGAATCACTTTTCATATATGAGGATTTGAAAAAACCCTTATCCAGACAGCATCAACGAGAATATATAACCTGAGGGGTATGTTCCGCCCAAGTTTATGAAGTTTAATAGTAAAGGAGAAAATCTCAGGGAGCACATCAAGAAGTTTGTGGAATACTCTGATATGCATGGAAATGATAAAGAGTTGAAGCTAAAAGAGTTCTCTAAGACTCTCACGGGAATGGCTTATACGTGGTACCCCCACTTGGTACCAAATAACATCCCCACTTAGGAGGAGACGCACAAATAATTCTTGCAGAAATTCTTTTTAGATGAAGATGAGTTTACTCTAAGGATTTGTACCAGGAGCTGCAAAAACATAGTGAGGAGATGGTGCAATACATTAAACTCTTTAGAGAAAAAGCATTATATGTTCAAGAGGGGGTCATGGAGGTCAGGTTGTTGCAAATTTATGTGGAGGGCTTGATCGATGAGTAAAAAATCCACTTAATCAATGAAACACAAGAGGTCACCTTTAAGAAAGTTCATTCGAGCTGCGTGAAATATGTAACAACCCATATTTCTAAGAATTTAATATTTAAATTAATTCAGGTATTTTTCTTAAATTACACATGTGCCGTAATTTAATTAATTACTATGTGTGAATTAAAAATATTAATAGAGAGAGATAATGGTTAATATTTGTGGAATAAGATTAGTAAGTGAATAGTAAATAATTAATATACATCGTTGCGAGCGATAGTGACGTGACAACATTATATCCTAACCGGGAGTCGTATATAGACTAATTGAGATCGGGATATGACTTTATCATATAGTGACTCGGATGAAATTTTTTAGATCAAGGTTGACTCCGAATGGGTCAAGATAGTTGAAATAGTGTATCGGGGTGTTGTAATTGGGTTTCGGGGCCTTGTTAGTCATAACAGAGATCACACGAGAGTTTTCGGGGCATTCGGGCTTGGCCCATTAGCCTAATTTCGGGAATTGGGATTAGAAACTTAAGGTTAGGTAATTGGGGCAGCAACATTACAAACCTCAAACCCTAAGAATCAAAGGAGAAGAGAGGAGAGGCCATTGGAGAGGAAGAAAAGAGAGTTGGGAGGTGTAAAGTCTTGGTTCAACCTCAATTGTTACCGGATTCGTGATCAAAAGGAAAGGAGGAACACTTTCATCACATTAGAAATGAAATGAGACCTGTAAATTAAAGGCAAGTGTTTATCTTGCATGTTTTAATTGAGTTATAATGTCCATGTAGTGTACGGTTTCAATTATTTGATTTAGATGATGTTCTTGAGGTGTTGATGTAGAGAATTCATGAATTGGGGTAGGAATTTCATGTAAAATGGATCCACTGACATAAATAATTTGTATCAGATTATGTATGATGATTACTATGGAAGAAGTCTGGATAAATGTTTAAGTATGTAGGGACAACAATGAAACCACAATTATTATGGATATTGAATGATAATTAGTTCTTAGACAAAACTCTTGATGGTTTAATGTTAAATTTATGTTAGAAATCATCCCTACATACTTAAATAATGTTTCGTAGTGTTGGTTGAAAATTTGGCGAAGAATCATGAAGTCTTGGATAATGAAAAATGCTAAAAAAAAAACCAACTGCGTAAGGAAGAAGATGACCTGACACTTTTTGAATCAATTTGGTTGAAGGGTGAATCGATTCGGCACGCGAATTGATTCGGCTTTTAAGAGAATCGATTCGGATTGCCCAAAATTGAGAAATTTCCTTTTTAAGCCTTGAATTTGAGAATAATTAATGGGGAGACTTTTGGGACATCTTTAAATCGTAATGAGGATTATAATAAATTACATTAGTCCTAATGCGAGGTAGATGCTTAGCCATAACAAGAAAATTAAGGGGAATAAATGTGACATATGAATTATGAAAATAATGAATTCGAGGGAATGAAAATGGATCATGGAGAGATTAATTAATCTTGTATTTTGACAAGTAGTGTATGGGTGTATTAGCTACTGATAATTTTAAGGGGTATTTAGGATCCTTAGGGTAGTGAGCGATACCCAGAAATATATAATAAGAGGCTGTAATGGTAATTATTTGTATGATGAGTATGCAAGAGATATATACTACGTACGGACTTATATGATGGGTTGTGTGTATACATATTGATTAATATGCATATATAGGTTGTGTGAATACTTATGGTTGTGATTGATTATGTGTGTGAGCATACCTATGCTGCCTGTTATCAAGAGGTTTTCGCGCAACAGGCCATCCCACCTTGGTGATTCTAGCAAGGTCTGGATTTGTGCCCCAAAGCATAAAACTTAGGGCGGCTCACTATGTGTCGTGTATTAGTGGGATCGGGGTGTCGCTTGGGTACGCTAGGTATGTGTGTATCCCAAAGACTTAGATAAATGTTCGCCTCCATTGTATGTTGATTGGTTTATGGGTTCTAGGATAAATGTCGAACCAATAGTCTTTGATTTAGTACGAGAGGTACATGGACTTGATAGTAGAGTATGCCAACATCACGAGGGGCCATTCCGTGGATAGTAGAATTGATATATTGTGTATATCTAAAAATATTTAAGTAGAGAAACTTAACTAATTGGCTCAGCAATAATAAATGGATAAATATTGATTATTGAGACTGTGGAAGCATGTCGTGTGGGTAATACGAGTGAGCTAGACTTATCGAGGTTACTTAGGTATGTTATCTAGTTGGGATGGGTAACCTATCTTGATAGGGTATGTTAGGCGTGGACATTAGTTGAGAAGTGAGGATCTTAAGAGATTTTACATGGAATTTGCATGTGTAATAAATAGCTGACTAAATATGTGATTTAAACACTTGCAAATATTTTCAAACTATTTTCTTGGGGTTTGACCTGTGTCAAAATATTTTTAAAACCTTTAGGTGTCCAGCCACAGGGACGACAAGCATAATGATTCTATCGAGGGATGCGTAATAGTAACACTTGTGGAGGCTTGCAGGAGTTACTTTAGACGCTTCAGCCCATTCATTATAAATAGGATTTCTTCATTATTTCATTTGCACATGTTGCCCTCATACTATTCAGTTTCCAGTTTATTTATGAGATAGTATTTAGATTTGATTCTTTATTTCAAATTGTAGTTGGATTATGTTCTTTGGGAACCGATGGTTTATTCGATCTTATTTATTTATATATCTGTTGTGTGATTGCTAAGATTATTATTGTGTAGATTGTTTGGTTAAATTAATTTATTTTTGCACGTTGTTATAATAATGAAAGATAAAATTTAGCACTGGTTTATTTTAACATAAGTGGTTAGTAATTAAAAAGTCTTCGACAATGATGCTAAGAATGAACCAAATAATATTCCTAGTTATTTTTATAAAGGACTGAGCAACCATGATTAAAATAGGCGGGGTGTCACAGATGGTGTCAAAACATCAAGTTCTGGTGTCCATAGGATCTGTACGGCTTACTACGATTTTAGCATAGTGTTCTTTGACATAGAGCCCCATTATTAGGACTGTTGCATTCATTATTACACATTTGGGATTACGTTCTTCTGCGATTATAATTGTATATATTATGAACTCATATAGTTCGATCTATTTTCAAATGCCTCGTAGGAGAGAACGTGCTGCGAGAGCAGCAACTAGGGATAATGTGAGGGAGGCTCAGCAGGAGCCATAGGCACCATAACCATAACCACCAAAAGTGACAGTGTTAGTTGCATAGGTGGCAGCGATAGTGGCACAGGAAGTTAATGCGGCGATGACTACCATGGCTCTTCATTTTCCACAGCCAAACACCAGAGGCAGGATTACTAGCAGGGGGATCAAGCCAAGAGGTTTAGAACTAGGGACTATCGACTTGAGGGAGGTTATAGGCAGGGCCAACAGGGTCCTCAGTAGTAGCAGGTTCCTCAGGGCCATCAGGGCCAAGGGAACAATGGGGGAGGCCATGAGGGCCAACAGTATGGTCAGAACCGTTAGGGTCATCATGGCCAAAGACAGAGGGAGTTCGTAGGCCGGTGTTTTATTTATGGACAGAAGGGCCATAAGAAGAGATATTGCCCACACCAGGGTAGAGTACCGCAACAGCAGGGTGCCCCGCAGGAGCAGCAGGCACAGAGGCCACCTACAACACCAGCCCCACCCACCTCACCTCAGTAGGGGAAGTTACAGTACGTACGTGTTTATAACGTCCAAGATGCCATCATGCATCAGATCCCACCGACACCACTAGCAGTAGAGGGTATGTTTCCTATTCACAAACTTGAGGGTAGGATCCTTTTTTATACTAAGGCATCACATTCTCTTATAGCGACCAGATTTGCACGAGCTGTCGGCCTATTAGAGACAACCGGTAGTCTCCTTATATGTGTAGAGTCACTGTTGGGTAGTGGGTTGCTTATACACTCAATTTGTAGGAATGTGGACATCAATATGGGTAGATTGTGTTTAGTTACAGACCTTCTTGTGTTAGATATGGAGGGATACGATGTCATTCTTGGTATGGATTGGCTAGAGGGATACCGGGTGATGGTGGATTATTTTGGGAGGATTATTATGTTCTCAATTACTGGACAAGAGATGTTCTTAGTAGCAATGCCTCTTTCTAAGGGAGGGTCGAGCACACACTTGTTTTACATAGAGGAGAATACCTCATATGAGGTGGTTCTATCATTAGACTCGATTCCAGTGGTGAGGGAGTTTGAGGATGTATTTCAGGATATACTCAGGTTGTAGCCCAACTGGGTTGAGTTTGTTATTAACCTAGCACTGGGTACGAGGCCTATAGCCTAAGCGCCGTATCGCATGGGCCCATCCGAGATGAAGGAGTTGAGGGAGTAGATTCAACATCTTCTGGTGCAGGGTTTCATCATACGGAGTACTTTACCGTGGGGTATGCCGATGTTGTTCGTCAAAAAGAGGAATGGATCGCTTTAGTTATGTATCAATTACAGGTGTTCAAGGTCACGATCTGGAATAAGCATCCACTGCCTCAGATCGATTATCTGTTCAACCAGCTGAGCGGAGCGGTTTACTTTTACAAGATAGATCTGTGGTCTGGTTATCATTAGTTGCACATCAGAGAGGAGGATGTTATGAAGACTTCTTTTTTGACACAGTATGGGTTGCACGAGTTTAGATTGATGCCATTTGGGCTCACTAATGTACCAGCAGTATTCATGGATTTGATGAATCGAGTTTTTAGAGAGTTTCTTGACCAGTTTATGATCGTGTTCATCGATGATATTCTGGTTTACTCTCACTCTGAGGATGGGCATGCTGAGTATTTAATAATGGTTTTACAGATAATATGGGATCACCAATCGTATGCTAAATTTGAGAAATATGGTTTTAGCTTCGAGAGGTGCAATTTCTAGGCCACATTGTGTCCAACAGGGGTATAACAGTTAATACGAGTAAGGTATCAGCCGTGAGGGAGTGGGGACAGCCCACGACACCGATTGAGGTTCATAGTTTTCTGGAGTTGTCTTGATACTATAGACATTTCATTTGGGGGTTCTAGAAGATTACGGGTCTGCTGACGAATCTGACTTACAAAGGGGTGCCATTTGTTTGGGACGACCATTGTCAGTTAGCCTTTGGTGAGATAAAAGGACAAATTGACCTCAGCACCTATACTTGCACTACCTAGGAGAAGAGTGGAGTAGAGTGTCTATACAGATGCATCCTTAAAGGGACTTGGGTGTGTATTATAGCAGGAGGAGGGGTCTATAACGTATGCATCTTGCAAGCTTAAGCCCCACGAGAGGAATTACCCAACGCATGACTTGGAGTTTGTCGTAGTTGTTTTTTCCTTGAGGATATGGAGGCACTATCTATTGGGGGAGCAGTTTACACTATTAACGGACCATTAATCTCTTCAATATCTTTTCACATAGAAAGATCTCAACATGAGGTAGAGGAGGTTGGGGAGTTAATAAAGGATTACCAGTTTGATATTCAGTGTCATCCTGGGAAGTCTGACGTGGTGGCAAACGCATTAAGCCAAAGACCTGCAGGGGAGATAGCGACATTTTGGAAGGCAAAGTGGAGAGAGCTTCGACAAGATAATAAAGTGACCACAGCTTGCATATCCGTATTGGTTGTCACACTCGAGATTATGATGAAGGTGGTAAAAGGACAAATAGAGGATCAATATTGCTAGGATAGAGTTCGCTAGTTGTTAGCTGATGGGGAAGAGTCGTAATCGATCAGTTTAGAGGGCGATTTTCATTTTAATGGGAGACTCTTGGTTCCAGAGGACGAGGATTTAAGACAAGCAGTGATGTCAGAGTCTCACGGGTCCATATTTACGGTATATCCTAGTGGTGATAAGATGTACCAAGATATGCGCAGGCAGTATTGGTGGTCGGGGATGAAGTAGGACATAGTAGAGTTTATCTCAAAGTGTGCTACGTTCCATCTAGTGAAGGTAGACCACCATAGATCAACAGGTATGTTGCAGCCACTAGAAGATTCCCATGTGAGAGTGTGAGAGTATCTTCGTGGATTTCATTATCGGGAACGGACATCACATCGAGGTCACGACTCCATATGGGTGACAGATGATCAATTGACTAAGGTGGCCCGTTTCCTTTCAATTCATATGGATTTTGAGACGAGGCAGTATGCACAGTTATTCATTGCTGAGATAGTACAGTTACATGGGGTCCCGATTAGTATTGTGTCCGATCAGGATAAGATTTTTGTATTCCATTTTTAGCAGAGCTTTCAGGAGGTGATGGGCACAAATTTACGGTTGATTATAACATATCACCCATATATAGATTGACAGACAAAGAGAGTTAATTAGATGTTGGTTGATATGTTGCAGATATGCATCCTTGACTTCGGGGGAGGATTAGAGCATTATCTTCCTTTGGTGGAGTTTGCATATAACAACTTTTATCAACTCACTATTGGGATGACACCATTTGAGGCATTGTACGATCGGCCTTTTCGTTCGCCCGCTTGCTTATTGGGCCACCGATGATTCAGGACACCACTGCCAAGACTGAGTTGATTCTAAGTCGCATCTGTATAGCTCAAGACAGGCAGAAAAGTTATACCGATGCAGACACGAGGCACATAGAGTTTGCGGTTGGTGACCATGTGTTAGTGAGGGTGTCTCCTATGAATGGGTGATGAGATTCGGTAAGAAGGGGAAGCTAGTGCCGAGATATGTGGGATCATTCTCGATTATCGAGAGCGTAGGACCAGTGGCGTATAGACTGGGACTACTGGAGAACCTACAGTGGATCTATGATGTGTTCCACGTGTCATCGCTAAAGAAATACCAGAGGAGCAAGAGAGATTTTTGGTACGTTCCATTAGAGGAAATCGATTTACACGCAGATATCTCGTAAGAGGAGAGACCAGTGGCTCGTAGTGAGCATAAGCTGTTGTCTAAGGTGGTACCCTTGGTTAGAGTTCAGTGGGGTCACCACAATATTGAGGAGTCGACGTGGGAGTGGTAGGACGACATGCGTGAGCAGTATCCAGAGTTATTCATCGCAAACACGTCCAAGTTTTGAGGGATAAATTCCTTTTTAAGGGGGGAAGTATGTAACACCCCGTATTCTTGAGCATTTTATTAAAAATATTAATCAAGACAGGTAATGGTTAATATTTGTGGAAAAAAATTACTAAATGAATAGTAAATAATTATTTATGTCATTGCGAGCGATAGTGACGTGACAACATTATATAGCAACTGGGAGTCGTGTGTAAACTAATTGGGGTAGGGACATGAATTTATTGTAGAGTGACTCAAATGGTAATTTTGAGGTCACGACTGACTTCAAGTGGGTCGAGATAGTCATAATAGTGTAAATAATTCGTAATCAAATGATGTATGATGGTTACCATGGAAGAAATCTGGATAAATGTTTAAGTATATAGGAACAATAATGAAAATAAGGTTTTTATGGATATTGAATGATAATCGGTTCTTGGACCAAATTCTTGATGGTTTAATGTTAAATTTACTTTGAAAATCATCCCTACGTACTTAAATAATGTTTAGTAGTGTTGATTGAAAATTTGGAGAAGAATCATGAAGTTTTGGATAATGAAAAATGGTGAAAAATGCAATTATGTAAGGAAGAAGATGATCTGATACTTTTTGAATCGATTTGGACCAATGGCGAATCAATTCGGCTTTTGGGCGAATCGATTAAGTGTGCCCAGAATTGAGAAATTACCACTTTTAAGCCCTGAATTTGTGAATAATTAACGGGGAGACTTTTGGGACATCTTTAGCTCACAATGAGGATTATATTGAACTACAGTAGGCCTAATGTGGGGTAGAGGCTTGGCCATAATGATAAAATTAAGGCGAATACCAATGAGATATGAATTACGTAAATAATGAATTTGAGGGAATGAAAATGGATCACAGAGAGATAAGTGAATCTAGGGTGTGGACCAGTAGTCTATGGGTGTATTAGCTATTGATATTTTTAAGGGGTAACTAGGACCCTTAAAGTAGTGAGCGATACCCAAAAATATATAATAAGAGGCTATAATGGTAATTGTTTGTATGATGAGTATGCAAGAGATATATACTACGTACGGACTTATATGATGGATTGTGTGTATACTTATTGATTAATATGCATATATAGGTTGTGTGAATACCTATGGTTGAGATTGATTATGTGTGTGAACATACCTATGTTGCCTGCTATCCGGAGGTTTCCGCGCAGAGGGAGATCCCACCTTAGCGATTCTAGCGAGGTCTCGATTTGTTCCCCAAAGTATGGAACTTAGGCCGGCTCACTAAGTGTTGTATTTTAGTAGGACTGCCATGTTGTTTGGATACGTTAGGTATGTGCATATCCTAAATTCTTAGATACATGTTCCCCTCCATTGTATGTTATTTGATTGATGGGTTCGAGGAGACATACTGAACCAATAGTCCTTCATTTAATACGAGAGGTACATGGAATTGATAGCAGAGTATGCCAGCATCGCGTGGGGCCATTCCGGGGATGCTATAGTTGTATATATTATATGTGTGTTAAATATATACAAGTACGTTATATCTACTTATGTATGATAGTAGAATTGATAGATTGTGTATATCTAAATTCATTTAAGTAGATAAACTTAACTAATTGACTCAATAATAATACGTGGATGAAAATTGATTATTGAGACTGTGGTAGCGTGTCGTATGGGTAATATGAGTGAGATAGACTTATCAAGGTTACTTAGGTACGTTATCTAGTTGGGATGGGTAGCATAGCTAGACGAGGTACGTTAGGCGTGCATGATTCGTCACTTTTATTGTATTTTATACCCCGTTAATTTGTACATTCTAGCATCCCCGTGCATGAATTTTCTGATTCTTATACTCATTTTTTCATCATATATACTTTGTATGTGTCTTTATTGAGCTTTTATAGGTCTCGAGAATGCATATCGGGAAGTTTGGTTTTGATCTAGAAAGTTTCGTCGAATTTTGCATATTTGAGGGCATTTTAGTAATTCCAACTTTGGGATTTTCATCCCGATTTCTTAACAGAAGTTATAGACCTTCTTTTTATCTTCGCATGGCATCTGACGGTGCTTGAATTCGATCTCGAACGAAGAAGTTACGAAAGTTTCGGTGAAACATGGAAAAATAAAGCCAAAACAACCAAGTCATATTTTTATTGCAGGCTCAAATCGATTTGGACCTGCCGAATCAATTCGGTTTTGCAATTTTTTTGAGTTTTTCTCCTTATTACCAGTTTTCCATTTTGGTTGGATTTTTGGGATATATCCCTTGTTTTTCCTCTTTTGTAGATATAGATTACTTTTGTTAGATTTTGGGATATATAGAAAACACTCTCTTCTCTCTCCTAGGTCAAGTTCATTTATTATTTTTACCCACCTGTAAAGCTTTGATTACTAGTTGAATTGTGGTTATTAATGCAAGAAAGGTTCATTTACTTCTTCTTTACTTGTTCTACTAGCTTTAACTTGTACTTAATTCCATCTCTTGTACTGGTTTGAGTTTAAACTAGATAACTAGCTTAACTATGTTGTTAACTAGAATGTGTAGTTTAGTTTCAATTATGAGTAGCTAAACTTATGGTTGGGGATCATAATCCCACCTTGGATGCTTGAACTTCATATTTAGGGTTTGGCTTATAATTGTTCTAATGGAACTTCATGTTTGGTATTGGAGTATCATAGTTTCTTAACTTCTCTTATCATGTAAGGGTTAGTGTTTGAAGCTTTACTACAAACCCAACCCATCTAGCAATAACTAACTAACCCCTAATTCTCCATTGATGAGTTTAGTCTCTACATGGTTGATGTTCGGACTTAATTAGTTATGCTCGATTATAATTAATTTCAACCAAGCCCTATAATCCCTTCTTTGTGAATCCAAGGTGGGAGAATGATCCTCAATCCCTTTAAAATCTTGAACTCAAGCTTATCTTAGTTCCTTTCATAGTTCCGTAATTATTAATTAATTAATTGTTGGTCAATAGCATATTAGTTTAGAGACTACCCTCAATCACTTTTCTAAACTATTAAATCATCTTTTACACTTTAACTTTTGTGACGTTTAGAGAATCCCTTTAACCTAATCCTGTTCTCTTAGGAGTGTTTCAATCCCTGTGGATCACGATTCCGTACTTACCGGATATTACTTGTTGCGATAGATTTGCACTTGAATCATAAGTTTTATTATGAGCGCACCAAGTTTTTGGATCCGTTGCCGGGGAATGGAAATAATTTGAGGTTTAAGAAATTCTCTTTACACTTCATTGCTCCCTGTGGTCACCGTGACATCACGGTTGGCAAAAATCAATCCATTTTTTTTTAAATGCAAGACGCAAGTAGTAGCAATTTAAATCCTATTCGTGAACCCTCATCGTCTAGTGAACCTTAGGATTATTAGAGACCTTTACCATCTATTTCTCATTTTAGTTCGATCTCTTCTTCTTCTTATACTTGGGACCACTCCGATCCCACAACTATGGCCGACAATGTTAGTGAGCACGGTAGTCAAGGGGTAGTACCCAAACCTCTTTATCGAACCATGCGTGATTATTTACAACCAGAGAGGACCACCTCTCCATCTTGAATCATTTTTCCCTACATTTCCGTGCAATTTTATTTTCGTAATGGAAAGATTCAATTACTTCCTACTTATCACGGCATGGAAAGTGTACAATCGTACCTTCATATTAGAGAGTTTGAGGAGGTGTGCCCTACTTTTAGTGATCAAAACTGTCCTCTTGATGTCAGACGTCTCAAAATCTTCCCATTTTCCTTAAAAGACAAAGCCAAAACTTGGCTTTGGTCCTTGGCTCCTAATTCCATCGGGAGTTGGCGCAAAATGCAAGCACAATTTTTGAAGAAATTCTTCCCAACTCATCGCACCAACTCCCTAAAGGGGAAAATCCAAACATTCGTTCAAACCGAAGGAGAATCATTCGAGAGATATTGGGAGAGATTTAATGATCTACTTCATAAATGCCCACATCACGATTTCGAAAAGTGGAGATTAATCTCATTTTTCCACAATGGGCATACACTTAATGCAAAACAAATGGTGGAGATAATGTGCTCCGGTGAGTTCTTTGGTTTAGATCCCGATGATGCGTGGGCACATTTCAAATATTGTGCCGAGACCACCCAAGTGTGGTATACCTCGGATCCAAACAAAACCAATTCGCGGCCTTCGATTCCGTCCTTTTCTAACCCTCATATGTATCACCTCACCAATAAGGTTGAGATGACAATGAGATTAGATAAATTATCTAAGAAAGTTGAGGGGTTCGGCTCGAAGGGTCGAGATCCCATTATTCAAATTCAATTGAGGAGTTGTGTGCCATTTGCGACACTAATACTCATTCAACCAAATAGTGTCCCACTATTCCGGCTTACAAAGTGATCCTCCATGACCAAGAGAACGCTATGGGAGTTTTTAAAAGATCCCAAAACGTTCCTGACCAAGGGTTAAATCCATCTTGGGTTAACCAACTCGGTTACCATTATCAACAATCTCATCTTCCTCCGCCTCAGAATTACCAACAACCGTACATTCAACATCCTCCTCCTCGTGTTGTAATGCAAGGTCCCCCACCGAGACCACCTCCACCAGTTATAGCTCCTTACACACACCCGAATAAGAGAAGCGTGGAAGAATTTTTTCAATCTTTTATGACTTCTCAACAAGCCACAAATGCTAGGCTTGAAAGAGAAATTTCCAAATTGACCGCAGCTTTGAGTGTTCAAGATAAGGGAAAGTTCCCTTTCGCAACCCATTAGGCCTATTGGGCAAAACAGTGTGAGTTTCGACGTCACTACTCCCCCTTTCGCTCAATGTCGATCTATAGAACAAGCTAATTCCATAACCACTCTTAGGAGTGGTAAGGTCATTGAAAATCCAATTCCACCTTCCCCGAAAGAATCTGACGAGGTCATAATAACTCCCCGAGAGAGTGAAGTGACTCCCAAAAAGAGAAGAGATCAGTCGCTGACCAAGGGGTCGGAAATTTCAGTCCCTTGTCCATTTCCCACACCCTACCCTCAAAGGCTCCTTCCCATAGTTAAACCCAACAAAGATAAAGAAATCATGGAGGCATTTAAATAAGTAAAAATCAATCTCCCTCTCCTTGACGCGATTAAGCAAATCCCTTCCTATGGTAAGTTTTTGAAAGATTTGTGCACCTTTAAGTAAATTCATGTTTCTCGAAAAAAGGTGGAGTTGACTGAACATGTTAGTTCCATTTTCCAGCACAACACGATTCTAAAATTTAAGGACCCAGGGTGTCTAACTGTTTCATGTGTGATTGGAAACTTCGCCAGTAATCGCGCTCTTCTTGATCTAGGGGCTAGTGTGAACCTTTTGCCGTATTTGGTTTATCTTCAATTGGGCCTAGGAGAACTTAGTCCAACCAAAACTAGAATCCAATTGGCCGACGGCTCCACCAAAATTCCACGAGGCATCTGGGAAGATATCCTCGTCCAGATAGACACCTTTGTTATCCCGGTCGACTTTATTATTCTTGATGCCCATCCAGTTTTAAGTCCCAACAATCAACCTCCCGTCATCTTAGGACAGCCATTCCTCGCGACCGTGAATGCTTCGATAAATTGTAGGAATGGTGAGATGAACTTGTCTTTTGGGAATATGACATTAGATGTCACTTTTTCAGTGTGTCTCACCTCTCGAGTGATGAGGATGAGTGCGTTAAGGAAGCGAGCTTTGTTGGAGTGGTATTTGTGAATGACGATCTAATTGTGATAGATGAAATTGAATGGAGTGTGTTAGATGTGTGTTTTAACATGCTAGGAGAGGTTGGCGTGGGAGAAAACCATGAAATAGGGGATAAATTAGGGAATTTTGATTTCACTTTGATTGACGACTCTATCATATCCGAAATTAATATTTACATGTCATCAATCACGTGTAGGGAGAGTTGCTCGGAGGAAAACAGGGTAGACGATGTTTCTATCGATTTGTGTACCGACCCACTGATCTGTCACTTTAATAACCCATGGCCCCCTCTTTCAAATATTAATCCGGTTTCTAAAACCAAACACGAGTCAAACGTTCGGGGTTATTAATTATTGAAAGGTATCATATCTTCCGATCGAGAACCCGATATAAATGTTAAGTGGTTGAACTCTAGTTGGAACGAAGTCGAAAGAATGGGAAAATTAGGATTTCATATAGTAAATTACGTCCTAATAATATCTATGGATTTACCGCCGGACATTGTACGCAGCAGGCCCAATAGCAGAGTTGATTAGGTTTGGTAAATTCTCAATTTTGGTGTTGAGCATCCCCCGACATGTGTGGGGTGCAATATTTTTATCCCGGACCCTTTGCGCATCTTAGTTACCATCTTTAGGGTAAAAAAAATCTAAGAATAGTAGCCCAATCCTTTTATCCAAATGAGGATGGTGAAGCAGTAGGCAAAAAATGTTTTTCCCTCTTGCAAATTGATTCGGTCCCTCCGAATCGATTCGGTCTGAGACAGCTTATAAGTACTTATTTAGCAAATCGATTTGGTCCCTCCGAATCGATTCGGATGTCAATAGAAAAAAAAAGTAGAACCAAATCGAATCGATTCGGCCCTGTTGAATCGATTCTCCCGGAGATAGTGAGCTTATTCGAGGATAGCGAATCGATTCGATCCCTCCGAATCGATCCGATTATCCATCCTTTCAAATCCTACCCAGGTTCATATAACTTCATTTTCTCCCTTACTCTTCCATCTCCCTTAAGAGCCATCCTTCCTACTCGTTTCCCCAATCTTCTCCTTACAGTTTTTCTCTCCATATATCTCTAAGGAATCTCGCTCAAGGTACCAACTCCAATCTTCTAATGTTAATTTCAACATGAAATTTTTGTTCAATCTATTCAAACTTGGGGAGTTATGTGCATATGTCCATATTTGCATAATGTGTATTCTATTCATGAACGACCCATTTTTCATTACTGATTTACATCACTATCCAACAAGTACAACCTCTTTATTTTTTATTAGTGTGTTGAGTTGTATTTGTTGGGGGCTTTCATGAATCAAATGCATTTTTCTCCCTATTTTGAGCAGGCTGCACACCACATGTTCAATAAAATGCCTAAATGAGAAGTTGATTCCCAAATATTCCATTTTTATGCCTCTTATCGAACATTGACATAGATTCTACCTTGTTTGAGAGTGTTGTATATCGGATACGCTTATCCGTTAATTTTCTTTCAACATGCACCACTCATTCCTTTTCGAATATGTTTCACGCTAAAATTGATTTTATCCATTACACTAATTGTGTATGTATAGAATTGATTTCTCTTGTAGGTTCTTATGGCTCAAAAGCCCACCGCGAATGATGTTACGGGCTAGAATGGGTTTGAAACATTTAGATCCAAGGGTGAGAGATATTGGTTCAAGGAAAATATGTCCTCAACTCATGTGATATGTATAGAACACCTAGTGAAGCTTGGTGACTTTCCTAACAAGGTTAGGAGGCACTTTCAAAAATTCCATTGGGAGTCCCACCTCGAAAAGGAGGGTGATGTGAACGAGGAGCATGTCCATCGCTTCTATGCATCACTTGTCTCAATTGGAAGCGGGATGCATGAGGCTTTTATTAGGGGGAGGAAAATTATGATTTCCAAGAAAATTCTCTCAGTGCTTTTGGTAGGTGCTGACAATCCTGAAGTGTATGGTTATCCTTCACGCGATCCTCTTGCGTTGGTTCCCAATGATGTTTTGATTGCGCGTCTGGTGCCTGGACACGTTTGGGCTGGGGAAATATTTTCGACAAAGCTAATGCCTGATTCTCACCAACTTATCCACGTCGTCGCCTTGAATTCAATCATTCCCACCCAAACAAAGTTGGTCCTATGATCAAAGTAGGCCCATTCCTCTACCATCTCCAAGACACCAACACTATTATAAGCCTGCCTTCCTTGGTGCTTCAATATATGTTGAACGCCCCTTATTGCGAGAAGGGATCGACTAGTGTCCCTTATGCTCGGCTTATTTCTAGGATATGTAGAGATGCTCATTGCGAGGTGATCACCTCCGACAAGCGTGCGAGGCTTCCCTCTCCACTTGATAATGACACTATCGAGAGAACCTTGGGGAAGGATTATTGGGAGAGAAAAAAACATTAGATGAGTGATCAAATGGCTGTTGGGAACCAATTTGATTTTGATTATCCACTTTCGGATGTTCAGCAGGGACCGACTCCAGTTCACCACCCGCTTGGCCCCTTTAGAGAGCTGGGAGTGAGGATGGATGCAATGCAAGGGGAAATCACTATTTTCAGGAAAAACCATGAGCGGAGATTTTTTGAGTTTAGGGGCGCTTACGAGCGCGATATTTCGATGATTGCTAAGTCACAGATGAACCTATTTGCGCATCTACGCGGGGGCGAGGCTGCTGTGCCTCCTTACCTTTATGACCCATACCCCCCGCGTAACCCCAATGAGCCCGGTCCTTCTCACCGCCGCCCTGACCTTCCTTAGGAAATGCGTTCCCTAGTATCTGTTGCCGTTTCATTTTGTCCTCTTGTAATTATTGATTTTTAAACTATTTTGAGATGTTTCATTTTAGGTTTTTGATAACATTGATGTATATGTGGTAATTGAGAAATGTCAATATTGTATTTTCTCATTTTGTTTTTTTCCCACATGTGTGCATCCCGGAATTATTAATGAAACATTCTTTAGTTTCATCTTCTTATTTATCCTTATAAATCTCTCTCCTCTGTATATATTGTTGTCGTGGTACTAACATTTTGACAGGTATGTCGTTGCACGGTTTATGAGTTGCTCCTTTTGGGGTGACTATTTTCTACCCCCTTTTTCCTCTTTTACCCCTACTAACATTGGGGACAATGTTTCATTCAAGTTAGGGGGTATGGATTACATTTTTTATACCAGTTATCATGTTAGTCTTTATTTATTTATTAAAAAAAATATTTTTCTCTCTCATATCTAGTATGATTACTTATATGATCTCCTTTTCCTATTGTATATCTATGTAGCCTGCTTCGAGTTATTGATTTATTAGCCTTTATCCCGTTATTGTTTGCATTGTGAATAGCCTCATAAAATTAAACTGTGAAGCTTTGAGCATATACATAAATAATTACTTATGATTTTGTTTAAAGCGTTTCAAATTCGTTATTTTAAGTCACATGCTTTACCCTTACAAAAGTGAAAATTGAGACTTATCGTGATTTGTGAGTGTTACATCCACTCTATCTCTTTCTTGTCAATGAAATCGTTGTCAATCTCATTTTCTTTTCATTCGATTGCATACTAATTGATTTAGCACTTGAGCATGATTTTCAATGGTGTTGAGTCCCGCGAATCACGTGAAACTTTAGGAAAGGATTATAGTCCCTCGTTGTTGTTTAACCCATATGACCTTGACCTTACCTTTTAAATGTTTTCCCTAGTCAACCCCCTTGAGCCTTATTATTCCTGTCGTTTCGTCCGTAAATCCCTTGTTCAACTCCACATTGGAGTCTTAAACCCTTATTTACTCCTCCCGTACCTTGATTTGGGATTGTTGCCGGGATTGAATGATGATGTTTAATAGATTGCACTCAAACTATGAGTGGGCTAAAAAGAAAAACAAAAGAAAAGAAAAATTTAGAAAAAGAAAGAAATGAAATATAGAATAAATGGGTCCTTGTTGAATCCCATTTCATCATGTGCATGAAAATCAAAGTATCACTCTCATGAATACCTTGCTTTTAGAATTTGATTTCGATAAAATTTCCCATTAAATCCATTATCCCGCGCGTTATTCCCGAATCTCCTTTGATCCTACACACATTCCTTTCTTTTCCTAACCCTAACCTAGCCTAAATTCTATACCCTAAAAGTCTTATTTGATCCTAGGGTGATGTGATTCAAAGGTCGAACATTAGCGATAATTTGTTTAAATACTTTTCTCTTGGTTATTATGCGATATACTTTCATGACATTGTATTTTTCACTTTTATATTGCGTTCTTAATTGATGACATGTGTGTGGCCTAGTTTCCCTTTACAGTTACTCTTTATGCCCGCATGTCCCGTGTGTGTTACATCCCATTTCTGACTGCTTCCATTTGTTGAGTGTAACAATCGGAGAGAACTTGAGTATGCATACCTTAGCATTTAAATGGATCTTGAAAGTTTTACCAAATCTAAATTACCACATGTGTCCGCTTATTTCGCATTTCCATGGTTTCGATTCTTATTGAAGTTATTTGTTTAATGCCGATAATTTCCATCCTTAGTGTGAGCTTTGTTCACTTTGTTGATAAATTTTGCTTCTTAGACTCTTGTTGAGCTACACATTGGTTTTTGTCGTATCATAGTATGAGTTGATTTGATGTTTGTGGGCGTCATCCCTGGAAACCCGCACGAGACCTCACTCGTCCCCTAGGGCCACCTAGGGGTTTAACGACTTATTGTATATGCTAAATGCAATCGTTCGCCCGCGAAAGTGGCATTTTCCTTCTATGTACATATTTCTTCTATTTTGGGTTTTTTTGATGTCCCTTGTTTCTTCATACTTCATTGCTCGAGACTAGAAATGTATAATTTAGGGGGTGTGATTCGTCACTTTTATTGTATTTTATCCCCCGTTAATTAGTACATTCTAGCTTTCTCGTGCATATATTTTCCACTTCTTATACTCATTTATTGACTAACCCTTGAATTCATCATATATACTTTGTATGTGTCTTTATTGAGCTTTTATAGGTCTCGAGAATGCATATTGGGAAGTTTGGTTTTGATCCAAAAGGTTCCGTCGACTTTTGCAGCTTCGGGGGAATTTTAGTAATTCTAGCTTTGGGATTTTCATCCCAATTTCTCCACGAAAGTCGTAGACCATCTTTTTATCTTCACGTGGCCTCCGACGGTGCTTGAATCCGATCTCGAACGAAGAAGTTACGGAAGATTCGGTGAAACATGGAGAAATAAAGCCAAAACAACCAAGTCATATTTTGATTGCAGGACCGAATCGATTCGGACATGCCGAATCGATTCGGTTGTCACCAGTGCAACATCTTTCCTCATGCGAATCGAATCGGGCCTGCCGAATGGATTCAGTTTTTGCAGATTTTTTGAGTTTTTCTCCTTATTACTGGTTTGCCATTTTGGTTGGATTTTTGGGATATATCCCTTATTTTTCCTCTTTTGTAGATATAGATTACTTTTGTTAGATTTTTGGATATATAGAAAGCACTCTCTTCTCTCTCCTAGGTCAAGTTCATTTATTATTTTTACCCACTTGTAAAGCTTTGATTACTAGTTGAATTGTGGTTATTAATGCAAGAAAGGTTCATTTACTTCTTCTCTACTTGTTCTACTAGACTTAACCTATATTTAATTCCATCCCTTGTATTGGTTTGTGTTTAAACTAGATAACTAGTTTCAATTATGAGTATCTAGACTTATGGTTGGGGATCATAATCCCACCTTGGATGCTTGAACTTCATATTTAGGGTTTGGTTTATAATTGTTCTAATGGAACTTCATGTGTTGGTATTGGAGTATCATATTTTCTTAACTTCTCTTGTCATGTAAGGGTTAGTGCTTGAAGCTTTACTACAAACCCAACCCATTTAGCAATAAATAACCCTTAATTCTCCATTGATGAGTTTAGTCTCTACATGGTTGATGTTCGGAATTAATTCGTTATGCTCGATTATAATTAATTTCAACCAAGCCCTATAATCCATTCTTTGTGAATCCAAGGTGGGAGAATGATCCTCAATCCCTTTAAAATCTTGAACTCAAGATTATCTTAGTTCCTTTCATAGTTCCGTAATTATTATTTAATTAACTTCTCGTTTAGAGATTACCGTCAATCACTTTTCCAAACTATTAAATCATCTTTTACACTTTAACTTTTGTAACGTTTAGAGAATCTCTTTTAACCTAATCATGTTCTCTTAGGAGTGTTTCAATCCCTATGGATCACGATTCCGTACTTACCGGATATTACTTGTTGCGATAGATTTGCACTTGAATCATAGGCTTTATTAAGAGAGCACTGGTGCACATGAGTTGAAAGATGATGATCTCAAGAGAGTGTACGTGGAATTTACATGTGTAATAAATAACTAATTAATTCTGTGATTTAAACACTTGCAAAGTATTTTCAAATTATTTTCTTAGGATTTGACATGTGTCAAAATACTTTCAAAACCTTTTAGGTGTCCAGCCATAGGGACGCCAAGCGTGATGATTCTATCCAGGGATACATAGTTGTAAGACTTGTGGAGGCTTGTAGGAGTTACATTAGACGCTTAAATTCATTCATTCTAGATAGGATTTCTCCAGTATTTCATTTGGGCGTGTTGCCCTCAGAATATTTAGTTTTCGGTTTATTTATCAGATAGTATTCTTATTTGATTATTTATTTCAGATTGTAGTTGGATTATTTGCTTTGAGAACCTATGGTTTATTCGGTCTTATTTATTTATATAGCTGTCGTGTGATTGTTTGGATTATTATTGTGTGGATGGTTTGGTTAAATTAATTTATTTTCGCATGTTGTTATAATAATGAAAGATAAAATTTGGGACCATCTTATTATAATATAGGTGGTTGGCAATTGAAATGTTTTCGACAGTGATGTTAAGAATAAACCATATGAGATTCTTGATTATTTTGATAAAGGACTGATCAACCGTGATTAAAATATGCAGGGTATCACAAAATATAGCCATGATTATCAATCCAAAACCTCAAGGTTGGAGAGAATAAATAACCCTACTAATATAAAGATTTCAAGTCTCGCAGCAAAAAATAGTGATATACATGGAAGGAAGCCCCAAAGGAAGAAAATGGGGCCAAGGGTCCACGAAGAATATCATAGGCAAGAGAAAGTTTAGAAGAGATGTTCTGTTACTATTTCCGCATGGCGTGGCTAAGGATATGGACTGTTATCAGATGTTATTTCATGAGGAGATGGAAGTTCCTCCTCATTTAAATTGTTAGATGCCAATATCTACGGAGAAAGTGGACGCAAAATTTATGAACTACACCAGCGAGTATAACACGCTTCTAAGGACTGTTATTAAATGTGTTGAATAACAGTTAATCAAGTTGCGAATAGAACCTTGTAGATTCCACGTATGGACGTTAATGAGAACCCATTTCTAGACCATCACTATAGTTCAATTAACATGGTGAAAACATATAATTGGGATAATATAGTTAAGTCCATAGAAAGGTTGAAAATGACAATGCGTGGGACAAATGGAAATTTAAATATCTAACAAATATCCTAAGAGTGATTAAGATGAGGAACTGGATGTGGAAGAAGGAAATGTACATATAGTTCTGGATCTAGATGAGAAAGGAACATCAGGGGCCGAATACGTTTGTTGCGCGTAAATGTATGAGGTAGAGATAAACTCCGAATGTGTGATTTTGAATGAGCTAAAAGTTTAAATGGTTCTTTGACCAAATTGGAGTTAAGTATGAGACATGAGTAGCGGTTACCAAAAATATCCTAGAGCAGGTACAGGAGCGAGGATATCCATCCATCAATTGAAATGGCCTCATGGTAAGACTTATCAGGAGGTATACATCATAGGTGATGTACTCAGAGGTAGATAAGAAGGTGCCTTTCTTTCACAACAGACCTCTATATATTACTAGTCTAAAAAAAGGGACTAGTTTCCCAAGATCACTATTAAATAGGGGCATTAATCAATGTCAAGACCATTAGTACCCTCTATAATATAAAAATTTCACAAGAGAAAATCGTACCGGTGCCGCTCGTGATTTCAGGTTTCGATAGCACGGAGATGAAGTCCCTTAGTTACGTGAACATGGGGATCAATTTGTGAAACTTTACATCTCATATCAAGTTTTACATCATTAATGGCAACACGAGTTATCAGTTGTTGATAGGTCTAGTGTGGATGCGCACACATGGGATTGTATCATCAAAGTTCCACCAATTTGCAAAAGCCAATGCTCGTGGAACAAAGGTAGTGATCAAGGCCATATGGAGACCTTTCTCAGTAGTAGAATCCCATTTAATTGATACTTCATTCTATATGGAGTTAGAGAAGCCCTGCGTAGCCTAAAAAGGAGTTAAAACTAAGAAGTCAGTGCATGATGGTACCTTTTGAGAACAAAGGAAAGGGAAGGAGAACGTTTGAGAAAGAAATAAGACATGAACGAACTTGTTATAAGATTATTTGTCCTAATGGAAAAATCATTTATCACTTATAATAATCTAAGTGGGGGTGTTTATGGAATGAGAGCGTCGACCTGGCACTAGAATATTTTGTAACTGACGACTCCCACATAGTGGAACACATTGAGGAGCTATAGGATGTACTTGAATACATGCAAGCTAGTCCGTGAGAGAAACTCCAAGAGCTTGGGGAGATAAACTTCAGAGTTGAAGGCAACGATGAGTGACCCATCTTCATTTCCAAAGGCTTAAGTCATAAGCAATGGGAGAAAATTATCGTCCTGCTTAAAGAGTTTACAGAAATCATTGGATTGAAATACACAGAAATATCGGGTAAAGATTAGGAGATGAGTTCTCACAAGCTGAACGATTTGCCTAATGTCTTGTCAGTGATATAAGCCACGCACACTTATAAAGTTGAGTTTGATTTAAATACCAAGTCAAAGGTGGAAAAGTTACTTGATGCTGGGTTCATGACATCTATTCAACATACCGTGTGATTATAAATCATTATGCCTGGTAAACAAAGGAAAAAAATAAAATCCAAGTATTCATAGATTTCATAGATTTAAACCAAGCTTCTCCAAAGGATGATTTTCATTTGCCAAGTATTGAAAGCTTGGTAGATTAGACTGCTGGTCATGAAATCTATAGTTTCATTGATAAGTATTATTATACTATAAATATGGGACATATTAACAACCACTCAGAAGATAACATGTGTCCCCATTAAGGGCAGAAAGGGAGGTCAGCATGACTAGAATCTGATCGACCATAAATAATGAGGTTGACTTAGGTCTCAAGGTGTGGAATATGTACAAATCCCATTACACGCACGGGTTAGTCCCTATAACTGATTGTGATTAAATGTTCATTAGCTACCCTTAGAATGTAAAATGGTTCAATTGCCTAACTTATAAAGGCACTCCGCCCATAAACCTACTCTATCTCCCATATAAATAACACTTAATCCCACAAAATATGGGATCATGAATGATTCCTACTAAAAGGCCATATGCAAAACCCTAGAGAGAACTTTGAGAGCTTGTAATCGTTCCTTTCATGGTTATTGGCCATTGAAATACATATAATTACCACTGCACTTGTGGATGTAGGCACTGCACATGAGAACACTTAGTTCAATAATAGAATCCATTCACAATTAAATAAAGAAGTTATACCGAAGTGTCTCATCCTAGTCCTTAAATATTCACATTTATTTATTATAAAAATATCTATCCAAAATTTTCCCTACAATTCCTTAACGATTTAAATTCATCAATTACATAGTCTAAATCAATACTCAAAGTGAGGTTCGTTCCAAGAAGAGAGATAAACAATCGTCATTTATAACTTAACAAAGTGACAAAGGAAGTAAGATTTTAATTACCACAATTATAAAGAAGATTTGATAAATCCTCAACCAAATAATAATCACAATCACAATTAGGCGATTTGAATCCAAAAGTGAAAAACTCTCAATTTTTACCCTAACAAATATTTGAAATAAAAAGTGTTAATGAAAATGTGAAGTTAGTAATTTCATAAAGGTACCTAAGGTAGGGTTGGCAACTTGTGTTTCTTGGGTCATGTTTTGGGCCGACACCACACGACACGAAGGGTTTCTTGGACATGAACGCGACACAAATTTATGTGTTTTTTAGCTGGCATGAACACGACCCGAATAGACTATAACACGACATGAATGACATGATTTCTTAAATTTCAGATTACATGAAACATAATTAGTCACAATAACCTAAATTAAAACACGATTAACACTACAAGACATAAATAAACAACTCGTAGTTTTGACCTGAACATGTCAAAATTTCATGTAAAAAAAACTAGTCACGAATGCCACATATTGGGTCAATTTCGTGTCATTTTGAAAATTATTACCCTAAGGTAATCAACTTTTACAAAATCAAATTCATAAATGGAGAATAAAACTAAAAGGGCCTTACCTAAATTTCCAATATTTCATGAAAGATTAATTACCTAAATGAAGTAATCAATAACGAATAACTATTATATAATTTCAATTACACTTTAAAAAATCTTTAACACAAAAACCTGTCACATATTTAACGCTTCACTCATTTATGTCACCTATTAACTTCTTAGAACAACCAACACTTTAGAGAACCAGCTACAAAATCCAATCATGAGTAAATTCATGGGATCTTTTGTTGTACTATAAATAGAGTATATCCTAAAAACCACTCAGAAGATGACACGTGTACCCATTCAGGACAAAAAAAGAAGTTGACATGATCAGAATCTGATCGACCGTATACAATGAGGTCGACTCAGGTCTCAATGTGTGGAATATGTACAACTCCCATTACACACACATGAGTTAGTCCCTCCAGCTGATTATGATTAAATCTTCATTAACTATCCTTACCATGTAAAAGGCTAAAATTGCCTGACTTATAAAGGAATTCCCCCATCGACCTACTCTCTCTCTCTCCCTACAAATAACACTCAATCCCATGGAATAAGGGATTAGAAATTATTTTATACTTAATGACCATATGAAAAACCATATATAGAACTTTGAGATCTTGTAATACTTCCCTTCATGGCTATTGCCCATTAAAATATATACATTCAGCACTACATGTGTGGATGGAGACACCGCATTGAGACGAAACACGTAAACCCCTATTTTCTTTCTTTGTCTCTCATCCCTCTCTATTCGTCCCAAATTAGCATGTTGGTAGGGATAATTTCATTATCTAACTATTATTTATTTTTAGTATATTATAGCTAAGGCCCACAAATTCATATACTAGTTTTAGACAATAACAATTATGTTGGCTATAACCAAATTAACATGGATCCGGTGGGCACAGAGAAGACAGTCTTCTGGACCCCTCTAGGAAAATTACACTACAAACGCATTCCCTTTCTATTAAATAATGTGAGGGAGACATACCTAGAATAATGATGGCAATATATCATGACTTGTTTCATGATGTATTAGAATTTTATAATGATGATTTGGCAGTGAAGTACAAAAAGGAGAGTAGTCATATGCAAGATCTCAGAAGAGTGTTCAAACGGTGTCAAAAGTATTAAATGAGGATGAAACCTTTCAAAATGTGCCTTTGAAGTTACTATGGAGAAATTCCTTAGATTTGTGGTCAATAGGTAGGGTGCGCAGGTTTATATTTAAAAGTAGAAGGCTATTTTGATAATGCCACCATCGAAAAGTCAGAGGAATCTCAAGAGTGGAAGTCATTAACCCTTTTGTACCCTTATGAAAGACAAAGGAAAATGGGTATTGGTGGGCGATTAGAAAAAATAATTTGAGAGAGTCAAGGAAATATTGACTTCTCCTTCAACTATGATCCTTCCAGAAGAAGGCATGCCTTTACTTCTATATCTCATTTCTACAAAGCGATTTATTATGGGACTTGCTTAATCAGGTTAAAGAAGGATCAGAGTGATCTATATATTATTTGTCTTGAGTGATCTCAGGGAAAAAATCGAGGCATAAGAATGTGGAAAAACATTATTTAGATTTGGCTTTCGTGATGTATAAATTAAGTCACTACTTGCTTGCGCTCATGGTGCATATCATTACCAAGTGTGATCCTATTAAGTACTTGCTTGTGTAAACCGTTTTAATAGGGTGAGGAGCTAAATGGTTCTTAAAACTCTCAGAATACGATCTAAAGCTTCTTTCTCCGAAGGACATTAAAATCCAAGCCGTAGCAGATCTCCTCGCTAACTTCCTAGTATAAATTTTGAACCTTCGAGCGAGAATCTATCTAAGGATAACTTCAAAGCCTATTTAGCTGAGGACATGAAAGAGCATAGAATGGAGTTCAATGGATCATGCGTGCATAGTACTGGTGGAGTAGGGATTATACTTTCTAGTGAATAAGATAAGACTACCCTCTATTACAAACTAGATTTTAAGTGCCTCAATAATTAATAAGAATATAAAACGCTCATACTTGGCTTGCTAGAGGCCTTGGGAAGAGGTATCAGATTACTTTGCATACGAGGAGACTCTAATGTTGTGGTCAAGAAAGTTAACGGAGAGTTTGCGCTCAAACATTACAACCTTTTTCTATACATAGAAATCATTCAAAGGTTGTTGGGCCAATGAATAGCATCTCAATGCTCTAGCAACGATCACTCGAAAGCTAGATATGGATGATACCGAGGCCATGATCACCGTCCAATGAAGAGCGATGCCCACACTAGTGAGATCTTTATTTCCTAATGATGAGCCTAAAGATTGAATATTCTCAATAGTAAACCAAGTAGAGTCGTGTGAAGGAGAAATGAAGTTATTAGAGTTAATAAATTTTCACAAGATTCAAAAAATGTTGTATTTCAAAGGTTAGGGTGGTTTCTTGGCGGGGTATATAGGAGAGGAGGAAGCTAGTGAGAAATTATAAACAATACACATTAGGTACTATAGTGATACAGATAACCCACTTTACTGGCATATGTAGCGAGATGGCTATTATTGGCCTCCTATAAGCACTAAGGCTACTCACATGAAGCAGGTTGTTTGAAGTTCCAAACCCAGTGTGACCAGAATACTAAGGCCAATTTATAGAAGTATGGGATGACTAGAGAATAATTTATATCATATATCTCAAAAAGGAAAAACTACCTACTAAGAGGGATGATGATATTTACCTGAAGAAGAGAGTTTATTATTTTTACTTAAAAAATAGATAACATTACATAAAAGGGGTATAATGGAAAATCTTTGAGATTTGTATTAGGAGAATAAGTGGAAAGAGTATTGAAAGATGAACATGAGCCTGCACACATGAGCGGAGCAAAGTTGTATGACCAACTGATGACCCTGGTATTTGCTGACGATGGAAGTTGACTTTATAAATTTCATGGAGAAATTAAAATTGTGTTAGGCTCATGGAAATATAGTGCACGCCCCATTGGTGAGTCTGAAAAGTTTATCTTTTCTGGACCATTTCATATATGAGAATTTGAATTGGTAGGCATGAATATCCCAGCCTCTCATGGGAAAGACTTAATTTTGGTTTCTTCAAAGCTATATACTAAGTGGGAAGAAACAATCTCTCTAAGAAGAGTCGCATCGCAAGTAGTAACACAGTTCATCCAAGAGTACATAATCTACATAACTGGCATCCTAATGGTTATCTTCATGGATAACGACAAGAATTTTGTATGGATGGAGATGGGTTTTCTCATATACAAATATAAGATTAGCTACAATATTTTGACCATTTCCTATCCCACAGGAAACGGCCGGGCAAAGGATTCCGATAAGACTTTAATCAACAAAAGAACTTGGTCAAATACCTCCAGGGAACGTGGGATGACAAGATGTTGATGCTTATTTGGGCCTATAGAACCTATAAGAGGAAGCTAACTGGATCCCGTTATATCTAGTTTATTGAGTAGAAGTTGTCTTGTCGGCGAAATTAGCTGTCATCATCTTGAGTGGCTCTGATCTATAATTTAGTGCCTTATCCAAGACATGTTTAGCTGGAAGATTTGGATGAGCATCATGATAAATCAAAAGAAAATTTCAATGTCAACACTTAGTAATTGTTAAGGGCTTACAAGAATCTAGTTAAGCAAAGAGAAGGACCATTCATAGTACGAGGAGTAGGCATACTCCAAGGTTAAATGGGAGATTTAGTCTTGTGAGCATCCACCCATCATTTAAGGAGCGCATCGAACTCCAAAGTTTAATCCCAACTAGGAAGTACCATTTAAAGTACGAGGAGTAGGAAAATTAGCATATTACCAAATCTCAGAGCCGAAGAGTGAGTGCATCCAGTATCAATTGCAATTGTCTCAAGAAATACTAAGCTTGAGGAACCCCAGCTTCTTTTGGTTATCCTAGTAACAACTAATGAAAAGGGAAAATTCATTGAATAAAAAGGAAACCACTTTCTTCTTTATGTCAATTTTATAAACAACATTATTGAAAGTATCAACTTTGACACAGTGAATACAATGGCTCATCCTCAGTTATGATCAGTTTTTTTCACAGTCTTACAATGATAATTATAATGTTTATCAATTTACATAAGCGAAAAGTTTTATCATGTATCTAATTGTAAAATGGTGAGAGTGGATATGTTAAAAAAAATTATTTCGATTCTACTCAGTTAAATTTATGAGAGAGAAACTCAATATTCTCTTACTATAAGAGAAAATATATCTACGTTAAGGTGCATTGCTCATCATACCTAGGGGGTATATCTCCAAATGACAAAGTATGTCAAGAAAAACACCTAGATATTTCCAGCACACAAAGAAAATACTTTTTTTTTATTAAAATTAACCTCCACTCAAAATACCTCGAGGGAATACACTTTCAAAATAGAGTCCTCAACGAAATATAGTAAGCAAGGGAGTATACAATTTTCTAAAATACTAAAATTAAAAAATTTATACATCATTTGTAACACTGGGGAAGAATATACTCTCAAGTCTCATTTTTTTGTTAGAATGAAGCAAGTTGGCATATACCTCAACATGCAATATTTTGAGGAGATATACTGGTCATTATGTCATTGCAAAATATCGCAAGAAAAATATATTGAGCAGGACAATAACATCCCAAAGCATAAGTGATTCCCAGAGAATATGAGAAAGTTACATACATTACTTGCAAGATTACGAGAACACAATCCCACAGGAAAAGGGAAAGATAAATATGATATGTATTTGAAAAAGTGTACTACATAAATTTTTTATAAAAAAGTCTCATGGCATATGAAAAGAGTGAAAAAAGGAATAAAAAAATGCAAAGTACACATAAAAGGAACATATATCATTCTTTTCCTGTTTCATAGAAATGGTCTTCTTGAAACAAAGAAATCCATAACATTATAAATGCACAAGATTTTTAACAATAGCTCAATCAGTTAAAAGAAAAAGAAACTCCTTCTTTGAGTAAAAGCCTTCGAATAAGGGGACAACTTATCGCATAACATCTTGCTCGAACTTGGTCATGCGAGAAATATCCTTTGCTTCACCAATAAAAACATTAGCCAACTCATCCTTAAGGGATTTGATCTGCTCCTTTAAAGCGTTTGTTCGTGAACTCCATCACTCGGCCTTGGCATGATTTTTGGATTTAGCTCTTATTCATCTCTTAGTGGCAAGATGGATGAATATGTGAACATAGGCATTAAGCTAATAAAACATCAAGTGGTAATAATTCTCCAAATCCTTAATGGATACCAAGAAAGTGAGAGCACTTATTCTAGTAATCTCACTTTGAGGAGTTGACGTTAACTGACGAACATGAGTAGAGAGCCCCTTTAAAATGAGAATAGTCAAACTTCCAAAGTTGCAAATACTCCTGTGTGTAAAAGTCTCGGGATGGTGGTAAAACATTAAGTTTAGGACAGTGCGATATATTGCACAAAATTTGTTGGGGTGTCTCTCCCACCAAATGTCTTTTATATATAGGTAAATGGCATCCATCTCTATGGTTTAAAAGCCAATATCCATGGAATTGGAATCAGAGTAATGATAAGACTCCTTGTCAGATTTCTCACCCTCAGCCTTATCAGAATGGGTGGATCAGAGTCTCACTTTCTTTCATCAATAACTTCCTCTCACTCGTTTGCTTCTTCCTATAAAATAAAAAAAGAGGAAGATTGAGAAGGTAAGTATAAAGAAAAAGTAAAACAAATAGTAATAGAAAGAAGAAGGAAAATAGGCTTACTCACATGCCAATGGGAGTCAGCATGCTACGAGGGAGCCTATGTTGATCCTTTTGCCCCACCATAAGCTCCACAGCTATAGGAGCGCTCATAACACTAACCTAAAATCAACAAAACATGAAGTGATTATTTGAGCACTTACAAAGTAAAATCAAGTAAAACTAAGGTCTGGGAGATTAATATATGAGGATCCACAACCATAAGGGCACTCGTAACACTATCCTGGAAATAAATAGATGAGAAGTGATTATTTGAGGACTTACATAGTAAAATCAAGTAAAATTAAGGTATGATAGATTAGTACCTGAGACTCCACATCCATAGAGGTTCTCATAACACTAGGCGGGAAATAAAGAGACGGGAAGTTATTGTTAAAGAACTTGCATAGTAAACCAGCTAAAACTAAGGTATGGTAGATAGTACCTAATGCTCCACAGCTATAGAAGAACTCGTGACACTAACCTGAAAACAAAGAAACAAGAAATGACTAATTGAGCACTTGCACAGTAAAAGAACGTAAAAAAATCTAGATATATAAATCACGTTCATTCTCACCCGAGGTTCCATAGCTTGGGAAATGCTTGTAATGCTAACATGTAAACAAAACAAAAAGAAAAAGAAATTACTTATGCACTTGCATATAATGAAGAAAGTAAGAATTCATATATGCTAGATTAATACTTGAGGAGACACATATAGTAAAGTGCTCGCAAAAACACTCACTTGAGGCTCAGTAAGTAGGGAAGCACAAACGACGCTCACCTAAAATGAAAACAAAGAATAAAGTGAATGATTACCTAAACACATGTGAAATGAAATGAACGAAAAATTTAGTAAGTACAAAGGTGCATTAATTTAAGAACTTGGACCTAGCTAAAGGGGAAACACTGAGATCTATAATAGATGGTGGGAGGAAACTTGCACTAACATTCTAGTAAAAAAAATGTCAATGAATGTTATTAAATATGGCAAGATGATACAACTAGTTACCTATTCTGAAAAAGTGACATGAGAAGTGGGCCCACTCAAAGAAATGTTGAAAATAGGCTGAGTAGGAAGGGCTTGGACTTGGGCCCTATTATCCCAGTTGAGACAAGACCCGGGAATGGATATCCTACTAGATGAAGGCAATCCATAGATGACCATCCTTGTAGGAAAAAGTGTGCTCCCTAATATAGGGGATCACTCGTATCTGAGAGATGAAAGATAGTGTTATTTAAACTGAAAAACAAGTATTTAAAGAAAGAAAAGAAATAGGTGCTCGAAGAATACCGCTCTGGAGCTAGTTAAAATACTAAATGGTAGATGACCAAAAGAACCACTTGCTATAGAAGAGACGAGTGGGATAGTAAAAGGTGAAGGAGTGGCTAGAGACACTTATTAATAAAATTACAATTTATTAAAAGATGCAACAACTTGACAAAGGCCTTTTTGGATTGAGGAATACCTAGATTGAACTGGTGGATATAGAAGAAATGTAAGAAATAATAGGATACACATTAGGAAGCTAAAAGAAAAAGAAGAAGAAATTTAATTCACAAGCACTTGTGTTTAAAAACTCACAATCAAAAAGGGAAAAAAGGGAGGATATGTATATTTCCAACATATGTATAAACCTCTCGTGCAAAACTCCGGGAATACACCAACATGGAATTACTCATGCGATGAATGAAAGGATAAATATATTAAGGAGAAATTCTTAGCCTATGCAAACTTCTCATGCTCATGGAGGAAACCTACTCAAAAAAAATTGGGAGTCAGTATTAAGATAAGATAACCCCCATAAATGGATAATATAAGATAGATAAACAACCATAATAAATACTTTGAGGTTATTCATGACGGTCTTCCCATAATGAAAAGGTCTAATGGTTAGGCTGGTAGAAGAAGAGGAGTAGATCATGGTCTCATCACTATCACTTTTGGGTGATCCAAGTCCAAAGCCATGCCCCTCACAACTGATAAAAATGATGAAGCGTCATACCAGTGACCTTCATTGATGCCAAAAAAATTAATTTCATTTGAAGAAGAACTATGATAATCATAAAAAGGAGTACTTCCATAATTAACAAGTTCATTTTTAGATCAACAAGGTGTAAAGTGAGCACTCGTAGTTCCATTACTTTTATATTTATTAAGTAAAAGAGGAATAGTTGGAGTATCTTCCATTGAGGGGGTGGGAAGTGGAGAAAATAGCTGAAGAAGAGTAGTTTTAAAGGCTTCATAGACCTGCTTACATACGAATTAAAAGGTCTCCTCAATACAAATAGTATTCATGTTTAAGCCTTGATCTGCCACAATATAAGAACCAACAGCTTTAGTCACCAACTTCTTTTGCCTTACCGCTCAAGTATTCATTAGTGAAGGAGATAAGGCAGTCCCACCAACTTGGGATAAAATAAAATTATAGTAATCCTCATTTGGATTGTCCTCATAGAAGAGACCTTAGACGTGCCCTTGGTTTTGGGCTATTAATTTTTCTTCCAGTGTGTTTTGAGTAGATGATCTCCTAAAGAATAAGGTTCACAAATATGGGAGTGACTTGCTCGAAGAGATTCCTCACAATTTAGCTGTAAAGCCAAACCTCCTTGCGAGTACATATGGTCAGGTACTTGTTAGAGGTAAATATCCACTCGATAAATGATTCATGAGGAGCATCTTGAATATTAGTTTTCACCAACTAAATTTGGCATTGCCATACGCTAAACTACGAGTGTCTAATGGAAGGCAGATCGTCATGAGCAGGTATGAAGAAATTCCTAAAGAGAGTAATCTTTCGCACCATCCCCTCGTAAGTTAAATTATAGTAGTCCTCTAAATATAATTCTGAAGGTAAGAAAATAGAAGAAAAATATGGAGAATAATTACCTTGGTTATACCCATGTTGTCTTCTTACCCACTTGAAATAATAAAATGCAATTCCCTTCCCATACTCACCAACGATGTGAGAATACAAGGGATAACAAATTCCATAATAGAATTATGAGGGCAATCCTCCCATACTCCATATTGGGTTGGAGGAATAAAAGTGTCAGGTGAAGCAGAGAAGAATGCCCAAGAGAATATACTGCCTCCTTTTTTCGATTAAGGGCAAAATGAAAATTCATTAATGTTATCCAAAAATAAGATAAGTGGCTGCTTTGACATTTTTATATAATTCCTAGAAATATGGGCAGACTAGATGTGTATCAAGAGAGGTTCTGGAGTCTAATTTGGGAACTGTTTGGATATAAGCCCATTAGTATAAAAGAGTTAACAAAATTGAACACATCAAAATGGTTGTGCAAGTAGTCCATATCCATGTGGGTGCAATCTAACTAGGTGTAAATAGACCCAAGTATTAGTGCAACGAGTGGCACACTCTGTCCATGAGCAAGTATCATGGAGAAATGAAATAACATCTCGTGAGGAGAGTTATTGGAACTCCCATAGAATAGAAACCTACTAAGGAAGGTAACAAATAAAGGATCCAAATGAATTTTTAACACCAACTTTGGGCCAACTTAGCTCTTAGTAACCTTTGTTTTTTCCTCTTCCTTAGACAGTGGCTTGAAGTCCCTAAACCAATATCTTTTCCATTTAGAAAAGGCGTGATTGCTCCTTTTTAGTGAGAGTGATAGACACATAACAAACGCAAGATCCCAAAGACTAGTGCAACTCCATAAACATTTATTTCTCTAAAGAGTCCTCGTAACCATCAATGAATAAATGTTCTTCCAAAATAGGCAAACCTATTAGCTTGAAAAAATCTTTGAGAGTGATATAAAACTCCTTCCAACCGGTGATGAAAGTCTGAGTATCCACACTTCAGCGTGAGACCATTAGGTTGAAAGCATTGGCACTTTTCATAATAGTGCAAGTATTCTCACTAGTGAACGTCCTAGCTAAATCCAACCTCTCGATGATAACACAGTATACTAGGTAATCAGTATGCTAGGTTATCCATAATGTAGTCCACATATAGCTACCACTCGTCAGGATCTCCTCAACAAACATTCATGTTCACATTCGAGAAGATGAAATCACCCTTATCCACTATGTTTCTCAATATGTTATCTGTGAGCACTATTGAAGAATCATAAAACTCGATAAATCCCATAAGTGGTTGCTCATTTATCTTAGCCACGAACTCAGTTTCAAACTTTCAAGCGAGGTTTCTAATAAGATTAGTTCCTATTCCTTTATTTTCTCGTTAGAAATGTCGTTAGAACAACATCGTTCGAATGACATCATTCGAACGAACTGGTTTGAATGAGATTTTATGGTTTTTATCTATTTTCTTATTAGTAGGTCATTTGAACAAAGTCGTTCGAAGGACATCTAAAAGTTTTTCAAATGATCGAGCAGTTTTTCATCAGTGTTTTTTGTAACTTCCTACTTCCCCTCTTTCTTTTTACCAGACCTTAATAGTGTGGGAACACAAGTTTTTCATAATACTTTTTCATATCTTCCAAGTGCTTTAGAGAGCAAAATCCTTAACCAAAAAGTTTCTTTATTTTTGTGAAATCAAATTATTTAATCTTTACATAAAAACATGTTTACACCCACATAGTTTACTTTGATCCCAGTTGCAATATATATATTTGTCTGAGATCATCTTGTTGGCACCGGGTTTCATTATCTACCCCAAAAGGACATAGTTTCCACGAAGGATTTCGTTTGTTGATTCGTGATGTGCATACGGAGGAGGGCTTCATGTGTAATTAATGGTAGCTGTGCCCCATCGGTGGATTCTAAGACTACAGTCGATTCCGGAGTTGTCGACTAGGCAGAGGTAGAAGAACGAATAAGTGATAAGGCTTGCGAGGGAGTTAAGTCGAGGAAGTAAGACTTTTGTCGTATCTTTTGTAAAACCATAGTTAGTGGACTTGTGGCTGGACCATCCGAGGTTTTTCCTATTATGGTTTTTTCTCGTACATCGTGGTATTGTGGTTGTGTGATTATTTTATCTTACAAAATCAGGTAGATGCATGCTTAGGTTTTAAAAATATAAAATTTGGTTTAATCATAAATTTTGTGTAAATTTGTGCTAGCTTAAATTTGGGTAATTTTAATTTAATTCAAGTAAACTAATTTTATTTTCAAGTATTCATGCTTGGTTTGTTTGGCATAGTTAGAACTTGAATTAATTCTTGTTTAAGTGGAATTTTAAATATTTGTTAGTTTAATTTCATTTTAATTTTGAAGAAATTAAAATTTATGAACCATCTCATTTTGAATATCAAAATTATGGTATAAAGTGCATATCTTATAAATTAAGGAAAATTTCACTCTCAGAGACTAGCAAATTAATGATGTTAATCTCAAGTTTGCTCTCGTCCTTAACCGAGAGATAACCAACTTAATGATTTTAAATTGGAGACCACCAATTTAATGATGTTAATCTCAAGTTTTCTCTCGTCCTTAGCCAAGAGATTAAAATATTTAACTTAATGATTTTAAATTGGAGACCACCAAATCAATGATGTTAATCTCAAGTTTTCTCTCATCCTTGGCCGAGAGATTAAAATGACCAGCTTAATGATTTTAATAGATTTTGTGTTTTACACCACCTTAGTGATGTTATCACACTATTCCCCCCTCTAGGTGTTATTGATAACCTATGGATGAGACGAGTCTCTTATGGTTTCTCGTATCATCGAGAGTGATTCAATGCTAATTCACTAAATGAATGATGTTTTTTAGCTTAACACGATTCAAACCATGCATTTGGACAACTTGTATAAGAAAAATATGGGAGAACACTTGGAACTATTTTCATTCATCACTTTGAATTGTTTAAATACAGGGACAAAATTTCACAAACGGAACTGTATATATAAAACTACGAGTAATATTTTTTCAGAAAACCAACGTTCCATGGATCGAAAAATGGCTCACCCTCTAAATTCTTCAACCGATATGTCTCTGGAACGACTTCTTCGATGACCTTGTAGGGGTCATGCCAATTTGGGTGTAACTATTTTGTCTAATGCCAAACCTTTTTCAAAACTAAATTCCCCACAACTATCGGCCTAGGTCTGACCCTTTTATTGTAAAACTTAGACATCCTTTGTTGATATGCTGCTTGCCATACCTCAACATCTTTCCTTATCTCGTCAATCAAAACTAGGTCTATTTTCCCCTCTTCATTATTTTCCTCTGGGTCATAGGTCTTGATTTTGTGGCTTGGCAGTCCGAGTTTGGTAGGTATCACAACTTTTGAGCCGTAAGCCAACATAAAGGGGTTTTCCCCCGTCAGCGTTCTCTCTGTCATCCTGTAAGGCCATATAACTGCATGTACCTATTTTGTCCACAAGCCTTTGGTGTATCTAGATTTTTCTTGATACCGTCTAAGATTATTATGTTTATGACCTCCGTCTGACCGTTTGCTTGAGGTCGGCCTGGTGCTGAGTAGAATTGTTTGATGTCGACCCTTCCACAGTAAACCTCTAGGGACTTAATTTTTTATTGATTTTCATTGGCTGAGATCAATGTATGAGTCAGACCATATCTTTAAATGATATTACTCAAAATAAATTTGAAGGCCTTCATCTCTGTAATGGAGACCATAGTCTCAGCCTCTACCCATTTGGAAAAATAGTCGATTGCAAAAATAAGGTATTTGTAGTTTCATGCGTCACTAGGAAGAGATCCTAACAAGTCAATCCCCCAGATTGCAAATGACCAAGGGGACACGATGGAAGATAAAGTTTAATGGGGTTGATGAGGGATACATGCACATCTTTGGCTTTTATCACACTTTTCCACGTAGTCGACCGCATCCTTAGTAAGGGTCGGCCACCAGTAACCCTGTGTTACTATTTATTTTGCCAAAGACCATCCCTAGATATGACTGGAGCACGATCCCTCATGCATATCTTTCAAAATATACTCTACCTTTGAGGGGTGGACACATCCTAATAAGGGAAGTTTAAAACCCTTCTTATATAGGACATCTCCTATTATGGAGAATTTTACTGCCCTATATCTCAATTTATTTCTCTCTGCTTTGATTTTGGCAGCTTCCCATATCTAATATATCTAATGAGATGGTCCATCCAAGAACCTCCCAGATTCAAATTTTAACAAAACTCAAGTTTCCCGTTGTCTTCCATGATGCTCGTTCTTTGCAGTACCTCAACTGGGACGGTTCTCTTAATTTTGTTCTTGTAGCTGATGTTAACCTTGCTAATGTGCCAGCTCGACTGTTGTCAAATCGATGGACTCTTTTTACTTTCACTTCTTTGAAGTACACCAAGACCCTTTTCACCCTTGGCCATTTCTAATCCTTTGCTTTTTAAATTCTTAGGATTTGGTTTACTACTAGTTGGAAGTCACTTTGAACTACTACGTGGCTGATATTCAACACTTTGGCCAGAGATAAGCCTATAACCAGAGTTTCGTACTCGTATTCATCGTTGGAGGCTTTGAAGTTGAACCTCAATGCATACTCAATGTTAATCCCGTTTGGAGCCAACATTATGAGCCCTGCCCCACTGCTACTTTCATATAAGAAGCCAACCACAAATAGACTCCAAACTGGACATTTGACTGTAAAAGACCCTTCACCTATTGCACTATTTTTGAACAAAATATATTTTTCTATATGGTCATCTCGGACACCGTCATCCATGTCCGGACCCACTATTTCTTTTTCTGGGAAAATTGCCACCTCGTCTTCCTTTTTATCGGCCTCATCCCAAGTGAAATCAACCACAAAGTTGCCTAATACTTGCCCTTTAATTCCTGTTTTTAAATGGTATATGATGTCAAACTCATCAAGCTCAATTGACTAAGCCATCAGCCTACCCGATTCCTTGGGTTTATGAATGACTTGACTCAGAGGAGTATAATTGAGAAAAATAATAGCGTGAGCTTGAAAATAATGCTTCATCTTTATTGAGTCATGTATCAAGGCATACGCTAACTTCTCCATCCTTGAATATTTCAGCCTCTCTCCCTAAAGAGCCTTATTGTTAAAGTAGACCGACTTCTGCACCCTTCGTCATCTCAGATGATGGTTACACTAATTTCAGACTCGGACACTACTAAATATTAAAATAACTATTCTCCTTAAACTGGCCAAGATAAAAGCATTGAAGAACCTAGATAAGACTTGAACTCCTGAAAGGCTTTTCATACTCTTCATTCCACTCAAAGATTTTTATTAAAATTTTAAAGAAGGAGAGACATTTATTTGTGTCCCATGAGACGAATATGTTGATATTTGTAGTCTTCATCTCAATCAGTGCTTTGATATTTTCTGGGTTTGCCTCTGTACCCCTCCGATTGACAATGAAGTTGATAAATATACCTGCACCCACGCCAAACACACAATTAGTTGGGTTAAATTTCATTCGATAAATATCCATTGTAATAAAGTTTCTCTAAAGGTCGGCCACATGGTTCTCAGCCTTGAGGCTCTTCGTCAGCATATCGTCCACATAGACCTCCATGGTCTTTCCAATCTTCTCTTCAAACATCTTATTGACCAACCGTTGGTAGGTTTCCCTGCATTCTTTAGGATAAAAGTCATAAACTTATAGTAGTAGGTTTCTTTATCGGTGATAAAAGAAGTCTTCTCTGAGTCTGCCTCATCCATGGATATTTGATTGCATCCATAGTATGCATCCATGAAACTCATCAATTCCTGGCCTGTTGTAGCATTAACCATATGATCTATATGAGGTAGGGGGAGTTGTTTTTAGGACAATCTTTGTTTATATTAGTGAAATGGACACACATACGTCACTTTTTGTTTGCTTTCGAGAATATCATAATATTGGACAATCACTTCGGATAGTTCACATCTCTAATGAACTCTTCTTATTGCAGTTCCTCTACCTCTTCTTGGATGACCCCATATTTTTCTCTTGCATAGGCCCTCCTCCTTTATTTAACTGGCTTTGCCTTCTTATCAATGTTAAATTTGTCGGGGGACAAGAGCTAAGCGTAGCTAGCTCGCAGTCGAACGGATCATATCCGTGAGAGCGACAGGCTACGATAGTAGCCGGGCGATGAGGCGTAGCCGAGCTCCCCCGTTTGTGGAGATTGAGCTGGGAGTCGAACCCGGACCAGAGGGGAGGGAGAGACTATAGAGAGGGAGGGGAGTGAAGTTCACAAAGTGAACGAACGGTCAATGCGGGGGCGTACACGTGATACCTTGTTTATTGTATTCGAGACGGATTTGAAGAACAGACCATAAAGCCAGAAGGACACTTGGTCAGATCAAACAAACAGGGGACTATTCCCCGATCAGAGAATTGCTTCTATTAAATTTTTAGATTGATAGACAGAAGGACACTTGATTCTATTGCTAGCATATCTTTATGGGTCCATGCAAACACAGTCTTCCTCTTCTTTAGCAGCTCTATCAATTTCTCCTTCACCTCCTTTTTTAGCAAAGAGATAATTTGGATAATTTTTTTCAACTTGTCCTCATTGAGGACAATAGATTTTACCTCTTCTATAGCTTCGCCTTTCTATAAATTCTTCCCGTCCCTTGGGTCGAGAGTATCAATGTTATAAGAGGTTATTAGTTTTTTGTGGGCCTCCCTCTGTTCAGCCGAGCTGAAGTAACATTCCCTCACCTCCACTTGATCACGTTGAACTTACCTTACCCCATAAGGGGTTGGGAATTTTACTATATTGTTTATAGTAGAGGGCATTACTTCAAACTCTTTAAGCGATACATAGCTAAGGATGATATTGTAAGTCGAGAATACATTTTCATCCATAATAAAAAAGTTAACCTTCTTCATTAGGAACCTCGGCCAGGTGCCCCCTACAGACTTCCATTTCATACACTCTTAGAGGATGCACTTTCTCTCCACTAAGCCCTATCAAAGGTTGGTGATACGAGATCAGCCTCTTCTTGCTGAGCTTTAATTCTTTGAAACACTCCCAAAACATAACGTCGACTAAGATGCCGCCATCTACAAAAATCCTAGATACGTCATACCCATGAACCCTGGTGCTGATGACCAAAGGAGCCTCATGGTGGGCCAAGATTCACTTGAAGTCCAACCTAGAAAATCCCACCACTTAAGCATCCATATCCACCTTTTTTATCTTTCCTAGATTTGACTTAGAGGCTTCTGACTTGACTTCCATCCGCTTTGGTGCTGATACGGCCTATACTACGTGCGCCTTGCGGTCGAGCGGCTCTGACCCTCCACCGGCCATTTCCCCACTGATCATTTTGACATTAAATGAAATCATATTGAAGCTTCCATTTGGCTCTAATATTTTCGATAGGAGATGAAGGTTGTCTGCTCCATCGTCATCGGACTATTTATCCTTCTTATCAGCCTCATGCTTTTGCCTCGGCCTTTCATCTTTCGGATTGCCCGGTCTCTTACGAGAATTATCTTTGGAACCACTTTGGTTAATGTACTTCCAAATCCTCCCTTATTTGAGCATTTTCTCAATCTCATCTTTCAACACAAAGAATGTGAGTGGTATAGTCATGATCTTGGTGAAAGTCACACTATTTGCTTTTGCCTCCCTTGTGAGGGGGAGAACTTAGATTTTTAGGCCACATAAAAGCTCTATCATCCCTAATTTCATTTAGAATCAATTCAGGGATTATCGTAAGTAGAGTGTAGTCAACAAACTTATCGTCAGTCGACCTTTTTTCCCATCCTTACCCTTAGCTTTAAAAGATTTACTTTCACCAACTTTTTTCTCATCCTCTCCCTTAGCCTCCATGGCCTCCTCCACATTCATAACTCTCATGACCATAGCCAGGAGTTATGCCATGGATTTTGGAGGATTCTCGGCCATCTTCCAAAGTAACTTGCCATTTTATAATCCTCCCATGAGGGAGGTCATGGAAATGTTCTTCTCATATTCTTCAACGTCTATCTTCTCTTTATTAAACCTTATAATAGAGTCTCTGAGGGACTCATTCTTCCCTTGATTTACATGCAGTAGATGGGTAGCCTTTTTTTTAGGCTTCACACTGAAGCCAAAGTTGTGAATGAACTTCTCAGCAAGTACTTTGAAGTTATATATAGAGTTCTTTGGGAGTGAAGTGTACCATACATGGGCGTCACCAGTGAGAGTACTGGAGAATGATCGACATTTTATCTCATCAGAAATTGAGTAAATGTTAACCGCAGATTAGTAATATCAACGTGATGGACGGGGTTTGTGCTCCCATCGTACTTTGTTGTGACATTTGGTATCTTGAACTTGGTCGGAGTTAGGTATCTCACCATTCTTGTTACAAATGGATACCCTTCCATATACCTGCTTTGCATTGGGCCTCAAATTTTTAGGATATCATTGATTTTGTCCTTCTGCCTCTAAATGGAGTTATTCCATGGTTTTTTATTCGATGCCGCATTATCTCCCTCGCCTGCCACAACATTATCCCCAACTCATTCTCTATCGGTTGGGCATTATATAGGTTCTCTGTCAGCTGTCCTTTGACGGTTGTTGACTTCTCTTTGTTCCTCCTCTTGGACACGCAGAGGCCGACGATCAGTACATCCTCCATTTCCCCTGGAAGTTAAAATACTACGTGATTTGGAGAGTCAGTCTCATAGGTTACCAACTAGGTCGAGTCGGTCAAAAGTCGATCCTTTACTCAATCTATCGAGTGCTAAAGCCCAGGGTTGGACATCTCGAATCGACCGACTACTATTTCCTCTACTAATTGGGATTGAACGCACTGTAGTTTTAGAAATCTCATAGGGCTCCCATTGCTCGTCCTCATCACAACACTGGTAATCTATGAATTCATGGACTTACTTTCCCTGGCATAATCGCCTAAGTTCATCCACGTCTTTATACCTTTGCAATTGTGACACTTATTTGTGTGGGGTCGAGGTGGTCTTTTTATCATCGGAGCCATTTCCCTAGCGATTGGAGTTATTATCTTTGCTACAGCGCCGAAATGTCTAGCCATCATAGTTTGACTGAAGGCAAAAAGGTTTTCTTGCATTTTTAGCTGGCTAGCTGCCAGCGTGCGTAACGCCGTCGTAAGCTTAACCATCTCTGACTGAGGAAGTGCCTAACTGAAGTTGGGGTCTCCATGAGGAAAATCGAAGGCCATCCTCTCCCATGAATGAAATGAACAATGGGTGAGCTGAATGAGCTAGAAAAAAGCTTAAAAACCCAATAAGAGAACTTTCAATGGTGATACAGATCTAACCAAGTGTGGAACTGAATCACCACCAGAGAATTAACTGAGAACAATCTGATAATGAAGAGGAAGAAGATAAAGAACCTTCGTTCCCACAGACGGTGCCAAAATGATGATGTTATAAAGTCACCATTTAAATTTATATCTACTGCTCAAGCTCAAGCACGTACAGTAATGAAGATGTATATGACAATAAAATAATGTAAATATGAGAGGTGGGTGAGGATAAAAGGAAAGACAATAGATTTTATGTGGGGATTTTTAAGTGGTTGGGCTATGTCAGGCTACTCCACCGTGCAAATGAGTGTGGTTTTCACTAGAAATGAGGCTCTAATGGCCTGAAATACACACTCTCAAGCTTTTTATCTCTATCGCGAATGAGATAGAGTTTAGCTAGGGAGTTCTATTTCTGGATCCTTTATTCTAGGGATGAATCAGGGTTTATATAGTGCTTGGGGTGTGTAATGTATCCCAAGGTAGGAATAGAACATGTGAATAAAGAAGCCTCCAGTAGGGTGTGGACACCTGTCCCTGGCACAAGTAGATCATGATGACACAATATTCCCCCACATGAGGGAGATATCTTATTATAACGGTTTATTCACGTGGGTCAATGAGACATAACCCACATGAATACTTCCACGCATGCACAGTCCCACTTGTTCTGCCATGTGTCAACTATCGACCGTGTTGGCTCAGGCCGAGGCTAAGACTTCGAGTACGTCTCCTGATGGAATGGTTGTTGGTGCTGAGTTGAATCTGTATAGGAACCTTGACTTCCTTGTCATGGATGAGGCCGAGGGTATATGAAAGATAATTGAGGTCATTGCTGATATTACTATATGTTAAGTCCGAGGATATATAATGGTTTTCAGGAGGTTGGCCTTCATCGAGTTATATCCTCCTAGGGGTGAGTTTATACTTGGGTATATCATATTTTTCTTAGTGTTATCATCTAAAATTGGTTTTAGGGTTTTGTCTTAGCTAGTTGAGATCCAATCCAAGATAATAAATAAATAAACAATAGAATGTAGATGTATGAAGACATGGGGTAGAATAAGAGGAATTACACATGGAGTTACATAGTTCAACCTTTAAGAATAAGCTTGAGCACTAGATTTATGTCTAAAAAAAACTCTTTCCTAATGGGTTTTTCCACTTCTGTTCATTTAATAACAGAGTTTGAGCACTGTGCGGGTCATATTTAACCTCTTAGGGTTATAAGGTCCCCATCTTTTTCTTTCATTGCTTCTTATGATTTTCTATAAATTTCCACGCGATTGCATTTTTTTCCCATTAGTTACTGGATTAGCTTGTTATTGGTTCTCAATTGGATAATTGTGCGTCTTTAGGTGGCCATTGATCTGGTTAGCCTAGGGTATCCCAATTATAGGGCTTTCTAGGTTTTCATCGTAAAATATTCTTTATCCCCCAAATTGATTTTATTTTGCCTCCCAAATCCATTATTTGATGAGTTAATAGTGTCACGTTTAGAGGTGGTTAGGGTGGTTTATAGAATTAGAAAAAGTTACCCCAGTATTATTGCTAGGAGGTACCAAACCTCTCTGGGTTATTCTTCCTAAGTACAAACTTGGACATCCTAAATACTCTCCTAGAGTAGCCTCCTCTGTAGGTTTTACGTCAAAACCCCAAACTAGGGAGCTTAGTTTTCCTCAGTTCCAAGAAATTATAGGCACTACTAAAGTGGACCACCCCACGGGTGGTGAAAAATTGTAAACATGATGCCCTATATATCTATAATCAACTTAGATACCTCTCCGGACAGGGCTATGACTAAAAGGCCTATGGCTACCACTCCCTCAGTAGTTATACCTCTTTTCGAGGAGAGTATTTGAGGAAGCTCTGATTCTTACGATCCAGTCTCCATTGATGCTTGAAATAATGGTTGTGATATCATTGTGGATGAGTTGGAAGAGTGGAGGGATAGGTATGATATCTCCATTTGAATTTTCTTGAGTCAATCGGATTTTGATGAAATAATCTATGATCGACCCGATTCTAATGAGATATGCTTCCCAATTTAGTCCTTGCAAGTAGGATTATGGTTACCCCTTTCACTCGGTCATAAGTTCTATTCTAAAGGTTTATGGAATGGTTCCAACCTAGCTCTCACCCAATTCTTAAAGGTCCACCTTATGGCCAATGGTTTGTTAGCAAACCCATACTGACTTTGAACTGACTGGGGACATTTTTTATTCATGTACGATATGAAAGAAAAGTTTAAGGCCAATGGGTATTTTTTCCATAAAGTTCAACCTGAAGATGATGAAAGTTATTCAGACGAGCAATAATAGTTGGAAGAATCAGTTCGTGTACATTAAGGGTGGTTGGGAGGATCTCTCTTCCAAGAAAAAAATGATATTATAGTGTTTTCGGGGATTAATGTGGGCTAGATCGTATTGGAATCCATCTTTCTGTTATGATTTAAAATTTCATTCTGACTTAAAATGTGTAGACACTTTGCTTTTTCTCCGGCGTTTTAACAGAGATGAGGGCTTAGATTACCATAAGCTTTGAAATAGCTTGTGCTCAACACTTACATGCCCACTCATCTTAGTTTGTAAATCTTTCATATGTGAGAAAATTTATAGATCTTGGATGTTATACTTCTCTTGGAGGTGATCCCCCTAGAGACAATCAGATAACCTTAGTGGATGAGGGCAATGATTCTACTGAATAAGGAGGACAAGCTAAATAGGAAGGCCTTACCGAATATGAAGTACTAGAAAATCATGATATTGAAGAAGTTATAAAGATTATCTTTATTAGATTATCTTTATCTTGCCACCTTGACTTTGCTAAATGACATGTTTTTGTGTAACTTTCACTCCCACTTCATCAACCTTTTGTGTTGAGACATCATCCAACATAACCCCTTCTGTACTTTATCGTTTCACTATGGAGATTGGTAAAAATAGAAAAATTGATGATGGGACTAAGAATAAGAGGGGTGAAGGCGATGCTAGAGCCAATAAGAATAATGAGGTTGGAAAGAGGTACAATACAGAGGCCTAAAAGAATGCAGAGTATACTGTTAAGAGGTAGGCCTATATCGATGCTTCCGCTGCGTAAGCCAAGGGCAAGGGGAAGGAAATTGCTTATGACAATAGGCCCCTAACCTGTAATAAGGCATATGGATGGTCCCATAGCTCAACCTAGTCATAAACACCGAAAAACTAAAGCCCATGGGAAAAGAGTACAGATTCTTAGGGTGCCTGCTTGGCACTTGATCTGAGGAGTGGGATTATCCATTCCTTATAGCGAAGTGGACTTATTCACTTTTGACCCCAATCAACGAATCACCTTGGAGCATTTGAAAAATTATAAGAACTCTATCTTTTATCACACATAAAATTCTGCTAATGTGGGTGGCTTCTATGGGTATGCCCTTGATTTTATGTTTCTTAAAGTTTTTAATGCTGATGAGTTGTAGAATATGGTGCAACACTGAATACTTGTGGTAAATTCTCAACCATAGTTGTATTTTATTAGTTTTATTGAATTATTTTTTCTTATTTTGTCAATCACTTTCTCTTCTTTCAGGGTTTGCTGTGTACCCCCATTTTAAGTGAACAAGTGACATCAAAGAGGAATAGGCCAATTTTGAGCTCCTTGATATTCATAAGACCATGTCGTAGGAATTAAAGGATGCTAAGTTTGACTACGATAGGTTTTGCATTGAGCTTAAAGAGAAGGATGATCAACTCATAGCAAATGTTGAAGATTTAAGAAGGATTGATGTGGAAAATAATAAGCTAATTGAGAAGATTAACACTGATGTTGTGAAGCTTAAGAGTTCGAATGAGGTGATCGCAAAGGGGTCTAAGGATATTCAAAAATCTAATGATGCTCTTAAGGTGGCCATTTAAGCTCTCGATAGGGCCAATGAGGCCATTTTCAATGCTGAAGAAAAAGGCATTAAAAAGTATAAAGTCTCTATTAATCACATGATAGACTCGGTGAACGTCTTCATAGAAGGCTATGATGAGCTAAAGAAAAGTTTCATAAAACATTACCCCAACATTATTGAGATCATCTAAGCTTGGTAAGTGGATGATAATGAGGCTAAAGTCTTAGATGCTGAGTGACATATATTGGTAGAAGGCAAAGTTGTTTAGCACTGAAGTGAGGCCATAGATAACCAGATCCCCTTCATTAATTATCTCCCTAGTTCTTCTGAAAACATTAATATGGCTAAGCTTGATGCCGATAATGTTCATGTGGCTTAAGTTTGCTACTCTGCTTGAACATTTGTTCTTTCTTATTTAACATTGTAAACATTTTAATTAATTATCTGTGATGCATGTTTTGACTCTCTTTGTTTATTTATTAGCTAGCGATCATCCTGTTCATGATCTTTGTCTATATGCATCTAATTTTTATTTGGGTTTTGCCAATATTTCTTAGCCTTTTTGTCTTCGTTGTCGGATCCTATCATCAAAGATTAAACTTACTTGTTCCCTAAGGATGAACCGTTTCACTTGTCCAGTTAAGAAAGGTATGTTCTTAGATCTTATCATCACACCCTCCTCCAAACATTTTGTGCAATAAAAGACCTGCATTGATCAATTGGGTTGGCTTTAGTCAACCTAATCCATCATTTTTGAGCAGTCAAGGACATGCTTTCAGTCCATCGGATTGGGTTGAGGCAACCTAACCTAAGATTTTGGTGCAGTTAAATATATGCTTTTGGTAAATCAAGTTGGCTTGTGTCGACTTGACCATAGATTTTAGTGCAGTCAAAGACGTACATTTGGTCAATTAAGTTGGATTGAGTCAACTTAACAAAAGATTTTGATGCAGTTAAAGATGTGTATTTGGTTAATTGGGATAACTTGAGCCGATGTGGCCTAAAAGTTTTATGCGGCTAAAGATGTGCATTTGGTGAATTGGGTTATCTTGAGCCGACCTAACCTAAGGTTTTGTAGAGTCAAAGACATGCATTTAGTCAATTACGTTTGCTTGAGTTGACCTGACCTGACATTTTAGTGCAGTCAAAGACGTGATTTTTTTTATAACTTGAGATGTCTTTGGCAGAAGCCTCTGGCCTATCTCCTGGAAAAAACTTTAAATTAATGACAACAATAGTTTAATAATCATAATACTGTAATTTGGGTAATGGGTTTTCTCACACAATAACTTCGACTCGTATAAGAATTATAACTTCCCACTGCATTCTTCTGCTTTAATAAATAAAATATTTCTTTTAAATATAATACCTCTTGAGATGATCAAAGTTCTCAGGTTTTTTAAAAATACCCTTTTATAAAGTTTCAATCTAATAAATACTTGGTCATATGACTTTTGCAACGTAGTAGAGACCATGCCAATTTGCTTTTAACTTTTTGGAGTTCTATATAACCTTCTTCAAGACTTAGTCCCCTTCCCTAAGTGTACTAGGATTGACTTCTTTATTATAGATTTTTTTTTGTACGTCATTGATAGGCTGCTATTTGAGTGTTGTTGTTTACTTGACTTCATCTACCATGTTTATATCTAATCTCTTACAAAATCACTCTTAGGTGAATCAATATTGAGGACTGTGTGGATTAGGAGTCCGACCTCAATTGGGACTATAGATTCACTAATAAAAGATAACATATAGGGGTTTCTCCTTTTGTTCGCATTGTAGACCCACAACATGCTTTGTAGTTCATTTATTTAATTCCATTTGGCTAAATCAATGTTTTCTTCATTCCTTCCAGCAGCATTCTATTCGTGACCTCTGTTTTCCCATTGCATTATGGGTGAGTTTGTGATGAATGCAACTTTTTGATTTTGGCCTTACCACAAAAGTTTTAAAACTCATCATTATTAACTAGGTGTCGTGATCAACAATTAGAGCATGTGGGATCCTATATTTGAATACCATATTTTTTCATATATAAATGGAGGACCTTACCATAGGCCATATCTATGAGTTGTTCAACCTTCACGAATTTTATAAAGTAATCCACTGCTACAACTAGATACCTAAACCATCCTTTGGTCTTCGGCAGTGGGCCGACCAGATCCATACCAAAAATGGCGAAATGCGAAGGAAATATGATCATCACCATCTCATCTCCTAGACTTTTGTTTATCACTTTGAGTCGTTGGCATTTGTCTCACTTCTTCATGTATTCTTCATAGTCTTTCCTCATTGATGTCCAATAATATCCTTGCATAGCTATTCTTTTTACCTGTTTCAGACTTACTGTGTGGACACAACACGATCCTTCATGTATTTCTTTGACCAGGTTTGGTTCTTCCATGGGGTGAATACATTTCAGCACTGATACTGTAAAATCTCTTTTGTATATCATTCCCTTACTCATAGAAAACTAGTTCTCTTTGTAACAAAGTCTTCTCGCCTGCTTCTCATCGTATATCAAAATGACTTCTTTCAAGTATCTTATAATTGGGTCTATCCAAAATGGGTCCATGTTCAGCTTCATAAAATTGTCTTCTTCTACATCAGTGATCCTTTGCAATAGTATTTCTACATGCACAGTTCTCTTCAGATCAACCCTGGTGGCTGATGTAAGATGAGCTAATGTATATGCTCCGGTATTTTTAATTCTGGGGTTTCTGTTCATTTGGAGTGCTTTTAGCTTTAGCAACAATAATCTCACCCTTTTAAGATATTTTTATCATGTTTCCTTCTCTTGATTCATACTCTCTGAACACTTGGTTTACCACTAACTCTGAGTCACTATGAGCTATTATCTTCTCAGCTCCAAGTGATGAAGATAACTTTAATCCAATAATCAAAGCCTTGTATTCTACTTCATTATTAGATTTTTCAAATTTGAAGCGGAGAGGATATTTTATACTATCTCCATCAAGTGGTTTGAATATCAAACCATTTTCTTTATCGCTTTCATATGATGATCCATCCACTAAAATCTTCCATACTAGCTGCTCATGCTCAAAGTCTCCTTATATTAAAGAACTATCTTTAAACAGTTTTAAAGAAAATTCTTCCCTACAACCAATCTTATTTTTCTCAGATGAGGACTCATCTGATCTTTGGATCCACTCGAATGGAAATATAGTAGGTAGTTCGGTTGATATTAGGGTTATGTTCATCCGAAATTACATTATCTTGCTTGTCTTATGTTTTTTCTTTATAAGAGAATTCAATAATGAAATATGCTAGGGCTTGGTCTTTGATTGCAGTCCTTTTCTCATATATAATTTTATATTCCCCCAACTCTACCTCCCATTCCATCAACTTGACATATTTCTCGAATATCTGGACGGTTTGTCAAAATGGGAGATCTGTGTAAATTACTACAGAGTTGGATTGGAAAAACCACTTCATCTTCTTGGATTTCATTACCAAATTAAGAGACATCATCTCCATTATGGAATATCTTATTTCTTCATTATTAAAAGCTTCACTCATGTAATATATCAAATTTTGGACTCCTTTATCACTTCCAATTAGAGTCAAGCTAACGGTTGACTCTGACATTGCCAAATAAAAGTATAGTTTTTCCCTTAAGATTGGTTTTGATAGTGATGGGGCCGATCCTAGGAATATGTAAACCTCTAAAAAAGCATCTTAACATTCCTTCGTCCATTTGAAAGAGTTTTTAATCACTTGAAATAATGGTACGCACTTATTTGTGGCTCTAATTATGAATTTATTCAAAACTTCCACCCGACATGTTAGGCTTTGGATTTCCTTCTTTCTCTTGGGAGGCAACATATTTATTGATGCCTAGATCTTGTCAAAATTATCCTTTATTCCTCTTCAGTTAATAATAAAGCCTAGAAATTTTCCACCCCTATAACCAAATACACACTTGGCTAGATTTAGCATTATCTAATATTTCTCAAGCTCATTGAAGGTCTAGCCGAGGTCTTTGATGTGGTAGTCTGAATTTACGCTCGTGGTCAACATGACATCCACATAAACTTACATATTCTTCCCTATTTTCTTCTCAAATACATTGTTCAACCACCTTTGATAGGTAGAAGCAACATTTGTTCGTCCAAAAGGGCATGTCATTATAATAAAATGTACCTAAACTGATAATAAAATAGGTCTTTTCTTTGTCTTCTGTATTCATCTTAGTTTGGTTATAACAAAAATAGTCATCCATGAAGGTCAGTACTTCATGCTCAATCGTTGCATTTCCCAGTTGATCAATTGGAGGCCAAGGATAATATCCTTGGGACACGATTTATTCAAATCAGTAAAAGTTCATACATATCCGATATTTGTTATTTTTTTGGTAACATTAGCATGTTTTCTAACCAATTGGGTAATCACATCTTCAATGAAGTCGGTTTTATTCATCATAGACACTTGTTCTTAAATTATCATGTTCTTCTCTTATGAGAATACCCTTCATTTCTATTTTACTAGTTTAGCTTCCTTGAGTATGTTAAACTCATGACTGGTAATGATGGATCCAACTAGAATGATTCATCTAGATCATAAGAATTCTAACAATTGCTTCTTGAGAGAGGGATCTAGGGACGAGCCAATTTGGGTTCTCCTTTTAGGATACGCATCGTTCAGGATTACTAGTTCTGTTTACTTAATTACTAATTATCAAATTATCTTTATCTTTAGGATTAAACGCCTTGATCTAATAAGTTTGATCTAATTTCTTACTTTATTTTTTATCGGCTGAAGTGTAGTATCATTCGTGTTCTCCTATATGGTTACCTTTCACCACTCCCACACAAAAATTGGTGGGGAACTTTAGACATTGATGAACAGTTGAGGCAACAACCTCAAATTTCTTCAGACCCACCCTTCCAAAAATGATATTACATGTCGATGATGTATTCTTATTAAGGACGAAGAATATCATCGTCTCAGTCGTACAGGTCTCCTAATTTCCAAAAATAATTTCAAGCTTAATTGTACCTAAGGGTTATACCTTTTCACCTGATAATCCTATCAGATGACGATGGTATAATTTTATTTTTTATAGAAAAACTTCAACTTTCTGAAACATTTATATAATATTTCATCCGTGAAACTCCCATTATCTACCATAGTTAATTTCGTGTTCGTGTCGTGGATCATCATGGTTGTGAATGTAAGTACCATTGGATAAGTTTCATATAGTTAAGTGAAAAGACAACCAATGACAAAAACCAATATGTTCGAAATATCCACAAGTCAAGAGCTGAATGAGCATGAAAAACAAGATAGGAAATAGATTTTCAAAAATGAAAATTAAATTATTAGTTGGCATTTGAAATATTTTGAACAACGTATGCTTGAGGGAGAAGAATGGTCAGAAACTACCAATTTCTTAAGATCTTGAAAGAATATTCGTGTAATGATAAATTTAAGCATCATTTGTAATTTTCATATGATTTGGTTATGTGCATTCATTTTGATCTTGTATACTTATTTGTTACACAAATCATGCCTTGATTAATAATACAAAGTTGGAAGAAATTGATCTGATAAGAATTTTATGCCTTTTATGTTGAATTGATTGAGAATTGGATTAAATGTATTACTAATTCATGTTTTAATAAATGATGATGCTAGGAATCAGTACCACCAGGTGAGGTGTTTGCAAGCTCAATATAAGTACAACAATGGAAGCACAGCTATATAAAGAAGATAAGAATGGGATGAGGATAAGGGGAATCAACACCGGAATATAAGTGGTTCAGCCAATCTGGCCTACGTCCACTGTGAGTGTGTGTGAGCAATATCACTGAAAGAAGGCACTAATGGCCATGGATACAACCGCTCAAGCTCTCTCTCTCTCTACTGTATCTTTATACAGAGTTTTTTCTAGGGTTGAATAACTGGAGACCTTTTGCAAGGTAGGGGATGACCCCTATATATAGTGTTTAGGGGGCATAATGTACCCCCCATGCATGTAATGAGCATGTGTGTGATATCCTCACAAATATGGGAATGCCATCTGTCACTGTCACATGTAAGCAATGATGATGAAATATTCTCCCACATGTGGAGAATAATCTTGTTACAACTGATTTGTGCCCAGGTGTCCTTATCCAAATATCAACAGATGCTCGGCAGTCATGTTGGTGAATGACCTCGGCCTGGGAGAGGCCGAGCAGTAAAGGCTTGATGTCCGTTCAATCCGAGAAGTGTCATAAGGAGTCTCGGCCTGATATCAGCCGAGACATTATGTTAGGTCGGCCCCGGACGAGGTATGGATAGTCCCATGCTGGTGATTACTAAGGCCTCTTGTGACCTCATCCCAAGCCGAGGTTGAACCGGTTCCAAGTTGAGGGTCGGCTCCCCGTCACCTCGACCCACCCTTGGCCGAGGTTGCCATAACCATAGTGCTGTTGGTGCTTGTGACGTGCGCAGCGCCCCTTGGTAGTGTAGATGGTAGTGTCGGCCTAGGCCGAGGTAGGTCTGGCCGAGGGATGATATCGCGGGCCCCTGGCCTTCATAGGGTCGATCAATGTTTCGGCCATCATCTCGGCCGAGGTAGGTGTCCCTGGGACGAGGTTATACTTGGGCATATCAATCACCCCCCAGCCCTTAGTCACATGCGAGAGCAAGTGGCTAGGGGATTGCTTCACCTCCGAGGCCTGTTCGTCCCAAGGCTAACACCTGCATGACACCTGTCCCAATCTAGGGCGTGCCAACTTGGCGTGTGCTGTCAGTAGTTGTCCCTTTGGTTTTCAAAGGCAATGATGGGCCTTGGGAAGCGTGCCCAACTATTTAAGGGGTTAAACCCTTTCTTCCTCTTTCTTCATCCTCTTTTCTTTCCCGCGCACGCTGTTTCCTGCAAATCTCTTCTCTCTAAAGCCTCTTCAATCTAGTGCTCTTTCTGCAGAAGGTTTCCTGTAGGTTTCTTATGGATTCTCTTGGTTTCATTCGTCGATTCACTTCTAGGTACTCCTCCTTTTCCATTTCCTTTGTTTTTGACATTCGGTTTGCATTTTCCTGTGACCTTTTAAGTTTTCCGGTAGTTCATTTGAGTTTTTCGACGAGCTTCATTGATTCAGGCGACCTGTGTTTTCTTGAAGTTCCTTAGTTTGATCTTCAAACCCCTTTATTTTATAAGCCAATAATGTTTGTAGGTTTAGGAGTTTTCCTTAAGTTTAGGGTCGTTCCAAGTTTTGGGTCGTCCTCTGATGCTCAGACCCCTGTACCAGCTTCTTGAGGACTTCCCTTCTCTTAGAGAGAAGACCTTAGAAAAAATTAGGCAAATAGAGAGAGCTAAGGAAGAGGCTCGTAGGTCTCAGGAGTTCCCTATTAGACCTCTCTTTCCCCCACCTCTCAAGGTGGTATATCCTGATCCTCCTGAGAACTTCTATCAGACAGACGTCTCTGCCAACCAATTGCCGATGTCTGAGTCTGAGTCTTCCACCTCAGACCCCATGTCTGTGGACTCTTTCCAGGAAGCCAGGTATTTTATACCTCGGCCTGGTCAGGCCCCTGACCAGGCCGAGGTCTCCAGTCGAGCCTCATCTCAGAATGGCTCAAGCACCTCAAATTCTTCTTTAGAGGTCGAACTTGTTGTGCCAAGTGTGGATGTGCCACCCATTCTAGATGCCATCCCTCTGTCGGCCGTTACCGGGGCCGAGTTTGCTCAGAGGTTCCCTGGTCACCCATCTACGTCTGCTCCAGCCGACATTGAGCTTGGCGATGATGATGAGGATGCTGAAAGTGATGTTGACGTCTCTAAGGCGGACGAGTACGAGAGCACATTCACTAAGGTGGATCTGTTGCACTTCAGATACTTATACTCCATCAGTCCCTCAATCAAATTAAGGAGATCTCTGAGGGAAGAGAGGGCCTACCACGGCCGAGATGGAGAAATCTGCTTGTATGAGCAGATGTTTAAGTTAGGGTTTCGTCTACCCATCCATCCCGTCATCAGGTCCATTCTTTCCTTTATCAACTTGGCCCCCTCGCAGCTCTCTCCCAATGCTTGGAGAGTCATTATTGGATCCATCATCTTGTGGAGGGCAGTCCATCACTCTGACCTCCCAGTTCAGGTCTTTGCTGGTTGTTACGTCCCTACCTCGGCCAAAAACCATCCGAGCTACTATCACTTTGTGGCTCGGAGGCCTGAGAAGAAGATGCTTCAGGTCACTCAGACCTCGAATCACAACTGGAAGCCCCGGTATTTTTTCACCTCAGGGCCATGGGAATTTGGCTCATCTGTTCCCTCTTCCACTTTTGAGCCGAGGATACCCCTCAGATGGGGTAAAGTCACCATGTCTTCCAGGGCCGATCCTGGCCTAAGTTTTCAAAATATCAAAAAGGTAAAGGCCCTGCAAGTCCAAGGGGCACATGGTCTGTTTGTCAAATTTGAACATCTGCTGACCCCCCATTATCTCCCGGGGACGAACCTAGGTGGAGGTCCCCTTGTTGACTTTGGTAAGGGCTTTACTTTTTGTTTCAAGTCTAACCCCTGATCATTCATGTTTAATTTCTAACTCTTATCTTTTCACTTTTGTAGAGAGACTACCAAGTGTCCCAGACGAATTGTGGGAGATGGAAGCTCCGAGTTTGGCAAGACTTGCAAAGAAGACTGGCTTGAATGCTCCTCCTCCATCTCCCTCAACATCAAAATCCAAGAAGAGGGCCCCTGAGGGGCCGACTTCAAGGCAAAAGAAGACCTCAGAAGCTGCGATCCCCATCTCAGCCAACACCATGTCGGCTCGTCTGGACCAGCTGAAACTCACCGATAGCGTGGTCGGCCACAGCAGACAGGCCATGGACGCACTTACCAACATGATGACCGAGGCCGACAAGCATTTTTACAGGGCCATGGACACCTCCATGATGGTTGAGTTCGGCCTCCACAGAGCCGTCCAGGTATGACTTGTTCTTTTTTCCAATAATTTTACAAGTGCAATGTCTGATTTTACTCCCCTTTAACCTCTTCATTATCTGTGCAGGGTGTGACTGCCATGTACCAGCTATCTAACTGATCCCTGATGAAATTGCCTCTCATTCAGAAGGGGCAGGCGGCTGAGAAGGTCGAGAGCGCCCTGAAGGCCGAGGTTGACCGTCTGAGGTCAGAGTTACAGAATGCCGAGAATAAGGCCAGACCTCTGAAAATAAGGCTCAGGGTTTGGAAAAAGATATCTCTGCGCTCGTCCAAAGCCACGCCAAGGCCCTGAAGGATAAGGATGATGCTCTGCAGAGGAAGGTCAATGCGGCTGTGAAGGCTGCCCTTGCAGATGCCTTAGAGAGAATAATTTCTGACTACAAAGTCTCTGAGGAGTTCGTAGGTTTTGGTTTTGAATACCTCGAAAGAGGTATCAAAGCCACTACCAAATGGGCCGAGGTCAGAGAGAAGGAGGTTGGCACTATAAAGGCCTCCGACTTTGTGGGCCTTGGCTTCGCCGACCCTCAGTTTGCTCAGGCACTGCTAGAGGTAGAAGACGAGGCTGCTGCCCCTGGTCAGACTGCTACTCTGGAAGGGACTGATCTCGGAGGGACTGACCCTGCTGATGATGTGGCTGAGGTGACCAATGCTGATCAGGTCAACCCAACCGATATTGTCAATGCTCCCCCCTCAGACCTTTAAGTTGTAATTTGTAATTTTTGACTTGTAACTGAGCTTGTAATTTGTAACCTTAGTGCTTTGTAATGAATATTTGTAGTCTCTTATTTTTACTGAATGCCAATCTCTTCCTTTATTTTGACCTCTGAATGTCTCTGAATGCTATATGATCTCTGAATGCTATATGACCTCTTAATGCTAAGAGGTTAGCCTCATAATAAATATCACCAAATTAATGGTCAAGGGTCTGAGGTCATCTAACCCAGGTGTCTGAGCTCAGACCTCGTCACCACCGAGTGATGTTGTGAGGGTCTGAGGTCATCACCTAAGAGGTTAGACTCATAATGTGTCACCAAATTAATGATGTTAAGGGTCTGAGGTCATCTAACCCAGGTGTCTGAGCTCAGACCTCGTCACCACCGAGTGATGTTATGAGGGTTTGAGGTCATCACCTAAGAGGTTAGCCTCATAATAAATATCACCAAATTAATGATGTTAAGGGTCTGAGGTCATTTAACCCAGGTGTCTGAGCTCAGACCTCGTCACCACCGAGTGATGTTATGAGGGTCTGAGGTCATCACCTAAGAGGTTAGCCTCATAATAGTCACCAAATTAATGATGTTAAGGGTCTGAGGTCATCTAACCCAGGTGTCTGAGATCAGACCTCTTCACCACCGAGTGATGTTATGAGAGTCTGAGGTCATCACCTAAGAGGTTAGCCTCATAATAAATATCACCAAATTAATGATGTTAAGGGTCTGAGGTCATCTAACCCAGGTGTCTGAGCTCAGACCTCGTCACCACCGAGTGATGTTATGAGGGTCTGAGGTCATCGCCTAAGAGGTTAGCCTCATAATAGTCACCAAATTAATGATGTTAAGAGTCTGAGGTCATCTAACCCAGGTGTCTGAGCTCAGACCTCGTCACCACCGAGTGATGTTATGAGGGTCTGAGGTCATCACCTAAGAGGTTAGCCTCATAATAAATATCACCAAATTAATGATGTTAAGGGTCTGAGGTCATCTAACCCAGGTGTCTGAGCTCAGACCTCGTCACCACCGAGTGATGTTATGAGGGTTTGAGGTCATCACCTAAGAGGTTAGCCTCATAATAGTCACCAAATTAATGATGTTAAGAGTCTGAGGTCATCTAACCCAGGTGTCTGAGCTCAGACCTCGTCACCACCGAGTGATGTTATGAGGGTCTGAGGTCATCACCTAAGAGGTTAGCCTCATAATAGTCACCAAATTAATGATGTTAAGGGTCTGAGGTCATCTAACCCAGGTGTCTGAGCTCAGACCTCGTCACCACCGAGTGATGTTATGAGGGTTTGAGGTCATCACCTAAGAGGTTAGCCTCATAATAGTCACCAAATTAATGATGTTAAGGGTCTGAGGTCATCTAACCCAGGTGTCTGAGATCAGACCTCGTCACCACCGAGTGATGTTATGAGGGTCTAAGGTCATCACCTAAGAGGTTAGCCTCATAATAAATATCACCAAATTAATGATGTTAAGAGTTTGAGGTCATCTAACCCAGGTGTCTGAGCTTAGACCTCGTCACCACCGAGTGATGTTATGAGGGTTTGAGGTCATCACCTAAGAGGTTAGCCTCATAATAAACTTCTGGTCTAAAGAACGAAATAAGAACTTGATATGGAAACTGATCTTTATTAATAACCTCCTCTTAGTAAGATAGTACATTTTCATAAAATTCTATACATCATATGTAATATCTCTTGAGATGGTCAGCATTCCATGGGTTAGTGAAAGGTTCTCCTTTTAGGTTTTCTAGCCTGTAAGTGCCAGGCACAACCTCTTTCGTCACCTTGTAGGGGCCATGCCAGTTTGGGTGTAGCTTCTTTGCCTTCTGTAGTGTCTTCTTTAGAACTAGGCCTCCCACTGCAATGGGTCTTAACTTCACCCTCTGGTTGTAGAATTTTACTGCCCTCTGCTGGTAGGCTTCTTTTCTGACCTCTGCATCTTACCTTATTTCTTCGATGAGATCCAGGTCTAGCCTTCTCTTCTCCCCATTGCTGTCAGGGTCATAGGTCTGAATCCGATGAGTTGGCAGTCCTACCTTCGTTGGTATGACTGCCTCTGAGCCATGTGCCAGCATGAATGGGGTTTATCCTGTGGGGGTCCTTGCCGTAGTTTTGTAAGCCCATAGCACAGCGTAGACCTCTTCTATCCATCTCCCCTTCGCGTCTTCTAACCTCTTATTGATTCCGTCCAAGATGGTTCTGTTCGTGACCTCGGTCTGGCCATTTGCCTGAGGTCGACCAGGAGATGAGAAGAACTGTCTGATCCCCACACTTTGGCAATACTTCTCCAAGGAGGCATTCTTAAAATGGATCCCATTGTCCGAGATGAGCATGTTCGGGAGGCCATATCTACATATGATGTTCTTCCAGATGAACTGGAAGGTCTTCTGCTCTGTAATGGTTATCATCAGCTCTGCCTCTACCCATTTTGAAAAGTAGTCAATGGCAACTATCAAGAATCTATAGTTGTTGACAGCTCTTGGCAAAGGTCCTACTAAGTCAATTCCCCATACCGCAAATGGCCATGGAGAAGAGATCGACGTCATAGGCTGATGAGGTTGGTGAGGGATGGTGGCGAACCTTTGACATTTGTCGCACCTCTTCACATAGTGTGCCGCGTCCTTAGACAGGGTAGGCCACCAGTATCCATGAGTGATGATCCTCTTGGCTAAGGGTCTTCCCCCAATGTGTCTAGAGCAAGAACACTCATGAACCTCCCTTAAGACCTGGGGTACTTCTACAGGGTGCACATATCTGAGGAGAGGCAGTAGAAACCCCTTTTTGTACAAGACGTCTCCTACCAATGAGAACTTTGCAGCCCTGTATCTTAACTTTCTTCTTTCCATCTTGGACTCAGGTAGCTCCCCCTCTCTTAGGTATGTGACAAGCGGGTCAATCCACGAGTCTCCTAGGTTCACATTGTGACAAGGGCTACATACCTCATCTTCCTCGATGCTTGCTTTTCCTAAGACCTCGATTGGAATGGTCCTTCCCAAATCTATCTTCATTGCCGAGGGCAGTCTTGCCAATGCATCAGCGTGGTTATTTCTCATCCGGGGTACTCTCTTCAGTTTTGATTCTTTAAAATACTCTAACAACCCTCTTACCTTCTTTAGGTATTTGTCCATCCTTTCATCTTTGGCATCGTATGCCCCCAACACTTGATTGACAACCAACCTTGAGTCGCTATGGAGTAAGAGTCGCTTTAATCGAAGAGTTATTACCAATAAGAGACCTTCTATCATGGCCTCATACTCAGACTCGTTGTTGGAGGCCTGGAAGTTGAATCTCAAGGCGTACTCAATGTTGGCGCCATCTGGAGCTGAGAGTATTAGCCCCGCGCCGCTTCCACTGTCATAGGAAGATCCATCAACGAAGAGGCTCCATACGTCTGCATCTGATGAGAAGACCCCTTCTCTCATAACCCCCTTTTCGAAGAGGTATCGATCCTCTTCATTCTCTTCTACTCTGCTTCGAGTTTTGCCCGGGATAACCTCTTTTCAGCCTCGGAAGAGGTACGGGGCGGTCTCTTCCGAATCTCGGAAGACACTTCGGTTCGTCTCTTCGTCGTTATCTAAACCTTTCTCTGTCTCGGCCTCTTCCCAAGTGAACTCTGCAACAAAGTCTGCGAGGGCCTTCCCTTTGATGGTTGTCTTGGGCTGGTAGGTAAGATCATACTCTCCTAGCTCGATGGCCCAGGTCATCAGTCTTTCGGACTTCTCAGGCTTGTGCAGAACCTGCCTTAGTGGGGAGTCAGTGAGGATTATCATGGAATGAGCTTCGAAGTAAGGCTTCATCTTCCTTGAGGCATGTATGAGGGCATAAGCCAATTTCTCCATCCGGGGATAGTTTTGTTCAGACCCTTGAAGGGCCTTACTGTTAAAATACACAGGCCTCTGGATTCCATCCTCTTCCCGTACGATAGCTGCGCTGATGGCTGACTCAGAGACTCCTAGATATACAAACAACCTCTCCCCCGTGATGGGCCAAGACAGCAACAAGGGAGAACCCAAGTAGGACTTGAGTTGGTCAAAGGATTTTTCACACTCTTCGTCCCACTGTAAGGCCTTTCTCAGAACTTTAAAGAACGAAAGACACTTGTCCGTTGCCCTAGAAACAAACCTGTTAAGGGCTGCCACTCTTCCCGTGAGTCTCTGGACATCCTTGATACTCCTAGGAGTCTTCATGTCGAGCAAGGCCTTGATTTTCTCAGGGTTTGCTTCAATCCCCCTATGATTAACGATGAACCCCAGGAATTTCCCGGCTCCTACCCCAAAGACACAATTCGCCGGGTTGAGCTTCATTCTGTACGAGTCCATGACGTTGAAGGTCTTCTCAAGGTCTGCCACGTGAGTACATGCTTTCAGGCTCTTCGTTAGCATATCGTCCACATACACCTCCATGGTCTTACCTATCTGCTCCTTGAACATCCTATTGACAAGACGTTGATAGGTCGCACCCGCATTTTTCAAACCAAAGGGCATCACCTTGTAACAGTACGTCCCCTTGTCAGTAATGAAGGTTGTCTTCTCAGAGTCTTCAACATCCATGAAGATTTGGTTATAACCTGAATAAGCATCCATGAAACTCATGAGCTCATGCCCGACCGTTGCATCCACCATCTGGTCTATCCTAGGTAAGGGATAGCTGTCTTTCGGGCAAGACCTGTTCAGGTCTATGAAATCTACACACATTCGCCACTTTCCATTGGCCTTAGGCACGATGACTGCATTTGAGAGCCACTCTGGATAAGTGACCTCTCTTATGAACTCGGCCTCTTCCAACTTCTTCACCTCTTCCCGGATGACCTCATACTTCTCCCTGGAGTAGACTCTTCACCTCTGCTTTATAGGCCTGGCATCGCTGTCCACGTTGAGCTTGTGGGTCATGATCTCAGGGTCGATACCAGGCATGTCTGCGTGACTCCATGCGAAGACACTCTGCCTCCTCCTGAGGAAGTTTATCAGCTCTTCCTTGATCCCTTGCTCCAGGGCCTTGCCGACCTGGACGGTTTTTTCCGGCTCGTCCTCATTGAGGACGATGGATTCTACCTCTTCCACGGCCTCGCCCTTATTTAATTTTGTTTCGTCTCTGGGATCAAGAGTGTCAATGCTGTAAGTGGCGGTTGCTCTCTTATGGGCCTCTATCTCTTCGGCCGAGTTGAAATAACATTCCCGCGCTGTGGTCTGGTCCCCTTGCACTTCCCCTACCCCATAAGGAGTCGGGAATTTTAGCATCTGGTGGACCGTCGACGGCACGACTTCAAACTCTTTGAGGGCCACTCTTCCGATGATGAGGTTGTAGGCCGAGAAGACATTTTCGTCCATAACAAAAAAGTTTATCTTCTTGGTCAGCCTCTTAGGCCATTCATCTCCCATCCGTACATCCATTTCATACATGCCCAATGGGTGTACCTTCTCACCACTGAAGCCTATCAATGGATGATGGTAGGGCACCAGCCTTGCCCTGCTAAGACCCAAGCTCTTGAAACAAGGCCAGAACATCACATCTGCTGAGCTTACCCTATCTATGAGGATTCTCCCTACATCCCACCCATGTACCCTTGTTGTTATGACTAAAGGGTCATCATGGGGGGCTAAGATGCCCTTGAAGTTGAGTCTGGAGAACCCCACTACGAGGGTGTCCATGTCCACCTTCTTCCTCTTCTGCACTGCGTCAGAAGACGTTAGATTCACAACCTCAGGCTTGACGACTGACTTGGCCTCCGCTGCATGAGCCTTCCCATCGGCTACCTCAGAGCCACCTCCTGCGAATCCCCCACATATGGTGCTAACACCAAAGGAGATCATTCCTACCCTCTTCACTGGGGTGTTGTCATCCTTAGGTGGGAGATCTGAGTGATCTCCATCATCAACCTCTGAATCATCATGCCTTCTAGCCGGCACATCGCCACGGCACCTGTCATCTCTTCTCTTCCTAGGGTCTTATCTTCCACCCTTTGGGGCCTTACCATCCACATACTTTCTCTGTTTCTCGGATTTCAGCATCTTCTCAATCTCATCCTTCAGAGCGAAGCATCTATCTGTGACATGGCCGTGATCCTGATGGAACTCACACTAGAGGTTTTTATTCCTCTTATGTGGTGGGGCCTTCAATTTTTTTGGCCACCTCAGAGCCCGATCAGTCTTGATCTCATTAAGGATCTGCTCATAGCTCACAGTCAGAGGAGTGTAATGAGCGAACTTGTCATCTGCTGACCTCTTCTTCCCCTCTTTCTTTCCCTGGGACCTCCCAGTGCTACCACGGTTCTCCTCCTCATATTTGGCAGCCATTGCCTCTTCCGCGTTCATCACTTTCCCTACAGTGGACAGCAGATCTTCCATAGACTTGGGGGGTTCTTCCGTCAGCTTCCACAATAGCTTCCCCTTCTGGAGGCCTCCTATCAGGGCGGTCATGGATATGCTCTCTTCGTAATCCTCCACCTCCAACTTCTCCTTGTTGAATCTTGCTATGTAGTCTCTTAGGCTTTCACCCTTAGCCTGTTTGACATATAGGAGGTGGGTAGTCTTCTTTTGAGGTCTCACCCCGAAGAAGAAGTTATGGATGAACTGCTCAGCTAGGCCTTTGAAGTTTTCTATTGAGTTCTTCGGAAGAGAGGTGAACCAGCTATGCGCTGCCCCTGTCAAGGTTCCTGAGAAGGCCCTGCACTTCATCTCATCGGGTATCGAGTAAATAGCTTCCGCTGACTGATACATCTCGATATGGTGCACTGGGTTAGTGCTGCCATCGTACTTAGGAGTCACTGTAGGAGGCTTGAACTTAGCTAGGGTTGGGAACCCCACTATCCTAGCTACAAACGGGGAGCCCTCCGAGTAGCCCCTCTGTAATGGGTCCCTTCTCTTTATGAGGTCCCGTATCTTCTACTCGAGACGTTGGATTGAGTCATTCCAGGGTCTTCTCTCTTCAACTTGGCCGAGGTTATCCCCTGCCACTTCTCTGCGATGGACAGAGAGTTCCCCAGCCATGACCCGTTGACTGTTGACCTCTTCCTGCTCCCTAGCTCTTCTCTATAAGGGTCAGCCTTGATCTGGCTGAGCCTGCCTATTCCCTCTTTGAGAGCCTGCCGCGCTCCTTGACCTCGATAGCCTCTGCCTCAGGTCATTGACTGGGCCCAGCCTTTCGAAGGCCGACCCTCTCTGCTGGGCCTCATCTCTTCTTTGGCCGACACATCCTTGACTCTGCCTATCAAAGGCCGATCCTCTTTGTTAGGCCTCGTCTCTTCTTCGGCCGACACATCCTTGGCTCTGCCTAAGAGGTCGTACGGTGTTATCTGACACCTCATACGGCTCCCAACAGTCTTCCTAGGCCTCTTCAGCTTCTAGGTCATCATACATGTCCTCTGGGCAAGGGTTTCCCTGCCTCCCCAGGCGCAAGCGCCTAGGGTCAGCAACGTCCCTCTTCCGCTGAGGTGCAGGTTGTTCCTTCATGGGCGCCTGAGGTGGTCCCCTGGCGTCAGGATAAAGCTGAACTGCCGTCGGAGTTATCATGTCCGGTGAGACTCCAGGTGGCCTCATAATCATGGTTTGGCTGAGCTGGACAAATTGCTCCTTCATGGCTTGTTGTGTTGCAGCTAAAGATTTCAAAGCTGCTGCCACCTCCGCCATTTCGGACTGGGGAGGATCCTGACTGGAACTAGCCCCTCCACCTCCAGGCGGTGGAAGAGGCGGTGGTAATTTTGGTTCCATGTATTATCAATAAAGAGCTTGAACAGCAAGTGAGCTTAATACCTTAAAGGTTCTCTTTCAATGGTGAAATAGCTCCACACAAGGGGTGGTTCCTGGTTCACCACCAGAGTCTCCGGTGAGGTAAAGCAGAAAAAGAGGGAGATATATCCTCTCGATTACCATAGACGGCACCAAAATGATAATGCTGGGAATCAGCACCACCAGGTGAGGTGTTTGCAAGCTCAATATAAGTACAACAATGGCAGCACAGCTATATAAATAAGATAATAATGGGATGAGGATAAGGGGAATCAACACCGGAATATAAGTGGTTCAGCCAATCTGGCCTACGTCCACTGTGAGTGTGTGTGAGCAATATCACTGAAAGAAGGCACTAATGGCCATGGATACAACCGCTCAAACTCTCTCTCTCTACTGTATCTTTAGACAGAGTTTTTGCTAGGGTTGAATAACTGGAGACCTTTTGCAAGGTAGGGGATGACCCCTATATATAGTGTTTAGGGGGCGTAATGTACCCCCCATGCATGCAATGAGCATGTGTGTGATATCCTCACCAATGTGGGAATGCCATCTGTCACTGTCACATGTAAGCAATGATGATGAAATATTCTCCCACATGTGGAGAATAATCTTGTTACAACTGATTTGTGCCCAGGTGTCCTTATCCAAATGTCAACAGATGCTCGACTGTCATGTTGGTGAATGACCTCAGCCTGGGAGAGGCCGAGCTGTAAAGGCTTGATGTCCGTTCAATCCGAGAAGTGTCATAAGGAGTCTCGGCCTGATATCAGCGGAGACATTATGTTAGGTCGGCCCCGGCCGAGGTATGGATAGTCCCATGCTGGTGATTACTAAGGCCTCTTGTGACCTCGTCCCAAGCCGAGGTTGAACTGATTCCAAGTTGAGGGTCGGCTCCCTGTCACCTCGGCCCACTGATTAGGCATAAATTCTTCCTAATTTATCCCTTAATTTTGGTACTTTAATCACCTCGAACAACGTAATTGGATTGACTTTATCTCATAATCTTGCTACTGACTTATCCTAACAAGTATACCGAGTTTCTGGTATTTCGTTATGATTTTACAGGTGTCTAATGTCAAGAAATGGAAGAAGGAAACCGGAAGAATAGAGAAAGTCAACCAGAAAAGTCAAAAGGGCAAAAGAGTCATTCCTACCTAGAATCCGGATGAGGTACCTAAAGAGAAGTTGAAGGTATCATCCTCACAAGCACCTAGGAAGAAACGGCACCTCAATCGGATACCCGGAGCAAAAGATATGGGCAGTCAAAGTTTGAAGGAAAAGACAATTAGGCAGACCGGTCCGCCCTCAACCCGGACCGGTCCACTGTGCAAACTCCAGAGAACTGCGAACCGAAGGCGAACCGAAGAAGACAAAAATTAAAAGAACCGATCCGCCCCCGGACCGGTCCGCCTGAAAAATTAAAGAACCGATCCGCTTTAGAAGAGGACCGATCCGCCTAAGGGCCGGACCGGTCCGCCCATCGAGATTTTTTTTTCTGATTCTCCTCTAAAGACTCCGACTTATACTCAACTTCTTGGAATTTCATGTAGGGTATAAAAACTCGAATTATTTTCATTGTAGAGGAGGCAAGAACGGATGGAATTAGTTTAATCTCTCTTTTTCTTCCACAAACCCTAGTTCATCAATTTTTATTCATCTTAATTCAAGACTGAAGCTTTGATTCCGATTGTGAGTATTTCTAGTTAATTGATTGACTGTTGTGGTATCTCATCTTTTCAATTCTCTTTTACATCATTGTACGAGTTTGCCTTAGATTAATTATGGTTTTCTGCACATTGAAATCTGTTTTCATCACTTTCGGTATGTCCGGCTAGATTTCCAAGGTCGGGTTGCATGAACCCAACCTGATGTGGTAATTGCATGTATAAAATTAATCCTCTGAATTTAGTGATTAATTGTGACCGTATTGCGTAGTCACACAACAATTGTAGGTCTAAATATCTCGTTTGCCTCTGGTTAACCGGGATGATTGAGAATATAATTTGAGTGTCACTATCGCGATACCGATTTACTCATCCTTTGATTAAGTATGACGCGGGCTTGAACCTCGTATACATAATGCTTGGGAGTACTAAAGATTGGGTCAAATTAATTAGATAAATTTACGACTAGTATTATAACTGCAGTACACTAGGGTTGGGGGATTGTATTCCCGTCCTATTTTTTTCCATCATCTCATTTAAAAGTTCAAATCAAAATTTTCATTCACATATTAAGTAATTTAGTGTAATTGCACATTTTCATAATTACATCATTACATTTAGCTTAATCATTCCCAAAAATCAAATCTTTTTCTTTCTTCTTAGAGTCAACGTTAGGATTCCTCCGTATTATTCCGTCGTCACAACTTCGTTGTCCTTTTTCCCTGAGGATCGATACCCGACTTGTCGGATTATTACTTGAACGACAGGCTTGCACTTGAGCCTAGAGAGTACACACTTTAGAGACACATTCTGAGTCGTGTCACCCACCCTTGGCCGAGGTTGCCATACCCATAGTGTTGTTGGTGCTTGTGACGCGGCCAGCGCCCCTTGTTAGTGTAGATGGTAGTGTCGGCCTGGGCCGAGGTAGGTTTGGCCGAGGGATGATATCGCGGGCCCCTGGCCTTCATAGGGTCGATCAATGTTTCGGCCATCATCTCGGTCGAGGTAGGTGTCCCTGGGACGAGGTTATACTTGGGCATATCAATAAAGATTCAAAGGAAATTTACATGTCAAATCAAATTCCATTTATGTTCCCAATCACCATCAAACATTATACTTTTGTGTTTGTATTTGTTTATATGCATGTGTGAGTTATTGATTTTTATGTATTTTCATAAATTTACTCTAATTTATGCTTTTCATGACTAAAACGAATGGTTTTACGTGCATTGCACTCATTCATGTCTCGGTTTCTTAGACTTTTGGTTTTTGATTCCATATTTAGTCTTTTCTAGACATTTTTGTCCCTCATTAAGTTTTTTGGGGGAGTCCGTTCGCACTACTTAAAACATCACCGTTCACACGGTTGTATTTTCCATTCGCAAGATTGGTCATTTCAAAACCATTTCATCTCTAGAGTTCAAACCCTAGTCAAAATTGCCTAAAAATAATTTTTCTAGTTGCGTGTCAATTTAGAAGGGATTCGAGAGAAGATATGTTGGTTGTGGACAAAAATCCATAGGTTTAAATTTAGTGTCATTTGAACTAATTTTACTTTGGTAAGTCTTCAATAATTGCTCCTTAAAATTTTTATTTTGTAATTAATATTAGTCAGCTACATTTCATGACAAAACTTTTGAGTCATTGAGCCATTCAAGTCACATAGACTTGATTCGATTGAGTGAGGTATAGTCTTTGTCTTAGATTGGACCTCTCATTGAGGACTTCTGTTGCTCTACGTTCATATTGGATTGAAGACGATATTCTTTTATAGTTATTGTGAATTTTCTATAGCGAAACATACATACGTATACAATATTTTTTTAAATGTGAGAGATTACTTAAATTTTGATGGAATGAGTGTTAAAACTATCTCAGAAGTTTGAAAAAATTATTTTTAAGAGTTGGTCATTGCTTTATGAAAATATAAAGCTTTTTGTAGTTTTTGCAACCTTAACCATTGGCACGACATTATTTTATACTCCTCCACACGTCCCCATTTGTACGACATTATTTATGGCTTTGCACACACCTTTGGCTCAAAATTTTATTGCCTGGCTTCTTATGCATAGAAAAATGTCTACTGTTAGCACAACGGAGATAAATTATAAAATGGGTCAATTTTTCTCCCATTTCATAAGATCTAAATTCACATAATTAGAAAAAATCTTATAGCATATTTTCAAACTTAAGAGACATTTTTGCTTCTCTCTTATTCAAATCATACGTGTTCCTTATAAACTTTTCAAACATAGATCTATGGCTTGATCCAAGTGTTTTGTGAGCGAATTTAGATTGTTTTTATCAGATCATCACTAGCCTATATTAATTTATAATTATGCTTTTGTATTATTATGATCACCTATTCCAATATCTAAAAGATGAGGAACTTAGGTTTATTAGAAAGTTTGGATTACGGCATTGACTCAAAGGAGGAGAGCGTATTGCCTCATTCACATCATGGAGCTCTATGTGTAGTTTCATCATCTATTGGGAAAATTCACAAGGTCCATAGGCAAATAAATGAGAGAGATTGTGTGAGGGGTATCTTATTTCCTTGTGTAAAACATCTTTTCAAGTAAAATTTTAAATTAGAGTGAGCCGAGTATTTTACCCCTTGGTCGGGGTTTTTCCTCTGAACATTGTCTAGTGGTTGATTTTGAATAGTTGCTATTCATACACACACAATTGTCACACAAATCACTTAGACCAAACTTAAAAATAATGTATTTGATTAGAATTTAATTAGGTGTGTTAATCTAGTTTTCTCATTTAGATTATCTTAAATTCTTTGTTGTGAGAGTCAGTCAAGTCACTTGGATATCACTTTGTTAAATCATGTGCTAACTAATTTTAAATTGTAATAAAATTATTGAAATAAAAAAAATTAGTCATGAGATGCACTCATAAATATTCACCATCTTTAGGTTTGGTCTATGTTAAACACTTGATTTAATTATACACATCTGTAGGGGCCAAATTTTCAATTGAGTCTTAATGTAGTTTTGACATATTCTTGGAACGAAACATGTTTGAGTCATAGGTAGATTTTCATTGTCTGATCCACTATGAGACTTTGACTTGTCGAAGATTAATTGAAGACGTTGCGAAAAATCTACAAGGAACAAATCAAGGAAAAGTTTAATTGGTGCAATTTCTCATCTTTAAGGTTTAATTACATTCCGAGATCACACAGGTACGAATGTATTATATTAATGAAACTCGAAATTTTATTTTACAAAAATAAGGATGTTATTTTTAAAAGAAAAGGGTTTTAAATGTTTTAAATGTTTACATTTTGTTTTAATCAGATGAGGACGGATTAGAGTTGGATAAGAGTTGGTTTTAAGTAAAACTCTGTTTTCAAAGTTGGATGCATCAAAACTCTAATCTGGGCGACGTCGTTCAAATGACAAACGTTGTCGTTCGAACGATGCAGTATCTCACTCGAACAAGACTCTGCCACCAACTTAAAATGTTTATAAAAAGGCATGCTCTGTTTCCTCAAAGTGTGTGCAGTGCGAAAAATAGTTTACCATACAAAAAATTTCTACACAAAGTTTTCTAAGTGTTTTCACTATAAAACATCCTTAGAGTTTCAACATCCGAGCTTTTAATTATCATACGTTCTTGTATATTGTTGGCACCAAGTTAGTGCTTTTTTATTGAAGTTTCATTACTGGTTTTGCAGTGAAGATTCAGCGGATACCGATTTCGACATCGTAGACAATATAGTCCATATCAGTGGACATCGAGGCATTTGTGGAGGTGACTGTTGTGGACAAGCATCGTAGAATAAGGTTAGTTTATGCGTGGGCACTGTTAATATTGGTAGAAGATCAGAGGAGCATCAAGTCTCGTGGGTGGATCGAGTCGTTGTATAAGACTACCGTCTTACTTTGTAAAACCATTGTCATAGTGATTGTTTGGCCTGGGCCATCCGAGTTTTTTTTTGTCGTTTGGGTTTTTCCTCGTACATCGGCGTTGTGAGTATTTTTATACTTTATTTTACTTACTTTAATCACTAGTTTCATGCTTAGGGTTAAACAAGATAAACTCTGGTTAAGTTAATTTGTGTCATAACTTGGTTTGATAAAATTGAAAAAGAGTTTTTCTAAAAGAGCAAGTTGGTTTGCATTCATCCTTAACTTAATTCTGCTGAAGCAAAAGTATTTTGTTGAAAGTCATATTTTTGGGGACCTACAAATTAGAACTAGATTGGGATACACTGGCACTCACGTTAGAGACGATTAAAATGTTAGAGAGTGAGTCGTTTGATGAGTTTTACACTAGGTTGTCCACTATTGTTAATACGGCGTTTAACCTAGGTGAGAAGATTCCCGATAACCGAGTGATTAAGAAAATTTTGAGATCGTTGCGGAGTAGGTTTGATGCGATAGTAACCGTTATGAATTCCCTTGGTATGCTTAACTCATCGAAACTGGAAGAGATAGTAGGTGACCTCCAAACCTATGAACTTGATATGTTTACCTCCAAGCGAGTACCAAAGAAAGAAAAGGGCATTGATTTGAAAGCCCTGAAGGAGGAAACTAAAGTTTCGAATGATCATTCTGATTCCGACTTTGAGGATGTCATGTTGTTGGCAAGAAAGTTTAAGAAGTTTCTTCAAATTCATAAGCAATCGAAAGATTCTAAAAAGTTTGAGAAATTCAAGAACAACAAGGTAGAGTCTACCCCTAAGGATAAGAGTGAGGAAACTAAGAGAGATGAGCCCGATAGGTGTTCTGGGTGTAAGGGGTAGGGTCACAAAGTAGCTAAGTGTCCCACTAGACTTAAGAAAAAGGGAAATACATCGATAGCATACAACGCCACCTTAAGTGATAGTGAACCGAAAGAGGGAGAGTATTCCCCCATTGAACATAACTTTATTGCATTTATATCATGTCATTTGAGCGACGACGATGATACTCATGTACATGACACCTCCGAGGCTATTGAGAGTGCTTCTCGAGAGGGTGAGGGTGATGAGAGCCAGGATGAGGAGATCGACGTAGGAGAGTTGCAAGTTTCATTTCGAGAGCTGTTTGAGGAGAAAGCGGAGGTGATAAAGGCTAACTCGAAATTACAAGAAAAGTTGAAAGAGCGTGCCATAGAAAATAATGATGCGTTAGTTGAGGATCTTAGGTCATGGGAGAAGAAGCTTAGGGTTGATGTAAAAAATTAGATTGTTTCTAATTATTTAATCACAGATAAATTTAAATAAGACAAAGAATTTTTAAAGTGGTTCAGCCTTATAAGAATGGCCTACGTCCACTGTTTTTGTTATTGCTGAATGTTTGGGAATTCTCGATTATAGGTTTTATCAAGAAATTCCGATCCCCCTTGAATGAGGATGATACAATGTATTTATAGCCCTTAGGCTGTACATGTGAAAGGGTAAATAATTAATGCCCCTTAAGCGTATACGTCTGTATGATAAGCATTCAATGAATAGTCGAACAGTTGATTATCTGGAAATTAATGTTATGGTCGAGCTGCAGCTCAGACCGCCTTAGTTGCTCGATATTCAGGAGTTCCTCGGAGCAGTAGAGTTCCTCGGAGTAATGAAGTTTCTCGGAGTATTCCTGTTACTCGGATTGTCTGAGTTGATCGAGGAGGCAGAGTTCCTCGTTGCTAAAGTGATTGTGGAAATGTTTGTATGTGCCACGTAAACTGACACATGTCTTCCTGTGATTCATCCACGTCAGCATGTCAATTTTGGTATCAACAGAAGCCCCCAATGTTTCATAGTTCGAAATTTGAGGAGTATGGAACATTCTTTCTTGGAATATGGCAATTTTAAATGATCCTCCTGATTTTTAGGAGCGTTTCCTTCGTATTTATCTTTCCTTCCAAATTTGCAGAATCAACTTTTTTTGAATTTTTATAATCGCTTCGATCTTCGCGTACTTTTTGTCCTTTTAGCCGCCGGTAGTGTAATCGTTTCTTTTTGTAATCATTTCCTTCACCGTTTCCGGAGGCAAAGTATTTAAGCATCGCAGACAATTTCATCATCTTCTACTTTTTTAAATTTCTATTTTCGAGTTTTCAATTGTCTCTCTCTCTCTTGTGCGTTCATCTTTTTCGTCGTTCGTTGTCAATAGATCCCCCTTTTTTCTATAAGATCTTCTTCCTTCTTCTTCATTTCTTCTATTCATCATGGTTTATCTTGTTGAATCTCTTGAGAAGTTTCGTTCTGATTTTTCTATCCCTTCTTGGATAACTCTGGAGGAACTTTCTGAGCCTTCAGATTATTTTCGTTTGGCTGAGGGACATTGGTTCCCCAGCCTCTTTATTGCTGAGTGTGGATTTTCTTTTCCACCAAATTCCTTATGTTTAGAATTATGTCAATACTTTGATGTCGTTCCTGCAAAAATAGCTCCCAACACATGGAGAATAGTTAATGGGGTGCATAGGTTAAATCAAATTCATGGAACTCGCATAGGAATTCCTGAGATTATGTTTTGTTATAGATGGGCAGTTCTGGATAATACTTTTTACTTAAAAACTAGATTTTTTAATAGGGCTTTAGTAGTCAATCTCCCAGATGCCAATAGGGACTATTTCAAACATGGGGTTGTTATCCAAAATTGGCAACATGCCCCTTTAATTGGAGATGAAGTATATCAGGGTCCCAGATGCCCTCCCTATGGCAATGGGATAAGTTATTTTTATTTTATTTTATTTATGAAATTATGCTTTCATTATGTTTGATAAAATGTGTGACTGATATTTCAATGTGTATTTATTTGCAGTTGATAGTAAGAGAGAAGCCCCAAAGGAGGGGAAAGTTAACATAAAATACTTGAAACTTATCTGGAGCTTGCATCAGACAGTTGCAGACGAGCACATTAGGTCTTCTTCATACTTACTGCAGTATAAAAGCTATACATCCTCTTTCACTGCTCGCCCTGTGATCAGCAATACTAAACCAGTGCCAGTTCTCGAAGACTCTTCTCCTGAATCTCACATTCCCCTGAGTTAGAAGATGGGTAAAAGAAAAGTTCCTGGTATCTTCGAGACATCTGCCTCTGCTGGAGAGGCAAAAAGAAATAAGTTTGATGTCCCAGAGGGGATAAATAAAATAGATGTTGCTCCTTCTGTTGCAACCAAGAAGGCTGCTGAGAAGCCCCCAGTGGCTCCGAGCAAGAATGATGCTCCCAAGGAAGTGATTACCATTTCCCCGACCAAGAGTTCTTCCTTGGTTGAAGCTGTTCCTGTGCCCCCGAGGAGGCTGAAGAAAATCTCCTCGATCAATTTGACTGAAACCATTTCCTAGCTCCCAGTTAGTGGTGCTGGTGTTCCTACTATTGTTCCCCCGAGATCTACTATGAGCTCGGTGAAGACTTGGATCATCCTCGAGATCCAAGGTCTTGAAGAAAATCTTCCTCGGGATATGCTCACCTCTTTGGCTGCTCGCCATATTGCTTCAGTAAGTTTCTCTTATTTTGAACTTTCCTTCTTTCCCTTATTACATATATCTCTGTACTGACTTGTCGTTATTTCCTTTTTCCAGTTGGTGAGTTGTTTTAACACAATTGTGAAGAAAGATGAAGAAATCAAGGCTTCTAGATCCTCGTCTGGTGTGTAGGAAGCTTTAGTGGGTTTGACCCAGTCCCTGAAGGACTCCCGTCAGAAATATGACGAGGACAAAGCTGATTGGGAGAAGAAACTGGCCTTGGTCGAGGAAGAAAAGGTGCAGCTTGTTGAGGTCTCCAAGGGGTTGGAGAGAAAAATGAAAGATTTAGAAGAGAAGAATAAAGGGCTTAATGAGAAGCTCAAGAATTTTGGTGAGCTTGAGAACAAGATCAAAATTGTTGAGGAAGAATTAACCCTTCTTCGCGAGGTAAATCATCAGAAGGAGGAGGTGGAAGGCAAATTGAAGGCCACCGAGGAACTTCTATCCGATAAGCTCTCCTCGGAAAAAGTGAAAAGAAAATTGGCGGTGAAGAAGTCCTTCAGCGTTGGCTGGGACAAGGGATGGAATAAGGGGGTGGCTGTAATAATGTCGCAGGTAGAGTATGGCAGTCTCAAGTACTTCAGATATGGTTGGGTTGCTGCTCTATGAGAAATGAAGGTTGATGAGGGTTATGACCTATTTCAATAACATATTCCTGGTCCTCCTCCAACTCTTAAGGATGAATAAGAGGACGAAGCTGCCTCCGAGGAGTCCTCCATGGTTGTGGGTGATCAAATCCTTCCCCCACAAGTTATCCAGCCAATCAACGAGCAGCTTCCACCTATGCCTGCTTCATCTGAGCAACTTTCTGCACCTTCCGAACAACTTTTTGTTTCTGCCGAGCAACCTAGCTCCTCGTCCCAGCCTCCCGAGAAAGTTTTGGGAGACAAGGAAAAGGTGTGAAGTTTTTCGGTATTTATTTTATTTTCTTTTGACATATGTACTCTGAACTTTGTACTCTTTTTCTATGATGTAATAAAACTTGCATTTTCGATCATATATGTTGTTAATACTCTATTTGCACTCTTATTAACTCTTGCCTTCTCCTCTTTATTAGTTTATGGCCAGAATGGAATTGTTGTCTGCTCATGACACAAAACTGTTGAGACAATGCAATGAATACTTTAAGGCGGGTCATACTGATTTGGATAAGTCACAAATTGTAGACATCCTTGGACAAGATGCTTCAGAACATGCAGTTGAGGCCTATCAATACCTGAAGTGTCTTCTTGATCGTGCCGTAGCCAATAATGTGGCTTATTACGAAATGATTGAAGACTTACAAGTTACTCTTGATGAACTTCAGCAGCAATACAAAGAATATTCATCTCTTTCGCATGAAGGGTATGAAAAGAAATACCAACAACTCAGTGCTGACAAAGGCCATGACAAGATACTTGTTGCTTATGAAGTGAGAGAGAGAACTTTAAAAACAGAAGTCGAGGAGCACAGGAAAATCGCTGAGATGTTGGAGCAAGAGAATAATAATCTTCAAAAGGAACTAGCTCAGTTGAGGTCTGTTGCATCCTCCTCAAATGCCTTGGTACCTGTGACTGACGAGGGATTATCCTTTTTGGAAGTTGAAAATGCTAAATTACGGGAAGAATTGGAGACTTTGAGAAGAGCTGGTCCTTCTACTCTTGCTCGGGAATGAGCTAGAGGTTCTCAGGGATGAGCAAGAGTTCTTCGGCCAACCATTGAAGAATATCGGACTCAATCAGCGTTGGAAAACCAAGCGTTCCAGTTAATGGCAAAAAATCAAGCTTTGTCTGAAATGTCTAAGAAAGTCCAGAGTTTGGACGAGCAACTTGCTGCGCAGAAGTCTGCCTTGGAGCATAAGGATATTTTCTCCAGAAGCCTTCATGAGAAATTAGAAAGATTAACCTTCCAGTTTCATAAACAGCCCCTAGAATTCTGGATGGTAGGTTACAACGAAGCCCTTTGCCATTTGGATGCTCGTATTGAAAACGCTAACCATGAAGGCTACAAACAGGGGTGGTTGAACGCTCTGGGTGTACTGAAACTGGAGCAAGGTCACTATTTATGGAATTACAGTGACCCTGGGCTGCTCGATCTACCAGTTCCGCCTTTCAAGCTTGACATGAGTTGGATCCCTGCTCGGGCCATTCCTAGGTGCCTGATTTCAAAGTATCTCGGTGACTATAATCTCCATTCAAATGCAGAGTTATCTCGTCATGAGAACCTAATGAATATCAGAATGCTTCAAGACCCTAACTTCATCAATTCTCCCCTTTCTTTGGAAGATCCTCCTGCTGGCGAGGAACCTGTTTCAAAAGCGCAAGGAAAGAAACCAATAGAATAGGGCTTTTGATGTAATGGTTATTTATACATTTCATAATCAATGTACTTTATTTTTGGATTTAATGAAATACATATAATTTTATTTGCAAATGTTGATTGCCATTGTCTAGAAGTTGTAAAATACTTTTTGTTTGTGTATGTATCTATGTTAAAAAGATAATAACATTATATAATTTTGTCGATCAACTATAGTTGATTCAAACTTGTTGTCGACTAGCTTAACTTTATAGTAATCATTTGGCTGCCCAAAATAATGATGTTTTGCCTCTCGACCAATTAAAAGTCACAAGTAATAAAAATTTAACTTGGTCTTTACAATATTCGTAAAATGTTTTCGACCAACAAGTGCTGGCATCTTTTGATTCTCAACCACTATAACTTGATGAATTTTCTTTCCCGACCAACTTTGGAATTTTTTTTTTGAGAAATATTTTCTTCTTCCTAACCAACCTTAGTTGGCATTTTTAGGAATATTTTGCCTCCTAACCAAACCGAGTTGGCATTTTTAGGAGTATTTTGCCTCCTAACCAAACCGAGTAGGCATTTTTAGGAGTATGGTTTCCTAACCAACCGAGTTGGAATTTTTAGGAAAGTCTTTCCCTAACCAAATCGAGTTGGCATTTTTAGGGGTATTTTTGCCTCCTAACCAAACCGAGTTGGCATTTTTAGGAGTATGGTTTCCTAACCAACCGTGTTGGCTTTTTTAGGAGTATGATTTCCTAACCAACTGAAGTTGGCATTTTTAGGAATGTCTTTCCCTAACCAAACCAAGTTGTCATTTTTAGGAGTATTTTTTCCTCCTAACCAAACCGAGTTGGCATTTTTAGGAGTATGGTTTCCTAACCAACCGAAGTTGGCATTTTTAGGAATGTCTTTCCCTATCCAAATCGAGTTGGCATTTTTAGGGGTATTTTTGATGTTGCTGCTGAGCAGTGTAGTGTGTAGCACTAGTATTCCACGAAAAACTTTCAATAAAAGGAAAGAGGCTGGAAAAATTTCATCATTTTATTCATATTGATGGAATTGCATTACATTTTACATCACCGATAGTACTTGCGTAGATGTTCAGCATTCCATGCATTCTTAAACTCTTCTCCTTCTAAAGTTTCCATTTGGTAAGTTCCTGGTCGAACAACTTCTGTAACTCGGTATGGTCCATGCCAGTTTGCCTCCAACTTATTGTGCTTCTGAATGACCTTCTTTAGCACGTAATCTCCTTCTTTTAGGTCGCACTTCTTCACCCTCTTATTGTAGAACAGAGTTGTTCGTTGTTGGTAAGCGGCATTCCTAATGGCTTCTTCTTCTCTAACTTCCTTGAGCATGTTCAAATCCAATCTTCTCATTAAGTCGCTGACTGGGGAGTTGAAATTCAGCACTCTGTGTGTTGGGAGACCCAACTCGGCAGGTATTACAGCCTCACTTCCAAATGCTTGCATATATGGGGATTCTCCAGTTGCTGCGCGGGGAGTAGTACGATAAGCCCACAGTACTGACTGTAACTCGTTAATCCAAATTGTTTTAGCCCCACTTAGCCTTTTCTTCAAACCATTTAGCAGTGTCCTGTTCGTCACTTCAGTCTGTCCATTACTTTGAGGATGACCTGGGGTTGAATAGAGCTTCAAAATGTTGGACTGATGGCAATAGGCAGCGAATTCCTCATTATCAAATTGAGTTCCATAGTCGGTGATGAATGCATGAGGAAGACCATATCTACAAATGATATTTTTCCAAACAAATTGATAGACCTTCTCGTAGGTTATGTCGACGAGAGGCTCAACTTCTACCCACTTAGTAAAATAATCCACTGCGACGACGAGGTATTTAAACCTTCCCCTGGTCGTTGGCAGTGGCCCGACCAAATCTATCCCCCACATGGTAAATGGCCAAGGGGAAGTGATATGTGTCAACAATGCTTATGGAGTTCTTCGGATGGAGGAAAAGCGCTGGCACTTGTCACATTTCTTGGCATAGGCTATACAATCAGCCCTCATCGTTGGCCAGTAGTATCCCTGTGTCATTACCCTTTGTAAAAGAGTACGACCTGCTACATGAGCTCCACAGGACCCTTCATGGATCTCTTCAATCAATTCTTTCACCTCGAAGGGATGTACACATCTTTGCAAACCTGCCATAATTCCTCATCTGTACAAAACACCATTAGTTAATACATACCGAGCAGCTTTAAACTTCAATTTCTTGGCCGCGAGCTTATCCATTGATAATTCTCCTTCCTCGATAAACGCCCTTATGGAATCCATCCAAGATGGTCCTAAGTCAAGGGTGATAAAATTCATCATCAGGTCTTCATCTATGCTTCGACTAGCTAACACTTCAATTGGTATTGTTCTTCGCAACTCGATATGAGTAGCTGATGCTAATCGGGCTAAAGCGTCTGCTCTTGCATTCTCCATTCTTGGTATTCTGATCATCTAAACGGCAAAAAATTCTGATACCAACTCCATCACCTTTTCATGATACTTAATCATTAATTCTCCTTTGGCTACATATGTTCCCAACATCTGATTCACAATTAATTGAGAATCACTGAAGACAATAACCTGTTGCGCCTCCATAATTTTTGCCAAATTAAGACCTGCTCTCATGGCCTCATACTCAGCCTCATTATTAGAAGCTTTGAATTGAAATCGTAGCACATATTCCATGTCGACTTCGTCGGGGCTGTGCAAAATGATCTCTGCCCCACAGCCGGTATTACACGATGAGCCATCTACATACAACTTCCAGATAGGCAACTCGTCTTCTAATTTCTGATCTGACACAGTTCCTCGGTGAAATATTTATTGCTTTTTTTCACCATCCCCTGATTTTTCTTGTTCTTCGTCGACCATCTTTTCTTGCCCTTTTACCAACCTAAGTTGGTCTGAGCTCAAATTTGATGATCCTGTCACATCCACTTGCCCTTTTACCAAACTAAGTTGGTCTGAGTCAGTGTTTGTTGATCCTGTAACATCCACAGGTTGATCGACGAGCTGCTTTTTCTCCTCGGGGGTATCAGGATAGGTGAATTCTGCTATGAAATCTGCTATTGCTTGCCCATTAAGTGATGACCTGGGTTCATAAATTATATCATATTCGCCGAGCTCTATTGCCCAGTACATCAATCTCCCTGATTTTTCTGGTTTATGAAGGTCTTGTCTCAATGGCATGTCGGTATATATGACTACGGTATGGGCCTGGAAATATGGCCTCATTCTTCTACTTACCTCAATTAGCGCCTGTGCCAATTTTTCCAGCTTTGGGTACCTGATCTCTGCTCCTCGAAAGTCCTTACTTGTGTAATAAATTGGCTTTTGCACTCCATCCTCCATTCTGATCAATGCCGAGCTAACTGCATTCTCTGATACCACCATATACAAGTACAATTTTTCTCCCATCACTGGCCTAAACAACATCGGAGGTGCTCTCAAATACTTCTTCAAGTCTTGAAAGGCCTTCTCACATTCATCATTCCACTCGAAAGTTTTTCGTAGTGTTTTGAAGAATGGGAGGCATCTATCAGTTGCTTGGGATACAAATCTATTGAGCGCTGTTACTCGTCCTGTTAGACTTTGCACTTCTTTCTTCGTCATTGGAGATCGTAACCCTAATAAAGCTTTGATCTTTTTTGGATTTGCTTCAATGCCTCGCTGATTGAAAATGTACCCGAGGAACATTCCTTCTCGTACTCCAAATATTCACTTCGTCGGGTTCAACTTCATTTGGTATTTATCGAGTTGATCAAAGGCCTGACCTAAGTCAACTAGATGATCGACAACTTTCTTACTTTTTATCAGCATGTCATCGACATAGACTTCCATGTTGCCACTAATTTGTTCGGCAAAGACCTTGTTCATCAGCCGCTGATACGTCGCACCTGCATTTTTCAAACCAAAAGGCATAACATTATAACAATAAGTTCCCCTAGGGGTAATAAAAGAAGTACTCTCCCTGTCTTCAGGTTTCATTTTGATCTGGTTGTAACCAGAATAAGCATTCATGAAGCTGAGCAGCTCGTGTCCCGAGGTAGCATCTACCAGTTGATCAATTCGGGGCAATGGAAAGTGATCCTTTGGGTATGCCTTGTTGAGATCGGTGAAATCAACACACATCCTCTATTTATTGTTTTTCTTCTTTACCATCACCACATTTTCTAACCAGTCTGGATATTTAACATCTTCGATGAATCGAGCTTTTTGTAGCTTCTCGACCTCCTCTTGTATAGCTTGATTCTTCTCGGGACTGAATACTCTCCTTCTCTGTTTTACTGGTTTGATCTCTTTATTCACGCTGAGCTCATGACATAGGAAGTTTGGATCTATTCCAGGAATATCTTCATGACTCCATGCAAAAGTTTTCTTTCTACTTCTTAGGAAAGTTACCAACTCCGGTTTTATTGAGGCATCCAACGATGAAACTATTTGAGTTGTTCGTTCAGGGTGCTCGTCATCCAGAATTACATTTTCTGTAGCTTCCACCACCTGACCTTTTACAAGTTGAGATTCATCTCTAGGATCCAGTGTTTCAATTTATGTGCCTTCATCCACTTGATATGTAGTAGTCCTTTTCCTCGACTCCTCCAATTCCTCTTGTTCGGCAGATGAATAATAGCATTCCCGAGCTACTTTTTTATCACCTTTCACAACTCCTACTCCAAAGTTTGTTGGGAATTTTAAGCACTGATGTACTGTAGATGGAACCGCTTCGAACTTCTTCAAGCCTACCCTTCCCATGATGATGTTATAGGCTAACTGAACATTCTTATCCATCAGAAAGAAGCGTATTCTTTTTGTTCGACAAGCAGGCCATGTACCAATGAATATATCCAACTTGATCGTCCCAAGTGGAAAAACTTTCTCACCAGTAAAACCGAGGAGAGGTCTATGATAAGGCTCCAAATGAGATAACTTTAGATTTAAACTGTCGAAGCACGAGTAGAACATGATATCTGTCGAGCTACAATTATCTACCAGAACTCTCGAAATCATCACTTCTTTCATCCTCATTTTGATCACTAATGGGTCGTCATGAGGATATAGGACACCTGCAAGGTCGTTCTTTGAAAAACCAATGACCAACTTCTCCTTGTTTATCTTTCTCGGGCGATCTTCCTCGGTAAGATTTATTCGTTGAATATATGAACAAGCTTGAGCCTCACAAAGGTAAGCCTTTCTTTCTGCAGTAAGATCTCCTCCACCTGCATCTCCACCTGTAATAACATTACAATCAAATATTCCAAAACGTATTGAAAATACCTCGCGTTCTAGTTGCCTTGGCCTTTTGGGAAGATCGGGGTCATCTTCTGTATCATCTTCATGATATCTTTTCCTGTTCTCCTCTGCCCGATGAGGAGATCTAGACCTTTCTCTTGTTCGATCTTCATTTCTTCTTTCATTTCTATGATCAACATACTTTGATAGTTTCCTCGTCTAATGAGTGTTTCAATGTCATTCTGGAGAGCTATGCAATTTTTAGTCATATGGCCATGATCCTTGTGAAACTCGCAATATTTTTCCCTATTCCTTCTGTCAGGGTCTGCCTTCATTTTCTTTGGCCATTTTAACTCCTCGTTATTCTTGATTTCTTCCAAGACGTGGTTGATACCCATCTTCAAAGGAGTATAATTATTAAACTTCTTCAAGACTTCCCATGACGACCTATTTTTGGATTGTTTGTCACCACCATTGCTCTTATGCTCTTTCTTCTTAGCTTTGTCGACTTCCACCTTAGTTTCTTTATCCATACTCTTCTTCGTAGCCATAGCCTCCTCGGCATTCATGATTTTGGCCGCTTTTGCCATCAACTCTGACATGGTTGTAGGTGGATCTTTAGCCAAGGTGTAATACAATTTATTGGGCAACAGCCCACTCATCAAGGCGGTGATCGCTGTCTTTTCTTCATAATCTATGACTTCTAGTTTCTCGTTATTGAAACGAGTTATGTAGTCTCTAGTACTCTCCCCAGCTTTTTGTCTAACGCTTAACAAATGCGCTACTCATTTTACTGGCTTTGCTCCAAAACAGAAATTCCCAATAAATAACTCGGCCAGTTGAAAGAAAGTTGAAATCTTACCCGAGGAAGATTGTTGTACCATATCTGGGTAGATCTAGTAAGAGTTCTCGAGAATTCTCTACATCTCATCTCGTCGGGGATAGCATAGATGTCGGCGGCAGCTTGATATTTCTCTATGTGAAGAATAGGATATGTCTTTCCATCATATTTGGGGGTCACAACAGGTGCTTTGAACTTCGACAGTGTGGGAAAATCCATAATGGCCTGTACAAAAGGTGTCCCTTGAACAAAAGTTCGTTGTAAGGGATTTTTCGCTTAGCCATTTCTCCCAATCTATCCTCCAGTCTCTGAATGGAGCCTTTCCACGCGTCATTTCCTTCCTCGGGCCTATTAGTTCGAGCCATTGATCGAGCTGGTGTGGCTTCCTGAGATTTATCTTGACGAGCAGGTGGTCGTGATTGTGCTGATCCTTCTCTTAGATCTGATGGTTGTCGAAAAATCCTCAGTATGGACTTAGGTGGACTTCTATTCCTCATGGGGCCTAATAGACTGAAAAGAGACACCCTGCTCAATCTGTCTAGGGCACTGGTCCTCTATGGAGAAAGAGTAATACGTTGTTCAGTATCTGTGGCCCGTATTGACTAAGTTTGCCCAGGTTGATAAGAGAAATCATCAGATTCCTCATTATGATATGAATCAGTACGCCTGGATCGTGAAGAAAGTAAATGGGTTTGCCTTTGAGCACTTCGCTGTCCTGAATGGGCAGGTGCACCGTCATAAAGGGTTTGAATGAGTTGATGCATGGTTTCTTGCATGGCGGTCTGGCCCTGGGCCAGATTTGTCATTATTCCAGCCAGATCTGGAACGGTTGAAGGTGTAGAGGGATTTGGAAGGTTTCTAGCATTTCGGTTGCTGGATTCAGGATTATCAGCCATTGATGATGAATTATTTTGGGTGAAAAACGATACTACCAGTCGTTTCCTACAGACAGCGCCAATCTATTGATGTAAAAAATTAGATTGTTTCTAATTATTTAATCACAGATAAATTTAAATAAGACAAAGAATTTTTAAAGTGGTTCAGCCTTATAAGAATGGCCTACGTCCACTGTTTCTGTTATTGCTGAATGTTTGGGAATTCTCGATTATAGGTTTTATCAAGAAATTCCGGTCCCCCTTGAATGAGGATGATACAATGTATTTATAGCCCTTAGGCTGTACATGTGAAAGGGTAAATAATTAATGCCCCTTAAGTGTATACGTCTATATGATAAGCATTCAATGAATAGTCAAACTGTTGATTATCTGGCAATTAAGGCTATGGTCGAGATGCAGCTCAGACCGCCTTAGTTTCTCGATATTCAGGAGTTCCTCGGAGCAGTAGAGTTCCTCGGAGTATTCCTATTACTCGGATTGTCTGAGTTGATCGGAGAGGCGGAGTTCCTCGTTGCTAAAGTGATTGTAGAAATGTTTGTATGTGCCACATAAACTGACACGTGTCTTCCTGTGATTTATCCACGTCAGCATGTCAATTTTGGTATCAACACTTAGGGAGAAGCTAGAGTATGTCAAGAAAGAGAGAGATACCTTTAGAGGTTTGATCTTTGAAAAAGTAGATGCTAGAGTTTGAAGAGTCTAGCCATCTACTCGAGTATAGGATTAAGGAGTTAGAGGAGAGTTTGAGAGACTCGTCTAGAGTTAAGTTTGATTTGGGGTCTAGAAGTGAGAAGACGGATAGGATGATAGGCACCATCTAAATTAAGAGAGATATGGGTGGTATTGTCTTTGATGATCGTGTTGTTCCCATTCCCTCCGCACGTGTGAGAGAGCCATATAGGAACGTTAGAAAATGTCCACATATAGGTCACTTTCCATACGATCGCTACACTTGCACGTTTTGTGGTAGGAAAGGTCACCTTAGAAAGTTTTGCTATGGCCTTAGGAATGCTCCTCGAAAGTTAAAGAAGTTTAGGAATAAAGTTACCCCGATTCCCCCCACCCCCATGCATCGTTACACACCTACTTGGGTTAGGAAGTCAGATTTGGTAGCTTTAGGAATAAAACTTAATGGTTCTCATTTGGTTGCACTTGATACTTCCCATGATAAATCTAAAAGTTGAGTGTGTTACCATGTTTATCACATTATATGATAATTTTCATTTATTGCATCTTATTTGAAAAATGCAAAAAGATTTTTAGTTTTGAATTTTTTTGAGAAAAACACAAAAAGATTTTGTTTTATTTGAGTCAAAATATTTGAAAAAGGTCAAAAGATTTTTGATTTTTTTTGTGTGTCTTGAGTTAAGATGTTTGATGTGGCATATTGGTGTGCTTGGACCCCCTTCCTTCCATTGTCCATATGGCTAGGACATTTGGTCATTACTATCGATGCTTAGAATGATCTTAACTTTTTTATGGGGTTGTTTTGAAGTTGATATGCGTTTTGACTCGACTTTGTATATATGGAATTTTTTGCACACATGCACGAGTTTATATGGATGTTTTACTACTCTTGCATATTTGAGTTTGGTGAGACGTTCTTATCTCAATCTTGTCATCTATACATAAGTAGACTTAAGGAGGAAGTGTGCATGTAATAACCGTTTATCATGAGGATTAAATGAAAAAAAATGATGAGTGTTCACGGGAAAGGGCTGCGAGAGTGTAAAATTGACTTGTCATGAAAGTCACCATTTAAAAGAGCCCGAAAAAATCAAAAGGCAACAAAGAGATTCGTATGCCAAAAATGGGCCAAATTAGTTTAGTTCATTCAAAAGAAAAATTGTGATATTTTTTAGGGATTTTGGATGGATTAAAAATTTGAACGGGTTTGTGAAAAGAATCCTAAAATTGAAAAAATGTGTGTCATGACGCTATTGTTTGTAGAATCGTCAAAATTCCGAATTCGTATGAATGATGTTTGTTTAGTTCATTAAGCTCACACTTTAATTGTCACATATGGATATGATAAAGTTTTATGATAGATTGCTATCAATTAGAACTTCTTAATCGTTTCGAATTGTTAGAATAGTGATTTATTTGTTGTAGTTCACGCCCATACATTCCATGTTCATGTTTAGTCACATCACTACTATGTTAGCATGTTACTCATATTTGTTTGTTTTTTTCTCTATTTTAACACTGTTTCCCAGTTTTGAGCCCCTTCCAGTTAGAATTTTCACATAATTTTTCCACTGGGAAACAATATTTAAATTTCTGGGGAAACTGTGAAAGTTTGATTATGTCATTCTAACGACATCTGTCTTCGTTCGAGCGATGTCGCCTCTTGTTCAAACAACATCCCTGGCTCATTCGAACGATAACATGTTTGACCAATTTGACTTTTTTTGGTTAATTTTTGTTTCAGTACCCTGCTGCATATTAATTCATATTTTGGTACTGTCTGTTTATGCAGTTTACTTTGATCATTGACATCTTTTTTATCACACCATCTTAAACTAATATATTTTTGTGTGATTCATCATTTTCTATCTACTGATTTGACATTACTTAATCATTTTTAGGTGGTTGTTACATGTTTTTCTAGCATAATATGAGTTAATGTAATCAAATTGGCATATCACATGCTAGATTTGTTTATCTGTTCATCGGATTGTCTATTCGAGACGAAAAGGGGGAGAGATGTCTGTGATGTGGGGGAGTTTTGTGAGTTGTTATATGTTTTGTTACACATACTGGTATCATGTTTACACATTGGTATAATGTTTACTCACATAACAAATGCTTCAGATTTGATATTTCATATTGATTTATATCATTTGTTCCTTCATACTTCACTTCGTATTTGTCTGTTTCATGTGTGTAGGTTTGCTTAAAGATATTCGAGATTTTTAAGTCTACATCACATTCATACATTTGAGACAGTTTCATTCTTATTGGTCCATTGTTGAAGAATCTTATCTTATACTGATGACGTATTTTTCATTTTGGGTTTTATGGGATGGGATTTAGGAGTTATACAGCTTAATGGCCCGGCTTAGGCATAAGGGGGAGATTTATAAGGACCGAGTTTCTAATTGAGTCTTAATGTAGTTTTGACTTATTCTCGAAACAAAACACATTTAAGTCATAGGTAGATTTTCATTGTCTGATCCACTACAAGGCTATGACTTATCGAAGATTAATTGAAGACGTTGCGAAAAATCTACAAGGAATGAATCATGCCTTTAATTGGTGCAATTTCTCATCTTCAAGGTTTAATTACATTCCGAGATCACAAAGGTATGAATCTATTATGTTAATGAACTTGGAATTTTATTTTACAAAAATAAGGATGTTATTTTCAAAAGAAAAATGTTTTAAAATGTTTTGAAAGTGTTTTAAATGTTTACACTTTGTTTTAATCATATGAGGATGGATTAGAGTTCGATAAGAGTTGGTTTTAAGTAAAACTCTATTTTCAAAGTTGGATGCATCAAAACTCTAATCTGGGCGACGTCGTTCGAACGAGAGTTGTTGTTGTTTGAACGAGAGTTGTTGTCATTAGAACGAACCAGTATCTCGCTCGAACGAGACTCTCCAACCGCCTTAAACTGTTTGTAAAAAGGCGTGTTATGTTTCCTCGAAGTTTGTGCAGTGCGAAAAATAGTTTACCATATAGAAAATTTACTGCACGAAGTTTTCTAAGTGTTTTCACTATAAAACATCCGTAGAGATTCAAGATCCGAGCTTTACATTATCATATGTTCTTATGATCTTATTGGGACCAAGTTTGTGGTTTCAATTGAAGTTTTATTGCTGGTTTTGCAGTGAAGATTCGACGGATATCTGTTTCGACATCGTAGACGATACATGCCATATCAATGGACATAGAGGCATTCGTGGAGGCGACTGTTGTGGACAAGCATCATAAAAGACGGTTACTTTCTGCGTGGGAATTGTGAAGATTAGTAGAATATCGGAGGAGCGTCAAGTCTAGTGGGTGTATGGAGTCATTATATAAGACTACCGTCTGACTTTGTAAAACCATTATCATAGTGATTGTCTGGCTTGGCCCATCTGAGTTTTTTTCCCCTCTTTGGGTTTTTCCTCGAACATCGGCGTTGTGAGTATTGATTTATTTTATTTTACTTTATTTAATCACTAGTTGCATGCTTAGGGTTAAATAATATAAAAACAGGTTAAATTAATTTTTGTCATAACTTGGTTCGAGAAAATTGAAAAAGAGTTTTTCAAAAAGAGAAAGTTAGTTTGCATTCATCCTTAACTTAATTCCGCTCGAGAAAAAGTATTTTGTTTAAAGTCATATTTTTGGGGACCTATAACATCCTCAATTGGTATAAGATCTTGTTGCTTATATTTGTCATATTAACTTGCTTGAGTTGATCTTGTGTTTGTGTGTTAATTATTTTTTCTCTCACATTGCTTTTTTTAGATTTGTGACTATTTTTATAGATTAATCTATACCATGATTCAAGTTCTTCTAATGGTTCACCATATTTAGATGGATCAAACTATGGATACTGAAAAGTAAAAATAAGAAGTCATTTGAGATCAAAACATGAGCGTGTGTGGATGAGAATAGAGAAAGGATGGAGTTACCCAACCACAAAGGAAGATGGTGTGACGGTAAAAAATCAATATTTCTTTATACGGATGTGGAGTTAATTGATTGAAATTACAAGTCGATTGCATAGAATGCCTTGTTTTATTCCTTGAGCACATAAGATTATAATTGCATTCTTAATTGCGAGCAAGAGAAATAGGCTTGGGATATCTTTCTAGTAACTCATAAAGGAACATCTAGTGTGAAACATGCGAAGTTGCAACACATTTTTAGACTAAATTTGAAATGACTAGAAAGGATGAGATTAAGTCTTTCAAGGACTAATACATTAGGTTGAAGGAAGTTGTTAATGCTTCTAATAATATTGGTGAGAAGATCCTGAGAATGAGGTCTTGAAAAATCTACTTAGAACTCTTTCTTCTATGCTTCCACTAAAGTTGAAATTTTGAATGAAGTGAAAGATATCGAATACTTGTATCCTCGAGCGGCCTGTATGATTCTTCCAATTTTATGATAAAGAAGAAAACGTGGTTTCTCCTAAATCATAGTACTAGACATTTGTTATTAAGTTAAAAGAGAACACATCTGCGTATAGTGTTAAGGAATCCAAAAGGAATATTGAAGTGGACATGTCACTTTTTATCAAACGATTTAACAAGTTTTACAAGAATAGTAATGTTTTTAAAAATGGAATAAAGTTAGAACAAATCCATACATGCCTATTAGACATAATTCTTTCATTATGAAGGGTGATTATAAGAAGCACAAGTCCGCAGATGAAGACCATTGCTTGGTTGTTATGGAAATGGTCATCATATCAAGGTGTGTCCTACACATTTGAGGAAACTTGAGAAATATAAAAAAAGTGACAACAAGAAGAATGTGTAAGTTTGAGTGACTCAAAAATCAAGAGTGATGATAGTTCCTCTAGAGATTAATGCAGTAAAAAAATAGCCTTTATGGTTAGTCTCGAAGATAATGAAGTAGTGAGTGGAGATAAATGTAATACCCCGTATTTTTGGCAATATTTATTTTGGGATTAATTAATTAAATGTGAATTAATTGGGAATTAATCCGGATAAAATACTAGCGTGATGTGAGTTGGTATTTGACTATATTGAGTATATATGATGTTATATGAATATTGAATTATGAAATTTGTCGTGAGATTGATATACGACAATTTGGTCATTTTATTGGGACGCGGGTGATAGTTGCGTCAGGATATAATTATGTTATTTATAAAAGTAAATTTAAATTCTATTAACTGTATGGTCGTTTTGAGTGCGCCAACGCGTCCGAAAGGGTCGAGATAGTCTGAAAACACTAGCCTGGGGTTTAGTTTGGGTCCCGGGGTATTTTTAGGTCATACCGGCAACATAAAGGGTATTTTGGTAATTTTGTATTTTTGGAATTTAAAAGTGACGAAAATTAGTAAATTATATCTGATGTGGATTTGACCCACTAAGCCACTAACCAACCCATGTTAACCCAATAGGTTACGTAGGTTATTAGAATTAGGTTCATTCCAAAAGAAAACCCTAGCCACCATTAGAGAAAAGCTTGGAGAGAGAGAGAAGAAGGGAATTCTGCAGAAAAGCTTCATGAAATCAACACCAAATTCAGAGACACTAGAGGCAAGTGGTTTAATTTACATTTTTATGCAGTAAATGTTTCTTCCATGTTAGAAATCTTAATAATCATTCTTGTTTGAGAGAAAATGGAAAACCCATGAAATTGGAAGTTGTTAGTTTAATTTTGGGTGTAGGTTGGCATGTAGGAACGTTATTGGAGAATTGAATTAAGAGAATTACAAATTTATGTGTTACAAAAATGGATTAAATTCTGGGAATTGATGATGATAAATTCTAGGGTTTATGTTCTTAAAAAATTGGGGAAAAGAGTAGAGACTTGTGATTTGATGATGTTTAGGATGTGTAAATTCCTTAAAAGATGTTAGTATATGACCTTAGTATGTTTTAGGATGATTGGAGACCTTAAAACATTAATTGGACGAATTTTGGTTGAGATTAGAAGTGTAGAAATTGGTGAAAAACGAATATAGAAATTCTGGGCTTGAATCTGATCACTCGTTAGAAGACTTACCCAGGTCGTTCGAATGAACTCGTTCGAACGAGCTTCTAACGAGTTGACAGTTTGGGTATCTAACGAGAGGGATGTTCGTTAGATAATCTCGTTCGAACGAGATCTCGTTAGATAGCCCAGTTCGTTCGAACGAAATCTCATTCGAACAGCCTCGTTCGAACGAGACTTCTAACGAGCTGGCAGTTTAGGCCTTTTGGCCTGTTTTGATTTTGGGAGTCCCGTAAACTTGTTCGAGGATAGAGATAACATTCCTTTGATGGTGTATTAGTATACTTGGGACATTTTGGATATAATGAGGAGTAAATTATATAAGTGTGGATCAAATCAAATAGACATTTGAGTCGAGACGTGAGTGCCTACTACGACGCGAGAATAAATTATGGCGCGTATAAATATGGACCGGGATTATATAAGTTGTATATATATTAGGTTGGTACGAGAATGTGATAAGTACTACAATTAATTACGGTTATTACTAAGATGCGTGTTTACTTAATATTGGTATATGATTTGTGTGTATGACATACCTACCATACTTGCTATCACGGGAGGTTTGCGTCCGCTTAGGGCCCTCTAATCCTTGTGTTGCCCGGATTTAGACTGGTTAACTCGATGAACATAGGTCAGAGAAAGACTTATTGGGATATTAATAAGTCCGCTGATCGTGGGAGCGTAGGTATGTGCGTGACCCATGTGATGTGATTGTGTTCGCCTCCATTATTTGTGATGTTGTTATCTGTGAACTATTCCTAAGAGATTCGGGATATGTGATCCTTATGTATGTGATGTACCGGGATGGATAGCAGAGTATGTGTGCACCGCATCTTAGTTCTCGGGGTGCTTGTATTGTATATTTATGATGTGAATAATATACACTTAATTAATGGGAACCTTCATATTAATACTGTGAATCTAATTATGGCATTGTTTTGAGAAAAACATAACGGGTTAACTGATAGTGAAATATATTACACATTGAGAATCTGAGCTTAAGTGAAGTCCTCTAATTATTTGATAAAGTTAGAATGTTAATGGGAACCGAGTATTAAGGGTAGAACCTATGACAGTCTAGCTAGATATTATGTTACTTAGCTAGTGGGTTGTGTCATTTTAGATGGGTACTTACGTTAGGAGTGCACAGTTAGACGAGAGGTGAGAATTGTATGTGAGTGCACGTCCTAACATGTACTTTGCATTTAATGTTTTAAATGTTTTTAAAACACTTGCAGGTTTTTAAAATATCTACACATTCGGGCTCTGACCCGTTTGCTTTCAATCTATTTTTCTTGTAAAACCATTTAAGGTGACCAGCCACAAGGACACCATGCATAGGATACTCATTCAGGTGACGAACTGTAGCTGTTTGTGGAAGCTACAGGGATTTGCTTATAGACACTTTTATCATTTGGATTCCAGATTCAGTATCTATCAGTTGTAGGGCATGTTGCCCATTTCTATTAGAGACATCTTTCCATTTCAGTTTTTCAGACTTTGTCATGTATTGTTTCTGTATTCAGTTTAGTTATTTCAGTTTGTGGTATTGTAGCGAGGATTTTTCCTCCAGACTTTATTTACATTATGTGTTGGTTATTCTATTTACTTCGTTATGGTGAATGGTGTTATTATTCTTCATTACACTTGTTGCATGTTAATCAGACTTTAATTAAAATTTGACAACTTATTTTTTAAATACTAGGTGGTTAGTAATCATTAAAATGTTTTCGACAGTGATGCTATTAACTGGACCAACTTGGCATTTTGAATTAATTTAATAAAGGAGTAGCTACCCGGTATTTAATTAGTCGGGGTGTCACAATAAAGTGTCACTACATTGTGTGGTGAGAAAGAATTGAGTGAAATCTTCGAGTGATAAGTCTTTGAGGACTCGTCTTTAGTTATTAGCAATAATTCACACACTATAATCCAACATTAACAAGATGGGACTGATGGGGAATTTGATTAAATTCGATAGGATTTTGATGAACCCTATCAATAGACTCTAAAACTAAAAAAGTCTAACATCCAACTTTTGACTAAAATAAAAGTTTTTCTAAATAAACACAAAGAGAAAGAAGAAAGATTTGAAAATGTTAAATTTTATTGAACTTAAAAACATTATTGATGTTTTCACTAAGGAATTTCACAAAATGCGACCATTTTGAGAGAAAAATAGGAAATTGAGCTTGAGAATTCAATTTTGAAAATGGGCTTTAAAAAATTGAAACTTTAACTTGAGCATGATAACGATATGCAAATTGAAATATATTATTAAACAAATGTTCTTGGTATTATTTTATTGGTTCATGCTCAATTGAAACATAACAATCATGGTATTGGTTTCAATTATTAAAAAGTTGAGAAAAAGGTTGGGAAACCAAAATTGAATATTGAAAGTTCAAATCCTTCATTGAAAAAAGAAGGAGGTTTGGTCTAAATCCGAATTTGGTAAAAATGGAATTGGTTGTCCATTTTGTAGTACGAATAATCATGTTGAGCACTTTTGCTTTAAATAAAAAGACTTGAGAGAGTTGGTAAAAAACAACAATATTAGAAGAAAGAGGAGAGATAAAATTAAAGGAATATAAAATGTTGTACTTTTTTCAAGGTAAGCAGTCACTAAGAACAATTTTGTTGATGCTTGAAGAGGAGAAATTAATAGTTCATTAGAAATAGCAAAAACATGTACACAGGAGATCCTATTGATGAACTGAGAGGATAAGTTAGTGAGTTAATGAGAAAAATGTCATTTTAAGTGAATAATTGGTGTGAGTCTAAACATATATTCCTAGAGCTAGACCTAAACACTGCACTCAAGTTACAAGGACTAGGCATAAGAATCCTAGGAGTGATGACAAATAAGTAATACTGTAAACAACTATGAAAAATTTCTATTTTTTTATAAACTCCAAATACAATCAATTCACTATCTCCAAGTAATACAAGGATACTAAAACATAAAACTATATGTCATATACAACGACTTGAAGAAAAATTAAAAAATACAAATAAGAAATCCCTAAACATCCCAAGTGTAACAACACTCCTAGCCACTACTCATGTGTCTTACCTCCATCATTGATCCATTGTTCCAATCCAACTCTAACTCAAAAACTAAAATGTTTGTCAATAAAGAGCAGGTTGAAACCCCGCAAGTATACTAACTACGTGATCCCAAATAGGGCACACAAACCCAATCATAACTACTAGATGTACTAAAAATCATAGCAGAGTCTTTTAATTAAACAAAGGGTATATAACAACACAATACAAAATTATTTCTATGATTAAAAGACATCTAATAATAAACAAGTCCTCATAGTCTATTTTTATAAGAATAAGAACCAATCATCTATATAAATAATAACCCTTCAGTTGTGTCAACCATGCATATAATAATGAATCTACAATTATTAGTTTAACTATTATACGCCACCCTTATCGGTATTATTTCATTCAAAATTTGTGCTTAATGAACGTATATAAGACCTCACAATTTCCAATAAATGAAGATATAACTAATACATACAATGTCAATAATATCATAATCGAGATTTACCCTAAAGAATTATATAATTATAATAATATATAAATTGGGACTAGCCCCCATGTATTTCCAAGTCATTATTACATCAAATAACCCATGACTAGATACCATTTATTATAGGGCTTGTAGCACGTAAGTTCACCATTTTTTAGCTGGTGCAGACAAAATAAACCATCACATCTCTTTTCCCTCATTTCATAATCAGCATACCCCTCTTTCCTCACTCCATAATCGACACATCCCTCTTCCCTCACTCAACAACTGGCACCCGTACCCACCTCCATAATAATAAACAATATATAAACCTAACTCCCTATGAAGATATGCAACATTTTAATATAACAAAACTTCAAATTAATATCATTTTTCATGGTATGGTGAGACTTTCATGCGTATATGTGTTTTTCATGGATTTGAGTTCTATGTTATGTTATTTTCTAAACATGTGTTTGTAAATTCATGCATTATTCTTATTCAAAAATCCAAAAAGATTTTGTGTTTATTATTTTTTTGATAACTGATAAGTTTTTTATTCTTATAAATTTGATATTGATTTAACTTTAATGATGATTAAAGGTAAACTTAAACCATTTGACTGAAAATGTTGATTGATTTACTTGTTAGGTTAAAATTCATTTGATAAATCATGATTGAAATATTTGTTGAAATTTGTGATATTGATTTCACACTACTTGATCACATGCATATCACTTTTTGCATATGATTATACTTTTACGATTATTGATTTTTGTGCTTAATTTGATCATGATTAATTCTCAAGATCTTCTTGGTGTTTTTGAGGTATATGTGAGAGATTTTAAGTATTTCATACTATGAAGGAGTTAAATAAGAACCGTTTTAAAAAAACATTGATAAGCGCTATCACTAGAGTAATTACAATCAATTAAAAAATTCAAATATTTTTAGGTGGGTGTCATCGATGTGTATGAAATTCAATGACTGGAAAAAGCCAAAATATATTGAAAAGCATCCATAAGCCAAGCTCTTAAACCGGTATGAAAAATAAGATAGGGCATAGCTTTCCAAAAATCAAAATTTTAATTTACTTAACATTCAAAAGAAATTGATCAACATATGCGTTAGGGAGTAAATGTCATTAACTAATATTATTAAGATAAAAGGATAATGATGGAATGATTGTCTTTTAAGCATTATTTTCAATTTTGCCTTATCTGATTATATGTAACCATACTGTTTTCAGATTTATATTTATCACATGAATCATACCTTGATTGATATTACAATGTTGTAAAGTATGGACTTGATAAGAATATTGAGCCTTGTATGTCAAACTGATTGAGATTGAATTGATTATATTTTTAACTCATGTATTAATTCAGATTTATATGGAAAGTCAAATCAAATCATCATATGTTGTCTAATCATTATCATACTTTACATGCTTGGTGTTTGAATTTGTATAAATACGTGAGAGAGTTGTTTATTAACTCCGCTTGTGTTGTGCTTAACTTCTTATTTTTTTGACATTGCCGGTCCCAAGCCCGGAAAAAGGAGGGTTGCGTTAGGTAGCTGACATCCAGCGTAAAACTTTGTCAGATACTTATGAACATGAATCCTATGAATATACGTGCTAATGCTAGGGAATTCCCCTTAAGCGATGCGTTGCGCCTGCCACCGGGTGTCTCGAAAAATAGGCAAGGGGCATTGCGCCTTCCACCGGGTGTCTCGAAAAATAGGCAAGGGGCATTGCATCGGCGCCCAGATGCGACGATAAATACGCAAGGGTTCCTGCAACAAGCTGGACGTGTGCGGGTAAAGAAGCTAGTCCAATATACTAGACTTAGGTTAGCGACTTGGAACATAGGGACTATGACATGAAAAGGGATGGAGTTAGTAGATACCATGATAAGAAGAAAAGTTAACATAGCTTGTTTACAAGAAACTAAATGGGTCGGTGAGAAAGCTAGAGAAATAGAAAATACAGGATTTAAATTATATTATACAGGAAAACATAGAAATAAGAACGGAGTTGGAATAATAGTAGATAAAAACTTTAAGGATGATATCGTAACCGTTATTAGGAAAGATGATAGACTTATACTTGTAAAATTGGTATTAGGTGAAAACATAATTAATATTTTTAGTGCTTATGCACCTCAAGTAGGATTAGATAAGCACACTAAAGTACAATTTTGGGAACAAATGGATGAACTAATTCAAGAAATACCCCTAGGTGAGAAAATTTATATAGGTGGAGATTTTAATGGCCATGTAGGAGAAGATCGTATAGGATATGAGATAGTGCATGGAGGACATGGTTTTGGAGATAGGAACGACGGGGGAGAGTCTATCTTAGATTTTGCGATGGCTTATGATTTTGCACTAGTAAATACATGTTTTAAAAAGAGGCTTGAACACTTAATAACTTATAAAAGTGGAACACATAAGAGCCAAAAAGATTGTTTCATTACGAGGAAAGGAGGCCGATTAACGTGTAAAGATTGTAAGGTTATCCCAGGAGAGAGCTTAACCTCACAACATAGGATAATGGTGTTGGATATAAATATTAAAAATCAATCACGAGTGCGAAAAGTGAAGATTAACCCACGAACTAGGTGGTGGAATTTAAAAGGAGAGAAATTAGAACTATTTAAAGATAAAGTATTAAATGAAGCAACATGGAATAGTGAAGAAGAAACTAACATAATGTGGAATAAGATGGCCACATGCATTAGGAGAATATCAAAAGAAATTCTTGGAGAATTAAAAGGAAAAGGGCCACAGTCTAAAGAAACTTGGTGGTGGAATGAAGAAGTACAGAATATAGTAAAAATTAAAAGGGAGTTCTTTAAAACATGGCAAACAAATAGAAATGAAGTGAATTTTGAGAAATATAAATGGGCTAAAAAGGAAGTTAAGAAAGTGGTAAGAGATGCTAAGTTAAAAGCGTATGATGATCTTTATACAAAATTAGGAACACAAGAAGGGGAAAAAAGTATTTATAAGCCTGCTAAACTTAGGGATAGGAAAATAAAATATTTTAATAACGTTAAGTGCATTAAAAGTGATGATTCGAGAGTCCTAGTCAAAGATGATGAAATTATGTAAAGATGGAAAAACTACTTTGAGCGGTTATTAAATGGAGATGATGCGAGTATATTAGATATAGAGGAACTTAGGGAGACTCGAGAAGATATATTTTTTCGTAGAATTAAGACAACAGAGGTTAGGATTGCTCTAAAAAAGATGAAAACATGGAAGGCTTTAGGACCAGATGGTATCCCTATTGAGGTTTGGAAGGGCTTAGGGGAGGATGGAGTATCATGGCTTACAAAATTATTTAATAGAATTTTAATGACTAATAGGATGCCCGATGAATGGAGAAAAAGTATTTTAGTACCTATTTATAAAAATAAAGGGGGCATACAAAGTTGTTCAAATTATCGTGGTATTAAGTTAATGAGTCATACAATGACACTTTGGGAGAGAGTGATTGAATATATATTGAGATTGAAGACAACAGTATCTGAGAATCAATTTGGGTTTATGCCTGGGAGGTCAACAATGGAAGAAATTTATTTATTGAGGAGATTAATGGTGAGGTATAGAGAGAAAAAGAAGGATCTTCATATGATTTTTATAAATTTGGAGGCGTATGATAGGATACCCAGAGATATAATATGGCGGATTCTACATAAAAGAGGCATGACTCACAGATATATTGATGTGATCAAGGATATGTATGATGGTGCGATGACTACAGTAGGAACATCAGCTGGAGAAAGTAGTGAATTTCCAATTACTGTAGGGCTACACCAAGGTTCAACATTAAGTCCTTATCTCTTTGCTCTTGTTATGGATGAGTTGACTGGACAAATACAAGATGAGGTGCCATGGTGTATGCTATTTGCAGATGATATTGTTTTAGTCGATGAGACTAAGATGGGGATAAATGCTATGTTGGAATTGTGGAGAGAAACTTTAGAAACAAGAGGATTTAAAATAAGCAGAGCTAAAACAGAATATGTGGAGTGTAATTTTAGTAGTAATAGGAGGACAAATGGAGATGTGGTGAAATTGGAGGGTCAAGAAATACCTAGAAGTGACAATTTTCGTTATTTAGAATCGATTATACAAAAAGATGGAGTTATTAGTGATGATGTTACGCATAGGATTAGAGCAGGCTGGGTTAAGTGGAGAAGTGCGGCCGGCGTTCTGTGTGATAGGCGTATACCTTTGAAGTCAAAAGGAAAATTTTATAGGACGGCCATTAGACCCGCCATGTTATATGGGACAGAGTGTTGGGCAACCAAGAAACAAAATGTGTAGAAAATGAGTGTGGCGGAAATGCGAATGCTAAGATGGATTTGTGGTAAAACTCGAAAGGATAAAATTAAAAATGAAAAAATTTGTGAAACGATAAAAGTAGCTCCTATAGAAGATAAATTGAGAGAAAACCGACTTAGATGGTTTGGACACGTCAAGCGTAGACCAATGGATGCACCTGTAAGGAAGATTGATTTAGTTAGTATTGATGGTAACCCAAAGGGTAGAGGTAGGCCTAAATTAACTTGGTGGGATATTATAAAAAAGGACATGATATCATGTGGTTTAATCGAAGATATTGCACTGGACATAATGGAATGGAAAAATAGGATTCATGTAGCCGACCCCAAATAATTGGGAAAAGGTTTTGTTGAGTTAAGTTGAGTTGTTTATTATATGCTATTTTTTCATTTTATCCCATATTTTGTGGTTTTAAAGTTAAAATGAATGATTTGTTGTGCATTTACATTCATTCATATTTCTAGAGTTGAGTTGGGATTCTGGTGTTCTTCTTAGGATTTTATAGATTTTTTGACCAATTTTTGTGGTTCCACTATTTCATTTTCATGTTTGGAAAATGTGATCGATTGCATGGTTTTTGCGCGCACAGATATTAAGTGTCGTTAGAACAACTATCAGATGATATTATGGGTTTTATTTTATCATTTGTCCATTTCATTTAAAATCATTCTCCAAACTGCAAATCCTAGCCAAAATCGCCTTTTGAGGGATTATTTGCTTTTGCATATCCATTTGAGTGATTTGTAAGAGATCCTTTGTCGTGTATTGATATTCCTCCCTAGGTTTCATATTTGTGTCATTGCATATGATTTCGCTTTGATAAATCATCATATCTTTTTTATTTACTTCATTTATAGCACTATTTTTTTTACTTTGCATGCCCTAGGTAATTAGAGTGTGTGATGAGAGCTTGATCATTTTCTGAATTAGAACTTGTGTGATTCGTTTGAGTTTATGAGTTGAGATTTTTCTTATCTTATTTCAATATTTCTAGTTCAATCTTAAACATCTTGTCCCTTTTATCTTTCCATGACTCTAGTGAATTTTTAGTGTTTTCCTTGACTAGTGTTCAATACTATATCTTATATATTATTTATAGCGAGATAATATGATTTGAGATATAATTTTGACATTGCATTGTTCTTGATTATTTTAACATATTTTAATATTGTCATTGTCTAACATGTCACTTCGCATGTTCAACTATCACATGTCTATATCACATGCTTTTATGATATTTATTTTTTGTTCACTTACTCCTACTCCCATATTGTTTCACATGCTTCATATGATTTTCTTTGTTTTGCGTCGCTTTATGAGGAGTATGATTATCACTTATGTAATATGCATGTCCTTAGTTAATATGTCATTTTACCATGGAATCTTTGCATATTTCAGTTTGGTACTTAGGTTTTGTTTATTCATACCTTATTCTTTGGTACGTGATACTTGGACATTTGTATGTTGTGTGGATGGGTGATGTACCTTTACTATTTGCTTGTCATTAAGTTGTCTCAATTCTTAGGATATAATATATTAGTTTTATGTGTTATTTGGCTTTATCCATAATTGTTTCCTCAATTGGTTCATTTTAAATTTAATATCATATTCCTATGCTAAATTGTTTTATGCATGCTTATAATATGATCTCATTTTCTAATTTGATTGATTGTATATATCATATCCTACTTTTATGCTTATTGATAGATATCATTCATTTTTTAGTTGATTCTTTTGAGATTCATATTTTGATACACATTTATATACTCATTCCATGTCCCCATTATGTAGCTATGCTAATTTATATGCTTTATTAGATTCTACTTGGCTAGTTTCTCTTTGCTTTGTTACTTTGCTTATTGCCATGATAAACCCGCTATCTATGATATTTTCTTCGCTTTTATTTTTCCATGACAAAAAGGGGGTTGAAATTTATCCTTTGCTTTGCTTGTATATGTCAAAGGGGGGATTTGTGTCAAAATGGGGATATTGTTTTTCTTCTCATTTTGTGTTAAAATGGGGGAGAAGTGTATATGATAGGACGAGTTGACTTATAGGTGGATCTATTGATTGTGTAGGGATATACTATGTGGAGGGATTTATTACATTGTGTTTTCCTTCATATTAATATGTTGACATACTTTATTTCATCTATATCACTTTGATAATTTTTTAGTATTCCAAAGCAAGGGGAGTTTATCTTTGTGCGTGATATTTCATGCGTGATGATTATTGTTATTTCGTGTGATTTTAAGTATAGCTATGTTGTTTCCGACTCTAACCCATTGTCCAGACTCGACTATTGATGTGTTTATGGTCTATAGGACTATTTTGTACATTACCTTCTTACTACTCTCACTATATGGATTGTGAGATATGACTTTTGAGGGGATAATCAAGTATTATTGGTTTTTGAGGGTTTTCCCACGGAATATCCAAAGAGGGATAAAAAAATATAATATTTAATCAATATTATTTTTCTATATATCGTGACAAAATGTTTGATTCATTGAGTCATTAAATTCACATAGACTTGATTTGACTGAGTGAGGGGAGGTCTTTGCCTTAGATTGAACTTTTGAAGATTGAAGATCTTGCACGCCGCTCATTGAGGAATTTTTGTTCACATTGGATTACAAATAATATCCTTATTATAGTTATTATGAATTAGCTATGGCTAAAGACACACTTGTGCGTGAAAGTTTTTAAAATGTACGAAGATGTTTAAATTTTGATTGAACAAGTGTTAAAATAATAGCAAAAGTTTGAGAAAATGATTTTTGGGAGTAGTTTTTTTGTGCAAAGTTAATGTTTTTTGTAGTTTTTACAGCCTTAACCATTTGCACGACATTATTTTATTCACATTTGCACGCCCCCATTTGTACGAAATTGTTTTGTGATAGTGCACCGTCGTTGTCTCTAAGTGTTTAATACCTGACTTCATGTGCATGAAAAAATATCTACCATTCGCACGATGGAGCCAGATTTTGAAAATTTCCTATAAAGGGCCAATTTTCCTCACATTTCATAAGATCTTAATTGCACACAATTTATAAACCTCCCTCATCATATTTCAAACTTTAGAGATTGCTTTGCTTCTCTCTTATTCAAAATGCACTTGTTCCTCATAAAATTTTCAAGCATAAATCTATCGCTTGATCAAAGTGTTTTGTGAGTAAATTTAGCGTATTTTTATTCAGATCATCACTATCCTATGTCGATTCATAATTCTTCTTTTGAATTGCTATGATCACACCTACTCCTAGATCTGAAAAAGGAGGCAATCCATTTTTTATGGAAATTGGTGCTTGGCCTTGATTCTAAGAAGGAGAGTGGAGTTTCTCATTCGTATTATGGAGTTCAGTGTGGATTTTTCATCATCTATGGGAGAATTTTGAAAGATCCATTGATAACTACAAGAGACATGTCGTGTGAGATGTATCTTCTATCCTTTTGTAAATCATATTTTCAAGTAGAAATGAAGATTAGAGTTCGTGGAGGTTTTTTTTCCTTGTGAGAGTGAATCAAGTCATTTGGCTATCACTTTGTTAAACCATGTGTTAACTAGTTTAAAATTGCAAGAAAATTTATTGAAATAAAAAAATTAGTCAATTGTTTTAAGTTATTCACCTCATCTAGGTTTGTTTTAAGTTAAACAATTGAGTTAATTACATAATCCTCATACCTAGTTATTGATTTACTTCTTCTACATTTATGCTAGATTAGAGACAACATGTTAACTGCCATACTTATGTGTTATGGGTTGATCTAAGACTCAATCTAGGAAAACAGTTAGTCCCCAAAGTGGTCCTGGAGAAACATTGGGTGCTATAGAGACAACATCTTCACCCACAGCCATGAGATGTCATATACAGGCATCGAGTGCCTCTTTTCCTATTCCACATGCCACAATTGATGCTTATAGGATTCTATTCACTAGAGACGGTTCAGTAATTTCCACAAGTTTCATGTCACGAGCCATTAATAGCGAGAAATATATGGATTTAGAGTATTTTGATATATGTGAGAAGGGACGATATTTATTGTATTTGATTGGGATTATCCGTGATTACTCGTTGATTAAGACACATAAGTCATCCAATGGTACCCGTGTTCACAAGTTCTATGGGAACATTATTGTGCCTTCCTCAACCACACATTCAGTATCTTAATTTGTTCATCGCATTAATATTGAGATCATTAGTGATGACCTTTCTACTCATTTAGGTCTTGTGAATCGTATTCTTAATCCAGTTTTTGGTGCATTTTATGAGGGTGGAGTTACACAGGATCAGGTTGCTTCTTTCCTTTAAGGATATTAGATGCATATGGTAGGTTCTCTTTTTAGATCGACTAACTTGGATAAGAGATACACTTTACTTTACTTCTTTGTTATTCATAACTATATGCCTAGCTGTATCATATTGGTAGGTTTATGTATGCTATAAAGCATAAGTAGGTTATATATTTTCTCGATCTTGTACTTCAGGTGATGATGAGAGCATCCACAGATACTGGAGGGGAGGCTTTACATTATGGGAGGTTGATCACAGGCTATTTGTTCAGTTAGGTGTATCATGTTTGCTTATCAATGGGGTCGTTACTAGTATTATACGTATATTAAGCGTTAGTTTATCTTATTTTGTAGTTCGGACTGCATGTATACGACCTTGATAGCTGATTGATCTTGATGCATCATCACTCCCTATGGCCCCAGTTACTCAGCCTGCACCCATTCCTGATTCATGACCCCATAAGGGTCAGAGAGAGTTCATGAACGACTAATTCGCCTATATAAGATGATAGTTTAGAGAGATTTGTAAAACACACTATATATTTGACTCACTTGAGTCTATACTATATAGGATCTCATCTAGTTTGGAAAAGAAGACAAAATTTGAGTCACCCTATTACCTTCATTGCCTTTTCAAGAACGTTCAATTACCTACTTTAGCATAGATCAAATGATCTTCAGGTAGAAAACCAACAACCCAACACACTAGGATTGTATTTCTTAATATTTCATTACATATATGAGGTGTATGTGTTAAGTTGGCTTAAAATGATTTTTCTACATTTATTTGGAATTTTTTGGAATTTCTAAACATTTAAAATCTATTTTTAAAAAAATAAAAATTGTGTTTTAAAATGTTTGGGTTTAATTTGTAAATACTATTTCTGCCTAAAAGTTACCTTGGGTAGAATCCAAAAGCATTAGAGAATATTGGGGTAGAAAATGGGATTTTTTGAAACTTCAGAACATGCGTTTGAGAGTTGATCTTAGCCTTACACGTGTTGATTACTGAACGGATGGATTTGTGTCTTCCCACACTCACATACATTGTTTTTAATCTGGTTCGTTCGATGAAATTCAATTAAAGGTCTGCATGCATTTAAATTCAATCCCTCTGATAACCATTTGAACCAATCAGAGTGCATATAAAAGCGGCGCATTGTGAGCCATAAGATTTACATTTGAACAATTTGAATTGATCCAAGCCATTGATTTGTCTAAGGGTTTTAGATCCTTCCATTGCAACTATAAATAGAACCTTTGGTCCTCACATTTATAATCTTTTGAGAGACCAAAGGTCTTAGAGAAAAAAAGAGAGAGGGGTAGAAGAAAGAGAGGAAATAAAAGAGAGGAAAATTCGTAAATCCAAACTATACTCTCCGAAATGTTCTTCAGAAAATATTTTTGAGAGTGTCAGGGTTTTCTGATTTTCTGTTGTTCATATCCTCTTTGGTTTTAATCTCTCATCCAAACAACCTCACTCAAATTAGATATTGTTTCTGCTTATAAAACTTATAGATTCAGTTTAAAGTGACACAGTCATGTAGATCATGGTTGATTTGATTTCTTTATTAAGAAATCATTCGCTACTCTGTCGGACACTATTAGTTCAAAAAGATTTTTTTATCACCTATTATCCAGCATCTCTCTAGTTTTACAAAACTGAAATAATAACTTGCTTATTTCAGATCCGAGTTTGTGTTTCAATTCAAAAAATATTGTCCATAAATGAGATAAAAATAATCTCTGTTTTAAAGATTCTTAAGATTCACAGATCTGAAAATATTGAGTGATCAAGATTAAGTTTAATTTTAGTAGTGTGAAAGTTGCATTTCATACTTAAACAATTTGTAATTCACAGAAAATTGTTTGTACTAAGCATGTGTGAGTATATGCATGCGTTTAGGCACTACACTCACAACACAATCACACAACATCACATAAACAGTGTTGTTGGTTGAGAGAATTTGATCATTTGAGTCGACGTAAATACTAAGGAGAAAAGGATCCAAGCTAAAGAACAAAGAGGAACGCTTCAGAGCCTTAAAGAAGTCAGAACAACCTAAAGGAGTTTGTATAATTCTTGGCTTAGAACAGGTTTGTTAATATGTGTTTAGTTAGTTAAACTCCTTTAGCCTAAAACTCTATTTTGGTGGTTTTTTTTTTAGGTTTAGAGACCTCAGTGAATGTTTCTCCAATTGGGTGGGGTTTTACCACGTTAAAAATCTCTCACATGTGTGTTTTTTACTTCTTCAAGCCTACTATTTCATAGCTAGACTTAGTTGGTAAACCTAAAAACTAATTACAAGAATCTTAAATATCTTGTTCATAATATTCAAACACATATTTTGTTCTTATTTTAGAAAGGAGTTTCCTCAAAACGGCAAATCGAATCTTACTTAACTGATTTGACTTTTGTTAAACAACTTAGTACGATATTTTTAATTTGTATGAGAGCGGTGTACTTGGTTTTCAAAAATATCTAAGATCTTATGCTTTTTGAAACTGTTATAAAAAAACTACCATCTATGGACGAGAAATTTGAAAGACTGGGAAATTTATCCAAGCCTCCCCTCTTCGATGGGACTAATTTTCCTTACTGAAAAGTAAGGATTGTAGCCTTTATCCAAGGGACTTTGAGAGATGATGTCTGGGATGCTATTGAAAATGTCTATATACATCCAACTAAGCCTTCTATAAAGGGTAGTATTGTTAGAATTAAAAAAACTCCTAAGCTAGTTCAATAAAGAAGAGAAATATACCTCTCTGAGTAATAATAAAGGAAATAATGCTATATTTATGTCAATCAATGATCATGAATTCAAAATAATATCTTTACGTTCAACCTCAAAGGCAACCTGGGACACATTGGTCACTACCCATGAAGGTGACACCATTATTAAGGTTGCCAAGACCCAAATGTTGATCCAAGAGTATAACACACTTCTAATGGCTGAGATTGAAACATTTGATCAATTTTACATAAGGTTGTCTGATGTTGTTACGAAATTGCATGCTAATGGTATTATATATGGTATGAGAGAGATAGTGTTTAAAATTCTAAGACCACTTCGACCTAAATTTGACAACATATGCTATGCAATTGAGAATATGGACGATCCTAATCTAACTCCAGAACTCCTCAATAGCAAGCATCGAACTTTGGAAATGGAATTAGAATTTAAGAAACATATTTCCAATAAACAAAAGAATCACACCAGTCCCAAGGTTGCTTTTCAATCTAGGATTAATACACCACAGTTTGTTGTCCATAACCTTGAATTGGACTCTAATGAGAAGTGTGACTTAGATAATTTGGACAATCAGATTTCCCTTATGTCAAAACATTTTAAGAAAGTTCTTAAGTTTAGAAAAAAAATTTATTCTATGTAAGGGAAGTTTGCTTATCTAAAATTTTCTAATAACTAACCTCATGAGAGAAGACAAGATAAAAACAATACTAAGAACAACAATAGACTTGATAGATACCCTAAAAAGATCGAATGTTTTATATGGGTAAATTAGGTCATATTATTAGTAATTTTTGGGTCAAGTTGAAACATAACAATAATAAGGCCAATCTTTATAAGACTTAGGACGATTCAAGCGATTCTGATGAAGATGAGCATGAATCATCCAATATCTTTAACCCCTATATGTCCTTCTTCATAAAAATTGTATATACTGATGATATGTATATACTGAAGATGAGCTGAACTTGATGTTAGAATGCCTAATCCTGATATTTCCTGCTACTGGTTTATCTGCTCTGTGCCTAGATTCTGTTAATATTATTGATACTGTTAGTAGTTCATCAACGGGATGTGTGAGTCAAAGGGAACGTATGAATGACAAATTGAATTTGTGGGTGTGTACACAAAATGAATCGCTAGGGGATAATTCACACATGACATATAGTGATTCTAAAAATGACGACCTCCCAAACATTCACACACTTCACACCAAAACTCTTAGGAAGAGCATGAAACTTGAAAAGACTATCAAGGAACTTACTAAAAGAATAGAAGACCTAAATCTTATGGTAAAACAGAGTGCTAAAGATTATACTAATCAATGTATAACATATGAATCTAAATCTAAGGCTTTTGTTGATAAAATCAAAGATCTGTCCGAATCAAATGAAGTCTTAGAAAAGAAATATAAGGCTACATTACTAGAATTGGAACAATCTAAAGAAAAAGTTTCAACGGTCTTAAAAAAATTCTCTAAATTTGAAAGTAACTCCAATTGTTTTGAAAACTGTGTATCCTCAAGCAAAACTAATTCTGATGATAAAACTGGCATAAGTTTTGAACAAAATTCCAAGGCAAAAACTAAACCTTTTCACACTATGTAATTTGTGTCTATTGGTAAAATATCTACATAACTATATCCACATTTTCAAGCCTTGAAAAATGAGTTTGATAGAAAACAAAAAGGGATAGATATTTTGATGGAAAATAATCCAAAGCTAAATATTGAAACTAAGGCTAAATACGTCTGCCCCCTGTAAGGAAAGGTAATTCTTCGTTCCAACTAGTTGTAGTTAGACACAAGGCCAAAGTCCAACATATGGACAACGTATCTTTAAAGGTTTAGAAAATGTGAAGAAACAATCTATCCACCTATATTATTCATATTGGGACGTTTATGGACACTATTTTGAAGAATGTTTTAAAAAACGTATGTATAAGCATGTCTTTCAATCACTAGTTTACAAAAACTTTAACTATTCTAGAAAGGACAAGAATAACAACGTTCTCTCTAAGCTGCCCAACAAGAACTTTAGCTATAGAAATAGGAAGAAATGATCTAAAGCTAAAAAGAAGTCTAAGAGAAAGAGTACCAGATTTATGTCTAATCCAAATGCTCACAAACCTTTTAAAACACAAAAAAATGCTCACAAACCTTTTATAACTCGATCAAATGCTTATCGAACTATTAAAACACGAGCAATTTGGGTTAGATAATATTATCTAATACCCCAGTTGAAGTGTAATATTGTGTTTAGTGCTTTAAAAGCTGAACACACTGCTTCTGGTCCGTATTTAGACTCAGATTGTTCCAGACATGTGACCAGAGATGATATAAAACTAATTAATTAATTCCTATTTTTAAGGGGAAAAGTTATGTTTGGAGACGGATTATTAGCTCAGATCATAGGTAAATGGGCACTCCAAGAAAAGGGACTACCTATTCTCAAAGATGTACTTTTAGTAAAAGGTCTAAAAGCTAATTTGTTAAGTATATCGCAATTTTGCGACTCCAACCATACAGTCACATTCTTTAAAACAAAATATAATTTTTTTTAATGAGAATGGTGATTGTATTCTTACTAGTCTTTGAACTCCAGACAATTATTACACATTAAATTTGGATACCGAGATCTGTAATATTGCCAGAATGGATGATAATGAGATCTAGCATAACAGGTTGGCCCACATAAATTACTATAACCTTGGCAAATTAAGCTCTCAAGAGATAGTTAGAGGTCTCCCCAAAATAAAACCTATTTTAAATATTGTTTGTGGGCCATGCCAGGAAGGGAAAATAGTTAAAACTGCTCATAAGAAGGTTAAAGACACCTTAAGAACATAACCTCTACAGCTCATCCACATGGATCTAATGGGTCCCTCTCGAATTGTAAGCCTTTCTGGTAACATTTACATTTTAGTTATAGTGGATGATTTCACTCGATTCACTTAGGTATCTTTCCTTAAACAAAAATCAAAAATATTTCGTGCATTTTTTTAAAATCCTTTTACGTATTGAGAATAAAAAAGATACCCAAGTAAATTGAATTCGTAGCGATAGAGGAGGTGAGTTTAAAGACGTGGGTGTAACAGAATATAGTGACTACAATGGTTACAAACACGAATTCAATGCTCCTAAAACACCCTAACAGAATGGTATAGCCGAGCGCAAGAATCGCACAATCCAAAAGATGGTTAGGGTAATGATCCATGCAAAGAACTTTCCAAAATACTGTTGGGTTGAGGAAGTTCAGACAGCATGCCATATAATTAATATGGCTTAGCTTAGGAAAAATTTCAAACGGACTTCCTATGAAGTTTGGTATGGTAAAAAGCCCAACTTAAAATATTTTCCAACATTTAGGAGTAAGAGCTATGTTTACAAAAATAGAGAAAATCTTTCTAAATTTGAAACCCATGGCGGCAAAGCAATATTTTTAGGTTACTCCCCCAATATTCGAGCTTATCATGTTTATAACTTACGTACCAAATCTATGATGGAGTCAATAAATGTGATAGTGAGTGACACTAATATTGAGAGTATAAATCAAGAGACAACTATAGTGGATGAGTCCGAAACCAATTTTACCTATGGCTCTCTAGAAATAGTTGATTCTTTACCAACTGAGACCCCTGAAGTTCTTAACTGGGTTTTCAAAGATCACCCCTTAGATAAAGTGGTCGGTAACCCTGATGAGCCTGTTCGTACAAGATATCAATTACGAAATATTGCTCATTTTCCAAGTTTTCTCTTGTATAGACAAATAATGTGAATGAAGCACTTAATGACTCATTTTAGATATCTTCTATGCAAGAAGATATCATCCAATTTAAAAGTCATAACATGTGGTATCTTATACCTCGTCCAGAAAATAAAAAGGTTATCAGAACATGCTGGATTTTAAAAAATAAATCAGATGAAACATGGATGATAGTTAGACACAAAGACATATTAGTGGCTCAAGGATACACTTACGTTAAAGGAATAGATTTCGAGGAGACATTTGCACCATTTAATCATCTTAAATCTGTCCGACTACTCTTAGCTATAGCCTGTCATTCACAATTCACAATTTATCCAATGGATGTTAAATCCGTAATTCTTAATAAAATTTTGACAGAGAAAAGTTATGTTGAACAAACGAAAGGCTTCATTGACCCTCATTACCCAAACCATGTCTACCGACTAAAAAAGGCATTTTTAAAGAAAGACCCCGGGTCCTGGTATGAATGCCTATCAAACTTTATAATCAAGAAAGGGATTAAACTAGGCAACAATGATCAAACATTATTTGTTAAAATTTTTAAGAAACAAGTACTAATAGCTCATGTTTACGTAGATGACATTATTTTTGGATCTACTTCCCCTACCGAGGTTAAAAAAAATTATGATATTATGCATGAGGAGTTCTAAATGTCATCAATGGGAGAGCTTCAGTATTTCTTAGGACTTTAGATTAAGCAAAATTCAAATGGGTTATTCATTTCATAATCAAAATACGCTATAGAGTAAGTAAAGAAAATCGGATTAGAAAATCCTAAAGATGCTAGGACCCCCACGAGTACCTCAGTCAAATTATCTAAAGACGAACATGGGAAACCAATCGATCCTACCATATATAGAGGTATGATTGGTAGTTTATTATACCTCACATCCTCGCGTCCAGATATAATGTATGATTTATGTGTGTGTGCCCGCTATCAAAGAGCTCCTAAGGAAAGTCGCTAATTATGTGCCAAAAGAATTATAAATTATGTCAAAGGAAATTTCAATCTAGGAATATGGTATACAAATGACACATCCAACACTATTATAAGATACACCAACGCAGATTGGGTTGGATATTCTGATGATAGTAAAAGCACATCAGACACATGTTATTACATAGGTAATAATTTGATAGGATGGAGGAGTAAAAAGAAAAATTGCACTTCTCTTTCCACAGCCGAATCTGAATATATAACAACTAGAAGCTGTTGTGCTCAATTAATGTGGATTATGAATTGTTTAATGATTATGGCATTAAATTAGAAAAACTAACCCTATACTGCGATAATCAAAGTGCGATAAATATCTCTAAGAATCTTTTTCAACATTCCCGTACCAAACATATTAAAATAAGACATCATTTTATACAAGTGGGAACAATATCGGTGGCGGATATAGAGCTAATAAAAAAAACCATACCAGTTTGTGGATATACAGCTAATAAAAACTCCATACCGCTGGGGTGCGGTGATTAAAGTGGGGACAATATTGGTGGTGGAAGAGTGGGGTGTTACAGAATAGTATCAGAGACAATACCTAGCCGGAATAAGTGTGCCAACTTGTTAGGTGATGGTTGATTTCATCCCAACTAGGACGTTGGGATCCCTAAGGGGGTGGATTAAAAGATACTGGGCCATAGTTGATTTGGTAGCCAGAGATTTACATCCCACATCGCCTGGGTGAGGAAAAGTAATGGTTCATATATGCAGATTTACACTTTTCTAACACCGAGGCCTTTTAGCTCCACTGGTAAGGCATGTGATTGATGATTCACATGTCAGAGGTTCAAACTCCACTAACACCAATTTGTGCATATAGATGTAATAAAAATCCCATACCGCTGGGTGCAGTTGTTAAAGTGGGGACAATAGTGGTGGTGGAAGAGTGGGGTGTTACAACTATTTATTCTCCCATTTCAGAAACAATTGAGACTCTTATGATGGAGATGACTGAAAAATCAGTGGATTCCTCACTTCCTAACCTATTGGTATTATCTTAAAACCAATTACTCATAATCACTCGAATTTCTTTATCTTTTGAAGAAAAAAATTATTTTTCTTAGAAAGAAAAGGCAAGTAATTTGACTCAAAATCATATAATTCCTAAACTAACAAAAAAATCTATTTATCTAATTTAGGTGAGGGAAATTTCAATTTTGAATCTAGTTTTCCCGATATTAATCGATAATAACATGGGTCTATGAAGTAATCTACCTAATTAAAAAGCTCCTACTCTTTGACAATGGAGAATATAAAAGACAGCCAACTGTAGTTATCCCATCGAATCCCAACTTTACCTCTAGGTAGGTTGTCGGTACAAAGACGCATTAAAACCACCATTCTTAGATAAGGTAAAAATAAATCCTATTTTACAAGTCCGTGTTAGATTAGAATTGAATTCTAGCCTTGTTAAAAGTTTTTGTATGAGTTATGTGAATATCCTAGGATGTCTCAGGTTATGCAAATGTTCGTGTAGTTTTGTAATTTTCAGGTTAAGGACTGATGATTTAATCCCCACTTTAACTTGTAAACATGTTTTTCCCTTAAGTTAAATTTATGTAACTTGATAATTGAGATATGAAAACATAAATCCACGTAAGGAGCATACAAAACGTACCTCCAACGTGTACTTTTTACAGTCACTTGTTTATACTAGGTCAAAGTTTTATTTGACGTCGATCGGAGGGAAACGACACCTAGGTTTCAGTTGCCTCCGAGAGATGTTTGTGTGCATGCAAAGATTGCACAAGTATATTTAGCCCTCTCACACCCTTTCTTGCTTTTATTTTCCTGATATTTTCTCTCTTTTTTCTTCTCCTTCTTATATTTTTTTCAATAAACGTGCTACTAGAAAATAACAAAAAAATAACTATACCAAATTTAAAGTGCGACACAAAAAATATAAAATAAAAATAACACAATACAACACAAGCACTAACGTTGTAAGTTAATGAAAAAAAAGAAACAATAATAAAACAAAAAGAACATCCAGAGACAATTTTTTTTAATATTCTTAAAAAAAAAAACGCTACTAAATAAAGTTTTTTTTGGTTGAATTTTTGAATTTCTTTAGGAACTAACTAAAGAAAAGATGAAATCTAAAAATTATGATATTTTCAATTTTTATTTTTTTTATGATAAAACTAGTGAAAAACTACTACTTACTAAGAACAAACTTAAATCTATTTTTTAACTAATTAAAAAAAAGATTTTGAAAATTCCCCAAAAGTAAAAAAATAATTTTTATTTCGAGTTTTATAATTTGTATCGGTCTTATTGTACATAAAGTTATATTAGTCTGAAAGTCAATAACTTTTAAATTGACAAAAAAATCCCAACAACAATGCCAAAAACTTGTCAAATTATAAATAACCACAAGTGCACGGACTATTATAATATAGCTAGTGTAAGTACAGGTCGAACCCACAAAGAATTGGTCTAATTGTATAAATTATCGACACTCAACTCGATAATATTGGTGTATAAATATGATGTAGGGATAAAATAAAATTATATAATAATAGACGAGTGGACACAAAGTATGTAGCAAATATGAAAGTGATAACAAGGATTTTGGATCCATTTACTATTTCTACTGGTTAATGATTAATTACTCTAACTCGTCATTTCAAAATTATACTGACTCTCGTCCCATAAATTTTGAAATACGAAAGGTGAAAGTTTAAATTAAATATTTTTATATCTCTTTTTAGATGCCAATATTAAATTTTAAATTTCAAACATAAGCATGGACTATCAAATAATTTAACATAAGCATAATCCATCAATTGTAAGTACCAATAATTATAAGATATGGATTAAATTGATCAATTCAAAGCATTTTATGTCAAACATAAGTATGGACTATCAAACAATTTAACAAAAGTATAATTTATCAAATGTAAGTGCATAAAATCAAAGAATGTAAACAAAAGAATTAATTCCAAAGGTTTAAACTATCACTCTCGTGACTATTTAATGAAAAATAAATTATTTAAAATATTTTTGGAATAAGTAAAAAATTTAAGCCAATTAATCTAATTAAGACATACACTTTTTGGTCATGGTAAATTTTACCTAATCTTAACAATTGAATTAAGCTAATATAATAGTTAAAACGTTAAAAATTACAAGATGAAATGATAATTCCGATAAAAAATCAACTAAGAAAATTGAGCCCCAATATTTGAATGTCAATACAAAAGTTCCTCCCAAATTTTGAATACAAAATGCCTCACAAATAATCAAAAATAGAAATACAAATATTTACTAGTTTTTATGCTCCAAAAAATAAACTCACATATTTTCCCTCTAAATTTTTCTATAAGTCCCTTTATTTCAAATTGTAAATAATGATCTTTTTTAATAGGTGAAAGCGTGAGGAATGAGATTCTTTAAATGGTGGAATTTTTTATTTTTATTTATAATAGTCAAACGATTTCCTTAAAACATGGATAAAGGTGGTGAGCCTTGTGGAGGATATGAGAGTGAAATAATGGAAGGGAAATCCCACGTACAAGTGCGTAAATGTGCCTTTGATGCAAAAAACTAGACGTATCTAATTAATTGGTCACGGATAAAAATGAGTAAAAGAGACAAAGAATTTTTAAAGTGGTTCAGCTAAAAGAAAAGCCTACGTCCACTGTTGTGTATTGCCTTGGGCTTGTTTAATTGCTTCTTGTCTCATTTTTCATGTCCCTAAGATGTAGGGTTTACAATGTATATATAGTCCCATGAGGGTGTACAAGAGTCAGAATATTAAAGGATGGAATTCCTTTATAACATAGGAATTTACATAGTACAATGTTACTAATGTATACAACTATTGGCAATTTACTATCAGTGTTGGTCGGTCTTCCTAGTGTTGGTCGGGCTTCTTTAACCTGTTGGTTGGCACTCCTTCAGTTGGTCGGTAACTCGCCCTTGCGGACTTGGATTAATGCTCAGATGGATAACATGTGTTCATACATGAATGGTCCACGTAGCAGGATAATTTTTGGTATGAACAGAAGCCCCCAATATTTCATGCTTGAGGTTTTTACAAGAGTATGGAACATTTAGCTCTTAAAGTTTCTCGGGAAACAATTTTGAGGCTTAGTCAGTTACCGACTTCCCATACTTGTAAATTTAATGACTTTAACTATTTGAATATAATGTGTATGGTATTTTTATAATTATCCACAACTTTAGCGAATCGGTTTTAGGTAAATATGTCTTTTCTGTCTCTAGACACCAACAATTCAATCGACGTTTACTTTTAATAATTACCTTTCCAATTTTTGACGTAACCTATAAAGGAGAGAAAATCCACGATCATCTCTTACCTTAAACTTTTTGAGTTTTTTCTGTCGTTGTGTCTTCAATCTCTCTCCCTTTCTCTTTCTCTTAGGCGATCGTTCTCTATTCTTCAGCTCTTGCTGAATCCTTAAATTCTGTAAGAATCTTTTACCTTCTCTTTTTCTTCTTCACCAATCATGGTTTATCCTATTACTTCTTTTGATGAATTCAAAAATTAATGAAATATCCTTTCATGGGTAGAACTAGACATCCCAGTTTGCCCACTGATCTTTTCTCATTAGTTGAGGGTCACTAGTTTCCCTCAATTTTCATTGTTGAATGTGGGTTTACCTTTTCCCCAAACCCATTTTGTCTTAGATTTTACCAATATTTTGATGTCATTCCATCTAGGGTAGCCCCCAATACCTAGAGAGTAGTTAATAGGGTATATAGATTAATCCAATTCCATGGGACTTATCTAGGGATCCTAGCAATTATGTCTTGCTATAAGTGGGTAACTAATGATACCACTTTCTATTTGAAAACTAGGGCTGTGAACAAAGAATTAGTAGTTAATCTTCCCGACTCTAATAGAGATTACTTCGAGCATGGAGTAATTGTTAAAAATTGGCAATATGCTCCTCTCATTGGGAATGCTGAGTACCAGGGGCCTTGGTGCCCACCTTCTGGCAATGGGATAGGTCATTTTTTATTAAATGTTTCTCCTTGAATATATTTTTTTTAAAGATAATACTAATTCTTGCTTTGTAATTTATTGGTTGTAGTTCATCGAAAAAGAGAGTGATATCAACCTTAGAGAGTTGAAGTTAATCTGGGGCATTCACCAGAAAGTTGGGGAGGAGCATACCAGATCAACCTCATATTTATTGCGATATAGGAAACCCATCACCTCCTTCGTTGCTCGCCCAACTATAGCTGTACCCTCTCTGATAGTACAAGTATAGCACCTTACCGTGGCAGTACTTCTATAATCGCATCCAAGACATATATGCCGCGGCCTGTAACCCACACGAGGCGCGTCCAGAACTCCTGCAGGGTGCGGCCTCCCCATAAGATGCCGCAGGACCCCCAATGACCTCAGGTTTCGCGGATCTCCTTCAATAGCGCAGCGCTGCTACTCTAGGCGCGTGCCCTCGTCCACATCTACTGCAGACTTGGTGTACACCACGTGCTCAGGGCACGTGATTCAACACACAGACCTCCTATAAATAAGGGTCCACATCTCGAGATATGAGGGGGAAGAGATCGGTTCCAGACACACCCGAGACACTCTAATACAAATTCCCTCTACACAACCCCAACACGCAATTTGGAGGCCATATATCTGCACACCAGAATCCTCAGTCATCATGTATTCTCCTTTATTCTTATACTTGTACGCCTCTTTGGGCACTATTATATTGTATAATGCAATGCCCATAATGAGAACGGAGCGACACAGTGGACGTAGGCCTATTTTAAAGGCTGAACCACTTTATATCTTGTCTTCTCCCAGTTTACTTGCTTTACCTGTTATTTACACACTTTACTCTTGACTTGCTGGTATGAGAACGCCTTATGGACGATTTCTCGTATCATCAATCTGGCGCCGTCTGTGGGAAGCGAGACATTTCAATCTTGTTTCTCTGCGTATATGAGTCCTTCAAACACCTTATTCGATCCCAAGGGGTCCTTTGGATCATCTCCTCGCGGGCCGGTTACTGGTTATTGGACTCCACATCATATTCATACCCATAGGCGGGTATTTCTTATATCCAGATATATTCCATCTTATGGCTTTAAATCCATCTTGCATACCCTTGTGATATCATTCTATCTGGCTAGAATCGAAAGACATGATAGGCTTTTGCCTAAAAAAGATGAATGATTAGGGAGGGATTGTATCTACTCCTTCTTTGTTGTTCTTGGCCGATGATCTAGGGTTATCATTAAAACTGCGCCTTGTGTGCATCGAGAGGTTATTTACTCATGAACAAACCCTAGTAGGAGCACAATCAGTCGGGCTCTAGTTTTACCATGGTGTATCATAGGCCGCGGCTGCGCATCTTGTTGCGCGCCTTATAGCCGCTGCCACGGTGTCACGTAACAGTGGCTGCGGCCTCCATTTCCTACTTGGTTCAATATCTCTGGGATTGCACACTTCTATCAGTTTGTTCTCAGATTATATATATACATTATAAAGATTAACAAAAGCAGATATGGAGGGAGAATCCAGCTGGAGTGCAGAAGTCAAGGATGAGATTGTGCAACTATACAATCACCTTAATCACCTCTATGATAGCCATGCCTCACTTCAGACCCAGGTCAATTTTCTCACTCAGAGGGTGCTAATGCTGGAGGCCGCGGCATCTAAAAACATTGGCACGAAAGTGGAGGGATTAGCAAAACAGCCATGCCCACCGCGGCAGTAAATGAAGCAGCAAAATCAACCGTCAGAGGTCAAAAAAGGCAGAAAAAGTCAGGTGCCTATACTCAGTTAAGCCTCCCAATTGAAGAGATCTTGGAAGTCATTAAAGGGGACAAGATTTTGAGGTGGCCGAAAAAATTGAGAGCTCCACCCCACAAAAGGAACAAAGCTACCTGATGCAAATTCCATCAGGACCATGGCCACGACACAGAGCAACGCTATGCTCTGAAGGATGAAATTGAGAGGCTAATCGGGCAGGGGATGCTGCAGCGATTCCTGAAGAATGCATAGGGGATCCGGTCAGACCCAGCCAAGGCTGCCTACCGCATCTCATCCTTAGTCTTTTTATTTCAACTATTTCTGTTTATGTTTTATGAAGCTCATTGTAGCCTTAAATACTCAAGACTTTATGTTTTATTAACAAAGTCATTGGTAGCATACATATATAAGTATATGAACTAGCAAGTTTAGCTATATCTGATATTTTTCTTGGTTTCATAACCTGATACCTCACAAAAAGACTTGTTGTCTCAAACAGATTTCAAAGGAAATATAACAAAATTATCTTGAAGGATTATTCTACTTCAGAACGCGCTCTTGGATGGCATACGACCTTCGTTAGCTCTAAGGTTTCCCTCACAATGTGCAGCTACATCTTATCACATGCTGGTTATACGCGCGGATACATCTGAGGATCTAAGGAGCTTTTACCAACCACTAGGGCCTACAACACCACTTCTCTGCTCTCGAGGTGAAACGTCAGCCACGGGGGCTTATAACGCCCACTCTTAGCTTTTGGGACTCGTCCTCGAGTCAGGGATGGATTTATATGTATTATTAGCTATGGGTGGCATAACAACATAACCCATCCTAGAGAGGCTTGATAGTGTCTCGCATATTAGCTGTGGGTGGCTTAACAACGTAACCCAGCCTGGAGAGGCTTGATAGTGTCTCGCATATTAGCTGTGGGTGGCTTAACAACGTAACCCATCCTGGAGAGGCTTGATAGTGTCTCGCATATTAGCTGTGGGTGGCTTAACAACATAACCCAGCCTGGAGAGGCTTGATAGTGTCTCGCATATTAGCTGTGGGTGGCTTAACAACATAACCCAGCCTGGAGAGGCTTGATAGTGTCTCGCATATTAGCTGTGGGTGGCTTAATAATATAACCCAGCCTGGGGAAGCTTTATAGTGTCCTAAGATCGACTAAAGGAAAGCCATGAAGGACAATCGAATCAGCTATTGGAGGCTCGGTCATCATGATCATGAGGCGTGTCAAACCCACAGAAGGGTGGCCTCAGTTTCCCAGGGACAAAGTTCTGCAGCCCCATTATCTTGTCAGCAGTCAAATAGATGTCGTGGCATCCTCATCCACCACAACCCTAGTGCTGGATGGCAACCTGCCACAGCTAAATGGAAAAAGCGACCGAGTTTCTCGTTCAAATCACCGTGGTATCTACAGAAAATTGAAGAAATCAAGTCGCGGCCTCAAACTTCATTGGCACCGTCACAGCCTAAGTTGGTGTAGGGTAATGAAAAAAGGGCCAAGGTGACAAGGGAACCGCGGATGATTAACAAGAAAAAGATTGCATCGAATTATGCAATGATGTCGCGGACCTAGTTATAAGTTCTACAAGTTCTTTCAATACAGAAAGCAGGTTACAAATATGAGAGGCAGTAACATACAACCATTCATTATAGCAAGCAGAGTAAAACATGCAATGCAGAAAAGAAAAGAACATTAAGAAGTGATAAGAATATGGCCGCGACCTTTGTATTAATAAATTTGGATTACAAAAATGGGGGCCGCAGCCACAGCAAAGTTCAAAATTACAAATGCAACAGAAATTTAAAATCTAAGAAGCCGCGTCATCATCATCGTCAGCCTCATCACCTCCCGTGGCAGTCTCTGTCTCCCCCTCAGCCTCTTCCTCTGCCTCTGCTTGGGCAATCACCCTTGCTCTCTCTTCAGCCGCGGCCCTCAGCTCGACAATGCACTCCTGATGTTCTGCATCACTTAGTTTCCAAGCGAGGACCGCCTCCTTGGCATCAGGGAAATTTTTAATGATTCTCTGCCGCATCTCCTGATAATCGCGGAGGTATGCCCTGTTATTGGTAAGGAAGAAATCCTTGGAGCCTTTGAAGGACTCCACGGCATGATCTATGGCTAGCTGGAGGGCGTCGCCATGATCTTCTTCCATCTTTTTTATGGCCGCGACATGGGCTTCGTCTTTCTGAGCAGATTTGGCTTCAAGCTCTTGGTATTTTTGCTGGAGGAGGGCAAGCTTGGAGGTTGCAATCTCTGCAATACGGGCGGTTTCGGCTATTTGGACCTGCGACGACTTCAGAGATTTCGCGGCCTGGTTGAAATTCTCTTCCGCTTCCTCTCTGGCCTTGTTGGCCCTCTCCAGGTCCATATGGGTTGCCTGGAGGGCCGCAGCAGAGGACGCTTTCCTGGCCTCAAAGGAAGAGGTCCGGGCAGACAGTAGGTCCGCGGCATGTGCACTCTTCTCGGCCTCTTTCAGCCTGTACAGTGCCTCGTACTTTCTTTTTTGGACCACAATCACGTCCGCGGCCTGTGTATGAAATAAGAGATGTTAGCAAAATTACAGAAAAATATGAGGTACAAAGATTAAATGATTAGTACGTACCCTGAGAATGTTGTGGAGGCCACAATCCTCCAAGTCTTCGTGATCCTCCCCAACAAGTTTGTCGAGGTCCGCGGCATCCAAGGCTCGCTTCATTCTCCGGGCAGCCTTCGCCGTAGTGTCCCAGGATGAATTTGGGTCAGGCTGCCTTAGTTGAGGCCTTAGCCTACCGTCAGGCCCAGACTCTTCGCGGAATTGGGGAGGCGGCAAATTTGCATTGACGGCCACGACATTTGGTGGGGGAGGAGAAGGCGGTTGAAGGGGAATTTCCGCTGACATCAGTCCTGCCGCGGCCAAATTTTCCCCTATGTCATAATCAAAGTGTTCATGATGCACAGGGGTTTCGTTATGAACCACTTGATTCGCGACAGGATCTATGGTTTTATCACCAGCAGGGGCCGCGGCCTGTACCTTGGCCCTAGACCGCTTCCTTTTTCTGCTTCTCGCGGTGTTATTCAGGACGACCGCGTCCTCATCCATCTCTGCCAGCTGCGCAGCCAGCAGCTCCCTATCAACCTCTTCACCTGAAAAAGAATGGCATGAGTTCAACAAGTTCAAAGAGAATAAAACGACCGCGGAATGAAAACAATGGCACAAGCTAATTACCTTTTGCGCCCATCTGTTGAGGAATTTATTTTTTGGGGGAAGAATCCCACCTCAAATATAGCGGTCGATGTTACAAGTATGCTGAACTTCTTATGTTCAGCAGGAAATTCCGCGGCCTCTGCAACCCTTTCTTCCTGCCGCGGGTTCAAGTGCAGATTGTCAAGAGCTGCAGAAAGAAAATACAATTCAAGTTAGTAGAGGTCAAGAGAAATTAAAAGACGCGGCTATAATCTTATACCTAGTTTTGAGGGTGAACCCCATTGTCGCGGCATTTTATATGATCTCTCTCTCTCTCATTATCCTCTGGGCGCATCTCCCAGCCTTCACCGGAGATGTAAAAGTATTTCCCCTTCCAGTTTTTCACATTGGTCGGTCTCCCAGTGTATAGGGTCTCGTCCCTACCGTGGCTAGAAAAGTAATAGTAGCCCGCGAACTTTACTGAGTTCTCCTTTAGGCGGTAGAAGTGAAAGAACTCTGCGGGAGTAATGTCCCTTTTAAACAACTTCTCCCAAAGGACAACTGCAGCAAAAACAGCTCTCCAATCATTGCGGTCTAACTGAGCTAGACCCAGTTTTATCGTCTGGAAAATGCGACGGATGGGAACAGGAACAGGCAGCCGCAGCTCGTAGATGAACGCGTGCAAAGGGAAGAAAATCCCATCGTCAGAAAGTGTCGTGCACGGTCTTTGGTTCGCGGTAGGGGCTAAACATGTCAAGTTTTCCGGAAACTCGAAGGCCTCGGCAACCTGCTCAACCCATTCTTGGGTCATCGAGCCGAGGATGTCAAGCGCGGCCAATGGTTTTGCAGTCCTCCCTGATGTACTTCCAGGCTTATTTCTAGCTGCCGCGGCAATATCTCCTTCTCCCATGGGATGAGTACTTGAGTTGGCTTCCTCTTCCATCGACTGAGATGGGGAATCCTTCCCAGACGCAAAATCTGCGGAGGTTGAGTCAATTATCACGCAGTTCGGGCAATCTTTCAGTTTGCAGGTCCCAACTGATCTCAGAGGCAGCACGGAAGTAAGTTCTGGGGGAGAAGTCTCAAAATGCTTTGCCCAAAAGCCTTTAAGGAACTCGTCTGGGTCAAAGCTCATATGGCTACAGCAGTACCTGAAAAGCAGAATTCGCAGTTAGGCGTCGCAGCCAATATGACTTGTAAGACTTCAAGAAGCCGCAGAAGGTTGTTTTTTAAGTAAAGCGAGCTGGAATTACGTCCATAATACGGTTATTAATGAGCGAACTCTATTGCTTATGGGACCAAACGGTCCCAACTGACCGCGGACACATCCATATTTATGGAACGTGCGCTGCCGCGAAAATGTAATGGAATTGCCTTAAGGCATCACCGACCGCGGCCATTCCTAATTCTTCAGACACTTCGATATGCTCTTTTAGCAACTACAGTTATTTTACATGGATGTCTTGGGATTCATGAAAGTTTCAAGGCTGTTCCGAGATGGCCAGGGGGAATTAGGGTAAGTGGATGCCGCGGATGAGGACTTAAGGGGCCGCGGCCATTTAGCACATTTTGACGCAAAAATTGCAAGTTCAGACGATTATCATAATCTTATCGTGCCGCGGCCTCTATCCTAAACAGTTGATTAACCAAATTTTAACTATCCTAAGATCAAATTCACAGAATGTGGAGGTTTCAGCTATGAATATCAAGAACAGTGGTATGAATGTTATATGCAGCATATGTGGGAAAAAGCAAAACAAACAAGTAAAACCCTAGATTTCTAGCAAATGGACCAAGAAAGGCATAAACAGTGAAGAAAAGTGGGAATAGTGGTTGAAAAGTCACCTGGAAATGAAGAGAATCGCGAAGAATAGCTACAGACCACCTTGAACTGCCACACACCACCTCGGAGGGTCGCCGGAATATGCAGGAAGAAATGTGCAGAGTTTCGCTCTCGATTTTCTCTCAAAAGATTTGGAAACGTAATGAAGTCCACGGCCAGAAACAATTTATATAAGGGAGCACGGAAGATGAATCGTCGCTTTGGAAGCACCGCGGCACCTTGGCTACTAAGCCGCAGTCCCAATATGTCTCCCTTGACACTACGGCTTGGGGGCTTATTGATAGTACAAGTATAGCACCTTGCCGTGGCAGTACTTCTATAATCGCATCCAAGACATATATGCCGCGGCCTGTAACCCACACGAGGCATGTCCAGAACTCCTGCAGGGTGCGGCACCCCCAATGACCTCAGGTTCTGCGGATCTCCTTCAATAGCGCAGCGCTGCTGCTCTAGGCGCGTGCCCTCATCCACATCTACTGCAGACTTGGTGTACACCACGTGCTCAGGGCACGTGATTCAACACACAGACCTCCTATAAATAAGGGTCCACACCTCGAGATATGAGGGAGAGGAGATCGGTTCCAGACACACCCGAGACACTCTAATACAAATTCCCTCTACACAACCCCAACACGCGATTTGGAGGCCATATATCTGCACACCAGAATCCTCAGTCATCATGTATTCTCCTTTATTCTTATACTTGTACGCCTCTTTAGGCACTATTATATTGTACAATGCAACGCCCATAATGATAACGGAGCGACATAGTGGACGTAGGCCTATTTTAAAGGTTGAACCACTCTATATCTTGTCTTCTCCCTGTTTACTTGCTTTACCTGTTATTTACACAATTTACTCTTGACTTGCTGGTATAAGAACGCCTTATGGCCGATTTCTCGTATCATCACTCTCCTTTAATCGACCTTGACCAAGACCCCATCTACACATCCTCTGCCACTACATCTGGCAGTGGTGAACCTTTTGTTATTTCCCCCTCTTTTTTAGATTCAAATTTAGCTCTTGTTGTTGCCATGGGGAAGAGGAAGTTTCCCAATATTTTGGGTGATATAGTTGCTACTGGCTCCTCCAATTAAGCTGCTTGTGGAGCTAAAAATTAAGAGGATACTAGGAAGTAGACCCCATTTAATAAGGAGGATGCTAAGAAGAAGCTCCCAGCTGATAAATTTGATGAAATCCACCCAAAGAGGTCGAAAAAAGGACTCCCTTCTAGGATAGCAGAAGGATCTTTAGTCAACACTGACCAACAAGAATTGGTTGATTTATCTTCTTCTAGCTTTCCAGTGGCTCTTGGCCCTAGTTTGGCTAAACAATTGAAAATGTCTGCTACATTAACATACCATAGTGGTGCTACAGTTGTATTGCCCTGATCAAAGAGTTCTGAAAGGACCGCTCAAAGCCTAGCGCTAGTAATTTCCTTTGCCTTCTTTATTTCTTTATTTGATATTTTTGATATTAACTCGCCATGTTTTCTTTTTGTAGTTTCTTATTGACTTAAACAATATGTTGGAGAAGCACTATGCCTTGCGTTCTTCTTCTCATGAGGTTAAAAAATCTTTTGATGATCTTAAGAAGTCAGTGCTTTACTCTCAATAGGCACCGACCAATGAGCAGAAAAAATGCGAGGAGAAAATAAAAATTCCAGAAGAAGATGCAGTGGCTGCTCGGGGCCTAGTTGGTGATCTGTAAAAATACTTGGATGCTAAAAAATCTTTGGTCACTGCAGAGAGGGCTAAGATTACCAAGCTATAGAAGGATTTGGACATTGAAAAGGCCCTGGTCGTTGCAGAGAGGGCCAAAAGAGCTAAGGCCAGGGAGGCTGGCCTCAACAAGGTCTGGGATAAAGCTATTGGAACGACTTCTTTTTAAATTAAATTTGTAAAAAAAAATGCTTTAATGATGGTTGGTCGGCAGCCCTGGTGGAGGTAGGCACCCCTCAAAATTCTGAACTCTTCCTCAGACATGACCCATGTACTCCTCCTAACATGGATGGGGATATTAAAGATAATGGGGATTCAAAAGAATCCATTATGGTGTTAGATTCTGTCGACCAACACCAAGCTATTAACTCCTCTGCTCCTCTAACTGACAGCCATCTGTCTCTACCTACTCCTGCCTCTACTTCTGTTGACCTACTCCAGACATGAAGAAGGTCTAGATCTATCTGAGCAGCCTTTATTTTTCTTTTCTTCTGCAATTGAAAATTTTCTTTTCTTTTTTCTTATGTATTTGTACTTAATAATTTATCAATGAAAAAAAATCGTCTTCCTCTTTTGCTTGTCTTTTCTCTATACTTTGCACACTATTGTTGATTGGATATTCTTCTTTCTCTTAATAGTTCATGGATAAACTAGAATAATTCTCCACTACTGACTCATGGCTACTTAAGAGATGCAACGAATTTTTTAAAGTAGGTCATATATTTATGACTGAGGAAGAGCTATTGAAGTTGCTCAGAGAAGGTGTGTCTAGCAAGCCAAGGAAGCCTACCTTCATCTAAAACTCCTTCTTGATCGGGCAGTGACCAATAATGTTGCCTACTATAAAATGATTGAAGTGCTGCAGGAGGACCATAAGGAGGCTGATGATGCTGGAAATAGCACCAACATTCAAGATGTTTTTAAGCTCAAACTAGTGGTAACAATGGCAGCACAAGTATGTGCTAAATATAAATATAAGAGATTGAGATGAGGAGAAGGGGATGAACACCAATATATAAGTGGTTCAACCAATTAGGCCTACGTCCACTGTGCAACTGAGTGATTAAGGTCACTAAAATAAGGCACTAACGGTCATAGATACAATCTCTCAAGCTTTCTCTCTCTACTGTATAATTTGATAGAGTTTCAGCTAGGGTTATAATTTCGGATCCTTTTACAAGGTAGAGGATGACCTCTATATATAGTGTTTGGGGGGTGTAGTGTACCCCCAAGCATACAACGAGCTTGTTCATGGAGATCCAACCAGTGAAAAGATGACACCTTGCTAATCTTCAACTAAGTAATGATGACCTCAATATTCCCTCACATGAAGGGAATGATTAAGTTATAAGAGATTTGTCCACATGCTTCAATCCATACATGTATGCATAGAAGCTCGATTGTCTTTGCTTGGTACCAACCTCGACCTAGGTGAGTACGAGGTTGGTGAGTCATTTAGACTTTGACTATTTCTTAATTAAGGGGTGACTAGTAACGTTGGCCGTGGCCGACCTTTAGCTGGACGAGATTGCTGATCGTCAGTCTTGAGTCATTGTTACCTCGGTCGCCATCCAGGCTAAGGTTGATACCTCTTAGCTGGCCGGTACAATTTGGGCATATCAGAGGCCAAGGCACTTTTGCATGCTGACTATGAGAAGAAGTACAAGGCCTTGAGTGAAGGTTGCGGATTTGAACAGAAGTTTGAAAAATTTGCTTCTCACTTTCAAAGACAAGAATTTTTGCTCAACGGAGAAGTGGAGGAAGCCAAAACCATTGCCAAGTTGTTGGAGGAGGAGAACAATAATTTAAAAGATGAGCTAAATGCCTTGAAGTCTTATTCTACTGCTGTTGCTACTACCGATGAAGGATATTCTATCTTGGAGGCTGAAAATGCCAAGTTAAGGGAAGAATTGGAAGCTCTAAAAAAGACCAAGTCTGTATCTTCTTCCCGGGCAAAAATTAAACCTGGTCGAGGTACTACAAATGAGGCGAGTACTCAACAAACCCTTATTAACCAAGTTTCCCAGCTGAAGGCCAAAAACCAAGCCCTTAATGAGATATCACTACACCAAAATGGGAAAATTGGCACCCTTTTAGTGGCTAGCCTTGTCACGGTCATTAAAAGTGACAAAAACACACACGTTTTTTTATCACGGTCAATGACCGTGACAAGTCCGTGATGAAGGCTTGTCACGGTCATTGACCGTGACAATTCTCTAAAGTTGTCACAGTCAATGACCATGATAAATTTGTCAGCAAAAAGCCCTTTCCCCTCCTTTTTTCTTCACCGCATTCCCTCCAATTGCTCTTTCTTTCTCTCTACGCGCTGATCTCACTCTCTCTCTCTCTACTTTCAGGTTGTTCTCTCTCTCTCTCTACTTTCAGGTTGTTCTCTCTCTCTCTCCCATTTATATGTGTGTGTGTGTGCGTGTGTGGTGGGGTTGTGTGTGTGTGGTGGGGTGGGGCAGGGTGTGTGTGCGTGTGTGTGTGGTGGGGGTGGGGTTGTTTGTGTATGTCTGGTGGGGGAAGGGGGTGGGGATGCATGTGTGTGTGTAATTGCACGTGTGTGTATGTGTAGTGTGCATGTTTGTGCGTATGTGCGAGAGAGGGAAATGATGCAGGGGGTGTGACGGGAGATGGATCTATGTGAGTGGGGGGGGGGGAGGGGGGGCTTGTTAATTTTTTTTATTAAATTTTGATTGTTTTATTAGATATTTTCCCTCATATGCAAGTAGTGTCCCTTGTAAACGAATTGATTGATTATTAATTTTCTTAGTAAATTAATATATGAAAGTAGGATTGCCCCTCATTGTAAATTAGTAAATTAATAATTGTATACTTTAATTGTTAGTTTAATTGATGAAAATAATTAATTGAGTAGGTGAATTAGAAGGAGTACATGATACACATTTGTTGTTGACATTGCGGTTGGATTATAGTGGATTGATGTTGGGTTGGTTAATTTTAAAAGTGGCATGACCACTGGATTATTGTCCATATGGGGGTGGGATTTTTCAACATTTTTTGAAAATTACTTTGTATAACGAACAATATATATATATTATGATAATTAAATGAAACATACTTGAAATTACATATAGTGCGCATAGATACTAGCCTTCTATTTCTTATGCGTACGCATTCTATAGCCCTTAGACCCGTTCGAGAGTCATTAACCCTGTAATGAGATCTCTCAAATTATTCCGTTTAGACAGTTTGGACTGCATAATTTCTGTATAATAATATTCTTAGTGGTTTTAAAGTTGTTACTTTTGGAGGAAGTTCTGCAGTCGTATCCTAATGTTCTCTGGGTACATACTAGATTGACAAGTGTGACTGTTATTTCAATTGATCAATTGAAAAAACACTCACACTTGCCAATCTACGTCGTGTACTTGGAGAACTACGGGGATATGCTGCCAAAATTTTCTCAAATCGTAACAATGTGCATGAGCTATTAAGTGTATTACAGAAAAATGCGGTCTTGAATGGGATAGGACCACTTACCCTTTAGAGGAGATGAAGGAAATATAAATTTCTATTAAAAATTGAATTTGAATTTGAAATTTAAAAATCAAATATAAATAAGACATAATTAAATGAAACATACTATAAATTTAAGTTATGTTTATACTAATCCATGAATATACGCTTCTTACCTTTAATAGGTGATTAGTTGTGGCAGCTGTGATGGGTTATCCGAAATACAAAGAGTGGATGGGTGAGACAAATAGAATGGGGAGGGTGTTTCGCAGAGGTGCTAATGAATTTGTGAAATACTTAAAGAAATGTCATAATGATGAAGAGTTTTCGTGTCCGTGTGCTAGGTGTAAGAATGGTAAGGTGTTTGAGTGGAAAACCGATGAACTACATTTGTTAAGATCGGGTATGCAAGATAGTTATCGATTTTGGAGTTTTCACGGTGAATTGAAAGCTCCTTTTGTCCCCGACCAACCTTCATAACAACCTTCAACAAGTAGGATAGATGTAGAAGGGGACGACGTATATCATAATATGTTAGAGGATTTAGTTGATGATGCGTACGGGGTTTATGAAGCAGAGGAGAATGAGGTTACTGATGATATACACAGTTCAAGTGCTTGTGAAGATATCACGATAAACCTTGACGATGACTACCAAAGTTTAAAATTTAAGGCGACCCAACCGTTATACTCTGGTTGTGAGAAAGATCAAACAACTTTACATGCCATGGTTGGTTTGCACAGTTTGAATACGCAGTATGATTTGTCTGGAAATAGCATGACAGGAATTTTGAAATGGGTGAAGGGCTTACACCCAAGGAGAATACACTTCCAAATAGTTATCCTGTTATGAAGAACAGTTTGAAAGGTTTGGGAATGAAGTATAAATCGATTCATGCTTGTGTGTATGACTGCATACTATACCGAAAGGAGTATGAAAATCTTGATCGTTGTCCGGTATGCGATGAACCTAGATATGTCCAATCTACTAGTAAGGAAGGCACAAGCTCAAAAGTGCCTCAAAAAGTGTTGAAATATTTTTTCGTTGGGCCTATATTAAAGCGATTTTTCACAGTACCATGGATAGCGGAGGCAATGACTTGGAATGCTAGGGCAGAAGTAGGGGTAATATCATGTGTCATCCTATTGATTCTACAGCCTAGAGGAGGATGAATTACGGGTATCCCGATTTTTCTAGAGAACAGCGCAACATTCATTTGGCTATATTAACAGATGGTTTCAATCAATTTGGAAATCTAATCACCGATCAGAATGTTTGGCCAGTGATCCTAGCCCCACTCAACCTCCCTCCTTCACAGTGTATGAGACCTGAATTTTTTATGATGGCTTTGTTGATAACTGGGCCAAAGGCACCAAATGATGAAATCAATGTCTACCTGGATCCTTTGGTAGAAGAATTAAATGAGTTATAGGAAGAAAGTGTGCAATCATTTGACTCTTTTAGGAAAGAAGAGTTTACGCTGAAAGCTATGTTGATGTGGGCAATTCATGATTTTTTAGCTTATGGGACATTATCCGGTTTTGTAGTACACGGTTATTTGGGTGTCCTAGTTGGGGAAGGGTATGGGGCAGGGTGGGGGGGGGGGGGGAGGGAGGGGGCAGGGATGGTAATAGATATTCCAATTTGTACCGAAATATACATTTTTAATTATTTTAATTGATTTGCACTTTATCATTTTCACTCTTGTGTTGTGTGCGTGTGTGTGGGCAGTAGGGGTGGGGGTGGGGATGTTTAATAGTAACAATTCATTTTTATTCGTAGTAATTGTACATATTTGCATGTCTTCTTCTAATTCATTTTGATTTGTACTAATAATATTTTATTACAGCAAATGTCTCCTTCAGGTATTAAGGCAAGGATGATGATGCTGGTTATGATGATGTCGTCTGGGCTCGGTGATAGCGAAGGCGATGAGGACTCCTCTGCCCCTAATCTCCCCAAATATGGAAAATTAGGGATGGCCATCGAGAACAAGTCTGGTCTATTAGCGAGATCCCTCGAGCCAGTAAAGACGATTATCGGCCCGGGGTTGATTAGTTGGAAGGAGGTGCCATATGAGCTCAAGTTAGCTGTTTGGGTGGAACTACAGGTAATGTATTTATATTTATATTTATACGAATATTTCAATTTTAATTTCAATTTCGATTTCGATTTTGATTTTGATTTCGATTTCGATTTCATTTTTATATTTATATTTATATTTATATTTATATTTATATTTATATTTATATTTATATTTATATTTATATTTATTCGCAACTAACATTGTATTTGTTGGACATAAACAATTCATCCTGGATCCAAAGCTACGTGATTCCGTTTTGGAGCAGTTGAGGGAGCAACACAAGACGTGGAAGAAAAATATGCGGACCCGGTACTTTGGAAAGACACAAGAGTCCGTTATCTGAATGCGTGAATCCGTCCCGCCGAAGGAGACGATCTCATTGGATCAATGACAAAAGTTCATTGGCAATGAGATCGGGGAGCAACTATTGGAATCTCGCCAATTGAGGAGGGAAAATCAGGAAAAAAAGATGTACGTGCACTACTCCAGCCGGACGTCTTACGCCGAGGTGGAGCATAGGATGATGGTAAGATTTAATTTTTCTATAACTGCAGAAATATATTATTCTGCATTATTTTACTTTACGGGCCGATACTAATTTTATTTTATTTTATTTCAGGGGACAAGGAGTGGCCCCGGGGGTAGGCCACATAGGCTCGATACTTATGTGGCTCTTCGGACGAAGAAGGGGAAGGATAAGGAGGTGTCCCCGAGCATTGCGGCCATGATTGTAAGTAATCCGACAGTTTACTTTTTATTAATTACGTTATAATTTTTCAATTTACTTATTTTACTAATCATGTGTTTTTTGTCGTCTCAGGCTAAGCTTAGGGAAGGGCATGAGTCGTAGTCTAAAGCCGACAAGGCATCTTTGTCCACTGACGCACTCAGCCAAGTGCTTGGCGCTGATCGCAAGGGGAGGACAAGGGGGTAAGCTCGCGGGTGGCGATATCTAGGATCATCGGATTGGAGATGAGTAATACCGGGTTGGCTCGAATGGTGGACTCGCTTGATGTGAAGTTGTCCCATTTGGAGGCGACGATCCAAGATATGTTCTCATTCATGAAGCGTTCGTTGGGCAGAAATCGTAAGGGGAAAGGGAAGGAGAAGGAGAAGGTGGTGGAGGATAATGTGCAGGAGGATGAGGATGTGGACCTCGCTGCTTCATCGCCGACACGTGCGGACTTTGATGATCCACTTACCTATTTATCTCCTTGCGACCGACCGATGTCGACACTTGGTTGGCCGAGCGTGTTTATACTAGACATATTTGATGCTCAGTGGATAGGGCGGGGGTTGAGGGACCCGAATATCATCCAGGGTGCACTAGTTCATGGATGTGAGCTTCAAGACATCGAGTCCAAGGTCCTCATCACGTATGTGATACCCGGGAAGGAGAACTCGCCATTGTGGTTGCGGGAATAATGTGGCATGATGTATATTAGTGGGTGTTTCAATTCGTATATCGTGTGTCCTACTCACCTCTTCAGAGCTAACCTTACCCAAGACATGTAGTGACATTATTTAAATTGAATTATTTTTAAGTTTGTACATTTGAATTATATTTGGATTATATCGTGATGCATATTGTCTCTATTTTGAATGTATATTTGCATTATCTCTATTTTATTTGGATATATGATGCTTGAACATGTACAACGTTGCTATAACAGGTAGAAATATACTGCTGGGCAGTGGCAGTGGCCAAACTACCCAGCAGGTTTTTTTTCAATTCTACCCAGAATTGTCACGGTCATTGACCGTGATAAGTCCTTGATAAAGAAACTTGTCACGGTCAATGATCGTGATAATTTTTTAACCATTTTCACGGGCTTGTCACGGTCCTTAACCGTGACAAACTTATCAAGGTCAAGGACCGTGATATAACCATAACAAGTCCGTCATAAAAAATTTGTCACCCCAGGAATTGTTATAATCATTGACCTTGACAAGTTGAACTTGTCAAGGTCAATGACCGTGAAAATTCGGCAGATTTGGTGTAGTGTATCCCAGAAGCTTCAAACTCAATCTGAGTAACTCACCACTCAGTCTTCTCAGCTACAAGCTAAGGATGGAGTACTGGAGAAATTGCATTATGAAGTTCAGAAGTTGACCTTCTAGTTTCACAAGAAACCTAGAGAGATCTGGATGGAAGGGTATAATGAAGCTTTGGGGCATTTTGATGCTAGGTTTAAACAGGCCCAGAATGAATGCTACAAATGGTGTTGGACCAATTTGCAAACAGTGCTAAAGGTGGACCAAGATAACATATTATCGAAGTGGTATGATCCTGGCTTGCTCGACCTTGAAGACCCCCCTTCAGACTGGATGTTAGCTGGATTACTATCAACATAATTCCCCAGTGCCTGATTTCTAAATATCTCGGAGACTGTAGGACGTACAACGAGATGGAAATCATTTGATCTCCTCATTTGCTAGATCGGCCAAGCAACAACAATGGAAAATGCTTCAAGACTTCAATTTCATCAATTCTCCTTACACTTTAGATGATCTTTCAGCTGACATGGATCCTGTTTCCAATGCTGAGGGGAAACACCCTTTAAAATAATGTCCTTTATTTCTTTTGTAAATGCAGTTAGGTAATGAAAATTGAATGAAATGAAGTGTACTTGATCAACTTATCCTATTAATCATTGAATGTGGTTGTTTTCTTCTTTTTCATTAGTTCTATTGACACACTTAGATTAACATCTAAATTTAGTATCAATTACCAATGAATACATAAGTTCTACTAGCATACTTAGATTAAGATCTAAATTTGGAGCTAGTTACCCTTTTGTCTCCAAAGGTTTACTAACACACCTAAGTGTTTAGTTTTTTGCATTAGTTACTAGTGGTGTGTAATACCCCGTATTTTTACGCTTTCTAAATTTGGGGATTTATTAAATTTAATGTGAGTTATTAATATAATATAAATTCGAAAATTAAATATTTTTAATTATTAACGTGACAAGAGTTAGTAATCATTGGAAACTTGTTGAATATTACTAATGAGTAAAGTAATATAATATTGGTACTATTAAATGTCACGAGTGAATAAAATGACAATTTTGGAAATTTAAGTCGGGACGCGCCTGTGTCGCGTCAGGACTAAATATTGATTAATAAAAGTGAATAAATTATAAGTTACTCGTATGGTCGTTTTGAGTGCGCCAAAGTGTCTGGAAGGGTCGAGATAGTCAGAAATGTGTACCCGGGGGTTTAGTTTGGGTCTCGGGGCGTTTTTAGGCCTATTTAGCACCCCGGGAGGGCATTTTGGACATTTTGCATTTTTTGGGTAATTAAACCCACGAAATTTATTAGGTTATATCAACCATTTGGAATGGTCTTTAAGGGTTAGCAGGCTCACAACCTTAGAACGTCCATTAGAGAGGAAGGTAGAAAGCTTTCCAAACAATCCAAGGCCAAAAATTCATTCGGTCGCACCGCCACCACCACCACCAATGCGTAGATCGCGCGACGGGGAACGCAACCACACCAAATTCGTCCACAAATCAGAACTCTGAAATCTACAGGCAAGTATTTATCTTGCTGAATTCTAGCTAATGTTCCTCTCATGTTAGTCTAGGAATAAAAATCTCGTATTTTGATTGAAAAATTATATGTTTTGGAAGAAGAAATCGCAGGTGTAGTAAGGAAAATCTGTGTAGCTTGAACCTTGATCATATGTAGAGGTTGTATTATGAAATTTGGAATTAATATGGATGAACGAATTGATGTTCATTAGGTTCTTTAATTGAAAATTTGGGAATTAGGGTTCTTACGAACTAATTTGGGGATTTCATGTAATCTAAATGATTTTTGATGAATTAATGATTCTAGGAAGTAATTAATGTTATATAATCATGATACTATTGATTGGGATTGAAGAGGAGACGTTTGGGATTAAACTATAGAGGTTTATAGGCTTAAAATGGTGAAAAACGAATCTGCCAAAGGTTGAAGACGAAACAGTGCAGTTCGCGCGATGTCGCGTGAAGTAGTTCGAGCGAGATGGACAAGTAGCTCGAAGTATTTCGAGCGACACGTGGAAGTCTTTCGAGCGAGAACCATTCTGGTTCGAGCGAGATTTTCAATTTTTAGGGAAATTCCTATTTTTACCCCTATTTTAGAAATCGGTTAATTTGAGTGAGGAAAAGTAGTATTCGAGGAATTCAGATTAGTACAAAATTTTTGAGGTTGTGTAGGTGTGACGATTTAAGTGTTTGGAACGGTGAGGTTACTTTAAAGATCACGAGAAGGAGATAACCGTAATAAACGATATGAGTCCATTATACAGGATAAGTGAGTAAAATGTCTTCAGAACAAGAAGTTATAATTATAGGTTGTGGGTACACCAAATTGAGGAATGTGAATAAGTGTTGTATATATATGACTATGTGATTGTGCATATTATAAATGTGTAAAAATCATTCCCGCGCTACTTGCTATCCCTGAGGTTACCGCGCTGGGACAGTCTTATCTCGATGGGACCTTTATGGGGGATATTGACTTGTACCCTAGAAGATAGAGATCCTTTGGTACAGGCTAATCGGATCGATAGTCAGACGACCTAAGAGACGTGGCGGCATGTGCTGACCTCTTAGAGACCGGGACTCTATGCTTTGCCTCAATGTTGTTTGTGTTTATGTTAATACAGTTCGAGAGTGCTTCCGAACTTGTATTTCCCTTTGTACGAGTGATACGGGGACTGAATAGCAGAGTATGCCCGCACCATAATTTTTATGTGGGGTCCTGTTAGAATATATATATTATATGAGTATTTAATATATATAGTTAAATTCTTAAATTTGAGAACTACCTCCTGTGTTTATAGTAAGTAAGAGATGATAAATGATTTCAATTGGGAAATACTTGTTTGAAAAATATAATGTGATATTGGAAAACTTTATTAGAAAATAACATTAAATTGAGAGCTTTGTTATTAAATGAAATTTACTTCTTAAGCAGTTGAACTGTCAGTTTAAATCTTACGAGTAACCTAAGATAAGACAAGTTTAACGGTTGGGAAAGTTAGTGCGATAGGTGTGCACATTAGAAGAGAGGTGGGAATTTCTCAAGGGAGTGTCACACTAATATGTTGTTGCATTGGCCCGTAAACATTTTAAATACTTGCTAAAAAAAATTTAAATCGTTTTTACAATCGGGCTCTGACCTGTTTCCATTTTCTTTTCCCTCTTGTATATATATGTATATATTACAGGTGCCCAGCCACAGGGGCGTCTTGCATAGGATCCTTTGGAAGGAACGCGCTGCAGCTTAGGTGGGAGTTGGAGGCCTCTTGCTTAGACGACCTCACTTCTTGATTCCTCTTCTAGCACTATTATTTCAGTTGGGCATGTGTCGCCCTTTCCATTATTCAGTTGTTTTATTGGATATTGTAATCCATTTATTTCCAGTATTTTCACTTTGGGATTAGTATTGTCAGGATGTTTTTTTTCATTTAAGTATTAAATGTTGGATTCAATTAAATGAATGTTTGATTATTTGGATTTATATATTCCAGAATAGTTGTTGTGTGATTATTTATTTATGAATGATGTCCAGTTTAAATGTTGGTTTATATAAATAAAATTCGGAAAGTAATGTCTAAAATGGTTTTGGCACTTAGCTTAATTATTTAGGGTGTTAAATTGGTAAAGTTATTTTTACGACAGTGATGCTAAGAATGAACCAACCTTCACCATGATTTTAATTTAATAAAGGACTGATCACCCGGTATTTAATTAGGCGGGGTGTCACAGGTGGTATCAGAGCATCATGTTCTAGTGTCCTTAGGATCTGTACGGCATATTTCGCTTTCAGCTTAGCATTTTTGTTATAGATCCCTATTTTAGGACTGTTGTATTCTTACTTTTATGATTACGTTTTCAGCTATTTGAGATTTGATAATAACTGTGGACTAATAAATTTCTTCACGTTTCAGATGCCTACGAGACGTGCACCAATGGATAGGCGTGCCCAAGCCGAGCATCCAGCAGCTCTGGCTCAGGGAACGATGAATGCTAATGAGGTAGCCGCTATTGTTACTCAGGCGGTGAATGTCGCGTTAGCGGTAGTACAGCAAGCTCCATCCCAAATTCAGGCAGTGGCGCCAGTACCTGCACAGCTTCCATCAACATGGAAGCGGGTTAGGGATGCCTTTCAGAAGGCGCATCCCCCTTAGTTCTCGGGAAGTTCAGATATCATCGTCGTCAGCCAATGGAAGAAAGATATCCAGCGGCATCCGCGTATGTATGACTGCATGAACATGCAGAAACGGTTTTTGGCTTCCTTTAAGCTAGTGGGGGCCGCTTTATAGTGGTGGGAGTCCACCACCACCTTGGAGGAGAGGGATACTATTCCGATTCAGTCATTCTGGGAGCGGTTTGACCGCAAGTATTTTCCACCCGCCGTGCAAACTGAGATGAGGCAAAAGTTACTGAACTTAAAGTAGCAAAACTCTACTGTTGCTGAGTATGAGGAGGAGTTCACGAGACTTCTCACTATAGTTCCAGATGAGGCACCCACTGAGGGTAAGAAGATACTGTTGTTTGTGGACGGGTTAGCTTGGAGGATCCGTCAGCACCTTATAGGGAATCTGTCTCTGAGTACTTTCACTGATGTACTCAATGCTGCTTTGCTACACTGCCAGGATCACCTCTTCCATTTGCAGGGAAGTAAACGGGCAGGAGAGTCCAGCCAGCAGAGCAGGACAGGGGGTAGTGTCTCTAGTGGAACACCGACATCTCAGGGACAGACTCGTCAGCATGAGAAGAGTTCCCATTAGGGGGACCCTACCAAGCGGTTCCGATCAGGTGATTCCTAGCAGGGATTTGGGGGATATAGGCAGGGTCAGCAGGGCCAGCCTAATCAGCAGGGCCAGCAAGGCCAACACCGCCAGCAGTAGGGTCAGCAACACGGCCAACAGCATTTTCATTAGGGCCAACAGGGCCAGTGGTGGGCCGATAACGGCCAATAGGGCCGTGGTTAGTAGGGTCAGAGGGGAGGAAATTTTAGAGGCCGATGTTTTGTGTGCCGCAGGAATGGCAATAAGCGCCAGGATTGTCCAGAGGGTGATAGGGCCCCACAGCAGCAGGGTGCCCGTAATGAGACATATAAGGCACTTTTTCTAGCCTCCCTCCCAGCCCCAGCTCAGGTACCAGCCTTACCAGCCATTCCAGCCGCTCCGGTGCAGCAGGGGCAGTTACAGTACGGACGTGTCTATAACGTCCACCAGGCAGAAGCTCCACAGGCACCACTCATGATTAAGGGTATGTTTCCTATCCATGGTACTATGAGTCGGGTTTTGTTTGATAGTGGGGCGATGCACTGTTTTATAGCTAATCATTTTGCGAAGGCCTTAGGGTTATTAGCCACAGCAGAGAGCACTGTGATGTGTGTAGACTCACCACTGGGAAATGGTTCGCTTATTTTCTTTATATGCCGGGGTGTGGGGGTAGAGATTGGTAGCTTGGTATTACCAGCAGACATGTTAGTCTTAGATATGCATGAGCACGACATTATTATCGGTATGGATTGGCTCACATCTTACAGAGCCATGATAGATTGTTTTGGTGGGAGTATTGTCTTTACCATTCCGGGGCAAGAGATGTTTGTAGTGGCGATGCCTCGCCCAGAGGGAGGCTCGACCGCTCATTTGTATTACATAGAGGAGGATACCTCTAAGGAGGTTGTGATTCCCTTAGACTCGATTCCAGTTGTACGTGAGTATTCCGATGTATTTCAAGAGATACCAGGCCTACCCCCCAGTCGATAGATAGACTTTGTCATAGATTTATTACCGGATACTAGACCTATAGCACGCGCTCCATGTCGTATGGCTCCGGCGAAGATGCAAGAGTTACGAGATCAGATAGAGCAGCTGTTAGGTCAGGGCTTCATTCGTAGGAGTACCTCACCTTGGGGCACTCCAGTTTTGTTTGTGAAAAAGAGAGATGGTTCACTGAGGCTATGTGTGGACTACAGGGAACTGAACAAGATCACGATACGGAACAAATATCTGTTGCCTCCAATCGATGATCTGTTCGACCTGCTGAGAGGAGTAACTTTATTTTCGAAGATAGATCTGAGATCGGGGTACCATCAGCTATGTATTAGGGAGAAGGATGTTTCAAAGACTGCTTTCTTGATGAGATATGGGTCCTATGAGTTCAGAGTGATGCCATTTGGCCTCACAAATGCTCCAGCCGTATTCATGGACTTGATGAACCGAGTGTTCAGAGAGTTCTTGGATCAGTTTGTCATCGTCTTCATAGATGACATTTTGATATATTCACACTCCGAGGAAGAGCATGTCGAGCACTTGAGGCAGGTTCTTCAGACTCTATGAGAGCATCAGCTGTATGCTAAGTACGAGAAGTGCGGATTCTGGTTGCGGGAAGTACAGTTCTTGGGGCATGTTATTTCTGAGCAGGGGATAACAGTTGACCCGAGTAAAGTGTCAGCGGTGAGGGAGTGGGGACAGCCCACAACACCAACGAATGTGCGTAGTTTCTTGGGATTAGCAGGATACTACAGGAGATTCATTCGGGGGTTCTCCAAAATAGCGGGGCCATTGACGAAACCTGACTCGCAAAGGGGTTCCATATGTTTAGGATGATTCTTGCCAATTGGTTTTTGATGAGCTGAAAGACAAGCTTACTTCAGCACCGGTCCTTGCTTTACCTAAGCCGGGTGTGGAATACCTGGTTTACACTGATGTTTCCTTACGAGGACTGGGGGAGTACTTCAGTAAGAGGAGAAGGTTATAGATTTTTCCTCTCGCAAGCTTAAGCCACATGAGAAGAACTATCCCACTCACGACCTAGAGTTGGCAGCGATCATTTTTGCATTGAGGATTTGGAGGCACTATTTATTAGGAGAGAAATTCCGCTTGTTCACAGACCATAAATCATTGCAGTACATGTTCACTCAGCGAGAACTGAATATGCGTCAACGCAGGTGGTTAGAGTTTGTGAAGGACTATCAATTCGATATATAGTACCATCCGAGGAAGGCCAATGTAGTTGCTGATGCATTGAGCCGTAGACCGGTAGACGATGTAGCAAACGTCTGGAAAGCAAAATGGAAAGAGTTGGGTCACCAGGACGCAGTAGCCCGTTCCTTCATATCTGTCATGACAGTGACACCCGAGATTATTACTAGGGTGATACAGGCACAGACTGCAGACCCATTTTTCTAGGAGCAGATTGTACGAATTTTAGCCGAGGGTGCTGAGTCCTATTCTGTTAGTTCTGATTGGGGTTTAAGGTTTAATGGGAGATTAGTGGTTCCGAAAGGAGCAGATTATGTCATGCAGTGATGACTCAGTCCCACGGGTCCCGATTCGCAGTACATCCTGGGGGAGATAAGATGTACCAGGATATTAGGCGGCAATACTGGTGGAGTGGGATGAAAAAGGATATTGTTGAGTTCGTATCCAAGTGTTCTACCTGCCAGCTAGTAAAGGTGGACCATCAAAAACCATCAGGGCTGCTTCACCCATTGGAAATACCCGCGTGGAAGTGGGAGAGTATTTCCATGGATTTTATTACAGGGTTGCCTACATCACAACGAGGCCACGACTCCATCGGGGTGATTGTGGACCGTTTGACAAAGGTGGATCACTTTCTCCCGGTGCGAACAGACTATACCACGGGTCAGTATGCTCAGTTGTTCATTGCTGAGATTGTCAGATTGCATGGGGTGCCCCTAAATATTGTGTCAGATAGAGACAAGATTTTAGTGTCGCGTTTCTGAGAGAGTTTTCAGGAGGCTATGGGTACAGAGTTGAGGTTGAGTTCATCTTATCACCCACAGATAGATGAACAGATAGAGCGTACTAATCAGATGTTGGAGGATATGCTATGTATGTGTGTTCTTGATTTTGGAGGAGGTTGGGAGCTACATCTTCCACAGGTAGAGTTCTCTTATAATAACTCTTATCAGTTCACGATTGACATTGCTCCATTCGAGGCTCTGTATGGCAGGCCTTGTCGTTCCCCAACTTGTTGGCTAGAGGTGGGGGATAATAAGTTACTAGGATCAGAGGTGATTAAGGAAACCTCCACGAGGATTGAGATTATCAGGAGTCACATTCGAGTAGCATAGGATTGGCAGAAAAGCTACGCCGATGAGAAATGATTCTTCCGAGAGTTTAACGTGGGGGACCAAGTGTTACTACGTGTATCTCCTATGAAAGGAGTGATGAGGTTAGGTAAGAAAGGGAAATTGGCCCTGAGGTACGTGGGACATTATCGAGAGGATTGGGCCGATGGCATACAGATTGGGACTGCCAGAGCATTTACATCGCATTCACGATGTATTCCTCATCTCATCGTTAAGACGATACCTTCGGGATGACATGGCTCACAACCACATCGCAATAGATGAGATAGACTTACATCCTGAAAGATCTTACGAGGAGAGACCAGTGGCTATCCTAGACCATAGCGAGAGGAGATTGAGGTCGAAGGTAGTTCCACGTGTACGGGTCCAGTGGGAGCATCATAATGTGGAGGAATCCACCTGGGAGCGCGAGGCAGATATGCGCGAGAAATACCCAGATTTATTCTTACCAGGTATGCCTTATTTTTCGAATTTCGGGATGAAATTCCGGTATTAGGGGGGAAGTGTGTAATACCCCGTATTTTTATGCCTTCTAAATTTGGGGATTTATTAAATTTAATGTGAGTTATTAATTTAATATAAATTCGGATATTAAATATTTTTAATTACTAACGTGACGAGAGTTAGTAATCATTGGAAACTTGTTGAATATTACTAATGAGTAAAGTGATATAATATTGGTACGATTAAATAACACGAGTGAATCAAATGACAATTTTGGAAATTTAAGTCGGGACGCGCCCATGTCGCGTCGGGACTAAATATTGATTAATAAAAGTGAATAAATTATAGGTCGCTCGTATGGTCATTTTGAGTGCGCCAAAGTGTCCGAAAGGGTTGAGATAGTCAGAAAAGTGTACTCGGAGGTTTAGTTTGGGTCTCGGGGCGTTTTAGGCCTATTTAGCACCCCGGGAGGGCATTTTGGACATTGTGCATTTTTGGGTAATTAAACCCACGAAATTTATTAAGTTATATCATCCATTTGGAATGGTATTTTAGGGTTAGAAAACTCATAACCTTAGAACGGCCATTAGAGAGGAAGGTAGAAAGTTTTCCAAGCAATCCAAGGCCAAAAATTCATCCGGTTGCACCGCCACCACCACCAATGCGTAGATCGCGCGACGGGGAACGCAACCACACCAAATTCGTCCACAAATATCTTGCTGAATTCTAGTTAATGTTCCTCTCATGTTAGTCTAGGAATAAAAATTTCGTATTTTGATTGAAAAATTATATGTTTTGGAAGAAGAAATCGCATGTGTAGTAAGGAGAATCTGTGTAGCTTGAACCTTGATCATATGTAGAGGTTGTATTACGAAATTTGGAATTAATATGGATGAACGAATTGATGTTGATTAGGTTCTTTAATTGAAATTTTTTTGAATTAGGGTTCTTACGAACTAATTTGGGGATTTCATGTAATCTAAAATATTTTTGATGAATTAATGATTCTAGGAAGTTATTAATGTTATATAATCATGATACTATTGATTGGGATTGAAGAGGAGACGTTTGGGATTAAACTATAGAGCTTTTTAGGCTTAAAAATGGTGAAAAACGAATCTGTCAAAGGTTGAAGACGAAATAGTGCAGTTCGCGCGATGTCGCGCGAAGTAATTCGAGCGAGATGTCAATGTCGCGCGAAGTCGTTCGAGCAAGATGGACAAGTCGCTCGAAGTATTTTGAGCGACACGTGGAAGTCGTTCGAGCGAGAACCATTCTGGTTCGAGCGAGATTTTCAATTTTTAGGGAAATTTCTATTTTTACCCCTATTTTAGAAATCGGTTAATTTGAGTGAGGAAAACCAGTATTCGAGGAATTCATATTAGTACAAAATTTTTGGGTTTGTGTAGGTGTGACGATTTAAGTATTTGGGACGGTGAGGTTACTTTAAAGATCACGAGAGGGAGATAACCGTAATAAACGATACGAGTCTGTTATACGGGATAAGTGAGTAAAATATCTTCAGAACAAGAAGTTATAATTATAGGTTGTGGGTACACCAAATTGAGAAATGTGAATAAGTGTTGTATATATATGACTATGTGATTGTGCATTTATTATAAATGTGTAAAAATCATTCCCGCGCTACTTGCTATCCCTGAGGGTACCGCGCTGGGACAGTCTTATCTCGATGGGACCTTTATGGGGGATATTGACTTGTACCCTAGAAGATAGAGATCCTTTGGTACAGGCTAATCGGATCGATAGTCAGACAACCTAAGAGACATGGGGGCATGTGCTGACCTCTTAGAGACCGGGACTCTATGCTTCGCCTCAATGTTGTTTGTGTTTATGTTAATACAGTTCGAGAGTGCTTCCGAACTTGTATTTCCCTTAGTACGAGTGATACGGGGACTGGATAGCAGAGTATGCCCGCACCATAATTTTTATGTGGGGTGCTGTTAGAATATATATATATTATATGAGTATTTAATATATATAGTTAAATTCTAAAATTTGAAAACTACCTCCTGTGTTTATAGTAAGTAAGAGATGATAAATGATTTCAATTTGGAAATACTTGTTTGAAAAATATAATGTGATATTGGAAAACTTTATTAGAAAATAACGTTAAATTGAGAGCTTTGTTATTAAATGAAATTTACTTCTTAAACAGTTGAATTGTCAGTTTAAATCTTACAAGTAACCTAAGATAAGACAAGTTTAACCGTTGGGAAGGTTAGTGCGATAGGTGTGCACATTAGAAGATAGGTGAGAATTTCTCAAGGGAGTGTCGCACTAATATGTTGTTGCATTGGCCAGTAAACATTTTAAATAGTTGCTAAACAAATTTTAAATCGTTTTTACAATCGGGCTCTGACCCGTTTCCATTTTCATTTCCCTCTTGTATATAAATGTATATATTACAGGTGCCCAGCCATAGAGGCGTCTTGCATAGGATCCTTTGGAAGGAACGCGCTGCAGCTTAGGTGGGAGTTATAGGCCTCTTTCTTAGAGGACCTCACTTCTTGATTCTTCTTCTAGCACTATTATTTCAGTTGGGCATGTGTCACCCTTTCCATTATTCAGTTGTTTTATTAGATATTGTAATCCATTTATTTCCAGTATTTGCACTTTGGGATTAGTATTGTCAGGATGTTTTGTTCATTTAAGTATTAAATGTTGGATTCAATTAATTGAATGTTTGGTTATTTGGATTTATATATTCCAGGATAGTTGTTGTGTGATTCTTTATCTATGAATGATGTCCAGTTTAAATGTTGGTTTATATAAATAAAATTCGAAAAGTAATGTCTAAAATGGTTTTGGCACTTAGCTTAATTATTTAGGGTGTTAAATTGGTAAAGTTAGTTTTACGACAGTGATGCTAAGAATGAACCAACCGTCACCTTGATTTTAATTTAATAAAGGACTGATCACCCGGTATTTAATTAGGCGGGGTGTCACATGGTGTCACCAGGAGTATTTGGAATATGCGCCTACATTCCTCTTAAGAAATCTTCGCAATGTTCTTCCTGAACTTTTCCCAGTAGAATAAAGATCTTATTTTATCCTTATACTTGTTGACTATCTTGAGGTCGTAATATCCTATTTGGTATGATATCGATCAAGTTTTGCTTGTATCGAGCAACTTATTTCTTATGCCAACCAATATTATGCCTGTTTTTAAAGAAGATTATTATCCCGAGCAACATTTTGAGTTTTTTTTTGCAACTTTCAAGTTTCATCAATATTCCAGATCAAGTATAGAGTTAATGCATAGCACGAGTACTCCCCACAAAAATTTTAAAACTGGAGGAAAGATCATTTTATTGATACTAAAAATTGATATTGAACTGAGTACAATTGATTACATCATTGGTAGTATTTTCTAAGATGCTTGGCATGCCATGAATTCTTGAATTCTTCCCCCTCCAAAGTATCAATCTGGTAAGTTCTAGGTTGGATGACTGATGAAATACGGTATGGCCTATGACAATTCGCCTTAAGTTTGTTGTTATTATGGATAACCTTTTTTAGCACATAATCTCCTTCCTTTCAGTTGGTCGGCTTCATTCACTTGTTGTAGAATCATGTTCGCTTCTAGTAAGCTGCATATCTCAGAGCAACATCTTCTTGCACTTCTTCCAACCTATCCAAATCCAATCTTCGCATTATATCACTTACAAGGGAGTTAAAATTTAAAACTCTATGCGATGGAATACCTAACTCAGCAGGTATGACTGCTTCAGTCCCAAATGCTAACATGTATAGGGATTCTCTAGTTGTAGTCATTGGAGTTGTTCGATACACCCATAAAACAGAGTGTAGCTCGTTGATCTAGTTTCCCTTCTCATTATCAAGCCTTTCTTCAACCCATTTAGCAGAGTTATATTTGTAACTTTAGTTTTCCCATTACTCTGAGGGTGACCTGGAGCAGAATGTAATTTTTGGATTTTGGACTGAGCATAATAAGCAGCAAATTCATCATTGTCATACTACGTCCCATGGTCGGTGATGAAGGCATAGGGCAACCCATATCTGCAAATGATGTTCTTCCAAATTAAATGGTATATCTTATCTTAAGGCATTTCTATCAATGGATCTACCTCAACCCACTTTGAAAAGTAGTCCACGATAACAACTAAGTAATTGAATCTTTCTCGAGTGGTTAGCAAAGGCCCGAGAAAGTCTATACCCCACATGAAAAATGGACAAAGTGAAGTGATTGGGGTGAGCGAAGCCTATGGAGTGTTTCGAATGCTAGAATACCTTTGGCACTTGTCACACTTTTTAGCTAAGGCTACGCAATCTTCTCGTATTGTTGGCCAATAGTAACCTTGTGAACTTATTCGTTGTAGAAGTGTTCTTCCTGCTATGTGAGCTCCACAAGATCCTTCATGTACTGCCTGAATTAGGTCTGTAATATATGATGGATGAACACAGCGCTGCAAATTAACTGTCAATCCTCTCATATTCCAAACTCCTTTATCTAGCACATATCTGGCATCTTTATACTTAACTTTTTTGCTTCAACTATATATGCTGGCGGAGTTCATTATTTAATATATGTTCTGATGGGATCCATCCAAGATGACCCCATGTCTACAGTGATAAAATTGATCATCAAATCCTCATTTATACTCCTATTGGCCAAAATCTCAATAGGAATAGTTCATCAAAGTTCAACTTTGGTAGCTGAAGCTAGTCGAGCAAGCGCATCTTCTCGGGCATTTTCCACTCTTGGGATTCTATTCATCTGAAAAACTGGTAATTTTTTTATTACCTCCATTACTTTGGACAGGTATTTTGCTGTCAATTCGCCTTTAGCTCCATACAAGCTCAATATTTAATTTACTACTAACTGGGAATCACTATGTGACACAACTTGCTCATCATTCAGTGATTGAGCTAGACCTAAGCCCACAAGGAGAGATTTGTATTTTGCTTCATTTTGAGGCTTGGAATTGAAGCCACATGGCATATTCAGTATCAATATTATAAGGAGTGTTAAGTATTATACTTTCTCCACTGCTTGTTGCACAAGATGACCCATCAACATACAAGTTCCAAATTGGGATATCATCGTCAAATGCTTCGTCTGTCAAAATCCTATAGTGGAATGGTTTTCTCCTTGCTTACTCACACTTTTTAGACATCTCCTGTGTTCGGGAAGAAGATTCTGGTAGGTCGGTAACCGACCAAGCTGCAAAATTATTTCCCGAATAACTTTAAGAGCTAAATGTTTCATACTCTTGTAAAACCCTCAAGCATGAAATATTGGGGTATTCTGTTGATACCAAAAATTATCTTTCTATGTGGACCATTCATGTATGAACACATGTTATCCATATGAGCATTAATCCAAGTAAGAAAGGGCTAGTTACCGACCAACTAAGGAATGCCAACCAACAGGTTAAAGAAGCCCTACTAACACCAGGAAGACCGACCAATACTGACAGTAAATCGCCAATAGTTGTATATATTATTAACATTGTATAGATGTAAATTCTTATGTTATAAAGGCATTACATACTTTAATATTCCAAATCTTGTACACCCTCAATGGTCTATAAATAGATTATAAACCCTACATCCTAGGGACTTGCAAAACGAGACAAGCCCAATGCAATACACAACAGTGGACGTAGGCTTTTCTTTTAGCGGAACCACTTTAAAAATTCTTTGTCTCTTTTACTCATTTTTATCGGTGATCAATTAATTAAACCCGTCTCATTTTTTGCATTAACAGATTTGGGGGATTCTATCAATAACTGCTTTCACTTTATTTTCTCTGGATCCTTGCTTGGCCTGCTGATTTTGTTTCTCGAGAACCTTGGGATAAGTGAATTTAGTTATGAAATCTGCTGCTGCATAGCCTTTTAGAGAAGACTTGGGTTCATAGATAATATCATACTCCCCCACTTCCACTTCCCAATACATTAGTCTGTCATACTTTTCTGGCTTGTGCAAAGCCTGCCTTCTTGGCATATCGGTGTACACTACTATCGTATGGGCTTGAAAATAAGGATTCATGTGTCTAGACGTTTTGATCAATGCCACTGCCAACTTTTCTAAGCAAGGCTACCTGATTTATACTCCTCAAAAAGCTTTACTGGTGTAGTAATTAAGCTTTTGAACTCCATTCTCCTCTAATCAAAGCAGAGCTCGCGACTGATTAAAAAATAGCTAAGTACAAGTAAAATTTCCCCCCATAATTGGTCGGGAAGGTAGTGGAGGTGACCCCAAATACTTTTTCAACTCTAGAAAAGATTTCTCACATTCTTCATTCCATTTATAACTCTTTCTGAGTACTCTAAAAAATTATAGGCACCTATCTGTAGCTCGGGACACAAATCTGTTCAGAGCTACTACTCGCCCGGTCAGCCTTTACACATCCTTCTGGCAAGCCGGTGACTACATCTTAAGTAATGCCTTAATTTTGTTTGGATTTGATTTAATTCCCCTATGATTTACTATATACCCGAGGGACATCCCTTTATGTACTCCAAAGACGCATTTGATCGGGTTAATCTCATCTGGTGCTTCTCAAGTTGATTAAAAGTTTAGCTGAGGTCGGTAATATGGTCGAATGCTTTTATTCTCTTTATAAGGATATCATCCACGTATACTTCCATATTTTTTCCCATTTTATCCTCAATTACCTTGTTCACCAGCCTTTGATACGTATTACCTGCATTTTTTAAATAAAAAGGCATAACATTATAACAGTAAGTTCCTCAGGTAGTACTGAAAGAAGTGCTCTCCCTGTCTTCAGTCTTCATTTTGATTTGGTTATAACCAAAATAAGTATCCATAAAATTGAGTAACTCATGCTATGATGTAGCATCCACAAGTTGATCTATTCGGGGCAAAGGAAAGTGATCCTTTGGGCATACATTTGTGACACCCCGCATAATTAAACATCGAGTGATCAGGTTTTTATTAAATTAAAATAGGTTTCTCATATGGTTCATTCTTAGCATCACTGTCAAAAACTTTTTAATTACTAACCACCTAAGTGAAATTAGACGGGGTGTCACGGATAGTATCAAAGCATTAGGTTCTAGTGTCCTTAGGATCTGTACGATTTACTACATTTTCAGCGTATCGTTTGATTAATATAGAGCCCTATCATAGGATTTTTGTATTCGTCTGTGTAGGTGGCTTACATTCTCATGCTATTAATTATAGTTGATGTGATTCATATATGAGTTTAATTGGGTATGGTACATCGAACACTGTAAGGCGGCCAACGAAGGGCGTTAGAAGGACTGCAGGAGGAAAAGGCTCAACATAAGTCTTGGAGTGTCCAAGAAAAGGGTAATCGTGTAAGATATCATCATAATGTTCTTTGAGTAGATAACGAGCAGGATAATCTTTCGAAGATGGTAATTTCCCAAACACTGTTGTAGAAAATAGTGGTGCAACTTCAGAATCACCCGACGTTGTAAGTAGGGAGACGAGGATTGGCTTTGTGAACTTCGTACCCGACGAAGGGATATGGGAACTTGATAAATGGATCCATAGGTTGAGATTTGAACCACAGGAAGAATACCCAGGAGTGAATGAGAACACCGGTTAGGATAACCAGTGTGATGTCATCAAGATCCTTGGTGTGCAAGCTTACATAAATACTAGGGATCCATTGAAATATTTCAGATCAATGAAATATACTACCAACTGATGGTAGGTTTAGTCAGGACAGGTGAGGTCAACACTGAGTTCCATAGGACAAGTGGGACCCAAGGAAAACCAGAGGTAGCATCCTGGGTCAAGACTACCAAGTCTGTGAGAATGACCGTCATGTAATACCCAGCAGAGATAGAGGAATGGGAATGACACGAAGAGGTTTTTTACTTTTAAAGAGTAGGTACACATGTGTGACCCTAGTTCACCTTAAGTTAGGGGACAAGAGTGTTAGGCCAGGTGGGGCAACGATTTCTAAAAATTTTGGTTCGGCTGGGATAAGGGTGTTATGCCCAAAAACCATTTGAGCCACGAGCATTACTGACTATTGGAAGTATGAGTTTTATCCTTGAGTAGTGGGATAAGTTTATATGACATGAGCGAGTCACATTATTCTGTTAGCACTAGATTCGTGTGTGAGACGAGTTTAGTCGGTATATCGTCGATAGAACTATAATGTGTATATAGTTGCCTTTGTATAGCTGGACTCTCTTTAGGACTAACCATAGGGGGTAGGTGCAGACACAGGGATTATATGGATGTTGGAATTACTCGTTCTAGTGAGGTGTCATGCGAGTATAATATTGCCCTAGGTATGGAATGATTAGCGATGTAGGTGGAACGATATAGGGCGGTGATAGTAAGGCCATCGTGTTAAATGTTCTAGGGCAGGATGTGTTGTTTGATAAGGCCTCACCTGAAAAAGGATCGATCTCGCATTGATATTATATTATGGTGGAGACTTCGGAGAGCATAGATATCTCGTTGTAGTTGATCTCGGTGCGTAGGGATTTTGTGATAGGATTCAAGGAATATTGGGTCTATTGTTGAGCGGATAGATAAAGCTCATTATTGTGATTAGCGCTAATGCCTAGTCTTAGTAAGAGCGCAGTTTTATTTAACTCCTTTAGAGATACGAGAGTTGAGATTTATAATTATATGGTTGGGGGTAACATCTGAGTGTCCCGATTGTGTGTTTGAGGCTTATGGAACTCAATCACCACCAATACTAAGTGATAACGCATTAAGGAAAGTTCCTTGTTTAGGTGCTGATGCGAGATGAAATTCGCATGAACTTTTATAAACGTCGGGAGTAGAGGGACATTAATGGATTCCAGGGCATTAGTTTTGAATATAAATCCTCGAACGTGTCGAGGAAACACTTTGAGCTGAGAGCTATAATATGGTGTATGGCCAGTAGAGCCGGTAGTACTGTGAAAAAGCACTAAAACCTTCTTCTCACCATGAGTCTAAGGATGGAAAATCTCAAGAGGAATTAAATTACGTTTTATGGAATGATTGAGAAGACCCGTGTGCTATAACTCTGTCAAGAATGTGAGGCAAATCTTGAGAAAAGTGTGTGACATTTGCAATGTTTGTGCATATATGCGCAAGTTATAGGGTGTATGGGTGCACTGGTTAGTTGCTTTATAAATCGTTCGAGATAGAGGGGCGTGGAAATTAATGCGTGTAAAGTATACCTGTGGGGCAGTTATCAATTAAGCTGAAATGGTATGATGACTTGAACATCGTGTGGGAAGGACGATGATCAAAGTATATATGTGCTAAGAGAGCTAGCACACTCTAAATGGGTTGAAAGGTTATGAGAATCCATTCAAAAGATATCTCTTGATAAAAATGAGTCCCAACTCTTATAGGCAAATAGAGAGGAGCTTTACTCAATCAAATGATGAGAGTGTCTTGCACGCACACAGAATATTGATGACTATAAGGCAAGAATACCTAAGAAGTGTGCCAGTTGTGAAAAGTGCACGGGCCATGACTATTGGTATACCTCGGGGGAAGAAGGGGAGTATAAATCACAACTTAAATCTGATATATTATAAGTGGGAATTGGTAAGCGGGTGACATATAGTGAGATTATCTCTGGATGCACCACTCATAGATGGAAAAAGGTTATCTTGGGATGATGAACCAGAATTGGATAACAAGACTACGGTTCTAGTGACGAAATAGGTAGGTAGACTGCTAAATTGCATTGATGGGCTGCCAACAATGTGACTAGGGCAAGAATTCCTTCGAGTGTATGGAATGGATGGGCTGAGATGAAGTGATTGTTATGCTCTCTTTGAAAATAAGGATTGCACCGGTGCAAGGTGCCTCCTAATATTATTATGAATCAGGATGAAATCATCCAATCCCACCTCTGATGGGGATTATCAGGAAGTGATGGGAACGGAGTTTTGTTTTGGGCATATGGTAGCACTTATAGGTTGAGGGTTAGACGAGAGGTGATTTATTGTGCTAGTAATGCGAGTGGTGTGTGGTGCCTTATAGGGTAATTACGGGGATAAATTACCCTTGGTAGACTGTGTGTAAGAACTTATACCGATTTATCAGGCACGAGGTACTTTTTGAGGTTTGGTGTGGAAAGACTTATCGTCCACCCTCTAGTTGATTAGAGGTGAGGGGATAGATAAATTTTTGGACTGACCGTGATTTGGAGTCTGCTGTTAAAAGTGGAGTGAACCACAAACTATTTTGGGTGACTTTTGAATGTCGTAAGAGTTAGGCCACCGTGAACCAAAGTTCTAATACTGACATGAGTGGTCAGAAGTTATCGTGATTCCTCCTATGAATGGAGCTTTGATTTTTGGTGAGTAAGGGGAATTGGAGAATAGGGAGGTGCAGCCTTTTCTCAATATGGAGATGATAAAGCCAGTATTGAGATCATATAACTGATAGAGCGCATCAGTACGTAGTGAATTGAGAAAGCTTGTTGAAATTTGAGGCTGCAGTGATTAAGCCTTTTGATAGGTGGGTACCACTAATGGGTGTATAGTGGAGTAACCCTTAGGTTATTATGATTTGGATTTGGGTACTGGAGGATGTCATGATTTTAAAGATCCCAAGTTTCAGTACCGACCTTGTCCTAATTTCGAGGACAAAATTCTTTTGTAAGTGGGGAAGTATGTAATACCCCATATTTCTACGTATTTATGATTTAATTAATTCAGAAATTAATTGGAAAAATACGTTTTAGTTAAATTGCACGTGTGACATAATTTAATGTGATTAACTAATAAAATTGGTTATTAAATATTAATCGAGAGATAGAGACTGATTAATATTATGTTATGAGATTTACTATGTGTGTGAATAGTAAATAATGGTGGATTTTTTATATACAACATAGTGAGTGATATGTGCGTATTTTATTCCATCTCAACCGAGAGTCGCGTGTAGACAATAATTGAGGTTGAGATAGGAATTATATTTTTAATGACTCGTATAATGATTTTGAGGTCACAAATGATTCCTAATAGGTCGAAATAGTCGAAATACTATACCCGGGGATATACTTCGGGTCTCGGGTCAATTTTAGACCAAATCGGAACCTATTGAGGGTAATTTGCTCATTTTAAAAATAAGGGTTAAAGGACTTACGAAAATTAGCACTCTATATATGGCAATTAGAATTGGGGTTAGGTTTTATAACTCACAAAACTTAGAGAGCCCATTATAGAGAAGGGGGAAACCAATTCCAAAGCTTAAGAAGGGATCCTTGAAGAATTGGACTTCAATGTCACACCCAAATCATCCAAGGAAGAAGGATAGAGGGAGAAGAACATCAATCCACCATCAACAACACAAAATCAGACCCTACAAACTATGAGGCAATTGTTTATTGCAAATCAAATTAATGTTATAATACCCATGCTTAGGAATTTTATGATCTGAATGATTTTATTGAAAAATCTTTGATGAAAAGTATCAATTAACTACATGTTTGGGTAGGATTGCTTGTAGTTTATTATTACATTGGTAGAGGATTAAAAAGTTAGAAGTGATATGATTGTTTATACGGATTAAAATCTAAGTTTTTGATAATCAAACATGAAGAACACGAAAATCTAAGGTTGAAGATGATATTTAGATTTTGATGATTCTTGGGTTGATTCTTTAAGGATTTGATAATGTTTTTATATTTGAAGTAGTCTCTACAGATATATTTGATGTTTGGTTATGTTGGGAGAGATTTGTAGAAGGTTTCATGAGAGTTTGATGGGTTAATAATGGTGAAACACGAAGTTGGGACGAAGCTGTCAATCGAGGGGTCGATAAATCAACCAGATTAGTCGATAAATTGACTAGTCGATCGATCGACCCATTTAGTCGATCGATCGACCAAAGCTGATTTTTGGATTTTTTTCTTAGTTGAATTTCCTGGGATTACCATTGATGGAGGGGAACCTTGGGGATGATTTTATACATATGTGGGGACTTGATAAAGACCAGTATGTGTTTAGTTAGGATCCATTAAAGTCATTGAGTGTAGGACTTAAAGCATGGATCGACCGAGATAACCGAGGGAGAGATAGGTCAAGAAAATTGAGAATTGAGCTGCGGATAGAGAGTAAACATCAATTCTACTTGTAAACCAGTGAACACTCCTATATATACGATAGTGAGATAAATCGTAAGGTAAATAGTACGACAAATATGTGAAAGATATATACTACGTACTAACGCGTATTATCGGGTTGAGTGAACACCTATGGATGCATAGTAATATATAGATTGTGTGAATAACTATAGTACACTAAATAAATATTGTTGATCGAAGTATGAGTCCGAGCCAATAAAGAGTAGAGAGAATACTCGAATAAATACGAAAATGAAATAAATTCATAAAGCAAACAAGTACGGTGAATATTAGAGAGAAATATATTACGTACGAGTATGAATAATTTGGTTGTGTGAATACCTATAAATTTTGTACTTAGGTTGGGTGAATACCTACAGTGCCTATATGATATTGGAGTCGAGGATTAGACCGAGCCAATACTCTATTATTTCATTTACCTTTGGAGTTGATGATTAGACCGGGCTAATACTCCTTATATTATATATTGTGTGTGAAATATATACTATATAAATAATCTACTTGGGTAGAATGGTAGATGATTATATGATGTGCATACATCTAAAAGATAGATAAATTGGGATAATTGGAGTTGATGATTAGATCGGGCCAATTATCCTTATAGTCTATATTGTGTGTGAAATATATACTATATGAATAATATACTAGGATGAAGTAGTAGATAATTAGATGATGTGAATACATCTAACTATTAACTTAAGCGGAGAAAAATTAATGGGAAAAACATAATATTGAATAGTGAGCATCTAATGAATAAGATTAAGTGGACAGACTTGACATTCATAACTAAAAACTAACATATGTGAAATGTTACTTGAGAATTTGTTTAACAAATGAGGGATGTTAATAAATTTATGCACTGTATGGGCGGTTCGGGAACTTAAACGTGTAGATAAGTTGGGTTGAATACTCTAGTCTAATTAGCTTGGGTAGTATAGCTAGGTGGGCTAAGTATAGAACGTTAGGCGTGCACTATAGATGAGAGGTGAGGAGAACTCAAGAGAGAGTGTACTCGAACATGTGTAATCAATAACTGAATTTTATTTTGATAAAGGCTTGCTAAATATTTTCAAAATGTTTTGAGTAATAAATCTTGTTATAAAATATTTTTAAAACCTTTTAGGTGTCCAGCCATAGGGACGCTAGACTTGTGGATTTCATTCCAGGGACTCGGAGCTGTAGCACTGTGGATGCTAACAGGATCTTGATTAGACGATTCTACCTTTCTTATCTAGTGTAGGATCTTATTTTATATTCCATGTATGGACATGTTGTCCGTTAACAATTTATAATTATTTAGTTCTTTTAAGTATTATGGATTGTGGTTTTGAGATTTTAGTCGATGATTTATCGAAAAGTCTTTCATTCATATATATTGTGTTGGATTGAACTCTAGTATACTGTGAATGTTTTATTTAGTTTTTCTGCATGGTACATTTTATTTTGTTAACGAAAGATAAAATTGGCACCAGTCTAATTTCACTTAGGTGGTTAGTAATTAAAAAGTTTTCGATAGTGATGCTAAGAATGAACCATATGAGAAACCTGTTTTAATTTAAGAAAGGCTTGATTACTCAATGTTTAATTAGGCGGGGTGTCACAGCTTTGTTAAGATCTGTGAAGTCTACGCACATCCTCCACTTTTTATTTTTCTTCTTGACCATAACTACATTGTTCAACCAATCTGGACGTTTCACCTCGTCAATGAAGGTGGCTTTTTAAAGATTTTTAACCTCCTCTTGTATGGCTTGGTTCTTCTCGGGGATGAATACTCTTCGTCTCCGGTTTACCGGCTTGACTTCTTTATTAATGTTGAGCTCATGACAAAGGAAGATAGGATCAATTCCTGGCATATCTTTGTAACTCCAAGAGAATACATGTTTTCTCTGTCTAAGGTAGCTCACTAGTTCCTCTTTAAGAACATGATCCATCATTGTTCTAATTTGAGTGGTGCGCTTTGGTTTGTCTTCATCTAACACAATTCTTTTTGTTGCCTCTACAATCTGGACCTTTACCAGCTCTATTTCCTCCCTTGGATCTAAGGTTTCAACCTCATATTCTTCATCAAGTTCAAAGGTATCCACTTGGTAAGTGGTGGTTTTTCTCTTTATTTCTTCCAGATCTTCCTGCTCGGCAGATGGGTAGTAGTATTCCCGAGCTAATTTTTTGTCACCCTTCACAACTCCTACGCCAAATTTGGTTGGTAATTTGAAGCATTGATGAACCGTAAAGGGAATTACCTTAAACTTTTTTATCCCAACTCTTCCCATAATTATATTGTAAGTTGAATGAACATTTTTATCCATTACAAAGAAACGGATTGTCTCTGTTCGACTGGTTGGCCATGTGCCAATAATCACTTCCATCTTAATGGTTCCCAAAGGGAAGACTTTTTCACCTACAAAACGTATTAGTGGTCGATGATAGGGATCTAACTAGCTGAGCTTAAATTCCAAGTTGTTGAAACAAGGATAGAACATGATATCTGTCGATATGCCATTATTTACTAACACTATAGAGATAATGATATCTTCCTTTTTCACTTTGATTACCAAAGGGTCATCGTGAGGGTACAATACTCCTGATAAGTCATTTTTAAAAAAGCCTATCACCAGCTTATCTTTGTTAGCCTTCTTTGGTTTGTCTTCCTCGGTAAGATTAATCCTATGTATGTACGAGAAAGCTTGAGCCTCATTGAGGTAAGCTTTTCATTTTGCTATATGATCTCCTCCTCCTGCATCTCCACTTGTAATCATTTAGTAATCAAAAGAACCAAAACTGAGTGTGAATACCTCGCGTTCCGGTTATCGGGGATTTTGGGGTAAGTCGGGATCATTATCCTGGTCATCTTCATAAGCCATCTTCTTTTCCTCTCTAGGCCTGCAAGGAGATTTTAATCTGTGATGAGCTTCTCTATTATTCTGTCGATCAAGAAACTGATTCAATTTTCCTCTTCGAATGAGAGTTTCAATCTCATTTTGAAGGTTAATGCAACGATCCATCATGCTACCATGGTCTCTATAGAACTCACAATACTTATTTTTGTCCCTCTTAGTAGGGAAACTCCTCAACTTATCAGGCTAATGCATATATTTGTTGTGTTTGATCTCCTCCAAGACATGATGAATGCCCATGGTCAGTGGAGTGTAGTTGTTATACTTCTTGAGCCTTTCTATAATTCCTTTTTGTTTTGACTCCTTGTGCTCCTTCTTATCATTTTTTTCTTCAGCTTTTACTCTCGAGTTCCATTTGGCTGCCATTGCTTCCTCAGCATTCATGATTTTGGCTTCTTTAACCACCAATTGTGCCATGGTCCTTAGGGGATCCTTAATAACTGTATAATAGAGCTTATTGGGGAGCAATCCACTCATAAGGGTTGTTATAACAGTTTTCTCCTCATAATCCACAACCTTCGGCTTCTCATTATTGAAACGAGTGATGTAGTCCCTAGTTCTCTCTCCTTCCTTTTGTTGTACACTAAGAAAAGATGCTACCATTTTTATAAGCTTGGATCCAAAGTAAAAATTTCTAATAATTAGCTCGGACAACTGGTTGAAGATTGAAATTTATCCCTGAGGAAGGTTATTGTACTAGATTTGGCCAGAGTCAGTAATTATTCCAGATAATGCTCTACACCTCATTTCGTCAGGAACAACATAAATATCGCCATCTGCTTAATATTCCTCTATATGGAGGACTGGGTCATATTTCCCATTGTATTTAGGTGTAACCACTGGAGCTTTGAACTTTACTGGAGTGAGGAAATCCATAATTTCTTGCACAAAGGGAGATCATTTTACAAAGCTTTTTTGTAGGGGGTTTTTAGCCTTTGCCATCTCTCCTAACCTGTCCTCCAATCTCTGGATGAAACATTTCCAAGAATGGTTACCATCATCAAACCTATATGTTATTTATCTATTTTTCACCGAACTTTCTTCTTGGGATTATTACTCGGCCTGAGTAGTACGTCGAGTGTCTGATCTAGACTGGGTAGAGCCTTCTCTTTGATCAGATGGTCGTCGATGTTTCTCAACATTGCCCTAAGAACATTTTTATCCCCTGGGTCCCAAACGATCGAAGGGAGAAGCACGGCTTAGACTTTCTAGGGCACCTAGACTCTTTGGAGAGTAGGATTGTGTATTTAAGGATCCTGACCCCTTGAGTAATGAATTTAACCCTGGACGATAGGAAGTATCCCCCATAGTTCTTGACTGACTTCACCTCCCACCTCTTGGTGGTGGTGGCATATTTCCACAGGAGGAAAGAGCAGGTGCTCCTGCTTGAAGAGTTTGTGCGAGTTGCCTGATAGTTTCTTGCATAACCTCTTAGCCTCTTGCATGACTGGCTAGAATTCTAGTTCATTCATTCACTGCTAGTGGGGCAGAAGGGATAGACGGAATGCCACCGTTCCTGAGACTTAATTTAGGAATATCAACCATTTAAGTTCTTAATGAATGAGAACTATTAGAAATACATTCCCACAGACGACGCCAATCTGTTGATGCAAAAAACTAGACGAATCTAATTAATTAATCACAGATAAAAATGAGTATAAGAGACAAATAATTTTTAAAGTGGTTCGACTAAAAGAAAAGCCTACGTCCACTGTTGTGTATTGCCTTGGGCTTGTTCAGTTTCTTATTGTGTCATTTTTCAAGTCCCTATGATGTAGGGTTTACAATTTATTTATAGACCCTTTACGAGTGTACCAGAGTCGGAATATTAAAGGATGGAATGTCTTTATAACATAGGCATTTACATCTATACAATGTCAATAATGTATACAACTATTGGCAATTTACTTTCAGTGTTGGTCGGTCTTCCTTAACCTGTTGGTTGGCATTCCTTCAGTTGGTCAGTAACTCACCCTTGCTGACTTGGATTAATGCTCAGATGGATAACATGTGTTCATACATGAATGGTTCACGTAGCAGGATATTTTTTGGTATCAATGGTGCCCATGAAATTTTATTTTTTTAATTATTTTATATAATAGTCAGTGTTCACAACAGAATTTTCAAACTTCTTTTGCCCCTTCAAAACTTCTTGTTTTCAAAATTTTCCAAATTAGTAATATTATGAGTCTTTTAAAGTCCTTTCAGAAACGTTATAGCACGACAACGAATACTCGAGGAAATTTATCACATTTTTATTACAGTTGTGTCGGCTATGACGTGTCATGCCATATCCTAACAAATTTTTCATATTAACTTATTTGTTATTTGAACTCACGGGCCACCTATAAAAATGCATAATAAAAATAATTAATTTTAATTTATGGTATAAATTTATGGAAAATTATAAAATTAGCTAAATTTCATTTATGGGTAGGCCCAAATTTCATAATGTTATATTATGGGTAGGCCCAATTTCAATTTTTGGTTAAAAAAGTTTGATTTAGTGTTTTTTAATTGTATTTTCGTCACGAAGAAAATGTAAACACTAAAATCTAATTGATATTTAATAAAATAAAATTTATAATCAGAAAATGTATTAAATTAAAACATATGAACTAAGAGTGAAAACTCAGAATGTCCAATTAAATTTCATACATATAATATTATTTGGTCATAAATGGTTATTGTGACTTGAAAATTAATAAATCAAACGTCCACAATTAGATTAACAGTAAAATCACTAAATTGAAAACCACTTATAATCTAAAGGATTATAACAAATGAACCCTTTTTTATGTAGTAAATGAAATAAATAGTGAAACTTAGCTAAATAATATTAACACAAATATTTTATATTATATAAAATTATTTATTTCTTTATATATTCAAAGGTCGAGCCCAATTCGAACTTGGAAATATTTGGTTCAAGCTCAGACCGTAATTCATTCAAGCTTGAAATTCTAGCTCAGTTAAAACTCAAATAACGGTTGACCAAAAAATAACGGGCCGAACGGGTGGGCTTTGGGCCAACCAGACTCAATTTATAGACCTATTTGAATCCCCCCCCCCCCCCCCCCCCCCCCCCGAAAAAAAAACAAACTTCATATTGCCGAGATAAAACATTTGAAAAATATTTTTAGGCTAATAAAGTTTCTAGAGTTATAATTTTACTAACTCGAACTACTAAAATTGCATTATTAACTGGAATTTATTTGAAACTTGTATTTTTCTTCTAAATAGAGAAAACGACTATAAAATCCTTTCATTTATGACAAAATTGACCTAACAAGGTCTACATTTGGGTACAAATTATATAAAATTATGCACTAATGAGTTATATTTTGTATTTGGTGATTTTATAATCCTTTTTATAATGTTTAGCGACAATTTTTTTTATTTGAAACTAAAAATGGTTTTTTAGAATCATTTTAACAACCTTTTCATCTCTATCTAATGAGATGGGCATTCGGTTCAAACGAGAATACTTTCTCATTCGGATGAGATTCTAACTATCTATGTTTTCTTTATCATTAGAAGCTCGATTGTAGCGAGTTCAAACATGATCGATGTCCTTCAAAAGAAATCCTAATTTTGGACAAGGTTTTCAGGATCTTCAAATGAAGACATTGTGTCCAAACTAATTCTTTGTTGTTAGAAGCTATGTTGCTAGATCGTTCAAAGTGCATTGGGGGTAGTTATTTGATGAGATTTTTTTCATTCAAGTGAAATATTTAATTCCATTCTAATTAAAAGACAATGGTTTGAACGAGGGCCTAAAATGATTTTCCCACTACTTTTTAGTCTTCCCTTAATCTATTTATGTGGTTTTTCAATCTGCGATAACATAGTTTTTCCAATAGCATGAGTTTATGCCTCTAAGATTTTAAAACTTTCTTTTTAACATCCAAATACATAATATGATGTTCTTTTCATGATCTCATAAGACAAACCTTTGAAACATCATTCATACTTCAATGGTGGTGGATTTCACATTGTTCGCTAATGGTTAGCCAATTGGTGGATTTCAAAGTATGAAGTCGCTAAGTTAATGTAACTAAAGTTCTGTAGTTATTATGATCGAAGGTTCAAGATTGAAATCGCATTGGAGTTAGGATTCAAGTTTTGTAAGTTTTTTATAAAACCTTGATTATAGTAAAATTTTCTTTAGGCCATCATCCGTGTTTTTTTCCAGTTTGAGATTCTAAGTACCTCACACTGCCTATGTGGTTATGGTTTATAACTTTTAATTATAAATTAAATCTTGCATGCTCACTGAGTAAATAGGTATAATCAAGATTGAAGTTGATAATCATTTTCACTGCAAATATTTGCCTGACTATCTTAAAATTTTCTTGAGTAATTGATGATTTGGAAGTCAAGTTAAACTATAAAAGGAATCATATTTTCAGTGCATAGGGTGAATAAGTTCTTAATCCTGAGGATTATGAGTATTTTAGTTTATATTCGATTGTTTGTTAGATTATTATGGGTGCGATTCATTTTGAAATTGGAACAATATATTCTCCCAAGTTGGGAAATCGTTGGGTGAGTAGGTTTGAGATCATAATTTCAAAGTAATTTGCATCCAATAAATATCTTAGATTGTGATGCACACTTGATATACTTATACGTATTGTTTTCACTGGTAAACCCGATCAATGGAGTAAAAAATAACTTAAGTCTGAGGATCAATGAGTAAATAAGATGTTGGTTAAAATTGATTAGCAGCAAATAGATTTTACCAATCGGGTAATATGTAATTAATATATGCAATCATATTATGTACCATAACAGCTTTACCAATTAGACCTAATTACTTCAAGTGATTTTCAAATAATTATTTTGGAGTGCAATCGTAGTTATTTAGTGTATTTAATTATGATTAAAGAAAGAAAGAAAGAAAGAAAGAAAGAAAGAAATTACATGATTGTAAATTGGGATTTTTTTATAATTTATTTGGAAGTCAATTTAATCATTTAGTCATGGTCCCTTGTATAATCCATATGACTAAGTAATAGGCCCAAACTCTATAGAATTCCCATTTAGTTCAAGTCATGACTTATACCTATGTATATTGAGGTAAGTTAGGGTTTTAGGCTTCATATTTATTATTGGCAGTTAGAAAGGGTGAGGAAAAATACTATTCACATTTTTATAAAGAGGCTTAGAGCAAAGGGTCCATATCTCACTCAAAATTTGAGGTATTCATCTCCAAAGGTTACCACTCACATACCCTACTTTGGAATGATCATATATTATAAGATCTAAGGATTTCATCATGTCATAACAAGATTTTGTTGGAAAAGAAAAGTGCATTCCCTTTATTTTTAAAAATACCTTTTCTCCTCATTCGGATCACAAATAAGATCCGTTTAGGCATTGTGTAAGGACAAAAGTCTTCGATTGAGTCTTAATGAAGTGTTGGATCAATTCCGAACAAAAATATTTAAGTCATAGGATAGTGTTCAAGTGTATCCATCAAGCCTATGACGTGTTAGTTGAAGACGTAGCGACGAAGATTATAAAGCTTCATCAAATGCCGAGTTTATTGTGCCTTGTTTCTACGTCAACAACATGTGTTCTATTTAATCATAAGTTATGAATGCATTATATATATATGTAGCGTCTTGGAAAACTGATGTTTATTTTCAGAAGGTTTGTTTAAACATTAAAATAAAGTTTCTGGGCTAAAAATCGAATTTTAAGCATTCTAGAACTTCGTTCAATATTGTCGTTCAAACGAGTTTTTCGTTCGAACGAGAATGTCATTCGAACGAGTTTGCCAATGAGTTTTCCCACTTGGCCACTGGAACTTCATTAGAAGTGTAGGTCGAACGAGATTTCGTTCGAACGAAAATCTCGTTCAAACGAGATTTTTGGTGGGAAATGTTTTGCCGATTTTAATAAGTTTTTCTCCATGTTCCCACTTACTTTTACCAACTAACTCTTGACAGAAGCTATATGTGTGGGAACAAAGTTTGAAAAACTAACTATTGACATTTTTAAACACCTTTTTTGAGAAAAATTTTGAGAGAGAAAATTTATAACTTCAAAAGTTCATATTTTAAGTGTTTTTTTTTTCAAGAACATTAATCCAAAACACTTTTATTTACAACCATAGTTTGTTTATTCCAAGTTACCATATATATATCTTGCTTGGAGTGTTTGACATCGCGTTTATCTCAACACCTCAAAGAAGAGAAGTTTGGGTTTACTTCTACATCCCACAAAGAAGAAGTTTGTTGTTTTTGGCTGTGGCATTCTCATACGGTGAAAGGCACCGTGTGTTGTTGATGAGTTCCTAAAAGTCCGATCGATGGATTCCTAGATCGCGATGGACCTCCGTGGTTATTCACTAGGCAGGAGTGTGTACAAGAAGGAGCGTCAGGGATTAGACAGAGTCAAGTCGAGTGTTGTAAGTCTTACTGTCTTGTACTTGTAATACCATACTTAGTGGATTTGAGGCTAGGGCCGTCCGAGGTTTTTTTTTGTTGTGGGTTTTTCCTCGTACATCGTGGCGTAGTGGGTATTTGTTAATTTTATTTTTTGCAATTCGCATTAGATGCATGCTAAGGTTAAAAAAGATAAAATTGGTACATTTAATTTGGTGCTACTGAATTTGGGTAAAAGTTAATTTAATTCAAGTCATTAATTTTATTGGATAAAATTTGGTTTGGCCTAATTTGCAAAATTGAATATTTATTGTTAGGCAAGTTTCTAGGACTTGGGTTAAGTTAATATGTTAAAGTGAAAAATGTATTTTTTGATTAATTTAATTTCACTTTGAGTTAAGTTTATTTTTAATTTGAAAGAAATTAAAATTTAGTTTATGCAAAACTTGTTGAGCCATCTTTATTCCGCATCTTTAAAAGGAAATTTAAATTACTTTTGGTAAAATCTAAAAATTGGGGGTGATCATTCCCAACACATTGTATTCGAAACCATATGTTTATACTTTAAACTTAATTTTTGTTTTATCATTTTATTGCTTGATCATTCAAAGTTTTGGGGTTGAAATTTTTTCACGCGTGTTGATCCACAATAATATGTCTAATGTGTGTGTGTGTGTGTGTGTGTGTGTGTGTGTTTCTTAAATATTACATTTAAACACTCTTCAAACAACTCTAAGCCGTAGTGAAATTTGGCTATCATCTTTAGCAACTCAAAGCAACTATATAGAAACAGTGGACACAATTATCTTCCCACCTCATTTAAAACAAATTATAAAATATAAAAAATAAAAAAATGTGATTGCAAGACAAGTACAATTCTAACCAAAATAAAAAGATTAAGTTGAGGGAAAAAAATAAATATTAGAATCTAAAATTTACTTGAACATCCAATGCCAAATTTGAGTCTAATTGAATTAAATTTTGTATAAATTTTTTGAGTTCAAGAACCATTTGTCTTGCTACAAAAATGGCCCACCCTTATTTAATTTTTTTAATTTTATATTTAAATTTTCATTTTCCTAGATCTAAACTCGAAGGGTTTCACGCACTATTAATTTTTTGAGATTAGTATTACATCAGCCTAAAACTAGCAGTGGGATACACTAGGCTTCAAGTCATGTAAAATTTGAGTAAAAATTATCTAGTAGTAATAAAATGGATCTATTTTACACCTTTGTAAGGACACAAATTTCCAATTGAGTCCTTTGTAGTTTTGGCTCAATTTTGGACAAAAACGTTTGAGTCATAGGATAGAGTTATTGTCCATCCTTCAAGCCTATGACGTGTTAGTTGAAGACGTAGCGGCCAAGAGTATAAAGCTTCATTGTATTGCCGAGTTTGCGTGCCTCGTTTCTACGTCATCAAATGGTTCCATTGCTCCTAAGGTATGAATGCATTTTGATTACATATATAGGAGCTTGGAACATTTTATATTGGTTGAACTTTTGTTTAAACTGTTGCTTATTTTCAGAATGATTATATTAAAACTTTAAAATAAACTATATAAAGTTTCTGGGCAAAAATCAAAATTTTACGACTTCCTTGAAGTTCATTCGAAGTGTCGTTCAAACGAGTTTGTCGTTCGAACGGTAATGTCGTTCGAACGAGTTTGCCAATGAGTTCCCAGATAGGCCACTAAAATGTCGTTCGAAGTATCGTTCGAACGAGAATGATGGTTCTAACGAAATTTCTAATGAGTTCACACTGGAACTTCGTTAGAAGCTCGTTCGAACGAGATTTCGTTCGAACGACAAATCTCGTTCGAATGAGTTTTGGCGGGAACAGTTAATTAGCAGTTTTGAGCAGTTTTTGCCCACTTTCCCACTATCTTTTGGCAGAACTTCTTAAGTGCAGAAATGAACTTTTTATAATTAACTTTTTCACCATCCTACATCTCCTAGAGAGAGTTTTGAGCGTTCATCTTTCCTAAGAAAAAGTTTGAGTTTAAATATTTATTTTTCAAAGAAAAAATTGATTAAACACTTGTTTTCACCCATTGTTTATTATACCAAGCTTCCTATATATATATATACACATTGCTTGGAGTTTGGCACCTATTTTTATCTCTACCGTTTTGAAGAGACGTTTGGGTTTGTTCTACATCCCACAAAGAATAAGAAGTTTGCATCGATTTACCCACTTGGAGAAAGGCTCCTTGTTTGGGTGACGGTGACCATATAAAGTTCGATTGGTAGATTTCGAGAGCGCGGTGGAGCTCCGTGGTTATTCGCTAGGCAGAGGTGTATACAAGAAAAAGCATCGGGGCTTGAGAGGGATCGAGTCGAGTGTTGTAAGTCTTACTGTCTCGTATTTGTAAAACCATGCTTAGTGGATTTGACGCTAAGGACGTCCGAGATTTTTTCAGTTGTTGGTTTTTTCTCGTACATCGCGGCGTAATGATTCATTATTTAATTTTATCTTGCTATATCGCCTAGAACGCATTCTTAGGTAAGAAGATAAAATTTGGTTTAATCATTACTTGTTTAATTTGGTGCTAAATTAATATTGGGTAATGTGTAGTTAATTCAAGTCATTTAATTTAATTTGATAACATTGGTTTGGCCTAATTTGATAAATTGGATTAAATATTTTGTTAGGAAAATTGCTAGGACTTGAATTAATTGTGTTGAAGTGAAATCGAAAGGGTGTGTTTAATTTAATTTAATTTCATTTAGTTTTAAATTTAATTTTGAAAAAGAAAAATTAAAATTTGTTAATTCATTTTATTTGAACCATCAACTTCGCTTCCACATCGATATAAAAGGAAATTATCACTTTTTGAAGTAAAAAGAACTTTTAAATTAAAAATTGGTGGCCTCCACCTTTACAAATTGGTATCAGAGCCAAAAATGATAAATTATTTCATTAAGATCTTTTAATTATTTTTAGCTGAATATGGAATTTTACCCATTTTCTAAATTTCCTATTTTCGATAGTTCTATGCGTATTGGAAAGCGTGAATGAAATCGGCACTTAAATTTATCAACGAGAAGGTTTGGTTATCTGTAGTTAACGGGTGGTTTCCACTAACTCATTTAGTAGATAGTGAACGTGTTCCCAAACCGGTCGATAGATGGAGTGAGAATGAGTTTAAACTTTCAAATTTTAATTCCCGATGTTTAAATGCCTTGTTTAGCGCTATCACACTGGATGAATTCCGTCGCATTATGACGTGTGAAACCGTTAAAGAAGCGTGGGATATTTTATAACTCACTCAAGAAGGTACTAGTGTCGTTAAAGCTTCGAAACTACAAAACCTCGCCACTCAATTTGAAACTATCAAAATGAACGAAAAAGAAACTTTTGATGAAATTTATGCTAGACTTTTCGACATTGTTAATTCAACTTTTAACTTAGGAGAGAAAATACCCGACAACCGAGTAGTAAAGAAAATTTTACGGTCCTTACCCAATAGATTTATTCCAAAAGTGTCCATTTTAAATTCTTTACCAACTTTAGCCTCAACGAAATTAGAAGACCTTGTAGGTGATTTACAAACCTATGAACTGGACATGTTTTTCTCTAAAACTGAAAAGAAAATAGAAAAGGGCATTGCCCTAAAATCCCGAAAAGAGAAAAAATAAGTAGTAGAGAGTGAAAGTGATAGTGACTCGGAGGATATGGCTATGTTTGCTAGGAAATTTCGATTTTTTTTTAAATTTAACAAAGATAAATTTAAAAATGATTTTAAGAAATTTGAAACTTCTAAGCATGACAAAGCCGAAAGGATCCCTAAAACTCCTAAAGAGAATTTAAATAGGGACAAGTCAAATAAGTGTTTTGGTTGTGAAGGGTATGGCCATAGGGCTTTTGAGTGCCCCATTAAGCCAAGAAGAGAGGGTAAGAAACCAATTTCTTTTAATGCTACCCTTAGTGATAGTGACTATGAAGAGGGACCCGATTCCCCCACTGAGCCTAACTTTATGTCTTTTATGGCTAGTCATGTGAGTGATAGTGAGAACTCATCGATCGATGAAACTTTAACACATGACACTTCCAAGGTCATAGTTTATAATTCCTTTATTTTTTATGATAATGAGAGTGAAGAAGAAAGAGAGAGTGAAAATTAAGATGAGGTTGATGTGAGTGAACTTCAAAATGCTTTTCAAGAATTATCCGAAGAATCAATTAAATTAAAAAGAGCAAATTTGAAGTTAGAAGCAAGTTTAAGAGAGTGTGTCAAGGTCATTGATGAGAGTGCGTTAGTGGAAGACCTTAGGACACGAGACAGAACTCTTGGAGAGAAGCTTGAATATGTAGAAGGCGAGAGAGATTGCCTTAGAGGTTTAATGGAATTCTTGAAAAAGGATCTTCTCGAGAATGAAGAGAAAAATGTGTTGTTAGAGTCTAAAAATTTAGAATTAGAAAATAAACTAAAAGACTCTAGAAAAGTCAAATTTGATTTGGAGTGTCGTTCGGAGAAATTAGATAAAATTTTAGGAATGGTCCATATTAAAAATGACACTTGTGGTTTAGGCTTCAATCCTTGTAATGAATCAACTCATAAAGCCAAAACTAACGTTTTAGGCGAATCGCCTAGGAAAGCCTTTAGAAATCACTCCTTAGGTAAATCTTTTCTCCGTGAGTTCAAGTATTCACACTGTGGTCGAAAAGGTCATCTTAGGAAATTTTGTTTTGATCTTAAACGAGTTCCTAGAAAATCCAAAGGTAAGGCAAACGAGGTAGCCGAGATTCCTACACCCCGAGATCGTCATTAGTCATTAGTTTGGGTTAGGAGGTCCGACTTGGTAGCTTTACAAGATATGGTTTTTGATTCTCATTTACTTTCACATGCTTCCTACCTTTCAAAATCTAAAGGTTGGATGTGTTAGTTTTGCTTGCATACTTTAGCTTTTGTACTTCATGCTATATTCTCATGCTAAATGTATGCTTGTTTAGTCATTTTCTATTCTATGCTCCATGCTTAATCACATGCTAGAATAATAATTTTTGTTTATCTTTTATATTATATTTCTTTCCTTTTTGTTTGCATTAAATGAAAAATACAAAAATATTTGTGTTTATCATTTGTGTTTTATCTTTTAGTAATTTAGGCTTAATGAAAAATACAAATAATTTTTGTTTGTCTTTTGAGTATATATTTTTTTTGGTTAAAAAAAATTCAAAAAGATTTTATTCTGTGTGTATTTTAGTTTGACACACTTTATGTGGCATACACTTGTGTTAGAATCGCATCTTTTTCGCTCCCATGTGGCTAGAACTTTTAGTTTAGATTGTAAATCCTTATTATGTTCTTTACCATGCCTACATGGAGTAGTTAGATTTTATGTTGCTCAAATGGATTCTATTTTATATGCCTCTATTCACACATGCACGAGCTCTTTTGAAATTTATTCGTCACATGTTATATTTGAGCTTTGTGAGGTGTTCTCCTACCAATCTTGTCATCTACATATTTGTGACCTAGGAGGACTAGTGCATGTTAAAATTCGTTGCACGTGAGTTTTGAGTAAAAAATATAAAAAAATGATAAATATAAATGTGCACGAGGAAGGGCTATGAAAGTATTTATTATCCTTTGCGAATAGTAAGCCACTGTCTGGTTGGACCTAAAAGAAATACGTGGTACAAAGGCCTAAAAACAGAAGATATGGCATTAAAAAGAATAATATTTGCCAAGGCCTATGTTTGATTGATATATTCATTCAGAATTAATAAATGCTTATTGAGGGAGATTGGATGGTATATCAACAGTTTGCACAATGTCTGTTTATCCTAGTTGTACTTTAAATGTCATGACTCTATTGGTTTGTAGAATCATCAACATGCTAGGCTTGTATGCATTGTGTAGGTTTGTTCATTGGGTTCAATCTATATTGTCACATGAGGTTATATTCAAATGTGATGAAGTTTGCAATCACTTGAGAACTTCGTGAACATATTTTAAGTGATTGGGTCTAAATTTAATTGTTGCTAGTTAACACCCCAACACTTCCGTTTCCATATGACACATTTTTGCCATACGAGTGTGAAAAGCTTATTCTATTTTGTGTCATTTTGGTGTTTATATCTATATATATGTGCATGTGCATCTTTGGTATATCTAGAGTATGTATATATATGATATTTTAATTTATCTTTGTCTTGCTTTCTAGTCCATATATGCTTTAATTCATAATTGGTATCTATCTTGTTGCATCCTTTGTTCATATCACATGCTTAATACTTTATGTATCTTATTGGTATCATTTTCTTGCATCCTAGTTGGTATCCGTTATTATTTGTTGGATTAGTGGTTCTTTGTTTCCCATATGCTTTAATGTTCTCATCACTTTTGCACATTTGCATGTTTAACTTGTTATCCCATTTTAGTTATCCCTTGTTTAGTTTGAGGGTAATATGCTTTAATTGGGGGAGATAAGTTAATTTTTTATTCTTTAACCCTTGTCTATTCCTGAACAAAAAGGGAGAGAATGATATGGGGATAAATGGTAACTAATCATATTGTAATCGTATCTTAGTTTGGGGAAGATTTAACTTAGGGGGAGAGCGCTATCTTCTTAGGTTGATCATAGTTGATAAAAGAGAGAATGAATTAATTTAGGGGGAGTAATTAATTTATGCATTTAATTTTCTTGATATTCCCTATGCATCTTATGTGGTTGCTTAAGTGTGAAGGATTTAAATTCTAAGTCACAACTTTCATCCGACAAAGATTTTGATCCTTGGGTTTGTTTGAGTCAAGCATTGTATTTTTATTTTCGGTGGGACTTTTTATTTAATCTAGTAGAGCTTGACCGCCCTTTAGTATTTTTGTTTAGTTTTTGTCCCGGAATAGCCAAAGGGGGAGATTTGTAAGGACATAAATTTTTAATTGAGTCCTTTGTAGTTTTGGCTCAATTTCGGATAAAAACGTTTGAGTCATAGGACAGAGTTATTGTCCATCCTTCAAGCCTATGCCGTGTTAGTTGAAGATATAGCAACCAAGAGTATAAAGCTTCATCCCATTATGGATTTTGCGTGCCTCATTTCTACGTCATAAACATGGTTCCATTGCTCCTAAGGTATGAATGCATTTTGATTATATATATAGGAGCTTGGAACATTTTGTATTGGGTGAACTATTTTTTTAAACTGTTGCTTACTTCAGAAATATTTTATAAAAACTTTAAAATAAAGTATATAAAGTTTCTGGGCAAAAATCAAAATTTTACAACTTCCTGGAAGTTCATTCGAAGTGTCATTCGAAAGAGTTTGTCGTTCAAGCAGTAATGTCGTTCGTACAAGTTTGCCAACAAGTTCCTAGATAGGCCACTGAAATGTCGTTCAAAGTATCGTTCGAATGAGAATGATGGTTCTAACGAGATTTCTAACGACTTCACACTGGAACTTCATTAGAAGCTCGTTCGAAAGAGAATTCGTTCGAACGATAAATCTCATTCGAACGAGTTTTGGCGGGAATAGTTAATTGGCAGTTTTGAGCAGTTTTTGACCCACTTTCCACTATCTTTTGACATAACTTCTTAAGAATGAAAATGAACTTTTTCTAATTAACTTTTTCACCATCCTACATCTCCAAGAGAGAGCTTTAAGAGTTCATCTTTCCTAAGAAAAAGTTCAAGTTTAAGTGTTCATTTTTCAAAGAAAAAATTGATTAAACACTTGTTTTCACCCATTGTTTATTATACCAAGCTTCCTATATATATATATATATACACATTGCTTGGAGTTTGGCACCGATTTTTATCTCTACCGTTTTGAAGAGATATTTGGGTTTGCTTCTACATCCCACAAAGAAGAAGAAGTTTGCGTTGATTTACCCACTTGGAGAAAGGCTCATAGTTTAGGTGATGGTGAGCATATAAAGTTCGATCGGTAGATTTAGAGACCGCGGTGGAGCTCCCTGGTTATTCACTAGGCGGAGGTGTATACAAGAAAAAGTTTCGGGGCTTGAGAGGGATCGAGCCGAGTGTTGTATGTCATATTGTCTTGTATTTGTAAAACCATTCTTAGTGGATTTGAGGCTAGGGACGTCCGAGGTTTTTTCCGTTGTGAGTTTTTCCTCGTACATTGCGGCGTAGTGATTCATTGTTTAATTTTATCTTTCTATATCACCTAGAACGCATGCTTAGGTAAGAAGATAAAATTTGATTTAATCACTACTTATTTAATTTGGTGCTAAATTAATATTGGGTAATGTGTAGTTAATTCAAGTCATTTAGTTTAAATTGATAACATTGGTTTGACCTAATTTAATAAATTGAATTAAATATTTTGTTAGGCAAATTGCTAGGACTTGAATTAATTGTGTTGAAGTGAAATCGAAAGGGTGTGTTTAATTTAATTTAATTTAATTTAGTTTTAATTTTAATTTTGAAAAATAAAAATAAAAATTTGTTAATTCGTTTTATTTGAACCACTTCCGCATCGATATAAAAGGAAATTATCACTCTTTGAAGTAAAAAGGACTTTTAAATTAAAAATTAGGGGCCTCCACCTTTACAACCTTCTTTATTGTAACAAAATTCATAGACATTGTGACCTAGACCATGTTGTTCAAACTCATAATCCTCCATGTCAAGAATCCATACCATTCTATCCACATGTACTAAAAATGATGATAAAAACATGTAATCACAATTTAATATTGTTTGCAAATGTCTAAAAAACATACACTATGGTGTTCCACCATGAGATCTCAAGTATTTATATTATAAACATCTTGCTCATCAAATTTTAAATATATTTTTACCATTCATATTTTATTATTTAATCTCAAATTAGGAAAATTGTTAAGGATAGACTAAAGACAAATCGTAGTTAGGAGTCAAAATTTAAATAAAGGGTTTGAAGGAATGTGTGTGTAGAGACGGCCTACCTAAATAAAAAAATATTAGTGAAATGGAGTTAATGCTTGCTTTAATCCCAATTCGTTCAAAAGATATACCTACCTTCTAAGTGATAAAGTAGTGATTTACATGTTTATTTAACTTAACAATATATGTTCATGGAGCATATAAGATAAACCAAAATGCGAAATACTAAATTATTCACTTGAGATGAGGATTTATACGAGGAAAATCTCAGGCCAAAAACACATCCTTTACTATACTGCTAAAGATTTATAAAAGGTTGAAATAATTATAAACTTAAACCTCTCCTAGACTCAATAATGCAAAACCTTCACAAGAAATGTTTTTCGCCTTCTAACTGGAGGAACAAGCATGAATCACTCTCTAACCACTCGCTATATCGCATGTGTCAAATTCCGTTGCTAATGTCATGTTTGAACCATCTCAAATTTCTTCTTCTAAAGAAGAAAACTTTTGTGTTCCAAAAGGAACAAGCGAAAATCCTGATTTTGTAAATCTAACTACCTAAGATGTGACGATCCTAAATATTAAGGGAATTTTCAAAAAGTATTTGGATGATTAAAAAAACTCACAAAGTATTTTTGAGATATAAAAATTAATTAAATTTTCTCAAGGACAAATTTTACAATATATATTATTCAAGTCTTTACAGAAGTAATTTTACTTTAAAAACTTTAAACTAGAATAATAATAATAATAATAATAATAATAATAATAATAATAATAATAATAATAATAATAATAATAATAATAATAATAATAATAATAATAATAATAATAATGGTTATGTTAAAAATATAAAAAAGGTTTTTGCTCTTAAGAAAATTTGATTTCTTTAGATTGATAAAATAATGAAAACCTTAAACATTTTCAAAGATGAATCAAATAGGTGTTTTGAAATTGTGGACACAATATCTCAAACCCTCTAACTCATTCTCAATCACACAAAAAAAGGTTTTTCCTTAAACACAATAAAATATGGATGAAATAAGAATCTCCATATTTTTCAATATAAATTTTTGGACAGATTCTCTTTTTATTCCAGATCTCGCGTTGTCGCTGCAGCAACGCAATGCATCACTGGAAGCGAGCTTTAGTGAAGACATTCACTCGAAGTTCTAGTGGTTTTGGACTTTGGACAAAGACATCGATGACAGAGCTTCATTGTAATGAGGAAGATCGTCGATGCGGTGAGGCAGGTCGAACCATTATCAATGAGTTTTAAGCAAGTATTTTCTATAAAAAAGCAAGAAAATGTTTTATTATACACTCTAAGCAAGTTTGTCCTCAACCTAGAACATTCATACTTAAAATACATATATAAGAATGAAATTTTTATGAACAGTGTTTTTTTTAATAACAAAATGTATATTGCGTGGTGTATCGGTTCAAATTATCTGACCCAACTCACACATAAGTCTTACTAGCACGGGTCCTCTACCGGGTATTCCTTCCCTTAAAACTTTACTAGCACTAAAAATCCAATCTTACTCTTCTGATAGATTTTTCAACTTCCTTAGCTCCATCTCTTTAGAGCATTGATACGAATGTGGATGTACAACTTGACGACAACGACACCAGTCATCCTAACCAGATCCCCTATCCATGCTTTTATATCCTACCCATGGGTTTACTATCAACTTGCAAACCCTACTCGTTCTTCGTATCCCTCTCATTGGTTACAAACTTTACGAATCCTGTCATCTTTCCTTACCATCGAGACACTGTTTGACCCTTATTGGAAAAATTGCTGAAATTTCCCCCATCTCTCAATTTAACCTCTAGTGAGAGTATTCATAGTAATTCTCACTTACATGCTTCGTTATTCATGGTATCACCCCGTGGGTGTGGTGACTGGCTCGCGTCAACCCATATTGCTCCTAAGAGCAAACTTCCTTGCTTAAAATTTTGACTTGAGTGACACTACACTCCCTCACATGTAATCCCAATTGGACGTTTTCTACCCACTGGTAAATACCTCTTCTGCACTTCCGTCGAATCCTAGCTGATTGATCTTCTGGAAAAAAAAAATTCTTCTACCCTCACCCCTTGTCTACTACACTTGGAGTTATAACTTTGCTTCATCATCCTTCCAACCGGTTCTTCGGGAAACTAATGCACCCCAATGGTTTCTCCAACTTCAAATATTCGAACAATTATCATGGTGACTCTTTTCGCGTCACTATTTCTAGAATGCCCCATGGATTCTGTTGAGTCCTCCCTCCTGCAATCCTTTTAACGTCCCACGTTGGTTGTTTTATAATGTTCGATCTACCATACTCGATCGAAACCGTATATGAATCAAATGAACTATACCCTATATCAAGAGAACATAAATCGCATACGTGAGGGAATACAATAATCCTATAATAAGGCCCTATATCAAATAACGCTACACTGAAACGTGAAAAGTCGCACAATTCCTAAGGACACTAGAACATGATGCTCTGATACCATCTGTGACACCCTACTTAATAAAATATTGGGTGATCAGTCTTACACTAAACTAAACAGGAATCTCATCTGGTTCATTCTTAGCATCACTGACATTAAATCATTAATTACTAACCACCTTGTCTTTCATTAAGTCGATGTCAAATTTTATCTTTATTAATCCAATCCAAATAATATACTAGAACATCAAAAATTCTAATACCAAAACGAAACTAAAACATGCCACAAAGTAAGTACAAGAGTCTGTCGAATAACGTCGACTACAAGCCATCCAAAAGTACAAGTATAAAAAAGTACTGATACAGGCCAAGTCTGAATATAGAGGTACAAGCCCAAAATTACAACTGAAGAGATCCATATCTAAAGATATAATGAAACATGCGTATACTCAAAGAAACCACAACAATCTACATAAGCTGCAGCCGCGTACCCTGTAGGAAGGAATTAGGCCTAGCACCCCTATGGGAGGATACCTAAAAGGTTTTTGAAAATATTTTATAGCAAGGGTTAGAACCAAAACATTTGAAAATATTTAGCAAGTGAATTTAAATGCAAGAAATAAATATGGAAATACTCTCCATATTTAAATTAGTGTAGCGCACTCCCTTTAGTTTACCTCACCCCTCAACTAACATGCACGCCTAACAGATTATACATAATACACCTAGCCACTCTCCTCATAACTATCCTTGTCCTAAATACTATACTAATAACCCCACTATTGCACCCCAAGTGAGTATCGTACATTTCTTGATGAGTTATTATTCGTATTAACTTTCATGGAACATAAATTTTCATTTTAATTCATATAACATTCTCACAAGTTATATTATCTATACATTTCACGCCATGTATATATATAAATTACTATATATACACTACGGCAAATCTTTCGGATTATCACGATCATTGACCTTGACAAGTTGGACTTATCAAGGTCAATGACTGTGACAATTCTGGGGGTGATACCTTTTTTGGTCATGGACTTGTCACAATCATTGATCGTGACAAGTTCATTAGACTTGTCACAGTCATGCCATGGTCTTTGACATTGACAATTTTTGTCACGGTCGAAGACCGTGACAACCTTAAAAAATTGTCACGGTCAAAGATCGTGACAAATCTAGGCTGAATTTACAAAAATTGCTGGGTAGTTTGGCCACTGCCACTGCCCAGCAGTATATTTGTACCTATTTAAACAGCATATATCCAAATAAAATAGAAAGAATGCACCAAATCATTGCATATATAATTCCATATCCAAACAAAAATGTAATAAATCAAAATAATACAAATATAATCCAAGTGTCCAAATAAAATAGATACAAATAATGTCATGTGGTAGGTTTGAGGAGGAAGTAAGGCCACACGACATACGCATTGAGACACCCCTGAATATGCATCACACCGCTTTGTTTGCGCAACCACAATGGGGCATTCTCCTTTTCGGTTATCACATGCGTGACGAGAACCTTGGTATCGATGTCTTGAAGCGCATATCCACAAACCAACATACCCTGAACAGTATTTGCGTCCCTAAACCCCCTCCCTATCCGCGTGCCATCAAATACGTCGAGTATAAACACGCTCAACCAACCAATTTTTGACATAGGCCTCTCGACGGGAGCTAAGTAGGGGACTGGATCATCAATCGGTGAGTCCGCACGTGTTGGCGATAAAGTAGTGACATCCATCTCCTCGTCCTCCTCCACCACCTTACCATTTTCGCCCAACGAACGATTCACGAATGAGAATATATCTTGGACCGTCGCCTCCAACCTTGATAGCTTCGCATCATGAGAGTCCACCTGACGAGCCAACTCGGTGTTACTCGTCTCCAATCTGATGATACTAGATTTGGCCACCCGCAAGCTCACCCCTTGTCCTCCCCTTGCGATCAGTGCCAAGCACTTGGTTGAGTGCGTCTGTGGACAAAGATGCCTTGTCGGCATCGGACTGCGACTCATGAACTTCGTTAAGCTTTACCTAAAATGACAAAAAGCAGACGATTAGTTAAATAAGTAAATAAAAAAATTATAACGTAATTAACAAAAAGTAAAATGTCGGATTACTTACAATCGTGGACGCGATGCTTGGGGACACCTCCTTATCCTTCCCCGTCTTCGTCTGAATTTCCACATAGAGAACGAGTCTATGTGACCTACCCCTAGGGCCACTCCCCATCCCTTGAAATAAAATAATGCAAAATTAGTATCGGGCCCATAAAGTAAAATAATGCAGAATAACATATTTCTGTAATTATAGAAAAATAAAAACTTACCATCATTCTATGCTCCACCTAGGCATAAGACGTTTGGCCGGAGTAGTGCACGTCTATCTTTTTCGCCCATTTTTCCCTCCCCGATTGGCAAGATGCCAATTGTCACTCCTCGATCTCATTGTCATGGTTTGTATAACTAAGAATGTAAAGAGATAAAATTTATGGTCTTAACAAAAATATAAGAGGTTGACACATTCATATGAAGTTTGTTATATAAATAGATAATTTATGATATAAAGGCTTACGATTCGTGGGAGGATTCTATATGTTGTATTTTGATCTTGTAATAACGGTATTTTATATCTCTTTTCACAATATATGATTGGAAGTATAAGTTTCTTTGAGAAATGTTGTAGTTCGATAGTTTATACTCGAATCGTCAAATATTGGCTTCCTAAATTTGACTAATATGAATTTGATGATAATCGAACCATAAATCATGTTTTTAAAAAAATACTTGGGATTCTCATAATTGATAAAAAAAATCCCTTATTCATATATTGTTTTGACTCGAGAATTGCGTAAACTTTGTGAAATGATCATAGGCATTCTTTGTTATATCACCCATATTGACCTTGACCTCACCCTATATGTTTACCCACGTTACCCCTTTGAGCCTAAATATAGCCTTTTGTTTCATAACCCAAATCCCATAACCAACTCAAAATTGGAGTTGTATACCATGCATACACTTTCCATACCTTTGTTTGGATTGTTACATGGGATTGAATTTTATTGTTGTGATGTCGGTTGTAATTTAGGCATATGAGAGTGTGATAAGTAAAGAAAAGAAAGAAGTGAAAAAGAGATGAGAAAAAGAAAGCAAAAATCAAAAGAAAACATGAAAAGAAGAAAAGAAAAGAAAGAGAAAGTTGTAAATGTTGTATATAGTTCAATAATATTTGATCACTCTCCCCGATGATATATCTAATGCTGTTTTGGAACTTGTTTTCCAATTTTGATATTGCCCGCATTTTTCCATTATCCCGAGTTTTCGTTCCGAACACTTTGAATCTGTACATATATATTCTTCATTTTGTACCCTATATAAACTTCAATTACAACCCTTTTAACGTCCTATGTGATCTTAGGTTGATGTAATTTAAAAGTTTAAATAGTTTTGATAATCTGTGAAAATGCATTTCGCCTCCTTTAATAAGCGGTATCTTTAATTGAGATTACAATTTTTCAGTTTATATATAGCGTTCTTCATTTGTGACATGTGTACGGCCTAGTTTCCATTTATATTTACTCTTTATGCCTGCATGTTCCATGTGTAGGTCCCTGTTTCGAGTGAATTCACTTGATGAGTGTAATGCCCATGAGGATGGAATATATGTTTTCTTTAACGTTTATCTGGTTTATATAAGTTTTTCGCCAAATCACACTTTGCATGTGCTCTCTCCCCCTCCCACATTTTAAAGTTTCAATTCTATGAGGTGCATTATATAATGTCAATGATTGGGACTTTTGTTTGAATCCGTTCAATGTGCTAATAATGCGTATGAAATCTTGTTCGCTATTGTTGGGCTTGTCGCATGTTGGTTTGGGCTTATTTTGAGAAAACCATGTGATGTTTGTGGGTATCATCCCTGAAAACCCTCACGAGATGACACTCGTCCACCAGGGTAACCAGGGGGTTTAACGACTTATTACATATACTAAATGCAATCGAATCACCCATGAAAGTGGCCTTATGTTTTTATACCATACTTTTGTACTTCTCCTGCTTTTGGTTTGCTTGTAGTTCTTGTTGCATACTATTTCATTGCTAGGGACTAGCAATGTGTAAGTTAGGGGGTGTGATACGATGCAAATATTGTGTATTTCATCCCTCGAACCGATGCATTTTAGCCCCCTCGGGTATCTTATTCCCTATATTTATGCTCGTTAACCAGACAACCTCGAATTTCTACGTTAACATGTTTTGCAGGGGTTAATTGAGCTTTTATAGGTATTTGGATGCTAAGTGTAAAGTTCGGATGCATTCCGCTTGATTTCTGTACGCAATCGCACGTTCAAGGGCATTTTAGTCAATTCATATTTTGGGCACCTGGTCCATCATCTTCATGGAAGTTGTATCCCTCATCGCAAGCTTCGCGTGTCCACAAATGGTGCGCGATTCCGATTCCGAACGAAGAAGTTACGAAGATTTCAGCGGACGAGAATTACAAACAACCAAAACAGCATGCATCTTGGCTGATACCTGCTTGATCGATCGATCGGCCAAAGGGGTCGATCGATTGATCCTTCAGTTTTTCCAAATCGTGGGGAGACAGTGGTCTTTAATTTTGAGCATCAATCGATCGAGCCCAGGGGATCGATTGATCGATCCCCTATTTTCTGAGATATTTTGGCCTTTTATTTTATTTCTTCTTTTCTTTTCTAATTTTATTCCTTTTACTATATTAAGGAATTTTGATGTAAAAATAGATATAATTCGTTTTAGGTTCGTTTAGCTTAGGGTTTGGGGTTTGAGAGCTCAATCTTCATTTCTCTCTTGGTTTGACACCCTTTTGGGTTTGTAATTGGTGCTTTCATCTTTCCTCTCGATTAATATAGTGTGTATTTACTTTATTCTTGCTTTCTAGTTAATTTACATGCTTTCTAATTTAGGTTTACATGTTTTGATTATTTTCTTTCTAATGTAGATTTATCGCATTTTTAATATGCTTTCTAGCCAAATTAGTCTAGGTTGTGTTTGAATGGAACTCACTCGGGTCGACGCATTGCTTTGCTTTGGTGATGGCGTTTACGGGTCTATTTTGGTTGCGTTTTCCTAGTTATTGTGCCTCGGAGATTTGACGGGGCATATCATGTATGTCCCATGCTTACGACCTTGCGTGCATAATTTTTGGAATATTTGTTGACGCCAATATCTTATTAGGCTTTTATGAGGATTTAGGGGCGTGACAACCCTTGGTTCAATTAACTGTCGAAACAAGCCGCATTCATAATAACTCGTCGACTCATGTATCCGTTTTATACAAATTAACTCGGGTGAGGGATATTCGACGCAACCTATAATTTTTAGCGCTTTGTTAGTCTAGTTTCAATACACTTTCCTAGATTAATATTTCTCTTTTATGCATCTTTTTCCTTTTTAGTTTGTAATCACCCGTTTTCACTTTTATTTGAGAGTATTAAAACTTATAAACTCTAGCAACTCGTCCCTGTGAATTTTCGATACCCGACTTACCGCTGTAGTCGTAATTTAGGTTTGTTTGTATTATCGCGGTGAAACGAAAATAACGATTGTGTCCTTACACGAACACACTTTTCACGCATAATCACCAGGCATATCATCATGGCTCCAGGCAAACACCTGCTTTCTTTGTCTAAACAAGTCCACCAACTCCTGTTTAAGAACTGGATCCAATGACACTCCTATTTGAGTGGTTGACTCTAGTTTATCATTGTCCAGAATAATGCTTTATGTTGCCTCTATCACCTATCCTCTTAAGAGCTCAGATTCATCTCTTGGATTTAAGGTTTCAACCTCAGACTCACTGTTCATCTCAGATATATCCACTTGATAAGTGGTTGTTTTCCTCTTTACTTCTAACATATCTTCCTCCTGGGAAGATGAATAGTAGCATTCCCGAGCTACTTTCTGATCTTCTTTTACTACTCCCACTCCAAAGTTGGTCAGGAACTTCAGGCATTGATTAAACGTATACAACTGCAAACTTCTTCAGGCCAACTCTTCCCATGATTATGTTATAGGCAAAATGAATATTTCTATCCATTACAAATAATCTCACTTTCTTTGTCTTGCTCGCCGACCATGTCCCGATTAACACATCTAGCTTGATTGTTCCCAATGGAAATACTTTCTCTCAGAGAATCCAATGAGTGGCCTATGTTAAGGCTCGAGTTGGCCAAGTTTTAAACCCAAACTATTAAAATAGGGGTAGAACATAATTTCCTTCAAACCGTCATTTTGTACTAGTGTCCTTGTGACCACTACCTCTGTCATCCTGACTCTGATCACTAAAAAATCATCATGAGGATACAATACTCCGAATAGATTATTCTTGGAAAATCTAATTACGAGCTTATCCTTGTTAACTTTCCTTGGTCATTCTTCCTTGGCGAGGTTGATTCGCTGGATATAGGAACAGGCTTGAACCTCATTGAGGTAAGCCTTACTTTCAACTGTATGATCTCCTCCTCCTGCATCTCCACCTCTAATCTTATAGCAATCAAAGGATCCAAAACTGAGTGTGAATACCTCGCGTTCAGGTTGTCTAGGCTTATTAGGGAGATCAAGATCGTCTTCTAGATCATTGTCATGGTTCCTCTTCTTATCTTCTCTGGGCTCAATAGGTGATTTAGATATCTATTAACCTCTACCTCCAGTTCTTCCACCAGCCTGCTGATCAACAAGTCTGTCTAATTTTCCTCTTCAAATAAGTTCCTCTATCTCATTCTGAAGAGCAATACACCGGTTGTTCGTATGACCATAATTTTTGTGAAACTCGCAATACTTGGACTTATCCCTCTAATCTGAAGGTGACCTTAACTTTTCAGGACAACTCAAATCATTGTTATGCTTGATCTCTTCCAAAATATAATGTATCCACCGTTAAGGCAGTGTAATTGGTAAATTTTCTGAGCCGATCTAGGCTTTATTTTACTTTCGAATTCCTGTGCTCCTTCTTGTCCGGCTTCCCCTATGTCTTCGCTTCCGCCTTTGCATCTGAATTTTTTTTAGCAGCCACAACTTCCTTGGCGTTCATAATCTTCGCTGCTTTGGCCATCAATTATTCCATCATCTTCGGGGGATCTTTTGCCAAAGTATAATATAGTTTATCGGGGAGAAAACCACTCATAAAGGTAGTGATTGCATTCTTCTCTTCGTAATCAAGGACTTCTAATTTCTTGTTATTGAAACGAGTGATATAATCCCTGGTACTTTCTCCCACCTTCTGTCTCACACTAAGAAAATGAGTTACTCGCTTCACTGGTTTTTCTCCAAAGCAAAAATTACTAATGAATAGCTCGACGAGCTGTTGGAAACAGGAAATATACCCCCGAGAAAGACTATTATACCAAATTTGAGCAGATCCAGTGATTATTCCTGAAATGTCCTACCCCTCATCTCATCAGGAACATCATAGATATCAGCCGCTGCTTTATATTGTTCTATACGAAGAGTTGGATCAGTCTTCCCATCATACTTGGTAGTGACCAATGGAGATTTAAACTTGGTCGGTGTTAGGAAATCTACAATGGTTTGCACAATGGGAGATCCTTTAATAAAACGTCTTTGGAGAGGATTCTTGGCCTTGGCTATTTCTCCTAATCTATCTTCCAAACACTGAATAAAAGCCTTGCAAGCATCACTGCCAGCACGAGATCTATAGGTTATGACTTTCTTATGCTGACCAATTGATCGTACTGAGCTTTTTTCTTGCAAACCTTCTCTTTGACTGGACCAAGCAGTTCGTCGGGTATTCAATCTGGATTTGGCTGAACCTTCCCTCAAGTTGCTTGGTCGCCGAATATTCTCGACGCAACTCGGAGGGCATTTCCCTTGGGTCCCAAACGATTGAAAGGAGAGGCCCTACTTAGCCTTTCTAAGCCACTCAATCTTTCTGGGATGAGGGATTGTCTATCAGAGCAATTAGTAATCCTGATTGAAGAAGTTGCTCCAGGAAGGTACGAAAGATCCCTTGAAGTCCGAGAATGGCTATGCCCAACACTCCTTATTGGCGGCGGTGGCATACTCCTTTGATTGAATTGTGTAGGGACTCCAGCTTACAGAATTTGAGCCAACTATCGTATTATATCTTGCATAGCCTCTTGACCCTTAGCCAAGCTAGCCAAAATTCCAATTAAATCATTGTTGTTTGGAGGGGTAGGGGGATTAGGCGGAATTCCCTCATTTCTGGTGCTTAATTCAAGAATTTCATCCATGGATGATGAATTAGTGAACACGTTTAGAAATACATTCCCACAGACGGCGCCAATCTGTTGATGCGAAAAACTAGACTAAGCCTAATTAATTGATCACAGATAAAAATAGGTAAAACAAATAAGACAAATAAATTTTTAAAGTGGTTCGGCTCAATGGAATAGCCTACATCCACTCTTATGTATTGATTGCCTCGAGTTATTTTTCGATCCCCAGTGATGATGGTGATACAATGTATTTATAGCCCAAGAGGGGTACTGATAGTTGTCATGTGAAAGGATGGAATGCCTTCATTTGTTAGGAATCTACATCAATACATAATGAGCATTAAATATAATATTGTTATCACTTCACAGGTTTTACAGGTTGTATGACTGATGTCGCTTCGTTGGCTATACAGGTTAGATTTTCTGCAATTGGTCAGTCTTCCGAATTGGTCGGGCTACCCTGTTGGTCTGACTTTCATGTTAGTCGGGGTTCCTTGTTTGGTCAGGCTGTTGCATCATGCTGACTCGAACTTGTGTCACATTAGACGACACGTGTTGACTTATAATTCGTCCACGTAAGGTGATAATGAAAGGGCGGAGCTTGTCTAAATCATTAATTTTCTCAATTAAAATTAACTTATAATTTGCTTTTATATATTTATCTAGATGCGGAAGCGTTAGGATGGTTCAACAAAACAGACGGATTACCGAGTTTTAATTTTCTTAAACAAATTAAAATTAAACCAAGTGAAATTAAATTACAAACACAAATATTAATTTCACTTAAACTAATTAAATCATCCAAGCCCTAGAATTTGCCTAAGTCATAATTATCAATATTTCGAAGTTAGGCCAAACCAATTTTAGCCAATGACTTGAATTAAATAAACTTTACCCAATATTTAATTTAGCACCAAATTAAATTAAGTGTGATAATTTAAACCAAATTTTATCTTGAATTATCCTAAGCATGCATTCTAAATTATTTATGCAAGATAAAATAAATCAATCACACTACGCCGCGATGTACGAGGAAAAACCCAAGACGGGAAACAACCTCAAACGGCCCTAGCCATAAATCCACTAGATACGGAATTACAAATACAAGACAGAAAGGCTTACAACGCACGACTCGATCCCTCTCAAGCCTTGACGCTTCTTCTTGTATACACCTCTTTCTAGCGGATAACCTTGGAACTCCACCGCGGTCTCGGAATCCACCGATCGGACTTTATATGGTCACCGTCACCCGAACATGGAGCCTTTCTTCAAGTGGGTAAATTAATGCAAACTTCTCTTCAATTCGGTGTAGAGAAAACCGGTGCCAAACTCCAAGCAAGACATATGTATATAAGAACTTGGAATAAACTTATTTGGGTGTAAACAAGAGTGATGTATATTTTTCTCTAAAAATCTCACTCAAAACATGAACATTTTCCTAAAACCAATTTTGCTCTCAATCACTCTCTAAGGGATGAGATATAATGGAAAAGTTACTTTGGAAAAATGGTTTCCCGCACATCATAAAGTCTGAAAAAAATCAGTTAAGAAACAAGTGGGAAAGTGGGTGAAAAACCACCAAAAACTGTCAAAAATTGACATCTCATTCGAACGACATTCTCGTTCGAACGAGTCTTCTAACGAAGTTCCAGTATGAACTCGTTGGAAATCTCGTTAGACGACAATTTCGTTCGAACGACATTTCGAACGAAGTTCCAGTATGCCTTAATGGGAAGTCGTTGGACATCTGGTTCGAACGACATCTGGTTCGAACGATAATCTCGTTCGAACGACATATCGAACGAACTTCCAGAAAGTTTGGAAAATTCGATTTTAGCCCAGAAAACTTTATAAACTTATTTTAAAGTTCTAATTAATTCTTTCTGAAAATAAAACACAGTTTTTATTAAACATAACACCCAATAAACAAGTTCCAAGTTCCTATATATATATATAATTGCATTAATGCCTTCGGAGCATGGAATCATAGTTGATGACGTAGAAACGAGGCACACAAACCGGCATATAGATGAAGCTTTATACTATTTGCCGCTACGTCTTCAAACAAACACTTCATAGGCTTGAAAATATTACAATTAAATACAATCCTATGAATAAATGTTTTTGTCCGGAATTGAGCCGAAACTATATGTGGACTCAATTAAAAATTTGTGTCCTTACAGATAAATTTTGGTATCAACAAGCGGCATGTTTTTTAAGTCTTGAGATTCAAAGCATAAATTCATGCTGCGTACACTAAAATTATAAAAAAAAGACCTAAAAACTTTTTAAAAAAAACTTAAATAGACAAAATGTTTCAACTTGTTCTCAAATCAAACATTGTTCAGGGCCTAAACTTGACCAATAAATAAAATGGCAAGGTGATAAAAAAATTATGATATTATTTCAACAGGGTCCGTTCTCCGCTATCAATGTGTACATGCAGTTTTTTGCCTAATATTAACACGATACAATATGAAATTTTGTTTTAAAACTAACATAAACATGACCTGATTAAAATATGCCATGACACGATTTTTTTTCCCTGACATGAATATGACCTAAACAACACGATTTATGTCGCGTGATTGGGTAAAAAAACATTGTATCACAGTATAAATAACTAAATATTTTGTCAACACAATCTTAATTAATTAGTAATTTAATGTAAAGTTTATTTAACTTTAAAATAAATCATAACTCTAATTAGTATCGTTCTAAAAAATGTGAAAAATTAAAAAAAATATCCATGGGCAAAATTATGAGTCAGAACTTCATTTCCAAAGCTGTGAGCATGTAAAAGATATAAGGCTTTACTTGTTAGGAAAGAGATTAATGGCCCGGATGGTAATTCAGTATCATTGCCTATTAGGTATATCCCTAATGTCAGTTTTCTTCAAGATCTAGTGCGGGGTATATAATCATTTGTTTACACTAGGGGTTTGATAAAACGAATTATAAATTTTCATTTTCTATTTAAATGAAACCTTTGGCACTGTTCAGTTTCGATGGTCTTCTTTTGCTGGTTATGAACATTGGGGATATGTATTTCAATGAATTTATATATGCATTATTTTTGTGAAAAATATGTTAATAGTCACGCTACACTGGTATTGTTTAGTTTCTATTCTCATTTTTGCGGTGGAGGTATTGTATGCATTTAAGTTAGTTATTTTGGTCTTGCTACACTAGTATAGTGCAATTTATATACTTCTTTTAGTTTTTTGGATTTAGTTTTCATATTTAATGATTTGTTAGACTCTCATCTTATGCATTTTTTAAATTGTATTCAGTCCTATAACCACCAACTTGTCACATAGTTTTATTTTTTAGGGAGCATACCATGAGATGTCTGGGTCAGCTTACGCGCACTTCGACTAATCCCCATTCCTAATTTGTGGCTTTCGATGACCAAACATTATTTTGACAGTGTCGGGGATCGAGTTGAGGACCAAATCCAATTCATCCCCAAGACTGTCCCAGTGGCAGCGTTATACCAGTGGACCAAGAGCAATAACTAAAAAAATAAGAACATGAAAATGCTACAAATAAATATTTGAAATTGGGACTAAATACTTTTTATCCTTTATTCCTTTTGTGATTTTGAAGATCGAAGGCAATGCACACATTGAAGTTGGATATAACCCAACTTTTGAACAATTTTATTGACATAAAACAAATTTTATGTCATTCGCCCCATTAATTTATATTCGGAAGATGAATATTCAAAGAAAATTAAAATGCAGAGTTAAATATAAAGTTCCTTATTTTGGATTATAAACGTTGATGACAAGGCATCAATTTTCTTAATAAACCATGGTTGCGTGTAATCTATGTATATATATATATATATATAGCTGTAGTCTTAACACCTTCCTACGACACCACGAGTCAACCTCATTTAATATATCTTTTTATTAATTCAAACGTCTACAAAAAAAACTCAATTAATATATTATTTTATTTTATTAGTTCAAACGTTTTTAGACCCTTCACTGCCTTTAATGATTAAGTTCGTGACTTTCTAAATCACTCTTCAACCAATTACATAAAGGTGTGTTCACTGTCTTTAACGATTAGTTTCTTGCATGCGTATTTATTTTTGTTTAAATAAAAAACTGAGGATTTTTTTATTGATTTTGTCGAATTTAATTTATATCTATTATTTATAATTGTATCAAATTAATTTATATTTCAAAATATAATTAAAATAACACAGTTTACATAAATTCGGCCACGCATCGCGTAGCCTACATGCTAGTACAATATTAAAAACAGTAGTTTTATTGACTAATCATCCTACTAGATATAATTGCTTGTAAGTGAATTTTTTATCCCCTCTCCCTTTTATGATGAAATAGTTCTAACTATTATGTCTTCTTTGTTATGCATTCTTTTTTTTTTCAACACATTTTCGTTCATGTGAGGACTTTAGTCACAGAATAATTCATTACAAAGGATAACCATTATGCCATCTTCAATAAAAATATTTACTGTGTAAAATGTAATGATGTTGGATGCAAAAACTATATTGATATCACAATACATTATAACAATATCGATATCACAACAATGAGGTACTTTATTTACATAGGTTTACTTGTCTATTTGTTTAGTTTATTAGAAATATTTGAATCAATTTTACATGTTACCTGATTTTATTTTCAACAACTATTTTAATATAGATTTCATTTTAATATCTAGAACCTTTTTTATTCTGGATTTACAGTAGGCTCATTTTAAACCGTCTATCCATCACGGGGGTTGAAACCTAGTTTTAATAATTTTGTATGCAATATATTGTATAATAAGCATTACAAATCATTGTGGGCAGAAAATTGGCATGATGAAAATTTATTTAAGTATAACTTTAGGTAAAGGCTTCCAAAATTTAATGTAATTAATGCTTATGATCAAAAGTCTTTTAGCTATTTTGAAATTTGGTGTATTAGTTTACAATGTACTCTTAATTAAAGGCGTGAAGAGAGATTGCAAAAAAAAAAGAAGATCGAGAGCCATTTATGTAACTAGACTGGGCCTCATTTCCAAAAAAAAAAAGAAGCATATATATGTGGATAACTTGTATTGGGCCTTGATATCATGTTAGTGGGTTTATTCATTGGCAAAGGCTTCTCATTCAAACACATGGGATGCATATGGAGCTACAGATAAGTTTTGGGTGTCAATTTATATTTCGGGGGTTAGGTTTCGGACCGACACGACACAATAAACAAAATTTTGGACACAAAAATGACATCAGAAGAATTTTTTTATTTGACATGAACACGACTTATATAGAACACGACACGACTCGAATAACATGATTTCTGAAATTTTATGTTTAATTAGTCAAAAGTTGGCACAATATCCCGAATAAATATACGATTGACAGGACAAGACACGATAATATAACTCATAGTTTTGACATGAACACGACATGACTTCGTATAAAAAATCAAGCACGAACAAGCCCTGAACATGGCATATCGTATTAATTTTGGGTCAATTTTGTGTTTTCTATGTAGTGTTTTCGTGTCATTTCTAAAATTATCACCTCTACATATATCAGCTATCTGCGCGGCATGTACAAATGAAAATAAAAAATTATCATCTAAATTGTTCATTTTTAATTATAAAAATACACAAATAAATCGGTTATGAAAAGTAAATCGGTTTTATTTCCAACTATAATGCTTATTAAAGTAGTATTTAATAATGATATTACGAACCTTTTTTGTGAGGCCAAAAATACAGTTTGAGGGTATGTTTCGACAGTTAAAAAAAATTCAAATTTGTTTCTAAAATTTCATCAAAGCACTCTCAATTTATAAATGACAAGTAATAACTTTTTTTGCACAGTAGAAAAGTTTACTAGTTTTAGATTTGGGCAATACAACTTTTTTATTCCCCAAAAATTGTAAAAAAATGATATCACTCACAAAAATACTAAAAGGTTGTGAAATCTTCCAACTTAAAAGTACATGCATTTCTTATTTCAGGATACCAAAACGGAGAAACCATTCAAATATTTCATTAGAAAAAAGTGTGCTACAATAGTTTATTAAGAATGTCGTCGCCAAGGAATTCTAGGCTGCCACATTTTTTGGACGCAATTCGTTTGACATAATGGCATAACATGGGTCCATTAATCGACCTAGTGTCATTAATCACGGTGCCCTTATAGTTTTCAAAAAATTCAAGGCATATTACTCTTTTAGTCAAATCAGTTCAAATTTGTTTATCCACTTCAAAAGTCGAGACATGGTGACCGTCCTGCGTATTTGACGAAATATTTTAGTTTGTATAAATGAGAATAAATATTTATATATTACTTTAATATTTCAGTCAATGTAATGAGAGGGTCATCATAACTCACTTTTAAGGTAAGTCAGTAAATATGAACTCTGTCAAATTGTGTTAAGGTGTGTTTCGAAACCCTAATTTCAAGCTTTAGAATTGGAATTGAAAAATGCTTGAGTTCAAAATTATCAACTATTGCACTAAAAATTTTTCACATCTCATTCCATGATATGGAATTCGGGTTGCCAAACACACTCTTAGTATGTTATCATATAATTATTTTTTTGAGTAATTCTAGGGTGACTCTAGATTAAACTTATTTTCTCACACATTGACATGTCGTGTCAGCATTGATTCATGTTCGAAATAATACTATGTGTTGCACAAAATGAGTCAAAAACCTGATAAATAAATAGAGTACACCTAAAGATTCCTGCGAATAAAACTCCTGAATATATATGAATAATTATAAAGATCCAGCAACTCCAACTTTACGGATACCAAGATGGATTGCTACAACTGCAAGTCTGATTGCTCAATCATGTTAACTTGTATATACAATAATAATACCGGGGGGCGGGGGATTTTATAAATTTGGGACAGCGCCTAAAGTTGCAAGGTTATCTATAATAAATTGATATAAATCATGCAACTAATTTGTAATAAACATCAAGCCCTTAAACACTCACATGCAATTAATACTTCACCTCTGATCTAAGTCCACGTACTACACAGTAAGGACATTGTCCGTCACAATTAATTATGTCGTATATCGCTACAAGTCGTCGAACAATTGGGAAGCTAAAATCTACAATCGACGGATCCGAATTTTAAGAAGACATCAACATTCAAGCCCAACAATGAATTTGGTAAAATTATGTTTAAGTTCCATTTACATTTCACATTAAAAGTGTTGGGATATTTTTGTGAAAGGTAAAATATTTTTCTATTTATGAAAAATGGTTTTTGGAATTTTTATAAATGGTTTTTATTTTTCAAAAAATATTTTCTCATAAAAGTTTTGGATAAATATTTTCGAATTCCGTGCATAGTTTTAACTTTTAAGGTTTCCAAGTTATTTAAAAGTCTAAAGATATTTTGGAGATCACTGACTGTTGTTCAAACGATAGCATTCTTATTCAAACGAGAACCTGTCTCGCTCTAACGATGTCGTATCTCGTTCAAACGAAAAGAGGTTTTAGCTGACACGTCACCGCCTTAAATGCTTCAATAAAAAGGGTGTTAGACTACTGATTTTTATGGGCAGAAAAATTGGGTTTCACATAATACGTTTTTATATTATTCTCCAACCATTTAAGGGTTCATAACTTTTGTTCTATAATTCACAATCCCAATTGCTTTTGTGTGAGTTGTTTTGTGGAACCCAAAATATATTTTGTTGAATTTCATACTGCTGATCTAAATGCCATTGGAGGTACTAGACCGAAGACTGATTGCGTGTCACTAGGGAGTGTTGCGGTGTTCCTGGATTGAAGACAAGACTCCGGTTCATGTAGGTTCGCTGCGTGTGGACTTATTGCTGACGACATCGACCGACGCTTGCGGGTATTCGAGTGTCAAAAGCTGTTGTATTTCATTATAACCGTGTAAGTTGCGATTTACAATTATAGTGAAATAAAAAGGTTTTTCCCTGAGGAGATTTTTCCTGAACTTTATGTCGCATACTTTATTTATTATGGTTTGACACTTACACGCACGTAGCTATTTGAGTTTAAGGGCTGAATTGGTTTAATTCATAAATTGTCTCTAATTAAATAAGTTTGTAATTGGTATTTGCGCATCTATTCGAATGTTTATGACACAGAAGGTTTTAAAAATTGGTATCAGAGCAGGTTATACTAATTTATTGTGTATTCCTATTTTTTCGTAAAATTGTGTAATTTTGATTTTTTTTGAAAAATCAGTTTTTGAAAAATTATCGCAATGTTTCCAAGTGAAAACCTATATAATCGATTGCCAATTTTTGATGGGTCTGATTATGCTTACTGAAAAGCCCGAATGAAATCTGATTTGAAATAAATCGATGAGAGAGTTTGGTTAACTTGTGAAAGAGGCTGGATTTCTCCCACTATCACCGTAAATAATGTCACGAATTTAAAATCTGTGTTAGACTGGACTGAGGAAGAGTTTAGGTAAAGCACTTACCATTTATGAGGGCTTAGTGCAATTTCCGAACACGCCATCCTTGACGAGTTTCGACATATTATGACGTGCACCACGTCTAAAGAAGCGTTGTATGTTTTGTAACTCACACACAAAGGCACTAACGCGATTAAGGAGTCTAAAATTCAAAATTTGACCACCCAGTTTGAGGTGATCACTATGTTAGAGACATAGTGTTTTGACGAGTTTTTTGCACGTTTGTCTGATATTGTCAACACTAGTTTTAACTTGATGATCCCATTCCTGATGCACGAGTGGTTAAAAAGATTTTGAGATCGCTGCCAAAATGTTTTATCCCTAAAGTAACTGTTTTAAATACCTTAGAAAATTTGAATCATTTGAAATTAGTAGAGTAGGGAGCAGACCTACAAACGTATGAAATTGACATGTTTCCCGACACTATCAAACCTAAGGATAGAGGGACATCTCCTAAAGCCCAATCTAAGAAAAAAAAAGTGATTTTCAGTGAGTTTGAGTTTGAGGACGAGTCTGATTTTGACATGGCCCTACTTGCAAAGAATTTCAAAAAGTTTCTCCAATTTTTTTAAAAAAAATCTTCCAATAAATTTTTTTGGGTGAAAACCAAAAAGAAAGACAAGGACAAAGAAAGCGGTGAGAAAGATAAAGAGGGTGAAGAAAATTTAGAAAAGGTGGAATGTTTTGAGTGTGAGGGGAGAGGGCACAAGTCATTTGAGTATCCCACTAGACTTCGGAGAAAGGGTAAGAAAGTTGTTATGCCAGTCACCCTTAGTGATAGTGAGGAAGATGAGGAACATGAGTCTAGTAAAGGTTTAGGCATGGGATGTATGTAGCTTTTTCAAGTCGTATGAGCACACCCACTTTGTCCAACAAAGATTGTGTTCACGAGAGCGACGGTGATGATTCGAGTGTTTCTAGTGGGGGTGAGAGCGAGTTTGAGAGTGGAGATGAAAGTGGACTCCAAAAAGCCATTAGATATTTGTACACCGAGACCTTGAAAACAAAAAAGTATAATAGGGATTTAGATCATCGGGTTTTAGATTTATAGAAAGAGAAAGAAGTTTTAAGGAGGAAAAAGTGTGAGTTGACCGACGCGTTGTCTAGTCTGATGTCACGTGTATCCCAACTCGAGAGTGACCTCGAACATGCTAGAGAGGTCAAAGTCCATTTAGAGAACGCATCTAAGAAAGTTGAAAAGATGTTTCTTACTCCTGTTTTGCGTGGTGGTGAGATTTTAGGAAAAGATCATGACGGTGTATCCACTTCTATTATTGCACTCGAGTCGGTTCCCCCTTGAGTGACTCGACAAAACCCACATAGGCGTCCTGTACCCGTTAGGAGAGTACGTCCAAAACTTTTTGAGACATGTGTTCCTAGGCCGATTTATGTTTGCTCCCATTACAAAAAGAAAGGACACCTTAGGGAGTTTTTCATTAAATTGAGTTATGTGTCACGCTTTGCTCCTACACATGCTTGCATACATGCACCTACTCATGATACTTTGCTTAGAGAGATTGCGCATAGTCGTGAGCAAGTAAAGTTTATGGTCAAGACTTCAGATGACTTGATGGAGTTGTTTCAAAAGATGTCACTATCTTTGGAAAACTCCACCGCACCTACTGGATGAGGTCTGGACATGTTTGCTAGCATATGGTGATTTACATGATGTCACTTTTGCCTCTTTCTAGTATGTACCATTTTTTTATACTTTATTAGCATTTTTATTTGTTTTTCTTATTTTTGGTACTGTTTTAGCACTTTTTTGGATCTGTTTGCCCGTTCCAGGAACTGTTTTTACGAAATTTTCTCACTGGACAAAACTGCATAACATTCTGAGTAATTTGGAAAATTTGGTTTTTCTCGTTCAAACGAGAACTCATCTTGCGAGAAGCCTTCTCGCTAGACTCTATGTCGTTCAAACAACAAGGAGTCTCATTTGAATGACCCCTGGAATTAATTTTCTGTTTGCAGTCCTCTGTTTCATTTTATTGTACTTATTTGGTATTGCTGGATTGTTTCTGAACAGTGTTCGAAAAATACAAAAAGATTTTTTATTTTTAAGAAATATTTTGGAAAATCCAAAAAGAGCTATGTATTTTGGTTGCACCTTATATGAATTCACATTTATGATGACCAAGTCACAACTTCATGCCATATCCACATGACTATTTGATAGTCTTTTAAGACAATATATTGTGCAATTCATGTGGTTTACAAAGTTTGGAGTCTTTGAGATAATATAGTGTTGCTATCTACAAGTTTGACTCATTTGACTTTATTGCACACATGCACGGATTCATTTGACATTTATGCTTGTCTATCACATGTTGGTTGAGTGTTTTCATCTCAATTCTGTCTATACAACGAACCAAATGCGATAAAACTTGATAAGAATGTAGTGCATGTAAAAATCGTTTTGTGAGGTTACGTGATTTATTTTGAAAAGAAAATGAAAAAGGGCTGTGAAAGGTATCTCATTTTTTCCTTTGTGATAAATCCACCGTTTAAATAGACCTAAAAACTGAGGAATTGAAAATTATCTGGGTTCCCATGAGGTTTAAAAGAGACCCAAAAAAATTGCAAGGTAATAAAAAGAAATATATGCAAAAAATGGGCTAATAGTTTTTAGTTTAATTACCTCATAAGAAAAATAAAAGGCATTGTCTTTTAACGAGGGAGTTTGGATGGAATTTTCAACGGTTTGCATGTCCTTGAGAGTCATAAAAAAGAATTACATAGTTTTGGCCGTTATTGGTATGAAAATCATTTATACTTTGATTTGTTGATATGATTAAGACGATGTCATCTAAACTCAACGATTTTACACTTATGCATCTTGCACACATGTCATGATTAAGTCGATTTTTCTATCGAATTTGTTCACAGACATTCATTCCCTTTCAATGATTTGCTTATCTTGGTAAAAATTCATGGTGTTTTTTTTGTAACATCATTTTTGTATTTTTGTATAAAAATTTTGAAAAATCCAAAAACAGTTTGTTTGACTTGGCTTACCGTGACACTCCGCTTTGATTTGTTTAATTTATTATTTTCCTTATCTATTTCTGACAAATAAAAAAGGGGAGAACGAATTATGACTTATGGGGGAGTTTAAGTATGGGGGATTTTTAATTATTCTTTCATGTTTATGCTTTATATAATTTCAAACTCGATACGACACGGGGTATTTTTCTTTGTCTCATGTGTTAGTTACAATTGAAGATTTTTGGAATGCACACCCTGATGAGAAAAGCTTGAAGTTTTGAAGAGTTGGTTGTTGAAGAAAAAGTTGTGAAGACTTGTCACTTTATCGTTCCACTTTTATTTTTGTGAGGGTAGATTTGTATAGGTCTTTTTTTTAGTTTGATAATTCGAATATTTTTATTTTGTACCGCCATAGACATCGGGGGAGATTTATAAGGAAATTGTCCGTCATAATTAATTATGTCGTAACCGCTACAAGTCGTCAAAGAAATGGGAAGCTAACATCTACAATCGACGGATTCGAATTTCAAGAAGGCATCAACATCTAAGCCCAAGAATGAATTTGGTAAAATTATGTTTAAGTCCCATTTACATTTTATATTAAAAGTGTTGGGATATTTTTGTGAAAGTTAAAATATTTTTCTATTTATGTAAAGTGGTTTTTGCAATTTTTATAAATGGTTTTTATTTTTCAAAAAACATTTTCTCATAAAAGTTTTGGATAAATGTTTTCTGATCCTATGAAAAGTTACTTTTAAGGTTTTCAAGTTATTTAAAAGTCTAAAGATATTTTGGGGATTAGGGACTGTCGTTCAAACGACAGCGTTCTTGTTCAAACGAGAACCTTTCTCGCTCGAACGATGTCATTTCTTGTTCGAATGACATTAGGTTTTAGCTGACACGTCATGGCCTTAAATGCTGCTATAAAAAGGATGTCGGGCTACTGATTTTATTGTGGAGAAAAACTGATTTTCACATAATACGTTTTTATACTATTATCCAACCATTTGAGGGTTCATAACTTTTATTTCACAATTTACAATCCCAATTTCTTTTGTGTTAGCTGTTTTGTGGAACCAAAAATATATTTTGGTGGATTTCATGCTACTAGACTGAAAACTAGTTGCGTGTCACAAAGGAGTGATGAGATGTTTCTGGGTTGAAGACTGGACTTGGGTTCATGTAGGTTCACGGCATGTGGAGTTATTACTGACAACATCGACCGATGCCTACAGGTATTCGAGTGTCAAAAACTGTTGTACTTCATTATAACCATGTAAGTTGCGATTTACAGTTATAATGAAATAAAAAGGTTTTTCCCTGAGGGGATTTTTTTTTAACTTTGTGTCGCATACTTTATTTATGATGGTTTGACACTTGCACGCACGTAGCTATTTGAGTTTAAGGGATGAATTGACTTGATTCATAAATTGACTCTAATTAAATAAGTTTGTAATTGGTATTTGCGCATATATTCGAATCTTTATCACACATAATGTTTTACAAATTGATATCAGAGCAGGTTACACTAATTTATTGTGTATTCTTATTTTTTTGCAAAATTGTGTGAGATTGATTTTTTTTAAAATTAGTTTTTGAAAAAATTTCGCAATGTTTCCAAGTGAAAACTTATATAATCAGTTGCCAATTTTTTATGGGTCTAATTATGCTTACTGGAAAGCCCGAATGAAATCCTATTTGGTAGCAATCGATGAGAGAGTTTGGTTAATTTTTGAAAGAGGTTGGATTCCTCCCACTATCACCGCAAATAATATCACGAATTTAAAACCTATGTCAGACTCGACTGAGGAAGAGTTTCGGTGGAGCACTTACAATTCACGAGGGCTTAGTGCAATTTTTGAACATATCACCCCTGACGAGTTTTGACGTATTATGACGAGTACCACATCCAAAGAAGCATGGGATATTTTTCAACTCACCCACGAACACACTAACGTAGTCAAAGAGTCTAAAATTCAAAATTTGACCACTCAATTTTAGACGATCACTATGTTAGAGACTGAGTGTTTTGACGAGTTTTATTCACGTTTGTCTGAAATTATCAACTCTAGTTTTAATCAAGGTGAGCCGATTCCTGATGCACGAGTGGTTAAAAAGATTTTAAGATCGTTGCCAAAACGTTTTATCCCTAAAGTAACTTTTTAAATACCTTAGAAAATGTGAATTGTCTGAAATTAGAAGAGTTGGTAGGAGACCTACAATCGTACGAAATTGATGTGTTTCCCGACACTGTCAAACCTAAAGATAAAGGGATAGCACTTAAAGCCTAATCTACGAAAAATAAAGTGAGTTTTTGTGAGTCCGAGTCTGATTTTGACATGGCCCTGCTTGCAAAGAATTTTAAAAAGTTTCTCCAATTTTTGAAACAAAATTCTTCCAATAAATAATTTTCGGTGAAAAACAAAAAGAAGGACAAGGCCAAAGAAAGTGGTGAGAAAGATAAATAGGGTGAAGAAAATTTAGAAAAGGTGAAATGTTTTGAGTGCGAGGGGAGAGATCACAAGTCATTTGAGTGTCCCACTAGACTTAGGAGAGAAGGCAAGAAATTTGTTAAACCAGCCACCCTTAGTGATAGCGAGGGAGATGAGGGTGATGAGTAAGATGAGTCTAGTCAAGGTGTAGGACATGGGATGTATGTATATTTTTCGATTCGTATGAGCACACCCACTTTGTCCAACAATGATTGTTCTCACGAGAGCGACGGTGATGATTCGAGTGTTTCTAGTGGGGGTGAGAGCGAGTTTGAGAGTGGAGATGAAAGTGAGCTCCAAAAATCTTTTAGAGATCTGTACACCTAGACCTTGAAAACAAAGAAGTATAATAGGGATTTAAGTGATCGGGTTTTAAATTTGGATAAAGAAAAAGAAGCATTAAGGAGGGAAAAGTGTGACTTGATCGATATGTTGCCTAGTCTGATGACACGTATATACCAATGCGAGAGTGACTTCAAACGTTCCCGGGGGTCAAAGTCCATTTAGAGAACACATCTAGAAAAGTTGAAAATATGGTTCTTAATCCCGTTTTGGGCAGTGTTGAGAATTTAGGAAAAGATCATGAGGGTGTATCCACTTCTATTGTTTCACCCGAGCCGGTTCCCACTTTAGTGACTCGACCCAACCCACCTAGGCGTCCCATACCCGTTAGGAGAGCATGTCCTAGAGTTTTTGAGAAAGGTGCTCCTAGACCGATTTATGTGTGCTCCTATTGTAAAAAGAAAGGACATCTTAGGGAGTTTTGCTTTAAATTGGGTTATGTGTCACGCTTTGTTCCTACACATGCTCGCACACATGCACCCACTAATGATACTTTTCTTGCACATAATGATAGAGAGTCATCACATATTCATGAGCAAGCAAAGTTTTTGGTCAAGACTTCACATGACTTGATGGAGTTGTTTCAAAAGATTTCACCATCTTTGGGAAACTCCACCGCACCTATTGGATGAGGTCTAGACATATTTACTAGCATAGGGTGATTTACTTGATGTCACTTTTACCTCTTGCTAGTATGTACCATTTGTTTTATACTTTGTTAGCATTTTTGTTTGCTTTTCTTATTTTTGATACTATTTTTGCACTGTTTTGGATTTGTTTGCCCCTTTCAGGAACTATTTTTTACGAAATTTTCTCATTGGACAAAACTGCACGACATTTTGAGTAATCTGGGAAATTTTGCTTTCTCGTTCTAACGAGAACTCAACTCGTGAAATGCCTTCTCGCGAGATTCTCAGTCATTCAAACGACAAGGAGTCTCGTTTGAACGAACCATGGAATTAATTTTCTATTTGTAGTCCTCTGTTTCATCTTATTATACTTATTTGGTACTGCTGGGTTATTTCTGAACAGTGTTCAAAAAATACAAAAAGATTTTTTTTATTTTTAAGAAATATTTGGAAATATACAAAAAGATCTTTGTATTTTTTTCCACCTTATATGAATTGACACTTATGATGACCGACTGAAAACTTCATGCCATATCCACGTGACTATTTGATAGTGTTTTGAGATTATATATTGTGTCATTCATGTGCTTTATAAAGTTTGGAGTCTTTGAGATGATATAGTGTTCCTATCTACGAGTTTAACTCATTTTTCCTTTATTGCACACATGCACATATTCATTTGACATTTGTGCATGTCTATCACATGCTGGTTGAGTATTTTCATCACAATTATGTCTATACAACGAACCAAATGCGATAAAACTTGACAAGAAAGTAGTGCATGTTTAAACCATTTATGAGGTTGAGTGATTTATTTTGAAAAGAAAATGGAAAAGGTCTACGAAAGGTATCTCATTTTTCCTTTGCGATAAAGCCACCGTTTAAATGGACCTAAAAAAGTGAGGAATTGAAAATTATTCGGGGTCCAATGAGGTTTAAAAGTGCCCGAAAAAAATTGCAAGGCAATAAAAAGAAATGTATGCCAAAAATGGGCCAATAATTTTTAGTTTCATCTCTTCATAAGAAAAATAAAAAGAATTATCTTTTAATGAGGGAGTTCGAATGGAATTTTCAACGGTTTGCATGTCCTTGAGAGTCATGAAAAAGCATTACATAGTTTTGGACGTTATTGATGTGGAAATCATTTACACTTTGATTTGTTGATATGATTAAGACGATGTCATCAAAACTCAACAATTTTACACCTAAGGACTATTTTGATGTTCATTTGTTAGGAGTACACTCATGCATCTGGCACACTTGTCATGATTAAGTCGATTTTCCTATCGAACTTGTTCACACACATTCATTCCATTTCCATGATTTGCTTATCTTAGTAAAAATTCATGGTATATTTTTTTTGTAACATCATTTTTGCATTTTAGTATGAAAATTTTGAAAAATTCAAAAATAGTTTGTTTGCCTTGGTTTACCGTGATACCCCGCTTTGATTTATTTAATTTATTATTTTCCTTGTCTATTTCGAACAAATAAAAAGAGGGAGAACGAATTATGACTTATGGGGGAGTTTAAGTATGGGGGAGATTTGATTATGGTTTCATGTTTATGCTTTATATCATTTCAACCTCGATACGTCACGAGGTATTTTATTTTGCCTCATGTGTGTAGGTACAATTGAAGATTTTTGGATTGCACACCCTGATGAGAAAAGCTTGAAGTTTTAAAGAGTAGATTGTTGAAGCAAACGTTTTAAAGACTTGTCAGTTTATCTTTCCACTTTTGTTTTTGGGACGGTAGATTTGTATAAGTCTTTTTTTTAATAATTCGAATATTTTTATTTTGTACCGGCAAGACATATGGGGAGATTTGTAAGGACATTGTCCGTCACAATTAATTATGTCGTATACCGCTACAAGTCGTCGAAGAATTGGGAAGCTAACATCTACAATTGACGAATCCGAATTTCAAGAATACATCAACATTCAAGCCCAACAATGAATTTGGTAAAATTATGATTAAGTTCCATTTACATTTCACCTTAAAAGTGTTGGGATATTTTTGTTAAAGTCAAAATATTTTTCTATTTATGAAAAATGTTTTTTGGAATTTTTATAAATGGTTTTTATTTTTCAAAAAAGATTTTCTCGTAATAGTTTTGGATAAATGTTTTCTAATCCAGTGAACAGTTTTAACTTTTAAGGTTTCCAATTTATTTAAAACTCTAAAGATATTTTGGGGATTAGGGACTCTTGTTCAAACAACAACGTTCGCGATCAAATGAGAACCTGTCTCGCTCGAACGATGTCGTATCTCGTTCGAACGACATGAGGTTTTAGCTGACATGTCACCGCCTTAAATGCTACTATAAAATGGGTATGAGACTACTGATTTTTATGTGGAGAAAAATTTGTTTTCACTGAACATGTTTTTATACTATTCACCAACCATTTGAGGTTCATAACTTTTGTTTTACAATTCACAATACCAATTACTTTTGTGTGAGTTGTTTTGTGGAACCCAAAATATATTATGCCAGATTACATGCTGCTGATCTAAGTTCCATTGGAGGTACTAGATCGAAGACTGGTTGTGTGTCACGAAGGAGTGTTGAGGTGTTTTTGGGTTGAAGACTAGACTGGGGTTCATATAGGTTCACTGCGTGTGGACTTATTGCTCACGACATCGACCGACGCCTACATGTATTCGAGTGTCAAACTTTTGTATTTCAATGCAATAGTGTAAGTTGCGATTTACAATTATAATGAAATAAAAAGGTTTTTCCCTGAGGGGACTTTTCCTGAACTTTGTGTTGCATACTTTATTTATAATGGTTTGACATTTGCACGCACGTTGTTATTTGAGTTTCAGGCTGAATTGATTTGATTCATAAATTGACTCTAATTAAATAAGTTTGTAATTTGTATTACTTGGAATTAGTTTCCGATTTGCAGTCCTTTGTTTTATCTTGTCATACTTATATATTACTACTGGGTTGTTTCTAAACAGTGTTCGAAAAAAAAATTATTTTTAAGAAATATTTTGAAAAATCTAAAAAAAGCTTTGTATTTTGTTTGCACCTTATATGAATTGACACTTATGATGACTGAGTCACAACTTCATACCATATCTTCGTGACTAATTGATAGTATTTTGAGACAATATATTGTGTCATTCACGTGCTTTACAAACTTTGGAGTCTTTGGGATGATATAGTGTTGCCATCTATGAGTTTGAGTCATTTATCCTTTATTGCACACATGCACGAATTGATTTGATGTTTGTGCTTGTCTATCACATATTGGTTAAGTGTTTCCATACTAATTTTGTCCATAAAATGAACCAAATGCGATAAAACTTGAAAAGAAAGTAGTTCATGTTAAAATCGTTAGTGAGGTTGTGTGATTTATTTTGAAAAAAAAAACGGAAAGGGGTTGTGGAAGGTATCTCCTTTTCTTCCTTTGTGATAAAGCAACCATTTAAATGGACCTAAAAAAGTGAGGAATTGAAAATTATCTGGGGTCCAATGAGGTTTAAAAGAGCCCGAAAAAATTGCAAGGCAATAAAAAGAATTATATGCCAAAAATGGGCCAATAGTTTTTAGTTTAATCACCTCATAAGAAAAATAAATATCATTATCTTTTAATGAGGGTGTTTGGCTGGAATTTTCAACGTTTTGGACGTCCTTGAGAGTCATGAAAAAGCATTACATAATTTTGGACGTTATTGGTGTGAAAATCATTTATACTTTGATTTGTTGATATGATTAAGACGATTTCATTTAAATTCAACGATTTTACACCTAAGGACTATTTTGATGTTCATTAGTTAGGAGTAAACTTATGCATCTTGCACACATGTCATGATTGAGTCGATTTTCCTATCGAATTTGTTGACACACATTCATTCCATTTCCATGATTTGGTTATCTTAGTAAAAATTCATGGTGTTTTTTTTTGTAACATCACTTTTGCATTTTTGTATTAAAAATTTGAAAAATTCAAAAATAGTTTGTTTGCCTTGGTTTACCATGACACCCCGCTTTGATTTATTTTATTTATTCTTTTTCTTGTCTATTTCGGACAAATAAAAAGGGGGAGAATGAATTATGAGTTATGGGGGAGTTTAAGTATGAAGGACATTTGATTGTGCTTTCATGTTTATGTTTTATATCATTTCAAACTTGATACGTCACGAGGTATTTTTCTTTGTCTCATGTGTGTAGGTACAATTTAAAATTTTTGGATTGCGCACCCTGATGAGAAAAGCTTGAAGTTTTGATGAGTTGATTGTTGAAGCAAAAGTTTTGAAGACTTGTCAGTTTATCTATCCGCTTTTATTTTTGTGAGGGTAGATTTGTATAGGTCTTTTTTTTAGTTTGATAATTCAAATGTTTTTATTTTGTATGGGCATAGACATAGGGGGAGATTTATAAGGACATGATTTTAGTAATGTCCGTTAATAATTGAGTATGTTGTATAATAATTGAGTATGTCGTATACCGCTACAACCGTCGAAGAATTGCTCAAGATCACATAAGCATCAAGGCGGATCCGAATATCAAGTTTCTTCAACATTCAAGCCTCTACAAGGTTAATTTCGAAAGGATAACCTAATGCTGACTATGACTTCAATCATTGAGGTTCGCTGCCTGTGGATCTTTGATGAAGATAAAACTGCGTGTTCTAGTGGGGCTGCTGCGATTGTTTCATTGCTGACGACATCGACCGACACCTGCGGGTATTCGCGTGTCACCCATATTTCATTGTAATCCATGTAAGTTGCGATTTACAAATTATAGTCAAATAAAAGGTTTTACCCTTCTGGGATTTTTCTTGAAATTGAATTCCTTTGCATGTTTGTTAATTTATGATTCTAAATCCCCTAGATGCGTATGTTAGGTTTTTTATAAAATTTGGGTTTAATTAAGACTGGTTGGCTTGTCACATAATTAAAATTGGATTTATTTTCTCATTCTAACGAGAACTCATTTCCCCCGAAGCCTTCTTGCGAGATCCTCTGTCGTTCAAATGATAAGGAGTCTCGTTCGAATGACCCCTGGAATTAATTATCTGTTTGTAGTCATCTAGTTCATATTGATATAATATTTGGTACTGCTGTGTTGTTCTGAACAGTGTTCGAAAAATACAAAAAGAATTTTTTTATAAAAGTTTTGAAAAAATTCAAAAAGAGTTTTGTATTTTGTTTGCACTTTATATGAATTGACATTTAGGATAACCAAGTCACAATTTCATGCCATATCTACGTGACTATTTGATAGTGTTTTGAGACAATATATTGTGTCATTCATGTGCTTTACAAAGTTTGGAGTCTTTGAGATGATATAGTATTGCTATCTATAAGTTTTACTCATTTGTCCTTTATTGCACACATGCACGGATTTGTTTAACTTTTGTACTTGTCTATCACATATTGGTTGAGTGTTTCCATCTCAATTTTGCCTATACAACGAACCAAATACGATAAAACTCGACCAAAAGTAGTGCATGATATAAACAGTTTGTGAGTTTGTGTGATTTATTGTGAAAAATAGAAAAGGGCTGCGAAAGGTATCTTATTTTTTCCTTTGCGATAAAGACACCGTTTAAATGTACCTAAAAAAGTGAGGAATTGAAAATTATTCGGGGTCCTATGAGGTTTAAAAGAGCCCGAGAAACTTACAAGGCAACAAAAAGAAATATATACTAAAAATAAGCCAATCTTTTTTAGTTTCATACACTCATAAGAAAAATAAAAAGCATTATCTTTTAATGAGGGAGTTTTGATGGAATTTTCAACGGTTTGCACGTCCTTGAGAGTCATAAAAAAACATTACATAGTTTTGGACGTTATTGGTGTGAAAATAATTTATAGTTTGATTTGTTGATATGATTAAGACGATGTCATATAAATTCAACAATTTTTATACATAAGGACTATTTTGATGTTCATTCGTTAGGAGTACACTTACGCATAGTGCATAAATGTTATGATTGAGTCAATTTTAGTATCAAATTTATTCACACCCATTCATTCCGTTTCCATGATTTGGTTATCTTAATATAAATTCATGGTGTGTTTTTTTGTAACATCATTTTTGCATTTTTGTATAAAAATTTTGAAAAATTCAAAAATAGTTTGTTTGTCTTGGTTTACTAATGACACCCCGATTTGATTTATGTGATTTATTCTTTTCCTTGTCTATTTTTGACAGATAAAAGGGGGAGAACGAATTTTGACTTATGGGGGACTTTAAGTATGGGGTTGACTTGATTATGCTTTCATGTTTGTGCTTTATATCATTTCAAACTCGATACGTCATGAGGTATTTTGCTTTGTCTCATATGTGTAGGTACAATTGAATATTTTTTGATTGCAGACCCTGATGAGAAAAGCGTGAAGTTTTGAAGAGTTGATTGTTGAAGCAAAAATTTTGAAGACTTGTCAGTTTATCTTTCCACTTTTGAGTTTATGCGGATTTGTATAGTTTTTTTTTTAGTTTAATAATTCCAATATTTTTATTTTGTGCCGGCATAGACATAGGGAGAGATTTGTAAGGAGATTTTGGGTCACAATTAATTATGTCGTATACCTCTACAAGTTGTCGGAGAATTGGGAATCTAACATCTACAATCGATGGATCCAAATTTAAGAAGACTTCAACATTCAAGCCCATTAATGAATTTGGTAAAATTATGTTTAAGTTCCAATTACATTTCACATTAAAAGTGTTGGGATATTTTTGTTAAAGTCAAAATATTATTCTATTTATGAAAAATGGTTTTTGAATTTTTTTTAAATGGCTTTTATTTTTCAAAAAACATTTTCTCATAAAAGTTTTGGATAAATGTTTTATGATCCCGTGAACAGTTCAGTTTTAACTTTTAAGGTTTCCAAGTTATTTAAAAGTAAAAGATTTTTTGGGGGTCAAGGACTATCGTTCAAATGAGAGTGTTCTCATTAAAATGAGAACTTGACTCGCTCGAACGATGTCGTATCTTGTTCGAACGATAGTTGTTTATGATGACACGTCATCGCCTTAAATTTTATTATATATAGGGTGTCAGACTACATATTTTCGTGTGGAGAAAAACTAATTTTCACATAATACATTTTTATACTATTCTCCAACCATTTGAGGGTTCATAACTTTTGTTTTACAATTCACAATCCCAATTGCTTTTGTGTGAGCTGTTTTGTGGAACCCAAAACATTGTTTGATAGATTTCATGCTACTGATCTAAGTGCCATTGGGGGTACTAGACCGAAGACTGACTGCGTTTCATAGGGAGTGTTGCGGTGTTCCTCGATTGAAGACTGGACTGCGGTTCATGTAGGTTCGCTCTGTGTGGACTTATTGCTGACGACATCGACCAACACCTGTGGGTATTCGAGTGTCAAAAACTAATGTATTTCATTATAACAGTGTAAGTGTGATTTACAATTATAGTGAAATAAAAAGGTTTTTCGCCGAGGGGATTTTTTTTCAACTTTGTGTCGGATACTTTATTTATGACGGTTTGACACTTGCACGCACGTAGCTATTTGAGTTTAAGGGCTGAATTGATTTGATTCATAAATTGACTCTAATTAAATAAGTTTGTAATTGGAATTTGCGCATCTATTCGAATCTGTATCACATAGAAGGTTTTACAACATAGATGCTTAAACCCAAGACATAATCAGTAATAGAAGTCTCCATCTCTAGAAAATAAGTACTATCACATAACTAATCACTATCATGGAATGCAACTAACTCCCTATGTAGGATTACACCTACGACACATGCATATATTTTATTACAATGGTCACGATAACACTCTAGCTATTTTAAAATCTTTAAACTACATGATCTTATCTTTGAAATATCATAAAGGATAAAAAAAAGTATCTATCATGAAATAGGAATGTAACTAACTACGTTTTTAAGAATAAAACCCAAGTACTAATCCCCGCAATGTCACCCATAAGAAAATAAAAGTAAATAACATAATGTATTTAGAATGACATAGGGTTCATTATCAATTGTACATACTAGACCATATAAAATATATCTCATTTAAATATTTCATCATATGGAAGACACTATCTTTGGGAAAAATCTCGTGCCGCTACTCGTAAGTCCGTATGAGTCCCTCTCCTATCGAACTTAGACAAAATACACATATGCAATGGGGCGATCACCATGTATTACACCACTGATAGGTCCCATACCAAAAACATTTAGATCGATTCAACCAGCCAATCTTCTCTCATCACTAAGCTATGATTCCTATGCATGATCTAGGAGACTTCTAATGCTCTCTTTCTTTAATCAGCCAGGCGCGCAACCCCGTATCCAATGTACGTAACCCTAACCGATAGATTTTCCACGAGTCCCGGCACATTTACATAAATATAAATGCATGCACAAACATTAAAATATTAATGTGTATGTGTAGAGAGAGAGAGAGAGAGAGAAAGAGAGAGGCAGGTACAGACTTCATATGGCTCGAACTCCATGCAAACAATTTTTTTTAAATAGTAAAAAAAAATATTTTTTATGAAAATTCTTGGATATGATCTTCATAGTGAGGAGATCATATCCGAATACTTTCATCAAAAATTCATTAAAAAAAGTGGGTGAGATGATCATCAAAAGTTTCAATGGCCGAAATGGTATATTTACACCATTTTTGCATATCACCTCATCTCACACCGTTTTTTATTGAATTTTTTGATGAAAAAAATGTGAAGATATCTCCTCAATATGGATATCATATCCATTAAGTTTCGTAAAAAAGTTTTTTTTTTACGATTTAAAAAAATAGTATGTAACAGAGCATGTAGTTAAGAAGTCCTTATAGGAGACAATGTATAAATTAAACAATATACATAAAAATACCAACAAGATAACGCCTATTCAAAAGCGTATCCAAAACATCCACTACACCAAAAATCGAAAATGGTCATAGTAAATGGGTCACATTCCAAAACCATGACCAGGTGGTTACGGTCCAAAACTGTGGCCCCTATGTATTTACCGTGACCAAATGTGCGGTCAGGATTTAGGGTGACCCTATTGAAGGGATGGCCAGGGTCAGTAACAATGACCAAGAGGGTTAAGCTAGAAAATGTGATCACCTGTGACCCGTTATGGTGTTATGTTTACCACTATTTTAGTCACAAAGGTGGTCACGATCCAAAATCGTGACCCACCCATGACAATTACTAGTGAACATTGGTCACAGTTTGGAATCGTGACCCCCAAACCCATTTCAAAATGGTCACGGTTCAGAACTTTGATCATTTCGCAAGATTTCAATTGGCCATCAATGGAATCATGGTCAATAATCATAACTATATTTAACTCATTAATGGTCACAGAATGGGTCATGATTTTGGACCGTGATCCTATTTTAGGTATAAAAAATTAGAACCCTCTATATTCCATTTCACCCTAAGCAAAAAATTAGAAGTCTTCTCTCTCTCTCTCTCTCTCTCTCTCTCTCTCTCTCTCTCTTTCCCCCTCTCTCTCCGAAGAATTTCTCTCTCCACATAAGGTACATTTAATTTTCTAACGCTACCTAAACCCATTTATTTCGTTTGTCTGTGTGTGTGTGCGATTCAGTGTGTGTGTGAATGCGATTAAATGTGTGTGTGTTTCTTTGTGTGTGTGTGTGTATGTTAGTAATTTTTTTTAATGTTCTTAATGTTTAATGAGTTATGGAATTCAAGGTATGAAATTATATATTGGTTGTTGTTAAACTTTGATTAATGGTTTTTGGAAAATTTATCCATTTTATTAGGTATTATTATGAAATTACTACTAAATTTATGACTAATAACATTTTTTCACACAACTAACTCTAACTAATTTTTACATCATACTATTTTGTCCATTACTCACATAACTAATTTTTAACATGATGAATATTTTTAATTATATATTTTAATCGTTTTAATGGGAGTCCATTATCATTGAAGATCGTAGTTGTTGAGATTTTGGTCCAAGTGGGCTATTCATCAGGATTATATGTACATAACAAATGTGTGTGTGTGTGTGTATGATTATTCTCACATGGCCTATATTGAAACATGACCCTATGTATTGTTAGAAATTGTATACAAAACCCTTAAGGTAGAATTGTATATGAAATATCATGTTTTATAATTACGTTCTTGGAAATCAATTAAGTAGACGATTTAAAAGGTGTACGGGATAAACTTGTGTTGGATTGTTGGGTTGATGGTAGTTGTGTCAATGAATACAAATTGGTGGAAGGGCTTGCACAATCAATGGACACATAGTAATTTTAGGTTTAAATTAATTAAGATGAACTTAAATTGGACTTGTTGTGTCTAATTAATCGGATGGAAAATAATTATTTGTTTAGGATTAATTAGAGCCATTAACTTTATTACTCATATTCACACCTTTCTATATATTTTCTCAAGAAAAAATGAGTCACGATAGTAATTATGGAAATAAGAGTACGAGAGGGTGCAATTTGACTACACGAAAAGATCTTTCATTAGTGCATTCCATATAGAGGGAACTCATATTTGCAAGTATGGTCATTGAAAAATTGAACAATTTAATTACTTTACAATCGTAAAGTTGATCTCTTCGGAGAGTCCTTATTCAATCATATTCTATTTTCCTTGGCAGAATGTTGGGATGAGGCAGTAGCGAACCCAAAAGGGCGGTGACATTGTTGACACTTTTAAGGCTGAAAAAATATTCATCCTTTGTGGATAAAATTCCGTAAAGAAGGCATTCACCCATATTGCGACGTCTCGCAACACATGAATATTAAAAACAAGTTTGAAAATAACTTGAATAAGAAGGTATTCTGAGTTTATGTCATGGATCTTTATACGTCAATCTTAGACACGCTTCCATCTAGTAAGCCGCGTGCAATATTTTATAGATTTTTAAAAAGTAATACTAATTAAATGGAAATCAAAAACATCGAGCAAGTTTTAAAATCCATCGAAAAGGTATATACATATATATGGTCATAAACCATACTTTCTTACATAAATCTCTACAAAAATTAACTGTAGGAGATGTCGAAGAGAAATGACAATAATCAACAAAATAGTGGAACACCTCCAACTAGGTGCTCTCTTACACCCCAGACTAAATTTTATTCTCCTCTTGGATATCAATATTCTACTCCGTCGAAGATTCAATCAACAATTCATTAAATTCAAGAAAACCCTAATAATCCAACACCCCAGCTACTGCAGTCGAAGGATCCCAAGCTAACCATAAGAAGCACATTAGGTTCTCCATTGGTGGGGATAATCCAAGCGGTGATAAAGGTGATGTTCAGATTTTTGAAAGTCGTTGTTTGTCTCTCGGAAAGATGACTATGGGTATCGGGGAGCATACAAATGGAAGAAGGTTGATCCTGACTTAAAGATGACATTTGGGATCAATTTAATAAGACATTTTCATTCCCAACTGGTTCGAAGCCGAAGGATCTTTCCAAAGTAGCTTATGCTTTGAAAACCTATCGAATGAACCTTCAGAAGAATTTTTACCGATGGAGTTACGATTTCTGATACTTTAGGGTTGAAAGATAATATTTCCCCAAATATTGAAATGCCCACAAACCAAGGGATCGACTTCTTGGAGAATAAGGCTAGGGAGGGAAAACTGAATGGGAGGGTTAGAAAAAAATTGAACTAATCAGAAAAGGTTGATTTCCATAACATCGAGGGGAAATATTACGATGATATTAAAGGTAAATGGATCGAACGGACCAAGGGGACTCCGGAAGAAGGTAAAGACGCTAATCGGGTCAGCTTGTACTTACATGCCGAACGAAAAAAGAGATCAATAAATTCCCACACAAACTGGATATGACTTTGGTGAGTTTGAATTTAGTTATCAAATATATACATGTTATAATATTATTATTGTTAAAATCTTCGTCCCAAATATTATATTTATGTTACAGGAAATGATAAAGGGCGTGTCTAACAGTCAGTCTGAGTGCATCCCCTATGACATTTAATCAAATGCCCTAACTGAGGTACTTGGGAGGAACCATAAGGGGAGGACAAGAGGTGTGGACTTAATTATGCCAAGTAGAAAATTACAACACAATGCAGCTTTATGAAATGATATCTCTGTAGTGAGGGGTAAGGTGGCGATAAGGTTGGAAGACGGTGCCAAGATGAAACAAGAGGTGTGAGAGTTTCAGAAGGACATGACTATCCTGACAAATGAGATCCACGGGTTGGTACGAATCTTTACTCAATAACAAAGTTACCCTCATTAAATGCCTCAAACATTTGCATGTTCTCCCCCTGGAACATTTCCCTCTCAAATGCCTCCTGCTAGAACATTTTCCTCCCAAATTCCTCCTCCCGTAACATTCCCCTCATAAATACTCGTAATATTCCATGTATCATCATCATCCATGAATGCTGACTTTGGTGACGCATATTATGTAAGGAACTTGATCAATACCAGGATTATTGGCACATGAGCTCTCATTTTTTATAATTGTCCGAACACTTTTACACAATCGGCCTGTGGTGATGGGTGAAGCTCAAATATTTGTCAATAAAATATACTCCATTTATGGATACGATCCTGGATATGTTGATTGTAGGGAGGGCCTTTGTAATACCCCGTATTTTTGTGATATTTATTTATGGGATTAATTGAATTAAATGCGCATTAATTGGAAATTAATCCGGATTAAAATACTAGCGAGATGCGAGTTCGTATTTGATTATAATGTGAATATATGATTATATATGAATATTGAATTATGAAATTTGTCGTGAGATTAAAATACGACAATTTGGAAATTTTGTTGAGACGCGTGTGACAGTCGTGTCAGGAATATATTTATTTTAATTAAAAAAGTGAATTTTATTTCTATTAACTGTATGGTCGTTTTGAGTGCGCCAACGCGTCTGTAAAGGTCGAAATAGTCAGAAAACACTAGCCGGGGGTTTAGTTTGGGTCCCGGGGCATTTTTAGGCAATGCCGGCAACGTATAAGGGTAGTTTGGTAATTTTGAATTTTTGGGAATTAAAACCTACGAAAATTGGGAATTAAAAAGCTGACTTGGTAATTACCCACTAAACCCACTAACCACATCTTAGGACTTAATGGGCTACGGGGGTTATTAGAATTGTTCCAAAATTTCCTAAGGCAAACCCTAGCCACCATTGCCACTTTGGAGAAGAAAGCATGTAGAGAGAAAAGAGAGGAGAATTCTGCAGAAAGAGAGAGAACCACTCTTCAGATCGACATCAAAATCAGAGATACACATAAGGCAAGTGGTTTAATTTCGTTTATTACAAAGAATGTTTCTTCCATGCGTAGGAAATTGACAAAATTTCATTGTTCTTGGAGAATGATAAAGCCCATTGAATTTGATGTAGAGATTTATAATTTTATGAGGAGATTGCATGTAGAACAACGTTAGGATGATTAGTCAGTGAAAAATACATCTTTTATACCATAAAATCAGACTTATTTATGCCTATGTATGAATTTAATTTCTAGGGTTCATGTTCTTGTAATTGGGGAAGAAGATGTGGAGATTTAATAATTGAATGAGGTTAGGATGAATTAACCCCACAAAATGCGTTAGTATATGACCTAAATATGTTTAGGGATGATTAGTAGCTTTGAAAAATCGTTGGATAAATGTTTAGATGAGGTTATAGGTGAAGAGAAGTTAGAAAAACGAGATTAGGAAAATCTGGGCTCAAAACTGGCCACTCGTTAGAAGACCTGCCCAGGTCGTTCGAACGAGCTCGTTAGAACGAGCTTCTAACGAGTTGACCTTTGAATTCTAACGAGGGTGATGTTCGTTCGATGACTTCGTTCGAACGAGATCTCATTATAAATCCCACTTCATTCGAACGAACTCTCGTTCGAATAGCCTCGTTCGAACGAGACTTCTAACGAGCTGACAGTTTAGGCTTTTTAGCCTGTTTTGATTTCACGTGTCCCGTAACCTTATTTAATGGTAGAGATAACCTTCCCTTGATGATTAATTGATATGTTTGGGATATTTGGGATATAATGAGGAGTAAAACCTAGAAGTGTAGTTTGAACCTAAGGGAAATTATGAAGTAGGACGTGAGTGTCTATTACGATGCGAGAACTATTGACGGCCTAAAGCATTATATTAATCGGGAACATATAAATTATGTAGCATTATATATCGGTACGAGAATGAGATGCGTACTACAATTAAATTATGGTGATTACTAAGATGTGTGCATACTTAGTATATATATTGATTTTATGTGTATGACATACCTACCATACTTGCTATCACGGGAGGTTTACGCTCGCTTAGGGCCCTCTAATCCTTGTGTTGCCCGGATTTAGACTGGTACCTCGATGAACATAGGTCAGAGAAGGACTTATTGGGATGTTAATAAGTATGCTGATCGTGGGAGCGCAGGTATGTGCGTGACCTATGTGATGTGACTGTGTTCGCCTCCATTATTTGCGATGTTGTTATCTGAGAACGATTCTTGAGAGATTCGGAATGCGGGATCCTTATGTACGTGATGTACCGGGATGGATAGCAGAGTATGTGTGCACCGCAGCTTAGTCTCGGGGTGCTTGTATTGTATATTTATGACGTGAATAATATACACGTAGATAATGAGAACTTTCTTGTTGATATTGTGAATATAATTATGGTAATATTTTGAGAAAACATAACGGGTTAACCGATAGTGAATTGTATTACTAATTGAGAATCTGAGTTTAAGTAAAGCCCTCTATTTAATTGATAACGCTAGAATGTGATATGGGAAATCGAGTAGTAAGGGGTAGAACTTATTACGGTTTGGTTAGATATGTATGTCAAGTAGATGGGTACGGTACGTTAGGAGTGCACATGTAGTCGAGAGGTGAGAATTTCATGTGAGTGCACGTCCTAACATGTATTTTGCATTTAATGTTTTAATGTTATTAAAACACTTGCTGTTTTTAAAATGATTTCCACTTTCGGGCTCTGACCCATTTTCTTTCAAATCTATTTTTTTGTAAAAACCATTTTAGGTGCCCAGCCACAAGGACACCATGCGTAGGATCCTCATCCAGGTGACGAGCTGTAGCTGTTTGTGGAAGTTACAGGACCTTACTTGTAGACACTTCATCTACCTTGACTCTATATTCAGCATTTTATCAGTTGTAGGGCATGTCTCCCATTCCTTTTAGAGGTATTTCAATTATTTCAGTTATTCAGACTTCTGGCATGTAATTAATTCAGGATTCAGACTTGTCATTTTATTTTCAGTTGTGGGATTGTTGTGAGGAGTTTTCCTCCGGACTTTATATTTATTTTGTTGGTTTCATTACTTCGTTATGGTGAATGGATTATGTTGTTCTTCCATTATTCTTTATTGCATGTTAATCAGACTTAACTTAAAATTTGGCAACAACTTTTAAATACTAGGTGGTTAGTAATTATTAAAATGTTTTCGACAGTGATGCTATTAACTGAACTAACTTGGCATTTTGTATTGATTTAATAAAGGAGTAGCTACCCGGTATTTAATTAGTCGGGGTGTCACAGGTGGTATCAGAGCATCAGATTCTAGTGTCTTTTAGGATCTGTACGGCTTATTATGTTTTCCGCTGAGCTTTCTTTGATGTAGAGCCCTATATTTTAGGACTGTTGTATTCTTTTGTTTATGCTACGTTCTTCAGCTATTTTAAGTTTATCACTGCGAACTTATAAACTTCATTATTATTTCAGATGCCTCCACGACGTGCACAACGGGTTCCCAGGGATGCAACACCAGAACCACAGGCCGCACCAGTTCAGGGCACGATGAATGTCGCCGAGGTTGCATCCATTGTGGCCCAGGCGGTAAATGTCGCAGTAGCCATAGTTCAGCAGGCACCACCTCAAGCGCCGATAGCCGCACCAGTTCAGGCACATGCATTCCCGTCTTCTTGGGAACGTGTTAGAGATGCTTTCCAGAAATCACACCCTCTGGAGTTCGCAGGTAGCTCTGATGTTGTAGTTTCGAGTCAGCGGAGGAAGGATATTCAGCGGCACTTGAGGATGTATGAGTGCACCGATGTCCAGAAGCAGATACTAGCTACCTTTAAGCTAGTGGGGTCTTCACTGCAGTGGTGGTAGTCTATTACCACCATGGAGGAGAGAGATACTCTCACTATTCAGGAGTTTTGGGTGCGGTTCGATCGCAAATATTTTTCGTCAGCTGTTCACACGGAGATGAGGAGGAAGTTGATGAGCCTCAAACAGGAGGGTAAGACTGTGGCCGAGTATGAGGCCGAATTCACTGGTCTTCTGAATATTGTTCCGGATGAGATACCGACAGAGGAGAAGAAGATACGGAAATTTACGGACGGGTTGACATGGAGGATTCGTCAACACTTGTTAGGGAACCTCTCGTTAGTCACTTATTCCGATGTGGTTAACGCTGCATTGCTCCATTTCCAGGATCACCGCTTTCACATAGTTGAGGGCAAGCGATCGGGAGAGTCCAGCCATCAGGGCAGGACTGGAGGAAATGGTGCCAGTGGGGCACAATCTGTTCAGGGGCAGAGACAGGGTGATCAGGGTACCTAACAGGGGGATCACAAGAGGTTCAGGTCGGTAAATTTTAGGCACAGACCGGGAGGTTTCCGGCAGGGCCATCAGGGTCCGAACGGCCATCAGAACCAGCAGGGTCAGAATGGTCAACAGCAGGTCCAGCAGGGCCAGTGGAGGAACGGTAATGGCCACCAGGTCCGGGGACAGCAGGGACAGAGAGAGGGGAACTTCTCGGGGAAGTGTTTCATTTGTGGCAAGACTGGTCATAAACACCAGGACTGTCCTGATAGGGGCAGGGCCCCGCAGCAGCAGTAGGGTGCTCGATATGAGCCACAGAGGCCACTTTTTCCACCTACTCTCCCAGCTCCAGCCCAGGTGCCAGCACTACCAGCCATTCTAGCAGTTCCTGTGCAGCAGGGGCAGTTACAGTATGGATGTGTCTATAACATCCACCAGGCAGTAACTCCACAGGCACCACCCGCGATTGAGGGTATGTTTCCTATCCATGGTACTATGGGTCGGGTTTTGTTTGATACGGGGGCAACACATTGCTTTATAGCTACACATTTTGCGAAAGCCTTAGGGTTGTTAGCCACAGCAGAGAGCACAATGATGTGTGTAAACTCACCATTGGGGAGTGAGTCACTTATTTTCTTTATATGCCGGGGAGTGGGGATAGAGATTGATAGCTTGGTATTACCTACAGACATGTTGGTATTAGATATGCATGTGCACGATGTGATTATCGGTATGGATTGGCTCACTGATTATAGAGCCATGATTGATTGCTTCGGTGGGAGCATTGTTTTTGCCATTCTAGGGAAAGAGATGTTTGTGGTGGTGATGCCTCGCCCAGGGGGAGGTTCGACCGCTCATTTGTACTACATAGAGGAGGATACCTCTAAGGAGGTTGTGATTCCTTTAGATTCGATCCCAGTTGTTAGGGAGTATTCTGATGTGTTTCAGGAGATACCAGGCCTACCTCCCAGTCATGAGATAGACTTTGTCATAGACTTATTACCAGATACGAGACCTATAGCACGAGCACCGTACCGTATGGCTCCGGCAGAGATACGAGAGCTACGAGATCAGATTGAGCAGTTGTTGGGTCAGGGGTTTATACGGAGGAGTACTTCACCGTGGGGTGCCCTTGTGTTGTTCGTGAAGAAGAGAGATGGTTCACTGAGATTGTGTGTGGACTACCGGGAGTTGAATAAAGTCACGATACGGAATAAGTATCCGTTGCCACGAATCGATGACCTATTCGACCAGTTGAGAGGAGCTTCTTTCTTCTCGAAGATTGATTTGCGATCGGGATACCATCAGTTGCGTATCAGTGAAGAGGATGTCTCGAAGACTGCGTTCTTATCGAGATATGGATCTTACGAGTTTCGGGTTATGCCTTTTGGTTTGACTAATGCTCCAGCCGTGTTTATGGACTTGATGAATAGGGTGTTCAGATATTTCCTAGATCAGTTTGTCATTGTCTTCATCGATGATATTCTGGTTTACTCCCAGATAGAGGAGGAGCACGCCGAGCATTTGAGGCAAGTTTTACAGACGCTACGTCAGAACGAGCTGTATGCAAAGTATGAGAAGTGCGGGTTTTGGCTGAAGGAGGTCCAATTTTTGGGACATATTATTTCCGATCGGGGGATATCTGTTGATCCGGGGAAGGTATCCGCGGTGAGGGAGTGGGGACAACCCAAGACACCGATAGAGATCCGTAGTTTCTTGGGTCTAGCAGGATACTACAGGAGGTTCATTCGGGGATTTTCGAAGATAGCGGGTCCTTTGACACATCTGACTCGTAAGAGTGTGCCATTCATCTGGAGTGATGCCTATCAGTTGGCATTCGATGAGTTAAAGGATAAGTTGACCTCAGCACCTATGTTAGCATTGCCGAGACCGGGAGTTGAGTATCTAGTCAACACCCGCGATGCGTCCTTACAAGGACTTGGAGGTGTATTGCAGCAGGAGAGTCAGGCCATAGCTTATGCTTCCCGTAAGCTAAAGCCTCATGAGAAGAATTACCCCACTCATGACTTGGAGTTGGCGGCAGTTGTATTTTCCCTTCGGATTTGGAGACATAATCTTTTGGGTGAGAAGTTTTGATTGTTCACGGACCCCAAGTCCCTACAGTACCTATTCACACAGAAGGAGTTGAATATGCGGCAGCGAAGGTGGCTTGAGTTTGTAAAGGACTATCAGTTTGATATCCAGTATCACCCGGGAAAGGCTAACGTGGTAGCAGACGCGTTGAGCCGTAGGCCAGTAGAGGAAGTGGCAGGGGTGTGGAAGGCCAAATGGAAGGAGTTGGGACACCAGGATGCAGTGGCCCGATCGTTCATGTCTGTGATGACCGTTACACCGCAGATTGTCACGAAGGTAGTAAGGGCACAGGCAAATGACTCGTTCTGTCCGGAGCAGATAGTTCGATTATTAGCAGAGGGAGCCGAGTCAAATACCGTTAGCTCAGACGGGGGATTACGATTCAATGGGAGATTGGTAGCTCCGAAAGGGGAGGAATTGCGACACGAGGTGATGGCAGAGTCGCACGGCTCACGGTTCGCGGTACATCCTGGTGGGGACAAAATGTACCAAGATATGAGACGACAGTATTGGTGGAGCGGGATGAAGAGAGATATTGTCGTGTTTGTTTCAAAATGCGCCACTTGTCAGCTAGTAAAAGTGGATCATCAGAGACCGGCAGGACTTCTACAGCCATTGGAGGTCCCGATGTGGATGTGGGAAAGCATATCCATGGACTTTATCACGGGGTTGCCTACGTCACAGAGAGGTCACGACTCCATTTGGGTAATTGTGGACAGGTTGACCAAAGTCACTCATTTTCTACCCGTAAGGACAGACTACACTACGGGACAGTATGCACAGCTCTTTATTGCAGAGATAGTGAGACTTCATGGTGTACCCCTAAATATCGTGTCTGACAGAGACAAGATATTTGTTTCACGGTTTTGGGAAAGTTTTCAGGAGGCCATGGGCACAGAATTGCGGTTGAGTACGGCATATCACCCGCAGACGGATGGGCAAACTGAGCGTACAAACCAGATGTTGGAGGGCATGATACGTATGAGTATCATTGATTTTGGGGGTGGATGGGAGCAGTATCTTCCACTGGTTGAGTTTTCTTACAACAACTCCTACCAGTTCACCATTGGCATGGCTCCATTTGAGGCGTTGTACGGTAGATTTTGTCGTTCCCCAGCATGTTGGTTGGAGGTGGGGGATAACAAACTACATGGGTCGGAAGTGATTCAGGATACTTCGGCGAGGATAGAATTGATTCGGAGTCGCATTCGGGTAGCTCAGGATCGACAGAAGAGCTATGCTGATGCGAAGAGGTTCTTCAGGGAGTTCCAAGTGGGGGACCAAGTTTTTCTCAGAGTATCTCCTATGAAGGGGATTTTTTGTTTCGGGAAGAAATGGAAGTTGGCACCGAGATATGTGGGACCATTTCCTATTATTGAGCGGATTGGACCGGTTGAGTATAGGCTTGGATTACCGGAGCATTTGCATCGGATTCATGATGTATTTCATATTTCCTCGCTAAGAAAATATCTTAGAGATGATTTGGCTCATTCTCACATTGCTTTGGAGGACATCAATCTCCAACCTGCTAGCTCCTACGAGGAGGGGCCGATTGCTATATTGGACCGAAGTGAGCGGAAACTGCGGTCAAAGATAGTTCCGTTAGTGCGTGTTCAGTGGCGACATCATAATGTCGAGGAGTCCACATGGGAGCGCGAGGATGAGATGCGCGAACGATATCCAGAATTGTTCTTACCAGGTACTTTCTAGTTCCGAATTTCGGGACGAAATTAAGTTATTAGGGGGAAGTATGTAATACCCCGTATTTTTGTGATATTTATTTATGGGATTAATTGAATTAAATGCACATTAATTGGAAATTAATCCGGATTAAAATACTAGCGAGATGCGAGTTGGTATTTGATTATAATGTGCATATATGATTATATATGAATATTGAATTATGAAATTTGTCGTGAGATTAAAATACGGCAATTTGGAAATTTTGTGGAGACGCGTGTGACAGTCGCGTCAGGAATATATTTATTTTAATTAAAAAAGTGAATTTTATTTCTATTAACCGTATGGCCATTTTGAGTGCGCCAACGCGTCCAGAAAGGTCGAAATAGTCAGAAAACACTAGCCGGGGGTTTAGTTTGGGTCCCGGGGCATTTTTAGGCAATGCCGGCAACGTATAAGGGTAGTTTGGTAATTTTGAATTTTTGGGAATTAAAACCTACGAAAATTGGGAATTAAAAATCTGACTTGGTAATTACCCACTAAACCCACTAACCACATCTTAGGACTTAATGGGCTACGGGGGTTATTAGAATTGTTCCAAAATTTCCTAAGGCAAACCCTAGCCACCATTGCCACTTTGGAGAAGAAAGCTTGTAAAGAGAGAAGAAAGGAGAATTCTGCAGAAAGAGAGAGAACCACTCTTCAGATCGACATCAAAATCATAGATACACATAAGGCAAGTGGTTTAATTTCGTTTATTACAAATAATGTTTCTTCCATGCGTAGGAAATTGACAGAATTTCATTGTTCTTGGAGAATGATAAAACCCATTGAATTTGATGTAGAGATTTATAATTTTATGAGGAGATTGCATGTAGAACAACGTTAGGATGATTAGTCAGTGAAAAATACATATTTTATACCATAAAATCGGACTTATTTATGCCTATGGATGAATTTAATTTCTAGGGTTCATGTTCTTGTAATTGGGGAAGAAGATGTGGAGATTTAATAATTGAATGAGGTTAGGATGAATTAACCCCACAAAATGCGTTAGTATTTGACCTAAATATGTTTAGGGATGATTAGTAGCTTTGAACAATCGTTGTATTAATGTTTAGATGAGGTTAGAGGTGAAGAGAAGTTGGAAAAACGAGATTAGGAAAATCTGGGCTCGAAACTGGCCACTCGTTAGAAGACTTGCCCAGGTCATTCGAACGAGCTTCTAACGAGTTGACCTTTGACTTCTAACGAGGGTGATGTTCATTCGATGACTTCGTTCGAACGAGATCTCGTTAGAAAGCCCACTTCGTTCGAACGAACTCTCGTTCGAACAGCCTCGTTCGAACGAGACTTCTAACGAGCTGACAGTTTAGGCTTTTTAGCCTGTTTTGATTTCACGTGTCCCGTAACCTTATTTAATGGTAGAGATAACCTTCCCTTGATGATTAATTTATATGTTTGGGATATTTGGGATATAATGAGGAGTAAAACCTAGAAGTGTAGTTTGAACCTAAGGTAAATTATGAAGTAGGACGTGAGTGTCTATTACGATGCGAGAACTATTGACGGCCTAAAGCATTATATTAATCGGGAACATATAAATTGTGTAGCATTATATGTCGGTACTATAATGAGATGCGTACTACAATTAAATTATGGTGATTACTAAGATGTGTGCATACTTAGTATATATATTGATTTTATGTGTATGACATACCTACCATACTTGCTATCACGGGAGGTTTACGTTCGCTTAGGGCCCTCTAATCCTTGTGTTTCCCGGATTTAGACTGGTACCTTGATGAACATAGGTCAGAGAAGGACTTATTGGGATGTTAATAAGTATGTTGATCGTGGGAGCGCAGGTATGTGCGTGACCCATGTGATGTGACTGTGTTCGCCTCCATTATTTGTGATGTTGTTATCTGAGAACGATTTTTGAGAGATTCGGAATGCGGGATCCTTATGTACGTGATGTACCGGGATGGATAGCAGAGTATGTGTGCACCGCAGCTTAGTCTCGGGGTGCTTGTATTGTATATTTATGACGTGAATAATATACACGTAGATAATGAGAACTTTCTTGTTGATATTGTGAATATAATTATGGTAATGTTTTGAGAAAACATAACGGGTTAACCGATAGTGAATTGTATTACTAATTGAGAATCTGAGTTTAAGTAAAGCCCTCTATTTAATTGATAACGCTAGAATGTGATATGGGAAATCGAGTAGTAAGGGGTGGAACTTATTACGGTTTGGTTAGATATGTATGTCAAGTAGATGGGTACGGTACGTTAGGAGTGCACATGTAGTCGAGAGGTGAGAATTTCATGTGAGTGCACGTCCTAACATGTATTTTGCATTTAATGTTTTAATGTTATTAAAACACTTGCTGTTTTTAAAATGATTTCCACTTTCGGGCTCTGACCCATTTACTTTCAAATCCATTTTTTTGTAAAAACCATTTTAGGTGCCCAGCCACAAGGACACCATGCGTAGGATCCTCATTCAGGTGACGAGCTGTAGCTGTTTGTGGAAGTTACATGACCTTGCTTGTAGACGCTTCATCTACCTTGACTCTATATTCAGCATTTTATCAGTTGTAGGGCATGTCTCCCATTCCTTTTAGAGACATTTCAATTATTTCAGTTATTCAGACTTCTGGCATGTAATTAATTCAGGATTCAGACTTGTCATTTTATTTCAGTTGTGGGATTGTTGTGAGGAGTTTTCCTCCGGACTTTATATTTATTTTGTTGGTTTCATTACTTCGTTATGGTGAATGGATTATGTTGTTCTTCCATTATTCTTTATTGCATGTTAATCAGACTTAACTTAAAATTTGGCAACTTACTTTTAAATACCAGGTGGTTAGTAATTATTAAAATGTTTTCAACAGTGATGCTATTAACTAAACCAACTTGGCATTTTGTATTGATTTAATAAAGGAGTAGCTACCCGGTATTTAATTAGTCGGGGTGTCAGAGCCTTTTGTTCATAAATTATGCAAATGGTTTTATTACTCATTGAGTTAATTTGGTGATCAAGTCTACGCATTGAACACTGTTTTCTTATTGAACAAACTTGTAATATTTAATTAGGTAGAATATCTGTTTGGTCTGAATGAATTTTCTTTTAATATTTATTTTTGATCGAGCTGAATGAATTTTCATTGAATTTTTTTTAGTTTGTTAGGTTGAATGAATTTTCTTAAATTAAAAAATTAGAGTTTTTATATCAAACCTATTTATATACGTGACACATATTTTGAAGACTATTTAATGGATTTCTGACAATACAAAGAGTGGATGGGAGAAAGTCACATAGTATCTAATAAGCATATAAAGGGTGTTCGTGAATTTATTAAATACGCGGATATAAATCTTATTAGTGATAGGATTCAATGTATGTGCAACTTTTGTATAAACGGAAAATTTAAGCCCTTAGAAGACGTTGAATTTCATTTACTAATGTGGGTTATTAATTAAGACTGTAAGATATGGAAATTCCATGGATAAAAGAATGTACCATGTTTTCTATAAGAATTATGGATGCATGATCGCCTGTCGGAGCTCCACTGGGTGAAGGTGGTGAACGATTCGCCACCACATCATCCTTTGACCGAACTAATTGATGATGCTTACGGAGTACACTAAGATTAAAACCACCCACCCATGGATATAGATAATGGGCATTATAACCAAGTCAATGAACAAGTTAATACTGAATTACCTGAAGATTGAGAGAATACATAAGGTGGAAAGCCGATGCAAATAGACTTTTGGATAAAAATTACGAAGAAGACCACTCGATATTGTACACAATGATCGATTCGAATAATTTGAAGATTTAATTTTGTTTATCGGGCAAAAGCATAACTAGAATTCTTAAATGGGTTAAATACATTCTCTCCTAAGAGAATTAGTTATTAAAAAATTATCCTAGCATGAAGAAGAGCTTTAAGGGTTTGATTTTGAAGTAAAAATCTATTCATGCATGCATGTATGATTGCATATTGTACCACAACAAGCACGAAAAGATGAATGAGTGTCCTATGTGCAGTGAGACTAGATATGTGCCTTGTGAAAATTGAAAACTTATGACAGTAAAATATCGCAAGTGGTAGTTAGTTCTGTAAATGATTTTAAATTTTTTCCCATCATGCATGGTTAAAATGTTTTTTCACTGCACCGTGGATAGTAAAAGCCATGACATGGCATGCTCAATGTGAGGTCGGTGGGAGTCTTATGCGTAATCCAGTTAATTCCCTCATTTCAAAATTTTCAAATGCACGACACCATAAATTCGTAAAGGAACAGGATAATGTCGGTTTTGTATAATCAACCACTGGGTTTAGACCTTTAGGTAATTATGTACTAATCAGAGTTATTGATCGGTTCTCATGGCGCCTTTAAGTATCCCTCCCATATTGTGGATGAGAAATGAGTTCACATTGTTATATCTATTGATACTCAAGCCGAAGGCTCCCAACGATGATATTGATATATTGTTAGCCCCATTAATCGAAGAACTTAAAGACTTGTGCGATAAAGGCGTGATGGTGTTTGACTCTCGTAAAGGTGAAGAGATCACACTTAAAGAAATGCTGGTGTTGATCCATGACCTTCCTTCATATAGAACCTTATTCGGTTGTAATATTCATGGTTATTATAGATGTCCCATATGTGGGGAGGAAACTAAAGGAACTTATCTAACTCCTCGCGGTAAGATGATTTATACGGATCATCATAAATTTCTGCCGACCAACCACCCTTTTAGGAATGACTAGTCTAACTTCTTACCTATCGGTTACAAGAGTAGGACGGAATCTGCTCGACTTTTTAGATAGCAGATTGAGGAGAAGGTGAAGGTTGGGAATGCGAGGAATACCAATGTAGGAAAACACTCTCAGTTTGTAAACCTGAAGCATAAATCTAGGGGGATCCGAATGACCCTAGTAAAATGAAGGCATGGTCCATATGATTAGTGTTTTTTTAACTTGTCATATTGAAAAGATCATCGTGTGAGGCATGTAATTGATATGATGCACACAAAGAAGAATATTGAAAAACATCTGATAGGAATATGTCTAGGTGGATCTCATTCAAAGATGGAGAGCAAGAATGTCGTGATCTACAGTATATGAATTTAAAGAAGAAATTGTGGTTAAGAAATGATCCTATAATAGGATGAAAATTATCCCCGACACTACTTTCACTTTGTCTGCTAGTGAGGAAAAAATCCTTTTAGACACGTTGTTCAGCTTGAAGACTTCAAATGGTTATTCATGTAATCTGCGTAGGGTAGTAAGATACCAAATAAATGACATAAAGTAGTGCAAGTTTGACGATTGGTACGTCATCATTCAATTAACCCTTCTACTATCTAGGCATTTCTTCTCTAAAGATAAAGATCTCCACTGGGAAATTATGCAAATCTGTTTGTGCTTTACCCTACTTTGTGCAAAAGTGCTAAACAGAAAACACATCAAAGGTGCTAAACCAACTTTAGTCAAGGTAGTTTGTGTATTGGAGAAATATTTTCCTTCGCCCTTCTTCGATATCATCATCCACCTGCTTGTGCATTTATGAAATGATGCTTTGTTGTGTGGTCCCGTTAGGTATTGCTGGATGTATCCTTTTGAGAACTTGATTAAAACCTTCAAAGATTACGAAAGCATACACAATATATTTAAGGGTAAATTGCTAAAGAATATGTAATTATGGAATCGTCATAGTACACTTGGGAACATATATCTGAACAAGAGACGAGGAGATTCAAACCTCATGGAGAATGAGTGATCAAGGAACCTAAAGAGTTTGAGGATGAATTGACTTCTGGAAACCCTAAAGATATGAGACTCACTAATCTATAATACAAGCAAACAGCTCATTATTCCTTCAAATCGCAAGATGAAGTTAATGATTGGAGAGAGTAAGTAGCTACATAATTAACTAGATTATTCTTATTTGATTTTATATATTCTATATATTATGAACTAAACTCTGTAATTTACCTCTAGGAAGTACGAGAACAAAATTTCCCAAAATCAAAAGAGAAGTTACACACCAGATGATTTTAAGGCATGGATATCGAAAAAGGAAATTTCCACCTCTTATATGTGCGGTTATTTAATCTTGTATGGTAAAAACTAGTCCTAATATAAATTTATTAATAAATGTAGATCCTTAAAAGAGGTGATGTCTCATCAAGGCTTGAACGCTTAGCAAAAGGTCCTAAATTTCGTGCGAAAGAGTACCAATGGTTTTGATTTCGTTGCATATCCATATAAGGAAAAAGTTTTGATGCAGAACAACGGAATTTTATTTTCTCCCTTGACTACTTGTGACGATAGTAAAAGTGATAAAAACCCAAAGGATGTAGTGTTAACCTACTATGGGATTGTCCAACAAATCCAAAACCTCGATTATTTAGATTTCGTTGAAATCATATTTTATGATAATTGAGTGAAGGTGGAGGACACTACAAGTGCTTGTAAAGTTGATCCCTAATCGAAACTTATCATGGTTGTTTTATCAAAGATCAAGAGTAAGTATCACATTGTCGATGAGACATTCATTTGTGCCTTATATAATGTAAAAAAGGTATTCTACTTGTAGTGCATAAATGATTGGAATTGGTCGATTATTGTGCATGAACCAAAGGGTATGACTACTGAAGTAGATGCATTAAAAGCTCCTAAAGAGTTCCAGTTTGCTCTTGATGACAACCCTAATTTGAAGGATCTTTTAGTTGATTTAGAGAATGATTGAGTATCAAAACATTATTATATTATTTGCAATAATATTTGTATCCTATTACAATATTGTCCCTTGATAATAAATATCTATCCAAATTGTATCAAATTTTGATATTGATGTTATATTGGCGCTTTAGTTTGTTTACGAATGTTTAGGGGGACCAACACATCACACAGGATGCCCATTTCGATTTACAAATGAATTTATCTTGGGCCATATTTTCTCATACGAGGTATAATTGGTTTTCCATGTTAACACGGGTGAGTTTATTTCTCAGGTGTTCGGCCTTTAACTTGCAACTTTTCAATTCAACTTCCATATCGAGATTTTCCAGCATAATTTCCCTATGTTTCTTTCCATGGAATTGTATTTGGTTTTCATGATTGATTCTTGATTCAATAGAATTTTTGGACATTGCCGAAATCGAACATGCAAAAGGCTGATCCGATAGACACATTGATGAGCATTATCTGGGAGCTCATTTATCCGGTTCGATCATCCTTTTACATGTCTGAGTTTGATAATGCTGAAAAAATTTGATGAATTAAGAATAAGTCATAAAAACCAAATACGATGTGATGGAAAAAGAGCACAGGGAAATTTTGTTAGAAAATATCGAAATGGAAGTTGATTTGAAAAGGTGCCAGTTAGAGGTTAAACATATGATCGCATAGTCACGGAGCTCTTAATTTGAGAATATGACCAGACCATGAAAATATCTAGAATCAGGCTTGATAATATGCCATTAAAGGGAGAAAATAAAAAAACAGCCCCCAAACGGCCCCACAGGAGGCACAAACACCTCACACGGGACTAATGTAACATGCATCAACTGATTACATAGTCACGAGACTCGCGTTTTGAGAATATGATAGAAACTTGTAAATAGTTAGACTTAAACTTGAAAATTGTGTCGTTAAAGGGTGAAAACGCAAACTAACCACCAAACGACCACGCAAAAGGCATGAACACCTCACATAGGACCAACGTAACACGCAATAACATACCATGTAGTCATAAGACTCCCGATTTAAGAATATCATTACAAATAGTTATTCTTGGGCTTTAAAACATGCAGTTAAAGAGTAAAACATAAACCAACCCCTAAATAACCCCGCACAAGAAATCGACACCTCGCACAGGACCAACATAATGCGTAGAAACTGACCACATCATAATGGGAATCCAAATTTGAGAATATTTCTAAACCTGCAAATAGTTAGATTTAGGCTATAAAATATGTTGTTAAAGGTAAAAAATTTAAACCAACCCCCAAACGACCCTACAGTAGGAATGAACACCTCACATGAGATGAACATAACACAAAGCAACTGACCGCGCATGCACGGGCTCTTGGTTTGAGAATACGAAAACAACATGCATATAATTATAATTAAGCTTGAAAACATGTCGTCAAAGGATGAAAATGTAAAACAACCCCTAAACAGTCCCACAAGAGGCACAAACACCTCGCACGGGACCAAGTAACACATAAAAACTAATATGATAGTTATAGGACGCTCGGATCGAGAATATGATCAGAACCCACAAATAGTTAGACTTAGACTTGAAAACATGATGTTAAAGGGCAAAAATGCAAACCAACACCCGAATGACCCTGTAAGAGGCATGAACACCTCACACAGGACCAACGCAACACGTAGTAACTGGATGCGTAGTCACTGAATTGCCGATTTGAGAATATAACCAAAACTTGTAAATAGTTTGGCTTATATTTGAAAGCATGCTGTTAAAAGGAAAAAATGCAAAACAACCCCCAATTAGTCCCGTAAGAGGCACGACCACCTCGCACAGAACCAACGTAACACATAGCAACATAAAACGTACTCATGGGACTCCCGATTTGTGAATATGGCCAAAACCTGTAAATAGTTAGCCTTAGGCCTGAAAATATGTCGTTAAAGGGATAAGCGTAAACTAGCCCCCAAACAGTGCCATAAGAGGCACGAACACCTCACACGGGACCAATGTAACACATAGCTACCACGTAGTCGTGGGACTCCTAATTGGGGAATATGAACCAAATTTAAAATAGTTAAGGTTAGACTTAAAACATGCCGCTAAAGAGCAAAAATGCAAAACAACCCCCAAACATCCCTACAAAAGACACGAACACCTCGCACAAGATCAACACAGCATGTAACAACTTACTACATAATCATGGGACTCTCGGCTTGAGAATGTGACCAAACTTACAAATGGTTAAGACTTGGGATTGAAAATATGCCATGAAAGAACAAAACAAATAGCCCCTAAATGGCCCCACAAGAGGCACGAATACCTCACATTGACCAACCTAACACGCAATAACTGTCGCGTAGTCATAAAACTCTCGGTTTGAGAATATAACCAGAAATTACAAATAGTTAAACTTTGGCCTGAAATCATGTCATTAAAGTTCGAAAAAGAAAAATAACTCCTAAATGGCACCGTAAGAGGCACGAACACCTCACATGGGACTGACGTAACATGTAGAAACTGACAGTCACGGGACTCCCATTTTTGGAATATAACCAAAACATGAAAATACTTAGACTTGGGGTTGGAAATATTATGGTTAAGGAGAAAATGCACAATATTCCCCAAACGACAAGACAAGAGGTACAAACACCTTGCCCTGGACCAACATAACACGTAGAAACTAACCCCGTGGTCATGGGACTCCCAGCTTGAGATTATGACCAAAACATGAAAATATTTAGACTTAGGCTTAAAAACATGATGTCAATGGGAGAAAATGCAAGCCAGGCCCCAAACGGTCCTACAAGAGACACGAACACCTCGTATGGGTTCAACGTAACATGTAGTAAATGACCGCATAGTCACGAGACTCCTAGCATGAGAATATGACCAAAACTTGCAAATAGTTAGGGTTAGATTTTCAAACATGTCGTTAAAGGGAGAAAATGCAAAATAACCCCCAAACAACCCCATAAGAGGTACGGACACCTCGCACAACGTAATTCGTAGCAACATTTTGCATAGTCTGGACTCTCGGTTTGATAATATGATCAAAATTTAGAAATAAATTGACTTCAACTTAAAAAAAGTCGTTAAAGGACGATAATACAAAGTATCTCCCAAACGGCCCCGCTAGAGGCACGTGCACCTCATATGGTACTAACTTAATGTGTAGCAACTCACCACATAGTCATGGGACTTCTAATTTTAGAATATATTCAAAACTTACAAATAGTTAGACTTAGGCTTGAAAACATGCCGTTAAAGGGAGAAAATGCAAAATAATCTCCATATGACCCCACAAGGGGCATGAACACCTCGCACGGGACCAACGTACCCTCTAGAAACTGATTGCATAGTCATGGGAGTCCCGATTTAGGAATTTGACCAAAACTTGCAAATAGTTAAACTTAGACTTAAAAATATACCGATAAAGGGAAAAATGCAAAACAACCCCCAAACGGCCCCACAAGAGGCACGAACACCTCTCACGAGGCCAACATAACACGTAGTAACAACCCGCGTAGTCATGGGACTCTCCTTTTGAGAATATTAAAAATTTCAAATAGTTACACTTAAACTTGAAGATATGCCGTTAAAGGGCGAAGATGCAAAATAATACCTAAACAACCCAACAGGAGGAACAACACCTCGCATAGGACCAACAAAAAATGTAAAAATTGATTGTGTAGTCATGGGACTCCGGATATGATAATATGACAAAAATAAGAAAATAGTTGGACTTAAGTTTGAAAACATGTTGTTAATGGGTGAAAATGAAAAATAACCACCAAATGACTTCACAAGAGGCACGAACACCTCACACATAACCAACGTAATCCATAACAACTGATCACATAGTCATGGGACTCCTGGTTTGATAACATGATCAAAACTTAGAAATTTTTTGTTAGACATAAACTTGAAAACATGTCGTTCAAGGATAAAAATACAAAACAATCCCTAAACGGCATCACAAGAGGCACAAACATCTCGCATAGGACCAACATAACACATAGCAACTGATCGCGTAGTCATGAGACTCCCGGTTTGAGAATATGACCAAAACTTTCAAATATCTAGACTTAGGCTTAAAAGCATGTCGTTAAAGGGCAAAAGGCCAAACAATTACCAAATCTCCCCACAAAAAGCACGGAAACCTCGCACGTGACCAACGTAATGCGTAAAATTTGACCTCTTAGTCACGAGACTTTTGATTTGAGAATATGAACAAAACTTACAAATAATTAGACTAAGGCTTGAAACATGCTGTTAAAGGGCAAAAATGAAAACCATCCCCACAAGGGGAACGAACAACTCACACGGGCCAATATAACACGTAGAAACTGACCATGTAGTTACGGGACTCTCGGTTTGAGAATATAACCAAAACTTGGAAATAGTTAGACTTAAGCTTAAAAACATATCATTAAAGGTAAAAAATGAAAAATGTCCCCCAAATGGCCCTACAAGAGGCATAAACAACTCGCATAGGACCAACGTAATGCGTAAAACTTATCGCGTAATCACGTGACTCATAGTTTGAGAATAAGACTAAAGCTTGAAAATATTTAGAGTTCGGCTTGAAATTACGCCAATAAAGGGCGAAAACTCAAAACAACCCCTAAATGGATTCGCAAGAGGCTTAAACACCTCGCACGAGACCAACGTAACATGTAGCAGCTAACCATATAGTCACGGGACTCCTAGTTTGATAGTATGATCAAAACTTGAAAATAGTTATACTTAGGCTTGAAAACATGCCTTTAAAGGGTGAAAATGCAAAATAGCCACTAAGCGGCCCCACGGGAGGCACGAGCACCTCGCACGGCACAAACTTAACATGTAACAACTAACCGCATAGTCATGGAACTCTGTGTAGTCGCCCTTCATTATATCCCATATCTAAGAACAACATCGATAGCTAAGCTAACTCTTGACAAGTTTATATTTTCCAAATGATAAGAAATCCACGACTATAACGCCAGTGTGGATAATAACGTCCATTATATAAAAATCTGTAAACCTCAATCGATTCATCCTTGGTTCACTACCATGCTAAGAATCCTAATTCAGTCACATATCTACTACATGGACACATACTACACATCATAAAAAATGGAATCACAATTCATCTTAAGAGCTCTCTATCTCGGCTCAACTCGTTATTTGGTAACATCCTCTTACACTTTTCCCCAATTGTCTCTAATTGGGGTAGTCTTAATCTTACATTCGCAATCATAACCCTCAATCGAAACATATTCTTTTTTTGATCCTTTTGTAACTTACTTGTTCCTAAATTTATTCATAACTAGTACATCAAAAAAATACAAGCCTGTAATGTAATAGCCCTTATTTTCTTGTGTATTTTTATATATTAGGTTACCTATGCGTGAGTGATTTAATCTAATTGAGAATTTTAAAATGAGAATTTAACATAAATATTAATTTCGATAAAAGAGTTAATATTTATGCGAACTTTAAAATTACTAGTGTGATTAAGTAATTAAAATCATATAAATTGCCATTACGTCGTATGTGTGTATTATCGGCAGGAATTAACTATTTCTCAACGGGGGCATATTTGAGTGAGTTATTTGAGGTTTGGAGATGATTTTTATATTCAAAGTCTAGGATGACAATTTGGAATGTACGGTTGGTTCGGGATGGACCGAGAAAGTCAAAATGACTATTCGGGGGTTTTATTTGGGTTCCGTTGTCTTTTTGGCTAGTTTGACTTGAATTGGGGTATACGAGTCATTTTATGTGTGTATTATCATTTAAAATTGGGATAAATAGTAATCTCGGTTATTAGGCTTAAAAGAAAGATAAGTAACCTCATTTTGAGGTAGAACCCATTTGAGAGAAAAACGTGAGGAAGAAGAGAAAGAGAATAAAACCGTGGAGCTTTGGAAATTTTGAGCAAATCCATGACTTTAAGGAAGAATCAGACCCTACATCTTTGAGGTAGGTGATTTAACTTGCTAAATGCTTATTTGTGTGATTTATTTCATAATTTGTGGAAATTTTTTGGTAGTGTTGGATATAAATGATAAGCCCTATATTTTTGTGTTGAAGTCTAGCATTTGATGTGTGTATATGGGTTTGAAGGTGTAGAAATGTTGGAGTTCATGTTTTGGATGATTTATGATGTTAAAATTTTGTAGAAGGAGGGTTTGTTTCAGATGTAGTAAAATTTCATAAGAATAAGAACTGAACATGCCGGCCCGGTTCGTTTCAGCACCGGACCGATTCATTTTCAAAGGTTATTGGATCGGTCCGGTCATAAAATTTTTTTGTCATTATTTAGGAACCGGAACGGTTTGTTTTTGGGACCCTTGGTTCGGTCCGGTTACTGCAGATTTGTAACTCTTGTTTTACTCTCTCCAATTGGTTTTAACGCTTAGGAACACTATAATATAATGTAGTAAACTTTTTTATGAAATAAAATGTGGGTTTATGTTATGATACAATGGAGGGACTACTTTGGGTCTATAATAAAGGTATATTTGAGAGTGTAATATGTTGTTTCCTTTTTATAAATCCTCCTAGAAGTGGGTATTCTTTAGAGGATGGTTACGGGCTAATGAATGAGAGGTCGTGTGTCCTTAATAATGATAATTTTTTATGAAAAATCATATGCGTGATGGATTATAAATGTTCTAGTGACCAATTAAATCATAAGATATATTGGGAATGATTTTGGGAGTAGATCGACTAGTATTATGGTTGGGTTATATTCATTTAGTCGGGATTAGTATTATCTAGATTTGGTTATGTGATGATCGGTATATATAATGTGTATATACATGTTGTGGGTATACAATATATACACATTTTTGTGTAGTGCATACCCATCTAGTGCTATCATGGGAAGTTGGACGTTGGGCGAGGCCCCTGGCTTGAGGAGTAGGGAGCGTATAGTCCTTAGGTCATAGTGTCCCATAATTCATCGTGTGAGACTTTTCAGAGGTAAGACATATTGGGTAAGATTCGCCTAACCCTTATGTGAGGAACTATGTCCATTTCCCTTGCTTTTGTGAATTGTATTTTTATACCAAGTCGGAGTGAGAGTCCGACCGCCAGTAACCCAGGATGATATGTGAATAATTCCCTGGAAGATGATAGCATTTTAGATTTTTCATCCTTTGAGTTAAAGCTCTTAAGGACGATTAGTATACTTTTATTATGTGTGTTATATAAGTGTACTTGTGAGAGAATGATAATTCATGTTTAATAATAGTGAAAGTATTACTATACGAGCCTTGAAGCTATGGTTTTATGCCTTATTCTTATAACTAATGAAAGTTATTAACTAATGAATTGGCATATAATCCTTAGGGTTTAGATTGTAGTGGTTATGTTATAGGTAAGAAAGATATACGAGTTAGCTAAATGTATAGGTTTGAGTGTGAGTTATCCTTAGCTGAGTCGAGTAGTCTAATTAATATTTAACGCATACGTTTAGGCATGCGCTGTAGCTGAGAGGTGAGGCTGAGTCTCAAGAGAGTGCGACTCCACTTCAATTATGAAATTTTACATTTATAATTATTATGCATTTTAATTCACTTGCTATAACTATTTTCAAACCCAGGACTCTGACTTGTTTATATCTTTTCTCTTGCAATACATTGTGATATATTATAGGTGTTCCACCGCAAGGACGCCAATGATCGTTGTCTGTTCCAGATTTTTCGGGAGTTGTAGCATGTGCAAGATGTTACAGGACTTTTGTTATAGGCGCAACTCTTTTTGTAATCTAGTTAAGAATTCACAATTGTAAATCGGGTGTGTATACCCAAGGGTCGTATATGTATATCCCTTATATTTTTGTCTCTTGATATTGTATGGTCTGTTGCCCGACAGCATATTCAGTAATATTCTTTTGTATGTATAAACATAGCATGTTAATAATCTAGTCTCTTAGTTGTCTATTATGTTCATGCTCCATAATTTTTGAATGTTTTATCGTCATTACACTTTATAATAAGAATTTTTTGGCACATATTTATTTTATATAAGGTGGTTACCAGTTATATTTATGTTCGACAGTTGATGCTGAGAATGATACACTTGAGATTCCTATTTTATTTTAGTATAGTGCTAGCCACCCGTTATATTGAATAAACGGGGTGCCACATATAACTCATAAGTAACTCCATCATCTGAAGAATACCTAACCCCAACTAACAGGGAAATCAATACTCTTATCTCTAATTTCCATAAACTCAGGTGTGCCACTAATTGTTTCGAACTAACCTCCAACTCATATTCTTAACCAAAGGGTGAACCTACTCCCAGGGTTAAACATTCTCACGTTGCTATCACCCTAATCACAAATGAGTTTAATGACCTGAAGTAACCTTTTTCACATATGAGTACGACACCAATTCGATTCTCTAACAGGAATCACCCACACACAAATTTATCATTAAAATCCTTATTTTTTTTGCCAAAATATTGTAATCCATTTCCATCTCTCTTAGGTGCATAAAATTTCAAAAGGTCATTCTACTAGTTTAAATTTTTTTCATAATCCGTATTACTGTAAAAGAACTAAAAACTCAATAGGATCCTCTCAAACTCAAATTCTTTAATATCTCCTAAAAATGGACTCAGCATGAATCACATTCATTAACTTGTGCCTGCAAAAGTCTCTAAGTTGTATAATTTACCCCCAAACACAATAATTTCCCATAATCATCCTCACAATAATGGTGAACCCCCTTTTTCTAATAACTAGTTTTATAATGAAATGGATGAAACACAAATCCTAAGGACACTCGAACCTAGATGCCTTAATACAAACTGTAACACCCTTAATTTTTCCACGCCTGGTTAATCAGGTCGGACCCAAAATATCGAGAGAACTATAACAATTTATATAATTCTCAGCATTAATGATAAATAAAAACTACGGTAAATAAAAAACATCTACAATAAAAACTCGATAATGAATTAAAATATGAATAACTGAACCGAGGTAAACTGAAATTCCCTTAAATGGTTGAACCATATAAAATCTCTTATTATAATTGTTCAATTGAATAAAATAGAATACAATTGAAGAATCCTCTTAATATAAGTCTTCAATACATATGAACAACTATAATAAACAAGCTTCACCAACTCTACGGATACCAATCTGGATCACCACAACTGCAAGTTTGACCGCTTAATTCTGTTAACTTGTATTCAATAATAATACCCTGGGAAAAAATATTGCATTAATGTGGGTTATCATCCTAGAGTTTCTAGAATATCTTCAATACATCAATATAAATCATCCGACTAATTTATAACAAACATTCAATCCGTTAATACTCACATGCAGAAACCCAAGGCATAATTTGTACTAGAAGTCTCTATCTCTAGACAATTAAGATATATCACGTAATGAAACACTATCATGGAATGCAACTAAATACCTAAGTGGGATTACACCCTAAGCCCCACGTATATATTTTATTACAATTCTCACGATCTCATCAAAATGACACTATATTTGTTTAAAATCATCAAACTACACAAGTTCGTATCTGGACTATCATAAAGGATAAGAAACAATTATCTATCATGCAATAGGGGTGTAGCTAACTACGCGTATAAGAATATAACCCAAGTACTAACCTACACAATGTCACCCACAAGGAAATAAAAGTAAATTACATAATGTATATAGCACAACATAGGGTTCATTATTAATTGTCCATACTATACTATATTAAAATATATCTCATTTAAATATTACATCACACGAAGGTCATTACCTCCGGGGACAATCTCGTTCTTCTATCAGCAAGTCCGTAGGAGTCCCTTACCTATTGAACTTAAGCGAAATGCACATAAGCAATAGGGTTATTACCACAATGTACATCACTGAAAAATCCTTGTGATGGATCCAGCCAACCAATCTTCTCTCATCACGAAGCGGTGACTCCTATGCGTGATCGAGGAAGCTTCCTTTAATCATCCAGTCACATGATCCCGTGTCTAACATATGCAACCGATAGATTCCCATAAGTCTGGGTATGTTACACACACACACACACACACACACACACACACACACACACACACACACACATATATATATATATATATATATATATATATATATATATATATATATATATATATATATATCGCACATAATATATTTAAATACCAATGAGATAATGCATAATCTGAAGCGTACCCAAAACATCCCATTCCCCAATCGCCGGATTGATTATCATATCTCTAGGCGTATTAAATATTTCTTATTATATATTACATCACACGAAGGCCACTACTTTCGATGTATTTCTCATGCCTCTATCAGTAAGTCCAGAGGAATCCATCACCTAATGACTAAAGAAAAATACATTAATAAATAATTAAACGATCACTAAGTAGTAAACACCGCTAATGACCCATACTTAGACCGTGTCGATGGATCAAGTCATACTTATTCTCTCATCATGAAGTGGTGACCGTTGATCGTCTAATCTAACGCAATGATATCCACAACATCCTACACATCTTAGCGGACATCATACATAGTTTCACATCGAACGCAACCCCCAATCGATATATTCACCATGACTAAAGGTATGTTCACATAATCAACACAATATATATATATATATATATATATATACCTTATACACTCAAGCCTACCAAAACATCTAAATCCCTAATGGTTGGATGTTTGTCTCAATTAGGTTTGTTATCTCTAAAAACCATGTCAAACATACATAAACATTAAGCCCTAAACACCGGATTATTCTTTACGTTTTTAGGCTTATCAACTCTTAAACTTATTAAATTCAACTACTAGTTTATTCCTTCTCTAATTATTGAGAACATTTATCTCTCTCTCTCCACATACAGTCTCTTAGAGCATACACACATTCCCTCATTTAATTACTAAATTAATTGCACGACCTATAATCTATCAAGACCTAAATTAATCTCCCAAACACTTGAACTCATTACTCTTTAAGCTCGATATATACATACAACCATTGTATACCACTCAGTCATGCATATATCCATTCTAATTCAATACTAACACCAGATGTAAATACAATAATTAAAAGGTCATATCTCTAACCTACTTAATTATCCTCAATATTAACTAAGTTTTATATCTCAATAAACTCGATAAATCAATCCTAAAAGAAAGTCTAATCCAAAATTTCTATCTTGTGCACTATTACTAGAGAAATCATAGAAATCCAAAAATAATCAGATAAATACAAAACAAGCACCCACACATTGGTAATTTGATTCTTCACAAGATAAGTCGTTTTCAAAGTCATTCAAGTAAATCATTGGAATGAGAAAGGATCTCTTTTGAAAGACCTTCAAAATCTCGTTAGAACCAACTTCAAACAAAAATTCAAAAAATCCCATATTCTTCTTCAACTTAGGGAACCAACATCCAAAAATCTCCATTGATGATTCCTGAAGCTTAGAATAAGTACCCAATCAATACCAAAAGCAAATCTAAGTATGATAATGTTTCTTTAAATATTTTACATAATCATACGAGTCTAATAATATCAAAACCTAATGATCCAAACTTTTCATCATAACTCATTGTTAAATCATCTAAGGATTTGTTCATCACTAATTTCAAAACTAAAATTTAATTTAACATGAAATTTTTTTGAAGTAATGGATCCTCACTTTAAATCATTTATTAAATCTCATATCTACAACATTTAATCCAACAATTTCATGTTTTCTTCATCAAAGTACAAGTGTCCAATGAATGAAAAAATTGTATTACTTTTAACTAATCCACATATTCTGTATATTGGATCCTAAATGAACTAGTACTTAAACATGATCAATATTCAGATTTGTAAAAATAAAAACATGTACTATAAATCAGTTATAGATTATAATGAGGATTACAAAATATTTTCTCCTTAATATCGAAGAACACGTGGTGTAGGCCTGAATCCCCGTGGTTTGTCCTCCGTGGAATTTTCTATGATTCTCCCAAAGACCCATGACCGCTAGGGCTTGCTTCTCCTTAGAATAAATGGTAATGAATGACCCTTAATTCCACTTAAAAACTTAAAAATCTGAAGCTCCAATAAATGACTATTCCCCCCCCCCCCCCGCCCCCCCCCCCCCCCCCCCCCCCACACACACACACAACAAATAGGCCCAAAATACTACCTAGATTGACCTAAAACTCATTCTAAGGTTATACCTACCCATCGAGCCCAATATAAACCCTTAAAAATATATAAATGGACATCCATGACACTCCATAGTCCAATCTAAATGTAATTACCCACAACCCACGGTAGTACCTCACAATGTTATTAAATTATTTACTTAATTGTGCTACGAGTACATAGTCCACAATCATATAATTGATATCACTATATAGTTATTCCAAACACATGTCACGAAAATCATACGACATGCAAAATTTATATATCATCTAACTTTTGCCAATTTATTATTACTAAACCACACAAGTAATAATTATTCCCATTTATTAATTTATTTCTCACTAGTAATATATATATATATATATATATATATATATATATATATATTCCACGAGAATATGGGGCATTACAATCCTCCTCCTCATCCTCTCTCTATCCATACCTACTTTAATAGTTTGTATGATTTGAAAAAAATCATACAAAAAACTATTAGTTTATACTCGAGAGTAAACAGACAGGTTTTTGTACAATTTTTTTAAAATAGAAAAATAAAATCATTTTAAGTAGAACTTTTATTGAGGGGTACCCTGAAATGTTAAGTACTTATAAAAAAATCATTTCAAAGTATTTTTTTAGTATTTTAGACAAATTTTTCTTTTAATCCGTCCCATGAACAATGATCCGTTTAGATAGAAATTCCCGACTTACTATGAATGTTATATGATTAAAGGGGACAAATATTGGCATAATTCACAGTAAACAACCTGCAATAGAGGTTAACACAATAAAAATTTTGATACTTTGTTCAAAACAATTAAATAAGTTCACATCAAAAACATTTACATAGCTTTGTGCAAAAATGTAAACCATTAACCGATGTAGATTATTATTTTTCTTTATTAAATATATTTCTAGATAACATTTGTTTTAAGTGAAAAAGGTTAAAAATAGCAGTCCTGTACATGATCTGATTGTGTTAGGACAACTTACATATTGTGATTAGAAAGTTACACTAGAGGATTTTATGGAGAAATCGAAAACTCGAAATAATATTTTTATCTTAGTATACTACTAAAAAAGAAATTATGACCTCATACAATTATCGAAAATTTGAACCACGTGCTTTGGAATCCAAACATATACTGGATAAAAATAATAATAAATATTACCTCATTTTTTACAAAAATATGCCGTAGATGATTATTGGATTAAGTCGCAGACAAGGTCGCTATCTTTAATACGTTTTATGGCTCTACTCTTTGTGCAGGTAGTATACAGTCACATCATCCCCGTGACAAAACAAGCCCAAAACCTCTTTCTCATATAACTATGCATTGTAGTTATATGACATACTAACACTCATTTAAAATTAATTGCTCAAGATCAAATTATTATAATTGGGTGAAGAAATATTTTTTTCATGAAAATTTTGTAGAGGGCATTTGAGAGATGTTCATTTTCTTTTCTTTTCTCTTCAAGTTTTGTGTATCTTCAAAGTGTACTACCCCGTATTTTTGTGATATTTATTTTATGGGATTAATTAAATTAAATGTGTATTAATTGGAAATTAATCCGGATTAAAATACTAACGAGATGCGAGTTGGTATTTGATTATATGTGCATATATGATTATATATGATTATTGAATTATGAAATTTGTCGTGAGATTGAAATACGGCAATTTGGAAATCTTGTGAAGACGCGTGTGACAGTCGCGTCAGGAATATAATTATGTAAATTAAAAAGTGAATTTTATTTCTATTCACCGTATAGTCGTTTTGAGTGCGCCAACACATCCGGAAGGGTCGAAATAGTCAGAAAACACTAGCCGGGGTTTTTGTTTGGGTCCCGGGACATTTTTAGGCCATACCGACAACGTATAGGGGTAGTTTGGTAATTTTGGATTTTTGGGAATTAAAACCTACGAAAATTGGGAGTAAATATTTGATTTGGCAATAACCCACTAAGACCACTAATAATCAAATAGACTACGGAGGTTATTGAAAGTTGTTCCAAAGAGTTCCTAAAGCACAAACCCTAGCCACAATTAACTTTGAAGAAGAAAAGGCTTGTTGAGAGAGATAGAGGAATTCTGCAGAGAGAGAGAGAATACTCCATCAATACGTCATCAAAAGCAGAGATTCAAATAAGGCAAGTTGTTTAATTTCAATTAATTTCAGAGAATGTTTCTTCCATGTGTAGGAATTGATAAAAATCTGATTGTTCTTGGGAGTTAATGAAAAATCCATTAAATTGGAAATAGAATCTTACATATTGATGAGGAATTGCATGTAGAATTATATGTAGACGATTATTCTGATGTTAATAATATCTTCGATGAAACAAAACCGGATTATAGTAGGATCAATTATGATGTATAAATGTTAGGGTTCATGTTCATATAAATTGGGAATAAATAAAGAGATTTGAAGATTTGATGATGTTTAAGATGAGTTAGCCTTATATAAACGTTTGATTATGACCTATGAGTGTTTTGTACGAATTATGAACCTTAAAATGATGTTGGAATGATTTTTATGTGGGATTAGGAGTGAAGAAAATGGGGAAAAACGAGTTAGGAATTTTTGGGCTCGAATCTGGTCACTCGTTAGAAGACCTGCCCAGGTCGTTCGAACGAGCTTCTAACGAGTTGACAGTTTGGGTTCTAACGAGAGGGATGTTCGTTTGAAGACTTTCGTTTGAGCGAGATCTCGTTAGAAGGCTCAGTTAGTTCGAACGAACTCTCGTTCGAACAGCCTCGTTCGAACGAGACTTCGAACGAGTTGACAGTTTAGGCTTTTTAGCCTGTTTTGATCCCGAGTGCCCCGTAACCTTGTGTATAGATAGAGATAGCCTTCCCTTGATGAGTAATTGATATATTTAGGATGTTTGGGATATAATAAGGAATCAAACGTAGAAGTGTAGTTTGAACCTAAGGGAAAATATGAAGTAGGACATGAGTGTATATTACGATGCGAGAACTATTGACGGCCTAATTTATTATATTAACCGGGAACATATAAATTGTGTAGTATTATATGTCGGTACGAGAATGAGAAGTGTACCACCAATATATTTTGGTGATTACTAAGATGCGTGAATACTTAGTATATGTCTTGATTTTATGTGTATGACATACCTACCATACTTGCTATCACGGGAGGTTCGCGTTCGCTTAGGGCCCTCTAATCCTTGTGTTGCCCGAATTTAGAATGGTTACCTCGATGAACATAGGTCAGAGAAGGACTTATTGGGATGTTAATAAGTCTGCTGATCGTGGGAGCGCAGGTATGTGCGTGACCCATGTGATGTGACTCTGTTCGCCTCCATTATTTGTGATGTTGTTATCTGAACGATTCCTGAGAGATTCGGAATGCGTAATCCTTATGTACATGATGTACCGGGATGGATCGCAGAGTATGTGTGCACCGCAGCTAGTTCTCGGGGTGCTTGTATTCTATTGTATAATTATGACGGGAATAATATACATTTAATTAATGGGAACTTTCATGTTAATATTGGAAAAAATTTTGGTATTGTTTTGAGAAAACATAACGGATTAACCGATAGTGAAATGTATTACATATTGAGAATCTGAGTTTAAGTAAAGCCCTCTATTTATTTGATAACGCTAGAATGTATTATGGTAATCGAGTAGTAAGGGGTAGAACTTATTACGGTTTGGTTAGATATGGATTTCTTATAGATGGGTACGGTACGTTAGGAGTGCACATGTAGTCGAGAGGTGAGAATTTCATGTGAGTGCACGTCCTAACATGTATTTTGAATTTAATGTTTTAACGTTATTAAAACACTTGCAGTTTTCAAAATGTTTTCCACTTTCGGGCTCTGACCCATTTGCTTTCAAATCTATTTTTGTAAAAACCATTTTAGGTGCCCAGCCACAAGGACACCATGCATAGGATTCTCATTCAGGTGACGAGCTGTAGCTGTTTGTGGAAGTTACATGACTTTGCTTGTAGACGCTTCATCTATCTTGACTCGATATTCATCAGTTATTAGTTGTAGGGCATGTCGCCCATTTCTTTTAGAGACATTTCATTTATTTCAGTTATTCAGACTTTTGGCATGTAATTATTCAGGATTCAGATTTGTAGTATTATTTTCATTTGTTGGGATTGTTGTGAGGAGTTTTCCTCCGGATTTCTTATTATTATTGTTGGTTATTTCATTACTTCGTATGGTGAATGGATTATGTTGACTCTTCCATTATTCTTGTATTGCATGTTATCCAGACTTAACTTAAAATTTGGCAACTTACTTTTTAAATACTAGGTGGTTAGTAATTATTAAAATGTTTTCGACCGTGATGCTATTAACTGAACCAACTTGGCATTTTGTATTAATTTAATAAAGGAGTAGCTACCCGGTATTTAATTAGTCGGGGTGTTACACAAAGCCAAACTTAAACTCTTTTCTTATATTTATTGAGATGTTATGACGATGAAAAAGAGAATAAAGGCATAAAACCAAATATGGTTGTGTACTAATGCACTTTTCATGACTATTCCCATTTTATCTCTATTAGTTTCTCTCTATATAAATAGATTGATGGAGGGTGTTTACCAAAATAATTCTTCCCATTTTTTTATTTCTCTATCAAGTGTATTAGAAAACCAAAGCTTAAGGCCACTATTTATGGCTCTACACAAGATGGTATAATGATTGTGTGTTAGATAATGGCATAGTAGGAGACATGGGTTATAATTTCAACCGTATGCTTTTATAGGCGGATTCTCACTTTTTTCAAAAAAATTTACAGATAAACAAAAAAAATTAGTTCTAATAATACTTTACTTGTAAATTTTGAAAAACGTTTTCATCGAGAAATGATACAAAGAACTGTGTATAAGAATATGTGTATTTCCACTTGAAGATGGTTTACATTATACAGAGTAACTCATAGCTTTTAATTCTATCTTTGACAACATCCCCATGCAATCCTACTTGGGTATAGTCCTCAAACCAGTAATTTATGTCCATGTGGTTCTATCCCACTATGTGAACGCTTTGGGTAATTTGCTCAAAATTATCGTAGGAAGAAACCACACTTCCACATTCACATAGGTCAGTCTATCAAGGATACTCCCGTAACCAGGCACCCCACTCAAAATAGAGTTATATATCTTCATTAAGAGTTATAATTAACTCAACCTTAACTTTCTACAGGGTATCATGCTCCGTAGGGATGGACTCTGAGTAAAAATCCGTATACAATTAATTAGCATGATTCAACCCATATTACTTATGACTTATATTACCTTTTAAATCTATTTCTTGGGATCTCCAATATATAGATTGGGTTTCCACTAGAAGTGATTCAACTATCAATGGACGTTAGTCTCATCCGTTTCTAAGTGTTAAACACCTGATACTGCCTGATTATTTTCGTCAAAGGATGAATAAGGTTATGTTCTCACCATTACACACCTAATCCACAATCACAACTCATTAGTAATAAATTCTCAAACCTATGTTATGCTTATGACATACTTTCCCTTCTTCCCATTATAATAACGGTTTTAAAATTTTATAATAGCTATGGTTATATTATTATGGATAAAAGGACCAATATCAATCTATAACGGGTCTTTCAACCTTTTCTTTCCTCACTAGACATAGCTAATGTTATCACCATAAACTCAATAATTAATTGTGTCAATCATGAATACTTCTTACAGTTCCAAAAGGCTTCATCATAATATGTGCTAGACACGTATCCATAATTCAGAATCAGTTGTAGGTTCATGATTTTTATCAAAACACGTAACCTTTCTTGATAGCATAAGAATGGATTTTTCAGTTATAAACCTTCATAGTACTCGTACAAAAAATCCAAACTAGTTGTATTTAATAGCTCAGTGAAGAATACTTATATATATATATATATATATATATATATATATATATATATATGTATATATTTCATGGTACTTGATCTATTAATGATTCATATATGGCCTTGTAATTTTAACAAGTAATATTCTTATTTCATCGAAACTCATTATGCCAACATTATGATTTAGCATAAATTTGGTTTTCTTGGCGACCAAATATTGACAAATCATACTTGCATAAACAAATAATAGTGCATTCATATTTCAACATTTTTAATGATAAATACGATTTGTATTATTGTCAATTCATTCTCTTTTGAAAAAATTAAATTATTAAAATATCATGCCATTTATTGGCGCCTTCCATATTCCTAATTCTTTAAATTCTAGTTGGTACAATTAAATTACCTTACTTAGGTCACCATTATAAAAGTGATATTAATGTAACTGTAAGGACATTGTTTTATAAATTTTTGGGGTAGAATCTAGGAATTTTCTATTTTCCCTAGATCAGAGTTTGTATGTCTGATACCGCTACATTCGGCACGTCATCATGATCATCCACGACAGCCTTTATCTGAATATATGCACCCATCATCTTCACACGTGCATCATACTTCATGCGACGTGCTGATCATCTGTTTCCCAATACTCCACGATGCATTATTGGTAAAATGATTTAATGGAGTTACTTCATTGCATAAATATTTGGGAATTTTTTAGAAAATATTTTTTGAAGTCTGAAATATTTTTTTATCGAAAGCAGAATTTTTTTAAGTGTAGAAGCGGAGTGCCTCGGTCGACGAGCTCGTTGAAACGAGTTAGCACTGTCGTTCGAGCTAGATAAGCATCTCAAACGATGTCGTTCGAATGACACGTGTCCTTCGTTCGAGCGAGATGCCTATCTCGTTCGAGCGAAGCCACCGCCTCGATTTTCATATAAATACAAGTGTTCCTTCTACACGTTTTTCAAGTCTTTTTCCAACACGATTTTTACGAAAAACTGCCCAGAAAACGGACTTCACCTTTTAAGATTTTATGCCTTCTTTATTCACATAAACACTCCCATCTATGTATGTGAATTGTTAAACCTTCACGAGGATCATTTTTACTCATCTGGAGTAATTTGGGGAGAAGTCGTTCTCTTCTTCATTACTGCCCACCTGGAGTTCTTGCTGGAGATTCCAGCCGAGACATCGAAACCGATGCCTGAGGGTATTTCATATGTCACTCTTATTTTCATTGTAATTCGCGTAACCGTTTTTACAAATTATAGTTAAAATAAAAAGGTTTTGCCCCTTTGGGGGATTTTTCCTCATTTGTGTGTTTCACTTGTGATTGACTATTCTTGCATGTTCATATTGATTTCAATCACACGTAGAAGCATGATTTTAGGATTTAATTCAAAAACTAAATTTAATTAAATAATTTATTTATTTGAACGCACGCGCACTCTTCAAATTGGTATCAGAGTCAATTACACAATTATACTGTGTAATTTTCGGCAAAATTTTTCTAAGATATCAATTTTCTGAAAAATTAATTTTTAAAAAAGGGAGTGTTCATAATGGAGAAATTATATAATAAAATGCCAGTTTTTTACGGGACTAATTATGCTTAATGGAAAGCCCGCATGAAATCTTCTTTAAAGGTCATTGATGAAAGAGTCTAGATTTTGGTTCAAAGAGGCTGGACACCTACCTCCATCACTGCTGAGAACGTGACAAGTTTAAAATCTGTCACTGCTTGAACTGAAGAAGAATTTAAATGGTCATCATTTAATTCTAAGGGTTTAAGTGCTATTTCTAGATTCGTCACACCTGACGAGTTTCGACGGATAATGACCTGCACCACGTCAAAAGAGGCATGGGATGTTTTGCAACTTACCCATGAAGGAACTAATGCTGTGAAAGAGTCTAAAATGCAAAATTTAATAACTCAATTTGAAACTATCACCATGCTTGAGTCTGAATGTTTTGATGAATTCTATGCTAGGTTGTCTGATATTGTTAAAACTAGCTTTAATCTTCGTGAACACATTCCTAATGCCAGAGTTGTTAAAAAGATTCTAAGATCACTGCCTAAGCATTTTATCCCTAAAGTCACTATGTTAAATTCTATGGGTAATTTAAACACGCTTAAATTAGAGGAACTTGTAGGAGACTTACAAACGTATGAAACTGATATGTTTCCTAAATCTGTCAAGCCTGAAGATAAGGGAATTGCACTTAATGTCCATGATAGAAAGAGTGAGGGGTCGGTAAGAAAGAGAGTTGAGTCATCTAGAAAAAGGGAGATAAAAACGTCAGATTCTGAGTGTGACTTTGATTTAGATGATTTGGCACTGTTTGCTAAAAATTTCAAGAAAATTATCAAATTGAAGAAAAATAGAAATTTTAAAGATAAAAAGAGTTTTGAGAAAAATAAATTTAAAAAGAAAAATGAAAACGATTTTAAATACCCTCCTAAGAAAGACAGTGAGAGATGTTATGAGTGCGACGGTAAGGGTCATAGAGCTTTTGAGTGTGCTACCAGGCTGAACAAACTTGCCAAAGAAAAGGGCAAAGTTCTCCTTAATGCTACCCTTAGTGACGAGAGTGAGGTCGATTCGGTGGACTCTAGAGACGAGTCACCGCATGAATGCTGCTTAAGACGATGAGGATGCTACTTCACAGGGACATCTCGACAGTGAGAACGATGTGAGTGAGGGGAAGGATGATGTAAGTGAGAGCGAAAGCAATCTTCAATGCGCCTACGTTGAGTTATATAATGAGTCATTTAAAACTAAAAAGCGTAACAAGGCGTTAGTTATTAGGATCACCTCTTTAGAGGAAGATTTACAAGAAGCGAGAGAGATAGAATCCTCCACCTGCACTACCTTAAGAGAGAGAGAGTCTTCCTGTGTTGAGAGAGAAAGTTTGTTTAGAGAGAGAGAAAGATTGTTTGGAGAAAGAGTGGTTTTGAGAAAGAGAAAGGGGACTTTACTAAACAAGTGGCAAGTCTTATGAGTGAGCTATATTCCTCCCTGGAGACTCAGAATAAAATTGAAGCCCTTGTTGCCCAGCTTACTCATGATCTTGAGAGAGCACGGAAGGTTAAGGTTCAAATCAAGGACAGATCTGGAAAGATGTGAAAGATGCTTCTCGGCCCCGCTTTAGGTTTTTGTGATATGCAGGGAATAGGCTATGATGGTGCATCCACATCCCAAATTGCATCTGGACTAGTTCCTGAGTTTACTACGACTCCATATGGCCATCATCAAAAACCACGAAGAAGAGTTCGACCAAGAAAAGCAAACACAGGTCTGCCTAAGACTGTATTCTTTTATATGTACTGTAAAAGAAAAGGCCACCTCAGGGGGTTTTACTATATTTTGGGTCGGAAACGACGTACTATTGCTCCACCACATCGTAATGATGATTTTACCAGTCTGAGAGAGCGTGTTGATCTTTTAGCTGTCATATCACAGAGTTTGATGGAGGAATTCCGACGGATGTATTTGCCGTCAGTGAATGCTTCCCGCATCCTGGCTAAAACCAAAAACAACAAGTGTAATTACAAGGTTACCACTTTTTGGGTACCTAAGAAAGATGAAAAGGCTATTGTTATTCATATCGCTCTCAAAGCACATAATACCTCATAGTGGTATTTTGATAGTGGGTGCTCCAGACATATGATAGGTGATGTCTCATTTTTTCCTACCTAGAGGAGTATAAGGAAGTTAGAGTCACCTTTGGAGACGGGAGCAAGTCTAGCATCGTAGGACGAGGTACAGTAGAGTTACCAGGATTTCCTAAGCTAAATAATGTTTTGTACGTCAAAGGTTTGAAAGCAAACCTTCTCAGCATTAGCCATCTGTACGACACTGACTTTGTCGTAAAGTTTGGACGGGACACATGTAATGTCTATAATCAAGCCGGTAAAATTTTAGTGCAAGAGGTGAGGACAGAGGATAATTGCTATGGAACTGTGCCCACTTCCTCACTTGTCTACAACAGCGCCACGATCATTCCTATGGATCTGTGGCACCAACGTCTAGGTCATGTGAACATTAGAGATTTGACATGCTTAGTTAAAAAGGACTAGTATGTGGCTTACCATCACATGGAAAGCCAACTTCCACGGTTTGTGGACCCTGTCAGTTGGGAAAGCAAATCCGTAGCCCTCATCGAAAGTTGCATTCCATTACCACCTCTCGTGTACTTGAGTTGATTCACATGGATCTTATGGGTCCTACTCATATTGAGAGTCTGGGTGGTAAGAGGTATATCCTCATGATGGTGGATGATTTCTCCAGATATTTGATTGTAGGTTTTCAAAGAGAGAAATTCGATGTTGTAGAGTTTTTAACGACCAAGTGCCGCGTCCTGCAAAATCAACACGGAGTCACTATTAACAGGATACGTAGTGATAATGGCACATAATTTAAGGAATCAAAGGTAGATCTTTTCTATGACAGCCTTGGAATCAAATATGAGTTTTCTGCTGTGAAGACACCTCAGCAAAATGGGATTGTTGACAGAAAGAACAGGACGATTCAGGAAATGGCTAGATCTATGCTTTTAGGTCATAAGGCTGCTAGGAGATTTGGGCAGAGGTAGTGTCTACTGCATGCCATATGGTGAATAGGGTTTACCTGCTTCCACACACTCTTAAGACGCCTTATGAATTGTGGACTGGCAAGAAACCCAACCTTGCATATTTTCGTGTCTTTAGGAGTAAATGCTACATCCTATGGGATAGAGAGAAATTAGGAAAGCTTGACTCCCAGAGAGACGAGGGAATATTACTAGGATATTCATCAAACAGTAGAGCGTACCGAGTTTTTAACCTGAAGAGATCTAAGGTCATGGAGTCAATAAATGTCACCGTGTAAGATGACGAACCTTCTACGTTTATTGATCCTAGACTTCAGTGTGAGGATGAGAACTTTTCTAGCAGCGATTTACTTATTCCTCACCCACACCCTGTGGATCCTACTCCTGTGTTAGGGGACACACCTGCTTGGGTTCGTAAGAGTCATGATCCCTCTTCCATTGTTGGCGATCCCACTTTAGGGGTCAAGACTTATGCTCAGCTAGAGAACGTTATTAGTCATTTTCCCAACACGTCTAAAGTCGAGCCCAAGAATCATAAAGAATCACTCAAGGATGAACACTGGATATCTTCCATGCAGGATGAGTTGCTTCAGTTTAAAAAGAACAATGTCTGGGAACTTGTCCCTCGACCTAGTGAGACTAATGTGATAGGTACCAAGTGGATTTTTAAGAATAAAATGGATGAAAATGGTACCATAATCAGAAATAAGGCTAGGTTGGTCGCTCAAGGCTACACAAAGATAGATGGTGTAGACTTTGGGGAGACATTTGCTCATGTTGCGAGGCTTGAGTTCATCCGCTTACTACTTGCCATCGCATGTCATCTGCGCTTCAAGTTATATCAAATGGATGTCAAGAGTGCCTTTATAAATGGCATTCTACAGGAGGAAGTTTATGTGGAACAACCAAAAGGGTTTGAAGACCCTCAGCACCCGAAGCACATTTACTATTTGAGGACAGCCTTGTATGGTTTGAAGCAAGCACCCCATGCTTGGTATGAGAGGCTTACTTCCTATCTCCTAGCCCGTGGCTTCAAGAGAGGGGGAGCTGATATGATGTTGTTTGTCAGGAGAGATGACGGTGCTATTTTAGTTGCCCAGGTCTATATGGACAAAATAGTCTTTGGATCCACGTGCTCCCAGCATGCTCACATCTTTGAGGAGGAGATAAAAAGTGAGTTTGAGATGAGCATGGTAGGTGAGATTACTTTCTTCCTTGGTCTCCAGGTTCGTCAGCTAGAGGATGGGATGTTAATCTCTCAATCCAAGTATGCTAGAGACCTAGTGAAGAAATTTGGTTTAGACTCCGCTAAGCATGCACGTACACCTATGAGTACTTTTATCAATCTTAGTAAGGACACTTCAGGCAAGGATATAGAGCAAACCTTGTATTCGAGTATAATAGGTAGTCTTCTCTACTTGACTTCCTGTCGTTCCGATATAGCCTTTAGTGTTGGAGTCTGTGCACGATATCAGGTGTCCTCGAAAGAGTCACACTTACTCACTCTAAAATGTATTATTAAATACGTGAGTGGAACTCTCTCATACGATATTTGGTATTCCTTTGATACCGATGACCATTTGTATGCATAATCGGATGCCAATTGGGCCGGGGATGTAGTTGGTTGTAGGAGCACTTCTAGTGGGTGTTTCTTTTTTTGGTTTTGCTCTTGTCTCCTAGTTGAGCAAGAAGCAAAACTCTATCTCTTTGTCCACTGCGGAGGCTGAGTTTATTTCCGACGGGAGTTGTTGCACTCAACTACTGTGGATGAATCAATTATTGGATGATTATGGGATTTCACAGGACACCATGACTATCTCTTATGATAACACGGGCGCAATACACATATCTCGCAATCCAGTCTAGCATTCGTGCACAAAGCACATCTGGATATGTGAGCACTTTATACGACAGTTAGTAGAGGAAAAAGTCGTATCCCTGAGTTTCGTATCCACCGACCGTGAGTTGGCCAATATTTTCACGAAGCCTTTAGATGCCCTTAGATTTGAGAGTCTAAGGAAGTCTTTGGAGATTTTCACAGTTTACTAAGGGATTGGTGCAATTCTAGGATAGGATGCATTGTCATGTTCATATCATATGATTCCTATAGCTAGTTTGTATCATGTGTATTATTATTTTTGCTTTTTTTATATTTTTTGAAAAATCCAAAAAGATTTTCGTTTTATAAAAATTTTAGAAAAGCACAAAAAGATTTTGGTATTTTATTTTCACCTTTTATGGATGACATTTAAGATAGCCGAGTCACAAATTTTATTCCATTTATCCATGTGACTGTTTGATAGTGATTTGAGATGCTACATCATTGCATCCATGTGCTTTACATTGTTTGGAGTCTTTGAGATGTGATTAGTGATATATTTCTACATGTTTGGCTCCTTATCTCCTTTATTGCACATATGCATGGTTTTATTTTATTATTGTACTTGTCTATCACATATTGGATTGAGTGTTTCCATCTCAATTATGTCTATGCAACGAACCATATGCGATAAAACTTGACAAGATTGGAATGCATGTAAATAACCGTTTGGTGAGATTGTGTTTTTTTAAACGGTGAAGGGCTATGAAATGTAATTATATATCCTTTGCGATTAAGCCACCGTTAAATCGGACCTAAAAATTGATTGTGTTTCGTTTTTTTTTTTAGTCTTTGCCATGTTTAGCTAATTCATTTATGATTTTAATTCATTTTTGGTATCTATCTTGTTGCAAATTTTGTTTTGATGTCATGCTTAGATTATTACAATCAATTGATATCTTTTGATATCGCATCATAGTTGATATTCATATCTTTATGTCGATTAGTTGAATTTTAGTTTCCCACGTTCTTTAATGTTCTCATCATTTTATGCACAAATTTCATGTTTAGCTTGTTATCCCATTATATTTATCCCTTGTTTAGTTTAGGGGGTGTATATGTATAATTGGGGGAGATAAGTTAATTTTTGATTTTTTAGCCTTTCTCTATTCCTGAACAAAAAGGGGGAGAATGATAGGGGGAGAAATGGTATCTAATCCTATTATTATCGTATCTCAGTTTAGGAGATTTAACTTAGGGGGAGTCGCGACCTTCTAAGGTAGATCATTTGATAAAGGGGGAGAATTAATTAAGGGGGAGTCTTAATTTAAATTGCATTTAATATTTTAATATTCCCTATGCGTTTAATGTGTTGCTTAAGTGTGAAGGTATTGTAAAGCGGCTTCTATTTTTAGTGGCAAAGCGTTTAATTCTAAAGTGTTATTCGAGTCAAGCAGTGTACACTTTATTTTTGGTGGGATGTTTTTGAGTCTAGTGAGCTTGACGGCGCTTTAGGATTTTGTTTTTGGTTTTTGTCCCGAAATAGCCAAAGGGGGAGATTTGTAAGGACACAAATTTCTAATTGAGTCTTAATGTAGTGTTGGCTCAATTCCGGACAAAAACATTTGAGTCATACGATAGAATACTTGACCATCCTTCAAGCCTATGACTTACTAGAGTTGATGACATAGTGGCCAAGACTTATAAAGGTTCATCATTCCCGAGTTTCAAGTGCTATGTTTCTACGTCATCAACATCATATTCCATAGTCTCCAAAGGTATGAATGCATTTCTATATCTATATATGGAGACTTGGAATAACTTTATATTTGGTGCATTTTATTTTAAACTAAGGTTTATTTTCAGAAGGTTTCTTTAAACCATTAAAATAATATTTCTGGGCTAAAAATGGAATTTTAAGCATTCTATTTTTTCATGCAAAATTGTCGTTCGAACGAGTTTTTCATTCGAACGAGAATTTCGTTCGAACGAGGTTTGCCAATGACTTGCCTCTGTAACTTAGTTATATAGTTCGTTCGAACGAAATGTCGTTCGAACGAAAATATTGTTCGAACGAGATTTCGGAGGGAACAGTTTTTGGCACTTTCCCACTATTTTGTCCCACTTCTCTTTCACAGAATTTAATGACTTCGGGATTAGACTTTTTCTAAGAACTTTTTCTATATCTTAGTGAGTTTTGAGAGCTTAATTCTTTCATAAAATGTTCCCTTTGTGTTTGTTATTTATATTGATTTATTCAAAGAACAAAACCAAGTTTACACCCAATAAACAATGTTTTAATCCAAGTTTCTATCTATATATATATATAAATCTTGCTTGGAGAGTTTATTTGGCACCATATTCATCTCTACCGTTAAAGAGAGTTTGGGTTTTCTTCTACACCCCATAAAAGAGGAAGCATGTTTGCTACGGCATTCTCACATGGTGAAAGGCACCATGTGTGGTTGACGGTGGTTCCTAAATGTCTGATCAGTGGATTTCGAGACCGTGGTGGAGCTCCGTAGTTATACCCTAAGCAGAGGTGTATACAAGAAGGAGCGTCGGGGCTTGGATAGAGTCAAGTCGAGTGTTGTAAGTCTTAGTGTCTTGTATTTGTAAAACTATACTTTGTGGATTTAAGGCTAGGGCCGTCCGAGGTTTTTTTTCGTTGTGGGATTTTCCTCGTACATCGCAGCATAGTGGTTTGTGATTTATTTTATCTTGATATATCACCTAGAACGCATGATTAGGTAAAAAGATAAAATTTGGTTTCAATCACTACTTACTTAATTTGGTGCTTAAATTAATTTGGGAAATGTTTAAATTAATTTAGTTCAAGTCATTTACTTTAATTTGATAAATTTTGGTTTGGCCTAATTTGTAAAAATGAATTAATATTGTTAGGAAAATTTCTAGGACTTCAGTTAAACTAATTTGATTTGAAAGAAATTAAAATTGGGTGTTTGTGTATTTTAATTGAATCATCTCGCTTCCGCATCTTTAAAAGAAAATTGAAATTATCGTTTTTAGGGAGTAAAGATTTTTAAAATCGGGCGCCTCGTATTCCAACAAGTGGTATCAGAGCCAGAGCGCTAATTTATCCCATCAAAGATCCGGTTTTTCAGCTTTTATAATTTCTGTGCTCCTTGTATTTTTAGATGGTTCATTCTGTACTCACTCTCATTTTTTTTATATCTCGATGGGACGTCTTAATGATAATTTGTCCATTTCTAATGATAATGAAGTTTTTGCTATTCGAGAGGAATTTAATGGGCTTAATAAGTGTAATGAAAAATTAAGAGAATTAAATTTGAGATTTGCAAAAAGAATTAAATTTCTTGAAAATTAAAATTCTTGTTTTAAAACTAAAATTGAGTTTTTGCATATCTTCCTATCTCAAAAAGATATTTTTCATGAAAAGTTCATGGACATAAATCATAATTTTAATATTTTAGAAATGTCCAAGAAAGAGAGTGATAGTCGAGAAAAGACTATTAGGGACAAGTTTAGTCACATTGAGGGGGAGCGTGATAACCTTCTAGGAGTTATAGAAAATTTAAAGAAGGAGTCCCGTAAATTTGAGGAGTCTAATTTATTACTTGAGTTCAAAATTTTAAAAATGAAAAATGATTTACTTGACTCGAGTAGTAGTTGTAATGGTGCTAGATCATTTTGTTCAAATACTTCAGTTGCTAAAGCTAAGACCATTATTTGTTTTAGAGGGTCAACTTTATCCGAGGACTTTAGAAAAGGTCACACCTTAGGTAACATTCCTCGTATTTACACATGCTTGCATTGTGGTAGGAAAGGTCACCTTAGGTCATTTGGTTTTTATCTTAAAAGAAGCCCCAGGAAGTCTATGTCTAGCATTTCATTAGTTCCCGAATGCCATCATTTTAAATATACATCTATATGGGTTAGGAAATCATTTTTAGACGGCCTAGATATTAGATTTGTTGATTCTCATTTGCTTTCACATGAAACCTCCCTTGATAAATTTAAAGGTTGAATGTGTTAGTTTTGTTTGCATACTCTAGCTTTTTTGCTTCATATTATATATCATTGCTAGGTGTATTCACGTTAAGTCTTTTTCTAGTCATTGCTTTATTTCATATCTCATGCTAGAAATCATGACTTGTTTATCTTTTATATTATATTTCTTTTGATTTTCATTAAATATAAAATGCAAAAAGATTTTTGTTTATCATTTGTGTTTCACCTTTGAGTTATCTAGGCTTAATGAAAAATACAAATGATTTCTGTTTGTCTTTTGAGTAAATATTTTTATTTTTTTGCTTAAAAAATTTTGAAAAACTCAAAAAAAAAATATTTTGTGTGTATTTTAGTTTGACACACTCTATGTGGTATATACTTGTGTTTGAATCCTCATTTCTCTTCCATGTGACTAGAACTTTTGGTTAGAATTTTAATCCTTAAAATGTTCTTTATCATGCTAACATGGAGTAGCTTAAGTTTGACTTTCTTAATGGATTCACTTTTATATGCCTTTACACACATGCATGAGCTTTTTAAACCTTAACTTCACATGTTATATTTGAGCTTTGTGAGGTGTTCTCCAACCAATCTAGTCATCTACATACTATGACCTAGGAGGACTAGTACATGTCAAAATCCATTGCCCGTGAGATTTGTGAGATATAAAAGATAATATGTATAAATGTGCACGGGGAAGGGCTCCGAAAGGAAATATTATCCTTTGCGAGTAAGCCACCGTTTGGATTGGACCTAAAAGAAATACGTGGTACAAAGGCCTAAAAGAAAATATGGAATTAAATTTTTTTTTTACTAAGGCCTAATTTGTTTAGTTGATTTATTCATTCAAACGAATAATATATATGCTTATTTAGAGAGTTTGGATGATATATCAACGGTTTGCACAATGTCCGTTTATCCTAGTTGCGCTTTCAATGTCATGACTTTATTGATTTGTAGAATCATCAACATGCTAGGCTTGTATGCATTGTGTTTGTTTGTTCATTAGTTCACTTTATCCTGTCACATAAAGGCTAAATTCTAGTTGATAAAGTTTTGCAATCAAATGCGAACTACGTGAACACGTTTAAGTGATTGGGTTTTAATTCATTGGTATCTTGTTCACACCCCTTCACTTCCGTTTCCATATGACACATTTATGGTATAAGAGTGTGGACAAACTTATGCTATTTAGTTTTGTGTCATTTTGTTGTTTATATATATGTGTGTGTACTTATGCTTAGTTTGAATCTATTGTGTATACATATATATGATATTTTGTTTGTTTTTGAGTCTTTGCCATGTTTAGCTAGTTCATCTATGCTTTTAATTCATTTTTGGTATCTATCTTGTTGCAATTTGTTTTTGATGTCATGCTTAGATTATTACAATCAATTGATATCTTTTGTTATCGTATCATTGTTGATATTCATATCTTTATGTGGATTAGTAGAATTTTAGTTGCCCACGTGCTTTAATGTTCTCATCACTTTATGTACAAATTTCATATTAGCTTGTTATCCCATTCTATTTATCCATTGTTTAGTTTAGGAGGTGTATATGCTTTAATTGGGGGAGATTAGTTAATTTTTGATTATTTAGCCTTTGTCTATTCCTTAACAAAAAGGGGGAGAATGATAGGGGGTAAATGGTATCTAATCCTATTATTATCGTATCTCAGTTTAGGAGATTTAACTTAGGGGGAGTCGCGACCTTCTTAGGTAGATCATTTGATAAAGGGAGAATTAATTAAGGGGGAGTTTTTATTTAAATTGCATTTAATATTTTAATATTCCCTATGCGTTTAATGTGTTGCTTAAGTATGCAGGTATTGTAAGGCGGCTTCTATTTTTAGTGGCAAAGTGTTTAATTCTAAAGTGGTATTCGAGTCAAGCAGTGTACTCTTTATTTTTTGGGGGATGTTTTTGAGTCTAGTGAGCTTGACGGACCTTTAGGATTTTGTTTTTGGTTATTGTCCCGGAATAGCCAAAGGGGGAGATTTGTAAGGACACAAATTTCCAATTGAGTCTTCATGTAGTGACTTCGGACAAAAACGTTTGAGTCATAGGATAGAATACTTTACCATCCTTCAAGCCTATGACTTACTAGAGTTGAAGACGTAGCGGCCAAGACTTATAAAGGCTCATCATTGTCGAGTTTTAAGTGCTATGTCTCTACGTCATCAATATCATATTCAATAGTCTCCAAAGGTATGAATGCATTTCTATATCTATATAGGGAGACTTGGAATAAGTTTATACTGGGTGTATTTTATTTTAAACTAAGGTTTATTTTCATAAGGTTTCTATAAACCTTTAAAATAAAGTTTCTAGGCTAAAAATGAAATTTTAAGCTTTCTGGTTTTTCGTTCGAAATTGTCGTTCGAACGAGTTTTTCGTTCTAACGAGAATTTCATTCGAACGAGGTTTTCCAATGACTTGACTTTGGAGCTTAGTTAGATAGTTCGTTCGAACGAAATTTCGTTCGAACGAAAATGTCGTTTGAACGAGATTTCGGCGGGAACAATTTTTGGCAGTTTTTTGGCACTTTTCCACTACTTTATCCCACTTCTCTTTCAAATAATTTAATGACTTTGGAACTAGAATTTTTCTAAGAACTTTTTCTATCTCTTAGTGAGTTTTTGAGAGCTTAATTCTTTCATAAAAAGTTCCCTTGGTGTTTGTTTTTTAAATTAATTTATTCAAAGAATAAAACCAAGTTTACACCTAATAAACACTGTTTTAATCCAAGTTTCTATATATATATATATATATATATATATATATATATATATATACATCTTGCTTGGAGAGTTTGTTTGGCACCGGATTCATCTCTATCATTAAAGAGAGTTTGAGTTTGCTTCTACATCCCATAAAATAAGAATCTTGTTTGTTGCGGCATTCTCACATAGTGAGAGGCACCATGTGTGGCTGACGGTGGTTCCTACAATTTTGATCGGTGGATTCCGAGACTGCGGTGGAGCTCCGTGGTTATTCACTAGGAAAAGTTGTGTACAAGAAGGAGCGTCAGGGATTGGACGGAGTCAAGTCAAGTGTTGTAAGTCTTACTATCTTGTATTTGTAAAACCATACTTAGTAGATTTGAGGCTAGGGTCGTCCGAGATTTTATTTCAGTTGTGGGTTTTTCCTCGTACATCGCAGCATAGTGGTTTGTGATTAATTTTGAGATTGCTATATCACCTAGAATGCATGCTTAGGTAAAAAGATAAAATTTGGTTTCAATCGCTACTTACTTAATTTGGTGCTTAAATTAATTTGGGAAATGTTTAAATTAATTTAATTAAAGTCATTTACTTTAAATTGTTAAAATTTGGTTTGGCCTAATTTGCAAAAATGAATTAATATTGTTAGGCAAATTTCTAGGACTTGAGTTAAACTAATTAGATTTGAAAGAAATTAAAATTGGGTGTTTGTGTGTGTTTAATTGAACCATCTCGCTTTCGCATCTTTAAAAGGAAATTGAAATTATCTATTTTATATAGTGAAGATTTTTAAAATCGGGGGCCTCGTGTTCCAACAAATTTCATGCCAAATGTGGGCCATTTAGGTTTCACCGTCAATTCTCCAAAGTTTGAGAATTTAGATCACCTCTATTCAATATATAAATCTGAGGGAGTTTGGTTGGAGAATTTAAACGAGTTTTCAGTTCCTTGAAAGTCATGAAAAAACATTAAATCGTTTTGGACGTTATTGGTGTGGAAATCATTTTGAGCTTTAATTTATTGATTTGATTGAGTCAATGTCTCATATTTCCATATTTTGACACCTAAGGAAGATGTTGAGTTCATTCGTTAGGAGTATCCGATATTCATCATGCACATATGTCATGTTTGTATGCATTGATTTCCCTATCGAATTTTATCACACCCATACATTTACGCTATCATCGACTTTGTTATTTTTGTGCTTCTTTCATGGTGTGATTCTTTGTAGTATATTATGTGTGAAAAATTTTGAAAATTTCTATAATAGGAAGTTTATTACCTTGTGACATTTTCCATATTTATGCTTCTCATATCTGTCTATTTGGGGACATCATAAAAAGGGTGAGGATGAATTATGGGGCAGAAGTTTTGTTGATTTATCAATGATTTTCTTAAGCTTAATTGATCTTTGATTTTAGCATATTATTATATTTCAAACTTTTGCGTGCCACGAGTACTTGATTTATCTCATGTGTGTAGGTAAAAAAGTGATATTCATTGGATTGCACACCCTGATGAGAAACGAAGTTCCTCGGTCGACGAGCTCCTTCAAATGAGTTAGCACTATCGTTCGAGTGAGATAAGCATCTCGCGCGATGTCGTTCGAACGACACGTGTCCTTCCTTTGAGCAATATGCCTATATCGTTTGAGCGACGTCGTCGCCTAGATTTTTGTTTAAATACCAGTGTTCCTTCTACACGTTTTTCAAGTCTTTTTTCAACACGATTTTTGCGAAAAACTGCCCGGAAAACAAACTTCACCTTCTAAGGTTTTATGCCTTCTTTATTCACATAAACACTCCCATCTATGTATGTGAATTGTTAAACCTTCATGAGGATCGTTTTAACTCATCCGGAGTAATTTGTGGAGAAGCCATTCTCTTCTTCATTGTTGCCCACCTGGAGTTCTCACGGGAGATTCCAGCCGAGACATCGAAATCGATGATTGAGGGTATTTCTTATGTCACTCTCATTTTCATTGTAATTCGTGTAACCGTTTTTACAAATTATAGTGAAAATAAAAAGGTTTTGTCCCTTTGGGGGATTTTTCCTCATTTGTGTGTTTCGTTTGTGATTGACTGTTCTTGCATGTTCATATTGATTTCAATCACACCTAGATGCTTGATTTTAGGATTTAATTGAAAAACTGAATTTAATTAAATAATTTATGTATTTGAATGCACACCCACTCTTCAGTAACTCAATATCATGTATAATATCAATGACAATCAAATTAAATGAAGCTACTCTATTTTTCATGAGAATAATTTAACAAGCATCATGTATAATTGAGTTATCTTACTCTCGATAAATGAAAGCTTATATTGATAAATGATAATAGTCTCAATATTCCTTCAAATGAGATGTATACTCCTTACTATCTTAATGTTATAAGATAAGTAAATTATAAACTAATTTCTAGTTCATTTTAGGGAATTTAATCAAACATTTATGACATGACTTCTCTAAGGATTTTTATAATCTTTTTGATAGCATAACTAAGCTTTTATCTTTTTTAAGTAACAACTCAAAAAATTAAAATTTCTCTTGAATACCAAAGTTTTAGATTATGTTGATATATTATTCAATTATAGTTAAAAGGTACTCACTTGATTTTCCCCACTATTCTCTAGGCATAACATTGAGAAGCAACATATAATATGCCCTACTATATCTTCAATTCATAAAAATAGAATCTAAGCTCATAATGTTTCAGGATTAAATAAGAATCAATATCACTCTTTAAATTAATACATGCTTTATGCCTTCAAGTTAACCCAATTCAAAACATTCATTTTCATTTGTTCTAGTCATAAGTTGAGTCTTTCAAAAGTCTGAATGTCACATATAGATGACACAATTTATTTCTTTAAAGAACTGAAACATATGTTTTTTTTCATATATTATTTTATACAGTGTATAAGATTATATTTTGTATAAGAGTTTAAACAGTTATTTCAAATCATTCAATTATAATATCTTTACGAAAGTAAATATTGTATTTGAACCAAGATCAATTATGATAAAATTCCTCCAATTATTAGTATTTCGACATATGGATTCTATTTACTCAATATAGATTACACAATTTATTTCTTTAAAGAAATGAAACATATTTTTTTCATATATTATTTTTCACACTGTATAAGATTATATTTTGTATTATAGTTTAAACCTTTATTCCAAACCATTAAATTATAATACCTTTACCAAAGTAAATATTGTATTTGTACTAAGCTCAATTATGATAAAATTCCTCCAATCATCAGTATTTTGGCATATGGATTCTATTTACTCAATATAAAGTCCGACATACATTAGATCTATACCCATCATGTTTGTATCATATGTATGATGTGCAAAGTAATATGTGTAATTTCCATAGATTACACAAATAATTGTAGAATATACATCTACCTTTTACGATATCTATAAAATTCATCTTTTTTTATCCTAAAATATTCTAAGAACTTCGTAACTTTTCGATTTAAATATGCTAAAATATACAAAAGATTAGAATCTCTTTACAACAATAATGTGGTTCAAATTTGTAAGAAAATATATAGATTCAAAACATTTCATTCAAAAACATCAAATTTGAAATTTCACCATTACAAAACTTCTTATTGAAAATTCATTAATTTTTCGGAATTCATCCATTATGAATCCAGTTTCATACAAAATTAGATTCACTAAAAAATATTAAGTACAAGTTAAGATAAAATGGTTTTAATAAAAATTATCCAAACATTTTAGCATTGTGTATCAGATTTTGTAAAAATCATAATAGAATATATACAACTCATTTTTCCAAAATTACAAATTCCAATATTCATAATCTCACCATACTATATTCATGACAAAATTCACAAAATTTTAGTGTATATATGTTCAAAAAATGGAGATGATAATTTAACAAATATTTCATATTTTTTTTCCATCATCGATCACTTTAATGTGGTTAAATACTACGAGCTACACTTCAAACAATATTTGAACAGTTTTTTTTTTATAATTAACGTAGCACAAAGTGCAAATTTTTATTATTTACACTTCTAAATATTATATTAAATTTTCATTTGATTCCATATAATATTTTTTTTGTTTTCAAATATCAAATTTTCATTTGATTCCATATAATAAATTTTTATTTGTTTTCAAATATAAAATTTTCATTTGAACTCTTAGTGACAAGTGGCTCTAAATGAATTGTGTAAAAAACGTACAAAATTTAATTTTCAACACTAACATTTTATGTGAAATAATATTGCACATTCTTAACTAAAAAATTAGACTGACCTACTTAAAAGTTTTCAATGAAGAGGTTTCATTATTGTTCAAATTCTAATTTCTCATGAAATTATTTATCAATTTCGGATAGATACTAAAATTTATTTTTTTACCTCTTAAAATATAATATTTAGGAAATCTAGGGGATACAAATACGTTTTAGAAGTACAAGGTCAAAGTTAGTATTTCTTGAGGCAAAATCTTTGTTGGGATTCTTTTTCATTTTAGGCATCATAAAAATAAATATATAATCCCATAATATTTAATTTTCGATCTCCATGGTAGATATCAACGTCTTAAAATTGTTTGCACGATTTATATAATGTGATTAAAAATCACACCAAAGAGTTTTATGGAGAAATCAAAAAATTAAATTAATATTTTATCTTAGTCTACTATTAAAAATGAAATTGTGACCTCATATAATTATCACAAATATGAACCACATACATTGGAATCCAAATATATAGTGCACAAAAAAATAAGCACTCTTACCTCAATTATTTATAAAATATATCATCGATGATTCTTGGATTGAGTCGCGGACTAGGTCACTATCTTTAAGACATTTTATGATTCTACCTTCTTTGTGCAGGTAGTATACAGTCACGTCGTCCCCAGGACAAAATAATTCTAGAATCTCCTATATATTATATAACTATGCACGGTAGTTATATGGCATACTAACATTCATTCAAAATTCATTGATCAAAAGCACATTATTACTATCTGGGGAAAAAATATTTTTTTGTGAAAAATTTGCAGAGAGGATTTGAGAAATAGTCATTTCCTTTTTTTTTCTCTTCAAGTTTTATGTATCTTCAAAACCAAACTCAAGATGATTTCTTATAGTGATTGAGAAGTCATGACGATGGAAAAGAGAATGAAGACATAGTTTCGAAGATGATCGTGTACGGATGCACTTTTCATGACTATTCCCATTCTATCTCAATTAGTTTCTCTCTCTATAAATGGATATGGAGGGTGTGTGCAGAGAGAATTATGATCATTTGTTTTTATTTATCTGTCAAACGTATAGAAAAATAAAGCTTAAGGTCTCTCTTTATGGATGTATACAAGATGGTGTAATGATTGTGTGTAGATAATGGCATAGTGGGAGAAATGAATTACAATTTCACCCATATAGTTTTATGGGCGGGTTATCATTTTTTTAGGAGATTAAAGATAGACAAAACTTTTTTGTTCTAAAATTTTCATAAAATAATTTATGTGACACCCCTACCAATTAAATACCGGGTAGTCAGTCCTTTATTAAATTAAACATGATTCCCATTTGGTATATTCTTAGCATCACTGTCAAAAATCATTAATTACTAATCAGCAATCGGTTTATTAAGCCATTGTCAAAATTTTATCTTTTCATTTAACAGTTAACACTACAAAGGAAAAACTAGATTAAACCATTCACACATTAATAGAGTTCAAACAATCACAGGATATGAATAAATAAATAAATAAATGTATTACCGAATAAACGATCGGCTCAAAGTCTAAATCCAAATAATAAATACAACAGCTATATAAATCAAGCTCAACACCAGTCTGAACTAAATAAACTGAATAAGAACTGTCGGGGAAACATGACCAAAAATGAAATACTGGAATAATAAAATCCTAAGCTAGAATGAACAACTGAGGCGTCTAGTCCAAATTATGCATGCATTTACATACAAGGCAGCTGTGCATCCATGAAACGGATCTTCAAGTCTGGTGTCCATGTGGCTGGACACCTAAAAGGGTTTCTAAAAAAATGTTTTTCAAACAGGTTAGAACCTAGTTATTTAAAAATGTTTAACAAGCATTTTATTGCAATAAATGAAATGCGTAGTACATAATGTTCATAATTAATTTCACGGTCGCACTCTCTTGAAGACAACCTCACCTATATTCTACCATGCACACCTATCGCATTCATTTATACTATCTAGTCATTACTCGATCCAACTAGACATAATAGCTACCTACACTAGCGCTCTAACCACCCCGTTATAAGTAAACACATTATCCTGATTATTATTACACATATAACCCTTATCTATATGAATATACTAAATATCACATCGATACTGTCAATAGATAGTCACACAATATCCATAGATATATACACATATCACTCATTATGCATATATATACATAGCATCCTCATAGCTTGGTCCTATTAGATGCATTTGTCGTACATGCTATCGGGTGTCAGGCACATATCGTGTCACCTCTGGTCACTGGGTCAAAATCTCACCCCAGAGCCCAAATCATAAACAAATAATGGAGGCAGTTATAGATACATAGGCCTTAGTATTTCAATACACCTTCATTGAAGACATGCGTGACATCCTCCTATCATCACGGTAGGATCCACCTGAGCACTATAACCTGGAGCACAATCCAAACCCCCTAGAATATCCAGGGTGGGATCGCCCATTACGCTCAACCTCCTGGATAGCATCTCGAGTAAAACATTTAAATAAACACAATTTGCATTCAACTCACATGCATATATATATATCGAGAACTACCGAGCCCGTTCATACTAAATAGGTTCCAATGCTAAAATATCTACACCCCACCATTTACTATTAACTATAGGATCATATGGTTCACTTAGGTTCGCATTAGCCTCACAAATGTTCCCGCAAAGTTTGGCTTCAAATCGGTGAAGTTCCATTGCTCATATAACTTCAAGGGTAATTTACACCTTTCATATTTTATGTATGAGTAATAAAATTTATAGGATAGCGTACTACTCTCAGTTAGATACATGTGGTCATAAATGGCACATCAATCCGAGCCCGAATGAGAAATATATTCACATTAGAAATTTCCTCCTTAAAAAGTCGACCTATGCCTAAAAATAGGGTATCGATCGACCGGCCCTGGACCCCCAGTCGATCTCCCCTCCTTTTATATCCCTATTGTTTCTCTCGTAGGAAAAAAATATGACCACCGATCGACATTCCCTAGGACCCCGATCGATCGGGCCTACCAGAATAGCCCAATACGGTCCTTCGTTTTATGTTTTCTCCCAATTCAAAATTTCTTCTCCATTCAATTCCAATCACAACCCAACTCATTCTCTATGATTCTAAAATCAATCATTATCAAAGTTTCATGCTTTCACTTATTAGTAATTAATCTACACACGTAGTTACTAATTTTTATCTTAACCCTTTTTTTACCATTCATTAATTTCACCATGAATGGATTTCTTCATCATCCTCAACCTAAAAAAAACCATAAATCTTACAAACCTTTAACATGGTATGTTCACAAAAATTTTTATTCACATGGGTTTAAATTCATTTTTCTTTAATACATAATTAGTAAGATTTATACTCCAAGTCTTCAAATTACCAAATTTGTTACCATAAATTCAAAAATCAACATCACTAACTACAAATCACATAAATCAAGAAAATACTTCCCTTTTTGGAATAAATCGGCGATTTCTTCTTGGAAACTTTGCCCGGAATAATCTTCTCCTTCCTCTTTACTTCTTCTTCTTTCTTCTTTCTCTTTTCTCTCAAGGTTTTGTGATTAAGAGTGAATAACTTCTGACCAATTCTCTTAGATTTAGGTTAAGTTCCCCAAATCCTGAAATTAAGCCTATGGGCGACTAAAATGCCCCCGTATAGGCCCAGTTATATCTAAAAAGGCCCAGGGACCCAATAACTACCCCCGGATACACTCTTTTGACTATTTCGACCTCTCTCGACCCAATCGTGACCTTGAAATCGCCATCCTAGTTTGTTTATAAAATTTCCTATCTCGGCCCCCAATTAGTCCACACGCGACTCGTCATTGAGATAAAATAGGCCCAGTTATTATTATTATTATTATTATTATTATTATTATTATTATTATTGTTGTTGTTGTTGTTGTTATTATTATTATTATTGTTGTTGTTGTTGTTGTTATTGTTATTGTTGTTATTGTTATTGTCCACCTCATTGAAAACAGGAAAAGAACTCTGCCAAAATCTCCCCAAATTTGTTGACTCTCGCATCAAGAATTATTATTTTATTACTATCTTAATTATTTAGATTATAAAATAGATGGAGAACCTCGATGATCTTTGAAGCAAAGTGAATAAATTTAGACTATATTATATAAAAATCTAACCTAACAAAATTATACCAAGAGCTGATGTTGGTGTATTATTTTACTAATAAAAAAATTCACTGATAAATAGTTAAATTTATATAATTAAAATGTTGATAGTAGTTTGTTGGTTAGTTTTTTATGTAATATTTTACACGTTTAACACTATTGCTCTATATTTAGTTTATCTTTTGTCTTCTTACAATAACGAGTACACATATATCAGGTAAAAATATGATGTTGTGTATTAATTACACTGTATATTTTCTCTTACAACACAACATTATTGCTTTAATGATTGTTTTATGCTTTGTTAATGTGTTTCTTTTGACCTTTATGTTTAATTTATGACCTACTCGTATCTTTAAGACTAGAGTGCCACCCATGTGTTGAGTTCTTAGTAACTTAGCTATATGATTATTGTCATTTATATTCCCTATTATTTTAACATGTTTTTCAATTATCGTATAATTTGTTATGTTCATTTTCCGAATGTAATTTGCCTTATGGAAAAAAAAAATCTTAAATGCCTTAAATGGAACTAGCAAAGCTTTTTTGCAGTGCTTCAAATTATATTGACTCGTATAATTACGTTATGAAAATTGTTTTGTGTTACTAGCATGTTAAAAAAATCCTTACGGACTTACGTGTACATGATTCCAAAGGTGATTCGTTGTGATCCTTACGACAAAAAATGCGATGTATATATTTTTTGCATTATACTCCACAAGCTAATCACCGGTGATTACCATTCAATAGTACATATTATGGTCCTACAAAGGTATAATTATAAATAATTCCATCTTACTCACATAATAATTTATGTTTTACATTTAGATGTTAAATAGTTTTTTCACACGTTATAAGCAAGTGTAATCTATGGTTCAATGACCACTTTCATGCTTGTTTTATTGGTTAGAATTGGGTTTAAATGTTGTTGGTGTCTAAATTTGGTTTGAATATTCGAATTAGTCTTAGCATAATTAAACAAATAATTATAACCACTGATAAAATAAGAAAGAAATAACTTAGAGGGAGATGAGATACAAATAAATGGACATAAGGGTTTATGTGGTTCGTCCTAGTTCGGTGCATTGATGGGTGCAATGCCACTATGTTATCGGGTTTAGTACAAGACTCTTAAGGACTCTCTAGCATTTTGATCAAGAATTTTTAGTTGCCTTTATTTGAGAGAGATAGTGAGATATATATAGTAGTAGGAAGATAAAGAGATAGAATACCTTTTTACAATAGGTATTTACATCTTTACATTATTATTAGTATTTGGATATTCTTCACGTGCATGTGAATGGTGGCCGTTGAGAGTCTCACGTGTGTCTATTCACATTATTATCTGTTCATGTTCTCGAGAGTGGTCGGCTAGAGTGCCAACCAGGGGATAATGGTGCTGACCAAACTTGTTTGTTGTTTCTAGGATAATTAAGTATGATGACAGGTGTCACCTTTTTATCGTTCCACTTTGTCGTGTTATTTTAGGCTACAACAAAAGCCCCTAATACTTCATTCTTGATTGGAGCGATATAGTGACTAAAAAGATGTAGAATTATCTGTCAAGAGTTGCTCAGTAGTTTGGAAGCATCTAGTCGGCCACCGGCATTTGAGACTTATAAATCTCAGACTATCGCATTATGGTAGTGTCAATTTTATAAATATTAGGAAAAATGGTGAACCGTCTCGGGGTACGCTAGTAATTTTGATTTCTGGGGAGTTGAGAATCTATCAAAACACAAAGTAGTGGCATACTTAATAATTTAAAATTTCATAGCTCAGGGGATGTCATAAATCCTATAAAGCGTCATTTCCCTCTCTCTTTGTTCTCACTTTGACTTTTAAACTCATGATTCCATCTCAAGCTTTCCATTCCGCTAAAGTGAGATGATTGTTGTTGTGTTTTGTTTCATCGTAAGAACTCTTTTGTCCTTGTTTTTCCTTTCTTCTTTATCAAAATAGTGTATACCGCTAGACGAGAATTCTTTGAAGAACTTTAGAACAAAGTATAGGATCCCAGAGTGGGTAAAAACGGAGTTTGTAATAGGTCCTTGTGACCTTTGTTCATTAAAGGATGGTCAATTTATTTCCACTATATTTATTACAGAATGTTGGGTGATCGTCCCTCCCAATCATTTATTCCTAAATTTTTGCCAATATTTTAATGTGGTCCCAACCCAAGTGGCACTCAATACATGGAGGGTGTAAATGGGGATAACCGCATTAATGAGCAATTTGGCACCCATATAGGAATAAAAAACTGATGTATTGCTCCAGTTGGGGGACCATAAACGACAACATTTATCATTTGAAGACCAGATACTCAAATAGGGCTTAAGTAGTAAATTTGCCTAATTCTAATAATGATTATTGTGATCATGTATTGATAATTAAAGACTGGAAATTTCCTCCTCTTCCTAAGGCGAGGACTATAATGGTCCCCATTTCCCTCAAGAGGGACAGGGCATAGGTCGACATTTATTTTATTCTTGTACATTTTTCTCTGTTTGTTCTTTTGATATATTCTGTTACTAACAGCACTTTTTATCTTTTTTTTCTTTGTACAGAAGATAAAGAAAGATATCTTGTGTTCATCCAAAATCAAGTTTACTGACTTGAAAACTGTTTGGTCCATTCAACAGAGAATAGGAGGAAGAACACACTCGTTCAACATTTATTCTGCTTAATTACTATAGTTCCAACCCATCATTTATTTCTCGACCAATAGAAAATATCCCCTCATCCACCATTTATTTTGAGGAGCCAACCTCATCATCTTCGGCTGCTAAATTATAATTCCCTCATCAAGTAGAAGGAGATTTTTCTGTTAGAAGTACATCTTTATCTTTTGAGTCTCTAGACCTTACCCTTGTACTTACCACAACTTCATCACCAAAAATGGTGAAGAGGAAGATCCGTAACCTTCTCTTCGATTCCAAATCTCCTCACCATGTTAATAAGAGAAAATCTACTATTGGGGTTCTAAATACATAATGGTCATATAATATACGACAATAAAATTAGTTAAGAGGCTGAAGAAAGGGTCTGATGCTCACTTGGAATTGTCAGGGAAAGATCAAGTTGACCACGGCCATAGTGGTGCCCCTTCTGTTGCATTAAACTCAGGCCTTGCCTGAGGACTGATCAGTTTAGGAGTCCTTCTAGTTGATGAGGCTGATATTGCCTCCCTTTCTAGGTCTAGACTATTAGAGAGGGACAACAATAACTTGGCATTATTATTTATTTTTTTCTTTTACTATTTCCTCTTTGCACTACATATCCCTACTATTCATTTACTGAATTCGAGAATTTTTAAGCATTGCAGTTCTTAGTTGATTACGACCAACTGTTGAGGAAGGACTACTAGCTGAGGGAGTCTTCTATAGATATTAAAGTTCCATTCCAAGGCCTAAAGGAGTCTTTGGATATTCTAAAGAGATCCCATGAGGGAGATAATAAAAAGTCAGAGGACGCTGCTAGGAAGATTGAGGAGGACAAGAACAACGCTGAAAAGATTGCCAATGATTGAGTGAAAAATTCTGCTCAAGATGCAAAGAAAGAGGTTGATGTTGCCAAGAGAAAATTTTTGGAGCTGAAGGATAAGGTAAATAGGGACAAGGAAGATGTCTATACCCGAGGGTGGGATAAGTCCTTCTTTACAACAGATGTGCTGGTGGAGTATTTGAAGAAATCATCCTCTAAATAAGGGTGAAATGTTGCCTTGGCCCAAGTAAAAAATTCCTTGGACTCTGAGCTCTTTCTTGATCATAACCCGGTCACTCTTCTAGAGATTGTAGAAGAGGTTGATGATGAGGAATGGATGGCCAAATTTTAAGTTCCTCAAGAACTGGTTATGGTTGCTACTTATCCTTAGAAGGAGGTTACTCAAGACAAAAAGAAGGTGTAGATGGCTAGGATCATTTTTTTTGGATTTGCCTCGTATTTTGTTTTTTGTAGTTCGAATAATCCTTGCTTGTAATTCTTATTCAAGTTTTAATAAAATTTCCCTTTTCTAACAGTAACACTGTTGTTCCATTCTGAACTTACTTTTGATCTTTCCATACTTATGCCATGTTTTATTCCTTTAAGTTTTACTCCACGAAGGCTATTTTGGCAACTGTAGTGAACTCACTTGGAGGAGTGATCAACTTTTTGGGGAAGGTTATGAAAAGATTAATGAACAGGAACTAGATGAAGTGCTTGGCATAGACATGTCAAATAAAGCTAAAGAAGAATACCTCCACGTGCAAAGTTATTTCATCAAACAGTGGTGACAAACTCATCATATTATAAAATGATACTTCAGTTGCAAAGCGATCATAAGGAAACAATTACCAATTTTTAGATCGACTATGAGAATAAGTTTTTCTTTCTTCGAAGTGACAATGAATTTGACAAAAAAATTGCAAGATTTGTTCTTGGCATTTTCTAAAAGGGAATTTTTTCTAAAGTCTGAGGTAAAAAGGGCTCGAAAGATGGCCAGTCTCTTAGAGTAAAAAAATAATTGTTGAGGAATGAACTTACGGGCATAAAGAAGGTTGTTGACATTTATCGGGGTGAAGGTGCATCATTTATGGAGTAAGAGAATGCTCAGCTGAAGGAGGACCTACGAAGACTAAAAAATCAATGAGAGGTCGATCATCTAGGCAAGTCATTATTACTCATCCGTCTGTTGAAAAAGAGATAACAAAAAAGACTTTGGTCGACCAAGCAAGTCAGATAAAGAACCAGTCTGCCACTATTAAAAGACTGAATGGCAAAGTTAGTCCCCTTACTTATCACTTTTATAAGCAGCCAAGCACAATTTGGAAGAACAACTATGACGAAGCTTTATCACATATGGGCGAAGATCTAGAAGAAGCTCGAAGAGAAGGTTATAAGTGGGGGGTAATACCCCGTAATTTTATTGATTTTTATATTGGGAATGAAAGTGGGATTGATTAAATTATATTAGAAAAATTAATCCGATAAAATAAATATTAATTAGCGAGATAAGGGTTAAAATTTATTTATATTGAATATTACTTAGTGAATGAGTGATAATAATGAAAAAAAATACTATAATTGTCGTGAGTGAGAAATACGACAGTTACAGTAAATTTATTCAGGACGAGCGCCTCAGTCGTGTCGGGACATAATTTGGGAAATAAAATATAATTTCACATTTGATATTCTATATGATCATTTCGAGTTTTCCAGTGTGCCCGAAAGGGTTGACATAGTCAAAGAGCTCTACCCAGGAGCTTAGTTTGAGTCTCGGGGCACTTTTAGGCCAAACCGGCACCCCAAAGGGGTATTTCGATCTTTTGAAATTTTGGAAAAAATAAACCCACGAAAATTAGGGGATTATATTTGATAACACGTAAAGGAATTGGTTTTATCAGTTATCAAACCAAAGGGAGAGTCACAAGAGGAAGAAGGAGAGTTGTTCCTAGGATTCCAAGGCCAAAAACAACCTTCTTGCACCAGCACCACCATTGGATTGTAGATCGGAAGGAGGAGAACACAAATCCTACCATCACTTCTGCAGAAATCAGACTTTTGAATTAATTCAAACATTTATCTTACTAACTTTTGATTTGATATACCATCCATGTTAGAATGGGATGATCAACTTATGAAATTTATGAACTTTGATCTTAAAATTGGAGATATAAATCATATTCTTGGGTAGGAATGCTTATATATTTGATCCCTTATGCATGTAGGATGAATTTGATGAGAAATATCATGAAATTGGGTAAGATATCTAATATTATGTTGAGGTTCAAGAACATAAATAATAATCTAGGGTTTTTTAGAAATTAATCTTGATTTAATCTGATTTGAGGTTGTTTTATAAAGATTTAATGATTCTTATACGTTAAAAATCGTCGATGCATGTTACTTTGATGTTATAGACCTTTGGTTAGGAGTTTGGGATAGTGTAATATTGGTTTTGAGGTTTAACAATGGTGAATTCCAGTAACAGTTTAGGGAAGAAGATGATACCTGCTACGGCGATTTGATTCGTCTCCTTGGCCAAATCAATTCGGACCAAGGCCGAATCGATTCGGTATCCTAAAACTGCACAATTTTCCCCTTTTTCTTAGAACTCATGGTAAATGATTGGGTTGACATTTGAATTCATTGTAAATCCTATTGAGTGATATCCTAATTACCAGTAGGCTAATTTTGGGTTTGAGGTTTGTCGCACGAGGAGAGTTTAGGACTAAAATTGATTAAGCTTAACGAGTATTAAAAGATTATTAGGATAATGATTTTTGATCATGGAGAATTAGGGGAATGTAGGACCAAGACCAGTAGGACTTGAGTGGGATAACAACTGAGTTTACTTAAGGGACAATTAGTAACCATTTGGGTATTTGAACACTCGAGGTTATACAATAAGAAGTATTATGCTACATAGAATATTCGAGGGTTACTATACTACGTATGGAGTATACGATATGGGTTACATATATAACTATAATGATTATATATATGGGTGGTGTGTATACCTATTTTTTGAATTGTACGTGTAATCATACCTAGGCTACTTTCTATAACAGGAGGTTTCGCATCGTGGACAGTCTTATTCTGATCAGCCCATTTGGGGGGATATTGACTTGTACCTCAGTAGATATACCTTAGGGATTGAGAACCACTTGTGTGAATAAGGGTGTGATCGGTCATTTGGGTGAGTTAGGTATGACCGTATCCCAAAGGCTTAAAACTATATTCGCCTCCGATATTGTGTGATTTAAATTATGTTTCGAGGGAGATTATTCGAACCAGTGTCCTTATATAGTACGTGATGTACCGAGACTTGATAGTAGAGTATGCCCACACCGCAGGTCTCCACCTAGGGATGTTGTATATGTATATATATTAAAAGTGATAAATATGTATATATGTGTGATTGATCCTACTACCAGTGTATTAGTAAATAAGATAGATAGTGATATCTAAATTAACCAAAGTGTATGAGAACTAGATCATTTACTAGTAATTCCTATTGTACATAAAGAATTAAACAAAGGTAGTAGTGTATGGTATGAGTAATACGGGTGGGCCCTATAAATGATTAAATGTGAAGAGATGTAAGCCATACAAGTTAGGCGGGTAACATAACTAGGTAGGTTAGAGTAGTACCTTAGGTGTGCACATTAGTTGAGGGGTGAGGATCTCAAGTGAGGGCACGCAGTACTAACATGTATTTAATATCTTATCTTGATGCAATTTTAAACACTTACAAATTTTCAAAACTATTTTACTTGGGCTCTGTCCCGTTTCAAATCCGTTTGTAAAACTAATTTTAGGTGCCCAGCCACAGAGACGCTAGACATAGGAGTTCCTACATTTAACGTGTTGCAGCTGTTGTGGAAGTTGTAGGACCTTCCTATCAGACGCCTCCACATATATTCAGTTCTTAGTTATCCTTACTTATCTCAGTAGGTCATGTCACCCATTCATAGTTGGTTACTATTTGCAGAGATTTTATATTTCCATCTATTCCAGTTTATTTCTAGTATTGATTTTGACTTTACTTATGGATGATTGTATTGGGATTTTATCTGGACTGTTATTTTAGACTCAGTTATTTATTTATGTCGTTATCTTATTATTTAATGTTATGTGCATGGAATGGTGAATGATATATTTATTCCTATTATATTTACTGCATGTTAATGAGAAGGATTAAAATTTTCGCACCAGGCAATTAGGGTATTAGTAAAATAAATTGAACTTCGATAGTGATGCTAAGAATGACACTATTAATGATTTCTGTTTAACTTAATAATGAAATGATCACCGAGGATTAGAATAGGCGGGATGTCACATGGGGATGGATTAACATTTTATCGTATTGACATGACCCCAAATGTTTGAACCAACCAACTCCTCAATTCAAGATGGATACTACATGGATTCCTACCGATACAATTCCCATCAGTATGGTCAGAAAATAGGTGGGAGATTATGGTCTTTATGGATTTGATGTACTTAGTTGACCTTTGCACTTGGTATATTAGCCCAGTTTTAGCAGTTAAACAAGAATTTGATAATTCGGATCAACTGTTCTTCCTTAAACTTTAGATATTCATCTGACTGGGATGGAGACTGCGCTTGGAAAATGGCTGGAAGAATGGGCAAGTCTTATTATGTTCTTATAATGGTGTTTTGATGAGCATTGTCTTGTAAGGTTATAAGGATAATGAAATATTTAAATAAAAACATTACCGTGAAGAAATCTTAAATTGTTCAATTGTATGATTGCGACCTACCAATAGTTTAGTCTTACAATTAGGTGGTCAACGTTAAGACTCCTAAACTACCTTACTGGTTACTAGTGTGGATGGACACAAGTTGTCCTGCCTTAGGTTCTACTAACGTGTTTATGGTCGCATAAACGGATCTTGTCATTTTGACCAAGTGTTTTCGTTAGTTACCATTTGCGACCAAATATTTTTATATTCTTCCTTAATATGGTCTGATAAACTTCTTGTTCTTGATGTTAAGGTGTCGTACATGAAGTTTTATGTTTGGAACTTCTTGTTCGTGACTTGTCAAAGACGAAGCAATATGTAAAGTTTGAAGTTTTTGACTTCGTTTTTGGGACTAGTAAGTAGTCAGTGATTAGCCTTTTCCTTTATTGTTTGAGATTGTGTAAGGACGTAAATTTCCAATTGAGTCCATGTATTGTTTTGACTTAATTCCGTGAACAAAACTGTGTTTGTAATATGTCATAGGGAGAATTTTATTTTGTCATGATCCCACTTGGTCTATGACGTATTGAAGAAATTGAAGACGTTGCGGCAAAGCTTCAAAGATTTAATCATGCCGATGTTTATTTGGTGCAAGTTTAATCGTCATCAAAGTTAATTTCATTCCGATATCACTCAGGTATGAATGCATATAATTCATGGTGCTCGGAATTATTTTATAAAAGATAAGGATGTAATTTTTATATAGAAAAATGATTTTAAATGTTTTAAAGGTGTTTTTATGGTTTAAACTTCATTTTATGATGATAAGCTTGACATAGAGTTTGAATAATTTGAATCTCTTTGTTAAGAGACGTTTTTATCTCAAAGTCAAAGAAAGTCAAACTTTCGCAAGTTCGCTCGAACGACATTGGATCTCGTTCGAACAAGACACAATGCCGCGCAAACGACATGCATAAGTCGTTCGAATGACACGTTTTTCAAGGCGGCATTTAAATCCTATTTAAACAGTGTTTGCATCATAATTTCGTAAGTGTGCTTTCTGGAAAACAGTTTTACAAACCAGAACCTTGTTTGCACATGTTTTCTAAGGTTTAAAAGTCTCAAACACATCCTTAGAGTTTGCAAAGATCCGAGTTATCATTCTTATATGTTTACGTGATCTTGCTGCATCAAAGTTATTTGTTCTACACATTGAACACAAAGGGTTTTGCGGTGAAGAAGCGACGGACATCGTGTTCGACATCGTAGACGTATCAAAGCCATATCGGAGGACACCGAGACATACGTGGACGCGTGTGTTGTGGACAGAGATCGTAGAAGACGGAATTTCTGCGTGGGCACTATTGAAGAACGGTTGAAGATCAGAAGGAGCATCAATACCCGTGGGGATCGAGTCTTAGTGTAAGGTTAATCTGTCTTTGTAAAACCATTGTTCATAGTGATTGTCTGGCTTGGGACGTCCGAGGTTGTTTTCCCATTTTGGGTTTTTTCCTCGTACATCCGGCGTTGTGAGTATTCTTTACTTTACTTTACTTGCTTTAATCACTAGATGCATGTTTAGGATCGATCAAGATAAAATTGGTTTGAAGTAAGAATTGGGATTTCACAACTTGGTTGGTGCATAATTAAAAGTTTGATTTTCTTGAAGAAAAATTGGTTTTGTTTAAAACACACACATCGGGCCACTCATGTAATACCCCATATTTCTGAATATTCCAAATATTCCATTTAACTAGATTGGAGAATTAAATAAGAAAATATCGTCTTGATTTAAATTATGTAAGAGTAGTAATTTAAAGAGTTTTATTTAAAATTGTAATTATGGTATATTAATCGGAAGATAGATACCGGTATATATTGCATCATTTTTATTTACTTAGTGCGAGTGGTAAATAGTTACTTAACGCGTGTAGACCGTGTTGGGGTGAGAACGAGTAATATTTTTTAAGTGACTCAAATGATAATTTAGAGGTCACCAATGAGTCCGGAAGGGTCAAATTAGTCAAAATAGTATACCCGGGGGTACTAGTTGAGTCCCGGGCCAATTTTGGACTAAACCGAGACCGTTCGGGGGCGTTTTGGTCTTTTAACATAAGAGGGTATGGAGACCTACGAAATTTAGAGCTTTATATCAGCCGTATGATAGAGGAATTAGGGTTAGAACACCCATGACAAACACCAATACCATTAGAGAGAAGAGAGGCACAACTTTCTAAAGCAAAAAGAAGATTTGGGAAGGATTTAAAGGGATTTCTACCATCTACTTGTTGGAGAAGAAGGATTGAAGGTTGAAGATCATCAATCATCAATAAGAACCAAGAAATCAGACCCTACTGATCATAAGGCAAGTTGTTTATTGCAAAAATTAGAAAGTTATAATACCCATGTGTAGGGTTTTTGAATAGTTTTGTTTAAATCATTATTTTAATTGGAGAAAGATGATATTTATACATGTTGGGATAGGAATCGCATGTAGAATGATTTACCTTATGTAGAGGATTAAGATTCAGATTATACTTGATGATTTTTTCGGATTAAAATCTGGATTTTGAATGATAATATGGGAAGAACACCATAACTAGGGTTTTCAAGAAATTCTGGGTTTAATTCATTGTTTCTTTAAAGGAATTGGAGTTTTGATGTATTTGATACGTTAGGAACTGTCCTAGTATATGTGGAAACATGTTAGGATCATTGGGTCGAAGTTTGGTGGACAATAATGGAGTTTGGAAATTTTTTAATGGAGGAGAGGATCAACGAAGAAGACAGACTGCGTCTGTCCCTGTTCGATCGATCGATCGATCTTGAACTATCGATCGATCGACTATGTCGATCGATCGAACCCAGCCGTCGATCGATCGACGCAAGCTGTTTTCCCAAAAATTTTATGTTTAATCCTTCGTTGAGTTCGGGAATGAATGAGTATTCTAGGATTTACATTATACTTATATGGGAGTAAGAATAAGACCAGTAGGTATATTGTTGAGGACCAATAAGGCCATTGGGTGTAGGGCTTGGATTATGGACCGAGGAGAATAATCCGATTTAGTAGGGTATCGGGGACTTCGGAAATTGAGTTACGGGGCGAAGTAAATTCAATTTAAGTAATAGACCAGTAGGGTAAGAAATAACTACTGAAATTATATGTAAGGGGTAGCTAGGACCCTCAGAGTTGTGTGTGTACTCAAATAAATACGATTAATGAGATAAATCGTAAAGCGAATATTGTACGGTAAATATATGAGATTAAAATATTACGTATGTATATAATTAATAGGTCGGGCGTGTACCTACTGAATTATGTGATCTTTTAGGTAGAGGGATTATACCTAAATTAATTATGTTAGGGTCGATGAGACATTTCGAACTAACATAAAGTTATTATATGTTTGGGGTCGATGGGAAATATCGAACCAAACTTTGAACTGGTGTCGCGATGAGAGAGTCTCGAACCAGAATATGTGTGTATATATATTTTTAAGATAGTTGGGGTCGATGGAAAATTCCGAACCAACTCTCACTTGGGGTCGATGAATCATTCCGAACCAAGAGTCCTTTACGTGTATAAAAAGGACCAAATAGAAATGACTGATATTTAGTATATATTATGTGTGAAATATATATATACTGGATGATATTCTACTTCCGTGTGTTAGTAGATTGATATATTTGATGTATTTGAAGATACATACTGAGTTGGTAAATTAAGTAGTGAAACTTAATTACGAAATGAACCTTTAGATAGAGAAAATCTATTTAGTAATTCAAGTAGCGAAACTTAATTACATAAGTGGGAAAGTTAACAATTGTGAGAACTGTAGTAATTTTAGTAGTAAAACTAAATGGGAAGTCTTGAAAAATAACATAGATGAAATGTTACTTGAGAATTAATTAACATACGCGAGATGTTAGTAAAAAGGTTGTACTGTATGGGCGGTACTGGAACTTGGGTATAGATAAGTTCAGTTGACTACTTTGGTTTTAATTAGCTTGGGAAGTATGGCTAGATAAACTAAGTGTAGAACGTTAGGTGTGCACGAAAGATGAGGGGTGAGTTAACTCAAGAAAGTGTACGAGAACCTAACATGTGTAATCAATAACCGCATTTTATATTGTGGTAAACGCTTGCTAAATATTTTCAAAATGTTTTTTGTACTAACTCTTGCTATAAAATGTTTTCAAAACCTTTTAGGTGTCCAGCCACAGGGATGCCATGTATGATGATTCCATTCCAGAGACTCGGAGCTATAGCACAGTGGATGCTTACAGGATTTTGACTAGGCGATATCTCTCATTCAGATCTAGTACAGGATCTCACACTCTTCTATGTATGGACTTGTTGTCCGGTATTAGTCTCAGAATTTAGATCCAGACTAGTGGTTACTCTATGGTTGTTTGGGATTTTTTAGCCGATGGTTTATTCGGTAATACTTTTGTTATGTTGTACATTTACTTTGTTGTTTGAAATATAGTACATGATTATTTGTACTTTGTTCCGCATGGTTGATTTATCTGTTTTAAGAAAGATAAAATTTGGCACCGGTCTAATTTTACTTAGGGGATTAGTAATTAAAAAGTTTCGACTATGATGCTAAGAATGAACCATTTGAGAAACCTATTTTTATTTAATGAAGGCCTGATCACCCGATGTTTAATTAGGCGGGGTGTCACAACTCACAACTTTACAAATTGGTATCAGAGCTAGAAAACATATTTTATTTGTTTTGTGATCCCGTGTGTTTGTTTATCTCTCCAGTGTCTGTTTTCTCTCAATGGATTCTATAAGCGTTGACGATCTACATCGTTTGAATTTACAGTTTTCAAAACATATTGATGTTTTGGAGAAAGAAAATTCCGGTTTTAAAAATAAGATTGAATATTTTCAAACGTTTCAAATTCAAAGAGGTATTTGTCGTGAGCACTTCAGTTCCTTGTTTAAAGATTTTAATATATTAAAATTGGGCAAAAAGGAGAGTGATGATATAGTCCTCATTTTAGAAAAAGAGTTGGATTTGGGAAATTCTAGTGTTTGTGCCGTTGAGAAAAATAATTCGATTAATGACATTATGGCACGAGAAAAGGCTCTTAGGGATAAGTTTTCTCACATTGAGGGGGAGCGAGATAACCTTCTAGGGATAATTGAAAATTTAAAAAAGGAGTCCCGAAAGTTTAAGGAGTCTAATCATTTTCTTGAGTCAAAAGTTTTGAAGTTAAAAAATGATTTAAATGACTCGAGTAGTGATGGTAGCGGCTTATCTTATTCTGGTGGTTCGATTGTAAAAGCCCAAACCATAGTTTGTTTTAGAACATCAACCACATCCAAGGGTATTAGAAAAGATCAACCTAAAGGTCCCGTTCCTCGTCGTGTTTTCACTTGTTCGCATTGTGGTAGGAAAGGTCACCTTAGGAGTTTTTGTTTTGATCTTAGAAAAGACCCTAGGAATATTAAACGTAGTGTCCTATTGGTTCCCAAAACTCATTTTGTTAGGTATACACCAGTTTGGGTTAGGAAATCCGTTTTGGAGATGCTAAATGCTTCGTTGGTTGATTCTCACATGCATGCACATGATTCACCTCTTGTTATATCTTATGGTTAGTTGCTTGCATGTTTGATATATGCTAGTTTTCTTCATGATATATTCATTGCTAGTATTATGACATGTTTATCATTTTGTATTATAGTTTTCATTTGTTTGAATCTTATTTGAAAATTACAAAAAAGATTTTATTTTTGAGAAAACTTTTGAAAATCCAAAAAGATTTTTCCTTTCTTTGAGTCAAAATATGAGTGAAAAGCCAAAAAGATTTTTGTTTTTTGTTTTTTAGTTTACATGTGTTGATGTAGCATATTGGTGTGCTTGGACCCCCCCCCCCCATCGTTTCATTATCCATGTGGCTAGGACATTTGGTCATTATTATCGATGCTTAGAATGATCTTAACCATTGTTTATATGGGGTTGTTTCGAAGTTGATATGCATCTTGATTCGACTTTGTATATATGCCAACATCGCACACATGCACGAGTTTATATGGATGTTTGACTTCTCTTGCATATTTGAATTTGGTGAGGCGGTCTTATCTCAATCTTGTCATCTATGCGTAAGTAAACTTAAGGAGAAGTGTGCATGTAATAACCGTTTACCATGAGGATTTGAATTAAAAAAAATAATGAGTGATTCACGGGAAAGGGCTACGAGAGTTCAAATTTAACTCGTCGTGAAAGCCACCGTTTAAAAGATCCCAAAAAGAAAAAGAAATATGCTAAGAAAAGGACCAATAATATTTTCTCTAAGTTGAGAATGCTAGAAACCTCAAAAGATCTTGAAAAAGTATGTTTATATGAGGGTCTTTGGTTGGAGAAAATTCAAATGGGTTTGCACATCTAATCCTAATGTTGAAACATTGAAATTTGACGCTATTGTTTGTAGAATCGTCAAAATTCTGGATTTGTGTGCATGTAGTATGTTTATTTCATTAAGCTCACCATTTTATTGTCATATGGCTATGATAAAGTTTGATGATTTATCGCTATCAATTAGAGCTTCTTGATCGTTTCGATGTGTTGGAATTGTGACTCATTTGCTGTAGTTTCACGCCCATTCATTCCATGTCTATGTTTGAGCACATCGGTACTATGTTTGCATGTAACTCGTATTTTAAATTTTTATGAGTTTCTGCATTTTGTGTTAAAAGCTTATTGTTTTAGCACTGTTTTGCTTCTGTCAGTCCCTTCCTGGAATTTTTTTGTGAAAATTTTTTCACTGGGCAATACTTTATAATATTTCTGGGAAACTGGGAAATTTTGTCAGGTCGTGCGAAGTCGTTCTAACGACATCTCATCTAGCGCGGACGACTTTTGTACTTCGTTCGAGCTACTTCCTCATCTCGTTTGAGCGAAGTCCCTGTCTCGTTCGAACGACAGGGTGAAAAATGACTTCTGATCGGTTTGCAGTCCTCTGGCTTAATTTGATATATTTTTGGTACTGCAGGAAGCATTTTTTGGATTAATTTGTTTGTATGCAGGTTCTTTTATGTTCCAAAATGGTTTTTTCATATGAGTCCGTTTATCACTTGATATGATTGGTATAATCTTTGTGTTATTCCTTGGTTTACTAGCTACTGATTAGTCATCTTTTGATCTTTTTTAGTTGCTTGATTCATGTTTATCTAGCAGTTTTCATTTTTCACAATTGGTATCAGCTTGATTTTATTTGGTATCATATTGTCATGCTAGACATTTCATATTGGTTTATCCTTTCACCGGATTGTCTATTCGAGACAAAAAGGGGGAGAGATGTATGTGATGTTGGGGGAGATTTGTTGAGTGCTTCTTTATGATATTTGTTTCAAATTGGTATCTAATAATTGCTCACATGTTTCAAATGATATGTTCTTATTGACTATATAAATTGGTTTCATTTGTTCCTCCATACTTCACTTGGTATTTGTTTGTCTGTCTCATGTGTGTAGGTATGCTTCAACGATTCGAGATTTCAAAGTCTACATCACATTCAGAGAGTTCATTCTTGCCGGTGCTACATATATTAGTCTGTGTCCTGTATCTTTGATTTTGGGTTTATGAGATGGGATTTAGGCGTCATACAGCTTAACAGCCCGGTTAGGCATTTCGCTGGTTTAGTTTTGTCCCGGAATAGTCAAAGGGGGAGATTTGTAAGGACATAAATATCCAATTGAGTCCATGTATTATTTTGACTTAATTCCGTGAACAAAACTGTGTTTGTAATATGTCATAGGGAGAATTTTATTTTGTCACGATCCCACTTGGTCTATGACGTATTGAAGAAATTTAAGACGTTGCGGCAATGCTTCAAAGATTTAATCATGCCGATGTTTATTTGGTGCAAGTTTAATCGTCTTCAAAGTTAATTTCATTCCGAGATCACTCAGGTATGAATGTGTATAATTAATGGTGCTCGAAATTATTTTACAAAAGATAAGGATGTAATTTTTATACAGAAAAATGATTTTAAATGTTTTAAAAGTGTTTGTATGGTTTAAACTTCATTTTTTGATGATAAGCTTGACATAGAGTTTGACTAATTTGAATCTTTTTGTTAAGAGACATTTTTATCTGAAAGTCAAAGAAAGTCAAACTTTCACAAGGTCGTTCGAACGACATTGGATCTCGTTCGAACGAGACACAATGTCGCGCGAACGACATGATTAAGTCGTTCGAACGACACGTTTTTTGAGGCGGCGTTTAAATCCTATTTAAACATTTTTTGCATCATAATTTCGTAAGTGTGCTTTCTGGAAAACAGGTTTACAAACCAGAACCTTGTTTGAACATGTTTTCTAAGGTTTAAAAGTCTTAAACACATCCTTAGAGTTTGCAAAGATCCGAGTTATCATTCTTATATGTTTACATGATCTTGTTGCACCAAAGTTGTTTGTTCTACACATTGAACACAAAGAGTTTTGCGGTGAAGAAGCGACGGACATCGTGTTCGACATCGTAGACGTATCAAAGCCATATCGGAGGACACCGAGACATACGTGGATGCGTGTGTTGTGGACAGAGATCGTAGAAGACGAAATTTCTGCGTGGGCACTATTGAAGAACGGTTGAAGATCAGAAGGAGGGTCAAGACCCGTGGGGATCGATTCTTAGTGTAGGGCTAATATGTCTTTGTAAAACCATTGTTCATAGGGATTGTCTGGCTTGGGCCGTCCGAGGTTGTTTTCCCATTTTGGGCTTTTTCCTAGTACATCCGGCGTTGTGAGTATTCTTTACTTTACTTTACTTTCTTTAATCACTAGATGCATGTTTAGGATTGATCAAGATAAAATTGGTTTAAAGTAAGAATTGGAATTTCACAACTTGGTTGGTGCATAATTAAAAGTTGGATCTTTTTTGAAGAAAAATTGGTTTTGTTTAAAACACACACTTCGGGTCACTCACAACTTTACAGATTGTACATCTCCCACTCTCGAAAAAAATTAAAAATAAAACATGGAAATGAAATCATTTTTTTATGAACTGGGTGTTTTATTGAAGCTGATAAAATGAGTTACATAAATATTGATAGATTACATTCCAAATCGTTATTGATAGTACTTCCTCAAGTACTCAATATTTTATTTGTTCTTGAATTGTTCACCACCAGGGTTTCTAGACGATAAGGACCTAATCGAACAATCATAGAAATACGATACAGACCATGCCAATTCACCTCTAATTTATTTTCCTTCTAGATCACTTTCTTTAACAGGTGGCCTCCCTATTTAAGGTTGCTCGGCTTAACCCTCTGGTTGTATAATTGACCAGTTTTTTGTTGGTAGGCTGCTACGCGTAGTGAACTGTTTCCCTGACTTCCTCCACTAGGCCTAAGTATAATATATGCATGATATCTCTATTGGGGGGATTAAATTTGAGTACTCTATGAATAGGTTTACCAATTACTATTGGGACCACTATCTCTGTCCTAAATACCAACATGTGAGGGGTCTCGTCAGTAGCTCTCCTCGGCGTGCTCCTATAGGCCCAGAGCACACTTTGCAGCTCATTGATCTAGTTTCATTTGGCATTATCTAACCTTTTCTTCAGCCCGTCGAGCAGAGTTTTGTTGGTTACCTCTTTTTGGCCACTGCACTGAGGGTGTCCAGGAGTGGAATGCAACTTTCGGATCTTGGGCTAGATACAGTATTCTTTAAATTCTTGGTTATCAAACTATGTGCCATGGTCAATAATAAAGGCATATAACATACCATATCGGCATATGATGCTCTTCTATATAAATTGAAAAACTTTCTCGTAAGGAATATTAACAAGCGGCTCAACTTCCACCCAGTTGATGAAATAGTCTATGGCAACGACTGAGTATTATAAAACCTTACTCTTATCTTCGAAAATGGGTCGACCATGTCAATTCCCCACATGGAAAAATTCCATGGGGATGTGAATGTCATAATCCCAACTTCAGGTTTCTTGTGAATTACTGCAAGCCTCTAGCATTTGTCACAACGTCTTCGTCAACAACATAATATGCTTTAATGGCAGGACAATAAAATCCTTGTGTGGCTACTTGCCTGACCAATGTTCTTACTCCTAGATGGGTCCCAAAAAATCCTTTGTGTATTTATTTAATCAGACCTTTCATTTTGGCTGTGTGGACACACTATAAGAAAATGACCTTTTTATGATGATTTTTAAAATTGACTTTATAACTGTTTAAATAAAGTTGTCATTAAAATTATCATGACATTTTTTGTTAAAATTCATCATTAAATATTAATTAGTGTTATTTATATTATATTTTATTTTGAACCGGCATATAAAAATATATGTTTATTATGGTTTGATAACAAAAATGTACACCATTTTTTTAATCTGGCACCATTTTATGACGGATTTGTACCCTCTACAAACTTTCCCCGCCCAGTTTTTTTCACAGTGCCTTGAGGAGAGAAATAAAATAACAAAATCAAAATTAAACGAAGTAATCGATTTCTGGAATGAAGTTAATTTGATGCCAATATCTCCTAACCTTGTACAAACTCAAAAGCCATAAGGTACTTCGATGCCAATATCTCCATTAATAATCATCTCCGATACTGATGGCTATCTTCGTTAAGGTTTACGTCTCTCTCTCTCTCTCACACACACACATACACACAAAAGCTTTTTATTTCTTTCACGAAATTGATTTGGAACTATAGATCAGGTATCGTTGGTTTTTTCTTAGGTTTGTAAGAGTTCTCTGAAGCTTGTTTTTGGATCTCTCTCTCTCTCTCTCAACGGGGTGCTTATTGATTTTTGTTTTTGTAATTTTGAGTTGTCCATTTATTTTGTACCCAGTTTTTAGTTTTGTCCTTAGTTTAAATTATCATCTTGGTTATGCTGGGTAAATTCAAGAAACATTTTTTGATAAGTAAGGAAAATTCAAAATACTTGTATTTAAAGATGTGTATCGATGTGCATATACATCTGAAGCTCGTGAGTGCAGACACTTTTCACTAAGGATCGGTAATAATAAACTAAAATCATTAAAATAAGTATTTTGCTAAAGTAGGATTACTATGTTAAATTTTAAAACAACTCTTCTTGGTTATGCAACAAGTTACTAGGATATATAGGATAGTTTTAATCATGGATTCTTTGGAAAGTTGGTAAAGAAGATATAAGATTATGGCCTGAAAATTGGCTAGGTCCCAAAAGCATAATAAAAATATTGGATAATTGTAATAACACTTCAAAAGGTAGTTACACTTCCCTAATTAATGAAGAAATTCATTGTCTGGTAATTTTTTTATCTAATGAGAATGACTTTGAAAAGTTTATCTTATTGAGAATGTAAAAGTTTGGAACACTAACCTAATTGATGATCCAACCACACACAAAGAAGGTAGGCTTTATTTTTCCAACAAGTCATTGGAATATCATCTCCTAACCGCCTTACAGTCCTAATGTTAATGTTTTACATAGTGTTTTTACTCACTTCCCCTTTTACTTATTTCAAATGATGAGACAAAATTTTGAAAGATGTGAAAATATTTTATATTTCCCTTTCAAAAAAGTACTTGGAATGTTCTTGGATAGTGGTGGAACAAGGACATTTAGTGTAAATATGTGGGTACTTCTTTTGTTGATTAGGGGTTCTTATGATACTCTATTCACTGTGATAATGTGATTTACAAGGGATACAAAGTGAAAATGAGCCCATCATGTTTGTTAGTAGCATTTGTAATCCCTTGTTCCCTTTAAACGTTTAAAGGAAGGACCTATTTAGACTTTTAATATTTTTCTTTCAAAGTTGCACACAATAAAATATATTACATCCCAACACATGCATTCTACTACGTAAAAAAATTCAAGCACATCTTAAAATATGAGAAACAATACATAATGATCGATAAATACAAATTTTATCTTTGTAGATCCCCCGTGTTGTGAAAAAATAAAGATTCCTCATAAATTTTATAAATTAGGGATTTTTAAGTTCCTTTTTAAAAAAATTAAAGTAGTATTTTACTTTTACAAGTGCACTATTTATCATATGGAGCTTACACCACTTGCATTTTCAGTCCTTTATATTTCTTTCTCTTAATTTTGGACGAGATTAATTAGTTTTATTCACAGGTGTGGCCATCCCGGGTGACACCTGGGGGGAGAGAGCGAGAGAGATACATATCCCCTCCGGAAGGCTGTGCTGCGGTCTCGCACCCCTCTTGGGAAGGTTACTTCGGCCATCGTCGGTGTGGGGGAAAATATGAAGAGATAGAGACCTATTTTGCACAAAACATGCAAAAGAATATGTTGCCACTTAGAGAGAGCGACATCGAGGACAAACTGATGCATATGAAACCAATAGTTCGAAAGTTCGGGGGCTAAGTTATGGAATAGGAATGTGTTAGGCACCCATCTCGCTCTTTCGGTCTCTCATGGGCTAGTGTTATTATTTTCCTATATATCTCCGTGAACTGTGTGTGCGAGTTTATATAATGGAGATCGGAATCATTCAACTCATACCATGGACAAGATAGAGTGAGATCAACCATAGGAATGTTCCCAAAATAACATATGTAGAAAGTATGATTTGGGTGCTCATCATGATATTGGTCGTTATTAGGAAACGATAATATGTGTTAGATGAAACGTAAATAAGCATGATATATATATATATATATATATATGAAAATGGGAGATTTTAGAAAATTAGGGAATTTGAGAAATTGAGAAAATTTGGAGAATTGGACTCGAGTCTTGGATTTTAATCTGAGACGCCTAGGTAGACCATAAAGTCATCAAAGTCCACATAGTTTGGATTTATCATATGGGTGGGGTTTATCCCGTAGATCCGAACGAAATTTTATTATATGTGTATGTGTAGAAAATGTGTTTTTTTAGGTTTTGGAAAAAGTGTGATGGATAATTCCATTCGGAATTTACGGGTATAACCCTATTTTATTTGTTTTTGACATTTTTGTAGAAAACAAAGTATGTGCAATATCTAATAAAAAGTGTATATATTAATGTGTATGAGCTAAAGTAAGAACTAGATTATGATTTTAATGTTTATTATGCAGAAATAAGGAATTTAAAGATAGAGGGAAGGAATTGGACCTTCTTTGAAGCTTGATCTATGATCATGGATGAAATCCCTTGCATGTTGATGAATATTGATGATAGAGAAGGATATTTTCCAAATTGGGTATGAAAACGATGGGAATGTAAGCTTGGATTGAACTTCACATAAGGAACTTCGTTGATTTCGAGGGAATGTTGCTGAGATCACTGATCCTGATGGATTTGTTATGTGTCTTGTCCCGATCAGCCTACCTCATGGGGTGCCTATCAGCATGTGAGCCCAGGCACAGTGCCGATAGGCAGGGTTCATGACTTACCAATTGGTAGTCTCGTACAAATTTTCCTGGAAAAATGATCGTAAAAAACAAACCTTTGATTCGAATCATGCACGTGGCATACCGTTAGAAAGGTATTTCAGATACCTTCAAGAGTCCTTTAGACCTCTCTCGGGTTCGAAAGTTGACTTTGGGTCAAATATGGCTTGGAAGCGAACGTCGGTCCTTTAGACAAGAGAACGTCGGATGCAAATGGATCTTTCGTCCATATGGTAAGTCAGAATCACACACGGGGTGGACTGTTGGAAAGCTTAGGATATTTACTTCGACATTCCAAAGAATTTTTCTCATTTTGGAAAGTTGAACTTGGTCAACCAAGGCTCAAAAGTGCCCGGGGACCTCTCGGAGTAAAATGAATCGTTCGTTCGTCTCGTAGGTCAGAATTGCAAACAGGGTGAACCGTTAGAAAGGGTATTTCGTGCCTTTCAGAGATTCATTCAGTCTCATTCGAGCTGAAGAGTTAACTTTGGTCAAACGGAGCCCGAGAATGCCTGTTGGCCTCTGGATTTATTTTTAGAGGAAAAATCCAAACGGTTATGCTTTTTCATGCACAGGGTGGACTATTGGAAAGGGGTTTCATTACTCTTCAAAGATTCAAAGAGCTTTCACTATGACGGTGAAGTTAATTGGGGTCAAATCGGGGGCCCAGGAGTTCCCGGTGGCCTCCGAATCGATCTTCGATCATAAAACGGTTCGTTCATCCGAAGAATTATGTCGATTCTCACTTGTAATGGACCTTTCGAAAGGGTATTCAGCGACCTTCAAAGATTCAAAGTTCTTTCTCTCTAAAAATAGAGTTGACCAGAGTCAAACGGGGCCCGGGGGCACCCGATGACCTCTAGATTGGTACTCGAAGTGCGACCTAGGGTTTGCAATGAGATGGGGAGGTTCTAAGGACCTAAGGGGAGAACTAGGGGGTCCTAGAATGTGGTGTCTATAGAGGCCCTATACAGGTGATCTTGGAACAAGTGATAGTCGTCGAATAGACACCACATGATAGAGGTCGGTTATGTGGTCCTAACGGATGAGGATGACCTATTCAGAGGGTCAAGGTCGACGCGAGGACCTAAGGTGATGTTGGGGTGGATGATTCGGAGGACCTAGAGGGGGAGAGGAGCAAGGAGGCGACCAATTATGTGGGCCGAAGCCAATTCTAAGGTCTTGAATAGAGATGACTAATTTTGTAGGTCAAAGCCAATTATGTTGGCTTAAATAGAAGTAACCCCTTATGAGGGTTGAAGCCAATTCTGAGGGATTATTAGGGGTGACCAATTCTATGGGTCAAAGCCAATTCTATGGGATTCAATTAGAAGTGATCAATTCTAAGGGTCGAAGCCAATTCTGCGGGCTTAAGTATAAGCGACCAATTCTGAGGGTCGAAGTCAATTATGAGGGATTAGGATAAAGGTGAAAGATTCTGAGGGTCAAATCCAATTCTGCGGGCTTAAGATAGAGATGACCAATTCTGCGGGTCAAGGCCAATTATGAGGGCTTAGGATAGAGGTGACCAATTCTGAGGGTCAAACCCAATTCTGCGGCTTTAAGATAGAGATGACCAATTCTGCAGGTCAAAGTCAACTCTGAGGGCTTAGGATAGAGGTGACTAATTCTGAGGTTCAAAGACAATTCTGCGAGCTTAAGTAAGGGTGACCAATTCTGCAGTCTTAAGTAAAAGAAACCAATTCTAAAGGTCGAAGCCAATTCCGAGGTCTTATTTGGGAGGGACCAACTCTGAGGGTCAGGCCAATTATGTGGGCTTAAGAAGAAGCGACCAATTCTAAGGGTCAAAGCCAATTCTGCAGGCTTAAGATAGGGGTGACAAATTCTGTGGGTCAAATCTAATTCTATAGGCTTAAGTAGAAGCGACTAATTCTGAGGGTCGAAGCCAACTCTGTGGGCTTCAGATAGGGGTGACCAATTATGCGGGTCAAAGCCAATTGTGTGGGCTTAAGTAGAAGCGAGAAATTCTGAGGGTCGAATCCAATTCTGAGGGCTTATTTGGGGTGACCAATTCTGCGGGCTTAGGATAGGGGTGACCAATTCTACGGGTCAAAGCCAATTCTAAGGGCTTAAGTAAAAGTGACCAATTCTGAGGGTTGAAGCCAATTCTACGGGCTTATTTTTCCTTTGGGAAGTTTGGGGACTCCATTAGGGATGCGTAATCTTTCTCTGGGGATTTGGGGAAGAATTTGATTTTAAGTTCTGTCGGGGAAGAGGGAATGATCCGAAGATTTTGAGCTGGGAATTTGTGGATTTTTTGGGTGTCTTCTGGAGACAGTGCAGGGGAGAATTTTTTTCGACAATTTCGCTGAGAATGTGAAAAAAATGTTTTTCCTAATGAAAAGGTTCCAAAATTAATCTGGTGATTTTGGGAATTTTTTGGGATTTTCTAGTATTTTTTTGGACTTTTTATATGAAATTTTAAAGGGGGTGTCGATCGGCATAGATGGAGGGGTGCCAAATAGCGGTGGCAAAGTCTTTTGGGGTGCCTCAAGAAGGTGGAGGGTCAGTGCCGATCGTTGGTGGCAGGGAGATGCTGATCGGAATGCCCCTTAGCCTCCAATAAAAAGGGGGCGGGTTCTCCCCATTTTTCATAGTTTTTCAACTTGTCGTCTTCTGTAATTACCTTATGCAAATCATTTCGACATTCCAAAGTTAAGAGATGGCTAAGTTTTCAATCAACTCTACCCACATGTCATGGCTTAATGTCGATGATTGGGCGGGGTTAGAGTGGAGGGCTAGAGTGCCCCTTGCACTGGGTAGCGAGAAATCATTTGACGTAATTGAGCCGGTGGTGGATGATCGGATTCTTCTACGTGAGCCTTTACATCATCATTCTTCTAGGTTGGTGAACCTTGGTGGCTATATAAGTATTGAATGACCTTTGGTATTCTTTTCCTTTTTTCTTGACGAGGTTGCTTTGTTTCTTAAATTTGACAATGGTTTTCTTTGTTTCTTCGACAGTCCGACATCTCTATGTCGACTATACGTGCCCGAGGGACGACGAGGCTTAAGGATGTTAGGTAGATCCTTCCATTTGTGGTGCACTGGATGGTGTCATCAGCCGGCTTTGGAAGACTGACGTGTGATCTGGATGAGACACCCCGTTCCGCTGATGTTCTGTGTGCTCTGGGGGATAGGTTGTGTGACACTACCCACACCTTCCATTTTCGATATTGGGAGATGACGGTGACTCCCATTGATGTGCAGCAGCTACTGGGGCTAGATTGTGATGGTGTTCAGATTGAGGTGGATAGGACACTGTGGGCAACGCCGAAAGCGGTGACGATGATGCTGGGTGATGTGGAGAGTTATTTTGTAAAGGGAGGATCGATGAGAGTGATGGGCAGCAGGTGCATCAGATGGCTCGTTTGTTCATTCTGCTTGTGCTGCGAGGTTTTCTAGTGTCGACGAGTGGTGGCATCGTGCACTTGTGGTTTTTACTATTTTTGAGGTTGTTCTCGGACATCCGCCTTTATGATTGGGGGAGCCTGACTTTGGCGACCCCTTATTATTCTCTTGATGCATTCAACCGGTGCTGTCAGCAGTCTTTTACTAGAGCCACGTGTCTTATGGAGGTATTCTTTATTTTTTTGGCATTTTTACTTTATGCATTTGCATTTTCCTTCATGCACTTCTACTTGATTTCTTAAATGTTGTCCTTTGCCCTTTGCAGATGTGGTTCTATGAGGTGATTGAGTTAAACACCCAATTGATAGCTTTAAAGGATAAGTCTGTTGGGGACTTCTACCGGATGTACCGGTGGCGAAGGCCCAACCGATAGTCAAAGAAGTACCTCTCTGGAGGCGATGTGTCAGGTCTTGAATGGCCTGACGAGCGAGCAGGTAAGACTTCTGTTACCTCAAGACTGTCCTTTCCCTTGATGGTTTGGTATTGATCTTTTTCTCTTATTGGGGATTTGCAGGTGACCTTTTATCCTTGGGGGACGGCCATTCAGCACACTAGGGTGACTGGGGGACATGCGCAGATGTAGCATCTGCTGGCGCACGAGTTTGGCTACTCTTCATACCTCGGGGAGTGGGTAGTCCAAATAATTGTGGAGGATGAGGTTGCGGTGCCACCGTCACAGCCCCCTGTGTTCATGAGGCTAGTGTGAGAGATGTCGGAGGATTCCCTAGTGGCGGCAATGATGGGAGAGTCGTATTCAATGTATACTGACACCACGGTAATGTACGACTATATGGATTTCATGTAGAGCTGGTTGATGCCTCCCAGTATATACGATGTGATGCCTCTTCCTTGCGCAGGTTCGAGTTGGCAGGTGGGGTCCTCCCATAGTGCGGGCAGTTCGATGATGTCGGCGACGGTGATGACTTCGGAGGCTCCCTTTCCATGGCTATTCTCGCTTGGTTACAACATCTAACGAGCTGATGGAGGGTCAGTGCATTTACAGCATCATCCCAATGCGATGAACCCGTAGGAGTTGGGCTTGACAGATAAGTTCCTTCGACCTGAGTTACACTTTGTGTTTCTTTGTCTTTTGATTTCCTTATTCCTTTCTTTTCCTTTCAAGATTGACTGATTTGATTTTTCTATTTTCTTTTTCAGTATATCCGGGTCCCCACCACTTGGCTGAGGGATATTAGGGATGGTATATCTTCGACGACTGCCCATATCCATGAGGTGGTTCCTGTTCCTTCCTGCTTGGTTTCGTCTGCCTCATTCGGGGAAGGGTCGAGTTCTAGAAGTGGTGGAACATCATCTCGCTGTAGGGGGAAGAGGGCGCGTTGTAGGTATGGAGGCTCTTAGAGAGAGAGAGAGAAAAATGTGGGTGCGGGTTGAGTCCCATTGTTTTGTTTTTTTTGTTTTTCCTGCAAGACGTCAATGTAACACAAAAAAATTTCTGCAAATAAAGATGAAATTTTTATTAATTTCAGCTTCAGAGATTAATGCACTTGCTCTTTTTACTTTGCTGGTGAGACCGTAAAAAGAATTTGAAAATTGATTTGAGAAGGATTTTATTTTTAAAATGGGATAAGTAAAAGCATGAGGAAATTCAGAATTCCCTTAAGATAAAAATTATTTTTATTGAGTTTTTTGATTTTGACAAAAGAGAAAAAATGGAATTTTCCCAAAATAGGGGGTTGCCAATAGGCTTGACCACCTGTCCTACCTATCGTTATATCAACCCAGTTTAATCAACCCAAGGCTTTGATTTCACTTTATTCAATTTCTTGGTACTTGGTGGGTCAAGTTTTACTCCGATTTTTGTAGGGTTTCTCGTCTTTTCTTGAGAGTTTTTAAGTATAAATAGGGGTGTGAATGGGGCTTTCTCCTCACACTTTCATTTCCTTTATTTCTCACATTATTATTCACTTATCATCTCTTGGTTTTGCAATATGGCTCTTCCTAGTAGTATTGAGTTTGCCAATTACCTTGAAGCCTTGGAAGTAATGTGTTCTTATAATGTTGAATATGACGCCTTCCACATGCGGCGAGTCTCTTTGTGGTGTATCCGACCTATTGAGTGGAATATGCTGATGGAGGCAATCGAGTTTTGATATCCCAAGGATCATGTCTTTTGCGTCGGGTTGGATGAAATTTTTCCTACCTATGAGGAATTTTCTGCCATGCTGGGGATAAATCCCAGCATTGCTTGACTTTGCCTGAGTTTTCCCGCTCTCCTAGGTAATTATTGGATGGACTTCTTCATATCTCACCTTAGGTAGTCTCGTCGTTGGTTAAGGGAGGAATGATTTCCCTTCCGGTAGTGCTACAATTCGTACATTCGTAAGATGTGGGCGATGCTGACTAGGCTGGGGCCGTTATTCTGGGCCAGATTTCGAAAGTGTTGTTGGTGATCGGGGAAGTACTAGTGGACCCCCAACTTACAGCTATCATTTTCTGGATGTTGTATCGTCGTAATCCTGTGGCAGTGATATTAGCGGAGACTTTGAATGGTCTGGATGCCTGGCGGGAGGGTCATTCTGAGGGAGCCCTGCGATGTTGTTCATGTGGCAGTCAGAGAGGTTTCATATGGAGATCCCCCCCTGAGTATCTTTTATCGGCGGTGCCTAACTTCTTCTCATACTATTTTATTAGCGTAGACTTGGACATTGAGAGTTAGGGGAAATGGTTTGTAGAGCACGGGGCTTGTGCTAGTCAGTGCCTTGGTGGGGGGAGTTGCTGCCTATTATGAAGCTCGAGGAGTACCAATATGTCCAATTTTTTGGCCTCGGGCAGACCTCTTCCTACTTTCCCTAGAGGTTGTGGCGCCAATTTGGCTGGGAGAAAATCGTGCCACCGCAGTCATTGAACTACTTTCCTGTGGAGGACTTGACAGAGCCTATGCGTATGCGGCTTGGATCTTTGTGGGAGAATCATCATCCGTCGACCCGTCTTTACTAATCTTTGGGTATAGAATGGAATGTCTCTGGGGACTACATGAAGTGGTTGTGGAAGAAGGTAGTGGCTAAGATGCTTGATATGGAGACTGGGCAAAGGTGGTTTGCCATATCTGACACCATAGAGGGAGGCGTTGTGGTTTTCCCCAAGCTAGTCTGGGCTTATTACTCTATGGAGCATCTGCGATACTCCATTCAGGCAGGGGAGGTTGGGGGACCCCAGGATGCAGGTGATGATGGGGTTGGTTCCTCTGGCAGTTGTGGGTAGGATTTTGTGTAGTTTTTGTAATGGGTGTGGTTTTATATTTTGTGGGAAAAATTGGATGGTGATTTTTAGGAGTACTAGGGCTTGTTTTTATTTTGGATTTTGTAGGAAGGTAGGAGTAGGCTTGACAAGGGAAGTCGTTTAACTCTCTAAGCCGATGTAATTGTACTGAAATTTCGGATAATGAAATAAATAATTTTTTATCATCTAGTTGTGCCTCTTGATGATTTTTGCATTCTGAATTATCTATACCGGTCGCTAAGGCATAAATAATCCTTTTGTTCATGTATGTTTTGAAATGAACTGTCATTCTGGGGGATAAGAAAATAATAGTATTTTGTGAAAAAGAAGGGGGTCGTGCTCATGTTAAGAGGATGAGCTGCCTACGTACCTCTGAGGGTTTTGAAACTTTTTTTAAATTCATTTTTTTTTTGCAAGAAAAAATGTTTTTAGAGGATCAAGCCCCACATAGTTCTGATTAGGAAAAAAAATAAGAGTTTTTTTTTAAGAATAGAAGGAAGATGAGAAGAGTCGTAGCGCGCTGAGATTTCGGATTAAGGGTAGAATTTCTTGAGACGGTCCAGGTGGACTGGACGTGCCATTTCTTCTCCATCAAGGTCAGTGAGGACAGCGGCACCGCCTGACATGATCTTCTTCACGATGTACGAGACGCTCCAATTGGGCTTGAATTTCCTTTTAGGGTCCCAAATGGGCTCTACTATTTCTTTGAGGAATAAATCCCCTTCTCGGATACTGTGGTCCTTAACTCTCTTATCGAATGATTATGTTATGCGAAGATGGTACCCTTGTATGCGATATAGAGCCTTCATACTTCTTTTATCCTAGAGGGATAGATCCTCAAAATGTCTTTGGTGCCAGTCTTCCTCGCTGACCTTGCTTTCAATCATGACACACAACGAAGGGATTTATAGCTCCATGGGTAGGACTGCTTCATGCCGTAGACTAGAGTATAAGGGTTAGCCCCAGTAGAGGCTTGAATTGAAGTGCGATAGCCCCAGAGGGCGAAAGGGATCATGTCGGCCCAATCTCAAAAACTCTCGATCATCTTGTTGATAATGGATTTAAGGTTCTTATTGGCTACCTCGACTGCGCCATTGGTCTGAGGTCGGTATGGAGAAGATTTGTGTCTTTGAATTCCATACTCGTCGACCACTTTTATAACTTCTGCAAGGAAGTGTAACCCATTTTCTGATACCATCTCATGTGGGACCCCATATCGACATATGATGTTTTTCTTGATGCACTTGGCCACCTTCTTGGCATTGAAAACTGCGTATGACTCGGCTTTGACCCATTTGGTGAAGTAGTCAATGGCGACTAGGATGAAATCATGCTCGTTGGATGCTTTCAGTGTAACTTTTCCTATAATGTCAACGCCCCATGTGGATAATGGCCAGGGAGAAATCATGTTATATAATTCTCATGGGGGTAAGTGTTGTAGGTTAGAAAACTGCTAGAATTTGAGGCATCTTAGAACGTAGGTTGTACAATCTTGAACCATGGTAGTCCAGTAGTAACCCTATCGAATAATCTTTTTGGCGAGCATATGGACGTTCATGTGGGGTCTGCATTCCTCGCTGTGGATTTTCGGCATCATTTCTTCAATGTCATCCCCTACAATGCAATACAAATGGGTTTTGTCAAAGTTGCTCTTAAATAGTGCTTTATCATAGACAATTTAATGGGCAGCTAGTCTGCAGAGAGTTGCACGGTCTTTCTTATCAGATCCTTAGGGATACCTACCATGTTTGAGGAGGTGCCAAATATCATAGTACCAGCAGTCATCTATCTCAGGATCTTCCTCCGTGCCAAGCTCAATGTGGTAGCAGTGGGTGGGTTTGTCTTATTTTTGGACAAGTAAAGGGGTCGTGGTTATTCCTTCAGGCATGTCAATCAGGGCAGGTAGTGGAAGGTCATTTCTTGGAATTAGGAAGTTAGTTCTTCTAGGTGGGCATGGAAGGGTAAGAGTTTCTCATCCTTGAATTTCCATTTTTTAAGTACTTGATTGATGATGAGGGTTGAATCCCCGTAAATATAGAGGTATCAAATTCCTATCTTGAGGGTAACTTTGAGGCCTACCGTGCACGCCTTGTATTTAGTCATGTAGTTGGTGCAAGGAAAGTCCAACTTGATGGCAATGGGAGTGTGAGAGTCATCAGGGGAAATTATGAGGATCCCAATGCCATACCCTTTTTTGTTGGCAGTGCCATCGAAGAACATTTTCCATCAAAGGTCTTCTTGGAAGGTACAGAGGATATTCTAATCAAGGAACTCTGAAATCCAGACATCAGCTTCTTACATAGGGTAGTCAAGAAGGTAGTCAGAGATGACTCTTCCTTTCATGGCCTTTTTCGTAACATAGGTGATATCAAATTTAGCTAGAAGCATCAACCAACGGGCCACTCGGCTGGACAGGGCAGGTTTCTCGATCAAGTATATGATGGGATCAATTCGGGACATAAGCTTGATAGGAAAGGAGAGAATGTAGTGTCATAACTTTTGGGTAACCTAGACAAGAGCGACACATTCTTTTTCGAAGGTGGTGTAGTTAACCTCATAACCTACCAACTTTCGACTGACATATTAGATGGCTCTCTCTTTGTAGGTTTCTTCGAGGTATTGGGCTAGTAAAGCCACAATGACAGTATCAGTTACGGTTAAGTATAAGAATAAGGGAAGATCAGGTTGTGGCAGCATGAGCACCAGAGGTTGGGTTAGGTATTTCTTGATTCGATCGAAGGCTTCTTGGCAAGCTTCGTTCCAGACTTTGGTTGAATCCTTTCGAAGGATTTTGAAGATGGGTTCACAGATGGAAGTCAATTGGTTGATGAACCGACTTATGTACTGTAATTTCCCATTGAATCCCCGGACTTCCTTCTCCGTTAGAGGTGGTGGCATCTCAAGTATGACTTTTAGTTTGGAAGGATCTGCTTCTATCCCTTTCTCGCTAACCATGAATCCAAAATATTCTCCTTTAGTGACACCAAAGACACATTTATGTGGGTTGAGTCGCATCTAGTATTATCGCAATCGTTTGAAGAACTTTAAGAGAGTGGGAACATTGACTTCCCTAGTCTTGGACTTAATAATCATTTCCTACATAGACCTCGACTTCCTTGTGTATCATATCATGCAGAATAGATGGAGCAGCCTTCTAGTAGGTAGCCCCTGCATTTTTTAGACCAAATGGCATGATAGTGTAGCAAAAATGTTCCCTAAGGGGTGATGAATGTGGTTTTCTCTTGGTGATATGGGTGCATCTTGATTTGATTATATCCGACAAACCTGTCAACGAATGAATTGAGAGTGTGACTGGTTGTATTATCAACAATCATGTTAATGTTGGGTAGTGGGTAATCATCCTTTGGATAAGCCTTATTCAAGTCTCGGTAGTCGACACACATGCGAACCTTCCCTCCTGATTTCGGCATGGGTACGATATTGGCTATCCATGTGGGGTATTCGACCACACTAATGAAGCCCACATTCAGTTGCTTGACTACTTATTCTTTAACTTTGAGTGACCATTCGGTGCGGATCTTTCGCAGTTTCTGTTTAATCGGTTTGTAGTCTGGAAGAGCTGGAATCTCATGCTGGGCTATCTCAGGGTCAATTTCAGGCATATCATCATAGGACTAAGAAAAGACAGCCATGAATTCCTTTAGTAGTTATTCGAGTTTCACGCGCTCATGCTCATTAAGGGTGGCCCCTATCCTAATCTCTCATATTTGGCTACTAGAATCGAGATTAATAATAATAGTTTCATCTTCATTAACTTGAACGTGGTTATGTTGTTTGTTATTAACCTTATTTAGACCAGTTAAGAATTTTACATTTGCAAAATCATCATCATCAAGAGTTTGATTAGAATTACGATAATTAATGTAAGGCACAACAAGGCACTCAAAATCTTTGTTTATTTTATTGATAGGAAAAACAGCATTGAGAACCTCATCAAAGGAGGTCTCGATTACATCAGAATGAGGGGAAATAACTAAAGGGGAAAGGGGATAAACATAGGGGTTAGGTTGAACATTAACAGGTGGTATAGGTGTATCATGTCAGTTGAGAAGAGGTGCATCAACATCTTTGATGAGGCGAGATGGATTAAATGATGTATCCCCTGAGTGGATCATGCAAAGTGTCATCCTAAGTATCTATAAATTGAAAGAGTCTTGGGAGTCACTGTCCTCAGAATCCCCGGTATCAGTTGTGGGTTCTTCAGTTAGTGATTGTACACGGTGCTGGGAACTCTCGGCCCATGGGTAGTTGTCTTGAAATAAGATCTCCATTCCTAGTTTCATCCTCTTATCTACATGGTCATACCAAGGTTCAGGGAAGTCGCAGAAGGGTAAATCTTCACATTCTCTGATGAATCTTCCATTTAGGGAATCTCCTGGGACAGTTTTGGAGCATTCTAAACTCCTCTTCTGTCGAGGTTGACGAATCAATATGAGTTCTTCGTCTGACGGTTGATAGCCCAAGACGCAGAGAGGAAAGTCCTCCTTCAACATAAAAGGTTCAATTATCCCTAGCCCCAGTACGGGCATGAAGTGCATGTTCTTGAAAATCTGGATTACATTAACATTTCCATGAGGGTCATATTCTTGACAAACCCTATTTTTGAAGTCATCCCCTGTTGGGAGTAGGAGTGGTTTAACTTGGAATCCTAACAGAAGCATATCATTCACCCCGTGTTGTATTTTAAGTAATTGATTACTGGTTTTTGCATCCTCGATGTTATCATTGTCTCCCAAGATGGTTATGACCTGACCATTGGCAAAGAACTTCAATTTCTGATGACGGGAAGAAGACACCTCTTTGATGCTATAGAGCCATGGTCGTCTGAGCAGCAGATTGAAATAGGTTGGGATGTCAATGACTTAGAATTCAATAATAAGATTTATAGGGTTAGCCCCTATTACAAGCTTGATAGACCCCATTACTTCTCGGTGGGTGTTATTGTAGGCACGTACAATAATGGAGGTTGGAGAAAGATCTCTCACTTTCAATCCTAGACAATTAAGGGTTCTTAACGGGAAAATATTCATAGCTGATATGTTATCGATGAGAGAGGGGGATAGTTTTCTCCATAACTTCAATAGAGATATTAAGATCATGATTATGGTTGGGACCAGTCTTGGGGATTTCCTATTCAGAAAATATAGCATTCAAGTAGTGGTCAAGGATCCTACTAGGTTCACCATTTCTTCTAACGTGGTTAAGGGGGGAACTGTGGATCCCGTGAGTAGCTTGATTTGGGCATTTTGGTGCAGTTGGGAAGACATAAAAAGCCCATATAAAGTGATCTTGGCTTGGGTTTTCTTCAGTTGATCGAGGATCTTTCTTTCCTCGAGGGTCATTTCTGGCATAGGGATATTCTCGACACCCTTCCCTTTATCTCTTAATTACGATTATAGACTTAGGATTTGGTAGTGTCTTCTGGACCTGGTCATGTGGTTCACAGAAGAAGGGAAAATAGAAATTATGTTTCTTCATTGATATCATATTGTTCGGCCACCTTGTTGATTTCTCCTAACATATCCTCAAATGATATCATATATGTTGACAATCAAACTAGTCTTTTCTGAATCTTTCCCTTCATCTGAATCGTTAAAATTATCCCCCCATCCGATGGCAATAATGTTATCTTTACATGCAAGGTCAATGCACTCCACAACTTGCACGGCCTCTTCGTATAATTCCTCCCATGTGGCAGGGAAATGCATAACTGAAGGGACCAGGTGCCCTTGTAATTTCAAAGCATCGAGTAGCTCAGATATACTACACATGTCACGAATCTGTTGAAATAAATTTATTACGATCTGAACCATGTCATCTAGAATGACTTCGCCGATTGGCACTACCCAATTTCCAGACTCTCGGACCTATTTTCGAGCTTTTAAGAATAACCCACTGAATATCTGATAGTCAATAGTTATCCGAGAGGGAGATTTCAGCCCAAACTTTAAGACTTGGTTCAACAATTCTAACAGTTCCATGTTTTTACCTCCAGAACGGGTGTGGACAACGATGCATGCTCGGGTGAGAAGGGATAAGGCTTGATCGGCAAAGTTGGTAAGGTGTAAGAGGAAATATGGGTATGTTTGGAGAGGTTTAGGACAGTATATGGATATGACTGGTGATTTACTCGGCATGATTTGTGTGGATGGGTCAAATTCTGAGTCTTCTTCTAGGAAGATGGCATTTTCATGATTCGGGAGTAGATTATTGGTAGTGTTTGGTTTGGGAGATTAGTTGGTGGGGTGATGACACCTCTGTCAATTAGACCTTGGTTCACATTTTGGATATGGAAACATTGGTCGGTGGTATATACAGCAGTTTGGTGAAAGTCGCAATGGGAACCAGGTTTAAAGTTTTTCGAAAGTGGGTTTGGTAATGTACGGGGATCCAATGGTTTGATCAGATTTTTGCTCAAAAGGGCCTGGTATACTTTGGAGAGAGGAGCGTGAAGCTCGGTGTATTCCTTTCGAACATGGTTTGGGCGACTTTCTAGTGCCCATGAAGCGGCAGGATGAGAGATGTTGTTGATGGTGTAAACCCTGGTACTGGAAGGTTTTTCAAACTTTCTAGGAGCAACCTGTCCATAGGTTTTCCTCGATTCGGCTTTTATCTTGTCGAGACTTTCTTCGTTCTCCACTCCTGCTTCTCTTAGGGCTCAGAAGTGAGGGTAATATTGTCCTCCCATTGTTGCTCGGACATGGGGTAGTAAGTTCTTCTTTACATTATTGATCTAATCTTCTTCGAAAGGTCGATTAGTCATGCTAGATTCTTTTTCTCTCCACATTTCTATAACGGTGATGACTGATTCCCTAGGGTTCTGCTTAAGTAGTTATAACTTTTAGCTCTTCGTTGTACTTGTATAGTAACATGAACTCGCGGGAAACATCTTCCTAACTATGGATGCTAGATTCCTCATGGGATAATAAGAACCAACGGAGAGTGCTATATTTAAAATATGATGGAACATCTGGGCCATTATTTCTTCAGAAGCCCCTAGGAGAGTCATAGCTCGGTGATAGCTAGGAGATGAACGATTAGGATTCCACTTCCTCCGAACTTCTCAATATTGGGCATCTTGAATTTTTTCGGTAACCTGTCTTTGGGATAGGGAGACATGTGGGTGTAGTCCATGTAGTTCCCAAAGAGTCTGACTAGATCGAATTTCTTAGTTAACATCTTGAGCTCTTCCTTGACCTTGTTCAATTATTCCTCTTCCGGGTCAACAGTCATGGGTAAGTTAGCCCCTGGTTGAGCAAGGCTTGGCATAGGCAGATGGGTTGGCAGTGACCCATAGGCAAGGGTGCAGGAGGACACAGCGCGAGGGAAAAGGACCTCGAGCTCTTCGGGGATAGGGACCCGATTTCTTTGCATCGCATGAACCTCGATTTTAAGGTTGTTAATTTTATTAGTAAGATGAGCTAGAACTATCAACAAATCTAGTGTTCTCCATAGAAGGTGGGTGAATCTCGAACACGAAAGAAGTAAGGGGACTGACAGCACTTCGGGACGATGCAACTGAAGACTGAAGTCAATAGGGAGTCAGGCCAAGGGTATGTGATTGACCTGATAAGGAGAAAAATATGGGATTTATTTTCGAAAAAGATAGGAAGGATAATTTGTTATTTTTAGAAAAGGAGAAAAATATTATTTTGATATTTTTGGAAAACATGAGGACAAAAAAATATTTGGGCACTTTTTGAAAGAGGGAAGAAAATATGAGAGACGGGTCTCAGCATGATTATTATGCTTATTAGGTTCTTGTACTAAGTTTACCTAGAAAAAAAAATGTCGGACGGAACCCGAGCCTAGAAAAATTGGGTTTATCATATGTAAATACTAGGGTTGGACTTGTTACCAGGCTCACGAGCAGGGTCCCATTTTAAAAATTGCGCAAAAATATGGGCAACAGGTCCACTCAAAATTTTGATAGAGTTTCGAGTCAAAACCGACAATCTAATATATGTGTCCTAGTCTTAACACTTATATGCAGGTATGCAGTTGTTGGGTTAATTGTAAGGTGTTCCTCCCTTTGGTGTGACTTTCACGATATACGTCTTACTTTTGAGGGAAATTGGTATGTGTGGACAAGCCATTTGATATACCTGAGTGTATGTGAATTGCCTCACTATATACCTCATGGGGACAGTACGTGTGAGAGAGAATTCGATATACTCGACGTATATGAACGAGTTCCCTGCAATATACCTCCGTCATGACTTCGATCAAGAGGTACGATGAGGGGGAATTGTTCGATATGCGTCAAAGGTACCTGACTAATGGAAGGTGAGAGTTATATCGCTTAGGCTAACTGTGACATATCGGACCAGCGCCCATCACGAAATGACTCCCCAGTGCCGGGATACAATATGGTCAATAACAATGGTCTTTGGTGATGTTGTGTGTACCATGCATGATTCTTTGATTAGTATCTTATGGAGATAGTATCTTTATTGATCATGCTCAACTGAGCATAAGGTACAAGTATAAACAGTACAACCAGGATAACAAATGAGAGCGGTTGGTGTGTGATAAGTGTAAGTGAGCATGGATATATAGAAGTGGAGGTGTGTGTTAGTGACATCTAAGCATGGATTTCTGTGTAGTGTGTGCAACATGTGGATATAAGTTATCCTAAGTGCATGTGATGTGAAATGTCCACGAAATATTTCTACAAGTGAGTGAATAGTGGCATAAGCATGAGGTACATATGTACAGGGAATAATAACGGGATCATAAAAATAGGGTAATATACAAGAAAATAAAACACCCACAAAAACAGAGTCTATCCCTCTTAAAAATAGTCCCCAGCAAAGTCGCCACTTGGCCAAGTCGGGCGGCGCCTGGAGGGAAAGAGTGAGAGAGATACATATCCCCTCGGGAAGGTTGCACTGCGGTCTCGCAATCCTCTTGGGAAGGTTTCTTTGGCCATCGTCGGTGTGCGGGTAAATGTGAAGAGATAAAGTCGCCGGTCTATTTTGCACAAAACAGGCAAAAGAATATGCTGCCACTTCGTCATGAAGGACAACTGATGCATACAAAACCAATAGTTCTAAGGTTCGAGGGCTAAATTATGGAATGGTAAGGTGTTTAGCACCCATCCCGCCCTTTCGATCTCTCATGAGCTAGTTGTAATACCCCGTAATTTTATTGATTTTATTTAATGGGATTAATTAAATGAAATGGGATAATTATTTGGAAATTAATCCGAATTTAAATACTAGCTAGACGAGAGTTGGTATTTGATTATGATAATAAGGTTTATTATGACTGAGTGAATATGGTAATATATGATTATTAAATTTATAAAAATTATCGCGAGTCATAAATATGACAATTCAGAAATTAAGTTGGGGCGCGCGTGTCAGTCGTGTCAGGAATCAATTTAAATTGATTTAAAAGTGAATTATATTTTTATCATCCATATAGTCATTTCTAGTGCTCCAACATTTTTGGAAAGGTCGAGATAGTTAGAAAACACTAGCCGGGGGTTTAGTTTGGGTCCCGGGGCATTTTTAGGCCAAACCGGTAACTCGAGAGGGTATTTTAGTCATTTTGATTTTTAGGGAAGTTTAACCCACGAAATTTAAGCTTTATTAATCAGCCAATATTAGGGCCATTATCTGTCAAAATCAAGTAGTGGGCAACGTGAGAAGAGATGAGAAATTCCAAAAGTGTTTTCAAGGCCATAACCACCACACACCACCACTATCGCCGGATTTGTGACTGGAGAGAGGAAGAGACCTAACCCTTATCATCATCAACGGATGAGAACATCAAATTTCTAGTCAAGTGTTTCAATTCATTAAGATTCAACAAATATTTTGTCGTTGATAGTGTTGGATTTGATGATAACCATGTAAATAGTGAAATTCATGAAACTTGGATATTAAACCTTGATTCGGGGTAAGATTTATATGTAGTTTATCTGGAAGTATCCCTTTAATGAAACATAAACCATGCATAGTTATATTTCGAATTTATGAGGAGATGTATGATGATTCTTAAAGAAAATATGAAAAAGGGTTTTTATAAAAAATAGGACGATTTGATCCAAGAAAAATTTAATTGATGATGTTTTAAGAATTCTGGAACGTTAAGAATCATGTATTTAGGCTGTATGATTACCCAATATGTTTACTTTAGGATTTAACATCTTGTAATGGATAATTGGAACAAAACAGGGACTGAAAAACAAAGAAACCCGAGACCTGCACTAGCTTGATCGATCGATCGACATTCATAGGTCGATCGATCGATCTCCCCAGAAACTGTTACCTTTTTCCCCTTTTTTTGAATTTAAGCGATTTCGGCCATTGAAAGTTGTAGGTGGGGATTATGTGAATACATTAGAACTTTAGGGAGACCAGTAAGGATGTAATTGAATCCCGAAACATATTAGAATTGGTTTGGAGCGTAAGGTTGAACTTGCGAGTGTCCGAAGAGTAATTTACCATTATACAATGCGAGAACGTGACTTAAGTTTGTGTGAGTGATAAGTTAGTATTTGAGGCATAAATAAGGACCTCGGAGTACTGAACTGACATGTAGGATACGTAGGAGACTTAGTAACCTTTTTGGGATAGGTTTAAGTACTCGAAACGATATGATGTGAGATTATTGGCAAATCATATTATATATAAGTTGGGATGATAATGACGTACGAATAAGACTAATGGTATAGGGATGAAATTATTCTTTTATTAATATAATTACCTAAGTTGTGTGAATTCTTAGTGTATGGAGTATTGTGTGTATGACATACCTACCATACTTATTATCACGGGAGGTCGGCTTTTCGGAATAGGACCATCTGATCTTTGTGTGCCTACGGGAGCATTTAGATTGCTACCTTAAGGACATAGGGCTGTGAATGGCTTATTTCTGAGTTTCTAAGTCAACTGACTATTGAAGCGTAGGTATGTGCGTGACCCATGGGTATGTGAACTATGTTCGCCTCCAATATGTGTGATTTTGTTTATTGAAACGGTTCTTGAGCGATTCAAAATACATAGTCCTTATGTAAGTGATGTACTGGGATTCGATATAAAAGTATGCATGCACCGGAGCTTAGCCTAGGGTGCCATATTTGTACATTTATGCGGAGAATGATATACTTGTACTCATAACTGACTCATTGTTAATTGGTGAATGCGAATAACTAAGATAATTGAGTGGGGCTAAAAATATGGATATCCATATCGTAATTTATGTAATAATCCAATTAATATGGAGGTGAGATTTATGCAGAATATATTAGAATAATACGAATAGACCCCTATATTATAATATGAATACGGGAAGTGGTACAGACTAGTTTATTAGCGACATAACAAGGATGGGTTAAGGGTATACGTTAGATGTGCACATTAGTTGAGGGGTGAGGAACTCATGTGAGAGCATGTAACTAACATGTATATAATATTTACTGTTTAACGATATTTAAACACTTGCTATATTTTTAAACTATTTACACCTAGGGCTCTGACCCGTTTTCTTTCAAATCTATTTTTCTTGTAAAAACCTTTTTAAGTGCCCAACTAAAGGGACGCCAAGCATAGAAGTTACATTACATTGATTTGCTTAGCTGCTATGTAAGTTACAGGATCTCTATATTAGACACCTCCACATTCTGCACTTGATTCTATTCAGGATTACTCACCTGTTAGGGCATGTAGCCCATTTCCATTTAGATATAGCATTCTCAGACTTCCAGTTTCATTTCAGTTTGGGATTTATTTATTTATTTAAACTTTTTATTGGGATTTATTCAGTATTTGCATTATGCAGGGGAGTGTTACGCCAGACTCATTTTATTTATTCCATTATTAGTGTGTTGTGGTTATGATGTGGATGTTGTATTGTTAGCTTAATAATTGATTTCATGTTAATTTAATTTAATTTAATAAAATTTGGCAACTCACTTTTTAAATATTAGGTGGCTAGTAATTGTTTAAAAATGTTTTCGACAGTGATTCTATGAACTGAACCAACTTAACATTTTATATTAATTTGAATAAAGGAGTAGCTACCTGGTATTTAATAAGTCGGAGTGTCACAGGTGGTATCAGAGCATCAGGTTCTAGAGTCCTTAGGATCTGTACGGCTTGTAATGTTTTCGCGTAGCCTCCTTTGATATAGAGCCCTATATTTTTTTATTGTTTCATTCTTTTGTGTATCTTACGTTCTTCAGCTATTTTGAGATTTTAACTGTGGACTTATAAAACTTCTCTCTCATTTTAGATGCCTCCTCGACGTGCACAGCGAGTTCCCAGGGGTGCCCAGCCCGAGCCTCAGCCTGCACCAGTTCGGGGTTCTATGAACGCTACTAAAGTTGTCGCCATTGTAGCCCAGGCAGTAAATCCTGCAATAGCACTTATGCAGCAAGCACCACCTCAGGCACCGGTGGTAGCCCCAGTCCAAGATCATGCATTTCCGTCTTCTTGGGAATGTGACCGTGATGCCTTCAGAAGGCGCATCCTCTGGAGTTTGCAGGAAGCTTCGACATTATTGTGTCGAGCCAGTGGAAGAAGTAAATTCAAAGTAACTTGAGGATGTATGAGTGTAAAAATGTGCAGAGGCAAATACTGGCTATGTTTAAGCCAGTAGGAGCATCATTGCAGTGGTGGGAGTCCATCACCACCGCAGACGAGAGAGATGTTCTTTCTATTCAGGAGTTCTGGGTGCAGTTCGACCATAAATATTTCCCCTCAGTAGTTCAGACAAAAATGAGGCAGAAATTGATGAGCCTTAAGTAGGAAGGGAGGACAGTGGCAAAGTATGAGGCCGAGTTAACCAACCTTCTGAACATAGTTCCCGATGAGATCCCAAATGAAGAGAAGAAGATCCAGAAGTTTATGGATGGGTTGACGTGGAGGATCCGTCAGCACCTGCTAGGTAATCTCTCGTTGGCCACCTATTCAGATGTGGTTAACGCAACATTACTTCACTGCCAGGACCACCACTTTCATTTGTCAGAGGGTAAGCGAGCGGGAGAATCCAGCCAGCAGGGAAGAAGAGGGGGTAATGGTGTCAGCGAAGCACAGTCAGCTCAGGGTCAGCACAGGCAGGGTGATTAGTGTTCCCAGAAAGGGGATTCTAAAAGATTTACATCGGGAGGTTTTAGATATGTCCAGCGAGGTTTTTAGCATGGCCAGCAGGTCATCAGGGCCATTAGGGCCAACAACAGTTTCAGTAGGGCCATCATAGCCAGGGTAAGGGTGTTAACAGACATCAGGGACGTGAGCAGCAGTGTTAGAGAGGGGGTAACTTCGCAGGAAATGTTTCATATATGGTAAGGTTGGCCACAAATTCCAGGAGTGTAGTGAGAGGGACAAGGCCCCGCAGCAGCAGCAGCAGGGTGCTCGTCAGGAGCCCCAGAGACCGATGTTTCCCTCTGCCCTCCCAGCGCCACCACAGATGTCAGCATTGCCACCTATCCCAGCAGTCCTAGTCCAGCAGAGACAGCTTCAATACGATCGGGTTTACCTACTTCAGCAGGCCACAATCTCGCAGGATCCACCCGCGATTGAGGGTATGTTTTCTATTCAGGGGACTATGTGACATATGTTATTTGACACGGGAGCCACGCAATGTTTTATTTCCATGAGATTTGCACGCTCTATGGGGCTATTAGATACCGCGGAGAGCACTATCACTTGTATAGATTCACCGTTGATTAGGGGTTCTGTGATTTCCTTTATATGTAGAGGCGTGCGTATAGAGATTGGGAGATTCACTTTACCTGTCGATATGCTAGTATTAAATATGTCTGAGTACGATGCGATTATTGGTATGGATTGGCTGGTTGTGTATAGAGCCATAATTGATTGTTATAGTAGGAGTATTATTTTTTCCATACCCAGTCAGGAGATGTTTCATGTGGCGATGCCTCATCCTGAGAGAGGATCGTCCACTCACTTGTACTATGTAGAGGAGGAGACCTCTAAGGAGATTGTGATACCACTTGATTCAATTCCATTTTTTAGGGAGTTCGCTGATGTATTCCAGGATATATCGGGATTACCTCATAGTAGAGAGATAGAATTTGTTATAGATTTAATGTCGGGCACTCGGTCGATAGCCCGCGCACCTTACCATATGGCTCCAGTGGATATGAGGGAGCTACAGGATCAGATAGAGAAGTTGTTGGGTCAGGGGTTTATCCATAGGAGTACTTCACCGTGGGGTGCTCCTGTGCTATTCATTAAGAAGAGAAATGGATCTTTGAGGTTGTGTGTCGATTATCGGGAGTTGAATAAAGTCACGATACGGGATAAGTATCCGTTTCCCTGAATCGATGACTTATTCGACCAGTTGAGAGGAGCTGTCATCTTATCAAAGATTAACTTGAGGTCGGTATACTATCAGTTATGTATCAGGGAGCAGGATGTCTCGAGGACTACCTTCTTGATAGGATATGGTTCCTACGAGTTCAGGGTTATGCCTTTTGGCCTAACCAATGCCCCGGCCGTGTTTATGGACTTGATGAATAGGGTGTTTAGAGAGTTCCTGGACCAGTGCATCATTGTCTTCACTGATGACATTCTAGTTTACTCCCATACAGAGGCGGAGCATGTCGAGCACGTGAGGCAGGTTTTGTAGACACTACGTCAGCACGAGTTTTATGCAAAATATGAGAAGTGTGGGTTTTGGTTGTAGGAGGTTCAGTTTTGGGGCATATCATTTTTTAAAGTTGGATATTTGTTGATCCGGGGAAAGTATCAACGGTGAGGGAGTGGGGACAGCCCACGACATCGACAGAAATACGTAGTTGCTTGGGTTTAGCAGGATACTATAGGAGGTTTATTCGGGGGTTCTCAAATCTAGCGGGTCCTTTGACACATCTCACTCGCAAGGGAGTGCCATTTATCTGGAGTGATGCCTGCCAGTTATCTTTCGAAGAGTTGAAAGATAAGTTGACCTCAGCACCAGTGTTAGCATTACCCAGGCCGAGAGTGGAGCATCTAGTCTACACTGATGAGTCCTTACTAGGACTTGGGGGTGTACTACAGAAGGAGAGTCAGGCCATAGCGTATGCTTCTCGTAAGCTAAAGCCTCACGAGAAGAATTACCCCACCCACGACTTAGAGTTAGCGGCAGTCGTATTTGCATTTCGAATTTGGAGACATTATCTCCAGGGAGAGAAATTACGTTTATTCACAGACCACAAGTCATTACAGTACCTCTTCACGCAGAAGGATCTCAATATGCATCAACGTCGATGGATCGAGTTTGTGAAGGATTATCAGTTCGATATCCAATACCACCCATGGAAGGCTAATGTAGTAGCACACGCGTTGAGACGTAGACCGTTAGGTGAGGTGGACGAGGTGTGGAGAGCGAAGTGGAAGGAATTGGGACATCAGGATACACTGGACTGATCATTCATTTATGTGATGACAGTTACGCCCCGGATCATTACGAAAGTGATACAGGCCTATACACCAGACCCATTCTGTCAAGAGAAGATAGTACGATTACTAGCATAGGGGGTAAGTCTTACACCATTAGTTCAGATGGAGGCTTATGCTTCAATGGGAGAGTAGTTGTTCCTAAGGGGGAAGACTTACGAAACAAGGTAATGGCAGAGTCGCACGGTTCACGATTCGCGGTACATCCTGGTGGGGACAAGATGTACAAGGATAAGAGGTGACAGTACTGGTGGAGTGGAATAAAGAGGGATATTTTCGAGTTCATTTCGAAATGTGCCACTTGTCATCTAGTAAAGGTGGACTATGAGAGACCGCCAGGACTTCTACATCCATTAGAGGTTCCTATGTATAAATCGCAGAGAATTTCCATGGACTTCATCATAGGTTTACCTAAATCGTAGAGAGGTCACGATTCCATATGGGTAATCGTGGATCGATTGACCAAGGTCGCCCACTTTCTGCCAGCCCGGACAGACTACACTATGGAATAGTACGCCCAGATCTTCATAGCCGAGATAGTGAGACTCCACGGGGTTCCTCTCGATATCGTGTCGAACAGGGACAAAATCCTTGTGTCACGGTTTTGGAAGAGTTTCATTGAGGTCATGGGGACTGAGTTACGGTTGAGTACAGCATATCACCCGCAGACAGATGAGCAGACCGAGCGGACGAATCATATGTTAGAGGACATGTTGCGTATGTGCATCCTCGATTTTGGAGGTGGTTGGGAGCAGTATCTCCCACTGGTGGAGTTTGCCTAGAAGAACTCCAACCAGTTCACTATTGGTATGGCTCCATTTGAGGCGTTGTACGGTAAGCCTTGTCGTTCCCCAGCATGCTGGCTAATGGTGGAGGACAACAAGCTACTTGGGCCGGAGGTGATTTAGGATACTTCGACGAGGATAGAGATGATACGGAGCCGTATTTGAGTTGCTCAGGACTGACGGAAGAGTTATGTTGATGCCAATAGGTCCTTTCGAGAGTTCAATGTGAGGGACCAGGTGCTGCTCAGAGTGTCTCCTATTAAGGGGATTATGCATTTTGGGAAGAAGGGGAAGTTGGCATATAGATATGTGGGGCTATTCCCTATCATCGAACGGATTGGGCCAGTTGTGTATAGACTTGGGTTACCAAAACACTTGCATAGGGTCCATGAAGTGTTCCATATTTCCTCACTAAGGAGATATCTTCGAGATGATTTGGCCCTTACCCACATTACTTTAGAGGATATTGATCTACATACAGATAGTTCCTATGAGGAGGGGCCGGTTGCTATTCTAGACCATAGCGAGAGGAAATTGAGGTCGAAGATAGTACCATTAGTGCATATTCAGTGGCGGCATCATAATACCGAGGAGTCTACATAGGAGCGTGAGTATGAGATGCGCGAGCGTTATCCAGATTTATTTTTTCCAGGTATATTTTATTTCTGAATTTCGGGATGAAATTTTGTTATTAGGGGGGAAGTATGTAATACCCCGTAATTTTATTGATTTTATTTAATGGAATTAATTAAATTAAATGGGATAATTATTTGGAAATTAATCCGGATTTAAATACTAGCAAGACGAGAGTTGGTATTTGATTATGATAATAAGGTTGATTATTCCTGAGTGAATATGGTAATATATGATTATTGAATTTATAAAAATTATCACGAGTCATAAATACGACAATTCAGAAATTAAGTTGGGACGCGCGTGTTAGTCGCGTTAGGAGTCAATTTAAATGGATTTAAAAGTGAATTATATTTTTATCATCCATACAGTCATTTTGAGTGCGCCAGCGTGTTCAGAAGGGTCGAAATAGTCTGAAAATACTATCCAGGGGATTAGTTTGAATCCTGGGGCATTTTTAGGCCAAATCGGCAACTCGGGATGGTATTTTAGTCATTGTGATTTTTAGGTAAGTTTAACCCACAAAATTTAGGCTTTATTTATCATCCAATATTCGGGCCATTATCTGTCAAAATCAAGTAGTGGGTAATGTGAGAAGAGGGGAGAAGTTCCAAAAGTGTTTTCAAGGCCATAACCACCACACACCACCATTATCGTCGGATTTGTGATCGGAGAGAGGAAAAGAACCAACCCTTATCGTCATCAACGGATCTGAACATTAAATTTCCAGGCAAGTGTTTCAATTCATTAAGATTCAGCAAATATTTTATCCATGATAGTGTAGGATTTGATGATAACCATGTAAATAGTGAAATTTATAAAACTTGGAGATTACATCTTGATTCGGAGTAGGATTTATATGTAGTTTGAATCTGGAAGTATCCCTTTAACGAAACTATAAACCATGCATAGTTATATATCGAATTTATGAGGAGATGTATGATGATTCTTGAAGAAAATAGAAAAATAGTTTTTTTATAAAAAATAAAATGATTTGATCCAAGAAAAGTTTAATTGATAATGTTTTAAGAAGTTTAGAACGTTAAGAATCATGTATTTAGACTGCATGATTGCCCAATATGTTTACTTTAGGATTTAACATCTTATAATCGAGAATTGGAACAAAAATGGGACTGAAAAATGAAGAAACTCGAGACCTGCACCTGCTTGATCGATCAATCGACAATCATAGATCGATCGATCAACATTCATAGGTCGATCGATCGATCTCCCCATAAACTGTGACCTTTTTCCCCTTTTTTTGAATTTAAGTGATTTCGGCCATTGAAAGTTGTAAGTGGGGACTATGTGAATACATTAGAACTTTAGGGAGACCAGTAGGGATGTAGTTGAAGTCCGAAACATATTAGAATTGGTTTGAAGCGTAGCGTTGTACTTGCGAGTGTCCGCCGAGTAATTTACCATTATAAAATGCGAGAATGTGACTTAAGTTTGTGTGAGTGATAAGTTAGTATTTGAGGCATAAATAAGGACCTCGGAGTACTGAATTGACATGTGGGATACGTAGGATTAGGGGTGTTCACGGTCTGGTCCGGTCCGGGTTTGGACATTATTATGGACCGGACCGAATTAATCGGTCCATGTTTATTAAGACCCGAAACCGGACATGATTAATCGGGTTCGGTCCAAGTGTGTTTCGGTCCAAATAATGTTCGGGTTCGGTCCAATTCGGTTTGACACGGTTTGATTTTAAAAAAAAAAATCTTTTTTTTTTGCTGTTTTTTTCATGTTAAAATTCTGCACTTAAAACTCATTTTGGCTTATAATCTGCCCAAACATATAATCTGTCCAAACTTGCTTCAAAAATCTGCCCAAACCAGCTTAAGAAACCTCCAGCACACCTAGACCCACTTTGTATTAACATATATATTTTTATTATTTAATGTATATATATTTAAACCGGTCCGGTCCGGTCTTAGACCCACTTTTTAAAACCAAACCCAAGACCGACCCGAATACATTCGGTCCTTCCTTTTTAAAACCGAATTTGGACCGAATTTTAAAAAACCCGTAAAAGTATGTTCGGTTCGGTTCGGTTTTTTCGGTCCATTCGGTCCATCCGGTTTGATGCACACCCCTACGTAGGATACTTATTAACCTTTTCGGGATAGGTTTAAGTACTCCAAAATGATATGATGTGAGATTATTGGCTAAACATATTATATATAAGTTGGGATGATAATGACGTACGAATAAGACTAATGGTATAGGGCTGAAATCATACCTTTATTAATATAATTAACTAAGTTTTGTGAATGCTTAGTGTATGGACTATTGTGTGTATGACATACCTACCATACTTGCTATCACGGGAGGTCGGCTTTCAGAATAGGACCATCTGATCTTTGTGTGCCTACGGGGGGATTTAGATTGGTACCTTAAGGACATAGGGATGTGAAAGGCTTATATGTGAGTTGATAAGTCAGCTGACCATGGGAGCGTAAGTATGTGCGTGACCCATGGGTATGTGAACAATGTTCGCCTCCAATATGTGTGATTTTGTTAATTGAAAGGGTTCCTGAGGGATTCGGAATACATAGTCCTTATGTAAGTGATGTACCGGGATTCGATAACAGAGTATGCATGCACCGCAGCTTAGACTAGGGGTGCCATGTTTGTATATTTATGCAGAGAATGATATACTTGTACTTATAACTGACTCATTTTTAATTGCTGAATGCGAATAACTAAGATAATTGAATGGGATTAAAAATGTGAATATCCGTATCGTAATTTATGTAATAATCCGATTAATTTGGAGGTGATATTTATGCGGAATATATTAGAATAATACGAATAGACCCCTATATTATAATGTGAAGACAGGAAGTGGTACAGACTAGTTAATTAGCGACATAACTAGGATGGGTTAAGGGTATACGTTAGGTGTGCACATTAGTTGAGGGGTGAGGAACTCATGTGAGAGCACGTAACTAACATGTATATAATATTTACTATTTAATCTAATTAAACACTTGCTATATTTTTAAACTGTTTACACCTCAGGTTCTGATTCGTTTGCTTTCAAATCTATTTTTCTTATAAAAACCTTTTTAGGTGCCCAGCCACAGGGACGCCAAGCATAGGAGTTACATTACATTGACGTGTTGTAGCTGTTGTGGAAGTTATAGGATCTCGGTATTAGATGCCTCTACATTTTGCACTTGATTATATTCAGGATTACCCATTTGTTAGGGCATGTAGCCCATTTCCATTTAGAGATAGCATTCTCAGACTACCAGTTTCATTTCAGTTTTGAATTTATTTATTTATTCAAACTTTTGTATTGGGATTTATTCTGTATTTGGATTATTCAGGGGAGTGTTACTCCAGACTCGTTTTATTTATTTCATTATTATTCTGTTGTGGTTATGATGTGGATGTTGTATGGTTAGGTTAATAATTGGTTGCATGTTAATTTAATTTAATAAAATTTGGCAACTCACTTTTTAAATATTAGGTGGCTAATAATTGTTTAAAAATATTTTCGACAGTGATGCTATGAACTGAACCAACTTGACATTTTGTATTAATTTGAATAAAGGAGTAGCTACCCGGTATTTAATTAGTCGGGGTGTCACACTAGTGTTCTTATTTTCCTATATATTTTCGTAAAGTGTGTGTGCGTGTTTATATAATGGAGATCGGGATATTTCAACTCATACCATGGACAAGATGGAGTGAGGTCAACCATAGCAATGTTCCAAAAATAACATATGTAGAAAGTATGATTTGGGCGCTCATCACGATATTGGTCGTTATTAGGAAACGATAATATGTGTTGGATGAAACGCAAACAAGCATGATATATATATATATATATATATATATATATATATATATATATATATATATATATATATATATATATATATATATATATATATATGAAAATGGAAGATTTTAGAAAATTAGGGAATTTGAGAAATTGAGAAAATTTGGAGAATTGGACTCGAGTCTTGGATTTTAATCTGGGACTCCTACGTAGCCCATAAAGGCATCAAAGTCCACGTAGTTCAGATGTAGCAACGGGTTGGGGTTTATCCCATAGATCCGAGCGGAATTTTATTATATGTGTATGTGTAGAAAATATATTTTTTTAGGTTTTGGAAAAAAATGTGATGGATAATTCCGTTCGCAATTTATGGGTCTAACCTTCTTTTATTTGTTTTTTGGATTTTTGTAGAAAATAAAGTATGTGCAATATACTAATAAAAAGTGTAGTTATTAATGTGTATGAGCTAAAGTAAGAACTAGATTATGAGTCTAATGTTTATTATGCAAAAATAAGGAATTTAAAGAGAGAGTGAAGGAATTGGACCTTCTTTGAAGCTTAATCCTTGATATTGGATGAACTCCCTTGAGTGTTGATGAATGTTGATGAGATAGAAGGATATTTTCCAAATTGGGTATGAAAAGGATGGGAATGTAAGCTTATATGGAACTTCACATGAGGAGCTTCGCTGATTCGAGGGAATGTTGTTGAGATCACTGATGTTGATGGATTTGTTATGTGTCTTGGGAATGAGTTCATGGCCCCTATTTATAGGGTCAGGGGGGCTCCGATCGGCCTACCCCATGGGATGCCTATCGGCATGTGACCCCAGGCACAGTGCCGATAGGCAGGATTCATGACCTGCCAATTGGCAGTCCCATGCATATTTTCCTTGGAAAATGGTCGTAGAACACAAACCATTGATTCGAATCGCGCATGGGAATATCACTAAAAAGTTATTTCAAAGACCTTAAAGAGTCCTTTATGCCTTTCCCGCGTTCGAAAGTTGACTTTGGGTCAAATATGGCTCAGAAGCGCATGTCGATCCTTTAGACGAGAGATCGTCGAACGCAAACGGATCGTTCGTCCGTATGGTGAGTCAGAATCGCTCATGAGGTGGACCGTTGGAAAGTCTAAGAGATGTAATTAGACATTTCAAAGAATTTTGCTTGGTTCGGAAAGTTGACCTTGGTCAATCGAGGCTCAGAAGCACCCGAGGACCTCTTGGAGTAAAACAGATCATTCGTCCGTACCATAGGTCGAAATTGCGCATGGGGTGGACCGTTAGAAAGGGTATTTAGTGCCCTTCATAGATTTATTCTGTCTCATTCGAGCTGAAGAGCTGACTTTGGTCAAACGTAGCCCGAGAGCTCCCGGTGGCATCCGAATCGATTTTTGGGGAAACTGATCGTTCATCCGAACAGTTATGCTTTTTTGTGCACGGGGTAAACTGTTGAAAAGGGGTTTTAGTGCCCTTCGAATATTCAAAGATCTTTTTCTCTGACGGTGAAGTTGATTGGGGTCAAATCGGGGTCCCGAGAGTGCTCAGTGGCCTCTGAATCGATCTTCGGTAGTAAAATGGTCCATTCGTCCGAACGGTTATGCTAATTCATGCATGGTGTGGACCGTTGGAAAGGGTATTCAGGGCCCTTCAAAGATTTAAAGATATTTTGCTCTGACGATAGAATTGACCGGAGTCTAACGGGGCCTAGGGGCGCCCGATGGCCTCTAGATCGGTACTCGGAGTGCGACCTAGGGTTTGGAGTAAGATGGGGAGGTGCTAGGAACCTAAGGGGAGACCTAGGGGTCCTATAATGTGGTGTATACAACATCTTTATTAATTTTATAAATATTCTCCACAACTGACTACTTTAATGCGCTTATTTGTTTACTGCAATTCAATTGACGAGAACAGAAAAACCTGTCCCCCCCCCCCCCCAAAAAAAAAAAAAAAAGATAAAAAAATCAATTTAGATTGTTAGTTCTTATTTTTACTAAATATGTGTATCGATAATCCTAAGTGATGTATAAAACTATAACAAATAATGAATAAGTAAATAATTTGTTTGAAGAACCTATGTAGTATGTACAATCAGAGTGAACCCTTATAGAAAATTAGCAATTATAAAAAAAGCTCAAATACGCTACTAGTGATATAAGTTGAACAAGAAGCGTTCAGATCTTATTAGATTAATTTTTTATAAATTAATTTTCTTTTAAAGTTCAACTTTATAATAATACTACAAATTTCGGAAGGAGTATCTGTTAACAAAGATTTTAACTCTTAGTATTGAACATGTAAGGGCATCTCTAAATTTTCTTCTCAACTCACTGCTTTAAGTAGATTATGAAAATAGCGATCCATGGTAGCATTTAGTTTGGTCCTGTATTATTAGCTTAGATCATGATAAAATGTTTCAAAAAATAAAATGCAGGGACTCGAGGTTGTCAACAAGATGTGACATTCAAGTACCATTTTTTTAGGCCTAAAAATATCCATCAATAATTTGAGTTAGGAAAGACTCACTCCAATTGAAGTCTCAAAACCTCCTGTACTAAGGGGACTGAACTAGGAGTGCCATATAATTATCTCTAAGAAACTCAATAATGAAGAATCCAATCTGATAATGATAATAACTGAAAAGTTGTCTCCTTAAGGCAAAAAAAAATTATTTTGTGGTTTCATATGTCACTTCAATATATGGTTTTCCATCTCATTTTATAATCATATTTCTGGAAACTTTTCTTAGATGCTATTTTCTTATTTCAGTTTTGCTAAGATTTCTACACTGCTTGTAATTATAATATGCTAGTATACAAGGCAAATATAATTTAGAGACTTGTTACTTGTTACTGAAAAGTTGTAGTTTCTGTAATGATAAGTAAACTAAGACTGGACATATTCTTAATACTGTTTTCTTATAGTTGCCTTTGATTATTTTCTCAGTGATAAGATTGGTAATTTTACCTCTTGTTTCATTAATTCAGGATAAAATAATGCATCTATTGCACGTATTTTTTTCTATGTATAGTCAATCAAGGAACACATTTATTTTCATCTTGATTTCAATGGATGCGTTATTTTAAATTTTTTCCTCTATTTGGGTTGGGTTACATTATATGCAAATATACTTGTTGCCTATTTAAGTGCTAATATGGAGTGGACTATTTTACATGAGATTCTTGGAGAGCTTTCTTCACGTTGTAGTAAATACAAGTTTTTATATGTAACCCCTGAGAAAGTATCTAAGTGAGTGCTTGTATTTATATTTTATTTTTATAAGTACATTCTTGCTATATTAGGTTATATAATATTTGTTCTTAAAGATGGCATCACTTCAACGTTCATGAAAAAGCAATAATATAGTTTGGACGTAATATGCTGGCTGGAGGGAAACTAGTTTTTTTTCATCAGTTACATGTTATATTGTTAGAATTGTACATGTTATTATTGTGATCCCTTAAGTGAAACTATTTGAGAATTCATGACTAACCTTATTTACCTTGAAATCAATAAAGAGGGTATTAAGTAACTTTACATGATCCACATAATACTCTACATGTCTAACAAGTTCGTTTGACTTAGTTTCAAAAGCAGTGTAACTTTACATAGTACACAACTAGGATCTTAAAAACACTCCACTCTTCTATTATAAAGTTGATTACAAAGGTTATTCTCATTCCTTTATTTAAACTAGTAATGAAGTGAGAATCCTACATTGATGATTGAATGAATCAAATTGGCTTTGTACTGATCTACTCTAAAAGGGAAACATATAAAACAAAATCACATTAAAGATAATAATAAAGAACCCATAGAAACTCTCTCTCTCTCTCTCTCTCTCTCTCTCTCTCTCTCTCTCTCTCTCTCTCTTTCTCTCTCTCCTTCTAGCAAACTGTTTTAGTTGCCTATTCACACATCATTAGTAGGTTTTGAATGCCTTGAAATATGCATAGACATGGACATATTTTTTAATGCAAATAGTATATTGAAAACAAACCCTTTGTTATTGACAAAATATCATGGGAATCATAGCGGTCAATCTTATTTATTTATTTATTAATTTATTTTAATAATATGAGTTCTTCCCTAGGCAACATATTCTATAAGTGATTTGACTAAATTCTAAAGTGATTTAGTATTGTTAGCCGTTGATTCTTTCGTGAAAAATTTTAAACTTGATTTAGTTGAGCTAGTGTTTCTTAAAATTGGATTTGGTTTTAATTTATTCTCAAAAGTTGGCTGGTATATGCTTGTTTGATGGACAAAAGATCTTGGTCAAGTTAATTAGCAAGCCATGTCCAAGTATTTTAGAAGCGTCTGAACACTGCTTAATCAGATTTACCATATCATATAATATATGTTCTAGTATCTCAAATCGTTTAATGTAACTGGCTACAATAAATAATTTGAAAATCAATTGAATCCACCATATCATATTATACATGTCTTCGTTTCTCATACCATCTTATGCTACATATTGCAATTGCTTGAAAACCAATCATATCTAACTGTAGAAGAATAAATAGGGCATACATGTTGTTGTGGTTTTAACCAATAGTGAGATGAAAATTTATATATGTATGTAGTATATAGAATTAATAATCTTTTCACGTGAAGAAAAGCATCTCAAATATGAATATGTACAATATAGATAAAACAATAATGCAATGTGAAGCCAATATATGCCTTCCTATAACTTTATTTTAGTGTTAACATCTGATATTTGAGTTGATAAGTGATGTTATGTTGCGACACATCGAAACACTACACTCTTGTGAATCATTTGCTAGGATTGTATTTGATGAAGATCATTGTGTAAGGCAATTGGGACATGATTTTAGAACAGATTATGAGGTAGTAGTTTTGGAAGCTTTGAACTCTATGCATTGATTTATACTCCGTTCGGACCGTTATAATTTGAGATCTCTTAGATGACACATTCCGTCATGCTATAATTACCATTATAATTCTATCAATATTCATATATGACAATGAATCTCACACTTATATCGAATGATTTAACAGTTGATTTTTTTTAGGGTTTTCCACAAGGTGCGATCTAATTCTGCTTATCTTATCTTTCACATGATTTCATCTCATTAAGGAAATAATGAAAAGTTATGTGGGGTGTTAAATGAGTGTATAACTATTTGTGTCCCTTTATATTGATCTATAGTTATCATTGTTTATAGGTACTTGCAGTGGCGGAGCCAGGAATTTTTAACAGGTGGGGCACAAGAAGATAATATGCAGGGGTTCGGGGGCGGCAGCCCCCGATTTTTTTTTTTTTTTATGGTTATTCATGCATTTATACTTTGTGACTAAAAAGACAGATATTCACATAATAATTATAATAAAATAGAACACACGAAACCATAATACTTCATTACTAAAACGAGTATCCAAAATCTGAATTTCTCATTACAAGTATTAATCAAAATATAAAACAAACAAACTACAATCTCCCTCTACGATTTTTCATCTTTTGAAATCGATCCACAATTGCGTCATTGGAAATGCAATCAAAGACATCTTTTTCGATATACGTCACGCAAGAGTCACTTAGCCAACCATCCCCCATACGGTTTCGAAGATCAGTTTTTACGATGTTCATAGCAGAAAATGACCTCTCAACTGTAGCTGTTGAAACTGGTAGAATTAATGATAACTTTATGAGCCTATAAACTAATCCATACACAATGTGCTTTCGTTTCTCTACCATTTTCCTAGCCAACCCACTTATTCCATCCACATCAACAAAGTCACTATCGGATTTGGTATCGAATTCATACAACTCAAGCTCACCCCGAAGTACAACACGCTCTTGCTCGGTGAAATCGTCAACATAAAGTTCAGATAGACGAACCAACTTGTTTATATCAAAAGCAACAAAAGAATAAGTGGGATCAAACGATGCCATGCATAAAAGCAATTCGGAATTCACCTCATCGAAACGGTTGTTAAGTTCTACAAGTTGTTTATCCACGCAAAGGTAGAACAAGTCAACTTTATAGTGATGTAAATTTGTGGTTCTCAATCCTCTCCTTGATCTTCCCAAAAGACAAAAATCACTTTCCATGTTTGGAATAACAATATCATTTTTCACACAAAAAGACGATACCTCCATCAAAAGATTTTCCCACCCACTATCCCTCAATTTTTGCATTCGGCTCTTTGACAATTTCACTAAACTCATTGCATTAACAATATCTTGTTCTTTTCGTTGAAGCGCTTTAGAAAGCTCATTACTTATTGCAAGTACATTCTTCATTAAATGTAAGGTGAATACATAATCAAATGATTGCATTGATTTCATCAAATTAATCGCCTCACCCTTTTTATCCGTGGAATTTTCCCCCAAATCATCGAGAACACCAAGCACGGATTCATACATTACAATCAAATTAATCAAGGTCCCAAAGTGCGAACCCCAACGTGTATCACCGGCGCGTTTCAAGCAAGTTTCTTGATTTAATCCTCGACCACTTGATATTTCACCACTAACCAATTGATATTTAATCCGCTCTACCTCTTTCTCTCGCAAAATGTCGCGACGCTTACAAGATGCGCCCACAATGTTCACTACATTATTTACTAAGAAGAAGAACTCATCAATGTGTTTAAGATCCTTTGCAACTTTTACAAGTGCCAACTGAAGTTGATGTGCAAAACAATGTACATAAAATGCTGATTTGTTCTCCTTTAGAATAAGTGATTTAAGTCCATTGTACTCGCCTTGCATATTACTTGCCCCATCGTAACCTTGACCCCGCAAATTTTTTACACTCAAGTTATGTTTGTTGAAAAATTGATCGAGTGACGCTTTTAATGATTTAGCGGTAGTGTCAGGAACATGTACCATACCCATGAATCTTTCCATCACATAACCCCTCTTATCCACATAACGAACTACAATAGACATTTGTTCTTTAACTGATACATCACGTGCCTCGTCAATCAATATTGCAAATGGATCTCCACCAAGATCTTTTAATATTGTATTGGTAATCTCACTCGCAATTGCATTTACAACATCCTTTTGAATGTCAGGAGATGTCAATTTATGATTACCCGGTGCATTTTTAAGAACAACTCTGTTAACTAATGTATCTCTTTTGGCAAACATTTCTAAAAGTTCAAGAAAGTTACCTTTATTCATGGAGTCCTCTGATTCATCATGAGAACGAAAAGATAAGGCTTGCCGTAAAAGAAATCGAATCACATCAATAGTTGTAATTAGCCGTAGACGATAATCATCTTTACATTCCTTCGATTGCTTATCAAATAGCGCCGCAATATGCTGATTTTGGTTCAACAAATTTTGAGTCTTCATGTACGCCGCATTATGACCCTCAGTGTTAGCATGCTTTTGAAGTCGGTCTTTTTGTTTCCAATTGTCAAAACCATCTCTAACAAAAGCATCACTTTTATATTTGTCCGTGGATTCCGAACAAAATAAATAACAAGGCAAACAAAATGCCGCATCCTTTGATACGCTATATTCCAACCAACTACCAAATTGGGTGAACCAATTCGAAACAAACCGCCGATCCTTTTCTCCCATTGATTTTTGAGGATAAAGAGGCATAAAGGGTTGACAAGGGCCCATTTGCAAGTATGCTAGCCTAACTTTGTCTTGATCGTTCGCATCATAATCTGAAATGCGTGGTCGTACACTAGGATCCGATGGAAGATTTGTCAAATCAACTTCAATGCGAGTTCGATACACTTTTGAAGGTTCCACTTGGATAACTTTGGTTGGAAGCGGTGTGACATTGTCATTTGGAGAAACCTCTACACGGGCTTTTTTTGAAAAATAATTATCAAGAGACTGCAATGCAATTATAAAAAAAATTATTAGAAACTTTCAATAGACTGCAATTAAAATGGATAATACAATTTACAATATATCTACTTCTAAAAAAATGGACACTAAAAAATGGACTATTCTAAAAAAATGGACTATTATTATAAAAAAAAAATGGACCCCAAATAAAACCCCCCAAAAATGAAGCTTCTGCATAAAACCCATCACATAAAACACTCAAAACCCCCAAAAATGGAGCTTCTGCAGAAAACCCATCACATAAAACCCCCTAAAATGGAGCTTCTGCATAAAAACATCACATGAGTCTAGCAATTAATAATTTCTTACAAATAAATCAACCACAAACAAATCAACTACAAATAACAGCTTGTAAAAGAATAAACAAATCAACCACAAATAACAGTTTCTGCAAGAACAAACAAATCAACCACATACAAATCAACCACTGTAAATGAAATCAACCACAAACAAATAAACTGTAAATGAAATCACACAAGAATAAGAGATACCTTCATCAGTGAACAGAGTAGGCCGAACAGGGGAAAGGAGGCCGGAAAATGAGAGGTCGGAACACCTTAGGTCGCCGGTCGGAAAAAGGGTTCAGACGAGGGAAGGGGAGAGCAGAGCGGGTAGGGGGCTGTTTAGTTTTTGTGGTTTTGTTTTTTGTTTTTGGCTTACTAAGCTTTATGTACTCCTTTCAATGTTTACACAAATAACAATTTCTGCTGTCCATCATAAAAAAAAAATTTTTTTTTTTTTTTTTTTGAAATCAGGTGTGGGGCACGTGCCCCACTGTGTAAGCCATTCCCTCCGCCACTGGGTACTTGTAGAATAGGATGGAATCGATTAAAGCCCAGTTGGGGCTTGAGCCTCACACAACTTTTGAAAAGAAAATTATGCATGCCTTGTCAACCCTTTATAAGGGTCCTTAATAACATACAAATGATTATAATTGACGTACAATTAAGGTTGTTCTGCGATCGCTAATTCATTAATTTCATATGTAAAAATTATCTTAGAATAATGTGGCGATTAGAATCATTTACGTAGAATATAGTTACAATATTATATCCTTAAAGTTTTATTTGATATGGATTATTTCAGGTTATAATGCTATTTTTTTATTATTTTATGAAAAAAAAACTTATAATGTAACTTTATATACAATTTGCAATTATCTGAAAACAAAGATTAAACCTTACAATTGGAGAGAGTCGACTGTCCAAATTTAGCCTCGAGGACTAGTGTGAACTTGATATGGGACCGTGTGGTTGTGCTATTCTATGGGGCTGGTTATATAATACTTCCTAAAATGATTCGCATGCTTAATACCTTTGTTTTTTATGTTTGGTATATCTCACCTGTTTTGAGACTCGTTGACAAATCTACAATGGGATTCTCCAATTATCAAATGATTAAATGCAAGTGCAATATCATGAATATAGCTTATCTATTTACAAATACTATTGCATGATTTCTTCACTTTGACATTGGGTATTTAACAAGGTTCTAAAAAACGCGGGGCGTGATCGAGGCGTGGAGGTCAAGCCTTAAGCCTTAGAAGCCTAGGCGGGTTTAATCGTAAAAAGGCGTGAAAAGGCGTTTAGGCCTTCTTAATATATTTTAATATTTTTACACCATAACAAGGCTATGAAAATACTAAAATTGTACATATTATAAAAATATGTCTGAATATATGAAAATTAAAATACTATTTTGATTATTTTGGATGAGATAATGGTTCGGTTAGTTAAAAAAATCTTTAAAAGGCAATATTGTTTCACTAAAACATTGTTGTTTTTAGAAAAAAAAAAGTGTGCCTTAAGGGTTTTACTAAGCATAAGGCGTGAAAAACTTAAGGCGAGACGTTTCTCCCAAGCCTTAAGCCTAGGCGTGCCTAGGCGGAGCCTAGGCGGGTTTTTTAGAACAGTGGTATTTATAGGTAGATTACTCTTGGTTTCTCTGTCATAAGTAAATAGGTTCTAGTCTTCATTAGATAATTTGTTTAATGAACCAATCATTAATTACTTGGAGATAATAACTAGTACTGTGTTATGCCATCAAGTGATTAAATGTCCTTCACAAACATTTCATCGAATAAGAAATATGAAAACTAAAATTACAGAAATAATGGAGAACTCAGAATGAAGATGGAGAAATTGAGACGAGGGGAAAATCTAGAAGGGGACATCCTAACTTTGGCATTAAGGACACCCAAGCACCCGCACCCCGGTCGTGTTAGGGATAAAGGGCATGGATTCACCCCCAAAACCTTTTTCAACCTCACTAAGTGAGGATCAAAGAAGGATATTAGTGAGTTGGAGTGTAAGTTGTATGCATAAAGAGAAATATGCAAAGAAAAAGATGAGATGAAAGTATTGTTGGGAAAGGCATCGGAGTACGAGAGGGCAATGATTAAAGTAAGGTTGAACACCCTAAAAAGTGGGACTAGATGGCACAAAACAATATCATCAAACATATGTGCATCATGAGATTCACCTGCCAAGAAGAAAAATAGCAATGAAAGAAATAAATATTTTTATTTTTTATGTATAAATAATTGAAAGATAATGGAAAGAGACCCGCTCACGTGCCATCTCCAAATACCGCACTTCAAAATGTCATTGTCAAATCATGTAAATTGACATTATATTCATGTACCAATATTGTCACTAAGGGTTGTGTCTTTGAGAAGGTTGGTCCAGACAACAAAGAGCACCATAAACATTTGGGAGAAAATTACATGCAAGTATTTGTGGATATTGTTTGCACTCTGGACATCCCTTTTCTTGTACCTTGTGGTGATGAGTTAGTAATAGTTATGAATGCATGCAAGTCAGACGTTGCTTGGCCTAAAGAATTTGTTATGCTAGACACAGAGGTAAAGTTGTGAGCAATTTTCTTTTATATTAAAGATACTATTGTTAATATTTTAAATGCCCTCTCTCTTCACTCTCTATTTGTCTCTCTCACTCTAAAAAAAAAAAAAAATATATATATATATATATATATATATATATATATATATGTATTTGAATTAACTGTTTTATAACCAATGCAAACCAGGAAGAGCATCAAGAAAACAGTGATGAGAAAGGGGCGCTTATGGAATTTGCAAAGCATGCTAGATTCAATCATGACAAATGATACCGTAAAAATTTCGATCGGGATGTCAGAAGACGAACTTTAATCAACCTACATTCCTAAACATGAGTTGGTGCATTTTTGTAAAATGAATGAGCTTAATGCCAGTTGTCTAATTGGATACATGAGGTGCGAGAATAAGTTGTTTTCATCTTAATTTTATTTAGGTACTCCTTTTTAGTATCTTTTTTTTTATTTTCTAGATTGTTGTACACGAAGTTTCAAAATAATAGGGATTTTATTGTATTTGTTTAATTCCGGGGCTGCTCAACAAGCTTTATTTGAAGAAAAAATACATATTTTTATTAAGAATGCAATGAAAGACGCCAAAGAGAACCAAACATATTTTATACCAATTAATATACGTAAAGTGTATTTATTTTCTTAAGTTGTTATAATTACATCATAACATGTTTATTACATTTATGTCAACAATTCATTACATTATAGGTTTCATTGGTCTTTAGTCGTTATCGATTTCTCTTCAAGGAATATATTCTATTTGGATTCTTTGCATAGGGTGCCAGATCGATACTTGAAAATCTTTACAAGAACATGAGAAATGACTTTTATATACACAACACACACACACACACACACACACAGAGAAAGAGGCTCCAGTACATACGAAGTATACAAATCAATTTTTTTTAATATTAAAACTATTATTTCGAAGTTGAGTTTTTTCGTGTTGTATTTAAACATTTCAAGGGACCCATATAAAAAAATCAACTCAAAGTAACGTAATTTGCTATTTAAAAAAAATTACTTAAACTTTTTCACCTTTTTAAGCTTTTAAATGCTGTAAAAGTTTGGCTTCTTTTTTCAAAATAGCCAAAAAAAGTTATTTCGAGATTTTTTTTTTAATATGAGTCCCTTGAAATGTTTAAGTATCACACAAAAAAACTCTAGTCAATTTATTTTTAATATTTTAGACAAATAGTTTTACGCCATCAAGTATGTGTATTTAGTATGTATGAGTCTCTCTCTCTCTCTCTCTCTCTCTCTCTCTCTCTATATATATATATATATATATATATATATATATATATATATATATACAGAAAGGATCTCATGCATACTCAGTTTGCATACCCTCTGTGTGGACCTTTTTTTTTAAATAGTAAAAAAAATATTTTTGGCCTAATTTTTTTTCTATGATTTTTATACATTTCAATAGGACCATAAAAAATTATCAGCTCAAAATGAATTGTTTTGCTATTTTAAAAAAATCGCTCAAACTTTGTTAGTTTTTAAGTTGTTTAAAACTGACAAAGTTTGACTGATTTTTTAAAAATAGCAAAAAACTTCATTTTGAGTTGAATTTTATTTTATGGTCCTACTGAAATGTTTAAAAACCAAAAAAAAAATCAACTCAAAAATATTTTTTTTACTATTTTATCACAAATGGTTTGCACCAGCGTTATGCAAGCTGGGGTATACATGGGAACCACACTCTCTCTCTCTCTCTCTCTCTCTCTATATATATATATATATATATATATATATATATATGTAATCATATTGTCTTTGTAGACAGGTTTTTCATTCCAATATTTGTCTTGAAGTGAATTTAAAGCGTTGATGGTATCGAAAGGAAGAGGAGTTTGAGGTTCAAACAGGAGAATGTTAAGGTAAGATAATGGTGATGAATATAAGTTAGTGACTTATTGCTTAAATCCTAATATAACTATTATCTTCAACATATCATTATATAGGCCCCTCTATGACCGGGGAATGTCGAATGTGGGTTTTACATATTGAAGTTCATGAAAGATCTAATGGAGAATATGTTTCAATCTACTAAACTAAATGTAATAAATATTTATTTTATACTATTTTGTTTCCATGCTAATTACTTTTATAAGGAGAAATTGAATACAAAGCTTATCTTATTTGATTTGTTAGATGAAAGAGTTGGCTGAAAAAGCAACCCAAGAAAATCATAAGATAGTATAAGTTCAACATGAGTTCATCGATTTCTTTTAGGATTATTTTTATTGAGCTACAGTTGTAGATAATTTTGACATATTTTTACTCGTACCTTTTTTTTCCTTCAATCAAACTAATTACTTTGAGTCGATGTTAAGAATGTTTAATATAGAAATCAAAATGTTATGTATGAAAATATAACAGAATCTGTAACTAATATTATCAAAACACTATAAAAGTATGATGTCAAGAATAATGTTGTTGTTAGTGAACGGCCGGGTGAGATTTATATTATTGTTATTGTTGATGATGGTGAATGCCCGAGGTGGGTTTTGTATTATTGTTGATGGTGAATGTCCGGGTTGGACTTTATATTCTTGTTGGTGATTAAACATGTCATGTTTAATTTTTTATTATTAAAAAATAAAGGAAAATCTGTTGAAATCTTCATAAAACCTTTCCCATTTACCTCTCCCATGCCTTAATAAAGAATGAAGTAAAAATTTACTTTGAGATTTTGCATATGTTTAAGTGTGATACCTGTGGTGGCCTTTATATTGTTGTTGATTGTGAATGCCCAAAGTGGTCTTTATATTTTTATTATTGATAATGAATGTGCATGGTAGTATTTATATTGTTATTGTTAACAGTGAATGCTTGAGGTGAGATCCATACTATTGGTGTTGTTGATGATGTTGAATGCCCGGGGTGGGCTTTATATTATCATTATTGGTTAAACATGTTATGTTTAATTTTAAATTATTAAAAAAAACAGAGGAAATTTTGTCGAAATTTTCATAAAACCTTCCCCATTTATCTCTCTCATGCGTTAATAAAGAATAAAGTAAAAATTAGCTTTGATATTATGATGCCTATTGTGGCCTTTATATTATTGTTGGTTGTGAATGACCAAGGTGGTATTTATTTTATTATTATTGATAGTGAATGCATAGGGTGATTTATATTATTATTTTTGATAGTGCTCGGGCAGGGATTTATATTGTTGTTATTGTTGTTGATGATGTTGAAGCCCAGGGTGGGCTTTATATTGTTGTTGATGGTGAATGCCCGTATGGGATTTATATTATTGTTGATGGTGAAACATGTCATATTTTTTTGGATTATTAAAAGAATAGAGGAAACTCTGCTAAAATTTTCATGATACCTTCCCCATTTATCTCTCCGGTGCCTTAATAAAGAATGAAGTAAAAATTAACTTTAAGACTATGCAAATATTTGACTTTGATGCTCGATATTATATTAGAATATAATAATTATGTGAGCTATATTCTTTGTACGGTTAATAGGTTTTAATTGTTAATTAATACTTGATTCCTTCTTTTGTTCAGATATTGATGCCATTGTTACCTATTGCGTATCCGGTGTAGTTGTTGTTGTTGTGCATTTCCATTCTACACGAGTAGAGCTAATGTTGTAGTTTAATTTGCTAGTTTTTATATCTATAGTATAAGTCATTTTAGTTATCTTTTTGTTTGTGAGTTGTCCATAAGTTAGTTGGAAGACCATTGGTGTATACTCATTTTCTTTGATTACAAATATTAATGACATTTTTTTATACTTATTGTTTAAGTTATATTGGTACTTGGAATTTGCTACTTTGAATATGAAAATATGTGCTTTGAATTGACATATCATAGTTGATATGACCAAAGTGTACCATCGCCTCTTAGGACGAGTGATATCGCATCTCATGGCCGAAGTCTTTAGAGCCACACATGCCATTGGCGGGGTCGTCGCAACTCACCTCAACTAACCTCGGCCATCCATAAAGCCGAGATCGGAAAAGCAACACATATGCAGATCAGTACCATCGTTGTACTCTGCCACAGCTAATGATAGGAGTGACCAGTTATCTAACCTCGGTCTGATCTATTCAAATGAGGTCACACTTATGACAATATGGGACCATCCTACAGGAATTAGCAACCCCGTCCCCTCTCAGGCCGATGTTGCAGCAGACGATGCCTAACATTACGAGCATATGTAAATATAGAGGAGCTATGCTCACGTGGACAATTATGTTATAACGATATTATTCCCTCATGTGAAGGAATATTACATCATTATTGTGCATGTGTGCCAAAGATAGGTGCCTACACCTTATTGGTAGTTTCCTTATGCACAAGCTGATTAGATGAGAAGGGATCGAATATTAAAAACCCTAACAGAACTCTGTCAAACTAATTGTAAGAGAGATAAAAACTTGAATGATTGTATCCATGGCCATTAGTGCCCTTTTTTAGCGTATCACACACAGTTAATGTAGGCCTGATTGGCTGAACCACTTAAATTTCTGTCTCATCTTCTCTTTACCTCATCTCATTCTTTTACAATTGTATTATTTGTTCCAATTTTCCATTGCTATACCTGATTGACCTCATCACATTGACCTGGTGGTGCTATTTCAAGCATCATCAGATTGGCACCATCTGTGGGAACGAGGATAGTAATCTATTCCCTGATCTTAGCTTAAACACATTAGAGTCTCTGGAGGTGAACCAGTCTTCCCCTCTTTTGTGGATTTATTTCACCATTAAAGGAGATATTATTGAGCATTTAAGCTCTCCTTCTCTAGCTCATAGCTCAAACAGCTTTCACCAATGGAAATGGATCCACCTCCTCCATCTGAGAATCAATTGGCACCTCCACAAGGAGGTGGTGAAGGTTCTAGTCAAGAACCGCACCAGTCAGAGATGGCTGAGGTGGTGATGGTGCTCCTCTCCCTCATAGGTAGCCAACAGCAAATGTAAAACCAGTTTGCTATGCTTAGCCAGAATTTTATGGCCAGGTCAGGCGGTGCGGGAGCGAAGTTTGTAACTCCAACCGCCAGGGAAGGTAAACCAGGTCAGAAAGCCAGGGGACCACCCTAGGCTCCAGAAAAATACCTTCCATCGTGTCAAAAACGAAGAGACATTTCTGACCCTAGGCGTTTACACCTGGGGAGGCATAGTCAAGAACTCCGTGGTGACTTGGTTAGAGCCTACCTTGATGATAAAGAGGGAGAGTTAGAATGTTAGGAACCTCATGAGATATCCAGAGGGACTGTGCTCCCTGTTCGGTAAACTAGGGACTAAGGACGGAGGACCAGTCGAGACTATGGTGCAAAGCAATCAGCCTTTGATAGGCTAAGAAGAGGGTCGGCCTTTGATAGGCTCGACCCTTAGGGAGATTTAAGGAACCTCCTATCCAAGTTAAGGAATGTCGCCGACTCAAGAAGAAATGATAGGAGAGATGACTGCAGACCTCCAGAAGACCGAGAGGAGCAAAGAGAGGTCATTAATTAGACTAAGCATTCGGAGAGGGTACCCTCGACCCATCCAGTTAACAGAGGACAATCACCTCGGCCAGACGACAGAGAAGGGGATGAAAAAAATGTTATCCCTACAAATGCTGACATTGCAGCAGACAAACCCTGGAACGAGTCGATACATAGGTTGGAGAACAAAATTGGTGACATCATAAAAAGTCGAGACCCCTTACAAAGGGAATATACTGAAGGGTTCCCATTCATGGAAAAAATATTAAACTACCCAACCCCGGCCAAGTTCAAGTCGTCGGTAGTGACTCCAAAGTATGATGGAAGCACTATTATAGTGCATCACATGGAGATGTATTAGTCGGCCTCCGACATCTATTCAATAGCAGATGAGATAAGATGTCGAGAATTCTCAATCACGCTGACAGGAGCAAACGATGTATGGTTCACCTCCCTTCCTAAGAACTCTATAGGAAGTTTTAAGCAACTAGCCGATAGCTTTGTCCAAACCTTTTTCTTTGGGGTAAAACCTAGGAAGCATATGACCCACCTGTAATACATTAAGCAAGGGAAGGATGAGACTCTGAGGGAGTACATAGCCTATTTTAATAAAGAGACGGCGGAGTAGAAGACTACAAAGAAAGTATCGCGATGACAGCCCTTACAGGAGGCCTTCAGAAAGGAAAGCTACTTTAGAAGCTAGCCAAGGACCCTCCAAAGTCCATGGCTGAACTCCTGGCTATGGACGGGAGAGTCATGAACGCAGGGGAGGCAATGGCCGCGAAAGAAGATGAAGAGAAAAGAACCCACGGCGATGGAAATGGTCAGAAGTTCAAGGGTAAGGATAGCAAGAAAAGGTAGATAAACGATAAGTTTGAAAATTATACGCCTCTAACAGTCAGTTGTGAGTATATTCTAAATGAGATAAAAATGATCGGTCTCTTAAGTGGCCAGAAAAATTGAAAACAGCCCCTCATAAGATGAATATAAATCTTTGGTGTGAGTTTCACCAGGATAATGGTCATATCACGGATAAATGCTTTGCCCTAAAAGATGAGATTGAAAAAATGTTGAAATCTGGAAAAGTTGAGAAAGTATGTTGATAAGAACGGTTCAGGGCAAGGCTGAGACGACCCTAGAAAGAGGAGAAATGGTAAATATAGAGACGACCCTTCATCAGGGCGGGATGGCTCCTCAGATGACGATAATGATGATCTGGATTTCCCACCTAAAGATGATGATGTTCCAGTAAAGTGGCTCAACATGATTTTATTTGGGGTAAGCATCAGTTTTGGTGGCCTTGTAAGGGGAGGCTCTGAGGTTGCTAATCGAAAAGCTCATGTCGCCGAGGCAAAGGCCATAACTAAGGCTGAGGTTGTGAAATCGACCTCCACTGAATACAATCCCAAGAAAAGGAATAACGTGGATATAGAAACCCTCATAGTCGACTTTTCAAGACTAGACTTTAAGGGTATCCTATCTTCGCATGATGACCTACTCGTTATAACGACCAGAGTACATGGATATGAAGTACCAAGAATCTTAGTTGATGGAGGAAGCTCTGCAGATGTTTATGTTTTGGTCGTGCTTCAAAGGCGTAGGACTTAGTAGGGCCAGGTTTATCCCATATTATCATCCTTTGATAGGATTCATTGTAGAGAAGGTTCACTCTTTGGGGATGTATGAAATGGATGTAAGAATGTGGGATGAATGGCCGAAGAGGCTCACCAAGAAAATTAACTTTTTTATGATGGACGAGAACGTCTTATTGGCCTACAACCTCATATTGGGATTGGTGTTCCTCAAAGACTTTGAGGTCCTGCCTTCGACGGTCCACTAAATGATAAAAAAAACCTAACTCCCTGTGGGGTAGGGGAAGTTCAAGGTGACCAAACATCAGTGCGAGAGTGCTACTTTAATTCAGCAGAAGAGATAGAAGCACGCAAGAAAGCAACGACCACGTACAACATTGATACCCTTGATGCCAAAGACGAGACGAAGCTCAAGAAGAGGGGAAGCCGCAAAAAAGGTAAAATGCATCATCCTCAATGAGGATGAGCTTAAAAAAACCATCCAGGTCAACAAAGCCCTAAGGCCATAGATTAAGGATGAACTTATCAAGCTGCTAAGGATAAGGCAGAGCATCTTTCCTTGGAGTCATGCTGATATGCTTGGCATTGACCCAGAGATAATGTGTTATAAACTCAATGTAGATAAAGGTGTTAAGTCGATAAAGTAGAGAAGAAGAATTTACTCTTGCAAGAAGTATGAGGTTATAAGAGGCGAGGTTAAAAAGCTAAAAGAGGTTGAGTTCATCAGGGAGGTCATCTACCCTGAATGGTTGTCGAACGTAGTCATAGTTCCCAAGGCCAATGGAAAGTGGAGAATGTGTGTGGACTTCATTGATTTGAATAAGTCTTGCCCCAAGGACTGTTTTCCTCTCCCTCTTATTGATTAGATGGTAGACGTTACAACAGGACATGAATAGATGAGCTTCATGGATGCATACTCCGACTATAATCAAATTTTTATGGACCCAACCAACATAGAGAACACAGCCTTCATCACCGATAAGGGGTCGTACTGTTATAAGGTTATGCCATTCGGCTTAAAAAACACCGGGGCTACCTATCAGTGGTTGGTGAATAAGATGTTTGAAGACTAGATAAGAAAGTCCATGGAAGTTTATGTAGATGATATGTTGACCAAGAGTCTGAAGGCTGACACTCACACGACCGACCTTGAAAAAACCTTTAACACTATGGACAAGTACAAGATTAAGCATAACCCAGCAAAATGCATCTTTAGCGTTAGAGCTGGAAAATTATTGTGTTTTATCATCAATCAGAGGGGTATAGAAGTCAACCCAGAGAAGACAAATGCCCTATTAGAGATGAAGACCCCAAAGACCATCAAGGACGTTCAGAGGCTCATTGGACGAGTGGTTGCTCTAAACAGGTTTGTCTCTAGAGCCACTGATAAGTGTCTTCCATTTTTTAATATTCTTAGAAAAGCTTTTGAGTGGGATGAGGAATGTGAGAAATCCTTTTTAGATCTAAAGTCGTATCTCGTCTCACCACTCTTACTATCTCGCCCTATCCAAGGAGATAAGCTTTTCCTTTACTTAGCCATGTCCTAATCGACTATCAGCGCGGCGATAATACAAGATGATGAGGGTGTACAAAGACCAGTGTATTTCAACAACATGGCCCTCCAAGGGGCTGAGCAGAGGTATCCTAGGATGGAGAAACTAGCATATGCCCTCATCCATGCTTCAAGAAAGATGAAGCCTTATTTTTAAGCTCATACAATGGTTGTCTAAATAGACTCTCCCCTTAGGCAAGTCATCCATAAACCTAAGAAATCAGGTAGGTTGATGACTTGGGCCATTGAGATAGGAGAGTATGGTATAGTCTATCAGCCGAGGGTTACAATCAAGGGGCAGGCCTTAGCAGACTTTATGGCAGAGTTCACCTGGGACGATGCTGATATTGAAAAAGTGGATGACCTCAAAGAGTCGACTAAAACCCATACCGAGCCAGTAGAGGCCCAAACAAGAGTGGCGAGACATCTAACTGTCGAGATTGACAAGTTTTTTCTCAGAGACACTATTATTGAAGATGGGCCATTTTTATAAGGGACAATATGGAACTTATTCGTTGGTGGTTCATCGTGTGAAAATGGGAGTGGAGTCGATTTGATTATATCGACCTCGGATGGAACAGACATAGAGTATGCATTCAAGTTCAGTTTTAAAGCCTCCAACAATGAATCAGAGTATGAGGACCTAATAGTTGGAATCTCTGTCGCCATAGCTCATAATATCGAACAACTTTTAGTCCATAGCGACTCTCATCTCATGGTTAATCAGGTACTGGGAATTTATGAAGTCAAAGACGAGAGAATGGCAAGATACCTAGCAAAAGTGAAGAAGGTGATGAAGGGCTTTGGTGAGATCAAAGTCAAAAGTGTGCCTCGATTAGATAATTGTTGAGTCGACGCTCTGACAAGGTTATCCTTAGCAACACGGACAGAGATTAAGATAATTATGCTAATAGAAATCCTTTCCCCACCACAGATAGAAGAGGATGACGTAAAGCTAAAATTATTCTTCAATTTAAACCTGGGACCATATTGGATATACCCCCTTATTCAGTACATCAAAGAAGGTAGTTTTCCATAATCTAAGGCCGGGAGAATGGAGTTGATACATAAGATCGCTAAGTTCTCTATCCTAGGGGACGTGTTGTACAAGAAGGGGTTTATTTTACCTCTGCTCAGATGTGTCCACCCAGCCGAGGTAAATTACATTTTAAAAGATGTTCACGAAGGATGTTGATCAATCCATATTGGGGGTATGTCATTGGCAAAGAGGATCGTTACTCAAGGATACTGGTGGCCTACCCTATCCAAAGACTCGGTTGAATACGTGAAGAAGTGAAACAAATGCCAGCTGTTTTGCCACCATCCCCCACTAACCCCATCAACCTATGATGTCTATCACTTCACCATGGCTATTTGAAGTATGGGGGATTGATTTGGTTGGTCCTCTTCCAAGGGCCATGGGCAACTATAGATATTTGATTGTGGTGATAGACTACTTTTTAAAGTGGGTAGAGGTTGAATCTATGATCAAGGTCACGAAAAATAAGACCTTTCAGTTTATATGGAAGAACATCATTTGCAGGTACGACTTGCCTAACAAACTCATCTCGGACAACGGTACCCAGTTCAAAAACATTTACTTACAAAAATATTGTATAAGGGTCGGCATTAAATAGTTCTTCTCATCGTCTGGCCAACCTCATGCCGATGGTCAAACTGAGGTCACCAATAGAACTATTCTTCATGGAATAAAAAAAAGGTTATAAGAGGCCAAGGGGAAATAGACTTAAGAGGAACATGATGTGCTATGGGCCTACAGGATGACAACCAAGATGCCGACAAGAGAAACCCCCTTTATGTTAGCATACGGCTCAGAGGCAGTAGTTCCTACCGAGATTGGTCTGCCCACACACAGAGTTCATACATATGACCCTAAGAGAAATCAGGAAGATAGAAGACTTGACTTAGATATGATAGAGGAAAGAAGAGAGGTTACTGAGATCAGAGTAGAGGACTGTTAGTTGAGGTTGATAAAGTTTTATAATAAGAGGATAAAGCCGAGACCGATAGCAATGGGAGATCTCGTTTTAAAGAAGACTTGGCAGAAGCCAAACAAGCTTCATGCCAACTGGCATAGTCCTTACATGTTTACTGATGAAGTGGTCCCATTCACCTATTGGATAGAGAACCTAGATGGGGAACCATTCTCCAACCCTTAGAACGTCGACCACTTAAAAAGGTACTACAAATAGATGATTGTATGGGAGTTTTTTCATTATGAATAATTGTTAAAGGGATTATTAAGAATGAGAAGTGAAAATGGTTAGTTCCCTCATATATTATATATTTTGTTTTGAATAATTAGTTTCAAGTACCCTTAAAAGCTATAAAATATCATCCGCGGTAGGATAGAAACAACCCAACTTTGGTGAAAGGATAACTTGGAGAGGGGGCGACCCCATCCATGGTCTTTCAATAACACCAAGTAGGGTCAGACATTAAACATTATTAACTTGGTGAATATGAGATGAAACATCATTAGTTTGGTGATCTCAGACCTTGAACATCGTTAGTTTGGTGATTTTACTTAAACATCATTAACTTGGTGAATATGAGATGAAACATCATTAGTTTGGTGATCTCAGACCTTAAACATCATTAACCTGGTGAATATGAGATGAAACATCATTATTTTCGTGATCTCAAGCCTTAAACATCATTAACTTGGTGAATATGAGATGAAACATCATTAACTTGGTGAAAAATCTCTCTCGACGGAGACGACAATGCATGGACGAGACGATGCTCAACCATGCACTCTCAAAACGACGAGAGGGGGTATGGCATAACACCATGATTTGGTGAGTCCAAAATGACAATCACTTGGATGTGGTTCTTTACTTAAACATCATTAGTTTGGTGAATATGAGACAAAAAATCATTAGTTTAGTGGTCTTAGACCTTAAACATGTGATGATGCATGTGATGGTGATAGTTTGTGGTATCGTACTTCAAAAAGATATCAAGCATAAGAAAAAAATAATGGAAGGTATATGTAGAACAAACAATCATCCATTGATATTAAAGAGGTTATAGATGGCATAATTCAAAAGATAAATACAAAATGCTAACGGCCTTAATAAAATAGAGGAAGAAAGGCCTTAACGAGGAGCCTTCAAAGTTAAACCTCAACCCCGGTCGGGGCTGATGATAGGCAGGGTTTCACCGCGGTGCGAGAGTCACCTACGCGCCGGTTGTTTTATATTCGACTCACCTGAACTATACAAAAACCTAAACTATGACTACACTCAACGGGTGAGTACAGTGGTAAGTCGGGTATCAAAAATCCACAGAGACAAGTTGCTAGAATTTAAGTGATTTAATACTCCGAAATAAAAGTGTAAAAGATGATTACAAACTAAAAGAAAAATATGCATAAAGGGAAATGTTAATCTAGGCAATGGTATTGAAACTAGATTAAGAAAGCGAGTAGAACTATAGGTTGCGTCAAATATCCTTCACCCGAGTTAATTAGTATAAAATGGTTACATGGGTCGACGGGTTATTCCAAGTGCGTCTCATTTCAACAGTTAATTAAATCAAGGGTTGTTACACCCTAAATCATCATAAAAGCCTAATAAGATTTTGGCGTCAATAAATATCCCGAAAATTACGCGCGAAAGGTCATAAGCACGGGACATACATGATATGCCCCGTCAAATCTCCTAGGCATAATAACTAGGACAACGCACCCGAAATAGACCTGTAAACTCCATCACCAAAGCAAAGAAATGCGTCAGCCCGAGTGAGTTCAATTCAAGCACAACCTAATTTAAATTACCTAGAAAGCATGTTAAAAATACGATAAATGGAAAGCGGTAAATAAACGCGGTAAATCTATACTAGAAAGCGTGTAAATCAAAGCATGTAAATAAAGCATGTAAACCTAAATTAGAAAGCTTGTGAATTAACTAGAAAGCAAGAAATGAAGAAATACAAACTATATTAATGGAGAGGATGATGAATAGTCAACATTCAAGCCCAAAAGTGTGTCAATCCAAGAAGAAATGAAGAAGAACTAAGCAAATCACCCAAACCCTAACCTATTCTATCTTCTAAAACTCTCTAAAAACGTTCCTCCCTGTTTATTACATCAACATTGGCTTATATACCAAGTGGGAATTAAATTAGAAAAGAAAATAGAAAAGAAATGAAAAATATCTGCTGAAAAATAGGGGTCGATCGATCTACCATTTGGTCGATCGATCGATCAAGCAGGGGCAGACTGCATTTTTTTTGTTTTGGCTTGCAATTCTTCTTCGCTAAAATCGTCGTCACTTCTTCGTTCTGAATCGGAATATCGCACCATTTATGGCAACACGAAGCTTGCGAGGAGGGATACAACTTCCATGAAGATGTTGGGCAAGGTGCCCAATCTGTAAAATGACTAAAATGCCCTTGAACTTGCGATTGCATACGGAACTTCAACGGAATGCGTCTGAACTCCATACTTAGTACCTAAATACCTACAAAAGCCCAATTATATCTCATATAGCATGTTAACAATATAAACCGAGGTTGTCTGGTTAACGGGCTTAAATATAGAGATTAAGGCACCCAAGGGGGCTAAAATGCGTAGGTTCGGAGGATGAAATACGCAATATTTGCGTATTATTACACCCCCTAACTTACACATTGCTAGTCCCTAGCAATGAAATAGGATGAAACAAGAACTAAAAGCAAACCAAAAACAGGAGATAGTACAAAAGTATGGTATAAAAGCAAAAGGCCACTTTTGTGGGTGATTCGATTGCATTTAGCGTATGCAATAAGCCGTTAAACCCCTACGCCACCCTAGTGGACGAGTGTCGTCTCGTGAGGGTTTTCAGAGATGGTACCCACAAACATCACATGGTTTCCTCAAAATATGCCTAAACCAACATGCGACAAGCCCAACAATGGCGAAAAGGATTTCATACGCATTATTAGCAAAATGAATGAATTCAAACAAAAGTCCAAATCATTAACATTATAGAATGCACCTCATTGAATTGAAACCTTAAAATGTGGGAGGGGAGCGAGCACATGCAAAGTGTGATTTGGCAAAAAACTTATATAAATCGGATACTAAATAAAGCAAGCATACATTCAATCCTCACAGGCATTACACTCATTAAGTGAATTCACTCGAAACATGGAGGTAACACACGGAACATGCGGGCATAAAGAGTAAATGTAAATGGAAACTAGGCCGCACACATGTCACAGATGAAGAACGCTATATATAAAATGAAAAACTGTAATCTCAATGAAAGGATACCTCACACTAAAAGAGGCTAAATGTATTTTCGCAGATTATCAAAAATATTTCAACATTTGAATTACATCCACCTAAGATCACATAGGAATTTAATAAGGTTATAATGTAGGCTATGGCTAGGGTACGAAACGAAGGAATGTATGTACGAATTCAAAGTGTTCGGGATGAAAATTCGGGATAATGGGAAGATGCGGGCAATATCAAATTTGGAAAACAAGTTCCAAAACGACATTATATATCATCGGGGAGAGTAATAAAAGCTTATTGAACTATATACAACATACACAAACTTCTCTTTCTTTTTCTTTTCTTCTTTTTCTCATTTTCTCATTTTCTCTTTTGTTTTCTTTTGCTTTTTGCTTTCTCTTTTTCACTCTTTTTCTTTTCTTTACTATTCAAACTCTCATATGCCTAAATTGCAACCGGCATCATAACAACATCATTCAATCCCAAGTAACAAACCAAACAAAGGTATGGAAAGTGTATATATGGGCTAAAACTCCAATTTAGAGTTGGTTATGGGAATGGTGTTATGAAACGAAAGGATATATTTAGGCTCAAAGGGGTTAACGAGGGTAAACATATAAGGGTGAGGTCAAGGGTAATATGGGTGATATAACAAAGAATGCCTATGATCATTTCACAAATTTTACGCAATTCTCGAATCAAAACAATATATGAAAATCATGATCAAGTAACACATTTCAAGTATGAACTCAACTAATGAACGATCAAATGAAAGAATAGTGAGATTACCAACGAATTCAACGTTTTCAATGAGAAAAGAATAGTGTATACACTCACAAACGACGAAAGGTACAAAGCTTACTCGGTGTAAGTATATACAATGCAACAAAAGATTACCGAGTTATAAAAATCTTAAACCAAATCAATATAACCATAAAAGTGCATGTGCTAACGGGATTAAAGTTTAATTCATGAAGTTATTCATAATATCAATAATGGAGGACTAAAGTCTAATAACTTCTAAAATCAAGAACATGCATCGTTGAGTTGTCTATTGGATCGGGCAATTATTGACATTTATCCTCGGAAACAAAGGCAAAAAGCCCCAAAAAGGAGAAAAAAGAAACATAATCTTTTTGAATTTTTCTAAGAAAAGCATACTAAGTAACTAACATGTGAGCAAAAACATGGACTAAATAATGAAATGGATAGAATATCCCACACACCCTAACTTAGAACTTGACATTGTCCTCAATGTTAATTAAGAACCACGTTAAAGAGAGGAAAATAGTGATATTACCCAAAAGTGGAGCGATCCCCATAAGAACAAGTCCAAAGAATCTACAAAATAAGTTAGTACCGAGCATAGCAAAAACAAATAATAAAAAGTTAACTAATTACACTAAACTAAATTAAAAAGGAAAGAAAAATAAAAAGAAAGAAAGAATGAAAAGGTAACTATATACAACCTACTATTTAGGCTCCACACTAACTATACACTAGAAGTCTAAATAGCTGAGGGTCCACCACAAGAACGATTTGACTTTGGAGGATAACCGATGTACCCTCACATACAAGCATGCCCTTCGACAAATATGGATTCCGTTTGAACAACAAAAGGCATGTGTAAGGCGTAAGAAAGGAACCATCGCCAATTAAAAGTTTTGGAGGGACGATGGGGGGTTTGGATTGAACGGGTGACAAAAACAAGTGGGGACCGAGAAAAGACAAATATCCTCCCAAGGATTTTGAAGTTGGAATGGGAGGCGGCGCACACAAAGGCAAAGATGCGATCGTGGAGGGCGACTCGAGCAAGTACTCCTCATCGGCGATAAGGTTTAAAACATTAAAGTTTGAAACCGAATCATCGGGTACATGTTCCGGTGTGATAATAGAAAATGAAAACGGGGATGAATGAAATTCAAACTCATGAAATGAATCATCATCGCATGAAGTTTGAGTTTCGAATTAAATAATATCATTTTCAATGAAATGTTCTTCTTTGGGGGCCAAAGAAGAAATCATTTCATTGCAAATAGATATTACGTCATTATCATCCTCTCTTTCAATATCTATTACGCAATAGCCAATGTCTAGAATGGCTTGTTCCAAAGTAGGCACAAGTACCTCATTTGGTTCAAAACATCCGTCGACCTCGAAAGTCTCGGAAGCAAAATCATCGTCGGACTCAAATAATAAATCCAACTCATGTATCCACGAACGATTTTCTTCCCGATAACGATTTTCGATTTTCTCATTTTCATGCATACGCAAACCCTCACCGAAAGGCATAGGTCGAGGTGCGAATGCATGAAAATGGGAACTTTGAAAATTACCATCGGACTTAAACGAAAACTCATTATTATAGGAATTTTGAAAACTATTGCAATTCGTTTCAAAATTCTTATTATAAGGAGGTAAAGGCCCAAAATCATTATCATCATCATCGAAATTCCAATAACCCAAATTTTGACTTTCGTTATACTCGCCCAAAGTCATATTTGAATTTGTTTTACTTTGGGATGCAAAGTATTCACCGAAAGTCATAGGCCTAGAATTTTGAGAATTATAACAAGGATTATCGAAAGAATTGGAATAAGACATGCTTACCCCAAAAATGGCTCGAATGGCGGATTCCACAAAGTAAGTCCGCACGGAAAAAATTCGAGCGTTTCTAAGTGCTCAAATGTGGAAGTCCTGCAAAAGTATTAGAAAATAATACCAATAGAAAGAAAATACTATGAAATACTAAATCAAATAAAGTCTAAAATAAACTCATCCCCGGCAACGACGCCATTTGATAGACAGGGTTTCGCCGCGGTGCGAGAGTCACCTACGCGCCAGTCGTTATATATTCGGCTCACCTGAACTATACAAAAACCTAAACTACGACTACACTCAACGGGTGAGTACAGCGGTAAGTCGAGTATCGAAAATCCACAGAGACAAGTTGCTAGAATTTAAGTGATTTAATACTCCGAAATAAAAGTGTAAAATATGATTACAAACTAAAAGAAAAATATGCATAAAGGGAAATGTTAATCTAGGCAATGATATTGAAACTAGATTAAGAAAGCGAGTAGAACTATAGGTTGCGTGGAATATCCCTCACCCGAGTTAATTAGTATAAAATGGTTACATGGGTCGACGGGTTATTACAAGTGCGTCTCGTTTCAACAGTTAATTAAATCAAGGGTTGTTACGCCCTAAATCATCATAAAAGCCTAATTAGAATTTGGCGTCAACAAATATTCCAAAAATTACGCGCGAAAGGTCGTAAGCATGGGACATACATGATATGCCCCGTCAAATCCCCTAGGCGTAATAACTAGGACAACGCACCCGAAATAGACCCATAAACTCCATCACCAAAGCAAAGCAACGCGTCAACCTGAGTGAGTTAAATTCAAGCACAACTTAATTTAAATTATCTAGAAAGCATGTTAAAAACGCGATAAATGGAAAGCGGTAAATAAACGCGGTAAATCTATACTAGAAAGCGTGTAAATCAAAGCATGTAAATAAAGCATGTAAACCTAAATTAGAAAGCTTGTAAATTAACTAGAAAGGAGGAAATGAAGAAATGCAAACTATATTAATGGAGAGGATGATGAATAGTCAACATTCAAGCCCAAAAGTGTGTCAATCCAAGAAGAAATGAAGAAGAACTAAGCAAATCACCCAAACCCTAACCTATTATATCTTCTAAAACTCTTTAAAAAATGTTCCTCCCTATTTATTACATCAACAATGGCTTATATACCAAGTGGGTATTAAATTAAAAAAGAAAAGAGAAAAGAAATGCAAAATATCTGCTGAAAAACAGGGGTCGATCTATCTACCATTTGGTTGATCGATCGATCAAGCAGGGGCAGACTGCATTTTTTTCTGTTTTGGCTTGCATTTGTTCTCCACTAAAATCGCCGTAACTTCTTCTTTCTGAATCGAAATTGCGTACCGTTTGTGGCCACGCGAAGATTGCGAGGAGGGAGACAACTTCCATGAAGATGTTAAGCCAGGTGCCCAATCTGTAAAATGACTAAAATGCCCTTGAACGTGCGATTGCGTACGGAACTTCATCGGAATGCGTCCGAACTCCATACTTAGTACCTAAATACCTACAAAAGCCCAATTATACCTCATATAGCATGTTAACAATATAAACTGAGTTTTTCTGGTTAACGGGCTTAAATATAGATATTACGGCACCCGAGGGGGCTAAAATGCGTAGGTTCGGAGGATGAAATACGCAATATTTGCGTATTATCAGCTGACCCATCACCCGTAGCAACATTCTTAGTAACTCTGATATTAGTGATCTCAACTCCATCATCATGGTCATCCAACTCTTCATTATTCTTCGTTACCTCAAGAGGGCTTGTCTCGATAGGGGTAGCAGCAGCATTTTCAACCTCGGCTAAATCAGCACCAAGACGAGGGTCACCAAAACCAAGGCCGATGAAGTCTTATGGCGATAGACTTCCGCTCTCAGCATGCTTAAGGGCAACCCATCGTCCTTCAGCCCTAATACCCCTCTCCAAATAATCAAAGTCAAAGTCCATAAATTCATCGGACACTTTATATTCGATGAAAATCTTGTATTTGGCCTCGGCCAAAGCAGCTTTAACGACAGCGTCAATGCTAGCCTTCACGCTCTCATCTTTAGCTTTGAGAGCCTTCTCATGATCAACCTTTAGATTGGTGACCATTCACTCGTCAGGTCACCCTTGACCATATCCAGATCAACCTTCAAGACCTTCTTTGATTTCTCAACATCTTGGCCCTTTTGGATCAAGGGCAACCTCCTTAAGGTATAATTGGCCAAGCGATGAAGAGACACCGCACCCTACAAAACAAGAGGCATAAATATAAGTATGAGTCATAGAAAATGAAGAGATAACACTTGTAAAATTATTCTTGAAGTTACCTGGACTGTTCGATGAAGGGAAAACTTAGCCAGTAAAGGTATATTCAAAGACTAGAGGAAATGTTTATCGTCCTCCAAGATAATGGAGTCGAGAGCGTAGGCAACCTTCAGACTATTGCCTATGACACTATCATCACTTATTTTTAATTGCGATAGACGAGAAACAAGAGCATCATCTATCGAGATGGGAATGGCACGATTGGAACTCGACGTCTAGAAGGCCGAATGGAAGTTGGATCTATCGATGGGGCCTTCCAGTACCATCGGTCCTGCTGGAGTCGACGTTCTTATTAGGATGGGCGGCTTGAGGAGCGGCTTTATGATCACATCTGTCGATTAGCTTGCTCAAGTTGGGGGCCGACATCTTCTAAAGATCGTTCAAAATCCCTTCTGGACGCTCTACAAAAGAAAAGTCTCAGAGTTGGTGCATCGTCTATATAAGAGTACGAGGTATTATTTATCAAATAGACCAAAATGCAATAATAGCGAATTAACTTATGATGTTCAGTCAGGGGCCACACCCCGTACCTATCTGAGCAAGATAATATGGGGTCATCAGGTACTCAACCCTCACAAGACGAACTTGGTCACCTTGTCTACTGAGCTTTTTTATCTTCTCATAGGCCTCAGGGCCCAATCCCGGATCAAATTTGGCCAATAGGGGAACCTTGGTCCGTCTCAGAGGAGTCGTAAGCGTAAACGTCCCACATGCCTGGTTGGGGCTGAACTCCCAAGCACTCGAGATAAAGAAATATCGGGGCTTCCAGTTATGTTTGGTCATCTAAGTTACCAGCATGATTTTCTTCTCAGACTTCCTGGCTATAAAATTCTAGTATCCTGGACGAGTCTTGGAAGACGATGGGGTGTGGTAACCACAAAATATATGAACTGGAAGCTCGGTCTGATGAACAGCCTTCCAAAAGTTGATGGACCCAATCATCACCCTCTAAGCATTCTAAGGCTGTTGAGAAGGGGCAAGGTTTATATGGGCAAGTATTGCTCAGAGTATGGTATGAATGGGCAGATAAAAGCCTAACTTGAACATCTACTTATAGATGCAGATTTCGTCATCCCAGCCGTCAAAGGCTCTTTCATTCTTAAGAGGTACCCTCATAGAAATAGTGAAATCTATTTCGTAGAGGTGCCTAAAGACTAAGAGGTCAACCTCATAAATAGTACTCTCATAGTAGGCAGCGATGGAGGCATCAACTTTGCTCTCCTCATCCCTACCAACTGGGACCTCGGCCTGAGGATTGTCGGGGTTACTACTAGGAAACCTCTCAGCAAACTCGGCCCTGATAGTGGCCGATAATGGAATTATATTTATTAGTGGGGGTAATTTAGCGTCGGGTTCTAATATTTCTACCGAGTCGGAGAAATTTGATGACTCGACTCTCCTAGAAGTTAAGTTGCAAGAGGTAACCTCTTCAACATCAGACCCTACACTTTGAGCAGGGGATCAATCCATAGCCTTTTCATAAGCATACACACCCTCGGCCTATTAAAAGGTGGACATGGGTTCGGCCACAGAAGACTTAGACATTGGTTCCCAAGTGTCAGGGACTTGGGGGTATATTATAGCCAAGGGTGGTGGAAAGATAGGTCGGACTAGAAAAGCCTCGGCCTTTTGACTCTCATCTTGGACTTCTTCTATTTGCCTAATCTTATCAAAGAACTTCTCTATCAGATTGGGGAATTCCTCTGCTAGCTTATACAAGGGCTGTAACATCCGATAGGACGAGACCACACATGGGTGAGAAAAGGAAATGAAAGGAAAAGAAAGACAAATAACTTAAAGGGTTGACTTCTGTTGACTCAAAGATCAAACCCTCGAGAATTTTATACATTTCCTCAAAAACACCAAGAACAAACTCAGCTTGGTTGGCTAGAGATGGTGACCGGAGTTTCCCAAAAACCAAAGAAATCACGGTCTAAGCCTAATAAATCACCCACTACGATAAGAACAACCCAAAAACCACTAAAGCACCTCCCTCTACAACCCTTTAAACCCTTTAACTATAGTAAAACTATTTCCGAAAAAAATGAAGGATCATCAGAAAAGCAATACAAGGGATGAAGAAAATCAGAAGTTAGAAAGGTTACCTGAATGAACTCAAGTTCTTGGAGATAGAGGAAGGAGCAAGAGACATCCTGGGATTAAAGGATTCGCAAACTTAGAAGCTTTGAGGGCTATGGAGGTTTCTGGGCAGACAAATTTCAAAGGAGCGAAGGAGATAAGAAGAAAGAGACATAAAAAAAAAATTTAGCTTAAATATCCTCGTAATGATTAGGCACGCTCTCCAAGTAAGCTATTATGGGGGGAACAAAACCCCAAGTGCGCAGCCACCAACCTAACTTAGGGCAGACGCCACTAATCAAAATAGTGACATGTGTTACCCACCCATGTGACAAGTCCTATACAACCAACACATAAGAGACACCTAATCATTCCCTCAACAACTCGTAGCCCTCAACCTTATATCCACGCAAAAGGATAAGGGCTAGGGGTGATTGATATGACCAAAGGGTACCCTCGACTCTCATGATGAGTGATATCACATCTCATGGTTGAATCATCATTAGAGCCACACATGCCATTGGCGGGGTCCTCGCCACAAGGGTCGGCCTCTCCTCAACTAACCTTGGCCATCCATAAAGCCGAGACCAGAAGAGCAACACTTATGCAGATCAGCACCATCGTTATAATCTTCCACAACCGATGACAGGAGTGACTAGTTATCCAACCTCGACCTGATTTATACAGTCGAGGTCACACTTATGACAATATGGGACCATCCTACAGGAATTAGCAACCTCATCCCCTCTCAGGTCGATGTTACAGCGGACGATGCCTAACATTACGAGCATATGTAAATATAGAGGAGCTATGCTCACGTGGACAATTCTGTTATAACAAGATTATTCCCTCACGTAAAGGAATATTACATCATTATTGTGCATGTGTGCTAAAGACAAGTGCCTACAGCTTATTGGTAGTTTCCGTATGCACATGCTAATTACATGCTTGGAGGGTACATTACACCACCCAAGCCCTGTAAATACACTTCATTTTCTCCATGAGAAGGGATCGAATATTAAAAACCCTAGCAAAACTCTGTCAAACCAATTGTAAGAGAGAGAAAAGCTTTAGTGATTATATCCATGGCCATTAATGCCCTTTTTAGCGGATCACACACACACACAGTGAATGTAGGACTAATTGGCCGAACCACTTAAATTTTTGTCTCATCTTCTCTTTGCCTCCTCTCATTCTATTATAACTGTATTATTTGTTCCAATTTTCCATTGTTATACCTGATTGAGCTCATCATCACATTGACCTGGTGGTCCTATTTCAAGCATCATCAATAGTTTTGATGCCTAACATGTTTGAAATATTGGAATAGTATAATAGAAATCAATGCAAAAAAGAAAGAAAAAAAATCAACTTTTATAATAGTTTTGAGTAGACAATCATTATAATGAACAAAAAACGGGTATTTTTTATGATTGTTTTATATATGTTGTCACTATAATGAACAACGTAACGTCATAATAAGCACCTTTTATAACTGTTTATTAACATCCATCGTTTAAAGAAGTTTATAATGATGGTTCAATGAACATGATACTATCTTTAAAGACGATTTGTATTAAAAATCGTCGTAATATAATGGGTTGTTATAACGATTTTGTTAACACCAATTTTATTATGACACACAACTTTAAGAAGGTTTTAAAAGCTTCGAAAACTGTCATAAATAACCTTTTATGACCTTTTTCCCACATCATAAAAATGTTTATTTCTAGTAGTGACACATATGAATAGTGCGACTATGAATCCTCTATTGTTAAGGATTCCTCTTTCCATAACGTAGCTAAATACTTTATACCTCAGCTTGCTTGCTTCCTTTGGGTTGGCTGGCAGGATGTCTTTCTCAATATACTCCTTGATTGGATCCATCTATGAGGGACCCAAATCCAACGTGACTAAGTTGATGCTTTCTTCGTCAATGCTTTAGTGCATTAAGACTTCTACTAGAATGTCCCTCCTTAATTAAGTTCTTATCACGAAAATGAGTCGAGCAAGTGCATATGCTCAGGCATATTCAATCCTCGGTATTTCAACCATTTTAATTGCTTGTAACTTGGATATTCTATCTTGCACCTTGGACAAGTACCTTGTCATAAACTCCCCTTTGGCCTCGTATACTCCCAACACTTGATTGATAACCAATTAGGAGTCACTGTGAGCTAATATCTGCTCCACAGCGAAGTATAGTTCGAGCTCAAACCCTGTGATCAACACCTCATATTCTGCTTCATTATCGAAAGCTTGGAATTATAATCTGAGCATGTACTCCACATCTATATCATTTGGAGTGTTGATAATTATCAGCTTGACGCTTCTGCTAATGACGTATAATGAACAGTCTATATACATCTTCCACGCGGGTGGATCTTATTTCAATTTCCCTTTGACTAGGGATCCATAATGGAATATATTTTGACTATATTCCAGGTAGCGTGCAATAATTTCTTATGCAGTGGATATCTCTGGTCTTTCTTCCTCTTTGTTAGTCATCTTAATCTTGGAGTTATCTTTCAAAGAAGTCTATTCGGATGGATTTATTACTAAAATCTCTTTCGAAGAAGTCTGATCGATTGGCTTTACTTATGAGATCTCTCCCATATGAGTCTGCTCTGTAGGTTTTTCTTTATAAGTAAACTCAGCTATGAAGTCTGTTACTTCTCGGACTTCCAACACTATTTTGAGTTCATATTGTACATCATACTATCCAAGCTCTATAGCCCAGTCCATCAATCTCCCTAACGTCTCTAGTTTTTAAACGGCTTAGCATAATGGCAAGTTTGTGTAAATAATAATAGTATGGGCCTAAAAATATGGCTTTATTGTTTTTAAGGCTTCATTAAGAGCTAAGGCAAGTTTTTCCAGACGCGGGTAATAGACTTTTTCTCCTCGAAAGGCCTTGATGGTGTGATAGACTAGTTTTTATACCGTGTTTTCTGTTAGATGAGTGTTGAACTAACTGCTGACTCAGAAACTGCCAGATATAATTGTAGTTATATCCCATGAGCGTTAGGGAGAGTAATTATGTAGATCTCATATATTTATTCAACTTTAAGAAGGCATTCTCACATTCTTCATTCCATTCAAAAAAAATTATAATACCATGAAGATGGGTAGACACGTATCAGATGAGGGATACTAATCTTTCAGTCAACTTTTACACGTCCTTCTTATTTGTGGGAGACTGCATGTTTATTAGTGCCTGAATTTTATATGGATTAGTCTCATTGCCTCCTTGGTTTACTATGAACCCAAAGAACATCCATTTATGTACACCGAACACATATTTTGTCGAATTGAGTTTCATCTGTTTTTTTTAACTGATCAAATGTCTGACCCAAGTTTTTGATGTGGTCGTTACTTTCTTGCTCTTGGTGAATAAGTCATCCACATACACTTCCATGTTTTTTCTGATTCGTTCCTCGAAAACCTTATTCACTAGCCTTTGGTACGTTTCTCCAGCATTTTAGAGCACAAAGGGCATAACGTTGTAGCAGTAGGTACCTCAGCTAGTGATGAATGAAGTTTTGTCTTTGTCCTATGATTTCATCTTGATTTGGTTGTACCCTAAGTAAGCCTTCATAAAATTGCGTAATTCATGCCCGGCAGTGGCATAAACTAGCTGATTAATCCTTGGCAAGGGGAAGTGATCTTTCGGACAAACCTTGTTGAGATCTATGAAATTAACACACATGTGTCACCTGTTTTTTTCCTTACCATCATTATATTGACCAACCAATCATGATATTTGATATATTCAATGAAATTTTCTTTTTGTAGCTCGTCCACCTCTTCCTGAATGGCCATATTCTTCTCTGGTCTGAATACTCGTTGCTTTTATTTGATCGGCTTGGCATCTTTGACAATATTTAGTTCATAGCATATGAACCTTGATCAATCCTGGCATATCTTTATGGATCCAAGTGAACATATTCTTTCATTGTTTAAGTAATTTTATTAACTCGTCTTTGAAGGTTGGATCCATGGATGAGTCGATCTGTGTTATCCTTTATGGGTGATCGTCGTCAAGGATGACGACCTCCATTATCTCTATAACTCGTCCTTTGACCAAATTTTACTCCTCTCAAGATCTATGGTCTCAATCTGATAGGTAGTTTTAAGTTTCTTCACTTCTTCCTAGTCGATTGAAGTGTACTAGAATTCCCTAGCTCAACTTAGTTTTCAATAATAATGCTGACCCCGTAGTGAGTGGGGGGGCATTGGTTTACAGTGGATATTACTACTTCAAACTTTTTATGCCAACTCTACCAAATATCATATTATAAGTTGATCAGACATTTTATCTAAGACAAAGATATGAATCATCTCAGATCGGCTGATTGGCTAAGACAATAATGACTTCTAATTTAACATTTCCTAAAGGATACACAATTTCTCCAGAGAAACCTATGAGGGGTCTGTGATAAGCCTCCAGTTTGTTGTCACTTAGTCCTAATCCTTTGAAGCAATCATAAAGATAACATCGATTGAGTTACCATTGTCCACAAAAATTCTTGTAATTCTTACTTCATACACCATCATTGTGATAATTAGAGGATCATCGTGAGGATAAAGCACCCCAGGTAAGTCATCCTTGGAGAATCCTATCACCAACCTATCTTTGTTAACTCTCCTTGGGTAATTATCAACATCACCAAACAAATTGAGTTGTCGAATGTATGAGAACGATTTGGCTTCATTTAGGTATGCCTTTATTTCGATAATTTTTTCACTTCCACTAGAATCACTACATGTAATGAAATGATAACTAAAAGAAACCATGTTCACCTCATGTACATGTTCTCTGGGCTTCCTTGGCAGGTCTGGATTGTCTTCAGCATCATCATCTCTACCTCTTTTCTTATCATCCTCTCTTTTACAAGGAGATTCCAATCATCTTAGAGCCTCTCTTTCTTATGTCCTGCCTTCCCTGTCAACGAATTGGGAGAGCTTTCTCCTTCGGATCAAACTTTCTATTTCATTCTTAAGGTCTATACAACTATCCGTGTTATGCACGTGGTCTTTATGCAACTCGCAATACTTGGATTTATCGCTCCTGTTTTGGGGAGATTTTAGTTTTTCGATCCATTTTAGATCCCTATTTCCTCAAATTTCCTTTACGATATAGTGCACACTAATAGTGAGAGGATTATAATCATCGTAGCACTTAGGTTTTCCAATATTCTTATACTTTTGATCCTTCATCTCAGATCCCTTGTTATCATCTGCTTTGGATCCATGAGATTGCTTGGCAGCCGTAGCCTCCTTAACATTTATAATTTTGCTCGCTTTAGCCATCAACTCGGTTATGGTCTTGGGGGGATATTTAGCTAGGGCATAATATAACTTTTCGAGGAGCGGACTTCTCAATGTAATGATCACTGTCTTTTCCCCGTAATCCACAACTTTTAGTTTTTTTCTGCTAAAACAAGTGGTATATTCATGAGTAGCTTCCCCCAGTCGCTGAAGAACACTCAATAAATGAGATACCCTCTTGATTGGTTTGGATCTAAAGAAAAATTTACTGATAAATAACTCGATGAGCTATTAGAAGATAGATATTTGTCCATGAGACAAATCATTGTACCAAATTTGTGTCGACTCGGTAATAGTGCTAGAGAATGCCCTACAACGCATCGTATCTTGGACTGAGTAGATGTCAGCGATAACTTGATATGGTTCCACATGAAGCATAGTATTCATTTTACCATCATACTTAGGAGTGACTATGGGTGGCTTGAACTTGGCAAGTTTTGGGAAGTTCACAACTGTTGGGATGAAGGGTGATCCTTTCACCAAATTCTTATTTGAGGGATTTTTGGATTTGGCTATTTCTCCCAAGTGACATTCTAAATGTTAGATTGAACCTTTTCAAGCATGCTCGGCTGGATCAATTTGAATAAAAACAGTCTTAGTCGTTCAACCATGAGATTGTGTTGAACTCTCTTCCTGAAAAGTTTTCTTAGAATGCATAGATCCTCGCACGCTAGTAGTTAATCTGATAGAATCTTCTTGATAATCTCTTGATCAAGAAATCTCTCTGAGATTATGACCCTAGAAACTTGACGACCGACACAATCAAAGGTTGAGCATCTACTTAGCTTGTCCAGGGCGTTCAAAATTTCTTGAGAGAGTGAATGTCCGTCGTCGTAATCAGTAAATTTGATTGAAGAGGTTGCGTCAGGGTGATAAGATCTGTCATTGGATGATTTAGAGTATCTAGATCTACTCCTTTTCTTCCTAGGTTATGGGGGCAACATTTCTCCCCTAGTAGTTGGTCTAACCACGAGCCTGGTTTGGATCTTTCGAGCAAGTTGTCTCACTATCTCTTGTATAGCCTCTTGACCCTTGGCTATATTCAACAAGGTTCCTTGTTGATCTTCCGTAACAGGAAGGGAAGAAGGGACGAAGGCGTTGCCAGCGGCGTGGTTACTCTATGGATTGTCTACCATTTTTCAGTATGGGATGACAAATGACTGAAAAATGGTTGCTTTATGGAAATAGGTAGAAAACAACACTACCCTGTCATTTCCCACAGATGACTCTAATTTGTTGGTGTCTAAATTTATTTTCAAATTTGTATAAGTCTTAGCTTAATTAAACCAGTAATTATAACCACGGATAAAATAAGAAAGAAATAAGTTTGAGAGAAATGAGAGACAAAGAGAGGGCCATAAGAGTTTATGTGGTTCGGCCCAATGAGTTGCCTGCATTCATGGGTGCAATGCCACTATGTTTTCGGGTTTAGAACAAGCCTCCCAATGACTCACTAGGATTTTGATCAACTACTTTAAGTTTTCTTTAACTTAGAGAGATAGTGAGCTATTATTTATATTAGTAGGAAGATGAAAAGATATAATACCTTTATACATTAGGTATTTACATATTTACATTATAATTATCAATCGAATATTCTTCATGTACATGTTCATGGTGGTTGTTAAGTGTCTTACGTGTATCTATTCACATTCTCTTTTATTCATATATAGGGGTGGTCATGTAGAGTGTCGACCAAGCGATAATGGTGCCGACCACACTTGTCTCCCTATTTTGGGTCTATTGAGTATCATGACATACGTCACCTTTTTATTAGTCCACTTTTTCGTGTTATTGTAAACTACAACAAATGCGTGACAAGAAACAAACATGGTTTGCCATTTACTTGGGTCTTATTAAACATTTCAAGTTATAATTCAAAAATATATATGAGAAAATTATGTTATTTCAACATTATTTGATGAGAGAACGTTAATTTCGTGGTGTAACCCTAGACCTCCAAATGAATGAGCTCTTTGGACTTCCCCCGTGTAAGATAAACAAGGGGTACACTATGTAGGATCCACCTCTCATACAATCTCGGCTTAAATACTGACATACCTAGGGGGGAATCGAACTCAGCACCGTGCGCCTCACCACACAGTCCTGAGTTTGCCCTTATCGCTTGGACAAACCAAGGTGTGTATTTATTACTTATACATCATTCTCTCTATATAATTTTTCGTGTTGTAAATTATTAACATGTAATTGGACAATATTTATTCACAAGATGTGTTTATTTTACGTAACATTAAAAAATTGTACTTAGTGCATCAAAGTTTTGTGTAGTCTATTATACCAAAATGTGCTCTTAAAATAATTAGGAATTAGTGAAATAATGTGGCATTCACTAATCAAAGAGACATCATCCCACTTTTACCTTATTCATTATACGTTGCATGAGGTAGGGGTAATTGTAATTATTGAAAACCCGTGATTTCCAATAAAAGTAAAAAATAATTAATCTTTACAACTATTAGAGTTATAAAAATATGAGCTATTATTTAAAATAATCCTCCATATTTTTAATATACAAGAGCTCGTGCACATGAAATGTGTGTGCAACATGTATATTATAATATAAAGAGTGATATTTTTTTAATTTAATTATGCATTAAATAAGTCGAGAGGGTGGGGTCGTCAAGAAGAATATATAGCACAAGGATTGGTGGAGTTTTTGCAACTGAGTTCCTACCATCTTTAGAGAGGGAATATGATGAAATTCTGGAGGGATGTGTGGTAAAAGGATGACACCTTAGAGACTATTTGTCTCGGTTGAATAGATTTTTACTCTCTCATGATTAGGAGGATCATTTTTTAAGGGTGACTCAGTCTTGCCTGCCCCGGGTAACCTCGGATCACTCTCATATTCTGCTTGAGCATGGTGTGTGGAAAGGAGGGACGACTCCCTCTAAATTCGATAAAAATGTGGTTAAGGGAAGGGGATTTTCCAGAAAGGGTGAAAGAGTGGTGGGCGGTGATAACTTGCTTTTTTGGTATATTGTGTGTCCGTTGTAATGCAAAAGCCAATAACAAAATCCCTTGAGTACCTACAAAACTTGTCTAAAATAACTCGTATTGCGATAAGTACGGGTATCAATTTAAAAGGGAGGGCGGACACTACACAAAAAAATCTTCAAATTTTGGTTTTAAACATGAGATAGTTTTTCCTCTAACACTCTATGGAGAGTGTTTGTATTTTTAGCAAACATCTCAATATAGGGTGTTTTGGGATAATTTATTTCATATGAATGAATTTTTATGTACAAATTTGTAGTGGGAGGGTTTGTATTTTTAAAAAATATTTCTCATTATTTAATAGTGCATTGAGAGTTCATTTGGACGGAGAAATACTTAAATGCAAATCTTTGTTGGGTTGTCTGTATTTTTAGCAAATTTAATTCAAACTTTGATGAGTATTTGAGATTTCTACCCAAAAAAATTTACAAATTACAAGTCTTCAATCTGTCTCCCCGGCAACGACGTCATTTGATAACTTGCTTTTTTTGGTATATTGTCTGTCTGTTGTAATGCAAAAGTCAATATCAAAATTCCTTAAGTACCTACAAAACTTGTCTAAAACAACTCGTATTGCGGTAAGTACGGGTATCAATCCAACTTTCAAGGTGAAACAATTAACATGAATACTTGCAATTTCAATTTTTTTATTAATATATATATATATATATTTGTTTAAAAAAATTTCAAGGAAGAATTAATTAATTAAATGCTAAAACTATGATATGACTAAATAACGAAAAATAATGGGCAATCGAGAGTAAAATAAAATGTGAGGATGTCAAGAGATGGGATTACACCGCATTATCAATTATTTTAATTTCCTAAATTATTAATTTGAAATATTTAGAGATAATATTAAATCGATAATCTAACACTTGTTACAATTATAAATTTAATAATATCTTTTTTCAGAAAACTAATTTAAAAATGCCACACGATGAAAAATATAGAATTATACTATTTTCAAGAAAATTATCCGCTAGGATCAATTTAATGAAAATCATATGAATTCCCAAATTTCAACTTAGAATTAGTATTCAAATTTCGAAAAAACCTATATCTAGTTCGATTCCTAAATTTAAATATTAATTTGTACAATTAATTTATTAACTCTCGTTCCACAAATTAATTGGTGACAGTCAAAAATTAATTTTCCTAAAAATATAGCATTAATGAAATCAATTAATTAAATTAATATCCTACGCAGTGCATCCCACCCCTTGAACAGGGTGACTAGCCAAGCATAATTGAACAATTAATCACAGTCACAAACATGGAACAACAAATAATTTTTAAGGGATATTTATACTACTAATTATGAACCAAAAATTAAAACTACACTAAAAATAAAGAAAATGATAAAGTGAACTAAATATGAGGAGGAAATAATTATGAGATAATTCAAGGGATTAAATTTCACCACTTAACTTATTTTTTTTATTAATTAGTTTGTCTATTTGAAATACCCCAAAACATATATAAATTCACAAATCAACTCTCGTTGCAAATGTAAAGTTACATATAGTTTTTTTAGAAGATTAATATTTAAATTTTACATACTCACAAAATTAGATTTAAACATTTTTTAATAAATCACCCACTAGGAAAAATTTACTAAAAGTATTTAAATCATAAAAAAATTAAGTTTTAGAGTAGAGAAATTCGAACTATAGTATTATTTAAAAATTGACTATCTCTAGTTTAATTAATAAATAAATATTATAATATGAATTTCCGATTTTCTCTCAAAAATATTATAATATGAGAGAGAGAGAGTATGGTTTGTTTTGGGAATGGAGGAGAGAGAAGAGATTGAGTTTGTGAAGAAGATAAAGTGGGTTTTTTTTTTAATTGTGTGTGGGTGTAGGGTTGTTTTAGGTGTAGGCTAGTGTATGGTGTGAGGGTATATTAGTGTGTGTTTAATTTTTGTACACAAAATAAAATAAAATTAAATAAAAACCTAATAAAATAAAAACAATAAAGAAAATTAAACTAAAGTAAAAATAAAAGTTACTAAACAAAACTATAAATAAATAAAAACAATACGACACACAATACAAACTCTAAAAACTTAACACGACTCAAATAAAATAAAATAAGACACAAAAAAAGAAAAATAACTAAAAACAAACAAAAATAAATACTCGACGCACTAATATAAAAAATTCTCTAAAAATAAAGAAAATCTATTAAAAATAAAACTCAAATAAAAATAAAAACTACAAAAGAAGTAAAAATAAAACCTAAAGTCCTAAAAATATAAAATCTAGCAAAACTAAAAATAAAGACTACAATTAAAAAATAATAAAAGGAAAAAAAAGAAATATAGAATAAATTCTAGAAAATTCTAAATAAATCTAAAATAAATCCCCAAAATAGAAACGACTCAACTAAAAATCTAAAAAAAAATAATAAATATACAAACTCAACACACACACGTTCGGGTGATGGTCTGGAGTCGGTTTAGGCTTAGGTTTGGTACGGGATTGGGCTCGGGACATCGAAACTCATCGGGCAAGCTCATAAATGGACTTCAGACTTCGCGGTCGCCTTAATTTCTTCAACGCATGCTTTTGACCGCTATTGTGTCGCAATTATACTGATTTAACATTATTTGTACCGCAACTGCGTATTGATCTGAGAAATAAACAAATACGAACATAAGACCATTTTTAATTAAACGAGTGACTAAAATGCATCTATTCGGGGTATTAAATATACACTTTTGGGTGCTTATTAGGCGGGGTATGAGGTTGAGGGGAATGCGAGTTTTAAATTATCATCAAAGTTGTATCATCTCAAGCGGGACATTAAATGGGGGAACATAGATCTGTTTGGGAATGGGGGACATTATTGAGTAATATATAGGAAATTTGGATCCTCGACTACCAGAAAGGGCTAGGCGATCTTTCGGTGGATGAGAAGTCGACAATGGAAGGGAAAAAAAAAGGAGGTGGGTAGGAGATTGATTCAGGAGGAGGTAAGTTGGAGATAAAAGTTTAGGGTATTATGGCTTAGAGAAGGGGTCATGTATACTAAATTTTTCCTTAAAGAGACTAACTCTCATCGTCTCTTTAACCATATCGGGAAAGTTGTAATAGGGGAGAAGAGTAAACTGAGGAGAGGGAGGTTTGTAGGGATATTCTATATTATGCGATATTATACATGGAGGGATAATCATGGAAACCCATATTGGAGAGCATTTTCGATGGTGAGGACGATCAGATGGAAAGGGGAGGTTATCCAGTTGTTGAGGTAGATGATTGGACAAAACTCTCCGGGTCCTTATGGGTTCACTATGGCCTTTTTCAGTAGTGTTGGACAGTGATATAGGAGGAAGAGATGGAAGTTCTCAGAGATTTTTATAATGTGGGGTACTTTTTGAGGAGTTTTAACGCCAAGTTCCTAATACTGGTTCCCCAAAAAGGGGAATGGATGGATGTGAGAGTATTTAGACCTATCAATTTGGTAGGCATTATGTACAATCTAATTTATAATGTCTTGTGTATTAGACTTAAAGGGTTGATTGATCCTCTTGTCTATGAAGCTCAAAATGCTTTTGTGGGGGATCGACAGATCCTTGATGTGAACCTGGTGGCGTATGAGTATATCGAATACAAATTGAGGAGTCAAGACCCGTGTATTATGTACAAACTTGACATATAGAAGGATTATAATCATGTGAATTAGGATTTCCTCTTATATTTTTTGAAAAGGATGAGGTTTTGGGAACCGTGATGCAAGTGGATGAAAAGTTATATTTCTTCAGTTAATTTTTTTGTCCTAGTGAATAGGGTTCCAAAAGGGTTTTTTTTTAGCTCTAGTGGGCTTTGGCAAGGAGACTCGGATGATGGGACATACGATGGACGTGGTGGGATCTCTAGATTTATGATCGGGAACTCAAACCTGTCAGGATCTTTCATCTTTTGTTTGCAGATGACACTATATATTTTGTGATGTAAGTGAGGATCAGGTGAGAATGACGAGGTTAGTGATATTGTTCTTTGAGGAGGTGTTGGGGTTTCATATCAATGGAAGGACAAGTGATATGATTGTGGTAGGTGATGTGGCTAATGTGGGTGATTTGACAAGTGTTCTTGAATGCAGGGTCAGATGTCTCCCCTCTAATTATCTAAGCCTCCCTTTAGGGTCTAATTTTAAGTTTACCTCGATGTGGGATTCGGTTCTTCGAGAGGTTTAAAACTAGGTTAGCCGAATGTAAGCATACTTACCTTTCAGGGTGGCTGACGTTGATCATAAACGTATTATCGAGCCTATCAACTTCTTTAAGTATGACCTTCCCTCTGTCGGGTTATGTTGGAAAGAGGTTAAAGAAGATGCTGTGGGATTTTTTGTTGCGAGGTAATGAGTACAAGTTCAAATACTTCTTGGTGAGTTGGGATAAGGTCTGTAAACCGCTAAAGGAGGGTGGGGATGGCATGATGAGGTTGGACCATTTTAATAAATCTATATCAGGAAAGTAGTTGTGGTTTATTAATAGAGACGATATCAGATTGTGGAGAAAAGTAGTGATGGCCAAAAGCTAGGCTACCCCTTACGAGTAAGGACATAAAGTGGGGCGTTTTTCACATGGGGTGGGGTTGTGGGGGAGCATAACGTAAGGATGGAATGATTTTTCGTTACTGGCTTACTATCATACCGGGAGAGGGAATATGATAATATTCTTAAGGGATGGAAGGGGGGAAAGGATGGCACCTTAGAGGCCCTTTTCCCAAGGATGTATCCTCTTGGAAGGACAAAGAGGTCTTAGTGGAGGAGCACAAGTGGAGAGTGGGGGATCTCATGGTGTAATCTAAAGTTTACGACGGGTTTCATGATTGGGAGCTGGAGGAGGTGGAGGTGTTCTTCGATTAGCTGAACTCGGGCCTTGTTCCTACAGAAGGGGATGATGAGTTGACATGGGCGAACTCTCAGGATGGTCGTTCTCAGTAAAGAAATCTTATATTGTGTTAAGGGGATTTAGGAGTTCATCTTATCCATGGAAGGATGTTTGGAAGACTCAAGCTCCTCCTAAGGTTACTTTCTTTGTGTGGACCTCTCCTAACTAAGCTATCGTCCAAAGGCTTTTACCCTCATTCTTCCCCTCCCACGAATCTGCCTTCTTCACCGTCTCCCTCTACATCCGCCTCTTTCAGTAATAGACACTCCTACGCGTGTGTGTGCACACACACACTGATTTGATTTGTTGATTTTATGGTTTTATTTTGGTCTCGGGTTAGATTTTTTTATGTTTATATCTTGGGATCTAATTTTTTTTGTGTTTTGTTATTTATTTTTTTACTAATCAAGAGCTGATTATAATTCAAAGCCTTAAATAAGTATACTCCTTTTCATTTTTATTATGGTTCTATTTATATATTTAGGCTCGAGGGGGTTGTTAAAGTAGGCTCAATTTTTTACTTGAATTTTTTATTTTGGTTACTGATGATGTAAAAAACTAGATTATCTCTAATTAATCAATCACAGATAAAATATATTAACAAGACAAAGACTTTTTAAAGTGGTTCAACCTGATGAAATTGGCTACGTCCACTGTTTTTGTATTACTGAGTGTTTATTTAAAATCTCGATGATAGGTTCACCCACAGATCCAAAAGTCCCCTTCTTATGAGGAGGTTACAATGTATTTATAGCCTTGAGGCCGTACATCTGAAAAGATAATGCGCTATTTTCTAGTAGGCATATACATTTGTACGATAATAATGTGCATTTAATGCGCAGCTGTCTTTTAATTCTCTTGATTTGGATGCTCTGCACGCTAAGTAGCTCGAACCGCCTAAGTTGCTCGGGGAACCTGAGTTGCTCGGTATTCTTAAGTTGATCGGGGCGCCTGAGTTTCTCGTCTAAATTATTTGTATTTGACATGTAGGTCTCCACTTGTCTTCAAGTGATTGGTCCACGTCAGCAGACTAAATTTGGTGTCAACAGTTACTATTTATGCTTAATTGGATTTCACAAATTTTGGTTTTAATTTCTTTTATCAGGTTTCAAATTTCGATTTTTGAGCTGATTAAGTTTTGTTGCTTGCACAATTAGTTTTTACAAAAAATTATATATTATCAAGATTCAATTGATTTTTTTATGGATGCCCGGATGCTTGGCTTCCTTTGAGAAAACGGACTTTGTTTCTTAGGCATTACAGTAGGGTTCTTTGGGTCAGAATACAATCTTTATGCTTATATTTAGCTTTTGGGGTGTCTAATCTTAGGGTTATTATTTCTTTTGTTTTTTGTTTGGATTTTTTGGTTTTAAACTTGGGTAGAGATGTAAAGGAATTGAAACTATGGGTGGCTGTTATGTCTATTATTGCTAACTAAGATATAAGCATACTGATCAGCAATTTTTTAAGCACTTTAGTTTGTAGTTGTCATTAATGTTTCACTAATTTTTAGTTTGTTTTTACATATGAACGAATGTAGTAGAAAGAGATGGCATACTCTATTTTGTTAAGTGTTTTAGTATGCCATTAAGTAATGTGTGACATTGTTCTTTAGCTGGTGTAAAACTAATCTTGCATAGCCCTACCTTTTGATATATTTATTATGTATTACGTTACTCAAGAGTTATACATAAATCGTTTCCTTTATATAGTTACTTGTATTTTAAGTCATCACGCATGTACTACCATAATATCAAACCATCCTAGTTTAACGATGTATATCAGTTCATAACATTATCATTAATATCTTGGAATAAGTCTCAATCCCTCACTTGGATAAAAATGGTCTCTCACACCCTTTCGTAGAAAAATTATAACCAATTAAAAAAATCAGAAAAATACGCAGTTGGCGCTCATGCTACCGTAACAAAAAAATCTACAAGAGGTGCACCGAATTTATTCGCTAGGGAGACCTAATCAATTTGGTTTTCCCATTAAACTGAGAACAGGTTCCTTCCAAGACGGTTTTTTTTCAACAAAATTAATATGTGTCTCCAATCTTCAAAGGGCTTCAAAAACATAATGTATAAGATTGATATGATCTTCAAAACAACATGCGATCATTGTAAACATGATTCAACATCTAAATCATTTTTAAACAAACATTAAATATTCAAGAATTCTCAAGAATTTCTAAGCATTCAAGTTCTAAAGTTTCATCTTAAATCTCAACAATTCCTTTCTTCCACAATATGATATCAATCTTACAACATGATTTCTCCTATCAAATCAATAGATTACATAACATCAATACATATTTAACATGGGATTTATGGTTCTATATATAGATCATCTAATTTTAATCAATTTTTGCACAATTTAAAGAACCTCTAGACATGCAACCCTAGATCATGATTTAAATCATATTCTATATGGATTGAACATTAATACGAAAAAGAACAATTTGAATAAGAACGGAAAGAGAATCCTTGCCTGAAAATAGTAGAGGAGCCACTCTTTTCTTCCTCCCAGGGTTGTTCTTCCTCTTCTTCTTCGGTGGGGATGCTTAGGGTTCTTGGATATAACTCCCAAGGAGTGGGTTAGCTCTAAATAAATGTTATTAGTCTTTAAATTCTGAGTTAGGCCTTAGGCCACAACTTTGGACCCCCAAATGAGCCCAAATACATTATTTACTTAGCTCGATAACTACCCAACCCACATATATACCCCGGGACCATTCCTATGGGTCTAAAATACCCTAACGAGCCCGTAATGCCTCCCAAAGTGTGTCCCGAATATTTTTTATCCAAAATATATTTTAATGGTAACGTCACACATGTAATTCTTCTTGTTTACAAATAAAAATCCAACTTAGATTTATTCAAACCATTAAAATCAAATTCTAAAATTTATAAATAGTAGTGAGTCTAATCATTCATAACCTTCATTAATTTATTCCACCAAATTAAATTAATTCCCACTAAGTTTTATTTTATTCCAAAAACAAATATGGGGTATTACATTCTCTCCCCTTATAACGAAATTCCGTCCTCGAAATTCACTGGAGCATGAAGTCACATTTTTATTTTGCACCGTTATTTTAAGTTTATACCCAGCTAGTCCATACTTATATCCCATGAGATAAATGTAAAGGCTCATTTATGCCTAACATAGCATTACTAGGGTGCCCGTACATTCCAAATTATATGTACACACACACGTACCATTACTAATTATGAATGACGCATATACAACCAATCTGTACCATTCACACCAAGCATCTCCGCTCAATTATCATGAGTAAGTACTATTAGGGTTCGTACTGATATCCCACGAGATTAATGGAAAGGCTCACATATGCCTATAATAGTGTACCACCACAAGGACACCCACACGTCACAATCACAAGCATCAATACGCAATTATCAAACATGATTAGCACACGCATATCCATAAACCAACGATACATACTATGTATACATATCATGTATAAGTATTTTTGAATACTCTAACGACAATACTCATACTCTTCTCTACTCGATGTGTACCCTCATCACATACGTACCACTTATTAAACATAATGTCGCATGACTAAAGGCCCTTCAATTTCCGACACTTGCTAAGTTTCGTGTGTGGTACGTCTCGTAAGTGAAATCCAAACAGGGAACCCTCTCGATACACTACTACGCAGTTTCGTCGATCATCGACCTGAAACTAAACATGAACCAATACGATAACCATAAAATTCAAAATTTTGCCAATTTCCAAACAAATAACTTATTCTTCACAAGAGTTATACTAAACTCCTTTTGAGTCAAACGACCCTACCGTGCCCAATACCTTTATCACCATAACCTAGATAGGACATTCTTCTCCCGTATTTAATCTGTAGAGCACTTAGTCATTTATAAGTCTCCAACAGCATGCCCATGCTAATCAGGTCTACCATTGCCACTTCAATGACAACATCACTATACAAACATTAACATGATCATATACAATATTAATAATCAGAGCTATCACTAGCCTTACTTCTACTTTGTTACCTACACTTGCTAAGGCAGTACGTACCCGAATCATATTATTATATTATCTTGCAACTACTTTCCCCCACATAAAAGGGCCTTGCTCTAACTTGAGCATAACCCAATTTATCCCATAATTTTGAGTTTATTCACATGCATCTACCTCCTTGAGTTATTCAAAATTTTGTATCACACTCACTTGTTGCTTCTCTAAGTATACTTAAATTTCTAAAGGTTCTTGAACGACTTAAGTTCCCATTGATATTCATTATTTCAAAACTAGACTCACCCATAAATTTTTTTCACAATAATCCTCACGACTACGGTGAACACCAATTTCTAACCAATCTTGTCTTTTAGACATGACCACAACTTATAGAAGTCCACATAGAATTAACATATTCCAAGTAACTATAAGTCCATTCCCAGGAAAAATATCATACTTCAATATAGATAGAAAATAGGTCTAATCTAGACATAAGCCTCCCAGTATGCATTTTTGTATCTCTACACACCAAAGTGATAATGTCCCTTCTCACCCACGACGCTGCAATATAAAATGTTATCCTAAATATGAAGTCCATATTCTCTAATGTACTAACAAAATTCGAATGAACACTAAGTCCAGATATCCAACAAATCATACCTTACATACTCCAAAGTAGGGAAAACCACATCCCACTACACCAAATCTGCCCATTTGTCAAGGTCATTGACCTTGACAAATTCACCTTGTCAAGGTCAATGACCGTGACAGTTCGAGGCGAGACAACTTTTTTTGTCACGGTCGTGTCACGGTCATTGACCTTGACAAAAAACTCGCGTTTTGTGTCACGGTCGTGTCAAGGTCAATGACCGTGACACGTTTGTCACGGTTATAAACCGTGACAAAGCCGTGACCCTTTTAAAAAAAATTGTCACGGTCATTGACCGTGATAAGTCCGTGACAAATGTTGTCACGGACTTGTCACGGTCAATGACCGTGACAATTCTGGGCAGAATTTAAAAAAAATCTGCTGGGCAGTATGGCCACTGCCCAGCAGTATATTTGTACCTGTTATAGCAACGTTGTACCTGTTCCAAACATCATATATCCAACACAAACTAAAGATAATGCAAATATATATTCATGACAGTATAATCCAAATCTTCAAAGTAAAAATAATATACATGACGATATGATCCAAATATAATTAAAATGGACAAACTAGAAAATAATGTTACTACATGTCTTGGATAAAATTGAGGAGGTGAGTAGGCCACACGACTTACGAATTGACGCACCCACTAATATACGTCGTGCCGCATTCTTCGCGCAACCACAATAGGGAGTTCTCCTTCCCGGTTATGACATGCGTGACGAGCACCCTGGACTCCATCTGTTGAAGCACACGTCCATGGACTATTCCACCCTCGACGATATTCGGGTCCCTCAACCCCCTCCCTATCCGCTGGCCATCAAATATGTCCAATATGAACACGCTCGGCCAACCAATTGTCGATAATGGTCTGTTGGAGGGCGTCAAATAGGGAAGTGGATCGTCGAAGTACGAACGTGTCGGTGATGAAGCAGCGAGGTCCACATCCTCGTCATCCTGCGCCTCGTCCTCCCACACCTCCTCCTCCACCGCCTTCTCCTTCCCTTTCCCTTTACCTTTCTCTTTACGGTCTCCACCCAATGTACACTTCATGAATGCGTACATATCTTGGACCGTCGCCTCCAAACGGGATAGCTTCGCGTCGTGTGAATCCACCGTTCGAGCCAACCCGGTGTCGCTCGTCTCCAATCCGATGATCCTAGATTTGGCCACCCGCGAGCTCACTCCCCTTGTCCTCCCCTTGCGATCAGAGCCAAGCACTTGGCTGAGTGCGTCTGTGGACAAAGATACCTTGTCGGCATCAGACTGCGACTCATGCACTTCCTTAAGCTTTGCCTGAAACGACAAAAAGCACATGATTAGTAAAATAAGTAAACTAAAAAATTATAACGTAATTAACAATAATTAAACTGTCGGATTACTTACAATCGTGGCCGCGACGCTCGGGGACACCTCCTTGTCCTTCCCCTTCTTCGTCCGGAGAGCCACATAAGTATCGAGCCTATGTGGCTTACCCCCTGGCCCACTCCCTACCCCCTGAAATAAAATAAAGTAAAGTAAAATTAGTATCGGCCCCGCAAAGTAAAATAATATCCAATAATATATTTCTGTAGTTATAGATAAATTAAATATTACCTTCATCCTATGCTCCACCTCAGCGTAAGAGGTCCGGCCGGAGTAGTGCACGTCCGTCTTTTTAGCCCGATTCTCCCTCCCCGATTGGCGAGATGCCAATTGTCGATCCTCGATCTCATTGTCAATGAACTTTTGCCATTGTGCCAATGAGATTGGCTCCTTGGGCGGGACGGATCCGCGCCATTGTAAAATGGTCTCTCGTGTTTTTCCAAAGTACCGTGTCCGCATATTTTTTTTCCACGTCTTGTGTTGCTCCCTCAACTGCTCCAAGACGGAATCGCGTAGCTTTGGATCCAAGTTGAATTGTTCCTGTCCAACAAATACAATGTTAGTTGCGAATAAATATAAATATAAATATAAATATAAATATAAATATAAATATAAATATAAATATAAATATAAATATAAATATAAATTGAAATATTCATATAAATATTACCTATAGTGCCGCCCAAACAGCTAACTTGAGCTCATACGGCACCTCCTTCCAACTCATAAACCCCGGGCCGATGACCGTCTTTAGCAGCTCGAGGGATCTCGCTAAAAGCTCCGACTTGTTTTCGACGGTAATCCCAAATTTTCCATATTTGGGGAGCCTAGGGGCGGAGGAGCCCTCGTCGCCTCCGCTACCACCGAACCCAGATGACGACATCATCATAAACAGCATCATCATCTTCGCCCTAACATCTGAAGGAGACATTTTTGCTGTAAAAAAAATGTTATTAGTACAGATAAAAAAATGTTCCGTCTATATTATAACGTATGTGTAAGTTCCGTCAATACCATTTCGTTTCAATTTTGTAATATTATGTTTTTTCCAAATATTTAAAGAGTTATTAAATGGGTGCCCCACCCCCACCCCCTGCCCCCGCCACACACACACGCACACCTACGCACACACACACACACACACCCCACCCCTACCCACCCCCACCCCCTCCCCCCACCACGACCGTGACAACTACATATATTGTTTATCAATAAAATTATGACATGAGATAATTATAATTGTAGCATAAATTTCATTATCATGGGTTTTACCTAATTGAATTAATTTCATGAATAAAATTATTATCAATTTAAATGAAAATATCAATTATTATCCAATATTTTTTAATGAAATATTTATTTTGAATGAAAATATCAATTATTTATAAAATTGATGTCTACTTTTAGTGTTGTGTATATATGTTAGTCTACTTTTGCTTTTTTTTTTAAATAATCAATTAACCAAATTTCATGATAGTGAATAAGGGTTAATCCTAGCCATTGATTAAGTGTATTATTAGTAAGTACAAAAATTAAATATGGACTCTTAATCTAGGATATAAGGAGTATTTGTTAGTGAAATAATAATTTAGTGATAAAAACACACTCGAACACTACCAAGTTTTGACGACACGGGTCTCTAGAAAGAAAAACAAGCATTTCCAAATTAATATTCCCTCTTTCTTGTTTAGTGTCTCGTGAATTGATAGTATGATTTTAAAAATAGTATACAAAACTAGGTGAGATTTTAGAATTACACGTCGAAATAATACATGTTATATAATAATAATACAAGTGCATGCTTTGCAATCAAAGGTATTTATCTTTATAAGGAAAAAATTATCTTACAATGATTGGTAGGGAATGTCTATGAGGTGGATGATAATTTATTTGATAATTTATTTTATTTCTTTTGGTTAGGTTATTAAGACTTTATTTGAATTGATATCTTAGTAATTATTATTTAATATTTATTTTGAGCAATTATCTTATAGTAGGATTATTATCCTAGAAACAATTCTAACATTCCATGAAGGAAAACTTTTATTGGATGGTTGAAAAGACAATAGTTCCAAATTTATTATATTCCATTGAGAATGCGTGATATTGATTAACTTCGCAAATTTCTAATTAGAAACACTTATTAAATTTCAGCCCCTAAACATGCATCTAAAGTGCGTGCGTGTGTCAACCCATAAACAAATAAATCATGTGACACAAAAATATGCTGAGACACAGAATTCAATAAAAACCCCTTTCGGGTAAAACCTTTATTTCACTATGAATATACAAGCCGCAACTTACAATTACATAGAGAAATCTGCAATGGATCAACGCGCAGCCAACCCACAAAGACACGCAGTCTTCAACTCAGCAAGAGAATACACGCAGCACCCTCCAAGGACTCGCAGCCCAAACAACGAAGAAAGAACCGCAGCTCTCCTCAATGACACGCAGCCATAACACTTTGTAGAGACTCCCTCAGCAATGACACGCAGCCCTCGGTTGCAAAGATCTCTCCACAAAGATGAACAGTAGCAAAGCTTGTGTTCTAGGATTCCAAAAGATTCACAAAAGTAATTGGGATTTTTGGTGTGAATCAAAAAGATGTTTGGCACATCAAAAAGGTGAAGACTTAGAGTATTTAGGACTCTGAAAATCGTGTATGTAAGTCTTAAAAAATAACTCCCCGAAGATGGATTTAAATAAGAAGTCTTTGAGCCTAAAAAATCTGCAGCGAATCTGGCAGTGATTATCCCCGTCGGATCGGTCCGGATTGAGGGCGGATCGGTCCGATTTGACCGGATCGGTTCTTTTATTAAGAGGCGGATCGGTCCGAATGAGGTCGGATCGGTTCGGCTATATCTCCTCATCGGTTTGCCATCGGTCTGGGGTATACTGGACTTCGAGCAAGCGGATCAGTCCGGTTGAGGGGCGGACCGGTCCGGTTTTCCCAGAAAGATAAAATCCTTTTAAAAGCCTCATTTTGCTTGAAAAAACTTACTTCTTATTTTTATAAAAAACATTTTATAAAAATTTCTCAATACTAAATATGAACTTTAAGGGACGTAGAAACAAAATTTTACCAAGTTCATTCTCGCAGAGGCTATGATGTTGAAGACGCTTTGATATTCGGATCCGTTGATGTAGATGCAATCTTGAATTTCTTCAACGGTGTAACGGCGTATGACATACAAATTGATAATGGACAAAAATGTCCTTACATCCATAACAATTTCATAGTTTCAATTCATAGTTCCACACACACACACCCCACCCCACCCCACCCCTCCACCACCCCCTCCACCACCACACACCACCACACACACAAACACACTCCACCCCACCCCACCCCTCCACCACCCCCTCCACCACCACACACCACCACACACACACACACACCCCACCCCCTCCCCCACCACACACACACACACACACCCCACCCCACCCCACCCCCTCCCCCACCACACACCACACACACACACACACACACACCCCACCCCCTGCCCCACCCCTCCACCAGCCCCTCCCCCACCCTGCCCCACCCCGCCCCACCCCCCACCCCCTTCCCCCCTCCACGCACACACATACACACACATATATATACACACACACACATAAATATACACAGATAAATATAGACACACATAAATATACACACATAAATATATATATAAATGGAAGAGATAGAGAGAGAGAGAGAGAGAGAGAGAGAGAGAGAGAGCGAGAGAGAGAAAATGGACCTGAAAGTAGAGAGAGAGAGAGAGAGAGAGCAGCGTCGAGAGAGAGAGAGAGAGATGGAGGCAACGACGCGGGAGGGAAAAAAGAAGGGGGATAGGGTTTTTGCTGCGAACATTTTCACGGTCGTGTCAAGGTCTTTGACCGTGACACGAATTATCACGGTCATTGACCGTGACAAGTCCGTGACAAATTTACTTGTCACGGACTTGTCATGGTCAATGACCGTGACAATTCGTTGTCACGGTCGTGTCAAGGTTAATGACCGTGACATAAAACGCGTGTTTTTTTATCACGGTCAATGACCTTGACAAGGCTGGCCGGCTGAAAGGTGACAATTTGCCCATTTTGGTGTAGTGTCCTTTTTCACTGATACTATCACTAGTCCCTTTTCCATAAATAAATTTGTTTGTAAATGGATGCCCCTCTCATTGTGGGTCCTGACCTTGTCGGCCCCACTTGTTTCGACCATCAAAACCTTTATATCCTCTATATATACTACCCGCTTGGAACCCCTCAAATTGTCGTGTCCTTTAACAAATTCTATCGCCGATCTTGCCACGCTGGCACGTTATAAAAAAATATGATCTCTTATCTACCTTGTCCTTCATTTTTTATTTAGAGAAAAAAGTGTGGGAAAACTTCCCTTTGGACTTCACCGGGAGCAAAATCACTAATTATTTGGTCCCACCCTTCCATCATGGTGACGGACCTCTACTATCATAAAACTACTCCTAATAGTTTAACGAACTAACCTCTACTTGTGTACTATCCAGCGGTATAACATTCCTAAATTTCTCTGAAATTTTCCCTTTTAATTACTAGGCACCAAATTTCTCGAACTTTTTACAATTCTAGCAAGTGACCCACACTAAGGTCTTTATGGCTCTCTCTCCAAAACTGACCCCTTCCCGAACGGGTAGTAATAACTCACAAAGAATACAATGATTCTTAATCATATGGCTCTACATAAAAGGATTCAACGAAGAACGTAGAGAGCTCAAACACATATCCTAAGAACACTAGAACCGTGCTCTGATACCAACTGTTACAACTCCCATTTTCTCACGTAAAGTTGGCCAGACACGATACGCTAAAGATGGGGATTATAAATAATTTATACCATTCTCAGCACTAAATTATAAAAATAGAAGTTTATTCTTTACCAAAAATTCACAATTAATACAAGAAACCATCTCAATAATAAAAATGATTTAATACATGAATGAAAAAGATCGAATCATCATACAACGTCCATAATCTAAGGGTAATTACAAACTAATATAAATAAACTCTTGGGCTTATGCCCATAAAAATTCCGATATGAAATAAAATTACTAAATGATTAAGTAGAACCTATACTAGAATCAATGGAACGAAATCCTCTACATCCACTGCAACTGTAAGTCTAATCCATCATCAGTCCTGCTATCCCTGTTATCAAGAATACCTAAGGGAAAAACATTTACAATTTTGGGTCAGAGCCCTTAAGTTATAAGGATTATTCAACAATAAATATGTAAAATGTAAATAACTATTACTTCACGTCTCTCCATCGACTCTTTCATGTATCGAGTTTCTCACCTCTTATCTAGTAGGGATCCTACTCGCATCCTCAAACAAATATCAATTATGAATCCCAATGTTTAATATGACATGTACCAATAAAGCTATATAGCCATACATCAACTAAAAGTGGGTGCTATATCTAACACTACAGTCCCTCAATTATCTTCATATTGTTGACCACTAAGACCTATATAGTTTCAGTATTTATTTTTTTTGTCAAATAATGTTCCTTAACTTTAGTCTATCTCGTCAGACTATATAACTTTTAATGCGCATCAATTTTCGTCTACCCCATTTAGACTATAGGTATCATTATCTATAATTAAACATAATACTCTCATCGTATCTTTTAGGGTCTTATCATCTATATGACCTTACCAAAATTTCCAAATCATTTAGGCATGTCCCTGCCTTTTGCTATATTTATCCCGTATTACATTATTCAAGAGTTCTACATAAATCGTTTCCTTTATATAGTTACTTGTATTTTATGTCATCACGCATGAACTACCATAACATCAACCCATTCCAGTTTAACGATGTATATAAGTTCATAACACTGTCATTAATATCTTAGAATAAGTCTATATCCCTCACTTGGACAAAAATGGTCTCACACACCCTTTCGTAGAAAAATCATAACTAATTAAAAAAAATCAGAAAAATACGCGGTTGGTGCTCACATAACCGTAACAAAAAAATCTACAAGCATGTGCACCAAATTGATTCGGTAGGGGGACCAAATCGATTCGATTTTTCGAGTAAGTCGAGAACAAGTTTCTTCCAAGACGGGATTTTTCCAACAAAATTAATGTGTCTTAAATCTTCGAAAGGCTTCGAAAACATAATATATAGGATGTATATGATCTTCAAAATAACATGGGATCATTCTAAATATGATTCAACATCTAAATCATTTTTAAACTAACATTAAATATTCAAGAAAATCTAAGTATGCAAGTTCTAAAGTTTTATCTTAAATCTCAACAATTTTGTTCTTCCAGAATATGATATCAATCTTACAACATGATTTCTCCTATCAAATCAATAGATTACATAACATCATTTCATACCTAATATGGAATTTATAGATCTACATATGGATCATCTAATTTTTATCAATTCTTGCACAATTTAAAGAACCTTTAGATATGCAACCCTAGATCATGATTTAAATCCTATTCTATATGGATTGAACATTAATACAAGAAAAAAAGTTTAAATAAGAATGGTAAGAGAATCATTACTCGAAAATAGTAGAGGAGCCTCTCTTTTCTTCCTCCCAGGGTAATTTTTCCTCTTCTTCTTGGGTGGGGTTGCTTAGGGTTCTTGGATATAACTCCCAAGGAGTGGGTTAACTTTAAATAAATATTATTAGTCTTCAAATCTCGAGTTGGGCCTTAGGCCACAACTTTGGACCCCCAAATGAGCCCAAATACATTATTTTCTTAGCTTGATAACTACCCAACCCATATATATATACCCCGGGACCAATCCTAAGGGTCTAAAATGCCCTAACGAGCCTGTAATGCTTCCTAAATTGTGTCCAGAAATTTTTTTATTCAAAAATATATTTTAATGGTGACATGACACGTGTAGTACTTCTTGTTCACAAATAAAAATCCAACTTAGATTTATTCAAACCATTAAAGTCAAATTCTAAAATTTATAAATAATAGTGAGTATAATCATTCACAGCCTTCATTAATTTATTCCACCAAATTAAATTAATTCCCATTAAGTTTTATTTTATTTCAAAAAAAATACTGGGTATTACATTCTCCCCCCTTATAACGGAATTTCGTCCTCGAAATTTACTGGAGCATGAAGTCATATTTTTATTTTGCACCGTTATTTTAAGTTTGTACCCAACTAGTCCATACTTATATCCAATGAGATAAATGAAAAAACTCATCTATGTCTATCATAGCATTACTAGGATGCCCATACATTTAACATTATATGTACACACACACATACCATTACTAATTATGAATGAAACATATACATCCAATATGTACCATTCACACCAAGAATCTCCGCACAATTATCATGAGTTAATACTATTAGGGTTCGTACTCCTATCCCACAAGATTAATGGTGTACAATCCCAACGACACCCACACGTCACAATCACATGCATCTATACACAATTATCAAACATATTGGCACACCCATATCCATAAAGCCACGATAATTACTATGTATACATATCAAGTATAAGTATTTCCGAATAAATATCGGGTATTACCTGCAAACTTGACATGGAAAAGGATTATGATCATGCGAATTGGGATTTCCTCTTATATTTGCTGAAGAGTATGAGGCTTGGGGAGCAGTGATGTATCTGGATGAATAATTCTATTTCTTCAATTAAATTTTTCGTCCTAGTGAATGGGGTTCAAAATTGATTTTTTTTTGCTCTCGTGGACTTTGATGGGGTGACTCATTGTCCCCATTCCTGTCCATCTTCATCTTGATTATGGAGGTACGATGGAGGCTGGGAAGATCTCTATATTTATGATCGAGAACTCAAATTTCCAACTTGTTAGGATTTCTCATCTTTTATTCACAGATGAAACTATTATCTTTTGTGATGCGAGTGGGGAAAAGGTGAGAATGATGAGGTTAGTGATGTTGTTCTTTGAGGTAATGTCAAGGTTGCATATTAATGTCAGGAAAAGTGAGATGATTGCGGTAGGTGATGTGGCTAATGTGAGTTATTTGTCAAGTGTTATTGAATGCGTGGTCAGATCTCTCCCCTCTGTTTATCTTAGCCACCCTTTAGTGGTGAATTTTAAGTTTATCTCGATGTGGGATTCGGCTCTCGACAACATTAAATGTAAGTTAGCTGAATGGAATCATAATTACCTTTCAAGGGGGCTGACGTTGATCAAAATCATATTATCGAACCTCTCAACTTACTTTAAGTATGACATCCCCTATGTTAGATTGTATTGGAAACAAGTTAGATAAGATGATGCGTGATTTCATTTGGTGAGGTAATGAGTGCAAGTTCAAATACTGCTTGGTGAGTTGAGATAAGGTCTGTAAGACGCTAAAAGATGGTGGGGATGGCGTGAGGAGATTGAGCCATTTTAATAAAGTTGTATTAATAAAGTAGTTGTGGTGTATTAATAAATAAGATATCATATTGTGGAAGAAAGTGGTGGTGGTTCGGAGTTGGGCCGCACCTAATGAGTAGGGCCCTAAAGTGGGGCGCTTTGCACACGGGGTTGGTTATGGAGAATCCTAGCACAAGTATGGGTGGAGTTTTCATGATTTACTTCCTACCATATAGGGAGAAGAAATATGATAATATTCTGTAGGGACAGGTGGGGAAAGGATAGCACCATAGAGGTGCTATTCCCAGTGATGTATCGTCTTGTTAGGTACATGAAGGTTTTAGTACAAGAGTATAAGTGGAGGGTGGGGGATCGCATGGTGTGGAATATAAAGTTTATGAGGGGTTTCATAATTGGGAGATGGAGGAGGCGGAGGTGTTCTTTGATTGGCTGAAATCGGTTTTTATTTCTACAGAAGATGAGGATTAGTTAAGATGGGCAAACTCTCAAGATGGTCGTTCTCGGCAAAGAAATCTTATACTGTATTAAGGGGGTTAAGGAGTTCATATTTTCCATTGAAGGGGTCATTTTGGAAGACCCAAGCGCCTCCTAAGGTTACTTTCTTTGTGTGGACCATTTCATCCAAGATATTTTGACGATTGAATGGTGCAAAAAAGGAGGAAAAGGTTTTCTAATAGATGGTATTTGTGTAAGAAGGAAGAAAAGTCGAGTATTCATCTTCTTCTGCATTATCAGGTGACTAAGGGCCTTTGGATTATGCTAATTTCCTTATGCTAGATCTAGTGGGTGATGCCCGTACGGTGTGGGCGGTGATGGAGGTATGGAGAAGTTCTATGAGCTTGATGGGTCTGAGGAAGGTGTGGAAGATGGTACTTCATTATATTTTATGTACAATTTGGCGTGAGAGGAACCCGAGATGCGTTGTGGGGGTAGAGTTGGATCTTTCTCGTATTCACTACAATTTCTTGAGCTCGCTACTCTCTTGGCATAAGAAAAGTCAAATTTGTTGCTTTATATGTTCTTAATGTTTGTGGAGGAGATTCAAGTGGTAGGCTAGTTTCTCGTGGGGCCAGCCCCATCGTTTTCGTTACATATACTCCCTGTATAAGGGATTTCACCCCTTTTTACGGGGTCATTTTAATGAATCATTTACTTATTAAAAAATATTGATCAAACTATTACAATTCAAATTTGAAGTAACAAGTAAACTCACCTCTCACATCATTTAAGTGGAGATAAAAGTACACATAAATTAAATTTGTGCATGAGTTTATATTTGATACTATGTGAAATGCCATAAGCAACCAAAAATTATGAAGGAGAAAAAAAACATAAATATTAATGAGCTGGAAAAAAGATAATCAAACAATGCTATTTATATAAGAGTGAAATTTAGAAGCCATTTCATATGATGATAACGGAAGTCTTTTTCGGGCGGGAGTTATAAAATTCTTTTGGGATTACATTCTTTTGTAAAGAAAAAATGTATTTAAAACAACTACTTATAAGCAAATTTGAAACAAAGAAAAAATAAGAAATTTGTATACAATTAATAATATAATCCAAAATAAAGAATAATGAAAATACAATAAATTGGGAACAACGAATACAAAAATTTCCATGGTCTCGTCTCCATTACAGATTCATTTATCGATGATTGAAGCAAAATGTGTGGCTCGAAGACGCATTTGACCATGTTCTTTTGTATTTTCATAAATATTAGCGATATTCCCCAACATAAAGCCAACTTAAAATTAAAGCATAAACATATGAACTAATTTTGACATATATATATATAAAAGAGAGAGAGGGAGAGAGACTTCTATGTTAACTAATTTTTTTAAATAGTAAAAAAAATGTTTTTGGATTGATTCTTTTTGTTTAGTGTTTAAATATTTGAGGAAACCCCTAAAAAATCATGTCAAAACATTTTTTTTGCTATTTTAAAATTATTGGTCAAAATCAGTCACTGTTTAAGCAATTTAAAAACTCACATATTTTAATCGAATTTTTTAAATAATGGGAGTTCCCAGAATGTTTAAATACGATACAAAAAAACCAACTCAAAAATATTTTTTTGCTATTATATATATATATATATATATATATATATATATATGTGTGTGTGTGTGTGTGTGTGTGTGTGTGTGTGTGTGTGAATATATGAAAAGAAAAAAAAAAGAATCGAAGCACATAATATAGTGAGAGATAACTCGAGATATTTAATCGAGTAATGAAAGTTTTAAAAAATTTCAGTCTTTTAGAATTGTTTATATTATATGCGAAGTGTTCCTAAAACTAATAAATTAAAATACGTTAAAGGAAACCAATAATTATAGGCGGGTTTATGATTGGGATATAAGTGGTGCAATATTGTAATTTGTCGTACGCGCATTGATTATGTTTTCACGTTACAATCGACCTATTATTTTGTTCTTATTGTCCAAAATTTATCATTCTTTCATCATCAAAGTGATTTTATTAATGAATCCATCGCATTCAAATCGAACCGAAATCAATTCAAATGTCACGCCACAACAAATATGTCGAAATTGTGAATATAACAAAAATATGGTTGCAATGTCCCCAAAACAACCGAAAGAAAGGTGGTGGGATATGCAAAGCTGTTCATCTTCTATTGCTTTGCACGAGATGTCCCTACCCACCTAATATGAAAGCAAGAAGTTGCATTATTATAATAGTGTCCAAAATGTGAAAGCTTCCAGTTTCAAAAGTGTATATTATTATTATTATTATTATTATTATTATTATTATTATTATTATTATTATTATTATTATTATGTATTTGAGTACTTAAGTTTTATTGATTATTTAATTTTATTGATTATTTAAGTTTTATTTTTTTCTTACTAATATAACTCTTTCATTATATTTCCTCCAAAAATTAAGAATTAGTCATTTTTCCTCATTCAAACTATAAGAAATTACAAGTTTCGATGTATAAATTCAAAACTTACAAAATTGATATTTTTGAAAACTACTAATCTAGATATACAGAATAAAAATAATTTTCAATATAAAATATTTTATTGAAGATAATATATTTATTTTATCTTTTATACAGTTAGTAAATATTTACTATCTATGAAAAGGTCCCAATTATTATAGAATATTATTTTTGGTAAATACAATAAATCTTTACAGTGTTAATTTTTTTTCTTCAAATTTTTATAATTAACTTTTGTTTGAAAGATATCAATAAGTATGTTTCAAATTTATTAATTTTCTAAAAAAACGATTTTTCAATAAAAGTTATTACATTTGAAGGTTTAAAAATGGAAAATAATTGTAACTGCTTGAAAGTTTTTTCTCTCACTATTACGGTTAAGTTTATTATAAAGAGTATTTATGTCAAATAAAAAGTTAAAAAATAAAGAACATGACTTCTTTAAAGGTTGAAAAGTCAATAAGACTTGCATAATGAAAAAAAGTTCATACGAAACTTATACGTAAAATTCTATTTATAAGATGTGATTTAGGCCATTTGATTAATCAAATCATTATATTAAGTCTATGTAAATTTTAATTTTAACTATGGCATGTTTTATGGTGTTTTTATTCATTGACAGGTAGCATTAGAAGTTGGGGAGGGTAATATAAGGCCTGCACTTCCTGAGTGTGAAGGACAACTTGAAATAATAAACAAGGGATGAAGGTGTTGCAATTAGACCCTCTTCTAGGGAGATTACTTGTGGGCTGAATATTATTCAAGACAAATTTAATTGTTGATGTTGTCTTAATTATGTTTATTTCTTATCAGTAATTTTTTTATTTAATCCCTGTTTCTTTGATTTAATTCTCATTTACTTAATCACTTTAACATAATACTCAAATTTTTAATAAATTTTCAATTATTAAAAAAAAAACATGTATCCTAATTCGACTCAACCCATAAATTATATTTTGACCAAAGTATTCTTATATTTAATTTTAAAAAACACCTCATCTAACTTTATCTTATTTCCCAAATTAAAACTGTAATTTTTCGTTACACCCTATTAGTTAGGAAATATTATATTTCCCAAGAGTGATTTGGACATTATTCTAATATAGGCTTAATGATTAAAAATAAAAAAAAAAAGAAATCCGACAAACTTCGCACATTTTTTAAAGTAGAGTTACAAGTTTTTTCTTTTTTTTTTCCCTAAAATTTGAAAAAGTAAAATTATATGCGTTATACTTGATTTATTTTTAAACACATAACAAATTATTATAAAATTATAAAAGTTAATTTTAAATGTATTTTTCCACGTATGAATGCATATCATAACCGGACAAAGAGAATATCACCAAGGAACTCAAATTTAGTAGTGTTGACAAAGACACTCAAAATTTTCCCACCAACATAATAGTACTATGTTATAAAACATAGTATGCAATGACGTTAGAGTAGTGCTACACTTACCGAAAGCTCGATCCCCATTTCAAATCGAAAGCTCCATCCCCATCTCAGTTGGGCCTCATTTGTTTAATTAATTATATTTATATAGAAAACAAAAAATTGTATTTTCGTAAAAAAAAGTTGTAAAAAAAAACTGTGTTTTTATAAAATAAAAAAAGGGAACACGAACATGACTAAATTAAAATAACCCAAATCAGACCCAATTAAATGCGATAAAAAATGATTTTTTTTTACCAAATACAAACATAATCTAATTAAAACAAGACATGTCGCAACATAAATTATTTCGATAGTAATTTTTTTTAGGTAATAATTTTTTCATTAAAATCAGTTTTAACACTTTTTTGGGGTGTTTTCCTTTTGTTGATAAAATAAGTTTTATGATCTATCTAATGTTAATTAAATTATGTTAGCTAAGGCAGGGTACGAGTTTTTTTATTATAAAATCAATTTTAATAAAAAAAAACCTGCTAATTTGATGTTTTAGATTCGCGATTGATGAGTGCCACTGGCGCGAACCCACATTTAATAAATGATGTTGGTCCGGGAATGTAGGTTCGCGCGAGCGACACTAATCAGTAGTGAATCTAATTTGATGTTTTATATTCTCTTATTTTTAATGGTTTGTGCTAATTATACACTTTAAGTGTTTTTATTTTGTTCCAAAAGACCTCAAATGCTAATTTAACCAATATTTTCTTACTTTCAAAGGTCCGCGTCAGCGGCACACTTGGAGTGTTTTTATTTTATTCCAAAAAGTCTTCAATCACTAATTTAACCAATATTTTCTTATTTTTAAAGATCCGCACCAGTAGCAAGTGTTTTTATTTTTTTCCCCAAAAAACCTCAAATACTAATTTAATCAATATTCTCTTATTTTTAAATATCCACGCCAGCAACACACTTTGAGTGTTTTTATTTTGTTTCAAAGAGTCCTCAAACACTAATTTAATCAATATTCTCTTATTTTTAAAGTTCTGCGCGAGCGACACCCTTTGAGTGTGTTTATTTTGTTCCAAAAATAAAACACCCCAAAAGAAGTGTTAAAACTAATTTTAACAAAAAAATATTATGTTCGTGTTATTTTAATTTAATTATGTTCGTGTTCATATTTTTTTTATGAAAACACTTTTTTTCATATAAAAAATACAGATTTTTATAAAACAAAACCGTTTTTTAAAACAAACAGATTTTTTAAAATAAAACTGATTTTATTAAAAAAAACTACCTAAAAAATATATAAAACTGATTGTAACAAAAAAAATTATTACCCAAAATTGATTTTAACAATTGCAATTGAATTGTTCGGTATGGGATGAGGAATTGAGTTCCGGAAGTGTAGCAACACTCTTATGGAAAATGATAATTTGTGTCCTTAAGGTATATGTTATGTGCTTCAAAATAGTAAGTATTATAGCTTTACATGAGTATCTGTATCTGTTAAATGCATTTCAAAATTCTGTTCCTATTATTTTTGGGTTCTTAATGTATACCTTTATAACACATATTATCGGTACACATGTATTATTTAGTTTTAAGAATATGATCCTGATAACATGAATCTTAAGGACAAAATTTAAAAATAATAAGAATAGAGTTTTAACATATATTCAAGGTTCTAAAAAACGCGGAACGTGATCGAGACGTGCAGGCCAAGCCTTAAGCCTTAGAAGTAGTAGTGGCAAAATGTGGCCCAAATAATAAAACAACCCATATTAGCCCAAGCATCTAAATATGGGGCCCATGTTTAAAAGCTATGAGTTAAATATGTGGCCCATATTTCAAAGCTATGAGTTAAATATGGGGCCCATATTTGAAAGCAAAAAATCAAATATGGAGCTCAATTTTAAAAGATACAAATCAAATATAATACTCATTTTAAAAAGTTATGAGTAAAATATTAGTTTTTTTTATATATACCTCGAATTATAATACTTAATTTAGTAGAAAAATAATAGGTTGGCCCAACCCATATTTGGTCAGCCCATATTTGGCCCGGCCCACATTTAACCCAACCCACATTTGGTCCAACCCACATTTAGTCCAACCCATATTTGACCCGCCCAAATTAGGCCCAGCCCATAATTTTGCCGGTGCTACTTAGAAGCTTAGGCAGGGCTTGGCGTGAAAAGGCCTTTAGGACTTTTTAATATATTTTAATATCTTTTAACCATAACAAGCCTATTAAAATACTAAAATTGTACATATCATAAAAATATGTCTGAATATTTGTAAATAAAAATAATATTTAATAATTTTGGATGAGATAATGGTCCGATTTGTATAAAAATCTTTAAAAGGGGATATCGTTTCACTAAAACATTGTTGTTTTTAAAAAAAAAAAGTACGCTTTAAGAGTTTTACCAAGTATAAGACATCAAAATCTTAAGGCGGGACATTTCTACCAAACCTCAACCTAGTCGAATTTTTTAAAAATATTGCATATATTTAATAAAATATAAATACTCATATAACGCTTTAATATTTAATATTCTAAAATTCATAACACATGTTCCAAAGGAAAAAAGCACGAGTTATTATTTTCCTTGAGAATAATACTTTCAAGTGCATTTAAGAGCACCCATTTAATGATGGTGTGTTTGAATTTAGAGACGTGGCTTAATTATATTGGATGGTGCACCACAACCTATCCTTTTACATCATTGGGTTTTCATGTTCTAGTCATTGCGTGTGATTTGTATTTTTCTTTTAAAGCCACTTTACTTGTATTGAATTTTGACCTTAAAAAAGTATGCGCCTATATCCTTAAATTATCAAAAATAGTTGGAGGAATCCTTGGAAGACTTTTATATAGGGTGGGATGAATGATGTGTCGTATTCGTATTGATTCGTATCGAAATACGATTCAATATGAGTGCTACACATCAACAAGTCGTATATAATGAGTGAAAAATGTGAATCTGTCTAAAATTATTTTTAGTTATTGTTTCAAATGAAATCATGTAAATTTCATGCATGAATGAATTAATTTTTGATAATTCAAACTGTGTTTATTTTATCTCTTTTCTGACTAATTTAAGATTATACTTAATATTATACAAAAAGTATCGGTCATACTACACTTTCTAATTCAAATGTTGAATTGCCTCACATAATTGAGTTCGTTCATTAAGTACATTCCGGATGTTGATTTCGTCTAAAAACATAGTCATTATTTTTTCATTTTGGGCCTTATTTGTTTGGTTACCAACCACAAATAATGATTTTAGAATTTATACTATCCCTCAAATTCTAGTTATTTGGTATTTTGTAACACTTTGTACAAATATAATTCATCAAAGTTCTTTTAAAAGTTTATGCCATATATTTAATTTTTTAAAATTACCTTGTTAAATATTAAAAGTAACATTTTGACCTACAATAATTCGAAATAAGAGGTGCAACACAAATTTTCAATAAAAAAAACAATGGCTACCACACAATCATACAAAACCAAGCATAAAAAGTAAGGATCAACAGAAACAAAATCTTGCATTAATATTCTGGAGGGACCAACATTCATATGACACATAAATTTGACAAGACATAAATTTGACACAAATTTTCTTTTTGTTACTATTTTTTAAAATATTTTTCTGCATGTTTTATATTTTTAATTATTTTTGGAGTTTTTAATTCAAAATCACACGTGTCAAATATACTTAATGGATTTTCTAACATTTTGTATTAAACTATAATTTCTAAAAAAAATATATTTAATTTTGAAATAGAAGATTAATAACATGTTAAAGTATAAAAAATTAAAAGAATTTTCCATAATTTAGCAGGAAATTAACGGTCAAAATGAGTTAGTTGATAACCCAATTTCCATGGACAAAACTTTTGTGTACCAAAATATAAATAACACTTTTTAAAAATGAGATCCTTATTAGGAGTGTCAATCCTTAAAGAGCATGATATATCGTGTTCGCGTTAAGTTTTTATAACTAAAATCTATCATCGTTGTTTTGCTCCACGACTTTGGAGATTTGGGATTTACAATTGGAGTATAAGTTGGGATTTATATTATATTTCATTTCCACTACATTACACCTTTTTATAAAGGTCTTATATACATATCATATATGATAGATTTTTAATATGTTAGGGTCCGTTTGGTTGCAAGTGGGCAAAAGAGTGGGCATGGCAAAATTTGCCTAGGCAAATTTTACCTAGGCAAATTCAGATGACGCTATCAAACAACATTAGGCGAAATTAAAGTCAATCCAATTAATTTATTTAAAAACAATTTTTATATTATATTCAAAAATGTTAAAAATAGTTTTTGCAATATTTTTATATTACAGTTTTTAAAAGAAATTGTAAAACGTTTTCTTAACAATTTTTTTTAATACAAAACAATTTTTAATCATTCACAACAGTTTTTTTTAACTATTTAAAATATTTTTTAATTTTGTTTTTAAACTTTAAAACTGTTTTTATATTATATTCAAAACAGTTTTTAAAATTGTTAAAAACTATTTTTACAATATTTTCATATTACGTTTTTACAAAAAATTTGTAAAACATTCTCTTAACAATTTTTTATAATATCAAAAATAGTTTTTAAAATATTACAAAACAAATTCTAAACATTCACAACAGTTTTTTTAAACTATTTAAAACAGTTTTACAAAATATTTTTTTAAACTTTAAAACAGTTTTTATAATATATCCAAAACAGTTTTTAAAAATGTTAAAAACTGTTTTACAATATTTTTATATTACGGTTTTTCAAAAAATTTGTAAAACATTCTCTTAACAATTTTTTATAATATTAAAAGCAGTTTTCAAAACATTACAAAACAGTTTTTAAATATAGTTTTTTTAAATATTTAAAACAGTCTTTAAAATTATTTTTTAAAACTTTAAAACTGTTTTTATAATATATTCACAACAGTTTTAAAAAATGTTAAAAACAGTTTTTACAATATTTTGTTAATACGGTTTTTTAAAAAAATTGTAAACATTTTCTTAACAATTTTTAATAATATTAAAAACAGTTTTTGAAACATTATAAAACAATTTTTAAATATTCATAACAGTTTTTTAATTATTTAAAACAGTTTTTAAATTATTTTTTAAAATATTAAAACCGTTTAAGAAGTTGGCAAATTTGTGGGCAAATATTTCCCACTCAAATAGGTAAGCAAAATTTGCCCACAGATTGTGCATAGGAGGTGTTGTACATTGGCAAATAATGCCTAGGCAAAATTATGCAACCAAATAGTCAAAATGTGGGCAAATTTTCATATTTGTCAACTTTTTAGCATTTGCCTAGGCAAATTATGCCAAACAAACGGACCCTTATGCTTTTTTCAGTTTGGTTTTCCAAACTATTCACTCTAGTCGTGCTAAGTTTATTTTAGACAAATTATTTTTATTTTTTGAGTGTTATTTTCATTTCCCAATTATATTTCGCTTACACTTCAACATAATATCCAATAACATTTGACATATAAATTATGTAAATATATTTGTGTGCAAAAACTAATGTATATTTTATTTTTAGAATGAAATTATTCATTTTACATAAAAATTAAAAAGAATTTGCACATCGCACGGATTAAAATCTAGTTGTTTGAAATTTAGTCTTTCCTTCTTCTTCAAAGTCATTTAATGACTGAACTTATCTCATTCAAGTGGGACACAAGTTAATACAAATGACACATTGCATTAAATATGTCGAAACGGTGAATATAACAAGGGTGCTGATAATATGTACTTTAAGAAAACACATTAAAATCTAAAAAATAGTAGAAACAGAATTTCGATATATATTAAATACGAAACAAATATTCATAAACTTTAATATTTACTATTTTGAAACTCAAAACATGATTCTTTTAACTCAATAAATTATCATTTTTCCTATAACAAATATATGATTGCAATCCCACAACACAAAAGAATGAAAGGTGGCATATGCAAAGCTATCTTCATCTTCTATTACTTTGCATGACGTGTCCTACCATGATATGAAAGCAAGAAGTTGGAGTATTATAGTAGATATGGCTGTGAGAATTAAGATGTGCCAGTTATCACATTTCTGTTTTGTAGCAAATTCATAACATTGTCCAAAATGTGAAAGCTTCCAATTGCTCAAAATTTCAAATCCAAACTCTCAAATTTGAAAAGTATATATTATGGACAGTCTATCCCCACATCTCATAATACTTCTCTCACACCCTTTCAATGTATAAAGACATGACTATCGTTAAAGCCTTTTAACTTTTTTTTCCTAAGGTAACTTTGAAAACAAATAAATAAAAAATTACAATTAACTTTAATAAAAAAATACAACCAATTAATTATACCTAACTTTGTTAAAAAAAAATCTTTAGAGTTAACTTTGATAAAATAAAAAAAAAGTTGCAACGAACTTTGATTAAAAAAAATTGCAATTAACTTTAATGAAAAAAACTACAACTAAATTTAATTAAAAAAAAATTACAACCAACTAATTACAACAAGCTTTGATGAATCAAAAAAAAAGATAACAAGTAACTTTAATTAAAAAAAACTTTGATAAAAAAAAATTACAAACAACTTTGAAAAAAAAACTACTGCTAACTTTGAAAAAAAACAAGTACAGCTAACTAAAATAAAAAAAATTATCATTTGTTCAAAAAAAATAACAACTAAAAGATTAAAAATAACAAACCTTAAGGAATGGAATTCATACTAAAATACTAATATACATATTTAATTTGTTTAATGGAAATCATACTAAAATGTTAGTTAGCTATAATTTGTTTAAACACGTGATAATTTTTTTTATATTAGTTAGCTGTAAATTTTTTTCAAAGCTAGCTGTAGATTTTTTTTTTATATTTTTTTTTTATCAAAGTTAGCTGTAATTTTTTTTTATCAAAATCAGCTGTATTTTTTTTAAAAATGTACCAAATTTAGTTGTAATTTTTTTTAATCAAAGTTAGTTGTAATTAGATGGTTGTAATTTTTTTTAACTAAGTTGGTTGTAGCTTTCTGATTTTGTTTTATCAAAGTTTGTTGTAGATTTTTTATTTATCAAAGTTAGGTGTAATTTTTTTTTTATTTACCATAGTTAGCTGAAATTAGTTGGTTGCAATTTTTTATTTATGAAAGTTCGTTCTAACTTTTTTTTATCGAAATTAAATGTAGTTTTTTTCTATCAAAGTTAATTGCATCTTTTTATCAAAGTTAGTTGCAACGTTTTCTTTTATTTGATCAAAGTTAACTCTAAACCTTTTTTTTTTTTATCAAAGTTAGCTATAATTAGTTCGTTGTATTTTTTCAAAAATCAAAGTTGGTTGTATTTTTTTTTATCAAAATTAATTGTAATTTTTTTAACATAGTTAGATGTAACTTTTTTTTTAAATGAAAGTTAGTTGTTTTTTTTTATCAAAATTTGATGTAATTAGCTGGTTGTATTTTTTTTTATAAAAGTTAGTTGAATTTTTTTATTTTCAAATTTAACTGAGGAATAGAAAGTTAAAAGGCTTGAAGGATAGTATTGTCTTTATACATTGAAAGGGTGTGGGGGAAGCATTATGGGGTGTGGGGACAGTCCCTATATTATTATGGGTGTTGTATCCGATGTTTTTGAGAACTTAAGTATTATTAATTATTAAATCATTAATTAAGTTTTATTTCTAAATTTCTAATTTTTTTTCTTATTAATATACCTCTTTCCTTATATTTTCTCCAAAATTAAGTATAGTTATTTTTTTCTTATTCAAATAATAAAAAAATTATAAGTGTTGATGTATAAATTCAATACTTACAAAATTGATATTTTTGAAGGCTACTAATCCTGTCCTATAAAATAGAAATCATTTTCAATATAAAATATTGTTTTAAAATTAATATATTCATTTTGTTTTTTATGTAGATAGTAAATATTTACCGTCTATGAAAACTTTCTAGATGTAAGATAATTTTATTTTTTGGTGAATATAGTAAGTATGTACTGTATTATTTTATTTTATTTTCAAAATTTTATAGTTAACTTCTGTTATAAAGATAGCATTACGTAGGTTTCAAATTTATTAATTTTGTAAAAAAATAGATTTCTCAATAAATGCTATTACATTTTAAAGTTTAAAAAATGGAAAAAAAATTGTAACCGCTTAAAAGCTTTTTCTCTCACTATCACAATTGAGTTTATCATAAAGAGTATTTATATCAAATAAAAAGGTAAATAATAAAGAATGTAACTTATTTAAATGTTGAAAAGTCAATAAGACTTACATAATGAAAAAATGTTCATATAAAACTTGTAAGCAAAATTTCATTTATAAAATGTGATTTAAGCCATTTGATTGATCAAGCCATTATATTAAGTCTATGTAAATTTTAATTATAACTATGACATATTTTTGGTGTTTTTATTCATTGACAGATAGCATTGAAGTTGGGGAGGCTAAGATAAGGCCTGCACTTCCTGAGTGTGAAGAATAACTTGAATACATAATTGAAATCATACAACTAGCATGGGATGAAGGTGTTGCAATTAGATCCTCTTTAAGGGAGATTACTTGTGGACTGAGAAATATTCAAGACAAATTTAATTGTTGATGTTGTATTAATTATATTTATGTTTTATCAATAAATGTTTTTTTTATTTAATCCTTATTTTTTAATATCTTATTTGACTTAATTTTCAGTGAGGGTTCGTTTGGTTTGAATTGGGCACAAGAGTTGACATTACAAATTTTGCCCTGACAAATTTTGCATAGGCAAATATTATTTTTCTCACATTAGGCTATCAAACACCAAATGAGGTAAAACAAGTTTTTTAGGCAAAACAGTTTAATAAGAAAATAATTTTTTTTAATAATAAACAAGTTATTTTTGTAAAGTAAAAAAACAATTTTTTTTTGTTGTAAAATAAGAAAATAGTTTTTTTTTGGTAAAAAAAAGAAAACAGATTTTAAATTATTTTTAAATATTCATAACAATTTTTAAAACATTAAAATCGTTTAAGAAGTTAGAAAATTTGTTGGCAAATATTTCTTACTCAAATAGGTAAGCAAATTTTGTCAAAACCTTAGGCATAATGGGTGTTGTACACTAGCAAACAATGCCATGACAAATTGTGCAACCAGACACACCAAATTGTAGACAAATATCTCATTTGCCATTTGCCATGACAAATAAAGATAATTAAACGGCTCTTACTTAATCACTTTGACATAATCATCAAATTTTTTACATCGTTGCAACTTTAAAAAAAAAAAACTTATATTCTAAACTCATCCCCTAAATCAGATTTTTGATCGAAGTATATTTATATTTAAGTTTAAAAAACACCTCATCTAACTTTGTCTTATTCTTCAAATCGAAACTTTAAATTTTTTATCACACCCTATTAATTAGGGAATATTATATTTTAGAAGAGTGTGATCTGGACATTATTCTAAGGATAATGTTAGGGCTACTCCTTTTTTGTTACCCCTTTTGTTATTCTCGGTTTTAAAATGTTGTTCCTTGCTTTGTCTTTACTTGCATGGATCTCGTCAAGACATAAAAAACAAAGCAAGATACAACATTTTGAAGCCGGAATAAAAAAAAAAGAGTAGCCCTAGTATTACTCTTATTCTAATATAGACCGAATGATCAAAACATACGACAAACTTTGCATATCTTTTTAAGTAGATTACAAAAATTTGAAAAAAGTAAAATTATATGCAATCTACTTGAATTATTTTTAAACACGTAACAAAATATTATAAAATTATAAAAAGTTAGGGCCCGCTTGGTTTTGTATTCAAAAAACTAGATTTAAATGTTGTTTTTAAATACAGTTTTAAAATTCAAGTTTTTGTGTTTATAATTATTTGTGCGCGTTTGGTAAACTTGTTTTTAAATGCTGTTTTTTGAAAATTTGACAAAATTGACAAACATGTATATTTATATCACTGTTCTAAAAAACCCGCCTAGGCTTGAGGCTTGGGAGAAACGCCCCGCCTTAAGATTTTGACGCCTTATGCTTGGTAAAACCCTTAAGGCGTACTTTTTCTCTAAAAACAACAATGCTTTAGTGAAACGATATCACCTTTTAAAGATTTTTTTGCAAACCGGACCATTATCTCATGAAAAATAATCAAATAATATTTATATTTACAAATATTCAGACATATTTTTATGATATGAACAATTTTAGTATTTTAATAGCCTTGTTATGGTTAAAAAATATTAAAACATATTAAAAAGACCTAAACGTCTTTTCACGCCTTTTTACGCCAAGGCCCGCCTAGGCTTCTAAGGCTTAAGGCTTGGCCTCCACGCCTCGATCACGCCCCGCGTTTTTTAGAACCTTGATTTATATTATACATATATGTATGTGTGTGTCTATTATGAACTATAGCTATATTTTATATTATTTCATACATTAATAATACATGTATAAAACTATATATTAGTATCATATATCTATTGATAATATTATATAACATATGGATCTTAGTATAATATATAATTTAATAATATAAATATATGTAATTTCATGTACATGTACATATATTCTTTTTTTTTAAGAATTACACATATATTAATGTATTATGTATGTATATTATATATTAAGGTGTAAATGCATTAAAATATTAAAAATGAATAATTTTGAGTTAAAAAATAAAAAACAGAAATTATAAAACACAACTTTCCTGTTTTCTAAAAAACTTGATCATAACACAGAAATATTATAATTCAGTGTTTAAAAATAGGTTGCCAAACGTAATTTTTTATCAAAATTGTATTTAGATACAGAAAACATAATTATAATTCCAAACCGAACAGGCCCTTAATTCTAAATATGTTTTTTTCACGTTTGAATCCATTTCATAACCGGACAAAGAGAATATCATTAAGGAACTCGAATTTAATAGTATTGGCAAAGACACTCAAAATTTTCCCACTAACATAATAGCACCATGTTCTAAAACATAGTATGCAATGATGTTAATGTATTATTATTTAGTATTAAGACTTTCAAGTGCATTTAAGAGCACCCATTTAATGGTGTGTTTGCATTTAGAGACATGGCTTAATTATATTGGATGGTGCATCACAACTTATCCTTTTACATAAATGAGTTTTCATGTAGTAGTCATTTCATGTGGTTTGTATTTTTCTTCTAAAACAATTTTAGTTGTATTGAATTTTGACCCTATAAAAGAATGAGTCCTATATATATCCTTATATTATCAAAAATAGTTGGTGGGATCTTTCAAAGACTTTCATTTATGATTTATTGAGAGTGACGGGGGATGTGTCGCATTGGTATTGACTCGTGTTTAGACTCAACACTAATTCTGTCAAAACACGAATCAATACGAGTAGTACACAATACAACTAAAAGTGTGACTCTCCCTAAAATTAGTTTTAGTTGCTGTTTCAAATGCAACTAAGTAAATCTCACGCACCAATGAATTAATTTTTAACAATTCAAAGTGTGTTTATTTTATCTCTTTTATGACTAATTTAAGATTATACTTCATATTACACAAAAAGTATCGGTCATATTACAATTTCGAATTCAATTGTTGAATTGCCTCACATAATGAGTCCCTTCATTAAGTACATTAAGGATGTGGATTTCGTCTAAAAACATTGTTATTGTTTTTTACTTTGGCGTTATATGTTTGGTTACCAATCGCAAATTATGATTTTAGACTTTCAACTATCCATTAAATTCTAGTTATTTGGTACTTACATATTGTAATACTTTGTAAAAAAAAATCATCAAAGTTCTTTTAAAAGTTTATGTTATATTTTTAATTGTTTAAAATTGCATTGTTAAATATTAAATATAAAAGTTTGGCCTACAATAATTAGAAATAAGGGGGTGTAACACAAATTTTCAATAAAAAATAATGGCTACATCACAATGATACAAACCCAAGCATAAAAAGTAAGGATCAACAGAAAAAAAAAAAATCTTGCATTAATATTCTAGAGGGAACAACATTCATACGACACATATATTTGACAAGACATAAACTTGACACAGATTTTCTTTTTGTTTTTATTTTTAAAATATTTTTTGCATTTTTTACATTTTTAATTATTTTGGGAGTTTAATTCGAAATGACACGTGTCATTTATACATAGTGGATTTTTTTTAACATTTTGTATTAAAATTTAATTTCTAAACAAAATTATATTTAAGTCTAAAATCGAAGACTAATAACATGTTAAAGTAAAAAAATAAATAAACGGTTTTTCCATAACTTGACAGGAAATTAACTGTCAAAATGAGTTAATTGATAACCCAATCTCAACGGACAAAACTTTTGAGTACCAAAATATAAAGAACGCTTTTTAAAAATGAGATCCTTATTACGATTGTCAATCCTTGAAGGACACGATATCTCGTGTTCGCGTTAAATTTTTGTAACCAAAAGTATTGTGTCATGTCATATTCATATTCGTATCAAAATTTAACTTGTACATTCATGATGTGTTGTATTATTTGACCTTTTATTCGGATTTTCATGTCTTACTATACTTAACTGAGTGCAAAATCATTTATCGCATTAATCGTGTCATATCATATTTTAAATGATTCAGCGTTCATATCATATAAAAATAATATAATAGTGTCGTGTCATTTTATGTCATGCTCTATGCGATATCATGTTCAAACACGTTTCAAAAATTAGAATTGAAATCCATAATCCTCTCCTCCAATAATTTGTGGGCAATTTACCTTTATATTCCATTATATATTATGGAGGGACCAACTTAAAATTCATCTACACCATAATTGTGTTGGAGAATCTTAGCAGAAACGGCCACTCCTCCATAGACCGACTTAATCTTGACAGCAGTGGTGGGTGGCCCATGACAAACTTCTAGAGGTTTGAGGGTGAGAAATAAAAAGAACAAACCAAATTTTAAACCAAATCGAATAAATTAAAAGTTTGGGTTATCAAAATTTGTCTTAGGGCCGACATCTAATTTGGGTTAGCTCACAGCAATGGAATAATAAAGAGGATTACAAAAAATGATATGGTTAATGTATACCTAGGTCGTTTAAGATAACAAATAATACTTTTTACTTATCTGCAATTAAGAGGGCGTAATTTAGAGCGATGACAAGCCTCGTTCGAATTACGGTTGGTTTCAAATCCCTTTATTATTGTGTGCACTTTGTGAATTTTGCATATATTTTCAAAAAGTACACGTAAAATTCACAAAATGTAATAAGCTATAACATTTCCAATCGAATTCCTTAAAACAAATCAGGGTAAGCTCTCTCTCTCTCTCTCTCTCTCTCTCTCTCTCTCTCTATATATATATATATATATATATATATATATTCAGTACTGTTCTTGTGCGAATCAGTCCACATTTTAAGAGTACAGACCGGACATGCGTACCAGGTGGTGAGCTTGAAAATTATCGGTTAAATTATTGGCACACTTTTTCTCAAAAGTACAGACCGGACATGTGTCACTGGCAGTGAGCTTGAAAATTATCGGTTAAATTATTGGTACACTCTTTCTTTTTTCTTGGGTCACCGCCAAGTGACACATGTCACTTTTAAAATGCGAACTGCTCCGCACAAGAACAATACTATATATATATATATATATATATATATATATATGCAGGCTCCTGTGCATACTAAAATTTGCACATCATTTTTTTGAAATAGCAAAAAAAATATTTTTGACATGATTTTTTTGTATGATATTTAAACATTTCAAGGAATCCACATAAAAAAATCAGCTCAAAAAAACTGTTTTTGTATTTTAAAAAAATCGGTCAAACTTTTGCAGTTTTTAAAGCGCTTAAAAGTTGTGAATGTTTGACCATTTTTTTTAAAATAGCAAAGACGATTTTTTTGAGTTGATTCTTTTTGTGTGATATTTAAACATTTCAAGGAATCCATATAAAAAAAAATCATGTCAAAAATATTTTTTTTGCTATTTTAAAAAAATGATGTGCAAACTTAGTTTGCAAACGAGCCTCTCTCTCTCTCTCTCTCTCTGTATATATATATATATATAGAGACGCAGGCTCCTGTGCACATTAAGTTTGCACATTACTTTTTTAAAGTAGTAAAAAAAATATTTTTGAGTGCTGGCGCACACCAATTTTTTTATGTGATATTTTAACATTTCAACGAACTCACATAAAAAAAATTAGCTGGAAAAAACTTTTTTTGCTATTTTTAAAAAATTGGTCAAACTTTCGCAGTTTTTAAAGGGCTTAAAAGCATAGAAAGTTTGACCGATTTTTTAAAACTAGCAAAAAAAGTTTTTTTGAGCTGATTTTTTTTATACGGTTTTTTTGAAATGTTTAAATATCACACAAAAAAAATCAACTCAAAAATATTTTTTTTTACTACTTTAACTCTATATATATATATATATACTAGTGGATGTCCGTGTCGAGGGCACGGCGATAAATTTGCCTCCTTGATAAAAAAATAAAAATTAAAGAAAAAATAAATTAAAAGATTAAAAATATGAATTAAAAAAATATAAAAAATAATTTAAAAATACAAATTAAAAAAATATAAATATTTAAAAAATATATAAATTAAATTATTTAAAATTATTTCCCTTTTCAAAAATAATTATTTCCCTTTTAAAAAAGCAAAAACAAAACCCTTTTTATTAAAATAAAAAAAACACTTTAGCATGACATTTCATGCATGAGCATGAAAGGGAGAAAATATCATGCATTAAATGTCATGCATAAAAGTGAAGATATTTTGCCAAAAAACATGCTCCTTTATTATATATACATATATATTCAGTACTGTTCTTGTACGGATCAGTCCACATTTTAATATATTCAGTACTGTTCTTGTACGGATCAGTCCACATTTTAAGAGTACACACCGGACATGCATACCTGACGGTGAGCTTGAAAATTATCGGTTAAATTATTGGCGCATTCTTTCCCAAAAGTACAGACCGGACATGTGTCACTGGCAGTGAGCTTGAAAATTATCGGTTAAATTATTGGCACACTCTCTCTCTTTTCTTGGCTCACCGCCAAGTGACACATGTCACTTTTAAAATGCGAATTGGTCCACACAAGAACAATACTATATATATATATATATATATATATATATATATATATATATATATATATATATATGCAGGTTCCTGTGCATACGAAAATTTGCAAATCATTTTTTTAAAATAGCAAAAAAAATATTTTTGACATGATTTTTTTGTATGATATATAAACATTTCAAGGAATCCACATAAAAAAAATCAACTCAAAAAAACAGTTTTTGTATTTTAAAAAAATCGGTCAAACTTTTGCAGTTTTTAAAGCGCTTAAAAGTTGTGAATGTTTGACCGTTTTTTTTAAAATAGCAAAGACTTTTTTTTGAGTTGATTCTTTTTGTGTGGTATTTAAACATTTCAAGGAATCCATATAAAAAAAATCATGTCAAAAATATTTTTTTTGCTATTTTAAAAAAATGATGTGCAAACTTAGTGTGCAAACGAGCGCCTCTCTCTCTCTCTCTCTCTCTCTCTCTCTCTATATATATATATATATATATATATATATATATATATATATATATATATATATATATACTAGTGGATGCCCGTGCCGAGAGCACGGCGATAAATTTGCCCCCTTGGTAAAAAAATAAAAATTAAAGAAAAAATAAATTAAAAGATTAAAAATATAAATTAAAAAAATATAAAAATAATTTTAAAAATACAAATTAAAAAAATATAAATATTTTAAAAAAATATTAATTAAATTATTTAAAATTATTTCACTTTTTAAAAATAATTATTTCCCTTTTAAAAAAACAAAAACAAAACCATTTTTATTAAAATAAAAAAAAAACACTTTAGCATGACATTTCATGCATGAGCATGAAAGGGAGAAGATATCATGCACGAAATGTCATGCATAAAAATGAAAATATTTTGCCAAAAACCATGCTCCTTTATTATATATATACTAGTGGATGTCCGTGCCCAAGGGCACGGCGATAAATTTGTCCCTGTAATAAAAAAAAATTAAAAATAAAATTATAAATATAAATATAAATAAAAAAATAAATAAAAGAAAAAATTAAAAAAATTAAAAAAAATTAAAAAAAATTAAAAAAAATTAAAATTAAAATTAAAAAATTAAAATTGGAAAAAATATTTAATAAAAAAAATTCAATTTACACGTATTTAAAAAAATACATGTATTTATAATAGTATAATAGTATATAATGGTATGTATAGCACAAAAAAAAAGGAAAAAGAAAAAAAATAACTTTTAGCATGACATTCATGTATGGGCATGAAAGAGAAAAATGTCATGCATGCCAAAGTGGAGATATTTTGGCCAAAATTTTCAAAAACCATGCTCCTTTATTTTATATATATATATATATATATATATATATATATATATATATGTATATATGCTCTCTAATATACTTCATTAAACATACTTATTAACATACTTATTTTTTTTAAATAGTAAAAAAATAATTTCGAGTTGATATTTTTTATATGGATTCATGATACTCTGCTCAAAATATTTTTTTTTTTGCTATTCTTAAAAAAATAGGTTAAAAAACCTAGAGTTTAACGAGTAAAAACTATCAGCTTTTTTTATTTATTTTTTAAAAATAACAAAAAAAATATATTTTGAGTTGTTTATTTTTATAGGTACACACTGAAATATCATAAACTAATATAAAAAATATCATTTCATAATTATTTTTTTATTATTTTAAAGAAATGAATATGTTGATAGGTATGTTGCTAAAAAGTATGTTAGAGTCTCGACCTTACTTTCTATGAACATACCTATAATAAACACATCTATTTTATTTACATAGTACAAAAATATACTTTTTCAAAAAAATTTATATACATGATCGATATAATAAAAAGATAATCTACAAGTATAATTATAAAAATTTCAACTAAGAAATGGGCAAATGAAAAGTGGATATTGGTGTGGCTATTGGTCCAAATGTTGTTACTGTGCGACCTCTAACTTAAGCTCCCTCAAATCTGTCTGATATCACAGCAGATATAAGGGCTCCCGACAGCGGTCATGTGCAAAGAAAGGACTGCTTAGCCAAGGGTTGTGTTACTCCAAATTGTGTTCACTTTTTAGAAAAGAATCTGATTCAAAATAATGCTTGACTAACGAAAGTCACGAATCGTAAATAGAAATTACTTGAAGTGCACGTAAACGGACTCGAACACATCATGTATGCTACAAAAAAAAAACAGGCCAAAAAAGTTGTTTTAACAACTTGTCTTCCAAAACAACTTGACTTCAATATCTTCTCCTAGTAATATGGAGGCTATCCAAAATAATCCGGTAGGAGGTCAAGGGAATGACTTCTCAACTGAAAAGAAAAAAAAAGACAATGAGAAAGACTCTATTGGCCCTGCTCCTTATCTTATGGCTCAAAAAATATTCATAATATTTTCTCACGAAATATTTTGAATAATGAAGATTCAGATGGAGATATGCCTCCTCTCGAGGATATTCTTAATTTGTCAATCCTTACAAATGATTCTTTTCGAGAAAAGGAAGGCTAAGAAATTAATTTATATGTGGAAATTCCTAAGTATGATCTTGGAATATCTCCAAATATTGCAAAAGCTTCGGTATTTATTATTGATTCGGTTGAGAGAAAATTTGAAAGTCTAATGTCCAATTAGTTATTCTTTTGAGATTTTAGGGAACATTGAGGTAGCTGGAATTTATCAAAAGAGAGATAAGAATCTGGATTCTTTTCATACTTGTTCGTTGAGGAGAAGAAGGGTCTTAAACGTAATTTTAGGCCAGTTGGATCTCAGTCAAGACTTCAAAAAATTTCATAATTTTTTTCTTTACTTTAGCGCTTATAAGTGCCGTAGGAGAGGCTTTTTCTTATTCCTTTCAATAAAAAAGTTTATCAAAAAGAAAATTGGATATATATATATATATATATATATATATATATATAAAAACATTTTTTGTCGTTAAAACTTTTACCATCATCTCACCTAATTCCAGATTGAATTTTTTGTTTACTTTTTTTGTAGATGTTCTCCTTACTATGTAAATCATATATAAAGAGTTTGATTAAAAAACTTAGTCTTTTACTATTTTAAAAAAATAACTATGTTAAGTGAGATATATTGAACTCCCTCTCTCTTTCTCTTTCTCTCTCCATATATATATATATATATATATATATATATATATATCATGAACTTTGAACAAAAAAGTTAAATTCAAACCAAGAGTTGATTTTCATTTTACCTAGCTAGGTTGAACATTAACGTAGTCACTTAATTATCATTAGGAAATGAACCTAAAAACCTGCATGTTTGGAGTTCATTCTTAATTAAATTTGAGCTTAGTCATATTGTGTTGTGACGAAAATTCAAATAAACCACCTTTATGAATATTTGAAAGTCAAACATCATCAGAATTTTTTAAAATTTAAATTTCTCCTTGTAAAAATAATAATATTTTTAAATGCAAGAGATGCAGTTGGATTATTCATTTTTTTGAGTATTCTTTGAATATATATAACTTTGTAATATCAAATAATTTTTATGCTATTGTTATCAACATAATTATTAACTTCAGATGGACTAAAGATGATTGGAACTAACTATTAGACATTAAGGTTAATTAAGACATTGTAACACCGAGTAAATTCAAGAACCTTTAATTAAATAATATTTTGAGAGAAAAGGAATTTATTTATTTGGAAGAATTAAATTCATGATTTGAGAAATTTTTAAATTTGAGGAATTTATTAAATGGAGAATTGAGGTTTAATATTTTTGGATTATTTTGTGTCCCATTTTAAGGTCTTAAATTTGGAAGATGTTATAAATTAATCCAGATGCCAATTTTGAGAGCACGGTTGAGTCCGGTAGGATCGAAATAGTCCAAAATAAGTGGTTATATGTATATATTGGGTTTCGGAACTTAATTAGACATAATTGAGCTCCAAATAAAGAGTTTGGTCCTTTTTAGGAGGCCCACAAGCCCAAAAATGGAATTTGAGTTTTTAACCCTAATGGTGAAAGGGTAAGGAAACTTAAAGTTATTTTAGAAGACTAAAATTGGGGAGAGCTTAAGAGGAGAACCCTTAGAAGAGAATTTAGAGATCTTGGGAGATTGCTTAAAGAACAAGAGGAGATCCTTGATTTCAATCCAACATCTTCATCCAAAGGTTTTGATCTACAAATTAAGGTAAGTGGTTTAATTTGCAATTGTTAATTTGTACTTACCTATTCATATTAAAGGAGGTGGGAATTGATTAGGCGTAAATTCTTCCAAATTTATCCCCTTAATTTAAGGATTTTTGTCGCCTCGAATAATGTAATTCATCTTCATTTATCTCATTTATATGCTACTGGCCTTTCTACGTAGTATCTCAAGTTTTGTTCCTTTTGCATGACATTTACAGGTATTTATTGCTAAGTAAAGAGAAAAAAATCAAAGCAGAAGAATGAATCAAGGGAGAAAAGTCAAAAGGGCAAAAGCGTAATTTCTATCAGGAATCTAGACAAAAACTCAACATGAAAGTTAAAGATCTCGAGTTTACGAGTGCGTAGGAAGAAATGGTGTCCAATTCCGAGTTCCGAAGCAGAAGTTATGAGGTTCTAAAGATGAGAGAGAATGAAGAGAGAATGAGGACAAATCCTACTTCCAATAAAAAGGGACCGATCTGGCTCCTCAAATCTTACTAGAAAAAATCACAAACCGGACTGATCCAGTTTCCAATAAAAAGGGACCGATCTGGATTCTGATTAGTGTATTGGAAAAATTCACAAATCGAACCGATTCTATTTCCAACAATAACGGACCTATTCGTATTTGGAACCAGACCGAACCTAGCACACCCGTCAGACCGGTTCGGTGGAGATAAATTCTTATTCTTTGCTCCGATTTTAGAGTTTGATTCAGCTACAACTCCAGATTTTTCGTGATGTACTGGACTTCTAGTTATTGTTAGACAGGGGAAGTTCAAAAATGGCTAATTTTTTCTTAATTAGTTTTTAGAGAGAAAAAAATCTCTCACCTGGTTTCAAAACTATAGTTTTTGAAGATTCATTGCGAGATTCAGAATTGATTTCTAGATTATTTGAATGCAAATAATTTCATTTCATTGCTTTAATTTACTTAATTAATTCTTCCAATCCCAATTGCACTTTCGAAAATTACCAATTGTTCTTATTCATCTTTTTTATGACAATCATGAATCTTGTTAGTTTAAGAGTTAATGCTTTCCTTCACCTAATCATGTCTGGATAAACATCTTTGAGGTTGGGGTACACGAACCCCACCCAATATAATTCACCATAATTGGAAATAGATTTTTGAATTGAATATTAAAGGAGTCGTGTTGTGTAACTATCATAACCGTCGTAGGATTTTTTATCTCGTTTGCCCTAGGTAATCGGGATACTTAAGGGTGCGGCGCGCGTGTTAGTTAATGCGACACTGCTTTATTCTTACCTTTGATTTCGTATGATGCGGGCTACGATCCTTTATATACGGAATGCTTAGGATTAATAAAGACCGGGTTCATTTAAAATTCTAATTCTGAAATCTAGTATCCTACGAGGTGAATTACTAGGGTGTGGGGGATTGCAACCTGATCTTTTGTGCTCATTTATAGTTACATCTTTTATACATTTGCCACCGGTTCTTAGACTAATTAGCGTAGTTGCATTCCATTCATAGTTAGTCTAGTTAGTCACTACTTTAAATCTGCATTATACTATAGTTGACCTCCCACTCAAAGCATATTTTCGTTTCTTTTAGAGTCAAGTTATGGTTCTCCGTCTTTCTAATATCGTCACGATTTTCTCGTCCTATTTCCCTGAGGATCGTTACCCGACTTACTGGGATTATTACTTGAGTGACAGGCTTGCACTTGAGCCTAGATAGCACACACACTAGAACACATTTGTGGTCGCATCAAGTTTTTAGAGGATGTTATAAATTAGAGCACAGTTGAGTCCAATAGGGTCGAAATAGCCCAAAATAAGTGGTTATATGTATATATTGGGTTTTGAGACTTAATTAGACATAATTGCGCTCCAAATACAGAGTTTGGTCCTTTTTAGGAGGCCCATAGGCCCAAAAACGGGATTTGACTTTTTAACCCTAATGGTGAACGGGTAAGGCAACTTAAAGTTATTTTAGAAGACTAAAATTTGGGAGAGCTTAAGAGGAGAACCCTTAGAAGAGAATTTAGAGATCTTGGGAGATTGCTTAAAGAACAAGGGGAGATCCTTGATTTCAATCCAACATCTTCATCCAAAGGCTTTGATCTACAAATTAAGGTAAGTGGTTTAATTTGCAATTGTTAATTTGTACTTACCTATTCATATTAAAGGAGGTGGGAATTGATTAGGCGTAAATTCTTCCGAATTTATCCCCTTAATTTAGTGATTTTTATCGCATCGAATAATGTAATTCAAATGACCTGGTATCTCTTTCAAGCGAGAGTTGTTGTCAATTTTATCAAATACCGCAAGTGCACGGGCTATTATAGAATAGCGAATGTAAGTACGGGTCGAACCCACGAGGATTTGTTAAGTTTTTCGTTCAAAATAGTTGTGATTGTCTAACTAGATTAATTGGGTTTGGAGATGAAGTGTAATATTAAACTAAGCAACACAAACAAAAATTAGGAGTACGAGAGATATAATCAAGGGAGTGTGAGAACTAGGACGTTGGATCCATTTATCGCGTTTTAATTAACTCTAGGCAATATTTAAATTCGTCAGTACCAATTTAATAACTCAAATTAAACTGACTCTCATCGTATTTAATTCGGAGGATAACACGGTTAAGTACCCAATAAAATTTAACGTCTCTAAATTAAGACGGCTAAAATCCCTATTCCCTTAATAGTTCACTTTTAGATTGCAAAGTATAATCTTTAAGCATGGACTATCAAAACAATCGAGTGCAAGCATAATCCATCAAAAAATACTCACACTTAAAAATAAAAATATGATTTTTTTCTCAAACAAAGTCGAAGGTTTAAAACACACTCCCGTGTCATTTTAAATGAATACCAAATTTTTAAAACCTTTAGTACATATCGGGAACAAAGACGAATTTAAATTACGCATCACCTAATCCTAGTAAAGAAATTACGTTAGCATAATGGAAGACATAATAAAATTGCAAGAATGAATATGAATTTTCATTAATAAAACAACTTATAAATAATGTGTCTTGCAATTGATGTTGACAGAATTCCTTCCACAAAGAAACAATTCTTGGCCCTCAAATATTAATAAAACACTCAAAAGGAAACTACCAACAATTGTTCTCAATTGGCTCTCTCTAAAATTCTACACACCAAATAATGAGCCAAAGGGTTCTATTTGTAGGCTTAGGGTGAGGCATTAGGGGTTTGGTGGAACTCTTCAACTTCCACCTCTTCAATTTCCCCCCAATCGAAAAAGTCTTTTTTTTTTGCTGAATACGCATGCCAAATTTCGTCCAATTCGGAGAATAAAAATTCCCGACGTTTTTTACAATTTCACAAGTGTAAAAACGGTTTTTTTTCGAACTACCGTAAAAATCAGTTTTTTCGTACCTTTTTCAAGTTGATCATCAATTTGCAATAAATTTCATCATTACCTGCAAAAATTTCACTACGCAACTTTTTTCACAAATTAGTACAAGAATATTATAAAATTATTGAAGCACCCATTTTTAACTTAGAATTGTCATTTTAATTATGAATTCAATCATTCTTACATTTTTTTTCTTTTATAATGACATGGTCCTAAGAATTTATTAAATAAAATAAAATGGGACTATATAAATTTTGGTATAAAATATACAAAATAATCCACTCATCAAGAGCCATTGTCATTTGAACGACATGGCTTGTTGTTTGAACGACCTGTTAAGTCTGTCATATTTCTGATTCCCCTGATTCAGACATGTTATGTGTCGGAGATTCATAGTTTCTACTTCAGTTGATTTATGAAATATGAGTATCATTTAGGGTTTAATTTGTGAGTAGTTGACCTTGAATTAATTAGAGAATTTATGAAATTGAAGATGTAAGGTTCATGATTTAGTAAATTGTAACATTGTTAATTAAGTGGGTAGATTTAATTGAATGACGAATTGAAACTACTGAATTTCGGGCCTAGAGATAGAGAGTTCGGGTATACTTGGTAGGGTGACATCAAAATAATAAAAATTAATTAGTGGATAATTAATTAAAATGAAGTCGAACCATAGGCTTAAATGTTTTAGGCTTATGTATGGACATAGTACACTAGTAGCCTAGATTTCTCTCTCTCTATATATATATATATACAGTGATGTGTAGTATATGACATATAAATATTTGTGTGAATAATATTTATAGTAAAGCATACCAATATTAATGCTATCTTATGAGGTTGCGCGATGTGGGTGAGTCCCCTGACTAGCGAATGCAGGGAGAGTATATTCCCAAGGTCATAACGTCTGTTTATAGGGGTGGGACGTTATGGTATGGAACGGGCACTTACGAGGAGAACTATGATTGCTTCCTACGCATTGGGTGATAGCATTTATATCCGACATGTGCGTGAATGTTGCGATATGATACTTATATATAGTGCAGAATTATATACGGATATATATACATGGTGTAAATGTATAATTAATATAACTTGTGAAATGGTTATATAGTATTGAATGAGAATTGGTTTAAATAAGTCAATGTGAATAACAACTTATAACGTGTATGCTAAACTCACTTGGGATATAGTAGTGGGGAAAAGAGTATAATATATGTGACAAGGCTAGTTATGGGGTAGTTAGCTAGGTGGGTCATGTATAGTTCGTTAGGCGTGCACATTAGTAGAGGGGTGAGGTGTCCTCAAGAGAGTGTATGGCACTAACTTAAACATGAAGTGCATAATTGCATTTGAATTTCTTACATTTAAATTCACTTGCTATATATTTTTAAATATTTTGGGTTCTAACCCTTGCTATAAAACATTTTCAAAACCTTTTAGGTGTTCTACCACAGGGGCGCCGGGCCTGATTCTTCCTACTGGGTGCGTAGCTGTAGTATATGTGGATATTGCGGGATATTTGTTTGGACGTCTGTCTTATTCTCTCTCTAGATAGGGGCATTTCAGTTGTACTAGTGGTCTTGTAATTTTATATTCAGTTTTGGCATGCATCGGTACTCTTTTATACTGGCACTTTGTGGATCGCTTGTATAGTTGATGTTGTTCGACTAACACTTTTATTTGTTTTGTGGCATGATTAGATTTTCCTCTTGTGATGGTTATTTTGGTTTCCTATTATACTGTTTGGGTTCGATTTAATTCATAAGATAAAATTTGGCATCAGCTTAATTAAAGACTAGGTGGTTAGTAATTAAAAAGTTTCGACAGTGATGCTAAGAATTAACCATATGAGATTCCTATTTAATTTGGTATTGGACTGATAGCCCTGTATTTTATTAGGCGGGGTATCACAGATGGTATTCGAGCATCAGGTTCTAGTGGCCATAGGATTTGTGCGGCTTACTTTAGTTTCAGCATTGCGTTCTTTGGCATAGAGCCCTATTATTAGGACTGTTGACTCATCTTTATGTTTATTAGTGATCGCACTTCTGCTATTAAGACTTGTATAAATCGTGAACTAATACAACTAGAAAAAAATCCAGATGTCACTCGAAGGAGAGCGGTAAACTAGGACCACCCGGCTACTTTGTTCACTTCACTTGGACAAAGCTTGATTGTTAGGAGAAGAGGTTAGGAAATTTCTTCAATTTCTTTGAAAGCTAGCTTGAACTTTCATGGGATCTTCCTTTGATTTAAAGTTAGACCATTGAAAATGATTTTAGATTCGGTTTCACTCTCTATTTGAAGATGATTATTCAATTTACAGAACCCGATACTATCCTTAATGATTTGAATATGAGCTTCTATGCTAGCATCTTGATTATTATAATAAGATTTTTCCCAAAAAAAACTTTCCTGAATCATCTATGATTATTAAGCCTACTCCAAACTGACCATCATTCTCCACAGAACCTGCACAATTGATTTTAATCTTACCCGCTGAAGGAGATTTCCAGTGTTGACAAGCTTTAAATTTCACTAAACTCAACTTTTGATTAAACATATTCAAAGTTTGCTTATTGAAATCTCTGATACCCCATTTCCAATTCATTTTATTTCCAATATCTGATAATCTGAGAATAACATTCGCAATTACTTTAGAATGATCCATTTGTTTAGCTTCAAAATTTTCCTTATTCCTACTTAGCCAAATTTCCCAGATTATAGAAAGAGGAATAATTTTGAAGAACCAATTAGAGAATTCAAAGTTATCTGACTGCAACCTCCATTTTATAACTGAACCATGAAGAAAAATATGACGTTGATTGAAACCCATAATTCCATTGAAGTATTTACACACAAGAGAAGCCATGGGACTTGATATGAAGAGATGGTTTAATGATTCCGTAGATTTTTTACAACATTTACACCTTGATGCTAGTCTTATCCCCACTGATTGCACTTAATCTTCAATACGAACACATTGAGTTAAAACTTTCTGACCAAAAACTGAAATCTTAGGAGGGATTTTAGGATGCCAGGGAGAATTAAAATCCATTGAAGATAGTTTATAATTTCTTATCAGATCATATGCTGAGTGAAAAGAAAATCTTCCATTAACTTTTAGCTTCCATATCAGCTCAATAGAAACCCAAGAAGAATTTTCATTTACCACATCCCAAGCTGATTTAATCCTCCTGAAACACTTAGATCCATATGAACATTCTAAATTTAAGTCTCACATATGCAGTCATGTTTTCTTAATAAAAAAAATATAATGAATAAACAAATAAGTTTTATGTTATTTCAAACATTTTAATCACGCTTTTAAGTGAAATTGTCTAATTTTATTTAAAAATAAACATTTGAAAATCTTGAAATTAAAGTAAATTTTAAGGACTTATATAATTTTTTCCGAGTCATTAATCCTCAATAACATTGAAAAATGAATAGGATACACAAAATAAATAAATAAACACCGTAACAACACTATAATCTTCAAACTATCAATAAGAGTTACAATTAATATCATAATTTTGTTTCATGCTTTATATATCTCGTCTCAAATAGGTTACGAGTAAATATTACCCTGATTAATTAATGTTGCTGATGTAGTTAATGTGAATGCCAATAGTAACTGCAACTTAGCGAAGAAATGATCATAACAGTTGAAACCATTAAGTTCAACTATACCATGATTGACACACACTGATTAAGGTCATATAAGAATGATAAGAGGACTAAAAGAAAAATTATGAGATTTAAGAGAATGAGCATGTCCAACTCAATCTTGGATTACAGGAGACACTACACATAAAGACATGGGGTCGCAACCAATGCACCCAACTAACTATGTACGACTTAGTTTGTCGAATAGAGAGTGATGACCATTGGATCGAGTGTTATGCGATCCAGCACGCATTCGAGACCTAACAAAAAGATCACTTGGGTGATGACAGTGAACATCAGGGTGATGGCAATCTGAGACCATCTACACATCGAAGAAGATGCAACAAGACCTAGTAGTCAAAGTAGTCCCCCTTAGATTAGTGGTGATTCTATATTAGGGTTTTTATGTACTAAAGAACGAATTTATTAAAGTACATCTTAAAAATGGCCCTTTTTTATTCAACAATGTCTAATCCTTTCTTATTGTTAATTTTATTGTTAAGTTATATAGCATGAGTATAACTGGCCATATGCTATAAGCGTTGTGTATGTTAATAAATGGGTTGAACCGTCACTTGCTAGGCCAAGTCTTACATTAGAGGTCTTCAAATAACCACTCATTTTCCTTATCAAATTCCTTCCAAGCATTAGAGTCAGTGGGTTATCTTAACACATTGTCATTAACACACCTCTCTTTGTTCCACCTCATATCCTTATCTGTTTTTCTCGACATAAAATGTTTTTGGAGTCTTGATTTTAGTGGGAAGTTGTAAGGTATTTTACGTGGAATTTGCTTAACCTTGTTATCATCAATCTTCCATATAGACTCCCTACATATTGGACACTCATTCTTATCTTCAAACTCCTTTCAAAATAATGCAAAATCATTTCTACGTACATGAATCGACATCCAAAATCATGCAACATGCTTCTCGCCTCATAGTATGACTTTGAAAGTGTCTCACCGTCGGGAAAACCCTCCTTCAATAACTCGAGAAACATGTTGAGTGACTTATCACTCTAACGATTAATCACATTTAAGTGTAATAACTTAACAAGAAAAGACAATGTTGAGAATTTTTACGATTAGGATATAGTTCACTTTAGCATCCTTTAGTAATTTGTTAAATCTTCTCTTCCCCCCATCATCAACATCTACGGGAAAATGTTGAGACTCGCCTGGACCACTATTTGTGAAAGTCCCCATATGCATGTCTTCTAACATATCATGCATTTCGTCACCATCATCCTCTTCAGTGTCTGCCATTCCTTCATCAGCACCATCATTTACATCAACAACGTTGTTTACATCCATGTATACATTACCATACACCATATGTTTAGAATGCCCCCATGATATATCCATTGAGTGTAAGTTGTACAAAAACCATTTTAAAACAATTGATCCTCTACTTCATCAATATTTCTAACATCGATATTCAAGTAATCGCAACAAGGACACCTGATTTCATTATTTTCTCCCATGTGCTTTTTTGCGAATCAAATGAATGATCTAACTCCCACCGCATATTTCTCACAAAATCGATTTGTTTTATGCACGAAACCTATATCCATCTAATTCATCATATAAGATATATTACATGAGTTTAATACGTATAATGAGTAAAAAATAAAAACACAAACATGTATTCAATATTCATGATAAAGACAAATAACACATATAGATGCATATTCCAACTAATTTATATTTAATAAATAAGTAATAGTAAGTTAAGCACAAAATAAATTAGTATATACACGAATAACTTGTTGATTGAATGTGAGTAAAATAAATATATAAGTTTGGTGTAATATATGTTAATGATTGGCCTATATGCATATGTCCAACAAATGTACGTGATTTATTCCATATATGATGATTTCTAAAACTCCGCGATATAAAACACCTACATATATTCCCATATCCAAGACCATAAACCCTCATAGAAATTTGGTTGATAAAGCCAATGAGGGACAAAAAGAATCTAAGAAAACATATGGAAACCCAAATGAGATTGAAACAAAAAGGATTATCCCACTAATTACTAAACAAAGAGATGAAAAAATAAAACCCATATACCCTACATCACATAAAATAAACCAAGAATGAAACTAATTGTATAATTCCGAACCCTCAAAGAAGAAAAACACATTCACTACATATATTAAGCAAAAACCCACACGTAATCAAATAAAAATGTTAACTTTTATAAAATACTATAAAAACTCACCTTTCATCAACAAAACCCCTTGAGGTTTTCACGACCTATCACAAATTTCCCAACACACCCATTTCTGAGATGAAATTTTATAAATCATTCCCGTAATTAAAGGGATATTGTCAAATAATATGTAGGTCTGTCAATTGAGCTTAGCAGGCCCGAAGCCCGCTAAATTTAGACCGAGCTTTTATTGAGTTTGAGCCGAGTTTGAGCCGAGATATTAAGCCCGAATTCAATTTGAGCCTAGCGCGAGCAAAGCACTTTCAAGCCCGAACTAGGCTCGCCTGAAATAATATATATATATATATATATACAAAATTATTTTATTTTCTAAGATATGTAAAATATATTTTAAAACAAATTAGTTTTTATAATTTTATCCTTATGCAAACAAACTATTGGACTTAATATTAAAGAAACAAAACTAAGGTGGGTCATTTATTAATTTACTTTAGTTAGGAAAGACGGGTCATTTATTAATTTACTTTAGTTAGGAAAGGCAACATATCGCGTACACGCTTAATATTAAATGCCAAAACATAAATATTTATTATTAAAATAAATAATTACGTATTGAAATATTCAATTCGGCCCTGCTCAAATCGGACACGAAGTCGTTCGGGTCGAGCTTGAGCTTGATCCGAATAAATCACAATCAGATCGAACGTGATCAACCTCAAGCTCGGCGACTCATAGAGCCCGATTGACAGTCCTAATAATATGATAATAAAGTAGATTGCACCGATTTATTCTTTGATATTGTCATGATAAATATAAACAGAAAATCACGAGAAAAAGGCAAGGCATCTAAAATCTAGTTGCGAGAGTTCATAACAAAGAGAATTTAACGGAAACAGTTGGTCTTATAGCCTCCCCAAGTCAAAAAACACCGTGTGAAAGCAAAACATAAATACAATCAGAGCCCCACTTCAGTCTAACCCGCAATGAGAGCCCCACTTCTTCGACACTTGAGAGAATATATGTGTTACAGAGACAGGACGGGTGGGGAATATGGGAATGGTGGGTCGTGGTTCTAATGAATTGGGTTTTAGGGGCGCTTTTTTCTTTTTGGTGACACTCTGTCGTTTCAATTATAAGATATTTTTGGGATACAAAATTCATGTCATGGAACATAAAAAGTGATATTTGGCTAAGAAACTATTGTGTAACAAAATAAAAAAAAACTTTTTTTAGGAAAAATTTGCTTTAGTAACTTTATTGGTGTTGTTGGCAATACACTTCGCGCAATATTATTTGGGCAGGAATGGTGGCACCCAATATTCATTGATGATTTAGCAACTAAATTAAGCAAGGGTGGAGGCACATGGGCATGAGGGAGGGCAAGTGCCCCACTCCAAATCTGGGTAAAACCTGAGATCTATTATTTTTAATGAAATTGTCCCACCTCTTTAAAAAAGGAAAAAATCTTTCTAAAATGCCACAATTTTAACTATCTCAATTTGTTTTAAAGCCCGAAGCCCACGAATAAACAAAACATACACACGACACGTAAATTTTCTTATAAGAACAAAAGAAACATTTTCCACATCTTTTGTGAGAAGAGGAAATACTCTAGGCGTGAGTCCGGAGCAAAGTAGAAGATAAAAAATTGGGCAATTTACAATTAGGTCCCTTGGTAACAATTTTTAAACATTTAAGGACAATTTACAATTAGGTCCACTTGTTATGCCACTAGCGTGGACTTTTACAAGAAGACAATTAGTGGACCTAAGTATTTAAAATTTTGTCAAAATTCCTTTAGTGTTTAAAATTTGTTTGTGAGTGACCTAAGCGTACTTTCTCCTAAAAAATTCAAGGGCTAATTTTTTAAGGTTTTTCTTCTAAAATAAAACATACACACCTCTCATCTCTCTCTCTCTCTCTCTCTCTCTCTCTCTCTCTCAATGTTTTTCTTCCATAGATCCATTCATTCTTCCTCGTTTTTTTCTAGTTAATTAAATTGACTTGGGGTTTCACCAAATTGATTTACTGTTTCACGAAATTTGTTTAGAATTTAGGGCTAATTTTTTTGAATTTCATCTGGAATCAATGCTATATTTCTTTGTTGACAAATGGCGAAGAAGAGGGCTTGAAAATTGTTGTTTCATTTCAAATTTCTCCATTAGGTTTGTTTCTTTTTAATTATCTACTTTGATGGTTTGTTTGCTGAAATTATTCATTATTTTATGTGTTGAATATATATGTTTGTTTTCTTATTTATGATTCTAAATTATTTTTAATTTCGCATATTTCAAGAAAGATTAAAACATTCACATAAGTTATATTATTTTCTATTTTCTTCTGTTATGGAAAGATTTTATAAAGAGTGATGCTAGGGAGATCCACTTCATGGACACATTTCGTGGACCTATGAATAAGACAAAAATAAATATAAATTTTTACTGCATTAGTTGATGCCCTGGCGGGACCCAAAACAATAAGGTATAAGCTTTTAATGCAGTTTTCACGGAATGTGTTCGCGAAGTGGGTCTACCTAGCATTTTTCTTTTATAAAAGACATATGTATTAAATATCAATATATTTCAATGGTTAAATTTATTCGAAGGAATTTTTTGTGTGCCCCGCCCCTACTAAATTCCTAGCTCCACTGCTGAAATTAAGTACTTCGTGACCAATGGTATAACGTATGGCTACAATTTGAATTTTGTTGTTAAACGTGACCCTCTGGCCACACAATTAGCTTTGTTGCTAACGAAATTGTCGCAAAAAGTACCATTTGTTGTAGTGAGGGAGTATAACCGTTTGTTAGAGACGTTAAAAATATTTTGAACATAACCGTTATATTTTTCAAATTAAATACGATGAGAGTCAGTTTAATTTGAGTTATAGAAACGGAATGACAATATCAAATTTGTGTGCAATATTATTTACATCATAAATGGATCCCGAATCCTATTTATTTCCATATTATTTGTGTCGCTCTCATTATTCGCAGTTGTTTTTATTAAGTTTAGTGCGTAATTATGCTCTACCCCATTTTATCCAATTGGGCAATTTCAATTCTTTTAAGCATTAAAATTGACAAATCTCTATGATTTTGACTTGTGCTTACACTCGGTATTCAAATAACAACCCGTGCACTTGAGATATTTTATAAATTTACAAACACATACACAAATAACACATGATGTAAATGGGTTATTAACATGTCTACATCCACAGGGTACTAGGGTTTGTTCTTTATTGCTTAAGAACTCAGATGATGCATTACCTTCTCATATGGGGCATGTTTACATTTATAAGGCATATTAGTAGAGTCCTAACCCCGTTAATAGTTCGAACTTATCCTCTATCTTGATCAATCGTTGTAAGTAATTAAGTTGAAGGAGTCCTTTCTTACTTAGAGTCCTCGTGAATTATAGGCACACATGGCCTGAGTACGCTTGGTCCAATATGTGTCAGCGTAATTTTTAACCCCACAATTGCCCTCAAAGTCCCGAGGATCATTGAGTTCATTGGGCTTTATGACTCAGCTCTGCTATTGATGTTCGATAAGTCTTAACTATTTATAGGAGGAACAGGATTCCTCATCTGGTCGAAGGTTAATAGTTTTAAGTTTTCTCTTGTTTATTGAATATAAATTTTATAAATGCCTCGAAATTTAAAAGCTCTTCTAGTGTTAAGTGTCTAAGGGGCAAATTTATAAATTTGGCTTGTTTACTTAGCTGCGGGGGGAGGGTTGTTGTCGCTTTGGCTGTTGTCATTCATGTGTCATAATTGTTTTTCTTAGGAACTATAAGACATTTTACCACAAAATGATCATATCCATATTTTCCTCCTCATTTCAAAACCTACATACTTTTGGATAAGGGCTTTCATTACTTCAATTTTTACTGTAAGCATATTTAACTACGATTCTTCCATTTCTTTTGTATACCTCAATTTCATTCCTTGAGTTAACATCTTCAATAATGTTATACATTATTAACGAGGGTACAATTTATATGGGACTAATCTTGGTATTACAAATATTAAGTATAACTACCAATGGATGACAACCCATGAAGGTGTTTACTATATGCAGATGAGGGTGGACAATCGGGACCTAGTTGTAGATTTACTTGGTTCTAAAAAAGACTACTGGGATCATGGTGTCATTGTAAATAAATGGAAATATTCCCCCTTATAAGGGAGAAGAGTATAATAGGCCAAGATGCCCCTAGGAAGCGCAAGGAATAAGTTAGGTTATAATTAGGTCTTTAATTTTGCATTTTCCTCTTCATTTTAATTAATGTTGAATGTTCTTTATATTGTTGGTAGAAAACGTCAAGAAAAGACATCCCATCCCCTCGCCCATGACATTGATTTTCATGATCTTTGAAAGGTTTGGGCTATTGAATAGAGGATTGAAGTTATTGACCGCCCTAGGTCAGCGACACTTCTGCTCGACTATAAGAGTTACATTACTTCATTTGTCATGAGGCCAGTAAAATATACTCTGATCATCCATATTGTCTTGGAAGACCCAAAATTTCCACCTTTGAAGGCTCATACTAGAAATGATCAAATGAGGATGTGAAATATTCCCCCTTTGAGTATCTTGACATATTAATTATTACATCTTCAAAGCTTTATCTTGGTGTTATGGCCTCCAAGAGAAAAATTATAAATTTTACTGTTATCAATGTTTGCCCCAAGTCCTCTCTTGATTACCCATCAAGCAAAGACAAAGAACATGCTAGATCAGAGAGAAAAAATAATAAGGTTGGAGGGTTTTCAACCCATAAATATTGAATATTCTGTCTAAAAGGATATCAAGCCCCTTTGTATAAGGATGAATATGAATCACGCTCTTCCTCCCTTATTGGCTATTTAGGAAAGAATATTACTAACAAGGATAAGGTTGTTGTCCATTCTATCATTGCTCACCCCGACCTTGCTCAGGATTTAATTTATTCAATGGTATTTCTTACGGATAGGTTAGTTATTCCCTCCTTATGCCATGAATGATTGGTGGAATACGTCAACCATAACATCTTGCTTGTGAGTTTCATTTCGATGTGTATTTCGACTTGAATTTCTTCTTCCTTGTATCTTACTAACTTCTTATATCTTCTTCTTGTAACTTATGGTCGACTAAATCCAATTATTAGAGAGAGATATTATGCTTAAAAAGCCCTCCCAAAATGTAGAGGCGGTCTTTAACATGACCATCGGGTTTTTGGAGGCTGCTCGGTCAATTGGTCAAGTAGAAATCTCCAAGAAGGAAAAACTTGACTTGAAGGTTGAGAGCTTGAATGTTAAAAGGGTTTCTCTTTAGAAGAAGGTCAATGAGTCAATCAATCTGTTCGCTACTCTCGATAAGGCCAATACAGACATTAAGAAGGCTAAGGTTGAGGCCAAGAATGCCAAAACCAATGATGTTGGGGCTAAGGTCAAGGTCAAGAAGGTCATAGCTGGAGTACAGCAGGCTAAAAATAATAACTAGATTTTTAGGTGGAACAAGGCCATTGCCAAAGATGGATAACATATTGGATATCTAAAGAAGGTCTTCTTTAAGAGCGGTTGGGATGAAGACCTTATAAAGGACAATGTTAATAAGGACTCTGAGTTATTCAAATAGCACAAAGTTACTCCTCCCCATAGTGAAGGATGAAGATGATGATGATGATGATGATGACAAGGATGAGGAGTAGAAGGATCAAGTTGGAGGACATACTGCTGTTAAGGGGACTTGAGATGCACGCCAAATCTAATTAGGATGCCAGATAAGATATTCTTACTGGGTCCAACTAGTTGAAAGCTATTACATCTATTTAGGTTGTTAAGAAAGAAAAGGTTGGCGAGAATTACACTTAGAATTTTTAGGAAATATTTGTACTTATTTCCATTTGTTCATCTCCGTAGGGGATTCTCCCATTGAGAATCGATGAATGAATTTTAAAAGTTTAGTTAACTTTATCCTGTTCATCTTTATTATAATGCTATACATTTTTTCCTTTCTTTGTCGAGCTCGAATTATAGCCCTTGTGCAATTTCCATTTAATGCAAGACTTGTAATAATTGTCTCCAATCATCATGACTTTCAATAATGATATTGGTGACTTTGGTTGTACGTTATGATGAGGATGATGATATTGTTCAGATATTAGGACTTGATGCATTTTTTTAGAAAATGAGGCTTACTTGGATCTATGAAGACTTTTTCACTAGATTGTGATAGACAATGCAGTCTTTTATGACATGGTTATCACTTCCCAGGCCCCTCACAAAGAAGTTTTATCAATTTTTTGGGATGCATATGAGATTGAGTTGATCTATTTGTCTTAAGGGAAAGAATTTGATAAGAAGATGGCTAACATTGAGTTTGCACATAAGAGGTAGACTTTTATCTTGCAGTCTGGCCTTATTAGAGAAAGAGAGGTTGCTGCCCTCCTTGATAAAGAAAATAACGATCTGTGAGATAAGATCAGGAGAGTTGAAAGGTCTCTCTCTGATAAGAAATCTATGGAAGGAAATTCCTTTATTAAACATGAGAATGCTTAACTTAGAGAAGAGATGGATAATGCACAAAAGGCGTTTCATGACAAGAATATGACCATCCAAAGTTTATCTTTCAAAATACTTGGAAAAGATAAACAAGTCTTTACAAGATAAAAGGTCAACCAACATAAGTAGTTCGAGAAGCTTGATTGCCTCAGGTTCAAGTTCTAAAACAACCCCACCAATCGTGAATGGATGGTTATGAATAGGACCTTTTTATGAATTATTCTTGTAACATTGATCATAAAAATGGTTGGCTCAATTCCTTGACAGTTAAAAGAGTTCCCAAGGATTCTGAACTATGGTACTGGCATGATCCCTGTTGTCTCAAACAATAGAAGCCTCCTTACAAGCCTAATATTTCATGGATCCCAACAAATGACATTTTTATTAACTTAATTTGGAAGTATTTAAGTTATTGTTGACTAAATAGAAATGATGGACTTTATCGACCTTCAAACCTAGTTAACAGGGAGACTCTTTGAGGGCCATTAAGAATTATATATTTGGTTGACACTTTGTTACCTTATGCCTTGGACACTCCACCTACTAGAGTTGTGATTTTGGAGGATGCACTTGCGTAACTCGTCTGGTAATATTTAATTTTTTGTTATAAATCGTTATCCTTCTCAATTTCCTTGTCATAACTTAAAGTATCAGTGTATTTTTTTTTTCATTTTTCTCCTCTTTACATTTTATGGTCCTTGGTCTTACCTTGTAGGTGATGTTGTCATATAAAACATTAGTCCTCGAGATAAAAAAATGACAATGCATTTATTTATGGGGTCAATGCCTAGTTAAGATTTTCTCATCACGGTATGTTATATGTGCCTATGGTTTCCCAATAGGCCTTTAATAGGATGTGAGAAATTATTTATAACTTTTTAATTGTAAAAAATATTTGAGTTTGATTGATTATTATTTGACCAGTCAGTTTCTTTATATGTAGATGATTCAGTTTAAAATTGGCCTTCGGTCCATAATTAATCACTCTTAAAAGAAGATATTTAAAAGAGAAGTGTCCTCGCTCGACAATGACAAGATAATCAGTCGTAAAGAAGACATTTTCAAGAAGATAAAAATTAAAATGATAGATAATATATCAAACCGAATCCATTTGACTAATCAATCTTCTTTATTAAATACTCTTTGCATGACACTTTGAACAATGAGAGGAGATATAATCTTGACGTAATCAAATATGTGCTAAAATTAATAAAATGTTCAAAAAATAAATTCAAATCTAAAATAAACAAAGACTTAAAACTATTATTTTTTTAGGTTGGTTACGTTCCATGCTTGGGTAACTTCCCCGCCCTCCATAATTTCGAAGGGATAAGATCCCTACAAGTCAACCTTAGTAACTTTTAATGTACCTTCCCATTTAGGCCCGAGTTTTCCATACAAGTGATTTTTTTACGATTACCACAATCTTCCTTAGCACATAGTCCCCGACCATGAAGTTCATCGCCTTAACTCCCCTTTTTATATTTTTTGGCCAATTGTTGCTGGTGGGAAGCAAGTTTATAAGGGATAACTCTCTTTTTTACCATATAGTTCAAGATTTATTCTTATTGATTTTGTAGTTGATATCATGGTCGACTACGGAGAACTTCATGGTTTGTAGGCCTTTTTCCAATGGAATGTTCATTCCATAGGCCAAGGAAAAGTGTTTTTCCCCTGTTGATTTCCTGGGTGTAGTTCTAAATGCCCAAAGAACGTGGGGGTGATGGTCGACCCATTCTCCCTTATCTTTATCCAACCGTTTCCTTATGTTGTCGAGCATTATTTTATTAGATGCTTATGCCTTCCCATTGCTCTAGGGGTAAGCTACTTAAATGTATTGTTTAATCATGTGCTCATTGCAGAATCTTTAAATGAGATTATTATGAAATTGACTCTCATTGTCCATTATAATAATTCCAAGATGCTAAAATAAGTAATGATATTCCTTCATATGAACCTGGTCATATCAACATCTTAAATATTCGCCAGTGGTTCTCTTTCTATCTAGTTAGAAAAATAGTCTATGATATGGAGGAGGTACTTTGTTCTAGTAGATTCAAGGGGAAATGGACTAATAATGTCTAATACCCATTGTACGAAAAAAAAATATAAGGTAGTTAGGACTTGATATTGTTAGAAGACTATTGCACTAAATATGAAAAGAGTTGGAAACGTTTTCACTATACAACGTAAGTGACCACATCTTGTTGCATGCATGGCCACCAATATCCCTATTTCATAGCTCTAAACTCTAATGATCTTCTCCCATCATTGATTCCACATATCCACTCATGGAACTCGTATAGGGTCTGGTTGATTATAAGTACGATCCAGAGAAAGAGAACCGATAAAGTCTGTTGTCTAACCGCTTAGATTTTACCCATATCTTATGCGCCTCTTTCTTATCATTAGGTAGAATATCCTATTTTAAGTATCGAATTATAAAATCCATCCAACTTGGGGCCATGTTGATAGTCATCACATGATATGCTGACTTTCCCTTGTTGATGCTTGGATGATTAAGGTATTCCATTTGAATTGTTCACTTAAAATCTCCTTTTACAATCGATGCCACTGTGGCATCTTCATGAGTGTTATTTACTCTCTATAAACTATTATACTTCTACGTTCTTGAACTTCCCAACTAAGAGTTGGACTTTTTCAAGTCATGAAGCCATCTTCTTGCTCCTAGCATTCTAGCATCCTGATATTTGGTTTAATAGAAGCCTTGAGTCGCAAAAAAGGTCAAGGTGACGGGCATCTATGGAGAGTTCCTTATTCACGCTGCCTATCATGGAGTCATTATCCGCTTAATTATTAGAGGTTTTAAATTTCAATTATATTTCTTACATGAGAATGGTTTTCTTTGAGGATACTAGCATGATCCCTACCCCACCCCCTTCGAGTTGGAGGCTCTATCAATATAAAGGGTCCACCACTCCACTTCTTCGATCAGCTATTGAGTATTTTCTTCAATCTTAGTGCCTACCTCCTCTAGTACCTGGTCATTAAAGAATTCATCAATAAAATTAGTTAGGGCCTTTCCTTTAATTGATGTCTTAGATTGAAACTGGATGTAGAACCTCCCTAACTTTAATAACTACTTGGACGTTCGTCCATATAGGTCGTCCTTTTGTAATACTACCTTCAGAGGGGAAGTGGGATAATGACCGTATATGTATCAAAGTGGTATTCAATCTTCTTTAGCGACATGTATCTCTTTTCAACACAAAGCAAGGATTTTCCTACATAGTAGATAGGAGCATGGCTTTTGCTCTTCTCGCAAAGTGGGGTTGAACTAATTGCGTTATTGGATATCTCTAGGTACAGGTACAAAGGTCCCTTGAGAGCACCTTTATACTATGTGTGTGCTTAGGAAGGGATGGTATTGCAAGTAAAATTCTTTTTTAATTTTTTTAAATTTAAATATAAAAACTTTAAACTAATTAACCTAATAAAAACTTTTGCACCAATTTGAAAACCTTTTTCATAAAAAATCGACTTACCCAATTATATATTTTTAGCCAAAAATATGTATTTGGTTGATAGGTAGATAAAATGAGTAAAACATTTAGAATATGTCGATGTATGAGGAAAACCCACAATGGGACGGACCAGCCAAACAGTTCACTATGATAAGATTTTACAAAAGACAGAAAGTAGACTTACTCAATGACTTATCTCCATCGCAAGCCTTGATTCTCATTTATATTATACCTCTCCTCCACTATGTAATGTAGGAGTCCACCCATGTATGCTGTCACAAGGCACGATACCACGCACGCCTCGGTATCCATTGATAAGGCTCATCAATCGTTTGTGGATTAAAACACCAAATCTACTGCTGCTTTACCGTAACATAACAAACAGCACATACGGATTCCACCACATGAAACATGTTCTCTCAAGATGAATAGAAATAAACTTTGGTACCCAAAATAGATGATATCAAAGCATATGAATATAAGAACATGGATATTTAAGCAAAAAGTATAAAGCTCGGGTTTTGAAACTTTGGTAAGTATGCAAGGAATTTATTTTCGCTAAACATTTTTAAAAAATCTGAGTCCAATATGCCATAAATAATGAAAAAATGAATTTCAAGGCAGTGAACTCGTTTGAATGAAAGCACATATATCGTTCAAACAATAATCCCATTTAGTTATGACGAAACACCAATTCGTCAGGACGAACTTGTTTTCTAAGTCTAATAAGCTTCCAACGAGTTATCTGTTGTTAAACAGAGAGTCCTCATTTGATGTTTATTAGATGTTCAATTTAATGACATTTTAAAGTCTTTCTAATGAGATCAAATGCCATTCAAACGAAATAGATTTTCGTTCTAGCGAGGTTCAAAATTCGTTCTAATGAAATGAAACCAAAAAAAAAAATTCTTCAAAAAACATTTTAAAAATTGTTCCACACGATTTTGTTCAATAAATAAACGCCCTTTAATATATCCAAGGACCATATTCAAAATGTATTCACATCTGTGAGATCCTCGATAAACGTGAAGACAAACTTGGCACGAAAAATACAGCACGGTGTGTATTCAACTTTGAAGCTTGGACGTTATGTCTTCATCAAACAAGTCATATCCTAACGAGATTGGCAATACAAAGCCTAACCTATGACTCAAATGTTTTGTTCAAAATTAATCTAATTATAGACAAATTGATTCGATTGGAAATTTGTCCTTACAAATCTCCCCCGTTCACTATTCTGGGACAAAACCAAAATAAAAATCCTATGGGCCTTCAAGATCTCTAGAAATACTCAATCCTCACCCCCAAAAGAAAAAAGTACAGATGCTCGACAGGCATATACTCTGAGTAGATTTTCACGGTCGAACACTTTGTCGCATGTTGTAAACAAGCATACTTAAATAAACCTTCTAATGTAAAGAGAATATAACAAGTATAAAATTCGTAATATAATAAATTTCTAACAATGTCTAAAATAATCCCAACCTAGTTAAGGCGTCTCCCCCTAATATAAAGATATCCTAATCATAAATGGAAAGATACCAATTTCTCCCCTTTTTGCTCAAGAATAGACAAAACAAGAAAGTATAAAACAATTACTCCCCCCTAAAATCAAATCTCCTTCTAAATGAGTGAACATGATATACCAAATTTGAAATAGGGATTAGGGAATAAAAATCATGCAATGGTGTAAGCTGCGACAATCACATAACATGAAAACTCAATCACAAATAATCCAAACTGTGATTAAACAATATCAATATTGATGCAAACAGATACTATTATTAATAAGGAACGAAGTATGATATGTATTTGAAATTACCAATATGAGATAAGTAATTTCAATGCATCCAACGAGAAATACTAAAATGATGGTTAACTTGCCAAAAAATCCAAAGATAAAGTATATGGAAAATATGGACTAAATGCAAACTGCAAAGACTTAAAACAAGATGATATACTATATGCAAAATATACCAATGAAATACTTACACGTATATATAGGTATAAACAATCACAAAACTCAACACAAACATATAAGCCTCACACACTAGCATAGTATCGATGTGTCTAAACATGTAAGATGGACTGAATGGGTGTGAATTGGATGAAAATGAATTATAACCTAAACATTCAAATATATTCGATAAGCTTTAGTTGAGCGTAAAACTTCATCAAACTAAGATTTAGCCTCAAGTGTCATGATAAAATGAACTCTGTTAACAAAAAAGAACAATGAACACAAGTCTAAAATATTCATGATTATACAAATCAATAGTATCATGAAAAAATAAGCATAACTAGGACTCATTATACAAATTCGTTGATCTTTAACTACAACACCCTCAAAAGATAAACATATATCATATTTTCTATTATCTCAATTCTTTAGACGCCATGATTTTTTAAAATCAACTAAACTAAACTAGTTGGCCTTAGAAATTTTTCTACTTTTATTGCCTTTAATCTTTTGACTAGGATCTTGCCAACGATGACATTATCATAAAGGAGATTTTCTCATTTCATAACCCTTCATCGTGCACCCTAATATTTTTCAATAAAATTCAAGTAATCTCGCGGACAACGGTTCTTACATGCACAAAACCCAATAGTCATAAAATATGTAGATGAAAAAATTGATGGGAGAACATCTCACATAGGTCAAATATACATATGAAGTTAAAATTCAAAGAGCTCGTGCTTGTGTGTGCAGAGGCATATACAAACAGAATCCACTAAGGGAATCAAGTTTGAAATAACTCCATGCAAGCTTGACTAAGAACAATATAAGTATTAAGAATCATAACCAAATGTCTTAGTCAGATGGAAAGCACGAAATGAATTTGATTCAAACAAGCCAATATGCCACACAAAATGTGTAAAACTAAAATACACAAAAACTAAATATCGTTTTGAGTTTTTATAAAAAAATTCAAAAACTATAAATTTGAAAACAAACTAACTCAAAGGCAAACAAAATATTATTGTATTTTTCAATATGACTCAATAAAAGAAAAATAAAAGTATAAAAGATACACACATCATAATATTAGAAAAACATATATTATGAAGCATAAACTAGTGTATGATAAACAAGCGAACATAATCAAATAGTAGATATAGCATAGGAATTATCATGTGTAAACAAATGAGAATCAACAAGTCTAATATGTAAAGCCTCCAAATCCATTTTCCTAACTCACATAGGTGTAATGTGACGCTGTTGAGTTTTGGAAACCTTGGTGAATCTATTCTTAGAAGTAAAACCTCATAAGGTGACCTTTCGTACCACAATTAGTGCAAGTAATAAAGCGGCGAGGGGTTTTACTTAAGGGTTGACCTTTACTAATGCTCTTAGTCGACTCTCTCAAATGTATAGTTTGGCTGGGTACTGGATGTCTTTTGATCATCGAAGTCAATTCCACTCTTACACATTTAATTTGGACGGTGTTTAAAATTTAATCCAACTTCTCCAACCTAGACTCTAAATCAAATTTGACCCTACTCGAATATATCAATCCGTTTTTAATCTGAAGTATCCTCTACTCGAGTAAATTCCGAGAGTCCTTAAACTGTAGAAGCACTTTCTTCATTGCCTCTATCAAACCACAAATACTAAGATTCAACATACTCTATATTCTCTCTAAGCATCCTCTTATGTGCTCTAAGATCCTCCGTCAAAATATTATCACTATTTCCCATGGCACACTCTTTCAACCTAGCTTTTAACTTTAAGTTAGCCTTTTTTACATTTAACATTTTTGCACACACTCACGGAAGACCACTTGAATTTCACTATCTTGCTCATCTTCACTCTCATATCCACTCTCTCAAAAATCATACACTTGGGATCCATAAACTATGACCTCGAAAGTGTTATGTTTAGAAATATCTTTATGGGAAGATTTCTAATCAAAGCTCACATGACTAGCCATGAACGCGATGTAGTTGAACTCAATGGGGGAATAGGATCCATCTTCCAGATCACTATCACTAAGGGTGTCATTATACGCCTTCGGTTTCTTGTCCTCCTTCCTTAGTTTATTGAGGAACTCAGTTACCCTATGGCCATAACCCTCACAAGCGTAACATCTTTACAAATCACCCCTCTTGAATTTATCAGTGCAATTCCTAAGGAAGTGATCGGCCTTGCTATGCATGTTTTTTCTTAAATCTTTTAGCATCATTGGATTGATTTCAGAATTTGAGAAATATCTTGAATTTCTTTACAATCATGGCCATATCCTCGGACTCGATGTCAAACTCATCATTCGAAATAGGTGTTTCTTCCTTTCGAAATTTCAAAGCAATGCCCTTATTTTTATTCTTCACGGTCTTAGAGGTAAACATGTCAAGCTCATAAGTTTGTAAGTCACCTGTAAGCTCTTTAAGTCTTGTAGAGTCTAAAGTACCCAAAGAATTCAAAACCGTCACTTTAGGGTTAAATCTTACAGGCAACGAACCTTAAGATTTTCTTGATTACAAGTTTTCAAGTATTTTCTTCCAAAGTTAAAAGACGAGTTAACTATGTTGGACAATGTATCTTAAAACTCATCAAAGGTCTCATTATTCAACATCCTAATCATTTCAAATCGAGCAATGATGTTTTTGAGTTTGTAAGATTTCACAGCAATAGTTCCTTTGTGGGTGAGTTGGAGTACATCCCAAGCCTCTTTCGATGTTTCACCTGTCATAATAAGATGAAACTCTTCCGAGGTGACTAAACAAAATACATCATTTAAACCTCTAGAGTGATGATTTTCTAACCCATGCTCAGCCTTATTCCATGATTATACAGGTTTGAATATCCTATTCTCTACAAGTCGAGTAGTAGGTGGGTATCAACAATTTAAATCTCTTGCTATACTGTTAATCTATTGCCTTAAGTGCTGATTTCATATGCATTTTTCAGCATGTGTAGTTCAACCCATCAAACAACAGGGGTCACATGCCATCAAAATAACCAAAATTCATGCTTAATTACATGGAGTCAAAAGATAATAATTTAGCACCACCCGCTCTGATACCAATTTGAGAACACCCATATATGGTGTGTGTGTGTGCTTATGCAGGGATGGTTTTGCAAATAAAAAGTTTATTTAAAAAAATTTCAAATTTCAATATCAAAACTTTAAACTAATTAACCCAATAAAAACTTGTGCATCAATTTAAAAACCTTCGTTGTGAAAAAATGATTTACCCAATTTTAAATTTTTAACCTAAAACATGCATCTAGGTGATAAGAAGATAAAATGAGTAAAACATCCAGACTGCACTGATGTACGAGGAAAATATACAACAGGAAAAACATCAGATGACCCAATAATAAAGTTTTTTTTTAATAAACATTATTTATTTATTTATAATAAGGTTTAGAAAATAGAAACAATAGACTTACTCAACACCTCATATCCCTTGCATGCCTCGATGCATTTTTATTTTGTACCTTTCATCCATAGTGCAATGCAGGAGTCCACCCATGCAAGATGCCATAATGCATGAGTTCATACACTCCTGAGTATCCACTCATGAGGCTTAACAACCTTCTACGGATTGGAACACGGAATCTACCGCTTCTTCACCACAATACATCAAACAAAACGTATGGAGTCTTTCGCACAAACACGTCCTCTCAATATGAAGAGAAATAAACTTTTGTAGCCAAAATAAAAGATCTCAAAGCATACAAATATAAGAACTTGGATCTTTAAACACAAATGATGAAACTCGGGTTTTGTAACTTTTGGTAAATAGGTAAGGAATTAATTTTTGCCAAAGTTTTAAAAAAAACTGAGTCCAACATGTCTTAAATAATAAAAATACTAATTTTGAGGCAGCAAACTCAGTCGAACAAAAACACGTATCTCGTCCAAACAAAACATTTTGATTCATCATAGGTTAGGATTTTTATTATCAATCTCATAAGGCAAGAATTCTCTTGCTTAATTTATGTTTTTAACATATTTCTTGATGCATCATAATTACCCCTCAAATTTTTAGGATTTAGGTTTGAATAGGGTTGATTTGATGAACAATGCATGTAGTGACTGAATTTAATGTAGGAATTATCCTAGAAATTAGGTATCATAAATCTGAAATATATGGTAGAATCCATAGGGTTTTGATAGTAAATTCATGATATTTAACAAATTGATGTAGAGGATGTCATTGTAAATTGTAGATTGAAATTTGATGTAATTTTCTATGATAAATAACCATTTACTGTGAATTATATAATGGTTAGAAGTTGGAAAAACATATGAATCGGTTAAATCTTAAACAGATATAAATTTTAGGTTTTAATGTATGGAATTCTGAGTAAATTGTTGGGATTCGTTTAACAATTTTGGGTTTGAGTTTTCATATAATAGTTATGGGTTTGAGTTAACGAGGTAAAGAACCGAAGTGAGGAATCTGGGGAAGAGGAAAGGGGTTGCTCAAATGATGTTGAATGTCGTTCAAGCGACATATCACGCTGCGTGAACGGACCCTATCTCTTTCAAATGACATGACGATTTTTTTATTATCCTTTTTACTAATTTTCTTGGGATTTCATGAATTTCCTGGGTTTGGATTGGCTTACTGCACATGTGTAATAAGAAAGGAAAAACTATTAAAAGTGAGGGTATGTCATCTCTAATTGAAAAATTACATGGCGAAGTAAATAATTTATGAAATAGGATTAGTAATTTATTAGATGGTAAATTATTAATAAATGAAAAATGTTGTAGACTTTAGTTGGGCATTTTATGGTAATTATGGAGTAATTACCTATATATGTCATATGAGATAATATTATGTACTATTATGTATTTATGTGGACATACCAACATTCATGGACTGTTCTATCGGCTTGGGGATTTGCACATTTGTACCGGGTACCACACATCGGCACAGGTGGGCATGACGATGTGTAGGTCATATAGGTACTATGCGAAGGCGCCATCTACGAGAGGTGGGTGTTGTCACTGACCCAGCTTGTGTCCCCGTTAGGTATGGTCCATGAACAAGTATCCTTCGTAGGAATCTCCCCCAATTTATGTGTGTTTTATGATGTCCACTTACGATAAGAGATTCCTCCGGACTTGCCGATAGAGTACGAATTAGACACCAACGGTAGATGCCTTTGTATGTCAAATATATGAAAGGACATATATGAATAATTACCCAGACTTAAATGAAATAAATTTAATTGTCTAAGAATGTGGACAATAATTATATTTTGACCCTGTAATGCATAATAGATGTTTATGCCTTATATGTGAAACTTGTGAGACTGAGATAAATGGGTGTTGGAAATTAAATGTAGTGGTTACCTTTAAATATTTAATTATCGATATAAACATGTTTTATAAATTTGAAACGATGTCATAATCATTACTTTGGACGTATTGGGATGCGAATGATATCACACATAGATGAGGGGTGAGGTATTATATGCATGTGAGTGACGAATGGAGAATATTTATTTTGCATCGATTGTATTATTGCATCATAAATTAATTAAGTTAATTCCTTCACATCTCGGGCTCTAACCCAAATTTAAATCCCCCCCCCCCCAAGGTGCTCCTAGACAGGGATAGTGGGATTGTGCTATCAAAGTCTTGCAGTCGCACTTGCTCTTCAGTTTCAGGTCAGTCGATTCTAACGTAGTTATTTATTTATTTAGAACATTTGTAAGGGCATAAGCTTGAGACTTCTTTAGTTTATGTTGCTTGAGATTTCTACTACACTGGTTGGATTTATTATTTTATTTGTGGTGGTTTAGATTTATTTAATTATGATGGATTTAGTCTTAACATTTCGAATGGGAGATTTTTAGAAAAATAATTATTTATATTTGCTTATATCCTAAGGATGGTATTAATTGACAAGCAAGCCCTATCTTCGACGTGTCATGCCTGGCCAGTCTTTACGTGAGAAAATAGGGGCTTTTACAGTTGGTATCAGAGCACGGTTCTAGTGTTCTTAGGATCTGTGTTGCGATCATTACGTTCTACGTTTTCTTTTAGATGGTAAACGGACGGAGGGGCAGACCGAGGCGGGTGTATTTCCACCGGTTGAGAAGGAGGAGTCTCACCCGGAGCCACTACAGGCCTCACATCTTATTACTCATGCTGAGATAGCCACCCACGTGTCTCAGACGGTCTCTATGGTTATGGTAGCCATGCTTCAGCACTTTCCACTGCCACAGGTACCTCAGTCGCCACCACCACAAGCACCAGGTTACACGTGGGACAGAGCGAGGGAGTCCTTTGTTAAGGGCCAACCTCTAGAGTTCACAGTTGGTTTCGATATATTGGTTGTGAGTCGGTGGAAGAAGGATATTGAGAGGCACTTGTGAATAGTTGAGTGCACGCCGATTTAGAAGTAGATGCTAGCTTCGTTTAGATTAGTGGGGGGCATTCTTCAATGGTGGGAGGCAGTTACGACTGTTGCAGAGAGGCACAGTCTCACTATTGATCAGTTTGGGGAGAGGTTTGAGGGGAAATACTTTCCCCTAGCCATGCAGTCTGAGATGAGGACCAAGTTCATAGAGCTTAATATCGAGGGGCGTACTATCACCGAGTACGAGGATGAGTTCACCACCCTCTCGTACTTCGTTAGAGAAGATATTTGTACTGACCAGATGAGGATGGATAGGTTTATTGTGGGATCAGCATGGCACATCAGGAAGGCTCTTCTAGAGAATCCAGTCTTCACAACATATAACCAGTTGGTTAATGCTGCACTTCTCCATTGCCAGGATCACAAGGCATTTTTGAAAAGCAAGGGGGAAAAATGGCACAGAGGAGACTCGTCGAGCCAACAGGGAAATGAGAGTTGGGGAAGTAGATCTGAGGCCTAGCATAACAGGGGCACCCCATCCACTGATTATAATAAGAATTTTAGGGGTGAAAATGATCGACAGAGGCAGGGCTAGCAAGGCTAGGGTCAGACAGGAGAGGGCCAGCAGTACAGAGGCCAGCAGGGATGACGGTTTGAGCGGGGCCCATGTCAGAGACATTACTATACATCTCGTGAGAGGGGACACATTTCGAAGAACTGCACTCGAGGGGACCAGGCAGCCCAGGGGAAGGGAGGTTATAGAGGACAACAGGCACCACAGGGACAATGCTCACCATTTTTTCTCAGGGAGCCACTGCACCAGCCGCTCCAGTACCGGTAATCCCACCTCAGGGGAAACAACCATTGTAGTATGGGTGGGCCTATCATGTTGTAGCAGAAGACGGGCCAGAACCATCACAGGAAATCGAGGGTATGGTTCCCATTTTTGTCCATGTTAGTCGCATTCTTTTCGACATAGGTGCATCTCATTCTTTTGTTAGCACGAGTTTTGCATGGGAGACGGGTGTGGTAGATTTTGCATCAGATATTATTTTACACATAGACGCACCAGTGGGTAGAAGGGAACCCATAGGGTCAGCATGTCGGGGTATTGATATTGAGATAGGTCAACTCACCTTTGTAGCTGATTTAGTAGTACTTGACATGCACAAGTACGACATCATTTTGGGGATGGATTGGCTAGCTACGAATAGAGCATGTGCGGATTACTATGGGAGGTCCATCGTCTTCACCATTCCGTGGAAGGATATGTACCTAGTTGCGATGCCGCACCCTGGGGGTGGGTCGAGCATGCATTTGTATTATATCGAGGAGGATACTTCTTCAGAGGTTGTGGTGACACTAGATACCATCCCAGTGGTGAGTGAGTTTTTTGATATTTTTGGGGAGATTCCGGGGTTATGACCTAGTCAGGATATCGACTTCGTGATCGACTTGTTTTCGGGATGAGACCTATTTCCCGTACTCCGTATTAGATTGCTTTATTGGAGATGAGGGATATATGAGAGAAGATTGAGCAATTATTAGGGAAGGGGTTTATCAGGAGGAGTACTTCGCGTTGGGTTGTAACAATGTTATTGGTCAAGAAGAGGGATAGATCTCTATGGCTTTGTGTCGACTATCGGGAGTTGAACAAAGTCACTATTCAAAATAAATACCCGTTGCCACATATAGATGATTTGTTTGACCAGTTGAGGGGTGTTGCGTACTTGATAAATATTGATTTGAGGTCAGGGTACCACCAGTTGAGAGTCCGAGAGGAGGACATCTCAAACACATCCTTTCTTACTATATATAGATCATACGAGTTTTTAGTGATGCCATTCGGGTTAACCAACGCTATAGAAGTATTTATGGACTTGATAAACCGAGTATTCAGTGACTATTTGGATCGGTTTGTTATCGCATTAATAGAAGATATTTTGATTTGTTCTTGGACTATGGAGGATCATGCAGAGCATCTACAGGTGGTCTTATAGACGCTTCGAGACCATCATTTGTATGCGAAGTTCGAGAAATACGGGTTTTAGTTGAGAGATGTTTAGTTCTTGGGCCACATCGTTTTCGAGTGGGGGATATCCATGGACCCAGGGAAAGTTTCTACCGTAATAGAGTGGGGACATGCCACTACACACACCAAAGTGCGTAGCTTCTTGGATTGGTCGGGTACTACCGTCGACTCATCTAGGGGTTCTCCAAATAACGAATTTGATGAGGAAGGGGGTACCATTTGTTTGAGATGAGATGTGCCAGCAGGCATTTGAGGAGCTGAAGACTAGATTGACTATAGCACTAGTTTTGGCATTATTTCTTACAGGGGTTAATTACAGAGTCTATACAAATGCGTCCATAAGGGGACTTGTCAGGGTTTTTACCCAGGAAGAGAGGCCAATAGGTTATGCTTCCCGAAAGCTTAAGCCTCACGAGGGACATTACCCTACCAATAAATTTTAGTTAGTAGTCGTGATTTCTGCCTTGTGAGTGTGGAGATACTATCTCTTAGGGGAGAAATTTTAGCTTTTCACAGACCATAAAACTCTGCAGTACTTGTTCACACAGCGGGAGCTGAACATGCGATAGAGGAGGTGGCTAGAGTTTATGAAATATTATCAGTTCGATATTCAGTACCACCTGGGGAAAGCGAATGTCGTGGCAGATGCGATGAGCCGCAAACCATTTCTTTAGTTGAAGGCTATATGGAAGATGAAGTGGAATTCACTTGATGGGGACGATTACCCGACCAGCGCATTTATGTCAGTTCTCACCATCACCCCCGAGATCATTATTCTAGTGATGAAGGCACAGGTGGGAGATCATTTTTACCAACAGCGGGTGAGACAGTTGCTAGTCGAGGGGATGGAGCACTTTTCCATTGGGTAGGATGGTGGTTTGAGATTCCAAGGGAGACTGGTTGTTCCAGATATTGAGAAGTTGAGACAAGTCGTCATGTTGGAGGCTCACATTTCACTTTTTACAGTACACCTCAGAGGGGATAAGATGTACCACGACATGCGTCGTCAGTATTGGTGGGTCGAAATAAAAAGGGATATAGCCAAGTTTGTGTCCAGGTTTGCTACGTGTCATCTAGTGAAGGTGGATCACCAGCGTTCTTCATGTAGTTGCAGCCTTTGGAGATCCCGATGTGGAAGTGAGAAAGCATCTCCATGGACTTTATCACTAGGCTACCTACTTTGCAGAGGGGGAATGATTTGATATGGGTGATTATTAATTGATTGACAAAGGTGGCTCATTTCTTATAAATATGGATAGATTATAGATCCGAGCAGTACGCTAGACTCTTCCTTACAGAGATTATCAAGCTGCATAAGGTACTGCTCAACATTATATCAGATAGGTACATGACGTTTGTTCCAACTTTTTGAGGATCTTCAGCAGGCTTTGGGGTCAGAGTTAAGACTGAGCATGTCATATCATCCTCAAACCGATGGGCAGATGAAGAGGGTGAACCTGATGCTGGAGGATATGTTGCGGATGTGTATTTTGGATTTTAAGGGGAGATGGGAGTAGTATTTTCCCTTAGTGGAGTTTGCCTACAACAGCAGCTATCAGTTCATAATAGGGATGGAACTTTTGAGGCACTCTACGGGAGACCTTGTCGTTCACCCTAATATTAGTTGGAGGTGCGGGAGAAAAAGTTACTTGGTTCTGACTTAATTCAGGACACCTTAGAGAAGGTAGAGATGATTCGATCCAGGATACGAATTACCCAAAACAGGTAAAAGATCTATGTGGATACGGGCCTGCGACACTTAAACTTCAATGTTGGATACTAGGTGTTGATTAAAGTGTCTCCCATGAAGGGGTGATGAGATTTGGGAAGAAAGGGAAGTTGGATCTCCGTCACATGGGACCATTCCCTATTCTGGAGAGGATTGGGCCCGTAGCATACAGGTTGAGATTACCATATCACTTATAACGGATGCACGTCATTTTTAACATATCTTCACTACGGAGATTACTTAGAGATGAGGAGGCATACCAGCACATTAACATCGATGAGATGAGCTCCATCCAGATGCTACCTACGAGGAGAGACCGGTATCCATTCTGGATCAACGGGAGCGCCAACTTTGATCCAAGGTTGTTCCTTTAGTTTGAGTGTAATGGGGACACCATCAGGAGGACGAGTTGACTTGGGAGAGGGAGGATGACATGCGCACGAAGTATCTTAAACTCTTCTATCTAGGTACGTACTTTTCATGATTCCAAGGACGGAATCCCATTATTACGGGGAAGAATGTAATACACCGTAATTTTTCTAGAATATATTATAAAATAATATTTTATAATAAATAAATAATTGCAAAAATTGGACTTAATTAAATATCTTAATTGAATAATTTGATAGTCAAAATTTTCTATTTAGTTATCTCTTGTGTGTGATTGATTTTGTATGCATGAATGTAGCAATTGCATGTATCATACGAAAAATACATAATTAATGTGAGACACAAATTAAAAGTGCCTAATATTGACATAAATAATTTGGGACTTGTTTCAGGACACATATGGACTCGTTTGGATGTTTTAGACCTTTAAAATAGTCATGGGTCAATAGTATATTGGTTGGAGAACTTTTGAGCTAGTTGGATTATGGATTCGGGTCCGTTTGGGGGTCCAAAAATTGGGTTTTGGGCCCAACTCGGGATTCGTCAATTTTTAGTGTTTAAGTGGGGGTAAATCACTCCCCCTCTATCATTCCAGAAAAAGCTAAATCAACAGTTAACGGGAGAGAATAGGAAAAGGTCCAAAAGAGAAGAAAAGGGTAAGAAACCAAGGGAAAATCAAGGGGGTTTCAAGGGACTTTTCTCCACAAATTTTAAACCAAGAATTCTCTTACTTAATTTATATTTTCAATATATTTCTTGATGCGTCATAATTGACCCTCAAATTTATAAGATTTAGGTTTGAATAGGGTTGATTTGATGATGAACAATGCATGTAAAGGACTAAATTTAATGTACGAACTGTCCTAGAAATTTAGGTATCGTAAATCTGAAATATATGGTAGAATCCGTAAGGTTTTGATAGTAAATTCGGGATGTTTGAAAAATTGATGTAGAGGATGTCTTTGTAAATTTTGGACTAAAATAGATGTAATTTTCTATGATAAAGAACCCTTTTACCATGAATTAAATAATGGGTAGAAGTTGGAAAAAACATCTGAATTGTTAAAGTCTTGAACAAATATAAATTTTGGGTTTGAATTTATGGAATTATGAATAAATTGTTGGGATTCTTTTAACAATTATGGGCTTGAGTAAATTTTGAGTTTTCATATTTATTTTGCATGGACTGTATTTTTGCATTATAAATTAATTAAGTTAATTCATGCACACCTCGGGCTCTGACGCAAATTTAAATTCCCCCTCCTTCCCCCCCTCCCCCCAGTGCTCCTAGACAGGGATAGATGGATTGTGCTATAGCAGTCTTGCAGTCTCACTTGCTCTTCAGTTACAGATCAGTCGATTCTAGCATAAATTCTTTTCCTGTCGTAGTTATTTATTTATTTGAAACATTTGTAAGGGCATAAGCCCGAGACTTTACTTTATGTCACTTGAGATTTCTACTACATTGGTTGGATTTATTATTTTATTTGTGGTGGTTTAGATTTATTTAATTATGATAGATTTATTCTTAACATTTCGAATGTGGGCTTTTTAGAAAAATAATTATTTATATTTTCATTTTTGCTAAGGATGGTATTAATTGACAAGCAAGCCCTATATTTAGCGCATCGTGCCTGTCCAGCCTTTACGTGAGAAAATAGGGGTTGTTACAATATTGATATAAACTTATTGAGAGTGGTGAGCATGACAGTCAGCTTGTGTACATCACACACTATGCTTGGAGGTTACACCTCCTAATCTCCTTGATATGGTCATGGTTTGCCCCAATCCTCATCTGACTAACTAGGTATTCGAGGAATTTTCTCGATTGTAACCTTACAGATCCCTTGGCTTCATTTAGTTTCATTCGTTCGTAGCGAATCACTTCAAAATTCATCGTTACGCCTCCAAGGTGGTCTCTCATCTTCATGCTCTGTATGAGCATATCTTCTATGTATACCTCCATTGTTTATCTCAAATATTTCTTAAACATCTTGGTTGCAAGTCTTTGACAAGTTTCCCAAGTGTTCTTTATGTTAAACTCCATTACCTTGTAACTGTACAGTCCTAACGTGGTGATGAAATAGGTATTTTCTTGGTTAGGATCAAACAGTGGGATCTGATGGCATCAAGGAAATTCATATATTCATGGTTAGGAGTCGCATCAACCAATTGATCTATTATAGGAAAAGAAAATCTATCATTGGGGCATGCTCGCCTCAAATCAGTGAAGTATATACAAACCATCCTCTTTTCATTGCTATTTTTAACGACCATCGAGTTTGACAGCCACTTGAGGAGTTAAACTTTCCTTGACAGACAATGTCCCTAGAAGTTTCTCCATTTTTCTTCAATCACCTCTCTCTTTCTTGAGGGCAGTAATGACTTTTGAGTCATTGGTGGATGATGATACGAGAAATCGTCCACTTGACGTTCTCGTACCATCAAATCAAGAGTAGAATAGAAATAAAACATGTAAAGAGACATGAACACAAAATATAGAGTGGTTCGGCTATAAAAGAGCCTACCACCACTTTGGTGCCTCCTTCTCATTATATTCGTATCGTTGATGTACAAGTTTATAATGCCACAATGGACGTACAGGATAGATGAGAGAGTAGAATACATGACTGTAGCGGTTTTGGGAGTGCCAAAGATATGACTACGATGTATGTGAGTAGCCCCCAAGTTGTATGTTCGGGTTGTGTAGAGAGAGTTTGGCAAGGCTTCGCCAGGTATTATAGAATCTGAACCCGAGTGAGGGGTGCGGACCTTTATTTATAAAAGGTATGCGAGCTGTGTCATGTGCCCTGAGCACGTGACATATATCAAGTCTGGAGAAGCTGTGAATGAGGGGGTTGAGACCATCCTGCATAGTATAAGGCTGCATCCAACGTAGCAAAAGGTTGTATCTCGCATGAGGCTAAAGTTATGGGCACCGCACCCTGTAGTATAAGGCTGCATCCTGTATATAAGGCCAAGTGGTATGTTCCGTACCTTGTACTGGGTAGGGCCTCACCCTGTACTGAGTAGGGGCCATGGCCTATAAGCTTTTGAGTATGTTTGAGTAACTCCGCGGTAGGGTGTTATATTTTCCATATCAATAAGCCCCCAAGTCGTAGTACCAAGAGATTGCGATTGGGGCTACGGCTAAGTAGTCAAGACCTCTCAAGGTGCCACGGTACTTTCAAGGCGACACTTCGTCTTCCCGCGCCCTCTTATATAAATTATTTCGGCTGTGGACTTCATTACGTTTTCCAAATCTTTGAGAGCATATCGAAAGAAAACCTTTGTTTTTACTTCATCTTGAGTTTTTCGGTGACCTCTAGCAGCTGCGAGTGGTGGTTTTGATGCGGCTGAAGGTGTTTAGAGGCTGAGCACCGTTGGTTTCTCCATTTCCAGGTAAGTTTTTTAATTACCAACCTCTTTAATAGCCTTTTCAGTTCATAATTTCCAGTTCATGTTTCCTGAACTTCTGAATTTATGCATTTGTGAATCTCCCAATCTTAAATTATATCTACAAAACATTCCATTTCATGTTTGTTACTTGAATATATTTGTTTCTCCCAATAAATCGAACCCATTTGAATTCACATAGCTGTTTGGGTTTGAACTAAGTTATTGATCTTGTACTGAATCAATTCTTTAATGTTGACCCAATAAATGAGTTTCGTTTGTTTGGGTTAGACTTTAGGATTTGAACTAGGTAATCCATTATGTTCTTGACGTTCTTGAGAGGGAATCTTCGTATTCTAGGTTTTTTAATCTTTGGATTTACCCAAGCTAAATACTAACCTGTTCGAATAAGTAGCCGCGGTATAGTGAAATACCTTTAGTAAATTAAGGCTGCCCTAAGGGAATATAACCTTCAAATAGTTTAAGAAACATCTGCGGCATGTAGTTAATAGGGGTTACTGCCAGTATCAAATAAAGACTGCGACTTATAGCAACTCTTCAGATTAGAGTTCGCTGCATTTTAGCCTATAGTATAGTGACTACGACATGTAAGAAAATAACATCTTCCCCCCAAATAATATGCCGCGATGACACTTTACTTCTAGGGTTTTTAGAACCCAACACTTGTACTTGGCCAATATTGCTAGCATTTCTATTTATCTCATTTTCTCCATACCATTTTTCTTGTTGTGGCTTCTTAGAGGCTTTTTAGAACCATATTGGCTGCGGTGCCTAACTACGGACTCTCTGCTTTTTAGGTACTTCTACAGCCATATGAACTTTGACCCAGATGAATTTTTGAGAGGCTTTTGGGAAAAACATTTTGAAGCCTCTACTCCTGAACTTCCTTCAGTACCTCATTTGAAGTCAATAGGGCCTTGCCAACTGAAGGATTGCCCAAATTGTGTGGTACTAACTTCAAATTCAGATTCTACGGTTATGGAGGAAGAGGCCAATTCTAGCAATCAGCCAATGGACGTAGATGATAATGTCGCGACAGGGGGTGAATTTAACGTCAAGGATGAACCTGTTGGAACATCTGGGAGGGCTGAGAGACCTTTTGCCGCACTTAGCATCCGCAGCACTATAACCCAAGAATGGGTTGATCAGGTAGCTGAGGCCTTTGAATTTTCAGAGAACTTGATGTGCTCAGCACCAGCCACAGAACAAAGGCCAAGCATGGCACTTGCTGATAATGGGGACTGCTTCCCCTCCCACGCCTTCATTTATGGGTTGCAGTTGCCTGTCCCTGTTCCCGTTAGAAATTTTTTTCAAGCAATGAGGTTAGCCCCAACCCAACTAGATCCCAATGGCTAGAAAGTCATTCTTGCAGCAATTGTACTATGGGAGAGTCAATTCAAGAGAGATATTACTCCTGCGGAGTTTTTCCACTACTACCGCCCAAAGGAAAATTCTATAAAGTTTACGGGGTACTACTACTTTTCGGTTCGCGGTAAGGATGAGGCCCTTTACTCTGGGAGGCCTACCAATGTAAATAACTGGAAGGGAAAATACTTTTATATATATGAAGAAGGGTGGGAGATTCACCCTGAAGAGAGTGAGAGGGAAAGGTCGTTTAGGCTGCCGCGACAATGGGGGTGTCCCTCCAAACTAGGTATTTTTTCAATTATAGTTGCGTCCCCTCTATATAGTTGCATATTATTCTCCACTTTTCTTCTGTACTAACCTTTGTATTTTTCTACAGTTCTTAACAATTTTCAGCTGAGTAAGCGACAGGAAAAGAGAGTCGGCAAGGCCGCGGCAGTTCCTGCTGAAGAGGAGAAGTTCATCACACTTGTAACTTCTGCCTCCATTTTTGAAGCTGGCTACTTCCCCAATAAATCCATCCCCAGAGAGATGGCCGCAGAAGGTAATAACTTTATCACTTATTAATACAGCGGTAATTATTTTTTAACCAAATTTTTACGGTTGCATTTCTTTTTTCAGGTGAGGAAGTTAATAGGGAGGTCTTGGTTGCCCAACTAGTAGAAATGGATGAGGACGCAACTGTCCTCAACAACACTTCTAGGCAAATGAAAAGGAAGAGGTCGAAGACCAAGGCCCCTCCCGCAGTCCCTTCAAGTGACCAAAATGTAACACCCCGTATTTTTGTGCATTTAATATTTAATTAATTCGGGATTTTTTAAATTTCTGGTGTGTTGTAATTTTAATTGAATTAATTATGACAATATATTTATTTAAATATTAATCGGGAAGTGAATGGTTAATGTTTAAGTAAATTGATTTACTCAGTGAATAGTAATAATTTAATTACGTCATTTCGGGTATTAATGACGGGGTATGCACTTATTCCAGCCGGGAGTCGGTATAGACTAAATTGGGTGTGAGATAAGGATTTTTATAAATTAATTCGGATGCCAATTCTGAGTGCGCGGTTGAGTCCGGATGGGTCGAGATAGTCAGAAAAGAGTACCCGGGGGTAGCAATTGGGTCTCGGGATATTTTTGGGCATAGTCGGGCCCACACGGGGTGAGTTGGGCCACTTTAATTAAGCCCATTAGGTGAAAAACGGGATTTGTGTTTTAAAACTAAACCTAAGAAAAGGAAAATGAGCAGCCAACATTATTCTAACCTAGGGTTTGAAAGGGAGATTGGGGGAAAACAATCAAAAGGAAAATTGGAGGTTATTGGAGCCAAATTGAGGGACGTCAACAACGGATCAGACACTACAAACACTTTGAGGCAAGTGGTTAACTGTTTTTGATTCTTAAAGCATGATAATCAATTTATATTATAGTGATGTGGGTATGAAAATCCGTTTTTGGGTGTAAATCCGTTTTTGGGTGTAAATGGGTACAAATTGGGGTTTTGTTTTTGAAACACTTGAATGAGATTCAAAGTAAGATTTAAATGGGTGACTGATATCTGAATATGTATATATGATTTGAACGAAAATTTCAGAACATAAAAGAGTGGAAATTGAATCTGGAATTTGGGATTTAAAACAGATAACTAAGTTTTATGGTGTAAGACCCATTTCGAAAATTATGAGATAATTAAAGAAGTTGATTAACTTAATGGTCTCTATGATTGGTTAGGATGTGGATTAACCATGTGTAGATGATGGGATGATGTAATTAGAGGTTTAAAATCGGGTTTAGAAATCTTGAGGTTCGTTAATGGTGGAAAACAAGGGGGAGGCAGACCTGTAACGAAGGGGTCGATCGATCGATCGGGGGAATCGATCGATCGATGGTGGAAAATCCTACCCAGTTCGGCCTGGGTGAGATATAAGGGGAAATTAATTTAGAAATTAAATTTCCATACATTTATTGTGATAAATAATTGTGAAACATATATTCCTAGCAATTATGGGAGAAAGTAATTGGGACTAGGATGAATTTAGGTGAGGCATTTAATGGATAAAATTGAGAGACTTTATTCCAAAATAGTGAGGTACGGATCGAGTGAGTGAGTCCGAGTATGTTGGTGATTATAGGTAAATATAATTGGGAAATTATGGAAATAAATGTGCGACACATTGTGGCCGAAAAATGTGGGAAAGAAATTATGAGATGTAAAAATGGACCAAGTGAGTGAGTCCGGGTATGTTGGTAATGTGACACCAAAGTATTAAATTAATTATTGAGAGAGAGTAATTAATTTGGAGTCGGAACATAGACTCGGGAAATATCAAGTTACGGGCCAAGTAAGTGAGTCCGGGGACAATGGTTGAGTGACACCAAGTTATTAATTTAAAAAGAGTCGGATTGTAGACTCGGGTAGGATTAAATTAATAAAGGTGTTAATTAATTTAATTAAAGTCGGTTTGTAGACTCGGGTATGATTAAATTAATGGGTGGGATAATTAGTTTAATCAGAATCGGATTGTAGACTAGTGAAGGGTACTTATTAATTAAGGTGATAATTAATTATATTAGAGTCGGACCACAGACTCAGAATTTGGGTTAATTAATTTAAGTGTAAATTAATTGTATTAGAGTCGAACCACAGACTCGGATTGGTATTAAATTAATTTGTTAATTAATTTAATTAGAGTCGGGCGATAGACCCGGGGAGGTATTAAATTAAAATGTGTGTTAATTAATTTAAGGAGAGTCGGACCATAGACTCAGGGAGAATATTATATTAATTAAGGTGTGAATTAATTATATTAGAGTCGGACCATAGACTCGGGAAGAGGATGAGTTGTTAAGTGAGAAAATTAACTACATTGAGTCGGGCCACAGACTCGGGAAATTATAGGCAGTGTACGGGATTTTGAGTACACGGTAAAGCCGGCGTTTATATTATATATATATATATACGGTAACGTGATAGTATATATATATATATATATATACGTGTATTTATTGTGCGTGATACTAAATATCAGTGATTAGATATTTATTAAATTTATATACTCTAATGCTATCAAGGGAGGTTGCGCGATGTGGGTGAATCCCCTAGCTTAAGGAGTAGGGCGAGTATATCCCCAGGTCATAGCCTCCGGTATATATGGGTGGGGGATTTATCTCACTTTCAGGGAAGGAATATGACTGCCTCCATTTCGTATATTTTGGTCCAAGTTGGTGAGCGATTCTAACTTGGGGAAAACTAGGCTTTGTGAGCACACCTAGTGAGATAGCATTATAGAGGGAATCATCCGGTGAGGGTATACTCGGAAGGATGGATACGCGTATGATATATGTGTGGATGTTAGTAAAGGTACGTATAATATGATAGTAAATATTATATGTAGGTGATAATGCAGTGCGTGATGTATTTACCTTATATAACTCGGGTTACAGTTATATGTTGTTAATTAATGAGAAATTAATTAAGTTAATCATTTGAGGAAATAATACAGTGTGTGATGTAATTACTTTATATAACTTGTGACACGATTATATGCTGCTATTTAAGAGGAGTTAATTAAGTTAATTGTGAAATAACTTATAATTCAATAATCGTTATACTCGGGTTAGAGTAGTATGACAAGGGAAGGTTACACCAGGACTAGTTGGACGGGGTAGTATAACTAGGTGGGGTTAAGGTAACCGGTAGGTGTGCACAATAGTGGAGGGGTGAGAATGTCCACAAGGGAGTGCGACACTAACTTAAATATGAAGCGCATTCATGCATTTTAAATTACTGCAGTTAATTCACTTGCTAAATATTTTCAAAATATTTTGGGTTCTAACCCTTGCTATAAAACTATTTTCAAAACCTTTTAGGTGTCCAGCCACAGGGACGCCAGGATTGATATTCTATTCCAGGGACACGGAGCTGCGACATATGTGGATGCTAACAGGAGTTCGGATTAGATGCATCATTCATTCATTCCTAGAGTAGGAATCTTGTTTCAGTTTCAGTTTTATTTAGGGCTTGTCGCCCAGACTTCTCGGTACAGTTTTCAGATGTTAAACCTTTGTATTTGGATTATTTTGGTGGCCGGTGATTTATTCGGCAAGTTGTGTAGATATGATTCAGTTTATTTTCATTCAGTTGTGTGAATGGTTTATATTTTTATTCCGCATGTATTGTTTTGTTTAATTAAAAAGTTAAAATTGGCACCAGTTTTTGGAATACTAAGTGGTTAGTAAGATTTAAAAAGTTTTCGACAGTGATGCTAAGGATGATCCAACTGGGATTCCTGTTTTAATTTGGTATAGGACTGATCACCCGGTATTTTATTAGGCGGGGTGTATCAGATGGTATCAGAGCATCAGGTTCTAGTGTCTTTAGGATCTGTGCGGCTTTTCACGTTTCGGCTTAGCAATCTTTGATATAGAGCCCTATCATAGGATTGTTGTATTCTCATACGTATGCGCATATACGTTCTTCTGCGAAATTTTTATTTGAGAGTGAACTCATACAATTCGATTCTCATTCCAGATGACGCCCAGGAGGGAGAGAACAGTTAGGGTAGCAGGGGGAGATGAGACGGGGGAGGCCCGTTAGGAGCAAGAGCTACCACAGCAACGGCCATAGATGATTTTGGCAGCATAGGTCACTGAAATAGTGGCACAGGCAGTTGGACAACGGTGGTCACAACGACAAGGTACTTTCCACGGAATCAGCCACAAGTGTTAGTGGCGTCGGATGTTCGGACTCATGCAGGGTCGTCGGGGTTGAAACAATAAAGAGAGATTATTTTAGCGGGAACCCACCAGAGTTGCGAAGGGGTTCAGGTGTAGTACTAGCGTGTCAAGGAAGAGAGGTATCCAGCGTCACCTACGCATGGGAGATTGCGATGGGGTGCGAAAGTAAAGGCTAACCACTTTTAGTTAGTGGGAGTGGTGCTACAGTGGTGGGAGTAAATCACCACAGTTGAGGAAAGGAACACACTAGCTACTGCCGCGTTTTGGGGGCGGTTCGACTGCAAGTATTTTTCCTTCAGCGGTTGAGACCGAAAGGAGGAGAAAATTTTTGAGGTGACTCAAAGGGAGACCGTTTAGTGGCCAATTACGAGGAAGATTTCACTCGTTGGCAAATTTTTACCGGATGATGGTAAGCTAGGAAAGGAGAAAGAAAGCAAGGTTTATGGATGGGTTAGTCTGGAGAATCAGACAACATTTAATTGATAATTCCGCATTAGTAGATTATACTGATGTCGTTAACGTAACACTCCGGCACTGTAGGGAATATCGCTTCCACGCGAAAGGAAGCGGGAAGGGAGTGGGGATTAACCAGTCGGATGAGGCAGAAGGGAATAATACCAGTGGGGTATCCCAGCAGCAGACTGGGGGGAGATCAGGGGCAGGATTTTCGGCAGGGAAAATCATGCCAAACGACCTAGAACGGGAGGCTATCGGCGGGATGGCCAGGAATTCCAACAAGGTTGGCATGGAAGGGATTAGTGACAGGGTGAACATATTAGAAAGTGTTTCGTTTGTGGGAAAAGCGAGACACATGAAGAGATATTTCCTTAAGCGAGGCAGGGGTCAACTACAGGACGAGGTCCTGGATGTACAGCCACTAAAGCAAATCACGGGTGCATTCGGGCAGGGAGAAGCTGCTCCGGAAATCGAGAACCAGCCGTTGCAGCTGGAGTATAGAAGTAATTATTTTACCCTAGGGGCATGGGGTATATTGTTGAGTGACAAAGAGGATGTCACAGTATAAGACTTATTTTTTTCACTAGAGTTCGCAGGTGAGTCGAACTTAGTGGGTGCATTGGCGGTAGCAGCCATAGCATATGGGTAAACTTTCCGTAGGATAACGGAGTTCCTTAGTGTTCCTCATGGGAGAGTGGAGGCGTACACTGAGTGATTGGTTGAATTATGCGAGGAATTACTACTTTCAAGAATTATGGGAGTAGGACTGATAATACTTTTTAAACATCGGCTGGATATCGATGGAATTTAACTATTGTGGATAGTGGAGTTAAATTTTGGTGTTCGCAACACCAGGGTATGGGTGGTACTAGGTATCATCGGAGAGGGCGTATAGCCTATATATAGGTGGGTATATATATTGTATTACGTGGTGCAATAGCACGTAGTGAGGTTTTGTGTTCTCACATTTTATCCCAGTAAGTGGGGATGTTTACTGAAGTGAATCAGGGTGGCTAACTTAATTTTTGAGCAGAGAGAGATAGCTAGGGGTTTATTTTGCGCAAGGACTAGTGATACTAAGGGCGCGGTATTATGTTGTCTTTGGTAACATAAGGGTAAGGGCGTATATTCTTTTGTGTTGAGAGATAAGTATTTATGGGGAGATGGTTGGACGTAGCATGGGTGGAGTACCCGGGCAGTAACTATATAGGTATATATATATATATAGGTAATATGATTACGGGTTCAAAGTTATATTACGGGTTACAACTAGCACAGTCGGGTAACTTTCGTGCGGTACAGCGCGGGGATAGGGTGTATGGGCACCCGGGTTAATTAAGGCAAAAAAAAAAAAATTGTGCGGTTAAGCACGGGTATAGGGTGTATGGGCGCCCTGGTAAAGTTAAATGCATACTTGTGTAACGTATGGTTAGAATCGAATGGGATAGATATAGCGGGCTTGGAGGCACTTGACTAGTGAGTAATATGTGAATACTGGAACACTAGGTTTATCTTAATTTCGAGGACGAAATTCCTTTGTAAGGGGAAAAGTATGTAACACCCCGTATTTTTGTGCATTTAATATTTAATTAATTCGGGATTTTTAAATTTCTGGTGTGTTGTAATTTTAATTGAATTAATTATGACAATATATTTATTTAAATATTAATCGGGAAGTGAATGGTTAATGTTTAGGGAAACTGATTTACTCAGTGAATAGTAATAATTTAATTACGTCATTTCGGGTATTAATGACGGGGTATGCACTTATTCCAGCCGGGAGTCGGTATAGACTAAATTGGGTGTGAGATAAGGATTTTTATAAATTAATTCGGATGCCAATTCTGAGTGCGCGGTTGAGTCCGAATGGGTCGAGATAGTCAGAAAAGAGTACCCGGGGGTAGCAATTGGGTCTCGGGATATTTTTGGGCATAGCCGGGCCCACACGGGGTGAGTTGGGCCACTTTAATTAAGCCCATTAGGTGAAAAACGGGATTTGTGTTTTAAAACTAAACCTAAGAAAAGGAAAATGAGCAGCCAACATTATTCTAACCTAGGGTTTGAGAGGGAGATTGGGGGAAAACAATCAAAAGGAAAATTGGAGGTTATTGGAGCCAAATTGAGGGACGGCAACAACGGATCAGACACTACAAACACTTTGAGGCAAGTGGTTAACTGTTTTTGATTCTTAAAGTATGATAATCAATTTATATTATAGTGATGTGGGTATGAAAATCCGTTTTTGGGTGTAAATCCGTTTTTGGGTGTAAATGGGTACAAATTGGGGTTTTGTTTTTGAAACACTTGAATGAGATTCAAAGTAAGATTTAGATGGGTGATTGATATCTGAATATGTATATATGATTTGAACGAAAATTTCAGAACATAAAAGAGTGGAAATTGAATCTGGAATTTGGGATTTAAAATAGATAACTAAGTTTTATGGTGTAAGACCCATTTCGAAAATTATGAGATAATTAGAGAAGTTGATTAACTTAATGGTCTCTATGATTGGTTAGGATGTGGATTAACCATGTGTAGATGATGGGATGATGTAATTAGAGGTTTAAAGTCGGGTTTAGAAACCTTGAGGTTCGTTAATAGTGGAAAACAAGGGGTAGGCAGACCTGTAACGAAGGGGTCGATCGATCGATCGGGGGAATCGATCGATCGATGGTGGCAAATCCTGCCCAGTTCGGCCTGGGTGAGATATAAGGGGAAATTAATTTAGAAATTAAATTTCCATACATTTATTGTGATAAATAATTGTGAAACATATATTCCTAGCAATTATGGGAGAAAGTAATTGGGACTAGGATGAATTTAGGTGAGGCATTTAATGGATAAAATTGAGAGACTTTATTCCAAAATAGTGAGGTACGGATCGAGTGAGTGAGTCCGAGTATGTTGGTGATTATAGGTAAATATAATTGGGAAATTATGGAAATAAATGTGCGACACATTGTGGGCGAAAAATGTGGGAAATAAATTATGAGATGTAAAAATGGACCAAGTGAGTGAGTCTGGGTATGTTGGTAATGTGACACCAAAGTATTAAATTAATTATTGAGAGAGAGTAATTAATTTGGAGTCGGAACATAGACTCGGGAAATATCAAGTTACGGGCCAAGTAAGTGAGTCCGGGGACAATGGTTGAGTGACACCAAGTTATTAAATTAATAAGAGTGATAATTAATTTAAAAAGAGTCGGATTGTAGACTCGGGTAGGATTAAATTAATAAAGGTGTTAATTAATTTAATTAAAGTCGGTTTGTAGACTCGGGTATGATTAAATTAATGGGTGGGATAATTAGTTTAATCAGAATCGAATTGTAAACTAGTGAAGGGTACTTATTAATTAAGGTGATAATTAATTATATTAGAGTCGGACCACAGACTCAGAATTTGGGTTAATTAATTTAAGTGTAAATTAATTGTATTAGAGTCGAACCACAGACTCGGATTGGTATTAAATTAATTTGTTAATTAATTTAATTAGAGTTGGGCGATAGACTTGGGGAGGTATTAAATTAAAATGTGTGTTAATTAATTTAAGGAGAGTCGGACCATAGACTCAGGGAGAGTATTATATTAATTAAGGTGTGAATTAATTATATTAGAGTCGGACCATAGACTCGGGAAGAGGATGAGTTGTTAAGTGAGAAAATTAACTACATTGAGTCGGGCCACAGACTCGGGAAATTATAGGCAGTGTACGGGATTTTGAGTACACGGTAAAGCCGGCGTTTATATTATATATATATATACGGTATCGTGATAGTATATATATATATATATATATACGTGTATTTATTGTGCGTGATACTAAATATCAGTGATTAGATATTTATTAAATTTATATACTCTAATGCTATCAAAGGAGGTTGCGCGATGTGGGTGAATCCCCTAGCTTGAGGAGTAGGGCGAGTATATCCCCAGGTCATAGCGTCCGGTATATATGGGTGAGGGATTTATCTCACTTTCAGGGAAGGAATATGACCGCCTCCATTTCGTATATTTTGGTCCAAGTTGGTGAGCGATTCTAACTTGGGGAAAACTAGGCTTTGTGAGCACACCTAGTGAGATAGCATTCTAGAGGGAATCATCCGGTGAGGGTATACTCGGAAGGATGGATACGCGTATGATATATGTGTGGATGTTAGTAAAGGTACGTATAATATGGTAGTAAATATTATATGTAGGTGATAATGCAGTGCGTGATGTATTTACCTTATATAACTCGGGTTACAGTTATATGTTGTTAATTAATGAGAAATTAATTAAGTTAATCATTTGAGGAAATAATACAGTGTGTGATGTAATTACTTTATATAACTTGTGACACGGTTATATGCTGCTATTTAAGAGGAGTTAATTAAGTTAATTGTGAAATAACTTATAATTCAATAATCGTTATACTCGGGTTAGAGTAGTATGGCAAGGGAAGGTTACACCAGGACTAGTTGGACAGGGTAGTATAACTAGGTGGGGTTAAGGTAACCGGTAGGTGTGCACAATAGTGAAGGGGTGAGAATGTCCACAAGGGAGTGCGACTCTAACTTAAATATGAAGCGCATTCATGCATTTTAAATTACTGCAGTTAATTCACTTGCTAAATATTTTCAAAATATTTTGGGTTCTAACCCTTGCTATAAAACTATTTTCAAAACCTTTTAGGTGTCCAGCCACAGGGACGCCAGGATTGATATTCTATTCCAGGGACATGGAGATGCGGCATATGTGGATGCTAGCAGGAGTTCGGATTAGACGTATCATTCATTCATTCCTAGAGTAGGAATCTTGTTTCAGTTTCAGTTTTATTTAGGGCTTGTCGCCCAGACTTCTCGGTACAGTTTTCAGATGTTAAACCTTTGTATTTGGATTATTTTGGTGGCCGGTGATTTATTCGGCAAGTTGTGTAGATATGATTCAGTTTATTTTCATTCAGTTGTGTGAATGGTTTATATTCCGCACGTATTGTTTTGTTTAATTAAAAAGTTAAAATTGGCACCAGTTTTTGGAATACTAGGTGGTTAGTAATATTTAAAAAGTTTTCGACAGTGATGCTAAGGATGATCCAACTGGGATTCCTGTTTTAATTTGGTATAGGACTGATCACCCGGTATTTTATTAGGCGGGGTGTCACACAAAATAAGGCTGCGAAATAAATTACCCCTGTCGCGCCCCAACTCCAAGTTGAGGAGGGTCCTCACGAGAGGCCTGAGGGTACTTTTGATGACGACATTGGGGCCAATCTGGCCGTGGCAGGGCTGATGTCGACGTCTAATATCCCAATCCATTCAAGTTCCCCCCACCACAGCCCAACCCTAAATCCTCTTGGGATATAACTACAAGGGTTGTCCTCTGGATGAAGAGGGTCTCGAATGCTGCGGATCTTGATAGACTCATGAATGAAGACCGCGATGACTTGGAGGATTAGGGTCTCCACAGTCTGCTAAGAGTAAGTGCAAGTACCTTCTCAACTTTATTTTTATATTCCATATCTTGCTCATAACCTTGAATCTCTTTTCAGGCTGCAAACGTCGTGATTTCTCAAAAGAGGAAGTATGAGGCATTGTATAAGCTGAAAGAGGCCGCAGAGAGGGTACATATCACTAACCTGGAGAGTACAAGGGATTCTTCATTTGAAGCTAGCAAAAAGTTTGTTACCGCAGCTCTTCAGGAAGCTCAGATGAACCTTGAAGCCGTCGTCAAAGCCAAGGAGGAAGCTGAGGAACATTTTAAGCAGGCTGCGGAATCCCTCAAGTTCTCCCAATCTCAGACTGTGGAAGCTGCACAAGCTGCCAAATTTTTTAATAGCAAGCTTGGACTTGTTAAAAAGAAGTACGAGGAGTTGGAGACCAAGGCTGCCAATGATGTCGAATCCCATACCGCGACAATTAAGAAAATGGAGGGAGACCATGCCGCAACCCTTTAATTATCCATTGACAGTGCTGTTGAGTCATTCAAGGTCTCCAAGTACTTATACGTCATCAATAATAGAGCCTACCTCTGTGGCTACCAGGATCTCAGGCATAGAGTTATAAAAAACTTCCCAGACTCTAAAGAGACAATTCTTACCTGGGGTCTTGGTGATGCTGAGCATCAGTAATGCGTGGTTGAGATCAAGGTCGCGGTAGAGGAAAGAGCTAGGTTGAGGGCCGAGGCTGAGGCAACGGCAGCTGATAAAGAGACCATGATGGCTGCGGAAGGAGATGAAGTTGACGATTCTGAATCTTAGGGTTGCATCCCTCTTTATCTTTTTATTGCCTCTTTGAATGGTTGCGTCCTTTTGTCTGTAATCTTAACACTGATCTTTGCTAATATTTTTGGCTTCTAACTTTATTATCAAGGCTGCGGCCACCTTTAAAAATCAATGGTTTTTGTATATCATTTGCATACTTTATACTTTCGGTGCTTCAGAACTTAAATTCTCGCTTGCTTGCTTGATTGAATGTACACTAATATATTAAGGCCACATAACCATAATATAAATGTTTTCTTCTTAAAGGCTGTGGCCAGATTTCTTCACCTTGGAGTTTCCACTTGTATTCTTGTATATTGTTGCATTCATGAGTTTTGAAAGTGTCTGTAGTCTCTTCCTGAATAGGGCCGCGACACCTTTATTGAATTTTGTTTAATGATAACTCTTGCACCTTTTAGCAATAGGTTGTGTTTGTATTCTCATAATAATGGTGGATATTGGGGAACAAGTCCCTTTCCATAGATAATTAGGTATTTGAACCACTGCTTCAATACTTGTACCCATATTTGTGGTTGCAGCTAAACTTCTTCTATTATAAATTCTCAGCACTTTCAAAGCCTTGTTCAACACAAATGATAAGGCCACAACCACATTGATAGGGTTGCGGTGCCTTTAGACCTTTGGCAAATTGATGACAACATGATGGGCTGAATCCATTTGCTTTCTGTAACTTTGGCATGCTTCATGATGACAGCTACACAGCATCCTTTAGTCGCTTCAATTACCTTTCATGGCTTTCCTTTAGTCGCTTCGATTGGGTTATTATCAGGACCCCCAGGGCTAGGTATTATAAATCTTCCCTAAACTATGTTTGGATATATATATATATTGCCTTCCCAGGATATAATAGGATTATCCGTAGATAATTAAGTCTCCGGCCCCTTCAAATATAGGATTATCCGTAGATAATTAAGTCTTAGACCCCTGTGGGTTATTTTCAGGCCTTCCCGGGCTAGGTTTTATGAAGCTTCCCCAATCTAATATGAAATCACCAAGTTAATGATGTTTCATCTCTATCCACTAAGCTAATGATGTTTGTCGAGGGAGTAATCTCCCTGAGCTAATGACGCATCCCGAAAGCTAAGAATGGGCACTATGGGCCTTTGCATCTAATGATGCATCCCGAAAGCTAAGAATGGGCACTTGAAGCCCTTACGACTAATGACGCATCCCAAAAGCTAAGAACGGGCACTTGAAGCCCTTACGGCTAATGACGCATCCCGAAAGCTAAAAACGGGCACTTGAAGCCCTCATGAGTGACGTTGCAAACCAATTTAAATAGCTACCCTCGATAGTTGCTTTCGCCATTTTCCATTGTCACTTTCTTTCGAATAGTCAGGCATCTTGACTGGCATTGTGGGCCCATTTAGATATTATCATTCTCGATATAACATATTGTCTCGAATTGAGATCTGTTTAAGATAAAATGGTCTTTTATAAGATAACATTTCATGGAAATGAGAATCAAAATATGGCACTATAAGAGTGAACTTAATTTCATATATATATATATATATATATATATATATATATATGACTTTGTAAGGATAATATAAAATTTAATTTAAAACAGCGTAAGAAGAGTTTCACTGTAAAATAGAAACAGATGAAATATAAAACACAAGCATGAAAAATGGGCACATGGCCTGTCATGCTAGGCTGGTCCCTTAGGCATCCTTGAGGAAGCACTGTAGCATCCCTTTCCTTATGAGCCTCTCAATTTCATCTTTCAGAGCATAGCACTGCTCAGTGTCATGGTCATGGTCCAGATAGAATTTGCACCAACTAACTTTGTTGCTCTTGTGGGGTGTAGCCTTTAACTTCTTTACCCACCTCAGTAGTTTGTCCTCCTTAATAGACTCGAAGATGTCTTCAATTGGGAAGGCCAATGGAGTGTAAGCCCTATAGCTCTTGCTCTCATCTGCCTTCTCTACTTTTCTATTTTGGTTCCTGCTGGCTGCTTTCGTGGATGGATCATCTGGTACTTCCGCGACAGTGAAGATTGTTGATGCAATGATCCTGGGTGCCGCACTCACATTCGATGAGGCTGCGGCCTCTAGCATGAGGACCATCTGGTTCAAGTAGTTAACCTGAGTTTGGAGTGAGGCATGACTGTTATAGAGATGGTTGAGATGATTGTACAGCTGCATAATCTCATCTTTGACTTCTGTGCTCTGGCGTGATTCTCCTTCCATTTTATGCTTTTTTAGTCTTTACAAAGTATATATAATCTGAGATAAAACTAATAGAAGTGAGTAATCATAGAAATATTGGATTAACCAAGTAGGAAGTCGGGATGCAGCGCTTGCACTGATGAGGCCGCGACCAATTAGGCACATAAGTGTACTTCTGCGGCTCTAGGAATAATTGAATTCATCAAGTTTAGCTCGAGTCCACTCCATGATGTTTTGAAGCTGTTGTAATGCAACCACACTAATATAGGCCTCGACAAGAAAGGAAGTTGAACTACCAGGCCGCATCCTGCACTAGGCAGCGAAGGGAACAATCCCGAAATTAAAACTCAGAAATTGAGTTTTTCTCCCGAAACACATAGAGTGCATAGCTACTAGGGTCTATCAACGAGAGAATAACCTCTCGGTGCACAAAATGGCACAATTTCAATGATAACCCTGGATCATAGGTCAGGAACAGCAAAAAGGGAGTAAATACAATCCTTCCCTAATCACTCATCTTTTCAAGGATAAAGCCCATCATGCTTTTCAGCTTTATCTTAGATGAAACGATATCATAGGGGCATGTAAAATAGATTTAAGGTCATAATATGGAGACCCAAGAGTAGATCTGAATATATAAAATACCCACTTAGGGGTCTAAATATAAAATAGAGCTCAATAACCAAAATTTACTCATGATACAATGATCTAAAAGATCCTCATTAATAAAATATGGTGTTTAAGAACTCAAAACATAGAGAAACAAGCTTGAAATGTCTTGTTTCCCACAGACGGTGTCAAATTGATGATATGAGAAATCGTCCACTTGACGTTCTCGTACCAACAAATCAAGAGTAGAATAGAAATAAAATAAGTAAAGAGATATGAACACAAAATATAGAGTGGTTTGGCTATAAAAGAGCCTATGTCCACTTTGGTGCCTCCTTCTCATTATATTCGTATTATTGTTGTACAAGTTTACAATGCCACAATGGGCGTACAGGATAGATGAGAGAGTAGAATACATGACTGTAGCGGTTCCGGGAGTGCCGAAGATATGACTATGATGTAGGTGAGTAGCCCCCAAGCTGTATGTTGAGGTTGTGTAGAGAGAGTTTGGCAAGGCTTCGCCGGGTATTGTAGAATCTGAACTCGAGTGAGGGGTGCAGACCTTTATTTATAGGAGGTATACGAGCTGTGTCACGTGCCCTGAGCACGTGACATATATCAAGTTTGGAGCAGTTGTGAATGAGATACGGCCATCCTGCATAGTATAAGGCTGCATCCAATGTAGTAGAAGCCTACATCTCACATGAGGCTAAAGTTATGGGTGTTGCACCCTGTAATATAAGGTTGCGGCCTATATATAAGGCCAAGTGGTATGTTCCGTACTCTGTACTAGGTAGGGCCGCACCCTGTGTTGAGTAGGGGCCGCGACCTATAAGCTTTTGTGTATGTTTGAGTAACTCCGCGACAGGGTGCTATATTTACCATATCAGTGGATGCAATTGATCCATATGGAGTATATCACACAATACTTCATGGTCGATTACTAACACGTCTTAAGTCTACCAAGCAAAAATATCCTCATTGATCTTGAGAAAAATCAGTAAATTCCTCTTTCTCATCATCAGAACATTTGTTCCCGACCTAAAACTTCTTCTCGGGTTAGGAATTTTCAAACATCACCTCTCGATAGGTCTCCATGACCTGATTAACATGGGAAACCTCGACTTCCTTAACACCAGGTTGCCTATACTTTAGTTGTTACTTGGATGGAATAATCCCATATGTTGGTTCTATACTTTCCCTTTTTTCTTCTCCTGTTTTGGTTATATGGAAGTTATAAAGCACTGTCGGGATAGGTTTTGGTTCCCCCTGATCACCATTATCCCCTTATCAGTGGTGTATTTCTACTTTTAATGGTAAGTATAAAATATTACCCTCATTTCATGAAACTACCCTATATGGATTATAGTATTTTGGAGGAGTCTATTTGTACCATAAATAATTTGATAAATTTGAAGGTAACCACTTCTCAAGTGGAAACGTCATCCGTCCAGCAAAGATGACCAGGGGCATTTCTGCTTCGTATAATAATTTTACTAGCAAGTTTAATTAATTGAACATATTGAGGTACATCACCTTTGAGGGGCTACTTATTCCACTAATATCTTATCAAAGTCCCAATTAACAACTCTAAGAGTGATTACTAAGGCATCATGACGAGGCATCCTCGTTTTGACCACATCATTATTGGTGAATACTATATTCTTAAAGTAGTCAATCTCCTCTAGTCACCAACATTTTCCCATAATGGTCATGACTTAATCTATCTAGAAGGACTCCATCACCATTTTGAGCTTCTTCACCTGGGCATTCCCATTAATTTGATTGGGATTTGAGGCATTATGAATTACTATGAATTCATGACATAGGAATTAATCAAATACATTAACTGGCTTCCTATTGCGCACTAGTTTTATGCCCTTATGAATTACTACAAACTCTTGTCCCAAATCTTATTCCAACATGTTGGGTTTCAAGTTGTGACCATGTCTATCCTTTTTGACTAACTCATTGAGGTGCAACTTAAGGTGGGAATTCAAGGACTTGTAATTCTCTATCTTGTAGTTGTGATATTTGTGATAGATACACCTCTGTGTCATATTCCTCTTCTTAGGATCTCTTAAAATCTTCTCGGTCCACTTTATATATTATCGACCTCTGATCTTACAAAAGATATGTATATAATCTCATTAAGTACCATGTATTTAGCCTTTTTCTCGGGATCCCTTTTCTCGATTCCCTCTTGCTTTTATTTCTTCTTCTTCTTCCCTTATTTCTTTCTTATTCCTGACTTGTCCACGTTCTTAGATTATTTAAGTCGATCAGCTTCTTGACTAACTCTAGCCGTTGAGCTATATTTGTATCGAATATTATATTCTATTAATGTGAGATATCATAGTTGTATATATGAAATGAATATTGTATGCTCAGTGTTGACATACCTGGAGACCTATGGTGGATCGTGAGGAATCCATTAATGGGGATTTTATGGGATTATTTTGCAGGACCAGATACTAATTACCATGAGGTAACACACACTTTTAATAAACCCAATCAATCCATTCAATAGTGATAAAATGCCTTCAAGGTTAATACTCAACTAGGTTACTATTGTTCAATATAAGGATACCGATAAGAAATGACACAACAATCTAACATCCCACTCCATTATTGTTGATGAAAGAAATCATCCAAAGATGTTGTGTTTATCAATCCCAATATCATAGTTGCATGTGCACATAATTCGAAGTTCGAAACTCTCCCCACGGCTTCGAGTTATAAAGATGAACGCTAAGAGTCAAAAGATTAAATTCCAATTTAATGACTAAACATCACTTTCGAAAGTAACTTAAACTTAAAGACGTCATACCAATTTGTAATATCTCGACCCAAATTATTATCGACCCAAATTATTATGTTACCCATGGGCCAACTTTATTAGATCTAGCCATGTTAGGTTTGAAGTGATGTCAAATAACCTAAATAAGGTTTCTAGTCGATTTTAGTTCATTATAATTGGCAAGTAAGCAGATAATACAATTTTCAAGATATCTAGAAGTGTGGAACCCATTGGATAATATCAAGGGATTCAATTAATTAGAGCTAATATCATAAGATTAAGGGAAAACATATGTATAAGATACTCTAAAAATAATATAAACTAACCTTTCGTAACAATGGGAATAAGGTGAGTCGATTCCCAGTAGGGGTTCCCAATTAAATACAATACAGATTCGAAATACATAAATAAGGAATGTAATACTTTTTATGGTATGATTCTAGCAAAAATCTATATGAAGCTACTATATCATATATGCATTAGTCATGTTTTATTTAAAAAATATCTCCTTTAGTTATGTTAAATGCCATTAACCATTGTCTTTAAAAGTTGTTATTTTTATTCTAAATAGTAGTTCTTTAATCCATTAACTCATTTGGTTAATTTAGTAAAAATCAATCTATTGAACTGTCTTTAATTCAGATAATTTCCTTTCAATAAAATAAATTTACACCTTAAATTAATATATGCCCAATGTTTCTTAAAAGTAACATTTAAACACATGTACCCGGTATGTTTGAAAATATTTATACACCCATTAAGTTTGGGATCACCCCCCCCCCCCCCCCCCTTATAGGATCACTCGCACACACACTTGCTATCTTTTTAATATTTTAGAGACATACCATATTATCCACATATATGCGTGGAAAGTCTGGGGTTTCACCCAACATGGAGTCACTCACACACCCAGTTGTTATTTTTTTATTCTTACAATTTACTAGTACCAAGCTCCTCATTTTAATTCATGTATTGGATTTTACCAATTCCATTATTTTCTAAATTTTTCATGCCTTATGTCTATGTTATTTAAACTCAAGATACCAATAGCTAAAATAATTTATTAATAAACTTTTTCTTTGAGTTAAACAAATCATATCTCTGTTCACGAGCTCAAACTGTCATCTATTAATGTCGCGAACAATTTCTTAATTGGTCAGTTATTTAGGGTCTAACCATAGCCTCACCCTAGGAATTTGGGCACTTGTTAAATTTAATTCTAGTAACTCCTTCCTAATAACTCTTTCATTTTCATTATGTTCATTCTTTTGCGGTCCAATCACCATTTTTAGAAAAGTTTCTAACTTCCATATTTATTACTTGTTTAAACACCCATGAGTATCAATTTTATACTTCAACTTTTCTCAACCGAACGATAGGGTCAAACTAAACAAAATACATAACATATAATTTCAACTTTACACGCTCGTTATGTACTTTAACATACATTTCAGTTTTGATCCTCTTCGCGGTCGAAATCGTTTAACATGATGCCTAAGGTCTATTTTATAATATCTAAAGTGTTGGGGTTTATTTATAATTTTCCACTAAAGTTAAAGTCTAGTGACATTTAAATATCAGGAATTGATTTCAATTACAAGTTTAAGAGCGATTTTCTAATATTTTAAGAGTCCGTGGGTTGTTTTTCAATAATTAAAATTACATTTTCCACACTATTACAATCGTAATTTTCGCCCTACATGGACCACTATAAAAATGTCAAATTATGCACCCATGCTATATTTTATGTAATTCTTGTACATAATTTGTGTTTATTTAATATCCTTTCTTATCACTTTCTTATTTACTAATCGTCTTCTCACAACATGCCTTTGTAAAAAAAATACATTTATTGGGTCAAAATAATATATTTTGACAATTTTAAGGTTTAAATTATAATTTAATAAAAGTTTATGGTCAAAATCCCCTTTCACAATTATTCAGGTGCAAACACGTCACATTTTTTATTTTGTATTTACTTAAATTATTTTGGATTTAAATGTCTAGAGGTAAAAAATCATTTTTGGATATAATTTTATAATTTTTTATTTTCATTTTAAAGGAGGATTTTAATATATCATAAGAATTCATCTTCGTACGAGGGTCCAATAATATGGATCAATTTTCATATCAAAGAAATTTTATGAATAATATGACCTTGTATAAGTGGTTGTAATGGGTGTATCTCGTATAAAATCAAATTTTCATTAGAGGACCCATTGTGCTTTATATAAGCCTCATAAGAAGTTAACTTCATATGAGAACCGATTGTAGTTATAGGCTAGTTTGAGAATAAGTTACCTCATTCGAGCGACAAATGATTTCTCTAGAAATTTGTTTTCAAGGTACTCTTTATGGAGCAATGTATAAATAACTACGTAATACACTTCTGCAACCTAATTTTACCGTAGCCAACTTTTGGTTTTCAGAAATATTTGATAAGAGTTTAGTTCTATTCTAGTTTTCATTTGAGGATATGAACATGATGTATCATATGAGTTAATTAACATGAGGATTGTTGTGGTCATATCTATCTCTCAATTGATATTGGTGGATAACGAGACATGCGGGTAGTGCAAATTATTGCTGATGAGATCAACCAATTTCTAGTATGGGAAGAGGCATCAAATTCGAATGTAATAGGAAGACGTCGTGGTGTGCATCGAGTTTTATATGAGTTATTTATGTTATTTTCTCACATTGTTAGTATTAGTATACTTGGATGAGTTGGGGCATGATAGTAGTTTTCTCACGAGGTTTCCGCTTTAAAATCTAGTATTTATTTTTGGTTGCATGATTTTAATTTTTGCTCTACTTTACTTTCAATCACTCACATGTAATTGAATACAATTAATATTATTTGGTAAAATTAAAATTTGCTTTAAATTTTTGACATTGTTTAACTAATTAAGATTAAAACTGGTTAAATGGACTTAAATCACTATAGGATTTTCTTCCTCATACATAGTTATCGAGGACTCTTTAAGTTTATTACTTTAGAAATCTTTGTGGAGACTTCAAATAGTTTGATCGTGGAGACTTTTAACATGTTTCTCTTGGAGACACTAAATACAATGATTATCGTGACTTCATAGGTTGCTCGGAGACTTTAAATGGGTTACTCGTAAAGGCTTTAAATAGGTTGCTTGAGGAGACTTTAATAGGTTGCTCAATGAGACATAATATAATGCGCTTAAAGAGTTAATTTTTTTTTTTTTATCGAGGATACATTAAATATTATTTTCAAGGAGACTTCAAGTTGGTTTCTTTTGGTGACTTTAAATAGGTTGTCTGACGATATTTCAAATAGAGATTGAGAATATTCAAATATTCTAAAATACTAAAATGGATAATCTAAGGGTTCTAGTGTTACTCAATGAGTGTATATAATATGGTATTTACACTTAATATCTAAATAAAATATATGTATCCCTTATTAATGAAATAAATAATATGTTTGAAGTTTGTTAAATATATGTTATATGTGTGATCCAATAATTTCAAGTTATTTTATAAAATATAAAAAATTTCATATACTTATTATGTGAATTAATTTCTAGATTGAAGTAGTTTTACATTAAGCACATGTGCATAAAAGAATGGTCAATAGATCAATGGAATCTGAAAAATAATTATAAATAATTAGCAGAATTAGGGTATTATGGTTGTTACAAAATTTAGTTAGACTTAATGCTATATATAATATAAATGTAGTGATTGTTGCTTTTCTTTAAAAAGTATATTTTTAATCTTTTACATCCCTTAATATAAATAAAATTATATTTTTCCTTTAAATATATTAATAAAATTATATTTTTTCTTTTATATCCCTTAGTGTTAATAAAACTACATTTTTTTGCTTTATTGCATTTGATTTGGGGAAAATTAAGAGAAGTGTGGTTGTTTCCTGTAAGAACCTCGAGTTCTCGGGTGCATTTAAGATAAAAACCAGTTAGTGGAATCTTGAAACATTTATGATTTAAAGAAGCAAATCATTTTATCTTTAAACAAACAAAATACAGGTTAAGCAAAAGAGGTCTAAAAAGGATTAGAGTGAACTAGGACCCAAGTAAAAGGGCTATCTTACGGAGAGAGACGATGTTAGGTACCCATTCCATCCTTTTGGTATGAATGAAACTATCTATTTTTATGGTTATCAAAATGACGTGTGCTCACATATGACTTACTATACATGTTACTAAGTTTGAACCTATAAGTATAAAACATGATATGGTATTATAAGATATTCAATTATGCAATTAAACGATTAAGAATCTCTCTCTCTCTCTCTCTCTCTCTCTCTCTCTATATATATATATATATATATATATATATATATATATATATATATATATATATATAGTTTGAAACTTAGTAGTGGGAACCCTATCATGACTATGTATTTGTCATAGGCAAAATCAAAGTTAATGTTATTTGAGTGACCGAGATTTAAAATTTACACATGTATAGTTTCGTTTGAAAAAGGTGTTTGTTAAAAAATAGAAGGGTAGTGGTGTAAACCACAAAGTAAATTAGAAGGACCATAAGTAAATCCTATTTATATAAGGTTATTAGGGGTCTACCGCTCTAATTGTTGGCGTTTTATTCTTAAAACCATCTTTATTAGGTTTATTTTTTAATAAAGGAGTTCCAGGTTGATTTTGAAATAAAAATCATAGTTCTGAAAATGCCTTGTATTTATTTTAAAGATATTATATGTACATTGGTCAATTGAACTTTGTGAGAATTCTAGTGAGTTTGGTTCAGCCTGATTACAAAATATCATAATTTCGGTTCTAGGACGGTTAAACAATTCACAGCCTCGACATCCTATTTATAAAACCGTGTATATAATCTTAGTAGTTTATTTTTAATACAAAAACATGTCTAATGGTGTGTCTAATAGTTCAAACAAGATTGTATCGGTATATCATGAATGTTTTGAATATGACTACAAGTGAGATTCAAGTATAGATGCCGATTAGATTAGAGTTGCACAATCTCATAAAGTTTGCAAAGTGTGCATAGATTCTTAATCATAAAGAATAAATATTCACATATTTATCTCTATTGTTATTATGGGTGAGATTCAATTTATTGGTTCTAAATCACCACAGGTAGGAAAATTATTATGAGGGTATATTTGAGGTCATATTCCGGAGGAATACACTTTTATAAAATATCCTAAATTATGATACCCTTTTGATAAAAGAAAATTTTGATTCTAAAACTAAACCATCTGATGGATTTTATAATTTGATAGAGTTTCAAATATACTAATTTTGAGATCAATGAATAAATAAGATGACGGTGAAAATTTATTAATGACAAATTAAATTTCATCAAAGAGATATTGTATGCATTATGTCGGGACTGATATTATGTGTTATCCAAGTTTTCATATAAGGCCTCTTTATTTGGGTAATTCCGAGAAAATTAAATTGAAGTAAAATTGCAATTATTTTGTAGATTTAATTATAATTAAATAGAGAATAAAATATATTGCGAGAAATAATATGAGATTTTCATATTTTCGTTTGAAAACTTATTTACTTATTATCATTAGGTAGCATAGTCTAATAGTAAGTAACAAACTCAAACCTCTCTAGAAAACCAATATGATCCAATTTTAATATTAACTTTGTGAAAATGAGTCCAACTAATGATAATTTTTTTTTAAAAGATATAGAATTTGAATTTTATGTTTATTAAATAGGTATTTTGGATAGTAGTTTAGGTTTTTAATTTTGGCACGGTAATTTTAATAAATCAGTTTTTTAAATGTATAAACCAAAACCAATTACCAAGTTTTCGATAATTTCGATTTATGGTAATGAAAAGTTGTAAACCAAAATCATAATTTTTCGGATTAAAATGGCACGGTACCATAACCACCCCTCATTCTCCAAATAACAGAGAATGCATTTAAATTTTAAGTAAATGTTTAGGTCTTTTGGTATTCGTTCCTCACTCATTTGTCTGGTTTACACTTTCGTACCCACTCTTTGACATTATATAGGGTTAGCCCCGAAACTATCCCTTATTTAATAAAATAAAGCAATCATTGCTTTAGGAATTTGACTTTCTTTTACCCACCAATTATTCATTTTTTTAATTTGTTTAAAAAAAATATTAGGGTAAAAAAGTTTTACACAACAAAACTATATGAGTAAAGTACCAAAATAGTCCTTCAACTTTCGCTCTATCTCAATTCTGACCTGAACATTTTTTGTCTCAGTTTCATCCCTGGCCTTTAAATTTGTTTCAGTTTTGTTCTTACCATCAAAGTAATTTACTGAACGTTAACATATGGATTCAATTGAAAGGATGAAATTGAGACCAATAAAAGGGCAAGGGTAAAATTGAGACAGGGCCAAAGGTGTGGGGCCATTTTGATATATTACTCTAAATATTAATGTTATATACAAATTAGAGTGAAGTACCAAAATAGTTTCTCACCTTTTGCTCCATTTCAATTTTGCCCTTATCCTTTTTTTTAATCTCAATTTCATCCCTAACCTTTCAATTTGTTTCAATTTAATCCTTACCGCCAAAGTAATTGACTGAACGTTAAAATAAGAACTAAATTGAAATAAATTAAAAGGTCGAGGATGAAATTAAGATGGAGCCAAAGGTAATGGACTATTTCTAACTACAAAAAATGCGTTTTGTTTAAAGTATTTTATTATAATTTTAAGGAAATATTTAATTATAATTTTAATTACGGAAACCCATTATTATAATCTGGTTCACGATGGTGAACAAAAGTTAATCTTGGACGTTGATTGAGTCAATTCTTAATCTATACAAATATAAAAAGGGACTCTTAATTTGAGACAAATGAAATATATTTTAGGCGCATTTTGAATTTTACTCATTATTATTTATCATTATTTGACTTACCCATTTTTTTTTTCTTTAGACTTTACCACCAATTTCGACATTTAGTGACGAAAAAAATATAACAAGAACTTAAGAAAATATGCTAAATGTCAAAACAAGCAGTAAAGTCTAAAGAAAAATAAAATGCTGGGTAAAGTAAAATAATAATAATTACATGTGAGTAAAGTCTAAATATATGTATATCTTATGTGACATTGAACCGACGTACTACATTAATTGCAAAAATTCTATTTGGACTGAATTTTTTACATAAAGTCATAGGCACACTGACGTGTTAAGTTGTTATTGGTTGGTTTTGAGGGTCAATGCTAGTGGCACCTAAAAACCAACCAATATGAGACTGCCACGTCATTCAGTTTTCGAAAATTAGGTTGAATATTCAGTTACAATAGAATTGCTCTAATTTCCGTCTCTAGTGAAAATTAATAGATTCCAAATACAAACTAATACAAATGAGTAATATTATGAGTATAAGAAAATTACATAAGGTCTTATGTAATTTTCTTGTACTCATAATATTACTCATTTGTATTAGTTGGTATTTTAAATCTATTAATTTTTACTAGAGACAGAAATAAATGTAGTACGATGTTTCAATGTCATATAAGATATAAGGATATTTGATTTTATCCACCATATAATTATTATTTCACTTTACTCATAATTTTGTTTTTTTAGACTTTATCACTTATTTTAACATTTAACCTCTTTTTCCCTTTAGTTTTTGCTATTTTTTGCGATATTGTTTTCGTCACTAAATGTCAAAATTGGTAATAAAATTAAAAAAAAATGGGTAAGTCAAATAATATAAGTACATAACAAGTAAAGTTTAAAGTGACCCTAAAATATATTCCAAATTAAAATCCCATCCTTTTACTAATTTAATTAAAAAATAAACTCAACCAGTATCCAAAACTAACCTTAGTTCACTGTCATGGGCGAAATTTATATTCCAATTACATCAATTAGCAACACCTAGTACTGCTAAAAAAATGTTGTTAGATATAACATTAACATTAATCATAGATGGTGTTACAGTAACAAGAAATAAATGAGGATCTTTTATGTACGTCGGTCATCAGGTCTCTTCTAACCGAGAAGGTTCATACATTGAGTCTTGCCATTTAGCATGACACACTCATGTGTCGCATTCGTATTGTTTCGTGTTCGAAATTAACAATAGTAATATTCATACATGGTGCGGCAGATCAGTGCATCACATTAATTTGTATCGCATTTATGAGTCCCGCTAAAATTATTGTTCTACTAGTTTGCTGATTACGCGCTGTGTAACAATAAAAAGTTGCTTTTTGAAGACTCACATTGTGAAAGAGAATATAGTTAAAACATGATAAAAATATATTTAATATAAGATGATATTTATATACCAAAAAAGTCACTGACCGGAGTGAACTATTGTTGACCTTGAACATATCATGGAGCACCCCCAACTATTCCTTAAACGACACAAGCTTTTTCTCCTCGCACACACCGAATATAGTGTTATATCTGTAATAGCATTCTTAAGAACACCCTAATATTAATCATGAACACATTAATATGATTAAACTTTAGCATACAATTGTTCTTAATAAAATGATTTTAGATCTTCATGTTTTCACAAAATATGTCTAAATGATATAAAATAAGACTTGCCTTGATCCAATGCATTGATTAATCTTATTGTAAAAATCTATTTTAATCATCTTGATTAATTGCTACATCAATCTCCCTTTTGGAAAAATTGCACTCAAATGGAATCTCGAAACTTCTCTCCCACCTAAAAAACAGTGTGTTATGAGATAACCCCAGATGATGTAGGGTTCCTCTATTTATAAGGGAATGAGGGCCGAAATCCTAGTTAAGGTGGGACTCTATTTCAAGTCTCCCACTAATGCCACTAACCATCATGTGACTAACGGATAAGATTGACCCAATCCTTTATTATTTGTATTTATCACATGCCTAATTAATTATCTGATATTTGTCAAGACCACATAATTGGGAAATTCAAAATTTCAAAATTTAATATAATTGAAATTAAATAATTAATTTCGACTTAATTATTAATTTCCAACAGTCTCCCACTTGGTATTAATAATCCTCATAATTAGATTAGGTATCATAAGGTGCACATTAACTGATAAATATAGTTTGCTTAAATCAAACGATTCACGGATGCGAGTCATGGCGGTTACATGCTATTCAATAGTATGGTTCCTTTCATGTACCACAACACCAATATTTCATTCAACTAAGCCTTTAATATTGGGTATCATAATGGCCTCATAATGGCCTTTTGAATAAAGACTATTTCTGTCAATAATAATTCCGAATCATATGCATGCATTCACAAAAGACAAAAATAATTGAAATCGGAAACACTTTTATTGAATTCAAGTAATAGTGGCAAACAACTAAGCCAAATAGCAATCATAATCTTACTAATCGAGACTCATCTCTTTGACACATTCCATAAGGTCTTTGGAGATAGTCCTTTTGTAAGAGGATCCGCTATGTTATTACTCGTACTAATGTGATCAATTGACACTCTTTGTTCCTGAATTTCTTCTTTCATTGATAGGTATTTCATTCAATGTTCTTAGTTACTTTAGGAATACCTAACATTTGTTCATAAAGAAGATTGCGGCGACATTATCATAATATTTCAGCGGCTTGATAATTGTGTCGATAACTCCAAGTTCCGAAATGAAGTCACGCTGCCAAAATACATAAGTTGTAGCATCAAGCATGCTACAAACTCAACTTTCACAATAGTTCATGAATGGATTGTGTTGCACTCCTTCATTATATTGGTTGATAAACCAAAATAAATATACTTAAGCAAGAGTGAACTTCATACCATCCGTACAACTAGTAAATCTGAGTCACAATAATTGTTCATATTTAAATGAATACATACATCATAAATGTGAGCATATAGTCTTTTTAGTATCTCATTACTTCATACACAACTCTTAAACCCATATAAAATTATTTTGATTCTCTTCATTCTAAATTCGTGCTTGTATTTGGAGAAAATATATAAATGTACTCCCACTGATCTCAGGGTGTATACAAATATACAACGATTAAAAAAATGATATTATTTCTTAAAATACGTCATGCGAAAAATTTATGTTTATACAATGATCTCTTAAACATATACACATGGTTTATTAAACTCCAAAAGTAATTTTCACATCTACTTAATATAACTCTTAATCATAATGAGCTACTAATGTCATAAGAATTCCATATCCTTACATATAATTGAGAAGCTTTATTTATAACCATTTCTTTGTTAATGGTGAAATATTTTACTACAATTTAGCTTTATCTCCTTTAATTACCGTTAGTGTCGCGTTTGGTCTTGATGACCCCCTCATACCCGACCTTAGTACATCAATTATGTAATTCAACGAGATTCTAAACTTAGTTGTAGTTCATTAGTTTCACTTCTTATGACTTGTGAAAATAAAATCAGGTAATTATTTGTCCTTACACCAAATTCATGTTCATGCAGATACACCACATAATCATCCAGGATAGTAGACCTTTTAGGATATTCTTAATAATATTCCTTATTATTTTATCTACATTTCTCTCACGGTGACAATACTATCATTTAGTGGCTGATCATTTATTTGTTCTTTGTTGTTTAGACAATCTAACAACTAAAAGAACAAGTATTCAAGAAGGTTATCGATAATGGGATAAGTACCATACCTTCCTTTATAACCATATTTCATGATTTTCTACTACCACTAATTTCACCATTCATAATGAATTTGACATTACGATTTTCTTTAATGCAATAAATACATGTCAATGACAATTTTATAATCTATGTAGGTCCACTTTAAAGGAAGTTTCTCATAATCTCCCACTTGGGCCACATAGGTCATCCTGATATTAGACATCGTAATACCTTAAAAGCACAACTCGACTATCAAAATTTATAAGAGACATTACAAAAATCTTGTCCACAGAATTTTTAAAAAGGAGTCTAGATTTAATTTGACACAAGGTTAAAAGAGTTTCATCAATAACACTACGATTATGATGCGGGATCAAACAAATCTTTAAAGAACTATGTCCAAACTTTATTTTGAATAAAACATAAAAAGGAATACCATAACCTTTGAAAAAAATATACATCAAAAGATTCTTTAGAACATATTCCTCACGATCAAGTCTAGACAAATATTTTTCAAAAAAAAATTAAGGGTTTATGAAAACAAATGGCGATTTGATTCCCAAGAACAAAAGAAAAAATATCATTAGCTTTTCTAGTTTGTTTTGTAAGAAATCCTTGCATCAAAAGTAAATACTTTCTATAACACAGTAAGTATAACTTTCAATATCTACTAAGATGAAAAACTCATTTCAAATCATAAAAGATACATATTATCCCTATCATTATTAGTCCAAGTGTGCAACATGTAAACAAACTTAATTTTTTTTAACCAAATTAAATATGAAATTTTTAGAGAAACAAAATGGGATACAATAATATGATAAGATAATGAGATAAATTATTCACTTCATTAATGCTTTGATTTAACAACACACGCATCGATAATAATAAATTGAGTGCATAACCATGAGTTTTCTTCAGTAGTAACAGTAAAATATCGATTCTATGATACTTCTAGATTACTTTATTGGGTATAATGTTATTTCATTAGATGTACACGATATTTGTGGACAACTTTTTTTCACATACTATAATAATGTATGTGATCTATGATATTCATTCAATCACTCAAAATCGATTCTCGGTAAGGAATAACCTTGTTTGAAGAAATAAACCCAATATACCTCATTAATATATTTACAGTTATAAGCATCACGAGTTACTACTACTATCATCTTTATATTTAATATTCATTGTCATTCTAGTCGGGTCACTGTGGTGACTACCAACCATTTCATAATATGAATATTATATTAAGTAAAGACTTACATACATAAGCCAATAAATTTTTCACTTATGTTCATTATATATCTCACGAGCAATAAACTAAATTATTCATGTTTATGATTTTCATAAACTTAATTGGTGATATCATAATGAAAGAAACTATGGCATCTGCATTTGACAACCATTATTACCTTCCCAATATATATATCACCACTTACATTTGGCTCAATTATTGTAATTGGACCTGTAGGCTTTCGAATCACAACGATTGAATAAACAATAATATGTATGCAACATCATAAAGTATCATCATCCTAGCATTCAATATCATATATGGACCCGTAGGCAACCAAAATATGCATGATATTAATGCATTAGTCCAATATTTATATCTTTTGGAATGGAGTACTTTAATCAACACCATACCTTATATTATATAAATATTACAGATACGCATACATGTGCAAAATACTCGGAATACATGAATAAATTATATTATTGGTTATTCCTTAATTTGATATTCACGAAAAACTAGACATATTGTGAAAATTAAATAGACAAAAAGCTTGCATGAGATATTACACAAATAATAGTAAATGAAAAACATGAATCATTTACTTTCGCTTCATCACTTATGTACGCGCAACAAATCAGAAATATTGACCCAAATCATTTATGATCATACTAATGCACAATACGGTTATAATCACAATTATCATATTAGTGGCATATGTAAATATAACTATATAACATTGATGTCAATTATTTAATATTTACACAAATTCCAATGTTTATTTGATTCAAATTTCAGCATGTGTTGCGTTTCAATTTAACCTTATAACAAACATTAGGATAATCTGAAATGACTATAAGTATAATATCTTCACATATAATCTTTGCGTGTATTTGGCATTTGATTAAATTAAATGAATACCTACTTATGAGTCTCAAAATTTGCAAGTCATACATTCAAATATGCATGCATGCAGCGAAATCATAAATCTAGTATCCGCACATATGAATTGTAGCCTCTATTTGGCATTTAATTCAACTTAATGGGAGTAATAGCATTATAATAAATAATAATTCTGATTTTCAACTACATGAATCGTTGGCCTGTATTTGGCACGAGACTCATTAAAACACGAATATCATAATATTAAAAAAATAACGCAAATCTAATATCCTACCATATAAAATATATTGGCATGTGTTTGACACAAATATTTAACTAAAATAGGATCATTAGAACAATGTTTTATCAGAGTTCTAGATAAAACATACATGAAATACGGGGAAACTAAATTTTTCAAAAAAAAAATGAATTAGTATCATGGAACTGTAGAAAATTACTCCAGAATCTCAAAACATTCGACGAAATTCAAAAATAATTTTTCTGGAAGTTGTAAACATTATTTATGTAAAATCAATGCCCCCAAAAATATTATTCTCAAAATTTAATGTATAATTAATGGTCCAAATGTAGATGCATATACAATAATCTAATATTTACAATTATAGATTAAGACACTTTCATGTCTTCCCTATCGAACATCATATAAATATTATTGTCGAAACATCAATTCATAATTACATTAAGACCTTTGGGCTATCAAATATAGATTATGCACAATAACCTAATATATGGAAATGTTATTGTCAAACAAATAATCATACATCCAATATTCAAATTTTTATATTGAACCTCTTCATCAATACAAATAATACATAACATGAATATTAGAACAATCATGAATATAAAGAACAACCCCATGGTGAAAAAATACATAACATTTGAGAAAATCGTAATTTTTGCCGAAAATAGAAAATTTGAGTTAGCACCACAGGGATGTAGACAATTACTCCAGGATCTCAAAATAATTTGCGGAATTCAAAAATCAATTTTCTGGAGTGAGATATTGACGTCAACATTATTACCAAAAAATGACAAAAACGTAATTTTAAGGGCTAAACGGCGTCAAAACGCAATAGTAAGGTGGTGCCCATTGTACACAGTGAATTTTGTTTATTTCGACGTTTCCAGTCAACCATGTCAGTTTCGTAAAATTCCGAGCAAGTTTTGACCTTTCATTCTAACTAGTGAGTATTGGCGACAGAAGAAAAAATGTCACAGAAAGTCTCAGACATACTATAAGAGCAGATTCAATGACATAAATTAAAACATCGCAGAAAATCTCAAGCATAAGCATATTTAATGACATAAATAAAAATGTCGCAAAAAGTCTCAGGTACATATTTCATTATAGACGGACATTAATAACGAAAATCACGAGATCTTAAACTTTAACTCTGATACCATATGTAAAATCATTTTTAAGAACACCCTAATATTAATCATGAACACATTAATATGGTTAAACTTTAACATACAATTGTTCTTAATAAAATGATCTTAGATCTTCATGTTTTTCCAAAATATGTCTAAACGATATAAAATAAGACTTACCTTGATCCAATGCATTGATCAATCTTATTGTAAAAATCTCTTTTAATCATCTTGATTAATTGTTCCATCAATCTCCCTTTTGAAAAAATTGCACTCAAATGGAATCTCGGAATTTATTTCCCACCTCAGATGGTGTAGGGTTCCTCTATTTATAAGGGGAAGAGCGCCGAAATCCTAGTCAATGTGGAACTCTATTTCAAGTCTCCCACTAATGCCACTAACCATCATGTGACTAACGGATAAGATTGACCCAATCATTTATTATTTGTATTTATCACATGCGTAATTAATTATCTCATATAGTTAAAATTAAAAAATTAATTTCGACATAAATATTAATTTCCAACAATATCTTCCTCATAATTCCCATTTGTGTAACTGTTAAATTCATATCGATGCTTTTCATATGGTGTTAAACGAAAAACATCAAACAAATAAAAGTAGAGAATGAAAAAGTTATTATAACAGAAAAAGAATGAAATGATGGTTTGAACATATTTTATTTAAATTTCTGTACATAAACCTCTTAATATATAAACTAACTAAATATATGTATTGACTAAATATATATGTCTTTACATATTTGAAGCAACTAAATACATGTATTGAAAAATTATATATGTGTCTATATTAATAAAAATAATAAATAGTAATATATTAGTGAAATATATACGTATCACCCTATGAACGCGATAAATATTTAGATTGTAATGTGCTGATAACTTTATTTATACCTATAGATTGTCGTCACGTTGCATTAATCTGTGTCCCGCTAAAATTAGTGCTATATATTAAAACTCAAAATCTTAGTAGTATCTAAACCCTCTGTCTCTCACTCTCTCTCTCACACAGAAACACACACACATACACACAGTTAAACTTGAAGCTAAAATTTCTGGTATCATAAATCAGGTAAAGTCTTGGTCTAGAATAGAATATGAATAAATATTGTCCACTTTGTTTAGTATAAATCTTTCAAATTGTTCTTTAAAAAGAGAAAAAAATATTCAAACTTTTTGAGAGTATATGCTTACATGTTTATTTTAATAATCACCCTTTTTATTTTTAATAATCACCCTTTTTATTTTTATTTTTTGAGATGACAACTGATATATAATATGTGTTGTTAAAAAAGGAGAACGTGTTTAGACTGTCTATATTGAAATTTTATTGTTTTGGGTTTTTGGGGTGTCTAAATGTCTAATTATCATGGGGGTATGTAAAACAGAACCCTTTATTTATTTATCTTTATATCTGGATCTTAAAGTAAGAATATGAGAATATGTTTTTTTTAAATAATTATTGTTTGAAGGAAAGTATTTAGTCTAATCTGAAAGTTTGGATTATAATTTTGTATTTTATGACTGTTTAAAATAAAGTTAATTGTTCAGACAGAGTAAGTCCAATTTTTGAAATTCTAGGAAATGCCCTTTTCTCATAAGGGGGTAAGTAAAGTAAAAAAGAATCATTTGTTTATTTATTTATTTATTTTTATATCTTAATCTTGAAGTGAGAATCTGAAAATATGTTGTTGTTTTTTTTGTCTTGGAAATACCCCACAACAAGATAATTGTTCACACAGGGTAAGTCCAATTTTTTAAATTCTAGGGGTATGTCTAAATTTCCTATTATTATAGTAGTTTATACATTTTTAGAACCTAAAATAATATCAATTATAGATGTAGAGCAACAAACATTTGGTTTTCATTTTTAGTCCCTATTTTCAAATTATCGATTGATGTGGCATGTTGTGATTGGTTGATATTTTATGAATGTGGGTCCACGCCAGCGACATTATTAAAAAAAAAGGAATAAAATTATAAATAAAATATTTGTTGTCCTGTTTCCAGAGACCTTAAATTTACCAAGTCCCTTATTACAATGGGGTAAGTTAAAAAAGACCCATTTGTTTATATATTTTATATTTTAACCTTCAGGTCAGAATCTGAATTTTTTTTTGTTTGAAGGGAAGTCTAATTTATTTATTTATTTCCATTGAATCTAAAGATGTACTAAATAGTTCTTTTTTTTTCTTAGAAAAAATTATTATTTTTTTTGTAGAATAACGTTATATTTCTCTCTTAATGTTCATTCAGAGTTGGCTTGTTTTTTCTTATTTAAATTTTGATAAAGCACGTAATTTAGAGGTCACAGGTTCGAGTTGCGGAAATAGCGGGGTAGGGGTCCCCCCGTACCCCACAGTTTTTGGGGTCTCGTGCACTGGGTTTGATATGTAATATGAAATCTGAATCTGAAAATATGTTTATTTTTTCCTCTCGAGTAAAATCTATAAAGGAATGTATTTTACTAATCCAAGCTTGACGCGCTTATTTCACAAGCCGAGCTGGAATGAGTGGTGAATCAAGTTTGTGCATTAACATTAATAACTTTTCATGAAATTAAATTGAATGAGGATTTGGTTCATCCGACACATACACAGTCATATGCACATCCTCCTTTCTACTATAGACACGTACATAACTATTGAGAGTGAAGATGTTATACATATCGAGCTCGAGTAACTTGGTTATCCTATACTATTTTATCATGGTTATTTGTAATCCAGCCAAATTTTAGCCGAGCTTATAAGGTAATAAGCTCACATATATGTTCCAGCTTGGCTTGTTTATTTGACAAGTTGATCTCAAACTTGATTTTATGCACGAATCGAGCTCAAGTAGCGTGGTTCATTTTATACCTCTTATTGGGTTCCAAAGAATGCCTGAAAATGTTTAATTAAAAAAAAAACCACTATTTGGTACCTTTTAAGAGTGAATGGTTCAAATGCAGATTATAATGCATGATTCAAGAAGAACTAACTAGAAATGTTCTAATTTATATAATGTATGATGCAATTTCAAGCGGGAGCCTTGTGCACTGGGTTGACCGACTCTGCTAGACCGTGCAGTTAAGCGGGAGCCTTCTGCACTCGGTACGACCTCCCCGATTCAAGTTTAAGGTGAAATCAATTGCTTTTCCACGTCTGCATGTGGTGCCTTAATGTCTTTTTATTAATTTATTTATTTTGTTTTATATGTTAAGGTTTCAATGGATTCTAATGGCAATGCTTCGAAAAATGACGAGATAGTCATGACAGAGAACAACAATAGAAGCGATGAAGTGCATGTAATGATCTCTGGCGAGGAAAAGCCTAAAAATTGCATCGATTCTCATCCCGGAGGTGCAAAATCTTCACCACCGATTAGCCTCCCTTCACCGAACAGTGCTCACAAGCCTCCTAAGATCCCCAGAGCTGAAACGTTAACTCGAAGAAAATCGCTCACGAGGTCAGTGTGTTCAAAACCCAAGTCAAGGTTCGGTGAACAATCTCTAGTTATAGATTCAAACATGTTTGAAGAAGAGCACCAAGCCTCAAAATCAAGTTCACCTAATCATAAAGTTAAGGAGACTATTAGGAGCGTTTCGGTTGCTTCATCAACTCCGAACACGCCATTCATTGGTTCACCTGGGGCCGGGGGAGTGGACGAGGGTGAGGAGATTTACAAGAAAATGAGTGTTCGAAGTATATTGAAGTACAAGAGGGTGAAATTGAAGGTTTTAATTGAATGGGTTGCTTTTATTTGCATTATCGGGTGTTTGGTTGTTAGCTTGTCTATTGACAAATTTGGAGAAACGACGATATGGGGTTTAGAGATTTGGAAATGGAGTGTGCTTGTGTTAGTGACCTTTTGTGGTATGCTGCTTACCAAATGGTTTATGGATTTTATTGTTTTCTTGATAGAGTTGAACTTCTTGGTCAAAAAGAAGGTTTTGTATTTCGTTCATGGTTTGAAGAAGAGCGTTCGAGTTTGCCTTTGGTTGAGTTTGATTCTCGCTACTTGGGCTTTGTTATTCCACAACGAAGATATCAACCGGTCACCTATTGCCTCGAGGATACTACATATTCTTGCTTGGACTATTATTACTTTGCTAATTGGATCGTTCTTGTGGGTTTTAAAAACCTTGTTACTAAAGATACTAGCGTCGACGTTTCACGTCAACACGTTTTTCGATAGGATACAAGAATCGATCTTTCACCAATATGTTCTTCAAACCCTCTCCGGGCCTCCACTATTTGAATCGGCCGAAATGGTTGGGAGAACAAATAGTGTGAGTCAATTTAGTTTTCAGAGCACAAAGGGGAAAGAGGGGAATACGCGGGGAAAGGCAGAGGTGATTGATATGAACAAGCTTCATCAGATTAAGCAAGAGCAAGTTTCGGCTTGGACTATGAAGACGTGGATTGATGTGATATCCAATTCACGGTTGTCCACTCTCTCGAAAGAGATCGATGAGACTGATTTTGGAGAAGTTGGTGAGCAAACTGATAAGGAGATTACTAGCAAGATGGAGGCAATTTCTGCTGCCTATCACATTTTTGTGAACGTTGCTCCGCATGGTTACCCGTGAGAAATCCTCCCCTTATAGAAACATATGATATGATATGTTAATGTTTAATCCCCCCTCCCCCCCCCCCACCCCCACCCCCACCCCCACCCCCTCCCTGCATGCTCTCTGGTATCCCTTATGGTTGTGTTTAGATGCATAGAATTATAATTCCATTGAATCAGAATTTTGCCTTGGATTTGGAATTATAACATTTATACTTCAATTTTGAATTGTAAATATTCTAGTTCGAAGGAATTGAATTGGGGTTTCCAAACACACTCTTAATGATTCCAATTCCATAGTTTTAAATTGGATTGTTTGGTTCAACCGTGAAATTAATGTAGAATTGTAAAATAATCATAAGCTCATTGTATATTTAGAGTGTGTTTTGAACTGTGTGTTCTGTAACTGTGTTTGCAGTGTGTGTATATCTTTTATACTATGTGCAGTGTGTTTGTTGCACATACTGTTTCTCTTTTACAGTACATGCAGTGGTAACAAGTGTAGGGAGCGCACATGTAACTATTTGTGGGATTTGGGAATGTGCGTGCGTGTGAGAGTGTGTCAATGTGTGTCAGCAGCTGTGCGTGTGTAGTATGTGCACCTACTAACCGATTTGATATAAGTTTTGTTTTGTAATGATCTATTCTAATTTGAATTTGATCCATGGAATTGGGATTGCCAACCACACCGTTAATTTTTAGTCCCGTGAATGTGTAGGTACAACATTGAAGAGATGGACCTTAGGAGATTCATGACTAAGGAACAGGTAGATGTGGTGCTTCCGCTAATTGATGTAGCTGATACAGGACAAATCGACCGGAAAGCTTTGATAGACTGGGTGGTAAGACCCTTGTTCTTTTCCTTTTGGGGTAAGGATAGGTATCTAAATTCATGTTTCTATGTTGCTGTTATAATTGGTTTTAGATCTCTCAGCTAATCAGGAGTTTTATTTCTTACCACTGGATTGAGAAATAGCTATATACTACTGTTTTCAAAGTATATTCGTAGTGTATTAATGTTTTTTAATAATGAAACTGGGCAAGAAGAAAAATGATTCTTAGAATTGATACTATGTGTATGTGTACATGAGATGATTATTCTATAGTTCCAAAGTTTGACGCGTTTCTTGCAAGCACAAGTGTTAGACTCAAAAAAATGATGCTACCTCCTTCCCAAATTAATAGTTGTTATTTGAAAACGACGGTTTCTTAGAGTTCACTCAATCAATGGCAAAGATTAAGACTCGATCGCTATCGTGGAATTTGATCCGTTAATTACGTCCAGAAAAGGAAAGCAACTAATAAATTGGGACAGCCCAAAAAGGAAACAGGCCATTAATTTGGGATGGAGGGAGTATAATCATTTTTATAGTCAAGTTGAAGTTCTTAACAAGGACGATTTGTAATTCCATGTATATTATTTTAATTCTGTATTCTTGCCATATGTGAACTTTTAACTTTTTGGTCTTTACGTATCGTACCTCGTATCCATTAAAATTAGCTACCGACTAGGCTAGAAATTGATATTTCAATGCTACTTTAATGACAGCCATCTATATGGTTGATTGAGGTGGCAACAAGAACAAACAATTTGGAAAGGTTCGTTGGACAACATTCATATTCTTCTTATTTGTTCAGGTGAAGGTTTACAATGGCCGAAAAGCTCTATCACACGCGTTAAAAGATACCAAAACTGCAGTAAAACAATTGAACAAACTTGTCACAGCAGTCTTGATCATTACAATGATTATCGTGTGGCTCATTTTGCTGGAAATCGCAACAACCAAAGTACTCGTCCTCCTCTCGACGCAGCTCGTGGCAGCCGCTTTCATATTTAAAAACGCGTGCAAGACTATATTCGAAGCGATCATATTTGTGTTTGTGACTCATCCTTTTGACGTTGGTGATCGTTGTGTAATTGATGGTGTTCAGGTAAATTCCTCCAAATGTGTTTCATCTGTTGTATATATGGCTTTTGTTTCGGCTTGGATTGGAAAATGGACTTCTGGAAAAATATCTGATTTTTAGGCAAGAAAAGCTCTTGCTGACTCGGTTGTTTTTCTGAATACACGGATAATTTTTAATTTTAGACTTTAGTACATTCTCACCACTAAATGTGAAAATTTCGCACTAAAAGTAATCTTTGGTAACATTTAGTGACTTAACTTTACTAAAGTCAAATAAACTGATTATTTTGTATCAAAGTCTAAAATCGAAAATTTGTAATAAATTAAAGTAAAAAAAAAATCCGGAATGGATTTCATTTTTGAAAGATCGGATCCTTTTAGTTTTGGGTAAATCGGATTGGATAATGATTTTTTCGATTTAAAAAACACGTTTTATTTCTGTATATTTCGCCTAATCAGAAAATTTGGCTTAATCAATTTGGGGAAAAATTGTGAAAATTAAAAAAAAAAAGGATAATTCGGAAAAACCTCGGAGACTTCTAATTGGGATATATTACAAAGTTGAGAATAGTATAATTATTTTTTTTAAATTGGAGCGGTATAGTTTTTAAAAAATTAGAAATTCAACGTATATTCCGATCCGATTTTTCTCCAAAATTTTCTTGATTAGAAGTTGAATATATTACTTGAAAAAAAGTTAAATAGATTTCGGAAAAATCGGAAGTTCGGAAACAAACCACATTCTCAGTTGTATTTGAGTGACATGCTCAACTGCTTTTTAATATATTGTAATTTTGGCAGATGGTAGTTGAAGAGATGAACATCTTAACAACAGTCTTCTTGAAATTCGACAACGAAAAGATATACTATCCGAATTCACTTTTATCTACCAAGCCCATCAGCAATTTCTATAGAAGCCCGGATATGGGTGATGGCTTCGAATTCTCAATTGATTTCACGACACCGGTGGAGAAGATTGGGGCCTTAAAAGAGAAAATCAAGATGTAAGTTCACAACTGCCTTTCACTTGATCATATAATTATAACACATTCTGAAATTATCAGTTAACAGTGGCTGAAATTTTTTGACACTATAATCCGTTTACGGTAGTATCCTGATATGACCCGAAGATGGCACGATAAGCTTGCGTAGATTTAAGAGTTTCTAAAATGTTTCTAAAAGACAAAAAGATGAATCTAATATGACATAAATTTGTCTAATAAGACATGTACATATTATGTCACTTTGGGTGACATAAATAAAATCTAATATGACATAACTTTTGAGAGTCAAGTGAAGTACGACAGAACTTTGGCGCCCAAAGTGAAATATGGCCAAACAAATGTGGGCTAAAGACCAAATTACCCTAAAAAAGTTATGTTGGCCTGTAACTGCAGATTTAACGTACAAGTCAAACGTAAACATTTTCTAAATCAAACCACTAATTGGAAGGTGTTCGTTAGGGGTGACAATTCGTGTTACCGGGCCATGCTTTGACCTCATACCCCATGACATGACAATAACAATTAATATACGAACACGACCCATTTAAAATATGTGTATGTCAAAAAGGTTCAATCTACAACAGCGAAAAGATTTTCAATATCAACCCACTTCGTGAAAATAATTCCCAAATCAATCCACAAAATAGGATCATTTGGGAAAATCTTACACGTCTACAAGTGGCAAGGACTTGGAGGAAAATGGGAAAGATTTTTCAACCCAATCCAATTTGTGGTAAAAACATGTTATGCAAGTATTGTTTTAACATTAGACATGATTAATAATTTCAACACCCATAACACGAATCATACGATACAACACGACTTTTGTCATGTAGTCCCCACACGAACATAACATATCATGTCAATTTCGGGTTAATATCATATCGTACACAAATATCATCCCATGGAACTAAATTAAGATTACTACCAAGTGTTCTCTAAATCAATATTTATCAACTTGTTTTTCCTTTTTCAAACTAACCTTTTCTTTTTTGCATGAACAGTTATATACAGAACAATAACCAGTACTGGCATCCTAGCCATAGCATGGTGGTGAAAGAGATTGAGAATGTGAACAAGATAAATATGGCTCTGCATTTCAGTCATACAATGAATTTTCAAGAATTTGGAGAGAAAACGAGGCGACGAACCGAATTGGTCTTAGAGATGAAGAGAATTTTCGAAGAGTTGAATATCGTATATAATCTCCTGCCCCAAGAAGTTCATCTTGTTCAGAGATAAACAACTACAATTTGGACCAACAGATGATTTATTTTCAATTGTGTGCTCATTTTTCATTACTCCACAATGAAATACACTTGACTAGATGGGATAGAATACGACAATGAAAAAAAGCGTTGTTTAACATTCAATGTGTAGTTTTTCATTGAATACGTGTCTATAGTAGTTGATTTGCATGAAATATGTGTTTATTTACATGGCATAGGTGTGATGTCTGATTCTTTGCAAAAACTGGGGTTAAGTCTAATATATAGAGAAACCACTACATATATAATTATTAAACTTACCCCGCTCATGCATAACGTACAAGCATGAGCAGGGGCGAAGCCAGGAATTAATGTTGGCGGGGACCACAATTTACCGGGGGTTCGGGGGGGGGGGGGGGGGGGAGGGGGGGGGGAAGCCCCCGAGGCGATTTTTTTAGGGTTATTTACGCTTTTATGCAATATTTTAGCACTAAAAATAAATTAACCATAAGCATTTTTTCTAACAATATCTTATATATTCACCATCAAAATATAATAGTTGCGACACATACAAAACACATTTTTTCACCATAACTAATATCCGACATTACAAAGTAATTACTATATTTCTACAGAAAAATAAAACAATTAAATTTGTCATTTTTCCTAAAAAAATTAATTACCATATGTTCATTGAACACTAGAATATCATATAAAAATTAATAATTACAATAATCTTAGTTAACAATTAATAATAAATAACAGTTAACAATTAAGCTTAGTGGATCAAGGGTCTTTCCGTTAATACTAATCTACTAATTAACGATAACAGTTATTGTCAATAAAGAGATAACTTTGGTAGCTTTGAAGAAGCATTAAAATATTAAAATATGAAGAAAGTCATTAAAATAAGCACTAACATCTTAAGCTAACAATGGAAATACCTTACCTTTGATGCTAGCTTTAAAAATATGGAAAGAGTCAAGATGTGGGGCTGCTGAGAAAGAGTCTCTTTCAAAGAGAAAGCTACCTTTTCTTTTAATTAACTTAACTTTAGTTAAAAGAGAAAAACAAGTTTGGGCTTGGGCCTTTTATTTAAGTTGGGTTTAAAAATACACACATATGATATATAGGGTATTTTTTTTTTCCAAAGTTTGGTAGGGGACATGGCCCCCCAGGCATGGCCCAGCTTCGCCCCTGAGCATGAGGTACACGCTTGCTGTTGCACATGCGAGAGTTTAAGTCTAATTATTAAAATAAGTAGGAGTGTCTCTAAATATCATGTTATGTTAGGGGATGAAGTAAAGAAAAAACGAGGGCAATTTACAATTAGGTACATTGGAAACAATTTTTAAATATTTAAGGACAATTTACTATTAGGTCCACTTGTTAAGCCCCTAGCGTGGACTTCTATAAGAAGAGAATTAGTGGACCTAAATGTCTAAAATTTGTCAAAATTCCTTTAATGTTTAAAATTTATTTTTGAGGGACCTAAGAGTACTTTGTCCAAAAAACAATTCTAAATTTTGAATTAGTGTAAAGATAAGTTTTGCAATTTTTATACTCAGTCATAAAATAATATGTCCCAAACAACTGGAACTTAAATGATTCACAATGCTTCGACCATGCAGGATTGATTATTTTGATAGGATTATGTATAATAAAATTAAATATTAAAGTAACTTTTAGGTATAAAATAGATTTACAATTTAATACACTATCCTAAACAACTAAAGCTAACTAAATTAGATCCAATTTTAGGCATGTGACTTCATTATAACTACCTATATGAAAAATAATATATATATATATCTACACATATGGGGTAAGGCTAGTTGAAATCTGTCTCCTTTAGACCCTGTAGTTAAGTAGGAGTCTTTCACTTGGTACAATCTTTATACATATGCCTACATTTCTTATCGGATTACTTTAACATGTTTGTATATTGACTGAATGCTTGTGCCTTTGACAAAAAAGTCAAATGTACAAACATGTTAAAGCGATTCGATAAGAAATGTAGGTAAGTGTAGCACTCCTCAAACCAATATAGATATGTTGGCTAGATTATGTTTGTTGGATCATGAATTATAAAATTAATTTTATAGTAACTTTTATGCTTAAAAATTCTTTATAATTTAATCTAGAATTTATACTCCGCTTAAAATAATCTATCCTAAACAACCAGAACTTAATAAATGAGAAAGAATTTTAGGTATCGGACTTGCCAAAACAATGAATTAGTTTCAGAAAATATCAAATTCTGAACCTTGCGGGATTGGTTATTATTATAAAAAATTAATTTGAAAATTGAATCTACACTTCATACTCCGTGCAAAACAATCTAATCCCAAACAAGAGATACTTCACCATAAAATGAATTAGATTTACAAAATTTGAACAATTACGGATGGATTATTTTTAGAGGATTATGAATTACTTAATATAAATTATAATTTGTGAGTATATTTATCCCAAGCTATGCCTTAGTAATCCAATTTATAAACTTAGTTCATATTGGTTACACTTTGAAAGTGGGTTTTGTGATCTTCACATATGATTAATTAAAACATTAAAATAATAAATAAGTATTTAAACTGGTCTAGTGATTTTTAATGTTCTAACCATCACGTGATAGGTTCACCAAGACCCACTTTTAAAGTGGGTTAAGAAATTTGTACTCCATTCTGAAATGATAATAGTCTTTTTATATGCAATAGAGTTGATATTATTTATCTTGGCAGGTGAAGTAATTGAAATGTTGTGTAAGAAAACATGGTGTATGTGCAAAATTGAGTCATGGCTGGCGAACAGTTTTTATTGTAATTTTGTTATGGGCTAATACCAAAGCGATTCATCCATATCATAATTATATAAAAGAAAAAAATAAAAAAATATACCAAATCGATTCAAAATTGGGACTTATTTGGAAAATCTCTTACATTCCTCTTCTACTAATTAGGACTCATTTGGAAAATATTTTACATTCTTCTTTTACAATCAATCCTAATTTTTGGATCGAATTGGGAAATCTTGTTGATGGTCCCAACACTATAGTCTCACCAAGAAGAGGAAAACGGGGGAATCTTATAGTGTTATAAGAGTATACATCAAAAGGGCCAAAGCTTAAGACAACAATGTAAATATACAAACAAGTACACTACACCCAAAATAGCAATTTGTCACACCCTGATGTTAAAAATTTGACACGGTTTAAAACTGTGTCAAATTCTGGCACGATTTAATGACAATCTGGCACACTTTTAAAACAGTGCCAAAATTTGACACTGTTTTAAAGTGTGCCAAAATTAAGTACACTTGACTAAAATATAAAATACCCTAAAAAAACATTATTCTAGCTTTGAGGTTTCCCTCTCTCTTATTCCCGCTCACTGCTCATCCTCTCTCTGTGCTTCGGTTTCTCTCGTCTCACCTCTCTCTCTTCATCTCTAGCATCTTTGTATCATCCAAGAAGGCACTCTCTAAGGTTTATTGTTGTGTTTGTTTTGGTATTTCAAGGTTTTAAATTTTTGGTAGATAAATACCCATTTTGGTATAATATTGCTCTTTCTCTTTCTTTAGCTTTCTTTAGATACGATGGATAGACTTTCTAATCTAGGGTTTATCATTAGATTACTTTACATTTTCTAGTACTTTCTTAGGCCATTATAGGTTGTTTTATTTAGGTATATTTCCATTATTGTTGATGTTTTAATATTTCAATGTGCTTTTATTGAGGTCTTTAGTTTAAATATTCATTATTGTTGATGTTTGATATCCCAATGTGACTATTTGGTAAGTGACCTTGAAGCTACGATGTTTGAAGTGACATTGGAACAAGTATTATGGAACATGATATGTTTGTGAACATTTTCTAATTATAAACTTTTTTTCGATCTATGTATTAGGTATATAATGTTTGTCAGTTGTTCAACAAATGTGTTTTTTATGTTTGCCAATTTTTTTTTATTAGTGGAGTTTAATGAAGGCAATTACTATATTGTGTGAGTATGAGTATGTTTCGTTTACATTAATTCTAGAATTTAACTTTCATTGTATTTAACTATTATTTGGTTAATCCTCAAGTACGCATGGGGAATCAGGTTAATGGACTGTGACGAATTAAGATTTTTATTTATCATTTATGTTATTATATAGATTGTTAGAGTTTTAATTTGTAGCTGCAATTACCTCTTTTATATTGGTGATATTTAAAGTTGATGAAAGATGTTGAAGTTATTACATTAATTTGGAGTTGTAATTACCTCATAGTTGAAGATCTATTGCCAACTATTGCTGAAGATTCATTGTAAGTTACTCAATAATGTCTGCTCAACTCATTAATTTGATTGTCCTTAGTCCTTAAATATTGAATAATGATTTTTTGGTAAAATGTACCTTGAAAAATGTTTATCCGTCGATGTACATTTTAACTTTTAACTAGGAAGATCCTACCATTATATTATGATATGATTACAACTACGATAACTATTATGATTATACAAGAGTTCGTTGTGGTACGATACAATAGTTCATTAGTTGGAAAATATCCGAAGGTTTTGATGTTGGGAGTTTGTGCATATACTCAGCCTTGATGAAATGCAAGTTAGCTGAACTTTTTAAACCTTTTTGTGTTTCATTTTCTATACTCCGTGTATGCATATAATCAGCCATTTTCTATACTTCGTGTATGATAAATTTTTTTAAGATTCAGAAGCCATTCTACCAACATGCTCACGAGCATACACACCTTTATCTCCCATCATAATACATCTGTAATTTGTAGGACCATTTATACATGTATCATTTGGACTTAATGTTACCGTAAGTTTGAGTTACCTATACTAAGTTTTACAATTTCAAAAATTATTCAGTACACTAATCAGTTGCTAAGACTAATTTACACTATTCGATCTATCAGTTGCTATGACTGATTTACACTAATTAGTTACTAGAACTGATTTACACTAATCAGTTTTAATCCCATGCATGTTTAGGGTGAAGGAAAAATCACTAAGAGTTTGAAACAAAATCAATTGCGATGGATGATTTACATTAATTAGTTGCATATGATCGATTTATAGTAATTGGTCTATGAGTTTTTACAAATAGTTAAAAGTGACACTAATCAGTTGCATATGCCAATACCACTAGCACGAGTTATATCCAAACCTACCACTTGATAACAAAAGTTTTGAAAACATCCAAATTATATCGTGTCATTAGCACAAGTTATATCCAAACCTACCACTTGATATGCCCCTGTTGCTAAAAAATATTGCAGCTATCCCTTTAGGTCGAGTTGCTTAATTACCATATGAATAGATGAAATACCCCTTTGTGACACCCCGCCTAATTAAATACCGGGCGATCACTCCTTTATTAAATTAAATTAAGGTAAACAGTTGGTTCATTCTCAGCATCACTGTCGATAAAAAATAAATTTTCCAATTTAACACCCTAAATAATTAAGCTAAGTGTCAAAACCATTTTCATACATAATTTTCCAAATATTATTTTAAGAAAAGATTTATTTAATTATTAACAACATTAACTAAGTAAGAACCACACCACATTAAATTCTGCAACATAAACCAATTAATAGAATACATTCGTCAATCGAATGTCAACATGCGAAATATAAAGTAACACAATACAAACTGAATAAATCCCATAACGACAATACGAGAAATAACTGGAAATACAAATGTCCCAATAACAATGAAATAATGGAAAGGGCGACACATGACCAATAAATGAGAATGCTAGAAGTGGAGTCAATAAAGGAAGACGTCTACGCAAGTGACCTGCAACTCCCACGTAAGCTGCAGCACGTTCCTTTCAAGGGATCCTAAGCAAGATGCCCCGGTGGCTGGGCACCTGAAATATATACATATATATACAAGAGAGAGAGAGAGAGAGAGAGAGAGAGAGAGAGAGAGAGAGAGAGAAAAGGGTCAGATCCCGAAAGTGTGTTTGATTTAAAATACGTTCAGCAAGTATTTAAATTGATACAGGCCAATGCAACAACATATTAGAGCGATACTCTCTTGAGAAATTCTCACCTCTCTTTTAATGTGCACGCCTATCGTACTAACCTTCCCAACGGTTTATCTTATCATTTTATCATACTAACCTTCCCAATAATTTAGCTTATCTTAACTTACTCATAAGATTTCAAAACCGAACAATATCATTGTTAAAAAGAATACTTCCAATTATAGCAAAATTCTCGTTTTAGCTTTAATTAATTTATAAAGTTTCCCAGTGACACATTATACTTTTCAAACAAGTATTTCCGATTTATAATCCAGAATTGTTTCTCACTTACTATATCACAGCAACATTTTAAATTTCCCAAATTCAGATATATATATTAAGCGCCCGTATAATATATATATTCTAACAACACCAACATGCAAACTATGGTGTAGGCATACTCTGCTATCCATTCCCCGTATCGCTCACACTAAGGGATATACAAGTTTGGAATCACTCTCGAACTCTATCAACATATATACACAAAACAAGATTGAGGCGAAGTATAGATTCCAAGTCTCTAAGAGGTCAGTGCATACCCCACGCCTCTTAGGACCGTCTGAACTATCGATTCGATAGCCTGTACCAAGGATATCTATCTTCTAGGGTACAAGTCAATATCCCCCATAAAGGTCCCATCGAGATAAGACTGTCCCAGCGCGGTAACCTCAGGGATAGCAAGTAGCGCGGGTACGTTTTTTTCACACGTATAAAATATATGCATACACAACCCTATAAATATACCGCTTATCATTATATCAATATAGGTTTCTCTCATCACCCATAATTACGATATTTATCCTTAATTTCACATTATTAGTATTACATATAAGGTTTCATCTCTAACCTTAACTCGAAGGGTTTTCTCACTTATTTCGTGACACTCGTGGACTCTATTCTTCCAAGTAGAAAATTCAGTAGGTGTCACATTTACGTTTCATCGTAACTCTCTTACGCGCCTCACACTTTAACATATCAATTTACTAACCCTAAAGTAAACTTCCCATAAATACCATTCTCGTCGAATATTAATGATCCCAACATTTATTTATATGCCCTACTGGTCCTCTATGTCTCCCAAATCATTATACTAAGAATGCCCAAGAATTATATCACGACAATTCAATTTTTAAATCATTTACAAAGGGAAATAGTAGTCTGCCAGGAGGGGTCGATCGATCGAGGTTTGGGGCTCAATCGATCGAACCTTCGATCGATCGAAGCTCTAGGCTCGATCGATCGATTAAGCAGGTCTGCGAAAAATCTGCAGAATTGCAGTTACGGGTTCTACCAATCTTCTTCATCCAAAACCATGTTTTTCCATTCTAAACGTCCCAAAAATCTTACTATTAACATTATATCAATATACCAGATGTTTTCAACGTAAAGCATGTGTATATCTAACATTAAACATGGATAATTAACCCAAAATCTCATTTAATCATCAAGAACCCTAGAGTTTTCTTAATCATGGTTCTAATCTGTTATTACCAGAATTTCCTTCTAATATATCATCAGAATTTCGTGGGTTATATTCCTCTACATGGCAAGGATTCCAGAATCATCATAACAACCAATATTACATGGATTTTCCTATCACAAATTGGGTTTTCTTCAACATAATTCATCCCTAATCATTCCTAAACTAATATGAAGATTGCACCAACGAAAATATCAAGTTAAACAATTGCCTGGTATTTCTGGTATTCTGATTTACGGCTAATTTTGGTGTGGTTGCGTTCCCCTTCTCGCGATCTACGCGTTGGTGGTGGCGGCGGTGCAAACCGGTGACTTTTTGGCCTTGAATTGCCTTGAGAGCTTTCCCTCTCTTCTCCAATGGCCGTACTAGGATTTTCTGAATATTCTAACCCTAAATGACTAAACTAGATGGTTGATATAGGTTGCTGAAATTCGTGGGTTTAATTACCCAAGAATGTAAAATGACTAAAATGCCCTCCCGGGGTACCAATTAGGCCTAAAAACGCCCCGAGACCCAAACTACACTCCCGGGTACACTTTTCTGACTATCTCGACCCTTCCAGACGCATTGGCTCACTCAAAACGACCATACGAACAACTTATAAAATATTTACTTTTTATTTAACAAAATTTAGTCCCGACGCGACACGGGCGCGTTCCGATTCATTTTATTCACTCGTGACATTCAATATAATCAATAACATATATTACTTTGCTCATTAGTAATATTCAACAAATTTTCCATAATTACTAACTCTCGTCACGTTAATAATTATAACATAATTAATTTCTGGATTTTTATTAAATAATTCATTCACATTAACTTTAATAAATCCCCAAATTAATATAGCATAAAAATACGGGGTATTACATACTTCCCCCCTAATAACGGAATTTCGTCCCGAAATTCGGAAAATAAGGCATACCTGGTAAAAACAACTCTGGATATCTGTCGCGTATATCTACCTCGCGCTCCCAAAAGGATTCCTCCACATTATGATGCTCCCACTGGACCTGCACAAGTGGAACTATCTTCGACCTCAATCTCCTCTCACTATAGTCTAGGATAGCCACCGGTCTCTCCTCGTAAGAGCTATCAGGCTGTAAGTCGATCTCATCTATCGCAATGTGAGTATGGGCCATATCATACTGAAGGTATCGTCTCAACGACGAGATGTGGAATACATCGTGGATGCGGTGTAAATGTTCTGGCAGTCCCAACCTGTATGCAACCGGCCCAATCCTCTCGATGATGGGAAATGGTCCCACGTACCTCGGAGCCAACTTCCCCTTCTTCCCGAACCTCATCACTCCCTTCATAGGAGATACACGCAATACCACTTGGTTCTCCACACTAAACTCCCGGAAGAACCGTTTCGCATCGGCGTAGCTCTTCTGCCTGTCCTGGGCTACCCGAATACGACTCCTGATCATCTCAATCCTCGCGGAGGTCTCCTGAATCACCTCTTGTCCTAGAAACTTGTTATCCCCCACTTCGAGCCAACAAGCTGGGGAACGACAAGGCTTGCCATACAAAGCCTCAAATGGAGCCATGCCAATCGTGAACTGATACGAGTTATTATAAGCAAACTCTACCAGTGAAATATGTGGCTCCCAACCTCCTCCAAAATCGAGAACACACATGTGTAGCATATCCTCCAACATCTGATCAGTACGCTCTATCTGTCCATCTGTCTGTGGGTGATAAGCTGAACGTAATCTCAACTCGGTACCCATAGCCTCCTGAAAGCTTTCCCGAAAACATGACACGAAGATCTTGTCTCTATCTGACACAATATTCAGGGGCACCCCGTGTAATCTGACAATCTCAGCGATGAACAACTGAGCATACTGACCCGTGGTGTAATCTGTCCGTACCGGCAGAAAATGAGCCACCTTGGTCAAACGGTCTATAATCACCTAGATAGAATCGGGTCCCCGCTGTGATGTAGGCAACCCTGTAATAAAGTCCATGGAAATACTCTCCCACTTCCACACGGGTACTTCCAATGGCTGAAGCAATCCTGACGGTTTCTGATGGTCTACCTTTACCAGCTGGCAGGTAGAACACTTGGACACGAACTCAGCAATGTCCTTCTTCATCCCACTCCACCAGTATTGCCTCCTCATATCCTGGTACATCTTATCGCCTCCCGGATGTACTGCAAGTCGGGACCCATGAGAATGAGTCATCACTGCATGATGTAATTCTGCTCCTTCTGGAACCACTAATCTCCCATTAAACTGCAAACCTCCATCAGAACTAACAGAATAGGACTCAGCACCCTCTGCTAGAAGTCGCACAATCTGCTCCTGGCAAAACGGGTCTGTGCCTGTATCACCCTCGTAACAATCTCGGATGTGAATGACATCACGGATATGAAAGAACGGGCTACTGCGTCCTGGTGACCTAACTCCTTCCACTTTGCTCTCTAGACATCCGCTACCTCGTCTACCGATCTACGACTCCACGCATCAGCAACTACGTTGGCCTTTCCCTGATGATACTGTATATCGAACTGGTAGTCCTTCACAAACTCTAGCCATCTGCGTTGACGCATATTCAGCTCTCGCTGAGTGAACAGGTACTGCAACGACTTGTGGTCTGTGAACAAACGGAATTTCTCTCCCAACAAATAGTGTCTCCATATCCTCAATGCAAAAATGACCGCTTCTAACTCCAGGTCGTGGGTGGGTTAATTCTTCTCATGCGGCTTAAGCTTGCGGGAGGCAAAAGCTATAGCCTTCTCTTCCTGCTTAAGTACTCCCCCAAGTCCCCGTGAGGACGCATCGGTGTAAACCAGGTACTCCATACCCGGATGCAGTAATGCAAGGACTGGCGCTGAAGTAAGCTTGTCTTTCAGCTCGTCGAAATCCAACTGACAAGTGTCATCCCAAACATATGGTATTCCCTTGCGAGTCAGATTGGTCAATGAACCCGCTATTTTGGAGAATCCCCGAATGAATCTCCTGTAGTAACCTGCTAACCCCAGGAAACTACGCACTTCTGTCGGTGTCGTGGGCTGTCCCCACTCCCTCACCGCTGATACCTTACTCGGGTCAACTGCTATCCCCTGCTTAGAAACAACAGGGCCCAAGAACTGTACTCCTCGCAACCAGAATCCACACTTCTCGTACTTAGCATACAACTGATGCTCTCGTAGAGTCTGAAGAACTTGCCTCAAATGCTCGGCATGTTCTTCCTCGGAATGTGAATATATCAAGATGTCATCTATGAAGATGATGACAAACTGATCCAAGAACTCTCTGAATACTCGGTTCATCAAGTCCATGAAAACGGCTGGGGCATTTGTGAGTCCGAACGGCATCACCTTGAACTCATAGGACCCATATCTCGACAAGAAGGCAGTCTTTGAAACATCCTGATCTCTAATAAGTAACTGATGGTACCCCAACCTCAGATCTATCTTCGAAAAGGAAGTTGCTCCCCTCAACTGGTCGAACAGGTCATCGATTCGAGGCAACGGATACTTATTCTGTATCGTGACCTTGTTCAGCTCCCGGTAGTCCACACACAATCTCAGTGAACCATCTCTCTTCTTCACAAAAAAAACTGGAGCGCCCCAAGGTGAGGTACTCCTTGAATGAAGCCCTGACCTAACAGCTGCTCTATCTGATCTCGTAGCTCTCGCATCTCTGCCGGAGCCATACGGTATGGCGCGCGTGCTATAGGTCTCGTATCTGGTAATAAATCTATAACAAAGTCTATCTTTCGACTGGGGGGTAGGCCTGGTATCTCCTGGAACACATCGGAATACTCCCTGACAACTGGGATCGAATCTAAGGGAATCACAACCTCCTTAGAGGTATCCTCCTCTATTTAATACAAATGAGCGGTCGAACCTCCCTCTGGGCGAGGCATCGCCACTACAAACATCTCTTTCCCCGAAATGGCAAAAACAATGCTCCACTAAAGTAAACAATCATGGCTCTATAAGCGGAGAGCCAATCTATACTGAATATGACATCATGCTAATGCATATCTAAGACTAATATGTCTACATGTAATACCAAGCTACCCATCTCTACCCCCACTCCTCGGCATATAAGAAAAATAAGCGACCCATTCCCCAGTGGTGAGTCTACATATGTCACAGTGCTCTCTACTGTGACTAATAATCCTAAGGCTTTCACAAAATAGATAGCTATCAAATAGTGCGTTGCCCCAGTATCAAGCAAAACTCGACTCATAGTAATATGGATAGAAAAACATACCCTCAATCACGGGTGGTTCCTGCGGAGCTGCTGCCTGTGGGAAGTTATAGACACGTCCGCCCTGTAGCTTTCTCAGCTGAACTGAGGCTGTTGGAAAGGGATTGTTAGCACATTCCTGTCGTGGGGCCCTATTCTTCTCTGGGCAATCCTAACTCCTATGGCCATTCCTACCACATTGGAAGCACCTCCCTCGAAACTACTTCCCTTCCTTACGGTATTGACTAGTCTCACTTTTTCCCTGGTCTTGCTGGCTTTGAGGGGATATCTGCGGAAAAACTATGTCAGGGCGAGGACAATCCATCCACTTGTGACCCGGTTGTACACATTTATAGCAGAGTTTCGAAATTCTTTGCTGATTAGATTGTAGTTTATCCCCAGCCTGATTCGGACAAGATTTACGTTTGTGATCCTCCATTCCACAACCGAAACATCTCTTGGTGATTTCATTCTGAACCTGACTTCGTTGTCCCTGACACTTTTGTCCCTGTACACAAATCTCGTTACTTCTGGAACCGACTCGATCTTGATTGTTTTGTTGTCGCAGATTCGGTGCCTTCGCACAATTCTCAACGTTAGTCACATGCATATGGTTAACCTCTCTAGGTCTTTTGCCTCCTTTAAGTTGTAGGCTGCGTTCTTGGTATTGTAGAACTGCAGTGGTAACTGCTTGTGCCACGATACCTGCTAACTCGGCGGTTGATATTCTCCCTGGAGATACCTGAGGTGTGAGTCGATCTTGCTCGATGATTCCCTTAACCGTATTAGCTAGTTCTTCTTGACGATCCATCTGAAAATTTAAGTAAATTTGGATGAGTTCATCATTCAAATGAGCAAATAGCAGAAGTACGATTTTCAATGTATAGAGATAAACACAACATTCCTAGTATTAGGGCTCTATATCAAAGAAAGCAACGCTGAAAGCATAATAAGCCGCACAGATCCTAAAGGACACTAGAACCTGATGCTCTGATACCACCTGTGACACCCCGCCTAATTAAATACCGGGCGATCACTCCTTTATTAAATTAAATCAAGGTAAACAGTTGGTTCATTCTCAGCATCACTGTCGATAAAAAATAAATTTTCTAATTTAACACCCTAAATAATTAAGCTAAGTGTCAAAACCATTTTCATACATAACTTTCTAAATATTATTTTAAGAAAAGATTTATTTAATTATTAACAACATTAACTAAGTAAGAACCACACCACATTAAATTCTGCAACATAAACCAATTAATAGAATACATTCGTCAATCGAATGTCAACATGCGAAATATAAAGTAACACAAAACAAACTGAATAAATCCCATAACGACAATACGAGAAATAACTGGAAATACAAATGTCCCAATAACAATGAAATAATGGAAAGGGCGACACATGACCAATAAATGAGAATGCTAGAAGTGGAGTCAATAAAGGAAGACGTCTACGCAAGTGACCTGCAACTCCCACGTAAGCTGCAGCACGTTCCTTTCAAGGGATCCTAAACAAGATGCCCCGGTGGCTGGGCACCTGAAATATATACATATATATACAAGAGAGAGAGAGAGAGAGAGAGAAAATGGTCAGATCCCGAAAGTGTGTTTGATTTAAAATACGTTCAGCAAGTATTTAAATTGATACAGGCCAATGCAACAACATATTAGAGCGATACCCTCTTGAGAAATTCTCACCTCTCTTTTAATGTGCACGCCTATCGTACTAACCTTCCCAACGGTTTATCTTATCATTTTATCATACTAACCTTCCCAATAATTTAGCTTATCTTAACTTACTCATAAGATTTCAAAACCGAACAATATCATTGTTAAAAAGAATACTTCCAATTATAGTAAAATTCTCGTTTTAGCTTTAATTAATTTATAAAGTTTCCCAGTGACACATTATACTTTTCAAACAAGTATTTCCGATTTATAATCCAGAATTCTTTCTCACTTACTATATCACAGCAACATTTTAAATTTCCCAAATTCAGATATATATATTAAGCACCCGTATAATATATATATTCTAACAACACCAACATGCAAACTATGGTGTAGGCATACTCTGCTATCCAATCCCCGTATCGCTCACATTAAGATATATACAAGTTCGGAGTCACTCTAAGAGGTTAGTACATACCCCACGCCTCTTAGGACCGTCTGAATTATCGATTCGATAGCCTGTACCAAGGATATCTATCTTCTAGGGTACAAGTCAATATCCCCCATAAAGGTCCTATCGAGATAAGACTGTCCCAGCGCGATAACCTCAGGGATAGCAAGTAGCGCGGGTACTTTTTTTTCACACGTATAAAATATATGCATACACAACCCTATAAATATACCGCTTATCGTTATATCAATATAGGTTTCTTTCATCACCCATAATTACGATATTTATCCTTAATTTTACATTATTAGTATTACATATAAGGTTTCATCTCTAACCTTAACTCGAAGGGTTTTCTCACTTATTTCGTGACACTCGTGGACTCTATTCTTCCAAGTAGAAAATTCAGTAGGTGTCACATTTACGTTTCATCGTAACTCTCTTACGCGCCTCACACTTTAACATATCAATTTACTAACCCTAAAGTAAACTTCCCATAAATACCATTCTCGTCGAATATTAATGATCCCAACATTTATTTATACGCCCTACTGGTCCTCTATGTCTCCCAAATCATTATACTAAGAATGCCCAAGAATTATATCACGACAATTCAATTTTTAAATCATTTACAAAGGGAAATAGTAGTCTGCCAGGAGGGGTCGATCGATCGAGGTTTGGGGCTCAATCGATCGAACCTTCGATCGATCGAAGCTCTAGGCTCGATCGATCGATTAAGCAGGTCTGCGAAAAATCTGCAGAATTGCAGTTACGGGTTCTACCAATCTTCTTCATCCAAAACCATGTTTTTCCATTCTAAACGTCCCAAAAATCTTACTATTAACATTATATCAATATACCAGATGTTTTCAACGTAAAGCATGTGTATATCTAACATTAAACATGGATAATTAACCCAAAATCTCATTTAATCATCAAGAACCCTAGAGTTTTCTTAATCATGGTTCTAATCTATTTTTACCAGAATTTCCTTATAATATATCATCAGAATTTCGTGGGTTATATTCCTCTACATGGCAAGGATTCCAGAATCATCATAATAACCAATACTATATGGATTTTCCTATCACAAATTGGGTTTTCTTCTACATAATTCATCCCTAATCATTCCTAAACTAATATGAAGATTGCACCAACGAAAATAGCAAGTTAAACACTTGCCTGGGATTTCTGGTATTCTGATTTACGGCTGATTTTGGTGTGGTTGCGTTCCCATTCTCGCGATCTACGCGTTGGTGGTGGCGGCGGTGCAAACCGGTGACTTTTTGGCCTTGAATTGCCTTGAGAGCTTTCCCTCTCTTCTCCAATGGCCGTACTAGGGTTTTCTGAATATTCTAACCCTAAATGACTAACCTAGATGGCTGATATAGGTTGCTGAAATTCGTGGGTTTAATTACCCAAGAATGTAAAATGACTAAAATGCCCTCCCGGGGTACCAATTAGGCCTAAAAACGCCCCAAGACCCAAACTACATCCCCGGGTACACTTTTCTGACTATCTCGACCCTTTCGGATGCGTTGGCGCTCTCAAAACGACCATACGAACAACTTATAAAATATTCACTTTTTATTTAACAAAATTTAGTCCCGACGCGACACGGGCGCGCTCCGATTCATTTTATTCACTCGTGACATTCAATATAATCAATAACATATATTACTTTTCTCATTAGTAATATTCAACAAATTTCCCATAATTACTAACTCTCTTCACGTTAATAATTATAACATAATTAATTTCCGGATTTTTATTAAATAATTCATTCACATTAACTTTAATAAATCCTCAAATTAATATAGCATAAAAATACGGGGTATTACACCCTTGATAGGCTTGAGGAACATTTGTTTTATTTGGACTAGTTAAATGGCCTTCATGCATGTTTCTCATATAACAGACCCACAAACAAAAACAAGAATATAAAAATGAATTTTCCTTTTTTCTTTCAGCTTGAGCTATGGAAAACCCAATACTTAGTTCAACTTCCTACTCTTTGTTTTTGCGTGTGTATCCCTTCTTATTATTCAAATATTTAGGATGTCCATAATTTGCTACATTGTTATTATTGATTAGAAAAAGTTGGTAATATCATCAGATCTCAAATGTGTGTGATATACACTATTTACAATATGAAAATAGGCTTAAACCACACATTTGTAATTCTAATTTCTCCACAAATTGATTATCAAACTTGGGAACCTGCAATTATCTTCCTCCAAATCTTTCATATACGTGGTTTCCTTATCTTTTACCTGGTGTTTTACTTTACAGGCTAATGATAAAACAATCAAAGAGAGAAGAATAGTTTTATGCATTTTTTTGGATGTTGCAGAGCAGTGCCAAGAAGAGTTTTTTAGGTGAGTCTAGTTACTTCATGACACTATTTGGTTCACTTAAAAGTAAAATGGAGAAAATTATTTTCAACTATTTAGTGTTAAGTTTTGTTCACTGCTTTTTTTTCTTTCCAAAATCACATAATCTAGCATGTATAATTATTTACAATTACAAACAAAAGTTTGAATGCGGAATAATAAAAAATACTTTTCATTGTTTTACCTCTCACCTAAGTGTTAATATCTTGCACTGAACCAAACAACGCTTAAGTTTCACTATCCATGATTATGATTTTGATTTCATTGTTGCTTGTGCTGGTCTTTATAAAATCGTATGGAGCAGAGCAGGTATTATGAAACGTGTATTCATTTTCTATTTAAAGCTTGCTATGAAGAGAATCCAGAAGTTTCGCAGGTTTCACTCTCCTTAAGCTTGTCATATTGAACACCTAATAAGTTCCATCTATTGAGGTTTTACAAATATTTTTAATTATTGGTCTTAGAACTTATAAGGTGTAAAGTATTATACTTTGGTTCTGCAAATAAGCTATAAGCCATCCTTGATTTAAGTAACATACATTAAGGCTCCAAGTATTCATTTTCTCCAATGGAATTTTTTGTTAAGCCAAAAATCAAGTAGACTTCACTCAATTTAAGTTTATTACAAGAGGCACTTATCTAATTTCACTAAAATTATTTACAGGTAGAGTTGCATGTGGAATTGGTATTTGTGTTGAGTTTGGTGGATATGTGTTCAAAGTTCATGTTGGAGGTAGTATTGTTTTAATATATTCATTTACGTGAAATAGAACATGATAATGCGATGGCGTATGAGGCTACTCTTTATGCTTATTAAAACTGTAATATGCATATTACAACTGTAATATGCATATTTCAGTGTATATTACAAATGTGAGGTACAATGTTTACAACTATAAGAGGCCTGAAGTGAACAGATAAGAGAGGTCAATTGATCCAAATTGGAACAATGGGAGATTCATGATCTGGATGGAACCCTGGTGCCCATTTAAAGACCTGCATAGGGTATCTCATAATCCACCATGTCTCCTTCATCCAAATTCTATGGAAGTCTTCTTTATTAAATAATCTAATGAAGACATGTTTGTGATCCATTAAACCAATGTTAGCCTCTGATTTAAGTCTAATTACGTTTATTTCTTCCATGTTGGATCTCCCATGTGAGAACCTCCCCACTAACGAGTATTTGTAGGGGTATTCCATTTGCTGGATTTCTTGATTAGAGAAGGAAAATAGCTTATTCTCCTTAAAAATTTTCCACTGGCCGAAGGGATATTTTTGTGTTAGAGTTCTTGCCAATGACATCACCAAAAGATTGCTTTTACGAGGTAGGGGGCTAATCTGGTGTGGCTATGGGGTTGCCACCACTACGGTGGAGGCAGCTGCCAAGGATACAATGGGTAAGGTTCGACTGGTGGGTCAAATGGTAACTATTTTTTTTGTAATAAAAAGAAAAAGTTCCACATTCTTCATCTTCACCAAGATTCTCTGCAATGCCTCAATTAATCCCCGCATAAAACAATTTAAGTGCATATTCGAACATTTAACTGCTGTAATAGTTTATATAAACTATTATATACCAGTTATATAAACTGTCATATAACAGTTTAAAGAATGTGAATCGTTCCAAGTATTATGTTGGCTCACACGTAAAAAAAACTATGCAATTTCTGTAAGATTATGTTGAGGTTGATTAAATTGAATAATGACCAACTATTAACTGGTTTGAGTGTATGAGAAATTTTAGTGAAACTTGGAAATTTAATGGTAGCCACATGCTGGCTCTTTATTTGTTACGCACACACACACGAATCGTGTATTTTACTACAAATTATAAGCTCATTATTGTTGTTTGGTGATGTAATTCGTGATTTTGATGCAATTATATGCACTAGAATTGGTTATCATTTGTGTTTAATTTTATTATTTCGTTCAATTGTTGTGACATTAGACCTTAATATAAGCTCATAGTTGTTGGATAATGTTCAGCCTGACATGAGGATCACATGGGAGGGGCCGTTTGGGCTTGTTGTACCCATCATTAGGATCAGTTCAATTGAAGAAGGAATCCATCACTGCAATCCCAACAATTTTAGCCTTCAAGTACAAAATTTCTCTCCCCTACAGGCTTATCCATATCCATTTGCATTTGGGGTAAATTTTGAAATAAAATAAAAACCGCTAAATTATCACTTCGATTGCAAATACCCCTTCGCATCAAAATAGTTCTAAAGTGTTTTGTCATATCAGTATTAAACTTCTTGGTAATGAGGGTAATGAAACTGACATTGAATCCAAGAATGATCCAATTAGAGATAAAGAACTGTCTAATAACATGATTCAAATTTTATTAGTGCAGCGAGCTGATATGTTTCATAAAGGCCACAAACTACAAAGATCCAATTCCACATTTCTTCTATATTAACATTTTTCTTCAGTTTGCACTCTGATAATTATTGAATGAAATTACAGTCTATTTTGTTAACCGTGTAAAAAAAATTAAGTTTAACTCTTTGATTTTATAAGTCGAGCTTGAACAAGCGTCTAAACTAACGAACAAGAGTCGAGCACGACATTTTCTACGAAATTTTAGTTACAGTCTTGAAGATATTTATTATTGGTTTTGAGCTATTTGGTTTATGTTTTATAAATTACTTTGGGGGTTGTCTAAATTTTGTCCGATTGGATGACTTGTAGGGATGGTGAATGTTGATGTAAAAAACTAGATTTGATCTAATTAATCAATCACAGATAAATATGAAGTAAGAAATAAGACAAAGGATTTTTAAAGTGGTCCAGCCTTATGAAAATAGCCTACGTCCATTGTTTTGTATTGCTGGATGTTTTTGCCTTAATCTCGATCACAATCACCAATGATCAATTACCCTGTTATGGAGGGTGTTACAATGTATTTATAGCCTTAGGGCCATCAATGTGAATAGACGATATGCCGTTATTTAATAGACATATACATCTGTACAATAAGAATATTCATTAAATCCCATGTTCATTGAATTTGTAATTATCGTTTGATCTTCCTGACCAGATGCTCTGCACGTTGAGTAGCTCGGCATGCTAAGTAGCTCGGGGTGATGAGTAGTTCGGTGCTGCGAGTTGTTCGATGAGTATATGTATTTGCCACGTAATATAACACATGTCTTCATATAATTGGTCCATGTCAGCTGACTAATTTTCGTATCAACAGAAGCCCCTAATGTTTCACAGTTGAGGTTGAATATGAGAGTGTGGAACATTATGCCCAAAAGTTTCTCGGATATGGTTTACCTATTCTTGTTAAATTACAGATCTCCAACACTTGGTAATTTTCTCCTTAGTCTTGTCATTTAAGCACGAAATGGCAATCTTGCAAATATTTTGAATCTGCAACATACGCTTGGGTATTTGTGTATTTTTTATCATTTAACTGCCGAAAACGCAATCGTCTTTTCTAATAATCATTTCTTTTCCTACTTCCCAATGCAGGGCATTTAAAAGTGATAGAAATACATCGTCATCTACTTTTTACTTCCTGATTTCTAAACTCTTTGTCTTCTCATTCTATCCTTGTACTGTCGTTCTTTCTGTCACCCGCTTTAGCAAATTTCTCAATCCTTCTGTAAGAATTTTCATCCTTCTTCTTTCTTTTCCTTATCCACCATGGTTTATCTTGTCGAGTCACTAGGTAAGTTCTGGGCTGATTTTATGATTCCCTCTTTGGTTATTCTAGAGGATCCTCATTGTCCTTCTGATTTATTCTCTTTGGCTGAGGGACACTGGTTTCCCTTCCTTTTTGTAGCGGAGTGTGATTTTTCTTTTTCGTCAAATTCCTTATGTTTGGAGTTTTAATAATATTTTAATATTGTTCCTGTAAGAGTAGCTCCAAATACATGGAGGGTAGTTAATGGCGTATATATGTTAAATCAAATTCATGGAACCCAGTTAGGGATTCCTGAACTTATGTATTGTTACAAATGGGTTACCAGTAACACCACATTTTATTTAAAAACTAGGTTTTCCAATAGTGCTTTAGTGGTCAATCTTCCCGATGCTAATAGGGACTATTTTGATCATGGAGTTGTGATGAAAAATTGGCAACACCCCCCATTAAAAGGAAATGATATTTACCAAGGTCCCAGATGTCCACTTTATGGCAATGGGATAGGTTATTTTTAATTTTTTGATTTAGCTCTGTTTATATTTGATGAAATGCTTAACTGACACTCATTTTTATTTATTGCAGTTGATAGAAAGAGGAAACCTCCAAAAGAGAGTGACATAAATTTAAAGAAATTGACACTTATCTGGGGTTTGTACCAATCCGTCAACGGGGAGCACGTGAGGTCTACTTCTCATTTGCTGAGATATAAGAATACCACTTCATCTTTTATTGCCCGACCTCTCATTCCTCCCGTGATAGTTGATCTTGACCAAGCACCGTCTTCTCCAATAATTATGGGGGAATCTTCTTCTGATTTGGGTGCCTCTATTGTTGATTTGATGACGAAGAAGAGGAAGTTGCCCGAGTTATTTACCAAGCCCACTCCTGATACCGAAGGAGTAAAGAAGGGAAAAATTGACATTTCGATTGATGGAACTAATAAGAAGGATGATATTCTCCTACCAAAAATATTAGTAAGGAGCCCCCTGTTGCCCCTAAAGAGGCAATACCTTTTATTGAAGTTGTTGTCCCAAAAGAGGCAGCACCTTTGATTGAAGATGCTCCTTTGAGGAGGTTGAAGAGAGGTCGTGCTAAGAGGCCTATGGATACCGTTACCCAACCTTCTGGGGTTGAAATTTCTTCTCCTAGGGCTAGTTTTCCAGCTGTCCTCACCCCTGACTTGGCCAAGAAATTGATCAAGTCAGGGACTATGTCGGACCTCCGAGCTGCTGAAATTTCAACTCCTAAGGCTAAGTTGGTCGATGTGGCAACCCAACTTCTTGCATCAGTAAGTGGTTATTATACTTACCCTTATAATTTTTCATTGCTGTGTTCATTCTCTGATTTTCGGCTTTCTTATTCTTACAGTTGTTGGTGTGCTTCGACAACATCGTGGAGAAGGATGAAGCCATCAAAGCTTCAACCTCATCTAGTGGTGTTGAGGAAGCCCTTGTTGGGTTATCAAAGTCTTTAGGAGAATCTCGACAGAAGTATGAAGAGGACAAGGCTACTTGGGAGAAGAAGATTACATCAGTCGAGTCAGCTCTTCAACTTGCTGATATAGCTCGAAAGCAGGCTGTGAAGGACTATGAGGTTTCTAACACCAAGATTAAAGCAGATGAACGGTGTAAGAAAGACCTTAAAGAGAAGGGGAAGTCTACCGAAGATCTTCTTAAGGAGAAAACCTCCTCGGAGAGAGTGGAGAGGAAAGCAACTATGAATAATTCCTTTAGTTCTCACTAGGATAAAGGATGGAATAAGGCCTTAACTTATATCATTTCCCAGATGGAGTATGCAAGTGTGAAATACTTCAGAGATGGATGGGTAGCAGCCTTGAAGAGGTTGAACGTTGTTGAGGATTCCGAACTATTTCAGGAATATACCCATGCCCCTCCTCCTGCTGTTAAAGAAGAAAAAGAAGATGCAATTGCATTTGATGAATCTTCTATGGTATCAATAAAACTAACAACTGCTACTACCCTTCCTCAATCTTCCGAGCAAATTGAGCAGGCGATAACTTTTGCCGAGAATCCCCCATTACCATCCGAATAACCAGCTCCTTCATCCAAATCGACTGAAGATGTTATAGAAAATAAGAAGAAGGTGTAGAGTCATTCGGTTCTTTAATTATGTTGTTCTTCTAATTTTCCCTTTTATTGTAACTCCAGTTGTACTTTCTCCTTCTGTGATTAATAAAATGGACTTTGTTATTTATTCTGAGTATTTTACTTTACTTGCTCAACATGTAGTTGCACTGTAGTTGATCGATTCCTGTTTTTCTTACTAGTTTGTTGCCAGAATGGAACTCTTGTCAGCTCATGATATGGAGTTTATGAAGAAATGCAACGATTACTTCAAAGTTGGTCATACAGAGCTGAAATCATTAATATCCTTGGACCTGATGCCTCTGAACGAGCAGTTGAGGCTTACCAATATTTAAAGTGTTTACTTGATCGAGTTATGGCTAATAATGTGGCTTATTATGAGATAATTGAAGATCTTCAAGGAATAATCGAAGAACTTCAACTTTAGCACAAGGAAACCTTTGCACTTTTGCATGAAGGTTATGAGAAAAAGTACCAACAGCTAAGTGCTGATTGGGGTTATGACAAGTTTCTTTCATCCCATAAAAAGAGAGAGAGTGTTATCAAACTTGAAATTAAGGAACATATGAGTATTGCCAAGTTATTAGAGGAAGAGAATATTGCCCTGCGAGAAGAAGTGAAACAACTAAAAGTTATTGCCACTTCATCTTCGGGAGCTCTGGTCCCAATCAATAATGAGGGCTTTTTATTTTTAGAAACTGAAAATGCTACTTTGAGAGAAGAACTGGAGGCATTGAAACAAGCCAGACCTACATCCTCCTCACGGGGTAGAGCTAGAGCTGGTCGAAAAAGTATTGAAGAGACTAGGACTCAGCAAGCCTTAGCAAATCAGGTTTCCCAGATGAAAGAAAAAAATCAAGCCTTGGTTGAAATGTCCCAGAGATTCAAAATCTTATCGACCAACTCTTCAACCAGAGTTCTGCACTGGAGAATAAAACAAACTTGGTGAAGAAACTTCATGAGTATCTTAATCGATTGACTTATTAATTTCACAAGAAACCTAGAGAGTTTTGGATGGGGGATACAATTAAGCTCTATGCCATCTTGTTGCTCGGTTGAAACAAATAAATAATGAGGTATATAAACAAGGATGGTTGAATGGTTTGACTGTGATGAATCTTGAGCAAGGAAATTCTTTATGGGATTGGTATGAGCTTGGAGTACTTGATCTACCTATTCCTCCCTTTAAACTGGATGTCCGCTGGATTCCCGCCCCTGCCATTCCCAGGTTTTTGATCTCCAAGTATCTTGGTGATTACCAGATTCATGAAGAGTTTGAGATATCCCGACCTCAACATCTACTTGATCGATCGAGTTCGAGCAACATTAGAATGCTACGAGATATGAATTTTATCAACTCTCCTTATGCTTTAGATGATCCTCCAGCTGGAATGGAACCTGTACTAAAATCTGAAGGAAAAAGGCCAATAGAATAGGAAATTTGTATTGAATGAAGAAGAATTCATCTTTTGTAATTTTCTTTCCTTGGAAATAATTGTATTGAATGAAGAGAAATTCATCTTTGTGCAGTGTTCTTTCCTTAGAAATAATTTATAAGATGTTTGGTTTATCATCTGAGTTTTTATGAGTGTGTATCAAGTGACAAATTGTCATGTTATGTTGTAATTGCCTAGACAATGGAACTTTTCCCCATTTGCTGCCTAGTTGTAGTGACTTGTCACCCATAAGTACCTAAGCATTGGAATGATTTGGTATCCCATGGTCTTGCTTAGCTATAGTAATCTTATCTAGATTACCTTGGTGCCTAGACAGTGGATGCCCCGTGAGGTCACCCATCTTCTTGCCTCATTTTGGATGCCCCTTGAGGTCACCCATAATCAAACAGGCGTTGCCTTGTATGATTATTATACCAATATTGTTAGCTAAGTTTATTTATGTCGACCAACCTTAGTTGGTGGTTACTGATTTTTCGACCAACCGTAGCTGGTGGTTGTTGATATGCCGACCAATCGTGGCTGGCGGTTGTTGATATGCCGACCAACCTTAGTTGGCGTAGTGTGTACCAGTAGTACCCCCAAAAAATTGAACCAAAAAGAAGATAAGACAAATATCTTTTTTATTCATATTTGAAATATTGTGATATATATGAATCTACGTTGCTGATAATACTTGCATAGCTGCTCCGCATTCCATGCATTTTTGAATTCTTCTCCCTCTAAGGTCTCTATTCTGTATGTTCCAGGTCGAACAACTGCAGTGACACGATAGGGTCCATGCTAGTTAGCTTTCAGCTTATTACGCTTCTGAATCACCTTCTTCAGCACATAATCTCCCTCCTTAAGATCACATTTCTTGACTCTTTTATTGTAAAACATGACAGTTCTTTGCTGGTAAGCGACGTTCCTGATTACCGCATCTTCTCTCACTTCCTCTAGCATGTCCAAGTCTAGACGTCTCATCAAATCGCTCACAGGATAGTTAAAATTAAGCACCCTGTATGTGGGTAGGCCCAGTTCAGTTGGTATAACTGCTTCACTTCCAAAGGCTAGCATGTAAGGAGACTCCCCAGTTGTTGTTCGGGGTGTTGTTCGTGTAATACCCCGTATTTTTGAAGACTTAAATAATTATGTGATTTATTATTATAATGGGATTAATTAAATTAAAATGTGAGAATTAATTATTTAATCCGAATTTAAATTGAATATTTACTAGCGTAACGAGAAGTTAGTAACTATTAATATTACTATGAGAATAAGTAATATGGAATGACAATTTTATATAGCTTGTTATGATAGAGAAATACGACAGTTTAATATATTAAGTCAGAACGCGCGTGTAAGTCGTGTCAGGACTAATTAAGTGGAATAAAAAGATAAATTATTTTTAAGCAACGCGTATGATCATTTCGAGTGCGTCGTTGAGCTCGGAGGGGCCGAGATAGTTAGAAAACTCTACCCGGGTATTTTATTTGGACTCCGGGACATTTTTAGGCCAAGCCGGCACCCGGTAGGGATAGTTTTGTAATTTGGATTTTTGGAGGAATTAAATGGATGAAAATTGGAGATAAATTATATCAGCTAATTGGGTAAAATTAAGGTTAGGTTACGCCAAAATGAAGAGAGAGCCACAGTGGGTGAAGGAGAGCAATTTTCAAAAGAGGAGAAGCCATGTTCACCACCTTGCATAACCACCACCACCACCATCGTGTGAATCAGACCGCGAGGAACGCAACCATACCAACAACATCAACAGATCAGACCATCGAAATCGAGGCAAGTGTTTATTACTTGCTTTCTTTAGCAATAATTATGTTCATGTTAGTGTAGGTTAATAAACATTTGTTATGAAAGTTAATTTGGATGAAATTGGAGAACTATATCATCAACTAGGGCTGATTTGATAAGAAATTGAATAGCATATGTAGATAGGATGATGCATACGAAATTTGGATAATATCCTTGAACAAATCTGAGTTTAATTTAGAAGTTATGCATATTAATTTAAGAACTAGGGTTCTTGACAATAAAATTGGGGATTTCAAATTATATAAATGATTGGTGATGATTTAATGAGTCTAGGTTGTTAGGATTCATTTACAAATGTTAAGATTCGATTTGGGAATAATTAATTGGAGTTTGGGATGATATTTCAGAGGTTTTAGGGTTGAAAAATGGTGAAAAACGAAGCTGCCTAAGGTTGAAGACGAAACAGTCCAGGTCGCGAGATCTCGCTCGAAGTCATTCGAGCAAGATTAGTTGTCGCGCGAAGTCGTTCGAATGACACGTGGAAGTCGTTTGAGCGAGATCCACTCTGGTTCGAGCGAGATTCCTTAATTTCAGAGAATTTCCTATTTTGCCCCTATTTGTGTAAACAGTCAATTTGAGTGAGAAAAATTAGTGTTCGATGAATCCAAAATAGTGCAGAATTATTGGGAGTTGTTTAGGTATAATGATTTAAACATTAGGGATGGTGATTTTACCTTGTAGATTACGAGAGAGAGATAATCGTAATTATAATGCATCGAGAGTATTAAGTGGTAAATACTTATGATATTAGTTTTGAAGAAATGGAACTTATAAGAATAAAGATTAGTGGTTAATTGTGGGAACTGATTATGATTTTGTATTAAGGATTTTCGGGTGACATATTATCCTTAGAAATATATTACGAGAGAGGGAATACCGTAATTTAAAATACGTTGATAGTATTTAGTAATAATAATACTATGTATGGAATATGACATTTGGTTGTGTATACCGTTTGATTGGATGGGTTGTGTGAATACCTATTACTTGCTAGTATTATGTGTATGACATACCTAGCTGCTTGCTATCACGGGAGGTGGTGTAGAGACAGGTGTAGAGACAGTCTTATCCTGAGGGGATTATTGACTTGTATCTCAGAACATAGGACTGTGGCTTATTGGTGAGTTGATAAGCCATCTCACTATGGGAGCGTATGTATGTGCGTGACCCATAGGTATGTGTACTATGTTCCCCTCCAATATGTATGATTTGTTTATATGGTTCGTGGGAGATTTTTGAACCGATAGTCCTTATTTGAGTACAAGATGTATCGGGACATGATAGCAGAGTATGCAATGCACTACAGGTATAGCCTTGGGGTGCTGTGTTAGTATATATATAAATAGTGGTGATAATTTATATATACTTGTGTTATACTTACAATGTGATATTTTTAGGCTATTAAGATTGGGTTAATGCATATATATAATAGTGAAATATATAGATATGTATGCTTTTGGTATATCTAAAATGAGAACATATCGGATTATTAAGATAGTGAAATCTTCAGTAATGTAAATAGTGAATACTTGACTTTAGTGTGATAACACTTGTTGAAAATGATAAATGTTAAGATCTAAAATCGGAATAATACTACGAGGGGTAGTTAGATGGATAAGCATTTCCCTAGTTAGAAGTGTGTCAGATGGCTAGGTTGGATTAGATGTACGTTAGACGTGCACACTAGTCGAGAGGTGAGAATCTCATGTGAGAGTTCGAACTAACATGCATATAATACTTGCTTTAATGCAATTTTAAATACTTGCTAAAATAAATATTTTTACACATCTGGCTCTGACCCGTTCCTTGCATCTCTTTTCTCTTCTTCTATATATATATATATATATATATATATATATATGTGTGTGTGTGTGTGTGTGTGTGTGTGTATTAGTACAGGTGCCTAGCCACAGGGACACTGGTTCTAGATACTTGGATGGTTTGTCGAGCTGCAGCTATGGTGGAAGTTGCGGGTTAATTAAGATTAGACGCTCCTGTCACTTCATTCAGTTCCTAGTTCAGATATCTTAGTTAGGGCATGTGTTGCCGATTCTCATTAGCAGAGTTGTTCTCAATTTACTTTGTAGTTCTTCTCAGTTGGTTTGAGTATTTATTTTTGGTTTGGTTTGTTACTTTGAACTGGAAGGATTTTGTCCAGTCTTAATTATTTAGTAATTGTTTCAGTCAGCATTCAATTCTTGTGTATGATATAATTGCATGTTCAGAAGTTTATTAAATGAATTAATTGGTTTCAAGTTTAATTGGAAAATGTTTTGACACTAGCTTAATTAAATTTTAGGTAATTAATTGGATTTAGTTTTCGACTGCGATGCTGAGAATGAACCAATCGAACATTCTGTTATAAATTTTATAAAGGACTGATCACCCGATATTTAATTGGGTGGGGTGTCACAGTTTGATAAGCCCATAACACAGATTGTAGCTCATTAATCCAATTCCCTTTCGCATCATCCAACCATTTTTTCAAACCGTTCAGCAGAGTCATGTTCGTCACTTCAGTTTGCCCATTGCTCTGGGGATTGCCTGGTGTAGAATGGATCTTCTGGACGTTGGACTGGTGACAATATGTAGCAAACTCCTCATTATCAAATTGGGTACCATGGTCAGTGATGAAAGCATGCGGCAGACCATATCTATAAATAATGCTCTTCCAAATGAACTAGTAAACCCTTTCACAAGCCATGCTAATAAGAGGTTCAGCTTCCACCCATTTGGTGAAATAATTAACAGCGACCACTAGGTATTTGAATCGTCCTTTGGTAGTTGGCAGAGGCCCGATCAAGTCAATTCCCCACATAGCGAATGGCCAAGGTGAGGCGATTGGGGTTAATAAGGCCTGGGGAGTTCTTCGGATGGTAGAAAAACATTGACTCTTATCAAATTTCTTAGCATAAGCTGTACAATCAGCTCGCATCATTGGCCAATAGTAACCTGCATCGTTATCCTTTGCAGAAGAGTCCGTCCTGCCATATGAGCCCCACAAGACCCTTTATGGATTTCCTCTATCAGATTTGTAACTTTTGATGGGTGCACACATCTCTGTAGATCTGCTTTTATAACCCTTCTATACAAAACTCCATTGTTCAATACATACTGAGCAGCTATAAACTTCAGCCTTCTTGGCTGTAAGTTGGTCAGTTAGTACAACTCCTTCTTCGATATACTCCCTGATGGGGTCCATCCAGGATAGTCCCATATCCAGGGTGATGGATCTCACCATTAAATCTTCAACTATGCTCCGATATGCTAGAATCTCAATAGGAATCGTTCTTCGTAGCTAGGTGCGAGTAGCTGAGGCTAACCGATCTAGTACATCAGCTCGCGCATTCTCTAATCTTGGTATTCTGATTAATTGGTCCGTTACAAAAGTGGACACAATCTCCATAGCTTTGGTGTGATATCTTGACATCAAGTCTCCCTTTGTTGCATACAACCTAAGAATCTGATTTACAATTAACTGTGAATCACTTAACACGGTAACTTGTTCTGCATTCATTGTTTTGGCTAAACTAAGTCCCACAATCATGGCTTCATATTCAGCTTCATTGCTGGAAGCTTTAAATTAAAAGCGCAGAGCATATTTGATATTCAATCTGTTTGGACTGTTGAGAATTATTTCGTCTCCACTGCCTGTAGCACACGAAGATCCATTAACATACAAATTCCATACAGGTATACCATTATCAAACTCGTGGTCTGACAAGATTCTCTGATGGAACATTTTATTCTTCCTCTTATCATTCCCCAATACTGGGTTATTACTCGACAATTCCTGTTGCTTATTATCTATTCCCTCTGGAAAATCTGCTGATAGAAGTTGATCGGGGATTGTACTTGATGATCCTCGAATGTCTATGGGTTATTCTGAGGTATCTGGGTAAGTGAACTCCGCAATGAAATTTTCCACCTCTTTCCCTTTGAGTGAAGACCTTGGCTCATAAACAATATCATACTCACCCAGTTCTACTGCCCAATACATTAGTCTTCCAGATTTTTCTGGATTATGCAAAGCCTGTTTGAGTGGCATATCAGTGTACACCACTATGGTATGGGCCTGGAAATAAGGTTTCATCCTCCTACTTGCCTCTATCAATGCTAAGGCTAGCTTTCCCAATCTGGGATATCTAACTTCTGCTCCTCGAAAAGTTTTGCTCGTATAATACACAAGTTTTTGTACTCAATCTTCAACCCTTATCAACGCTGAACTGATTTCACTCTCAGAGACAACCCAATATAAGTATAATCTATCTCCCATCACTGGCCTGGACAACAATGAAGGTGTCCCCAAATATCCCTTCAACTCCTGAAATGCCTTCTCACACTCATCATTCCACTCGAAGGTGTTTCTGAGAGTCATGAAGAATTGGAGACATCTATTTGTTGCTCGTGAAACAAACCTATTGAGAGTTGCGACATGCCCCGTGAGGCTCTGTACCTCCTTCTTCGTAGCTGGAGATCGTAGTTCCAACAAAGCTTTAATCTTTTCTAGATTTGCCTCAATAACTTGCTGATTCATAATATACCCGAGGAATATGCCTTATCGGATGCTAAAAACTCTCTTAGTGGGGTTTATCTTCATCTGATATTTCTCTAGCTGATCAAAAGTTTGGCTCAGGTCAGCTATGTGTTCTGCATCTTTCTTACTCTTCGTCAGTATGTCATCGACATAAACCTCCATGTTGTTGCTGATTTGTTATGTGAACACCTTATTCATCAATCTCTGGTACGTTGTACCTGCATTTTTAAGACCGAATGGCATGACATTATAACAGCATGTACCCCTTGGGGTAATAAAAGAAGTACTCTCCCCGTCTTATAGTTTCATCTTAATCCGTTTGTATCCGAAATAAGCATCCATGAAGCTCAACAATTCGTGCCCTGAAGTAACATCCACCAGCTGATCAATTTGGGGCAAGGAAAAGTGATCTTTTGGGTAGGCTTTATTAATATTTGTGAAATCTATGCACATCCTCCATTTGTTGCTCTTCTTTTTCACCATCACCACGTTGGCTAACCAATCTGGATATTTGACATCATCAATAAAAGAGGCCTTTTGTAGCTTCTCAACCTCCTCCTCGATAGCTTGGTTCTTCTCTGGGCTAAATACCCTTCTTCGTTGTTTCACTGGCTTGATATCCTTATTAACATTTAGCTCGTGGCACAAGAAGGTTGGATCTATCCCTGGCATATCTTCATGACTCCACACAAAAGCTTGCTTTCTGTGCTTTAAAAATGCCACTAACTCCTTCTTTATTGATGGGTCCAGTGAGGCACTAATTTGAGTTGTTCGTTCTGGATATTCGTTGTCCAGAATGATGTTCTTCGTAGCCTCTATGACCTGACCCTTCACAAGCTCGAATTCATTTCTAGGGCCCAAGGTCTCAATCTCTACATCTTCGAACTCCTCCACTTGGTACGTGGTGGTCTTCTTGTTAGCTTGCTCTAACTCTTCCTATTCGGCAGATAAATAATAGCATTCTCGAGCTACTTTCTGGTCGCCCTCACAACTCCAACTCCGAAATTGGTCGGAAACTTCAAGCATTGATGTACCTTGGATGGCACTGCCTCGAACTTTTTTAGGCCTACCCTCCCCATGATTATATTATAAGCCGATTGGACATTTTTGTCCATTACAAAAAAGCATACTTTTTCTGTTCTGCAAGCACGCCAGTTACCAATAAGCATATCCAACTTGATCGTCCCAAGTGAAAAGACTTTCTTGCCAGCGAAGCCAAGGAGGGGCCTATGATATGGCTCCAACTGGGCTAGCTTCAAATTCAAGTTGTCGAAGCAAGGGTAGAACATGATATCTCCAGAGCTACCATTATCCACCAATACTCGCGAGATCACCACATCCTTCATACTCATCTTGATGACCAAGGGGTTATCGTGAGGATATAAGACACCTTCCAGATCAGTTGGAAAAATTGATGACCAGTTTATCCTTATTCACCTTCCTCGGGCGATCAGCTTCAGCCAGGTTTATGCGTTGTATATAAGAACCAAATTGGGCCTCATTGAGGTAAGCTTTCCTTTCAGCAGTATGTCCCCACCTCCTGCATCTCCACCTGTAATCACATTACATTCAAATGATCCAAAATGGATTAAAAATACCGCACGTTCGGGTTGCCTTGGATTTTTGGGGAGGTTGGGGTCGTCATCTGGATCATCTTAATGGTCCCTCTTCTTGTCATCTTTTTATCTACGAGGATATTTGGACCTTTGCCTTCCTCTTTCGTTAGTCTTTCCATCGTTTTGACGATCAACGAACCTGCACAATTTTCCTCGTCGAAAAAGCGCTTCAATCTCATTCTGGAGAGCTATGTAGCGCTTGGTCATATGGCCATAATCTCTATGGAACTCGCAATATTTGGACTTATTACTCTTGTCAGGGGCTGTCCTCATTTTCTCCGGCCAAGTTAGCTCATCGCTGTTCTTGATCTCCTCTAGAATATGGTTTATATCCACCTTTAAGGGAGTATAATTTTCATATTTCCTCAACTACTCTAGCGTTTCCTTACCTTTCGGTTGCTTGCTACCCCCATTGTGATTTTGATCCTTCCTCTCAGTTTTACCTTCAGCTTTTGTCTCTGCTTTTATGTCAGCATTTTTTTTCAAAGCCATGGCCTCTTCGGCGTTCATGATCTTAGCTGTTTTTGCCATCAGTTACGCCATGGTCTTGGAGGGATCTTTGGCCAATGTATAATACAATTTATTGGGTAATAGACCACTCATTAGAGTTATGATGGTTACCTTCTCCTCGTAGTCCATTACCTCAAGTTTCTCGTTGTTAAAACAAGTGATGTAATCCCTGGTGCTCTCTCCTGTTTTCTTCCATACACTCCGTAGGTGTGCTACTCTCTTGACTGGCTTCGCACCAAAATAAAAATTCCCTATGACGAACTCTGCTAGCTGATGGAATGTAGCAATCTGCCCCTGAGAAAGGTTGTTGTACCATATTTGGGCTGACCTAGTGATAGTTCCTGAGAATACTCTACACCTCATCTCATTAGGAACTGCATAGATATCAACAGCAGATTGGTACGGCTCTATGTGGAGGACGAGATCAGTTTTTCCATCATACTTAGGCGTTACTACAGGAGCTTTAAATTTTGATGGTGTGGAAAAATCCACAATTGCCCGTACAAAGGGTGATCCTTGGATAAAGGTTCTTTGTAGAGGGTTCTTGGCCTTAGCCATTTACCCTAACCTATCTTTGAACCTCTGAATGGATCCCTTCCATGCATTGTTTCCAGCCTCAGACCTATTTGCCCAAGCAATAGATCGCGCTGAATTCTCCTCTTGGGATCTTTCATTACGAGTTGCTAGTCGTGACTGGGCAGAGCCTTCCCTTAATTTATTTGGTCGTTGAGAATTTCTCGATGCAGTCCTAGGGGGATTTTCATTCCTCCTAGGGCCCAAACGGTCAAAGGGAGAGGCTATACTCAACCCCTCTAGAACGCTTGTTCGTTCTAGGGTTAAAGTAACATGTCGTTGAGAATCTGTAACTCTTATAGAAGAGGTCCGGCCAGGCTGATACGAGGGATCATTGGTCCTCACAGTATGATGAGAGTCAGTGTGTCTGGACTGAGAATCATCTAGGAATAGCGTACGTCTGGTTCTTGAAGACGATAAATGGGTGGGTCTCTGAATGCTTTATTGAACTGACTGGGCAGGCGCTCCGTTACGAACAATTTGAATGAGGTGATGCATGTTCTCTTATATATCTATTTGCCCTTAGGCTAAATTGGCCACTATGCTAGTGAGATCTTGAATAGTTGGGGGAGCAGATGGATTGGGGGGAACTCGATCATTATTCCTGTTACTAGATTCTGGGATCTCAGCCATTTCTGATGAATATTTCAGTGAAAACTCTACGTACATTCGTTCCCACAGACGAAACCAATCTGTTGATGTAAAAAACTAGATTTGATCTAATTAATCAATCACAGATAAATATGAAGTAAGAAATAAGACAAAGAATTTTTAAAGTGGTTCAGCCTTATGAAAATGGCCTACTTCCACTGTTTTGTATTGCTGGATGTTTTTGCCTTAATCTCGATCACAATCTCCAATGATCAATTACCCTGTTATAGAGGGTGTTACAATGTATTTATATCCTTGGGGCTGTCAATGTGAATAGACGATATGTCGTTATTTAATAGACATATATATCTGTACAATAAGAATGTTTATTAAATTTGACGTTCACTGAATGTGTAATTGTCGTTTGATCTTCCTGGCCAGATGCTCTGCACGTTGAGTAGCTCGGCACGCTAAGTAGCTCGGGGTGATGAGTAGCTCAGTGCTGCGAGTTGTTCGGTGAGTATATGCATTTGCCACGTAAGATGACACATGTCTTCATATAATTGGTCCACGTTCAGTTGACTAATTTTCGTATCAAGAGTGAACTTTCAAGCGCTAAGATTAATAGTTTGATGGTGATTGTTACGAATTCACGCCAGTTCAAAATTCCCGACTGGTTTCTTAAGTGGAAGAAGGATTACAAGGGTGGCAAGTATTCCCATACGACATCAAATGCATTAGAAATGAAACTCATTGATGATCTTGAGCATTTAAAGAAGATCAGGTTGGCCTACAATCCTATTTTGTAATTAGTTTTTTTAAGCAGCAATTCATTGAATTATGCCATAAACCCATTGTGCGCTTAGAAGCAGAAACGCATACAAAACATACCAACACTTTCAATTGAAACTCCATAGGCATAATAGCGTTAAAAATTATGAAGATGCAATCAAATAATGGGCAGCGTTTCGCACAAGTCCAAGACCCAAACCTAACGCGGAACCGAATTGGTTTTTCCATGGCTACAATTGGAATAATGAACGTGACCTTGATTTTTTGCATGTTATTCACGTTGATGGCCACATGACTGTTTCCATTTATTTGATGAGATTAAGGATTTGAATTTCTAGACATGCATCATATCAATCCCCTCATCAGTTGCGGTTGGTTCCTCATTGTGCTCTTTGTCTTTGTTGTAGTCCTTTATCAAGAAACCTGAACAATTCTTTATCAAATCCGAATAATTATTTTCACCACCATATATTTTTTCTTTTTTTAACTTTAAGATTCCATAAACTAAGGATGAAAGAGACTCCTAGGAACTGACACTACACCGATTCTGCCGAATTATCACGGTCATTGACCTTTATAAGTTGGACTTGTCAAGGTCAATGACCGTGATAATTCTGGGGGTGATAATTTTTTTTGTCACGAACTTGTCACAGTCATTGACTGTGATAAGTTCGTTAGAATTGTCATGGTTATGTCACGGGCCTTGACCGTGATAAGATTTGTCACGGTTAAGTACCGTGATAAAACTGTGATAGTGTTTAAAAAAATTATCACGGTCAATTATCGTGACAATTCTGGGCAGAATTGAAAAAAAAATCTGTTGGCCAGTATGGCCACTGCCATTGCCCAATAGTATATATGAACCTGTTATAGCAACATTATACCTGTTCAAACATTATATATCCAGATAAAATAGAGATAGTGCAATCTAGCACCAATTTCTCAAATAACCATGTACTACACAATCGGATAATGTCCCATAAGCTGAAAAATCATGAATTTCCCACATCAACATAGCTTTCAGCATAAACTCTTCTTTTCTAAAAGAGTCAAATGATTGCACACCCTATTCCCACAACTCATTTAATTCTTTTACCAAAGGATCCAGGTAGACGTCGATGTCATCACTTGGTGCCTTTGACCCAGCTATCAACAAAGACATCATCAAAAATTCAGGTCTCATATACTGTGAAGGAGGGAGGTTGAGTGGGGCAGGGATCACTGGCCATACACTCTGATTTGTGCTTATATTTCCAAATGGATTGAAACCATCTGTTGATATAGCCAAACGAATATTGTGTTGTTCTCGAGCAAAATCGGGATACTCATAATTCATTCTCCTCCAGGCAGTAGAATCAATAGGATGACGCATGATATTACCCCCTACTTCTGCCCTAGCATGCCAAGTCATTGCCTCTGCTATCCATGGTACTGTGAAAAATCGCTTTAATCTAGGCCCAACAGGGAAATATTTCAATACTTTTTGAGGCACTTTTGAGCTTGTGCCTTCCTTACTAGTAGATTGGACATATCTAGGTTCATCGCATACAGAACAACGATCAAGATTTTCATACTCCTTTCGGTATAGTATGCAGTTATACATACAAGCATGAATCGATTTATACTTTATTTCCAAACATTTCAAACAGTTATTCATAACAAGATAGCTATTTGGAAGTGTATTCTCCTTGGGTAACCCTTCACCCTTTTCAGAATTCCTGTCACGCTATTGCCAGACAAACCGTACTGCATCTTCAAACTGTGCAAACCAACCATGGCATGTAAAGTTGTTTGATCTTTCTCACATCCAGAGTATAAAGGTTGGGTCACCTTAAATTTTAAACTTTGGTAGTCATCGTCAAGTTTTATCGTGATATCTTCACGAGCACTTGAACCTTCTACATCATCAGTAACCTCATTCTCCTCTGCTTCATAAACTCCGTACGCATCATCAACTAAATCCTCTAACATATTATGATCTACGTCATCCCCTTCTACATCTATCCTACTTGTTGATGGTTGTTGTGAAGGTTGGTCGGGTACAAAAGGAACTTTCAATTCACCGTGAAAACTCCAAAATCGATAACTATCTTGCATACCCGATCTTAATAAATGTAGTTCAACTGTTTTCCACTCAAACACCTTACCATTCTTACACTTAGCACACGGGCACGGAAACTCTTCATCATTATGACATCTCTTTGCATATTTCATAAATTCATTAGTACCTCTGCGAAACACATCCCCCATTCTATTTGTCTCACCCATCCACTCTTTGTATTTCAGATATGCCATCACAGCTACCACAACTAATCACCTATTAAAGGTACGAAGCGTATATTCATGGATTAGTATAAACAAAACTTAGATTTATAGTATGTTTCATTTAATTATGTCTTATTTATATTCAAATTCAATTTATAATAGAAATTTCTATTTCTTCCATCTCCTCTAATGGGTGAGTGGTCCAATCCCATTCAAGACCGTATTTTTCTGTAATATACTTAACAGCTCATGAACATTGTTACAATTTGAAAAACATTCGGCAGCATATCCCCGTAGTTCTCCAAGCACACGACGTAGATTGGCAAGTGTGTGTTATTTCAATTCATCAATTGAAATAACAGTCACACTTGTCAATCTAGTATGTACCCAGAGAACATTAGGATACGATTGCAGAATTTCCTCCAAAAGTAACAACTTTAAGCCACTAAGAATATTATACAGAAATTATGCACTCCTAAACTGTCCAAACGGGACAATTCGAGAGATATCATTACATGGGTAATGACTCTCGAACGGGTCTAAGGGCTATTGAATGCGTACGCATAAGAACTAGAAGGCTAGTATCTATGCGCACTATATGTAATTTCAAGTATGTTTCATTTAATTATCATACTATATATATATTGTTCGATATACAAAGTAATTTTCAAAAAAAGTTAAAAAATCCCACCCCATATGGACAATAATCCAGTGGTCATGCCACTTTTAAAATTAACCAACCCAACATCGATCCACTATAATCCAACAGCAATGTCAACAACAAATGTGTATCCTGTACTCCTTCTAATTCATCTACTCAATTAATTATTTTCATCAATTAAACTAACAATTAAAGTATACAATTATTAATTTACTAATTTACAATGAGGCGCAATACTACTTTTATAATTAATCATATATTAATTTACTAATTTACTATGAGGGACAATCAATCAATTCGTTTACAAGGGAGATTACGCACAAACACGCACATTACACACACATATACACACACATGCACATACACACACACACACACACACACACACACACACACACGCAGCCCCCCACCCCAACCCCCCCACCCACCCATCCCTTCCCCTTACCCCCACCCACCCACCACACACATGCACACACACACACACAAATAGCCCCCCCATCGTGCCCCCCTACCCCCACCGTGCCCCCCTCCCTACCCCCACCCCCACGCACCACACACGCACAACCCCCCCTCCCCCACCGTGCCCCACCCCTACCCCTACCCCCACCCTGGCCGACCCCCTCCCCACCCCCCACCCACCACACACACACACACACACACACAGATATATATATATATATATATATAAATGGAAGAGAGAGAGAGAGAGAGAGAGAGAGAGAGAGAAAGAGAGCAGCGTAGAGAGAGAGAAAAAAAAGGAGGGAAGAATGGCGGGGCAAAAAAGAAGGGGAAAGGTTTTTTTACTACAACATTTGTCACGGTCGTGTCACAGTCATTGACCGTGACAATATTATAAGGATTGTCACGGTCAATGACCGTGACAATCCTTTGTCACAGCCTTGTCACGGTCAATGACCGTGACCCAAAATGTGTGCTTGTTGTCACGGTCATTGACCGTGACAAGGCTAAGCGCTAGAAGGGTGGAAATTTACCCATTTTGGTGTAGTGTGACCGCATAGTCACGGGACATATTATTTGACAATACTATGATCATTTAAAAATATTTTGACTTTGGCTTAAAACATGCCATTAGTGGGTAAAAACCCAAACTAGACATCAAATGGCCTTGTAAGAGGCACGTACACCTCGCACGAGGCCAATGTAACTCATAGGAATTGATCGCGTAGTCGCGGGTATCTCGGTTTGAGAATATGATGATAATTTGAAATATTTAGATTAGGCTTAAAAATAAGTCGTTAAAGGGTGAAAACCCAAACCAGCCCCGTAAGAGGCACAGACATCTTGCACGGGACCAACATAACTGGTAGGAACTGACCGTGTAGTCATGAGTCTCCCGGTTTGAGAATATGATAATAATTTAAAAATATTTAGATTATTCTTAAAAATATGCCGTTTGAGGGTGAAAACTCAAACCAACCTCTAAATGGTCTCGTAAAAGGTACTAACACCTCGCACGGGGCCAATGTAACTCGTAGGAACTGACCGTGTAGTCACGGGACTTTTGGTTTAAGAATACGATGATAATTTTAAAAAATCCACACTTTGCCTTAAAAACATACCGTTAGTGGTTGAAAACCTAAACTAGACTCCAAATGGCCCCGTAAGAGGCATGGACACCTCGTATGGAACCAATGTAACTTTTAAGAATTGATCGCGTAGTCGCGCGTCTCTCGGTTTGAGAATATGACAATAATTTCAAATATCTAGATTATGCTTAAAAACAAGCCGTTAAAGGATGAAAACCCAAATCAGTCCCCAAACGGCCCCGTAAAAGGCACGAATACCTCGCACGTGATTAATGTAACTTGTAGGAATTGATCGCGTAGTCACGGGTCTCTCGGTTTGAGAATATGAAGATAATTTGAAAATATATAGACTAAGCTTAAATACAAGACGTTCAAGGGTGAGACACTAACACCTCGTATGGGACTATTGTAACTCGTAGGATCTAACCACGTAGTCCGAAGAATTTCGATAATAATTTTAATTCGTATATGCAAATTTTCAGCTATTTTTTTTTAAATTACTCGGTTACTAATATATCTCCATTTTGTATCTTATTTTTTTGTAGGATAACATTTTTTCGTTAGCTTTTATCCATGTGGAACACACGAAGTCAATGGTTTACAACAAGGGGATTATTTACTTAATGTCGTTAATAGTCAGGATTCTATTTTTTTTTGTTATGGTCGTGTAGGCTATTGTAGTTTTATTGTTAGCTTTTATGGCCGTGCGGGATTTTATAATTTTTTTATTATATTTTTTGGCCGTGCGGGATTTACATTATATAGGTATTATATTAGCAGGTTTTAGAATGTCTAGAAAATAAAGGAAACTTTGCCCAATTTTTTAACTCTGTGAACTATTAATACTTGTAATATTTTGAAGTTTGTATGTACATTAGTTTATCAACAACTTTTGAGATTCGTAATTTGTGAATTTTCTTATTGTTAAATAATTATTTTGTTTTCTTCGATCCAAAAAATTTGGCACAGTTCAAAAACGTGATAAAAGTGTATCAAATTTTGGCACGATTTCGAACGGTGCCAGAAGAGTACCAAAATGTACTTGATTTTGTCATAGTTATAAAGTGTGCCAGAAATTGCAAATTCTGGCACAGTTTTAAAGTGTGCCAGAAGTACTCCTGTTTGGTCAAATCTTGCACACTTTTTAACTGTATCAGAAAAAATGGCCATATTGGAACACCTGATTCTGGCACAGTTCAAAACCGTGCCAGATTTGATCTGACACCATTTTAAACTGTGTCAGATTGCTGTTTTTGGTGTAGTGGTAGGCCAAAAAATCCAAATAGGCAATTAAAAAGAGACCGTTGTCATAATGGATCCAAACATGGTGTAAATCCACAACCAAAATAAAGGTTCCAAAAAGAGCCAAGCATCCTGCCAAATCCAAGTAGGGAAGAGAAAGGATCCAGCTGCAATGATATAGCAGTAAAACCAGTTGTGGAACCTCCAGGTATTAGTGATATGCAAGCCAAACCCAAAATGACCAAGAGGAGAGCCAATTGTTACACTAATTATACCCCTCAAAAAGGGAATAATTGGAGGAGCAATAGCTAAAGAGACTGAAAATGGCAACATACCAAGTGTAAAAGTACTACTATAAGAAAGTCCTCCAAGTGATTGAAAAAGTTCCATTAAACCGCTGCCAAAAAAGAAAACTAGACACAAGATGCCTAGGATTATTTGAACTTGTAGAAAAATTGTTGTGAGAGATCATTAAATAGGATTGGGGAGAGAGAGTGGGGGGGAGAGGACCACCAATAAAGGGCAGTGTAGGAAAATCCAAGTTAAGACAGTTTATCAACACATTCACTACCTTGTTTAAGGACATGTGTGCAAAAGACTTGCATTTGGGAGAGAGAGGTTCTGTAGTTGGTCCATCTAGTAAGGAGAGGCCAAGGAGGGTGATAAAAAAGGTTGAGAAGGCAAGAGACAACATAAGTTGAATCAGATTCAATCCATAGATTTTTTCACCTATGTTGCCACCTAATTCAATGCCAGTTATAATAACATTCATTTAAAAGTTTTGATCAACCTTGTTCGAACGAGATTCACTCCTCATTCGAGCGAGATTCACCCATCGATCAATCTTTTGCTTCAAACGACTTGGACCTGTTAGGCAGTGGAACCTAACTCGAACCTCGTTCAATCCCTTGCTTCGAAAGAGGTCCAAACCATGTTCAAGCGACCTTACTTTCGTTTGAAACCTCTTTTCTTATTCTTTTTTTTTCAAATTCCAGTTTTTACCCACAAATTTACTACAATTATCATCAAGCCTTCAATGCAGTCGAATAAGAATACAAACCCAGTCATAATCATCCAAATCTCAATGTCTTTATTTTATTACAACTCATGTAGGGGAAATAAATAAGTTATCAGGGCAGAGTATTACAGATTCTTTAATATAAGGATTAAATATTCACATATTTATTTATATTATTATGATGGGTGAGATTCAATTTATTGGTTTTAAATCTTCGCAAGAAGGGAAATCATTATGTGGTTATGTCTTAGATCATATTTTGGAGGAATCTACTTCCATAAAATATCCTAGATTATGATAGACCTTTGATAAAACTAGTTTTGATTGTACAATTAAACCATCTAATGGATTTTGTAACCCGATAGGGTATCAAATATACTAAGTTTGAGCTCAAGAAATAAATAATATGAATTTATTAACAACGAATTAAATGTCATCAAAGAGGTACTGTATGCATTACGTGGGGAATGATATTATGTATTATCCAAATTTTCATATAAATCCTCTTTATTTGAGTAATTATGATATAATTAAACTGGAGTACAATTGCAATTATTGAATGGTTACAATTAAGATAAAACTATCCCATAGGTTCTTTATCTTTTCACTTATTTTAATTTCGTCCCTATAATTTTTTTACTTCGTCCTTATAATTTTTTTATTTCAATTTCATCCTCAATCTTTCATTTTGTCTCAATTTCCTCCCTCTCCTTTTTTTTTCAATTTCGTCTTGAATGTTTTATTTTGTCTAAATTTAGTCCATATGTTAACAATTTTGGATACAATTGACTATTATACCACTCTTTATTAAAAAATAATAAAATGGATGTTATAAAATTTGAAAAATAAACTATTTTATTATTATTTGGGGATAAAAAATTGTTTTTATATCGAGAATAATGATAAAAAAATAGTTTTTATTTTTATTTTATCCCAATTGTTTTAATTTTTTTTAAAACTAGAATAATAATTTTAATAGTCAACATAATTTTTTTATTTATAAAAAAGTTCTTTTTTAAATTAATCACAAATGTTTAATTTGATATTTTAGATTCACGATTGATTAGTGCCACTGGCACGGACCCACATCACAGGAAATTTTTTATTTATCAATTATATTACATAGACGGGGAAAAAATGATGTCATAGATTCACGAATGGTTAGTTCGCTGGATCATACCAACATTCATTAAATGATATGGGTCCCACTAGAGGCACTAATCAATCACGAATCTAAAATATAAAACAATTTATAATCCCCAAATAATAATAAAATAGTTTATTTTTTAAATTTTATAACATTCATTTTATTATTTTTCAATGAAGATGGGTAAAATAGTCAATTGTATTCAAAATAGTTAACAGATGAACTAAATTGAGACAAAATAAAAGGTTGATGATGAAATTGAAAAAAAAAAGGACAGGGAGAAATTGAGACAAAATGACATGTTGAGGATGAAATTGAAACAAAAAAAAGGACAGGGATGAAATTGAAATAAGTGGAAAGGTAAGGGGCTTATGGGGTAGTTTAAAGAAGAACATATATTGCAGGGAATAATATGAGATTTTTTATATATTTTTTGAAAGCTAATTTAATTATCAACATTAGGTAATATAGTCCATGTAGCAAGTAACAAACTCAAACTCTCAAAAAACCCGATATCATCCAACTTTAATATTAACATTGTGATACAGGAGTCCAACTAATGATATATATTTGAAAAAAATAATATAGAATTTCTATCTTAGGTTTATTAAATTCGTATTGGTTGGTAGTTTCGATTTTTAATTTTTGTACTGTAATTTTGGTAAATCTGTTTTTTATATTCATAAATTAAAACCAACCACCATGTTTTTTATAATTTTGATTTGCTGTAATGAAAAGTAGTAAACTAAAATCATGATTTTTCAGATCAAAACGATGCAGTACCGTAACCACTCCTCATTCTCCCCCTAAAAGAGAGTGCATTTAAAATCTTAAGAACTTGTTTAGGTCTTTTGGCATTTGTTCCCCACTTATTTGTTCTGTTTACACTTTCGTACCCACTCTTTGACATTATATAGGGATGGCCCCCCTATTTTATAAATTAAAGCAACCATTGTTGTAGGAATTTATCTTTCTTTTACCCACCAATTATTCATTTTTATTTTTTTGAATTTAATTAAAAAAAGACAAAGGCGAAAAAGTTTTACAAAATAAAACTATTTGAGTAAAGTACCTGTGACACCCCGACTAATTAAATACCGGGTAGCTACTCATTTATTTAAATTAATACAAAATGTCAAGTTGGTTCAGTTCATAGCATCACTGTCGAAAATATTTAATTAATTACTAGCCACCTAATATTTAAAATAGTGAAGTGTCAAATTTTCATATTTAAATTAACCATCAACTAAATGATATAAATCATCATCCAACAATCACATGAACAATCTCATAAGGTAATCAACGGAATGAAATAACTGATGTTTGGAGTAAACTCTCCAATAATAGTAGCAATGTAAATAAACCCAATACAAATGTCTAAATAAAAAAAAAACCAAGACTGAAATAAAATGAAGGTCTAAAACTGTTGTCTTTGAATAAGAGTGGGCAACAGGCCCTAACTGGAATAAATAACTCCGAAAGAAGCAAGGATATATGTGGAGGCGTCTAGTAACGAGATCCTGTAACTTCCACAGCAACTACAGCACGTCAATGGAATGGAACTCCTATGCTTGGTATCCCTGTGGCTGGGCACCTAAAATATTTTTACAAAAAATAGATTTGGAAGCAAAAGGGCCAGAGCCCGAGATGAAAACAGTTTAAAATATAGCAAGTGTTTAACTGCATTAAACAATAGATATTATACACATGTTAGTTATGTTCTCTCACATGAGTTCCTCACCCATCAACTAATGTGCACGCCTAACGTATACCCTTAACCCCTCCGAGTTATGCCACTAATTAACTAGTCCGTACTAACTCTTGTCTTCACATTTTAATATAGGGTGTCTATTCATATTACCTAAATATACCCTATGTAAGTCGTGTATTTACGTTAATCAAAGTGCCTATCTCAAGTATGATATGAATTCTCACATTGTTAACCCATTTAAATATCTTAATTATTCGCATCTACCAAGCAACCGCAAACCAGTCATAAGTATATATATATAATTCTCAGTATATATATACATATATGTCACCCCTAGGCTAAGATGCGGTGCACGCATACTCTGCTATCAAATCCCGATTCATGACGTACATAAGGATCACTCATTCTGAATCGCTCATGAACCGTTTCAATAAAAGTCACACATATTGGAGGCGAACATAGTTCACATACCCATGGAAAACCTACGCTTCCATGGTCAGATGACTTATCAACTCACAGATAAGTCATTCACAGTCTTATGTCCTTAAGGTACCAATCTAAATCCCCCCCGAAGGCACACAAAGATAAGATGGTCCTCTTTCTGAAAATCAACCTCCCGTGATAGCAAGCATGGTAGGCATGTCATACACATAATAATACATAAACCAAGCATTCACACAACTTATATAATCATCACATTACTATAGGTATTTTCCATACCTATACCATAACTCTTATACGTACTCTAATATCATCCCATTTATTTCGCGTAATACGTTTAGCCTATATTCTCTATTCGTATAATTTCGAGTACTTAAACCTAGCCCAAAAAGGTTACCAAGTCTCCCACTTATCCCTAAGGTTAATTCAGTAATTTAAGGTCCCTATTTATGCCTCTAACCTTAAGTCACTTATATAGATTGAATTCATTTTCTCACAACTTTTAATAGTAACTCACTCGTCAGACACTCTTAAGTTTATCACTAATTCCCAAATCAATTCTAATATGTTCCGGGCTTCAAATACACCCCTACTCGTCTTCCCTAAGTCTCAATATGATCACATAGTCCCCACCAATAACTTTCAAGAGTCGAAATTGATTAAATTTAACAGGGAAAAATATCAAAAGTGCAGGGGGAGTCAATCGATCGACTCAAGAATGTTGATCGATCGATCCAGTCGATCGATCAACTATGAATGTCGATCGATCGATCAAGCAGTTATAACCCAGATTTTTCTACGTTTTTGGCATGGTTTAATCTCCAATTTTCATTACATGATGTCATATTCTAAAGCAAGGTTCTAAAAAATGCGGGGCGTGATCGAGGCGTGGAGGCCAAGCCTTGAGCCTTAAAAGCCTAGACGGGCCTTGGCGTAAAAAGGCGTGAAAAGGCGTTTAGGTCTTTTTAATATATTTTAATATTTTTTTAACCATAACAAGGCTATTAAAATACTAAAATTGTACATATCATAAAAATATGTCTGAATATTTGCAAATAAAAATACTATTTGATTATTTTGGATGAGATAATGGTCCGGTTTGCAAAAAAATCTTTAAAAGCCGATATCGTTTCACTAAAGCATTGTCGTTTTTAGAGAAAAAGTACGCCTTAAGGGTTTTACCAAGCATAAGGCATCAAAATCTTAAGGCGGGGCGTTTCTCCCAAGCCCCAAGCCTAGGCGGAGCCTAGGCTGGTTTTTTAGAACAGTCATATTGGGTGGTATAACAACCTAAATACATGATTCCTAACGTTCCATAATTCTTAAATCATTATGAATCACCTTTTTCTTGAATTAAATCATCTAATTATCATAAAAATCATATTTCGCTATTTTCTTCAAGAACATCATACAACTCAACATAAATTCATGATTACCTATGCATGGATCATAATTTCGTGACTGATATATTTCCAGAGTTGATTATACATACAAATCCTACCCACATTAATATTTTTGTCTCCATTTTCACAAATTTTGAATATTATCAAGGTTATTCTCAATTCCTAAACTATCATAGGTAACATATAGACTGATTATTGCAAGTTAAATCACTTGCCTGGAAATAAAGATTCTGATCCTTTGAAGCAAATGATATGGAAGTGATCCTCTCTTCCCGATCTACTCGGTGGTGGTGACGGTGGTGCAAAAGGCTCTAAGTGGTGGTTCTCCTTTGGGAACTTCCTTCTCTTCCTCTCTAATGGACGTTTGTGATTTTTGGTTGTGAAATACCTAGGAGACCTAAGTATTTGCTGATATAATTACTTTGAAATTCGTGGATTACTATTGCTCAAAATATTAAAATGACTAAATTATCCTCCTGGGTTGCCGATTAGGCCTAAAATGCCCAGGGACCCAAACTAAACCCCCGGCTACTGTTTTCTGACTATCTCGACCCTTCCGGACATGTTGGCGCACTTAAAATGACCATACGGATGAAATAAAAATAATTTACTTTTAAATTCATTAAATCGTATCCTAACACGACTAACACGCGAGTCGCAACTTAATTTTCGAAATTGTCGTATTTGTAACTCGCGATAATTTTAATGATTTCAATAATCATATACTACCATATTCACTCAGTAATATTCAACATTATTATCATAATGAAATACTAAGTCTCGTCCCGCTAGTATTTAAATCCGAATTAATTTTCAATTAATTATCCCATTTAATTTAATTAATCCCAATAAATAAAATCAATAAAAATGTGGGGTATTACATACTTCCCCCTAATTACAGAATTTCATCCTGAAATTCAGAAATAGGATATAGCTGGAAAAAATAACTCTGGATAACGCTCGCGCATCTCATTCTCGCGCTCTCAGGTAAAGTCCTCAGCATTATGATGCCGCCACTGAACACGCAATAGCTAAACTATCTTCGACCTCAATTTCCTCTCGCTATGGTATAGAATAGCAATCGGTCCCTCCTCGTAGGAACTATCAGGATGTAGATAAATTTACTCTAAAGTAATGTGAGTATGGGCCAAATCATCTCGAAGATATCTCCTCAGCGAGGAAATGTAGAACACGTCATGGATTTTATACAAGTGATCCGACAACCCAAGTCTATACGCAACTGGTCTAATTTGCTCAATTGATAGGGAATTGCCCCACATATCTAGGCACCAACTTCCCCTTTTCCCAAAACGCATAACCCCCTTAATAGGAGACACTCGGAGTAACACTTGGTTTCCCACATTAAACTCTAAGAAGAACCTCTTGGCGTTGGTGTAACTCTTCTGTCGATCCAGAGCAACCCGAATACGGATCCATATCATCTCTATCCTCGCCCAAGTATCCTGAATCACTTTCAACCCAAGTAGTTTGTTGTCCCCCACCTCTAACCAACATATTGGGGAACGACAAGGCCTACAGTACAACGCCTCGAATGGAGCTATACCAATAGTAAACTGGTAGGAGTTATTATAAGCAAACTCCACCAGTGGGAGATACTGCTCCCAACCTTCGCCAAAATTGAGGATGCACATACACAACATGTCCTCTAACATCTGATATATCCGCTCGGTCTGTCCATCTGTCTGCGGGTGATACGCTATACTCAGTCTCAACTCCGTACCCATAGCTTCCTAGAAACTCTCCCAAAATCGAGATACAAATATTTTATCTCTGCCATACACGATATCGAGAGGTACCCCATGAAGTCTCATTATCTCGGCTATGAAGATCTGTGCGTACTGTCCCGTGGTGTAATCTGTTCGGGCTGGCAAAAAGTGAGCAACCTTGGTCAATCGATCCATAATCACATATATGGAATCGTGAACCCTTTGCGATGCAGGCAACCCCATGATGAAGTCCATGTAAATTCTCTCCCATTTCCATCTAGGGACCTCTAATGGCTGTAGAAGTTCTATTGGTCTCTGATGGTCCACCTTTACCAGCTGATAAGTGGCACATTTCGACACAAACTCGGTAATATCCTTCTTCATCCCGTTCCACCAATACTGTCGCCTCATATCCTGGTACATCTTATCCCCATCGGGATGTACCGTGAATCGTGAACTTGCGAAGTCCTCTCCCTTAGGAATAACCAATCTCCCATTGAAGCGTAAGCCCCCGTCTGAACAGTAGTATAAGACTCGACCCCCTCTACTAGTAACTTTACTATCCGATCCTGACAGAATGTATCCGCTACCTGAGCCTGTACTACTCTCGTAATGATCTGAGGCATAACTGTCATCATGGACATGAATGATCAAGCCACTGCGTCCTGATGTCCCAATTCCTTCCACTTAGCTTTCCACACCTCGGCCACCTCACCTTTTAGCCTACTGCTCAATGCGTCTGCTTCCACGTTAGCCTTCCCTAGGTGGTATTGGATATCGAACTGATAATCCTTCACAAACTCGAGCCACCGACGTTTACGCATATTCAACTCCTTCTGCATGAAGAGGTACTGTAATGACTTGTGGTCTGTGAATAAATGGAATTTCTCCCCCAGGAGATAACGTCTCCAAATCTGAAGTGCAAACATGATGGCTGCTAAGTCCAAGTCGTGGGTGGGGTAATTCCTCTCGTGAGGCTTAAGCTTGCGGGAACCATAAGCTATAACCTGACTCTCTTGTTGTAGTACACCCCAAGTCCTAGTAACAATGCATCAGTGTAAACTAGATAATCCACTCCCGACCTGGGCAAGGCTAACACTGGAGATGAAGTCAGTTTGTCCTTCAACTCATCAAAAGCCAACTGGCAAGCATCGCTCCAGCTAAATGGCACCCCCTTGCGAGTCAGATACATCAATGGACCCACTATCTTTGAAACCCCCGAATGAACCTCCTGTAGTATCCTGCGAGGCCCAAGAAACTATATATCTCTGTCGGTATCATGGGTTGTCCCCACTCCCTCACCGTTGATACATTCCCCAAGTCTACAGATATCCCCCTGTCAGAAATGATGTGCCCCAAAAACTGTACTTCTTTTAGCCAAAACCCGTATCTTTCATATTTTGCATACAATTCGTGCTGGCGCAGTGTCTGAAAAACCTGACTCAAGTGCTCGGCATGCTCCTCCTTGGTCTGGGAGTAAACAAGAATGTTATCTATGAAGACAATGATGATCTGGTCCATGAACTCTCTGAACACCCTATTCATCAAGTCTATAAACACGACTGGGGCGTTTGTTAGACCAAAAGGCATAACCCTAAACTCGTAGGAACCATATCTCGTCAAGAATGCAGTTTTCAAGACATCCTGTTCCCTGATACGCAACTAATGGTATCCTGATCTCAAGTTAATCTTTGAGAAGAAGGCATATCCACTCAACTGGTCGAATAAGTCATCAATTCGGGGTAATGAATACTTATTCCGTATCGTGACTTTATTCAATCTCGATAATCGACACACAACCTCAAAGATCCATCCCTCTTCTTAACGAACATCATGGGAGCACCCCACGACGAAGTAATCCTACGGATAGACCCCTGACCCAACAGCTTCTCTATCTGATCCCGTAGCTCCCTCATTTCCGCTGGAGCCATTAGGTAAGGTGCGCGGGCTATTGGACGAGTGCCCGATGTCAAATCTATAACAAAGTCTATCTCTCTATTCGGAGGTAATCCTGGAATATCCGAAAACACATAAGCGAACTCCCGAATAATAAGAATCGAATCAAGTGGTATCACCACCTCCCTAGAGGTCTCCTCCTCTATATAATATAAGTGAGTGGACGATCCTCCCCCAGGACGAGGCATCACCACTAGGAACATCTCCTGACCGGGTATGGCAAAAATAATACTCCTACTAAAATAATCAATCATGGCTCTATATGTAACCAGCCAATCCATACCGATAATCGCATCATACTTGGCCATATCTAATATGAGCATGTCAGCAGGTAAAGTAAATCTACCAATCTCTATACCCACACCTCTACATATAAAGGAAATCACAAAACCCTTACTCAATGGTGAATCTACACAAGTAACAGTGCTCTCTGTGGTATCTAATAATCCCATAGTGCATGCAAATCTGGTGGTAATAAAACATTGTGTGACCCCCGTGTTAAATAAAATACACCCCATAGTCCCCTGAATAGAAAACATACCCTCAATCACCAGTGGATCCTGTGGGACTGTGGTCTGATGAAGGTTATAAACCTGACCATACTGAAGCTGCCCCTACTAAACTGGGACTGCTGGAATAGGTGGCAGTGCTAGCATCTGTGGTGGTGCTGGGAGGGCGGTGAGAAACATCGATCTTTAGGGCTCCAGTCGAGCACCCTGCTGCTGCTGTGGGGCCCTTCCCCTCTCAGGACACTCTTGGAATTTATGGTAAATCTTCCCACATATGAAGAATTTCCCTGGAAAGTTTCTCCCTCTCTGACCCTGCTGCCCACGACCCTGATAACCGTTACCACTTCTACTTTGGCCATGATGGCCCTGCTGAAATTGTTGTTGGCCCTGATGGCCATGCTGATCCTGCTGGCCATGCCTAAGACCTCCCCGGCCATGTCAAAAACCTCCTGATCTGAATATCTTAGAATTCCCCTGCTGGGAACTCTGATCGCTCTCCTTATGCTGACCCTGAGCTAGTTGTGTCCTACTGGCACCATTACCTCATATCATGCCCTACTGGCTGGACTTTCCTACACGCTTACCCTCTGACAGATGAAAGTGGTGGTCCTAGCAGTGAAGTAGCTCTGCGTTAACCATATCTGAATAGGTGGCCAATGAGAGATTCCTTAGCAGGTGCTGGTGAATTCTCCACGTCAACCCATCCACGAACTTCTAAATCTTCTTCTCTTCAGTTGGGATCTCATCAGGTACTATGTTTAGAAGATTGGTAAAATAGGCCTCATACTCTGCCACTGTCCTCCCTTCTTGCTTAAGATTCATCAATTTTTGCCTAATCTCTTTCTGAAATACAGAGGGGAAATATTTGTGGTCGAACCGCACCCAGAACTCTTAAATAGTAAGAACATATCTCTCCTCAGCGATGGTAATGGACTCTTACCACTACAACACTGCTACTACCATCTTAAATGTAGCTAGTATCTGCCTTTGCACAATAGTACACTCATATGTCCTCAAGTGCCTTTGGATATCCTTCTTCCACTGGCTTGCCACAATAACGTCGAAGCTTCCTGTAAACTCCAGAGGATGTGCCTTCTGAAAGGCGTCTATAACACATTCCTAAGCAGACGGAAATGCATGAGCCTGGACTGAGGAAACCACCGGTGCCTGAAGTGGTGCCTACTGCACTACTGCTAATGATGCATTTACTGCCTGGGCTACAATAACGACAACTTCAGTAGCGTTCATAGAACCCTAAACTAGTGCAGGCTGAGGCTCGGGCTGGGCATCCTTGGGAACTTACTGTGCACGTTGGGGAGGCATCTGAAATGAGAGACAAGTTTTGTAAGTCTAAAGTTAATATCTCAAAACAGCTGAAGAATGTAAGATAAACAAAAGAGTACAACAATCCTAAAATATAGAGCTCTATATTAAAGGACGCTACGCGAAAACATAAAAAGCCGTACAGATCCTAAGGACTCAAGATCCTGATGCTCTGATACCACCTGTGACACCCCGACTAATTAAATATCGGGTAGCTACTCCTTTATTTAAATTAATACAAAATATCAAGTTGGTTCAGTTCATAGCATCACTGTCAAAAATATTTAATTAATTACTAGCCACCTAATATTTAAAAGAGTGAAGTATCAAATTTTAATATTTAAATTAACCATCAACTAAATAATATAAAATCATCATCTAATAATCACATGAACAATCTCATAAGGTAATCAACGGAATGAAATAATTGATGTTTGGAATAAACTCTCCAATAATAGTAGCAATATAAATAAACCCAATACAAATGTCTAAATAAATAAATACAACCCAAGACTGAAATAAAATGATGGTCCAAAACTGCTGTCTCTGAATAAGAATGAGCAACGCGCCCTAACTGAAATAAATGACTCCAAAAGAAGCAAGGATAGATGTGGAGGCGTCTAGTAACAAGATCTTGTAACTTCCACAGGAGCTACATCACGTCAATGGAATGGATCTCCTATGCTTGGCATCCCTGTGGCTGGGCACCTAAAATGTTTTTACAAAAAACTAGATTTGGAAGAAAACGGGTCAAAACCCGAGGTGAAAACAATTTAAAATATAGAAAGTGTTTAATTGCATTAAATAGTAGATATTATCCACATGTTAGTTACGTGCTCTCACATGATTTCCTTACCCCTCAACTGATGGGCACGTCGAACGTATACCCTTAACCCCTCCTAGTTATGCCACTAATTAACTAGTCCGTACTAACTCCTATCTTCACATTTTAATATAGGATGTCTATTCATATTACCCAAATATATCCTACGTAAGTCTTATATTTACGTTAATCAAAGTGCATATCTCAAGTATGATATGAATTCTCACATTGTTAATCCATTTAAATATCTTAATTATTCACATCTACCAAGCAACCGTAAACCAGTCATAAGTACATATAGATAAATCTCAGTACATATATACATATATGGAACCCCTAGGCTAAGTTGCGGTGCACGCATACTCTCCTATCAAATCCCGTTACATCACGTATATAAAGATCACGCGTTTCGAATCACTCAGGAACCATTTCAATAAAAGTAACACATATTGGAGGCGAACATAGTTCACATACCCATGGGTCACGCACATACATACGCTCCGATGGTCAGCTGACTTATCAACTTACAGATAAGTCATTCACAGTCCTATGTCCTTAAGGTACCAATCTAAATCCCCCCGAAGGTACACAAATATAAGATGGTCCTCTTTCCAAAAATCAACCTCCAGTGATAGCAAGCATGGTAGGTATGTCATACACATAATAATCCATAAACCAAACATTCACACAACTTAGATAATCATCATATTACTATAGGTATTTTCCAGCCCTATACCATATCTTATACCTACTCTAATATCATCTCATTTATTTCACGTAATACGTTTAGCCGATAACTCTCTCGTTGTATAATTCTGAGTTCTTAAACCTGGCCCAAAAAGGTTACTAAGTCTCCCACTTGTCCCTAAGGTTAATTTAGTAATCTAAGGTCCCTATTTCTGCCTCTAACGTTAAGTTATCACTTATATAAATTGAATTCATTTTCTCGCAACTTCTAATAGTAACTCACTCATCGGACACTCTTAATTTTAGCCCTAATTCCCCAATCAATTCTAATATGTTCCGGGCTTCAAATACATCATAGTCCCTACCAATAACTTTCAAGAGTCGTAATCGATTAAATCTCAAAAGGGGAAAATATCAAAAGTGCAGGGGGGAGTCAATCGATTGACTCAAGAATGTCGGTCAATCGATCCAGTCGATCGATCGATCAAGCAGTTACAACCCAATTTTTTTTGCGTTTTTGGCATGGTTTAATCTCCAATTTTCATTACATGATTCCATATTCTAAAGTAAACGTATTGGATGGTATAACAACCTAAATACATGGTTCCTAATGTTCCAGATTTCTTAAATCATCATGAATCAGCCTTTTCTTAAATTAAATCATCTAATTATCATAAAAACCCTATTTTTCTATTTTCTTCAAGAGCATCGTACAACTCAACATAAATTCATGACTACCTATGCACACTAAACCAAAATGGCCAACATGTCACCTTTCAGCCGGCCACCCTTGTCACGGTCATTGACCGTGACAACAAACACGCTTTTTGTGTCACGGTCAATGACCATGACAATACTTAAAATAATTGTCACGGTCAAGGACCTTGACATGACCGTAAAATTCTCTTCAGTAAAAAAAGCCCTAGGCTTTTTTTCCCACCGTTTTTGGGTTTACCCTCTCTCTCTCTCTCTAAGCGATTTCAACTCTCTCTCTCTAAGGTATGTTTGTTTCCTCTCTTTCTTTTTCATTTCTATATGTGTGTGTATGTGTGTGGTGGTGTGTGGTGGGGCAGGGGGTGGGGTGGGTTGTGTGTGTACGTGTGTGTGTGTGTGCAGGTGTGGTGGGGGTGGGGTGAAGGGGGCAGGGGGTGTGGTGGGGTGTGTGTGTGTGAAGCTATGTGCGTGTGTGTGTGGTGGGGGGAGGGGGCAGGGGCTGGGGTGGTGGTGGTGGGGGGGGGGGGGTGTGGGGTGTGTGTATGTGGTGGGGAAATCTTAAGAATTGTATAACTTTAATTAATAAATTTTATAGCTTTAATTAATAAATTGTATAGCTTTAATTGTAATTTTAATTGTATAGTTTTAGATGAAAGTAAATTAATAATTAGTACCCATTTCATATGAAAGTAGGATTGTCCCTCATTGTAAATTAGTAAATTAATAATTGTATACTTTAATTGTTAGTTTAATTGATGAAATTTTGAGTAGATGAATTAGAAGGAGTACGGGATACACATTTGTTGTTGACATTGCTGTTGGATTATTTTGTTTAGTAAATGTTGGGTTGGTTAGTTTTAAAAGTGGCATGACCACTGGATTATTGTCCATATGGGGGTGGGATTTTTTAATTTCTTTTGAAAATTACTTTGTATATCGAACAATATATATATAGTATGATAATTAAATGAAACATACTTGAAATTAAATATAGTGCGCATAGATACTAGCCTTCTAGTTCTTATGCGGACGCATTCAATAGCCCTTAGACCCATTCGAGAGTCATTACACCTGAAATGAGATCTCTCGAATTGTCCTGTTTGGACAGTTTGAGACTGTATAATTTCTGTATAATATTCTTAGTGTCTTAAAGTTGTTATTTTTGTAGGAAGTTCTGCAGTCGTATCTTAATGTTCTCTGGGTAAATACTAGATTGACAAATGTGACTGTTATTTAAATTGATCAATTGAAATAACAGTCACACTTGTCAATTTACGTCGTGTACTTGGAGAACTACGGGGATATGCTGTCGAATTATTTTCAAATTGTAACAATGTGCATGAGCTATTAAGTAAATTACAGAAAAATGCGATCTTGAATGGGATATGACCACTCACCCTTTAGAGGAAATGGAGGAAATAGAAATTTCTATTATAAATTGAATTTGAATATAAATAAGACATAATTAAATGAAACATACTATAAATCTTAGTTTTTTTTACCTTTAATAGGTGATTAGTTGTGGTAGTTGTGGTAGCTGTGATGGGATATTCGAAATACAAAGAGTGGATGGGTGAGACAAATAGAATGGGGGATGTGTTTCGCAGAGTTACTAACGAATTTGTGAAATATGCAAAGAGATGTCATAATGATGAAGAGTTTCCGTGTCCGTGTGCTAGGTGTAAGAATGTTAAGGTGTTTGAGTGGAAAACAGTTGAACTACATTTGTTAAGATCGGGTATGCAAGATAGTTATCGATTTTGGAGTTTTCACGGTGAATTGAAAGTTCCTTTTGTCCCCGACCAACCTTCACAACAACCTTCAATAAGTAGAATAGATGTAGAAGGGGATGGCGTAGATCATAATATGTTAGAGGATTTAGTTGATGATGCGTGGGGAGTTTATGAAGCAGAGGAGAATGAGGTTACTGATGATGTAGAAGATTCAAGTGCTCGTGAAGATAACACGATAAAACTTGACGATGACTACCAAAGTTTAAAATTTAAGGCGACCCAACCGTTATACTTTGGCTGTGAGAAAGATCAAACAACTTTACATGCCATGGTTGATTTGCATAATTTGAAGACGCAGTACGATTTGTCTGGCAATAGCGAGATGGGAATTCTGAAATGGGTGAAGGGCTTATTACCCAAGGTGAATACACTTCCAAATAGCTATCCTGTAACGAAGAACAGTTTGAAAGGTTTGGGAATGAAGTATAAATTGATTCATGCTTGTATGTATGACTGCATACTATACCGAAAGGAGTATGAAAATCTCGATCGTTATCCGGTATGCGATGAACCTAGATATGTCCAATCTACTAGTAAGGAAGGCACAAGCTCAAAAGTGCCTAAAAAAGTATTGAAATATTTTCCCGTTGGGCCTAGATTATAGAGATTTTTCACAGTACCATGGATTGAAGAGGCAATAGCTTGGCATGCTAGGGCAGAAGTAGGGGGTAATATCATGCGTCATCCTATTGATTCTACTGCCTAGAGGAGGATGAATTTTGAGTATCCCAATTTTGCTCGAGAACAACGCAACATTCGTTTGGTTATATCAACAGATGGTTTCAATCCATTTGGAAATCTAAGCACCAATCAAAGTGTATGGCCAGTGATCCTAACCCCACTCAACCTCCCTCCTTCACAGTGTATGAGACCTGAATTTTCGATGATGGATTTATTAATACCTGGGCCAAAGGCACCAAGTGATGACATCGACGTCTACCTGACTACTTTGGTAGAAGAATTAAATAAGTTACGGGAAGAGGGTGTGGAATCATTTGACTCTTTTAGAAAAGAAGAGTTTACGCTGAAAGCTATGTTGATATGGGCAATTCATGATTTTCCTACTTCTGGGACATTATCGGGTTGTGTAGTACATGGTTATTTGGGGTGTCCTATTTGTGGAGAGAAGACTGAATCTCTTCGTCTATCCTCTTGCTTAAAAAATGTATACCATTACCACAGGATGTTTTTACCCCCAGCTCATAGTTTTAGATCTAAGAAAGGTTCCAATTTTTTATTGGGCGGGTTTGAACATAAGCTACCGCCGGGACAACTTTCGAGGTTAAAAATTGAAAGTAAATCTTCTGAATGTGGCCCTAATATGCCAGGTAAGAATCCCAAATTTAAGAACGTCAAGCATGAGAAGACCCCAACCGGGAATGAAACTCAGACAAGAAAGGCATGATCTTGAAGGTCAATTTTATTTGACTTGCCTTATTGGAAGAATAACCCGGTGCGTCATGTATTGGATGTGATGCATGCAGAGAAGAACTTCGTTGAATATATTGTGGGCACTTGCCTTAGGGGGAGTCATTCGAAGGATGGAGAAAATGCACAAAAAGACCATAAATCGTTAAAACTTAAGCCACAACTATGGTTGAAAGAAGATAGTAGGGGAAGGGAAATAATTCCCCCTGGTGCGTTTACTTTGACGAGTTGGGAAAGAAAGGTGCTTTTAGAAACAATATATAATTTGAAGGGCCCATCTACTTTTTCGTCCAACTTGCAAAGGATTGTGAATTATGCTAGTCATGTTTACGTAAGTGTAAGTCCCACGATTGGCATGTGATCATGCAATTGGTTCCTCTATTGTTTAAGGACTGTTTCTCCAAGCACAAGGATTTGCATGGGGCTATTATGCAAATTAGTATTGCCTTCTCCCTCTTGTGTGAGAAGGTAGTCAATCGAGAACACATATTGGCCGAAAAATTGGCGGTGACAGAAGCAATTTGTGTATTGGAGAAGTACTTTCCCCCAGCATTCTTTGACATAAGTGTTCACTTGTTGGTACACCTATGTGACGAGGCACTTCTTTGTGGTTCAGTTAGATATCGATGGATGTATCCGTTTGAAAGATTGATGAAAGTTTTTAAAGATTACGTCAAGAATACGTGATACATTGCAGGATCAATTGCAGAGGAATACATCACCGTGGAGTTATCAATATATACTCGGGATTATATGCCTGACTCGACCAGCGTTGATGACACTGATGAGTTCGTCGATGATGGTGGTCATGTGATGGGAAAACGAGTGAAATTAATGAGTTTGCAACATGAACAAGTAGCTCGTTATCTATTTGACACACATGAAGATGTCAAAGAATGGAAAAAGTATGTTTCGATTATTATAATGTTTAACATTATTTTAGATTATTTTATACATGATTAATTTTGTAATATGCAGAAAATATGAAGTTTATGAGAACAATAAAAGACGAAAAACATGGTACAATCAGACAGCGAATTTAGGTTGTGGTTGACACAAGAGGTAATTATAATGAAAAGAGTCGTTATATAACGTTACATTACACTCAAATTTTACCACTAATACAATTAATTTATCTATATTCTCAGCTCCTAAAGACGGGTGATGCGACATTAAGGCTTGCTCGTCTAGCCACTGGACCCTTGTTCATGGCACAAGAGTATAAAAAGTATCGATTGAACGGTTACATTTTCGGCGCTAAAGTGTACGAGGAAAGTACAAATGTACAGAACTCGGGAATTTTATACAAGGATCTTACTTTCTTTCGAGCGAGCGCAAAAAATAAAAACCTCGTTGAAGCTGAAATGACTTACTATGGTGTAATCTAAAATACATTTGAATTGGATTATATAAGATTCAAAGAGGTTGTATTTTGTTGTGACTGCGTACGAGTTGAGGATAAAAATGCTTGTAAAGTTGATCCTGTCACCAATTTGATCATGGTTGACTTGTCCAAGTTGAAGAACAACGACCACGTGAGCGATGAGCCGTTTGTTTGTGCATTTCAAAAGGTTAAGCAAGTGTTTTACTCGGAGTATATCAACAACGAGCTGTGGTCAATTGTTCAACACGCGTCGCAGCGTCTAAATAGTAGTGTGGATAACTTGGCTGCTCCTACCGAATATCAATCCATTTTTTATGATAATCCGAATTTGAAATAATTTTTCAATTTGTAATAAATATTCCAATTTGTACCGAAACATCCATTTTTAATGCTTTTAATTGATTTGCACTTTATCATTTTCACTCTTGTGTAGTGTGCGTGTGTGGAGAGGAGATTAATAGGTTATTTTCACTAATCCATAAATATACGCTTCTTACATTTAATATGAATATTTCGATTTCGATTTCGATTTCGATTTATATTTCAAATTAGCGGATATTAATTTTACTTTATTTTATTTCAGGGGGCAGGGAGTGGCCTTGGGGGTAGGCCACATAGGCTCGATACTTATGTGACTCTTCGGACGAGAAGGGAAGGATAAGGAGGTGTCCCCGAGCATCGCGGTACAAAATCTCTTTTCGAGCTAAATAGTTTGTAGATTTGAGATAATTGATGGTGATGTTGTTTCTTCTTAAATAGTTTCTATTTTGAATGTATATTTACATTATCTCTAGTTTATTTGGATATATGATGTTTGAATAGGTACAACGTTGCCATAACAGGTACAAATATACTGCTGGGCAGTGGCAGTGGCCATACTGCCCAACAGATTTTTTTCCATTCTTCCCAGAATTGTCACGGTCATTGACCGTGATAATTTTTTTAAAAGGGTCAAGGCTTTGTCACGGTTATTAACCGTGACTAAACTTGTCGCGCTCAGGGACCGTGACATGACTGTGACAATTCTAACGAACTTGTTACGGTCAAGGACCGTGACAGGTCCGTGATAAAAAAAGTTATCTCGCCTCGAATTGTCACAGTCATTGACCTTGACAAGTTGAACTTGTCAAGGTCAATGACCGTGACAATTAGGCAGATTTGGTGTAGTGGCATGGATCATGATTTATTGACTGATGTATTCCCATAATTGATTCTACATACAAATCCTACCCAGATTAATATTTTGTCTTCAATTTCACAAATTTTGAATATTATCAAGGTTATTCTCAATTCCTAAACTATCATGGGTAACATATACACTGATAATCACTTGCCTGGAAATAAATATTCTGATCTTTTGAAGCATATGATATGGAAGTGATCCTCTCTTCCCGATCTACCCGGTGGTGGTGAGGGTGGTGCAAAAGCCTCTAAGTGGTGGTTCTCCTTTGGGAACTTCCTTCCCTTCCTCGCTAATGGTCGTTTGTGATTTTTGGTTGTGAAAGCCCTAGTATACCTAAGTGTTGGCTAATATAATTACTCTAAAATTCGCGGTTACAATTCCTCAAAAAATCAAAATGACTAAAATACCCTCTCGGGTTGCCGAGTAGGCCTAAAATGCCACGGGACCTAAACTAATCCCCGGACTAGTGTTTTCTGCCTATCTCGACCCTTCCGGACACGTTTGCGCACTTGAAATGACCATACATATGATATAAAAATAATTTACTTTTAAATTCATTAAATGATTTCCTGACACGATTGACACACGCGTCCCAACTTAATTTTCAAAATTTTCATATTTATAACTCGCGACAGTTATAATATTTCAATAATAATATATTACCATATTCAGTCAGTAATATTCAAAATTATTATCATAATCAAATACTAAGTCTCGTCCCGCTAGTGTTTAAATCCGGATTAATTTTCAATTAATCATCCCATTTAATTTAATTGATCCCAATAAATAAAATCAATCAAATCAATAAAAATGCGGGGTATTACAGTACCAAAATAGTCCCTGACCTTTGGCTTTATCTCAATTCCATCCCCTACCTTTTTTGCCTCAAATTCATCCATAACGTTTCAGTTTGTTTCAATTTAGTCCTCACCATCAAATTAATTTACTAAATGTTAACATAAGGACTAAATTGAAAGGTTAGAGATGAAATTGAAACCAAAAAAACGACAAAGATAAAATTAAGAAAAAGCTAAAGGTGTGGGGCCATTTTGATACTTTCCTTCAAATATTAATATTATATACAAATTAGAGTAAAGTATCAAAATAGTTTCTTGCCTTTTGCCCCATCTCAATTTTGCCCCTATCCTTTTTTATCTGAGTTTCATTCCTAACCTTTCAATTTGTTTCAATTTAGTCCTTATTAGTCCTTACCGTTAAAGTAATTGACTGAACGTTTACATAAGAACTAAATTTAAACAAATTAAAAGGTTAGGGATGAAATTGAGACAAAAAAAGGAATGGGACGAAATTGAGATGGAGCCAAAGGTGATGAACTATTTCTAATTACACAAAATGCATTTTGTTTAAAGTAATTTATTACAATTTAAAGGAAACATTTAATTATAATTTTAATTCATGAAATAATTTATTATAATTTTGCTCATGATGGTAAACAAAAGTTGATTGAGTCTGTCCTTTATCTATACAAATAAATACAAATAAAAAGAGTGACTCTTAATTGGGACATATAAAATATATTTTTGGGGCATTTTGCACTTTACTCACCATTATTGATCATTATATGACTAATTCACTGTTTTGTTTTTGTATAAACTTTACCATCAATTTTGACATTTAGCGACGAAAAAAATATCGAAAAAATGGATGAAAAAAATGTTAAACGTCAAAATAAGTGATGAAGTCTAAAGAAAAAAAAATGACGGGTAAAGCCAAATAATATTTACATGGTGGGTAAAGCAAAAAAATCTATGTATCTTATATGACACTGAACCGTCGCACTATATTAATGTTTGTCTCTAATGATAATTAATAGATTCCAAATATCAACTAATACAAATAAGCAGTATTATGAGTACAAGAAAATTACACAAGATGTAACACAAATTGATGTGACATTGTAATAATGATAATTAATAGATTCCAAATACTGAATAATACAAATGAACAATTTTATGAGTACAAGAAAATTACACAAGATGTTATACAAACGAATGTGACATTGCAATGGAGTATTGTACATCACTCACTTCCATACAATGTAGAATACTATTGTATAACCACATTAGCTTGTGTAAGTTTCTTGTGTAGTTTTTTTGTACTCATAATATTACTAATTCGTATTAATTGGTATTTGAAATCTATTAATTATCATTACAGACAAAAGTAATGTGGCACAATAGTTCAATATCACATAAGATATAAGGATTTTTTGATTTTACCCACCGTGTAATTATTATTATTTTATTTTACTCACCATTTTGTTTTCTTAAATCATTGTAACTTATTTTGAGATTTACCTTTCTTTTTCCTTTAGTTTTTGCGATATTTTTTTCGTCGCTAATTGTCAAAATTGGTGGTAAAGTTAAATATAAAACAAAATAGTGGATAAGTCAAATGATGATAAGTACATAAGTAGTAAGGTTTAAAATGTCCCTAAAATATATTCCATCTATTCCAAATTAAAAGTCCATCTTTTTATTTATTTAAATTAAAAATAAACTGAATACATAAATAAAACTAACCTTTGTTCATCGTCATGGGTGAAATTATTATATATCCCAATTACATTATGAGTAAAGCTAGGGCGACACAGTGTGTCGACACAGAACAAATGACACAATGAGGTGTCAAAATGTTATTGGGTAAAAAAAAGAATTTTTAACCTTATTTACTTAATTTCTCCTTTGTAATAAAAAAATCTATTTTTATAAAGAATAATTTCTTTTAAAAAGACACTATTTTTTCTTTTTATCATCACACTTAAAAAAACAATTTTTATTAAAAAAATGCCATCTTTTTAAAAACAGTTTTGTCAATTTTTTTTATATATAAAATCATTTTTTTAAAATCACAAATAGACCAAAACTCTAAATAGTGATAATTACTGGACTTGAAACAGTAAAAGATCCAAAAACATTTGATGATAAAAAAAATGAAAAATAATAATTAGGAAAAATAAGGGTCCGTTTGGTTTTCTATTCAGAAAACTCGATTTAAACGCTATTTTTAAATATAGTTTTAAAATTCAGTTTTTTGTGTTTATAATTATTGGCATGCGTTTGGTAAACTTGTTTTTAAATACAGTTTTTTGAAAAATTGACGAAATTGGCAAACATGTATATTTATATCATACATGTGTGTGTGTGTGTATATACATAAAACTTTCATACATACATGATATATGAATGTATACATACATACATACATACATACATCATGAATTATATATATATATATATATATATATATAATATCATGTATTTTTAGGTATATTTAATGAGGTATATTTGGGAGTTTAACTATATATATATATATATATATATTGCATGTATAATTCACTACAAAATTATATACATAAATAAATTGATAATATTTTTTTAATACATATGTACTATATGTATTTTTTATATTATTCCACACATTAATAATACATGTATAAAACTATATATAAGTATCATGTATCTATTGATAATATTATTTAACTTTATATTATTTCATACATAATTTTGTGTACATGTACATATATATTTTTTATTTATAAGAATTACACACATATTAATGTATTATGTATGTATATTATATATTAAGGTATAACTGCTTTAAAATCTTAAGAATGAATAATTCTGAATAGAAAATAAAAAACAGAAGTTATAAAATACGCTAAACCTGTTTTCTGAAAAACTTGATTATAACACAGAAATATTATAATTCTGTGTTTAAAAACAGGTTGCCAAACGGAGATTTTTATCAGATATTTAAACACATAAAACATAATTATAGTTGCAAACCAAACAGGCCCTGAAGGGTTTAAATACAAAAATATTTTTTTAGTGCCGTATTTTATCGCAATTGGTTAGTGCCGCTGATGTAGACTCACATTCATTAAGAGATGTGGCTCCGCGCCAATCGCTATCGCGGCAATTGGTTAGTGTCACTCGCGCAGACCAACAATCATTAAGGGATGTGAGTTTGCGCCAATCGCATTAAATAACGGTAACGGCACTAACCAATCGCTATCGCCGGCGCACGTCATAGCGATTGGTCGACACCAATCGCTATGTTGTGTGCCCGCAATTGCTATGATGGCGCCTGCGATAACGATCGGTTAGTGCCGCTGGCGCGGATCCACATTTCTTAATAAATGTGGATTAGCGCAGTGGCACTAGCCAATTGCGATAAAATACGGCACTAAACAAATATTTTTGTATTTAAACCCTTCATTTTTCCAACTTTGATGATAAAAAAATGCTGTCTTTTTAAAAGAAATTATTTTTTATAAAAATAATTTTTTTATGATAAAGGAGAAATGAATCAAATAAGATTAAAATTTCTTTTTTTTCTACTCAATAATATTTTGACACCTCACTGTGTCATTTATAATGTACCTGGTACTTGGTGAAAAAGAGTTGTCAGATATACCCTTAATCATTGGTGGTGTTAAAGCAACGAGAAATACACGAGGCTCATGTATGTCGGTCATCAACTCTCTTTCTAAACCATGATGTTCTAACACGTGGCTCACATACATAGTCTTACCCATTCATTAACACGGCACATCTCGCACGACACACTTATGTACACTCATACATGGTGCCGCAAATTAGTGCGTCGCATTAACCCCACTAAAATTATTGTTTATACACTAAATTATTGCATTGGCTCTTATCTAGCGTTGATAATTTTTTATACGATAATTCATTTATAATAATAATTTAAAATGATTCGAACATAATACAATTAATTTTAATTAAAAATATTTAATTTGATTTCATACATTCACGATTGTTTAGTACCGTTAGTGCGTACCCACATCACAAGGAATTTTTTTATTTATCAATTATATTACATAGACGGGGGAACACAATTGATGTCTTATATTCGAGATTGGTTAGTTCGCTGGGTCAGACCCACATTAGTTAAATGATGTGCCTCCGCGCCAATGACACCAATTAATAGTGGACCTAAGACAACAAATTAAACATTTTTAATTAAAATTCAAAATAGTTTTTTTACAAATAAAAAACTATGTTGAATATTAAAATTGTTATTCCAGTTATTTTAAAAAAAATTAAAAACAACTGGGATAAAATAAAAATTAAATATATTTTTTGGGCATATACCAAATAGTCCCTCAAACTTTTTTTAATATACGTTTAGTCCAAGCCTTTTTATTTTGCACCAAAAAGTCCTTCACCATGCCAAAAAGGCGTTACCATGTCGCTGACACGAACCTTTAAAGATAAGAGAATAAGGAACTTTTTGGTACAAGATAAAATACTTGGACTAAATGTATATTAAAATATATTTAAGGGACTTTTTGGTATTTGATCCTATATTTTTTATTAATATTTTCGAATAAAAAAATATTTTTTTATCCCTAAATAATAATAAAATAGTTTATTTTTCAATATTTATAAGATCCATTTTATTATTTTTCAATAAATATGGGTAAAATAGTCAATTGTATCCAAAGCAATTAATAGAGGGACTAAATTGAGACAAAATGAAAGATTGATGACTAACTTGAAATAGAAAAAAAGGATAGGGACGAAATTAAAACTAGTGAAAAGGTAAAGGACCTGTGTGGTAGTTTACTCTTGTTTATATTAATTCGTTGGTCACGTGTTATGTAGCGATAAAATGTTACTTTTTGAAAATTTACATTGTAAAAGAGAATATAGTTAAAACATATTAAAATTATATTTTACGTAATAGAATGAATATCGTTATTTAAGACGATATTTATATCCCAATAATGTCACTAACCGGAGTTAACTGTTGACCATGAACATATTTTGGAGCACCCCAACTGTTCATTATACGACGTAAGTTTTTTCTCTTTGCACATACCGAATAAAGTGCTATTATCTTTCCCATAATCTCTCATTCGTGCAACTGTTAAATTCATATCGATCCCTTTCGTACGATGCTAGATCGAAAACATCGAACAAATAAAAGTAGAGAGGGAAAGGTTATATCAAAAAACGTAAATGCTGGTTTGAACATATTTTATTTAGACTCTTAATATATGAATCAACTAAACGTGTGTATTGACTAAATATATGTATCTACATATTTGAACCAACTAAATACCTATATTGATCAAATATATATGTGTCTATATTAATTTAAATAATACAAAATTAATAAATAACTAATGCGTAAATGCAATGTACAGATAATAATGTCAACTTTATATATATATGTATACATATATATATCGTCGGCACTTTGTATTAATTCGTGTGGCACTTAAGAGTCCCGCTAAAATTTTTGTTATATATTAAAACTCAAAATCTCAGTGCTGTCTAAACACTCTCTCTCTCTCTCTCTCTCTCTCTCTCAAACACACACATTCATACAGTTAAACTTGAAGCTAAAATTTCTGGGATCTGTCTGATAAATCAGGTAAAATCTTGGTCTAGAATAGAATATGAATAAATCTTGTCCACTTTGTTTAGTATAAATCTTTCAAATTGTTTTTCTAAAACAAAAAAATAAATAAATATTCAAACTATTTGAGAGTATGAAGGAATGTGTTTAGTCTAATCTGATATTTTATTGTTCACTTGGGTTAAGTCTAAATGTCTAATTATCATGGGAGTAAGTAAAAAAGTGAGAATAGTGAGAATATGAAAATATGTTTTTTTTTAAAAATAATTATTGTTTGAAGGAAAGTATTTAGTCTAATCTGAAAGTTTGGGTTATAATTTTGTTTTTTATGACTGTTTAAAGTAAAGTTACTTGTTCAGGCAGGGTAAGTCCAATTTTTGAAATTCTAGGAAATGTCCTATTATCATAAGGGGGTAAGTAAAGTAAAAAGGAGCCATTTATTTATTTATTTAATTATTTTTATATCTTAATCTTGAAGTGAGAATTTGAAAATATGTTGTTTTTTTGTCTACACAGGGTAAGTCCAATTTTTTAAATTCTAAGGGCATGTTTAAATGTCCTATTATTATAGGAAGGTAAGTTTAAAAAGACCCATTTATTTATATTTTATATTTTGACCTTGATGTAAGAATCTGATTTTTTTTTTGGGTCAATTATTAAATAGTCCCTACTATAAATATATATTTTTTAAAAAGGACACATATTTTTAGTTTAACCCATTTAGTCCCTCAAGCACTCAATATCCTCTTATTTTTAAAGGTCCGCGCCAGCGGCACTCCCTCTCCAAAATATGTGGCAAAGGACTTTTTGAGGCAAAATAAAAAAGTTTGGACTAAATGGGTATTAAAAAATGTCCAAGGGACTATTTGGTATATATCCCTTTTTTTTGGTTTGAAGTAAAGTCTACTCTATTTATTTTCTGTTGAATCCGAAGACGTACTAAATAGTGCTTTTTTTCATAGAATAGCGTCATATTTCTCACTTGATGTTCATTTAGAGTTTGCTTGTTTTTTCTTATTTAAATTTTGATATAGCATGTAATCTGAAGGTCATAGGTTCGAGTCGCGAAAACATCGTCTTTGCATATGCAGGGGTAAGACTGCGTACATCTAATCCCCTCGTACCCCACAGTGGTTGGGGGTCTCGAGCACTGGGTTTGATATGTAATATGAAATCTGAATCTGAAAATATGTTTATTTTTTTTTCTCGAGTAAAAGCTATAAAGGAATGTATTTTACTAATTCAAGCTTGACGCACTTATTTCACAAGCCGAGCTGGAGTGAGCGGTGAATCAAGTACTGAACTAACTCTAATAACTTTTCATAAAATGAAATTGAATGAGGATTTGGTTCATCCGACACATACACGTAGTCATGCACATCCTACTTTCTACTATAGACCCGTACATAACTATTGAGAGTGAAGATGTTATACATATCGAGCTCGAGTAACTTGGTTATCCTATACTAATATGTCATGATTATTTGTAATCCATCCGAGTTTGAGCCGAGCTTAATAAGGTAATAAGCTCACATATATGTTCAAGCTTGGCTTGTTTATTTGACAACTTCATCTCAAGCTAGATTTTATGCTTGAATCAAGCTCAAGTAGCTTGGTTCACTTTCTACCTCTTAGTGGGTTCAAAAGAATTGCTGAACATCTTTAATTAAAAAAACACACTATTTGGTACCTTTAAGAGTGAATGGTTCAAATGAGGATTATGATGCATGATTCAAGAACTAACTAGAAATATTCTTATTTATATAATGTATGATTTAGGTTTAAGTGGGAGCCTTGTGCATTGTGTACGATCTCCTCTACCAGACCGTGCGGTTAAGCGGGAGCCTTATGCACTGGGTACGGCCTTTATGATTCAAGTTTAAGGTGAAATCAATTGCTTTTCCACTTATGCAAGTAGTGCCTTAATGTTCTAACTTTTTATTAATTTATTTATTTTGTTTTATTTGTTAAGGTTTCAATGGATTCTAATGGCAAAGCTTCGAAAAGTGGTGAGATAGGCATGACAGAGAACAACAATAGAAGCGGTGAAGTGCATGTAATAATAACTGGCGAGGAAAAGCCTAAAAATAGCGTCGATTCTCATCCCGGAGTTGCAAAATCTTCAGCACCGATTAGCTTCCCTTCACCGGATGGTGCCCGCAAGCCTCCTAAGATCCCCAGAGCTGAACCGTTAACTCGAAGAAAATCGCTCGCGAGGTCAATGTATTCAAAACCCAAGTCAAGGTTCGGGGAACAATCTCTAATTATAGATTCAGACATGTTTGAAGAAGAGCACCAAGCCTCAAAATCAAGTTCACCTAATCATAAAGTTAAGGAGACTATTAGGAGCGTTTCGTTTGCTTCATCAACTCCAAACACGCCATTCATTGGTTCACCTGGGGCCGAGGGAGTGGATGAGGGTGAGGAGATTTACAAGAAAATGAGTGTTGAAAATATGTTGAAGTACAAGAGGGTGAAATTGAAGGTTTTAGTTGAATGGATTGCTTTTATTTGCATTATCGGGTGTTTGGTTGCTAGCTTTATTATTGACAAATTTGGAGAAACGACGATATGGGGTTTGGAGATTTGGAAATGGAGTGTGCTTGTGTTAGTGACCTTTTGTGGTATGCTTCTTACCAAATGGTTTATGGATTTTATTGTTTTCTTGATAGAGTTGAACTTCTTGTTAAAAAAGAAGGTGTTATATTTCGTTCATGGTTTGAAGAAGAGCGTTCGAGTTTGTCTTTGGTTGAGTTTGATTCTCGCTACTTGGGCTTTGTTATTCCACAACGAAGATATCAACCGATCACCTATTGCCTCGAGAATACTACATATTGTTGCTTGGACTATTATTACATTGCTAATCGGATCATTCTTGTGGGTTATAAAAACCTTGTTACTAAAGATACTAGCGTCAACATTTCACGTCAACACGTTTTTCGATAGGATACAAGAATCGATTTTTCACCAATATGTTCTTCAAACCCTCTCGGGGCCTCCGCTATTGGAATCGGCTGAAATGATTGGGAGAACGAATAGTGTTAGTCAATTTAGTTTTCGGAGCACAAAGGGGAAAGAGGGGAATAAGCGGGAAAAGGCCGAGGTGATTGATATGAACAAGCTTCATAGGATGAAGCAAGAGCAAGTTTCGGCTTGGACTATGAAGACGTGGATTGATGTGATAACCAATTCGCGGTTGTCCACTCTCTCGAAAGAGATCGATGAGAGTGATTTTGGAGAAGTTGGTGAGCAAACGGTGAAAGAGATTACTAGCAAGATGGAGGCAATAGCTGCTGCCTATCACATTTTTGTGAACGTTGCTCCGCATGGTTACCAGTGAGAAATCGTCCCCTTATAGAAACATATGATATGATATGATATGTTAATGTTTAATTCCCCCCCCCCCCCCCCCCCCCCCCTCCCCCACCCCCCACACACACTCCCAGCATGCTCTCTGGTATCCCTTAAGGTTGTGTTTAGATTCATAGAATTATAATTCCATTGAGTCAGAATTTTGCCTTGGATTTGGAATTATAATATTTACACTTCAATTTTGAATTGTAAATATTCTACTTCGAATTTAAGGCATTGAATCGGGGTTTCCAAACACACTCTTAATGATTTCAATTTCATAGTCTTAAATTCGATTGTTCGGTTCAACCATAAAATTCATGTAGAATTGTAAAATAATCATAAGCTCATTGTATATTTAGAGTGTCTTTGGAACTGTGTGTTCTGTAACTGTGTTTGCAGTGTGTGTATATCTTTTGTACTATGTGCTGTGTGTTTGTTGCACATAGTGTTTGCGTCTTTTGCAGTACATGCAGTGTGTAACTAGTGTAGTGCGCGCACATGTAACTATTTGTGGCATTTGTGAATGTGTGTGCGTGTGAGAGTGTGTCAATGTGTGTCAGCGGCTGTGCGTGTGTGTAGTACGTGCGCCTACGAACCGATTCGATGCAAGTTTTGTTTTGTAAGGATCTATTTTAATTTGGAATTTGATTCATGGAATTGGGATTGCCAACCACATCCTTAATTTTTAGTCTCGTGATTTTGTAGGTACAACATTGAAGAGATGGACCTTAGGAGATTCTTGACTAAGGAACAGGTAGATGTGGTGTTTCCGCTAATTGATGTAGCTGATACAGGACAAATCGACCGGAAAGCTTTGATAGACTGGGTGGTAAGATCCTTGTTCTTTTGGGATTGAGAAATAGCTATATACTACTGTTTTCAAAGTATATTCGTAGTATATTAATGTTTTTTAATAATGAAACTGGGGAAGAAGAAAAATGATTCTTAGAATTGATACTATGTGTATGTGTACATGAGATGATTATTCTGTAGTTCGAAAGTTCGACGCGTTTCTTGCAAGCACTAGTGTTAGACTCACAAAAATGATGCTACCTCCTTTCCAAATTAATAGTTGTTATTTTAAAACGACGGTTTTTAAGGGTTCACTCAAGCAATGGCAAATATTAAGACTCGATCCCTATCGTGGAATTTGATCCGTTAATTACGTCCAGAAAAGGAAAGCGACTAATAAATTGGGATGGCCCAAAAAGGAAACAGGCCATTAATTTGGGACGGAGGGAGTATAATCATTTTTATAGTCAAGTTGAAGTTCTTAACAAGGACGATTTGTAATTCCATGTATATTATTTTAATTCTGTATTCTTGCCATATGTGAACTTTTAACTTTTTGGTCTTTACGTATTGTACTACCGACTAGGCTAGAAATTGATATTTCAATGGTACTTTAATGACAGCCATCTATGTGGTTGATTGAGGTGGCAACAAGAACAAACAATTTGGAAAGGTTCATTGGACAACATTCATATTCTTCTTATTTGTGCAGGTGAAGGTTTACAATGGCCGAAAAGCTCTATCACACGCGTTAAAAGATACAAAAACTGCAGTAAAACAATTGGACAAACTTGTCACAGCAGTTTTGATCGTTACAATGATTATCGTGTGGCTCATTTTGCTGGAAATCGCAACAACCAAAGTACTCGTCCTCCTCTCGACGCAGCTTGTGGCGGCCGCTTTCATATTTGAAAACGCGTGCAAGACTATATTCGAATCGATCATATTTGTGTTTGTGACGCATCCTTTTGACGTTGGTGATCGCTGCGTAATTGATGGTGTTCAGGTAAATTCCTCCAACTGTGTTTCATCTGTTAAATTCCTCCAAATGTGTTTCATCCCATCCCATATCCCATACGTGTCCAAAACAAATACGTGACCTCCCGAGAGTATCCGTGCTTCATAGCTTGTATGTAAGGCTTTTGTTTTGGTTTGATTGGAAAATGGACTTTTGGAAACATATCTGATTTTTCGGCAAGAAAATTCTTGCTGACTTGGATGTTTTGCTGATTTTTTTGTACTTTAATACACTGTTAATTTTCGATTTTAGACTTCAATACATTTCCACCGCGAAATGTGAAAATTTCACCACTAAAAGTGGCATTTAGTGACTTAAATGTACTAAAGTCAAATAAACTGATTATTTTGTATCAAAGTCTAAAATCGAAAATTAATAATGTATTAAAGCAAAAAAAATTCCGGATCGGATTTCATTTTTGAAAGATCGAATCCTTTTAGTTTTGGGCTAATCGGATTGGATAATGATTTTTTTCGATTAAAAAAATGCGTTTTAGTTCAGTATATTTCGCCTAATCAGAAAAACTGGCTTAATCGATTAGGGGAAAAATTGTGAAAAAAAAGGATAATTCGGAAAAACCTCGGAAACTTATAATCGGGTTATATTACAAAGTTGAGAATAGTATATTTTTTTTTTTAAATTGGTTAGTTTTAAAACAATTAGAAATTCAACATGTATTCTGATCCGATTTTTCCCCAAATATATCTTAATTAGAAGTTGAATATATTAGTTGAAAAAAAGCAGAATAGATTTTGGAAAAATCGGAAGTTCGGAAACAAACCACATTCTTAGTTGCATTTGAGGAACTTGATCAACTGTTTTTAATATATTGTCATTTTGGCAGATGGTAGTTGAAGAGATGAACATCTTAACAACAGTCTTCTTGAAATTCGACAACGAAAAGATATACTATCCAAATTCAGTTTTATCTACCAAGCCCATCGGCAATTTCTATAGAAGCCCGGATATGGGTGATGCCTTCGAATTCTCAATTGATTTCGCGACACCAGTGGAGAAGATTGGGGTCTTAAAAAAGAAAATCAAGATGTAAGTTCACAACTGCCTTTCACTTGATCATATGATTATAACACAATCTGAAATTGTCAGCTGACAATTTTCGACACGATAATCCGTTTACTATAATAACCTGATATGATCCGAAGATGACGCGATAAGCTTGCGTAGATTTAAGAGTATTTATATAACAAAAATGTTTCTAAAAGACAAAAAACTGAATCTAATATGACATAAAGTTGTCTAATATGACACGTACATATTATCACACACTATATTATATTAAATTTAGGGTAAAGTACAAAAAAATGAAATATTTCAGTTTTGCTGCGAATATTTCAAAAGTTGCAATGTTAACCCTGATCTGGATCACATCTTCATTAGTAGACTTAACTTAGTGCATGAACATATTGGAATATGAAGTTGAATCATCCATTGCGTTAAGTCCCCTACCATAACATAATGGAATATTCTTGTAATTTTAATGTGTTATAAGGGTTTTTCAGTACTTACCTATTTAAGTCACTTTTGAATGTCCAAGTGAAGTACGACAAACTTTGGCATCCAAAGTGAAATATGGCCAAACAAATGTGGGCTAAAGACCAAATTACCCTTAAAAAATATAGTTTTTTTGGGTTTAGTCCGATGCCCAACGTTTTTTAAGGCTCCCCTCCCATGTGTTTTTTAAATTGTAATAAGTCCCATAACTCCCTAAAACCTCCCTCAACTGCCTTGTAACAGTCTCTTTTTCTCTTTACAGAGAATGACACGTGCCATAGAGTTATTATAATAGGACCAATGACTAAAAAAATAAAAATATGGGAGTGGATACAGATGAATCTTTAAAAGTAAGACTAAATACCTATGATCCCAAAATACAATGGCCTGTAAGTGCATATTTAACGTCCAAGTTAAACGTAAACATTTTCTAAATCAAACCTCTTATTGCAAGGTGTTTGTGAGGGGTGACAATTCGTGTTACCAGGCCATGTTTTGACCTGATACCCCATGACACGAAATTAACCATTAATATACGAACACGATCCATTTAAAATATAGTTTTTTTGGCTTTAGTCCCATCTCCTAAGATTTGTTAGGCTCCCATTCCATATATTTTTTAAATTACATTAAGTCCCACAACTACCAAAAACCAACGTTTAAAAAAACGCGAGGCGTGATCGAGGCTTGGAGGCAAGCCTTAAGCCCTAGAAGCCTAGGCGGGGCCTTAGGCATAAAAAGGCGTGAAAATGCGTTTAGGCTTTTTAATATATTTTAATATTTTTTAGCCATAACAAGGCTATTAAAGTACTAAAATTGTAGATATCATAAAAATATGTCTGAATATATGCAAATTAAAATACTATTTGATTATTTTGGATGGCATAATGGTCCGGTTTGTAAAAAAATTCTTTAAAAGGCGATATCGTTTCACTAAAGCATTGTTGTTTTTAGAAAAAAGTGCGCCTTAAGGGTTTTACCAAGAATAAGGCGTAAAAAGCGTAAGGCGGGACGCTTCTCCCAAGCGTTAAGCCTGGACGGAGCCTAGGCGGATTTTTTAGAGCAGTGCCAAAAACTGTTCATAATTACTTTTTAACCACCCCATCTTTCTTTTTGCAGAGAATTGCACTCGTCCCATAGTGGTTATAATATGACCAACAACTAAAAAAATAAATAGATAGGAGTGACTACAAATGAATTTAAAAAAATAGAACTAAATACTTAAGATCCGTTTAAAATATACGCATGTCAAAAAGACCCAATCTACCACATTTTTTCCAAAAAAAAAACACCGAAAAGATTTTAAAAATCAATCCACTCCATGAAAATTTTTCCCAAATCAATCCACAAAACAGGATCGGTTTGGAAAATCTTACACGTACAAGTGCCAGAAACTTAACAGAAAATGTATAAGATTTTTCAACCCGATCCAATTTGTGGATTGATTTGGGAAATCTTTTTGGAGGTGAATTGTTGTGGTAAAGACATGTTATTCAAGTACCATTTTGACATTAGACATGATTAATAATCTCTACACCCATAACACGAGTCATAATTTTGGTACTAACACGATACAATACAACTTCTATCATATAGTCCCGACACGAACACATCATATTGTGTCAATTTTGGGCTAATATCATATGATACACAAATATCATCCCATGGAACTAAATTAAGTTTACTACCAACTCTTATCTAAATCAATATTTCTCCACTTGTTTTTCCTTTTTCAAACTAACCTTTTTTTTGTTTGCATGAACAGTTATATACAGAACAATAACCAGTACTGGCATCCTAGCCATAGCATGGTGGTGAAAGAGATTGAGAATGTGAACAAGATAAATATGGCTCTGTATTTCAGTCATACAATGAACTTTCAAGAATTTGGAGAGAAAACGAGGCGACGAACCGAACTGGTCTTAGAGATGAAGAGAATTTTCGAAGAGTTGAATATCGCATATAATCTCCTGCCCCAAGAAGTTCACATTGTCCAGAGATAAACAACTACAATTGGGACCAATCGATGATTTATTTTCAAGTGTGTTCTCATTTTTCATTACTCCACAATGAAACACACTTGACTAGATGAGATAGAATACAACGATGAAAAAAAGCGTTGATTTGCATTCAATGTATAGTTTTTCATTAAATACGTGTCTATGGTAGTTGATTTGCATGAAATATGTGTCGATTTACATGGCATAGGTGTGATGTCTGATTCTTTGCAAAAACTGGTGTTAAGTCTAATATATAGAATAACCACTACATATATAATTATTAAACTTACCCCACTCATGCATAACGTACAAGCACGAGGTACACGCTTGCTGTTGCACATGCGAGAGTTTAAGTCTAATTATTAAAATAAGTAGGGGTGTCTCTAAATATCATGTTATGTTGAGGGATGAAGTAAAGAAAAAACAATTATAGATTTTGAATTAGTGTAAAAATTAGCTTTGCAATTTTTATACTTAAGTCATAAAATAGTATGTGCCAAACAGCTAAAACTTAAATGATTCACAATGCTTGAACCATGCAGGATAGATTATTTTCATAGGGTTATGTATAATAAAATTAAATATTAAAGTAGATTTTATGCATGATGTAGCTTTACAATTTAATACACTATCTCAAACAACTAAAGTTAACTAAATGAGATTGAATTTTAGGTATCTGACTTCATAATAACAACCAATAGGAAAAATGATATACATACCAATACATATGGGATAAGGTCAGTCGACATTCGTCTTCATGGGTGGGAGCCTTGTGTACCGGGTATGACCTTTATATATATTCCTACATTTCTTACCGGATTACTTTAACATATCTGTACATTTGATTGAATGCCTCTACACTTAACAAAAAAGTCAAAGGTACAAACATGTTAAAGCGTGGAGAAATTCTAATCCGACCCATTAATTGTCATATTTTATCTGTTTGACACTGATATAATCCCAAACCTGCAGGAGTTCACTCATTAATCAATAACTTTGTTTCAGTTCATGTCGTAAAATCGTGTAGTGCGTCATTTTAACAATACTAACCTCAATTTATCTTTAAATGTTTACCACTAAACTTGCCCAATGCCCAATGTCTGTTAAGGAGCTTAACATAAGTACATTATAGCCAACAACGAGATATCAACACAAAGCTTGAGTATTACGAGAAATGGGGTTGATTTTGACATATTTTTAACACATTTTTACCTATTTATGACCTACTTTTGACCTACTTGATTCTTTATATACATGTTCCCATTTGAACATATATGTACTGAATATTGTGAGAAATCAATTTTCTAGCGGTTTTAATTTTTTATTAGCTATGCATATATATGTTTAAATTTTCTAGTGCCCAAATTTTTATGCTGCTGGAATATAATGTTGAAATATATTTTTAGTGCTGAAATATAGTGTTGTTGGTCAAATATAAAAAATATAGTGCTGAAATATATATTTACTGCTAAAATATATTTTTATGTTCAAATATAGTGCTACTGGTCAAATAAAAACTCAAATTTTAGTATTGTTACTGGTTTATAGATTACGCTGCAAAACTCAAATATAGTGCTGGTCTAAACATTTTTATGCTCCTGAACTCAAATATAGTGTTTATTCACTTATAAAACTTGTAATATCCCGTGTTTTCGTAATAAAATATTATGGTGGAAATTAATTTAATAATTTCGGATTTAACTTGGGAATAAATTAAATCCGAGGGATTTAAATTTAAATGAGTAAAACCTAAATTGAGAAACAATACGCATTCTTGATTTTATAATTCTTGGACTTAATTGGACATGATAGGTTCACTCACAAAAAAGAAATCATATAGTAATTAATTTATGGTTACACGTCTTCTAAACAAAAAAAATATCTATGTTGAATAAATATAATTGGGGTGCATTTCGGGAGGTTTTATGAAGTCGTTCAGGTATTTTGGACCTTTAAAAATGATCTTGAGGTATAGATATATCATTTGGAAGGTTATTGGGCTATTTTGGTTATGGGTTCGGGCACATTTGGAAGTCCAAAAATGGAGATTTGAGCATAACTCAGGATTTAGGGGTTTTATAAGTTAAATAAGAGTTTGGGAAACACTATTTACATAACAAAAGAAACCCTAACAGCCTCACCCGCAGAGAGGAGATACTAAGGTCAAAAAGGAGGAAAATTGGGGATTCAAGAAGAGAAACTTCCACCTTCACTGTAAGGCAAGAATTTTCTTGCTTACTTTGATTTCCAAGTTATTTTTTAATTTATTTGTGTAGGCTCCCATGTAGATTTCTGAATTTGGGTTGTAATTAATATTGGGAATAGGTTTCACTATGTGCATTGTAGAATTGAAAGATCCATTAGAAAATCCAAAACAATAATAATAAGGATGGTTTAGAAATAGATCTTGCAATAATATAGGATGATAGTTTAGATCTAATGAATACCTTTGAAAAAGAATGGTTCTTGTCACAAATTGATGAAAAAGATATGATCTTGAAAACTAGGAATTTCTCTTTCTATCATTTTCGACATAATGGTGCTCATATGATTTGATTAGGAATTAGGTGTGGGATAATTTTTGGGTGTTAAATAATGAGTTTTGTGTGGATAAAACTTGGAAAATTCGTCCAAAATAGTAGCAGCCCCGGAGATGTCCAAACCCAAGGGCGAACCAGTTTGGTTCGGGGGGCGAACCGGTTCAGATGCCCTGTTCACTCCAGGTTGGTTAGTTTGCATTCTAGGTTAGTCGTCCGGGGTCTCGATGAATTTAGGAGTTACGAAATATTAATTTAACACTTCTAGAATATTGGTAGGATCAAAATATATCCATTTAGGCTAGTCAAAAATTTTGGAAAAAATTGGTAGGATAATATATTCATTGGGTTAGTCGGGAATAGGATCTATAAACATGGGGGTTACGGTATGACTCGGGGAGGCTAATGATGATGTAAATAATTTATAGAAATTAAGTAATGTTGAATGACTATTTAAAATAGAAGAATTTATATTTAACGTGATGGTCGGTATACACTTAAATTAATTGGGGATAAATTTTGAGAATGTTGGGGCTATTATCTAAATACATAAACTAATAATTTACGAGATGGTTAATTAAATGGAAAATATTGATGGGTAAATCAACAATATATCATGGGGGTAATTATCTATATACATATCAGGTGATATAAATATGTAATTATTTATTTGTGTGGAACCTACCTATGTTTGTGGACGGTCCTATCAGTTGGGGTTGCACGTGTTCAGAACTCGAGCACACGTTGGCACAAATGGACTGGGCATAGTGTAGGTAATATTTTAGGTACAACGTGGCAGCGCCACTTATAGGAGTTAAGTGTTAATGTTGGGATCCATGTGACAGTGCTTGGTATGGCCCGTGCAATGATGTAACTTCATAGGTACAACCCCACTTGCTTATGTATTGTGATATCCGTGGTGGATAGGAGATTCCCCCGGGCTTACCGATAGAGCACGAACAAGACGTTATTGGTAGATGCCTTAGTGTCACATATATAAGGACATATATATAAATTAATGGAAATGAATGAGAAGAATTCCTAGTCTAATGATGTAGTACACAAACCCAATACTATGTAGGATGCATAATATATGATTATGTCACTGTTATGGGTAGTTTGACCGGGTTATTTGAAAAATGGTAATACAAATGTAGACATTATACTTCAACACCTAAATTATGCTAGGCACATCACGTGTTTAATAATGCTCTTGTTATCTCTATTGATTTTGGCATTTTGGATTAGGATACGATTACGATGTAACTTAGGTGAGAGGTGAGATACTTATCGTATGCGAGTGCCGATAGGAGTCTTTCATTGCATTTCAATTTTAGAAGTTAATTCTTGCACCCTCTAGGGTGCTAACCCAAAATAAAAATGTCTCCCCCCCCCCCCCCCCCAGTTTGCTTATACAGGGATACCAGGACTGAAGGAATATCAGACTTGTTGTGACATGTTGCATCGTGAAGATCAATTTATTGATTCTAGCTTAGGTTACTAATTCATCCCCTCTTTACTTATTTTGAATTATTGTAAGGGCATAAGCACAGAGTCATTTAATTTATTAGTCGATATAGTTATGTTCATGTTGTTGTTTTTTATTTTGTTGGATGTGGATGTTGGATTCATTAATACTTTATGTTTATTAATTTAATCCAGTTTTAATTCGAACGTGGTTTAAAATATTAATGTTTACTACGATCGATACTAAGAATGATATGAATTATCAAACAAGCCCCATCTTCGGCGTATCGTGTCTGGCCAACCTTTATATGAGAAAATAGGGATAGTTACAGTTGGTATCAGAGCATCCAGGTTCTAGTGTCCTTAGGATATTTGTTGCGCTCATTACGTTCTGCATTGTGTTCTTATATGTATATAGTCCTATGTTTTGGAACCATTGTTTTCTTTATGATCCATTACTAAAATGAACCTCGTTTGCTATCAGATGGAGGACTGTGGGAGAGGCAGACCGAGACATGTCACCGTGCCAGCTACAGATGAGGGGGTTCAGTAGGAGCTACAATAGCAACCACCACCACTATAAGCCCCCCTGTGGTTGGACCGGCAGAGATTTCCATTATCATGGCTCGTGAAGTGTCCACCGTGATGATAACTATGTTAAGGCATTTTCCACCACCGCAGCCTCAGCAGAAGCCACCATCATCCCCATAGCAAGCGGTATTACTAGTCAAGATGCCTGGATTAATCTGGGATAGAGCTAGGGAGGCGTTCATTAAGGTACAACCACCAGAGTTTACTGGCAGTTCAAATATTTTAGTAGCAAGCCAATGGAAGAGGAACATTCAACGTCACTTATGGATGGTGGAGAGTGTACGCCGATTCAGAGGCAGATGTTGGCCACATTTCGACTTGTAGGGGCAGCACTTCAGTGGTGGCAGTTTGTCACTTCGAAAGCAGAGATGGATAGTTTGACCATCGATGTGTTCTGGGAGAAATTTGAGGGGGAGTACTTTCCTTAAGCGATGCAATCAAATGCAAAGTAAATTCATGGACCTTAAGAAGGAGGGTCACACTGCGACAAAATGCGAAGAATAGTTTACTTCTCTTTCCTATTTTGCTAAGTAGGAGGCAGCTACAGAGTAGAGAATGATAGAGAAGTTTGTGTCGGGGGCATCCTGGCACATCAGATAGTTATTATTGGAGAATCCAACTTTCACTACATATAACCAGATGATGAATGCAGCCTTACTGCATTGCCAAGACCATAGGGCGTATCAAAAAAGTAAAGGAGAGAAAATACAACACTATGAGACGTCGAACAAGCAGGGTAAGGTGAATGGGAGTAATAGCCGAAGGGCCCAGCAGTTTCGAGGTCCTCAACCTTTTGAGCAACACAAGAGATTTAGAGGGTTCGATGATTGGAACAAATTGGGATAATAGGGACGGGGCCAGTAAGGCCAACAGTAGAGAGGCCACAAAGGCCAAGGGAAGCAAGATCAGAGCCAACAGGGGTGACAACTAGATAAGCGTCAGTTTCATGGAAATTATTATGTTTATGTGAGAAAAGACATTTAGCCCGGAAATGCCTTAACAGAAATCGAGCGGTACAAGAGTTAGGGGAAATCGAGGACAACAAGCACCTCAGGGGGAGTTTTAACCAATGAAAATCCAGCTAGTGATGGGAGTGCCAGCCTTACCGACGCTACCTAATCCACCTCAGGGATAGCAGCTACAACACGAATGTGTGTATCACATTGCACCAGGAGAGGGACCAGCACCAATATAGACAGTTGATCGTATGATCTTAAAATTTTGATCTTGTAAGATATGCTTAGTTTAGTACTAGTGTGTAGTACTCCGTAGTAAATACTATCTTGTTAGTACATTAGGAAAGGTAGACTCCATTTTATTTTGCGCCTCACATTGTTTCACCCACAAGTTGAGGGGCAAGCATCTATAGTGCTTCGTGTGTAGAGGTATAAGGATTGACCTTAGGAAGACCAATGGTTATGGCAGACCTATTTTCATAAATAACTTCAGAGTACGACAGCATCCTCGGGATGGATTGGCAAGAAGATCATGCTACTTGTATTGATTTTACAGGACTGTTTAAAGTTAATAGTAGAATGTAGTACGACTAGTTGGACAATGGTGTTCACTATAATTGTGGGAATTGTAATGCCATGAGTCTTTTTCTTTCGGTAAGATTAATGTACGAGTGATTACACTAAGGAGTTAGGTTGACACGTGCTTTCGAGATTGGAAGGGCGATGACTCAATTAGGAAATTAGTATGGGAATGAGCGACTTGTGTGTCATAGGAGGAGATTTGGTGATGCACCGATGATGAGTGATTTATGGACAAATAGGTGTCCAATGGTGAATTTCTAAAGGTAGTATCTTAGAACCAACGAAGGTTCAAGGAAGTCATAAATTATATATAGTGAGGGGTCATATGAGCACAAAGACTTTAATTACGGACCCCGCATGAACCCAAGAAGGGTTGCCTTATCGAGAGTGGACACCACGATGTGAAATATCAGGATTTGTTACTAAGTATTTCTTGAAATTAGGGATTGAATGAGTGTTCGATTCAAGATATGAACATAGACTATATGAGAATAATATAATGTTTTAGGGATAAATAAATGCGATAATTATCCAGCGATAAACCTCCTTATTTATGTTAGGAGTATGCAAAGCGAAAAACATTCATATTTTAGTAGTGTTTTGTTCCTTTGGGAACGTTAGGACTAGTGGTAGTCTCGGTTACATAATGATGTGTACGGTCATAAATATTGTTATTATAATGACGATGTCATTGGAAATAGGCGGTAGTAGCCTTTACTGAAATGAGTAGGCCTGTGGATCCTTATAAATTGATTAAGAACATTAATAGACATAATTCCTGGATCGACAGATCTGAATGACCGACGAAGTTATGTAGTAGTGTATCAGGACGATTCCTTATTTGGATTTCGCTTGTGAGACGTCCGACGCACAAAATTAGAAAATGTCTGGAGTTAAGAGATGTTGGATCCTAGGACATTTTGGTTGTTGTTTTGGTATGATCAAATGGATAAATCTATCGAAATTTAGTGTATACCTTAGAAGTGATGAAACTTTTGTTGAAAATGGTCATAAATTGGAATTTATGTAATTAGCATAAACAATTATTTTTGTTTTTCCTTTAAGTCTTGGGCCGGCGGACCTCAATAACGGAGCCGTGCAGTAGTGTATCGGGAGGGTTCCTTATTTGGATTTCGCTTGCGAGACATCCCACGCACAAAATTGGTAAAAGTCTGGAGTTGAGGGAAGTTGGATTCTAAAATGTTTACTTTTTACGTTTTACATGTGTGGAGATATACTTTTCTTTCTGAATATGCATGATATGTATGGTTCAGGTTGGATGTGTAAGTGTCATCCATATTTGATATTTGTGCATGTGAGTGCATGTAATGTGGCATATATGGGCACCCCAATGATGCTATGATAGGCATAGATGAACCTTTTCTTTTATCTCATGGGATATGAGTATGGACTAATTGGGTGTAAAACTTGCGATAATGGTGCAAATTAAAATGTAAGGTTAGCTTCAGTAAATTTCGAGGACGAAATTCCATTGTTTAGGAGGAAGAATGTAATACCCAGTGTTTTCGGAATAAAATATTAGGACAAAAATGAATTTGATAATTCGGATATAACTTGGGAATAAATTAAATCAGAGGGATTGTAGTTAAAATGAGTAAAATTTAAATTGAGAAACAATAGTTATTCTTGATTTTATAATTATTGGACGACATGATAGGTTCACTCACATAAAAGAAATCATATAGTAATTAATTTATGGTTACACGTCATCTAAATAAAAAACGCCTATGTTGAATAAAAATAATTGGAAAGTGTTTTGGGAGGTTTTATAAACTCGTTTAGGTGTTTTAGACCATTAAAAATGGTCGAGTTATAGATATATAATTTAGGAGGTTATTAGTCTATTTCGATTATGGGTTCGGGCCCATTTGGGGGTTCAAAAATGGGGATTTAAACCTAAATCGGAATCAAAGGTTTTTATAAGTTAAATAAGAGTTTGGAAAATACCATTTACATAACAAAAGAAACCCTATCATCCCCACTCACAGAGAGGAGATACCAAGGTCAAAAAGAAGGAGGAGAATCGGGGATTCAAGAAGATGAACTTCCACCTTCACTCTAAGGAAATAATTTTCTTGCTTACTTTGATTTTCAAGTTATTTCTTAATTTAAATTTGTAGGCTCCTATGTAGATAGCTGGATTCGGGTTGTAATTAATATTGGGGAACAGGTTTCACTATATGCATGTAGAGTATCATACTTTGATGATTAAAAAATTGAAGAATCGAAAAATCGATTGGAAAATTCGAAAAAATAATAATGAGGATGGTTTAGAAATAGATCTTGCGATAATATAGGATGGTAGTGCAGATCTAATGAATACGCCTAAAAAATAATGGTTCTTGTTACGAATTGATGAAAAATATATGATCTTGAAAACTAAGTATTTCTCAGTCTATAATTTTTGAGATAATGGTGCTCTTATGATTTAATTAGGAATTAGGAGTTATTCTTATGTAAAAATTATTGGTAGATGATATAAAAACCTTTAATGATCATATATGTGAGGTTTGGGATAATTTTTGGGTGTTAAATAATGAGTTATGTGTGGAGAAAACTTTGAAAATTCGTCCAAAACAGTAGCAACCCCGAAGTTTCCCAAACCTAAGAGCGAACCGATTCGGCCCTGGCGACGAACCGGTTCAAATGCCCTATTCACCCCAGGTTGGTTAGTTTGTGTTCTAGGTTACTCATTAGGGATCCCCGATCAATTTAGGAATTACGAAATATTAATTTAATACTTCTGGAATATTGGTAGCATTAAAATATATCCATTTTGGCTAGCTGAATTTTTTTGGGAAAAATTGGTAGAATAATGTTATCATTGGGTTAGCTAGGAATAAGATCCGGGATATGAAAACATGGGGGTTATGTTGTAACTCGGGAAGGCTAGTGACTATGTAAACAATATGTAGAAATTCGGTAACGTTAAATGACTATTTAAAGTAGAAGAATTTATATTTAAGGGGAAGGATGGTAAACACCTAAATTAATTGGGGATATATTATCTGAATATAGAAACTAATAATTAACGATATGGTTAATTAAATGGAAAATATTAATGGGTAAATGAATAATATACCGCGGGGATAATTATAGAGTAATTACCTATATACATATCATGTGATAAAGATATGTAACTATTAATTTGTGTGGAACATACCTATGTTCGTGGACGGTCCTATCGGTTGGGGTTGCGCGCATTTGAGACCGGGGCACATGTCGACATAAGTTGGCTAGGCATAATGTAGGTCATATTTTAGGTACTACGTGGTAGCGCAACCTATAGGAGTTAAGCGCTGATGTTGGGATCCATGGGACACCATATAATACCCCGCCCCAATATTTTGTATATCCCCCTCCCCCCCCCTCCCCCATAAATTGTAATAATATTAAGACATTAAAATTGGACCATTATAACTGGGTTCATATTCTTAATTGACTGGTTGGAATCTTGATAAGTATTGTTGGAATTTGTGGGTTAAATTTGGAGAAATGTTATGGAAATATAAGAAGAGTCGATCGAACAAAATTTGGGTCGCTCGAACGAGAATCAAGGATAATTTGAAGTAGGAGATCAAATGAGCTTCGAACGACAGCCCACTGCCTAACTGATCAGGGTCGTTCGAAGGTTTTTAGAAGCTAGGGATTGAGCGAGACTCCCCTCTCATTCGAACGAGGTCCTTTAAAATTTTAAACCAGACTGCCCTTATACGAAGTCTCATTCTAGGTCATTGCATTGATGGGCTGTCGAGCTCCGGTGAGCCCCAATTGGGAAAAAAAGGGATGTTAAGGCTTTAGGGTGTTTTTATAAGGGTTGTTTGGTTCATTTGGGTCATTTAGGATTGGAAGAAGTAAGAGAGAAAGAAGGGTGGTCTTCAACCATTATTGAGCATGTCCTCCACCTCTTTCAATCTCAAACCACTATTCAATCTCCAAATATCCACCTTTAATCACCATATTCTTCAAGTCTTCACTATATCCAAGATTTAGATATCCATTCCCACCATTGTTGAGCATAACTACGAATTTTGAGATGTTGTTAGGGGTTTTGGAGAAGATAAAGATGGGAGTTTAGTAGAGCTTGAAGAATATTTTTGATGGAGCTTTCATGGAAACAATATTGGTGGAGCTAGGAAACCTCCTTGTGGCCACTTTAGGAGGTGGGAAATTTCCATCTTCTTAGGCATTTCATGCCTTCCATTGTCGGAGCTCCATTTGAGGTGAGAAAACCTACTCTTAGTTTAAGACTCTATTTTTGTGTATTAGTAGTCTTGTGTTAGAAGTTAAAGTAGAAAGCATATCATAAAAATTTGTATTAAACAGTTTTATGGAGTAAAAATATTATCAAAATACTATTTTCTTGGAAATAAATGATGAGTAAATATTTCAAAATTTTCTTGAAATAAATGGAATTTTCATGTAAATGGTTTGTTTTTAGAAGTTGGGTGTTAAACATTTTTATGGAATAAAAATGTTTTAAATTTACATTATATTTGAATAAAGATATTTGGTAAACTAAGTTGGATTTCTTGCAAAAATGAAGATTTTATAAAAATGGGACATTGGTTTGAGTTTGTAAGAAGTAAAATGTCCTTTGATCTAGAAAAGTATACTTTTGCAAGTGTTATGAATTTTCTAGAATTATTTACAGGCTTGACCCATTTAATAGGATTTTTTGGATACAAAATCTATCTTCTCATGTATATAAACTTGTAGTAGTTTGATGATGAACATGTAAACAAGTTTTATGAAAGTTTTATTGGGTTTAAACTTGAAATAAATAAATATAAAAATTCATCCTTAAGGTGTGTAATGGGTGTTAAAATGTGTTAAAAATGTAAGGTTTCAAGACTGAGACTATTAATAAAGAAAATGGTATTTTTCTTATAAAGTAATCATAAATGTTTAATGATTCTTGAAATAAAAGTATTGAAATAAAGATGTTTCCAATTGAGAAGAATATTACTCCAAAAGGTTAAGAAGGTGTTAAGGTATTAAAAACACTTGAGAAGTTAGTGTGGGTAACTTAATGGTGTTTGAAAAATTAACACTTGTGAAAACGGAGTAAAAGACGAGTTCGGAAACAAATGGGTAAAATTGTTATTTTATGTAAAGTGAACCATTTTTATGAAATAAAAACGTTGGAAAGGGTGTTACATATTATAGTCCTAATGAATATGATTTTTGAAATAAAATCAAGACTAAAGTGTAAAGGACATGAAATGATGATTTTCAAGTGTAACACAAGTTGGGGTGAAACCCCAGGTTTTCACTTTGGTCGGGTAAAAGGAAAAGTGGGATAATGTGAACATTTGCAAAATGTTAAAACACATTAAAAAGGAACTCAAATGACACCGGGATAATTAAGGAAGACCCAGAGCCGTGGGGTTAAACAATCAAAATCACTGGCCAGATCATGTGGTGCGGATAGCCGGTGGTGTGGAGCCCATTAAAGTATAAGGTTATTGGAAGATTTCGAAAAAAATAATAAAGGAATAAGGAACATGTCAAGAAATGGGTTGTGTGGTAGAAATGTATTAAGACAACCTAACTTGAATGAATTAATACATGTTCCAATAAAGGTAAAATGGACAAGTAAATGTGAAATTTGTTTATTTTCCATGAGGTGAAGAAAAGGTAAAGTAAGTGGGTAAATGTGTGGTTAAATAACCTAAGAGGTTTAACCCATAATTAGAATAAGGTTGTGTTGTTAATGATTTTCAAAGGCTAAATAAGTATTTTCTAACACGGTATTCGCGTGTGTTGAAAAGGTGATTTTCAATGGAAATACTAATGTGGATTGGTTAAAATGAAAATGGTGATATTGGTAAAGAAATTGCTTTCATTCAAATCAAGTGGAGTTATTTTAAATATTTAACCATGTTTGTGAAGTAAAGGGATAAATATCAAAATGCAAAAAAGGAAGATTTTTACAAGATCAAGGTGAATTAATGTGGATAAATAAGGTTTTCAAAAGTAAACAGTTTCATGCATTAAGTATATGTATATGTATGTATATATATACAAGGTAGTTGCATGTGCATGTAAGTATAACATGTTATAGTCTTCTCTATATGCTTGGACTCAGGGGTGCTCCCCATAGGTCCCTCACGTAGTTTCATTTGAAATTGTAATCGCATGCTAAACAAGTGAAACTTCAATTAAAATAAAATTAGATTAGAAAAATTATATAAGATGTTTCATTTCACTTCACTCCTAATGCTCGGGTCGGACTAGGTTAACTATGGGTAACCCATAAATCTGGGTCGAGGCATTACAAATGGTATCAGAGCTCTAGGTTCAAGGTTTATTTTGGGAGTGACGTGGTGAGGTTGGTAGTGGATCTTTAGACGTCGATGTTGGTTTGGGCCAGTCACGGTAGTTTGGTGACGGTTTAGCTCGTGTCCTCGACGATGAAATCAAAGAGGTTAGCACGATGGGTGAATTCTTTTTCAAGTGGCAGGCGACCAAGTTAGTTGTCGTTAATCATTTTTGTGCTTATGATTTATATATGCTAGTATGTTACGAGTGTCTGTACAAGTCAGTAGTAGCGACATCATAGGTTTTTAGGGTGAGGTGATTGTGTATCAATCCATAGTGATATGAGAAGTCAATTGAGATGCAGAGAATGGAGAATGATGTATGTAGAATTAGGAACATGACTCATGTAATGTCAACTATGGACATTAGGTGGCTAGTGCGTCATACCTAAAATAATGTTGATTAGTGATGGAAATGTGTCTAGTTCTTTAACTAGGTATTTTCGGGTAGTTACTACCGATGATGTGATTAGATGAATTTGATTCTTGGGATAGTATCACATCATAAAATTGATGATTTTTTGAGAATGATGAACCGTGTTGGTCAACTCTTGGAATATGTAATCGGTCTAAGTCAGCAATATAGTATCGCTACAAGTAAGTGTTTTGGTGATTCTTGATTGAAGGTTATACCACGTAGGGTATGATGAAAGTTGCGAGAAAATTGCGGTAAGTGCATTACATATACAACGATGATGGTTGAGGAGACTTGGGAGTGAACACTAGGTAGTCTTATATATCGTGGTTTTAGAAGAATTAATGTGATTTCGAAGAATAGGATCTTTAGTGATGTCGTTGAAGCAAACCTAGAGGTTTATAGGTTATAGACGATGTCCTGTATCCTGCCAGAATCCTTAGTGGTATTAGTTGTGGTTTGGTACGTGTCTTATGGTCCAATCCATTTGGATCAAAGATAAGATTATTATTTAATTATCAAGGCTCATTTTATCCACCAAGGTAATGGCCATATGCGAGGTAATCCTAGTGTGAGTGTGGTTTAAGGGCATCTTGGAGTGTCGTAGGACAAATTGTGTGTGGTGTTATTGGGAATAGAAATTGACTTGTGACGACTTAAGGTATTCAATGGTTAAGGTGTGCCATATGTAGAAGCTCGTAGACTAGTGTCTTTGCGAACACCTAGTTATCACGATATTGGTATTGAAAGGTTTGTAGAACGCACCTACAATGATAAAAGTATGGATAATGAAATCTTGTCGGGTCTTGGGGAATTTTACATGGAATGTGTTTGGTGTCCTTAGGAGACCAGTTAAGTCCAATATGAAGAAAAATTAGCATGATAGTAATGATTGTGTTGAGGGTCATATGATGATCTCAAGTTGCTAGTCAGGGGTAAGAAGAGTCAAATAGCGTACGTGTTGGGTGCAATTTCCCAAATCGGCACAGTTGGGTGGTGTAACCTCCAAGGAGGAATTAGAACTCTTATCATTATAGGGCGTGATTCCCGGGTGTCATGGAATGACTAGTAGTGGAGGTGTGGCACATGATTTTTAGGAATAGTAGGAAAGGTATTTAAGACTTAAGTTTATAGCGCTATGTGGAAACTTAAAAATAATAACCAAGGTGGGGTAATATCGAAGCATGACTAAAATTTTGGCGTGTGCCGATAGTCATCTAGGATAGCCATATCAAGGTGAGGATTAGTTCTTGGCATGTCCTATCAGGTTGGTATGGATTATAAGAGGTAGTCCTATGTGGTACTTGCTACCCTTAGAATGCCAAGGGTGATGGGTGTGGCCGTCACGTCAGTTCATTTTGGGTAGAACCTGGAAGTAAGATCGTCAACAATATTGTATGGTCAAAGGACAAAATAAGGTGAATGTCTCTCTTGAACGAAATACTGCCTAAGGGGATTTGGGGTTATGATAATGATATAATAAGGCAGACAGAAACCTATCGGTGATGTCATCACTGGTAAATGGACATGGTCAGTGGACATAAGAGTGTTAGTCATCCGCCCGTCGGGGTGGTTCATGTGTGCCAAGCATGTGAGGGGGAGGGCCTCACTCCCAAGGATGGAAGTCGGGCATCGACTTTCTAAACAATGATAGGTTCGTACATTGCTTTTAATCTTATGAGGATAAATGATTATGATTCGACTCATCATGGTTGGTGACCAGAGCTAGGGTATATGGCTAGGTTAGTACCCAGTAAGAACGTCTAGGATGAGTGATAAGACATAAAGAATACAACATCTGTTCACTTTTCATAAGTTATGGTCTGATGTGTACGAGCGGGATTTTATCGGAGTGGTTGTTTGTTCCTTCAGACTCTTGTGTGTCCTTTTTAGTTTTGATAATCGGGGATCGATATTCTCATGTGTGTGGTAAATCGGATTAATACCATATCATGATACGACACGGTTGGACCTGGTAGAGCGTGGTGGATCGGGTATGGTCAATGCAGCTCGATAACTGGGTGCACCCCATCTGAAGTATTCTTACTATTGCACAAAGTTCAGTGTATGGGTGGCTGTGCTTTCAGCCACACGATTTGCTCATAGTATTTGATTTCCTTAGGGTTAGTGACCTTTTGACTGCTCAACATGGCTGTCAGTGGCTCTAGTTGTAAAGAGAAAAATGATTACTTGAGGACATTGTATGGTGTTAGAACTTTGGTAGACTTATCACATGGTGCTTCTTTCCCACGGTGAGTGGATTAGTGCGAGACTCAAGCAAGTACACAAAGGTGATATGCCTAGAATATTACTAGGGTCATCAGAGTGACACAGCAGAAGGTGTCAACCAAATGTGCGGTAATGATTTTTTGGTTTATTACTCCTCGGAGTGAGTAATTAGCAATGTGTGGTTTCTGTCAAGATCGAGCAAAATTGTGTAGTCAGGATGAACCTAAAATTTTTAGGCATACAGGATATGTTGACCTAAGACTATAAATGGTTATTGATGATGAATTTGATGATTTTTCATATTGTAATTCACTATTGGGTGAGTGTAGATCACTAGAGAGGGTTGCCCGTGAAGGCATCGGTACGCTTTGGGTATTAACAAAGGTAGCCTTAGGACTCGATTGATCATGATCATTAAGTGGGTGGAGACTTGGGGTTGATTGTGCGTTGTTGGTGGTTAGCATAAAGGTGAAAATTAGAGAAAGTTTTATGTTGAGCTTTCGTGATAATCCCTATACAAGGGTATGCTATGTGATCTTAGTTATTGAGGACTTCGATGATATTGTCTTATAGGTTCTATATGACTTAGAATGAGAGTTAGTAAACCCCATGAATTTGAAGAATTGATGAATCAAGACTTTCGAGGACGAAATTCCCCAAGGAGGGAAGTTTGTAATACCTCGTTCCAATATTTTATTTATTTTTCCCGCATAAGGTGTAATAATATAAGGACAGTGAGATTTAGATAATTATGACTGGGTTCATATTCTTAATTGACTATTTAGATTCTTGACAAGGATTATTGGAAGTTGTGGGTTAAATTTGGAGAAAAATTATATAAATATAAGAAGGGTCGTTCGAACAAAAGTTGGGTCGCTCGAACGAGAGTCAATAATCGTTTGAAGAAAGGGATCAAACAAGCTTTGAACGATATCCCACTGCCTAACTGATCAGGGTCGTTCGAAGTTCATTAGAAGAGAGGGATTGAGTGAGACTCCCCTCTCGTTCGAATGAGGTCCTTCGAATTTTTAAACCAAACTACTCTTGTGCGCTGTCTCATTCTGGGCCATTGGATTGATGAGTTATGGAGTTATGGTGAGCCCAGATTGTGAAAAAAATTGGATTTTAAGTCTTTTAGGGTGTTTTTATAAGGGTTGTTTGGTTCATTTGGGTCATTTAGGGTTAGAAGAAGAGAGAGAGAGAAGGAAGGGTGGTCTTCCATCATTGTTGAGCATGTCCTCCACCTCTTTTCATCTTAAACCACCATTCCACCACCATATGTCCACTTTAAACCACCATATTCTTCTAGTCTTCACCATATCCTAGCTTTAAATACCCCTTCCCACCATTGTTAGGCAAAACTACGATTTTGGAGATATTTTTGGGGGATTTTTGGAGAATATGAAGATGGGAGTTTCATGGAGCTTGAATAAGGTTTTTGATGGAGCTTTCATGGAAAAAATCTTGGTGGAGCTAAGAAACCTCCTTGAGTCCATCTTAGGAGGTGTGAGGTTGCCTTATTCTTAGACATTTCATGTCTTCCATTCTTGGAGCTCCATTTGAAGTGGAAAAACCTACTCTTAGTTTAAGACTCTATTTTTATGTATTAGTAGTCTTGTGTTGAAATTTAATAGTAGAATGTATACGGTAAAATGGTGGATGTTTAGTAGAAATTGGTATTAAACATTTTTATGGAGTAAAAATGTTGGCAAAATGCAATTTTATTTGAAATAAAAATTGAGTAAATATTTCAAAGTTCTCTTGAAATAAATGGAATTTCATACAAATTGTATGTTTCAAGAAGTTGGATGCTAAACATTTTTACGGAATAAAAAGGTTTTAAATTTACATTTTATCTTGCTAAATATATTTGGTAAACTAAGTAAATTTCTTGTAAAAATGAAGATTTTATAAAAAACGGGAAATTAGTTTGAGTTTTTAAGAAGTAAAATGTCCTTTAATCTAGAAAAGTATATTTTTGCAAGTGTTATGAATTTTCTTGAATTAATTGTAGGTTTGACCCATTTAATAGGATTTTTTGGAGTCAAAATCCATCTTCTCATGTATATAAACTTGTAGTAATTTGATGCTGAATATATAAACAAGTTTAATGAAGGTTTTATTGGGTTTAAATATGTAATGAAGAAATATGAAAATTTAGCCCTTAAGATGTGTAAAGGGTGATGGAATGTGTTAAAAATGTAAGGTTTCAAGACTGGGAGTGTTAATAAAGAAAGTGTTATTTTTCTTATAAAATAGTCCTAAATGTTTTAAGATTCTGGAAATAAAAGTATTGAAATAAAGATGTTTCTAATTGGGAAGAATATTAGTCCAAAAGGTTAAGAAGGTGTTAAGGTATTAAAAACACTTGAGAAGTTAGTGTGGGTAACTTAATGGTGTTTGAAAAATTAACACTTCTGAAAATGGAGTAAAAGACGAGTTCGAAAATAAATGGGTAAAATCGTAATTTTATGTAAAGTGAAACATTTTTATGATATAAAAATATTAGAAAGGGTGTTACACATGATGGTCCTAATGAATATGATTTTTGGAATAAAATCAAGACTAAAGTGTAAAAGACGTGAAATGATGATTTTCAAGTTTAACACAAGTTAGGGTGAAACCCCAGGTTTTGGCTTTGGTCGGGTAAAAGGAAAATATGAATAATGTGGACATTTGAAAAATGCTAAAACACATTAGAAAAACTCGAATGACACCGGGATAATTAAGGAGGCCTATCATCCTGGGTGAAAGACCCAAAATCACTGGCCATAGCATATAATGCGCATAGTCGACGGTGTGGATCCCGTTAAAGTATAAGGTTATTGGAAGATTCCGAAAAAAAAGATAAAAGAATAAGGAACATGTTAAGAAATGGGTTGTGTGGTAGAAATGTGTTAAGACAACCTAACTTGAATGAATTAATAAATGTTCCGATAAAGGTAAAATGGACAAGAAAATGTAAAATTTGATTAATGTCCATAAGGTGAAGAAAAGGTAAAGTAAGTGTGCAAATGTGTGGTTAAGTAACCTAAGAGGTTCAACCCATAATTAGCACAAGGGTGTATTGTGAAAGGTTTTCAAAGGCTAAATAAGGATTTTCTAACATGGTGTTGAAAAGGTGATTTTTAATGAAAAATACTAATTTGCATTGGTTAAAATGAAAAGGGTGATTTTGGTAAAGAAATAACTTTCGCTCAAATCAAGTGGAGTTGTTTAAAATATTTAACTGTGTGTATTAAATTAAGGGATAAATGTCAAAATAAGAAAAAAGGAAGTCTTTTACAAGATTAGCTGAATTAATCAGGATAAATAAGGTTTTCAAAAGTAAAATGGTTTCATGCATTAAGTATATGCATATGTATATATGTATAGACAAGGTAGTTGCATGTGCATGTAGGTATAATGCGTTATAGTCTTCTTTCTACCGTTAGATTCTATATTGCATTTCTATATTTTCCACTGAGCATTCGACTCACTCCCTCATTTCGTTATGACAGGTTGGGTGTGGATTCGTATTTGAGAGCATTATACAAGTAAGTAATCTCTTTTATTTTACGCTAGTAACTCTTTATGCTTACACTCAAGGATGCTCCCCACGGGTCCCTCAGGTAGCTTGATTTTAAATTGGAATCGCATGCTAAACAAGTGAAACGTCAATTAGAATAAAATTGGATTAGTAACATTATATAGGGTGTTTCATTGCACTTCACACCTAACGCTCGTGTCGGATCGGGTTAACTATGAGTAACCCATAAATTCGGATCACGACATTACACACCACTTGTTATGAGTCATGCAATGGCGTAACTGCGTAGGTACCACCCCACTCACTTGTATATTATGAAGTCCGTGTTGGATATGAGATTCCCCAAGCTTACCGATAGAGCAAAAACGAGATGCTATTGGTAGATGCCTTAGTGTCCCATATATAAGGACATATATATAAAATTAATGGAATTGAATGAGATGAATTCCTAGTCTAATGATGTAGATTATAAAACACAGACCCAATACTACGTAGGATGCATGATAAATGATTATGTCACTGTTATGGGTAGTTTGACTGGGTTATTTGTAAAATGGTAATACGAATGTCGACAATTATATTTTAGCATGTAACTTATGCTAGACGCATCACATGTTTAATAATGCTCTTGTTATCTATATTAATTTTGGGATTTGGGGTTAGGATACAATTTGGGTGGCACCTAGGTGAAATGTGAGATACTTATCATATGCGAGTGCCGATGGGAGTCTTTAATTTAAATTAACTGTATTCTTGTATTTATATTTCATTATATTAATTCTTACACAATCTAGGGCGCTGACTGAAAATAAAATTGCCCCCCCTTTTTTTCTTAGACTGGGATAGCGGGACTGAAGAAATATCAGACTTGCTATCACGTTTACATCTCGAAAATTGATGTATTGATTCTAGCTTAGGTTTCTACTTCTTCCCGTCTTTACTTATTTTGGATTATTGTAAGGGCATAAGCCCGGAGTCATTTGATTTATTAGTCGAGATAGTTATGTTCATAATTTTTATTTATTGTTTTTAGACATGGATGTTGGATTCATTATTACTTCATATTTATTAATTTAATCCAGTTTTAATTCGAATGTGGTTTAAAGTATGAATACTTGTTACGGTCGATGCTAAGAATGATATGAATTTTCAAGAAATTTCCATCTTCTATGTATCCTATCTGGCCAACCTTTACGTGAGAAAATGGGGGTTGTTACAAAACTATAAAAGTACATGTACGTTTAGTTTGTTAAAATACGTTCATCCTCCTTCATCAAAATAACCACATAAACAACTTTTAAAAATCGTCAAACCATACTTGCATCTAACACCACTTGCGTCTAAAATTACATTGATAATCCTAAAAACAAAGACAAAAAAGTGATGAGCATGCAAAAATTGGATAACACATAAGTGGACATATTAAAAAAAATAAGTCAAACTATATTGGCATTTTTTTGAATTTCCATGACAAGTTGTAGTTATCAAACAACATAAGTAGGAATATAGGTGTATTTGAGTAGACAAATTGTGTTTATCAAACATAAAAATATAGAAAATACTGAATATGTCAGCATGCAAAAAAAGTCTATCAAACAACACGAAATTACATTTTTCAGGCCAAAATTTGCTTACGCAGCATTTTCCATGCCACCTCTTTTGACCCTATTTTTATCAAACAGACCCTTAGTGTATTCTTATTAGGTAACTTTTACATTCTTGTAGGTCAAACAAATAAGCATCTTCGTACAAATTGAGAAAATATGGCAAAAATGATGATAAATAATCAATTTCTTGAGCTATTCTTCAAAAAAAAAAAATTAAAATAAATTATCTTCTTTCTCGCATTTTGATAAAGAAAAAGAAGAGAAAACACTCACTTCCAAATTGAATTAGAAAATAGAAAGATTAGATCCTGAGATTAAGATTCTTATAAGTGGTCTTTGTTAAATGTACTTCAAACATAATGTGAAATGTGTTCGAAATAGTGGAATGATTTGGCACCATCTTAAGATTTTTATTTTATTTTATAAAGATATTTAGTAAGAACTATTTTTACAATGAAAATAAACATGATTAAAAAAGGGCTAATTGATGACAACATCCTGCCATCATTAAAATTTTATTTATCTTGAAAAATATAGCAACTGGATTAGTCTAGTTTCAACATAAATAAATAATAAAATTTTGATTGATGTGAGGTTATTGTTGTCATCTATGGAACTGTCTTAGCACAAAGTGACTTTTGGACAGACCTAACTATATAAAATACTTAGGTCCTGAACCTGAAACCCATTCTTGTTCTTTTATTATTATCAATGAATTTATTAACAATATGTTTCAAAATATTTTAATAATCCACAACACTATCTATACCAATTGTCTTCTCCACATACCATATATATATATATATATATATATATATATATATATATGGAGAGAGAGAAATAGAGAGATGGAGAGAGAGGGGATCTCCAACATACCTTAAACAACATACTGAAAAAAAGACCATTTACAAAAAAATATTTTGGATTTATTATTTTTGTTCGGTATTTAAACATTTCATGTTATTTTTAAAAAATCGATCAAATATATGTCGATTTTTAAATACATTTTTGACCTATTTGTTTCAAAATAGAAATCAAATTCATTTTGAATTGATTTTTTTGTAGGTTCATTGAAATGTTTAAATACCGTACAGAAAAAAGAGGTCAAAATAATTTTTTTTACTAGTTTTAACAAAATTGTCTTTTTTTTGGGTATGTTATTTAAGGTATGCTGGAGTAGGCCTGTAAACGGATCGGATCATGCAAATCTAAATTCATATTCATTTTTGTTAAATGGATTCGGATCCGATATGATTATCCATCGAATTATCTGTTTAGGTTCCAAATCCATATCCGTTTAAGTTAAACGGATTCTGATCTGATCCAATTATCCGACAGATTATTTATATTTATTTTTATTATAATTTTCATTAAAAAATTAAATAATGATATGTCAAAACACATACTTTTGACCACTTGATTTTGCAACATTTTAATTTTCAACTCTTAGGAGCCGTATGTGTGTGTCTTTTTCCTTTTATGTGAGAGATATTTTTTTTTATATAATATTATAACTATTATAATATATATTTGAAATATTATTAAAGATAATATATATATTGATTGAAAATATTATATATATATATATATATATATATATATATATATATATTAAAAATATTAATCGGATTGGATTATTAATGGATCAGAGTATATGAATCCAAATTCACTCCATTTAATAAACGGATAATCGGGTAATGAGATAATCGGATTTTAGACATGATTCATATCCTTTTAATTGGATCAGATTCAGATTCGAATTTGGACAAAATTCGATCCATTGACAGACCTATGTTGGAGATCCTCTCCCATTAGGATAATGTACATATCTATGTTCAATTATTCTTTTTTTAAAATAAATTACAGGTTGTAATTATAACAAAATATTTGCATTAATAATAAAATATTTATATTTAGTGATTATGTGTAGAAACATAAACTTATCTTTGGCAAGAAAATAAGCTTTGTTATCATACGATAAGATTTTAAACATTTTTAAAGAGTTTTTTTACCAATTAGTATTAAGTATGTAATTCAATAGATCCTACCATATTTTTTTTTTTGCTCCAATAGGTCCCGTAGAAAAAGATTTTTGTTCCAATAGGTCCTATTTGTAAACATATAGTGAATGTTCATTATATGTATAAATAGGACCTATTGAAAAATAAATGTGGTAATATGACCTATTAGGATATGTCTTATGTAAATAGGACTTATTTATCAAACTTGATTTTTTAAAACTGGTGTGATAAGTACAAACTTTAACAAGAATTATGTTTAACAAACTTATATATTATCGTTTACTTGGAAGAAGGGTCCTAGTTTTAGGTTAAAATAAAGGTAGATCTTTATGTAACCATTAATAGATGAATGAATGAATGGAGCTCTATATCTTGTCAAAAACTGTCCAAGATTTGAGGAGGCCCTTTTGTGTGTGTGCTTTAGGCAAAAATAATTTTTTAATTTTTTTCCAATTTTAATAAGCACCAAGTATGTGAACCAATTTTATAATCCAATTTTATACTCTTAATCCTAAACATGCATCTAATGATATAAGTAGATAAAGTAATGAAAGTTCAAAAAACACGTCAATGTATGAGGAAACCACTAAGGGAAAAAAGCTCGGATGGCCCAGGCCAAACAATCACTATGATATGGAAAATACAAAGGAAGAATACAATTTTACTACCTTGATGCTCTTCTTCTTTTCTACCACTCCTACACAGTGAAACGTAGGATTCCACCTACGCAAGGTCCACAATGCACAAGTCTACACATACCTCGGTATCCACAAATACAGCCACAGTAACCGTCAAACAACAAGTACAAAGTCCACCACACGAAACTAGTTCTTCTAATAATGGAAGAATTAAACAGTGGTGCAAACTCAAGATCTCTATGACATATGGTATATGTAAACTCAGATCTTGTAAACAAGGAAGGACATTTTCAGATCTTGTAAACAAGGAAGGACGTCTTTAGCTTTGGAAAACCTTGTAAGCAAACTGCAAAAAACGTATATGTTATGTTTTGTTCTATATATTCTACATTCTAAATTTTCTGAATCAAAGACGTCTTAAATAAAATAATTGATGTGGCGCATCATTCTAATGAAACTGGCATATCTTTTGAACGAACACAACATCTCATTTGAACGAGTGTGCCATGTCATTTGAACGACATTCTAATGTCCCTTGAACGACCAGTAAAGTCGTTTGAACCAAGTAAAAAGTAAGGGAATGTTCACACGACTCTAAACACGATTTAACTTAGAAAAAACATTTTAAAAATAATTTAAAACAAAAAAACATCCTTAGAAAAATATTCCGAGAATCCATAAACCATTATGTATTCATACCTGAGGGAATCTTGATAAACCTCGTGAAGACGTGAAACATGCATCGAAAATGGGACATGAACTATCTTTGAAGCTTAGCTACTACTTCTTCATCACAACGTCATAGGCTTAAGGGAATCGCGACATATAAAATCAATCATGTGAATCAAAGTGGTTTTTGTCTGGAATAATGCCAATACATACAAATTGACACTATTTGGAAATTTGTCCTTACAAATCTCCCCCTTTTTTTATTCCGGGACAAAACCAAAAATAATAAAATGTCTAAACCGGTCCATCAAGTCGAATGACCTAAATCCCATCCCATAGCCCCAAAAGTGAAAATATAGGACACATGCAAGAATATGAAGGACCAAAAAGCATGAACTGTCTGAATGTGATACAGTCTCAAAAAATTTGAATCTCTGTATAATCATTACACACACGAAATAAACAAATACAGAGTGAAGTAGGGAAGAACAAATGATATATAAACAATATGATCAAATCAATCAAAATATCAAACTCAAAGCTCCCCTCACATAACATATCTATCTCTCCCCTTTTTTGTCTGGAGTAGACAACAAGTGGAATAAATAAACAAATATAATCCATATCTAGCATGGGTATAACATATGAAGTATATCTAGATAAACATGAGTAATTAGCTAATGAAGGATTAGAATATGACAAAGCATAGCTAGTAAATAGTCACATGAATAAATCATCACAAGAACAAATGATATGACTAGATAGAATATCATCCAACAATGCACTGTAATAATCAAGTATGAAAGATCCAAGACAAATGCATGTAAATTGCCCAAAAGTACCAAATCAGTATAGTAGAAGTATATATATCAAGAAGGTACTGAAACAGATCAAAAACCTCAAAAACCCCAAATAGGTCGATCGAACGATGGGCATATGTCATTAAAACGAGATATGAATGTCGTTCGAACCATAAAAATCTTGCTACTAATGACACAAAATAGTAGGCCCTCGCGAGAATGTCGTTTGAAGGTACCCATCTAACGACCTATCACTATACGTCTATTTCATCTCGCTAGAATCTCGTTGGATTCATAGATCGAACGAAGTAGAAAAGTCGTTCGAACAATGTGAAATTCTCTCTATTCCAACCTAGAAACAGTGTAAAACCAACCAAGAAATATGAACATCTTACATAAGCAATTGACACTACGAAAGAAATAACAAAAATGACTCAATAACAAACACGAGTTAGATGTTAACATAGTATCAATGTGCTTAAACATGGAATGGAATGAGTGGGTGTAACTAACACAAATGAATCATAATTCAAACACAAAGATACATTCAAGAAGCTCTAATTGATCGCTAAATGTCATCAAACTACGTTTTAGCCATACATGATAATTAAACTTTGAACATAATCAACTGAACAAACATCTTACACATAAGTATAGAATTTTAACGATTCTACCAAATAATAGCGGCATGACACGATTTTTTCAACCTAGGACTTATTGTGCAAACCCATTGACCTTCAATTAAACTCCCTCAAACATAAATGATAATTCTTTTCATTCTTTCTTTTAAAGATCTATTTCTCTTTTAAGACATTTCCTATTGGCCTTTTTTGGCAAAATATATTATTTTTGTTGCCTTAATTTTTTCTTAATCTCTTTTCAAACGGTGGCTTTCACGATGAGTCAGCTCGTCTTTCACAGCCCTTTACTGTGCACACTTATCATTTTTCAATTAACAATACATATCATCACGGGCAATGGTTCTTACATGCACAACTCCACCTAAGTCTAATATGCGCATAGATGACAAGATTAAGAGGAGAATGTCTCACCAAACTCAAATGTTCATGAGAAGTTAAACATTCAAATAATTTTGTTCATGTGTGTGCAATAGCATATATATAGTCAAATCGAAGTGCAAATACTCTTCGAAACAACCCCATTAAATAAACAGTTAAGATCAATATATGCATTTAAAATCAGACCAAGTGTCCTAACCACATGGATATATGAAGTGAAGAGGGTCCAAGAACACAAATTTTCCATATCAAGTGTAAACTTAAGACCCCAAATTGAAAATCTTTTTGGGTTTTTCAAAAACAAAATATTTTTATATTTTTCAAAAAATATATAAAACAAAAAATATTTTTGTATTTTTCAAATATGACTCAATAAAAGAAAAATATAATACAAAAGAGGAACATGTCATAACACTAGAAAACATATATCATGAAACAAAACTAGCGTATAACAAACATGCTAACATGATCAACCATAAGATCTAACGTAGGGAGAATCATGTACAAGCAAACAAGAGTCATAAAGTCTGATTCCTAAAGCCTCTAAGTCCGATTTCCTAACCCAAGTAGGTGTGTAACAACGCATGGGGGTTTTAGGAATCGAAAAGACTTTATTCTTAAACTTCTTAGGAGCATGCTTAAGGTCACAACAATAACGTCTAAGATGACCCTTCCTACCGCAATGTGTGCAAGTGTAAATATAGCGTGGAGTGTTGCATAAATGTTAACCTCTCCTAACATTCCTAGTTGGCTCTCTCACAAGTGTGGTGTTGGGTTTGGGAATGGGAGCAATATGATCATTAAAACCAATTCCACACCTATCAGATTTGATTTGGATGGTGCCTAATATCTTGTCCAACTTTTTCAATGTAGCCTCCAAATCAAACTTAACCTTATTAGAGTCTCTCAATATCTCCTATACTAGACTCAAGTAAACGCCTAGACTCCTCAAACTTTAGAATCAATTTCTTCATAGCCTTTATCAAACCACGAAGACTATCTCTATTACCCTCAACATATTCTAGTTTTTCTCGAAAAGTCTTCTCCCGTGTCCTAAGATCCTCAATCAACACAGCATTATTTTCTGTGACACGTTCTTTCAACCTAGATTGAAACTTCAAGTTTTCCTTCTTCACCTTCACCATTTCTGCATACAAATTATGGAAGAAAAATTACAACTGACTCACATCTATCTCCTCATCATCACTCGCTTCACCTTCACTCACTTGGTTTTCACTCACTACGACCTGGGAAGTGTCACTCACATGAGAATCTTCATGAGAAGATTTATTATTGTCGTTCACATGACAAACCAAGAACACGGTGTAGTTGCGCTCAATGGGGTAATCTCATCCCTCTTTAGGAGCACTTTCACTAAGGGTGGCGTTAAATGCTATCGGTTTCTTTCTCTCCTTCTTAAGTTTAGTGGGGCACCTCACTACTCGATGGCCATAACCGTCATAACCAAAACACCTATCTGACTCATCCCTCTTAACATTATCACTCTGCTTCTTAGGGACGTGATTAGCATTTTTGGTCTTGGATTTCTCAAGTCTTTTGGCATTTTTCGATTGCTTTTGGAACTTAATAAACTTCTAAAACTTCTTTGCCAACATGGCCACATCTTCAAAATAAGTGTCGGAATCATCATTTGAAACTTTATTTTCCTCCTTTAGGGATTTTAAAGAAATGCCCTTTTCTTTCTTTAGCCCTTGCTTGGTGGTAAACATGTCCAACTCATAAGTTTTTAGGTCACCTAAAAGCTCTTCTAGTTTCCTTGAGTCAATCAAACCCAAAGAGTTTTAAATGGTCATATTTGGATCAAATCTACTAGGAAACAAACTTAAGATTTTCTTTATAACTCGATTATCGGGTATCTTCTCTCCCAAGTTAAACGACGAGTTGACAATATTGGACAACCTAGCATAAAACTCATAAAATAACTCACTTCCTAACATCTTAATCGTATCAAAAATGGGTGGTGAGGTTTTAGAGTTTAGATGCCCTAACAGTGCTAGTGCCCTTGTGGGTAAGTGAAAGAATATCCCTATCCTCTTTAGACATTTCACACATTATAATATGGTTATATTCCTCCTGGGTGACAGATAAGGTAATAGCATGTAAACCTTAAGAATTAAATTGTGATAATTTTTTGTCGGCCTTAGTCCATGACTCAATTGGTTTTAAACTAATGGCCTCTCCCTCTCCCATAACTGGTATTGTCCACCCTTTTTCAACTACTAACCAAACATGCTCATCTATAGTCTTAAGTGAACATTTCATATGCATTTTCCATTAAACATAATTAGACGCGTCAAACAAAGGTGTTCTAAAACCATCAAACCCTCCAAAATTCATACCTAATGACACGTGATAAACGACACGGTAAAATTGAGCTCTAGCTCTGATACGAATTTGAAAGGATATTTTATGTGTGCACCTTAGGAAAAAATAATTTTTTCAAAATTTTAATAAGTACCAAGTATGTTAACCAATTTTCATTTATATAATTTTATCTTCTTAATATTAAACCCGCATCTAGTGATATAAGAAGATAAAGTAATGCAAGTTCACAAAACACACCGATGTAAAAGGAAACCACTAATGGAAAAAACCTCGGACGACCTAGGCCAGACAATCACTATGATATGGAAATTATAAAGAAAGAATACAGTCTTACTCAATGACTCGATCCCCACAAGTCATGACACTCCTTTTCTCTTTTACCACTCCTTCACAGTGCAACGTCGGAGTCTACCTATGCAAGGTCCACCGCACAAGAGTCCATGCGTACCTCGATATCCACCAATACAGCCACATCAACTATCAAACAACAAGTACGAATTCCACCGCACGTAACTAGTTCTTCTAATGATGGAAGAATCAAACAGTGGTGCAAAATCAAGATCTTTATGACATATGGTATATGTAAACTCGGATCTTGTAAATGAGGAAGGATGTTTTTAGCTTTGCATAACTTTGTAAATAAACTGCAAAAAATGTATATGTTTTGTTTTGTTATGTTCTATATATTATGCATTATCTTTTTTCTGAATCAAAGATAACTTAAATAAAACAATTGAGGCGACTCATTATTTTAACGAAACCAACATGTCGTTTGAAAGAACACAACATATCTTTTGAACGAGAGTGAAATGTCGTTTGAACAATAGTCCAATGTCATTTGAAAGATAGTCTAATGTCGTTTGAACGTCGAGTAAAATTATTTGAACCAAGTAAAAAGCAAGGGAATGTTCATACGACTCTAAACACAATTTAACTCAGAAAAAACATTTTAAAATCGGTTTTAAGTAAAATAACATCCTTAGAAAAATATTCCTAGAATCCATAAACGATTATGTATGCATACATGAGAGAATCTCGGTAAACCATGTGAAGACGTGAAACGTGCACCAAAAATGCGACATGATCTATCTTTGAAGCTTGTCCGCTACGTGTTCAACACAACATCATAGGCTTAAGAGAATCGCGACAAATAAAATCTATCATATGACTCAAAGTAGTTTTTTTCCAGAATAATGTAAATAAATACAATTTAACACTCTTTGGAAATTTATCCTTACAAGATTGGTTCGGATGATCATCCACTTCTCTTTCAATCTAAAACTCAGGTGCAATACGGTCTTAAATCCCTTAAATTATTTCTGTGTGGTTAGAGCATGATAACTTTCTGCAAATGGTGAAACAATGTTGGACTGAAGCTAATTCATGTGGATTTTTAATATTTGTTCTGATGTAAAAACTTAAGTTACTCAGGTCTTATCTTATGAAATGGAATGTGATGATGTTTGGAAACATTCATGAAAAACTGCTTATAATGAAAAATAATAATTTGGTTTCGGCAAGAAATTTACTCAGTGTATTTCTTCTATTTTAAAGTTTGTAAATTTGTCTATTCTCATTAATGGTTCTCTAACATGTTATTTCTCTTGCTCTTGTGGGGTTAGACAAGGCGATCCTCTATCCCCTATTTTATTTTGTTTTGTTGAATAAGTTCTTAGCAAATATATAACGTCCAAAATGGTGATATTTCAAGTATTTCTACCCCTTGTGGCTTCAAAGCCATTTCTCACTTTCTTTAAGCAGATAATATTTTGGTTTTTTGTAGGGGAAATGAAGTCTCCCTTCTCATGTAAAGGATTCTTTTATTAAGTATTCTCGGTGTTTTAGCCAGATTATTAGTCCAAATAAATGCAAGATTTATTTTGGGTAGGGTGCTTTGCGTAGGAAAAATGAAATCTATGATGAGCTGCAAATAAATGAGGGTTACCATCGCTTCATTTATTTGGGGGTTCCAAGTTTTAAAGGCAAGCCTAGAAGTAGGTATCTCCAATGCATTGAAGATAGAGCTCAATCAAAATTAGAACAAGCACATATGTTATTTATAGCTAGTATATTGGAATAGATAAAGTAAGTGATTCAATCGATGATCCTCTATAATTTTATGATTTACAAGTGGCATATATTTTTCTTAAGAAGCTGAAAAAATAGATTAGATGTTTTATGTGTTCTGGTTTAACTTCAAAGAGGAAGACAATAGTTTTTAGTTGGAGAAAAGTTTACTCTCCCATTAAGGAAGGTGGTCTGAATTTAAGGAGTCCAATTTCTCTAAATAAGGCCGCCCTTTTAGAAAAAGCTTGGTAAATAGTCATTATTACTTCAACTTGGTATGCTTTTATCACAGTTAGGTTTAATCCTTTAGAAGATGAGGGTTGTTATAAAATTGACCCAGTTTGGCCAAGATATAAGGATGCTTTTGTTATGATAAATCTAAATGCAGAATGGAAAATTTGGTAATAGAGTTTCAGTGCATTTTTGGATGGATAATTGGTTGGAAACTCCCATTTATCAATTAATTGCTACTCACCCCCATAATCCATACTAATCTTATAAAATGGAAGCTACCATTAAATTTTGAACTAATTCTAGCCTATCCATTTCGGATCCTCTCTTTTTACTTTATTCACCACTATATACTACAAACCTTCCAATTACCTTAACCGCCATTTTATCAAATGCCAAATGGAAAGGCAACTTTTCATTACCCCTTATATCTACTTAAGAAATATTTTCCAATCTATTAAAATAACTTCTATATAATAAAATCACTCTGATAATAAACATTCCATATGCTTTGTAGCCATTCCAAATTTTCTCCGGTGCCCCGACCATCTCATCCTTTCTCACTATTTTCGGATCATCAGAAACCTTAACCGGAAAAACTTGGTTCCTTGATGACGAAGGAAAATGATGTCGGACCTATGGATGCTTCAATTCTTGATTGATGTTCTTTTTTCAGAGACATATCATGAAAAGATCCAGATATTTCCAGGGAATTCATGGCAAAAATCGATGAATAGTTTCTGATTCAGGCACCAAAAATAAACTGACATTGGTCACCGTAGAACATTTATGAGTATTCGTCGATTAAGATAATCTGATTGCATATAAGTGTCACTTTTTTCAACATTGTGTGTTGAGAGGGAACAATTATCTATTGGAGTTAACTTATCGAATTCAGATGACATTCCACAACAAATTTTAATACTTTAACACTAGAACATGCAATTATGTGATTCAAAACATAAATCTAACCAAACATGCAATCAAAACTAGAGTTTCAGGAAAAAAATCCCCTTAGGACAAAAATATTTTATTCACTTTAAAAATTTTACAAATTCTGTAAAGGATTCTACTATGATTCTCTCAAGAACCACATAGTCGTAGCCTTCTTTCAGCATTGAACCTCAAAATAATTACAAGAACCTCAGTCCTCCATTTTCATTAGTGAATTCCCTCAATATTCACAAGTTAACTATGGAGATGCCTTATCCACAAAGGTTGTATGCAAGATACACATTATAGGGTTTAAACTTGATTCACTCAAATAAATTATGGGTATGGTTTATGAATCAAAAAGGTTTTTCAAAATCAAAAGGTTGATTTTGTTTTTCTAAATATATGCAGAATCAGTTCTGTCAAAAGTCTCAACGAAATCAAATATGAAATATCTATTTATATGACAAACACAATTTTTGAGGCGACGACACTCATTTGAACGCGAAAAGAACCTCGTTGGAACGACTACAAGGTGGTTTGAACGATGTAAAACCGTATGCCCTCATGAGATGTTAGATCGAAGGAACCTTAAAACTAACACTTTTAACAAGAGTGCAATCTGGGTTGAATGAGATGCACGTACTTTGAACTTTTTAAATAAAGAAAAACTTCCCCGATTTTTTAATAAAAATTCCTGTTTCGAGTTTAAATAAAAATGAACATCCCAAATTAAATTCAAGGAACAAATTTAAACTTAATAGCATTATACCTCCAAAGTATGGAGATGTTGGATATTCGAACTTTGCCTCGGCTTGAATCAAACGATAACGACATATGCCAAATACTTTTGTAAGCCTAAACTATGAGCGAATTATGCTCTTATAAATTTCCTCCTTTTTTACTATTCCTGTACAAACATAAAATCGAAATCCAAATTACAACTAATCCCCTAAGACGAATACAATATCCTAATACCCTCCCAAACCCTAAAATGGATAGGTACAAGATAGAGTTGTCTTAAAAATAAAGTATTCAAATATCCATTTTTTTTTCTTGTTGGGATCTTTATCTTCATTGAGTGTAATCCAAATATAACATGTCAAAATAACTACACAGATGAAACAAAAAAAATACCCCATGATGCATCGAGTTTGAAATATATAAAATAAATATATGAAACTTCTCCCCCATAAATCAAACTCCCTCGCAATTTGTTCTCCCCATTTTATTTTATCCAAAATAGACAAGAAACATAAATTAATCATGAATAAATCTAGGGAACATCACCAAGCATAGAAAGATATCATCACACAAAAAATATGAATGAATAAAAATGCAATGATAATCTCAAAATCACCGCAAACTATTTTTGATTTTTTAAAGTTTTTAAGTAAAAACTTTTTTACAAAAAACAACACACCATAGAGAAACACAAAAATAATCGAATCCCGGAAATGGAATGTAGGGGTGTGAACACATTCTATAGGTTAATCAATGTAGACAAACATAACATATGTGCATGAAAGAATGAGATACTACTAACGAAAGATCTCAAAGTTTACTTTAGGCATAAAAAATGGTGAACTCAACCTAACCTATTCAACTAATCAAGATCATGAGTGATTTTCACAGTAATAACGCCCAAAACTATGAAATGCTTTTACGATAATTTTCCAGGGCATGCAAACCCATTGATCTTTAACTTAACTCCCTCAAAACTCACATATTGAATTTTTTCTGTAAAATATTTTTGAAGAAATCAATGCTCATATGTAGCGAAGCATCAATGTTCTTTAAAATTGGTCTAACACTTTATTTTTTTTAATGTGCCTTTAATATTTTAGGCTCCTTTTTTTCAAATAATGTCTATTCATGCAAAGACAACCTGTCTTTCGCAGCCTGATTCCATTGCTTTAAATATATCAAAATTTACAGGATATATGATTTTCAATTTTTCCAATCTGGGCAATGGTTCTTACAAGCACTTTCGTTTTTAAATTAGGATTGAGATGAAAACACTACAGCTAACACATGAAAGGTAAGTGCAATACTCAGATAAGTCTGTGCTGGTGTGCATTATAGGTGATAAGGAGTCAAACATGTAGCAAGTAGTCGTCATATCACATCTAAATGACTCTACACATTATAAAACACAAAATGAAATTATTTCACGTCTCAAAACACTACAAAAGAGCCACGTGGAAATGGAATGAATGGGCGACTCAGACATTTTTAATTATCATCCACATATGGTGAAAAAAAATACAAAACACTTTGATTTTTTCAAAAATTTATAAGAAATAAATTCTTTTTGGCCTTTTCACTTTTTCTTAAAAATCAATCAAAAATCCTTTTAAGTTTTTCCACAATTTTTGTAGATTTTTTGAAAAATATATCAAAATGGAAATAGATAAATACAATGACAGTAAACACTCGTAATAGGAATGTAAAATATTATAGAAGGGTGTTTCAATCTTGCCCACTATAATTTGGGGCAAGAGACCTTAAGGCCATTCCCCCTTAATGTGACACCCCGTCTAATTAAACATTGGTTGATCATTACTTTATTAAATTAAAATAAGTTCAAATGGTTCATTCTTAGCATCACTGTTGAAAACTTTCTAATTATTAACCATCTAAGTGAAATTAGACCGGTGCCAAAATTTTATCTTTCTTTTAAATAGAAAAGTTTAGCAATGCGGAATACAAACATAAACATTCACATTACAATAGAGTTCAACCATCAAAATATATAAATCAATATAGGTTTGCTGAATAAACTATAGGCCAAAATCTACAACCAAATACTCTAATATAATAAAAGAACTAAATAACTGAAAGCTGTCAGCGGACAACATGTCCATACATGGAATATGAAATGAAATCCTACACTAGATTTGAATGGAGGAATTGTCTGATCAAATCAGTACTGCCAACATCCACAATGCTGTAACTCCAAGTCTCTGGAATGAAGTCACGCTTGGCATTCCTGTGGCTGGACACCTAAAAGATTAAAAAAAATATTTTATAGAAAGTGTTAGTACACAAAACGTTTTGAAAATATTTAGTAAGCATTTATTACATTAAAATTCAGTTATTGATTACACATGTTCACCTACACTCTTTATTGAGTTTTCCTCACCCCTTATCTATAGTGCATGCTTAACGTTCTATACTTAGTCCACCTAGCTATACTACCCGAGCTAACTTGACTAAAGTATCCAACTGAACTTATCTACACGTTTAATTTCCCGTACCTCCTATATAGTACATTAATTTATTAACATCTCTCATGTGTTAATTAGCAACATAAGTAACATTCCTCACATGTTATCTTTTAAATCAATACATTAAGTTTCACTATTTAATTATCATTTCGATATCCATAATCATAATTAACATTCACATATGTTATTAGTTGAATCATAATTAAGTTTCTCGACTTAATTTCTTCTTATTAGATATATACTATCTAACTGTCAACTCTCTACTGTCACACATAAGTAGATAAGTTGCACAATATATATTTCCCACAGAATATATACAAAAAAATTATATGTTTCACTATAATATCCTCGTATCACACATTGAGGATCCATTGGTTCAGATGTTCCTTCGAACCAATTTTATCATGTCATTCACATTGGTTCGGCTAGCTCTTGACCCTAATGTAAACGTTATATATATATATATATATATATATATATATATTACATAAGTGGTGTAATTTAATAAATTGAAAATTTCAAGTGAAACAGAAATTGAGGTGTGGACTAAATATTAATCGGCGAGTTTTGGATTAAATATTGATGTGTGTTACATTTACTTACAGGAATAAGTAAATGAAGTTGAATCATTTTTATATCAGGTTGCGGTTGGGCAAAGCGATGGGGAATAATATTTTATTTGGAGAAGTACGTATGAAGTCGTAATGGATTTAAAAAAGTGAATTTTTGATAAGTGACTCGGATGAGAATTTCGAGTGCACGGTTGGTCTCAAAAGGGCCGAGATAGTCAAAATAGAGTACCCGGGGGGTAGTGTTTGTGTTTCGGAGACTTTTTGGAGTTATAGGGGCTCGCATTTGTGTATACGAGTCAATTTTAGGTTTAATAAGGGATAAACCCTTATTCTCTCTTATAAGACACGAGGAAAAGAGAGAATGGAAAGAAAGAAGGAAGAGGAAAAACAAGAGAAAGAGGAGCTCGGGCCAAACTCCGGTGGGTTTCTGGCACGAGGTCATTTGATTTATCCAACGAGACAAGTGTTTAACTTGATTTAATTATTTACGTCTGTTTATTGTTCATATTATGGTTGGTGAAAACTATATGATTTTGGGTTGAAATTCTTGCACAAAATGGGTTTTTGGAAGATGATTTCATAAGAAATTGTAGTGGTATTAACTCCATATGAAATCTAGGCTAAAAACCATGTTAATGGTGTAAATTTTGGTGAGAAAATTGGAAGAATAAAAATTAGTGCTTAATTAAGAAAAAGTGGTGAATTTCTTAATTAATTGGATGAATCCCATGAATTAAACCAAGAAATATGTACCCATAGGTTGGATGATGCTAGGGTAAGATTATATTGCATTGAGGTAAATTTGGGAGTGTTTTTGGTGAAAAAAATGGAGAAAAGGGAAAAATCTCCTTGGAAACCCATAGGGAGTTTTACTAAGGGAGAATTAATTCGTTGGGGGAGCGAATCGATTCGGACCTGACAGTTTTGAATTTTTTTCTCTTGGTTTTAAAGGATTGTATGAGAATAGATTGGTGGAGATGATTATTAGGGGATTCTAAATAGAGTATTATTATTTCTAAATGATTAGAGGAGTGAATTATGAACCTTGGGTTAGTGAAAGTAAATCTGGGGTATAAATTTGAGGAGTGTTTGGAGACGAACGACACTCGATAAATTATTTCGGCGGGTTTACATATATATATCTATGCGTGTAGAATATATATATAAGAAATCCGAATGTGTGAGTAGGACGAAATTAGAATATTAGTTAGACGTGTTAATCTAATATTCGGAAGAAATAAAGGTGAGTTTTAATCATAAGTGAGGTAATACTTATGGGATTAATATAAGTGGTGTGAATTCTTATAAATTATTATGAATTGGTATATTCGAGATTATAGGCTAATGCCAAGTGAGATAGGCAGAAATAGCAGAATGTGATGATATATATATATATATATATATATATATATATATATATATATATATATATATATATATCTGTGTACGAGTATAAGGACAATATATATATGATATGATTATAAATATATTTGTGTGTGATTGATATATTTATGTAGAACATACCCCTCTAGTGCTATCATGGGAAGTTGCACGATGTGGGTGAATCCCTTGGCTTGAGGAGCAGGGTGAGTACAACCCCAGGTCATAGTCGTCCAGTTATTATACAGTCTGATTTTTATTCTGGGTGAGACATCTTGGGTATGATTCAGTTTCACTTTCATATGAGTAACTATGACCGCTTCCCCTACGTTTGTGTTTGATAGGGTTCGGTGTGATATTCCGACCTGGCTGCCCGGAAGAATGTGTGAAAAATTCCTTGGAGGATATAGCATTATAGAGATTGCATTCATTGAGTTATAGATCTGTGGGATGGTTGATATACTTATATAGTGTGTGATATATAATTATGGATATACTTGATGCGTATAGTGTATATATATGGGCTAAAACAAGGAAAGAAATGTGAGCTAATTTCTGGACTATCTGGGAGTATCAAATCCGGAATAAAATATTTGATATATATATATATAAGATGAGAATATTATATACGAGATTGAGAACACTAAAATGTGAATAGTGTAAATACCTAGTGAAAGTTATTCATAATGAACGAGTAAATGATAAGTGAGAAATTTAATAGTATAAGAGGGCGAAAGCTTAGGATATTATACGCGGGTTGTTGATATAGCATAACTAGGGTGTTTAAAATATATGCGTTAGGTGCGGACTGTTAGATGAGGGGTAAGGGGTATCTCATGTGAGTGAGACACCAATTTAAATATGAAGAATATCATATTTTAAATATTAAAGTAATTTAAGCACTTGCTAAAATATTTTTTAAAACTCGGACTCTGACCCGTATCTATTTTTCCTTTTTCTCCTCCTTTGTATACTTTTTAAGTGTCCAGACACAGGACACATGGATGATTAATCTTTTGAGTCAAACGATGCTACCGCAGCTGTGGATGTTGACTATAAATTGTTTAGATGCTTTTATCCTTGTGATCTAGTTATGAGGTACTGAGCGATATTCGGTCATATTGCCTACCTGTTGTTATTTTCATTTTACACCTATTCGACTTGATTGTAATAGATGTTTTACCGAGAGTTATCGGTTATTTATTTATTCATTCATTTCAGTTGTTGTTTATATCTTTGTATGATTGGATTTACTTGTGCGTTTAGGTTAAAAAGATTATAAAGTTTAAAATTTGACACTAGGCCTAATAGATTATTAGTAATTAATTGGTTTTTTGACAGTGTTGCTGAGAATGAACCACATGATATTCTTGTCTTAATTTGATATAGGAACATCACCTGGTATTTTGTTGTGCGGGGTGTCACAGGTGGTATTAGAGTATCAACTTATAGTGTCCTTAGGAATTTGTGCGAACGTACTACACTTTCAGCGTTGCCTTCTATTTGATATAGAGCCTTACATTTAGGAGTGTATTTTTATGGTGAGATTTGCTTCTCCTGCTATTATGTATAGATATTAGTGAATCTTATTTGCGTTCGGGGTGTGTTCATGTGCCGAACAACCAATGGATGACAGACGAGGGCCTTTTGGAGGACAACAGGAGGCAAGGCTCCGTGGAAGTTGTAGAATATTTTGAGGATTTAGACCATAGATGAGGTCACCCCTATTGTGTCTCGGGAAGTTAGGCGCTTTAAGGACTGCTAAGGTGCAATATATGATTTTTAGTACCGCTATAGCAGAAAGTGGTGCCAAATTAGACTCACCCAACGTGGTTAGAATAGGAGAGAGTTAGATGGGTCTTTGAAGAAGGCCATCCGTGGGAATTTAAGAAAATGTGGAGATTGTGTGTCTTAGCCAATGGAAGTTATATATCCAGATGCTCTAGCATATGGCGGAGTGTGGTAAACTCGAAAGTGAAATGGGGTAAAAAAAATTTGAAGTCCGTGGGAGGAATGTTGTAATGGTGGGAGATAATCACCACAATTGAAAAGTGATGAATTATGCTAATGGAAGGGTCTTAGGTATGGTTTGACCGTAAGTTCCTTCATCAGATGTTCAAGGGGAGTATAAAGTACCACTTAACGTGAGACGTTATAAGTGGAAGTCGATGTTGAGCGGGACATAGTGAGTTGTCTCCATGCGCACCACTCAAAGATATAAATAGGTTGGTGCATGATGACCAACTACGAAATTTTGTATAAAGCCGACGATTCCAGTGACGGATGGGGCAGTTTGGCTGGTAAATTTCTTTGATGGGTTGCCAACATCAGGATAAGATCATGATTTCCTTCTAATGTGTGGAACAAGTTGATCAACAAGGAAGTAATTGTTATTCTTTTGGGGTGAGTTACACAGTTAGATAGTGTTCCCTAGTTTTTCTTTGAAAAGAAGGAACGCATTGGTGCGAGGTGCCGCCCAATATTGTTGTGAATCCGGATGAGATCATTGAACCCCACCTCCAATAGGGATTTCAGGAAGTAATGAGGATGATATTTTTCTTTGGGCAAGTAGTGTCACCTAAATCACGATGAGTACACGGGAGGTGATTGACGACCAATAAAGCGATTTGAATGCGATTCTGGAGTCACTGCGGTTATTGGACTTCTGCAACTGACATAGCTTATAAGTGAAGTCAAGCATAGTATGGTAATCGGGAGGAGAAATTTCCGATGGTAGAGTTGTGTGTAACATTCGTACCTGGTTGTTGTGGATAAGGCGCTTATTGATGTTTTGTGTGGAAAACACTAATCATTCTCCCTCTGGTTGGTTATAGGTGAGAAGATAAGTAGATTTTTGGGATCAAACGAGAGTTAGAGTCCATTGATAAAAATGGAGGAACCACAAACTTTTTTGAGTGGCTTTTAATTGTCGTAAGAGTTACGTCGCCATGAGCCGGGATTTGAAGGAATGATATGAATGGTCAGATGTTTTTAGGAATTTCTCCCTGAATGGGAGTTTTGTGTTGGGATGAATACGAAAAGTTGGCACTTAGTGGCGTTCGTCCTTCTAATAGTATTAAGGTGACATGTCCAGTCATGTATGGGCTTGTATTATTCGAATGTCGTTGGTAGGAGCACAATGTGATGTCGTTGGTAGGAATGGAACTCAAAGTGATCATACCACTCAGGAGGATGTGGTGGTGACCAAAGTTAATACACCTTCTCCTTAGGAAGGGCAAACCAGCTCACCAGAAGCAGCTCTGATGACAGGTATGAACCTTATGGGAATGGTTTTTGAAGAGAAAAATTGTAAACCTGGCAAATTTGGGTCAAGGTTGTGTAACACTAGCGGCTGTCCCCTATGGAGGGGCGACCATTCCAACAACGATTCCGATACAGGTGGCTCCTCCATAGAAGGTGGTGCCGGAGAAAGTTGATTCACCATCAAGTTCACTAGCAATAAAGGGCATGAGTCTGGAAGAATCACCCTCCAAAGCTGTTACTATAGAGGAGGTGAGGAGGCTGCTCTCCTCCTCTTAGAGGGAGGGTCCTCATCTATACGAGGAATTTCAGGATCCCTACCCACAAGAGGTGAATGGGAAGCATTACTTAGAGGGGTATATTCCACCAAAATTTATCAATTTCACTGGAAAAGGAGATAATCCAAGAGAGAACATGAAGAGGTTCATTGAGTATCTGGGAGTGCATGCAAATGATAAAAATCTGAGGTTGAGGTAATTGTCAAGACCCTCACAATGAAAGCCTATACATGGTACTCCCATTTGGCACCCAACAGTATCCCTATATGGCACTAGATTTCAAGTCTTGAGGAGGCAAGTAGTCAATTATGTGGATGGTGGTTCAAAGGGAAAGAAGGGAGGCCCTGGATCTAAGAACAACAACCCAAGTAACAAGAGAAAGTATAAATAGGATGCCTCACCCCCGCTACCTTGCAGCATAGTGGAAGCAATGGATTGTTATCGTATATTGGTATGAGAGGGGGTAGCAGGTCCCATTCACTTGAATGGAAAAGTCCCAACAGCAGCTAAAAAAGCCAATCCCAAGTATTGTTAGTTGAATCAAAGGGTGCAACACTCCACTAAGGATTTCTACTATCTAAGGAGAATCATTGGCAAGCAGGTGTCCAATGGTACATTTAAAATACCATCGGTAGATGTTAACTAGAACCCACTCCCAACAAATCACTTTAGCACTGCCAATATGGTAGTAGCGTATGACGAAAAAGAAACTCGAGATCAGATGGAGTGAGAAGGTAGTAATAAAATATGCGAAGAGCTATAGGGGCTAGCCCTAGATAGTGAATAGAGAACCGAGTGGGAGAGGATGCACGAAGATTGGTTCTTCACTCCTGACCAAGAAGATCTTAGATGTAGGGGGTGGAATAAGTGAACCCCCCAGAAGGTGAAGTGGATGTCATCCTTGCTCTGGATGGGGGGGGGGGACATCTGAAGTAGAATATATTTTCAATGCCCAAACGTATAAAGTGGACTTAGACTCTGAATGTGAAGCCATAGCCAGGAGTCCTAAGTTCAAATGGTTCTTCGACCAGATAGGGGTAAGTGTGACACCGAAGTAGTTATTACAAGGAAAGTCTTAAAAGTGATGCAGTAACGTGAAGACACCTCACTGAATTAGCAGGGACCAATCGCGAGGTTGATCAAAAGATACACTTCTTAAGTCCTCTTTTTTGAGGTAGATAGGCAAGTGTCTTACTTCCATAATCACCTGTTGTATGTTATAGCTATGATCAATGGAGTTTCATTCCCCAGAGCGTTAATGGATGGAGGAGCATCTATTAAAATTATGCCAATCAATACATTGTATGGGACGGGGATCGATTAAGAGAAGATAGTGCCTGTACCACTAGTGATTTTAGGATTTGACGGTGCCGGAATGCAATATCTTGGATATGTGAACGTGGGAATCAAGTTGGGAAATTTCACTTACCATATCAAGTTCCATGTCATTAATGCTAATATCAGATACCCGCTACTCATTGGGAGGGTATGGATGCACACCCATGGAATAATACCCTCCACCTACCATCAATGTGCAAATGTTAATATCCGATGAACAAAGATCATATTCAAAGCAACACATAAACCCTTTTTCTGTTGAGGAGTCCCATCTGGTGGATGCGACATAGAACTGGATGAGGAAAGGAAGAATTTTTCAAGAAATCTAGAAGAGAAGCAAGTGGTTGGAGGAGGTGACTAACCAAATAAATATGTCCATGATTGGTTGGGGGGGGGGGGGGGGAGGGTGATCCCTCACATAGAAAAAGGCAAGAGGAAAGTGGAGGAGGTGGTCAAACCTCCTCGATCTTGTAAAAAAGTGGTCCTACTCGATGAAAAAGTTATTTACCATTTATAAAAGTCTGCGCGGACAGTGTTCTGGGATGAGAGCACTGACCCGGCACTAGAGTGTTTTATGGTGGATGAGTTTCACATCCAGAATGCATGCAAGATGGACCTAGGGAGCAACTACAAAAGTTAGAGGAGATCAATCTGGGAGTAGATTGGGGTGAAGGTAGACCCATTATAATCTCCAAGAGTCTAAACCCAAGACATAAAGAAGAGATCATTGGCCTACTCAAACAATTCACTGACGTGTTTGCTTGGAAATACACGGAGATGTCAGAGATAGATCCAGCGGTGAGCACTCATAAATTGAATGGTACTCCCAATTCTCTTCTAGTAAGGCAAGGAAAATGTACATACAAAGCTGACCTCGACCTAAAGATAAAAGTGGACGTGGATAAGTTGTTGGTAGTAAGGTTCATCAAGCCTATTCAACACCCTGTGTGGCGCTCCAACATAGTACCGGTACAAGATCCAAATCCGAATTTAGGTGGATTTTCAAGAATTAAATCGGGCATGCCCAAGGACGAATTTCCTCTACCGCTTAGATAGCTTAGTTGAGGTTACCACAGACAATGTAATGTATAGTTTCATAGATGGGTATGTCAGCGACAATCAGATTAAGATGGATCGGGTGGGTGCAGAGAAGACTGCCTTCCTCATGCCATTAGGAAACTTCCACAACATAGTCATGCCATTCGGATTGAAGAATGTTGGGGTCAAGTACTAAAGGACCATGATGGAAATCTTCTATGATTTATTTCATGATGTACTAGAATTTTATGTAGACGATCTAGTGGTGAAATCCAAGAAAGAGAGAAAGGACATGAAGGACCTCCGGAGAGTGTTTGAGAGGTGCAACAGGTACAAGATGCGAATGAACACCTCAAAATGTGCCTTCGGGGTCACTGCGTGAAAGTTTTGGAGATTTGTTGTGAATAGGCAGAGAGTGCAGGTTGATGCATAGAAGATGAAGGCCATAGTGATAATGCCACTCCCGAAGAGACAACGGTAGCTCAAAAGATTCTTATGAAAGGTATCCTATCTGGCAGAGATAACTCACCCAGTTAGACCCCTGCTAAAGGAAAAATCCAAATGGACCTGGGGGGAGGAACAAAAGAAAGCGTTTGAGAGGATTAAAGAAATCATAGCATCTCCATCCACTATGATCCCACCTGAGGCTGGGGGTCTACTGCTGCTCTTCCTCACCTCAACGAAAATCTCCATAGGGGCACTGCTGGCCCAATAGAAGGAAGGAGTAAAAAAGTCAGTGTACTGCTTGTTAAAAGTAATCTCAGGTACAGAGTCCAGATACACCAATGTGGAGAAGCAATGCCTCGCCCTAATTTTTGTGTCTCAAAATTTGAGACACTACCTGCTAGCCTTTAAAGTTCACATAGTCACCAAGTGTAGGATGAGCAACAAAATGGTTTTTGATTTTATCAGAATATGATTTAAAATGCATAGTGCCCAATGCCATCAAAAGTTAAGCAGTAACAGATATGTTGGCTCATTTTCCTAGTGGGAACTTCGAGCCCCCCTAGTGATTAGTTAACTGGGGAGAATTTCCAAGAATTCATGGTAGAAGAAATGGAAAATTGGACAATGGATTTTGATGGCTCTAGTGTCGAAGGCACAAGAGGTACGAGCATCACACTTTTGAACAGCAAGGAGAAGATCACCCTCTATTTCAAGTTAGACTTAAAATGCTCAAACAATGAGGTTGAGTATGAAACTCTCATTTTGGGTATGTTGGAAGTAATCTGGAGGGGCTTAAGAGTATTGTACATATGGGGGGACTCTAAACTGTTGGTGAAACAGGTTAATGGGGAGTTCACCCTCAAGCATGCTAACTTGGCACCCTACAGATACATCTTCTAGAGGTTACTGGGATAATTATTGGAGGTAACTGTTAAGAGACATGCAAGAACAATGAATAGGCACCACAAACCAGTAGCTACGCTAGAACAAAAGTTAGACATGGATGAGACGAAAAGCAACGATCACAGTGCGGCAGAGAACAATGCCTACCACAATGAAGTCCTTGTTCTCAAGCAATGAGCCAGAAGATTGGTGGCACCTACTTGTGAAGCATTTAGAGACAAGAGAGGGTCAATGAAGATGTTAGAGTTGGCAAACTACCACCTACTGTAAGGAATAGTTTACTTCAAGAGCCTTAGAGGGTTCTTAGCAAGGCATCTTGGGAAATAAGAAGCTAAAGAGAGGTTGGTAGAGATGCATGAAAAGAATTATGGGGACACTAATATCCTAATTTATCATCGGTTGCGGTGGGGTGGGGTTGGGGGGGGGGGGGTTACTATTGGCCCACCATGAGAGTAGAGGCTACTCGTTTGCAACAAGGTTATTTAAAGTACTAAGCCCAGTTCAACCAGCAAGCAAAAGACAATTTTGTAGAGGCCTTCGAAGATTGGAGGCAACCATACATAGCATACCTTAAAGAAGATGAGTTGTCCACGGAGAGATCGGATGAAATTTATCTCCGGAAAAGGGTAGCCCATTTCTATTTGGTGGAAGGAAAGCTTTATAATAAAGTCTATAATGAGAAGGCAGTGCAGTGCATATCTTAAGAAGACACAGGGAGAGTATTGAAGGAGGTTGATGAGCCCTCCCTCATGGGAGGTGCCAAACTGTATGATTAGTTGATGACACCGGAGTATTATTATCCAACCATTGAGGCTGACTCCATTGGTTATGTGAAGAAGTGTAGAGCTTGCTAAGTACATGGAAATATGGTGCATGCCCCTTCCATCAGCTTGCAAAGCTTAGAATCTCCCCACCCCTTCTACACACGGGCATTCGATCTGGTAGGAAAGATCAACCCAGCCTCTCATAGTAAAGCCTTCATCATCGTCACTACAAGATTACATGACCTAACCCAGTTTATCAAGGAGTATATCATATGCAGGTTTGGTATACCCAAGGTGATTCTCACGGATAATGGGAAACAATTCGAATGTAAGGAGAGTGTACTTCTCATTAACAAGTATAAAATTATGCATAATAGCTCAACCATCTCCTACCCAAAATGAAATGGCTAAGTGGAGGACACCAACAAAACCTTGATCAACATCCTAAAGAAGATGCTGGAAGACATGCCAAGGGCATGGGACGAGAAGCTACCCATGGTGTTATGGTCTTACCACACTTCGAAGGGAAAGCCGATAGGTTTGATCCCTTCTCACTTGTGTATGGGACCAAAGTTTCCCTACCAGTGGAATTGGCAGTACCCTCATCTAAGGTCGCTCTAAGCAATGGAATCATCCCTGACCCACGGCACGTGCAGCTAGAGGCATTGGATGAGCACAGAGATAAGGTAAGGGAGAACTTCAAATTCTATAACCACCAACTTTCCAGAGCTTATGAAAACCTATTCTAGCCCAAAGAGTTTCAAATGGGGGACTTGGTCCTCCGAGCATCTACTCATCACCTCCGCAACATGTCAGCGTCGAAATTCAAACCCAACTGGGAAGGTACCTATAGTGAGAGGGGTAGGGAAGTCAAGATACTGCCAGATTTCAGAGCCGGAGAGGGACTATATCCAATCCATTAATTGCAAGTGGATAAAGAGATACTATGCCTAGTTTTGTTAAAATTTCATTTTTATAATAGATTCTGAGCGATTTTCTCTCATACCAGAAAAGTTCTTTTTTTTTGTAAAAAAAATGATAGAGCAATACCATCTTGTAAACAATATAAAACATAAAAGAAATGAATAAAAACACTTTTGATTATTGTTGATGTTTATTTTGATTACTTACCTACTGTATGAGGTAGAGCCAATAGAATACTTCTTTGAAGAAATGCTCTCTGCCAGGCTAGAAGAGGGTGCATGAAAAAGAAGAAGAACTTTTCTCATTACACTTTAGGGGGGTATATCCATCCCAAAGGAAAGTATATTGAGCAAAGTCTTTACAGACATAGTAGGCAGACAAATTTTATTTTTTTCACCTCACCAATTTTTAAGACTTTGAAAGCTCTTAAGGAAAATGTAAAACAAAGACCCCACAGACCAGGGGCTATTCTAGCTTTTTTTTTTTTAAAAAAGGGGGAGAAAAGAATCAGTTGTCATTGATTTATTGTTTTGAAATAGAACCTAAAGAAAGGAGATGGGGTCACCCCCCCTCTAAGCTATTCCTTATGAACACACATAATAATGTGTAAGATTACCCCCACAGACAAAGGGGCAGCTCCAAAATAGCAACTCACCCAGATAACAAACAAACACCCCATGATCATAGGGGGTTGTGCTTAAAAAAAGTGTATATGTGTATAAGTTGCTCAGATTAATGCAAGTACCCCACAATATATGGGTCAACCTAAATTGACCAAACGCTCACAAAAAAATTAGAGTAGGTCTTAGTAAACAGATGCTAAAAGTATAGATAGAGGCAAAGAAAAAGAAAAAGTTCAAGAGAAGCCAAATGTTTTTTTTCTCATTTATAAATGATTAGTTCTTTACATATGGAAAGCAAAATAGTACAAAGCAAGAAATAGCCTATCCACTAGAAATAACAAAAAACAAGTCGTCTCGGGTGAGGGCGCTAGCATATGATGGACCATCCTCTTGCATGAAATCCTCCTCCAGCCTGGCCAACTTGGCCTTATCCTCATGTTCACCAGACTCAAGTCTATCAAGCCGGGACTGAAGCGATGCAATCTAGCCCCGAATCCTCGTAGCCTCAGCCTGTCTCTACTCGATCCTCAACTATCTAGATGTGTGAAGCCTCACCATCTTTCAGAAAGGAATGCTAAAAAAATTATGAACTCCAACATCAAGACAATCTAACTGAAAATGGTAGAACTAATGCAAGTCACAGAGAGCGTCCAAAAATAACAAAGTGGAGGCACTAGTAAGCTCGGCAGGAGAGGTAGCTAAGAAGCCTTGAATAAGGATAGCAAGAGACTTTAGGTTGAACACCGTGAGGCTATCAATATGAAGAACATTCTGAGTTGTTATTGTCTCAGAATGATGCTCCAAAATCACATCTAGGATCTGGTGCTCATGTGTCCTGAAGTGTCTTCGCCTTTCCTCGTTCCACCGTTTGCTCGTAAAAGTTGTAGGAGCCTTTACCTCAGCGTTACCATCTGAATGGTGCGATTCTATCTTAGAGGGGAGGAAAGAAGACTCCCCACTAGAATCAGTATCACCGGCTATAGGAGTGGCCTTAGAATTCTGATCCCCCTCATCATCTACCCTAGTAGACTCACTAATAAGATCCTAAAAACAAGTGTCCATGATGAGCTAAAAAATAAAAAAGATAAGGACAACTATATCCAGACTCTAAAAAGGGACATGATAAATGCTTACCCCAAAGCTCAAGGGGGTGAGCATGTTGCCACCTATGATAAGGGAGTCTATCGAATGGGGGATGCCAGGATAAGCATGAGAAATAATAATGAGCAATATCATTATGACTCATAAGTTAAAAAAAAGGAGTTCACGAAACAAAACGATTAATAATAACTTGGGTATGGCAATCAAATACTTAAGGAGTGCGCAACATAACACTCTTTGTTTGCTCCACAGTTACTGGAGCAGCTTCCTTGCTAACTTGGAAACAATGAAACAAGGGTGAAGGTGAGAGTACTTGCATAGTAAAACCAAGAAGAAAAAGGAGAAATAGAAAATAGGGAAAGGTATGACAATGTAATACCGCTCTCGTAGTTATTTTTTCAAGATGATCCACAGCTACCGGAGCAGTTGCCTCACTAACCTGGAAATAACGAAACAAAGGTGTAGGTGAGAGTACTTGCACAGTAAAAGAGAAGGTATGGCAGTAGAATACCTCTCTCATAGCCATCTCCCTAACATGATCCACAGTTATCGGAGCAGCTGCCTCACTAGCCTGGAAATAATGAAACAAAGGCAGAGGTAAGCATACTTGCACTGTAAAACCAAGAAGAAAATAGGAAGTGGAAAGAGAGAAAGTTATGACAGTATAATACCTCTCCTGCATCCATTCCCCCAATAATACGTTTCGCAGTTATTGGAATAATTGTAGCACTAACATGAGAATAGGTAAATGGGTAAGTGTTAGCAAACATTTTCATAGTATAAGCATATCTTTTATTTTAAAAAAGTATAAGCAAACCAAGTATTTACTTGGATATCTTCATCTCAAGTGCTAGCCGAGAGCCCCGCAGCAATAGGGGTAGAACTAGAAATAGGTCCCGTAGATAAAGGAGCCTCGGTTATGCTAACCTTGTAATTTTTTTATAAAAAAATATGTTATACCAGTTAAAAGAGTGGTATTGGAATGACTACTCTCATACAAGAGCTATATGATACCTGAGTAGTTACTCCCACAGTAGTTGAGGGAGGCACTGTGAATAGTGCCTGAGGGGCCGCCTCCACAACACTCACTGCGGGCATCACAGATGAAGAAGCCTATATGAAACTAAACTGTAAATGAAGAGAAAGAGGTAAGGGTTAGTAAATTGTTTACATCAAGAGAGCAAGCATATATAAAAGCCCTAAGATTCATAACGGGAATAGTTACCAGGAGAGTCACTATGGCAGGACCCTCACTGGAAGTAGTAGGGAAGGGAGACCCATCTATAGCAGGGGATACTGAAAGAATAGTATCAGGAGGCACTGATAAAGTGGTATTATGAACCAACAAAGAAAAAGGAGAAAATGACTCACCAGTACAAGCTAGCTAGAAAAAAACTGGTAGAAGGTCAGTTGAATACTTGAGCCTTATCCAAAGAAGAAGGGTGGAAGGTCATCATTATCGCAACAAGGGATATAGTAGCAACCTGCTGATCATAATAGTGTTAGAAAATCTTTTTGTCACAACCATGGTAGAAGAATTTACGAGTACTTGAATAGAATAAGAAACCTGTGAAATAGGCTCAGTATTGAAGCCATAGTAAATACTAACCCATGAGGGATAGGCTGGACCAAAGGTATACCATCCATAGAGATATATACTCGGGGAATAGGAATCCTCCTTGAGGGGGACAACCCCAGAGAAGTGGTCTCAGAAAAAGGCAGAGTCTCTCTTATAGAAGAGAGGTTAAGAGATTCAGGGCCCCTTACAAATGATGTAATAATCAAAGTCATAGTAATAAAAATAAATGGGGCCCAAGTGAACAAGCAGACCTTTAAAAATGAGGAAGCCAGGGGCTCAGCTTCAGAAGCGCCTACTATTGAAGCACGAGAAGATGAAGTGGGACGAGAGGGCACAATCCTCTGCAATCATAAAAAGATAGAGAACACAAGGGAAAAGAGGTCAAACAAAAAAATGAAAAGAATATAGGAGAACAGTGAGATTGTCCATGTAAAGGAAGTCAGAGAAATAGGTGAGCAGAATGTGACGTCACAAAAGGGGCCCTGGTGCTTCTAGGATGCATAAATGAAAGCTGTAAGGAAATAAAAATATATAACACTTAGTAAGAGAAGTGTAAATTGTGACTATCAAAGTTTTAAAGGCCCCTGGAGGGAGTAATAAACCTCTCTTTAAAGGCCTCAGGAAGAAATAGGAATAAAATTCCCCTCTTGCTGGGAAGGAGCACGGTGAAGTGGGGGAGGTGAAGGACCACTCACCTCAATAGAAGTAACATGTTGAAACACCACAAGGGAAAGAATCGTTAACCAAATCAATGATGAAAAAAAAGAAAAAATATGCAAATAAAGAGTTAAATAAAGGAAACTTGCAGCATCAGAACGTGCAGTCTGTCCACATGGAAGGTGTATGATGGCAAAGCTAACCCCCAATGGAGAATGTGGCACCTCATCATCACTAAAAGATTCTCTCACAACTAATAACAAAGCACAAGTATCATTAGTGCTTTCACCATGAAAGTCCAGGCCATCCACGTCATTTGAAGAATAACGATGATCATCACAGGAAGGGGATCTTCCGTAGTCAAATAGTTACTCTTCTGATGAGTGAAGGGTGAACTAGCATGTGAAATTCTATGAGAATTGGTTTCACTAAGTAAAGAAGATCCAGGTATGGTACCTTCTGCAACTGGAATGGATGTAACAAGGGGCTCTTGAGAAGAAAAATCGAGAGCCTCACAACCCTGCTCTCGAACAGTCCTATAAGTCTCCTCCACTCCAATATTGCCAGTGTCTGATCCTCGGTCCAACACAGAGGAAGAAACAACATCAATGTTGACCCCCTTCTTTTTCTTGGCCATCATTGTTCTCATAGGAGAAAGGGGGAAGAAAGAGAAACAGTAGTAGTTGGGAAGAAGTTGGATACATCAGTGTCTGGATTCTTTCTCTTGACTGTAGTATAATTTTTAGTCGTGCCTTCATCTTTGGATTTCCCCTTAGACTTGGTAGGATGTGGCACATATTACCTCAGGAGGGAAGACTCGTCAAGGAGTGGATTCACTTGGATGGGAGTATCTTGCTCAAGAGGTGTCTTGGGTATGGTACTGAGGTGACAAACTTCTTTATGGGTTCGTTTGATTGAGAATTGGGCCTTGATGTACTCAGTAGAAGTGGTCTCATGGGGAGTCCCGACCACATAATTCTAAATGAAGAGAACCTGCCACTACTAAAATAAGAACCAAGAAGAAATGAATGAAGTAGGTAATCATGGGGAGGCACATATAGTCCCCCCTAGTGGCATACCCTATGAAGCATTCCATGAAAAGTGAAGTTTCTACATGCCTCCAAATATAACTCTGAAGGGCCGCCGCTCGAGGGGTAGGAAGGGGCGTGAACACCCTGGTCGTAACCAAATTGTCTTCTCACTCTCTCTGAGTGATAGAATTTTGAAACTTTACCTTGCTTTGTTAAATAATGGAGAAGGCCTGGTAATAGCATTGCCACCACATTGATATGTGGGTAAGAAGAAACAAAATCAACATCAGATAGGTAATAAAAAGTGCCACTGTCACCTTGGAAGGAAAGCCATATAAAAATACCATCGGGGCATTTGCTGTAAGGGAAAAAATAGAACTCATTAATATCATCAATCAGAGGCCCCATGGGATTTTTAGGGGCCTTTTTTTGCCACCTAATAAGATGAACAACATTGTTGTGGCAGGCCCTTGCTTCCCGGCCAAAAATAAGGAAAATGCTCAAATAAAAAAGCCATCAAGATAAGGGAATTGGCGAAGTTGGCAGCATCGTAGCAGCCGCAAGATCTCTCAACATCTACATGGGCATGATCCATCCAATAAAAAAGATATCCAAAGGTTAAGTCAACAAGGGGTACCGATCTCCCTCGCGACAGCCTCACAGCTAATCTGAAAAGAAGATTACGAGGCGAGTCTTCTGGTTTACCTGGAAACAAGAACCTACTCAGGAAAGTAACAAAAAAAGCAACTAATTGTGAGGAAGAGTTAATCTTGGGACCATCTTGACTTCTGAGAGCTCTGCTAGAAGTCTCCCATTTTGGTGGCTGCTGAAAATCTCTAAAGTAGTACCTCTTCCATTTAGTGAAAGAGTGTTTGCTAAAACCAATTACATTTATGGCCACATATTTTGAACATTTAGTAAGCGTTGCCTGCAACTCTTCCACCATCTCCTGGTCAAGGAGGTTCTCATAGACATCGGTAAAATATGCTCCCTGAAGAAAGGTAGGGCGTACAACTCACGGACATCGTCTATGGTAATGGTTAACTCACCCCAGCCACTCACAAAAGTGTGAGACTCCCTACTCCATCGAGACATTAAAAGGATGCATAGTACAAGATTTCAAACTATTAATCGTAGTAAGAAGGCCAAGTCCCTCAAGGATGGCCTTATAATAAGGAATAGAAAGAATATAATCAACCCATTCATTCCACTCCTCAGGGGCACCCCTCGCAGCCTTGATTTCAATATTAGAATATGGCAAGTCACCACAGTTAATTATAACTCTGAGAATAGAGTCGATAAGAATAATTGGATAATTAGTATAAAGACCTAACCCCAAATGGGGTTTCTCGATATTATTAGCAATACATTTCTCCTCAAATTTGGCAAGAAAAGCCATGAGGTTATCATTTGGACCAAAGTATGATGCACGTCGGTAAATGCCAAAATCTCTTCCTTGAAGAGTGCTCATGTAATCTTCCCAAGCTTGAAAAGAGGGTGAAGTGGTCGAGGAACTACTAATAGTCACTAGTTCAAGCGAAGAACCTACTATGATGGAAGTTCCAAGCGAGGAATCCCCAGTAGTGGAAGAACTCACGACTGTCGAAGAACCTCTGATGCCAAACGTTTCATGCGAGGAACCCCTGAGCGAGGAAACCTCATCAATAAAAATAGGTAGCGAGGAACCCCCACTGATGCCAACCCCAAGTGAGGAACCTCTGAGCAAGGAACCCCCGTCAATTACAAGTAACGGAGAGGAATCCCCATTGATACCAACCCCAAATGAGGAACCTATGAGAGAGCAACCTCATTAATTATAGGCAGCGACGAGGAACCCTTAGAGGTTCTTACCCCAAAATCCAATCCACCATTAATAGAACCCCTGCTGAACTTGATTTAAAAACCATCCCATCAGAGGAAGGAATCCCCAGTCATAACTGGTGACCCATGGTGATGTCAGCAACCAAATGACAGTCCGTAGGTGTTGGGACAGAAGAATCACCTTGGGCGGTGGTTATAGTGGTGATGCCAGTGGCCACTACCGTAGATATGAAAATAGAGATGGGTAAAGATCTGATTATAATGGGAATAACAATGGTTGCAATATTGGAAGAAACATTTGGTGATGACAAAGTCATTGGTGATGAAGCTTGAAAAAATATGGAGTTTTTTATCTATTGCTAGAAATCTCAACTCTATGCGAAAGTTTTGAGAATATGGTAAAAGTGAAAGCTTTTATTAAAAAATTAGCTTTTATATGAAAATGGGAAAACGTGTTGTAATACGAAAAGGTTAGCAATTTTTTTCCCAAATGATGAGATGATAGTTCTCATGCTGACACGTGGCTTGTAGAGACTCCAAAACCTAGAATTAAGGGACAATGCATTTAATAACCTTATGGGTAATAATGAGGAAACCCTAGGGTCCCTCAAAAATTGAAAATTGAATTTATGGCATACAAAGCCTTTTGGTCTCCCTAACACAAAAGACTTTCCACAAGGGGCTAATGTAGAAGGGTGTTTCAAGCTTACCCACTATATTTTGGGGAGAGAGAACCTAAAAGCCCCCCCCCAACTTTCAGAAATCCTGGGGTGAGGAACCCTTAAGGCCCCCTCCCCCCTTAACCTCCAAAAAACTTAGGGTGAGGGACCCTCAAGTCCCTCCCCCTCAACTTTCATAAAACTTTAGGCGAGGGACCCTCAAGTCCCTCCCCCTCAACCTCCAGAAAATTTTATGCGAGGGACCTCAAGTCCCTCCCCCTCAACTTCCAGAATTTTGGGCGAGGGACTCTCAAGGCCCTCCCCCCTCAACTTCCAACATTTTGGGAAAGGGACCCTCAAGACCCTACCCCACAATTCCCAGCATTTTGGGCGAGGGAACCTCCAAGCTCTCCCCTTAACTTCCATGACTAGCTAAAAATGTTAAATCTAGTAAGGAAGCCCATAATAAAGGACTTCCCCAGAAAATGTTAAAAAGTCTATATTTTACAGTGAGAAGGTATAAAGTAGTGACCCAAAGAACAAAACATGTCAGGATAAAGGAGGGGCTACCATGAGCAACCCCCCATCATGAAAAGTCATTCTTTTAAAGAATAAAAGTACTAATATTTATTTTCTTGTACAAGTAGCCTAGTTGAGTAGGCAGGGCTCAAATAGGCTAGTTGGGATCTCCTAAGAGTTTTGGCTTGGTGTTTGAGGAACAAAGTTTGTTGAGCAAGCTCAATCACATAACACTTTAAGAAAGAGACAATACTAGTAGAGAGAACCACAGAGTCACTCAAGTCCTCACACAGTTCACACTCAGTCATAACTAAAATGAGAAACTAAGAGGTTGCCCACAAGAAATGAACTTTCTTTACGAAAATGATTTTTAGAGAAGGGGGTCTTCAAGACCCCCCCCCCCCTCTTAAGAGAAATGGTTTTAGAGGAGATGGTCCTCGAGGCCTCCCCTCTCAAGTTTATAAAGTTTCTACCACAAGTTACCATTTGAAAATATATTTACCAAATCAGATATTTTGTCTCCATTAGGAGACATATTTTGCCTTTTGACATTGGATCACACCAAGTGGCACCTATCAGAGGGGACATGCGAATCTACACAGGTAGGGACAAATGGTACATTTTCGACCTTGTCCCTCACCAACCCTCTCAATTTTGGCACCCAAAAGTGCCAACTCAGCACTAGTGCCTGAATATAAATACGACCCCTGGGTAAGGTTAAGTAAGAATCATAACTCAAGTCATACTATTACTCTGTCAAAATTACACTAGAACCTCCTAGTATTCTCACCCTTCTCTCTCTAGTGCTAAGTGCCTTGTTCTTTTACTCCACACTGACAGCCATGACTCTCAGGAGTTTTTCTTGAGAAAAGTTACTATTCTTATTGTGAAGTTGTAAGGAAAAATTTTCAATTGACTCAATTTGTAGTGTTGGATTAATTCCAAATAAAATAATTTGAGTCATGGGAGAGATTGTTGTACCTCAAGCCTATGACATTTGAACAGTTGAAGTTGATGCGGCTAAGCAAAAGTGTAGATATCATTATCGGTTTCAGGTACCTTGTTTCTCGTCATCAACGTTGTCTCATTTTCTAAGGTCTCTAAAGGTATGAATGGATTTAATATATATTGAGACTTTGACATTATTTTATGGGTGTTGTTTTTATAAACTTTTGTCACACCAACTTTTATTTTTCTCAGAAAATATTTTTTAGTATTTACATAAAAGTTTTTGGACATAAGAAGTATTTTAGGATTTTCTGAGAAGTCGTTCGAACGAAACTGGGATGTCGTTCGAACGAGATGCCCAGGTCGTTCGAACGAACATCAACGAGGTTCAAACGAAATTTTACAAAAATACTCTATTTTCTCGTTCGAAGTTCGTTCAAGCGTCTTCGTTCGAACGAGGTCTATCCAACGAGATTTTGGCCTATTTTTCTTCTAAATTCTCGTTCGAACAACCTGGGTGGGAAAAATTATTTTTTGGCAGTTTTCATTTTAACCACCTACTTCTCCCACTTTGTCCAGTAGTTTTTAACCATTTCGGGGATGCTTTTTCTAAGGGACTTTGGAGAGATTTTCCAAATGTCCCTATTTTTGTGTGTTTTATTTTTCACGAATTAATTTCTTCAAAACACAGATGTTTACACCCTTGTTTTAGTTTAAGAAACAAGTTCCACAATATATATATATATATATATTTGTGTGAGATCGTTTGGCACTGAATTCTTCTCAACCCAATAAGGACAAAGTTTGGGTTTCATCTCTACCCCGAAATGGAGATCGTTTTTACTGCGGCGTTCTCATATGGTGAAAGGCACCATGTATGGGTTGACGGTAGTTGTGACCCACTGGTGGATTCCAAGACTTCGGTGTACTTCAGAGTTATCGAATGGGAGAAGGTGGATGCAAGAAGAAGCGTCGAGGTTTAAAGGGAGTCAAGTCATGTGTTGTAAGTCCTTTGTCTTGTATCTGTAAAACCATACTTATTAAACTTGTAGGCAGGTACGTTTGAGGTTTTTCCCGTTGTGGGTTTTCCTCGCACATGGTCGTGTAGGTAATTGTGCTTTATGTTATCTTACAAAATTCACTTAGATGCATGCATAGGTTAAAAAGATAAAATATGATTTAAATCCCAACTTCGAACTATTTTGCTGCATTTTAGTTTAATTTAATTCAAGTTGGCATAATTAATTTGGAAAAATACATGCTTAAGCTTGTTTGGCATAATTTTAACTTGAATTGAATTAGTGATATTTTTTTTTGTTTGACTTAATTTTAATTTTGAAGAAATTAAAATTTGTGAACTTCAATTTCTAAATCAAAAGGATATTTTAATTTGGAATATATTGTGGACCATATTTACTTGGTAATTTAAAATTAGGGTATCATAGCATATACTCTAAGAAAATCGCATCTTCAATAGAATTTCATCTTCTTGTAGGGAGTGAGTTCTAGCTTGGGTTCCATTTTTACCAAAAGGAGAAGGTTTTACCAAAAGCTACTCCAGAAGTTCTTGAGAACCTTGAAGGCAGAGTTCATTGAAGTGGGTCATGCCTCACTCGATTCAGCATCTTACTAGACCCTAGTCACACCACCCTCTTACAAATATGAACATGAAAAGCATCCTATACTAGTAAACAAGTCTAAACCTAAATTATTAGTTTCAGAGGATTTCTCTCAAACATATGACATCGTATGAAAAACATACATATAATGTTGTGAAGTTTTGACTAAATATTCAACTTTCTCTCAAAACCTCTCAAAATCTCTCTCGAGTTGTGCGGGAGCATGGGGAGTAACATGTTTGGGTGTGCATATGGGAACTTTTATAGTAGTATATCATGGAAGATACCTATGATACACTCTTCCTAACTTAAAGAAAAATTCCCTAAGGTGACTTTTTTTCTTACAATGGGAAAAAACATACACGGGCCTAGGTACACCTCTCTCAAAATTTCTAGGATGTTCTCTCTTATGTGAGTAAGACGCCTAAGCGGGTTAGGTCGAGGGCCATATGGATCTAATAAAAACTCGAGAATTGGCTTGAGTGAAACATGGGAAGTGGACGCACCATCATAACCTAATCCTATCCTCTCAACGTTGCCCAAAGAGGGGCTGATGAGAATCTTTCCAACCTTCTTGGATGTTTCCTCTAAAGTGACTTTGACCTCCTGAGCACGTTAGAGATCTATCTTGAGTTGGGATACACGGGCTTCAAGTTTCTCATGAGTCTTAAATGAAGATTGAATATCTCCCATAAGACTAGCCACATTGTTGGTCAATTCACTCTTTTTCGGGTCTAAGACAATCAACTCCTCACACAAAGAAACCTTCATTTTCTCGAGTTGACTCGCCAACGCCTCAAACACCCTCAAAGCTTTCAACTATATCTCCAAATCTAACACCCTAAGAGATAAATATTTATTTAACTTTTTAGTTTTCAACGTCTCGATGTACAAATCACTACAGTTTTTTTGGAGATCCCCTTCTCCCTCACTTGCAATCTCATCCTCACTCTCACTAGATTGACTTGAAACATCATCGAGGCTCTCACGTTTACATGTGCCCTCATCTTCGTGGGACAAACTAGAAGTGCTCACATGACTAGCCATGAACGCAACACACAGTTCGTGTGGTAATTCTCCCCCTGAATCAACCAACTCGATGTCACTATCGCTAAGAGTGGCTTCATTTGCAATCTGCTTATCCTTTCTCTTTCGCATAATGGGACACTCAAATGACTTGTGACATTTTCCTTCATACTTAAAACACCTTATCTCTTCCTCTTTCTCACCTCCATCCTTGACCTCAACTTTATTTTTGTTTTTCTCAAAGAATTTTTTTATTGGAAGAATTCTTTTTTAAAACTTTGAGAAACTTTTTAAAAAAATTCGCAAACAAGGCCAATTTATCAAAATCAAAATCTCCCTCAGATTCAGACTCACAAACGTTCTCTTTTTTCTTCTTCTTAGATTGAGTATTTAAAGCTATCCCTATATCCTTAGGTTTAATGGTTTTAGGGAACATATCTATCTCATAAGTCTGAAGGTTTCTTCTAACCTAAAAGTGATTAAAATCCCTAAAGAATTAAGCTAGGTGACCTTAGGAGTGAATCGATAAGGGAGAGACCTCAAAATTATTTTAACGACCTTAGTCTCAGAATTTTCTAACCCAGATTAAAACTAGTGTTTATGATGTACGAAAACCTAGCACAAAATTCATTAAAACTCTCGAAATCTAAAATAATGATAGTCTCAAATTGGGTGGTCAAATTTTAAAGCTTAGACGCCTTGACAGCATTGGTACCCTCACGTGTCAACTATAGGATATCCTATGATTCCTTAGACGTAGTTCACATTATGATACATAGAAACTCATCAGGGGTGACGGCTCCAGAAATAGCAGTAAGGTCATGGGAGTTGTTAGTGATCCATTTAAACTCATTATCAGTACAGGGAAGAGACACGTTTCGAATTTGTGACATTATCAGTAGTGATCTTGGGACGAGTCTGTAAGGGCATAAGTTTATAAATGTCCGTTATCAATTAGTATGTCGTATACCGCTACAACCATCAAAGAATGTTCAAGATCACATATGCAACAAAACGGATCCGAATATCAACTTTCTTCAACAATCAAGCCTCCACGAGATGAGTTTGATAAAGGTTTTATTTTTATTCCTTAGCATTTCACTTAGAATATTGGGATATTTTTGATAAAAAAATTTCAAAGTGTTGGAGCGGAGTTTTTAAGTTTTTCATCAAAATTATTTTTTGAAGTTTTAAGGCGCTGCATTTTCTGGGAAAAAGAAAAGAAAACTATTTTTTAAAAAAGGCTCATTCGAGCGACATCCCCTATTGTTCAAATGATATGCCATCTCACGCAAAGCTCGTCGAGCGACACGTGTCACCGTTCGAGAGAGATCCGATTCGTTTGAATGACCTGGCACCTTAAGATTTGTATAAATACACATTAAACGAGGCGTATTTTTTCAATAAGTCTTTTCATTTTTCGTTCTGCAAACAGTGCGACTTGACAAAACACTTTTGGCTTCTTCATTTAGGGATTTAAACCCTTATTTTTCAATTTACAAAAATCCCAATGTTTAGGTGAATTGTTTTGGAACCCAAGAACAAAACTTTGCTATTGTTCAACCTTTGTGCAGTGCATCTCTACACCTGAAGACTGATGTCATTGAGGTTCACTACATGTGGATCTTTACTGAAAACTAGATTGCGGTTAATGTGGGTTCGCAGTGTGGAATCCATTGTTGACTCTAGGCCGAGCGTCTATGTAGTTTTGTTGAGGTAAACTTATTGCAGATTTCATTGTAATTATAAATTGCGATTTAATTATAGTGAAATAAAAGGTTTTAACTTGAGGGGATTTTTCCTAAAATCTGTGAGTTGTCATATTTATGTTTGTTGATTTGACACATGCACTCAGGTATATTTGTTTAAAGGGATGAATTAATTTCTTTCAAAAATTGACTATAATTAAATAAGTGTGTATTGGAATTTGCGAGTTTATTTTAAATAAGTATCTCACACAGCACTCTTCACATAGGGCACCCTCTTTCACATACTAATCAAACCCTTTCCTCTATGGCTTTTAAAGTTGATCTCATTCGGGCTTTCCAATAGGCGTACCTTGATCCTTCAAAAATTGGCATCCTATTATATAAGCTCTCCATTAGAAAATTTGCAAATTTTCAAAACAATTGATGTCACAGAAATAAATCAAGATCTAATGATAATTTGGGGAAACTTGTTTTGAAACCCATTTGAGAGTGCACAATTATCTAATGGAATTAACTTACTAAATTTAGATGACAATCCACACCAAATTTTAATCCTTTAACCCTATAACATGCAACTATGTGATTCAAAACATAAATAAAATCAAGCATGCAATAAAAAATAGAATTTAAGAAAAAAATACCTCAGGGAAAAACCTTTTATTCACTTTATAAAATTTACAATTCGTAACTTACAAATTGTATAAAGAAAGCTACTATGATTATCTTAAGAACCACAAAACCTGAGCCTTCCTTTAGTAATGATCCTCCCAAGCACCACAAGAACCTCAGTCCTGCATTTTCAGTTGTGAATTCCCTCAAAAATTACAAGTTAGCCATGGATATGCCTTCTCCACAAAGGTTGTATGCAAGATACACACTATAGGGTTTAAACTTGATTCACTCAAATAAATTATGTGAATGATTTGTGAATCAAAAAGGTTTTTCAAACTCAAAAGGTTGAAAACTTTTGCAAAAGATATGAGTAATCAATTCTGACAGAAGTATCAAAGAAATCAAACACGAAATAGGTATTTATAAGACAACACAATTTTCGAGGTGGCAAAACTTATTCGATAAAAAAGAAGCTCGTTTAAATGACAAAAGAACCTCGTTAGAACGACAACAAGGTCATTCAAATGACACTCTAATCTCATTTGAATGAGCTTCAAATGATGTGAAACAGTACACCCTCATGCGATGTTTGATCGAAGGAACCTTCAAAAGAAAACTTCTAACGATCTTGCAATCTCATTTGAACAAGATTTTGAACGAGATGCATAGACTTTGGAATTTTTAAATAAAGAAAAACTGCCTTGATTTTTCAATTAAAAATCCTGTTTCCAGTTAAATAAAAATGAAAATCCCAAATTAAATTCAAGCAACAAATTTAAACTAAATAGCATTATACCTTCAAAATTTGGAGATGTTGGATCTTTGGACTTCATCCCGGCTTGAATGAAATAGTAACGGTACATGGAAGAAACTTATGTAAGCCTAAGCTATGAACAAATTATGCTCTTACATGTGTTCTCTACAGATGGTTTTGACGGTGTATCCCAAATTTTAAGAAAAATGAGGGTGAAATTCAAAATATTCCACTTTTTTTTCAACCTTTATAATGTGAAATACAACTAATTGAGCGTAAAAGTTATATATATATATACATATATATACATATATACAGTCATGCTCTTGTTCGGACTAGTCCGCATTTTAAGAATGCGGACCGGACATGTGTCACCTGGCGGTGAGCCTAGAAAAGAGAGAGTGTGCCTATAATTTAGGCGATGAAGTCTAGGCGCACCGTTAGGTGACACATGTCCGGTCCGCACAAGAGCATTATTGTGTATATATATATATATATATATGTGTGTGTGTGTGTGTGTGTGTGTGTGTGTGTGATTTTTATACTGACTACAATGTTCAATTGAGATTGTGGTCAATGTCATCGATTTAGGATATAATAGTTTGATTTAGTTAGAGTAATTCTGGTGTGTTCTCTATTTCAAAAGTAGTTCCAACCCTTATCTATATGATGGGTTCGATTGGTATGAGTGATATGTTTGATGGGTTGGGTTTGCGTTGCATGTCTTGGGGCTCCCCATTTGTTTTGGGTTGCATCTTTTGTTTTCCTTTGGGCTTTTGCCTTTTGTTTAATTAAATCATATTTCACAAAAAAAATATGTATTGGACGCGTTTAATTTCTCTCCATATGTATTATAATTAGAGAGTTTTTTAGTCCTTATTTTAGAGTTTTGATAACGAAGATATGTTGCAAAGGTGTATATTTATATGTCTTTTTTTAATTTATTTATTCTTTTTGCGGGTGGAAGGGAGGGATGATTTATTCTAAGAGAATACGCACTACTGATTGTGCAAGATCAAAATTTTATTTGAAATGGTAAAAATTTTAGAGTTTCCAATCACTTTTGGAATTTTATATCCAGAAATGGTATAAAAACATTTTAAATTTCAAAAATTGCAAGCACATTGGAAATTTTGTGGACTATAAACACTTAATAATGCCCGTACATCGCGCGGGTTGGATGCTAGTTATAAATATAGAGTTACTGTTTTCACTAGGTGGTCAAATGGTAAATACAATCTTCTTTCTTTGATATTTGTCTTCTTTTGGTTGATCATATTATACGTACTCCTTTCCGTCTAACACCACACCCAAAACAAGAATCTGGGACGGTTTAAAACCGTGTCAGATCAAATCTGGCACGGTTTTGAACTGTGCTAGAATCAAGTGTTTCAAAATGGCCATTTTTTCTGGCACGGTTTAAAACTGTGCCAGATTTGACCAAACATGAGAACTTTTGGCACACTTTAAAGCTGTGCCAGAATTTGATATTTCTGGCACACTTTATAATTGTGCCAAATTTAGTACATTTGGGTACTCTTTTGGCACAGTTCAAAACCGTGCCAAAATTTGATAAACTTTTGGCACGGTTTTGAACTGTGCCAAATTTTTTGGATCAAAGAAAAAATTAATTATTTAAAAACAAGAAAAATCACAAATTACGAATCACGAAAGTTGTTGATAAACTAATGTACATACAAACTTCAAAATATTACTAGTATTACTAGTTCACACACCAAAAAATTGTGCAGAGTTTTCTCTATTTTCTGGACATTCTAAAACCTACGTAATGTAAAGCCCACACGACCATAAAATATATTAATAAAATTATAAAAGCCCGCACGAACATAACACAAAAAACTAGAATCCTGAATACTAACGACATTAAGTGATTAATCTCCTTTTTGTAAACCATTGACTTCGTGTGTTTCACGTGAATAAAATCTAACGATAAAATGTTATCCTGCAAAAAAAATAGATACAAAAAGGAGATGACATTAGTAACCGAGTAATTTTTTTAAAAAATCTTATTAAAGTTGAAAGTTTGCATATACGAATTAAAATTATTATTGCATTCTCAAATCGGAATTCTTGAGACTACGTGGTTAGCTCCTACGAGTTATATTAGTCCCATGCGAGGTGTCAGTGCCTCTTACGGGTCCGTTTGAGAACCGCTTGAGTTTTCATCCTTTAACATCTTGTTTTTAAGCCTAATCTAGATATTTTCAAATTATCATCATATTCTTAAACTGAGAGACCCATGACTATACGGTCAATTCTTAGGAGTTACATTGGTCACGTGAAAAGTGTTCATGCCTCTTACAGGGCCGTTTGGGGGATGGTTTGGGTTTTCACCCTTTAATGGCTTGTTATTAAGCCTAATCTAGATATTTTCAAATTATAGTCATATTCTCAAACCGAGAGACCTGGGACTATGCGGTCAGTTCATACGAGTTACATTAGTCCCGTACAGGTGTTCGTGCCTCTTACGGGGCCATTTAGGGTCTAGTTTAGATTTTCACCCACTAACAACATGTTTTTAAGCCAAAGTCCATATATTTTCAAATTATCATCCTATTCTCAAACCATATGTCCCGTGACTACACGGTCAGTTCTTATAAGTTACATTAGCCTCGTGGGAGATGTTAGTGCCTCTTATGGGGCTGCTTGGGAGATGGTTTAAGTTTTCACCCTCAAACGACATGTTTTTAAGAATAATCTAAATATTTTTAAATTATCGTCATATTTTCAATACGGAAGACCTGTGATTACACGGTCAGTTGCTACGAATTACATTGGTCCCGTGTAAGGTGTTCGTGCCTCTTACGGTCAAGAATTTTTAAATTAACGTCTCATTTGAACATTGTTTTGAGTCCCTAGCATTTTCGGTCAAGGGTCGCAAGACATAACTTTGTTATTCTAAACCTTTAAGACAAAATCTTCCATTTTATGACATTCCAAACTCTTCTTACCATTAAGGAACACTGTAGAAAACTTTTGGTGTTACACGATCATATTGGAGTCCGATACAATATAATAATAGTTCTAAGAAACTTTCATCACCTATGTAATCTCTAAATCTTTGAAAGATATGGCGTACTCATTCAGCGAGGATTAGGAAGAAGAAAAATAGTCGTCTAGAGCCATTGAAATGAATATTATTAAAGAAAGACGAAAATATGAAAAACCATATTTATAGTATGAACCTGTAAAAGTACATAACCTAACAACTTATGCTTATAAATCACCACCGGGCCAAACAAAGACAGAAAAAAGTCTCAAACTCTCATATTCATCAACAAAGTGTAACAATTTTCTGCCAAGTTATGGATGCAAGAATAAACCATATCCAAAACAAGAAAAGGAAAAGAGTAGGGTCAATAAGATGGTAGTATATGGTAAGAGCCATCAATAAAACATTATAGTTGTGTGAAATCAGGCTAAACACAACATTGATTTCATTAATACAGCACATAGATAACAATAATGTAATTAATAGAAGTCAAACATTAATTCAATGGACAAACTGTTATGGACTATTTTATTAAAGATCAGTAAAAATGATACAAGTACACAAATCAACATACTGTTCTATAAATTAAATCCTACACAATGATAAAACTACAACAAATTACATTCTCGAGCATAGATCATTCATGATTTCTGTTGATACAGATCACAACTGCCCACCAAAAAATGCAATATTCACCCACCTACTTATATGGCATCATCTTTCAATTATACATATGAAAACAAGACAATTGGGGTGAATTACAAAACTATAAGGACACAAATTTCCAATTATGTCCATATATAGTTTTGGCTCAATTCCGGACAAAAACATTTATTCATAGGATAGTATTTATTGTAATATTCACAAGCCTATGAAGTGTATGTTGAAGACGTAGCGGCAAAGAATTTAAAGCTTCATCAAAATGCCGATTTGCGTGCCTCGTTTCTACGTCATCATCTAAGGTTCCATGCTCCCAAGGTATGAATGTAATTATATTGATATAGGAGCTTGGAACAATGTTTAGTTGGGTGTTAGGTTTAATAAAAGCCATGTTTATTTCATAAATAATTTAAAAGGAACCTTATATTAATATATATAAATGTTTCTGGGCCAAAATAGAATTTAACAAAAATTTCTGAAACTCGTTCGAAATTTCGTTCGAACGAGATTTTTCGTTCGAACCAAACTTCGTTCGAACGAGACTGCTTTCCAATCAAACTGGTCAGTCGTTAGATAAGTCGTTCGAACGACTTTCTCGTTCTAACGAGGTTCTAACGAGCCCAGGCTGGTCGCTCGTTAGAAACCTCGTTCGAACGACAGTCAAAGTCGTTCGAACGAGAATGCCAGGCGGGAACAGTTTTGAACAGTTTTTTGGCAGTTTTTCCCCACTTCTCCACTTGGTTTTCAACCAATTTTTTTCAGACTTATTTATGAACGGGAATCTCTTTTTCTAACTTATCTTTTTCATACCAAACAAACTCCTAGAGAGTGTTTTGAGAGAAAATTTATTTAAGGAAAAAGATCAAGTTTAGAGTGTCATTTTTTGAAGAAAAATTCTACACACTCTAGTTTACACCCAATAGTTGTTTTATCCAAGTTCTCTATATTCATATCTTTACTTGGAGTTTTTGGCACCGGTGTTTCTCTACCGAATTAAAAAGGAGACGTTTTGGGTTTGCTTCTATTTCCCATCAAAGAAGAAGACATTTGTTGCGGTTTTACTCACTTGGAGAAAGGCTCCAAGCTTGGGTGACGGTGTGCCTAATTGCCCGATCGGAGGGAGTTCGAGACCGCGGTGGAGCTCCGTTGGTTATCCGCTAATTGGAGGTCGATACAAGAATAAGCATCACGGCTTGAGAGGGTTCGAGTTTAGGAAGTAAGTCTTTTGTCTTGTATTTTGTAATACCATTTTTAGTGGATTTGAGGCTAGGGCCGTCCCAAGGTTTTTTTCCCGTTAGTGGGTTTTTCCTCGTACATCGCGGTGTGGTGTGACATTGTTTAATTTTATCTTGCACAAAATTTAGAACGCATGCTTAGGATAATTTCAAGATAAAATTCGGTTTAATTCTCACACTCATTTAATTTGGGACTTAAATTAAATATTGGGTAATATTGTGTAATTCTTGTCACTTGCATTAATTTGGTTTCGCCTAACTTTGGATATAATTGTTAATCATGACTTAGGCAAATTTCTAGGACTTGAATTATTATGTTTTAATTCGTTTTGTAAGATATTAAAACTTGTTATTATTTTTGAAAATTAAAACCATCTCAACGCTTCCGCATTTATTTAAAAGGAAATTATCTTTTAATTAGACATTATTCAAAACCCGGGGATTGTCCTTTTCAAATTGGTATCAGAGCCAAAAACGATAAATTACTTCGTTAAGATCCTTTAATTTTTGGCTAAAAATGGATTTTTCCCCATTTTCAAAATTTCCTATTTTTGATGGTTCTAACTACGCGTATTGGAAAGCGCGAATGAAATCGGCACTTAAATCTATCGATGAACGTGTTTGGATGTCTGTTGTTAACGGTTGGACCCCACCAACACATTTAATTGAAAATGAACAAGTTCCCAAACCCGTCGATAGATGGACTGAAAATGAGTTTAAGCTAGCGAATTTTAATTCCCGTGGTTTAAATGCCTTATTTAGCACTGTCGCACCGGATGAATTTCGACGTATTATGACGTGTGAAACCGCTAAAGAAGCTTGGGATATTTTACAATTAACTCATGAAGGAACGAGTGTCGTTAAAGCTTCTAAACTCCAAAACCTCACCACTCAATTTGAAACTATCAAAATGGATGAAAAAGAAACTTTTGATAAATTTTATGCTAGACTTTCTGATATTGTCAATTCATCCTTTAACATAGGAGAGAAAATACCTGACGACCGTGTAGTAAAGAAAATTTTAAGGTCCCTACCCGATAGATTTATTCCAAAGGTGACCGTTTTAAATTCTTTACCCACTTTAGCTTCTACAAAATTAGAAGAGCTTGTAGGTGATTTACAAACCTATGAACTTGATATGTTTCCCTCTAAAAATGAAAAGAAAATTGAAAAGGGCGTTGCTTTAAAAGCCCGCAAAGAGGTTAAACAAGTAGTAGAGAGCGATAGTGATAGTGACTCGGAAGATATGGCTTTATTTGCTCGTAAATTTAGAAAATTTCTTAAATTTAACAAAGATAAAGTTAAAAATGATTTTAAGAAATTTGAATCTTCTAAACATGATAAAAATGAGAAGATTTCTAAAGCCGATAAGATCCCTAAACCTAGTAATGAAAATATTGATAGGGACGAGTCTAATAAATGTTTTGGTTGTGAAGGTTATGGTCATAGGGCTTTTGAGTGCCCCACTAAACTAAGGAAAGTGGGTAAACGACCCGTTTCATATAATGCGACCCTTAGTGATAGTGATAAGGAAGAGAAGCCCGATTCCCCCACGAAGAAAAAATTTGTGGCTTTTATGGCACATGTGAGTGATAATGAGAACTCATCGGATGATGAAATTATAGCACATGCCACTTCCAAGGTCATTGTACATGATTCTCTTATTTTTGATGATAGTGAGAGTGAAGAAGAAAGAGAGAGTGAAAATGAAGAAGAGGTTGATATGAGTGAACTTCAAAATGCTTTTCATGAATTATATAAAGAATCTATTAAATTGAAAAGAGCTAATTTGAAGTTAGAAGCGAGTTTAAGAGAGAGTGTCAAGGTCATTGATGAAAGTGCCTTAATAGAAGACCTTAGGACACATGTGAGGACTCTTCAAGAGAAGCTTGAATATGTAGAAGGCGAGAGAGATAGCCTTAAGGGTTTAATGGAATCCTTGAAAAAGGAGCTTCTTGGTTTTGAAGAGCAAAATGTTTTACTAGAATCTAACATTGTTGAATTGGAAATTAAATTAAAAGATTCTAGTTTTGTCAAATTTGATTTGGAATGTCGTTCGGAAAAACTTGATAAAATGTTAGGAATGGTCCAAATTAAAAAAGACACTTTTGGTTTAGGCTTCAATTCTTGTAATGATTTTAACCCTAAAGTCAAAACCAATATTTTAGGAGAATCTTCTAGGAATGCATTTAATGATCACTCCTTAGATAAATCTTTTCGACATGCTCTTACTTGTACACATTGTGGTCGACGAGGTCATCTTAGGAAATTTTGTTTAGATCTTAAACGAATTCCTAAAAAATCCCATAGTAAAGTAAGCACGATAGCTAACGTTCCTACACCCCAAGATAGTAATTCTTCATTGATTTGGGTTAGGAAATCCGACTTGGTTGCCTTACAAAATAGGGATTTTGATTCTCATTTACTTTCACATCCTTCCTCCCTTGCTAAATCTAATGGATGAATGTGTTAGTGTTTGCATACTTTAGCGTTTGTACTTCATGCTATATTCATATGCTAAATGTATGCTTGTTTAGTCATTTTCTAGTCATTGCCTTATTTCATATCACATGCTAGAAACTATGACTTGTTTATCTTTTTGTATTATATTTTGTGTTTGAATTGACTGCATAATATAAAAAGATTTTTTCTTTATCATTTGTGTTTTATTTATTTCATTTAAGCTTAATGAAAAAATACAAATGATTTTTGTTTGTCCTTTTGAGTAAATATTTATTTTTGACAAATGTTAAAAACTCAAAAAGATTTTGTTTTGTGTGTATTTTTTTTTGACACACTTTATGTGGCATATATTTGTGTTTGAATCCTATCGTTTACGCTCCCATGTGGCTAGAACTTTTGGTTTAGATTTTCAATCCTTAAAATGTTCTTTACCATGTTTTATATGGAGTAGTTGGATTTTGTATTGTTTAAATGGATTCTATTTCTATATGCCTCTATTCACACATGCACGAGCTCTTTTGAAATCTTAATGTCACATGTTATATTTGAGCTTTTTGAGGTGTTCTCCTATCAATCTAGTCATCTACATATCTATGACCTAGGAGGACTAGTGCATGTCAAAATCCGTTGCATGTGAGATTTGTGTGAAAAATGAAAACATGATAAATTAATATATGCACGGGGAAGGGCTCCGAAAGGATGAATTAAATCCTTTGCGATAGTAAGCCACCGTTGATTGGATCTAAAAGAAATACGTGATCCAAAGGCCTAAAAACAGAATATTTGGCATTAAACAAAAAGCGATTGCTAAGACCTATGTTTGTTTGATATATTCATTCACAAACAAAAGAATATATATGCTCATTGAGGGAGAATTGGATGGTATATCAACGGTTTGCACAATGTCCGTTTATCCTAGTTGTCTTTAATGTCATGACTCTATTTGGTTTGTAGAATCATCATCATGCTAGGCTTGTATGCATTGTGTATGTTTGTTCATTGAGTTCAATCTTTATATTGTCACATGAGGTTATATTTAACTGTGATGAAGTTTGCAATCAAATGAGAACTCCGTGAACGTTTCTTAAGTGTTTGGGTCTAAATTTAATTGTTACTAGTACACACCCCTACACTTCCGTTTCCATATGACACATTTTTGCCATACGAGTGTGCAAACTTATTGTATTTTGTGTCATGTGTCTATTTATATCTATATATATATGCAAATGCTTCATTGATATATTTCTTGTATATATATATATATATATATATGATATTTGTTTGTCTTTGCCTTGTTTTTTATTGCCCATATGCTTTCATGTCGTTTCACTTTAAGCTTCCACATGTTGTTTATTAGTTCTTTATTCTTTGACTATTCCCGAACAAAAAGGGGGAGAATGATGATAGGGGGAGAACTGGTATCTAATCCTATTATTATCGTATCTTCGTTTGGGGAGATTTATCTTAGGGGGAGACGTCTTTCTAAGTAGGTCATGTGTTTAAAGGGAGAATTAATTTAGGGGGAGTAATTAATTGCATTTAATATTTTGATATTCCCTATGCATTTGATGAGTTTGCTTAAGTGTGCAGGAATTATTCTAAAGTGGCATCTTTCTATGGCAAAGCGTTTGATACTTGGGTTGAGTCAAGATTGGGCGGGGTATGTTTTGAGTCTAGTAGAGCTTGACGGCCCTTTAGGATTTTTGTTTGGTTTTTGTCCCGGAATAGCCAAAGGGGGAGATTTGTAAGGACACAAATTTCCAATTATGTCCATATATAGTTTTGGCTCAATTCCGGACAAAAACATTTATTCATAGGATAGTATTTATTGTAATATTCACAAGCCTATGAAGTGTATGTTGAAGACGTAGCGGCAAAGAATTTAAAGCTTCATCAAAATGCCGATTTGCGTGCCTCGTTTCTACGTCATCATCTAAGGTTCCATGCTCCCAAGGTATGAATGTAATTATATTGATATAGGAGCTTGGAACAATGTTTAGTTGGGTGTTAGGTTTAATAAAAGCCATGTTTATTTCAGAAATAATTTAAAAAGAACCTTATATTAATATATATAAATGTTTCTGGGCCAAAATAGAATTTAACAAAAATTTCTGAAACTCGTTCGAAATTTCGTTCGAACCAGATTTTTCGTTCGAACCAAACTTCGTTCGAACGAGACTGCTTTCCAACCAAACTGGTCAGTCGTTAGATAAGTCGTTCGAATGACTTTCTCGTTCTAACGAGGTATCTAACGAGGTTCTAACGAGCCCAGGCTGGTCGCTCGTTAGAAACCTCGTTCGAACGACAGTCAAAGTCGTTCGAACGAGAATGCCAGGCGGGAACAGTTTTGAGCAGTTTTTTGGCAGTTTTTCCCCACTTCTCCACTTGGTTTTCAACCAATTTTTTTCAGACTTATTTATGAACGGGAATCTCTTTTTCTAACTTATCTTTTTCATACCAAACAAACTCCTAGAGAGTGTTTTGAGAGAAAATTTATATAAGGAAAAAGATCAAGTTTAGAGTGTCATTTTTTGAAGAAAAATTCTACACACTCTAGTTTACACCCAATAGTTGTTTTATCCAAGTTCTCTATATTCATATCTTTACTTGGAGTTTTTGGCACCGGTGTTTCTCTAACGAATTAAAAAGGAGACGTTTTGGGTTTGCTTCTATTTCCCATCACAAAGAAGAAGACATTTGTTGCGGTTTTACTCACTTGGAGAAAGGCTCCAAGCTTGGGTGACGGTGTGCCTAATTGCCCGATCGGAGGGAGTCCGAGACCGCGGTGGAGCTCCGTTGGTTATCCGATAATTGGAGGTCGATACAAGAATAAGCATCACGGCTTGAGAGGGTTCGAGTTTAGGAAGTAAGTCTTTTGTCTTGTATTTTGTAATACCATTTTTAGTGGATTTGAGGCTAGGGCCGTCCCGAGGTTTTTTTCCCGTTAGTGGGTTTTTCCTCGTACATCGCGGTGTGGTGTGACATTGTTTAATTTTATCTTGCACAAAATTTAGAACGCATGCTTAGGATAATTTCAAGATAAAATTCGGTTTAATTCTCACACTCATTTAATTTGGGACTTAAATTAAATATTGGGTAATATTGTGTAATTCTTGTCACTTGCATTAATTTGGTTTTGCCTAACTTTGGATATAATTGTTAATGATGACTTAGGCAAATTTCTAGGACTTGAATTATTATGTTTTAATTCGTTTTGTAAGATATTAAAACTTGTTATTATTTTTGAAAATTAAAGCCATCTCAACGCTTCCGCATTTATTTAAAAGGAAATTATCTTTTAATTAGACATTATTCAAAACCCGGGGATTGTCCTTTTCAAATTGGTATCAGAGCCAAAAACGATAAATTACTTCGTTAAGATCCTTTAATTTTTGGCTAAAAATGGATTTTTCCCCATTTTCAAAATTTCCTATTTTTGATGGTTCTAACTACGCGTATTGGAAAGCGCGAATGAAATCGGCACTTAAATCTATCGATGAACGTGTTTGGATGTCTGTTGTTAACGGTTGGACCCCACCAACACATTTAATTGAAAATGAACAAGTTCCCAAACCCGTCGATAGATGGACTGAAAATGAGTTTAAGCTAGCGAATTTTAATTCCCGTGGTTTAAATGCCTTATTTAGCGCTGTCGCACCGGATGAATTCCGACGTATTATGACGTGTGAAACCGCTAAAGAAGCTTGGGATATTTTACAATTAACTCATGAAGGAACGAGTGTCGTTAAAGCTTCTAAACTCCAAAACCTCACCACTCAATTTGAAACTATCAAAATGGATGAAAAAGAAACTTTTGATAAATTTTAAAAGGAAATTATTTAAAAGGAAATTTCCACGAGTGTCGTTAAAGCTTCCGCATTTATTTAAAAGGAAATTATCTTTTAATTAGACATTATTCAAAACCCGGGGATTGTCCTTTTCAAAAACAGATAGTGGATAATTAAACAATGAAATGAACTAAAATTTGAATGATATTACCAAATGTACCATCATTAAGCACTCTTCTTCCTATTCCCATAGTAACTAAGGTACCACCAAACGAATTTCTTCAACCCCATTTACAAATCCTTGGTGGGCTTATACCCAAGCTCCCTCTGCACTTCTAAACGAATTCCTGCAACCCCATTAAAAACTCATAGGGAGCCCATTAAAAACGCCATTGTAAATGAATTTATTCAACCTCATTCACGGCATCTTCGTAATCACCTTTTCACTTTCACAAGATCCGTAACCGGAATAGGTGAAGTATTTCCCAAATTAAAAACTCTCAATTGAGAATGTCCTTTTTTCTTCCTTCCACTACCAGTACTCTTCTCAGTATTATCCAAAGAAGCCAAACATCGTCTCACAATATCATCAATGTAAGTGAAATCTCTTGCAACAATCCCATGATTTGCAGTCTCAAATATTGGGATTGACTTCCCCTTCAAAATATCTCTAGCGAAAAAAAGTAAGCCATATCGGACCTCCCCTATGATCAACCATGAAAAATTGATCTTGTCCATTTATGGAGCATTTGGGTAGAAAACATGGAGTGATATAATAAAGTCCCTAACATAGCAGTTGATTTCCTAAAGATTGACGCAATCAATATGTGACGTCCCGATTAGAACATCAATAAAAAATATTCAAATCGGGATACTCTTGATATAAAAAATAATACAGGGTACTCTTGATAATAAATTGGATTGAAACCCACACTAACCAAATTATAAACAATTCAATTCCTCCCATTACTTTGAATACATTAAATGAATCTTGAAACAATTCAAATTGATACAAATCCGTTGATAACTTCCATTTCGCTTGAAGCAAACATAACTCAAGACCTTTACCATCCACAATAGCCTCCTATAAGTTGCATCATCTGCACTCAAACAGTGGACTTCTTTCATTAGCTTAGAGATGTAAAAACTAACATTACATAAATTAAGCATCAATTAGGTTCGTCAGAAGAATCATAGATGAAAAGTATTGGCCACACATTTTCTTTTCATTTTCATTTTCATTTACTCATTACAAGCCTACAACTAATTACTCAATACAAATATAGAAAGTAAGACTATAAAGTATTGATCGTATATGATGAGCCTTGACAGAGAAAATAGAGACCATGTGCATTAGCCACGTGCAATTGCATATTGAAACAAGTCTGGGAATCATATGATTCTATCGGATGATCACATCACCAGGTGAGCGTAGGTTTGCATTGCCCCAATTTGTACAACTGTAAAGTTGCGCTATTGGTGAATGACCATCCATTCTCATAATGATATATTTACATATAAAATTTAGACAATAGCCAACAAATAAATGGGTAATTAGTTAAGTGTGAGCTGCTCACACACATACTAGAGATGATAAAAAATACTTAAAATTATTCTTGGAATTTAAATTTAAGTCGAGAGAAGCAATAATCTACATGCCATGTGAGAATAAATGAAATAATAAACAGAAACAACTAATATCATGAGATTGTATCCAAATTCGAAATTGATGTTATAAAGTGATAAATTTGAAGAGATATTTATATTAATTGAATCAAAATAGAGAGATCGTAGATTGTAAACCTAAACAAATTCCGCTCTCTAGATAGCCAATGGCAGCTTGAGCTCCCATATCTAAACAAATATTCCACCATATCAACCCTTCAACCGATAATAACCCTATCCACTAACCAAATAACCCACTCCAAAAATAATTTCCATAGTACTATATTCAAAAAACCTAATTTATTTCTACTTCAAATAACTTTGATAAACAAATAGGGCTCAAACTTACAGATTGAATATAAACACCTGGTGCTCACTAATCGACCATTCAAAATCTCCAACAGGCTTTACAATACATTTACTATACAGATTCCAAAAAAAAAAGTTGTCTATTAGTTGAAAGAATAAATTTATAGGTTTCAAAAACAAAAGTTTTACACCACCCCCTTTTCTACATATCTTTATCGTTTTCTTAACCGAAATGATTGAATCCCAAATTCTTCAACCAAGTTGAATAATTAAGCTATATAAAATAGTAAAATAAACATATGCGTACAATGAGAAACAAACCTTCTTTGACATCCTCACTCTCTTATCAATATCAAGGTTATAATTTTTAGAATCAATATCCACTGACAAATCAATCTCAACATCAGCGCTCGAAGGATTCACTCTTACCTACAAAAGAAACAAACAAAAAATTCTCATAATTATAATAATTACTGAAATAAACACAACATTCCATGTCATAAAATGAAGAATTACGAATTGAACAGACCTTTTCACATCGTTCCTGATTCGTAGGGTCTCCAACACGACTTTAATGGATATTGCAAAACATATATATGGATTTTTTTAATAATAGTAAATAAATGCACAATGTGTGTGAAATTTTTTAGTACACATTACCTGAGGGTTGGAATCAGTAGTAAGGGTAAAGAAGATGTAAACTTGTCGAACAGTCCCTGATGAGTTTCTAGGGTTCCCTCATGAGTTTTTAGGGATTGAAAATGGAAGTTAAGGAATGAAAAGTTGTATATACCTTTTGGGTTCTAAAGGTTTGGTTAGAAAGGAGAGAAATTTTTGTTGAGGGAATAAAAGCGAGACTTTCATTTTAGATGGGAGGGGAAAAAATTAGGGTATTTATATTTTATTTAGGTGTGCTTAATTTGGCACAGTTTTAAACAGTGACAAATTTTGGCACGGTTTTAAAGTGTGCCAGATTTTCATTAAACCGTTCTAGAATTTGGCACAGTTTTAAACTGTGCCAGATTTTTAATATCAAAGTGTGCCAAATTATTATTTTTGATGTAGTGTAACTGACCTCATTCTTTCTCCAATAATTTTATCCTTTCTCTCCTCTAACCTTTCAAAATCCATAAACCTCAGCAACCCTTCACCACCAACCTGTCTACAACCTCAACCCACCTTATGCATACCCTACCCAATGTCTTAAAACCAGGTGCGGTCTAGAACATGTGACAAATGGGCGAGTGCACAAGGCCCTCACAAATATATTTGTTATTACTTATATGTTGGGGACCCATTTTATTATATCAATACATATCAAAGGGGACTATTTTATAATATTATCACAAGGTCTTATCAAGTTTTATCAATATCATCTTGTCCATGCCCAAAACTACCCAATCAGGGGTGCAATCGGTACGAATTTTTACCGTATCGTACCGTTTTGGTCCCGTAAAAAATGGTTTTGGTTTCATATTATGAAATATCGAAAACCAATTTTATCGAAACCGAAAATACCGTCAAAAATTTGGTTGGTTTTGGGTTTTAGATACAAAAAACTGATTTATCGAATTTACCGTACCGATATTGTACCAAAATTACCGTACCGAAATACCGTACCAAACTTTTTGTGCAGTGTCAAATTATTTTGGATATCATACAACCTCTATTTATTTTATTTCTCATGAGTGAGTTTTTATATTCTCTTTGAATTTAAATTTATTTATTTGAGTATTTGGTTTAAGTGTTAAAGCAAATCGGTTAGTTTGGTCTCGTATCTGTTTAAATCTATTATTCCAAATGCTACAAATGCTAGAAATTGTACCTGTTTATGTATGTTTCTAATTGTTTCAAATAACTAGAAATGCTAGAAATTGTAACAGCTAGAAATGGGTATATCGAAATATATACCAGATTTACCGAATGCATAAACCGATTTGAAATTCTGGTATTACCGGGAAAAAAATGAATTGAAGCCGAACTTACCGAAACCAAAAAAACTCGAAAATACCGAAAAATCGATCGGTTTGGTTTTGGTTTTTGTTTTGATGTACCGATCGGTAAATTGGTACGGTACGATTTTACCATATAGAATGTGGTTTTAGTATTGGTAAGGGGTCGTTACCGACCATACCGTACCGATTGCACCCCTATACCCAACCACCTTCCTTACTCCAACCTCTTAAAATAACCCAAAAACCACCATACCTACACTAACTACGTCCATTCTAAGAATCCTACCCTGAGGACACGAAACCCCTTAAACACGAGGGACCCAAAACACAACCCTTTTTTAAGCCGTCTGATCCCAAACCCTTCTGCCCCTACCTAACCCGCGACTTTAGTCAGGAAAACCACCTGAACCAGAGTCTACTCCTACATATCTAAACCACCCGATGAACTAGTGACCCAGTCCACCCCTACTGGTGAGCCACCCACTGCCCCAAACTTTGGCCACCTGTTAACTCGAACCTCTAAACCCACTGACCCACTAACCCGAATCGAAAACCAAACCCGTACATCCAAACTTATACCCATATCTGTCAAAACCAAACAAACCCAAAAGCCACATATTTTAAATGTTTATTATTTTTCCTAAAATACCCCCAAATGACTTCACAACACACATGCATGTGAACCTTCCAATTATATCACTAACCCCATACGTTTACCCATAAATTTTAGGAGAAAATTTATTTCTAAAACATAATTATTTTTTTAGGAAAAAAATAGTTTAAGTGTTTGTAATTAAATTGAAGGAGTGGGACTGTGCAAGAAGGAAGATTGGTTTAAATTCAAGAGATTTGGCTTGGTCACGTCTTCCCTTTTAATTACTCTTGTTTAATCTTTATATGAATTTAATTGTTTATTTCATGTCGTGGATATTCATTATGGTAAGCTAATCATCACTTTCAAGGGATGAAATGAAACTCCCATGGACTCAATTAATTTAGTTTGATAGTTTTCTTTTTGTTTAACTTCCTTTGATTAGTAATTTCTAATTCATATCCTTGTTTATGAATTAAGAAATGGTAAACCATCCTTGAGAAAGTATTAAAAGCTACCTTTATTATTTAGTCCTAAGATTCAAACTAGAGATAGGATCATTTTGAGATTTATATTATAATTTAACTTTCGATTACTCTTGTTTTGTTTTGTTGAAATAAATTAGTTACATGAATTTTTCGTAGGAATGATTCACTTCATTAATTTTAATCTATTTTAGAGTTTGTAAGGATTGAAATTTCTTTTCCTATATCGTATTTATGTATATCTATTACTGTGATGAGAATCAACTTTTGAATTAGATAAATATTTTGGAAGTTAAGCAAATTAAAAAGTTTCAAAATAGTATTAATTGTATGAAATGGGGGTAAATTCCATTCCTTGTATCTTTGTCATTCTAGTTACATCCCTTACTTTATTCCTTGTTATTTTATTACTTAGATTACTTTAGATTAATATTCACCTAGTTAATTAGTTCAATCACCTCTCAAAATTATTTTTATAAGAAAATAGAAAAGTAAAAAAAATATTTGATAGTGAAATTACTCTTGTCTTCACACATTTGTACTCTCACACTTGAGAGTTGGATTGGCACACTTACTTGCCCTATACATGTTTATAGTGTATTTGTAGGCTCAAGAGAAACTTTGGTTAAAAATCTTGTTCTACAACGATTATATGTGAAGTTATCGATCAATCCCTTTCAGGCACAGAGTGTAGGCAAAACTCAGATAGAGCTTGTGCCCATTTGCCAATCCAATTTTGGAAAATAGGCTTTATGAGCATATACTTAATCAAATAAAACTTTAAAATAACATACGCCTCTCTGGTCAACAAGTAATATCTTAATTTAATTGTTGCAAAATACAAAGCTAAACATAATTTTTCCATTATTTACATTCATAATCATTTCGAAATCTACATGGATAATACACAACTTATTTTTTGTGCTTCTCACAATCTTATGCCAGTAGAACTCAAACTAAGGTATCGGGAGAAAAAATATAAAGATTTAGTGGGCAATCATATCTTGTAGGTTAGAAAATATGTGGTTTCGCCAAATATCTCTTGAGCACATGGAAAACTAACTCGTGCGCTTCCTTCCACTTTAGATCTTCTTTATTCTTTAGCTTCCACTTGTCCCAAAGACCTTTGTAATTTATTTTTTGGAGGTCATGATTTCAGTTATGGCCTTACCCTTATTCCTCTCTGCTTGGATCCTCTTTTATTGTACCGAATATCCCATGAAATTCCCTACAAAAATTTCAAGGTCACATTTTAAAGGTTCATATTATGTTGTTAAAGTCTCATTCTTTCGGAGGACTTTTACTGGTATGTTATATAATTTGATATTGATTTCGATTTGACAACTATATCATCAATATATCATTCCAAAAAGGTGTCAACCTTATTATGAAAAATGGTATTCGTTTCCCTTTGATAAGTGGCTCCTATATTCATTAAACCAAATGGAATATTTATCCATTCAAAGCTTTCATAATTGCAAGGACATCTAAAAGTAGTTTTATGCACGTCTTTTTTAGCTATGCATATTTGGTTACATCCCGAGCGACCATCCATCAAGACGTGATAGCATCGCTAGCAGTATATCAACCAATAAATCTAACACTGATATTGGATGTTCATCCCTTAGAGTGGTTGCATTTAGGTTTCTGAAGTTAAGTATACTCTTAGTTTACCATTCTTCTTAATTAATGACATTATATTAGAGAGCCATTCAATATATCTAATGGTTTGAATGAACCCATTCTTTGACAACCTTTTAATTATTTTTTTTTATATTTTGGTTGTGACCTTTAAGGTCATCTGTCTTGGTAGGTGGTTCACATTCCAATACCCTTATTTGATTGGTAGTCTATGTACTACCAGTTTATGTCTAAACTGGGTAGTTTATCATACTCCGAAGAAAAATAATCCTTATATTCATATAAAATGTCTATAATCAATTGTTGTTCTTTTTTGTTAAGACTATCACCAATGTATGTTGCCATCCTTTCTTTTTCGGTTCATAAGTTTACTTCCATCAAAGTACTTAGTTGATTAACCATGAGTTCCTCGTATTCTACTAACAAACTTACTGGATCAACATCATCTCGAGTCTTTTTTTCTTCTTTGTCTTCTTCAAATAAGTAGTTGGACCAAATGATGGTCTTTTACTCACTAACTTTTGTATTTAGTTCTAGCTCTCTAAATTTACACCACATTATGGTCAAAGCTTCGTTGGACTATACCATGTGAAAAGGTGTTCTACCCATTAATTAACAATTTTTTATGTTTAAGTTGGTCCCAATATACCAAAACATAGTTCCTCCCAAGCTTCATCTGAAACTTATCCTTTGGATGCTTCAAAATTAATGCGTCCACCTTGACACGTCCTATGTTTTCATGGCATATTATAGTTTCAACACAATTAGAACTGGTGTGGAATGGAAAATAATTTTCTTCCATCTCTTCGATGTTCCTATCTTCCTTCATCAATAGTAACTTTTGGTGCATGAAGAAGAGATACATTTGTTATAATGGATCCCGTCTTGATAAGCACCTAAGAAAGTGTTATATTTATACCCTATATAGACCCATTTTAATTATAATTTCACATTAAATTGGCCTCATATATGTAACTGTTTATTTTGTTTGATATGTGCAATTGTAGTTTAAAAGAGTTAATTCAAAGTAATTGCGATAAAAATGTGGTCAAAAGTATTAATACAAATTTACATGACCCGAGACACCGAGTTCCCAATAAACTCATCCCCAATTATTTCTCTAGCCTTAGCACCCCCCATCCCCCCCACCCCCAAACTTTCATACTCAAAACCGAACCTACCCCAACTACACCACTTTGTGTCTCCCAAACACGTACCCAGTTGTACTTGTACCTTATCGAAAACCTCCAGTACATGCCTAGACTTTTCATATCCTACCCACACAAACCTAACTACCACCACCTTATACCGTCTCTCTCTTTCTCTCTCTCTCTGTTATCAAAACACCATCAACCCCTTTAATCATTAGCTCACTAAACCTCACGCGATTTTCCATCTCTGCCTACACAACAAGTAAAGAACCTATGATCATCACCTCACATATCCCTCCTAAACCCACACTCCCTATCTTTTTCTTATTTCATCCCACTCTCTATCTCTCTCGCCTTCATTGTCTAGCAGCTCCCACATCACCAAACAAAACCTAACCTACCCCATGCTTGTCCATTTTCCTTACAACACACACAACATCATAATATATATGTGAATGTGTACATGTTTATCACCTTTTTGCCTCTTTTATACTTGTAACAACCGTCAGATCCTTCTATACTCTTCCCACTCTTTTGTGATTCCAATTCTCTCCCCCTCACTGAGGTACAACCTTCCACTCCAACTAAATTTAATCGTTATCCCCATGAGTAATACTAGAGAGACTCATTTCGTGTACCCTTTTTTCAAACCCAGTAATATGTCAAGAACATTGGATGGTGTTTTACTTCACATGGGGTCCATTACGAACACCACCTAACTCGTGTTTAACACATCAGTGGGTTTTAAAAAATTCCACGAAATGGGTCTCTCTAGTATTACCGTATTCCCATTTCTATATTTCTCATCAATATCCAAATGTAACCTAACATATCCCTCCTTCAATTGCTCTATTCCACGTTCCATTTACCTCACTTTACTCATTTCCACATTTCTCTCACAATCTAATCCCATTCTTCCACCTAAATTACCCGAACTCCTACATGCCAGTTGGGTATCCGATACTCCTAAATAAACCACAACCCTAAACTCTCAGCTATGTTGAAGAGAGCTATAGAATTTTCAGAGAGGATTCGACACAGTCCAAATCTCATATTTTAGGAGTAGTTTAGGGTACTTTTTAGAATAATTTTTAGTGTTTAGTTTAATATTAATTTTTTGTTCTTTTTATTTAAAAAAATTTCTTTAGAGAGTTAAGGGTGAGGCAGAAACATTATTATGAGTGAAAAGTTTTTAATTTTCAGTGTATTAATGAATAATGAAGTGTGAGAACAATTTGTTTATCTATTATCTTAGCATGAAACTCATATTTGGTTGGATTATTGTTCATTTATTCTCACGGCCATTCGAAAATCTGAATACAAGGAGACTTGGCTTATCATTTTCTCTTCGTATCATTTATTATGTTTCTTCATGCCTCTTATGATGTTATTATTACATTTTATATTTAATAATACCCAAATGAGAGGCTAAGTACCCCATTCAAGGGTTTATATGAAACCCTTAGCTTGATTATTTTTTATTTTCCAGTTTATTTACTTATTATTCCCCTTTGAATTTGGGAGGTTTATTAAAAAAAATTAATCTTATTTTTTAGATTTTGTGAAAATCTAACATTAATCTTCTAAAATACCATGTTTGAACCCTCATTTTCAACGAGAGTTAATTTAGGTATTTAAATATTTCTTTGGGTATTTCAAATAGATGAATAAATTAATAAAAATAAATAGGTTACCTGGTTAGTTCTAATCCCTTGAAGTATCTAATATTTTTGTACTCCTCACATTCTCTCTCACTTCACAATTTATTTATAAGTTAGTTTAGTTAAATTTCATCCCTATTTAGTAAGATAAATATCCTTGGAAAATGTTTTTTAAAAAATTTGTACTAGCATTAAATTTATTCCTTAACATATTGAGAAGATGTATTGACACCCTTAATTCTAACTCTACATATTCATGGTGTATTTTTTGAGGTCATTCAACAACAAAAAAAATGTAAAAAAAAAATATGTCATTAAGTCTCTACCGAGTAAAGCATTAAAGCTAGGTTTAGACTTTTTTTTGCCTACTTCAATGTCCACTAATAGTACACCTTTGGTTGATTTTTTATCTCCAGGATTATGCTTTGAGCCTGAACCAATTTAGCATTTTGTTCATTTATTTTAGAAAGCGTGGAGCATAACATTAGGGGTGGTAAACGGACTGTAAGGACATTTTTGTCCATTATCAATTTGTATGTCGTACGCCGTTACACCGTTGAAGAAACTCAAGATCGCACCTACATCAACGGATCTATTTATCAAAGCATCTTCAACATCATAGCCTCTGCGAGAATGAACTTGGTAAAATTTTGTTTTTACGTTCCTTGAAGTTCATATTTAGTATTGGGAAATTTTTATAAGATGTTTTTTTATAAAAATAAGAAGTAAGTTTTTTCAAGCAAAATGAGGCTTTTAAAAGTTTTTCTGGGAAGCCGGACCGGTCCGCCTGCGAACCGGTCCGCTTCATACCCGGATCGGTTCCCCTGCTGAAAAGCCAGTATACCCCGGACCGCAAGCGAACCGAAGAAGCCAAAAATAAAAAGAACCGGTCCGCCTACCCGGACCGGTCCGCCTGGGAAAAGTTCGAATAGTTCCGTGAGTTTTTTAACCACCATCTCATATTTCCTATATATATAACTATTCCGATGGTGTATTTTTTTTAAGTCTGTGAGAAAACGTTTTAAAGAGTACAAACACAACAAGACTTCAATTTTTGATGTGCTAAACATCTTTTTGATTCACACACAAAAATCCCAATTACTTTTGTGAATCTTTTGGAACCCTAGAACACAATTTTGTTGTTGTTCAACCCTTGTGGAGAAGCCGTCTTTCTTCTTCATTGCTGCCCTCCTGAAAAGGGAAAATTCCAGTCGAAAAACTTGTGGAGAAGCCGTTTCTCTTCTTCATTGTTGACCACCTGGAGTTCCAGCGGGAGATTTCAGTCGAGACATCGAAACCGATGCCTGAGAGTATTTCGTATGTCGCACTTATTTCATTGTAATCCGTGTAAGCCGTTTTCTTACAAATTATAGTGAAATAAAAGGTTTTGCCCCTTTGGGGGATTTTTACTGAAATTGTCTGTTTTATCCTGCATGCTATATTTTATTTGATAAATCATCTAGATGCATGTTTTAGGGTTTGACTAAAATTTGGGATTAATTAAAATTGGATTTTATTTGAGAAGTCGCAATATTTCCGCTGTAGCTACTCTCTCACGGACGGATACGGATCGGATATCATGTTTTCCATATCCGTATCCGCTATTTTGATGCACTATCCATATCCGTATCCTCCCGGATAGTTAAAACAACTATCCATATCCGTATTCGCTCGGATACCTCGGATTCAGATAATATCCGTATCCGTTTACATTGTTTAGCCATCGCAAAAAATAACTATTAAAATATCCAATCCAATCCAAATAAATATATAACAAAATTACTACCTCCTAACATAAAAAATCATGGCTTCCATAATAATAGTAGTATTCCATAATGATAATATGACTTAAATACATCCATACTTTACAATCATGTAAGCTTAAAGCAATCCAAAAAAATTATAGTAGCATTTTATAACAATAAATATAAATATGCACCTTTTAGATTAATCAAATTTATAGAGAATGATAATCTTATGGATCTTTTAGTCATCAAAATATACTGATATTTTTATTTTAATAAGTATACATTTTTATTTTGTATATAATATGTAACTTCCCGTAATTCTGAGGACTTAGAATTTAATTATTTTTGGAAGAAATAAAACTTATTTAAATTTATAATTTGGAGAGTTTATTTGAATTGGAGGAATTATTTAAATCTGACGAATTTGGATTTAATTATTTGGATTATTGTTGTGTCGCATTTTTTAGATCGAAAATTAGAGAATGTTATAAAGTATTTCGGATGACAATTTTGAGTGCATGGTTATTTTCGAAAGGGTCGAGATAGTCGATAAAGAGTATCTGGGGGTAGTAATCGGGTCTCGAGGCATTTTTAGGCATAACCGGATCCACACGGGAATGTTTGGGTCATTTAGGCTTGGCCCATAAGCCTAAAAACGGGATTAGGATTTATAAACCTAGTTGTAAGTGTATGGAACGGCAATTAACATAACTCTAAACCTAGAAATTGAGCAGTGGCGGGCTGATGCGGCGGAGGGGAAGGTGATGAAATGAGGATTTTTTGTGGAGTGAGATGAGGGTTTCTTTTCTCTTGTTTTGTACAAAGAGAAATGAAATGAAATTAGATTTTTTTTTAAAATTTTGAGTGGAGTATATCTTCTTTAGTGGGTGTATGTTGTGTGTGATAGGGTGCATTGTAACTTTAGTGTAGCGCTATGATAATATACCCAATAAATAATAATACATAGCATTTTTTAATATACACAATAAAATAATAACTTTAGGGTGTTTTAATTTTGAGTTGTGTATGTGTTTGTTTTGTTTTAGGAAATAAACAATTTGTTTTAGGGAATAAACAATTACATTTTTTTTAACATTATTTTATTAGTAATACCAATACTAATATTATTAGTAATATTTTAAACATATGTTTGACGGATACAGATATCCGGTAAAATGGATATCCGTAAAAATAGATACTCCGCATCGGATACGGATTATTCGTGTCAGATACTAGTACTATCCATATCCGTATCCATTTTCTCGGATATTTTTTTAGAGTATCCATATTCTTATCCATTTTCATTTTTTTAGATAAATATCCGTAAATTCGGATTCGGATATCGGACGGATGCGGATTTTTGAATATCCGTTTACAGCCCTATATAACATTATATTAATAATGATTTCGTATCGACCCAAAAAAAATAAAAAAATAATGATGTCGTTATCTAACAATATCTCTATATACTATAAAATGAAAAACAAGGCATTAATTGTGGTTGATTGTGAGATTGTCCACGTGGAAGCCACGTGGCAGCCTCCATCACACCCACCTCCCCCTGCCCCCCACGCGCCTGTCTCTTTAATTTTCCCAAATTGTTTTCATTTCCCACCGAGCTCCCTAAAATGTGGAAAGATGCACAACAACAAAAGAGATAAAAAGTGAGGAAAGGAAAAGTCGCACAGAAAACCCTACCGTCTTCAACGCTCCCCGGTGTTGCGTCCATCGTTGTCTTCTATTATTGGATCCGACGGTTCCTTCTTCTCTTAAATCTGGATCGTGTAAGTTGAAGTTGTATATTTCTCTCTCTATATGCGTATTCTATTTTAGGGATTTACTGTTTATACTTCATTGGCTTTAATGTTTATATAATATGGTTTTTTTATTTTTGAACATATAAGGGTTTAAAGTTCTCTCATATTCTTTAGTGGGGTAGCTATGGTTGTATAATATGTGTAGTTTTTTGAGCTTGACATTCATGGGTTTGATTGATTTTGGTTTGCTGGTATGACTTTTCCCTTTTGGTGGTTTTGTAAGTATTATAGCCACGACCAATTTCATAGATTTCTCTTAATGGGTTATATTAATTTTGATTGTGTTATTAGAGGTAACATTTCCCCTTCAGCTACCAAGACTCTTTCATTACATCCATAATCAATCTGACACAATAAACATTTTCCTAATATTATCTCCACAACCAAGACTCTTCCATTAGCTATTTATTCGTGATGCGTCGGTAAAGTCTGGGAGACAGAGTTCTGAATTCACCATCAGGTATTGTCCTTCTTTCTTTATTCCCTTTCGTTCATAATCAGTTTTTCCACATCATTTCTCAATTCTATTTCGTTCAAAAAATTTGGTATTTGGAAAAAAAATCCACTCCACAATTTCCAAGTTATTTTTGTTTGAAAACATATCCCCGTCGATTTGGCCATTTTATGGGAAGTAAAAGCTCACGCATAGTGTTTAAGTCAAATCCCAACCAGTTATTGTTTACCATTCAGTGGTAGTTTTATTTGGCTGATTTGACGTTTATTGGAAACTATAGCAGTTTATGTATTTACATAATATATATATATATCTTTGATGCAGATGTCAGTGTGACGGGGTTCTTCAACTCCATCATCTCATTTTATCAGTTCGTTTGTAGTAAAAGATCGAGTCTCTCTCCTTCTAATCCTTCGGATTCATAATTACATTTTGGTTATCGAATCAATGATACCATGGACTTCTAAAAGGCTGGTCTAGGTTCAAATTCAAGCGTATCCGATTCAACTCGGTTCTTCGGAAGCTTTCGTTATAAGCTTTGTTATTATTTGTAATAGGTGGTAAAATTAGTTGGGTTATATGGGACGTGGTATTGGATGAGGTGACTTCTACATAGCTAAGAACTTTGATGTTCATGTTGTGGGCATTGGTCTCTCTGTAAATATGATTTCTTTGGCCCTTGAACGTGCAATTGGGCTCATGTGCGTAGTTGAATTTGAGGTTGCTGATTGAACCAAGAAAACCTATCCTGACTGCACATTTGATATCATTTATAGCCGTGACACATTTCTCCACATTAAATATTCCTCTCTATACTTCAATAAGAGTTGAATTGGAACTGTTTATTGATATGTTTTGCTTCATCAAATGTATTAGCATTTATTGTAGGTTTAGACCCATCTTCAGTTTTATTTGATGACTCACAGATGTATTAACTAACATTATTCTTTAACCTTAATTTTTCATGAACTTTTATTTGGTTGGTTTGTTCATGTTTTACGTGATAGAAATTTGAAGTACCATGTACTTGATAGTTATATTGCATGTATACCCAATTTCTATCATAAATGTACCTCAGAAGATAGAATTAGATTTTTATGTATATAGTTATTATGTTCTTAAAGATTCCATTTGAGACGAATTCTAAGTTCACTGTTGAATCTGCAACGGTTTGCCACTCATATACCCATTTTCAACTCCACATTTACCTTTTCTATTCTTATTTCTCTTATAGTCCAAGGTTCTGATGAAGAGGTACGAAGGGACCAAGTTTACTTTATCTTCCTCCGCAAATGGCTTAGGTATTGTTCTACATATTTCATTATTTTGCAACCTCAATTTGCTTTTCTCATCATTAATTTGATTTTCTATTGGGTCTAAATATCTTTGGATCATCAGTGGGTATGTTTGATTACTTCTACAAGTTCCTCCATTTCCGGACAAATAAGAACGTCAATAATGTATTATTCAATTTTTTTTATAGATTATGTACTTTTAGGACTTCTAATAATATTGATAATGGATATAGGACAACAAACATTTCATTTCCATTTTTATTCTCTATTTTCAAATTAAAGGGACACGTGACATGCTGTGACTGGTTGACGTTTTATGAAAATGGGTTTGGGCCAATGGCATTATTCAAAAATAGGGATTAAAAATATAAATAAAATGTTTGTTGTCCTATTTCCAAAATACATATAACAATAGGTCCTAAATTTACAAAGCCCCTTCTTTTTTTTATTATTTTTGCTATACCGGTGTCTATTGCTTTAGTGTATGATGGAAAATCCAGAATTTTTAATTTTGTTATTGTTTTCTAATTACTTTATCATCTGGTTGGTTTTGTTTAATTTTACAGTAGCTTTGTTTTAGTTGAAAGGAATGAGGAATTTTTTTGTTGAAAAGAAAGGGGTTGAATATTTTTTAGGGCTTTACATTTTAGTTCCCCTTTATTTTTCTGAGTATCATTCCTATGTATTCATTAGAAAACATTTGATTAGTTGGTATTGAATAAAGATAGTGTACCCAAATAAATTGATGTGTAAAATTTCATTATTTAAAGAACAACTGAAAGTTAAGGAATAAATAACACAAACATAATTCTCTATGTGCTGTGATGTTATGAGATGGAACTTTTAATCTCCACTTTCATATCTTCAAATGAATGAAAAAAATAGTCAATGGGTCTGTTAATATTTTGTGCAGTGTCATAGATGAAATCGTAATCACTCTCGAATTTTACACTCTAATGTATTGTAGGGACAGACCAAAGAGCAGGACATAGTTGTGGTTAATATTTGTGCATTGGAATCGTCAACGAAAACCACCCCTATTGCAAAATTGTGTCATCAAAGATGTCTAAGTGCTTATGGTTTTGAATTTATTCTTGGAGACATGAAAAATTGTCCAAAAGGTAAGTTGAATACTATAAATACTAATTGTGAATTTGTATATGTTGGGATTTGTACAAAAGCAGTACTGATTTTTATCAAAATGAATATAGTTCCAAGTATTCATCAAAGACTTCACTGTGGTAGGCATTGTCCAAGTATAGTTCCAAGTATTCATCATAGTGCGGCAGAGGACAATTCCTTGGAACGAAACATATAACAAAGAAGGTTATTGTTTTCTTAATTAGTCAATTGAAAGTGTGCTTTCAAGTAGAATGACTGATTTACATACCCACACATCCTGCAATCTTTCACATATCGATTCAATTATGTGTATTTTTGTTTGTTTATTTATTTACATATCATATTTACTTATTTCTACAAGGCAGGATGTTAAAATTTTAGAGGTAACATGGAAATTTCGTGGCTATTCTGTTTTATATTTGGTTGTTATACCTTCATTTAAATGAGAATTTTATTGGCTAACAGGGAAACTATTATATTTCCAATTTGTCAGGGGGATTCCCTTTTATAAATGTTAGATTACTCTATAACTTTATTATACTAATTTAATATATTTACATTATTCAGTAATAATATATAACTTTATAACTCTTTTGTTCTTTTCTTCTAATGAAATGTATGTCACACAACTCTGTTTCCACGGACCACATTTATACGTATATATGTTCATTATCTTATACTACCATTTCATTCACTGTCTGCAGGGACCCCAATTCAAGAGTTCTCCTCGGACCCCTAGAATCTTGGGATCGGCCCAGACCAAATTAACACACCCAATGCAAAGTAGACAATACTGTAATACCTTATCATTAAGGCAGAGAAGAATGATGCCTCAGCAGCAGTTACTCCACTCTTATTATTACCAATATCAGATAGACATAGAAGGCCAGTCGGTGCTTCAACTTCCGGTGCAGTATACGAACATCTCCACCAGCATGATTGGTGCTGGAATTATGTTAATCCCAGCAAAGCTTAAGGTCCTAGGCATAATCCCAGGATTTATAGTTATCGTTATAATGGCCTTATTATCCCAACTCACCGTCGACTTCCTATTAAGGTACACCCACTCCAGAGAATCTAATAGCTGTGCGGGTGTCATGGCTAAGTCCTTTGGAAATATTGGGTCACTTGCATTACAACTTTGTGTCTTGATATCCAACCTCGCTGCTCTCATCTACCTCATTATAATTGGTATGTTGCAGCTTTGCTTAACTAAGTACCTCTAAACATTTTCTTTTTTTTCTGGTGTGTGGATATTCTCCGTCTTATTTGTGAGATAAAATTGTAGAGTTTATTGTTTGATGATTGATTCCTTTGTTTTATGAATCAAAGTAATTTTTTTATACTTTTACATAAGCATATATGATATACAACTTGATATAAGGTGCTTTTTCATACTTCGTAACTCAATAGTGATATATGCCCATGCCAGCGCCGATGATGATGTGACAGCCCTGTCAGCATTTTTTTGGCAATTCTTCCAGCGGGGTAGCCTAAAAATGCAGATCGTCATGTCATCACTGGCATTGATGTGGGAAAACTATTGCAGCTGTCCACTGCACAGCTAATGTCACCATGGAAACTAAAAATTACTTTTGAAAATATGTTGGGACTAGAAATTATTTTTTGTTTTTTTGGCCTTTTTTTGCCAAATAACCCATTTTATTTGCTGTTGGTAGGGGATGTTCTCTCTGGAAGTCAATCTGGAGGAACATTGCACTTGGGCATTCTACAAGGGTGGTTTGGCATCCATTAGTGGAACTCGCGAGCATATGCACTACTTTTTATTGTGATTTTTGTTATGCTCCCTCTGCTCTTGCAGAGGCGTGTAGGTCAGTCAATATAGTTTAGACCTTTAGTAAAAATATGAATAAACCCTTCAGAGAATGCTAAGTGAGAAAATGCTATGAGTATCAAGTTTATCTCTTAGTCGATACACTAGCTCCAGAAGTAACCTAAACACTCGCATATTATTTTGAAAGTTTCCTTGGATATTGCGAAATTTTAGAACCATTATATGTTGTTCAATACCTATAAAAAATTATGCATAAACCACGCATTATAAGAACATTATTTAATCATTGACATTGAAATAATTTTAAAAAAGTAAATGTAAGATAACCACTTTTTTTATGCAGAAATTGGAATGTATTGTTAAACAATCTGTGTTACAATAGAAGATGGTAGTCCTTTGGCCTGCTCCACACATAAGACAAATTTATCACTGCCCCTGATCCTGTTGACAATAATAAGTAATGCTAAAACAAGGACATCTTTGGCTAGGAAGAAAAGAGAGCCTATTCAATTTCTGAGACCATAGCAGGAACTCCAGCCCCTGCCTGCATGCACAAATGGATCATACAAATGGTATGAATCGATGGGGACAAGTATGTCACCCATGAGTGAGATCTTCTGCTTGCTGCTCTGGTTGGGCCATAGCAATCCTGAATGTTGTGACCACTCTAGGCCACATGAACTTTTGAGCACTCGCTGTAAGCATGTATGGGAACAAGGTGCAAGAGTTGAGCAAGTCGTCTAATGAGAATTCTCCAAGAAATTAGTCTTGATAAGAAACTGGAATTAGTTCAGGAACGAGTAGTCCATTTTTTAGGAGGCTCAAGGGGCTTCTTAATTCCAGTTCTGCAAGCTTTAAGACGTTCCTCGCAGCCAGTTGGATTTTCTTGAAAAGGGATTGGATAAGGCTTCTTATTTTTGGGCAATATGGGGGGAAGATCCACATTTTGAAGATTTACCTCTTTTTTCTTAATGGTATAATCTTGAGCATGCCTCTTACCAGCGCAACATAAGGCCCCTGATGTTATTGACCCATTAGTATGAAACCGTTCGTGCCCAAAATGCAACATCAACTCATGAATATATGACCTTACTGCTATTAAATGTGGCCTCCTGCATTCCACTATGCGCAATAAAATACCGTTTTGAGATGGATTTAATGGAGAAATAGCTGGAAACTGCTACACAATTTATCAAAAGAATGTCATGTATTTCCTCCTGTCTTCTTCAAAGAAAAACCTGAGCTATGGGTATTTTTATTCTTATTTTTGTTCAACATTCAGTGTTGTGTTGTCCACCATACTGCTTAAAATTAAGATGTATGTAATAATTTTAATATTATTTTCAGGAGGAACACTTGGAAAAGGTTTAAATAGGGTGATTGCTACATTTTCAGCCAGTTTTTTTGTCGTTGGTTCTGATCGCCTAGAAACTCTCACAGGAGAACGGGGTGAACCCATTTTACTAGGTCTATTCATTTTCATAATAGGTAGCAAGTCTGATATCTTTCTGAATTTTATATATCCTTTTGTGTTGTTGAAGTTTTTTATTACAGTAAGTGACTTGCGTGTGTTACAGTCAGTGTTGTTACATTTATACAATTTCCCCCCTAATGAAGGCAAGATATGATTACGGGTTGGTGATATTCATATTGACATTTTTCTTAGTATTTGTATCATAAATGATGAAGTAATAGGCATGTCTCATAAGAGGTTTTCCACAGTCCTCATCGGTGGTTTCCCCTAAATAATGTTTTTGTTCATTCTTACAGGTTCTGTAGAAGAGTACTTCCAAATATCAGGAGATAGAGAAAGGAAGGTGAACAAGACCTCTTTGCAAGGATATAAAAGTCTTCTAAATTCAAAAAGCATTGAAGATTCCTTGGCGAGTGAAACAAAACAACAAATAATAACATATTTGTGGACAAAGGTTGAGGATGTGGAAGATATCAACATCAATAGAGTTGTTTTTTCCCTCAAGTCCTGAAGGATTTTTTTTAATCTTTATCAAAAATTTAAAATATGTGTGGTGTGGTGGTAGAGCTTTATTATGCCAATGCGCATTTGCGCATCGCGCGGGTTACACCTAGTTCTATTTAATACTCCATTTCCCCAACCCTTTATAAGTAATGGCTTGATGTGATTGGTTATATCCTTAGAAATCTCGTCGAACCCATATATGAGATCTAAAGCAGAAGCAAAGAAATTAAAGTCATCTACCATTGATCCATCATTTTAGTCCATCTCAATCTATTAGACCTCTTGCTCATCCCCAACTTCGAACTTTCGTGGGAAGAGGATTACCATATTGCTTGACACTTGTTGTAGTATAAATATAAATTTGATTATTTTTTGTTGATTAGGTCCTTGAGAAAGTACTATTGTGTTCATAAGCATAGTTTCATCCTTTTCTTCTTCACAAGGGGAGTCATCTTTAGATGCGTTGCTTTCATCCACACTCATATCCCTTTATAATTATTTTGTCTTCTCAACCGGCATGTGTGAAGAAGATTAATTTACTTCCTTATTTCTATGGAACCTTTGGTTTGTCTTTAAATATGAGGATGTGCTATCCTCAGATCTATTCAGAAGCAGAATATCCAAGGACTCTCGCAAGACCCTACACTTCCTTTAAATTATTCTTTGTTAGGTGCGAGAGATCATAATTTTTGGCTCTATCCTCTTTGATTTGGGTGACTGTACCAGATGCCACATTCATGGATAGGGGTGCAACCGGTACGGGTTTTTATCGTACCGTACCGTTTTGGTCCGAAAAAAATAGTTTTGGTTTCATATTATGAAATATCGAAACCCGAAACCGAAAATACCGTCAAAAATTTGGTTGGTTTTGGGTTTTAGATACAAAAAACCGATTTATCGAATTTACCGTACCGATATTGTACCAAAATTACCGTACCGAAATACCGTACCAAACTTTTTGTGCAGTGTCAAATTATTTTGGATATCATACAACCTCTATTTATTTTATTTCTCATGAGTGAGTTTTTATATTCTCTTTGAATTTAAATTTATTTATTTGAGTATTTGATTTAAGTGTTAAATAATCATGTTAATTAAACGTATATTTTGTTTAATTAATCAAACATTTAACACAAAATTAACTAGGCAGCATTTTGTTAAAATAAAAAGGGCCGTTTGTTTTGTTGGCTATATTTCCGTTTTGCCCTTATTTCATTTGGACTTTATATTGTGGTTTGTGTAGAGATCTTTTTTTAGGGTTTCCATTTCATTTTTTTTACCTCTTTCTCTCTCAAAAAGTGTGGGCGTCATTTTTGTGTGAGCTCTCTCTCTCTCTCTCTCATGTTTTTTTCTTCTTCAACCTTGGGTTGATTTTGAGAAATAATTTTTTGGGGACTTTTATTTGAGAACAACATTTTTTTGTTTTGAGATTTGACTTTCGATTTGGTGTGGTTACTTCGTTTTGAGATCGGGTTTCCGGTGACAATTTTTTCGGCGCCAACTGTATTCGGATCTGAGTTCCCTCCATGTTTTCTAGTGACTTTTTTTTTTGACGAGTTGGCTTTTTCGGTGAGTTGGTTTTTTCGGCGAAGGTTTATTTTTCCGGTGTTGGAGGTGTGGATGATTTTGACTTTCCGACAAACATTTTTTGAGGTAACAGCTCCCTCATTTTTTGAGGGTCATCATCTTGGCTCACTCTCCTCAGGCACCAGCTCCCTCATCTCATCACACTCTACTCCGGCTTTGGTAGAGGCGAACCGGTCAGTTTGGTCTCGTATCTGTCTAAATCTATTGTCCCAAATGCTATAAATGCTAGAAATTGTACCTGTTTGTGTATGTATCTAATTGTTCCAAACAACTAGAAATGCTATAAATTGTAATAACTAGAAATGCTAGAAATTGTAACAACTAGAAATGGGTATATCGAAATATATACCAGATTTACCAAATGCATAAGCCGATTTGAAATTCTGGTATTTACCGGGAAAAAACCGAAATTACCGAAACCGAAAAAACCCGAAAATACTGAAAAAATCGAAAAACTGGTCGGTTTGGTTTTGGTTTTTGTTTTGATGTACCGGTCGGTAAATTGGTACGGTACGATTTTACCATATAGAATGTGATTTTGGTATTGGTAAGGGGTCGTTACCGACGATACCTTACCGGTTGCACCCCTATTCATGGAGCTACATGTTAAGGTTTTATTGCTTTTGTCTTTCTAAACAGCTTGTTGAATTATTGGGAAACCTTGGGATCATGATCCACGAACTAATTTGGCACCCCTTCACCATGGACACTAATTTAGCCATCCTCAAGGGACCTATGGCTTCCATGTACTGGTGATATTGTGCTTCATTGAAGTCTGGTTTTATATACTGAAATTTCCTTTGGGTCTTTGTACCTCTACGTGGATGATAAGGGCCAATAAAGGGACTTATTTCCCTATGAAAGTCCCTTGGAATTCCTGTTGAAGAAACCGTTTATCACATTTTTGTGTATTGTTTTTCATACCTAATACACCTGTGCTTATATATATTTTGATATGATTCAGTAGTTACATGTGGCTTCGAAGCCTTGGAATCTGCCTTAGTTTTCATCATGAATTTAACATGGCCCTTGTTTCTTGGTAACTGACTACATGTTGGCTCCCATTTCTTTCACATTGGGAAATATGTCTTCATTAATCCCCATCTCATTTCCTTTTTTTCTAAAAAATTTGATCTTCCATTTTATGATAAACTCTTGAACCCTGTTACAAAAAAAGGAACAAGCATTAGTTGAATGAGAAATGACATTATACCACTTACAATAATCTTTCCCTTTTATTTTATCCGCACTTTGTATCTTTACTTGTCACGTAGTTTTATCAGTTTGACTTTTAAAATATAATAAAAATTTCTCTTCAGTCTTAGATATGTCAATGGAGTATTTCTTAATTATTTCTTTCGACTTTTGTGCATATGGCTCTACTGTTGTATTATTTCGATCCAAAGGTTCACAGACTGTGGACTCGGTCCAGATTATTTCAAAGCCTCTATCTCTAGATTTGATTCTTTGCAATATGTTTTGAAATATGGAGTATTTACTTCATATTCCTCCTCTAACATAGATTTATATATAGATGCTTTCACAGTCATTTCCACCACATCTCTGAATTCAGTTGCTTCTTAAGAAGTTTAAATTCTAGCCCAATTTGGGCAATTTGACAAAATCTGGCGTAAGCAATACTATTTCTATCCTATTTTTATCCCTTTTAAATATATTTATGAAGTTAGTTCCTTTTTCATCACCTTTGGTACGGTATGATAAACACAACTGTTTACACCACTCTATTGTGCGAAACCTTGACCTTGGAGTGTTATTGCAGGATAAGGAGACAACCTATTGGTTACTTTTATAATTATTGCACTAATATTTTTCATGATATTACCAAGGTGGTTAAACACCGAATTTAATTGATGGAAAAATTAATCTTGGGTGTTTGAGGTCACACTATCAATAGGTGTTACACTTGGATTTCTTTCCTTTGAAGCTGTTATTCCATCCAATTCTTAGTTTTAGGTGTTTAGTCTCACCTCCTGACCAGTATCCACTTTTGTTTGTTAAGTGGCAGTTGTGGGTTGGTTTGTTAACCGAAATTCACCAATATTTTCAGTTCCACCATCACTCCATCGTGTCCTAGCCATGATAAACACTTATACAACTAGTGTCCAACTAGGCATGCAAAAATATGTTTTTCTGGCTTGGTTTGTGTGTGTGTTTTTAATTACGTGTGAGCGTGACACACACGGTTTTGGTTTTGCCAACCAGTCGATTATCTTAGTATATGATAATCATGTGATTGTGTTTTATTCTATACTTTGACTAAGAAGACTTTCAAGTGAGTGTCAAATAAGTTTGTAAAACTAATAAACTAGGATTAAGAAAAATATTGGAAATTGGAGAATTACAATTAAAACACGATTCAAGGTAAATAGAACAATCAAGTAAAATTATCTAACACTAAACTAATTCATAATTAAAAACAAGTAAAGTAATTTACACATTGGAATGTAAAACAATTTTAACTAAGAAATGTAAAGACATATTAAAATTAAGGAAAATGAACTTTATATTAAACTGAAAGAGATTTACAGTAAGGGTACCTTAAAAACTATTTCGCAGGAAAAGAAATGCCAAAGTGGGCTAGAAAAATTGTAAAGAAAAGAAAGAAAAGAAAGAGAGAAATAAAAGGTTTAAACGAGTAAAATATATTTTTTGACTGGAGTCTCCTCATTTTCTTTGTCCTTAAGTTACTTATTTATAGAATTATTTTCTATGCAACTGTTGGGTGGTTAACCATTTAAATGATCCCACCCAAGCAGTTATATATGTGGTTACACCATGTTCAGGTTCATAGAAAGTGTCACCCTTTTGCTTGTCCACTTGTATTAACTTGACCTTGTACATTTCTCGGCTATGATAATCAGTTTACATTTTCGTACACCGTTGTCCCATTCAATGGTAATTATATGGTGTAAAGTTATGATAATGGACTTCATGTATAAGACAAATAAATTTATATTTTTGTTGTTAGATGTAGTTGAGATCTCATCTATACAATATATGTTATTTGTTTCTTTTTATTACATAAAGAGGTTGAATGCCATCGACAGTGACGAAACTATGTTGGGGCCAAAGGGGCCATGGCCCCCCTAAGCTTTTGAAATTTTTTAGCTACTCTTGACCAAAAAAAGGATAGAAGAAATTTTCCTCCTCTCTCTCTGCCATACGATTACTTGGGTTTGTTGAGATTTGACAACTTTTTTTTTCACTATAATCAAACAAACTTTCTTGGACTCCAACTTCTACTCCTACACTTACTCCTATTCCCACTCCTACACGATTTCCCACTCCCCATGAATAAAACCAATATAAGTTTGATTTTATATCATTCTCTTTTTCTTAATATCCGCCTCTTCTACAAAGTACAAAAACTTTGTAAGTTTTTTATTCTCTCTTTTCCAAGTGCATTATTTATTTATCCAAGAAAATTGATGTAACTAATATTTCATAAAAGTACAAATCATATGGATTTTTTTTTTATAATTTGGCAATTGAAACTGTATATTGTTTTCTTAAAATCTGATGAAAACAATTACGGTTTTTGCTTTTTCATCATTCAATCCCTTAATTATGGTAAAAAGAATTCTTATTATTTTTAAAATACCTATATGTTTATTCTAATTGTAAATATAAATTTTGAATGCAAATTTAATTTTAATTACAGATTTTTGAAGGTTTAACGAAGCTTAGGACTAGAGTTGAATAATGAAGCAAAAAGTGATCATTATCAAGGTAAACAACTCAACTCCATAAATTTAATTTATATTTTCCACAGTATCATTTTTATTCATTTGAGAGTTTACTCAATTGTCCAATTTTACTGATTGAATATGTTTATATCAATGTTTATATACATTATATTTTTAAAATTATTTTTATAGATTCCTGGCCCCCCCAAAGATTAAATCCTAGTTTCGTCCCTGGCCATCGATATGGTATTTTCAAATTTAACTAGCTTACTTTTGTCAATGGAACATTCAACATAATGTGATGTCACACTATCCTAAATGGATAACTAAAGGGATAGAAAATTCATTCTTATTTAATTAGGTAATGTTGGTAAAAACAAACATGCTGTAAATATTTGATTCACAATTAATATTAATGGAATGTGAATTATCATATAGGCCAAGTATTGTGGAAGCACAAAGAAAAAATATTGGACAATGGAATAACGTTGTGTTACTTTTGGCAATGTGACAACGAATCGGTATGTAAATTCCGCTTCCTCAATTTGTAAACCGAAAAAAAAAATTATGAAGAGATTTTCATAAAGAAACATTGGAAAAATGAAAGAATTTAAGTGTTTTCTTGGTAACATTATGCTTCACATGTTGTTTATATCACTTACTAAATGTCATTTGTTTATCATTGAAAGTCATCATGATGGATTGAAGAAGTTTATTGGCACATCTACATTGGATTTTGATCAAAGGGAAGATAAGATTCATAAGTTGAATATCAATCTACACATTATCATAATATATTTTTTTTGAGATTATTTGTTCTAAAATGTAATAATACAGAAACCCAAGAGAACTTATAATCCTCGAGGACTATGACAATGCTCCAATACGAACTATAATAATCCGTATATTTTAATATTAGGGTTGATAACTTCATAACACTCAAATATACAATTTTTTAAAATAATTAAACATCATTCTCAGTAGGCCTGTAAATTGAGCCGAGCAAGCCCAAATTTTGCCCATTTAACCCCTAAAATCATGTAAGAATTTAAGCGAATTTGGGTTGAGCTAATTTTCACCTAAAATTTCAAAGCCAAACTCAATTCGAACCAAACATGAGATACATGTGCTCAATCCCGAATTGAAAAATATATTATACATATATACATTTATTTATTTTATGCAAATGAATATAACGTGTTATGTATTTTCACAATAGATTAAAAGAGATTTGAACGATGATTTAGTTTTTTTACTCTCTCATAATAAAACTTTAAAATTTTACAATGTTTATTTAAAGGCTGTAGACATTTTTATTTTAATATTTTCCTTTATTTTATTTTATTTTATTTATTATTATAATTCAAACCTTAAATGAAATGATATTTTTTTTTAAATTCTCATTAATATCGAGTTCGAGATGACCCAAACTCTAGCCTGAAGCTGTAATAGAGTGTTTGTCGAGCTGGAGACATAAGGCATAATCTTTTTCATGTCGAGCTTGGGCTTGGGAAGATATAGTTTAATTTGAATCAAGCCTGAGCAACCCTAAGTCCGACTTACTCAGCTCGATTTATAAGCCTAATTTTTAGCATTTATGGAAATAAATGAAACAAGTGACAAGATTAGGCTACGATCTAATCAACCTCAAATATTTAACTTATATAATGCATCTTCTATAACTTCATCATTAGTCTCAATATAAGCCAATACATAGTTTCACTACAAAACCCAACTCAATTAAAATGCAAAATATACTAGCCAATTGTCCCACTAATATAGAAGATATGTGATGTCTAATATACTCAACTCAAACAATTGAAAGTGAAAGACGATAACACCGTGCATGTGTGTGTGTGTGTGTAGCTCAGAGCTAATGCGAACCAACTTAAAGACAATTCCATGAGGATTATTTTTTAAAATAGTAAGAAAAATAGTTTGACTTGACTTTTTGGGGGGGTATTTAAACATTTTGGGTAGACTTGTCAAAATGAGACAAGATATGATAACATGACAAAACACAAAATTATAAGTTAATAGGTTCAAGTTTTATCGGATTTGGATCAATATCAGGTCAACATGATATATCAATTAAGATAATGGTTCATGTTTGGAAATTTTGATACACCCGATTAGAACTGTTTGTACCCGTTAATACCCACTAATAATACCCTAAGTATTTATTGATAAGTTAACTTTGATACACCCTGTCATATTTATAAATTTGGATAACGAATTTTTTTTGTTAGGATCCTATGACTAAACATTGGAATATATGATATAAGAATTAATCATAGGGTAATTTTGGGTTTGACCCCCATTAATTATTAGTTACCGAGTCAAACCCCCATTATCTTCATTTCATGGGATTTGGTCCCCATTTTAACGGATTTCCATTACCTAACTCATTTTTAGGCCTAAATTTTTTTAATATGTTTCTCATTCATTAACTAACAACGACTATTTATGTAAAAATAAATTGTTTATCTAAGTAATATTTTTGAAAAATAAAAATAGATTTTTAGTTATAAAAATAAAAAACTGTTTTTTATATAAACATGTTTTGATTATTTTTTATTATAATGAAATTGTTTTGTTTGAAAAATTATTTTAAAAAACTAAAGAAACTCTCTCTCTCTCTGTAGGAGCGGCTGAATGATAAGCCTCTCATTAAATTATTAAATGATATTAGAGATGATTAATATTGACAAAAGTCCATGTGTTTATGCGACTGAGGTATTATTATGCACGTCTAACATAACACGCTTATTTCTGTATTATTAATGCATTAACTAGATAATATTCTAGTATTGAGGGTTTTATATATGGGACACATTCCACTTAAAACATGACATGTGTCACCACGGATTATTTGACATGTGGCGACCCACTTGTGTTGGTTTTAGCTATAAATATGCCTCACCCCCATACATGAGAGAGGGATCTTCTTGGGAGAGAAGAGTGATTTTGTCTTATGAGTTTTTAGAGAGATTTTTAGAAAAGAGTTTTGAGATGAGTTCTTTGAGAAGAGTTTCAACACCTCCCACCTCTTCGAAAAAATCACCACAATGAGTTTTCTGGCGAATAGTATGACCCACGAACTACGCTGACTTTGATTCCGAGTATAACGGATACGCAGGCGCAACCGAAGTTGCCCATGTCAAACATGTACAAAAATCTGATATTTCGCCAAAATTAGACTACTCTCTTACATTTGGCGACTCTGCTGGGGAAGTATTCGCTATTTTTTTGTGTGTGTAACGCCTCATTCGTGCTCGGAAAAAAAAATTGGATGGAAATGGTAGAGAGAGGTTGGCAATGCTCCAACACTTATGAAAAAAATTCAACCTCTTCATTTTAAATAAGTATCTAATTTTTTCTACTTGTGCCAAACATTAACTAAAATGTTATCTGCCATTGATATCTTTAGAAGAGGTTGCGTTCTCTAATGGCATTAATTTTATGGTTAGAATCCATTATGAATAGTTGCTGAATAAGTTACGAAACACCTTGAAGATTATGGGTGGTGAAAGAGCCCTTTACTTTTTAACAACTGTTGATAGCTGTTATGAATAAGAAAAAAAATAAAGACTCTACGGAGCCACTTACTATTGATAACCCTGTGCTGATTAGTAATGCAAAATTAGAGGCATAGTGACTTGTGACTAATCCTTGGGTGTAAATCTCACATATGTTAGTTACATACGATATCTTGGGTATAGAGTCCTTATAGATTTGATTGGTCTGAGATTATTATTTTTCTAACAATTGAAATAACCAATGAGAATATCTTAAATACTTTGGGTCAAGGCCTGCTAAAGTTGAATCATTTATTACTAGAAATAACTTGTGATTTAGTGTGAGGAACAGAGTTCTGTACCAACTTTCTTGAGTGTCAGGTATATTAAATACATTTTTGATAGCAGCTATGCAGTATGGCATCGAATAACGAGCCTCATTTTAAGTGTCTTGACCCACGGGATTAAATCAATCACCAGTCATGTTTTTTTCACTTTCGGTTGGCAGACAAAAGAAAACCAACCATGCCATGTTTATTTGGTTGTCCGCTGACAGACAAAATTAAAACTCCGGTGAAACAGAATATTTTTTTTTCAACGTAACTTTCGCTCGAAGTTACTACTGTTCTGCCCGGAGTAAAATAGGGCCCCTTTGATTTTTTTTTAGGGTTAATTATTAAATAGTCCCTATTATAAATATATATTTTTTAAAAAGGACACATATTTTTAGTTTAACCCATTTAGTCCCTCAAGCACTCAATATCCTCTTATTTTTAGAGGTCCGCGCCAGCGGCACTCCCTCTTCAAAATATGTGGCAAAGGGCTTTTTAAGGCAAAATAAAAAAGTTTGGACTAAATGGGTATTAAAAAATGTCCGAGGGACTATTTGGTATATGTCCCTTTTTTTTATATATACACCGTCTAGCTGGTGGTGGAGCTGAAAAAAAAATGATTCACCATGACTGAGATATAGAATCGACTAACCATGGCTGTTATTTCTCATCAATCAGTTGAATTTACTCCCAAACCGATGCATCAAGATTTTTTTTTTGTGGGTACAAAACGAAATAATGATTCGCCGTGGTCAATAAAACTCACAACTAAACCCACTAAACTGTAGGCTTTACTGAATTGCGCCGGCAACGGTATGGGTCTGGGATGTCGGAGGTTCCGTCGTTGACCATTCTTTGGTTGTTTATTGCTTGTTTGTGGTGGCACTCCCGTATTCTGGTTCCAATTGGATCGATGATGGTACTATTGTTGTTATACTGCTGTAACGTTTAACCGGTGGTGGAACTAGGGTAGTATAGGAACGCCAATGGTCTCGGGTTCCCCCTCCCAGTTCAGGCATTGAACCATTGAGTTTCGTTTTTGACTGGATCTTGGTTGTACCATACTGTATGAGTTTCTTGAGTTGCGGGTTTCTTGGTTGTACCATACTGTATGATTTTGGTGCCAGGTTTCTTTTGCGTTGAGCTATCTTGAGTTGCGAAAAAATTGGGAATATAAAAAACCATTTAGGTTTTAAAAGATCCAAATTAGAAATAGATTTTGTTTATATATTGTTTTCAAACCCAATCAAGGCTCCTGATTTTAGACTTGATTTTAGAAATGGTTTTATTTTGTATTTATTTTTTAGGTTCCTTTAATGAATTATGATAAATTATGCTATGAGAATATTTAAGTTTAGTGATTAAAAATATTGAGTGATTAATTGACACTACATTTTTTTTTTGTGTATACACAATATGCATGTTGAAAATCAACGTATGATTTGTGGTACCTTTCTAGTTTGAGTTCTATGTGTTCAAACATTAAAATAAGAGAGTCATAACGAAGGGTACATCCGAACATTTTATGGAGTCCCACAATCATTTATTCTACGAGTGTAGAATATATTGAACATGATGCATCATTCTTGAATTTATTTACGATACATCTGGAGCTTGTGTACGCGATGAACCACGCCACCCGAGATACAATTATTAGGGTATGCTAGATTTATCTATCACATGATATATCTATGTGCTATGTTATAACATAAAGTTAAAAATGAGTTAAAGGGGCATTATGAACCTTCATTTAAATGCCGAGTTTTGATAAACAATTTGTAAATGTTATTTTATAGTTTAAGACCATGCCAAACATGAATAAAATATTACGAAATAGCTTGAGAGTATTTCACAATTTAGAATTCATCTTGATATCTTACACACTCTCGAATTTGATAAGGAATGTGCTGAAACGACATTAAATTGTGCGTGATACACGTACGAGTATGGGTGGTTATGATTTATTACACAAATATCCTCGGACTTTATTTATTTTTTTTATTTTATTACATCAAATAAAATAAAATAAAGGGGGCATGATGAGAATTGTACTTGGATATTTACTGAGTTTTACTAACATTTGCTATATTGTATAATTGGATCAGAAAGATATTATTTTGCGGAAGCTTCTGAATGAGCAGATATTGAGCGACACAAATATCAAGTCATTATTCAAAGACATGACAGTTTGAGATACACCCCATGAAATGTAATAATTAGGTTGCTTTCATTTTTTTTTTGTCAGGTGGAAATTGTAAATGATATATGTAATTTATTTTATTTTATTTTATCTTGAGATAAAATAAAATAAATGGGGCAAATGGATATTATGATGTAATGTAGCTTGTAGTCTAAAGCTTCTTCGACATCATATACGCCAAGGTTAGATTGATGAACCTTCAGAGCATAGTAACGTCCAAATAGACTATTACAAAAGTTTCTTCAACTTCTTTCGCAAAGAGTTTAGACAGATTAAATAGTTGTCACTTAGAGATTGACAAAGTCGTAGTCATCCTTCAGATATGACATCATATTACAAGAACTTTGAGAGTATTGTGGTAAGTCTTCTTCAGAAGTGTATTATATTCCAAAAAAACCCAATGAAATTGGTAAGTGGATGAACCATGGTCGTTGTGACTTGACTCGTCCGGAGAAGTTGGTCATCGATGCAAACAGACGAAGGACCACACTCGGTTTATCATTTGGAAGGTATGGGCTTCCATCCTGAAAAAGTGATACAGAAGAATGAGTTTATAAAAAATCTTAATAAGTGTTTTCATTGTTAAGTCACCGTTATAGTTGGAGTTTACGAAAAATCAAAACAAGTGTTTTCATTGTTAAGTCACCGTTATTGGTGGAGTTTTACAAAAATCTTAACAAGTGTTTTCATTGTTAAGTCATCGTTATAGGTGGAGTTTATGAAAAATCTTAACAAGTGTTTTCATTATTAAGTCACCGTTATGGGTGTCACCGTTATTGGTGGAATTTTACAAAACTCTTAACAAGTGTTTTCATTGTTAAGTCACCGTTATTGGTGGAGTTTTATAAAAAACTTAAACCGGTGTTTTCATTGTTAAGTCACTGTTAGTGGTGGAGTTTGACGAAAAATCTAAACAAGTGTTTTCATTGTTAAGTCACCGTTATGGGAGTCACCGTTATTAGGAGAGTTTTGCAAAAATCTTAACAAGTGTTTTCATTGTTAAGTCACCGTTATGGGTGGAGTTTTACAAAAATCTTAACAAGTGTTTTCATTGTTAAGTCACCGTTATTGGTGGAGTTTTATAAAAATCTTAACAAGTGTTTTCATTGTTAAGTCACCGTTACTGGTGGAGTTTGACGAAAAATCTTAACAAGTGTTTTCATTGTTAAATAACCGTTATGGGTGTCACCGTTATTGGTGGAGTATTACAAAAATCTTAACAAGTGTTTTCATTGTTAAGTCACCGCTATGGGTGTCACCGTTATTGGTGGAGTTTTACAAAAATCTTAAACAAGGTGTTTTCATTATTAAGTCACCGTTATAGGTGGAGTTTGCGAAAAACATTAACAAGTGTGTTTTCATTGTTAAGTCACCGTTATGGGTGTCACCGTTATTGGGGGAGTTTTACAAAAATCTTAAACAAGTGTTTTCATTGTTAAGTCACCGTTATGGGTGTCACCTTCATAGGTGGAGTTTACGAAAAATCTTAACAAGTGTTTTCATTGTTAAAGTCACCGTTATGGGTGTCACCATTATTGGTGAAGTTTTACAAAAATCTTAACATGTGTTTTTCATTGTTAAGTCACCTCTAAACGGCGGAGTTAGCGAAAAACCTTAACAAGTGTGTTTTCATTGTTAAGTCACCTCTAACGGTGGAGTTTGCGAAAAACCTTAACAATTGTGTTTTCATTGTTAAGTCACCTCTAACGGTGGAAGAAAAAACTTAATAAGTATGTTTTCATTATTAAGTCACCTCTAACGGTGGAGTTTGCGAAGAACCTTAACAAGTGTGTTTTCATTGTTAAGTCACCTCTGACGGTGGAAGAAAAAAACTTAATAAGTGTTTTTTTCATTATTAAGTCACCTCTAACGGTGGAGTTTGTGAAAAACGTTAACAAGTGTGTTTTCATTGTTAAGTCACCTCTAACGGTGGAGTTCGCGAAAAATCTTAACAAGTGTGTTTTCATTGTTAAGTCACCTCTAACGGTGGAAGAAAAAACACTTAATAAGTGTGTTTTCATTATTAAGTCACTTCTAACGGCGGAGTTTGCGAAAAATCTTATCAAGTGTGTTTTTATTATTAAGTCAGCTCTAACGGCGGAGTTTATGAAAAATCCTAACAAGTGTGTGTTCATCATTATGTCACCTCGTAGGTATGAGTTTGCGAAAAATATTAAAAAGTGGTAATTTAATCAAGTCAATAATACGTACATGCACAAGAAATCTCATCGTGATTAAAACAAGTCAAAAAACATGTGCATGCACTAAAAGATTCATCAAGGATAATGAAGTAGTTATTATGTAAACCGTAATAATACTTTCACCAAGCTTAGTTGAGAATGATAAAAGAGAACGATGAAGTAGTTATTATGTAAACCATAATAATACTTCCACCAAACTTGAGAACGACGAAGTAGTTATTATGTAAACCATAATAATACTTCCACCAAGCTTGGTTGAGAATGATAAAAGAGAATGCTGAAGTAGTTATTGTGTGTCCATTATAATACTTTTTACCAAAGCAGAGTTACGAACAATCACAATAAAATCGTGGATGCATGTTCATTTAAGTAGGAATGGGGGCAACACTCATAGTATATTATTCATATGAAAAGAATGATAACGTGGTCCTTTGGAATAACCTATGAGATCAAAACCTTAAAATGAGATTTAAGATATGAGATATGAAATTGATGTATATCATGTAACTGAGATATGAAATATGAGATTGCATTATATCATAAAATGTGAGATATGAGGTAAAAGTACATCATCAAAATGAAATGAGATATGAGATTATTACCCACGATCCACAGGTCGATCGAACTTATGAAAACTGACTAAAGTTGTTTCGTACATACAGTCGATATATTTCAGACATGTATCAATATATCCACTATAAGTACGAGGGGGCAAATGTAGGAAGGGCTTAATGATAAGCCTCTCATTAAATTATTAAATGATATTAGAGATTATTAATATTGAAAAAAGTCCATGTGTTTATGCGACTGAGGTATTATTATGCGCATCTAACATATCACGCTTATTTGTGTATTATTAATGCATTAACAAGATAATATTCTAGTATTGAGGGTTAGATATATGGGACACATTCCACTTAAAATAGGACATGTGTCACCACGAATTATTTCACATGTGGCGACCCACTTGTGTTGGTTTTAGCTATAAATATGCCTCACCCCCATACATGAGAGAGGGATCTTCTAGGGAGATAAGAGTGATTTTGTCTTATGAGTTTTTAGAGAGAGTTTTAGAAAAGAGTTTTGAGATGAGTTCTTTAAGAAGAGTTTCCACACCTCCCAACTCTTCGAAAAAACCACCACAATGAGTTTTCCGACGAATAGTAAGAACCCACGAACTACGCTGACTTTGATTCCGAGTATAACGGATACGTTGGCTCAACTGAAGTTGCTCATGTCAAACACGTACAAAAATTCGATATTTTTCCAAAATTAGACTACTCTCTTACACTCTCTCTCTCTCTCTCTCTCTATATATATATATATATATATATATATATATATATATATGTGTGTGTGTGTGTGTGTGTGTGTGTGTGTGTGTGTGTGTGTGTGTGGTGTGGGTGTGGCTATTCCCACACCCTAAAATTCCACCCCCACACCCTTTTAACAAATCCAATATAGAAGGACCAAAAGACCCACTCCTCTTCCATTAAAACATAATATCATTTTAAGTATTTAAATATAATTAAATTTTAAAACATAAATAAATACTTTTTAAGAATAGTTTTTAATGAACAATTTTTTTTAAATAATGACAAAAATAAAAACAGCTTTTTAATGACAAAAAACTGATAATGACAATAAAAAGCTTTTTAATGAATAAAATTAGTTTTTAAAAATAAATAGTTTTTAACAAAATAAAAACATTTTATAACAAAGAAACAATATCTTTAAAAAACTCAGTTTTTAAACAATGAAAATATTTAAAAAACAATTTTCAGAAAAATAAAAACACTTCAGTTAAAAAAAGAGTTTTTAACTAAAAATCATTTTTAAAAGAATAAAAACAGTTTTTCAAAAAAAATTAATAAAATAAAAAACAGTATTAATACTAAAAACTTTCTATAGAGATATTTTCATATTCAGCAATGAAAAATATACCAAAGTATAATAAACTGTTTAATTTGTAGTTTACTCTAAAAAAATAGTAATGGGTTAAAGTGTTTCTGTTTTTTTAACAATGTAAAAACTGTCTTTTTTTAACAAAACAAAAAAAATATATTTGAATAAAAACTGTTTTTTAAACAAAATAAACTGACTAATTTGTAATAAAAACTGATTAATTTGTAATATAAACTATTTTTTTAGAACAAAATAAAAACTATTTTTTAATAAATTGTAATAAAAACTGTTTTTGTAACAAAATAAAAACAGTTTATAACAAAAAAAAGAGTTTAAAAAATTCTAATAAAACAAAACTGTTTTTATTTTGTTAAAACTACTTAGTTTTGTAAGAATTTTTTTAACTGTTTTTTCTTATCATAAACAGTTTTTATTTGGTTAAACTATTCTTAAAAACTATTTATTTATGTTTTAAAATTTAATCATATTTAAACACTTAAAATGATGTTATGTTTTAATGGAAGAGGAGAGGGTATTTTGGTCCTTCTATATTGGATTTGTTAAAAGGTTATGGGGGAGGAATATATATATATATATATATATATATATATATATATATATATATATATATATATATATATACTGTGACACCACACCTATTTAAATAACGGGTGGCCAGCTCTCTAATAAAATAAAACAGAAATCTCAAATTCGCTAATTCATAGCATCACACTTGAAAATCAATTTAATTACTAATAATCTATCATGCCCGGTGTCAAGTTTTAAAAACTTATTGACTTTCCATAATAAAACTTTCAATGAATGCAACCAACCATTCCATCTAACTAGTATCCACATTCACCACAATAATAAAATAAATACTGAATGAGATGAAACCGATAACTCTCAATAAAAATCCCAATACAATAATACACATGGAACTGAAAAGAATAAATTCTGAGTAATACAATAAATGTCTAATTAGGCGACGTGCCCAAAGTAAAACCTGAAGTAAACATCCTATCTAGATCACAATGATAGAAGCATCTAATCAAATCCCTGTAGGCATCCACAACTGATGTAGCATAGTCTGACCGGAAAGGATAACTAAGCTTGGCGTCCTTGCGGCTGAGCCCCTAAAAGGTTTTGAATTTTTTTTTTATACGAGTCAAAGCCCAAAACCATTTGAAAATATTTTGCAAGTGATTAAAATGCAATAATGCAAATGCAGCATAATTGTTCATATTTAAACTGGTCCCTAGTTATACTACACCCCCACATGCTAATTATCTAGCCCAAGCTACACGTATTTTTACTTTGCTTCATTTCTCATTTAGCTTTCACATGGGCTATATATATATATATATATATATATATATATATATATATATATAGAGAGAGAGAGAGAGAGAGCCAGGCTATAGTACATCATGCTCTATACATCACCCGTGCATCACACTTAATTCTAAACCCTAAAAAACTTTTTTTTCAAATTTTATATTTTCCCCTTGAAATTAACCTTTCAATCAACCCATATGCAAAAAATTAGGTCCAAATACATTTTGTAGCTATTTTTAAAAAATCAACAAAAAACTACTAAAAATACCTTATTTATAAGGGTCTGCGCCAACAATTTTTTGTGAATTTTTAAAAATAGCTACAAAATGTATTTTGACTTAAGTTTTTGCATATGGGTTGATTGGAAGATTAATTTCAAGGAAAAAAAATATAAAATTTGAAAAAAAAGCTTTCTAGGGCCTAGAATTAAGTGTGATGTATAGTGCATAATGTAGGTGAGCCTTCCTCTCTCTCTCTCTCTCTCTCTCTCTCTCTCTCTCTCTCTCTATATATATATATATATATATATATATATATATATATATATATATATATATATATATATATATCACATCTCATACACATACATATATATCACTCGCTATATACGTATAATCGCATCACCAGGGTTGAGACCTAGTGAATGCATTCTTTAGCATGCTATCAAGCTCCAAGTACATCATGTACCACTCCTGGCTCATCAGGTTGGAATCTCACTACCGAACCCAAATTGAAAACACATAACGACATATATTTGTGGGTCATAACCATACCAAATTACCTCACTAAACTTTCAAATCACATAGAAAGGTCATGCAACATTCCTATGACCTGAAGAATTGACCCAACACCTGTTGTTCCATGCTAGGGTGGGCCTCCCACTATGCGCAACCTCTAATGATAAAATCCATAAAGTAGGGATCTTATAATAAGAACAAGATATCTTTCTCGATCAATCCCTTTGCCCTTCATTCTTCAAGAATTAGAAAGATTCGTTTAAAGTTTGAATTTGTTCATGTAGGGTGCTAGCCCTAGAAAAAGAGTCCTACTCAATACATGAAGTCAAGCGACATAAAGGAAATGGATTTTTTCCAAGTTGAAGAGAAAGAGCAGCACAAATGAACCTTGGAGTCATCCTTGAATTCCGTATATCCTCAAAAACTCAGTGACTCTCCTCGGTTCTCTGGTAACTTCCTCCTCACAGATTCCATCTTCAGGTCATACCCTTTCCTCCAAATATTGACTTTCATATACTAATTATAATGCTCCCAATAATTATACTAATCTACATATGGATTTCTCTTACCAATTGGTACTAGTTAAAGTAATGAAAATTCTCGTATTTGTTTGATGAGAGATGCAAAATAGAAAAGGAAATAAAAAAGAACCCCATTGGGAATGAAATTAATCTCCTTGTTCCACTATAATGTAAAGAGCAAAGGCAATGGTTTCATCCGTTGACCCATAATCTATTGAGTTGGAGTCAGAGGCAGTCCCGGTTGTGGTTCTCCAGAGGCCTCGAATCTCTGGGGCGATAAGGAATGCTCTCCCTCTTTCAATACCCAATTTACTGATTGAACGAGGAATGGCCCTTCTTTTTAATGAATAGATTCGATCGCAACTTTGAATATGGAATTAAAAGGGATCAAATAGGAAAGGATACTCTGAATCATAGAACTCTAATGAAATATACTATCAACCAACATTTATCGAATTTGAAAAAGAGTCAGAAGAGATGGTTCGATCCTCTTATTTTTATTTCTCGAACCGAGAGCTCTATGAATCAAGATCATGATGCATATAGATACAAATGGTCCAAAGGGAGTATGAATTTCTAGGAACATCTAGAAAACCAATCTAAGTGTACTTGCTCGCTCACTTACTAAGGGACAGAGTTTTCATGGTTGATTTCTTTCGAGAGAAAGATTAGCTTATAAGTAACTGAAGGAGGAGATAAAGGGATACGACAAAAGTTTCTTATCGATCTGGCTCCATTTTCAGCAGGTATTTTTTTATTTCTTACTTGATAATAAGAACTAGTATGAGAGATTAGGGACCCTTTAAAGCAAGGTACATCAGGATGAAAATCTCATCAAATAGACATGATCTTGATGAAGGCAGGCAAAGTGAATTTATCCAGTTGAGGCATCTTGATTGAGAAAAAATGATTCCCTCCAGACAAAAAGAGACTCCTTTCGGCCTGGGATCCCTGTTCGCCTTTGGTACCGTACTTAAGTAGATCTTAAAAAATAATAAGTTTTACTTCAATGAAGCCTTAACTACAACTACATTATGCAAGCCCCACAGATACCTACCTATAGAGTCAAAAAAGTACTAGTGATGGTGAATTTCTAGGCTTATGGATTTAGTCAGCTAAACTCCATCAAAATCCTTAGTAAATATAAACAAATCCATTTTTTCTGGTACTCTTTCATGTGATTGCATGGGATATTCACCTTTATGATAACACGGTGGTGCTTGGGTGGGTGGGTCTTCTTTGATTACATTCGGACATGACAAGGAACCCGGGAGGTCCAGGGCCATAGTCGATCGATTCATTCCCCATCTAGCACTTCATCGATGAAAGATATGGGGATGCGGCCCCCGCTGCCATATAAGACGGAGACTCTTATACATTGACTCTTAGTTTATAGGATAAGGAAAAATCTTTCTATTTTTGTTTTAGTGATAATCACTTCTAGGATGGAGAATACCAGGTTCCACCATAAGAAAGAAGGATAAATAGACCAGACCCAACCATTGGGGGGTTGTCACATGTTTTAGTTTGGGTTTTATGAAAGACTGCCCTTTCCCCAACCTCTAATTGGTTTATAATAGAGGACTAATCTCACTAGAATTATAGTCCGTCCCTGCCTCCATTTAGTGAGTTTCGCCTAAAAACCAAAGGGAATAGCAAAATAGAGACAAATTCCACTATAAATGAAGGGAAAAGGTCGGATACCCTTTCCTTCTTTCCCGGTATTGGCTCTAGAGCTCTCACCGAATGATAGGGATACAAATGATAGAGATTTGGACTTGGTAGTGAGATGAATAGAAGGAAAACATAGATAGGTGTTTCAACCTCGGACCTAACTAGCACCTTAAGTTGGATGATCACCGTCGGGGTCGTCCGCGTTCCTTTTATTTCAAAGTCCCCTTTATTTGTAAGGTTGATCTACCCTTCTATTACTTCAGATCCCACTAGTTCGCCCTTTACCTTTCCACCACCTATAAATGCGGATGGTATTTGAATAAGAGTTGGGTAACTTGTGGTTGATGCCCTAGGTTCAACCGAGGATGGCGATTACTTACCCTCCGCTCCTATCCCTTCCCTCTCTGGTGCTTAAAAAAGCATTAGCGTGCGTTAAAGTAGGGACTACGTCATGTAAAATAAGTCTTGATTATAATACGTAATCCGACTTTGCGTGCGATATCTCCGCAAAGGAATCAAAAATTGAATAATATATAACCTATAGCTATAGGGCTAGACTCCTCTCCTCACTCAAGCTACCAGTTATCTTAGATTTCATTCCTATTGACTAATCCGAGTCCTTGAGAGCTTAGACATGAGCGGGGAAGAATGACGCCCATCGATATGGAGGATATGCCTAGCAAAACGGTTATCCCACACTTGTCTAGGTCCATTCCATTGAGGCTTGATGATCTTTTCTTTACTTACGCCTTTTCATTCCAACTAAGGAGTCGTATCTTTACTTAGACACACCAACCCTTGATTACCTTACCATATTTTATATTAGTAAAGAGCTTAGAAAGCACAGTCAGACTAGTTCAAGGCCCAAATCACCAAGACTGCTTATTCTGTTAAAACAACAAAGAAAGAGGAACAGGACAATAAAGAGACAAGATATCTTATGCCGAAAAAGTAAGAAAGTCAAGTCAAAATCCTAACATGCAACTCCCATTCCGAATGCAAGAGAAACCTAAGAGTATATATATATAACGGACTTAACATGCATAAATCCCTCATAGCACTAGCCCACAATTCTCGAGTCTATCTCTAACTACCAAACATTCAAGGATTCACTTACTTAATATAAATTCATAAATGCAATTATTTTAGAAACTAAGTTATTGTACTATAGACCATATCCAAATTCTATCTGAAATCCCAAACAGATTTCATTAATTATATATTGAGTGTCATTCAACCTAAAACACCGATAGACCTATACCCGAATTTTATTCCCAACTAACCCAAGGTGATTATAATTTCTCACATATTTTTTAAGAAGATTTAGGTCACACATTGAACTCCCTAAATTTATCCAAACCCTAAACGACCCACGAAAAACTCAAATCAATAAGTAGGTCAAACAACCAGACCGAACTGGTTCGCCTATGAATCGATTCACCCCCTGTGGCGAATTGATTCGATCCGGAGCAAAGATATGGTTCGTTTTTATGGAATAATAGCTTTTTCTTAACACAATATGAATATCAATACTCATACAAACCCAAAATAATATCTTCCTATCAATCCTAAACGTAATGACACGCATTTTTACATTTGAATTCATTAGACAACACTTCGATTCATAGGATTCAACCCAATTGATCAATAATCAATTCCCTTATTAATTCTAATTAAATATTACACTATTTCTCATTTTAGTCATTAAAGATCAAACCTTTTTAACATGAATAAATCTCAAATTTAACATGGGTTCCTAACCAAATTATTTCTCAAAGGATTTCATTCCCAAAAGACCATTTTATATGTGAATACCACCCCAAATTCGTATTTCATTCAAGATTACACCAACTTTGATATGAAATATTGACGTAACATAGAAAATATAAAAGCAAGATAAATACTTGACTTTAGATTGTAGATATTTTGATCTTTTCATTTTCTATCCTTTTCATGTAATGATTCAAGGCTCGAAATTGCCCCAGTTCTCTTCCCGGGTGCTCTTCTTCACTTTCTCTTTGATTCTCCCTTATCTTTTCTCTTTTCTCACAAGTCTAGGTCATTTAGGATGGTGGAATGTCTGTCCACTCCATACAACTTCCATAGAAATACCCTAATACAAAAATTAGGCTAAAGTTTAAGTGTAAAATGACCTGAACATCCTATACGGGTTCTATTTACTTGAAAAAGTCCCCAGAACCTGATTACTCCCTGGGTACCTAATTCTGACTATTTTGACCCATTCTGAATCATCAGCGCACTTGAAATCACCATCCGAGTAACCTACTATAATTATACCATCTTATTCTTAACCCAACCCTACACACGCATCCCGAATGTGATACCATCCAAACCCGTCGATTTTACTCACTTACGACGTAATGTAAAATAATAGATTTCCATTTACTTATAACATATGTAAATTTATTAACACATTAATATTAATCCATACACTCGCTAACCAACATTTATTCAATTCATTTTATTTCTCAAATTAATTAAATTACGACCACACGTGTAATTTAAAATATTCCTAAAATACGGGGTGTTACATTCTCCCCCCTTTACAATGGAATTTCATCCACGAAATTCGGATGTACCTGGTTCCAAAAATGTTGGATGCTTATCTCGCACGACATCCTCTTGTTCCCAAATCGACTCATGACAACATTGTGGTGCCCCAACTATACACACACTAACGGTACCATCTTGACGGGAGGCCTAATTAGTACGGTCCAAAATTATAAAGAAGTCTCTTCAGATCATTTTATGTCAATTTACTACGATTTTCCTATGGTTTCTCCTTGATGATGTCACACAAAACACATTGTTAACCCATTGCAAGTGTTCCAGTAAGACGAGCCTATACACTACTGGCTCTACCATCTCAATAATGAGGAAAGGCTATACATCCGTAGGTGTCAACCTCCCTTTTTTTCCAAACCACATAACTCCCTTCATAGGAGACACTCACAGTAACACCTAAACACTCAGTCAACCTTAAAAAATATTTAGTTTGCGATAACATATCTCCTATGATGCTCCTGAACCACATGAAAATAAGTCCCGATTTATCAATCCTTACTAATGGACCCTAAATCACGTCCGCCCCGAGAGGATTATTATCCCCTACCTCTAACTAACCAGAGTACGGACGATAAGGTCTCCCATACAAAGCCTCAAAAGGTGCCATGCCAATAATAAACTGGTATGAGTTATTACACGTAACTTTACCAACAGTATTTACTCCTCCTAATTACCCCAAAAATACAGAATATGCATCCTTCGCATATCCTCCAACATTTTAGTCACCCATCCCGTCCACCTATGAGTCTTTGAGTGATACGCCTTGCTCAAACGTTCCTCCATCCTTATTGCCTCCTGATAACCCTACCAGAGGTGGGACACAAGGACCTTACCTTGATCCACAATCATGTTTGGTGGCACCTTATGCTAGTTCATTCTCTTTTTTCAATAAACTGTTGGGCACACTGCCCGATTGTGTAATTCATCCAAATTAGTAATAAGTGCTCCATTTTGCTCAACAGATCCTAAAAACCCAAAGGAAATCTTGACCTTTTCACTATGTTAGTAGCCCAAAAATGAACTCTGTCGATTTACTCATCCATTCCGTTACTGGAATCACCAAGTATTGTAAAACTCTAGTTGATCTCCTAGGAACAAACTTTTTCCAATCTATGGAGTGGTGCACATGGAGACAAACTTTGACACGTCTCTCTCCACGCCGATACACATGCTCTGTATATGATGTCACATGGTAAATTTTACTCCTTTTCCCCGGGTATATAAAAAATCGTGACCTATGTGTTTGCTCCAAAACTTGAGACTTTTTGGGTCCTTCTCATGTGGTAAAATCAACTTCATATTTATGCTCAATCCACCCTCTTAACATAACTGAGTACAACTCTGCTCTACTTTCCAGTACTATTGGATCTTCCCTTGGCATGAAATATTCATTGCCCATGTCTTCACAGTCTTATAGCCCATCTCGTGTGTGCTAGCTCTCTTTATGGTGTATATTCAGACTATCTTCTTCCTCTAATGAAGTTTGATCCATCTTACTATTCTGACTCTTCTTTTAATTGTCCTATTGGCATAAGGCTCAATACATTTATTTTCACGTCCTTTTATCCTGGACGATACTGAAAATTGAACTAACCAGGGAGCCCATACACCCTATACCCTATGAATATCTGGACGATTATAACAAATGTAATATATATATATATATATATATATATATCAAACTCGTCCCGGCGTGGCTATACAGTAAGGGTATAATCTATTACCTTACTACTCAAGATTTAATTATTCTCGATATTATCCCACCTATTAACTAGTGGTGCAAACTTTCCCAGTGCTTTCTACACAACACTACCTAGCTCCACTGGCCTAAAATCATAATAATAGATCTCAGATTAAACTATTATCTACATACATGTGTAATAACTAAAGTACTAAACCCACTCCCTAGCACTTAACATGCCTCCCAACACTTGACGCTTACTAAGGTTCATGCTTGGGACGTCTCGCAAGGGAAATCCAGATAAGGACCCCCCCCCCCCCCCGATACACTATTACCTTGCATTGTCGGTCTTCAAGATTCGTAGGCCCAAAGCACATAATCAGGACACTCAAAATACTGTCCCCAGATATACTAAGTCAAATCCTTAACTTCCACATCCCTAAAGGAGTCATACAATACAATGCTCACACTATCACAAAGTCCCCAGTGCTAAATCAATAACGAGCTCCATCTCTTACCATGAAGGTAACCCCAATATCCCCTAAATCACATCAATAAATTCCCTATGCAGAGGGATCCAATACAATAAGACAACTATAGTCTGTGAAGTCTCCTCTATAATATAAATACGGGATCGACCCTATTTCAGGACAAGACATAGCAAAAATGACACATACTTCCCTAGAATAGCGAACACGATTACTCAAACCTTCGTTAACCAGTCCATACCCAGGATAACCTCATACTCGAATAACATATCTCTCCAAAATGAGCATATTCACTAAAACATAACCTCCTAGTGTCCACACCCACTCCCCTGGAGATGGGACTAAAGAGATCCCCACTACCTAAATATAACTATATACAAATAATAGTAATACTATAGATACATCCACCCAACCCATCTCACGTGTAAATTTAGTGCAAAAAAAATACTGTGATGCACCTGTGTCATTCAAAACATACCCAATTTACCCATGGATAGAAATCATACCTTCAATTGCCAATGGAATTGGTTGTTCAACTGGTTCATGAATGTAATACTCATGCCTGAACTGTCCCGAAAATTGTTGCAACTATTTCCCTTGTTGTGCACTCTGCTCCTATTCCTTAGCTCTATGTGGACAAGCTCGACACATATGGCCCTACTATCCACATATAAAACATATGCCTATGAAATCCCCTTGTCTCTGGACCTACTGTCCATATTGGGGTTACCCTTGTCTCTGGCCCTGGTGGCCACCCCTTTCTCCCCTTAGACCTACAGACCCTAAGGAACATGTTTCTGGTCCTATCTGAATCCACCATCACCCAGTAGAAATCCCCCTAATATGAATCTCTCAGATGGGTCCCCATTTGGGTATCCCCCTTTGGTGCCCCACTAGCAACGTTACCTCCAGCCTTGCCCTGCTGTCTAAACTCCTTAAATCTCTTGGATCCCTTCATATGGAAGCAATGATCTTGACAGTGTCAAAGTGCATCATTGACAACATCAGCATAAGTCATCAATTTCGAATTTCCCAATAAGTGTTGCAGAATTCTCCACATGAGTCCATCAACAAACTTATGGACCCTTTTCTCCTCCATATCCACCTCGTAGGGAAAAAAGTTCGCTAAAAGAGTGAATTCGTCCTCATAATCGACCATTATCCGAACCTTTTGTGATAAGTCTAAGAATTTCCTCTGCATCTTTGTCTGGAAAACATATGGGAAGAACTTGCGGTTGAACCGCACCCAAAATTCCCTGATAGTCATGATATCTTTTTCCTTAAATGTGGTGACTAACTCCCACCATTGCAAGTCCGCTCTTACATGCTTGAAAGTTGTCAAAATTTATTTCTGAGTGTCACGGCACTCAATCATTAGTAAATGCCTCTTGATGTCCTTCCATTAGCTGGCTACAACAACGTGCGCATTTCCATAAAATTTTGGTGAATAGACCTTCTTAAAGGCCCCTCTGACTCTCTCCTATACTAATTGAACCACGTGAGCCTGAATTGGCACCACTGGATGTTGTGGCAGTGCTTGGGGAAATTACTACGCCATGGCTATCATCGCAGCATTAACTGCTTGAGCAACAATAGTGGCGACCTCATCTATAGTCACCGTCCCCTAAATAGTCTATTTATCCAGTCGAGCCTCTCCTCTAGTGGCCCTCCTAGCGGACCTAGATGGTCATCCTCTCATGTTTAGCATCTGAAACCAAATCGAAATCATATAATATTCACTTCAATTATACACAATAATAGGAGAGTGTAAAAGCGCAATATGAATCAATAGTCCTAAGCATACAACACTACATTAAAGAAAAACAAAGTTAAAAACATAGTAAATCAGCATAGATCCAAGAACACTAGAACTTGATGCTCTGATACCATTTGTGACACTTCGCCTATTTAAATAATAGGTGGCTAGACCTCTACTAAAATAAAACATGAATCTCAAACTGGCTCATTCTTAGCATCACGGCCGAAAACTAATTTAATTACTAATAACTTAATAAGCCTGGTGTCATGTTTTAAAAACTTATTAACTTGCCTTAATAAAACTTTCAATCAATGAAACAAACCATTCCATCGAACTAATGTACACATTCACCACAATAATAAAATGAATACTTAATAAGATGAAATAAATAAACTAACTGATAACTCTCGATAAAAATCCCAATACAATAATCCATCTGGAACTTAAATGAATAAATTATAAGCAATACAATAATTATCTAACTGGGCGACATGCTCGAAGTAGAACCTGAAATCAACATCCTATCTATATCACAATGATAGAAGTGTCTAATCAATTCTTGCAAGCATCCACAGCTACTGCAACAGCATCGACCGTAAAGGATGGTTAAGCCTAGCATCCTTGTGGCTGAGTGTAACACCTCATATTTTTATGGATGTAAAATTTAATTAATTTGGTTATATAGGATTCAATTAATCGGGAGGATCTAATTAAATTAGTGAATTAATATTTATTTAATTCGGGTTAATTTTTAAAATTTCACGTGTCGTAATTTGAGGACAAGGTTGGAAATTTCAGTTAAGTAAATCGGATGGTGATTCTGAGTGCATGGTTGATTCCGAAAAGGTCAAGATAGTAGGAAAAGAGTACCCGGGGTAGTAATGGGGTTTCAGGGATATTGTAGGCATAATCGGTCTCACACGGGGGTGTTTGGGTTATTTTAATTTGGCCCGTAGGCTTAAAAATGGGATTAGCATTATTTAGCAGACATTAAGGAGTTTGTGGAAGACACAACTCATAAATAAAACCCTAGCTTTATAGAGGAGAAAATAGGGATCAATTAGGAGAGTTTATTGGAGCCAAATCAAGAAGAGGAGTGTGTTCTTCGTCGAATCTCCATCCATAACAAAGGAAATCAGACCTTACGAAATTATCCAGGCAAGTAGTGAAACTTGCTTTCATTTAATTTGTAGTATTTCAATTCATATTCTGGTGGGTGTAAATCATAGTCGTTTTCGGGTGGGTTTTTGCATAGAAAATGAGTGTGTATGAATTGGTTAGTTTTAAGAAAATTATAGGTGGAATTTATATGGTATTACGAATCAAAAACGGTTGTATCTTATTTTTATTCATAAGATCATAACTCATATCGTGTAATTTGGAGTCCGAAATCAAACTTGGAGAAATGCGTATAAGGAAACCGTGAAAAACCAAACTTATATCACTATTCGTGTTATAAATTCAAGGGTGTTTAAAGGTTGGATGTTTAGAGGTTAAATTCATGATCTAAACTGATTTAAGGAGGTATTACATATCATAGCATTTGGTTTTATGTTCTGCGAAATAAAGTGGTGAGAATCTAAGAGCTGTAGGTCTCAACAATGGCAGAAATCCCAAGGCAGTGAGGAATACGATGGTTGTACATTGCGTCAGGCGATGGTACAAGTCGTTCAAGCGACGTCGCAAGTCGTTTGAGCGATGTTTCAAGTAATTCGAACGAGACTAGTACATTGCGTCAGATTGATGCCTCGTTCAAATCACCTTCGTTCAAATGAGATTGATACCTCAATCGAACGAGACTAGTATCTCTATAAGTTATTAATCAGGAGAGGATGGTTATTATATGCGATATGTGTATGAATATTGTAGTATACTAGTACGCATATAATATGAGCAGATAATTATATACATGATTAATACATAAGTGTGAATGTATTTATTATATAACTAGTGTGCAAGTTATTTGATTTAAAAGGGTGAATTCTTGCATAACTAGGGTGGAAGTTAGATAATTTAAAAAGGGGAATTTTCTATATAACTAGTGTGAACGTTATATGATTTAATATAGCTGAATCGATTAATAAGTTAATGAGTAGATAACTTAATAATCAAAGTAAGAATACTCAAGTTAGAGTAGTGTGGGGGTAAGAGCTGTGATACGGCTAGTCAGGTGGGGTAACTTAACTAGGAAGGTTAGTAGTCAAGCGTTAGGTGTTCACATTAGATGAGGGGTGAGATATACCTCAAGAGAGTGCGACACTAACTTAAATATGAAGACTGTGCATGCATATTTAATTATTGCAATTTAAATTCTTGCTAAATATTTTCCAAATGTTTTACTTGGGCACTGACCCGTGCCAAAATCTTTTTCAAAACATTTTAGGTGTCTAGCCACAGGGACGCCCAGTTTGAGGATTCTATCGAAGGATGCGCAGGTGCAACTCATGTGGAAGTTGCAGAAATTTTCTATAGACGCTTCATTCATTCATTCCTAGTGTAGGGACTTTACTTCAATATTCATTTGGGCAAGTCGCCCTCAAATTTAGTATTCAGTTATTTATTTGACTTTGTCTATCCAGATTATGATTTCAGTTTACTGTTGTACTTTATTGTTGAACCGATAGTTGATTCGGTCCTCTTTATTTATATAATTCATTTGTGTTGGATTTCAGTTACCAATTCATGTGATGGTTTAATTATTATTTAATCCTGTATGTTATTAATTAATGAAAGATAAAATTTGGCACCTGTCTAATTAAATTGCTAGGTGTTTAGTAAATTTAAAAAGTTTTCAATGGTGATGCTAAGAATGAGCCATATGAGACCAACGCTTTATTTTGATCACGTGTTGGCCACCCGGTATTTTAGTAGGCGGGGGGTGTCACACTGAGCACCTAAAAGGCTTTGAAAAAGATTCTTGATACGGGTCATATCCCAAAACCATTTGAAAATATTGGCAAGTGCTTAAAATGCAATAATTCAAATGATAATCGTTGATATTTAAATTGGTGTATCACTCACATGTTATAACCCCCGCTCCTCATCTATAGTGCAGACTTAACGCATTCATTTTAATTCCCTAGTTATGCTACCCTGCCTAACTAGCATAATCACTTATCTTAGTCCCATATTCTAACCATCTAGGCCAACTGTTCTACACGTATTTTTTACGTTGCATCATTTCTCATTTAGCTATCACATAAGTTATCTCCTTGTAATTCTCAACTAAAATATCATCATTAATCGATTCACATAACTTTACATAGTTATAGTTTCAATGTTAACATGTTCATTTAATTCACACGTATATATATATATATATATATATATATATATATATATATCACATCTCATACACATACATACATATCACTCGTTATATATGTATAACCGCATCCCCAGAGTTGAGACCTAGCGGATGTATTCTTTACCATGCTATCAGGCTCCAAGTACATCACGTACAACTTTTGGGCCACTGGGTCGGAATTTCACCATCGAATGCAAATCGAAAATACATAACCAGAAGCGATCATAGACATACATCTGTAGGTCATAACCATACCACATTACCCCACTAGACTCTAAATTCAAATACTGTGGTCAGGCAACAGTCCTATGACCTTGGTAATCGATCCAACTTATGTTGGTCCACACCAGGGTATGTTCACACATATATATATAGAGAGAGTAGGTATGTTCACATATATCAATCACACACACACATATATATAACCTACTCAACGTGCATAAATCTCTAGTAGCACTCACCCATAATTCCCGAGTCTATCCACGACTCTCGAACATTCAAGTATTCACTTACATGGTATAAATTCATAAATGTTATTATTTTGTAAATTAAGCTATTATACTCCCTCCCATATCCAAATTCTATTCGAAATCCCAAGCCGATTTCATTAATCATATATCGAGTGTCATTTTCCCTAAAACATCCATATACCCTTACCTCGATTTTATTCCCGACTAACCCAAGGTAATTATATCTCTCACATATTTTTCCAGAAGTCCTAAGTCACACATTGAACACCCTAAATTTATCTTAACCCAAAACGATCAACGTAAAACTCAAATCAATAAAGTAAGTCAAACAGTAGGACCGAACCGGTTCGCCCCTAGACTCGAACCGGGTCACCCTACAAATTGGTATGCCCCCTATTGGCGAATCAGTTCGATTCTGGGTAGAGGTCTGGTTCGTTTTGACGAAATTATAACTTTTTCTTAACATCATATGAATATCAATCCTCATCCCAACCCAAAATAATATCTTCCTATCAATCTTAAACGTAATGACACATATTTTTATGTCCGAATTCATTCGATAACACTTCGTTTCATGGGATTCAACCCAATTTATCAAGAATCAATTTCCTTCTTAATTCTAATTCACATTTACACTATTTCTCATTTTAGTCATTAAATATCACACCTTTTTAACTTGAAACAATCTCAGATTTAACATGGGCTCCTAACTATAACACCCCGTATTTCTGACTATTTAAAATTTAATTAATTCGGTTATTTTATACTACTAGTGACATAATTTTAATGAATTAAATATTATGTGTTGACTAAAATATTAGTCAAGAGAAATAAAGATTAATATTTATGGGATATAACTACTAAGCGAATAGTAAATGATTATTCCACGTTATAACGAGTGATAGTGATGTGGCGGTGTTATATCTCAAGCGGGTTTCATGTGTAGACTATATGAAGTTGAGATAGAAAATTATTATACAGTGGCTCATATGGTGATTTCGAGGTCACGGTTGATTTCGGATGGGTCAAAATAGTCAGAATAGTATACCCGGGTGTGCTAATTGGGTTCCAGGACAATTTTAGACCAACTCGGCAACATATGAGGGTGTTTCAGTCATTTGGTAGACTAGGGTAGAGAGAAATCCGAAAATTTAAGGATTATATTATCCCCTTTGAGTTAGAGGCTAGGGTTACTACTATCTTGAGAGAGGAGAGTCTAGTAGAGAGAGTTTTTGAAGATCCAACACCATTCTTGCGTCGCCTTAACCACCAGAGTGCAAATCGGAAGTAGAGGAAGACACTTTCATTATATGAAAACGAAATCAGACCTGCTATTACAAAGGCTAGTGCTTATCTTGCGATTTATTTAAGCATGTTATAGTACTCATGTAGTGTAGGGTTTAAATTACATGTTTTTGATGAATTCTTGGGAATTAGATGTGGTAAAGCCATGATTTGATATAAGAATGCATGTAGAATAAATTCCTTCATGTAGAGGATTCGAAATCAGATGTTTTGAGATGAATAAAATGAAAGAAATTCGGGTATCTTGATTATTACACATGAAGAACACTATAAACTAGGGTTTTCAGGGTTATGGGATTTAAATTTGTTCTTGGATAGATTTCGTATGGATTGAATATGTTATTTACGTTAAAAATCATCCATACACATATTTGATGTTTAATAATGTTGGTTGGGAGTTTGGGATTATCTGATAGAGGTTTGAATAATTAGACATGGCTAGAAACTCGTAAAAGTGCAACAAGGAAGACATCCTGCTCGTCGCGAATCAATTCGGTTCCTTGGTCGTATTGATTTGGTTTGGCGTATGGATTCAGGTCAAGGCCGAATCAATTCGGCTGCCCAAATTTGGCCAATTTATTTATTTTATGCCATGAGTTCAAAAATAATTTGTGGGGAGACTTTTGGGATATTCTTGAACTATACTAAGGGATATAGTAAATTCCAGTGGGCCTATAGTAGGGTTGCGGTTTACCTAATTGAGAAGAAAGGCTAGGAATTATCGATCACATTTTGATGTATAATGAATTCGCGAGACTTATATTGGGTCATGGAAAGTATGAGTGAACCAATGATTCAGACCTGTAGTATATGAGTGTATTAACTACTGAAATAACTTAAGGGGTAACTAGGACGCTTCGGGTAGTGAACGATACTCGAAAATATACAATAAGAGGTTATAATTATAAATTGATAGTACGTTGAGTATATGAGAGATATATATCACATACAGGTCTATATGATGGGTTATGTGTATACCTACGAAATATATATGTATATATAGGTTGTGTGAATACCTACTACATGAGTGATTATGTGTTTAAACAAACCTACCCTGCCCGCTATCACGGGAGGTTTCACATAGATGGCGATCCCACCTTGGTAGGCCTATCAATGGGATGGAGACGGGTCGGATCTAGGGAGATTCAGATACTTTAAATAGGCACTTAATCGGGTCCGAGTTCGGGTCTTCATTGGGTCTACAATATTGGATCCATATTCGGATCCGAAACAGGTCTTTGGGTCCGAGTCTGTCAAGATATGTACATTTATTTTATATTTATTTTTATGTTATCCCCCTTCTTTATTTAATCTTAGACTAAAATGTTTTGTAATGTATTATAGTATATGATCAGTATAAATAAAGCATATATTACTTATATTTATTATATACATAAATATATATATTTTTATACATAATATTTATATATTATATTGATATATATATATAATATTGTACAAGGTAGGTCGGGTCTTTTGGTCTGGGTTTTGTATAATATCCGGACCCTACCCATATACTAAATGGATCATGGGGTCCAAAAAAATATTCTCAGACCCTATTATATGGATCGGGTCTGATTCAGGTCTGGATCAAGACTCGACCCATTGACAGGCTACATCTTGGCAATTCCAGTGAGGTTTGGATTTGTGCCCCAGAACCTAGGACTATGTGTTGTGTATTAGTGGGGCTGGAAGATCATTTTGGTACGTTAGGTATGTGCATATCCCAAAGTCTTAGAACTATGTTCGTCTCCATTGTGTGTTGTTTGATTGATGCTTCTAGGAGACATTCCAAACCAATAGTCCATGATTTCGTACGAGAGGTACATGAACATGATAGAAAAGTATACGAGCATCACGGGGATCATTACGAGGGATACTATAGTTGTATATATTGTAAGTGTGATAAATATATACAATTGTGATTAGTCTACTTATGTGTGATGGAAGAACCAATAGATTGTGTATATCTAACTGAAATTTGAGTGGAGAAACTTAAATAAATGATAAAATAAAATATGCGATTAATATTAATCATTAGTAGTACAATAGCATGTCGTATGGGTGGCACTGGGGAGTTAAACCTTTTGTGATTAGATGGATACGTTGTCTAGTTAGGCTGGGTAGCATAGCTAGGTAAGAAACATTAGGTGTTCACTTTAGATAAAAGGTGAAGAACTCAAGGTAGTGTACGTTGAACTAACGTGTGTATCTAATATCTGCTTTTAAATTGTGATTTAAATGCTTGAAAAATATTTTCAAAAGGTTTTGGGCTGTGACCCTTGTCAAATCTGTTTTCCAAATCATTTTAGGTGTTCAGCCACAGGGATGCCAAGCTTGATGATTCATTCTAGAGATGTGTAGTTGCAGCATTTATGGAGGCTTACAGGGGTTTGCTTAGACGCTTCAGTTATTCATTCCTAACTAGGGTTTACTATTCAGCATTTCATTTGGGCATGTTTCCCCTTCAGTTTGTACAGCCTGTTCAATTTATTTATCAGACTATGTTTTGGATTCAATTTTATTTCCTTTAAATTTGTTATTGGATTTATTATGGGAACCGATGGTTTATTCGGTATTATTTATTCATCTAGTTATTATGTGATTGATTCAAACTATTTTAATTGTATGTATGGGTTGGTTAGTGTATTTATTCTACATGTTGTTATATTAATGCAAGATAAAATTTGGCACCGGCTTAATTTAATATAGGTGGTTAGTAAATTTAAAAAGTTTCCAACAGTGATGCTAAGAATGAGCCAAAAGAGATTCCTGGTTATTTTGATAAAGGATGGGTCACCCGCGATAAAAATAGATGGGGTGTCACAGATGTTATCGGAGCATCATGTTCTAATATCCATATGATATGTATGGTTTACTACGATTTTAGCGTAGAGCCCTGTTATTAGGACTATTGCATTCATGATTACGTATGTGAGATTTCATTGTTCTACTGTTATATTTGTGTAAAATGTGAACTCATACAATTCCATATGTTTTTAGACGCCAACCAAGAGAGGACGACCGATGAGGGTAGCTACAAGAGCCGATGAGAGAGAGGATCGCAGGGGACAGTTATGTCAACAGAGGTGGCCACTATTGTGGCACAAGAAGTTAACGTCGGTATGACTATCATGGAACTCCACTTTCCTTACCCCCAGCGACCACAACAGCTAGTGGCATCGGTTGTCCAGGCTCACTCGGGTCGTTCCGATTGGCCGAGAGTTAGGGAGGCATTTTAGAAGGGCGACCCACCCAAGTTTTGGGGTAGCTCAGACGTGATTTTGGCATGCCAGTGGAAGAAGGATATTCAGTACCACCTACGCATCGTTGATAGTAGAGACATGTAGAAGCGTATGTTTTCCACTTTTAGACTGGTTGGGGTAGCTTTATAGCAGTGGGAGTCTGTTACCACTACCAAGGAGAGAGATACTATGACCATTGTTGAGTTCTGAGTACGGTTTGACCGCAAGTACTTTCCACCATATGTTGAGACAGAGATACGAAAGAGGTTCAGTGAAGTGGTTCAGGGAGATTGTTTCGTTGCTGAGTACAAAGAGGAGTTCTCACATTTGGAAAATTTTATGCCAGACGAGTTGAACAGTGAAAAAAAGAAGAAGTTGAAATTTATGGATGGGCTAGCTTGAAGGATCAGGAAACACTTGATATGTAACCCTGCATTGAGGACTTATACGGATATCGTCAATGCTGTACTTTTGAATTGTCAGGATCATCTCTTCCATATGCGGGGAAGCAAGAGTTAGAGTGATCCTAGCTAGCTGGGTAAGGCAGGTGGGAATAGGGGTGTGCAAAAAAACCGACCGAACCGAAAACCGAACCGAACCGGCCCGAACCGAACCGAAACCGGCGGTTTTTTTTAGCCCGGTTCGGTTTGCGGTTTAAGGATTTAAAAAACCAACAATATCGGTTTGGTTGTCGGTTTAGTCAAAGAAAAAACCGATTCGAACCGAACCGAACTGACATCAATATTATATATTAAAAAACCCTTAAATATCTTTTATTTTTATATCCAAACACCATTAACCAACCTCCAAAACCGAAAACTGACCTACAAAAAACCGAACAAAACTGAAAATCGGTTAAAACCGAACCGAAACCGAACCGAACCGAAACCGATGTGAACCAAAACCGGCAGTTTTTTTCATCGTCGGTTCGGTTTCGGTCTGATTTTTTCCAAAACCGAACCGATCGGTTCGATCGGAATTGCGGTCCAAAACCGAACCGAACCGACCCGTGCACACCCCTAGGTGGGAACGATGTTAGTGGAGCACCCCACATCAGGGGTAGGATTCTCAGTAGGAGGATCTGGCTAAGATATTTAGATCTGGGTGTTACAGACCCGATGGAGTTTTTAGGTAGGGACAGTAGGGTCCTCAGCAGTAGCAGCATCTTCCTCAGGGCCGTTAGTGCTAAGGGAACAATGGGGGCGGTCATCAGGGCTGAGGTCAGCAGGTGCAGCCTCGATAGGGCTATCAGGGCTAGAGGTAGAGAGACTTCCCAGGAAGTTATTTTACTTGTGGATAAATGGGCCACAAGAGGAGAGACAATCCATAACCGGACAAACCGCCATTGTAGCAGGGTTCCATTCGGGGCAATGGGCAGAGTTACCTCCAATAGCACTAGTACTACCATCCCTACCGCAACAGGGGCAGTTATAGTACGAACGTGCCTATAACATTGGAGATACAGTCATACAGTAGACATGTTTCCTATTCACGGGCTTGAGGGTAGGATTTTATTTGATACAATGACATCACACTCTTTCATAGCGATAAGATTTGCACAAGTTTCTGGTCTACTAGAGACAAGAGGTAGTCTTCTCATGTGTGTAGAGTCACCGTTGGGTAGTGGATCACTTATAGACTCAATCTGTAGGGGTATGGATATTGATGTGTATAACACCCCGCCTAATTAAATACCGGGTGTTCAGTCCCATACCAAATTAAAATAGAATATACAGTTGGCTCATTCTTAGCATCACTGTCGAAAACATTAACTTATCACCCAATACTCAATTAAGCTGGTGTTAAAAACTTTCCAAATTTAAATTTCAAATAAAAACCATTTTTAGTTTATGAATAACACAACACATATTATTCTACAACACTAATAATCGAACAACTAATACAAAAGAATTTAAATGAAATTAGAATAAACATTCCCAAATAATTATCCACTACAGTAATCCCAACAATAGCAAATGTATTAAAATGACACGAATACAAGAGTATTTGACTCAGATATAAGAGAGATAACTGAATTCTTTTGGGCAACATTCCCTAACTAAAAGAATATTATGGATCAAATGAAGATAGGCGTCTAAGCAATACTCCATAGCTGCATAGATCGTCATAATCCTATAAGGTTGGCGTCCCTATTGCTGGACACCTGATATAGAAGGTACAATAGAAAAGAAAATCTGCAAGGAAACGGGTCAGAGCCCGATGTGAAAATAATTTTAAAAACAGCAACTATTTAACAAGTGCAATAAAGCATTTATTATGTACATGTTAGCATCCAAACTCTCACTTGTTATTCTCACCTCTCAACTAGAGTGCACACTAAACGTTTCCTATTAACCTCCAAGTTAATGGATCCTCTTTACTAGTTTCCATAATATGATTCCGTCTCATATCATAACCCCGTATGTCCCATACCATACGTCATATAATCATTCATATACGTATTTTCATTTACATGAATCATTTCTCATTAATATGAATCATTCCTCATTAATACGAATTAAGATCTTCAATAAATATTTATCAACTTATTTCAATTCTTTTTCTCAATTCACCGTTATCTACAATTATCACACAGTAGATAATTTAACCACTATATACACATACATCTCATTCATCACTATATATATATAATACGGTACCCCGAGTCACAGCTGCGGTGCAATGCATTACTCTGTTATCATGTCCCAATATCGTTGGTCGTCGAATAAGGGACTAAAGGTTCGGTAAGGATTCCTCGAACCACAAAAACAACATACAAATTGGAGGCGAACATAGTTCTTATACCCACGGGTCATGCACATACCTACGTTCCCATAGTCAGCGGACTTATCAACTCCCCGATAAGTCTTTCATAGACCTATATTTTCGAGCGACAAATCAAAAATCCCATGAATTAATCAGGATATGACTGCCCTCATGCGCAAACCTCCCACCGATAGCAAATATGCTAGGTATGTCATACACATAAATTATCAATCAATCAAATAGGCATTATCATACCTATAATATAATATCAATAAGGTACTCACATTACCCTTCGATAATTCCCATACGTAGCATTATATGTCTTTAAATCCCACGTATTAAAATATTATAACTTTACTTTTCTAATGTAATATTCTAGAGTCTCACTCATTACTCAAGGTTCAAATAGGTATTTCCTCAACATATTGTTCAGTAAGAAATCACTAATATCCTACTGATCCATATCATCTTATCTCCCGAATTATCACGAATTCAACTCTCCCTTAATTAGGGTTATAACCGATTGTTTTTGATCTCTTATAAACACATCTTCTATCAACTAGGATTGAATACCATCATCACATGGCTCATAGTCTATAGTGTTTCATTCATACTATCTAACTTATCAACAAAATCAACATCCTCGCATCCTATAACATCTCTCCACTCCCGACGTCGATAAGGTTCATGCGCGAAGCGTCTCGGAAAGCAAAATCCAAACAAGGAACCCCACCGATACACTACCACTTAACTTTATCGATCGTGGAGGTCCGACAACTTCAAATATGCAATCGGGATAACCTCATCCCCTCTTACAACCAAATGTGGTCTGAACTCCCATCCCTATCCAGGAGTCATACCACTAAGCGCTTGTACTACACTCCGTCCTTGCGCAATCAATAATGAGCTTAAACTCAGTCCTTAATGTTAAAATTCGAACCCTAAGGCTACCCAGGTGTTATATTAAATCCCCCTTACTGGACCTATCCTTAATACTCATGCATATAAATTGGAATCCAACACATGAATCTGGTAACCGTAATTTCTTTGAATTTAATTATCACCATTCTAATCAATTAAATCCCAATCAAATTAGTTCGATTCTTAACTAGGGCTTACTGAACCTCCCTAAGTCCCATTATATCCAATTAATAATCACGAAAGATTTAGAAAATGTTTCGGATAAGAACAAGAAATAAAAGAAACAACTTCACAAATTCTGGGGAGGTCGATCGATCGAAGGCAGGGGGTCGATCGATCGATCGCCCAGATAACAACCCAGTTTTCTGCATTTCTTCTACTACGGGTTTCATCATTTTTGATCATTCAAACCTTCATATTAACAACCCAAATGACTTATAATCCTTACTACATGATATATCAACATATATAAATGATTTCTAATGATCTAAACATCCTAGAATCATCAAGAGATTGAATTAAAAGCATGTTTATATCCTCATTTACAGAAAATTATTAACATAATGTCTTTAAGAACACATCAATGGTTTTCAGAATTTCTTCAACAGATTTATGATTATTTCGTGGATTACTAACTACCTACATCCTGAGTTTGATTCCTATATATGTTCATATTTCCAGAAATCCATTACAACTCCCTCTTTATCTTCCAAACATGAAAAATCATATCTTTTTATAACTATTCTAACATGGACAATATACAAACTTAGATTACAAATATCAAACACTTACCTCTAATGAAGGTCTGATCCTTTGGGGTGGTGTAACACAAGTGGTTCTACCTTCTCCGCTCAACCTCCGGTGGTGGTTGGTGGTGGTGACCTTTGGTCTTCGGTTCTCCTCCTTCCCAAGTAAACTTCTTTTCTTCCAAGCAACCTTTCACTCTCTCACAAGGTGACATTTCAACTTTGTGTAGAAGAGATGAATAACCCACGTACAACTAATCTCCAAATACTTATAATATGACAAAATCTAAATCACTATTCATCCCCCTTGTAAAAATGACCAAAATACCCTTTTGGGTTGTCTTTTCATTTCCAAATGACCTGAGACCCAAATCCAACATCCAAATAGACTTTTCTGAATATTTCGACCCTTCGGGACGCAACGACGCATTCAAAATGACTATAAGGTCGATAGAAAATAAACTTCCTTTTTAATTTAACAAATTAGTCCCGACATGTCCCATACCGCGTTCGACTAAAAATTCAATTTACTGAATTAATATCACACAGCCATATCAATAACATCACATTCATATATTACCTAAATATCTTTAAGTAATATTCAAAATAATTCATTTTAATATCCTCAATTCGGATAAAACCCAAATGAATTAATTTGCAATAAAATCCAATTAATCCATTAATTTAAAATACAACCCATTTTTAAAAGTCATTAAAATTATGGGGGATTACAATGTGGGGAGATTATATTTAATCGCCGACCTTCTAATGTCAGATATGGAGGGGTATGACGTCATTTTGGGTATGGATTAGTTAGCTGGATATCGGGCAATGGTGGATTGTTTCGGGAGGACTATTGTGTTCTCTATTTTAGGGTAGGAGATTTTCTTAATGGCGATGCCTCTTCCTGAGGTAGGGTCAATCTAAAATTTATATTACATTGAGGAGGAGACCTCACAAGAGGTGCTTGTCTATTTTGACTCGATTCTAGTGGTGAGGGAGTTTGAGGACGTGTTCCACGAGACACCCCAGATGTTGCCTAGTTGGGAAATTTAGTTCATTATTAATCTAGTGCCAAGTATAAGAACTAGTGCCCAAGCGCCTTATTGCATGACCCCATCTGAGATAAATGAGTTGAGGGAGCAGATTTAACAACTTCTAGGAAATGGTTTCATTAGACGGAGTACATCATCGTGGGGTGCTCTAGTGTTGTTCGTCAAGAAGAAGGATGGATCACTCTGGTTATGTATCAATTATAGGGAGTCGAACAAGGTTATGATCTGAATTAAGTACCCTCTACCTAGGATCGATGATCTGCTCGAACATCTAAGGGGAGCATATTACCTATCCAAGATATATTTGAGGTAGGGTTATCATCAGTTGCGTGTCAGAGAGGAGGACATTCCTAAGACTGCTTTTTTGACACGTTATGGGTCATATGAGTTTAGGGTGAAGCCATTTGGGCTCACCAATGCGCCGGTAGTGTTCATGGATATGATGAACAGAGTTTTAAGAGAGTTCCTTCACCAATTCGTGGTCATGTTCATCGACGATATTTTAGTTTACTCTCGTTCTGAGGAGGAGCTAACCGAGCACCTACAAATGGTTTTACAGAAACTACGGGACCACCAGTTGTACGCCAAATTAGAGAAGTGTTGATTTTGGCTCCGGGAGATGCAGTTTTTGGGCCACATTGTGTCTGACAAGGGGATTCCGATCGATCCAAGTAAGGTATTGACAGTGAGGGAGTGGGGACATCCCATGACACCGATCGAGGTTCAAAGTTTCCTAGGGCTGGCCGAATACTATAGGCGATTCATTCGGGATTTCTCAAAGATTGCGGGCCCATTAACGAATCTAGCATTCAGAGGGTGATCCCACCTTAGCGATTCCAGCGAGGTCATGATTTTTATCCCGGAACATAGGACTTAGGGAGGCCCGCTATGTGCTGTGTACTAGTGGGACTGGCAGGTCATTTGGTACGTTAAGTATGCGTGTATCCCAAAGTCTTAGAACTATGTTCGCCTCCATTATCTATTGTTTGATTGAGGGTTAGAGGAGACATTCCGAACCGATAGTCCCTGATTTGGTACGAGAGGTACATGGACATGATAGCAGAGTGTCCAAGCATCACGGGGGTCATTTTGGGGGATGATATAGTTGTATATATTATAAGTGTGATTAATTTACTTATGTGTGATGGTAGAACCGAAAGATTGTGTATATCTAAATGAAATTTTAGTAGATAAACTTCTAATAATATTATGCGATTAATATTAATCATTAGTAGTATAGTGATGTGTCGTATGGGTGGTACCGGGGAGATAAACCTTTCATGGCTAGTTGGATACGTTGCCTAGTTAGGCTGGGTAGCATAGCTAGGTAGGAGACGTTAAGTGTGCACTTTAGATGAGTGGTGAAGAACTCAAGGGAGTGTAGGTGGAACTAATGCCTGTATTAAATAACTTCTTTTATATTGTGATTTAAGTTATTGCAAAATATTTCCAAAAGGTTTTGGGCTCTGACTCTTGTCAAATCTATTTTCCAAAACATTTCAGGTGTCTAGCCACGGGGACGCCAAGCTTGATGATTCATTCTAGGGATGCGAGGCTTGCATGATTTTGCTTAGACGCTTAAGTTATTCACTCCTAGACTAGGATTTACTATTCAACATTTCATTTGGGCATGTTTTCCTTTCAGTTGATACAGTATTTTTAGTTTATTTATCAAACTATGTTTTAGATTCAATTTTATTTCATTTAGATTTATCGTTGGGTTAATTGTGGGAACCGATGGTTTATTCGGTATTATTTATTCATCTAGTTATCATGTGACTGATTCAGACTATTATAATTGTGTGGATAGTCTTGTTAATGTACTTATTTACACATGTTATATTAATGCAAGATAAAATTTGGCACCGGCTTAATTGAACATAGGTGGTTTGTAAATTTAAAACGTTTTTACAGTGATGCTAAGAATGAACCAAATGAGATTCCGTGTTATTTTGATAAAGGGCTGGTCACTCGTGATTAAAATAGGTGGGGTATCAAACTAACCAAATTATTCCTCAAATGATTTGTAACAACCCCTATTTTCTCACGTAAAGGTTGGCCAGGCACGATACGCCAATGATTGGACTTGTGTGCCAATTAATACCATTCTTAGCACAAAGTAAATATAGATAAGTTATTTTCCAAAACTTACGCATTTGTAAAACAAAGAACACACACACAATAATCCAAACCACTATAATGATAATAAAAAAATTCAACTAGAGTAATTAAATCCCAACCGACATAAAAAAGAGTATCGAGCTTATGCCCTTACAAATATTCCAAATAATAAATGACCGAAGCTGTAAAACACCTATGCTAAAAACAACCGAATCTGAATATGGAGATCAAGAAAGATCATGGGACTGCTATAGAATAATCCAACAATCCTTGTCTAGGAGCACCTGGGGGGAGAAAAAATCTAAATTTGGGTAAGAGCTCGAGGTGTGCAAGATATAACTTGAATAAAATATGAATGCAATTATATAGTTGATTCACAATAATTATTTCCCTTTTTCGTCACTCACTGCGTATGACACATCGCCCCTTATCTAAACGAAATATCACTCGCATCCCAACAATTCCCAAATAATGAATGGTGACAACGCCTCAATTTATAAACGGTTATAATAGTAATAGATCATATGAATGTAATTTCTACATTAAATTTCCAACAGTCAATTATTCTAGTCTCATAAATCTTTCAAAAGAGCATAAACATCTATTATGCATTATAGGATTTCATATATAAATATTGTCTATTTTTCTTAGACAATTCAAATTATTCAATTCAAGTTTGGTCAATTAATAATATATGACCTCTCATATATTTGACACATAAAGGCATCTACCATTGGTGTCTATCCGTGCTCTATTAGTAAGTCCGGAGGAATTCTCTTATTCCGAAGCGGACAACACAAAATACACATATATGTTGGGGGCGATCCTTACGCAGGACACCTGTATACATCCCATACCCAGCGATGATACACGAACGGTCAACGCCAACCCTACCTCTAGTGGGTGGAGCCTCCATGTAGTACCTATATGGCCTACACATCGTCAAGAACAACGGTGCCGACGTGTGGTATGCGATCCGAACGTGCGAACCCCCGAGCCGATAGGACAGTCCACGAATATGGTATCTACAAATAAATACATAGAAGTACATATTATTTATCTCTATAATATGTATAGGCAATTATCTCTACATTTACAAATAATATTAATAATATGTACATATTATTAATAAATGAGAAATATTGTGTAATCCAATAAATTTTTAACTGCAATTCATAAATAATTACTTAACTCCTAGTTAAAGGTAATTATGGTAAATTTCAGCATTGGTATAAGCCTAGTTCATGTATCAATTAACCCAAAAAATTCATATTTTTTCCTTTATTATAACCCCACTGACTAATGTTCGTGAATAACCAAATGCTGGAACCCAGAATGCAGAAATCAAGGCTACAGCATAAAGGGGGACTAGAGAGAATTTCCATATCGTTCAAACGATTGGAGATGTCGTTTGAGCAACACAGCACGTCGTTCGAATGACCTGCCACGTCATTTGAACGACGTTTTGTCTTCTTCCTCCGCCTCTCATAGTGCGTTCAGTTACAGTTTCTAAACCCAAAATTTCATTCTCAACTTGGAATTCATGCAGATATAATTAGATTCCAGTCCCAAATCAACCCAATATTTACGTTCTTTCAAGACTTAAATTACACGAATGTTTCCCCAGACTTATACTCATTATATATTTCGCATAAATAGAGTAATTTCCATGAAATTTTCATCAGTTTCAGTCCATAATTTGGCACAAATATCCTCTACATGGCTTATTCATTTATTCACGATTTATTTTTAAAACTTAATGGAATCTAAACTCAATGTTCACATTTTCGATACTTAATTTCTGGAAATAAATTCTACATGTCAATCATTCCTCTACATGTGGTTTCTGATCATCAAATCCAACATAATAAATCTTAAACTTCATGAACCCTAAATTTCAAAAAATCTAAAGGGGATACAATTTATGCATTGAGAAATAAATTAGAAACATAGAGTATGCAAGAAAATTCTTGCCTTTAATTTTTTTAGTGGAGAACTCTTGAAAGCTTTAGATTTCCCCTTTGTTCTTCCTCTTTTTCCCGTCTTTGGTGTTTCTCTCTCCCCTCTCCCCTGACTGCTACTCTAGGTTTTTAATTTGTGATAATGGGGGAGTGGTTTACCCCCATTAAACCACTCATTAAGTGTTAATCCCGTTTTTGGTCAAAGGCCCAACTCTTGGACCCCCAAACGGACCCGAATCCATAACCCAATAAGCCCAAAAGTTACCCAACCTATGCACTATTGACCCGGGAGCATTTAAAGTCTTAAATAACTTAAACCAGTTTAGATGAGTTCAAAAACATGCTCTGAGTTATTTATGCCGAAATAATTACTTTTAATTTGTGTCGAACATGATTTATAGAATTTTTTTTTATTATATGCAAATGACATAACCATGCACAAAATGAGTTATCCACGTAAGCATAATAAATAGCAAGTTTCCATTTAAGATTTTTGAATAAAATATTTATTGAGATTAAATTTCTAAAATTAATTATTTATCCCAAAACAATATTTCATTAATTATTTAAGAAATAAAATGCGTGGTATTACATTCTTCCCCCCTAATAATAGGATTCCGTCAACGGAATCAAGAAAGTACGTACCTAGATAGAAGTTTTCGGGATACTTTATGCGCATGTTGTCCTCTCTCTCTTAAGTCGACTCATCCTCCTGGTGGTGCCCCTACTGCACCCAAACTAAAGGAACAATCTTGGACCGCAATCGGCGCTCCCATCTATCCAAAATGGTTGTCGGTCTCTCCTCGTAAGTAGTATCTGGATGGACCTCAATCTTGTCGATATCAATGTGCTGGTATGCCACCTCATCTCTAAGAAATCTTCGCAGTGAATATTTGTGAAAAATATTATGCATCCGCTGTAAGTGTTCTTATAATCCCAACCGGTATGCTACGGGCCCAATCCTCTCCAGAATAGGGAATGACCCCACGTATCAAGGAGATAACTTACCTTTCTTACCAAATCTCGTCACCCCCTTCATGGGAGACACTTTAATCAACACTTGGTCTCCAACATCGAAGTCTAAGTGTCTCCGGACCACATCCACATTGCTCTTTTACCTGTCCTGGGTAATACCTATCTTGGCTCGAATCATCTCTACCTTATTCGAGGTATCCTAAATTAAATCTAGCCCAAGTAATTTGTTCTTCCACACCTCTAACCGCAATGAGGATGAATGGCAAGGTCTCCCGTAAAGCGCCTCAAATGGTGCCATCCCTATCGTGAATTGATATCTGTTGTTGTAGGCAAACTCCCCTAAGAGTAAGTACTGTTCCCAACTTCCCTAAAAGTTCAAAATACACATACGTAGCATGCCCTCTAGCATTAGGTTCACCCTCTCAATTTGCCCATCGATCTGGGGATGATATGAAGTGCTTAATCTCAAATCTTCTCCTAAAGCCTGTTGGTGGCTCCTCCAAAAGTGGAACACAAACGTCTTGTCTCCATTTGACGCTATATTGATCGGTGCCACATGAAGTTTAACAATATCTGCAAGGAAGAGTCAGGCATACTGGTCTAATCTATAGTCTGTCCTCACCGGTAAGAAATGATCCACCTTTGTCAACTTGTCGATAATCACCCATATCGAATCATGTCCCCTCCGTAAAGTAGGTAGCCTAGTAATAAAGTCCAAAGATATGCTTTCCCATTTCCACACTGGGATCTTCAAATGTTTCAGAGTACCCGCGGGACATTAATGATCCACATTCACCAGCTGACAAGTAGCACATCTAAACACAAACTCAGCTATATCCCTCTTCATACCAACCCACTAATACTGACGGCATTTATCATGGTAAATCTTATCCCCATCGGGATGCATGGTATATAGTGAACCGTAAGCCTCCAACATGACAGATCGCCTCAACTCCTCATCATCTGTAATAACCAGTCTCCCCTGGAACCTCAAACCACCATCAGACCCGATAGAAAAATGCTCCACCCCCTCGTCTAGTTGCCTCACTCGCTTTTGACAAAGTTGATCCTCTTTCTGAGCCTTCACTACCCGAATAATGATCTCGGGGGTGATGGTGAGAACTAACGTAAACTCCCAGGTCAACTCATCATCTCCAAAAAGTTACTTCCACTTCACTTTCTATACCGCTTCCAACTCTAGAAATGGCTTACGTCCCAGATCATTCGCTACGACATTCACTTTCCCCTGGTGGTACTGAATGTCGAACTGATAGTCCTTCACAAACTCGAGCCACCTCCTCTGTTGCATGTTCTAATCCCGCTGTGTAAACAAATACTACAAGCTCTTATAGTTTTTTAAAAGCTAAAACTTCTCCCCCAGAAGGTAATGTCTCCACACTTGTAAGGCAAAAACCACGGCTGCCAACTCTAAGTCGTGGGTGCGGTAATGTCCTCATGAGGCTTAAGCTTTTGGGAAGAATAATCTATCGTCCTCTACTTCTACATCATAATCCCACCAAGTCCCCTCAGGGACGCATGAATGTAAACTCTATAGTCAACTCCTGCCCAAGGTAACACAAAAACTAGTGTTGTAGTCAATTTCGTCTTCAGCTCCTTAAAAGCCTACTGGCATGTCTCATCCCAAATAAAATGTACTCTGTAAGAGTGTAGTGAGACTTGGGTCTATGAATATCTGGAAAAGGGTAAGTCATGATGCACTCCGATGGATGCTGTCTGCAAGGTTCTTAAGAATTTCTGGAGCAGCATTTGATAAAACCTTCTCTTTATGGTAAAAATGGAACCTAAGCTGGAACTCCTTCCCTGAAAGAAGATGAACTTACATAACAATAATAGTAACTTCTCTTAAGAGGAACTCCTGAGAATTATGGTTGTTAGTGAGGAGTGAAAGAACAAGGCACTTAGCACTTGAAAGAGACCAGGGAGAGAATACTAGGAGGTTCTGGTGTGATTTTCCCAGAGTAAGAGTGCTATTGAGTTTTTCTCTTCTCTTCTCTTCTTGATCTTGACCAGTGGTCATATTTATACTAAGGCACTAGGGATGAGTTGGCACTTTCAGGTACTAAAATTGAGAGGGTTAGTGAGGGACAAGGTCTTAAATATACCATTTGTCCCTACCTGTGTGCAGCCACCTGTCCCATCTGACAGGTGCCACCTGGTGCAAATCAAAGTCAAAAAGAAAATATGTCTCTTGATGATGATTTGGAAAATATCTTTTGAAACGATAAATTGTGGTACAAACTTTGTAAATTTGCTAGAGGAGGCCTCGAGGACCGCCTCCTCTAAAACTATCAATCTTAATGGGGGGAGGTTTTGAGGACCCCTCTCCTCTAAAATCATTTTTTGTGAGCAACCCTTTGATTTCTCACTTCACTTTTGTCTATGTGTGAGTTGTATGTGGTCTTGAGTGACTCCTAGGGTCTTCCTACTAGTATTCTCTCAATCCTAAAGTACTAAGTGGTTGAGCTCGCCGAACAAACTTTGTTCCTCAGCCGCCAAGCCAAAACTCCCAAAAGATCCCAACTGGACTATTTGAGCCATGATTCCTCAACTAGGTTACCTGTACAAGAAAATAAATATTAGTACTTTTATTCTTTAAAAGAATAATCTTTCATGATGAGGGGTTGCTCATGGAAGCCTCTTCCTCATCCTGGTATGTTTTCTGGAGACTATGGAACCTTGAGAGTTCCGGATTCAATATATTATGGATGTCTAGGGAGAGGATCTTGACTGCTCCTTGTCCCAACATTTTTTCTGGAAGTTGAGGGAAAGGACCTTGACTGCTCCTCGCCTTAACATTTTTTGGAAGTTGAGGGACCTTGGGGGTTCCGTGTCCCATATATTTTCTTACAGCTGAGGGAGGGGTGCCTTGAGGGTTCCACGCCCAAATATTTTCTTGTCGTTGAGAGACCTTGGGTGTTCTGCATCCCATATATTTTCTCTGAATTTGAGGGACCTTGGGGTTTTCGCGTCCCAAATATTTTCTTGCAGCTGAGGGACCTTGAGAGTTTCACGTCCCAAATATTTTTTCTGCAGTTGAGGGACCTTGGGGGTTTTGCATTCCAAATATGTTTTTTGCAGTTGAGGGACCTTGGGGGTTCTGTGTCCCAAATATTTTTTCTATAGTTGAGGGACCTTGGGGGTTCTTCCACCCAAATATTTTTCTTACAGCCGAGGGACGTTGAGGGTTCCGTGTCCCAAATATTTTCTTACCGTTGAGGGACCTTGGGGGTTCCGCATCCTATATTTTTTGGAGGCTGAGAGGAAAGGGTCTTCGATGGGCCCTTACCCCAAAATATAGTGGACCGGCTTGAAACACCTTCTACATTATCCCCTCGTGCAAAGTCTTTTGTGTTGGGGAGACCAAAAGGCTTTGAATGCCATAAATTCAATTTTTAATTTTTTTAGGGACCCTAGGGGTTCCTCAACATTACCTCTATATTCATTGAATGCATTATCCCTACGTTCTAGGTTTTGGGTTCTCGAGAAGCCATGCACCGGTATGGGAACTATCATCTCATCATTTGGGTGGGGGGGGGGGGATCTGATAGCCTTATGGCATTCTTGCACGTTTTCCCATTTTCATATAAAAGCAAATATTTTTGAATAAAATCTTTTACTCTTACCTTCTTCTCAAAACACTCACAAAGAGTTTCAATTTTTAGTGAGAGAAAAATTCCAAAGACTACATAGCCCCCATTTTTTCAAGTTTCTTCAACATATCTTCAATGGCTTCACCATTACCCAATGCTTCTTCAGTTACTACTACTGTCGTTATCCCCGTTGTGATAGGTTCATTACCCATTTCCATTTCTATATCCACTGTGGTGGCCACTGGTACTACTATCATAACCATTGCCTAAGGCGGTTATGTTATTTTTATTCCTGACGCCGCCGCTTCAGCCCCCTCCATTTCGTTGTCGATTTTCAATCCTACCATGCGTTCCTCGCCACTGGAGGTATTTCCTTCCGATGGGTTATCATTTAAATTGAGGAAGCGAACATGTCTGTTGGCGATGGATTGACACTTGGGACGAGGACCCCTAAGGGTTCCTTTCTATTGACTAAAATAGGGGAGGACTCCTCGCATAAGGGATCCTCATTTAGGTTCAAATTTGTTGTGGGTTTCTCGCAACTTCAAAAAAATGGCAAGGGTTCTTCACTAGAGGATTTGGTGACAACGGATTTTTCACTTTCGCAGATTTTTTGGTCTAATGCATTTATGGAGACTGGTTCCTCGACCACCGATGTGATTGCGGGGGTTCCTCGCATCTTGCAAAGTTGGCTAAGGGTTCCTCGATTATGTCTCCACCAATGACGAGTTCCTTGTTTAGTGATTTCATGACTCCGGGTTCCTCGCCCGCTGCTTCCATGACCAAGGGTTTCTCGACCGATTTATTCATAGCTTTGGGTTCCTCGTCTGCTCTTTCATTAATCAAGGGTTCCTCGATGGTTAGTTTGGAATTGAGGGGTTCCTCAGTGGAAATTTTCAGTCTTGGGTCCCTCGTGTGAGGCTTTGTCCATGAGGGGTATCCCATCTACCATTTTTATCTCAAGGGGTTCCTCGCCTACTATCGTGACCTTAAGGGGTTCCTTGAACACCGAGGGTTACTCGCGACCACCAATGATCGAGGTGGGTTACTCATCTAGAGAATTTGCAGTGGCTTTGGGTTCCGAGCCGATTGGTTGTTTGTGGACATTGGGGATCGGCAGGGGTTCCTCGCCTAGGATGTTGGACATGAGGGGTTCTTTGCCTGATCCCTTTTTTACCGTGGGTTCCTTACTTGAACCGATATCCATCGATAGTTATTCCACCATTTCCTCCTCTTCTCAGGCTTAGGAGGATTATATGCGCACTCTCCAGTGGAGAGATTTTGGCATCTATCACCACGCACCTTTTTTGGGACCAGGTGAATTTTATGGCTTCCCTTGCTCAATTTGGGGAAAAAATCATTGGCAATGTTCTCGAGCGACCCCACGTGGGGTTAGGTAAGTCCACTGATTCCCTTGTAATTATTCCTGACTCTATTCTCAGAGTTAGAGTTGATCGCAGTGATTTACCTTATTCCAATATCGAGATCAAGGTTGTTTGGGGTGCACCAGAGGAGTGGGCTATGTGGGTTGACCAAATTCTAGCTATTCCTTATTATAAGGCTATTCTTAAGGGACTTGGTATTCTTATTTCCATTGATAGTTTAAAGTCTTGTACTGTGGCTAAACATAATTCTCCCCTCAATCTTTTATTGTATTGGTGGAGTAGGGAATCTCACACCTTTGTGACTGGTTGAGGCGAGTTTACTGTTACTATGGAGGATGTATGCGATCTGTATGCCCTACCTTTCTTCGAGGATCTCGTTTTTACTGATGGTTATGAGGACCCTCCCAAATAGGAGATGGTGGAGGAGTTACAGGCAACACTTGTTGAGTGTTTGAAATATGTGGCTATAAGTGTAACTGTCATTACCAAACATTCTTTCAATAAACGGCAGAGGTAGTGGTTTAGAGATTTTGAGCAGCCGCCAAAAGAGGAGACTTCTAGCAAAGCTCTCAGACGTCAAGATGGTCCCAAACTTCACTCTCCGTCACACTTGGCTGCTTTTCTTGTCACTTTTCTAAGCCGGTTCTTATTTATTGGTAAACCTAAAGACTCTCCTCGTGAGTTCCTTTTTAGATTAGTTGTGACGTTGTCGCGGGGGAGGTCAGTACCCCTCGTGACTTTAACTCTTGGTTATCTTTATTCCTGGTTGGATCGTGCTCATGTAGATCTTGAGAGGTCATGCGGACGCTATAATGCCGCTAACTTTGTCAATTCTCTTCTTTTGATGGCCTTTTTGTTTAAGCATTTTCCCCATTTTGGTCCCGAGCCGTAGGCCTGCCACATTAATGTTGCTCATCTTTTGAGGTGGCACCTAAGAGGACTTTGGGACCTCTTATTGATGATATTGAGGAGTACTACTTTCACCCTTACAGTAAGCGTCCCGATGGTGTGTTCAACTCGCTTTCTTTCCCCGATGACCGTGGTACCTTTTATTGCCCTGCTGATGTCGACTCTGTTTCTACTTGACCCCATATCAACGTGGTGGAAATGCTACTACCATTTCTTCCACCTTCTTTGACGGAGTTGAGTCGAGGTTCTAATTTTTATCACTCAGAGAGGGTGAGGAGGCAGATTGGTTATGACTAGGGTGTTCACACCCCTGCCTACCCGTCGAACAGGGACCCTTCAGAGTTATATTTGGAGGTATGTAGGAACTTTACTTTTCAGGTAATGCTTCATAGGGTGCGTCACTTGGGAGGACTATATGTACCTCCCCGTGATTACGTGCCTTCATTCACCCCTTCTTAGTTCTTACTCTTGTAGCGGTAGGTTCTTCTCATTCATCACTACATGGTTGGCCCTCTATATGGACTAACCCTACTAAGCATGTCAAATACCAATTCTTAATTAGGCAAACCTAGAAAGACACTTGGCATCTTAGCACTACACCCAGTCCACCTCTTAAGCAAGCTACTCCTATCCGACCCAGCCACAACAAGCTGAGGTGCCCTCTACCAAGTCTAAAGGCCATTCCAAGGGTAAAGGATAATCAAGGTCTCCTACAATAGGTCAAAGAAAACACCAAGACACGAATGTGTCTAATTTCATTACTGCCACTAATGTTGCTCCCTCCTCCCTTATCCCGTAAGCACCAGAGCAGCCAAGAGGAACAAAGGGGTTTCTATTGATGCTGTCGCTCCCTCCATATTAGACCAGGGGGTAGATATCGATGATCTAGGGGTGGAGGAGACCTATAGGAATATTATGAAGCGAGGTTATGAGGATTTGGGCCTTTCTTCCCATGGGACATCAGTCACATCTATTACCATTGCAGAAGGTACTACACCCAAGCACTCTTTACTCAGTGAAGCTAGCTCTTACAAAGTTTCACATGCTAGTTCCCCCTCCCACTCATTGGAAGATGAACTAGTTGATTATGGAAGCAGGCCTTTCTACAATGATCATAGTTCTTCTTCAAATGATGTGGATGATTTGGATCTCCATGGTGAGAGTACTACTGACACCTATGCTTTCGAGGGATTTTTCTAGTGATAATGACGCATTACATTCCCCTTCGGGGGTTAGATCCACCAACATGCACCTACTATATATTCAGGTTGTGTGCTGTGCTGTCGTAAGTCTTTCTTTACTCGAGAATTTTATGCATATGAATTTTTTTCTTCTCTTTTCATCATTGACCTATTTACTAATTCTTTTTGTTGCAATGTTTCCATAGGTTACTTCTGCAGAGGCGAGTGGTCTTTCACCTCCCCCGTGCGTCGTGCTCCCTTCCAGCGCGAGAAGAATTATGCTCATTTCTTCTCGAGGCCTTTTCAGATAGGTTTGTCACTCCCCTAAGATTTTTTTAAGACTTTGACATTTACGATTTACATTTATTTTATTCGGTGCTATATATTGCTATTTTTTCTGCAGATCTCACATTTGCATCCTATTGTCACTTGGGCCCCTTCTGTGATCACACATTCTACTAAGGTACCTCTTTGAGTTCATTTGAGTAGTTGGACTCATTGTTCTCTCTTTCATTTTTAAAGCTCTTTTCCTTTGTGTTCTCTGTCTATTTATGATTGTAAAGGTTGTTTCCTTCTAGCCCTGTCTCTTTGCCTTCTCTTGCAATAGCAGCAGGCACTTCTGCGGTTGAACCCCTGGCTACCTCCTTCTTAGAGGTCTGTCTGTTTTCTTAGCGCTTTTCTTATTTCTGTTACTAGCCCTTTGGTGGAGCAGGAACTTCTGCGGTTGAACCCCTGGCTACCTCTTTCTTAGAGGTTTGTCTATTTTCTTAGCGCTTTTCTTATTTATGTTACTAAGCCTTTGGTGCTTATATTCTTTGTCACCTTTCATTACCCAATACCCTATATCTCTTGGCCTCTCTTCTGTAGGGAGGACCCTTCCTTTCTTGGAGTCCACTATTTCAGGGTTTTCTCCTTCAAGGAGGATTTTTGTTTCCCGGGTTCACGTATTTATTGATGAAAGACCTAGGATCTTGCCTATCCCTCATAGGCCCACATTTACTATAGCTTCCACTGTTGATACTATTACACTGTAGTTAAGTTAGCACAGCTGAAGCCCCTTATCTGCGGGACCCGTTACTAGTTCTGCTCCCATAGCTACGGGGCTTCTGACTCAGATTTTCGATGAAGCTTCCTAAGTAAATACGGGTTTTCTTATATTCTCAATTTTTTTATTTAGTACATTGATAATGCTTACTAACACTTACCTATTTCTCCAGTCTTTATTTAATGCTGCAATCGTTCCAGTGACTGTGGAACATATTGGGGGAATGGTTGCGAGAGAGGTATTATGATGTCATACCTTTACCTATTTTTTTTCGACTTCCCATTTTTCTTCTCTCTTTTACTGTGCAAGTATGCTTACCTCTACCCTTGTTTCATTGTTTCCAAACTAGTGAAGCAGCTGCTCCAGTAACTGTGGAGCACGCTAGAGAGATAGCTGCGAGAGAGGTATTATACTGTCATACCTTCTTTTTTTTCTCCTTTCTCTTCTTGCTTTTACTACGCAAGTTCTCTCGCCTTCACCCTTGTTTCATTTTTAGGTGATTGAGGCCAATGCTCTGGTGACTGTGGAGCATATTAGAGAGATGGATGTGAGATAAGTATTATACTGGCATACTTTCTCTCTTTCTGTTTCTCCCTTTTCTTCTTGCTTTTACTTTATAAGTGTTCTCACTCTCACCCTTATTTCATTGTTTCCAGGTGAGTGAGACCATTGTTCCGGTGACTGTGGATCATGCTACCGATATGGCTGTGAGAGAGGAATTATACGGGCATACCTTCTCTCTTTTTCTTTTTCTCCCTTTTCTTTTTTCTTTTACTGTGCAAGTTCTCTCAACTCCACCTTTGTTCATTATTTCCAGGTGAGTGAGGCAGCTGCTCCGATGATTGTGGAGCAAGCAGAGAGTGTTATGTTATATCCTTCCCAAGTACTTAACTGTCATACATAAGTTGCTATTTACACTTGCTAACTCATGGGTCATATTGTTATTTCTCATGTTTAGCCTGATATCTCCCCTTCGTCTAGATTCCTTTCGATTGGCGGCAGTGCACTCACCCCTTTGATCTTTGGGGTAAGCTTTCTATCGTAACCCTTTTAAAAATTTGGATACAACTATAATTATCTTCTTTATCTTTTGACTTATCATGAACACTTATTTTCAGGATCTTACTGGTGGGTCCAATAAGGTAGCTGATGAGGGGGATCATAGTTCTAAAGCCACTCCTACGGCTGGGGATGTCGATTCTAGCGGGGAGTACTTTTTCTTCCTTTTGAGGTAGAGTCTCATCATTCGGGTAGTGACACCGAGACAGAGGCCCTTGCAATTTTTATGAGCAGATTGTGGCATGAGGAGCTGCAGGGAGCTTCAAGACACACGAGCGTCAGATTCTAGATTTGATTTTGGAGCATCATCTTGAGATATTCACCTCTCAGAGTGTACTTTATATTGACAGTCTTACGGTGTGCAACTTGAAGGCCCTTACTAGTCACCTTCATGATTTCGTGATTATTTCTCCTGTTGAACCAATGTTTTCACTTTGTTATTATTAGAGGCTCTCTGCGACCTGGAGCAGTTCTACCATTTTCAACTAGGTTGGCTTAATGTCGGGGTTCGTCATTTTTGAAGCATTCCTTTTTGAAAGATGGTGAGACTTCACACATCTAGATAGACCAGGTTGATCAGCATCAGGCGGAGGCTGCGAGGATTCGGGGCCAGATTGCATTACTTCAGTCCCATATTACATCTTTTCATTCTCGACTTGATAAACTTAAGTCTGGTCACTAGGAGGATAAGGTCAAGTCGGTTAGGCTGGAGGAGGAGTTCTTGGAGGAGTCTGGTTCGTCATATGCTGGTGCCTTCACCCGCGATGACTTATTCTTTGTTATTTCTAGTGGATAGGCTATTTCTTTCGTTATACTACTTTTGTTCCTTATGTATGGAAACTGGTTATTTATGAATGAGAAAAAATGTTATTCTATTTCTCCTGCACTTTTTTCTTATCCTTTGCCTCTATTTATGCTTTGGCATCTGTTTACTGAGAGATATTTTAATTTTCTATGAGCGTTTGATCAATTTAGGCGGCCCTTTATACTGTGGGGTACTTGCATTGATCTGAGCCAGTAATATATATAGACACATTTTTTTAGCGCAGCCCCTTGTGACTACGGGGTATTTTTATGTTATCTGGGTGAGTTACTAAATCTTGATCTGCCCCCGATGTCTATGGGGATGCTCTTTTATAATATTATAAGGAATAACTTGGAGGGAGTGAATTACTCCATCTCCTTCCTTTTTCAGAAGAATGTTTACGAATAATATAAGTAAATAAATGATTCTCTTTTTTAGTTTTCTAAATTAACACAGCCCTTTGTAGAAGGTGGGGTTCTTGCTCTGCCTTTTCTTAAGATCTTTCATGGTCGCAAAGATATTAGAGAGGGGGATTTGACCTTCTTCTCTATATTTATATTTCACTGGTCAAGTAAAGCATTGCTTTGAGAGACGAGGTTAAAACTTGTTCTCTGTGCTAAATCTTAAAAAAAATATTATATATATTATATTACTTGGAGGATGTCCTCCTACTTGTATAATGGCAAAAGAAAACTACTTATCTGTTATATGTGGAAGGACTTTACTCAATATACTTTCTCTTAGGATGGATGTACCCCCAAAGTGTAATGATAAAAGTTCTTCTTCTTTTTCATGTACCCTCTTCTGACCTAGTAGAGAACATTTATGAAAAGAAAACTTTTTGTTGGATCTACCTCACACAGTAGGTTGGTAATCAAAATAAACATCAAAATGATCAAAAGTATTTATTTTCTTTTGTGTAATGTTTACATGATGGTATTGCTCTATCATTTCTTTACAAAAAAAAAACTTTCTAGTATGAAAGCAAACTGCTCAGATTCTATCGCAGAAATAAAACTCAATAAAAACTAGGCATACTAACTTTTTAGCCACTTACAATTGATGGATTGGAGATAGTCACTCTTCGGCTCTGGCAATCTGGCAGTATCCTGACTTCCCTACCCCTCTTACCACAAAGGGGCCTTCCTATTTGGGTTTGAACTTCGACGTTGACATATTGCGGAGGTGATGGGTAGATGCCCAGAGGACTAACTCTCCCACTTTAAATTCTCTAAGTTTGACCAGGTTTACATAAGCTCTGGACAGATATTGGTTGTAGACTTTGAAGTTCTCCTTTGCCTTATCTCGATGCTGATCCAACGCCTGCAACTGCACATGTCGTGGGTCCGAAATGAGTCCATTGCTTAGAGAGACCCTAGCTGAGGGTACTGTAAGTTCCACTAGTAGGACAACTTCGGTCCCATACACGAGTGAAAATGAAGTAAACCAGGTCGTCTTTCTCTTCGAAGTGCGGTAAGCCCATAATACCATGGGTATCTTGTCATCCCATGCCCCTGGCATGTCTTCTATCATTTTCTTTAGGATATTGATTAAGGTTTTGGTGGTGGTATCTGCCTGGCCATTTCCTTTTGGGTAGGATATGGTGGAGATGTTGTGCACAATCTTATACTTATCCATGAGAAGCCCCATCTCCTTGCAAACGAACTGTTTCCCATTATCTGTAAGAATCACCTTAGGTATACCAAACTTGCATATGATATACTCCCTGATAAACTGGGTTACCACTTGGGCAGTCACCCTCCTTAGGGGGATGTCATCTGCCCATTTGGTATATAATTTTATAGCTACAATAATAAAATCTTTGCCATGGGAGGCCGGGCTGATCTTTCCCACCAGATTCAATGCCCATGTTGTGGAAGGGGTAGGGAGCTGCCAGGATTTGCAAGCTGACAGAAGGGGCATGCACCATGTTTCCATGTACTTGGAAAGCTCACTTCTTCACATAACTAATGGAGTCAGCCTCCATGGTCGGCTAGTAATACCCCAACGTTATCAGTTGATCATAAAGTTTGGCACCTCTCATGTGGGAGGGATCATGATCTTCCTTTAACACCCTCCCTGTGTCTTCCTTAGATATGCATTTTAGTGCTTTCTCATTATAGGCTTTTCTTTTAGATCTATCCTTCTACTAGGTAGATACAAGATACCCACTTTCGTAGATAAATTTTGTGTGCTCTCTCCATGGGAAACTCACCATCTTTCAGGTACTCCACGTATGGTTGCCTCCAATCTTCGAAGGCCTCCCCACAATTAGCTTTTGCTGGATGGTCGAAATGTGTTTGTCACTTTAAGCAACCCTATTGTAGACGAGTAGCCTCTGCTCTCATGGTGGGCTAGTAGTAGCCTCCCCTCCCCCCCCCCCCCCCCCCCCCCGCTGCAACTGGCGATAGAGTGGGATGTCAGTATCCCCACAATGATTTTCATGCATCTCTTCCAACCTCTCTTTAGCTTCTTGTTCTCCAACACACCTTGCTAAGAATCCTCTGGGGATCTTGAAGTAAAGTGTTTCTTATAGCAAGTGGTAGTTAGCTAACTCTGGCATCTTTATGGTCCCCTGTCTCATTTCTAACTGCTCCACCACTTTGTGTCTCCAATCTTTCAGCTCGTTACTTGGAAACAAAGACTTCACTGTGGTAGGCACTATTCTCTGCTGCACTGTGATCGTCGCCTCTGTCTCATCCATGTCTAACTTCTGTGTTATCATAGCTAGAGCATTGGGATGCCTATTATTTATTCTTGCATGCCTCTTAAGAGTTACCTTTAGAATTTCCTTAGTAACCTCTGGATGATGTATCTGTTGGGTGCTAAATTAGCATGCTTGAGAGCAAACTTCCATTAAACTATTTCACTACCAGGTTAGAGTACCCCTGAATGCATAACACTCTGATGCCCCTTCGGATTGTTTCCATCATACCAAAAATGAGAGCTTCATACTTAGCCTCGTTGTTTGAGCATTTGAAGTCTAACTTGAAAGAGAGGGAAATGATACGATGCAAATATTGCGTATTTCACCCGTTAACCTATGCGTTATTAGCCACTTTGGGTATCTTAATCCCTATACTTATGCTCGTTAACTAGACAACCTTGAATTTCTATATATACATGCTTTGCAGGGGTTAATTGAGTTTTTATAGGTATGTGGATGCTTAGTATGAAGTTCAGACACTTTTCGAAAAAGTTTCATTGACTTTTGTAGCTTCGAGGGCATTTTAGTAATTTCAACATTCAGGTTAGAATCCTGAGCTCTTCGCAGAAGTTGAAGCCTTATGATTTTTATTCGTGTGTCCGCCGACGGTGCATGAATCCGAGTTGTATCGATGGAGTTATGGCCTTTTTAGGATGGTTTTGCTTAAAAAGCACACTCAATGTCACATTCAAGGGCATTTTCGTCATTTCATATTTTAGTGTTTTGGCCTAATGTCTTCTTGGATGTCGTATCCCTTAGAGTTATCTTCACATAGCCTCCGATCGTGCCTAATTCTGAGTTATAACGAAAAAGTTACGGCATTTTCCGTAAAGTTGGGCAAAGCTGCAGCAACTAGACCTCTAGGTGCGAATCGATTCGGCTGAAGTGCGAATCGATTCGGCTGAAAGTCATCAAATTTCATTTTTTAAGTTGGTTTTTGGTTGGGTATATATATATGTAAACATTCAATTAAGTGGAATAACTCATTTTTTTTTATCATTTTAGGTTAGAAAATCAGATTTGGGGGGATTTTTGTGGAGCTTCCCTCTCCTCATTTTGTGTTGGATTTTCATCCATTAATGTAAGTTGTGTACTATTCATTGTCTCCTACCTCCATTTTGTGTCTTATTTCCTTTGTGTATTAAATTTCTTGTCTATATAACTGTTGTAGTGTATTTATTTCTTGTTTTATTTATTAATTAGTTATTTATTTACTTTAACCATGCCTGGTGAGTAGTTTATTGGGTTTGGATCGCGTGTCCTCCATTGATGGGCGTCGAGCTCCGAAAATTAGGTTTTGGTGAAAATTACATATAATTAAAACCTAGGGTATTAAAGTCGGATTACTATGCGTTTAACATTCTTTGCCACACAATGTTAATTTTTATAGCGATAATTTGAATCTAATCCGCGTGTGACCATTTTTGATTAAATGTTTAATTTCGTAACTTTGGGTTAAATTCCTTATTGTGTGATGTTCATGATTAATTGAAAATGCTCGATTAAATATTTTTTCAAACCAAAATTCTAGTTATTAGTTGTTTAGCCCATGGTGGGGATGCTATCCCGACTCTCGTTTTAATTAAATATTGTTTAGACTTAAGTTCTTTATTTTCTCCTTTTCACCATTTCAATCCATCACCTTTTACATTTTTATTTTTGAAGTTCTAAAGCAATTAAAATCTAAAATTCAATCACTCCCTGTGGATTCTCGATACCCGACATACCACTGTGCTTGCTTGTCAAGTGTATTTGTAGTTTAGTTTTTTTGCATTGAGTCGCTTAACCGATAACAACGATTTGCGTATTACACGGCACACGGTTCGCGCTCGATCAAAATGGCGCCATTTCCGGGGAGTGTGTTTTAGATTGTAATTGTTTTATTATTTCGTAGTATTTTTTCTTTTGTATTTGTGTTCTTTGTTTTAACCTTTTTTGTAGCATTGACTATTTGCGCGCTAAGAAACTTTGATTGGCAGTTACTCACTTTCTTGCTCGGATTCTCCGTCTACAAATAGTTCGGTAATCATGTCCTACTATTATAGTTATTACGGTCATTCTAATGATTCTTACTTTGGGAATAATTTTCAAGTTTTCCATTTTGAAGATTTTCTTGAGATTGAAAGACTTGAAAACAATTATTGGAATGAAAATCGTTATTGGGAGATTGAGTTGGATTCAGTATTCGAATCCAATGATGATTCTTATTCTGATACTTTCGAAGACGAGTTTCAACCAAATGAGGAATCCGAGGATCTTGAGCCGAGGAAGCCTACTTTGGAAGAAACTTTTCTTCTTTACACCCAAGGTTTGGAAAGCCTAAATGATATTGGAATGAGACTTGGAGAACTTTGTTATGAGATGAATTCTTATGCACAAAGCAACGAGGAGGTTGAATTTCTCATCGAATGTGAATCTTTCTCCCCCGAAATTCAATCTCCTTCCGATGATATGTTGATGGAGATTGAATTTATTTCATTACCATATACGTTTTCCATCATTGTACCATTAGAATTACCGATTGCTTCTTATGAGTTGGTAGAAACTTTTAAAACTTCTACACTTTTTTTCGATGAGGACTCTTTGCCGGACTTATTTTTTATGGATGTTATCTCCACGTGTGAACCATCCCCCATTCCAATTGAAAAACCATTGGGAGATGAGTCGATTTTTCTTGTCCCTCAAGTGTATCTTTCCCCCTAATTATCCAAATCCCCCATCATCCCCCAAAAATTGATAATTGGTGATGGTTCATTTCTTATGCCTTACACCTGCCTTACGTTGTTAAAACGAAATTCCTATTTTTCGGGAGGAATGCATTCTAAGGAGGGTCCACCGTCGATCCTCCAAAGTCAAATCGTAGTTTGGGTGGACCCTCAACTATTTAGACTTCTAGTGTATAGTTAGTGTGAGGCCGAAATAGTAGGTTGTAAATAGTTAGCTTTTTAATTTTCTTTTTTTCAGTCCTTTTAATTTAGTCTAGTGTAATTAGTTAACTTTTTGTTATTTGTTTTTGCTATGCTCAGTACTAACTTGCTTTGAAGATTCGTTTGGACTCGTGCTTATGGAGATCGCTCCAATTTTGGGTAATATCGTTACTTTCCTATCTTTGTGTTGCGTTCTTAATGCGCATTAAGGACAATGCAACATTTAAATTAGGGGGTGTAGGATATTCTATCCATTTCATGTGTAGTCCATTGATTTGCTTACTTGTTAGTTACTAAGTATGCCTTTTTGTGAAAATTTGAAAAATTTTCAAAATATTTTCTTTATTTTTTCTCCTTTGTTGGGCATTTTGCCCTTGTTTCCGATGATAAATTTTAATAATTTCCCAATCCAATAGACAAGTCAATGATGCATGTTCTCAATTTTAGAAGTTATTAGACTTTAGTCCTCAAATCATTGATATTGTGAATAACTTCATTAATTAACCTTTATCCCTTGAGCACATACGCTTTTCTTGCTTTATTGATTTGTTTTAAGACTTTTATAACTCGATAATATTTCGTTGCATTGTATATACTTACACCGAGTAAACTTTGTACCTTTCGTTGTTTGTGAGTGTATAAGCTTTTCTTTCCTCATTAAAAACGTTGATTTCATTGGTAATCTCTTTATTCTTTCATTGATCGTTCATTGATTGAGTTTATATCTTGAAATGTGTTACTTGAGCATGATTTTCAAAGTTTTTTTTTACTCAAGAATTGCGTAAACTTTATAAAATGATCATAGGCCATATTTGTCATATCGCCCATATTAGCTTTAACCTCACCTTATATGTTTTTCCTAGTCAACCCCTTTGAGCCTAAATATTAGCATTTCGTTTCATTACCCAAAATCCCATAACCAACTCCACATTGGAGTTTTAAAACCATACGTATTACTTTCCATACCTTTGTTTGGAATGATACATGGGATTGAATGATGTTCTTGTCTAGTGTACGCAATTAAGCATATGAGAGTGAGAAACATGAAGAAAAGAAAGTAGTGAAAAAGAAAAGAAAAAGAAAAAAGCAAAAGAAAAGAAAAGAAAACCTGAGAAAAAGAAGAAAAGGAAAAAAAAGAGAGAGAAAGTTGTATATGTTGTATATAGTCTTAAATAATCCTTGTTGCTCTCCAATTGTTATATTTAATACTTGATTATGGAACTTATTTTCCATTTTCGTTATTGCCCGCATTCTTCCCATTATTCCAAGTGTTACATCCCCGAACACTTTGAATCTGTACATATACCTTTCCTTCCGTACCTTAACCCCAAATCTACATTACAACCCTATAAAGTCCTATGTGTTCTTAGGGTGCATTTTATTTAAAAGTCATAATAGTATTGATAATTTATGAAAATACATTTCGCATCCTTTAATGAACGATATGTTTCATTGAGATTACAGTTTTTAATTTTCTATATAGCGTTCTTCATTTGTGACATGTGTGCGGCCTTGTTTTCATTTTCCTTTTCTTTTTATGCCCACATGCTCCAAGTGTTACCTCCTTATTTTGAGTGAATTAATTTGATGAGTGTAATGCCCGTGAGGATTAAATATATATGTTTTCTTTAATGCTTATCCGATTTATTTAGGTTTTTGCCAATTCATACTATGCATGTTCTCCTCCCCCCCCCCCCCCCCCCCCCCCCCCGTCGCAGTTTTAAAGTTTCAATTTTATGAGGTGCATTCAACCTGTTAATAACAACGGACTTTAGTTTGAATTCGTTCAATATGCTAATAACATGTTTGAAATATTTTTTGTTGTGGTTGAGTTTGTCGCATGTTGGGTTGGGCATATTTTGGGGAAACCATATGATGTTTGTGGGTTTCATCCCTGAAAACCCTCACGAGACGACACTCGTCCACTAAGGTAACCTAGGGGTTCAACGACTTATTGCATATGCTAAATGCAATCGTTCGCCCACGAAAATGACTTTTATCACTTTTGTATATATCTACTGTTTTGCGATTTTCTTGTAGTTCTTGTCGTTTTCTGTTTTGTTGCTAGGGACTAGCAATGTGTAAGTTAGGGGGTGTGATACGACGCAAATATTGCATATTTCACCCATTAACCTATGCGTTATTAGCCCCCTCAGGTATCTTAATCCCTATACTTATGTTCGTTAACCAAACAACCTCATATTTCTATATATACATGCTTTGCAGGGGTTAATTGAGCTTTTGCAGGTATTTGGATGCTTAGTATGAAGTTCAGACGCTTCTCGGAAAAGTTTCGTCGACTTTTGCAGCTTCGGGGGCTTTTTAGTAATTTTAGTGATTATGCTGAAATCTAGCACCACCGGGTAAGTGGTGACGAGCTCAAACGATAGTAACTATGGCAGTCATAGAGATGTAAGTGTATAAGTGTATAGAAGGAGATGAGGATAAGAGGAATAAGACAATGATGTATAGTGGTTCAGCCAATTTGGCCTACATCCACTGTGAGTGTGTGATCCACTAAGTATGGGCACTAATGGCCTTGGATGCAATGCACATAAACTCACTTTCTCTCTCTACTGTGTGTACAAGCAGAGTTTTTACTAGGGTTACAATTATCGATCTATCTCCCTGTAGGGTTGCAGGTGACAAGTATATATAGGTCTTGGGGGGTGTAGTGTACCCCCCAAGTATGCATGGTGCATGTGAATGATAATCTAGCCAATCTACTGTTGACACATGTAGATGCCAAATGATGACATAATATTCCCTCACGTGAGGGTGTGATTTGGTTATAACGGTCTTCCACGTGCCATGTGAGCCTCACGCGCACTGTTCCACGTGTCTCCCAAACCACGCGCTGTGATGATGTCACCCTCGGCCTATGATATGAGGCCGAGGGCAAAGTTCCTTCTGATGGAGAATCAGGCCCAAATTAGGTCTCGTACTATCGTACCCTCGGAGGGTCTTTCGGAGCCTGATGAAGGGTCGGCCCTCTGAGGGGTCGTCCGGAACCTGATGAAGGGTCGTCCCCCGGTCCGGGGGGGTCGGCTGGAGCCTGATGAAGGGTCAGCCCCTGAGGGGTCGGCTGGAGCCTGAAGAAGGGTCGACCCCCTGAGGAGTCGTCTGGTTGGAGGGTGCCCTCGGCCTGGCCGAGGGTATATATGGGTATATCAATCACCCCCAGCCCTTGGCCATAGATGAGACTGAAATGGCTGAGGGATAATGTTGCTTTTGAGACGTGTTCGGTCTGTTGGATGAGTGACACCTGTTCAGATACTCATTGTTGTTCCAGTTTCCAAGGTGTGGCAGCTGCACACGACCTAGGACTTTGTGCCCTAATGATGCCCTCCTCGTGGGCTGCACTTCACATTGGTTCGTGGGCCCACTCATTGGCAAGGTATTTAAGCAATTTTTTGAAGTTTCTCTCTCTTCTTCTTCTTCTTCTTCGCGCCTGAACTCTCTCTTTCTAGCTTCCAGCCTTCTTGCCATTTCTGCAGTTTCTACATTTCGAGTTTGGCGGCTTTGCTATTCTTTTCTCAGGTAATCTTTCTACTCCAGTGTCCTCTTTACTTTCATTTCTTTTTCGCTTTCTTGTTCTAGGCTTGTAGGTCTGGATTTGGGTCGTTTCATAACTTCTCCGGCGACTGGTTTTTGAGTGTTCTTGGGTGAAAACCATTAATTCCCTTTGTTTTAATCCAAAAGTCTAATCTGGTCAACTGCCAAATTGTTTGTAGCTAAGTTCCCCAAATTCTTCCAAGTGTAGGGGCTTCCCTTTAATGCTTAGGAGGCTTTATAGCTTAGCATCTGAATTCCCATCCTTGAGAGAGAAGCTCTTTACAGAGATCAGACGAATAGAGGAAGAGGAAGAGAGGAGACGAGGGGCCGACCCTAATTGGGTACGACCCATCTTTCCCATTCCTCTTGCCACAATAAAGCCATTTGAGTCGTCTGAGTATTGTGGGTCGTCCTGTCGTCCAGTCGAGAGTCATTCAAGTGAGATGGACGAGAGAGCGTCATCGCCTACTGGCGCTGGACCTTCTGGGAGAGGAGAGGCATCTGACCTAAGCCCAGGCCAACAGGCTGAGGGTATAGTTGCCTCCGAGGCTGTCCCTGTGACGACCCTATCTTCACACGCCTTTCAGATGGCCTTTCCCCAGGAGCCTCTGGCAGATGATGAGGCCGAGGGAGAGGGGACTGAGGACGAGGGCGATGATTCAGATGACCAGGTTGATACCTCCCATGCCTCGTCCTATATCTCCTCAGTTAGGGATCGCGACCTATTATTGTGGAGACATGCCTATAAAGTTCCCCCCCAGCATAACTATGAGGGTTCCCTCTGAGTCTGAGAGGGTTTTTGAGGGAGAGGTTGCAGTATATGAACAAATGTTCAAGGTTGGTGTCAGATTCCCTCTGCATCCTGCTGTCGTAGATATCCTGTCAGCCCTTAGTATTGCCCCCTCTCAACTTCCTCCCAACTCCTAGAGGACGATCCTAGGTTACATCTCCCTGTGGAAGAATGCTTTCACTGATGAGCCATCGGCCGACGTATTCTTGGCCTGTTACAATATCACCTCCTCGTCCAAACAGCCAGGGTACTATCATCTAGGGGCGAGGAGGTCTGAGAAAAAACTTCTCCACGTGGCACAAACCTCCAACCACGATTGGAAGAAGAGATTCTTCTTTGTCTCTGGGGAGTGGGAGTTCACCGTCGAGGCTCAACTTGTAGCCAATGGTCCGAGGGTCCCTGGAAGATGGTCTAACCCTTCAATGAAGGCCAGGTCAGATCCCGAACTTAGTTTGGAGGATAAAGATATAGTTGAATATCTGAGAGGACGAGGGAGAGGAGGTGAGATTGCAAATTTTGAAGATCTAATGACCCCTCGGTTCCTCAAGGAAGCTGGTCTGAGGGTCGGCCCCCTGACTGAACTATGTGAGTTATATTTATAATTTTTTTTTCGTTCTTGACTTTTTTCCCATGCTTTACTTTTTTTCAAGTGTTTCCTTTTTATCTCTGCACTTTTCTGACTAGTCATCCTCTTTTCATGTCGTCCTGTAGGTGTATCAGACTCTCTCTGGGAAATGACTGCTCCCAGTTTACTATCAGGCTTGGGCAAGAAGAAAGGTAAGGAGCCTCAGCAAGCTCCGAGGAAGATAAAGGTCGTGGGTCCGACGATTGTTGAGCCGATAGCTGATAGCCATAAAAGAAAAGAGCTTGAGATTCCTGTTGACCCTCGGTCAGATTCTCGGACGAGGACAAGGGTCGAAGCATCTGAAGGGACTGCTTCTTCATCCAGCATGGGGGCCTTATGGTCCCAGAACTTGGCACATCTGAGGGCCGAGCCATCATCACTCATCGCGAATTTGAGGGCAGCCAATGCATCAATGTTTGCTACCCCCTCGGCTGCTGACTATGAATTTCTGTCAAAGATGCCTCCAGCGAAAGTGTATGACTATGGTCTGCACGCCCTTGCTCAGGTATTGGTCTTGACTCATTCCTTTAATTTCATTCTTTCACCAACTATTTCCTCGGCCTCTTGACATCTGTTTATTTTTTCTGTGCAGTCTGTATGCGCCTTTACCTCGGCCACCAAATGGATGGCTGAGAATCAAGAGAAGTTTCATGAGGCCGACAGGGCCATCCATCATGAGGCCGACCTGCAGACTGACCTAGAGACTGCAAGGGCTGAGCTAGAGAGTGCCAGAACTGAACATGCAAGAATTCTGGACGAGCTGATGAGGCAGCACGATGAGGACCTGAAGGCCAAAGACTTGCTTCTGAAGGAGAAGGATGAAGCCATGACCCATCGGGAGGCCAAGTTTAAGATTGAGACATCTGAGGCTGTGAAGAAAGCCGAGGCAGACGCTGTAGAGGCCTATAAACTCTCAGATAAGTTCCAAGGCTTCGGCCTTGAGTACTTAGAGAGAGGGATTAAGACGGCCTGTCTGTGGGTCGTCCTCAAGTTCGGCGATGTCGTCTCTTCAGTCCGTCCCTCTCTGGAGGTAGTTCAACTAGACGACCCCTTTATTGTCGAGGCTCTTACCCAGGTGGAATCCCAGGTGCAAGTCGAGGGTGTCGGCACGTCTGAAGACCAGCCGGTTGTGGTCATTGAGGAAGCCCCTCTTATAGATGTTGAGGCCATGCCCTCTGATGCTGCTCCATAAGGTGGCTGTCTATATTCCATACCCTCTTGATGTAAAAAACTTTTTGTACTCTTCTTGTAGAACACTTTGTAATATTTCATTTATATTATCATCTCTCTTGTTGTCTCCCATATTTGCCTTTTGTATGGTTTGTGTTGTGAATCTTTTATATTATCACTAACCCCTCCCTCGTCTTTCTTGAGGGTGAACGAGGGGTCGTCCCCTGCGTTGGCCCTCATTATGGCCGAGGGTTTTTAACCAATTTTAATTGATGCTCAAGTCTTCCCTCGTCTTTCTTGTGGAGAATGGTGGGGTCGTCCCCTCCATTGACCCTCATTATAACCGAGGGTTCAACTTACCAAATTAATGGTTTCTAACAAAGTCTTCCCTCGTCTTTCTTGAGGACAATGGTGGGGTCGTCCCTTCCATTGACCCTCATTATAACCGAGGGTTCAACGTACCAAATTAATGGTTTTTAACAAAGTCTTCCCTCGTCTTTCTTGAGGACAATGGTGGGGTCTTCCCTCCATTGACCCTCATTATAGCCGAGGGTTCAACTTACCAAGTTAATGGTTTTTAACAAAGTTTTCCCTCGTCTTTCTTGAGGACAATGGTGGAGTCGTCCCCTCCATTGCCCCTCATTATAGGCGAGGGTAGTTCCTTGGAGATGTTTCCATGTGTACTAGAACTGATGAACACAGGATGAGAGGAAACACTGGCATTTCTCATTAGTTTTCCAAGTGTTCTGTCGGAGCAACACCTATTATAATTATGGTCCATCAAGACCTTACAACACTATTGATAGTATTTTTTCAAATGATCTTCATTCCAGGGGTTGGAAAAGGGTTCCCCCTCTAGGTTTTCTAGTCTATAGGTCCCTGGGACGACTTCATCGATGAACCTATATGGGCCATGCCAATTAGGATGGAGCTTGTTGGGCTTCTGCCAAGTCTTTTTGAGGACCAAGTCCCCCACCGCAATTGGTCTTTGTTTCACCCTCTGATTGTAAAACCTTGCAGTCCTCTGCTGGTAGGCGGCCTGCCTTATCTCGGCATCTTCCCTCCTTTCCTCAACCAGGTCTAAGTCGAGTCTCCTCTCTTCTGTATTTCTCTGGGGGTCATACATTTGGACCCTATGAGTAGGAAACCCAATCTCGATGGGGATGACGGCTTCTGAGCTATAAGCTGGCATGAATGGGGTCTCTCCGGTAGAGGTTCTCACTATCGTCCTGTAGGCCCACAGCACGACATATAACTCCTCGGCCCATCTTCCTTTTGCCTCCTCAAGCCTCTTCTTTATTCCATCTAGGATTGTTCTGTTTGTAACCTCTGTCTGCTCATTGGCCTGAGGTCGGCCCGGGGTAGAGAAGAATTGTTTGATACCCACCCTTTCACAGTACTTCTGTAGAGATATATTTTTGAACTGAGTCCCGTTATCCGAGATGAGGGTGTTGGGGAGACCATATCTGCATATAACATTTTTCCAGATGAACTGGAAGGTCTTCTGCTCTGTAATCGTGACCATCGGTTCGGCCTCCACCCATTTTGAGAAATAGTCAATCGCTACGATAAGGAACCGATAGTTATTGACTGCTCTCGGCAAGGGTCCTACTAGGTCGATCCCCCATACTGCAAATATCCATGGAGATGTAATGAAGGTAAGAGGCTTATGAGGTTGGCGAGGGATGGTCTCAAATCTTTGGCATTTATCACACTTTTTTACATATGCTGCGGCATCTTTCCCCAAGGTCGGCCACCAGTACCCCTGGGTGATCACCCTCTTCGCTAAGGATCTTCCCCCAACGTGGCTCGAGCACGATCCTTCATGTACATCTTTCAAAATGGAAGGGACTTCTGAGGGGTGCACACACCTAAGTAAGGGGAGCAAAAACCCCTTTTTGTACGAAGTGTCTCCAACGACAGCGAATTTTGCAGCCCTGTATCTCAGTTTCTTCATTTCTTGCCTTACTTCTGGAATCTCTCCCTCTTTAATGTATCTAATCAGAAGGTCCATCCATGAAGCTTCCTGAGAAACATTTAGGCAATTGCTAAGTGTTCCCTCAGCATCTTCAATAGTTGGCCGGAGCAAAATTTCCACTGGGACTGTCCTCCTGATTTCTGTCCTCGTCGCTGAGGCCAGCCTAGCAAGGGTGTCAGCTCGACCATTATCGAGCCTAGATATCCTTTTTAACCTAACTTCTCTGAAGATCTTCAGCAATGACCGCACCTTTTCAAGGTACCTAGCCATCCTCTCGTCCTTGGCCTCGTAGGCTCCTAGTATCTGATTCACTACTAGCCTCGAATCACTATGAACCAGAATCTGGCCGACATTAAGAGATTTGGCCAAGGAGAGACCTGCTATCAAGGCCTCATATTCGGCCTCGTTGTTGGAGGCCTTAAAGTTGAACCTCAGGGCATACTCAATGTCTGTTCCATCGGGTGCTGATACTATTAATCCAGCTCCACTCCCTCTTTCACAAGAAGACCCGTCGACGAAGAGACTCCATACAGTATGTTCTTCCGAGAAACTTCCCTCGGTGAGTGACCCATGTCTAAAGAGATATCTTCCCTCTTCGTTTTCAGCCACTTCCCTTCCAGCGGTGCTTGTCTCAGCCTTATCTGCAGGTGTGTCAGTGAGCCTACCTTGTCGGGTATCTGTCTTCCCGAGGCTCTCACCCTCGGCTTTATCATCTTCCCAAGTAAACTCGGCCATGAAGTCTGCCAATGCTTGCCCCTTAATGGCCGTCTTAGGCTGATACACAATGTCAAACTCCCCCAGCTCTATACTCCCCCAGCTCTATAGCCCAGGCCATTAGTCTGCCTGATTTTTCAGTGCCTAAGAGGAGAGTCGGTGAGGATGACCATTGTATGGGACTAGAAGTATGGCTTCATCTTTCTCGATGCATGGATCAAGGCGTAGGCCAACTTCTCCATCCTTGGATATCTTTTCTATGCCCCATGGAGTGCCTTGCTGTTAAAATACACAGGCTTCTGTACCCCGTCTTCATCTCTCACAATGGCTGCGCTGATGGCTGACTCCGAGACGGCGAGGTAAACATAAATTCGTTCACCCTGCAAGGGCCGGGACAATAGCAAGGGAGACCCCAGGTATGACTTTAACTCCTTGAAATCCTTATCACACTCTTCACTCCATTCGAAGGATGTCCTGAGGGTCTTGAAGAATGGTAGACACCTGTCTGTGGCCCTAGGCACGAACCTGTTCAAGGAAGCAACTCTCCCTGTGAGTCTTTGAACGTCCTTAATGGACTTGGGGGTTTTCATCTCAACAAGGGCCTTTATCTTTTTAGGATTGGCCTCAATGCCTCTTTGGATGACAATGAACCCCAAGAATTTCCCTACTCCGACCCCGAAGATACACTTGGCCGGGTTGAGCTTCATCTGGTATTTATCCATCGTGTTAAAAGTCCTCTCCAGGTCTGCCACATGATCCTCCACCTTCAGACTCTTAGTTAGCATGTCATCTACATAAACCTCCATAGACACCCCAATTTGGTCTTCAAACATTTTATTTACAAGGCACTGATATGTTGCCCCCGCATTTTTTAGGCCAAAGGGCATGACCCTATAACAGTAAGTCCCCTTGTCAGTAATGAAGGCTGTCTTCTCCGAGTCTTCAGGGTTCATGAAGATCTGGTTATACCCTGAATAGGCATCCATAAAGCTCATGAGCTCATGGCCTGCAGTAGCGTCTACCATCTGGTCGATGCGGGGGAGAGGGAAGCTGTCTTTGGGACACACCTTATTGAGGTCGGTGAAGTCCACACACATTCTCCACTTTCCGTTGGCCTTTGGGACAATGACTGCATTGGACATCCATTCAGGTTAGATGACCTCTCTGATAAATTCAGCGTCTTCTAATTTTTTTACCTCATCCCTTATGACCTCATACTTTTCTCTAGAGTAAATTCTCCTCTTCTGCTTTACCGGCTTTGCTCCCTCTACCACATTGAGCTTGTGGCATATGATTTCAGGGTCGATCCCTAGCATATCTTCATGACTCCACGCAAAGATGCTTCGTCTTCCCCACAACAGTTTAATGAGGTCTTCTTTGATATTGGGCTTCAGAGCCTTGCTGACTTGGACGGTTTTTTCCGGGTCATCCTCATCGAGGATGATGGATTCTACCTCTTCCGCGGCCTCTCCTTTCTTTAGCTTCGTCTCATCCCTAGGGTCTAGGGTATCAATATTGTAAGTGGTTGTAGCCCTCTTGTGTGCTTCTCTTTCTTCAGCGGAGTTGTAGTAACATTCACGCGTTGTCGTCTAGTCTCCCTGAACCTCCCCCACCCCATAGGGGGTAGGAAATTTAATCATCTGATGGACCGTGGACGGCACAGCTTCAAACCCCTTGAGGGTCACACGCCCCAATATGATGTTATAGGCTGAAAATACATGTTCATCCATCACAAAAAAACTGACATTCCTGGTAAGCCATCTCGGCCACTCGTCTCCCATCCTGACATCGACCTCATACACTCCAAGGGGATGAACCTTTTCCCCACTGAACCCAATCAATGGATGATGGTACAGGACGAGTCTATCACGACTGAGAGATAAGGCTTTGAAGCACGGCCAAAACATTACATCTGCAGATGATCCCCCATCGACCAATATCCTCGGCACCTCACACCCATGAACCCTAGTTGTGATGATGACTGGGTCGTCGTTCGGGGCTAGGAGGCCTTTAAAGTCCATTCTTGAGAACCCCACTATCAGTGTGTCCATATCGACCTTCTTCCTCTTTTCTGACTTGACCTCCAGAGAGGTTGAGTGTACCGTCTTCGTCACTGCCTTTGCCTCAGCCACATGGGCCTTCCTGTCAGTGACCTCAGACCCTCCTCCTGCTAGACCCCCAGAGATCATTCCCACTCTGAGCGAGATTATATTAAGCCTCTTGACAGGGCCTTGGTCATCTCTCAGCGGGAGGTCAGGGCCGTCCTCATCATCATAAGGGTCGTCCCCTCTTTTGTGAGGACCTTTACATGCATCACCTCGCTTTTTCCTGGGATCGTCCCCTCGGCCCCTCTTGAAGGCACCTCTGTCGACGTACTTTCTGATCTTCCCTTCTTTCAGCATCTTCTCAATCTCATCTTTCAGAGAGAAACATTTGTCTGTTATGTGGCCATGATCTTGGTGAAATTCGCACCATAGGTTTTTATTCCTCCTGTTGGGGGTTGCCCTCAACTTCTCAGACCACTTTAGAGACCGGTCATTCTTTATCTCATTGAAAATATGTTCACAGCTGACCGTTAGAGGGGTGTAATCAGCAAACTTGTCGTCCGTGGACCTCTTCTTCCCCTCTTTGTTCTTCTTAGGATATTTACCCCCGTTAGCACCTCATTTTTCGTCTTCGTACTTTGCAGCCATCGCCTCTTCTGCGTTCATCACCTTTCCTGTCATTGACAGCAATTCAGCCATCGTTCTAGGAGGGTCTTCAGCAAGCTTCCATAACAGCTTCCCTTTTTGGAGTCCTCCAATCAGGGCTGTCATAGCTATGCTCTCCTCATAGTCTTCCACCTCCAGCTTTTCTTTATTGAATCTGGCTATGTAGTCCCTTAGACTCTCATTTTTCCCTTGCTTAACATAGAGCAGATGGGTGGTCTTCTTCTGCGGCCTCATCCCGAAGAAAAAATTGTGGATGAACCGGTCTGCCAACTGCTTAAAGTTTTCAATGGAGTTTTTTGGGAGAGACGTGTACCATATGTGTGCAGCCCTAGTCAGGGTACCAGAGAAGGCACGACACCTCATCTCATCTGAGATAGAGTATATATCTGCTGCCGATTGGTACATCTCAACATGGTGGACAAGGTTGGTGCTCCCGTCATATCTTGGTGTGACCACAAGTGGCTTGAACTTTGATGGCGTAGGGAAGTTGACTATCTTCGCCACAAAGGGTGAGCCTATGGTGTATCCCCTCTGAAGAGGGTCGCGACTCTTCAGTATATCGCCAATCTTATCCTCTAATTGCTGGATTGAGTCATTCTAGGGCCTCGTAGGGTCGGCTTGGCCGATGTTATCCCCTGCCGCCTCTTTAAGATGAACGGAGGGTCCTGCCGCTACTGGCTTGAGTCGGCTGTTTACTTCCCCCTGACCATCGTCTCATCCTAGGGGTCGACCCCCATGGGGTCGGCCATCTGCTACCTCCCTTCTGGACCTCGCATCGCTCCTTGATCTGGACAAATTTTCCCGCAGGTCATTTACTAGGCCCAGCCTCTCAAAGGCCGACCCCCTGCTCAAGCGGTCAAAAGCAGAGCCTCTCGGGAGATCGTCAGGATTTGGTTTCCCGCACTTCCCTCTACTCTCCCGGAGAGGTCGTACAGTATTGTTGGAGACCTCGTATGGCTCCCAGCATTCTATGGGGGCCTCCTCCACCTCCAGATCATCATACCTGTCTTCAGGGGAAGGGTTTCCTTGCCTCCCCAGGCGTAGATGCCGGGGGTCAGCAACATCCCTACACCGCTGAGGGGGTGGCAGGTCTTTGCGTGGTGCCTAGGATGGTCCCCTGGCCTCATGCTGTCCTGAAGCTACTGCCAGAGTAATCATCTCAGGTGACACCCCTGGTGGTCTTAGTATGTTCTGGCTTAGAGCTGTGAATTTCTCCTGCATGATCCGCTGGCTCGCTGCCAGAGACCTCAAGGCTGCCGCCACATCAGCCATCTCAGACTGAGGTGGTGGCTGACTGGAACTGGGTCCTCCCCCATCATCCGGTGGGGGTAGTGGTGGTGGTGGCATCTCCGGTGCCATTGTTTGAGTTATGAAGAGCTGAACTAAAGAAAGTTTGTAAGGTTGAGAACCTTAATGGGTCTCTTTCAATGGTGAAACGTCTCCACACAGGGCGAGAACTGGTTCACCACCAGAGTGCCCAAAGAGGTCAAGCTGTACAAAGGAAGAGATGTCTTCTCATTCCCACAGACGACGCCAAACTGATGATTCTGAAATCTAGCACCACCAGGTAAGTGATGATGAGCTCAAACGATAGTAACTATGGCAGTCATAGAGATGTAAGTGTATAAGTGTATAGAAGGAGATGAGGATAATAGGAATAAGACAATAATGTATAGTGGTTCAGCCAATTTGGCCTACATCCACTGTGAGTGTGTGATCCACTAAGTATGGGCACTAATGGCCTTGGATGCAATGCACATAAGCTCACTTTCTCTATCTACTGCGTGTACAAGCAGAGTTTTTACTAGGGTTACAATTATCGATCTATCTCCCTGTAGGGTTGCAGGTGACAAGTATATATAGGTCTTGGGGGGTGTAGTGTACCCCCCAAGTATGCATGGTACATGTGAATGATGATCTAGCCAATCTCCTGTTGACACCTGTAGATGCCAAATGATGACATAATATTCCCTCACGTGAGGGTGTGATTTGGTTATAACGGTCTTCCACGTGCCATGTGAGCCTCACGCGCACTGTTCCACGCGTCTTCCAAACCACGCGCTGTGATGATGTCACCCTCGACCTATGATATGAGGACGATGGCAAAGTTCCTTCTGATGGTGAATCAGGCCCAAATTAGGTCTCGTACTGTCGTACCCTCGGAGGGTTGTCCGGAGCCTGATGAAGGGTCGGCCCCCGAGGGGTCGGCTGGAGCCTGATGAAGGGTCGGCCCCGAGGGGTCGGCTGGAGCCTGAAGAAAGGTCAGCCCCCTGAGGGGTCGTCTGGTTAGAGGGTTCCCTCGGCCTGACCGAGGGTATATATGGGTATATCAACATTCGAGTTTTAATCTCATATGTATACCCGTATATAAGGGGCTTTTTAGTAATTTCAGCATTCGAGTTTGAATCTCGAGATCTTCACGGAAGTTGAATATCTATGATTTCTCTTCGCGTGGCCACTAACGTTGCATGAATCCGAGTTGTATCGATGGAGTTATGGCGTTCTTAGGATGGTTTTGACTAAAAAAGCACACTCAAGGTCACATTCAAGGGCATTTTAGTCATTTCATATTTTAGTTTTTTTTGCCTAATATCTCTTGGATGTTGTATCACTTTGAGTTATCTTCGTGTAGCCTCCGACCGTGCTTATTCTGAGTTATAACAAAGAAGTTACGATACTTTTCGTAAATTTGGGCCAAACTGTAGCAACCAGATTTGTAGATGCGAATCGATTCAGTTGAAGTGTCCGTAAATTCCATTTTTAAGTTGGTTTTTGGTTGGGTATGTATATGTAAACATTCTATTAAGTGAGAGAACTCATTTTTTCATCATTTTAGGTTAGTTTTACGTTAGAAAATCAAATTTTGGGGGATTTTTGTGGATCTTCCCTCTCCTCATTTTGTGTTGGATTTTCACCCATTAATGTAAGCGTTGTACTATTCATTGTCTCCTACCTCCCTTTTATGTCTTATTTCCTTTGTGTATTAAATTTCTTATCTAGATAACGGTTGTAGTGTATTTTTTTCTTGTTTTATTTATTAATTAGTTGTTTATTTACTTTAACCATGCCTAGTGAGTAGTTTATTGGGTTTGGATCACGTGTCCACCATTGATGGGCGTCGAGCTTCGAAAATTAGGCTTTGGAGAAAATTTTATTTAATTGAAACCTAGGGTATTAAAGTCAGATTATTATGCATTTAACTTTCTTTGTCACGTAATGTTAGTGTTTGTAGCGATAATCTGAATTGAATCCGCATGTGACCATTTTTTATTAAATGTTTAATTTCACAACTTTGGGTTACATTCCTTATTGTGTGATTTTTATGATTAATTGAAAATGTTCGATTAAATATTTTCGAACCGAAATTCTAATTATTAGTTGTTTAGCCCATGGTGGGGACGTGTTCCCGATTCTTGTTTCAATTAAATATTGTTTAAACTTGACTTCTTTATTTTCTCCTTTTTCACCATTTAAACCCATCACCTTTTACATATTTATTTTTGAAGTTCTAAAGAAATTAAAATCTAAAATTCAATCACTCCTTATGGATTCTCGATACCCAACTTACCGTTGTGCTTGCTTGTCAAGTATAGTTGTAGTTTAGATTTTTTACATTGAGTCGCCAAACCGATGACAACGATTTGCGTATTACACAACACACGGTTCACACTCGATCAGGTAATTTTCTCCCTGACATTTGAGAGTATGAATCCTGCACCTAATGTGCCTTGGGAGTACGAGCAATCAAACTCCATTGTCCATTTTTCCATTTCTTCCACCGTTCATGCTTGGAAATTCTCCCCCGATAACTCTTCATCGGGAGGCTCAAAATTTCCACTTGGAAAATGAGCCGACAAATCTTCTACCGCTTGACTTTTGATGGACTTAGGCACCATACACTTCAGGTCATATTCTGACAAGATTAAGAACCATCTTATTGCTCGCCCTACAAGTATCGTCCTTGCCAGGAGGTACTTGATAGGGTCGCATTTGGTGACTATATGTACTGTATTAGCTAGCAAATAGTGTCTCAACTTTTGAGCCACAAAGACCAAAGAAAGACAGTGTCTCTCCACATTGGTATATTTAGATTATATTCCTGAGATTACTCTTGATAAATAGTATACTATCTTCTCTACTCCTTCCCTTTCTTGGGCCAACAGTTCCCCTATAGATCTTTCCGTGGAGGTGAGATAGAGTAGCAGTGGTGCACCGACCTCAGGTGGGATCATTATGGATGGAGAAGATAAAGTCTCTTTGATCTTCTCAAATGATTTCTTATGTTCCTCCCCCTAGACCCATTTGTCTTTTTCCTTCAGTAAGGGTGTAAATGGGTGAGTTACCTCTGCTAGAGAAGGTATGAACATTCTTAGGTAAGATACCTTTCCCAAGAAGCCCTTGAGCTGCCTCTGGATCTTCGGGGGCGGCACCATTACTATAGCTTTCGTCTTCTATGCATCAACTCACCCCTTGTCTATTCACAACAAATCCAAAAAACTTCTCTGCAGTGACCCCTCGAAAGCACACTTCTAGGGGTTCATCTGCATCTTATACCTGCGGCACCTTTCAAACACTCTCCGGAGGTCTTGTATGTGCTTACTTTCTCTCTTGTATTTCATCACCAGATCATCCACATAAAACTCTAGTATATCATGAAATAAATCATGGAAGGTTACCATCGTGGTTCTGTGATTCTTCAATACAAATGGCATGACTGAATAGTGGAAATTTCCTGGTGGCGTGCAGAAGGTCGTCTTCTCCGCATATGTAGATCCATCCTAATATGGTTGTAGCTGACGTACCCATCCATGAAACTATACATCTCATGGCATGCGACATTGTCAACTAAGTTGTTTATGCTTGGTAGAGGAAACTCATCATTGGGACATGCCCAATCTAGGTCACAAAAATCCACACAAATTTTTATTTGGCTTTTATCCTTCTTTGCCACTGGTATTATTCTGGACAACCACACAAGGTGCTGAATAGGCTTGATTAACCCTTCTCCCAACAGCTTTTCCTCCTCGACCTTTATCTTCAAGTCAAGATCAACCTTGTAGATCTGTGTTACTTGTCTTACTAGAAGAGCATTAGGAAGAATATTCAACCTGTAAGAGATCATCTTTGGGTCTATCCCAAGCATTTTCGTGTACTTCCAAGCAAACACGTCAGTTAACTCTTTGAGCAAGCCAATGATCTCTTCCTTTTGTTTTGGGTTTAGAGTTTTGGAGATTAGAATGGGTCTACCTTCACCCCCTTCTACCCCCAGGTTGATCTCCTCTAACTCTTATAATTTCTCCCTAGGCCCATCTTGCATGCATTACGGAGCTTCCTTTGGTTCTTCCACATCTTCAATGATGTGAGACTCATACACCACGAAACACTCTAGTGCCGAGTCGACATTCTCGTCCCAAAATGCCACCCGCGTAAACTGTTATAACCATTATATGACTTTCCCATCGGGTAGGAACACTTTTTTACAAGTTCGAGGAGGTTTGGCTACCTCCTCCACCTTCCTCTTGCCGTTTGCTATGTGGAGGATCACCCTTGCCCCAAAGCGATTGTGTACATACTTATTTGGCTAGGATTTTCCTCCAACCATTTTCTTCTCTTCTAGCATTCTCCCATAATTCTTTTTTTCTTCATCTAGTTACATTTAAAATGCCGCATCCACTATATGGGCTTCCTCAACAGAGAAGGGTTTCTGTGTTGCCTTGATTATGATCTCTGTTCCTTGGATATTGGTCTTTTCACACTGATGGTAGGTAGAGGGTACTATGCCATGGGTATGCATCCATACCCTCCCAATGAGAAGCTGGTAGTTGGTATTAGAATTGATGACATGGAATTTGATGTAGGAGGTGAAATTACCCAACTTGATTCCTACATTCACATATCCAAGGGATTGTATTCCAGCACTGTCAAACCTTGAGATCACTAGTGTCACCGACACTATATTCCCTTGGTCTATCCCTGTCTCGTATAACATATTGATGGGAATGATATTAATAGATGCTCCTCCATCCATTAATGACCTTGGTAAAGAGACTGTATTGATCACAACTGTAACATATAATGGGCGGTTGTGGAAGTAAGGCATCTGCCTCGGAGAATACCACTTCAGAAGTATACCTCTTAATGAACCTCCTAATTATCCTCTGCCAATTCAATGAGGGGTCTTCGCATTGTTGCACAACTTATAAAACTTTCCTTGTGATGACTACTCTGATGTCATACTTCACTCCTATTTTTTCGAAGAACCACTTAAACTTGTGGTTCCTCGTTATGGCCTCACATTCAGAATCTAGGTCAACCTCATATGTCTGGGCATTACAAATATATTCTTCTTCGGATGTCCCCCTTTAATCCAGAGTGAGGATAACATCCACTTCTCCCTCGGGGGGGGGGGGGGGGGGTTATGTGCTCAATTTCTTTACTTCCGTCTTCTTCTTGGTCCGGAGTGAAGAACCACTCCCCTCGCTTCCTTTCTAGCTTAATTCTCTGTTTGTTGCTCAGTGACAACCTTTCCAACTCTTCACATTTTTTATCATCACTCTCCCACTCCCTCAACTCTGGAGTTTCTTCTTCATCACATGCTATTACCATATTGGTAGTGTCAAAGTGATGTGCTGGAAGCAGATTCTCATTGATTTTCACCGGAGGAATCTGTAAGTTACCACTTGCCACTTGCTCACCGATGATCCTCCTCAAGTAATAGCAGTCTTTGATGGAGTGTTGAACCCATTGGTGCAATTCATGATACTTTGGATTGGCTTTATCAGTTGCTGTTGGGGTTTTCCCATTCAAGTGAGGGGACCTGCTACCCTTTCCCGCACCAAGGTACGATAACAATCCATAGCCTTCGCTACGTTGTAAGGTAGTAGCAATGGGGCATCTTCCCCGAACTTTCTCTTATTTCCTGGGTTATTGGTCCTGGCCCCGGGCCTTCCCTTCTGGGCTTTGGGATTTTCATCAACATAGTTGACTGCTTGTCTCCTCGAGATCTGAAACCTTTCAGGATCCAGCGGCACTTGCGTCCTCCAACTCGAGGTCCTTGGCTTGATTATCATGGCTATATTTCTAGTAGCCTTGGTGAACTCTCTAAAAGTTCTGTCTCTAGTTTCATTGATCAAATGAAACTTGTATTCCTCTAAGAGTCCTTCGACACATATTTGTATCAACCTTGCCTCTGCTACATCCTCAAATACATCTAGTGCCTCTTCACGGAAACATTTAATATACTGCATTAGTTCCTCACCATGCTTCTGAACCTCTTGCGCCAGGTGTCTCAGTCTGAATTCATCCTCAGCTATAAAGAACTTTTAGAGGAACTTCTGGTGCATCTCTTCCCATGTGGTGATACTGTTGGGTGCTAAATGGGAGTACCATGTATAGGCTTTCACTGTGAGAGTATTGGAAAACTCCCTCAACCTCAGATCTTTTTCATTGGCATGCACTCCTAAATATTCAACGAACCTTTTCACATGCTCTCTAAGATTCTCCCCTTTGCCACTGAACTTGAGAAATTTTGGTAGAATATACCCCTCCGGGTATGGCCTCTCGTTCACCTCCTGTGGGTAGGGATCCTACAGCTCCTCATACAAATGAGGACCCTCTCTTTAGGAGGAGGAGAGCATCTTTCTTACTTCCTCCATAGTAACATCTTTGAAGGGTGACTCCTCCAAACTTCTATCCTTTGCTACTAGTGAGCTTGATGGTGTCACAACTTTCTTCGGTGCCGCCTTCCGCGATGGAGTTACTTCAACCAGAATTGTCGCTGTAGCAGCTTCCCCTCCAGAGGGAGTTATTGCTGGTGTTACATATCCTTAGCCCAAACTTGCTATGTCTACGTTTTTTTGTTTTAAAAACTCAAAAACCAGGCTCATAAGACTCATACCTGCCGGTGAGATGGTCTGCCCTCTCGACGGAGCGGGTCCCTTAGCTCCGATCACCACGACATCCTCCTGGGTGGTCTGGTCACTTTGAGTTCCATTCCCATATGGAATCTCTTCAATAACTAGCTACTTAAAAATGTTAAAAACTTATTTGTCCATTAAAGCAAGAGTACCTCCCAGTCGTCAAATGTAAGAGGGTGGTGAGACTGGGGTCTATGAATAATTGGAAAGGGTGAGGCGTGACCCACTCCGATGGAAGCTGTCTGAAATGTTGTTAATAACTTATATGGAGTAGCTTGTGATAAACCCTTTTACTTTTAGTAAAAATGTAACTCAAGCTGGAACTCCCTTCCTGCAAGAAGATGAACTTCCATAACAATAATAGTAACTTCTCTTAAGAGGAACTTCTGAGAATGATGGTTGTTAGTGAGGAGTGAAAGAACAAGGAACTTACGACAAAAGGGAGAGCAATGAGAGAATACTAGGAGGTTCTAGTGTGATTTTGACAGAGTAACAATGTTATCGAGTTTTTATCTTCTCTTCTTGACCTTTCTCAGGGGTCCTATTTATATTTAGGTACTAGGGCTAAGTTGGAATTTTTGGGTGCCAAAATTGAGAAGGTTGGTAAGGGATAAGGTCTGAAATGTACCATTTGACCCTACCTGTGTGCAGCCGCATGTTCCATCTGATAGGTGTCACCGGGTGCAAACCAAAGTCAAAAAGCAAATATGTCTCCCGATGGAGACAAAATATCTGATTTGGTAAATATTTTTTGAAACGGTAACTTGTGGTACAAACTTTTTAAACTTGAGGAAGGAGGCCTCGAGGACCACCTGCTCTAAAGCTATCAATCTTTAGGAGGGTGGGGGGTAGGGGGATTTGAGGATCCCTCTCCTCTAAAATCATCTTTGTAAAAGTTCATTTCTTGGGAGAAACCCTTTGGCTGCTCACTTCACTTTTGTCTAAATATGAGTTGTGTGTGGCCTTGAGTGACTCATAGGGTCTTCCTACTAGTATTCTCTCAATCCTAAAGTGCTAAGTTGTTGAGCTTGCCCAACAAACCATATTCCTCATCCGCCAAGCCAAAACTCTCAAGAGATCTTAACTGGCTTATTTGAGCCCTGCTTGCTCAACTGGGCTACCTGTACAAGAAAATAAATATTAGTATTTTTATTCTTTAAAAGAATAATCTTTCATGATGAGGGGTTGCTCATGGAAGACACTTCCTCATCCTGGCCTATTTTCTGGAGACTGGGGGACCTTGAGGGTTTTGCATTCAATATTTTCTGGAAGTCTACGGAGAGGATATTGATTACTCCTCGCCCAAACATTTTTTATGGAAGTTAAGGGAGAGGACATTGACTGCTCCTCGCCCAAACATTTTCTGGAAGTTGAGGGATCTTGGGGGTTCTGCATCCTATATATTTTCTTACAGCTGAGGAAGGGGAACCTTGAGGGTTCTGCACCCAAATATTTTCTTCCCTTGAGGGACCTTGGGGGTTCCGTGTCCCATATATTTTCTCTTTAGTTGAGGGACCTTGGGGGTTCCGCATCCCAAATATTTTCTTGCAGCTGAGTGACCTTGAGAGTTATGCATCCCAAATATTTTTTATGTAGTTGAGGGACCTTAAGGGTTCCGCATCCCAAATATTTTTTGTCCAGTTGGGGGTTTCGTATCCCAAATATTTTTTCTGTAGTTATGGGACCTTGGGGGTTTCGCCTCCCAAATATTTTCTTGAAGGGTTCCACTTTCTTGCCATTAAGGGACCTTGGGGTTCCGCATCCTATATTTTCTTAAGGTTGAGGGGAGAGGGTCTTCGAGGGTACCTCATCCCAAAATATAGTGGACCGACTTGAAACACCCTTCTACATTCCGCCTTCCTCATCAAATTCGTTAAGGGCCCAAATATCTTCGAGAACCCCTGAATGAATCGACGGTAGTACCCGTCCAGTCTAAGAATATGCACACCTCGATGGGTGTAGTGGGGTTTTCCCACTCCATCACGACAATGACTTTCCATAGGTCCACGGATATCCCCTGCTCAAACACAATGTGACCCAAGAACTGTACTTTCATCCACCAGAATTTTTATTTATTGAACTTCGCATACAACTAATGATCCCGAAGTGTCTGTAAGACCATTCGTAGATTCTCTGCATGCTCCTCCGAAGTTCAAGAATATATCAAAATATCGTTTATAAACACGATAACGAACCGATTCAGGAAATCCCTAAATACTCGGTTCGTCAAGTCCATAAACATTACCGGTGCGTTGGTTAGCCCAAATGGCATCACCAACAACGCATATGACCCGTATCTAGTTGGAAAGGTTGTATTTGAGATGTCCTGCTCCCAGACTCTCAACTGGTGGTAACCCGACCTCAAATAAATCTTCAAAAAGAAATCAACACCCCTCAACTGGTCAAATAAATCATCTATACGTGGCAGTGGGTATTTATTACGAATAGTGACTTTATTCAACTCCCTTTAGTCAACACAAAGTCATAGAGATATGTCCCTCTTCGTGATGAAGAACACTAAAGTACCCCATGGCGAAATACTCCTCCTGATAAAGCCCAGCCTTAACAACTGCTCAATCTTCTCGCGTCGATCCCACATCTCTAATGGCGCCATATGATACGGGGTACGGGCAATAAGTCTCGTGCTCAGAAATGATCACGAAGTTGATCTCCCGACTAGGTTGTAAACCCAGAATCTCTCCAAAAACATCAGAAAAGTCACTCACTATTGTGATGGAGTCTAGCGTCACTACAACCTCCGAAGAAGTATCCTCCTCAATGTAATACAAGTGTGTGCTCAACCCACCCCCGGGGTGTGGGATTGCAACTAGGTACATCTCCTGCCCCGAAATGGCGAAGACGATGGACCTCCCATAACAATCCACACATTCTCTATAAGTGACTAGCAAGTCCATCCCCAAAATGACGTCGTACTCGTGTATGCCAAGTACTAGTAAGTTAACTACAAAGGTGAGTTGGCCAATCTCAATACCGATGCCTCGACATACTGACTGTATAGCTGCCCATCTACCCACTGGTGAGTCTACGTGTAAAATAATATCGGACGCATAATCTATCATACCCGTCTCCCATGCAAACCCCGTGCTAACAAAAAAATTGTGATGCACCCGTATAAAAAAGAACGCAACCAATATGACCAAATATAGGAAACATACCCTGAACTCCTTGTGACGGTGCTGGCCCATCTGTTGCTGCAACAAGGTAAACTCGCCCATACTGTAAAGGCTGTTACCCCTGGGGTAGGACGATCGGTGCTAGAGCGACTGGTGCACCGTCTCCGTGAGCCGAAAATGGTGGGCTTTGTCCCTGCGGTGCTTGCTGTCCTCTATGACCTCCTTGTCCCTGGACTGCCTGGTCCCCTCTCGTGAAACTCCTCAAGGTGTATCCCCTCTCACCACAAATAAAGAAATTTCCCGGGAAGGGACCCCTGTCAACCCATATGCCCGGTTGGCCTCTGCCCTGCTATCCTTGGCATTGATGGCCTCTACAGTATTGGCCCTCATGGCCCTATCCTGCCTGACCCTGGCCCAACTTGCCCTGCCTTTGCCTATCATCTATACCTCTGAACCTCTTACTTTGATTGGTGGATGGGGTGCCCCTGTACTGTTGGGCCCTATATCCACTACTCCCACTTGCCTTGCCCTGCTATCTAGACGACTCTCCCCCATGGCGTTTTTCCCTTTGCTCTTCAGAAATGTCCTCTGATCTTGGCAATGAAGAAGTGCAGCGTTAACCATCTGATTGTACGTCACGAAGGCAGAATTTCCCAGAAGAGCCTTCCTAATATGCCAAGATGACCCCCTTGATGAAATGATTAATCCTTATATGTTCTATCCGAACTTCCTCCTTTGAAAAATATGAGAGAGCGATGAACTCGTTCTCGTACTCTGCAACCGTACGTTCCTCCTGCTTAAGATTCATAAACCTAGTCCTCATCTTGGACTGCATGGCTAGGGGAAAGTATTTCCCCTCAAACCTCTCCCATAACTAATCTATCGTGAGGTTGTCCCTCTCCTTGACTGTCGTAACTACCTCCCACCACTGAAGGGTGGATCCCACCAATCTAAAGGATGCTAATATCTGTTTCTGAACGGGTGTGTACTCCACCATCCTTAAGTGCCTCTCAATGTCTTTCTTCCAATGACTAACAACTAGAATATCAGACCCTCTTGTAAACTCTAAAGGCTGACCTTTAACAAAGGCCTCCCTTGCTCTGTCTTATGCGTATCCCGGTGCCTGTGCTATAATAGCCACCTATTGTGGTGGATGTTGTGGTGCCTGAGGGGCGAAAAATGTTGTAGCATAGACGCCATTGTCGTGGATAATGCCTATGACACTATAGTGGCAATCTCCGCTGGGGTGATCAATTATGGGGCCTGCGGGACCTATGGAGACTGTGGTGGCTAGGGTGGCTCCGGGAGAGCCTCTTCCTCCCCAACTGGTGGGACTACTCTCCTGGGTCTACCCGTATGTCCGTTTGCCGTCTGAAAGCAAACAAGGTTCGAATCAGTATAAATCACAAAATGAAGAACGTAATGAGCGCAAACACAGATCCTAGGGACACTAGAACCGTGCTCTGATACCAACTATAACAACCCCTATTTTCACACGTAAATGCTGACCAGGCATGATACGCCGAAGATATGGTTTGTTTGTCAATTAATACCATTCTTAGCACAAAGTAAACATAAATAAGTTATTTTCCAAAACTTCTGCATTGGTAAAACAAATAACACACACACAATAATCCAAACCACTATAATGATAATAAATAAATTCAACTAGAGTAATCAAATCCCAAACAACATAAAATAAAAGAATATCGAGCTTATTCCCTTACAAATATTCCAATAATAAATGACCGAAGCTGAAAAATACCTATGCTAAAAACAATCGAATTTGAATCTGGAGAGCAAGCAAGATCATTGAACTGCTACAACACAATTCGACTATCCCTGTCTAGGATCACTTGGGGGGAGAAAATATTTAAATTTGGGTCAGAGCCCAAGGTGTACAATAATTAACTTAAATAAAATATGAATGTAATTATACAATCGATGCACAATAATTATTTCCCTTTTTTGCCACTCACATGCGTATGACACTTCGCCCATCATCTAAAAGAAATATCATTCGCGTCCCAACAATTCATAAATAATGAACGGTGACAACACCTCAATTTATAAACGGGGTTAACAGTAATAGATCATTTGAATGTAATTTCTACATTAAATTTCCAAAAGTCAATTATTCTAGTCTCATAAATCTTTCAAAAGAGCATAAACATCTATTATGCATTATATGAGTCCATATATAAATATTGTCTATTTTTCTTAGACAACTCAAATTATTCAATTCAAGTTCGGTCAATTAATAATATATGTCCTTTCATATATTTGACACACAAGGGCATCTACCATTGGTGTCTATTCATGCTCTATCGTCAAGTTTGGAGGAATTCTCTTATTCCTAAGCGGACAACACAAAATACACATATACGTTGGGGGCGATCCCTACACAGGACACTTGTATATAGCCCATACCCAAATGTGATAAGGAACGGTCAACGCCAACCATACCTCTAGTGGGTGGAGCTTCCATGTAGTACCGATATGTCCTACACATCGTCAAGTACACCTATACTGACGTGTGGTACACGACCCGAATGTGCAAACTCCCGAGCCGATAGGACAGTCCACGAATATAGTATATCCACACATATACATAGTAATACATATTATTTATCTTTATAATATGTATAGGAAATTATCTTTACAATTACCAAGAATATTCCTCATTAAGTAATAGACAATATTTCTCATTTATTAATAATTTATAATCCCATAAATTATTAACTTCAATTCATAAATAATTACTTAACTCCTAGTTAAAGGTAATTGTGGTAAATTCCAGCATGGGTATAACGCTATTCAATGTATTAATTAACCCATAAAATTCATATTTGTTCCTCTATTATAACCCCACTGACTACTGTTCATTAAAAACAAAATCCAGGAACCCAGAATGTAGAAATTAAGGCTACAGCAAAAAGGGGGAAGACAGAGAATTTCCACATCGTTCGAACGGATGGAGACGTTCTTTGCGCAACACAGCACGTCGTTCGAACGACCAGCCACATCATTTGAACGACATGTCGTCTTCTTCCTTCGCCTCTCATAGTGCGTCTAGTTACAGTTTCTAAACCTAAAATTTCATTCTCGGTCCAGAATTTCATACGGAGATATAATTAGATTCCAGTCCCAAATCAACCCAAGATTTACATTCTTTCAAGGCTTAAATTACACGGATGCTTTCCCAAACTTACACTCATTATATATTTTAGAAACAGAGTAATATCCATGAAATTTTCATCAGTTTCTGTCCATAATTTGTCACAAATATCCTTTCTATGGGTTATTTATTTATTCACGATTTATTATCAAAACTTAATGGAATCTAAACTCAATGTTTATATTTTCGATACTTAATTTCTGGAAATAAATTCTACATGTGAATCATTCCTCTACATGTGTTTTATCATCATCAAATCCAACATAATAAATCTTAAACATCATGAACCCTAAATTTCCAGAAATCTAAAGAGGATACAATTTATGAATTGAGAAATAAATTGGAAGCATAGATTATGCAAGAAAATTCTTTCCTTTAATTTTTGTAGGGGAGAACCTTTGAAAGCTTTAGATTTTCCCTTTGTTTTTCCTCTTTTCCCCGTCTTTGGTGTTTCTCTCTTCCCTCTCCCGTGACTACTACTCTAGGTTTTTAATTTATGATAATGGGGGAGTGGTTTACCTCCACTAAACCACTCATTAAGTGTAAATACCATTTTTGGTAAATGGCCCAACTTTTGGACCCCCAAACGGACCCTAATTCATAACCCAATAAGCCCAAAAGTTACCCAACCTATACACTATTGACCCGGGACCATTTTTAAAGGCTTAAACAACTCAAACGAGTTCATATGAGTTCCAAAACGTGCTCTGAATTATTTATGCCAAAATAATTACTTTTAATTTGTGTCGCACATGATTTATATAATTTTCTTTTATTATATGCAAATGACATAACCATTCACAACATGAATTATCCACGCAACCATACTAAATAACCAGTTTCCACTTATCATTGTCGAATAAAATATTTATTTAGATTAAATTTCTAAAATTAATTATTTATCCCAAAATAATATTTCAATAATTATTTAACAAATAAAATGCGAGGTATTAAATGATTTCATTCCTAAAAGCCCGATTTACATGTGAATCCCACCCTAAATTCGTATTTCAATTAAGATTACATCAACATTGATATGAAATATTGACACAACATAGAACACCAAAGCAAGATAAACACTTGCCTTTAGATTATAGAGATTATGATCTTTCCTCTTTCAATCTCTGTACGTAATAATTCAAGGCCTGGAATTGCACCAATTCTCTTCCTGGGTGTTCTTCTTCACTTTCTCTTTGGTGATACGTTCTCTTTTCTCTTCTCTCTACTCTCACAAATCTAGGTTTTTTGGGATGGTGGAATGGTTGCTCACTCCATCCACCTTCCTTAGATATATCCCAATCCCGAAATTATGCTAAGGGTTAAGTGTAAAATGACCCAAACACCCCTATACAGGTTCCATTTACTCAAAAAAAGTCCTCGAAACCTGATTACTAACTCCTAGTACCTAATTTTAATTATTTGGCGCCCTCAAAATCACCATCCGAGTCACATAACATAATTATTCCATCTCACTCCCAACACGACTCCACACGCGCATCCTGAATGAGATAACGTCAAAATCCGTCGATTTTACTCACTTACTACATAATGTAAAATAACACATTTTCATTTACGTATTGCACAAGTAAATTTAATAACACATAAATATTAATCCATATACTCGCTACCTAAGATTTATTCATTTCATTTTATTTCTCAAATTAATTAAATTACAAAGACAAGTTTAATTAATATATATATATATATATATATATATATATATATATATATATATATATATATATATATATATATATATATATATCTGTGTGTGTGTGTGTATATATAATAGTAAATTATTTAAATGTATTTTAAATATCAAAAACTTTACTTTTCAACTGTTTTTAAAATAGTTAAATCATTTTTGTTGTAAAATAGTTAAACATTTTTTTATATAAAAAGTTGGTTTTAACTTGTTTTTAAATGTGAAAACTGTATTAAATAAAAAAAATTCAATTGTTTTCATGTGGCACATTTTCGGTCGGCTACGTTCGAATAAGACTGAACGCAGATTTGAACGGAATTCCTCACGAGAATCAGTTGAGTGCACTTAGCTCCTTATTAATCGACCGTTTGCTCGGCATAGCCAACCCGATCAACTAGTAGTTGTTGTGTTGAATGTACGCTAAGTGAAATCCTGTGCAGAAACCTCGGTGTATTCCTCGAAGTTGATAAAGATTGTACCCCTTCCCCTTTTGCCCAGTGGACGTGGGCAAATATAGCCGAACCACGTATATTTGGTCTTCATTTCATTGATATTTCATAATCATTCATTAGTTTCTGTTGTGTGTTTTAATTATATTTCTCGCACAAACAATTTTATTTTAAAAAAACTATTTTTTATGAGCAATTGTTTTTTAGAAAAATAATTTTTTAATTAAAAAAACTATTTTCAACTTTTTGTAACTATATTAAAAAACAAACAAATCAGTTTTCAAATAAAAAACTTTAACTAGACAACTCAAAAAAGTTTTTAAAAAAAATCTATTTGAAACAATAAAAAAATGTTTTTAAAAAATATAAAAAAATTATGGAAAAAAAGGTTCTTATACAAAAATTGTATTAACTATTAAAAAATTAACTTGTAAACATCTAATTTTGTATACAACAACATTCAACTGTCTTACCCAGTTTTTACTTATAGAAAACAATTAATGATATTATTTTAATAATAAAGCCATTTTTTTAATTTATAAATTCGTACATTTTTTTCCCCTGAAATTAAAAATAGTTTATTTTAGAAAATGTTCTTTTTTTTAATAAATAATGTCGAATTTTTTTAATCAAATGGGTTAAAAATTAACGTGAGTTTTTAAATAACGTAAATTTTTTAATTAAAAAATACTTTTAAGAATAATGCTTAAATGCCGTACAATTAAACAGAAAACTTATAGTATTCATAAAACAATACACAGTTTTTTTCATATAAAAATAGTTAGACTATATAAAAATATTTACACTATTTTTATATAAAAAAAAATCTTTTTTTTTTCCAAAACCATTTTTTAAAACAAAAGAGTCAAGGCAATTTTTAACACATATTTTTTAAATAAAAAACTATCTTTGTTATTTATAAATATTGGTTGCTAGTTAATCAATAAGGGGTATATTTGACAATTGTGATGGCGAATTTTAGTTACTCAATGAGCCTTAATAGTTTTGGTTGAGTGACCAATTAATACTAAGAGTTTGCGTTTATTATTTGAAATCGATTTATTAATGAGTTGTGTATGAGTTTAGGTCTTTTTTTTTACATGAACTCATTATCATACGTTACGAACACGACTCAATATGACTCGTTAAAGGTGTTTTAAGAGACCCAAAGAAAATGAGTTCAAAATGAATTTATTTGTTATTTTAAAAATCGGTCAAAACATGTTACTTTTTAAAGAGTGACATTTTTTTTCAAAAAAAAATTGAGCTCTTTTTGGAGACAAAATTAATTCTATTTGGAGACAATATTACATTAATTTTAATAGTTAGCTTTTTAATAATTTGAAAAAACAAATAACTTTTGACACCTCTAAAATATAAATGAGCTTAAATTTAGAGGTGAAAATAAATAACACTTTAATAGTGTATTAAATCCAAACTACATTGATAAAAGAGGTAATTATAAACTTATATATTATATTTAAAAAGTGGTTGTCACTATAGTTGACTTGTTTGTCTTCTACTAGTGATGGTGTAGGTTCGTTTGTCCTGTTGTTTATGGATGGACGAAAAATATATTTATTTTCTCGCGGATAGCTTCTGCACTTCTTTAAATTAATGAGTAGGGATATAAATGGGAATAAGAAAATCATTGGTATTCTCATTTGATTGATTATTAAATTGTAAAATGTGCTCATATTGTTTTGATTAGCTCGCGATATGTCCAATGAGCATATAAAATAACTCGTTTTTCTTTAAAAAACTAGTTTTCAAATACTTACAAACTTATCAGTCAAGATCAATAAATTAAGAAGTCCAAGAAATATATTATTTAACTTTTTGATTTTTTAATCAATCACGAAGGAATCTTGTAAGCCCCTTCAATAGATTTGTCCATTTTAATGCCATACTGATTTGCTGTTGTAATCGGATCCGATAAGAAGAGGGAATGAAAGAAAAGTTCATAATTTTAGAAACGATACGAAAATACGATACGGGAACGATATGAAAATGATCTGAAATTTATACGGTAAGTCGTGTTTGTATCGAATTTTTTTGACACGAAATCGTGTCAAAATTATGAATCGTGTTATCGTGTTTTGTCATGTTAATTATGTTTTTATTCGGATTATCGTGTCTATTTATGCTTAATTTAATGTGAAATTTTGAGAAATCATATTATTCGTATCGTGTCGTGTTATGTCGTTTTTATTTGGATCGTCTTCGTATGAACTAAAAAAACGAATTTACGTCTTATTGTGTTCATGTCCGAAAAATCATTATCGTGTCGTGTCGTGACAGCTCGACACACGACCCAAAAACACGAATTTTCCCCCTAGATGAAAGAGAAGGTAGCAACAAAGTTTAATTTAAGAATGTATTTATTACAATCACTCTATCACTTAAATTGTGTCCCCCTACAATACTACAAAAACAAAATGAGGTCTAATTCGAATGAGACACTTTAATTCACCTAATGATGTGTGGGTTCTCATTATAGATAAAATTTGACTGACTAATGAATGAATCTGGCAATAAGTCGTGTTGAGTGGTATTTATGTTGGTTTTTATCGTGTTCAGGGCTTTATAAAGCTCGAGTCGTTATCGAGTGACTCTTTTATCGTGTGAAAATATCATATTCAATCCTGACCCGTTATCTTAATGTGTTGTGTTATGTTCACTCGTTATTATTCATTAAGATAAATAATTATTTTGAATCGTATACTAGTTGACATATTGACTCATTTTCAAACACAATTAGATCCATTAATTCATTGACATTACATAGATCTCTCATTTACGAGAATGTGTTATGAGTAAACTTATAGTAACCTACATAATCTATTTTATGTCCCAACAATATAATTTATTTACTTAAATAATGGGTCTTATCAGGTATTAATGGGTGAAGAGGGTCAACACTACCCTGACTCGTTAACTATCGTGTCTTATCCGTTTGCACTGATAAGATCCAAGACCATTAAAGGTCCACTCATTAACTTATAAACATCATGTCAATTCGTGTGGTGTTATCGTGTCGCGCTTCATTTTGTCAAGTCTAGCGACGATTCCATTAGTAACATATATATCATGTGTATTGTTTCCCCCAAAACGAGTCACTCGCATAACAAAATAAGATAATGTTACTCTTAATTGTGCGTTTTTATGTTTGAACAAATGAAATGTTCTTTTTTTTTTTTTTTTTTTTGCTGAAATGTGATTTAATTAGAAGGGGCAAAACTCAGCCAAATGAAACAAACTCAACAAGAAACACTAGCCAAAATTTTGGCAACAAACCTGGCAAAAAGCACAAAGGCTCTAGCACATAGACAAATGAAATGTTTCTCTATGAAACCTCTAAAATACACGATAGATGATAAATAGATTTTTATATCTTATACTCGTATATAACAAAGGCGTGTCAACAAATAAAAGAACAATAATATTTTAGTTAATTAGAGACGGGTTGTCTATGAAGCACGGACACAGACATGGGTGCCGTGTCCGACACGACACGGACACACCGACACGAAAAATCTCATAAAATAGGACACGACACACCGGGGACACGGATAAAAATAGATATTTTTAAAATAAAATTGTTTACACTAAAAAAATTAGTAGCAAACTAATTATCTAATTATCTAAACTAACATGGTCAAATATTTCATAAAAAACATTTAAACCACATGTCAGTCAAGAGTTATATATGTACATAAAGTCTTACATCACAACTAATTCCATTGCTAGTCACATAATAAGTACCAATCAATTTACAAAAAAAAATCCATTATAAGCAAAAATTTAATAATAACTTCAATGGACTAAGTAAGTGCTTTAATGCTCCTCATTCCTCACGAACTGCGACCGGATCGAAAACTTTATCATCAGTCTCTGAAGTGTTCTATAATTGTCCGTGGAGTGTCTCAGAAGTTTTCAACTTTTTTAAATGCCAAATTAGTCTGACTTGCCACGTGTCGTGTCGGCAGTGTGTCAGAGTAGTGTCATACGAGTGTCGTGTCCGCGGGAGTCCCCGACACAGGTACGACGAAGTGTCCATGCTTCATAGGGAGTTGTCCATTTTATTCCATTCACTTCCCTCGCCTTTTACTTTCCAAACATAATTTTTACATACTGTCTAACTCCTTTTCATCATTTTATTTACATGTCTAACTGTAACATGAATTTCAAACATGAATCATGATACAGAAACATAAGTACAAGGAGGACCAAGGTAACATATCTATAAAAGTAACACTAAAAATTACATAACAAATGGGAAGAAAAAGCACAAGCAAGCTTGACTGAGAAATGGAGCAAAACAGGCAATTTCAGTGTAAAAGCATGGCAAATGACGATCCTTTTTGCCAAGTAACAAGCAAAAACCGAGTTTCGGTACCTTCCTCGACGAAACCTCACCAACCAACCATGAGATATAAATAATTATATAATCCTCACGCCCTCCCCATCGCGCTTGCTGTTTAATAGTTTTAGAAACTAAAACTGTGAGTTTTGCTCATTTATGATACGAGGTAGGAGGGGAAACAAATATTTTTTTTAATAATTCTAAGCTGACTCAGGATTCCGACTCATTTTTTACGACACACTAAAGTATCATATCAATATTGGTTCGTCTATGGGGTTCACTAATTATCATTCAAAACACTGAAAACATTGTAAAATGACATTTGCCAAGGACTCGTACTTAAGTTAAAAAAACATGGGATTTCTCTCGAACACATCTAGACTAGGAACTTTAGATTAATCGCATCTACTTACTAATGTAAATCGGGATATCGTAACATTTTATGAGGTTTAATCTTTCATCTCTGACTTCAATAATAACTTTTACGTTGTTTCTAAATCCATAAATTTTACATTTTTCCTATGCAGAAGACCTAAAGAACAACAAACTCTTTCAAAAATATGCAATAAGGTTATGTTTGGTAAGTAGTCCAATATTTGAATTTTTGTTATTCTTTTTTTGTTTTTAAGTTAAACTCACTAGAGCAAAGAAAAATGAGCACATACCCGAAAAACAAAATAATGAACCTTTGTGATGAGAGATATAATCATTTAGTGGCCCCAATTGTAGTTGTTTCTGGCTTGGCAAGATGAACTTCTTGAGGCAGGAGATTGTATTTGATATTCAACTCTTCAAAAATTCTCTTCATCTCTAAGACTAGTTCGGATCTTCGTCTCATCTTTAATCCGTATTCTTGAAAGTTCATTGTGTGATTGAAAAAGAGAGCCATCTTTATCTTGTTTACATCCGCAATCTCCTTCACCACCATGTTGTGGTTAGGATGCCAGTACTGGGGATTTTTCTCTAAATACCTAAACAAAGAGAGAATAAAAATCTTTTATCAAACTATATAGCAGGCTAACTTATTCTTCCCCATTCCAAATATTGGCAATTGTTAATGATTTTGAAAAAAAGCTCCCTCGGATATTGAGTGATATACATATATATAGTCAGGCTCTACAGCTGACCAAAAAAATGGTCCGTCTCCCTTTTAGTGGGTAAATGAACGAGTTGTCTCGTCAAATTTGGTGGGGATCATCTACACGATTAGGATATCATTTTAACAAAGTTTCACCGAAAAATTCAATCAGCGTGTAAAATGCAAAATTGACATGTATGTCAATTTTAGGCCATTGTAACTTTTGATGATCATCTAACCAACTTCACAATTATTTTTTTTCGATGAAATTCAATAGGAATAATTTCCTAATCATGTAGATCATCTACATCAAATATGATAGAAAACCTTTTTCATTTACCCCAAAAGTATCTATTAGGATGCTCTCTAGAATCAATCATAATTATACCTAGTGACAGGTAAAATTGAGCACTAGCCAACTTACTTCTTGATTTTCTCTTTTAGAGACCCGATCTTTTCCACCGGTGTCCTAAAACAAATCGAGAACTCCAAGGAATCGCCCATATCGGGGCTTCTATAGAAATTGCTTATGGGCTTGGTAGACAAAACTGAATTTGGATAGTATATCTTCTCATTATCAAATCTCAAGAAGACTGTTGTTAAGATATTCATCTCTTCAACTATCATCTGCCCAATAACAATATATCAAATGAAGTAAATCAAACAACTTATACAACCATTACAATGTATGCAACACAGATAATTCAAAAAGGGCAGAAATAGAGTATTGGGAACGGATACAGTTCAAATACGACACCAATATTTCAAATACGTACCTGTTGATCAAATTTGACGACATTTGCAAGTAAATGTTATGTTCTTGCCATATTCAACTCTATTATTTAAGGTTTGTCATATCACCGTATTGTGTTGTATCGTAACGTGTGTTGTGTATATGTATCCGTGGAATGTAAATTACGATATTTCAAATGAAGTAAAGTATGTAGAATGAATCTGGTGGAAATTACCTGAGTACCATCAATGACACAGCGATCGCCAACATCAAACGGATGCATGATAAACACAAATATGATTGCCTCAAAGATAGTCTTGCAAGTGTTTCCAAACATGAAAGCTGCTACTACAAGCTGAGACGAAAGCAGGACGAGTACTTTGGTTGTTGCGATTTCCACCAAAAGAAGCCACACGATGATCATTATGACAATCAGGATTCCCGTTACGAGTTTGTTCAATTGTTTCACGGCTGTCTTAGTATCGTTTAAAGCGTGTGCTAGAGCTTTTCGACCATTATAAACCTTCACCTGCACAAGTAACATATATATCATATACGTATGCTGACAAAATAACCTTTGATTAGTGTTCCTTCTTAGTATCAGTGCAATTAAAGACTGCAAAATATTTAAATTTTGGTGGCTTTTTTTTTACTGAAGTACCTGGATATTGCACAATTAACCTTGGGTAGCCTTTTAAATTATTTTTGGACTTTGCTAGGTTTTTACACCAAACTATTACAATTTCGTCACTGCAGGTAACAATTAGCGGCGAAAAGGTAGAATTCTAAAAAATAATTATAATGTGTCACATTGTGCCTAAGTCTAGTTATGCTAATAATTGAGGAAGCAAAGTCCATATTTCAATAAAAATATTCTTCTAGGATGGATCGAATTATATGCACATGGAATTTTCGAATTCTGTTTTCCTTGGTATAGTTGTAAAAAAAATCAAAAATAGTAGTGTCCGTGAAGAACCCATACAACAGCCATAGTCTCCCCTGTACTAAAATCCATTTTCTCTGTTCCCCTGTTTCAGGAGGACTTGACGCCGAATTTTAATACGCTGCGAATATATTTAAAAACCAGTTATATAATTATTTCTCAATACTGTAGGCTGCAAATAAGAATCATGTTGACTTAAGATATTCAAAATTAGTAAAGAATCTTAAAGGGGATCGTCAAACAACCATGTGCGTATCATATCGGGTTCGTGTAATAATTTGTTCAATACATACCCGATTCATTAAGAGTAGTGTATAGTCCGTGTCGTATTTATATAGCGAGTGTACTTCGTGTCAATTCGTATTGTATTATTGTGCATAATCTCGTTCCTACAAAGAGGTAAAAAGGATCTTACCACCCAATCCGTCAATGATTTTCTGTCGATTCGCCCCTTGTCAGACACGTCAATTAGTGGAAGCACGAGATCCACCTCCTCCTTAAGCATGAATCTCCTTAAGTCCATCTCATCAATGTAACTACATATATATAAAAATCAACCAAAATTAATGTCAAATTAGAGGTTTAAAAAGTAACCAAAAATGAACTACCAATTCTCCTCACCTGCAACCAGGCTGAGCAACATTCCTGAAAATGTGATAGGCAGCTGCAATCGCCTCCATCTCGTTCGTTATCTCCTTATCCGCCTGCTCACCCCCATCGAAATTACCCTCCTCGAGTTCATTCGAAAATGTAAAAAGCCCCGATTTCGATATCACATCCACCAACATCTTCATAGTCCAAGCAGACACTTTCTCTTGCTTCATTTGATGAAGCTTATTCATATCAATCACTTCTTTTTCCCCTTCCTTCCCCTTCCTACCACTCCTAAAACTCATTTGACTAATACTATTCGATCTACCAACCATATCAATCGTGTCCAAAACTGGTGGTCCCGATAGTGTCAAAATCGCGTATTGATGAAAAATCGACTCTTGTACCCTATCGAAAAACGTATTAACATGAAAAGACGCCGCCAAAATCTTCAAAAGCAAAGTCTTCAACAACCACAAAAATGCCCCAATTAGCAACGAAACAATAGTCCAAGTAACATAATCCAACACCCTTTTCGCAGTCGCGGATCTTTTCACCGCGCGATTATCGAACAACACCACCCAAGTCACCAACACCAAACTCCACCATATAAAAACCTGGACACTCTTCTTCAACCCATGCACAAAGTACAAAACCTTCTTTTTCAACAAGAAGTTCAACTCTATGCACAAAACAACAAAGTGCATCAATAATTTCGTCATCAACATGCCACAAATCACCACCATAACTAACACACACCATTTCCATATCTCCAAACCCCAAACCATAACATGTTTCAACTTCTCAACTCTCAAACTAGCAACCAAACAAACTAATATGAACAAAAAAACTACCCATTCCACTAACACTTTTATCTTCACTCTCTTATATTTCAACTTCTTATTAATACTCACTTTCTTATATATCTCTTCATCCTCATCAACTCTATTAGAACCACCTCCTGGTGACATCATGAGTGGAGTTTTGGGAGTTATTGAAACTGCTCTTTTAGTCTCATGCATGGTATTGTTATTTGATGAAGCTCTATCATATATGTTGTCATGCTTGTTTTCTTGGTAAAAATTTGAATCAATATGTAATGGTTGTTCTCCAAACCTGGACTTGGGTTTGGAGTAAACTGATCTAGAAAAAGATTTTTTGCCAACTGGGATAGGCCTGTTTGGACTTGGAGAAAATTTAGAAATTTCTGGTGGATCAATTGATAAAACAACTTCACTGGGAATTTTGTTCTTTGTATCCATTGGATAAAAATCTAGCAACTCAAAGTAGCAAAAATGAAACTAACTTTTCATTGTAAAAAATGCAGAAGAAAAGGAGAAGGAGGAAAGGGTTAGAGTTTTTATTTCTTGGAAAATATGAAAGTTGGAAATTATTTAGGTACGTGAGCTACCTCTACCAACTAAAGGTGCTCATTTTGTTTTATATATTTAAAACACAGATGTTTGTAGGAGTGAGGGTGTGTCTGTATGATTGGTCAAATGCATACATATATACATGCATAATAATTAGAAAGGGCCAAAAACAGTGAGGGCCGCTGGCATCGATTGAAATTATCAAGAAATTAATTATTACTAGGATACAAATCACGTGATGCATGAATCTAAAATAATAAAATTATGAAATTAATTTTATTTAAACAAAAGAAATTCTTTGTTTTAATGAAAATTCAAAAGAAAATTCTTTATTTTTCATGAAAAATATATCATCAAATATTCTTTATATCTACCGAAGCTTCACTTAAAATTTAAAAACTTATAAAAAATGGTTGGCTTTTAATGGACTAATAGGACATTACATGATCTCAGTTACTAAAATATAATACGTCTACGAGATGAGATACAATAATAACGGGGCAACTCTCATCATTTATAATAGGCGATTGTTTAAATTTATGAAAACAAAAGATTAATAAAATAAATTACCATGAAATGAAAGAGATAATAATAAATATATGAACTTCAAAAACGCATTGGAATCTACAGACATTAATTAGTGTGAAAATCAAACTAAAACATCATTCTATAGTTGATACTCGATAAATAAAGGCCTAAGTTCCTTGGAAATATTGAGCGTGACCTACATATTATTGGGTGTCTAATTTTTTAGATAAAAGAACTACTGGAAGGAAACCATCACATATAACAAATTTGGAGAAATAAAAAATCCATTGGAGTATGTACATACCTTCTTTATTTTATATATGTGAAAATTAAATTAAAACTTCATTATGTAGTTGGAACTCGATTCATAAAGCCCAGAATTCTTAGAAAAAGTGAAGGAGGCTTGCATATTGGTGGGAGAGTAAGAGAAGTATTTAAAGAGAGTCTAAGAATAGGAAACGAATTAAAGGGATATGAAAAAGAAGATATAATACTTATTGAAGAAGACAGAAAGAAACATATCGGTGAATGCGTAAGTTAAAGATATATTGAGTCAATTATATGCAAAATAAACTTACTTTTTGATATGATTTTTAGAGGACCCTTTAACTTCCTCTTTAGCCTTTTCACATTTATAATATACCCCCTCATCTCCCTACCTTTATTAAAATATAAGATATAAAGATGAATGGTTTTATTAAATAATAACATTAATTAAAATTGTCTAGGTGACGTTCTGTAGAAGAGACAAATGTTGACGTCGTGTTCCGCTATCAATTTTAGTTATATACTATAATTTAGTGTAATTCTGTCGCTAGAAGCTAAGAATATTTGCTATGAAAATGTGAAAATTAAAGAATGTGTATTTTACGTGGCATGAAATATTTTATATAGTCAATTAAATAAAAAAATCATGTCCAGTGAAAATGTCTAAAAATAAATTTAAGTGATATATGTACACAATCAATTTATTTTGTAAAATATCAAGAGATACTGAAAAAGACAAGGTGGAGAGAGAAATTTTTTTATTGATTACTTTTGATCTTCACAATGTGGAAGAGGCTAGAGAGTCTCATTCACATTGTGAATATTAATTGGCTCCACATCACATTTACATTCATTTTACAGGTTTGCATTTGAGAGATCTTTTCTAACTCATAGTCTATTAATTCTATGTGGCACCTCATATTCTTCCACTCCACATTAGGATCTGAGGTGCTCTTAGAGTAATACTTGTGGAAGTGGGATTTTGGTATTGATGTTGCACCCTCCCGAATTCGGATTGTGACAAACTAGTTGGTTATAAACTTAAAATCAAATGATAGTATGTTGCTCTACCCATTGTATAAGGGTAAATTATTGTATATTGGTTTTAAGCATTGTATAATAGGTTGCAGGTTCACACGACTTCATGTGAGAGAGATTTAATTATTTTCCACTTCTGCACTATGATAAGGGTAAATTTATGACAAACCACTAATTATTAAGGGTGATGTTATACTATAAATATTATATGGCTCATGGACCAGTTAGAAGAGGACAACTAGATTCACAAACAAAAATGAGGCCGCCCCAGTTAGTAACCTAGCCGACCCTAAAATAAGGTCGACCCAGTCAGTCTAGACAATTCATTTAGCCCTATGAGTTCATAGCCCGCTAACACTTTTAGTTGACTCATTTAGAGCAAGCATGTATTTTGTGACTAGATCAACATTTAATACAAATGCACATGGGGAGGATATGCAAATATTCTACCGATGTGTATCTATCTGACTCATGATTTTTCTATCACCGTATATATAAGTATGTACCTGCCTAACCTATAAAGGTAGGTACGTGGCACTCACGTTTCTCTCTCTTATGACATCCTAAAATAACACACCCCACCCACACTTTTGGGGATCCGAGATATTTTTCTTATTGTTATATTGTCCAACTTTAGAGAAAACTTGGCAGAATTCATCTTGGACATAGCAATGGATTTTTCCCAGTAATATAATACAATCAACATTGCATTGTGGACGTAGGCACTATTTTGGTCTGAACCACGTAAATTCGATTTTATTTCTCTTTCTCACATCTCTCTGCTATTTTATCTAGTGTTTGTATTTCAATAATTAAGATCTCTTATATGTTATTACCTTGTAATTAGTGTATTCAAGCTAAGATACTTAGTATACCAGTTTTAAGAGATAATAGGTTGGCGTCGTTTGTGAGAAATGTCTTGCCATTATCGCTTTGCACCATCTTCATTTATTTGAGCTCAAGGATACCCAAATTCTGTGAACTAGAGGATTACAACTATATTCGGTTGAGTTCCATTGAGTTATAGCTATATTATAATCAATTTATGTTTAATTCTTGTTATTTCTTTAAATCTTCCATTAGTTATATGTATTCTTCTTTTTTATTCACATTTTATGCAATTCCATTTGTTGTTGTTGCGATACTCTATATTTGTTGATACGATACTCTGTTTTTTGGGTATTTTCTATTAAAAATGGTTGAAAACCCAGAAAGTAATCAGACTGGAGAAGGGATTCCACCCTCTATACATGTAGGTATGGGGGATTTGTAAAGGATCTTACAGAGCCTGGTTAGAAGACAGGAATCTATGCATAAGAATATGAAATAGTAGACTCAAAGAATCCTAGTTGGACAAAATAGGCCGGAGATAAACCCGATCACCCATGTAGTTGGGGAAAACTCTGGTCGAAGGTGAGAGATGCCATCTCCAGCTCCATACTAAGACAAGAGGCAAGTGCACCATGGTCGGGCTGTGGAGAACCCTAAGAAGTTGGATTTAGTTTATAAGGCGAATGAGGAAGGTCCACATTCTCAGGATCATATCAAAAAGATCAATCCTACAGGCCAAGGGCAACATCCACCATCCAATTAAAAGGATATGATGATTAAAATTATTCAGTGGAGCGCTCAATTGTATTACAATGGCCCTAGGGATTACATGAAAGAGCCAATGAGATTAAAGACTAAAATGATCACATGCTCGCCCAGGTCTAGACAGAGTCTAAGGGGATCAGTTAGGTCCGAGCACACTTTAAAGAAAGAAGATATCTCGATCAAGATCCATGGACGAGCTGAAAAGATAGTGAAGGCCAAGCAAGAGAAGGAAAAAACTCTGGAAAGGGTCAATCCAATGTTTGGAAGATCATCTAGTAGATCTGATAAAGATAAAAAAATCCTCTGCAGAGGGGTTACGTTTAGGGATCACCATTCATGTCATCTGTTATGAGTATTATGCCGCCAACCAAATTCAAGATTCCTACTATAACCCCCAAGATATGATGGATATCCAATCCAATGCTTCATATGGAACATTATCAACCTATCTCGGACATTTATTCCAATCCAGATGAGATGAGGTGTAGAACCTTTTTCAGTATTCTTACGAGATCAACCTAAATCTAGTACAATGGTCTCCCCATGGGATAAATTTTAACTTTCAAGTAGCTTACTGAACTGTTTGTGAACAACTTATGTTTTAGAACCAAGCCAGGAAAAAGGGTAGCTCATTTGTTGGGCATCCTCCACCAGGAGGATGAAACAATAATGGAGTATATCACTCGGTTCAATACTAAAAAGCTGGATATGATAGATTATGATGAGAAGATTGCTATAACTTCCATAATGAGTGCCCTGTTACCTGGAAAGCTTTATTAGGACATGACAAAGGAAATGTTAACCATAATGGCTGAGATATTGGCCAAGGTGGGGATGATAATGAATGTCGAGGAGGCAATGGAAGCTTAGGAGTCCAATCATGAAAAATCTGACGTTAGTAAAAGCTCAAACAAGAAAGAAAAATCCAAAAACTATAAGAAATCAAAGAAGACAAATAGATTTAACGAGTACACACTGATTACTATGGGATTTTATCACATCTTTAATGAGATTTGAGGAGGTCAAAACCACAAGTGGCCAGGAAAGTTAAAGTCTCCACCAAGCATGAGGGAACAAAGCAAATGTTTATCAGTTCAACAATGGTCGTGGCCACACTACTAACAAGTGTATGGCTTTGAAGAATGAGATTGAAGCCTTGTTTCGAAGAGGGAAGCTAGTAACGGATATAAATAATTTTGGCCAAGAATTTGAACACAGAGTTCAAAATAGTTTTTTGTATCCATATGAGACCTTCCAGTCGTCACCATGATGGTTCACGAAATATCGGTTGCAAGGATCTTGGTGGATAATGATATTTCTGAAAATGTACTATTTTATTACTATTTTAAGAGGATAAGCTTAGAAGACCTCTAAGGGGAGAAGGTGTTCCCCTTAGGAACAATTGAATTAGAAGTTGTTATCAAAACTTGGCCGACCTGTCGAACTGAGATGATGTGTTTCTTTGTCCTAGATTAGAATGTGGTCTCAGCTTATAATATTATCTTCAATAGAGATGGTTTGAAGAAGTTTAAGGTAGTCTCCTCCATTGTCCACCAATGTTTGATGTTCCCAACGATCTACAGTATGGGAGTAGTGAAAGGTAATCAAGTAGAAGAATGATAATGCTATCACACTCTATAGAATAAGAGGAGCAGATTAATATGGCCATAACTTATCAGATCAAGACAATAGATCTTTGAGATAAAAATAAACTAGTTATGGGTGAAGTGATAGAGAAAATTGATCCAATTGTACTAGACGAGGAGCATTCAGAAAAGACAGCCCATATAAAATCATCACTTGATCCAACTCTAAATGAGTAATTAGCAAATTTTTTAGAAAAAGAAAGAATGTGTTCACATGGATCCACAAGGATATGCTCGAAATTGATCCAGTTACTCTTTGTTAGGAAATTAACATTATCGAGGATGCTAAGACCATCAAACAGAAAGCCATATGTTCTCAAAACAGAAGAATATGGAAATTTAAGAAGAAGTGGGCAAATTAAAGAAAGCTAATTTTATTGAAGATATAAAATATCCATATTGGTTGTCTAATATTGTGATGGTCCCCAAAAGAATTACAAATGGCGCATGTGTGTCGATTTCACCAACCTCAATAGAGCTTTCCCCAAAGATCATTATCGATTACCTCGAATTGACCAGTTGGTCGACTCCTCCACCGAGCATAATATTCTCACCTTCATGCATGCATATTTGGTATATAACCAGATCAAAATAAAGCCTGAAGATCGTAAGAAGACCTTGTTCATTACCAGTTGAGGCATGTTTCCTACAACATTATGCCCTTTGGGCTTATAAATGCTAGACCTACATACTGAAGGGTGGTTAATAAAGTATTTGATGAGATTATTGGGAAGATGATAGAATTATACGTGGATGATATGATCATTTAAAGAAAAAAATCATATGATCACATTCATGATCTCGACTGAACCTTTCATGAGTTAGAAAATTATCAAATGAAGCTTAATCTAGTGAAATGTGTTTTGGCGTTAGAGTAAGAAAGTTCCTTGGCTTTATTGTCAATCATAGGTCCTTAGAGGCCAACCTTGTTAGTAGTTAGGCATTGATCAATATGTAGCCTCCCAAAAATAAGAAAGATATCGAGAGTCTAACTGGTCAAGTAGTTGCTCTAAACAAATTTATCCCAAGGGCAACAAATCGGTTTCTACAATTCTTTAAGTTGCTTAAAAAGACCAGAATGGAATGATGAATGTGAGAAAGACTTTTTGGAATTAAAAAATTATATTGGATCCATGCCTTTGTTGTCAATATTGATCCTTAGTGAGAATTTTTACCTGTACTTGGTAGTGTTTAAGTCTCCCATGAGCTCAACACTGGTGCGATTAGAAGATGGTGTGCGGAAGACAGTATATTACACCAATAAAGCTTATCACAAAGTAAAAGTTCGATATCTAACGTTCGAAAGTTGGAATTAGTACTGATTGAGGCCTATAAGAGGATGAATCAATATTTCCAGGCTCATATAATTATGGTGTATACAAACTTACCTCTTCAGTAGGCCATCCACAAGCTTGAAAAAAATGACAGGCTAATGGCTTGGGACGTGGAGATAGGAGAATATAATATTGTGTATGAGTCGAGAACTGCGATCAAGGGCCAAATATGTGTTAGTTATGGAATTGAGTATGGGTTCATCATGTATGGATCCCATTAGTGCATATTCAGAGACCGACGCAATATAGAACGATCCCAATGAGGAATGAAGACTTCACTACAAAGTATCAAGGTATGTGCTAAAATCAACGAACCTGTTCAAAATAGGCTTTATTATTTCATTATTACGATTTTTACATACCAAGGAGGTTCCGACTTGATCAAAGAATTGCATAAAGGTTCATATGCAGCTCATTCAACATGATGATCACTAGTTAAAAGAGTTACAACTTCGGGGTACTATTGGCTGCCTATAAAAGAGGATTTTGCTGATTATGCCAAAAATGTGATAAGTGCTAGTGAGATGCTATTATCCACAAGAGAACATGAGAAACTTTAACATCGATCACATCTCTTTGTCCCTTTTCCATGTGGGGGATTAATCTGTTCATCCTTTTATCAAAGACGAAAGTCAAGTTCGAATATTTAGTTACTACGGTATACTATTTTAAGAAGTGGGTTGATGAAGAACCACTAGGGGAAATGACTTATGTCAAGGTCTTCCATTTTATATGGAAAAATATCATTTATCGGTATGTGATGCCCTATGCATTTATCATAGACCACGACATGCAATTTGACAAGGATGAGTTCCTTGCCTACTGCCTCAAGATTAAAATCAAGAAGCTGCATTCAACACCTACTCATCCCCAATGTAATGGCAAAACAGAGTTTCACAAGAAAACCTTACTGGATGGGATGGATAAAAGGTTGGACGACTCGAAGGCTAACTGGATTAATGAGTTGTAAGGTGTGTTGTGGGCTTATAGTAAAACCCCTAGAACAACAACATGATAGACTCCTTTCATACTGGCATTTGGCACAGAGCAGTGGTGCCAATAGATATAATCCTGATAAGCCACAAAATGCTCAATTTCTACTCACTGGTCAGTGATTTTATGCTCCAACTCGATCCATATCTGGTTGAGGAAGTCAGAGAATAAACAACGCTTCAAGTGGCAACTTATTAGCAAAGGACAACATGATTTTACAACATGAGAGTAAATCCAAGCAATTCGAAAGAAGAGTATTATGTCTTGAAAAAGGTAATGTAAAAGGGGAATAAACTTGAGATAAATTGGTACACCCCCTATAGGCTTTCTGAAGTTATAAGACCATGGACTTATTGGATTGAGACTCTAAAGGCGAGAAGTTTAGAAACCATTGGAACGCTGAACACTTAAAAAGGTACTACTAGTAGAGACAAGCATATTGCAGTTTGAGAGAAAAATATTTATAATTAGTTTAAAAGTCCTGTAATCAAGTTTTTAATGTATCAATAAGAATTAGCAGTTTCCCTCTCCATCATGTTATAATTTTAAATTTTATATAATGTAAACTTCATTAGTGTAAGAGATGCACAAAAATCTTTGGTCGAAGACATCTCGAAGTTAATCAGACCAGAATGACTATAATCAGACCACACTTTATGAAGGGACTCGTCTTATATAGATCATGATCAAGAAGTTAAGCAATCTGGGAAAACTAATTATGCCACATGGTCAAGTCGAAAAGATCCAACCATAACTGACTAATAAACTAACTAAAGGAATGATAAATCCTAACTCAAATTGATGGGGGAACTTTATGTTTTTTACTATAACAACCCTATCATGACAACTAATCAGGTTCATCCTATTAATAACTAGTAAGTCATGTTAGGTCGAAAAGATCTAATCATAAGACCATAAGATTAAACTACTCCCATGCTTATTTTAATTCAGAAGGCTAATAAGTTTGGTTAGGTTGACAAGATCAAACCATAAGACTAGAATACTGATAAGTAGATAAGATCTGACTAGTTTAACCTTGTGAAAAATAATTTGAGCACAATAAAAAAATACTTAGTACAAGTGAGGGATAATAACTTAACAAATCAAAATAAAATTGGCATAAATTAAGAAAAATGAACATCACATAATGTGCCCATACCTTCCCGATGTGGGCTTTTCCCTCCCCGTCTCGAGGGGTTCTTCAGGTGCTCGCACGCTCGCGATCGGAGCAGGAGGAAGAAGGTATCACGCCCTTTTTTAGGAGTGCTTTGGTTGTCGTCGATGTGGGGTGATGTAAAGAGATGGAGTCATCGGCCTATTTTGCACAAAATAGTCAAAAGAACATGTCGCCTCCTCGAGAGAGCAAAATCAAAGACAAACTGATGCTTACGAAACCAATAGTTCAGAGGTTTGAGGACTAAGTTATGGAATGGAAAGTTGTTAGGCACCCATCCCATCCTTTCGGTCTCTCATGGACTTATGTTACTATTTTCCTTAATTTCTCTATGAAGCGTGTGGATGTGTATATGTAAATGGAGATCAGAATCATTCGATTAATATCATGGAAAGGATAGAGTGGGTTCATCCAAAGGAATGTTCCCAAAATAATGATTAAAAATATTTAATGTATGCACTTATCGAGAAATTGATCATCACAATGGAACAATAATACTTGTTTGAGAAGAAAATCAAGTATGAATCACAAGCATGTTATATGTGGATAATATATGGGTAAGATCAAAGAAAGATGCAAATAGGAAAATTGAAAAATTGGACTCGAGTCTCAGGTTTTAGCCCGAAATGCCTATGTAGCCTATAAAGTCATCAAAGTCCATATAGTTCTCATGTGGAACAAGGGTGGGGTTTATCCCATAGATTCAAACGGGAGTTTAGATATATATATATATATATATATATATATATATATATATATATATATATATATATATATATATATATATATTGGATGTGTGTGTGTAGAAAATATATTTTTGTTTTGAGAAAACCTGATAAATGATCCCATCGGAATTTATAGGTGTAACCCTCTTTTTCTTTATTTTTTTTATAGAAAATAAAGTTTTTTGCAATATAACTAATAAAGGATGAGATGTTAATGTGTATGATTTAAAGTAAAAGATAAATTGAGAATTTACATAACTAATGCGAAAAATAGAGAAAATTAGATGGATGAAGATGCTTAGACCTTATTTGGAGACTTGAGGGTTGATCTCGATCCTTGATGAGATCCCTTCCAAATTGGGATGGATGTTGGATGAGAGAAAGGGAGATGTTTCCTAAGTTGGTTATGAAAATGATGGGAATGAAATATGGAAATAAATTTCACACAAGGTTGATTGCATAATAATGTTGCTGAGATAACTGATATTGATGAATCTGAGGTGTGCCTTGGAAGTGAGATCATGCACTCCTTATATAGGGTAAAGGTACTTCCAATCGGTATACCCCTATCCCTTCCAATCCGCAGGTGACCCTAGACACACTACCGATTGGTAGGGAAATAAACATGCCAATCGACTATCTCGTGTAGCTTTTTTTGAAAAAACATTCATTACATGCAATTCGTAAGTCCAAATCATGCACGGGACATACCGTTAGAAAGTTAATTCAGATACCATCAAATGTCCTTTGGGTTACTCCCCTGGTCCAGGAGTTGACTTTGGGTCAAACGGGGCTCGGAAGCGTCCGTTGGTCCTATGAACGGGAGATCGTCGGATGGTAATGGATCGTTTGTCTAAAATGTAAGTCTAAAACGTGCATGAGGTGAACCGTTGGAAATTTTATGCAAGGTAATCCGATGTTCCAAAGATATTTTCTCATTTCAGAGAGTTGACTTTGGTCAAACGAGGCCCGAAAGTGCCCGGTGACGTTTCAGAGTAAAATAGCTCATTCATCCGTACCGTAAGGCTGATTCGTGCATGAAGTAGATCGTTGGAAAGGATATTTAATGCCCTTCAAAGATTCATTTAGACTCATTCGAGTTGATGAGTTGACCTTGGTCAAACGGAGTCTGGGAGCACTCGGTGGCCTCTAGATTAGTTTTTGGAGGAAAACGGATTGTTCATCCGAACATTTATGCCATTTTGTGCATGGAGAAGATCGTTGGAAAGTGGTTTTAGTTCCCTTTGAGGATAAACTGAGATTTTTCTCTGACGATGGAGTTAATTGGGGTTAAATCGGGGCCCGGGAGTGCCCGGTGGCTTCCAAATTAATTTTTGGTAGTAAAATGGTATGTCCGAACCATTATGCCCATTCTCACACAAGGTGGACCAATGGAAAGGCGGTTCATAGCCCTTTTGTCGCACCTCGCTTTATTTTAGCATTGTCTGCCACCAAAACAAAGTCGGGTGCGAGTAAATAAAATATCGTTCTTAGCATGTGACAAATATAAGACATATAAAATCAATCCTCAAAATAAACACTACACCAAAATGACAAAATTGTCACCTTTCAGCCGGCCACCCTTGTCAAGGTCATTGACCGTGACAAAAACACGCGTTTTGTGTCACGGTCATTGACCTTGACACGACCGTGACAAAGAATTGTCACGGTCATGGACCGCGACACGACCGTAACACAAAACGCGAGTTTTGTGTCACGGTCATTGACCGTGACAAAAAAATTTGTCTCGCCTCGAAATGTCACGGTCATTGACCTTGACAAGTTGAATTTGTCAAGGTCAATGACCTTGACAATTCGGCAGATTTGGTGTAGTGGAATAATTTAATCGAACTATTAATAGGACTCTAATTAACCTTAACCTTCCCACCGCCACTGCCACAAGATGAATTGATTCACCCCTGACAAAAAAGCCCAGTTCTCCTAGTTTTATTATATTTAACTAAAAATAAAGTTTGCCCATTAGTCACGACCTAAAACCTTGACAAACGTTTTTTTATTTTGACTCCGATTTTAATTTTGATTAAAATCACACTTTTCATTTTGAAAACTCAACATTTAAATTACTCAAAATTAATAAATTCCAAAATTTATTTCTCCCAAATATCCAGATTAATTTAAATAAATCCATTTAAATTTATGGGGTGTTACATACTTCCCCACTAGTAAAGAAATTTTATCCTCAAAATTCGACGAAGCATAAACGTCATACATAAATTGTGAAAAATAAAATAAGGCTCACATATACCTATCCGTAGAATGCCACAATTGAGCACCCATACACCAAATCCTACTCGTACGAAATCCTCCGATCGAAAATATAATATATATATCATATATACATTTATGCCTAACTATGAAAATAACGGCGTACCAAGCGCTCTCGCGAATCACCACTTGATTCTATCTCCAAAGTCATCAAAATGCTAAAGTGCTCAAATAAAATCTCAACACCAAATCGGTACTAGAGATATTTAATCTCTATACTAACGATCTGCAAAATAAATCTCGTCTCCAACAAAAATTATAGGTTCCTTACATTACATTACTATTTTCTAACCTCAATGCCTACACCGTCCTTAACACAAACCTCCTATCTACAAGGAACACATCTCATACGTATGCTATTACAAATAGATAAAGGGAATCAAAGATCGATAACGCGGAAGCTAAATGTACTCACAACCTACGAGACCTAAGACCATGCTCTGATATCATCTGTTACACCCCGCTCTATTCTACCGTCGACCGCCACCAAAACAAGCCGGGTGCAAGTAAATAAAATACCATTCTTAGCATGTGACAGATATGAGACATATAAAATCAATCCACAAGATCAATCCATAAGATTAATCGGTCCCAAAAGACAATAACAAACTTATGCGATAAAAGATCGATCACCATGCTAAACTCCAATAATATAAAACTAAAAAAAACTCCAACTGAATCCATAATGAAATAACTAAATTAAAATTGTACAATTGTGTAACCGAATGGCCCACAAAATCCATAGATTGAATTTCAATATAAATGCGAAGGAATGGAAACTAAACTAAACCACTAAAAATAAATAAATAACTCCAACAACAACTCCAAGCTGATCTCCATTAATTCTTATGCAGCTACTCCAATACTTATTCCTGAAAAGTTAGTCAACGCACTAGGTCAGAGCCCCGCGCATGAATACACACTACTCCCCTCGAGTAGGATCTTTGAATCCTGGCTGTAGCATTATACGAGATAAATATCATAAAAGAATATTTTAATTAAACGAAATATAATTATACGCAATAGCATACATCACTAACTACCCTCCAATAATTGTTATTCACAATGCAAACCAATAAGATTTTAAATAATTAAGCCCTAAGCTGTCAATTTAATTAATTTAACCTAATTTATCATTCTCCTTAATTTATTATTAGTATAATTATAGCGGTCCTCCCGTCACGGGTGGTCTCCCACCAATGTTTTACACTTCCTCTTGTCAATAGCCTCTGATCAGTTTAAACTGTCGACCACGCCCTATGGAAAGGTTCCATACATGACACAACATAAATCATCTACTGACCCGTTTAAACTATCGGTCCCTGACACATTATGCTGCCACAAATTTTAATACCCATTTTTATCTTAGGCATTAATTCTCATTTTCTCAATTATCAAATTACCCCACCATTGTTCGATGTGAGATCCTCAAAAATACCCCTTAGTCCCATACCTAAGGGTCCCCAAAGTACACATACGTCCTATCCTACATATAGGATGAATTACCAACATATATCACGTCCTAGTCTCATGCCTAGGCTAGCGTAATGACGTTAAAGAATAAAAATGTGTCCCACCCCGAAATATAAAACCCAAAGAATCTACACTAAGTAGTCCCATACCTAGAAAGCATAAATTATAATCGAGTCCTACCTACTAGTCACATACATAATAAGCATCCTATAATAAAGGTGAGAAATATAATACCCCAAATCCCCTCGTCCCCGTAATAAAAAATGTAAATAAAACAAATCACACAAATTCACAATTCATATGAACAACATAGCCGTTTAATCATAAAGGTCCCAGTTTAATTTAATTCAATGAATAACATCGTCATTGATTTCAACACAATTAATTCCATTCAATAATGTGAAATTAATTAACATCCAATAATCTTCAATATGACATAATCGTTGTCTTTACAAATCATCTAATTTTTATAAGTGTTTACGCGTCCCATATAACTTATAAATAAACCCATAAAATTCTACATGAGAACCTACACCCAAAACCAGAAAAACCCAATAATCTAACCTACGCACCTAAGGGTTTCAAAGATTTTATATTTAAGAGTTTCATAAAAACAGTCCCATAATTAAGTGTCCACTTTCTCTAATTAAGTTACTAATTGATTTTAAGAAAAACATGTAATTTAGTGTTTAGGCGACACTTAAATCGCATACTACTAATGGAAAGGAATAGAGTATTCATTCCTATTATTAAGATGAAGAAAAATCTGGTAACATGGTTGGATTCCTCATGAAAAATTAGCAAAGAGTTGTTCTTGGACAAACTTGATTAAACCCCAATTAAGCCTTCAAATCTTGTGCCAAAACCTTAATTAAGTTGGAGGTTGATGTTTGTAGATGAGAGGAAAATGATTTGAAAGTGTTCTCTGGGAAAAATAATTATGAAAAAGTGATTTGAAAAGTCCATCCACGAATTAGTGTGATATATAAAGGGTTTAAGAGTTAGACGAATCATTGGGCTCTAATTAACCCTAACCTTCCTGTCGCCTCTGCCACAAGACAAATCGATTCGCCCCTGACGAAAAATCCCAGTTCACCTAATTTAATTCTATTTAACTAAAAATAAATTTTTCCCATTAATCATGGCCCAAAACCATGACAAACATTTTTTTCATTTTGACTTCGATTTTAATTTCGATTAAAACCCACTTTTCATTATAAAAATTCAACATTTAAATTACTCAAAATTAATAAATTCCAAAATTTTATTTCTCCCAAATATCCAAATTAATTTAAATAAATCCATTTAAATTTATGAGGTATTACACCTTTGAATATTCATTGATCTTTCGCTCTGACGATAAAGTTGACCCGGAGTAAAAAAGGGCTCAAGAGCTCCTAATGCCCTCTGGATTGATACTCAAAGTATGGCCTAGGGTTTATAGTGAAATCGGGAGGTGATAGGGACTAAAGGAGAGACTTAGGGGGTATTATAATGTGGTGTATATAGAGTCCCTTGACGGATGAGCTTGGAACAAGTAAAAGCCATCGAATAGACACCACATGATGTTTTGGAAAAAGAAGTCAATTTTTCGGACCTAAAGAAATGAGGGTGACCATTTCAGAATGTTGAGGTCAATTCTGAGGACCTAAGTTAATGCTGGGGGATCGACGATTCTGATGGCCAAGGTTAATTCTAAGGACAAGAGGTGGAAGCGACCAATTCTAAGGGTCGAGGTCAATTATTAAGACCTTAAGGTGGAGAGAGACCAATTTTGAGGGTCAAGGTCAATTCTTAGGACCTTAAGTGGGAGCAACCAATTCTGAGGGTCGAGTTCAATTTTTAAGACCTTAAGTAGGAGCTAATAATTCTGAGGGTCGAGGTCAATCCTGAGGATCTGAGGTGTAAGAGACCAATTTTAAGGGTCAAGGTCAATTATGAGGATCTTAAGTTGGAGAGTGACCAATTCTAAGGGTCAAGGTCAATTCTGAGGACCCTTAGTGGGAGCAACCAATTCTGAGGGTCGAGTTCAATTATAAGGACCTTATGTGGGAGCGACCAATTCTGAGGGTCGAGGTCAATTATGAGTACATTAAGTAGGTGTGACCAATTCTGAGGGTCGAGGTCAATTATAAGTACTTTAATATGGGAGAGATTAATTCTGAGGGTCAAGGTCAATTCTGAGGACCTTAAGATGGAACGACGAATTCTGAGGGTCAATGTCAATTTAAGTGTGAGCAACCAATTCTAAGTGTCGAGGTAAATTCTAAGGACCTTTAGTTTGAGAACGACCAATTCTGAGTGTCGAGATCAATTATGAGAACCTTAAGTGAGAGCGACTAATTTTGAGGGTCGGGGTAAATTCTGAGGACCTTAGTAGGAGTGAATTTTTTTTAGGGTAGAGGTAAATTCTTAGGACCTTAAGTGGGTACGACCAATTCTGAGGGTCGAGATCAATTCTGAGGACCCTAAAGTAAGGGCGAGTGGTTTTGAGGGACAAGGTCAATTCTGATGACCTTAAGTGGGAGCGACCGATCTGAGCGAGGTCAATTCTGAGGACATTAAAGTAGGAGTGACCGGTTCTAAGGGTCGAGGACAATTCTGAGAACCGTAAATGAGATAACTCTTCTGGTGGATCTTGAACCATGTGGATAATATTGAGTAAGAGACATTCTTCTGGGGATTATGTCCTTCTGAGAGGAGATAAAAATCTTACTTTGGAAATTTCATTTTGGGGAAATAATTCATAAATTGAGTTTTTTTGGGATTCTTCTGGGGAATGTGTTGCTGGGGAGAGATTGTGATTTTTTTTGGAATTCGTCTGGGAAAGAGGTTCATTCAGGAATTCCTTGATGGAAAACGGGTAGCTCTCATGAGGAGACTTTGATTTTTCTGAGTTATTTATGGATTTCGCCGGTTAGTTGGGGTTAATGATGGTGTATTGGTTTTTAGGGTTTTAAGCTGGGGATAAACGTGATCTTAATCTGGATGGGGATTTGGGAGATTAAAAAATGTTTTCTTGGTGAATAAATATTCTAATGTTCATTTGGTAATTTTAGAAATTTTTTGAGAAAATTTTGGAATTTTCTGTCGTATTTTGGGGGTTGCCGATCAGCAGTGGCACGATATTTTGGACTGCCTAGGGAAGAGGAAGGGATAGTTCCACTCGGCGGGTGTCATGGGACTTCCGATTGACATACCCCTTAGGCTCCTATAAAAAGGCGATGAATTCTCTTCCTTTTTCACGGCTTCTTGCTTTCTTATCTTCTGTTTCTTCCTTTTTATTCTGATCCTGCATCCTGTCCTCGTTTGAATTTAGAAAATGGTGGACTTTTCAAGCAGCGAGACCCACAGGGCGTGGCTAGGTGTTAATGATTGGATGCACTTGGAATGACGGGTCAGGGTGCCTTTAGTGTTGGGAAACGAGAATGCCTTTGATCTACTTGAGCCTGTTGCTGACGAGCGCATTCTTCTGCGTGAGCCTTCTCACCATCGATCATCTAGGGTGAAGAACCTTGAGGGTTATGTAAGTATTGCCTCACTTTTAGCATTCCTTTTCTCATTTTTCTTTGCATTTTCTTGTTTATTTCAAATTTTGACAAAGGGTTTCTTCTGCTTTGACAGACTCACATTGTTGCAATGAGTCTTTGCTCCTGGGGGACGACAGGATACAAATATATTTGGGAGCATCTTCCTGTAGTGGTGCATCAGATGGTTTCTTCTACGGATTTCGATCATCTGGCATCAGCATTGGATGAGATGTCGTGCTCGATGGTTGTTCTATGCTTGCTAGGGGAGAGGTGGTGGGACACTACCCATACCATACATTTAGGTTTGGGGGAGATGACAGTGACCCCTATTGATGTACATCAGCTACTGAAGATAGATTGAAAGGTTTTTAAATAGAGGTGTACATTGAGGGTGATACTAGAGGCAGTGCAGGCGGTGTTGGGTAGGATTGTTGAATCTTTGTTGGGGATGTAGGTGACCTCTTACCCTTGGGGGATATCTTTGTGTCCATCCCCGATATTCGCCTCGCGGGCGGACGCATGAAGGAAAGGATCCTTGGGTCCTGCGCGTCCCTCTCGGGAGCGCTTCGGTCAACGTCGTTTGAGGTGAGGTGTAAAAATGTAGAGAGATTTAGAGTCGCCAGCCTATTTTACACAAAACAGACAAAAGAAAAAGGGGAAGCCATCCCGAAGGATGGCATCCAAAGACATACTGGTGCATACGAAACCAAAATTATTTGAGAAGGGTTAGGAGTCTAAGCTACGAAATGGGAAGGTGTTAGGCACTCATTCCGCCCTTTCGGTCTCTCATGCATATTTGCTATTTTCCTTTATTTTCCCTGTGATATGTGTGCATGTGTATATATATAGTGGAGATAGGAATCCTCGACTTGTATCATGGAAGACATAAAGCGAGTCATCCGTAGGAAGGTATAAAAATAATATTAAAAAAATAATATTTACGCGATTACCCCTACGTTGATCGTTATAACGGAACGAGAACACATATGGAGTAATACGTCACTAAGAACAAGTATATAGAATGATGATGCTGGAAATAGCACCACCCTTCAAGGTGTTTGTGAGCTCAGTATAATGTTAACAATGGCAGCATAAGAGCACATACACATATAGTAGAAGGAGGTGAGGAGAAGAGGATTCACATCGGAATATAAGTGGTTTAGCCAATCTGGCCTATGTCCACTGTGCAAGTGTATGATGTGTATCACTGTATGAGGGCTCTAATGGCCATGGATACAATCTCTCAATCTTTCTCTCTCTACTTTGTATTTGAACAGAGTTTTTGTTAGGGTTGCTGATTTTGAATCCCTTTCTAAGAAGGAGAAGACAAGTATTTATAGTGCTTGGGGGGTGTAATGTACCCCCCATGCATGTAAAGAGCATGTGTGTGTTAATCTAGCCAATATGATGAAGACATTTGTTCCTGTCACATGTTGAGAATGATGATGAAATATTCCCCCCCACGTGGGGGGAATGATTTATTATAACTGATTTGTGTCCACGTGTCCTTGTCCACACATATGTCAATATGTGCTCGGCCTCCGTGCTTGGTCATAACCTCGGCCTGGAAGAGTCTGAGGTTGGTAAGGTCTAGTTGCCTATCCAATCCGAGATGAGCCATCCTGGTCTCGGCTTAATTGAAGCCGAGGATAGCTATTAGGGTCGGCCTAGGCCGAGGTTAAGCTGGAATATGCCCGGAACATCGGTTGATTCACTGATGGGGTTGGCCTTGGTAGAAGTATGGCTCCTTGTAACCTCGGCCTACACTCGGCCGAGGTTGTCATTCCTGGGTGACCTGATGAACTGCTATTCCCCTATGTCACGTAGTCTCCCCTTGGCGAGGTTGGTAGTAGTGTCGGCCAGGGCCGACCTTGCTATGGCCGAGGTTGCTGGTCACTGATCCAAGGCCCTTCCAACGTCGTCCATGTCCACGGTCGAGGTTGATGTCTCTGAGCCGAGGTGACACATTTGGGGCATATCAATCACCCCCAGCTCTTAGTTACATGTGAGAGCAGGTGACTTTGGGGTCTCTACATCTCCAAGGTCTTTATTGTGCCAATGTCCATTTGACACTTGTCCATTGCTGAAGTGTGAGGCATGCCTAGAAAGCATGTGATGTCAGCCGTCCTTTGGGGCTCCCAAGGCAATGATGGGCCTTGGGAAGCGTGCATTCATATTAAAGGGTTTAAACCCTATTTTCCCTCTTTCCTCTTTACTTCTCTCTTTTTCTTGGTTCAACTTGCGTCTGTAGCTTTCTCTCTCTAGAAAGGCTCTGGCTTGAAGCTTTTGGTGGTGATTTCTCGCATTTTCTTCCTTCTCCATTACCATTTTATCTTCAGGCATCCTCTACCATTCTTTCTTCTTCATTTTTCCTGTCTTCTTCTTACTTTTGCATTTTTCGGTGAGTTTTTGGAGATTTTCGACGAGGTCTCCATTTTTTCTGGTGAACTGTTCTTGTGTGTTCTTCGTAGTAATTGCTTCAAATTTGATTGATTGATCCTTAAATTGCATCATTCCATTAGCCAGTCCTATTTGTGGTTTAGGGGAGTTGTATGTGTAGGGTCTGCCTCTTATGCTCAGACCCCTTTACCAATTCCTAGAGGAGTTCCCTTCTCTCAGAGAGAAGACTTTAGAGAAAATTAGGCAAATAAAAAGAGCGCAGGAGGAAGCTCGTAGGTCAGAGGAATTTCCCCTCAGACCTATCTTTCCACCACCTCTGAAGGTAGTATATCCTGAACCATCAGAACCAGCTAGCCAAGCCGAGGTCCCTGCTGAACCCTCACCGATGTCTGAGTCTTCCACCTCAGACCCTATGTATGTGGACTCTTTCCAAGAGGCCATGGGCTTCTCAAATCAACAAGACCAGGTCCCTGATCAAGCAGAGGTTTCCAGTCGGGCCTCGTCTCATAAAAATTCAAGAACATCATCCTCTTCCTCAGAGGTTGAGATTGTTGGACCAAGCATGGCTATTCCACCGATCCTTAACTACATTCCCCTATCGGCCATCATAGGGGCTGAGTTCACTCAGTGGTTTCCAAGTAATCCTCCAACGTCTGCTCAGGACAACGTTGTGTTAGATAAGGATGATGATGATGACGCTGAGAGTGATGTTGACGTCGCTAAGTCAACCGAGATTGAGAGTACAGTTAGTGAGGTCGACCTTCTTTTCTTCAGATACCTATACTCCATCGACCCTTCTATAAAGCTCAGGAGACCTCAGAGGGAAGAGAGGGATTACTACGGCCGAGATGGTGAGATCTGCTTGTACGAGCAGATGTTCAAGTTGGGGTTTCGTCTGCCCATCTATCCCATCATTAGGGCTATACTAGCCTATATCAACTTGGCCCCTTCCCAGTTGTCACCCAATGCTTCGAGGGTAATAATTAGGGCCATTGTCTTATGGAGGGTTGTTCATCACTCAGACCTTCCAGTCCAGGTCTTTGTAGGTTGCTATGTCCCTTTATCTGCCAAAAACCATCCGAGCTATTATCATTTTGTAGCTCAGAAACCTGAAAAGAAGATGCTTCAGATAACTCAAACTTATAATCATAACTATAAGCCTCGCTATTTCTTTGCCTCAGGGCCATGGGAATTTGGCCCATGTGCTCCCTCTTACCCACTAGAGCCGCGAATGCCTATAATATGGGGAAAGGTTACAATGTCTGCTAAGGCCGACCCTGGTCTAAGCCTGCAAAATCTTCAGAAGGTCAAAGACCTTCAGGATCAGGGGATGCATGGTCTACTCATAAAATTTGAACACCTAATGACCCCCTACTACCTCTCTGAGACTGGTTTAGGGGGGAGTCCTCTTATAGAGCTTGGTAAGTTTCTTATTTCAACACGTTATACCTATGAATATATGTGCATCTGATTCTCTAACTCAGACCCTCCTATTTTACAAAGCGACCGAAGGGAATATCCGATGAGCTTTGGGAAATGGCATCACCAAGTTTGATAAAGCTTGCTAAGAAGGCAGGTTTGAATGCTCCTCCTCCCCCTCCCTCAACCTCGAGGGCTCAGGCCACAAAGAAGAGAAGTGCTACCGACCCTGCCCCTGAGGATCAGAGGCAGAAGAAGAAAGATGGGGACTCTGCTATCCCAATAACCTCTGTAGATGCACTGGGTGCGTATAGAGAAACTAAAAATTAATGATAGCATCATAGGCCACAGTCTGCAGTCACTGGATGCCATCGGCTCTGCAATGACCGATGCTGACAAACATTTTTGCTGGTCAATGGACACACCTCTGCTGGTTGAGTTCGACCTCCACAGGTCTATTCAGGTATGACTTCTGATTTCAGTATAGCTTCAAAGTGTAACCTCTGTTTTGAATTTTAACTCATATATACGACCACATGATTTGCAAGGCCTGGCTGCTATGCATCATCTCGCCAATTGGACTCTGAGGAAGTTACCCCTCATCCATAAGGGTCAAGAGGCGGAGAAGGTGCAAAGCTCTCTGAATGCCGAGGTAGACCGTCTAAAGTCTGCCTTTGATGGGTCTGAGAAGAAGGTGAAGGAGCTGGAGAAATAGATCTCAAAGCTTAAAAAGGACTATGATGTTGCTCTAAAGGCCAAGGACAACGTTATCCATTAAAAGGTCGACTCTGCAGTTAAGGCAGCCCTTGAGGATGCTTCTGAGGGGATTTTGGCTGATTACAATATCTCTGGTGAATTCATTAGCTTCGGCTTTGAGTACTTCGAAAGGGGTATTAAGGCTACTATTAAATGGGCAGATACTAAGGAGAAGGAGGCAGGGAGTTTGAAGGCCTCTGACTTCATAGGTCTGGGCTTTGCTAACCCTCAGCTTGCCCAAGCCCTTCAAGAGGTCGAAGAGGAGGACGATGCCCCTGCAGAGACTGCGCCATTGGACTGTGCAGAGACAGAGGGAGCTCACCACGGAGAAGATGGGGCTGAGGTGTCCAACGTCGTCCAAGAGAATCAGGCCGAGGACGCTAGCACCCTCCCTTCTAATCCTTAGGCTATTTTGTGAATCTTTTTGTTTTATAACCCCTGATTAGTTGTAATCTCTGAAGAATATTGTCAACTTATATTTTAAATTTTACAATTGGATGACAACCTCTGAGGAGGGTTTTACTTCATTTGCTTTGTTTGTTGAATGCTTCTTTGCCATGTGATGTTCAGCTCTGAAGTCTTGTTGCAATGATGTCTATTTAAACTAAATTAATAGTCTTACCTCAGACCTTGTCACCAAATAATGATGTTAAGGCCTGAGGTCGTCACTAAGATGTCAACCTCATAATTACTATCACCAAATTAATGATGTTAAGGGTCTGAGGTCATCCAAGTATGATGTCTGACCTCAGACCTTGTCACCAAATAATGATGTTATGGCTTGAGGTCATCACTAAGATGTTATCCCCATAATTAATTTCACCAAATTAATGAGGTTAAGGGTCTGAGGTCATCCAAGTATGATGTCTGACCTCAGACCTTGTCACCGAATAATGATGTTAAGGCCTGAGGTCATCACTAAGATGTTATCCCCATAATTAATTTCACCAAATTAATGATGTTAAGGGTCTGAGGTCATCCAAGTATGATGTCTGACCTCAGACCTTGTCACCAAATAATGATGTTATGAGGTCCGAGGTCATCAACTAAGATGTCATCCTCATAAATACTACCCTTAGAGCACAATGAAGCAAGAATTCACATGTAAACTGATCTCTCATTAATAATCTCTTCATAAGATGGTACATTTACATAAACTTTCTTGCAACATCATATGTAATATTTCTTCAGATGATCAGCATTCCATGGATTGGCAAAAGGTTCCTCTTCTAGGTTTTCCAGCCTGTAGGTTCCGGGCACAACCTCTTTTGTCACTTTGTAGGGACCATGCCAGTTTGGGTGGAGCTTGTTTGTTTTCTGTAACGTCTTCTTTAGTACTAAGTCTCCCATGACAATGGGTCTTGATTTCACCCTCTGGTTGTAGAATTTTGCTGCTCTCTGCTGGTAAGCTTCTTGTCTGATTTCTGCGTCTTCCCTTCTCTCTTCAATCAGATCTAGGTCCAGTCTCCTCTTTTCCCCATTTTTATCAGGGTCATATGTCTGAACCCTATGATTAGGGAGTCCCACTTCCGTTGGTATGATGGCCTCTGAGCCATGTGTTAGCATGAACGGGGTTTCTCCTGTCGGTGTTCTTACCGTTATCCTGTAGGCCCACAACACAACATAAACCTCTTCAGTCCATCTCCCATTCGCTTCTTCTAACCTCTTCTTGATTCCCTCGAGGATTATTCTGTTTGTGACTTCTGTCTGACCGTTTGCCTGAGGTCGGCCAGGAGACGAGAAGAACTTCTTTATCCCAACTCTTTCGCAATACTTTTCTAAAGAGGAGTTCTTGAACTGGGTTCCATTACCTGAGATGAGAGTGTTTGGGAGGCCATGTCTTCATATGATGTTCCTCCAAATAAATGAGAAGGTCTTATGTTCTGTAATCGTTATCATCGGCTCTGCCTCCACCCACTTTGAGAAGTAGTCAATGGAAACTATCAAAAACCGGTAATTATTAACAGATCTGGGTAGGGGTCCTACTAAGTCAATTCCCCATACTGTAAATGGCCATGGGGAAATGATTAACGTCATAGGTTAATGAGGTCGATGAGGAATAGTGGAGAATCTCTGACATTTATCGCACCTCTTCACGTAAGCTGCAGCATCTTTGGCCAAGGTTGGCCACCAGTATCCCTATGTAATGATTCTCTTGGCCAAGGGTCTTCCTCCTATGTGACTGGAGCAAGAACCCTCATGAACTTCCTATAAGACGCGGGGAACTTCGGTGGCATGCACACATCTGAGGAGAGGCAACAGAAATCCCTTCTTATATAGGATGTCTCCTACTATGGAGAACTTGGTAGCCCTATATCTTAACTTCCTCTTCTCTATCTTGGATTTCGGTAGCTCTCCCTCTTTGATATATCTGATGAGGGGGTCCATCCATGAGTCTCCTAGGTTCAAATTGAGACAAGGGTTGCAAACCTCTTCTTCCTCAATGGTAGCTTTTGCTAAGACCTCGACCGGAATTGTCCTTCTGATGTCTGTCTTCGTTGTCGAGGCTATCCTAGCTAATGCATATGCGTGGATGTTATTTTATCGAGGTACTCTCTTCAGTTTTATCTCTTCGAAATATTCTAACATCATTATCACCCTCTTCAGATACTTAGCCATCCTTTTATCTTTGGCTTTATAGACTCCCAATACTTGATTGACAACTAACCTTGAGTCGCTATAAAGTAGGAGTCGTCTTACTCCTAGAGTCTTTGCCAATGAGAGACCTGCTATCATGGCTTCATATTCTGACTCGTTGTTAGAGGCCTTGAAGTTGAACCTCAAAGCGTATTCAATGTTGGCACCATCTGGAGCTGAAAGTATCAACCCTGCACCGCTTCCACTGTCACATTAAGAACCATTAACGAAGAGATTCCAAATGTCTGTATCCGATGATAGGGCCCCTTCAGACATGATTTCTTACCTGAAGAGGTACCGATCCTCCTCATTCTCCGGTACTCCGCTCCTGAACTTCTTGAATACGACCTTTTCCTGGCTTCGAAAGACGTTTGGTGCAACCTCTTGCTGTTCTCAGAAGACGTTTGGTGCAACCTCTTCCTATTCTCGAAAGACGTTCAGTGAAACCTCTTCCTATTCTCAGAAGACATTGTTGTTTGACCCTTCAGCACCCACTGGGTCATTCTCTTCCTTGGCCTCTTCCCATGTGAACTCAGCAACAAAGTTTGTGAGGGCCTGCCCTTTGATGGCTGCCCTAAGTTAGTAGGTAAGGTCATACTCCCCCAATTCAATGGCCCAGGTAATCAATCTTCTATACTTCTCAGGTTTATGTAGAACCTGTGTTAGCGGGGAATCGGTGAGGACGACCATGGAATGGGCTTGGAAGTAAGGCTTCATCTTCCTTGAAGCATGTATCAGGGCGTAAGCTAACTTTTCCATACGAGGATAATTTTGTTCAGACCCTTGAAGGGCTTTACTGTTGAAATACACAGGCCTTTGGATTCCAATGTCTTCCCGTACTATGGCTGCACTGATAGATGATTCAGAGACTGCTAGATACACATACAATTTCTCTCCTACTATAGGGCGGGATAATAACAAGGGAGACCCAAGGTAAGACATGAGTTGGTTACAGCCTCTTCGCACTCTTCGTCCCACTGGAAGGCCTTTTAAGAACTTTAAAGAATGGAAGACACTTGTCCGTTGCTCTGGAAACAAACCTGTTGAGTGCGGCCACTCTCCCCATGAGCCTTTGGACGTCATTGATACTCCTTAGTGTCTTCATGTTAATAAAAGCCTTGATTTTCTCGAGGTTTGCTTCGATTCCTCTTTGATTGACGATAAACCTAAGAAACTTCCCAGCTCCTACCCCGAAGACACACTTCGCTGGGTTGAGTTTCATCCTGTACAAGTCCATAGTATCGAAGGCCTTTTCAAGATCTGCCACATGAGTGCAGGCCTTTAAGCTCTTCGTCAGCATATCGTCTACATATACCTCCATAGTCTTGCCTATTTGATCTTCGAACATATTATTCATAAGATGTTGGTATGTTGCTCTCGCATTTTTCAGACCAAAGGGCATCACTTTGTAGCAATACGTCCCTTTGTCGGTGATGAAGGTTGTCTTCTCTGAGTCTTTCGCATTCATTAAGATCTGATTGTAGCCTGAATACGCGTCCATGAAGCTCATGAGCTCATGCCCTTCAATAGCATCTACCATCTGATCTATTCGAGGTAAGGGATAGCTGTATTTTGGGCAAGACTTATTCAGGTAGGTGAAATTGACACACATTCTCCACTTTCCATTGGCTTTGGGCACGATGACTGCATTTGATAACCACTCCGGATATATGACTTCTCTAATAAACTCAGCCTCTTCTAATTTTTTAACCTCTTCTCGGATGACGTAGTACTTCTCCCTGGAGTAAACTCTTTGTCTTTGTTTGATAGGCCTGGTATCTTTGGTCACGTTAAGCTTGTGACACATAACCTCAGGGTTGATTCTAGGCATGTCTCCATGACTCCAAGCGAAGACACTCTGCCTCTTCTATAAGAAGTTTATCAGCTCTTCCTTGATTTATGTTTTTAAGGCTTTGCCGACTTGGATGGTTTTTTCGGTTCGTCCTCATTGAGGATGATGGATTATACCTCTTCCGCGGCCTCTCCCTTCTTTAATTTTATTTCATCTCTTGGGTCAAGTGTATCAATGTTATAAGTGGTGGTTTCCCTCTTATGGGCCTCTCTCTCTTCGGCCGAGTTGAAGTAACATTCTCGTGCTATGGTCTGGTCAACTTGCACTTCCCCTACCCCATAGGGGCTCGGTAATTTTAGCATCTGGTGGACCTTTGACGGCACAGCCTCAAACTCCTTAAGGGATACTCTTCCTATGATGAGGTTATAGGCTGAGAAGATGTTTTCGTTCATAACGAAAAAATTAATCTTTCGGGTCAACCTTTTAGGCCACTCGTCACCCATTTGTACGTCCATCTCATACATTCCCAATGGGTGGACCTTTTCATCGTTGAAGCCCATTAAATGATGGTGATAGGGTACCAGTCTATCTCTGCTAAGACCTAGACTCTTGAAGCAGGGCCAAAACATTACGTCTGCTGAACTCCCCCTGTCCACGAGGAACCTCTGCACCTCGCATCCATGCACCCTTGTTGTTATTACCAAAGGGTCATCATGTGGGGATAAGATACCTTTGAAGTCGAGTCGGGAGAACCTAACTATAAGGGTGTCCATATCCACCTTCTTTCTCTTCTGCGCTGTATCGGAAGACATTAGATTTACAACTTCAAGTTTGACCACTGACTTGGTCTCTGCCACATGAGCTTTTATGTCAGCCACTTCAGAGCCACCTCTCGCAAGCCCTCCGCATATGGTGTCAACACCAAAGGAGATCATGCCAACCCTCTTCACTGGAGTGTTGTCATCTTTCAACGGAAGGTCCGGATCGTCTTCATTATCACCTTCCGAATCATTGTCTCTTCTATCTGGGGCATCGTCATGACATATATTGTTTCTCCTCTTCTTAGGGTCATCTCTTCCGCCTTTAGGAGCCTTGCCATCAACATACTTCCTCAACTTTCCGAACATTAACATCTTTTCAATCTCATCCTTCAAGGCGAAGCATCTATTTAGAACATGGCCATGGTCCTGGTGGAACTCGCACCATAAGTTTTTGTTCCTCTTATGTGGAGGGGCCTTTAGTTTCTCCGGCCATCTTAGAGTCCTGTCATTCTTGATCTCGTTAAGGATATGCTCACAGCTTACAGTCAGAGGAGTATAGTGAGCGAACTTGTCATCGGCTGACCTCTTCTTTCCATCTTTCTTTCTCTGGGGCTTCCCGCTACTACCGTGGTTGTCATCCTCATACATGGCTGCTATTGCCTCTTTGGCATTCATGACCTTTCTCGCAGTTTCCAGTAGCTCTGCCATAGACCTGGGAGGGTCTTCCGCGAGTTTCCACAATAACTTCCCTTTCTGAAGACCTCCTATGAGGGCGGTCATGGCTATATTCTCTTAGTAATATTCAACCTCAAGTTTTTCTTTGTTGAATCTGGCGATGTGGTCTCTTCATCTCTCATCCTTGCCTTGCTTGACATACAGTAGATGAGTGGTCTTCTTTTGAGGTCTTACCCCAAATAAGAAGTTGTGAATGAATCGTTCAACCAAGACCTTGAAGTTCTCAATTGAATTCTTCGAAAGAGAAGTAAACCAGCTGTGTGCTGCTCCTATCAAAGTCCTAGAGAAGGCCCTACACTTCATCTCATCAGGTATCGAGTAGATGTCCGTCGCTGACTGATACATCTCAATGTGATGTACAGGGTTGGTGCTACCGTCATACTTGGGAGACACCACGGGTGGTTTAAACTTAGCAGGGGTTGGGAAGCTCACTATCCTTGCCACAAAGGGTGAGCCCTCCAAAAAACCTCTTTGCAATGGGTCTCGGCTCTTAATGAGGTCTCCTATCTTCTCCTCGAGATGTTGGATAGAGTCATCTCAGGGTCTCCTACCATCGGCCTGGCCGAGGTTGTCCCCAACCACCTCTAAGGGGTGGACTGAGGGTTCCCCAGCCGCAGCGCAACGTCGACTGTTGACCTCTTCCTGGTCTCTACCTCTTCCTGCATGAGGTCGGCCTTGGTGAGGCTGACATTGTCCATCTCCTTTTTGCGAGCCGGCTGCACTCCTTGACCTTGATAACCTCTGTCTTAGGTCATTTACTGGGACCAACCTCTCAAAGGCTGATCCTCTGCTCAATCGATCAAAAGCTGATCCTCGTTGTTGGGCCTCTTCACCTCTTTGGCCGCCATAGCCTCGGCTCTACTGAAGAGGACGTACAGTATTATCCAAAACCTCATACGGATCCCAACATTCTTCCGGGACCTCTTTCGCCTCTAGATCGTCATACCTATCCTCTGAGTAAGGGTTTCCTTGCCTCCCCAGGCATAAGCTCCTAGGGTCAACAACGTCTCTCCTCCGCTGGGGGGCTGGTTGGTCCTTTATTGGTGCCTAGGGTGGTCCCCTGGCGTCAGGATGAGGCTGGACAACCCCCAGAGTGATCATTTTCGGTAAAACTCCAGGTGGCCTCATCATAGTTTGGCTGAGCTGTGCAAACTGCTCCTGTATAGCTTGTTGCGTTGCAGCCAAAGACCTCAAGGCTGCAGCTACCTCCGCCATTTCGGACTGAGGCGGTGCCTGGCTGGAACTAGGTCCTCCCACACCAGGCGATGGAAGAGACGGTGGTACCTCAGGTTCCATATGTTAACACTAAAGAGCTTGAGTAGAAGATGAGCTTAATACCTTAAAGGACCTCTTTCAATGGTGAAACAGCTCTACACAAGGGGTGGTGCCTGGTTAACCACCAGAGTCTCCGGTGGGTTAAGCTGAAGAAGAGGAAGAAACAAAGTTCCCACAGACGGCGCTAAAATGATGATGTTGGAAATAGCACCACCCTTCAAGGTGTTTGTGAGCTCAATTCAATGTTAACAATGGCAGTATAAGAGCACATACACATATAGTAGAAGGAGGCGAGGAGAAGAGGATTCACACCGAAATATAAGTGGTTCAGCCAATCTGGCCTACGTCCACTGTGCAAGTGTATGATGTGTATCACTATATGAGGGCTCTAATGGTTATGGATACAATCTCTCAAGGTTTCTCTCTCTACTTTGTATTTGAACAGAGTTTTTGCTAGGGTTGCTGATTTTGGATCCCTTTCTAAGAAGGAGAAGATAAGTATTTATAGTGCCTGGGGGGTGTAGTGTACCCCCCATGCATGTAAAGAGCATGTGTGTGTTAATCTAGACAATATGATGAAGACATCTGTTCCTGTCACATGTAGAGAGTGATGATGAAATATTCCCCCCACGCGGGGGAAATGATTTGTTATAACTGATTTGTGTGCACGTGTCCTTGTCCACACATATGTCAATAAGTGCTAGGCCTCCGTGCTTGGTTATAACCTCGGCCAGGAAGAGTCCGAGGTTGGTAAGGTCTAGTTGCCTATCCAATCCGAGATGAGCCATCCTGGTCTCGGCTTAAGTGAAGCCGAGGATAGCTATCAGGGTCGGCCTAGGCCGAGGTTAAGCTGGAATATGCCCAGAACATCGGCTGATTCACTAATGGGGTTGGCCTTGGTAGAAGTATGGCTCCTTGTAACCTCGGCCTACACCCAGTCGAGATTGTCATTCCTGGGTGACCTGATGAACTGATGTTCCCCTATGTCATGTAGCCTCCCCTTGACGAGGTTGGTAGTAGTGTCGACCAGGGATGACCTTGCTATGGCCGAGGCTTCTGGTCACTAATCCAAGGCCCTTCCAACGTCGGCCATGTCCACGGCCGAGGTTGATGCCTCTGAACCGAGGTGGCACATTTGGGGCATATCATAGAATATAAGAAAATTGGATTTAGAGAAGATAGAAAATGAGAGAGAAAGTGAGAATAGGGCTCGAGTCTCGGGTTTTACCCAGAGATGCCTACGTAGCCTATAAAGGCATCAAAATCCACATAGATCGCATACAAAATGAGGGGTGGGGTTTATCCCATAAATCCAAATGGGTGATCTCTTATTTGTGAGTGTGTGTGTTTGTAGAAAAAGTGTTTTAGTTGTGAGAAAAGTGTGAGAAAAGTATGAAATCCCTATTTGCAATTTATGAGCAAACCCTCTTTTTCTTATTTTTTGGGTTTTATTTATATGAAAATAAGAGATGTGCAATAATACTAAATAAAGAGTATATTAGGATGTGTGAGATGAGATAATAAAAGTGCTAAGTAATAAAACAAGTTATTACGAATTTAAGAGAATTTGAAGAGAAAGTTGAGATAGTTGAACCTTCTTGAAGACCTTGAGCTTGATCTTGAATGTTGGAGAGCAATGCTTGCACTTGGATGATGATGGAGAGTGGCTAATTCACCAAGTTTGATGAAAAGGATGATGAAAAGTGGAAGTTAGAAAGGGATTTGGATGTTGAAATCGCGCTGTCTTCGAGAGAGGTTTTTGGGATTCACTGAGTGCGATTGTTATCAGATTTGGGCTCCCCTTGAAAATAAGGTGAAGGCCTCTTTTTATAGGCCCAGGTCACTGCCGATCGGCATAAACTTGGTCCTTCCTATCGTCACCTGCCGATAGGCAGGGTCTGGAACCTGCCGTTTGGTAGTGTGTTTCAGGCCTTTTAGGAAAATTGGCTACTGAGGGCAAACTGTTGGTCAAAATTGTGCACGGGGCAGACAGTTGGAAAGGTAATTGAGAGACCTTTGAAAGTCCTTTGGATCTCTCCCGAGTTTGGTAGTTGACTTTGGGTCAAATATAGCTCGGAAACATTTGTCGATCCATTGGACGGGGAATCATTCGGACGTAAACGGATCATTCGTTCGCATGGTAATTCTGAATCGCGCATGGGGTGGACCGTTAGAAAGGTTAGGAGATGTATTTCGATATTCCAAAGTGATGATATTCCAAGACCGAGGTTAATTCTGACCTAAGTGTAGTGATGACCGAGGATCGAGGTCAATTCTGACCTAACTCAGGTGACGATCTAAGATCGAGGTCAATTATAACCTAAGAGTGGTGACGATCGAGGACTGAGGTCAATTAAGACCTAACTCAAGTGATGATACAAGATCGAGGTCAATTCTGACCTATGAGTGATGACGACCGAGGACCAAGGTCAATTCTGACCTAACTCAGGTGATGATCTAAGATTGAGGTCAATTCTGACCTAAGAGGTGATGACCGAGGATCGAGGTCAATTCTGACCTAACTCGGGTGATAATCCAAGACCGAGGTCAATTCTGACCTAAGAGTGGTGACGATCGAGGACCGAGGTCAATTCTGACCTAACTCAGGTGACGATCGAAGATCGAGGTCAATTCTGACCTAAGAGTGGTGACGACCGAGGATCGAGGTCAATTCTGACCTAACTCAGGTGACGATCCAAGACCGAGGTCAATTTTGACCTAAGAGTGGTGATGACCCAGGTCAATTATGACCTAACTCAGGTGACGATCCAAGACCAAAGTCAATTCTGACCTAAGAGTGGTGACGACCGAGGACCGAGGTCAATTCTGACATATCTCAGGTGACGATCCAAGACCGAGCATCAACCATCAGGCCATTCGACTGGATAAAGCAGGTTTCTCAAGCAGGTATTTGATAGGATGAAATCGGGATATAAGTTTGATGGAGAAGGCGAGCATGTAGTGTCGCAACTTTTGGGTGACCCAGACAAGTGCGACACACTCTTTTTCCAAAGCAGTGTAGTTAACCTCGTACCCGGTCAATTTGCGACTGGCGTAATAGATGGCTCTTTCTTTGCGGGAGTCTTCAAGGTATTGGGGTAGTAAAGCCCCAGCTGTAGTGTCAGTTATGGTTAGGTAGAGGAGCAAAGGGAGACCAGGCTGTGGTGGCATGAGTACTGGAGGTTAGGTGAGATATTTTTTGATTCGATAAAAAGCTTCTAGACAGGCCTCGTTCCAAACCTTAGTTGAATCCTTTCAGAGGAGCTTGAAGATTGGTTCACAGATGGAGGTTAGTTGGCTGATGAACCGACTGATATATTGAAATTTCCTAAGAAAACCTCGAACTTCTTTCTCTGTTCGGGGCGGTGTCATCTCAAGTATGACCTTTAGCTTTTTAGGATCTACTTTTATCCCCTTCTCACTGACCATGAATCCCAAAAGTTTTCCCTTTGTAATGCCGAAGACACATTTCTGTGGATTGAGTCTCATCTGATACTGTTGCAGTCGTTCGAAGAACTTTCGGAGAGCGAGAATATGACCTTCTCTAGTTTTGGACTTGATAATCATATCATCCACATAAACCTCGACTTCTTTGTGAATCAGATCGTGCAGGATGGTTGGGGCAGCCCTTTGGTAGGTAGCACCAGTATTCTTGAGACCAAATGGCATAACTATGTAGCAAAAGGTTCCCCATGGGGTGATGAATGCAGTTTTTTCTTGGTGGTCTGGGTGCATCTTGATTTGGTTATATCCGGCAAACCCGTCGACGAATGACTTGAGAGCATGACTGGCTGTGTTGTCCACGATCATGTCGATATTGGGTTGTGGATGATCATCCTTTGGAGAAGATTTTTTTAAATCTCGGTAGTCTACACACATTCGAACCTTCCCTCCTGATTTCGGCACATGTACTATGTTGGCTAGCCATGTGGGATATTCGATCACACGAATGAAGCCCACATTCAACTGTTTGACCACCTCTTCTTTGACCTTAAGCGACCATTCGGTGCAGAGCTTTCTTAATTTTTGTTTAACCGGCTTGTAATCTGGGATAGTGGGGATCTCGTGCTGAGCTATTTCAGGATGAATGCCGGGAATATCATCATAGGACCATGCGAAGACATCCACAAATTCCTTTAGCAATTTTTCGAGTTGTGCGCGCTCATGCTCGTCAAGGGTGGCTCATATCCTAATCCTGCGCAGTTGGCTACTAGAACCGAGATTAATAACAACAGTCTCTTCTTCATTAACTTGAACGTGGTTATGTTGTTTATTATTAACCTTATTTAGATCAGTTAAGAATTATTCATTTGCAAAATCATCATCATCAAAAGTTTGATTAGAATCTAAACAGTTAATGTAAGGCACAACAAGATACTCAAAATCTTCGTTTCTTTCATTGATAGGAAAAACAGCATTAAGAACCTTATCAAAAGAGGTCTCGATTACATTTGAACAAGGATAGGCAACAAAGGAAGAAATAGGGAAAACCTTGGGGTTAACGGAGATTTCAAGAGGTAGAACTGGCGCATCATGCCAATTGAGGAGGGGTGTATCAGCAACTTTAATCAGATGGGATGGATCCATTAATGTAGTGCCTGAATGAACCATGCAGAGTGCCAGCCCCAGTGTCTGTAAGTTAAAGGAATCTTCAGAATCACTTTCCTCACTCTCTTCAATATCTTTGATGAGCTATTGTACTCGATGTTGGAAACTTTCGCTCCATGGTTATCTATCTTAGAAAAAGATCTCCATTCCAAGCTTCATCTTCTTGTTTGTGTGGTCATACAATGGTTTTGGAAAACAGCAAAAGGGTAAGTCTTCGCCTTCTTTGATGAATCGTCCATTCAAGGAGTCTCCTAGGATAGTTGGGATGCAGTCTAATCTTCTCTTTGGTCGAGACTGGTGGATCATTCTGAGCTCTTGTTCTGATGGTATACCCCAAGCCACAAGGAGGGAAAGCTTTCTTTAGTTCTATGGGCTCAAGTATCCCTTGCTGTCTTTGACCTAGCCCCAATCCGAGGATGAAGTGCATATTTCTGAACATCTGAATCACATGGACATTTCCATGAGGGTCATATTCTGGACAAACCCTTTCTTTGAAACCATCCCCTGCCGGGAGTAAGAGTGGCTCAACTCGGAATCCTGATAGGAGCATATCATTTGACCCATATTGTATCTCAAGGATTGGACTACTGGTGCTTGCACCCTCGACATTTCCGTCGTCACCCAAAATGGTGATAACTCGCCCGTCGGCGAAGAACTTCAATTTATGATGGAGTGAGGAAGACACACCCTTGATACTGTGGAGCCAGGGTCGTCCGAGCAATAGGTTGAAACAAGCTGGGATGTTTATGACTTGGAATTCAATGACAGGATTTATAGGGCCAGCCCCTCTTACAAGTTTTATGGATCTCATCACCTCCCAGCGGGTATTATCGTAGGCACGTACAGCGGCGGAGGTTGGAGCGAGGTCGCACTCTTTCAGGCCTAAACACTTGAAGGTTCTCAGTGGGCAGACATTTAAGGCAGATTTGTTATCGACAAGATAGAGTGGTACGACCTTTCCCATAACTTTGACGGAGATGTTGAGTGAATGATTATGATTCGATCCAATTCTGGGGATTTTTTCTTCAGAAAATGATAGCATTCAGGTAGAGGTCAAGGATCCGACCTGATTTACTTCTTCTTCTAGTGTGGTATAAGGAGGAACTGTGGGTCCAGTGAGTATCTTGATTAAAGCATTTATGTGAAACTGGGAGGACATGAAAAGCCCCCATAGAGTGATGTTAGCTTGAGTTTTCTTCAGTTGATCGAGGATCTTGCTCTCCTCGGTGGTCATCTCTGGCATAGGAAGGTTTTCAACGGCCTTCCCTTTGTCATTTGCTGGTAGTGAGCTTGGAACCTGGTAATATCTCCCTGATCTGGTCATGTGATTTACTAAAGAAGGGAAGAACATGAATCCCGTTTCCTCATCAATCTCAGGTTGTTCTACCACCCTATTTATTTCTCCGAGGAGTTCTTCAATTGATATCATCCCACATATGTCGGCTACTGGGCCAGTTCTTCCTGAAGCTTATTCTTCATTCGAATCTTCGAATTCTTCCCCCCATCCGGTGGCAATAATTTTATCTTTCCATTTAAAGTCAATGCATTCCACAACTTCGATGGCTTCTTCATACAGGTCTTCCCATTCTGTGGGGATATGTACGGTTGAAGGGACCAAGCGCCCTTGTAGCTTCAAAGTGTCAAGCAACCCGGTGATACTACAAATGCTGTTGGTTTTCCCTAATAATTTTGCCATAATCTGGACAACATCATCTAGGCTGACTTCATTGGTTGGTACTACCCACTTGTATGAATCTCGGGCCCATTTTCGTGCTTTTAAGAACAGTGTACTGAACCTTTGGCAATCGATGACCATCTGTGAGGGCAATTTCAGCCCGAACTCTAGGAGTTGGTTTAACACCTCTGACAATTCCATATTTCCATTTTTAGAACGGGTACGGACGGCGATTCATGCTCTGGTAAGGAGTGACAATGCCTGATCAACGAGGCTAGTAGGGTGTAGAAGGAAATATGGGCAAATTTGAAGAGGTTTAGGAGAGTATATGGGTGTGATTTGAGTTGAGGGATCAAAATCTGGATTTTCTTCTAAGAAGATGGCATTGGTTTGATTTAGGAGTGGATTGTGAGTAGTTTTTGGCTTAGGATTAGCTAGTGGGGCGACGGTACCCCGGTCAATAAGATCTTGGATTATATTTCGGAGGTGAAAGCATTGGTCGGTGGTATGGCCAATAGTTTGGTTAAAGGCGCAATGAGCATTGGCCTCGAAGTTTCTTGGGAGTGGATTTGCTAATGGACGGGGATCCAAGGGTTTGATGAGCTTTCGGATTAATAGGGCTTGGTAAAATTTTGAGAGGGGAGCATAGATCTTAGTGTATTCCCTTCAGATAGGGGCAGGGCTACTTTTTGGTGCCCATGATGTGGTTAGTTGAGAGATGTTATTGATGGTTGAGATTGTAGCACTGACAGGCTTGTCATACTTTCTAGGGGTGAACTGTCCGAACACATTCTTTGGTTCGACCTCTGTTTTAACAAGGCTTTCTTCGATTTCTACTCCCGCCTCTCTAAGATCTCGGAAGTGGGGATAGTATTGTCCTCCCATCGTCACTCGGACATGAGGTAAGAAGTTCTTCTTCACTATGTTGACCTGTTCCTCCTCAGATGGCCTATTGGTCATGGTAGATGCTTGATCGCTCCACTGGGTTATGAAGTTACTGAATGATTCCCCAGGGTTCTATTTGAGCATCTCTAAATCACGACAAGTGACCTCAAGCTCTTCGTTGTATTTGTACTGCGATATGAATTCTCGGGCTACATCCTCCCAGCTACGGATTCTGGATTCCTCGAGAGACAAAAACCATCGGAGGGCACTATCCTTTAAAGTTTGCTGAAACAATTGGTCCATCACTTCTTTAAAAGCCCCTAGTAGAGTCATGGAACAATGATAACTGCGAAGATGAACAATCGGGGGTCCACTCCCTTCGAACTTCTCGATATTTAGCATCTTGAACTTCTCGGGTAACCTCGCTTTAGGATAAGGAGACATGTAGGTGTAATCCATGTAATTCCCCAGAGATTCTGACATAGTTGAACTTTTTGGTGACCATCTTGAGATCCTCTTTGACTTTATTCAACTCCTCCTCTTTTGGATCAATAACCATAGGTAGGTTAGCCACAGGCTGGGCAATGTTTGGCATTGGAAGCTGGACAGGCGACGACCCATTGACAGAAGGAGCACGTGGAGCGTGATGATATTCTTCGGGAATCCAGATAGGCTCGGGTGGACCCATAACACGAGGGAATAGGGCCTCAGGCTCTTGAGGAATAGGAACCGAGTTTCGTTGCATCTCTCAGACCTCAGTTTGGAGATTGTCAATCTTGGACACGAGCTGAGCAAGGACTGCCATCAGATCCGGCTGTACGACTGGTACTTGATCTGTATTCTCCATGGAAAGTGGATGGATTCCGAACTCGGAAGAAGTAGTAGAGAAACAGACGAAACTTCGGGGTGATTTAACTGAAGATCGAAGCCAATAGGAAGCCAGGCCTAGGGCTTACGATCGACTTGAGAAGGTGTAGAATGGGATTTTATTTTTGAGAAAAAGGGAAGAAACTATTTTTGGATCTTTGATAAATAAGGGAGAAATGTTTTTGGATTTTTGATAAAGAAGGGAGAAATGTTTTTGGATTTTTGATAAAGAAGGGAGAAATGTTTTTGGAGACGGAACTCAGCATAATTATTATGATTATTATGTTCTCACTTGTATTTAATTCTCCTAAATGCAATGCCGAAGGGGGCCCAAGCCTGTAAAAGTAGGGTTTTTAATATATGCAAAGCTACGGATAGACTTGTAACCAGGATCACGGAAAGGGTCCCATTTTAAAAATGCTCAAAAATTTTGGCGACAGGCCGACCCGGAATTTCGGCAGAGTTTCGGGTTGAAACCGACAATCTAAAGTGCGTGTCCAAGGTTTGACACCTATATGTGGGTATGCAGTTGGTTAGGTGAATTGGAATGGGTTCCCCCATTTGGCATGACTTCCACGATATACATCTTTCTCTTGCGGGCTATCGGTACGTGTGGACAAGCCATTTGATATACCTGAGTGTACGTGAATTTCCTCACTATATACCTCGTGTGTGAGAGCGAATTCGATATACTCGGCGTACGTGAATGAATTCCCTGCGATATACCTCCCGTCATAACTTCGATCAAGCAGTACGATGCGGGGGAACCGTTCGATATGCGTCGAAGGTACTTGACCAATGGAAGGTGAGAGTCTATCGCTTAGGCTAACTGCGACCTGCCGGACCAGCACCCATCACGAAGTGACCCTCTAGTTATTGGGTAAAATTTGGTCAATAACAATGCTCTTTGGTGGTGATGTGTGAATCATGCATGATTCTCGTATTAGTATTTTATGATGAGAATGCTTTTCTTGACTATGCCAAACACGGAGCAAAGTACAAGTACCAAAGGTACACTAAGTATGGATGGGTGATGCGTGAACATGTGAATATATGTGATCCTAGGTGCACGTGGTGTGAAGTGTTCATGGCGAATTTTCTACAAGTGTGTGAACAGAAGCATAAGCATGGGATACACATGGAAAAGGGGAACATGCAGATATAAGGGAAATATGAACAAATATAACATCCATGTAAATAGAGTCAATCCCTCAAAACATATCAATGTCCCCAGCAGAGTCTCTATTGTGTCCATCCCCGATCCTTGCCTCGCGGACGGGAGCGTGAATAAAAGGATACTCGGGTCTCACGCGTCCCTCTCGGGAGCGCTTCATGCGGCGTCATTTGAGATGAGGTGTAAAAATGTAGAGAGATTTAGAGTCGCCAGTCTATTTTACTCAAAACAAACAAAAGAAAAAGGTTAATCCATCCCGAAGGATGGCATCCAAAGACATACTGGTGCATACGAAGCCAAAATGATTCGAGAAGGGTTCGGAGGCTAAATTACGAAATGGGATGGTGTTAGGCACCCATTCTGCCCTTTCGGTCTCTCATGGATATTTGCTATTTTCCTTTATTTTCCCCGTGATATGTGTGCATGTGTATATATATATAGTGGAGATAGGAATCCTCGACTTGTATCATGGAAGAGATAAAGCGAGTCATCCGTAGGAAGGTATAAAAATAATATTAGAAAATAAGGTTTACGCTATTACCCCTACGTTGATCGTTACAACGAAAGGATAATGCATATGGAGTAATACGTCACTAAGAACAAGTATATAGAATATAAGAAAATTGGATTTAGAGAAGATAAAAAACGAGAGAGAAAGTGAGAATAGGACTCGAGTCTCGAGTTTTACCCCGAGACGCCTACGTAGCATATAAAGGCATCAAAGTCCACGTAGTTCGCATACAAAACGAGGGGTGGGGTTTATCCAATAAATCCAAATGGAGGATCTCTTATTTATGAGTGTGTGTGTGTGTGTGTAGAAAAAGTGTTTTAGTTGTGAGAAAAGTATGAGAATCCCTATTTGGAATTTATACGCAAACCCTCTTTTTCTTATTTTTTGGGTTTTATTTATGTGAAAATAAGAGATGTGCAATAATACTGAATAAAAAGTATATTAGGATGTGTGATATGAGATAATAAGAGTGCTAAGTAATAAAACAAGTTATTGCGAATTTAAGAGAATTTGAAGAGAAAGTTGAGAAAGTTGGACCTTCTTGAAGACCTTAAGATTGATCTTGAATGTTGGAGAGCAGCCCTTGCACTTGGATGATGATGGAGAGTGGCTAATTCACCAAGTTTGATGAAAAGGATGATGAAAATTGGAAGTTAGAAAGGGATTTGGATGTTGAAATCGTGCTGTCTTCGAGAGAGGTTTTTGGGATTCGCTGAGAGCGATTGTTATCAGATTTGGGCTCCCCTTGCAAATAAGGTGAAGGCCTATTTTTATAGGCCCAGGTCAGTGTCGATCGGCATAGACCGATAGGCAGGGTCTGGAACTTGCCATTTGGTAGTGTGATTCAGGCCTTTTTGGAAAATTGCCTGCCGAGGGCAAACCGCTAGTCAGAATCATGCACGGGGCAGACAGTTGGAAAGGTAATTTAGAGACCTTCGAAAGTTGACTTTGGGTCAAATATGGCTCGAAAGCATTTGTCGGTTCGTTGGACAGGGAATCGTTCGGATGCAAACTGATCTTTCATCCGCATGGTAAGTATGAATCGCGCACGGGGCGGACCGTTGGAATGCTTAGGACATGTACTTTGACATTCCAAAGAGTTTGACCCGGTTTAGGGAGTTGACTTTGGTCAATCGGGCCTTAGAAGCATTCGATGACCTCCTAGAGTCAAACGGATCTTTTGTCCGCATAGTAAGTCAGAATCGCGCACAGAGTGGACCATTGGAAAGTGGTTTCAGTTCCCTTTAAAGATTCATTCAGTCTCGGTGGAGCTGAAGAGTTGACTTAGGTCAAACGAATCCCGCGAGCGCTCGGTGGCCTCTAAATCAAGTTTTGAATGCAAATGGATCCTTCATCCGCATGGTAAGTCAGAATTACGCACGGGATGGACCGTTGGAAAGGGAATATAGTGACCTTCGAAGATTCATTCAGCTTTGGTCGAGATGAAGAGTTTGAATTTTTGGTCAAATGGAGTCTGGGAATGCTCGGTGGCTTCTAGGTCAGTACTCGGGACATGACCTGGGTTTGTAATGATGAAGGGAGGTACTAGGGACCTAAGGGGAGTCCGGGGGTAACATAATGGGGTGTCTATAGGCTTCTCGGCATACGGGGATAACTGGTCAGCATGTGCAGACACAGTGGTTGATGGCGTGTGAGATTGGGTACGTGTGGTATCTAGGAGAGAGGATAGTGGGGCAGATGAGGTGACATTTAATTTTGGTTCTTTCCCTTTGGCATTTTCTTACAGGTTCGTTATTGACTGTGGGGAGCTTGGCATTGACCATGTTTACATGCTTTATGTAACGACATTGCACCTAAAAAGAGACATAATAAAAGGAAAAAATAGATGCATATTTTGTCTAATTATCTTTACTTAGTGGCTTACTCTATATGCACTTTAATTTACTATGGAGCTTTTATTTTGAGAAAGAATAGGAGAATGTGTGTTTTTTGGATTTTTTTTTAATATGTTTGGGTAGAAGATGGCCTCGGAGGCTTAGTTGAAAAAGAGCTTCCCTTTTGAAGGGATTTATTTTAAGAAAAAGTAGGAAAAACGAGTTTGTTGGAATTTTTGAGTTGAGGAAGGCCTTGGAGGCTTGGTTGGTATATGGATTTCTGGATAGAAAGCATGGTTATAGAGTGGAGCTTTGTTGCCTTCATTAGATTGTGCTGATCTGGTGTGTTGAAGAGACTTTATTGATGTTGGAGATGTTACCTTAGGCCTAACTTCGAAGCTACTACTGGTGACTGGGGATTTTCTAGTGGACCCTCAACTGTCTATCATTATTGCGTGAATGTCATAGCATTGTAATCTTGCGATGATGATATTGGCAGAGACCCTGAATGTTCTAGACACTTGGTGGGAAGGCCGCTCTGATTTTTTGAGAGGAAGCCCCAACATGTTGCTCATGTGGTTGTCTAAGAGATTCCATTTGGCGATCCCCCCTGAATATCCCATAGAATTTGTGCCAAAATTCTTCACTTGTTATTTCATTAATTTTGGCTCGCACATCGAGAACTGGATAAACTTGTTTATGGAGCACAGGACTCGATGTCTAAGCTAGTCCGTACCCTGGTGGGGGGAGTTTCATCCCATTATAGTACTAGGGGAATACTAGTATGTTTGGTTAGTTAGCCTCCATCAGACTTAATTCTATTTTCCCTGGCGACTCTTGCGTCAAGTCAGATGGGAGAAGATTGTGCCTTCCCGTTGGACTTCTTTCCTATAGAGGATTTGACAGAAGGCATGCGCATGCGATTGGTCTCTTTGTGGGCGAGTCGTTGGCCATCGACTTGTCCTTCACAATCTATTGGAAGATTTTGACATAATTCTGAGGATTACATAAAATGGATGTGGAGGAGGGTAGTGGCTAAGATATTGGCCGAGGAGACTGGTCAGAGATGGTTTACAATGTTTAACACTATGGAGGAAGGTGTAGTGGTTTTCCCCATGATGGTCTCGGCTTTACTGTTTTATGGAGAGCTTCGGTATACTATCCAAGCATGGGAAGTTTGGGGACCTCGAGATTTAAATGATGATGGGACTGGATCTTCTTGCTACTGCGGGTAGGGCCCTTTATGAAGCTGGTGTTTTTGTGAAGCTGTTATGATGGTCGTGTTGTTATTTTTTGGAGGTTTGGTCAATTTGTTTTGTAGGAGTAATTTGGTTTGGTTTTATTTTTAGGAAAATAAGGTTGGAGGGGGTAATTGTTTGAATCCCTATGTTGATATTTCCTGTAACCATACCGAAATTTCCCAAAATGGAAATAAAAAGGAATTTAATTCTATTGTTGTTCCTCTTGATGAGTTTCACATTTGAATTATCTATACCAATCACTAAGGCATACATAATCGTTTTGTCCATGTAAATGATAAACTGTAATGTCATTATCGAAGGTAAGAAAAGAATAGCATTTTGTGAAAAAAAAGGGGACCGTGCCCATGTAAAGTGTATGAGTTGCCTACGTACCTCTGGGAGTTTAAAAAATTTTGAGTTTCAGTTTTGAGAGAAAAAATTAAAGGATTAGGCCCCACCTAATTCTGAGTAGAGGGAAATGAGATTTTTTTTAGAATAGAAGGGAGATGAGAGGAGTCATAGTTCATCGAGATTTCAGACTAGGGGTAACATTTATTAAGTCAGTCCTGGTTAACTGGACATGCCATCTCTTCTCGGTCAAGGTTAGTGATTATAGCGGTGCCACCTAATAGGATCTTCTTTATAATGTAGGGCCACTCCAGTTTTTCTTGAACTTGCCTATGGAGTCCCATACGGGTTTTATGATTTATTTAAGGGTTAAATCCCCGTTTGGACACCATAGTCCTTGAATCTCTTGTTAAATGATAGACCTATTTGGCGATGGTACCCTTATATGTGATAAGATCCTTTATCCTCATTTTGTCTAAGAGTGATAACTCATCAAGACGACTCTGATGCCAGTCTTCCTCGTTGACCTTGCTCTCAAGCATAACACGTAGTGAAGGTATTTCTAGTTCAACGGGTAGGACTAATTCCATGTTGAATACCAGAGAGTAAAGGGTAGACCCAGTAGATGCTCAAACTAAGGTGTGGTAGCCCCATATGGTGTAAAGGATCCAATCATCCCAATCTCAACAATTCTCAGTCATCTTGTTGATGATTGCTTTGAGATTATTATTGGCGGCTTCAACTTCACCGTTAGTTTATGGCCGGTAAGGAAAATATTTATATCTCTGAATCCCATAGTTATCGATTTTGTGACTTATGCCTCTAAATGTAACCCGTTGTCTGACACTATCTCTTGCGAGATCCCATATCGATAAATGATGTTCTTTCGAATTAACTTAGCAACTTTTTCGGCATTCAATGTTGAGTATGACTCACCTTCAACCCATTTGATGAAGTGATCAAGGGAAACCAAGATGAACTAGTGCCCATTAGTGGCTTTAGGAACAACTTTTCCTATGTTATCAATGCCCTATGGGGATAATGTCCAGGGAGAGGTCATGTTGTATAATTCTAATGGAGTCAAGTGCTGGAGGCTAGAAAACTGTTGGCATTCAAGGAATCTATGAACATAGGTGGTGTAATCTTGAAACTTGGTAGTCCAATAATAACCCTATTGGATAATCTTCTTGGTGAGCATATGGCCATTCATGTGGGGTCTGTATTCCCCGCTGTAGATATTTTGCATCATACTTTCAATATCAGCCCTTGAGATGCAGTGTAGATGTGTTCCCTAAAAGTTTTTCTTGAACAATGCTTGATCGCAGGCAATGTACTAGGCAACCAATTTGCGGAGGGTTGTTCAATTTTTCTTGTTGGCATCTTGGGAGTACCTATCGTGCTTAAGGAGATGTCAAATGTTGTAATACCAATACTCGACCATATCAGGATCCTCCTCTGTGATGAGATAAATGTGGTAGTAGTGGGTTGGTTTAGCTTGTTTTTGGACTAGAAAAGGGGCCATCGTTATTCCTTCAGTTATGTTAATCATGAAGGCTAAGGTGGCAAGGGAATTGGCTAAGATTTTTCTTGATTGGGATAAGTAATGGAAGGTGATATCTCAGAATTGGGAGGCCACCTCCACTAGGTGGGCATAAAAGTATAAGAGCTTGTCGTATTTGGCTTTTCATCTTCTAAGGACCTGACCAATGATGAGGGCAAAGTCCCCATATACATCTAGGCATTGGATTCCTTTCTTAAGAGTTACTTTGAGGCCTATTGTACACACCTCGTATTTGTTCATGTTGTTGGTGCAAGAAAAATCTAGATTGATGGAAATGGGAGTGCAAGAGTCATCATGGGTGATCAGGAGTATCCAATATCGTATTCTTTCTTGTTAGTGGCGCCTTAGAAGAACATTTTCCATCGGAGGTCTTCCTGAGAGGTGCACAGGATGTCTTAGCCTGGGAATTTAGAGATCCAGACATCGACTTCCTCTATAGGGTAGTCAGCAAGGTAGTCAGATATAGCTCACCCTTTTATGGCTTTCTCCGTGACATACACAATATCGAACTCGACTAGCAGCATTAACTATCGAGCCATTCGTCTAGATAGGATAGGTTTCTTGAGCAGGTATTTGTTAGGATCCATTCGGGACACATGTCTAATGGGAAAAGAGAACATGTAATGCCATAATTTTTTAGTGGCCTAGACAAGGGAGACACATGCCTTCTCCAAGGTAGTGTAGTTGATTTCGTACCCGACTAATTTAGGATTGGATTAGTAGATGACCCTCTCTTTATGGGATTCTTTAATGTATTAGGCCAGTAAAGCCCTAGGTGTAGTGTTTATTACAATTAAGTATAGGATATGAGGGAGACCGAGCTATAATGGCATAAGCATCGAAGGTTGGATTAGATACTACTTGATTCCGTTTAAGACTTCCTGACAAGCTTCATTCCAAACTTTAGTCGAATCCTTCTAGAGGAGTTTAAATATGGTTAAAAAATGGATGTTAATTGGCTGATGAACCAACTCATATGCTGTAATTTCAATAGGTATCTCCAGAATTCCTTCTCCATTCAGGGTGGAGGCATTTCGAGTATGGCTTTCAGTTTGTCAGGATCTGCTTTAATTTCATTCTCGCTAACCATGAATCTAAAAAGTTTTCCTTTGGTGATGCCAAAGATACATTTCTGTGGCTTAAGTCGCATCTGGTATCTCCGCAATCATTCAAAGAACTTTTGAAGAGTGATAACAAAACCTTCCCGAGTTTTATATATGATGATCATATCATCTACGTAGACCTCGAATTCTCTGTGTATCAAATCATGAAAGATGGTTATGGCAGATATTTGGTAGGTAGCCCCTACATTTTTAAGATCGAATGGTATAACAATGTAACAAAAGGTTCCCTAAGGGGTGATGAAAGCAATTTTTTCTTGATGATCAGGGTGCATCTTGATCTGATTGTATTCAATAAACCCATTAATGAATGACTTAAAAGCGTAACTGGTCATATTTTCTATAATCATGTCAATACTGGGTAGTGGGTAGTCATCCTTTAGAGAGTCCTTGTTCAATTCTCGGTAATCAACATACATGAAAACCTTTCCTCTTGACTTTGGCACAAATGAGATGTTGGCTAACCATGTGGGATATTCAATCACCCAAATGAAGCTTACATTTAACAATTTGACCACTTTGTCTTTAACCTTGAGGGACCATTCGGTACGAAGCTTTCGTAATTTCTATTCGACCAGTTTACATTCTAGGAAAGTTAGAATCTCGTGCTGAGCTATTTCATGATCAATGTCGAGCATGTCGTTATAGGACCATGTAAAGACATCTATAAATTCCTTCATCAGTTCTTCCAGTTGCACGCACTCATGCTCATCAAGGGTGGACCTAATCTTAATCTCGCGCTATTGTCTATTAGAATCGAGATTAATAACAATAATTTCATCTTTATTAATTTGAATGCGGTTATGTTGTTTGTTATTAACCTTATTAAGATCAGTTAATAATTATTCATTTACAAAATCATCATCAACATCAAGAGTTTGATTAAAGTTAAGACAATTAATGTAAGGCACATCAAGATACTCAAAATCTTCGTTTATTTCATTCTTGGGGAAAATAACATTAAGAACCTCATCAAAGGAGGTCTCGATTACATTATGATCAGAATAAGGAGGAATAATAAAAGGAGAAGAAATGGAATAAGCATATGGGTTGGGTTACATTTCATCGGGTGGAACTGGTACAACATTCCAGTTGAAGAGGGGTGTATCAATAACTTTGATCGAGTTGGATGGATTCGATGATATGGTGCCTAGTGGATAATGCAAAGTGTCAACTCTAGTGTTTGCAAGTTGAACGAATCTTCGGAGTTACTTTGGTAATAACTATAGTCTTCTCAACAAGAGGTTGCACATGATGATAGGAACTTTCGACCCATGAGTAGCTGTCTTGGAAGAAGATCTCCATTCCTAGATTTATTTTCTTATCCATATGAACATATTTGGGCTTGGGAAAGCCGCAAAAAGGGAAGTCTCAACCTTCCTTAATGAATCCCCCATTTAATGAATCCTTAAGACAGTCTTGGTAATTTCTAGCCTTATCTTTACCTGAGGTTGATGGAGCATTCTGAGTTCCTCTAATGTTGGTTGATAACCCAGGAAATATGGAGGAAAGGCCTTCTTCAGCACTATGGGTTCTAGTATTCCCTATTGTCATCGTCCTAACCTTAGTAAGGACAGGAAGTGCATATTTTTGAACATCTATATTACACTGACATTGTCGTGAGGGTTGTGTTCTGGACATACTCTATCTCTGAAATCATCCCTTGTGGGGAGAAAAAGTGATTCGACTCGAAAACCTGATAGAAGCATATCATTTTCCCCATGTTGTATATTTAACACCAAATTATTGGTGCTTGACTTCTCGGCATTATCTTCCTCGCCTAATATGGCGATGATCTTCCCCTTGGCGAAGAACCTCAATTTCTGATGGAGAGAGAAAGATACCCCCTTGATGTTGTGGATCTGTGGTCGATCGAGCAACATGTTAAAACAAGCTGGTATGTTAATGACTTGAAATTTAGTAATGGGATTTATAGGTCCAACCCCAATTTTAAGCTTTATAGATCCCATCACTTCTCGACAATTATTATCGTAAGATCACAACGAGGTGGAAGTTAGTGCAAGGCTGCTTACTTTCAATCAGTTGAGGGTTCTTAACGGGAAAACATTAAATGCTGATCCGTTGTCAATGAGCAAAAGCAGGATTGTCTTTCCAATGACCTCGATAGAGATATTGAGAGCATAGTTATGATTTGGACCAAACTGAGGGATTTCTTCCTCGGATAAGCAGAGAATTTTAGTAGAGGTTAGAGGCCCGACCAAGTTCACAGCTTCTTCTGGACTGGTAGAAGGAGGGATTATGGGCCCAGTCAGCAGTTTAATCAAGGAATTTTGGTGCAGCTGGGAAAACATAAAGAGTCCCCATAAAGTGATGTTAGCTTAAGTTTTCTGCAACTGATCGAGGATCTTTATCCCCTTGAGGGTCATTTTTGGCATAGAGAGTTTCTTAACACCCTTTCCCTTGTCTGTCATAGCTGATTGAGGGTTTAAAACCTGGTATTGTCTCCCATATTTAGTTATATGGTTCAAAAAAGAGGGGAAAAATAAAACTCATATTTATTCATCTATCTCGGGTTATTCGACCACTTTTTTTATCTCTCCTAGCATATCCTCAAATGATATCATTCCACGTATACTAAATATGGGGCTAGTCTTTTCTGGGCTTTGCTCTTCATTTTCACTATCAAGTTTATCCCCCCATCCTGTGGCAACAATTCCATCCTTCCATGAAAAATCAATGCATTATACAACCTCAATAACCTCTTCGTATAAATCCTCCAAATCTACAGGTAGATGTAGAAGCGAAGGTACCAAGCGCCCTTGTAATTTCAAAGCATCGAGTATCTCGTACATATTGTAAATTTCACCAGTTTATTGGAACAAGTTGCCATAACCTCAACTACATCATCTGAACTAACTTCATCGGCGGGTACTACCAAATTATCTAACTCGTGAGCCCAACTCCGAGCTTCCATGAATAATACGCTGAATTTATGGAAGTCAATGGCCACCCTGAGGGCAATTTCAGCCCAAACTCTAGGAGCTAGTTTAGTACAGCTAGAAATTCCATATCCTTCTTTTTTAACCGGGTACGAACGGTGAAAATTCTCTTGTAAGAAGTGACAGGGCATGATCGTCAAAACAAGTAGGGTGTAGGAGGAAATATGGGCAAATTTTTAGGGGTTTGAGAGAATATATGGGTATGATGGACGATTAAATGGGTACAATCTGGGTAGATGGGTCACATTTTGGGTCTTCTTCTAGGAAGATAGTATTTGCATGGTTTAGAAGTCGGTTATGAGTAGTGTTTGGTGTAGGATTGGCCTGTGGGGGTGATTACACCTCATTTAATCAGACATTGGATTATATCCCAGAGGTGGAGGCATTGATTAATGATATGGTCGACATTTTTATGGAAATCGCAATGGGCGTCAGGTTTGAAATATTTAGGAAGCGGGTTTGGTAACGGACGAGGGTCCAATGGCTTGATGGGATTTCTGCTCAAAAGGGATTGGTAGACTTTGGAGAAGAGAGCATGAAGTTCGGTGTATTCCTTTCTGACTGATTTAGGGCGGCTTTCTGGTGCCCATGAAGTGGCAGGCTGAGAGATATTATTGATGGTTGAAATCGTGGTATTGTGATGCTTTTCATACTTTCCGGGAGTGAACTGTCCGAATACTTTCTTTGGCTCAACTTTTATCTTGGAAATACTTTCTTCGATCTTTACTTCTACTTCCCGGAGGGCTCAAAAATCATGGTAATACTATCCTCTCATCATTGCTTGGATATGGGGTAAGAAGTACTTCTTCATAATACTGTCCTGTTCCTCTTCGGAAGGACAGTTGGCCATGGTGGCCACTTTCTCTCTCTCCTTGATATAATTTTTCTAACAGTTTCCAAGGGATTCTGCTTGAGATGTTCTGAATCACAGAGGTTAATCTTCAACCCCTCTTTGTACTTATATTGCAACATGAATTCACGGGAAACATCTTCCCAACTGCGAATTCTGGATACTTTGAGGGATAGGAACCAGCGAAGGTTGTTGTCCTTCAAAGTCTGTTAGAACATCTGGGCCATTATTTCCTCGGAGGCACTTAAGAGAGTCATGGATCAGTGGTAAATTTTGATATAGATAACCGAGGACCCGCTACCCTCCATAATCCATGTAATTCTTGGAGATTCAAACTTGGTCAAATTTCTTGGTTAATAGTTAAAGGTACTCCTTTACTTTGTTCAACTTTTTTCCTTCGGATCAATGGTTATGGGTAGGTTATCCCCTGACTGAGAAAGATTCATCATAGGAAGCTAAGTAGGAGGGGAACGTGGAGCATAATGATACTCTTCCGGGACCCAAATAGGCTTAGGTGCGAGCGAAATCATAGAGGGAGGGAAGGGGACCTCAGGCTCTTCAGGGATAGGGTCCCAATTTCACTGCATCTCATGAACCTCGATTTGAAGATTGTCAATCTTAGCAGTATGTTAGACTAGGAATGCCATCAAATCAGGTTGTACATTTGGTACTTAGTCTATGTTCTCCATGGAAAGCGGGTGAGAGTGGATTCCGAAATTAGAGAGAGTGGCGAAAGAACTGACGTAGCTTCAAGGTGGTTTGACAGAAGATCAAAGATAATAGGGAGCCAGGTCAAGGGTCGGGTATATGATCGACCTGAGAAGGAAAAATGGTCCAAATTTATTTTTGAAAGAGATGAGGAAAAACTCTTATTATTGAAAAGGAGGAAAATGTTTTTGATAGATTTTTTGGAAAGGGAAGGTCAAAATATTTTGGGTATATTTTTTTTATAATAGGAGGAAAAATATTTTTGGTATTTTGAAAAGAGGGGGGGAACATGTTTTTGACACTTTTGTAAGGAAGGACGGAAAAACGAAAGAAGAGTCTCAACATCATCATCATTATTATTATTATTATTACTATTATTATTATTTTTATTATTATTATGATGATGATGATGATGATGATGATGATGATGATGATGATGATGATGATGATGATGATGATGTTTTCACTTGTATTAGGTTTTACCTAAATGCAAAAGAAATGTCGTACGAGACTCGGGCTTGGGAAAAGTGGGTTTGAAAAATATGTAAAACGTTGATTGACTTGTTGTCAGGCTTATAGACGGGATCCTATCTTGAAAAGACGAAATCACATGAAAATTTGGGCAGTATGCCGACCTGGCATTTTGGCAGAGTTTTGGATACTAACTGGCAAACCAAATATGAAAGCCCTAGGACTGACACCTATATGAGGGTATGCATTTATTGGGTTAGTGGAAAGGTTCCCCCATTTGGCATGACTTCCACGATATACGTCTTGCTTTTGTGGGCAATCAGTACGTATGGACAAGCCATTTGATATATCTGAATGTACGTGAATTGCCTCACTATATACCCCGTGGGGACAATACATGTGAGAGCGAATTCGATATACTTGACGTGCATGAATGAGTTCCCCGATATATACCTATCGTCATGATTTTGGTCAAGCAGTATGATACAGGGGGAACCGTTCGATATATGTTGAGGTACTTAGCTAATAGTAGGTGAGAGTCATATTGCTTAGGATAACTGCGACTTGTCGGATTAGCACCCATCACAAAGTGACCCCCCAGTATGGGACAAAATTTTGATTAATAAACATGCTCTTTGGTGATGTAGTGTAAAAAATGCATGATTTCTTATTAATATGTTATGGAGAGAGTATTTTATCTAGTATGATGAGTCCTATACTAATAAGGAAGAATGTACAAGCATCATGAAAAGTAAATCTAGCATGGGCATGAAGATTACAGTAAGCATGGATATATGAGAGTGAGTGATGTTTGCATATCTATAAGTGAGTGTGTGGTAGTGAACATGAGCATGGTTCAACTACAAGTTGTGTGTGAAAAATGTGAGTGAGCATGGATATATACAAGTGTGATAAGTGGAGGTGTGTTCTAGTGACACCTAAGCATGGATATTTTAAGTGGCGTGCGCAATATGTGGATGGAAGTGATCCTATGTGTAAGTAGTGTTAAGCATACATGCGAGTATCTAAAAGTGTGTGAATGAGGAGTAATATAAGCATGAGGGGGGTATACACAAGAAATAATAGAGAGAAAATGGGGGAACATACAGGTAGGTGCATATTCCCACCAGTAGAAAATGATAACACCCATGCAAAAGAGTCTAGTCCTCTTAAGTTAGTCCCAATGGAGTTGCCTCTGTGGCCATCCTTTCCCTGTGTAGGCTATTCCCTCCCCGTCTCGAGCGGTGCTTCGGGCGCTCATACGCACTAGGTCGGAGAGGGGGGAAGAAGGTATCTCCCTCTTTTCTAGGAGGGTTTCGACCGTCTTCGATGAGGGGTGATGGAGTCACTAGCCTATTTTGCACAAAAGAGGCAAAATAACATGTCGCTGCCTCGAGAGAGCGACATCAAAGAAAAACTGATGCTTACAAAACCAATAGTTCAGAGGTTCGGGAACTAAGTTATGGAATGAGAAGGTGTTAGGCACCCATATTGCTCTTTCGGTCTCTCATGGGCTTATGTTACTAATTTCCTTAATTTCTCCGTGAAACGTATGCGCGTGTATATATAAATGAAGATTGGAATCATTCGACTCACATCATTAAAAGGATAGAGTGATGTCATCCAAAGGAACATTCCTAAAATAATAATTAGAAAATATGATGTATACGCTTATCGAGATATTGATTGTTATAATGGAATGATAATACTTTTTAGATAAGACACGCAAGTCTGAATCACAAGCATATTACATATGGATAATATATAGATAAGATAAGAGAAAGATGAAAATAGGAAAATTGAAAAGTTAGAAAATTGGACTCGAGTCTCAGGTTTTAGCTTGAATCGCCTACGTAGCCTATAAAGGCATCAATGTCCATGTAGTTCATATGTGACACCAGGGTGGGGTTTATCCCATAGATTCAAATATGAGTTTATTATATATGTGTGTGTAGATATTTTAGTTCATAGAAAATGTGATAAATGATCCCCTCATAATTTATAGGTCTAAACCTCTTTTTCTTTATTTTTTTATAGAAAATAAAGTATGTGCAATATAACTAATAAATGATCATATGTTATTGTGTATGATTTAAAGTAAAAAACACATTGAGAATTTATATAACTAATGCGAAAAATAGAGAAATTTAGAGAGAGAAAGATGTTTGGACTTTCTTTGGAGACTTGAGGGTTGATCTTGATCCTGGATGAGCTCCCTTTCAAATTGAGATGGATTTTGGATGAGAGAAAAGTAGAATTTTGTTAAATTTTGTATGAAAATGATGGGAATGAAAGATGAAAAGTAATTTGACACAAGGAAACCTCGCCGATTGCAGAAGAATGTTGTTAAGATCACTGATATTGATGGATCTAAGGTGTGCCTTAGAAGTGAGCTCATGCCCTCCTTATATAAGGTACGGAGCATACCCCTAGAACTGTCAATCGACAGTCTCGTGCAAATTTTTTCAAAAAAATGTTCATAGAACGCAATTCGTAAACCAAATCATGCACGGTGTAATTCGTACTGTAAGACTGATTCGTCCATGGGACGGACTGTTGGAAAGGGTATTCAATGTTCTTCAAAGATTCATTCAGTCTTAGTTAAGCTGAAGAGTTGACCTTGGCCAAACAGAGACCAGGAGCTTCCGATGGCCTCCGAATAATTTTTTGAGGAAAATGGATCGTTCATCTGAACGGTTATGCCATTTCGCACACGGGGAAAATAATTGAAGAGGGGTTTTAGTGCCTTTTTATCTATTGAAATTTAGCTCTGAAGATGGAGTTGATTGGGGTCAAACTGGGATCCAGGAGCGCTCAATGGCCTCCAGATCGATTTTTGGTAGTAAAATGGTCGATTCATCCGAACCATTATGTCGATTTGCGCATATAGTAGACCTTTGGAAAGGGGATTCAAAGCCCTTAGAAGATTCTTTGAGCTATCGCTTTGACGATAAAGTTGATCGGATTCAAATGGGTCCTGATAGCGCCTGATGGCCTCTAGATCGGTAGTCAGAGTATGACCTAGGGTTTGTAGTGAAATGTGTAGGTGTTAGGGACCTGAGGAGGGACTTAGGGCGGGGGGGGGGGGGGGGTCCTACAATGTGGTGTCTACACATACATAAAATAAAATTAAACGGGATGGAAAATATTTGACTTCAAGTAAATATTTGTTCATTACAAATTGTCAATGAGCTGAGATAATTGTTCAAGAATTTCAAAAATTATTTAACAAGCTACGATGAGCAGTTACAAGTACAAGTTAAGAAGTTAAAGAAATGGGATTCTCTTGATTAGCTGGAGTAACTTGAGGTGCATTGGCATCAATAGCTTCAACCATAGGATTATCTTAAACATTCCTTTAAGAATTACTTTGAACAAATTCAGGGGAAATAAGAGGAATGTGCTCATTAGCAGTAGCATGCTCGGCTGACTAGTAACCTATTCCCCAGTAGTTTTCTTGTCAACCTCCATTTCAGCCTCTTAAGCTGCCAAGGCTTTAACTTCATCATTATCGCCTTCCCATTAGCTGGTTTCTTCATAAATGTAAAGGAAAATTTTCGTTACGCTATTTTTCAATTCATCGTATTCATGTGAGAAGAAATTCATCATTTCTATATTGAAGTTAATAGAGGCTTTGTATTTCTCAATGACAATACCTCAATTTTGGCGTGTGCTTTATTAAACTTTTACAAGGCTTCCTCTAGACTCTGCATTTTTGTGGCATGAGTGGCAACTTACTCTTTTATCTTCTTAATTTACTCCTCAATCGAGTTAAGGACCATGGTCTTATCCATGAGCTACTTATCTGTCTCTTCTCGCTCATCGCAGGTCTCTTTCAGCTTATCTTCAACTTTATAGGCATCTTCATACAGCTTAATCACTCTGTGGATCTAATTATTTCATTATTCATGGAGATATTGGTTCCCTTTGTTCTTCAATTCAAAATCCCGAACAATAATTATAGCTTTTTCCCAGATAACATTAGAGGCCAATGCACCCTGAAACATAAGACAACAAGGTCAGCAAATAGTAAAGATCTTGCCAGAACAAACAATTACAAACTTACTAAAATCTTACATTAAGCAGCCAATAATGGGCGACCTTCCATAGAAAATTAACATCTAGGCTCCTGAAGAATTCAAAATCAGGAGTGTGACTACGATAGTCGAGACCATCCACTGCATTAACCATATTATCGAAATGGATCCCTTATCTTTTTTCATATGATCAGAAATTACAAGATTCATTGGATAAAATTTTAACTCCTCCACCAAGGGATAATGGGAGGATGACCCAAATTCCCTAGCCAACCTATGATAAGGGTGCCCCTATATTATCACCCTCTCCAAAGTAGGTTATAACATCCTCGACTCTTCAGTCATTGGATGTTTCAAATTTAGGTAGTCGGGTCCTTCATTTATCTTTTGTTGCCAGAAGAAGGAAGATCATAATGGGTAATGGATTTCCCTTTGGTCATATTAACAACGCCAACTTTGTTTTGGCCTCTATAATAACCTTTTTCTTGGCCTCAACATTGACTTTCTATCTAGCTTTAGCCTCAGTTTGGACATTCTTCTGCACCTCAGTGTTGGCTTTCTATTTAGCCTCTCCCTCTCAAATTTTAATTTATGTATGAGATCTAGGGCATCGTGGTTAGTCTACTTGGGTGCCATTTCAAGAGAGGGATCAATCTGGAAACCTGAATATGATGTAGTAGAAGTTGTACAAATGTTCAAAAGTTAGAAAAACTGCAATGAAAAAGTGAAGATGACCAAACAGTTGTAAAAAATTTACTTTATTCGACCTCATAATCGGCCTCAACGTAAGCCTTGGCTACAATTGGTACTTTAACTACCTGCTTAGATTGAAAGACTCTTAGAGATATATAATATCAAATGTGGCCATCCCGGGCGTAAGGACCACCTACCAGAGGGATGCCATAACCATTCTACATGATCTGATACACAAAGAAGTCGAGGTATATGTAGATAACATGATTATCCCTCTGGCAGGTAGTCCTTACGTTTTTTAGACCAAATGGCATTAAAGTGTAACAAAAAGTTCCCCAAGGGGTGATGAATGAAATTTTCTATTGGTGATCTAGATGAATCTTGATATGATTATATCTGAAAAACTCGTTAACGAATGATTTGAGAGCGTGACTAGCCGTATTGTCCACAATCATGTCGATGTTGGGTAGTGGGTAATCATCCTTCGGAGAGGCCTTGTTCAAGTCTCGATATTCGACACGCATGCAAACATTCCCTCATGATTTCGGCACGGATACGATATTGGCTAGCCATGTGGGATATTTGATCACCTGAATGAAGCCCAAATTCAGTTATTTGACTTCTTCTTCTTTAACTTTGAGTGACCATTCGTTGTGGAGCTTTTACAGTTTCTGTTTGATCGATTTGCATTCAGGGAGAGTTGAAAACTTGTGCTGAGCTATTTTAGGGTCGATACCGGAAATATCATCATAGGACTATGCAAAGACATCCATAAATTACTTTAGTACTTCCTCGAGTTGCGTGCATTTATGCTCATTAAGGGTGGCCCGTATCCTAATCTCACGCAGTTGGGTACTAAAATCGAGATTAATAACAATGGTTTCATCTTCATAAACTTGAATGCGGTTATGTTTTTTGTTATAACCTTATTTAGATCAGTTAATAATTATTCATTTGCAAAATCATCATCTTCAAGAGTTTGATTAGAATCAAGACAATTAATGTAAGGCACAACAAGATACTCAAAATCTTTATTTATTTCATTGATAGGAAAATTTCATCGAGAACCTCATCAAAGAAGGTCTCTTTTACATCAGAGAAGAGGAAACAACTAAAGGGAAAAGGGGGTAAACATCGGGGTTAGGTTGAACATTGGAAGGTGGCACAAATGTAGCATGCCAGTTGAAAAGAGGTGCATCATCATCTTTGATGAGGCAAGATGGATTCGACGATGTAGTCCTAGAGTGGATCATGCAGAGGATCAGACCTAGTGTGTATAAATTGAATGAATCCTCAGAGTCACTGCCCTTAGAATCCTCGGTATCAGATCTTGTCTCTTCAGTGAGTGGTTGTACATGGTTATACCAAGGTTCAGGGAAGCAACATATATGGAAATCTTCACCCTCTATGGTGAATCTTTCATTTAGGGAAATCTCTCGAGACAGTTCTGGCGCATTCTAACCTCATCTTCAGTCGAGGATGATGGATCAATCTGAGTTCTTCTTTTGAGGGATAATATCCCAAGACCTAGGGAGGAAAGGCCTCCTTCAACAAAATAGGTTCAATTATCCCTTACTGTTTTCGCCCTAGCCCCAGTTCAAGCATGGAGTGCATGTTCTTAAACATCTGGATTACATTGGCATTTCAATCGGGGACATTTTCCAGACAACCCTTATCTTTAAAATCATCCCATGATGGGTGTAGGAGTGGTTCAAATCAAAAACTTGACAGAAGCATATCATTTATCTCGTGTTGTATTTAAGTATTGGATTACTAGTGCTGACATTCTCGCTATTGTCATCGTCACCCAAAATGGTGATAATCTGCCCATTGATGAAGAACTTTAATTTCTGATGGAGGGAAAAAGACACCCCTTTGATGCTATGGAGCCACAGTCATCCAAGCAGCAAATTGAAGCAGGTTGGGATATCGATGAGTTAGAATTCAACAATAAGATTTATAGGGCCAACCTCTATTACAAGCTTGATAGGTCATATTACTTCTCGATGGGTGTTGTCTTAGGCACATACGGCAGCAAAGGTGGGAGCGAGGTCTCTCACTTCAAATCCCAAGAAATTTAGAGTTCTCAACGGGCAAATATTAAGAGTTGATCCATTATTGACAAGAGAAAGTGGGACAGTTTTCCCATGACTTCTACATAGATGTTAAGGGCATGATTGTGGATGGGACTAGTCTTGGGGATTTCTTCTTAAAAAAATAAGAGCATTCGTGTAGAGGTTAAGGGTCCGATTAGGTCCACCACTTCTTCTGGAGTGGTTGAGGGATGAACTGTGGGCCCTTTGAGTAGCTTAAGTAGGGCATTTTGGTGCAGTTGGGAAGACATAAAAATCCCCCATAAAGTTATATTGTCTTGTATTTTCTTCACTTGATCGAGGACCTTACTTTCTTCGAGGGTCATTTCTGGTATAGGGAGATTCTCAGCACCCTTTCCTTTATCGCTCGCTGATGGTTATAGACTTAGGATTGGTAATGTCTTCCTGACCTGATCATGTGGTTCACAAAAGGAGGGAAAAATAAAAATCCTATTTCTTCATCGATATCGAGTTATTTATCCACCTTGTTGATTTCTCCTATTAGCTCCTCGAATGATATCATCCCGAATATATTGGCTATCAAACTAGTCTTTTATGAATCTTGCTATTCATCTAAATCTTTGAAATTGTCCCCCCATCCAGTGGAAATGATATTGTCTTTCCATTCAAAGTCAATGAACTTCACAACTTCCATAGCCTCTTCGTATAATTCCTCCCATTGGATAGGGAAATGAAAAATTGAAGGGACCAGGCACCCTCGTAATTTCAAAGCATCGAGTAGCTTAGATACACTACAGATATCACCATTCCATCGAAAAAAATCTATCGTGATCAGGACCATGCCATCTAAACTGAATTCGTCACTTGGCACCACCCAATTGTCTGAATCTCGGGACCATTTTTTAGTTTCTAAGAACAACCCACTGAATCTCTAGCAGTCAATGGTCATCTGGAAGGGAAATTTTAGCTCAAACTCTAAGATTTGGTTTAACACTTCTGATATTTCTATATTTACCTCCAAAATAGGTGCGAATAACTATGCATGCTCTGGTGAGGAGGGATAAGGCTTGATCGGCAAAGTTGGTAGGGTGTAAGAGGAAATATGGGCATGTTTGGAGAGGTTTAGGAGAGTATATGGGTTTGACTGATGATTTACTCGGCATGATTTAGGTAGATGGATTAAATTCTGAGTCTTCTTCTAGGAAGATCGGATTTGCATGATTTGGGAGTGGATTATGGGTTATGTTTGGTTTAGTATTAGCTGGTGGGGTGATAACAACCTGGTCAATCAGGCGTTAGATTACATTTCGGAGATGGAAACATTGGTCTATGGTATGGCCAACAGTTTGGTAAAAGTCACAATGGGCATCTGGTTTAAAGTTTTTTGGAAGTGGGTTTAGTAATGGATGGGGATACAATGGTTTGATCAAATTTCGACTCAAGAGGTCCTGGTAAAATTTGGAGATAGGAGGGTGAATCTAGGTCTATTCCTTTCGGATTGGGTTTAGGAAACTTTCTAATGCTCATGAAGCGTCAGGTTGAGAGATGTAGTTGATGGTAGAAATCGTGGTACTAGCAGTTTTTTCAAACTTTCTAAGAGAAAACCGTCAAAAGGTTTTCATCGATTCAACTTCTGTCTTAGAAATACTTTCTTCAATATCCACTCCTACTTCTCAGAGGGCTCATAAGTGATGGTAATACCGTACACCCATTATTTCTCGGACATGGGGTGAGAAGTTCTTCTTTACAATATTGACTTGTTCTTCTTCAGAAGGCCGATTGGTCATGGTAGATTCTTTTTCTGTCCACCTTGTTATGAAGTTGTTTATTGATTCCCCAGTGTTCTGCTTAAGTAGCTCTAAGTCACGGCGGGTAACTTCTAGCTCTTTGTTGTACTTGTACTGCGACATGAATTCACGTGCAACATCTTCCCTACTGTGGATCCTGGATTCCTTAAGGAATAAGAACCAACGGAGAGCGCTATCTTTCAAAGTCTGCTGGAACATCTGGGCCATTATTTCTTCAGAAGCCCCTAGGAGAGTCATGGCTTGGTAATATCTACGAAGTTGAATGATCGGGGGACCACTGCCTTCAAACTTCTCAATATTAGTCATCTTGAATTTTTCGGTAATATGGCTTTAGAATAGGGAGAGATGTGGGTGTAGTCCATGTAGTTCCCAGAGAGTCTGACTTGATCAAACTTCTCGATCAACATCTTAAGGTATTCCTTGATTTTGTTCAATTCTTCCTCTTTCGGGTCAATAATCGCAAGTAAGTTAGCCCCTGACTGAGTAAGGCTTGGTATAGGAAGGTGGGTTGGCGGCATCCCATTAGGAGGAGGAGCACGGGAAGCATGTTGGTATTCCTAGGGAACCCAAATAGGCTAGGGTGCAGGAGAACCCATAGTGGGAGGGAAGTGGACCTTAGGCTCTTCGAGGACAGGGACTCGATTTCTTTGCATCTCATGAACTTCGGTTTGAAGGTTGACAATTTTTTCGGCGAGCTGAGCTAGAACCGTTAACAAATCTTATTGTACATTCAGCACTTAATCCATGTTCTCCATGGAAGGAGAGTGAATCTTGAACTCAGAAGAAGTAAGGGGACTGATAGAACTTTGGGGGGGGGGGGGGGGTCGACTGAAAACCAAAGTCAATAGGGAGCCAGGTCAAGGGTATGCGATCGATCAGATAAGGAGAAAAAATTGGATTTATTTTTGGAAGAGAAAAGAAAAGGGAAATTTGTTATTTGTTTTGGAAAAGGAGGAAAATATTTTTGACATTCTTGGAAAATATGAGGACAAAAATGTTTTTTTTTGTTTTGGAGGTAAAAAAAAAAATTAATTTTTTTTGGATAACAGAGGAAAAATGTTTTTGGAAAGAGAGAGGAAAAGGCGAGAGACGGGTCTCAGCATGATTATTATGTTTATTAGGTTCTCACTTGTATTAGATTTACCTAAATGCAAAAAGAAATGTCATACGGGACCCGAACCTGGAAAAATTGGGTTTACGAAATATGTAAAAACTATGGTTGGACTTGTTACCAGGCTCATGGCCCGGGTCCCGTTTTTTAAAAAATTATGCAAAAATTTGGGTGACATGTCGACCCAAAATTTCGACGGAGTTTCGGGTCAAAATAGGCAATCTAATATATGTGTCCTACGCTTGACACCTATATATGGGTATGCAGTTGGGTTAATTGGAAGGTGTTCCCCCCTTTAGTGTAACTTCCACGATATACGTCTTGATTTTGAGGGCAATCGGAATGTGTGGACAAGTGATTTGAATACCTGAGTGTATGTTAATTACCTCACTATATACCTCGTGGGGAAGGTGCTTGTGCAAGCGAATTCGATATACTCAATGTACATGAAAGAGTTCCCTCTGATATACCTCCCGTCGTGACTTTGGTCAAGCAGTACGATACGGGGGAACCATTTGATATACATCGAAGGTACTTGGCCAATGGAAGGTGAGAGCCATATCACTTAGGATAACTGCGATCTTCCAGACTAGTGCCCATCACGAAGTGACTCCCTAGTTGCGGGACATAATTTGGTCAATAACAATGCTCTTTGGTGATGTTGTGTGTATCATATATGATTCTTTGATTAGTATCTAATGGAGAGAGTATATTTATTGATCATGCCCAGCCGAGAATAAGGTACAACTATAAACAGTAGGGTAGGGATAACAAGTGAGAGTGGGTGATGTGTGCAACATGTGGATATATGTGATCCTAGGTGCACGTGGTGTGAAGTGTACATGGAAAATTTCTACAAGTGTGTGAATAGTGGCATAAGCAAGTGGTACATATGTACATGGAATAATGAGGGGAACATAAAAATAGGGGAATATACAAGAATATAAAACACCCATGCAAACAGAGTTTAGCCCTCTTAAAAATAGTCCCAGCAGAGTCGCCATTGTGGCCACGGCGTCAGGGGGAGAGAGATCCCTCGAGAAGACTGTGTCGGGGTAAATGTGAAGAGATGGAGTCGCTAGCCTATTTTTCACAAAACAGGCAAAAGAATAGGTAGCCACTTCAAGAGAAAGGCATCAAGGACAAACTGATGCATAGGAAACCAGTAGTTCGAAGGTCCACGGGTTAAGTAACGGAATGGGAAGGTGTTAGGCAACCATACCGCCCTTTCTGTCTCTAATATGCTAGTGTTATTATCTTCCTTTATATCCCCATGACGTGTGTACACATGTTTATATAATGGAGATCGAAATCATTCAGCTCATGCCATGGACAAGGTAGGGTGAGGTCATCTATAGGAATGTTCCCAAAATAACATATGTAGAAAGTATGATTTTCGCGTTTATCACGATATTGATCGTTATTAGGAAACGATAATACGTGTTGGATAAAACACAAAAAAGCATGATATATATATATATATATATATATATATATATATATATATATATGTGTGTGTGTGTGTGTGTGTGTGTGTGTGTGTGTGTGTGAAAGTGGGAGATTTAAGAAAATTTGGGAATTTGGGAAATTGAGAAAATTGGAAAATTGGACTCGAGTCTCGGATTTTAATCTGAGACGCTTACATAGCCTATAGAGTCATCAAAGTCCACGTAGTTAGAATGTATCATAGGGGTGGGGTTTATCCCATAGATTCGAACGAAATTTTCTTATATGTTTATGTGTAGAAAATGTGGTTTTTGGTTTTGGAAAAAGGTGTAATGGATAATTTCGTTCAAAATTTACGGGCGTAACCCTCCTTTATTTATTTTTGAGATTTTTGTAGAAAATAAAGTATGTGCAATATACTAATAAAAGTGTAGATATTAATGTGTATGAACTAAAGCATGTTGCTCTAACGACATACTGATCTCGTTTGAATGATCAGAACGTTAATTTCGAGGTTCACCACCAGACTTAGAAAAATTCCTCAAAACTTTTTCGAACACAAACCTTTTTGTACAAAACATTTTATAAAACCTTTTTATGAAAAACATTTATTAAAATATTTTTATATTCAGAAAAACTTTCTAATCACTTATATAAAATATCCCAACACTTTTAATATGAAATGAAAATGGACCTCAAACATTTTCTTACCAAAATCATCTCGTTGGGTTTGAATGCTGAAGACCACTTGATATTTGGATTTGTCTTTTGTAGACTTTTAGTGGTATACGACATACAAAATTGTAACGGACATTTATAAAATCATGTCCTTATATAAACTTTGCACTAAGTAAACAAATTATTGTGTTAAATGATTAATTAATTTTATCCTAAGCTAAAGCATGAAGCAAGGTGATTAGTGAAATAAATTAAATCAATCCACAATATGTTGATGTACAAGAAAAAACCAAAAACGGGAAAAATCGCGGACGGCCCTACCACACAAATTCACTATGATAAGGAATTACAAAATTCGACAGATGACTTACACAATGACTCGATGCCCTTGCAAGCCTTGATGCATGTTCAATCCTCAACATCTCATCGACACTGACAAATAGGAGTCAACTTGCGTGCTGCCACAACGTGTGAGTTGACACACGCCTCGGTATCTACCGAAAAGGCTTAGAAACTATCTATAGATTGGAACATGGAATCCATCACTTCTTGACTGCTAATAAAAGTACGAATTTCACCACATAAAATGAATAATTAGATATAAAGATTATTAAACAATGGTTCCCAAACAAATATATCAAATCATATATGAACTAAAATTTAGATCTTAAACAATATCGGTGAAATTACGGTTTGGGGGCCTTTTGGAATTTTATAAAAAACTGATTTTTGCCAAAAGTCACAAAGAAACCTTGTGCCAACACTCATTTATATATATAAAAAATGTTTTCGAGGTGACACATTTTCTAGGTTCGTTCGAATGAAAATAGATGTTCGTTCGAACGAAAAAGCAATCTCATTCGAACTAGAACTAGAACTAAACCTCTATCAAATGAATATGCCCATCTTTTTGGAACGAACTTCAAACGAGATTAAAACACCATTTTCTCTATTAGACATGAAATCCTCGTTTGATTCTCATCTGAATGTCGTTCAAACGAACTACATGAATTCGTTTGAACGTCTTTAAAAACTCGTTTTAATGACTTTTTTAATAACATTCTTTTTTTTTAATTTTTTTTATGCAAAATAAGCCTCAAACATTTTAAAACAAACAAAACCCATATGAAATTCAAAGATTAAAATATATATGTATATAGATACATTCATATATGTGAGATCCATGGACGTTGAAGATGAAACGTGGTACAAAACAGGACATGGTGATGTAACACTCTAACTTGGCCGCTAAGATTTCCAATTAAACATTTCATAGGCTGTAAAGGTTAAACATACTAAAGTTATAACCTATGACTCAAAGGTTTTGTCCATATACGAAATAAGCTAAAATACATACAAATTGACTTTATAAAAAATGTGTACTCACAAAACACCACCTATGTTTATTCAAGGAAAAACAAAAAATTAAGATCTATGGGTCATCAAGCTCTCTAAAAGACTCAACCCCCAGCCCCAAAAGGAAAATGTACAACTTGATCGACACATAAACTGAGGATCTTTGCTCCTTTTGAAAACTTTGTCTCATCATTGCAAACCTAGACACTTAAACACACCTTCAAATGCAACTTGAATATGTAACAATACAAACTGCAAAAGAATAAACCCTCCCCATTTATCTAACAATATCTACCTAAGTTAGGATGTCTCCCCCTAAGGAAAAAATATCCTTCGAACTATAAAGAGTGAGATACCATTTCTCCCCCTTTTGTTCAAGAATTGATAAAGTTAAATATATGTAGTACAAATATTTATCCCTAATATACCCCCCCCCCCCCCAAATGAAACATGAGCAGGTATAAAGGAAAAATAAGTATATCATGCAATGATGTGTAGTGAAATAATCAACGATATCAAGTTGGAAACACAAGTACAAACAATCCAAATAGTGGTCAATCAACACCACTTTTGATGCAAAAATGATAGCAGCATGAATGCACAATAAAGAATGAGATACCAATGTAAACTATCAACAAAAGATATCAATATGACTATATAGCATACCAATTTGAAACCACTTAAAACTAAAATAGAACATGTGGCATACATGGATTAAATCCAGACGCAAAGACTCAAAAGAAAACGATACCATGTATATAAATATGCAAAAGATATCAATAACACACACACACACACACACACACACACACATATATATATATATATACACACACACACAAACTAAAAACAAAACACAGTAAGATTTCTACACTAGCATAGAATCAATCTTTCTAAACAAAGGTGGTACGGAATGAAGGGGCATGAACTAGCAATAAGAAAAATATGATCCAATCACTCAAAAATGTCCAAGGAGTTCTATTTGGATGTATAACTTTATCAAACAAAGATTTACCCTCATACTGATAAATAAATTGAACTCGTAATGGACAAACAAGAACAATGCACACTATCCGAGAAAATATTAATGATTCTCAAAGCAATAGTGTCAAATATGAATTAACTAGGACTTATTGCAAACCCATTTATCTTCAACTTATAACACCCTCAAAACTTAGATTTATCATTTTTTTCACTCTTATATTTTTGAAGATATCATTCTTTTGAAGAATTAAAAAAATGGCCTTAGAAATATTTTCTTCTCTTCGCCTCTTAATTTTTTAGGCTCTTGCCAACGGTGGCCTTTCACACAAGGAAGATTTCTCCCTTCGTAGCCCTTTCTCATGCACACTCACAATTTCAATAAAAGAACAAACTCACGGGAAATAGTTCTAACATGAACAAATCCTCCACACACACACACACACACACACACATATATATATATATATAGGACGACACCTCACTTAGCTTATATAACATTTGAAGCTAAAATCCAAAAGAGCTCATGCATATGTGTGCAGAGCCATATGCAAAGTGAATCCATTAAGCTAGTCATTTTTAATGTACTCTATGCAAGCATGATTAAGAACAATCTCAGGATGGAAAATCATTATCAAATGTCCCAGACACATAGAAAAATGAAAGTAAGTGGATTCAAATACACCGATATGTCACACAAAATGTGTAAAACTAAACTACACATAAACAAAAGATATTTTTGTGTTTTTTAAATTATTTTATAAACATGACACCATATGGAAAAAAACTCAAAAGATAAGAAAAAATATTTTTGTATTTTTCTCAATAAGACCTAAAAAATGGAAAATCAGAATTCAAAAGACTCAAACATCATACAACTAGCAAACACATATAAAACGAAGTACAAAAGCTAGTGTATGAAAATATTGAAATAAAATAAACCATAAGATATAGCATGAGAAGAATCATGTGAAAGTATGCGAGAATTAACCAATTTAACACTAAATGCCTCAAAAACTGATTTCTTAACCCAAATAGATGAATACTTAATGACTCGAGTTTTAGGAACCAAGGTGAAACGGGATCTAGACTTCCTAGGACCTTTTCTAAGATCATAATAAAACATCCTAAGGTGACCTTTCCTACCACAATGCGGGCATGTGTATATACGAGGAAGATGATCATTGGGTTGACATTTTTTAATGTTGGGGGTAATAATTAACACTCTTAAATAAACATTGGTCTTGACTTTAGCAGCGAAAGAATTCAGATTATCGAAACCAATTCCAACACAACTTGACTCTCGTCAATCATGTTTTAACGTCAGAATCCTAGAAGCAATAAAAAACTTAGACTCCTTGAAGTCTAGGGACTCATTCTTCATATTTTCAACAATTCCTAGAAGGTTACCTTGCTCCCTCGAATGTAAGTGAACCCATCTTTAAGAGTCTTCTCAATTTAATACCCCGTATTTTTATGGCTTTTATTATGGGATCTTTATTAAATTAATTTGGGATGAAATTTATTTGATATTAATTCGAATTTTAAAATAAATATTTACTAGTGTGATGAGAGTTAGTAATTATTTGGTGGAAATTACTTAATGAGTAAAGTAATACATAGGATTGGATTTATTAAAATTTGTGCGAGTGAATAACACAATAATTATAAAATTTAAGTTGGGACGCGCTCGTGTCGTGTTGGGACTAAATTAATGGAATATAAAGTAATTAAATTATAAGTTTCCCGTATGGTCATTTCGAGTGCGCCAACGTGTTTGGAAGGGTCGAGAGGGTCAGGCAAATGTACCCGAGGGTTTAGTTTGGGTCTCAGGATGTTTTTAGGCCTAATCGGCAACCTGGGAGGATATTTTAGTAATTATCCATTTTAAGGCTTAAATATGGACGAAAATTGAAGAGTTATATATGATGGGAGTTAGATTCCTAAAGGGTTAGAAGTTGTAGAGTTGCAGTGAGGTTAAGGAAGACAGAAGAGAGAAGCCTTCCAAGGAGGAGAGTCACCAAACTACACAACCTTTGCCATATTTCACCACCAACGCGTAGATCGGGAAACGAGGTATGCAACCATACCCACCAACACCAGCGAATCAGACCTTCATCTCTGAGGCAAGTATCTAACTTGATGTTATTTTGGTTGATATCACACCCATGCTAGTGTAGGATAATAATATATGTGTTTCATATAATGATAATTGATGTCTGGGAATAATTGTTGAAATTGCAGAATAGAAATCATGTTAGGATGATTCCTTTGTTGGATTTAGATTGGTGAACACGAAATTGATGCCCTGTAGAGATAGGAATCTGAAAATCAATGGAATTCATGTGAAATAAAATAAACTAAGTTTAGAATAAATCTTAGAATTCAATTCGTTTGATGATGATTCTTGATGAATTAATGGAAATCTTACGTTATCTACTATTATTTATATAATGATCCTTATGGTTGGTTGGGAGTTTGGGACTTGCTAATGGCAATTTGGGTAAGATTTATGGAAGAAACCCGTAGGTATGAATTTGCGAAATCTGGGCAAGAACTGCTCAATCAATCGACCGACTCAAGAATGTCGATCGATCTACACATTTTCATCGATCGATTGACCCCTCGTGGAAATTGTATAATTTTCCTTTTTCAATTAATTCAATTAAAATGCGTAAGAGCGCTTGAATGTAAAATAAATATCATAATGGGTCATGGGGGGGACCAGTAGGGTCTCAGTAGGTTCCGGTAAATGTAATTTTATAAGAGATGTAACCGTGGGATAACGGGGGCATAATATTGGATGGAAATCGTGCGTACGTTAAGTGAGGTGTTGGGAGACTCTAGGAAGACTTAAACTAGTATGTTAGTGAGGGTACACTACTGAATTTACATCTAACATAAGAAAACACTTCGAGGGACGAGAAGTACTTATGAAATGGCGACAATTGAGAATAAAAAGAAATAGGTTAATTATACGTAGGACTTGAGTGATTTGTGCCACGTATGGTTAAAATATTATTATGGGTTGTGGGCGAACCTAATTGAGATATGTGGGAAGATATATATATATATATATATATATATATATATATATATATATATATATACCAAATGCTTGTGTATAATGTATATATCTGTCTATAACCATACCCACGATACTTTCTATCACGGAGGTTGCCGCGCTGGGACAATCTTATCTCGATGGGACCTTTATGGGGGATATTGACTCGTACCCTAGAACGTAGGATTCCTTGGTACATGCTATCTGAGAATCATAGTCAGGTGGTCCTAAGATACGTGAGGGTATATGATGACCTCTTAGTGACTTGGAACTTTGCTTCGCCTCCATTATCTATGTATTGTGGTAATATAACTCGAGAGTGATTCTGAACTAGTATTTCCCTTTGTACGAGAGATATGGGGACTTGATAACAGAGTATGCCAGCACCATAGATTTTATGTGGGGTTCCGATTAGTATATATATTGTATGAGTGATTAGTATATATTTACTTATACCTAGAATCCTTCTACTGTGCATATATGTAGATAAATATTGAATAAATGCTCTTAATTATGGTAAGTGCTTGGAACTTCACAGCAGTGTTAAGAAATACAAAATTGACTTAAATAATCCTTAAGAAGATGGTATCTTAAATAAATCATAGACATACGATCTCACGAATTACAATTTATGGGAGGAGAACTGGGTTAGACTTATGAGTCATTTTAGTAGTATGATAGGAATGCACACTATATGGGAGGTGATAATTCTTAAGAGAGTGTCGCGTATTAACATGTTTGTCATATAAACTAGTAAGCATTTTAAATACTTGCTAAACCGTTTTTAAAGTAATTTCACACTCGGGCTCTGGCCTGTTTCTTACTATTTTCTTCCTTCTCTTGTATCTATCTATCTATCTATCTATCTATCTATATATATATATATATATATATATATAAGTGCCCAGCCACATGGGCGTCAAGCATAATTCATTGCACAGTGATGTTCTGCAGCTTATGTGGGAGTTGTAGGACCTTGCAACAGACGATTCTTCCTTTGATTCCTCGGCTTCTGATTTAGTTCTTTTTAGATAGGGCATGTGTTGACCCTCTTTGGATTCCTGTTTAGATTTGATAGAGATTTCTTACTCATTTGTGGTTTCAGTATTCCGTATTCCGTATTCAGTTTTTAATTGGGTTTGTTCTATCTCTTACATTGACAGTAGTTCTGGATATTTATTTGGATTGAGTAATCTAGTTGGCATATCTCATTTGAATGGTTTGTTTTATTTATCATTAATGCTATTCATAAATTGGTTTATACGCATAATATCTTTACAATGGAATTTAAATAAAATAAAATTAAATGTTTTGACACTTAGCTTAATTATTTATTAAGTGGTTGATAAAGAAAATTATTTTCTGACAGTGATGATAATAATGAACCAACCGGACACTTTAAATTAATTTAATAAAGGATTGATCACCCGGTATTTAATTAGGCGGGGTGTCGCACTCAACTGCCTTAAAAACTTTATCAATTTATCATTATCCTCTATGGAACATTCTTTCACCCAAGCCTAAAACATCTTAGAGTTCTCTAACTCTCTTTCTTATAGACAGTCTCTATCATCACTCTCTTTCTTAAACATTTTTAAATTTTGAAAATCACATTTCATGTCATTGAAATTCTCATGAAGGATATCTCTTTGAGTTTTAAAAATTTTTCATAATTCGATTTCATCTTTTAAACAAAAAATTTCTTCTTCAATAAATTTAACTCTTTATTTCAAACTTCAAAGTTATTTTTTCAGCACGGTTATGAAACTCATTAAACTCCTCTTGCATATCAAAAAAAATTTCATCACTAAACACATCGGATAATTTATCACTATAATAATCCATTAAGAAAAACAAAACATGAGAGAAATAAATAGATAAACAAACAATCAAAAACAATAGGAAACTACATGATCAACATGATAAGTTAGTGTACCCACTCTTACACCACTTGAAAGGCCACACACATTAAATTTAAGTTCAATTAAGAAAATTAACCCAAATATAAACCTAGCACCGATTAAATAGATTATTGTGTTAAATGATTAACTAATTTTATCTTAACCTAAATCATCCATATAGGTGATTAGCAAGATAAGATAAATCAATCCACAACACGCCGATATAGAAAAAAATCCACAATAGGGAAAATCTCGGACAGTCCATCCACCCAAATTCACTACGATAAGGAATTAAAAAAGTCGAGAGATGACACACACAATGACTCGACGCTCTCGTAATCCTAGACACATCCTCGATCTTAAACCTCTAGTCCATAGTGACACGTAAGAATCCACCTACGCACTACCACATGTGAGTCCACACACGCCTTGGTATTCACCAAACAATCTCAACAATTGTATATGGACTGGAATGCGGAATCCACCACTTTTTCACAGCAACACCACTCCATCATGTGTAAACAATAAGAAGTAGGGATTCCATCGCACGAAACGAATACTCATATATGAAGAGTATCAAATAGTGGTGGACAAACAAAGATCTCAAATAATATATCAATTAAACCTTATATTTTAAACAATATTGGTGAAACTAAGGTTTGGAGGCCTTTTGGATTTTATAGGAAATTGATTTTTGCCAAAACTCACAAAGAAAATTAATGCCAACACTCGTTTATATAGAAAGCACATTTTTTTAAAGCAACATATTTTTTGAGGTTCGTTTAAACGAAAATCAATCTCATTCGAACGAGAAATGAACCTCGTTCAAACGAAAATGCACATCTCATTGAAACGAACTTTAAACGAGATTTAAAGGACATTTCCTCTGTTAGATAGGAAATCCTTATTTGATCCTCGTTTGAATTTTGTTCGAAAGAAAGAGGCATCTCATTCGAACCAGCTAAAAATCTTGTTTGAAAAACTTTTAAAACTTGTTCGACCGAATTTTTCAAAAACAAGTTCTTTAAAAAATATTTTATGCAAAAAAAGGCTCAAACATTAAAAAAAATAATATAAAATTCAAGTATTAAATTATATATACATTCATATCTGAGAGATCCATAGAAGTTGAAGATGAAACATGACGCAAAACAAGACACAATAATATAACACACTAACTTGTCGCTACGAACTTCAATCAAACGCGTCATAAACTTGAAAGGTCAAACATACACAACTCATAACCTATGAATCCATGGTTTTATCCGAACACTGAATAAGCCAACATACATACAAATTTACTATATAAAAAATTTGTCCTTACAAATTTCTCCCTTTGGCTAGTCTAGGAGAAAACACAAAAGAAAAACATGTGGGACGTAAAGCCCTCTAAAAGACTCCATCACCAACCCCCCAAAGAAAAAGTACAACTTGACCCACACAGAATATGAGTAACTTTGCTTCTTGGGAAAATTTTATTGCATCGTTGGAGTCCTACACACTTAAACATACCTTCAAATGCAACTTGAATATATATAACCACATAAACTGTATAAGAATGAACCCTCCCCTTTGTCTAACAATAATGTAAAAAGTGTTGTGTGATACCAATTAAACTATTTATTTTAACACTTATTTAATTAGGTGTCTAAATTTGATCAAACCAACTTTAATTTTATATCAACCCCTAAACATGCATCTAAGTGTTATAAATCATTCAAATCATGCACGTGAAACAAAGACGACAAATTCAAGAAAAAAAAAACCTTGCGGGTGAAAACCTTTTTTCAACACTTTAAAAAATTTACAAGACAATTGACTTACATACAACTTGATAATCGCCCACAAGTGTAATGCACGGTATCTTCATCAAACCTTCAAAGCTACGAGAGACAGCGAAATACCCTCTAGGTTTCGGTTCGTCATCTCCCGCTCGTCCACACGCAGAATAACTATACTCGGTATCCACTGATCAGATATGGGGATGCCTTCTCCGCAGAGGTTAAAGTATAGCAAAGTATGATTTGGGTTCCACAAAACAGCTCACACAAAATATATTGGGATTTGTGAATTGTAAAACAAAACTTGAACCCTTAAAAGTTATTGGAGAATAAACCAAAACACTCAAAAACGTATTATGTTTAAAAACCAGTGTTTTTCCACACAAAAATCAGAAGCCTGACACCCTTATTTATAATAAAAATCAAGGCGGTGATGTGTCAGCTTAAAATGCATCTCGTTCAAACGATATACGCTATCAATTGAACGAGATACGATCTCGTTTGAACCATGTACGGTGTCGTTCGAATGACAACCTACATGAATCCTAGAAAACTTCACTCTTTTAAATATCTTGGAAACCTCAAAACTTAAGATTGTTTACGAGATCAGAAACATTTATCCAAAACATTTATGATTTTGAAAAATTAAAAAACATTTAAAAGGATTTCAAAAAATTAGTGAAACTTTTATAAAAAATATCCCAACACTTTTATTGTAAAATGTAAATGGAACTTCAACACATTTTACCAAATTCATCCTTGTTGGGATTGAATGTTTAAGACTTCTTATATACTAGCAATAGCATAAGATAACATCATGCAAATCAGCCTATGCTAGTAAACATGTCTAAACCTCAACCGGTAGGTGCGGTGGAGTTCTTCAAAGATGATGACATCTTTTGAAACAACTCCATCAAATCATTAGAAGTCTTAACCAAAAACTTTACTTGCTCTCAAATATGTGCAAACAATATATCATTATGTGCAAGCAAAGTATCATGAGTGGGTGCATGTGTGCGAACATGTGTAGGAGCAAAGCGTGACACATAACCCAATTTAAAACAAAATTCCCTAAGTTGTCCTCTCTTTTTGTAATGGGAGCAAACATAAACGGGCCTAGGCACTCCTTTCTCAAAAAATCTAGGCCATGCTCTCCTAACATGTACCGGACGCCTAGGTGGGTTGGGTCGAGTCACCAAAGTGGAAACTGGCTCGGGTGAAATAATAAAAGTGGATACACCATCATGATCTTTTTTCTACATTTTCACCACCACCTAAAACGGGATTGAGAACCATCTTTTCAACTTTCTTAGACGCATTCTCGAAAGGGACTTTGACCTCCCAAGTACATTCGATATCACTCTCGAGATGGGATACACGTGTCATCAGATTAGACACAGTGTCGGTCAAATCACACTTTTCCCTTTTAAAAACATCTTTTTCTCTCTCCAAATCTAAAACCAGACGACCTAAATCTCTATTATATTTCTTCGTTTTCAAGGTCTCGGTGTACAAACCCCTAAAAGCTTTTTGGAGCTCAATTTCATCTCCCCTCTCAAACTCGCTCTCATCTCCACTAGAAATTCTCGAGTTATCACTGTCACTTGTGACACCCCGCCTAATAAAATAATGGGTGATCAGTCTTATACCAAATTAAAATAGGAATCCCAGTTGGTTCATCCTTAGCATCACAGTCGAAAACCTTTTTAAAACTTACTAACCACCTAGTATTCCAAAAAGCTAGTGCCAAATTTTATCTTAATAATTAAACCAAATAGTACATGTGGAAATAAATATAAACCATTCACACAACTGAATTAAATCAACTGAACAAATAATAAAATGACATACCGAATAAACCATCGGCCACTAAAGTAAATAGTCCAATACAAACATCGAACACCTGAATAAATAAATTTGAAAATTGTACTGAAAAGTCTAGGAGACAAGCCCTAAATAAAACTGAAACTGATAGATGATTGCTACTCTAGGAAAGAATTGACGATGCGTCTAATACAAGTTCCTGCTAGCATCCACATATGCTGCAGCTACGTGTCCCTGGAATATAATATCAATCCTGGCGTCCCTGTGGCTGGACACCTTAAAAGTTTTAAAAATAGTTTTATAGCAAGGGTTAGAACCCAAAACATTTTGAAAATATTTAGCAAGTGAATTAATTGCAGTAATTTAAAATGCATGAATGCGCTTCATATTTAAGTTAGTGTCGCACTCTCTTGAGGACATTCTCACCACTCCACTATTGTGGACACCTAACGGTTACCTTAACCCCACCTAGTTGTACTACCCCGTCCAACTAGTCCTGGTATAATCCCCCCCTTTCCATACTACTCTAACCCGAGTATAATAATTCTTGGATTATAAGTTTTCTCACCAATTAACTTAATTAATTTATTTTAAATCATATCATATAACCGTGACACAAGTTATATAAAGTATATACATTACATATTGTATTAGTTCCCGCATATAATATTTACTACCATTATATACGTACCTTTTACTAAGAACAACCACACATATTTATATGTACATCCATCCCTCCGAGTATACCATCACCGGATGATTCCCTTTAAAGTGCTATCTCACTAGGTGTGCTCACATAACCCAGTTACCCAAGTTGGAATCGCTCATCAACCTGGTCAAAAATATCAACTTAGTGGAGGCGACATACCGGGAGCTATGGCTTGGGGATATACTCACCCTACTCCTCAAGTTAGGGGATTCACCCACATCGCACAACCTTCCTTTATAGCAGTAGAGTATATAACTTAAATAAATATCTAGTCACTGATATTTATAGCACACCCAATATATACAGACATATATATATATATATATACTATCACTACACTGTATATATATATAATATAAACCCCGGCTTTACTGTGTTCTCAAAAACCCGTAACACTAGCCTGTAATTTCTCGAGTCTCTGACCCGACTCAACTATATTAATTTTCTCACTTATTAATTTATCATCTCCCCGAGTCTATGGTCCGACTCTAATTTATTTAATTCGCACGTCAATTAATATAATATTTCCCCGAGTCTATGGTCCGACTCTAATATAAATACTCTGCACATTAATTTATATAATATTTACCCGAGTCTATGATTCGACTCTGATTCAATTAAATTTACACATTAATTAATTATTACCAATTCGAGTCTATGGTCTAACTCTAATTCAATTAATTTACACATTAATTAATGATTACCAATCCGAGTCTATGGTCCGACTCTAATTCAATTAATTTACATATTAACTAATTTATAACTTGGTGTCGCCCAACCATTATAACCGGACTCGTTCACTTGGCCCGTACTATCGTTAATACCCGATTCTACATATTGCCCCATAACTAATTAATTACACCTCAATTCCTTTAATAAGGTAGTGCCACTCAGCTACAATACCCGAATATTTTCCCTCGGTCCAAAATCAATACTCTCAAATTATTTCCCGAAATTTATTCATCTCATGGCATACAATTATCACCCTCCTAAACCCAATTATATCACTTTATAATTGCTAAGGAATATGTGCCACATATGAATTTATCATTAAATAATACGTAGGATAAAAATATAAATTAATTTCCCTTATATATATGAAACAAGCCGAACTGCCAAAATTTTGGGACCATCGATCGATCGAACAGGTATTCGATTTCTACGGCTTGCTGTTTCAGCCATTGATGAACCCTCAAGCTTTGTTTTCATTCCAAACCCTTACCCAATGACAACCAACAGTATCTTCACATAAGAAAAGGGTCTAAACATCCTAGAGACCTTAATTAATCAACTAATTTCCATTAATTCCAACGTTTTTTCGATTTGGGTTTTATCCGAGTTTCCAACCTCCAATACGATTTTCATTCCTATTAACAGAAATTAACCATCGATTCTTACTGGTTTTAACATACGATTCATACTTCTACATTCTAGAATCATAAACATAATAAATTTCACCCTCAATCCCATTAAAGTATATCAATTACCGAAAACCCAATTTTACATGAATACCCACCCAAAACGAATTTTGGTTTACACCTCCCATAGTATGAATTGATTATCATCAATTTAAGAATCACAACAGTTAACCACTTGGCTCTAATTGTTCGTAGAGTCTGATCCATTGTAGGGAATGGTTTGATGACAAACCCTCACATTGTCCCTCGATTTGGCTCTAAAAAGGTCCCCAATTGCCTCTTGATTTGTTTCCTCTGTGTCTCTCTCAAACCCTAGGTTTAGATTTGCATTAACGGTCGTTCAACACTTCCCCAATTAGGATTAAAAACCCTTAATCTCGTTTAGGCCATACAAGCCTAATTAAAATGGCCCGAATCACCCCGTGTGGGCCCGGTTATGCCCAAACATGCCCCGAGACTCGATTACTACTCCCGAGTACTCTTTTCTAACTATCTCGATCCATCCGGACTCAACCACGCACTCAGAATCATCATCCAAAATACTTTATAACATTCTCCAATTTTGACCTAAAAAATGCGATACGCATTAATTCGGACAATTTAACTTCAGGTCGCCCAATATAAATAATTCTTCCCACTTAAATAAATTCTCCAAATCATAATTTAATTTTCTCAAATTTAAATATTTTTATTTCTCCCAAATTAATTCAATACTAAATCCTCAAAATTACGGGGTGTTACATCGCTCTCGTGAACACTATTGTCGTGTGACAAAGTGAGTGTGCTCACACGACTCGAAAAAGCTACACACATCCCATATGCTAAACCTTTATTGGACTCATCTCCCTCATATTTTGCATCTCCCCCACTATCACTAAGTGTGGCGGGCATAGCAGTTTATTTGCCCTTTCTCCTTATCCTAGTAGGACACTCTTTAGCTATGTGCCTTTTACCCTCACACTCAAAGCACATGATCTCATCCTCCTTATCACTTTATTTGGCCTCCTCTTTCTTTTTATTTTTCTCAAAAGATCTTTTTTTATTGGAAGAATTTTCTTTAGACATTTTGAGAAAATTTTTATAATTTTTTACATGTAAGGCCATGTTAAACTCAGACTCGGACTCATAAAAACTCAGATTCTTTTTCTTATCCCTCTTCCTCGAAACATACTCACTCAATTTTGACTATGACCTAAGTGAAATCCCTTTATCTTTGGATTTGATAGTTTGGGGAAACATATCTAACTCATAAGCCTAAAGATCACCTACCAACTCTTCTAACTTAAGTGTGCTCAAATTTTTCAACAGTGGCTTTCGGAACAAAACGTTTTGGAAGGGATCTCAAGATCTTTTTCACAACCCAAGTGTTATCAATTACCTCACCCAAATTAAACCAAGTGTTAACAATATCTGACAGACATGCATAAAACTCATCAAAAGTCTCGGACTCTAACATAGTAATGGTCCCAAATTGGGTGGATAGATTTTGCAATTTTGACTCTTTAACATCGTTTGTACCTTCATGTGTTAATTTTAAAACATCCATTGCCTCTTTAGACGTGGTGCACGTCATAATACGATAAAATTCATCGGGGGTGACGGCTCCATAAATAACACTCAAACCACGGGAATTGAAGTTAGACAATTTATAATCGTCCTCAGTCTAGTTTGACACAGGTTTTATTTTAAAGAGGTGACATTATCAACAGTCACGGTGGGAGGAGTCCAAACATTTTCAACCAACAACCAAACTCACTCATCATTGGCTTTAAAAATAGATTTCATGCTAGCTTTCCAATAGACATAATTATCATTGTCAAAGAACGTCACCCGATTATATAATTGATCCACTGAAAAAACTTGCAATTTTAAACAAAATCAATATCACACAAGTTTACGAAAAATAGGAATACATGATAAATTAACGTAACCATCTCTGATACCAATTTGATATTGTCAAATATTAATTGCCTCGGTGGTTTTCACAAATTCTCTAGTTTTAAACAAATTTAAGTTCATCCCTAAAATATGCAACTACGTGTCAAAAAAAACTCAAATAGCTATGTGCATGCAAGTGTCAAACCAACATAAGTAAAACATGCGACACAATAATTTATGAAAACTCCCTGCATGGCAAAACCTTTATTTCTAGAACTTTGACAAGTTTACAAGACCATTAACTTACATACAACCTAATAATAACCCACAAGTGTAATGCACGGTGTTTTCGTCAAACCTTCAAAGCATCGGCTAGAAATTAGCAGTGGTTCACATGCAGATATACTACAAGGACACGCAGTCTTCAGCAAAGAATCAACACGTAGAAGATCCTCAATGACACGTAGTCATAAACTTTGTAGTGACTCACTCCACAATAGCACGCAGCTCTCGGTTCTAGAGATTTCACCACAAAAGATGAACATTATCAAAGTATGTTTTTAGGGGTTCCAAAATAACTCACATAAAGATTGGGGTTTATTTGTGAATTTTAAGCAAAAAGGGATTAAAGACCCTAAAAGGAGTAAACCTAAATATGATGTTTTCGCAGTTTTGTGCAGAATAAAAAAGTCAGGTCTCTCAATATAAAACGGACTTGAAAAGCCTATTTATAAAAAAAAAACTTAAGGCGATGGGTCGCTCAAACGAAACGATATGTTGTTTGAAGGAAATACACTATCGTTTGAACGACAGGTATACTTCGCGCGACATGCTGCCATTTGAACGACATACGGTGTCCTTCGAATGAGATTTTTAAAATTGTTTTTCTTTTCCTCGTTAAATGCGCCACCTCAAAAACTCCTAAAATTATATTTTTGATAGAAAAAAACATTTAAAGCTCCCCTCCAACACTTAGAAAATATTTTATGAAAAATCATCCCAATACTCTAAGTGCATTATTAAGGTACTCTAAAATGTAACCTTACCAAAGTCAATCTTATGCAGACTGTTTGTTGAAGAACCTTGACTATTCGGATCCATCTTGATGTGAATGTGATCTTGAACTTCTTCGACGGTGTAGCGGTATACGACATACAAATTAATAACGGACAAAAATGTCCTTACAAATATCTATATAAGTTAGTACATCTCCCCCTACGTAAAAAATCTCCCCAGGACTATAAAGATTTAGATACTATTTATCACTTGAAATTCCTATATTGCATGGGATTCTGTATAGATATGGCGCAAAACCAAGAAAACCAACTATTTTCAAATTTTCTCAAATTTAACCTCAATTACAAAACTTAATCCGAATATAAACAAAGAACCAATTAAACATATTATAGTGTTAAACGATGAATCAATTTTATCTTAAACATAAGGCATGTATCTAGGTGAATATCAAATAAAATAAACCAACAATAAATACTAAGAGTCACATGGGATTTATCTAACTAAAGCAAAGCTAAGCTAACAAGAGGGAAAGGCCCCAAAGTCAGGCGGGATGGACTCGACATAATCTCTTGCATATGGGAGACGGCTAAGCTTCGTTCTATGGAGATTTAAGCTAGCACCCATTTCAACAGATCATCTCGCTCGATTCTAAATCTATAAGATGCAGAATTCCATGCATATCGAGAGTAGCTATAGAAGATCCATTTAAAGATCGACCTCCCTCTAGAAATAGAGATAGAGGCAAATTAGGTTTTGGATTATCTAGTTCTATATTGAAATTGAGCAATTGATCCCATGAATCAATGAGTTACGGTGCTAGCTTTGTTGTGGATTTCACTGGAATTGGTGTAACAACCCGCCCTTTTGGAGACACTTAAACTCCATACTTGGATATAAATTCGGAATTTGGAGAAATTTTCAAAATAGTGATTTTTGGGATTTTTAAGGATTTGGTGGTTTTCGATGGATGGTATATTTACTTTTGGTGTTAAGTAAACGAATTTGAGTATTTTAATAATATGTCACTGATGGGTAAAGCGACAGCAGATAGTAGTATAATGAGAATACCGCATTTATTTATTATGGGTTAGAATAGTGATTTGCGGTCAAGTACCTCGGATGGAAATTTCGACTGCGCCTTGAGTCTCGAAATGACCGAGATAGTCGAAAAAGAGTGTCCGATTGTCGAAATTGAGTTTCGAGGAATTTTAGAGTCAAAAGGGCTCGTAATTGAGTAAACGAGTCATTTTTGGGTTTTAAGGGGTATAACCCTTTTTCTCGCTATATAAAGAGGGGGAGGGGGAGAAAAGAAGAAAGAAAGAGAGAAAAGAGAGAGAGGAGGAAGAGAAGAGAGGAGAAAAAGGAAGATTCGGGCCAAACTTCGCAGGATTCGGCTCGAGGTCGTCGGATTATATCCACGAGGCAAGTGTTTACTTGCTTTATTTAAATTTTTGCATAAATATCTCATACCGTAGTTTGGTATAAACAAACCCTAAAGATTTTGGGTTGGTTTTTCGTGGATAAAACGGGTTTTTGGGAGTTAAAATAATTAAACCCTAATAATAATTCAATTTGAGGAACTTAGGTTTTAACCTAAATAAATTGGTGGTTTAGGGTTCTAGGATGTTTAGAAACCTTGATATATGTGTATTTGTAGTTGTATGAGGTTGTAGGATGTTGGGTAAGATGACAAAATCTTGGGAGAATCTTTAATGGCAGAAACAGTCTCGGAGAAGATGATGAATGCCGAATCGATTCGGCCTAGGAGCGAATCGATTCGGCTCTTGGTCAAAAAAAAAATTGTAGATCTTTTCGATACGGTCGCGTGGACGTTGATCGCGCATTTTTTCTGAATGTTTTTATTTATAGTGGTTTTTCTACGAAAATCTGTCCGAGATCGAAATCATTAGTTAGAAATCAAACCTGATATTGGGAGAATTAAGGCTAGAATTGTTTGGAGATAAATATTAGGGGTTCCTAAATATATAGTGGGGACCTCTAGATCACTATTTGAGCGAAATTTAGTCCTTGGGTTTGTGGGAAGGAAATCCACAACCTATTTAATTTAAGGGTATTCGGGGGAGAATAATCCTTGAGATATTTTGGTAGGGCATTTAGGCCTATATAATTATGCACGTAGCAAAACATAATTATATTGATATTGGTTGAGCGAATCTTACGAGATTATTAGGATGGAATTGGGAATATATGTATTCACTTAGAGAGAATCAATATATTTGGAGATATGCGCTAAATTCTTAGATGAGAATAAGGTATTTATTATTCATAAAGTGAGGAAATACTTTGGGTATAGTATCATGCGTATATGAATGCATGATTATGATTCTTTGAGAGAATCTTTGGGGTGATTGGTCATCGTTAGATGAGATTGGCAATTATGGCCATTTATATATATTCGAGGAGGAATATATTGTATATATATACTATGTGATTAAAGTATATATAAAATATGATACAGATGTGTATTATATAGTATATTCCTTGTGTATGAGAACAAGGTAATATATATGTTTATGAGAATAAATGATTTTTGAAAATAAAAATAAATGTTTTCAAAAGGGAAAAGAAATGATTTTCATAATTAATAAATTATGTATACACACCTCTCTAAATCTCTATCATAAGGGAAGTTGCGCGCGTGAGGTGAAGCCCCTTGGCTAATGAATGCAGGGTGGATTTATCCCCAGGCCATATGAGCGATTTTTGTTACTGTGCTGGTTAGGAGATTCTGGGTGTGGTCTTGACTATCCCGCAGGCTTATGGCCACTTCCCGACGTTGGTAGGTTCCCAGGTTGTCTTGTTTGATAGGCCCTGGAAGATGATAGGCATTTAGGGGCGCGTCTAATGGGGAAACCCGGAGGGGAGGTCTTAGATTTGTTAAAGAAATTTATGATAATAAATTGGCTTTAAATACATTTCCCGGATGGAAGAAGGGAAATGGGATAAATTATTGGATTCGGATACATTTCCTGAATGGAAGAAGGTAAATGGAAGCATATGATATGATCAAAGCATTTTTATGATAATAACAATGGCTTTGAATTCATTTCTTGGATATGAGAAGGGAAATGGGATGTTTTTAAAACGGAAAAGCATTTTTTTTATGTTAATAAAAATATTTTTAAAAATTTATATGTTATGTTAAAGCAATTCATGATAATGAATTGGCTTTTATATACATTTCCTGGATATAAGAAAGGAAATGGAAAGTTTTGAGAAAAATGAAAGTATTGATAAATACTTGGTATATTAATCCTCAGTCCGGGAGATAGATCTGGATGTATATGTTAATATGAATATATATATATGGATAGATTCGGATGTATATGGTAATAGCTTTATATATTATAACAGCATATATAGCTATTATACATGCTGTTATAACAACTATATATGCTGTTATAACATATATAGTTGTTATATATGTTATAACATATATAACAGTTATATGTTATCTAATAGCATAATATAATTTTGATGTATCTAAATAAGATTTTGCCACGTGTTTGTAGTTAATGTATCTCTTTAAAGATGTGAAGTCCCGTTCATACGTGCTAAAGACTTATTATCAATGATACAACACAAACTTTTCATCTTTTCCTCCGTCCCTTTGATTTCCACAAATGAAATCTAAATGCCTCTGAATTCTCACCTGACGTATTTAGGTTCGATGGGGTTACGAGTCTTAAAAAGGGTTTGACTCATTTTAATTGTTTGGTTATAATATTGTTAAGTCTGATGACGACGAAATTTTTTTATGGATGTTTCTCATTAAAGTGATCATTAATACGACCAGGTGTACCCACGACTATATCAACTCCTCTTTTTAGTTGATTATTTTGAGGCTGGTAGGGAGCTTCCCCATATAAATAGCATGAAGTTAGCCCCACTGCCTCACCATAGGCTTCCAAGCCAGCATGCACCTGAGTAGCTAATTCCCTAGTAGGTAAAAGCACAAGGACACTTGGTGCCTTTCCATATCTAGTCTTCCGTGATGCTTTAGCAGGTCCATTTATTAAGGACTCCAATATGGGCAACACAAAGGCTAATGTTTTCCCATGACCCGTTCGTGCCCGGACAACCAAATCAGAGCCATCAACTATGGTATTAAAATTCATATCTTGAATAGGAAACAAAGCCTCAATCCCCTTGGCCTTCAAAGCCTTTCTCAACAGCTCTGAAATCTGAATATAATCATAATCAAATAATTGAATGTACCTCTGGCTTGACCTCTTGAGCCGAAAGACCATCACTAGTATCAATTTGATCTTCAACATTTTGAGTATTGTCCTCCCATTCCTACATGTGCCGCATCATAACACATATAGCACATACACAGTCATACTTATGTCGCTCAACTCTGCTTCAAAAAAAATAATTTACAGCTTAAGATGTAGTACAAGACTTTACAGCTCAATCAAGTGATAAAAAGTCTGACTTTTATCTAAAGGATTCCATTAGTATTTAAAAGTTGACTATGCTATACGTTTATCTCCGTAGCCAAGCTAACTACAATCAAATTGGTCATATCCTTGGATGTTCAGTTTAATTGGAAAATCAAACAACTTGAAGTTACAAATGCCTTTTTACATGGTACTAAGAGGAAGTCTACATGGTGCAACCTCTTGGTTTTATTAATTCAAACAAGCCTCATCATATTTGAAAACCACACAAGTCCTTGTATGGACTGAAATAGGCCCGACGAGCGTGGTACGAGGCATTAGTCCAAGCATTACTCGACCTGGGCTTCATTACTTCCCATTCTGATACCTTTCCCTTTATAAGAAAATACACCACTTTTATTATCCACATTCTTGTCTATGTCGACGACCTTATTATTACTAGCAGTTCTGCATCAAAATGTCACTCTTTTATCAGTCCATTAAGTACATGCTTTTCCATGAAAGACTTAGGCCCCTTACATTATTTTTCAGGACTTGAGGCTCATAAAGATGTTAATGGTATATTTCTTGCACAAACAATGTAAATTCTAGATCTTCTTCAAAAGTCTGATACGCATGGTGCTAAGCCTTGCTCGACACCCGTAAAAAGCTCCACCAAACTCGATCCTTTCACTTGTTCGGTGTTACATGATACCTTAAAATATGTATCCCTTATGGGAGACCTCCAATACTTAACTTGGACTCAACTTGATAGTATGACTCAAATTTATCCACTATGGTGTGACATTATTTCCTTCCTTAAAAATTTATTTAGTGCAAGTGTTGACAGTATGACTCAAATGTTAATTCTGAAAGTTTGGATTGAATTTCTAAAAACACATTGTAAGTTTCGTTTGGGAGCTTCTTCATTCGAATTTTGAACTAATTCAGTGGTTTAAGCACTATAACGCATAACCAAGTCGAGTTAGACATTGATTTTAACATAATTTAATGGGTTGAAAGTAATTTATAAGGTAAAATTCAACCTAATATGAGAACTACCAAGCCTAAATAAGTCGAGTCAGGCATTGAGAAGCATTGGTTTGAAGTTTGAGAAAGAAACACTATAAGGATTCCTCAAGCCTTTGCATTCATGGGCTTCAAGCACACTGTTAAAATCCCCCATTTAAGTGCAATGTTTGATACAAATGCAAAATGGGTGGTAGTTATACAAGTCTGAGCATTTTAAATGCATTAGTTCTATAGTTAATCAATTTTGCACTAATTTGAGACATTTTTGTACTTCCATTAAGTCTTATATTTAATTCTAAAGTCTTTTAGTGATACTCTGCTCCCGTGATAACTAAACCTATAACATTCCCTTTAGTTCTAATAAAAAAGGACGACCTCTTGTATTCTTCTCAATATATAAAAATGAATGAAATTTAATGGGAATTATAGAGTTTCTCCCATACTAATTGTTGTTGTTGTTGTTGTTTAGTTTACGCATATCTCTTACACATATCACATCAAAATTGTAACAGTCCGACGTTCGCTCTTTGCGTGCATCACATTCACATTCCATTCCAAAGTTCCTTTGCATTCGCATTCACATCACATCAAAATCTTATTTCTCCTTCAACATGCTCTCAAATAAATCTCTGCTTGTTAGCATTTTATTTTGCAGAGTGCCGCTACTATTGGTCCACATCTGGTTGTATTCCCTCAAGGCAATACAAAAGACTATCTCTCTCGTATCTTGAAACATTTCTAACTATTTACAACCATTGTGTAGGCCCTTGGAGTTGATGTGAATCAACTCATACTTGGACTGTAGCATATTATGTATCAACTTTATTTATCGCGGGTGAAGTTGAAAGAATGCAATACAAAACAAGACAAGTCATTCTAAAAAGAACAAAATGTGCTCATGAGACTAGTGTGCTTTGAATTAAACTCTTCTTAGATGTGATAACTTTTAGCTTGCCATAATAACAATAATAATCAGCAGAGTAATGTGGCGAAACGAGATTTATTTAGTCAACCCAAGGGGTTGAGACGTGACTTTCTTAAGTTAATTTGAGTAATAACATGCATAATTTAAGTTAATACATGCATAGAGTAAGCCGATCGAAATAATTTAACAAAGGAAAGTACCAAAGTGATAATCAAGTATTTATATAAATAATATAAACAAATTATTATGGTAAAAAAAAGGAGGTCGTGGGCAGGAGGTGACCTACACAGTCAAACCCCATGTATTGAGAGGTTGTTTGTGAACATAAATTTCATGCTAGAGAATTATATAGTTATTATGCATGTTTTCTAAACAAAACTTCCATAAAACTACCACATCCTCAGTTAGTATTAATTCCTTTTATTCGGTGCCAAAGATCATTCACTCTTTTCATAATTTTAATCAGTGTCGTTTACCATGACAACCCTGATATTTGAAATAAGAAAACTAATTTGCTATCGAACCCGGATGCTATTAGTTTGTAATTATATTTAAACTACAATTTATATTCCAATATATGGCATTCTGAATGAAACATAGAAAAACAAACATCTACACTATTTTTAAATCAAACCTCGGGCAAGGTCCAGCATTGGCGCCTCACCTCACCTCAGGCTAGGTCCTTTCAATAAGGCGAGCCCCTTATGCCCCCTAGGCTCTAGGCTCCAGGATCCAGGATCAAGGTGTGCCTAAAGCGCTCCTTATTAAATGTTTTCTTGGAAAATGCCCCAAATACAAGAATGGACCAATTGATGTGTTGAAATTATGTACATAAACAATCTTATTATTATAAGTTGTCATTTAGCATGGATTTGAAACTTGAAGACTCATCCTCAAGGCTATTACAAATGTGAGCATATCTCATAGATGTATTTTCTAATAACAAGAACGGTTGGAGTTACGATAACACACAATTGATTGATATCTTTTGGAAGAAATCAACGAGAAGAACTTTAAATGTGACAACTAATGCAGCAAAGCCAATCATTAATTGATTCTGTGTGCTTTAATTCAATGATTACTTGTAGGCTATTTAAGATTATTATTATTGTGAATAAAATTTTCTCTTATGCAATTATTTTCTTCTCTTAATATATCTCATATCATACCAAGACACAACAATGTATAAGGACTACAAAACTTGTCAATCATGCAATGGTGGATATCAAAGAAGTGTCGACTTCCAACCCAGATGTTTTTCGAGTATTTAACTCTAAGAAAAAAAAGAATGGGGAGAAATATTTACTTTCACATTACATAAAGAATTTGGAAACTCAAAAGTAAGATCAAAAGGAATCTTCGATGATTGTTCTTTATGGACTTTTATTGTTTAATATGGATAAAACATGAAAAACTTTATATGTCACAACGTATCGAGTTTCTTTCATTGATCTATAGGTACGGTTAATGGTTTTGGATCTATGGGAACCAAAACGTAGTCAATTTGTTTGTGTCATCAATTTTTGGATTTATGGATACCGAAACCTAGTCAACTCATGGAGAGTTTCTTCATTGGGGAACTTGTCACATCTTCTCCAGTAATCCTGACAATTGAGGAGCAACCAAAAGATATTCACCTGGTATGGTGTCCATTGGGCCTTTGCATAGAGATGATGATGGTCACTAACGCATGAGCATAATGTTATGCAGCCAATATTCATTAAGGATTTAGATCACCTTATAATGAAACATGACTTACTACGACTAGATAACCAGGTTCCTTTTATACAGGTGCAATCAACCAACATATAATGTTTGTTTATTTTCCTCTCATTTGTGAAAGTTAATGCTTCTTGGTCATGAAGACAACATTTATGCATGTTTGACCTTCCCATTAGTCTAGGATTTACATTAAAAATTAATCAAAGAACATTAAAAACCAACAAGTGATCCACGCGATCAATGGATCTTCAAAACAACATTAAACTGTATCAAATCCCTAAAACTCATAACCATCATTAAATCTAATCTAATCAAAATCTGGTTTCACAAAAAACTACCCATCTAACGCAACCATCCACGAATGAAAAATGATTTGAGATGTGAAATTAATTCAAAAATGATGAGTTACCATACTTTGGTACCTCTTAGGGTGTCTGCGCCTCTTTTTAGGCCACTAGGTTACTATTTTAATTTTTTGACTCCTAAATCCTATTTTTAATTCTAAAATAATCGTATAGTAGTCAATTAAGGATTGAGAGTCCAGTGAGGACACGATCACTTTCCTTAAGTTACTTTTTTACATCTTGGGTTGTCTGTGTATCATTTCTTGCCACTCAGATCGTGAGATATCAAGCTTATCTTTTTAGATTGTTTAAAGATTGTGACATGTGTTTGAGTTTACTAATTTTTTGTTTAGATTAGAATTTTAACTAATGCTTTTCTTTTTATTTATTTCTTTCGATTACCACCCCATATGTTTATATGTTGGAGTTTGTGTCTCAAAATTTAGTGATTTTAATGTTAAAAATTAGCATAAACTACTTGCAAAGGACAAAATAAAATCATAATCCAATAGTAAACCAAATTAATGGCACAAACTAATTGCAAAGAACATGAATTAATTAACACAAACAAAGATATCAATAATTTTAACTTACATTTACACAAACAAGTATACAAATATTATCCTAAATTAAACTTAAAATTATACTACAACATCCAATTAACAATCCGGGTTTTTAATTGGCTCACCCTCAACCTCCTATCACCACTACAAATCAATCCAGTAAAAAAACCAATGATATTAAGAAATAATCAAGAATTAAAATTACCTTTAATCCGCATCAATCCACATATTGAAACTCTGCTCCATAAATAATATTTTATGTTGGATCCTCCTATACAATCTTCCAACAAATATAATTAATAACATAAACCATTTAACACGCAATAATAACATAAAAGATAATCAAAATATTCAACAAAAAAACTATTTATGACCAGATACTATCAACTATACCGAAATCTAGGGCAAGGGCGATGAGGGCTAGGGCGGCGCGACTGAGGGCGACGAGGGTGAGGGCGGTTAGGGCATGCGGTTGAGGGAGGCTAGGGTGAGGGCGTGCGTGGATTTGGGCAGTGAAAAGAAATGTCGTGGGTACATGGGTTGGATTTCTTTTTCTTTTTTTCTTATTTTAACTAATTGAAAGGGGGGGGGGGGGGGAAGGAAGCGGGAATGAGAAAAAGAAAAATGGGGGAATCAAATTTGGTATTAGCCGTATCTTAAGGTATATCTTTTGAGACGACTATTAACATGCGGTCTCATAAAAAACATCTTTTGAGACAAATAAAATTAGTCTTGTTAAAAAGTAGAAGTTTTTAAGACTGCAAATCTTAGCCGTCTCAAAATGTTAGTTTTAGAGACCAAAATTTTAACCGTCTCAAAAGGTTCAATAGTAAAAAGCAATTTTTTTGTAGTGTCCCATGACCACACGATCAGTTCCTACGAGTTACATTGGTCCCGTGCAAGGTGTTGGCGCCGCTCAAGGGGCCGTTTGGGGGTTTCTCCCTCTAACTACATGTTTTTAAGCTTAAGTGTGGATATTCTAAAATTATCACCGTGCTCCTGAATTAGGGGTCCTGTGACCATGCAGTCGATTCCTACGAGTTACATTGGTCTCGTACGAGGTATTAGCGCTGCTCACGGCGCCATTTGAGGGGTGTTTCAGGGTTTCGCCCTCTAAAGACATGTTTCAAGCCTAAGTGTGGATATTCTCAAATTATCGCCATGCTCCCAGACCAAGGGTCCCATGACCACGCGATCAGTTCCTATGAGTTACATTGGTCCCGAGGTGTTGGCATTGCTCACAAGGGGCGTTTGGGGGTTGTTTCGAGATTTCACCCTCTAATGGCATGTTTTTTAAGCCTAAGTGTGGATATTCTCAAATTATCATTGTGCTCCCGGACCGGGGATCTCGTGACCACATGATCGGTTCCTACAATCTACATTAGTCACATGCAAGGTGTTGGCACCGCTCATAGGGTTTCTCCCTTTAACGACATTTTTTTAAACCTAAGTGTGGATATTCTCAAATTATCACCGTGATCTCGAATCGGGGGTCCCGTGACCATGCGATCAATTCCTACGAGTTACATTGGTCCTGTGCGAGGTGTTGGTGCCGCTCAGGAGGCCATTTGGGGGTATTTCAAGGTTTCACCCTCAAGCCTAAATTAATAGGTGCACGAAGCATCGTCGGCGGTGGATTTGTACTCTACCTCATATTCAGGATTCGCCATCATAGGTATGGGGTTGGAAACTTAGGAAAGAGTCAAAGCTTCTGCAGTGTTTTTCTAGAGTAGCATGGGGTGTGTGTGTGAAAAATAAGAAAATTCAAAAAACATGCACACTTAGGCTAGAAACGTACCGCGAGTGGCATGAACACCTCGTGTGCAACTATTTCGAGCTCAAGAGTTTTGCAAATTTTTAGAGCTCAAGAGTTTTGTGAACATTACATTAATTGGAGAGCTATGGTTAGAGACCTTTGGAATCCTACGTTCTACGACAACCAATAAATATCCAAATCTAGAAATGAAAATATAGATCTTAAGCTTCTCCAAGAGAAAAGGCGTGGGAGTAAATAAGATGTACACGTGACGAAGGTGTATTCGTGGCAGAATGACCAAAGCGTAATAGGAGTAAGCTATTGTGAAACCCCGCCTAATAAAATACCGGGTAATAATTCATATACCAAAATAAAACATGAATCCCAGTTGGTTCATTCTTAGCATCACTGTCAAAAACCTTTTTAAAACTTACTAACCACCTAGTATTCCAAAAAGCTGGTGCCAAATTTTATCTTTTTAATTAAACAACTAATAACATGAGAAAAATATAATATGAGTCATACATCATGATTGAATTAAATCAACTGAATAAATAATAAACTACATGCCGAATAAACCATCGGTCACTAAAGTAAATAATCCAATACAAACATCTAACACCTGAATAACTAAATCTGAAAACTGTATTGAAAAGTCCGAGCGACAAGCCCTAAATAAAACTGAAACTGATAAATGATTCCTACTCTAGAAAGGAATGAATGATGTGTCTAATCCAAACTCCTGCCAGCATCCACATGTGTCGCAGCTCCGTGTCCCTAGAATAAAATATCAAGTCGGGCGTCCCTGTGGCTGGACACCTAAAAGGTTTTGAAAATAATTTTATAGCAAGGGTTAGAACCCAAAATATTTTGAAAACATTTAGCAAATGATTAACTTGCAGTAGTATAAAATGCATGAATGTGCTTCATATTTTAGTTAGTGTCTCACTCCCTTGAGAACAAACTCGCCTCTCAACTAATGTTCACACCTAACGCTTTATTTATATCACACCTAGTCCTCTACTCCAAAACTAGATACTTGATATAACTCTTGTCAACCTCCCTACTCAATCCCGAGTATTTTCAATCCATGATTTATAAGTTATTTACCACCTTAACTTAGTTAATCATATTACCTTGAAACCCATATAACATTCACTGGTCATATAAATAATACAATTTTCTCCATGTATTTAAATTACCCGTATATAATTATTCACCCCATTATATACGTAAAGTTATCTTACAACAATCACACGTATGTTGAATATAAATGTAACCCATATAATTATTACAATTCATTTCCTGTATTTAATTACTCGTATATAACTATTTATCCCATTATATACGTAAAACCATATTACAACATTCACACATATGTTGAATATAAATATATTCCATCCTCCCGAGTAATAACTCACCGAATGTATTCTCTAAAGTGCTATCCCACTAGATGTACTCGCATAACCTTGTTACCCCAAGTTAGAATCGCTCACTAACTTGGCCAAATATAAACACAATGGAGCCGATCATATTCCTTCCCTGAAAGTGAGAAAGCCCCTCACCCATATAACGGACGTTGTGACCTGGGGATATACTCTCCCTACTCCTCAAGCCAGGGGATTCACCCACATCACGCAAACTCCCTTGATAGCACTAGAGTATATAAATTAAATAAATATCTAGTCACTGATATTTAATAACACACACACAATATATATATATATATATATATATATATATATATATATATATATATATATATATATATATATATATACACACACACTATAACCACACCGTATACATATAATAATTAGCTCTCGGCATTACTGTGCATAAAAATTCGTAGCACTAGCCTATATTTTCCTTGAGTCTATGGTCCGACTCTACTTAAGCCACAACTATGGTTGAAAGAAGATAGTAGGGGAAGGACAATAATTCCCCCTGGTGCGTTTACTTTGATGAGTGGGGAAAGGAATGTGCTTTTAGACTCGATATATAATTTGAAGGGCCCATCTAATTTTGCGTCCAACTTGCAAAGGATTGTGAAGTATGCTACTCATGATTTACATAAGTGTAAGTCCCACGATTGGCATGTGATCATGCAATTAGTTCCTTTATTGTTTAAGCACTGCTTCTCCAAGCACAAGGATTTGCGCAGGGCTATTATGAAAATTAGTATTACCTTCTCACTCTTGCGTGAGAAGGTAGTCAATCGAGAACACATAGTGGCCGCAAAATTGGTGGTGACCGAAGTGATTTGTGTGTTGGAGAAGTACTTTACCCCAGCATTCTTTGACATAAGTGTTCACTTGTTGGTACACCTATGCGATGAGGCACTTCTTTGTGGTCCAGTTAGATAAAGGTGGATGTATCCGTTTGAAAGATTGATGAAAGTTTTTAAAGATTACGTCAAGAATACGCGATACATTGCAGGATCAATTGTAAAGGAATACATCACCGTGGAGTCATCAATATAATCTCAGAAATATATGCCTGACTCGACCAGCGTTGATGGCACTGATGAGTTCGTCGATGATGGTGGTCATGTGATGGGAAAACAATTGAAATTAACGAGTTTGCAACATGAACAAGTAGCTCGTTATCTATTTGACACACATAAAGATGTCGAAGAATGGAAAAAGTAAGTTTTGATTATTATAATGTTTAACGTTATTTTAGATTATTTTATACATGATTAATTTTGTAATATGCAGAAAATATGAAGCCTGTGAGAACAATAAAAAATGAAAAACAATGGTACAATCAGACAGCGAATTTAGCTTGTGGTTGACACAAGAGGTAATTATAATGAAAATAGTCGTTATATAACGTTACATTACACTCAAATTTTATAACTAATAAAATTAATTTATCTATATTCTCAGCTCTTAAACACGGGTGATGCGACATCAAGGCTTGCTCGTCTAGCCATTGGAACCTTTTTCGTGGCACAAGAATACAAAAAGTATCGATTGAACGGTTACATTTTCGGTGCTAAAGTGTAAGAGGAAAGGACAAATGTATAGAACTCGGGAATTTCATACAAGGCTCTTACTTTCTTTCAAGCGAGCGCAAAAGATAAAAACCTCGTTGAAGCTGAAATGACTTACTATGGTGTAATCCGAAATATATTTGAATTAGATTATATAAGCTTCAAAGAGGTTGTATTTTACTGTGACTAGGTAAGAGTTGAGGATAAAAATGCTTGTAAAGTTGATCCTGTCACCAATTTGATCATGGTTGACTTGTCCAAGTTGAAGAGCAACGACCACGTGAGCGATGAGCCATTTATTTTTGCATTTCAAAAGGTTAAGCAAGTGTTTTACTCAGAGTATATCAACAACGAGTCGTGATCAATTGTCCAACACGTGCCACATCGTCTAAATAGTAGTGTGGATAACTTGGCTGCTCCTACCGAATATCAATCCATTTTTTATGATATCCCGAATTTGAAATAATTTTTCAATTTGTAATAAATATTCCAATTTGTACCGAAACATCTATTTTTAATGCTTTTAATTGATTTGTACTTTATCATTTTCACTCTTGTGTAGTATGCGTGTGGGGGGGCATTAAGGGTGGGGGTGGGGATGTTTCAGATTTTTAGTAATTGTACATATTATGAGCTAGATGATGTTGTTTTGGAATTCAGAATTGAGGTGTTTAATAGTAACAATTCATTTCTATTTGTAGTAATTGTACATATTTGCATGTCTTCTTCTAATTCATTTTGATTTGTACTAATAACATTTTTTTACAACAAATGTCTCCTTCAGGTATTAAGGCGAGCATGATGATACTGGTTATGATAATGTCGTCTGGGCTCGGTGGTAGTGGAGACGACGAGGGCTCATCGTCCCCTAGGCTCCCCAAATATAACAAATTGGGGATGGCCATCGAGAACAAGTCAGGGCTATTTGCGAGATCCCTCGAGCTGGTAAAGACGATCATCGGCCCGGGGTACATTAGTTGGAAGGAGGTGCCGTATGAGCTCAAGTTAGCTGTTTGGGTGGCACTATAGGTAATGTATTTATATTTATATGAATATGAATATTTCAATTTCAATTTCATTTTATATTTATGTTTATATTTATTCGCAATTAACATTTTATTTGTTGGACATGAACAATTCAGCCTGGGTCCAAAGCTACGCGATTCCGTCTTGGAGAAGTTGAGGGAGCAACACAATACGTGAAAGAAAAATATGCAGACCCAGTACTTTGGGAAGACACGAGAGTCCTTTATTCGAACGCGTGAATCCGTCCAGCCGAAGGAGTCGATCTCATTGGCAAAATGGCAATAGTTCGTTGGCAATGAGATCGGGGAGCGACAATTGGCATATCGCCAATCGGGGAGGGAAAACCGGGTAAAAAAGATGGACGTGCACTACTCAGGACGGACGTCTTATCATTTTTATAATTAATATTGGGAGGCAACGACCAAACTTTTCAAGGTGATGAGGTGACACCCCAATGAGGATCCTCATCTCGTGCACAACAACCAAAATTCTCATCACCAATTGCTGAGAAATTCAGAACTCCACCTTTGGCTCATTCCCCTACTCTAAGTACGACTCCAAGTACGAGCTAAGAACAAACCCCATTGCTCTAACTCCCCCATCCATTGCTTCTGACACCTCCGCTCAAATAAAAATAAGACCATTGGCTTCTCCATTCTCGGGAACAACTCCACAGGTGATAAAAATGACCTGTTGAGACCTAAAGCCCAGTATTTATTACTTGGGAAAATGTACGTAGTTATCAAGGGAGAGGATAATTGGAACCTTGTTGATCAAGCCATCAAATATGACATCTATGATCAACTTTGCAAGTGTTTTAATTTTCCCAACCGTTCAAGGCATAAGGTTCTTTCTTGGGTTACTAAAAAATTAAGGACATACAGGAGAAATTTTTTGCAGAGACATTTCCTGAAGGATGCATCGAGCTCTGATGTTTTGGCTTTGAAAGACAGATTGCCTTCGAATGTTAAAATGATAACGGAGCAATGGAATGATTTTTTGGAGAGGCAAAAAGCAAAGAGATGGTCCTGAGGGAGAAGAATAAACAAAACAGGGCGAAAAATTGATGTACACAAGTTGGGCTTCAAATCTTATGAAGATTTGAAGAATGAATGGTCGAGTAAGACAAAAAATTGTCCAGATGCCGGTAGACAATGAAATCAGTCCAACTTATAAGCTTATGCTCCATAGGGAAAATATAATAAATTCTCGCTGCTCTTGGCTAAGACTCTTCAATCAATATAGGACATTAGAAGTCAGTCAAGTTTGATCCCTTTTTAAGACGTGGAAAATGATACCCCGACCCAAAACTTTGGAAAGGACAAAAGGGGGGGGTGAGAGGTGTAGGATCACATATGATAAAAATAAAATTAAAACACACTGCACCTCTCGTGGATGAGCTTTATTCGGTCAGGAATTGTATATCTACCCAAGAGGAACAATAGTCCACGGCCAAAGACTACATCCAGGAGATTAAAAGTAACCTGGGAGTCTTGATGAGTCATATTAGGATACATGTGTCTCGTTTTACTCAAGGTTTCTTTACCCTCCTTCCCAAGGTTTTCCCTTTCCTCCCTCTGCTAGTTTCCCCTCCCAAATGTCGATGTCTTCAATATTCTCCTCCCCAATGCCGCCTCTTTCAACATTCCCCTATCCAGTGCCTCTGCCTTTCGCAAGTCTTGGATCATCATCATCCACTCACGAGGACTTTTAAGGACCTAGACTATAGAAAAATTATTGGGGTATGAACATTCATCTCCATTATTGTCAAAACAAAAATACATGGCTGACCTTTGCATAAAGGTGAGGATCATGTCATTGTTGATGAAATATACAGCAGATGCAAACATGTATCTGTGTACGTTGCCAACAAGGAAGGGACTTAATTGAGGCATTATACAAATTCTTTTATCATTTGGCCAGTTTATTTGATGGTCAAGTTCTAATAATTATTTTTTTGTTCTAGTTATAATACTAAATTTTTTTATCAGTTATAAGAATATTTCTTTTTCAGTTCTGTTTTAATAAAAAAAAATTCATTTCATTGTGATAATATCACTTAGCAATTTTGTTTAATTTAGGGTTTAAGTTGTGACATTTTCGTAATCATGTTAATTTCTTGAATGTAACATGACATTTATTTTAACCTATTAACACATAACTAAAATTTGAAGATTATTAAATGGATTTCCTACAGTACAAATAGTGGGTGAGGGAAACTAACCGAATAACAAATAATTATGTAAAGGGCGTTCAAGAATTTATTAAATATGCTTATAAAAATCTTCAAAGTGATAAATTTCCGTGTCCGAGCGCACTTTTTATGAATGGAACCCAAACGACTGGAAGTAGTACATGATTCACAAACACATCGTCCATTGACCAATTTAATTGATAATGTTTATGAAGTCCACGACCATCAAAACTGCCAACCTATGGATACAGATAATGTGAATTATGACCAAGTAAATGAACATTTTAATGCTAAACTACTAGGAGATTGGGAAGAGATATGGTTGAAAGCCAATGCGGTTAGATTGCTATATAAAGACTGAGATGAATACCACTCAGTATTATATGCAATGATTCGTTTGCATAATTTGAAAAGTCAATTTGGTTTGTTTGGAAATAGTGTAACCGAAATTCTTAAGTGGGTTAAAAAAATTCTCCCAAAAGAGAACATGCTACCAGACAATTATCCTACCATGAAGAAGATATTTAAGGGTTTGGGTTTGAAATACAAATCTATTCATGCATGCAAGTATGATTGCATATTGTACCGCAACGAGAACGAAGAGTAGGAAGAGTGTCTTATATGCGGTGAGCCTAGATATATGGTTTGTGAGAATGGGAAGGAAAAAGCTGTAAAATATTGCAAGTGCTCGCAAGTCCTATAAAAGGTTTTGAAGTATTTTCCACTTGGGCCACGGCTAAAATAGTTTCTCACTGTACTGTGGATAGCAGAGGCCATGACATGGCATGCTCGATTCGAGGTAGCCATGACACGTTACCAGATGATCAATATTTTTTGACTTGATGTATTGGAAAGATCATCATATAAGGCATGTAATTGATGTGGTGCACATAAAAAAGAATGTTCAAGAATATCTGGTAGGAACATATCTGGGTGGATCTCATTCAAAATATGGAGAGAGGATCTGCCTCAGTATACACAATATGAAAATAAAGAAGAAACTGTGGTTAAAAATGATCCTATAATAGGAAGAGTTCCCCCCCCCCCCCCCCCCCGGTCTGCTTTCACTTTGACTACTATTGTGAAGAAGATCCTCTTAAAAACGTTGTTAAACTTGAATACTCCAACCGGTTGCTCTGATAATTTATTTAGGATAGTTATCTACCAAATAAATGACTTGAAATAGTGCAAGTCTCACAATTGGAACGTAGTCATCCAGTTAATCCCTCTATTATTTCTCCATTGCTTCTTTAAACATAAAGATCTCCAGCGAGAAATTATGAAAATCAGTTTATTTTTTACCTTACTTTGTGGAAAAGTGGTAAGAATAAGGCACATTAAAACTAATAAATTAACTTTAGCTGAGGCACTTTGTGTATTAGAGAAGTACTTTCCTCCGTCGTTCTTCGATATCAGCATCCAACCGATTATTCATTTATCAGATGAAACTTTAGTATGTGGTCCCATTAGGTACTATTGGATGTGTCCTTTTGAGCTCTTGATGAAAACCTTAAAATATTACACAAAGGATACATGGTACATTGGAGGGTCATCGTTGAAGAATACCTAACTAGGGAATCATCACTATATGTTAGGGAACATATGCCATAACGAAAGTGAGGAAGTTCAATCCTCATGAAAAATGAGTGATCGAGGGACCTGACTAGTTTAATTATGAATTTACTTTTGGGAACCCTAAAGAGGTGGAACTTACAAATCTACAACACTAGCTAGCCGCTCGTTATGTCTTCGAATCGCAAGATGAAGTTGAAGACTGAAGAGAGTGAGTATCTACTAAATTCTTCTCATTTGATTATATGTATTTTATATTTTATGATATAAACTCTACAATTATCCTACAGGAAGTATGAGAATGAAGTTGCCCAAATTTAAAGGAGAAGTTGAATAACAACTAATTTTATGGCATGGGTATCAAAATATGTAATTTTAACCGCTTATGTGTGCAGCTATTTTTTCATGTGTGGAAAAAATATGCCCTAATACAAATTCATGAATAAATGAAGCTTTTAAACAGTGGTCACGCCACTTCAAGAAATGCACGCATAGGAAAAGGTCATAGTTTTTGTGCAAAAAAGTTTAAGAAATTCTGCACTAATGGTTTTGATTTCATTTCACATCCATATGAGGAAAAGCTTTTGATTCAAAATAGTGGAATTTCAATTTTTGCCTTGACTACCTGTATCGCTAGCAAAAGTGATAAAAATCCAAAAGATATAATGCCAACCTATTATGGGACAATCCAACAAATCCTAGAACTCGATTACATATATTTCATAGAAATCGTATTCTATTATGATTAGGTGAATGTGGAGGATACTACGAATGCTTGCAAAGTTGATCCTGAATTCAAATTTATTATGGTAGATTTATCAAAACTAAAAAGTAAAGATCACATAATCGATGAGCCATTTACTTGTGCCTTTCAGAATGTAAAGAAGGTGTTTTACTTTAAATTTATAAATGATGGAAATTAGCCTATTATTGTGCATGCATAAAAGGGTATGAATACTCAAGTATATGTATAAAAGTATCCAAAAGAGTTCCAGTCACCTCTTGATGACAACCCTAATTTGAAGGACCTTTTAGTTAATTTAAAGCAATATTGAGTAACATAACATTATTTTATCCTTATCAATCTGATTTGTATCCTATTATGATATTGACATTATATTAGCGCTTTACTTTGATATATGAATGTTTAATTTGATGTATGGATGTTTAGTTTAATTTACAAATGTTTACTATGTTTTATGTATGTTAAGTTGCATATTAATTTAAACAAATTAATATGCAAGCAATGTTAGTATTTTGAAAATACACGGATAATACAAAAAGTACATTCACATTGAAAGAACAAAATCATTTTCAGTGTTCATGTAGTTTATGTATTATGCGTTTACTTTCATAAAGTACACACATGTTTTATAAAGTACACGTACACTGAAAATGATTTTGGTAATTTTAATGTGCTTGTACATTTTGTATTATGCATTTACTTTATGAAAGTACATTCATAATTTATAAAGTATGCGCACATTGAAATGACCAAAATCATTTTCAGTGTGCATGTACTTTTTGCATTATGCATGTACTTTCATATAGTACACGCATGTTTTAATATGTACATGTGTATATGTGTGTTTCCTCGCCAATAAAGATATGACACATTCATTGGTTGTACTTGGCTTAAATTCTGCTATTTTGTCGAGAGAGTTGATAAGAATCCATGGACTGCAGAATCCCAGTCATATTTAATCATATCACCTATGTCGTTGATGTTGGAATAAAAAATTGCATGTCTAAAGAAATAAAGTACACACATAAAACAATCAAGTGCATGCACATTTCGATAAAATACAATCTTTCACACGCAGATTGCAATAAAATACATGCATCAAAACATAAAGTTCATAGAGTTTGTATTGAATAACAATTATATATCCTTAGAGTACCAGAATGTTTAACAAAAGTAGATGCACTTTACATTGATTACATACAACATTCTCTTAAAAATGTCCACAAAATACAAGAAATACATTGTATAAATTTTACCCCATTCATTTGCAAAAGTATCTTATGGACACTTTAGGATTGAAAACGTGTTGCGAGTGGGTGAAACCCACCACCAACCACCAAATGGCACCGCAACTGGCATGAACACCTCATGCATGTCCAAAGTAAATCCTCAATCATTAAGATTATCTAAATCCTCACTATATCCAAGGCACATAACTTGAGATGCACTAATCCAAGTCCCCAATGAATGGACCTAGTACCTCCTCACAATGGAACTGACGCATGCAAACACTTTCACTGACCAATAACCATTAAGGTGTTCACCCGTGAGGATAGCATCCCATTAACTATGGTTGCCTTATTCTCTAGTGCTAAAGGATTGGAATTGCCTACTCATTTCGGCTACATCAGTTTCTAAGTTCATTAACCTTATCATAAATCACGGTATATCCCCAAAGGATTGGAATTGCCTACTCAATTCGTATGCGTCACACCTAAGGAGACATATAGTTCAAAACTCATGATTTCCCTTGACATAATTATGACACTATAATAATCAATCCTTACCATCAATTATCCACAATTTAGTCCCACTTACCTAATGAAAGTCATCTCATTTTATCAATATTTCCAAAGCCTCCATGTCAACAAAGTTGAAACACAAACACTCACACTATGAACCTTGGTGTCACCACTTATTGGTTTACATGGAATCCCATAAATTATTAACACACTAAATCAAAAACACGAAAGTGATTTATACAACTAACTTGAACGTATGCTACTCGGCACTAATTTACTTATCGTGCTAACCTCTTGACTTAATCATCGAGCACACAAACCATAACCGTCACCAAACTAGTGTGACTGGCCCAAATCATCACCGATGTCGAAAGATCTAATACCAACCTCACCATGCGAAACCTGAAAGGAACCTTGAACCTAGAGCTCTGATATCATTTGTAACGCCCCGACCCAGATTAATGGGCTACCCGTGGTCAACCCGATCCGAATTGAGTCATTAGGTGTGAGCTGAAATGAAACAACCAAGATAAGTCTGCTAGTCCAGTTTTATTTTAAATTAATGTTTCACTTATTAGCATGCGATTCTATTTTCAAGATAAACTATGTGTGGGACCCATTGGGAGCACCCCGAGTCCAAGTAAACAAAGCTACTAATGGGAAATGAATAAAGTATACTTACCTATACAACTCCCTAAATATACGAACCCGCAACCAACCTGCCATAAACAAGCGAGGGTGTGAGCATATGCCCAATGGGAAATATACAAGAAGCCTAAAAAGGAACAACAGAGAGGATTACTCACACGCTACAATCACATGCATGAAAAAATATATATGTATCTACATACATATAGATGTACCTCTGAAAAAATACGTATTCAAATGCATTAACCATTTTACTTCTAAAACTTTACTCATCTAGGTTAATTTACCTTAATCTTGAAAAGACTTTCTTTTAGCATTTATCACTTAATTTAACACACCTGTTAACACAATTAAAACCACTACAATTGATGTATTCAAACCCATTCCTTTATCAGAATCATCCCTTTTAATTCATAAATTATACTTTAGTATTGTCATTGAAAATTACCATTTCAACACATATTCACCGTGTCAAAAAATACTTATTTATCAAATGGAAACCTTTTCATTTCATACTTATGCAAATTATGGTTTAACAACCTAAATTACACAACCACCCATTTATCCACTTTACTTTACCCTTTTTACCTCAACTTAGGGACATTTATGAATTTATGCATTTACTTACCCATCTAACCCTTTACCGAAAATTTCATTCATTCATTCATTCAAGTTAGGTTGTATTAACACGTTTTCCCACACAACCCATTTTCTTGGCATATTCCTTATTCCTTTTTATCTTTCTGATGAATCTTCCTTTATCGAATACTTATACGGGCTCCACACCGATGCCTATGTGCACCATATGCTCTGACCAGTGGTTTAGGACTTTCCACCCAAGGGCTCCGAGCACTTATTTCTTTATCTCGGTATCATCCGAGTTCCTTTTATGTGTTTTATTATTCCACAATGGTTCACATTATTCTACTTCTTTACTATTACCCGTTCGAAGACAAAACCCGGACTTAATTGTCCTTTTTTCCATTAACACTTGAAAAATTGTTTCTTTTCTTCTTTAAGTCCCTTACCCACGCACACGTGACTTATACTAAAATCATTCACGCTTTTAGGACTTAAATTCAATTTCACACAATTTAGTGCAAAGACCTTATTTAACATATTTATTCCATAAAAATGTTCCACTTTAAGTAAATTACCAAATTACCCCTTCAATTTCCAAACTCGCCATTTAGTTCCTTAGCAAGTGTTATTTCTCAAAATTATTATTCACTCTCCAAAGTAACATTTAAAACACTTTAGCCATTATTACACTTGTCACTTTAAAACCTTAAATGTATAAAATAGCACCTTTGCAAATTAAGCTCCCATTTTCACTCATTCTTCAAAGACCAAGATTTTTATTTGTCTTATTTCATGTTTCAACCCAACAAGACTCTCTTTAAACATGCCCATATATTTATCTAAGAAATAATACAAGTTTATATGCATGAGAAAGTGGACCTTAAAATCCTAAAATCCCATTAAACGTTTTAAACATAGATTAGATTCTAGAAACTTGTACATACTTATCTTCATAGGAATTTTGATAAGACTAATGTCATTCCATATTTTATTCATAAAATATCCATTATTTCTTTTTGCTTGAAACACTAAAATAACACTTCCTTACATTTTTATTCCATAAAAATGTTTGTTTTTTTATTTTTACTAGAACTACACCAAAATGACATTTTCTTACATTTTTATTCCCTAAAAATGTTTATTATTTTCTTTTCACTAGAAATATACCAAAATGGCATTTCTTACATTTTTATTCCCTAAAAATATTTATTATTCCTTTTCACTAGAAACGCACTAAAATATCATTTTCTTACATTTTTATTCCATAAAAATATTTATTATTTCTTTTTCACTACAAATGCACCAAAATGGCAATTCTTACATTTTTATTCCATAATAATGTTTATTATTTCTTTTTCACTAGAAACACACTAAAATAATATATTTTTTTACATTTTTATTCCCTAAAATATTTATTATTTCTTTTTCACTAGAAACACTAAAATAGCATTTTCTTAAGTTTTTATTCCATAAAATGTTTATAATATCTCTAACATCACGAGAACACATTTTATTGCATAAAATGCTGAATAATCATATTCTGAAATTTTCCTTGTTTCGAGACCCATTTAATTCATCCTTTTGTAACTCATATTCAGAGGAACACAAAGATGATTACTAATGACACCATCATGCAACAAACATCTATTTCATATATAATATAAATAACATGCTGGACTTATACTACACTTAACTTTATATCAGAGTTAGTTCTCCCACCTTCATGAACTCTAACAATGGTAGAAATGGTGTATAAGATGGAGGACCCCCCCCCCCCCCCCACCTCCAAAGGTGGCCTCAAGGGTGTCTCTAAAAGCCCTCTACAAGGTTTTCTCCTTGAAAGCTTGAATGACCCTCTTCAGATCCCATCTCCAAGTGCCCCATAAAATACCAAGAACGTCATCTTCAACTCTACTACAAAAACGCCTTGGGTTTCTGTGTTGAAGTGTAGTGTTGCACACCTCAAAAAATCACAATCATATTAGTTGGTATTGGTCGGAGTAAGGTAACAGTTTATGCAGAAGGTTTTGCTCCCATTATAGCTCCAAGTCTAGAGAGGGAGGTGGACTTAACATCTAATGGAATATCCCTCACACTACACAATTTCCCCCTTTTATCATCTAAATAATTGAGATGGTTACCAAATAAGTAAACCATATCCTCATAAATAGATCCTGAATCAAGCATTGGGTTGCCCTTGGGTAGACAACTCATTTAATCTATGGTGGTTATATTGACACGGTTCATGACTATATCTCTCTCTCCATCTGATATACAATCAACAAATTACAATATCCTTCACCACGAATTTTGTCCATATACTGACATACGATTTTTCAACCCATGAATAAGAGCTCGACAGCAGGTGGCGGACTGACTTTTGTCAATGGTCGTTAAAAATAATGTATCCGTCATTCAAACTACACATGATACTCTCTTGAATGACTCTGGCATCATTTGAACGACCAGGTGGAGCTTTATGAATTTTCTCTTTTATTCCTCTATCTTCTCAAGCTTCTCATATTTGCCCCAAATAGTTTCCAATTTCGATAAAGGTCCTATATGATTTTCATTACTTATAACCAATAATTCCATTTGTTATAGTCCATACAAGTCTAAGGTCCATATAAAATCCACATTCCAACTTTTCTTTGTTCAATCCAATTTTGCATCCATAATCTCATATAGTTTATAATTTGTTCAACTACATACATAATTTAAAAAGTTTATCAGTGCAGGGAATTACAAACTTCCCTACTTATGGAATTTAGACCTAGAAATTTTTGGTTTATTATTTCTTATACTATAGCCATCTATGACCAGTTTCTAATCCTAGGCATCCTCAATACTATGGCCTAACTTCAAAGATTTCTCTTTAAACAATCCTCGTTGTTAATCTGGTTAGGACGGACCCTAAAGTCCTATTACTAGTCCTCAAGCATGCCTAACATACCTATCTAAACAAAACCTCGAGATGATTGGTACACATCAAGTATCCTAATATCACTGATGAATTTATCAACATGGATCATCTCTACGTTAGGATTCACAACCTAAGTTTCCTCAAACAATCTTGGGTCATGCCTAGCCTAGGTTGATATAATTTTAACACTCCTCGATACATATATCAAGGATAACCGCCTTATCACATAGTTCTACCTGGACGATATCTCTTATGAGACCATTATTCTAACCTAGAGTCATTCTAGGCATCACAACACCAATGTACACGAGTGATTTCATCCCTAATCCGTACAACTCTTAATAGGGAGTGACATTAACATCACCTAATTTTTTATCAAGTTTTAACATGTCGAACATCCTCAAATCACAATATCAGAACACATGCCCAAGTTGTGACTAGTTATATTAGTTAACTAAGAAACATGTTAACCTAAGGGAATTAGCCAACATTCACCAATTATATGCAAGAATGCAAGACCACACGTGCACACAACTAGTGTAGAATAAAGGTGCATCCGCAAAAAGTGCACTCACATACCGTGATGCATAAGCCACGGTCGAACTAACTTGCATCATTATCGAGGTTATGCAATGCCACACCTGAATCCAAACATATCAACAACCTCCCATTACTGGGATCAAGAAGATACAAGAATGCTACAAATTGAGTGACTACCACGCTGCGAGAAGACAATTAATTTTTGACAATGAATCGACCCACATGAAGTGATAACCCACAACGTATACTTGAACTCTATAACTCCAATAAGATACCATTTGAGCACCTTAGCCTTGCCACGTACCCTGGCTAAACTCTTAACCATGTGGGGTTCTACTCGAGAATCATCCACTTGTGTCGGCCAGATGGAATACAAAACCAATTCCTTCGTGACGCTAAAATGCTAGTCCTCCCTACTTAGGACTAATGTTACCTATCTATCATTGCCAAGCATAACTTATATAATTAAAACTAAGTTACTTATCTTGACATTTATCATCAATTATCGACCAATCATTTCTAGACCTCCAAAATCAATACGCAGTAGCTAACCTCGATTTTTGAGATCACCCTCATCAAGTGAAACGTAATGCTCATATAGCTTCAAATATGAATCATTGCTACCACCCTAAGAACTGACTATATAATACCAAACCATAATTATTCTAATGGCATCTTAACTTTCAAGCATCACTCATGATTAGTGATTCCTTCCAACAGAGCCACTACTAATCCTATAGGTAGAACACTTAGGTGCTCTAATCAAGCCTAGCACTTCACCCCGAGTGATATTTCTAAAATCCATAACGAACCTCATTGTATTCTAAGCCTCCGAGGTGCACCACCTAGTATTGATCAACCTATTACCTAAATTATCCGCGAAGGTAATATCATGATACATGTCTGTAAACATAGCCATAGCACTAACTCCCAGGTACTGCCACAAATTAACATGTTCTAACCGGACTAAAATCATCAATGATCTGCCATCACTTATGTAAAGTTCAATACAACAATAATTCCCAATGCCTTATGGGAGACGACATCTAACTCATTTATTTTTCTAAACTGCCTACACATCTACAACCGAATACCATTATCCATACCATGATCTATGCTACATAACCTTGAGTTTATCAAAGTGAAATTGAGAACGTGTGATAATTGATTAACCTCGCAACTTTCTAATATAGCACACTTATTTAATTTCAGCCCCTAATCATGCATCTAAATCAACCCATCAAATATAAAGCATGCGACACAAAATATGCTGAGACACAGAATTCAGGAAAAAACCCCTTTCGGGTAAAACCTTTAGTTCACTATGAATATACAAGCCGCAACTTACAATTACATAGAGAAATCTGCAATGGATTAACGCGCAGCCAACCCACAAAGACACGCAGTCTTGAACTCAGCAAGAGAATACACGCAGCACCCTCCAAGGACTCGCAGCCCAATCAACAAAGGTAGAACCTCAGCTCTCCTCAATGACACGTAGCCATAAAACTTTGTAGAGACTCCCTCAGCAATGACACGCAGCCCTCGGTTGCAAAGATCTCTCCACAAAGATGAACAACAACAAAGTTTGTGTTCTAGGGTTCCAAAATATTCACAAAAGTAATTGGTATTTTTGGTGTGAATCAAAAAGAGTCTTGGGACTCAAAAAGGTGAAGACTTAGAGTATTTAGGACTCTGAAAATCGTCTTGAAAAGTCTTGAAAAATAACTCCCCGAAGTTGGCTTTAAATAAGAAAACTTTGAGCCTAAAAAATCTGCAGCGAATCTGGCCGAATATATCCCAGGCGGACCGGTCCGGCTTAGAGGCGGATCGGTCCGACCTCGGATCGGTTCTTTTAAATTTTGGCTTCTTCGGTTCGCAATCGGTCCGGGGTATACTGGCTTTCAGCAGGCGGACCGGTCCGGCTTCCCAGAAAAATAAAAAACTTTTAAAAGCCTCATTTTTCTTGAAAAAACTTACTTCTTATTTTTATAAAAAACATTTTATAAAAATTTCCCAATACTAAATATGAACTTTAAGGAACGTAAAAACAAAATTTTACCAAGTTCATTCTCGCGGAGGCTATGATGTTGAAGACGCTTTGATATTCGGATCCGTTGATGTAGATGCGATCTTGAGTTTCTTCAACGGTGTAACGGCGTATGACATACAAATTGATAATGGACAAAAATGTCCTTACAGAAATGGACATCACCACAGAAGTCTCAATGCAACAACAAGGTTTCAAAAGATGTTATGATCGTTGTAATGTAAGGTATGACCTCCGATTCACTATTACTAGGAAATGAATACCCCTCACATCAACATCTCATTAGATAACCCTCAGTATACATCTCCAAGGAAAATTTCAAAATGATTCCACAAGCCTATATCTTCTAATTGTTTATGAGTGTTCAACCACTACAACTGACTTGTCTTACTACATGAACCTTGTACTACGTGTTGATTTACCAACTAACACAACTATGTATATTTTAGTAGGATACGGGACATCAATCATTGGCTACAAACACTAAAACTCATTCCTACTAACGCCATAGAGATCCTATTTCTAAATGCCAAATTACAATCACCAAAATTTAAATTTACACCATTTAGGTATTTGGTAGGATAAGGGACGTGGGGTATTTCCCAAGAGGATGCCCACCCTAACAACGCCGTAAGAGGTCCTATTCTAGAATATCACAACTTAAGTACTTAGTACCAAGTCACCACAATTATTTATGTTCACTCCTAGGTTACCTCAATTATTAAGATTTTCTAAATCCTCACTATATCCAAGGCACATAACTTGAGATGAACTAATCCAAGTCCCTGACAAATGAATCTAGTACCTACTCACGATGAAACTAACACTTGTAAACACATTCATTAACCAACAACCATTAAGGTGTTCACCCATAAGGATAGCATCCCACCAACTAAGGTTGTCTTATTCTCTAGTGCTACCCTACATCAGTTTATAATTTCATTAACCTTTTCATCAATCACAATATATCCCCAAGGATCAGAATTTCCTACTCATTTCGTATGCGTCACACCTAAGGCGACATATAGTTTAAAAATCATGATTTTCCTTTACATAGTTATACACTCTAACAATCAATACTTACCATCGATTATCCACAATTTAGTTCCACTTACCTAATGGATGTCATCTAATTCTATCAATATCTCCAAAGTCTCTATGTCAACAAAGTTGGAACACAAACACCTCACACTACGAACCTTAATGTCACCACTTATTGGTTTACATGGACACTCGTAAATTATTGATGCACTTAATCAAAAATACGAAAGCGATTTATACAACTAACTTGAACCTATGCTATTCTGCACTAATTTACTTATCGTGATAACCTCTTGACTTAACCATCGAGGACAAGAACCATGACCATCACCAAACTATTGTGACTGGCCCAAACCATCACCGACGTTAAAAGATCTAATACCAACCTCACCATGTCACACCCAAAAGGAACCATGAACCTAGAACTCTAATACCATTTCTAACGCTCCAACCCGGATTTACGTTTTACCACACCCGAAGCATCGGACTCGGAAATTTCCTTCCCTCTGTCCCAGCTGATTATGGCCCTGCTGGCCGTTACCACCCTGCCATTGGCCCTGCTGAAAACATTGTTAGCCCTGATGGCCCTGCTGCTGACCCTGCGGCTGACGATGTTGGTCCTGCTGGCCCTGCTGATTAGATTGGCCCTGCCTAAATCCCCCAAATCCCTGCCTGGAGTCACCTGATCGTAAATGCTTGGCAGGGTCCCCCTGATGAGAACTCTGCTCATGTTGACGAGTCTACCCCTAGGATGTCGGTGCTCCACTAGTACCACTACCCCCTGTCCTGCCCTGTTGGTTGGACTCTCCTGCTCTCTTATTCCCTGCATATGGAAGCGGTGATACTGGCAGTGTAACAAAGAAGCATTGAGTACATCCATGTAGGTACTTAGTGACAGATTGCCTATGAGGTGTTGACGGATCCTCCAGGCTAACCCGTACACAAACAACAATATCTTCTTTCCCTCAGTGGGTGCCTCATCTGGCACTATAGTGAGAAGTCTAGTGAACTCCTCTTCGTACTCAGCAACAGTCGAATTCTCCTATTTTAGACTCAGTAACTTCCGCCTCATCTTAGTCTGCAAGGCGAATGGAAAATATTTGCTATCAAACCGGGTCCAGAATGACTGAATATTGATAATATCCCTCTCTTCCAAGGTAGTGGTGGATTCCCACCAATGCAAAGTGGCCCCCACTAACTTGAAGGAAGCCAACAGCTGTTTCTGAACGTCCGTGCACTCGTACATGCCCAGATGCCTCTAGATATCCTTCTTCCATTGGTTGGCTATAATGATATCCGAAATACCCGCAAATTTTAGGGGATGCACCTTCTGGAAGGCATCTCTAACTCGCTCCCATGCAAATGGAAGTTGTGCTGGTACTGGCACCACTGCCTGAACCTGGGGTGGATCCTGTTGTACCACCACTAGCGCGAAATTCACCTCCTGAGCAATAATTGCGGCTACCTCAGTTGCGTTCATCATTCCTTGAGCCGGAGCTGCTGGCTGCTCGGATTGGGCACGCCTATCCTTGGGTGCGAGTCTAGGAGGTATCTAAAAATGTAAAGAAATTTATCAGTTTACAGTTACTATCAAATCTCAAATAGCTGAAGACATAAACGTAGAAGAAAGAATACAACAATCCTAAAAATAGGGATCTATAGCACGAACGCTAAGTTGAAAGTGAAGTAAGCCGTACAAATCCAAAAGGACACTAGAACCTGATGCTCTGATACCACCTGTGATACCCCGCCTAATTAAATATCGGGTGATCAGTTCTTTATTAAATTATAACCAAGGTGAACGGTTGGTTCATTCTTAGCATCACTGTCATAAAAATAACTTTTCCAATTAAACACCCTAAATAATTAAGCTAAGTGACAAAACTATTTTAAGACATCAGTTTCCAATTTCATTTAAAAATCAACATTTAAAACTTTTCATAATTCATAGTTTAAGAATTACTCAACACCTATACGGGAACATATAATCCAAGCAATTAAGCATCCAACTAATTAATTCCAACTTTAAAACTTCAAAGGAAAAACATCCAGACAGTAATAATCCCAAAGTATAAATACTGAAAATAAATGAGTCACAATCTCTGATAAAACCAACTGAGTAATGGAAAAGGGCGACACATGCCCAACTGAATAAAATAAAACTAGAAGTGGAATCAATAATGAGGTCGTCTAAGCAAGAGGCCTACAGCTCCCACCTAAGCTGCAGCACGTTCCTTCCAAAGGATCCTATCCAAGACTCCCCTATGGCTGGGCACCTGTAATATATACATATATATACAAGAGAGAAGAGAAAATAGGAAACGGGTCAGAGCCCGATTGTAAAATAGTTTAAAATTATTTTAGCAAGTATTTAAAATGCTTACCGACTAATGCAACAATCATATTAGTGCGACACTCTCTTGAGAAATTCTCACCTCTCTTCTAATGTGCACACCTACCGCACTACTAACCCCAACCGTTTAGCTTATCTTAAGTTATTCACAAGATTTCATGCCTACAATTTCTAGTGTTAAGAAAATTAATTTTATTTAAAAGAATAGTCCTCACATGAGCCTCAATTGATTATAAAGTGTCTCAGTATTGCCTTAAACTTTTCGAACACTTATATCCAAGTTGAAATAATTATTCATTATTTACCTACCTTTAGTAACAGTAGGTAGTTCCCAAATTTCAAGTTTATATATATATATATAGGGAGAGGTTCTCTAGTGGACCAAAAGAATGGACTTTTTAATGGACCTTAACAAAAAAACATATAATAACACATTAATTTTAATTCCTCTAGTGTAATTGGTCCGCGCCAGCGGCACCAAACACGCTTGTCGATCGACCCCAACCGCCCCCTACCCACCCCCACCCCATGGCAACCCTGCTGTCATAAGGGCTTCCATAAGGGTTGCTATGGTGATGGTGGTGGGTGGGTGGGTTGGGGGGGTCTCAAGTGCCGCTGGCGCGGACCAATTACACTATAAGAATTAAAATTAATGTGTTATTATGTGTTTTTTGTTAAGGTCCATTAAAAAGTCTATTCTTTATATATATATATATATGCTATCGGCACCCCACATAAAATTTATGGTGCGGGCATACTCTACTATCATGTCCCCGTATCACTCGTACTAAGGGAAATACTAGTTCGGAATCACTCTCGAACTGTATTAACACAAAAGACAAATAAATTGAGGTGAAGCATAGTTCCAAGTCACTAAGAGGTCAGCACATACCCTCACGTCTCTTAGGACCGTCTTACTATCGATCCGATAGCCTGTACCAAGGATTCCTATGTTCGAGGGTACAAGTCAATATCCCTTATAAAGGTCCCATCGAGATAAGACTTTCCCAGCGCAGTGACCTCAGTGATAACAAGTAGCGGGGGCATGATTTTTACACGTGTATAATATATGCATAAACACAGTCATATATGTATACTACCATTCCCATATCAAATTTAGGTACACTCACGACCTGTACTTATGATATTTATTCTTATTGCACATTACTAGATTATCCCGTATAATGGTTCGTCTCTTTTATTCTTATTTATGGGATTATTCCAACTTATTTCGTAACACTCATGAAGTCCTACTTCATAATTGTAATTTCAGTAGGTACTCTTTTATTTTAACAACGTAACTTCCTTACGAGTCTCACCCTTTAAACACATGTTCCCACTATTTCTTATGTGTAATTTACTACCCGTTAATCGTAATTTAGTCTTACTTGAAATGCTCTATTTTTATCAAGTCCTACTGGTCCTCTTTATTGTGACACCCCGACTAATTAAATACTGGGTAGCTACTCCTTTATTAAATTAATTCAAAATGCCAAGTTGGCTCAGTTAATAGCATCACTGTCGAAAACATTTTAATATTACTAACCACCTAGTATTTAAAAAAAACAAGTTGCCAAATTTTAATTTAAGTCTGATTAACATGCAACAAATGTAATGAAGAAATAAATAACACCATTCACCATACTGAAGTAAACTGAATAACCATCACAATAGAGTAAATAAAGTCTGGAGGAAAACTCCTCACTACAATCCCATAACTGAAACAAATAAACTGAAACAATACATGCTAAAGTCTGAAAACTGAAATGTAAAAGATGTCTCTAAAGAAATGGGCAACATGCCCTACAACTGATATATGGTGATTCTGGAATCCAAAAGATAGAAGCGTCTACATGCAAATCCCTGTAGCTTCCACAAGCAGCTACAACTCGTCACCTGAATGAGTATCCTATGCTTGGTGTCCTTGTGGCTGGGCACCTAAAATGGTTTTACAAAGAAAAAGAGATTTGAAAAGCAAACGGGTCAGAGCCCGAATGTGGAGTTATATTTTAAAAACCTGCAAGTGCTTTAAAAACATTTAAAACATTAAATGCAAAGTACATGTTAGGACGTACACTCGCATGATATTCTCACCTCTCGTCTAACTGTGCACTCCTAACGTAAGTACCTATCTATAACGACCCATACTACTAGCTAAGTGACAACATAACTAGCTAGACTGCCAAAGGTTCTACCCATATTACTCGGTTCCATTTAACATAACAACGCTCGTAATTAAATAGGGGTTTAACGTAAACTCAGTTACTAAATATGCCATATATATAAGTATCAGTTAACTCCTTATATAACTCGAAGCAAAACCGTAATATGTTCACAATATTAACAGGATAATTTCCATTAATTAAATGTATATTATTCACATCATAAATATACGATACAAGCACCCCGCAATCTAAGCTATGGTGCACACATACTCTGCTATCCATCCCGGTACATCACGTACATAAGGATCACACATTCCGAATCTCTCAGGAATAGTTCAGATAACACAAATCACAAATAGTGGAGGCGAACACAGTCACCATCACGTGGGTCACGCACATACCTACGCTCCCACGGTCAGCGGACTTATAAATATCACAATAAGTCTTTCTATGACCTATGTTCATCAAGGTACCAGTCTATATCCCCCCGTAGGCACACAAGGATTAGAGGGTCCTAAGCGAACGCAAACCTCCCGTGATAGCAAGTATGGTAGGTATGTCATACACACAATCCATACACCAATAGTAAGTAAACACACATCTTAGTAATACCATATTTTAATCTTAGTACTATTCTCATTCTCGTACTAACTCGTAATTATCACTATATATACTATACCGGTTTATAATCATACGTGCCATAATTAATTCTCACGTCGTAGTGGACACTCACGTCTCGACCCAAACCGTCCATGTAATACAACTCTCGTATGTAAATTTCCCCTCATAAATACCCAAATGTCCCAATCCTATCATTACTACATCTACGGAATGATATCTATATCCTCAAATCAGTTTATGGAACTCCAAAAGTCAAAACAGTCCAAAATGGCCCAAACTGCCAGCTCGTTAGAAGTCTCGTTCGAACGAGTGTTCGAACGAGTTTGGACTGTCATCTCGTTAGAAGTCTCGTTCGAACGAGGCTGTTCGAACGAGATCCCAGTTCGTTCGAACGAACTATCCCTTCTAACGATATCTCGTTCGAACGAGATATCGAATGAAATCCCTACTCGTTAGTAACGACTGGTCAACTCGTTAGAAGCTCGTTCGAACGAGTTCGTTCGAACGACCTGGGGGCTGCTTCTAACGAGCTTCCAGCTTCGGCCCAGAATTTTCCCAATTCGTTTTCCATCCATTTTTACTCCTCAAACCTCTTCCAAAATTCGTTCCTACAATATATTGAGTTCTCTAATCATCCTCAAACATGCCAAGGTGCTATACTAACATCATTAAAGGGTTTAATACCTTCTAAACATCATTAAATCACAAAATTTCTACATAAATTCCCAATTTTCTTCAAGAACATAAACTCTAGGTTCTTCTCATCAAAATTTCCCAGATTTTAATCCGTTTATACATCACATAGATATGAAATCTCTGAATTAAATCTTCAAACAATGTTTCTACATGCAAGCCTATCCCAAAATTAAACAACAATCTTCCAATTTCATGGGTTTTCTTTTAACTCTTATATGAGATTGATTAACAATGTTTCTAACATGGAAAAAGCATTCACTGCATAAGGAATGTAATTTAAATCACTTGCCTTGGTTTGATTCCGGATTTGGTGTTGATTTGATGAAGAATTTCTGCAGAATTTCTTCTCTCCAAGCTTCCTCTCTAATGGTGGCTAGGGTTTGATTTGGGGAAACTTAGAAAACCTAAATGACAACCTACGTAGCCTTCTAGGTTAATATGGGTTGGTTAATGGGCTTAATGGGTTTAATCCACATCAGATTTACATCTCTAATTTTCGTCACTTTTAATTCCTAAAAATGTAAAATTACCAAAATACCCTTTAAGTTACCGGTATGGCCTAAAAATACCCCGGGACCCAAACTATACCCCCGGCTAGTGTTTTCTGACTATCTCGACCCTTCCGGACGCGTTGGCGCACTCAAAACGACCATACGGATTATAGATTTTAAATTCACTTTTATTAACAAAATATTATACCGTGACGCGGCGGTCCCACGCGTCTCAACAAAATTTCCAAATTGCCGTATATAAATTCCACGACAAATTTTATAATACCAAGTTCATATATAATCATATATGCACATAATCAAATACCAACTCGCATCACATTAGTATTTATAACCCGAATTAATTATCAATTAATACGCATTTAATTAATTAATTAATCCCAAAAATAAATATAGACAAAAGTACGGGGTATTACATACTTCCTCCCTAATAACTGAATTTCGTCCCGAAATTCGAAACTAGAAAGTACCTGCTAAAAATAGCTCTGGATAACGTTCGCGCATCTCATCCTCGCGTTTCCATGTGGACTCCTCGACATTGTGATGTCGCCACTAAACACGCACTAACGGAACTATCTTTGACCGCAGTTTCCTCTCGCTTCGGTCCATAATAGCAATTGGCCCCTCCTCGTAGGAGCTATCCGGCTGGAGATCGATGTCCTCCACAGCAATGTGAGAATGAGCCAAATTATCTCTAAGGTATTTCCTCAGTGAGGAAATATGGAACACGTCGTGAATCCGATGCAAGTGCTCCGGTAGTCCAAGTCTATACGCAACCGGTCCTATCCGCTCAATAATAGGAAACGGCCCCACATATCTTGGTGCCAACTTCCCCTTCTTCCCGAATCGCATAATCCCCTTCATAGGAGATACCCTGAGTAAAACCTGGTCCCCCACTTGGAACTCCCTGAAAAACCTCTTCGCATCAGCATAACTCTTCTGCCTGTCTTGAGCTACCCGAATGCGACTCCGAATCAACTCAATCCTTGCCGAAGTATCCTGAATCACTTCCGGCCCAAGTAGTTTGTTGTCCCCCACCTCCAACCAACATACTGGGGAACGACAAGGCCTACCGTACAATGCCTCAAACGGAGCCATTCCAATCGTGAACTGATAGGAGTTGTTGTAAGCAAACTCCACCAGTGGAAGGTACTGCTCCCATCCACCCCCGAAGTCAATAATGCACATGCGTAGCATGTCCTCCAACATCTGATTGGTGCGCTCTGTCTGCCCATCGGTCTGCGGATGATAAGCCGTACTCAACCGCAATTCCGTGCCCATTGCCTCTTGGAAACTCTCCCAAAACCTCGAAACAAATATCTTGTCTCTGTCAGACACGATATTTAGGGGCACACCGTGAAGTCTCATAATCTCTGAAATGAAGAGCTGGGCATACTGTCCCGTAGTGTAGTCAGTCCTTACGGGTAAGAAGTGAGCGACCTTGGACAACCTGTCCACAATTACCCAAACGGAGTCGTGACCCCTCTGCGACGTAGGCAACCCCGTGACAAAATCCATGGATATGCTCTCCCACATCCACACCGGAACCTCCAACGGCTGTAGCAATCCTGCTGGTCTCTGATGATCCACTTTTACAAGCTGACAAGTGGCGCATTTCGAGACAAACTCAGCGATATCTCTCTTCATACCGCTCCACCAATATTGCCGTCTCATGTCTTGGTACATTTTGTCCCCTCCGGGATGTACCGCGAACCGTGAGCCGCGCGACTCTGCCATCACATCGTGCCGCAACTTATCCCCTTCCGGAACTACCAATCTCCCATTGAAGCGCAATCCCCCGTCTGAGCTAACGGTATAGGACTCGGCTCCCTCTGCAAGTAATCGAACTATCTGCTCCTGACAGAACGAGTCATTATCCTGTGCCCGTACTACCTTTGTGACAATCTGCGCTGTAACGGTCATCACAGACATGAAAGATCGGGCCACTGCATCCTGGTGTCCCAATTCCTTCCACTTAGCCTTCCACACCTCTGCCACCTCATCTGCTGGCCTGCGGCTCAACGCGTTTGCTACCACGTTAGCCTTACCCGGGTGGTACTAGATGTCGAACTGGTAGTCCTTCACAAATTCAAGCCACCTACGTTGCCGCATATTCAATTCCTTCTGCGTGAACAGATACTGTAGTGACTTGTGGTCTGTGAACAGCTGAAACTTCTCCCCCAAAAGATAGTGCCTCCAAATCCGTAAGGCAAATACCACTGCTGCCAACTCCAAATCATGCGTGGGGTAATTCTTCTCATGAGGCTTAAGCTTACGGGAAGCATAAGCTATGGCCTGTCTCTCCTGCTGCAATACACCTCCCAGTCCTTGCAAAGACGCATCGGTGTAAACCAAATACTCAACTCCCGGTCTCGGCAATGCTAACACAGGTGCTGAGGTCAACTTGTCCTTCAATTCATCGAATGCCAACTGACAGGCATCATTCCAAATGAACGGCACACCTTTACGAGTAAGATGTGTCAATGGACCTGCTATCTCTGAGAAACCCCGAATAAACCTCCTGTAGTATCCTGCTAGACCCAAGAAACTACGAATCTCCGTTGGTGTTGTGGGTTGTCCCCACTCCCTCACCGCTGATACCTTCCCCGGATCGACAGATATTCCCTGGTCGGAAATAATGTGACCCAAGAACTGGACTTCCTTCAGCCAAAACCCGCACTTCTCATATTTTGCATACAGCTCGTTCTGACGAAGTGTCTGTAAAACCTGCTTCAAATGCTCGGCGTGATCCTCCTCTGTCTGAGAGTAAACCAGAATATCATCAATGAAGACAATGACAAACTGGTTTAGGAAATCCCTGAACACTCCGTTCATCAAGTCCATAAACACTGCTGGAGCGTTGGTCAAGCCGAAAGGCATAACCCGAAACTCGTAAGAACCATATCTCGACAAGAATGCGGTCTTCGAGACATCCTCCTCCCTGATACGCAACTGATGGTATCCTGACCTCAAGTCAATCTTCGAGAAGAAAGAAGCTCCTATCAACTGGTCGAATAAGTCATCGATTCGAGGCAACGGATATTTATTCCGTATCGTGACCTTATTCAACTCTCGGTAGTCCACACACAATCTCAGTGAACCGTCCCTCTTCTTCACAAATAAAACTGGAGCGCCCCAAGGTGAGGTACTCCTGCGAATAAAGCCTTGTCCCAACAGCTGCTCTATCTGATCCCGTAGCTCTCTCATCTCAGCTGGAGCCATACGGTACGGTGCCCGTGCTATAGGTCTCGTACCCGGTAGCAAATCTATAACGAAGTCTATCTCCCGACTGGGTGGTAAGCCTGGTATCTCTTGAAACACATCTGAATACTCCCTGACAACCGGGATCGAATCCAAAGGAATCACAACCTCCTTAGAGGTATCCTCCTCTATGTAATACAGATGAGCGGTCGATCCTCCCTCTGGGCGAGGCATCGCCACTATAAACATCTCTTGCCCCGGAATGGCAAAAACAATGCTCCCGCTGAAGCAATCAATAAAGGCCCTATATGCTACGAGCCAATCCATACCGATGATCACATCGTGAACATGCATATCTAACACTAACATGTCTGCAGGCAATACCAAACCACCAATCTCTACCCCCACTCCCCGGCATATAAAGAAAATAAGTGACCCACTCCCTAATGGTGAGTCGACACACGTCACTGTGCTCTCTGCCGTAGCTAACAATCCTAAAGCTTTCGCGAAGTTAGTAGCTATAAAACAGTGTGTAGCACCCGTATCAAATAACACCCGACCCATAGTGCCATGGATAGGAAACGTACCCTCGATCGCGGGCGGTGTCTGCGAAACTGCAGCCTGGTGAACGTTGTAGACGCGTCCATACTGTAGCTGCCCCTGCTGAGCTGGGACTGCCGGAATGGGTGGCAATGCTGCCATCTGTGGCAGTGCGGGAAGAGCGGCGGGAAACATAGGTCTCTGTGGCTCCTGGCGAGCACCCTGCTGCTGCTGCTGTGGGGCCCTGCCCCTATCAGGACAATCCTGCTTCTTATGGCCAGTCTTGCCACAAGTAAAGCACTTCCCTGGGAAGTTCCCTCCCCTCTGCCCCTGCTGTCCCCGGCCCTGGTGGCCGTTACCGTTCCTCCCTTGGCCCTGCTGGCCCTGGTGAAACAGTTGCCCATTCTGCCCCTGTTGGCCCTGATGGCCGTTTGGGCCCTGTTGGCCCTGACGGAAACCTCCCTGACCCTGTCTGTAGTTCCCTGACCGGAACCTCTTATTATCCCCCTGCTGGGTACCCTGCTCATTCTGTCTCTGCCCCTGACCGGTTTGTGCCCCGCTGGCACCATGTCCTCCAGTCCTGCCCTGATGGCTAGACTCCCCTGACCGTTTGCCCTCGGCCATATGAAAACGGTGGTCCTGGCAGTGCAATAATGCAGCGTTAACCACTTCAGAATACGTGGCCAACGATAGGTTCCCTAGCAGATGCTAACGGATCCTCCAATTCAACCCATCGGTGAACTTCTCTATCTTCTTCTTCTCTGTTGGTATCTCGTCTGGAACGATGTTCAACAGATTAGTAAACTCGGCCACTGTCTTGCCTTCCTGCTTCAAACTCATCAGCTTCCTCCTCATCTCTGTATGAACTGCGGACGTAAAGTACTTGCGGTCAAACCGCACCCAGAACTCCTGAATCGTGAGAGTATCCCTCTCCTCTGCGGTGGTAATAGACTCCCACCACTGTAGTGCAGATCCCACTAGCTTGAAAGTAGCTAGCACCTGTTTCTGAACATCAGTGCACTCATGCATCCTCAAATGCCTCTGTATGTCCTTCCTCCATTGTCTCGAGACTACCACGTCTGAGCTACCTGCAAACTCTGGCGGATGTGCTTTCTGAAAAGCGTCTCGTACACACTCCCAAGCAAACGGGAATGCATTAACCTGTGCTGGCGCGGCAACCGGCGCCTGAGGCGGTGCCTGTTGAATCACGGCAATCGCGGCATTTACCGCTTGGGCTACTATAGCAGCAACCTCTGCGGCGTTCATCATGCCCTGAACTGGAACGGGCTGGGGTTCGGGCATTGCATTCCTGGGAACTCGTCGTGCACGTCGTGGAGGCATCTGAAATAAGAACAAAGTCTATAAGTCCGCAGTTTATAAACTTAAAATAGCTGAAGAACGAAGCATACACAAAAAGAGTACAACAGTCCTAAAATATAGGGCTCTATATCAAAGAAACGTAGCGGAAACATAATAGCCGTACAGATCCTAAAGGACACTAGAACCTGATGCTCTGATACCACCTGTGACACCCCGACTAATTAAATACCGGGTAGCTACTCCTTTATTAAATTAATTCAAAATGCCAAGTTGGCTCAGTTAATAGCATCACTGTCGAAAACATTTTAATATTACTAACCACCTAGTATTTTAAAAAAAAAAACAAGTTGCCAAATTTTAATTTAAGTCTGATTAACATGCAACAAATGTAATGAAGAAATAAATAACACCATTCATCATACTGAAGTAAAATGAATAACCATCACAATAGAGTAAATAAAGTCTGGAGGAAAACTCCTCACTACAATCCCATAACTGAAACAAATAAACTGAAACAATACATGCTAAAGTCTGAAAACTGAAATGTAAAAGATGTCTCTAAAGAAATGGGCAACATGCCCTACAACTGATATATGGTGATTCTGGAATCCAAAAGATAGAAGCGTCTACATGCAAATCCCTGTAGCTTCCACAAGCAGCTACAACTCGTCACCTGAATGAGTATCCTATGCTTGGTGTCCTTGTGGCTGGGCACCTAAAATGGTTTTACAAAGAAAAAGAGATTTGAAAAGCAAACGGGTCAGAGCCCGAATGTGGAGTTATATTTTAAAAACCTGCAAGTGCTTTAAAAACATTTAAAACATTAAATGCAAAGTACATGTTAGGACGTACACTCGCATGATATTCTCACCTCTCGTCTAACTGTGCACTCCTAACGTAAGTACCTATCTATAACGACCCATACTACTAGCTAAGTGACAACATAACTAGCTAGACTGCCAAAGGTTCTACCCATATTACTCGGTTCCATTTAACATAACAACGCTCGTAATTAAATAGGGGTTTAACGTAAACTCAGTTACTAAATATGCCATATATATAAGTATCAGTTAACTCCTTATATAACTCGAAGCAAAACCGTAATATGTTCACAATATTAACAGGATAATTTCCATTAATTAAATGTATATTATTCACATCATAAATATACGATACAAGCACCCCGCAATCTAAGCTATGGTGCACACATACTCTGCTATCCATCCCGGTACATCACGTACATAAGGATCACACATTCCGAATCTCTCAGGAATAGTTCAGATAACACAAATCACAAATAGTGGAGGCGAACACAGTCACCATCACGTGGGTCACGCACATACCTACGCTCCCACGGTCAGCGGACTTATAAATATCACAATAGGTCTTTCTATGACCTATGTTCATCAAGGTACCAGTCTATATCCCCCCGTAGGCACACAAGGATTAGAGGGTCCTAAGCGAACGCAAACCTCCCGTGATAGCAAGTATGGTAGGTATGTCATACACACAATCCATACACCAATAGTAAGTAAACACACATCTTAGTAATACCATATTTTAATCTTAGTACTATTCTCATTCTCGTACTAACTCGTAATTATCACTATATATACTATACCGGTTTATAATCATACGTGCCATAATTAATTCTCACGTCGTAGTGGACACTCACGTCTCGACCCAAACCGTCCATGTAATACAACTCTCGTATGTAAATTTCCCCTCATAAATACCCAAATGTCCCAATCCTATCATTATTACATCTACGGAATGATATCTATATCCTCAAATCAGTTTATGGAACTCCAAAAGTCAAAACAGTCCAAAATGGCCCAAACTGCCAGCTCGTTAGAAGTCTCGTTCGAACGAGTGTTCGAACGAGTTTGGACTGTCATCTCGTTAGAAGTCTCGTTCGAACGAGGCTGTTCGAACGAGATCACAGTTCGTTCGAACGAACTATCCCTTCTAACGATATCTCGTTCGAACGAGATATCTAATGAAATCCCTACTCGTTAGTAACGACTGGTCAACTCGTTAGAAGCTCGTTCGAACGAGTTCGTTCGAACGACCTGGGGGCTGCTTCTAACGAGCTTCCAGCTTCGGCCCAGAATTTTCCCAATTCGTTTTCCATCCATTTTTACTCCTCAAACCTCTTCCAAAATTCGTTCCTACAATATATTGAGTTCTCTAATCATCCTCAAACATGCCAAGGTGCTATACTAACATCATTAAAGGGTTTAATACCTTCTAAACATCATTAAATCACAAAATTTCTACATAAATTCCCAATTTTCTTCAAGAACATAAACTCTAGGTTCTTCTCATCAAAATTTCCCAGATTTTAATCCGTTTATACATCACATAGATATGAAATCTCTGAACTAAATCTTCAAACAATGTTTCTACATGCAAGCCTATCCCAAAATTAAACAACAATCTTCCAATTTCATGGGTTTTCTTTTAACTCTTATATGAGATTGATTAACAATGTTTCTAACATGGAAAAAGCATTCACTGCATAAGGAATGTAATTTAAATCACTTGCCTTGGTTTGATTCCGGATTTGGTGTTGATTTGATGAAGAATTTCTGCAGAATTTCTTCTCTCCAAGCTTCCTCTCTAATGGTGGCTTAAGGTGGCTAGGGTTTGATTTGGGGAAACTTAGAAAACCTAAATGACAACCTACGTAGCCTTCTAGGTTAATATGGGCTGGTTAATGGGCTTAATGGGTTTAATCCACATCAGATTTACATCTCTAATTTTCGTCACTTTTAATTCCTAAAAATGTAAAATTACCAAAATACCCTTTAAGTTACCGGTATGGCCTAAAAATACCCCGGGACCCAAACTATACCCCCGGCTAGTGTTTTCTGACTATCTCGACCCTTCCGGACGCGTTGGCGCACTCAAAACGACCATACAGATTATAGATTTTAAATTCACTTTTATTAACAAAATATTATACCGTGACGCGGCGGTCCCACGCGTCTCAACAAAATTTCCAAATTGCCGTATATAAATTCCACGACAAATTTTATAATACCAAGTTCATATATAATCATATATGCACATAATCAAATACCAACTCGCATCACATTAGTATTTATAACCCGGATTAATTATCAATTAATACGCATTTAATTAATTAATTAATCCCAAAAATAAATATAGACAAAAGTACGGGGTATTACATTTATCTCCCAAAAATGTTTTGATAAGAATGTCCAAAGATTACTACTCATCTAAATTGAAATCAACCATTTAAAAAAAGTTATGAGTCTGCCAGAAGGGGTCGATCGATCTATGGCAGGGGCTCGATCCATCGATCGATCGATGCTCTTAGGTCGATCGATCGATCAAGCAGCTATGACAAAACTGCAGAATTACCAGATACGAAAATCTTCTTCCAAAATCATCCAAACCAACTGTTGATACCAAAATTAGTATGCTGATATAGACGAATCATAAGAAGACACGTGTCGATCTACGTGGCACAATAGCAACGAGGAAGTTTACTTCCCCGACCAAGTCATACACACTCCGAGCAACAAGTGTACTCCGAGGAACTCCAACGCTCCGAGGAACTCTTGAACGACGAGCAACTAAGGAGGTCCGAGCTGCGTCTCGGCCACAGCATTGATTGTCAGATAATCAACAGTTCAACAATTCATTGAATGCTTATCATACAGACGTATACTCTTAAAGGGCATTAATTGTTTACCCTTTCACATGTACAGCCTAAGGGTTATAAATACATTGTATCACCCTCATTCAGGGGGACCGGATTTTCTTGATAGAATTGCATATCGAGAACTCCAAAACACTGGGCAATAACAGAAACAGTGGACGTAGGCTATTCTTATAAGGCTGAACCACTTTAAAATTATTTGGCTCATTTATATTTGTCTATGATTAAATAATTAGAAGCAATCTAATTTTTTACATCAACAGATTGGCGCCGTCTGTGGGAAACGTCTGTTGTTATCGTTTTTCACCAAAATCATTCATCATCAATGGCAAATAATCCGGAATCCAGCAATCGAAACGCTGGAAATGCTAGAAATCCTCCAAATCCCTCTGCACCATCAATTGCTCCAGATCTGGCTGGAATTATGATGAATCTGACTCAAGGACAAATCGCCATGCAAGAAATAATGCGGCAACTCATACAAACCCTTCATGGCGGTGCACCTGCACATTCGGGACGGCGAAGTGGTCAGACGCAAACCTATTTACTTTCTTTACGATCCAAGCATGCAGATTCGTATCGTAATGAGGAATCTGATGATTTCTCTTATCAACCTGGGCGAACTTCATCAATACGGGCCACAGATACTGAGCAACGTACTACTCTCTCTCCAGAGAGGACCAGTGCCTTGGAAAGACTGAGCAGGGTGTCTCCTTTCAGTCGATTAGGCCCTAGGAGGAATAGGAGTCCACCTAAGACCATGTCGAGGAGTTTTCAACAACCATCAGATCTAAGAGAGGGATCAGCACAATCACGACTAGTTGCTCGTCAAGATAGATCTCAGGAGGCCACGTCATATCAATCAATTGCTCGAACTAATAGGCCCGAGGAAGGAAATGATGCGTGGAAAGGTTCCATTCAGCGATTGGAGGATAGATTGGGAGAAATGGCTAAGGCGAAGAATCCCCTATTATGAACTTTTGTTCAAGGGACACCTTTTGTCCAGGCCATAGTGGATTTTCCTACACCGTCAAAATTTAAAGCACCTGTGGTGACCCTCAAATATGATGGAAAGACAGATCCTGTTCTTCATATAGAGCAATATCAAGCTGCTGCCGACATCTATGTTGTCCTCGACGAGATGAGATGCAGAGCATTCTCAGGAACTCTTACTGGATCTGCCCAGATATGGTACAACAATCTTCTTCGGGGTAAGATTTTAACTTTCTTTCAATTGGCCGAGTTGTTCATTGGCAATTTCTATTTTGGAGCAAAGCTAGTAAAACGAGTAGCACACTTGTTAAGTGTTAGACAAAAATCTGGTGAGAGTACTAGAGATTACATAACTCGTTTCAATAACGAGAAGCTGGAAGTCATAGATTATGAAGAAAAGACAGCAATCACCGCCTCGATGAGTGGGTTGTTTCCTAACAAGTTGTATTACACTTTGGCCAAAGATCCACCTACAACTATGTCAGAGTTGATGGCAAAAGTGGCCAAAATCATGAATGCCGAGGAGGCTATGGCTGCGAAGAAAAATATGGATAAAGAAACCAAGGTGGAAGTCGACAAATCTAAGAAAAAAGAGCATAAGGGCAATGGCGGTGACAAGCATTCCAAAAATAATAAGTCGTCATGGGAAGTCCTGAAGAAATTCGATAATTATACTCGTTTGAAAATGGGTATTAATCATGTCTTGGAAGTAATCAAGAATAATGAGGAGGTAAGGTGGCCAAAGAAACTGAAGTCAGACCCTGACAAAAGAAATAGAGATAAATATTGCGAGTTTCATAAGGATCATGGTCATATGACTAAAAATTGCATAGCCCTCCAGAATGAGATTGAAACGCTCATTAGACGAGGAAAGTTGTCAAAGTATGTTGATCGTAGAAATAAAAGACGAAATGAAGACCGAGCAAGAGAGAGATCTAGATCTCCTCGACGGGCAGAGGAAAACAGGAAAAGAGATCATGAAGATGATACAGAGGATGACCCCGATCTTCCCAAAAGGCCAAGGCAACCAGAACGCGAGGTATTTTCAATACGTTTTGGAACATTTGATTGTAATGTTATTACAAGTGGAGATGCAGGAGGAGGAGATATTACTGCAGAAAGAAAAGCTTACCTCGGTGAGGCTCAGGCTTGCTCATACATTCAACGGATAAATTTGGCTGAGGAGGATCGCCCGAGGAAGATAAACAAAGAGAAGCTGGTCATTGGTTTTTCAAAAAACGACCTTGCAGGTGTTCTTTACCCTCACGACGACCCTTTGGTGATCAAAATGAGGATGAAAGAAGTAGTGATTTCAAGGGTTCTGGTAGATAATGGTAGTTCGGCATACATCATGTTCTACTCATGCTTTGACAGTTTAAATTTAAAATCATCTCAATTGGAGCCTTATCATAGACCTCTCCTGGGTTTTGCTGGCGAGAAAGTTTTTCCACTTGGGACGATCAAGTTGGATATATTCATTGGAACTTGGCCAGCTTGTCGAACAGAAAGAATACGCTTCTTTGTGATGGATAAGAATGTGCAATCAACTTACAACATCATCATGGGAAGAGTTGGTTTGAAGAAGTTCAAAGCAGTTCCATCTACAGTACATCAGTGCTTAAAATTCCCAATAAATTTTGGAGTAGGAGTTGTGAAAGGTGATCAAAAAGTAGCTCGGGAATGCTATTATTCATCTACAGAGCAAGAGGAGCTTGAAGAGTCAAGGAAAAAGACTACTACCTACCAGGTGGAGGAAGGTACAGAAATTGAAACACTAGATCCCAGAGATGAATCCCAACTTGTAAAAGGAAAGGTGGTGGAATCTATAGAAAATGTTATTCTGGACGACGAACACCCTGAACGAACAACTCAGATAGGTTCGTCGTTGGATGCTTCAATAAAACAGGAGTTGATAACTTTCTTGAGAAACAGAAAGAAAACTTTTGCTTGGATTCATGAAGACATGCCAGGAATAGATCCAAACTTCTTATGTCATGAACTCAATGTGAATAAGGAGATCAAGCCAGTAAAGCAGAGAAGAAGAGTATTTAGTCCCGAAAAGAATCAAGCTATACAAGAGGAGGTCAAGAAGCTCCAGAAAGCTCGATTCATTAAAGATGTGAAATATCCAGACTGGTTAGCAAATGTGGTAATGGTAAAGAAGAAAAACAATATATGGAGAATGTGTGTTGATTTCACTGATCTCAACAAGGCATGCCCAAAGGATCACTTTCCATTGCCCATAATTGACCAGCTAGTGGATGCTACCTCGGGGCACGAGCTGCTCAGCTTCATGGACGCTTACTCTGGCTACAACCAGATCAAAATGAAACCTGAAGACAGGGAAAGTACTTCTTTTATTACCCCTAGGGGAACTTATTGTTATAATGTTATGCCTTTTGGTTTGAAAAATGCAGGTGCGACATACCAGCGGCTGATGAACAAGGTTTTTGCCGAACAAATCAGTTGCAATATGGAAGTCTATGTCGATGATATGCTGACAAAGAGAAAGAAAGCTGCTGATCATCTAGTTGACTTAGGTCAGACCTTTGATCAACTGGATAAATACCAAATGAAGCTCAACCCGACGAAGTGCACATTTGGAGTACGGGAAGGAATGTTCCTCGGGTACATCGTCAACCAGCGAGGCATTGAGGCGAATCCAGAAAAGATCAAAGCTCTTTTAGGGTTACGATCTCCAACGACGAAGAAAGAAGTGCAGAGTCTTACAGGACGAGTTGCAGCGCTCAACAGATTTGTATCCCGAGCAACTGATAGATGCCTCCCATTCTTCAAAACACTTCGAAAAACTTTCGAGTGGAATGATGAATGTGAAAAAGCCTTTCAAGACTAGAAGAAATATTTGGGAGCACCTCCACTGTTGTCCAGGCCAGTAATGGGAGAAAATTTGTACTTGTACCTGGCAGTATCAGAGAATGCAGTCAGCTCGGCATTAATCAGAATGGAGAATGGAGTCCAGAAGCCAATTTATTACACAAGTAAGGCTTTCCGAGGTGCAGAGATCAGATACCCAAAGATGGAAAAATTGGCATTGGTATTAATTGAAGCAAGTAGAAGAATGAGGCCATATTTCCAGGCCCATACCATCATCGTGTATACCGACATGCCATTGAGACAAGCCCTTCATAAGCCAGAAAAATCAGGGAGACTGATGTACTGGGCAATAGAGCTCGGTGAATATGATATTGTGTATGAACCCAGATCATCACTAAAAGGGAAGGCTGTAGCAGATTTTATAGCAGAGTTTACTTATCCTGATACCCCCGAGGAACAAAAGTTGCTCGCTGATCAACCTGTGGATGTTACAGGATCAACAAACACAAGCTCAGACCAACTCCGGTTGGTAAAAGGGTGAGTGGATGTTAAAGAATCAACAGACATAAGCTCAGACCAACTCCGATTGGTAAAAGGGCTTGTGGATGTTGAAGGATCATCAAATTCGAGCTCAGACCAACTCCGGTTGGTAAAAGGGCGAGAAGAGATGATCGACGAGGAGCAAGAAATATCAGGGAAGGATGAAAGGAAACAACAAATATTTCACCGAGGAACTCTGTCAGATAATAAATTTGAAGACGAGTTTCCTACATGGAGATTATATGTAGATGGGTCATCTTGCACAACAGGTTGTGGAGCAGGGATTGTTTTGAACACCCCAGACGAGATTGACATGGAATACGCCCTGCGATTCCAATTCAAAGCTTCCAATAATGAGGCTGAGTATGAGGCCATGATAACAGGTCTTAATTTAGCAAAGATTATGTAAGCGCAACAAGTGATGGTATTCAGTGATTCTCAATTAATTGTGAATCAGATGATGGGAACATATGCAGTTAAAGGAGAATTAATGGTCAAGTATCATGCAAAGGTGATGGAGTTGTTGGCAGAATTTGATGCCATTCAGTTGATCAGAATACCAATAATGGAGAATGCATGAGCAGACGCACTGGCCCGACTAGTATCAGCTACTCGTACCGAGCTACGAAGAACGATACCAATTGAAGTATTAGAAAGTCGAAGCATAGATGAAGACCTAACGATGAATATTATTACCCTTGATTTAGGACCATCTTGGATGGATCCCATCAGGGCATATATTGAGGAGGGAGAATTACCGGAGGATAAGCTCGCTGCCAAGAAATTGAAGTTTAAAGCTGCTCGGTATGTACTAAATAATGGTGTTTTGTATAGACGAGGAATTATGGAAGGTTTGCAAAGATGTGTACATCCCTCCGAGGTGAAAGAATTGACTGAAGAGATTCATGAAGGGTCCTGTGGAGCCCATGTAGTAAGTCGGACTCTTTTGCAAACGGTGATGATGCAGGGATACTACTGGCCAACGATGAGGGCTGATTGTATAGCCTATGCTAAGAGATGTGATAAATGCCAACGTTTTTCCTCCATTCGACGAACTCCACAAGCATTGTTGACACCCATAAATTCCCCTTGGCCATTTTCCATGTGGGTAATTGATTTGGTTGGACCACTGCCAACGACCCGAGGAAGATTAAAGTACCTCGTCGTCGCAGTGGATTATTTTACTAAGTGGATAGAAGCTGAGCCACTTATTGATATGACATACGAGAAGGTGTACCAATTCGTTTGGAAGAACATCATCTGCCGATATGGTCTCCCTCATGCCTTCATCACAGACCATGGGACACAATTTGATAACGAGGAGTTTGCCGCCTATTATCATCAGTCAAACATTTTGAAAGTTCATTCAGCACCAGGCCATCCTCAAAGCAATGGACAGACTGAAGTGACGAACATAACATTACTAAATGGTTTGAAGAAGAGGCTAAGTGAGGCTAAAACAAATTGGATTAATGAGCTACAGTCAGTATTGTGGGCTTATCGTACTACTCCCCGAGCAGCAACTGGAGAATCACCATATATGCTGGCGTTTGGAAGTGAGGCTGTAATACCTGCTGAATTGGGTCTTCCAACACACAGAATGCTGAATTTCAATTCCCCAGTCAGCGACTTAATGAGAAGATTGGATTTGGACATGCTCGAGGAGGTTAGAGAAGAGGCAGCCATTAGGAATGCTGCTTACCAACAACGAACAGCTCTGTTCTACAATAAGAGGGTGAAGAAATGCGACTTAAAAGAGGGAGATTACGTGCTAAAGAGGGTCATTCAGAAGCACAATAAGTTGGAAGTAAACTGGTATGGACCTTACCGAGTTACAGAAGTTCTTCAACCAGGAACTTACCGAATAGTAACTTTAGAAGGAGAAGAATTTAAGAATGCATGGAATGCTGAACACCTACGCAAGTATTATCAGTGTTGTAAAATGTAAAGCAGTTCCATCAATATGAATAAAATGATGATATTTTTCCATCCTCTCTCCTTTTATTGAAAGTTTTTCGGGGAATACTAGTGTGTAACACTACGCTGCTCGGCAGTAAAAACAACATGATAGTTCAAGCTCAGACCAACTCCGGTTGGTAAAAGGGAGAGAACACGGCATTCCTAAAAATACCAGCTCCGGTTGGTTAGGAAACCATACTCCTTTGGTTAGGAGGCTGACACTGGCTCAGACCAATTTTGGTAAAAGGGCAAGTGGACATGATAGTTCGAACTCAGACCAATTCCGGTTGGTAAAAGGGCGAGAACACGACATTCCTAAAAATACCAGCTCCGGTTGGTTAGGAAACCATACTCCTTTGGTTAGGAGGCTGACACTGGCTCAGACCAATTTTGGTAAAAGGGCAAGTGGACATGATAGTTCGAACTCAGACCAACTTCGGTTGGTAAAAGGGCGAGAACAACATTCCTAAAAATGTCAACGTGTTTGTCTAGGAAGCAAAATACTCCTAAAAATGCCAATCTCGGTTGGTTAGGAAACAAGATATGCTCTCAAATGCCAACTTATGTTGGTCGGGAGGTAAGATTATTCCAGAAAATACAAAATATTCCAAACTGTACCAAGTATGGTTGGTCGGGGATAAAAACCCACTAACTGTAGTTGGTCGATGAGGAGAAAATATTCCAAACTGTACCAAGTATGGCTGGTCGGGGATAAAAACCCACTAACTGTAGTTGGTCGACAAGCACAATTTAACAACCTTGGTTGGTTGGAAAAAATTTCAACATTTTTATACTCACTACTTTATTATTAAGTGATTGAGCAACATTACTGATACTTGTAACTTTTTTATTACTAAGTTGGTCGATGAACCACACAATATTGTTATGCAAGCACAAATATAAAGTGTTTGACAAGTACAAGACAATATCAATACAAATTTGCAAACAAAAATGAAACTCTTTCATTGAATTCAAAATAAATTACACAAATTTATTACATTGATATTAAATTGTGTACTAATTATTACATCAGAATTTCCTATTCTACTGGTCTTTTCCCTTCTGATTTTGAAATAGGCTCCTCGCCAGCAGGAGGATCTTCCAGGCAAAGGGGAGAATTAATGAAGTTAGGATCTCGAAGCATTCTGACGTTCATTATTGAAGGTGTATCCAGTAAATGCTCAGGACGAGATAATTCTGCCTGTGAATGAAGGGCATAGTCACCAAGATACTTGGAGATCAAACAACGAGGAATGGCCCGAGTAGGGATCCAGCTCATATCAAGCTTGAAGGGCGGAATTGGTAGATTGAGCATCCCAGGAGCATGGTAATCCCATAAATAATGACCTTGCTCTAGTTTCAGTACACCCAGGGCGTTCAACCATTCCTGTTTGTAGCCTTCATTATTAGCATTTTCAATACGATCATCCAAGTGACAGAGGGCCTCATTATAGCCTGCCATCCAGAATTCACGAGGTTGTTTATGGAATTGGAAAGTTAGTCTCTCAAACTGCTCATGAAGGTTTCTAGCAAAAATATCCTTATGATCCAAAGCAGACTTCGTCGCAGCAAGTTGATCCTCTAGAGTTTGGACTTTCTTGGACAGTTCAGACAAGGCTCGATCTTTTGCAACCAATTGGAATGCTTGGTTTTCCAAAGCTGATTGTGTACGAGCTTCTTCAATGGTAGGACAAAGAACCCTTGGTCGTCCCCGAGAACCTCTTCCTCATCCCCGAGCAACAGTAGAAGGGCCAGCTCTTCTCAAAGCCTCTAACTCTTCTCGCAACTTGGCATTTTCAACTTCTAAAAATGAGAATCCTTCATCGGTGGCAGGTACCAAGGCAGTGGAAGAAGAAGTAGCAGACCTCAGCTGAGCTAGTTCTTTTTGCAGATTGTTGTTTTCTTGTTCCAATAGCTCAGCGATTTGCCTGTGCTCTTCGACATCTGTTTTCAATGTTCTCTCTCTCACTTCATAGCCAGCAAGCATCGTGTCAGAGCCTTTTTCAGCACTAAGTTATTTGATTTTCTTCTCATACCCTTCGTGCAAAAGAGCTGAAGACTCTTTATACTGCTGTTGAAGTTCATCGAGAGTACCATGCAAGTCTTCAATCATTTCGTAATAAGCCACATTGTTGGCTACAGCACGATCAAGAAGACATTTCAAGTACTGATATGCCTCCACTGCTTGGTCTGAAGCATCTCGACCAAGAATCTCTACAATCTGGGATTTGTCCAAGTCAGTGTGGCCAGCCTTAAAATATTCATTACATTGTCGAAGCAGAGTTGTGTCATGGTCAGACAGTAATTCCATTCTAGCCATAAACTAGTAAAGAAGAGAACGCAAGAGTTAATAAAAAAGCAGACAGAACATCAACAACATAGAGGAACAAAAAAGGTGATTTTTTATTACATCATATAAAGGAGTACAGTGTTCAGAGTACAGAGTACAAGTGACAAAAGAAAAGAAAATAAATACCAAACAACTTCACACCTTTTACTTGTCTCCCAAGATTTTCTCGGGAGGCTGGGACGAGGAGCTTGGTTGCTCAGTGGGAACAATAATTTGGATTGCAGGAGCTGGAACTTGTTCAGGTGGAGCAGGCAAAGACGAAAGCTCCTCGGTGACTGTCTGAATAGGTTGTGAAGCAAGGACTTGATCACCCACTGCCATTAAAGACTCCTCGGAGACAGCTTCGTCTTTTTCCTCATCTTCAATTTTAGGAGGGGGACCAAGAAGATGCTGTTGAAATAGCTCAGAGTCCTCGTCAACCTTCAATTCTTGCAATGCAGTAACCCAACCATCTCGGAAGTATTTAAGACTCCCATACTGCACTTGGGACATCATGGCTGCTACCCTCTTGTTCCATCCTTTGTCACAGCCAGTGTTGAAGGACTTCTTTACTGCCATCTTTCTTTTTATTTTCTCCGAGGAGAGATTCTCAGATAGAAGATCCTCGGTGGCTTTCAATTTAACTTCCACCTCCTCCTTCTGGCGATTTACTTCTCGCAGAAGGGTTAGCTCTTCCTCAGCCAATTTAAACTTATTTTCAAGCTCCCCAAAGTTCGTGAGCTTCTCGGCATACTTCTTGTTCTCTCTCTCCAAATCTTTCACTTTATTTTCCAAACCCTTTAAACTTCAACGAGCTGCACCTTCTCTGCCTCAACTGCAACCAACTTCTTCTCCCAATCATCCCTATCCTCGTCATACTTTTGACAGGAATCCTTCAACGATTTGGTCAACCCCAATAAAGCATCCTCCACTCCGAACGAGGAGCTAGAAGCCTTGATCGCTTCATCCTTCTTCACAATGGTGTTAAAGCAACTCACCAGCTGAAAAAAGGAGATAACGATAAGCCAGCACAGAGATACATGTATTGATGGAAAGAAAGAAAATTCAGAATAAGAGAAACTTACTGAAGCAATGTGACGAGTAGCCAGGGATGTAAGCATATCCCTAGACATATTCTCCTCAAATCCTTGGACTTAAGGAATGGTTCAAGTCTTCTCCGAGCTCATAGCAGAGCTCGGAGGAATAATAGTTGGAACACCAGCTCCACTAACTTGGAGCTGGGGGATGGTTTCAGCCAAATTGACCGAGGAGGATTTCTTCAGTGGTACTACAGCAGATTCAACCAAGGAAGAACTCTTAGTTGGGGAGATTGTGATCACTTCCTTAGGAAAATCTTTCTTGCTCAGAGCCACTAGGGGCTTCTCAGCAGCCTTCTGAGGAGCAACAGAAGGGGAAGCATCTACTTTCTTTGTCCCCTTTGGGACGTCAGTCTTGCTTCTTTTACCCTCTCCCGCAGAGGCAGCCTCTTCAAAAATAGTAGGAACTCTTCTTTTGGCCATTTTCTGACTCAGAGGAATATGTGATTCTGGAGAAGAGTCCTTAGGAAATGACACTGGATCACTAGTGCTGACCATAGGACGAGCAGTGAAGGATGATGTATAGCTCCTGTACTGCAACAAGTATAAAGCAGACCTAATATGTTCGTCTATAACTTTCTAATGCAAACTCCAGATAAGTTTCAAATGCTTAATATTAACTTCTGATTCTTTTGGAGTCTTTCTTTTGCTGTCAACTGCAAACAAATACATGTAGAAATGTCAATCACACATTTATTCAAACATAATGAAATCATAATTTCAGAAATAAAATAAAATGAAAATAACCTATCCCATTGCCATATGGAGGGCATCTGGGACCTTGATATACTTCATCTCCAATCAAAGGGGCATGTTGCCAGTTTTTGATAATTACCCCATGTTCAAAATAATCCCTATTGGCATCAGGGAGGTTGACTACTAAAGCCCTATTCAAAAATCTAGTTTTTAAATAAAAAACATTATCTAGAACAGCCCATCTATAACAATACATAATCTCAGGAATTCCTATACGGGTTCCGTGAGTTTGATTTAACCTATACACCCCATTAACTATTCTCCATGTGTTGGGGGCTATTTTTGCAGGAACAACATCGAAATAATGACAGAACTCTAAGCACAAAGGGTCTGGTGGAAAAGAAAATCCACATTCAGCAATAAAGAGGCTGGGGAACCAATGTCCCTCAGCCAAACGAAAATAATCTGAAGGCTCAGAAAGATCCTCCAGAGGTACCCAAGATGGAATAGAAAAATCAGAACGAAATTTCTCAAGAGATTCAATAACATAAACCATGGTGAATAAAAGAAATGAAGAAGAAGGAAGAAGATCTTACAGAAAAAAAGGAGATCTGTTGACAACGAACGAAGAAAATGATGAACGCACAAGAGAGAGAAAGACTATGGAAAACTCGAAAGCAGAAATTGGAAAAGGTAGAAGACGGTGGGATTGCCTATGAAGCTTAAATACTTTGCCTTGGGAAACGACGAAAGAAATGATTACAAAAAAGAAACTATTACGCTACCGGCGACTAAAAGGACAAAAATGCATGAAGATCGAAGCGTTTATAAAAATTCAAAAAAGGCGGATTCTGCGAATTTGGAAGGAAATTCGAATACGGAGAAAATGCTCCTAAAAACCAGGAAAGTCATTTAATATTGCCATATACCGAGAAAGAATGTTCCATACTCCTCAAATTTCGAAATATGAAACATTGGGGGCTTCTGTTGATACCAAAATTAGTATGCTGATATAGACGAATCATAAGAAGACACGTGTCGATCTACCGCATAATAGCAACGAGGAAGTTTATTTCCCCGACCAAGTCATACACAATCCGAGCAACAAGTATACTCCGAGGAACTCCAACGCTCCGAGGAACTCCTGAACGACGAGCAACTAAGGCGGTCCAAGCTGCATCTCGACCACAGCATTGATTGCCAGATAATCAACAGTTCAACTATTCATTAAATGGTTATCATACAGACGTATACTCTTAAAGGGCATTAATTGTTTACCCTTTCTCATGTACAGCCTAAGGGCTATAAATACATTGTATCACCCTCATTCAGGGGGACTGGATTTTCTTGATAGAATTACATATCGAGAACTCCAAAACACTGGGCAATAACAGAAACAGTGGACGTAGGCCATTCTTATAAGGCTGAACCACTTTAAAATTCTTTGTCTCATTTATATTTATCTGTGATTAAATAATTAGAAGCAATCTAATTTTTTACATCAACACCAACATATTTGACTTCCAAACTCCCAACAATTTATACTACAAGTGTTATATACTCAATTAATTGAAATTCTACATAAGGCATGGGAATTTTCATCATGAATAACGAATTAAAAGGGGCACAATCCATAAAAATCTCAAGAACCCTAATATTTCCTTTGTTTAGTTTCTTTCCATTTCTTTCTCAGATTTTATACTCCTAATTTAATGAAATTTCGTGGTTCAACCTCTACATGTGAATTTGATTTCCAGAATACTTCTTTTACCTATACATCATGCAAATTCAAGCCTCCAAAATAGGTTTTTCTTTCACAAAAAGTAGTCCTAATCAACCCTAAACTAATATCATTGGAGCATTAACTGAAATAGAGCAAGATAGATACTTGCCTAGGAATTCTTGGCTCGGATTTGTGGAAAACTTGGTGTGGTTGTGATCCTTGTTGCGCGATCGAAAGTTTGGCGGCGACTGCGGTGCAAACGGTGGAGTTCTTGGCCTAGAACCCCTTGGAAAGTTTATCCTCTTCCTCTCCAATGGCTGTATTTAGTTTATGGTTATTCTAACCCTAGAAGATAATCCCTATTATCTGATATGCTCTTAGAAATTTTGTGGGTTTCCATGCCCAAAAATGTAAAATGTCTAAAATGCCCTCCCGGGATGTTAATTAAGCCTAAAAACGCCCCGAGACCCAAACTAAACCCCCGGGTATATTATTTTGACTATCTAGACCCTTCTGGACACATTGACGCACTCAAATGACCATACGGGTGACTTATAATTTATTCAGTTTTAATAATTCGAATTTAATCCCAACACGACACAAGCGCGTCCTGATAAATTTTCAAAATTATCAAATTAGATTCTCATGATAATTTTACTAAATACAATTACACCACTTACTTTACCCATAAAGTAACTTACAACAAAATTCCAATAATTACTAACTCTCATCACCCTAGAAAGTATTAACCGTTTTTTCGGATTAATATTAAATTAATATCTCTAATTAAATTTAATAAATCCCCAAAATTAAAAGTCATAAAAATACGGGGTATTACACCCAATTACACCAGAATTCTCTAATAAAACTTCTCACCACGCCCACGGTCCCTCATTCCACCACTCACCAAGAAAGTGTAAACGTAGTTTTGTCTTTGACCTCCACTAGACTAGTTTCCTTCTTAAAATAGTACATTCTAAAGATTGTCCCTGACCATAACTATTCCCTCAAAACCTCAAGTGATGTGAAAAACACTCCCACTCTCACTCATTAACAATACATCCGCACTTAATGTTCGTCCACTCAGAACTTTTAATTGCTTGGGGTTAAAAGTTAGTGACCTTACTCCTACTTTGGCCAAAGTGCATGGCAACGATAATACCCGTTGAGAGGTAATGGGATCCGTAACACTCATATTAGGGGTTGGCCCTATCAACCCTGTTATCGAATTCTAAGTCATCGACATACCTTTTTAATTCAATCTTCTACTTGGTTGACCATTGCTTCATAGAATCCAAGGGGTATATTCTTCCCTTCATCAAAATTTAAATTCTTCTCTAAAGGGCAGGCTATCACAATTTTAGGGGATGAAGATGTATAGAAAATTCCAGTACTAGCAATTCAATATTCAAAATCCAGTATGGGATGAATGGCATGCTTCTCACTGGATTTTAGATCGAATCTAGTTCCCCTTCTAGCAGGAGATAATTTCAAAGATCAAGTCTATCAAAACACAACCCTCACAGGAATGACAATATTATACATATGTTTAAGAACGTGCATTTCATGCTTGGACTGGGGATGGGGTGAAGTCAACAAGGGATAATTGAGCCCATAATCCTAAAATATTTATCAAGAAAGGTGAAGATCTCCCTTTTTGCGACTTCCTTAAACAATGGTGTGACCACGTCGATAAGAAAATAAAACCAAGGATGGAAATCTTCTTTCTAGATAACTATACTTGGGCCAAAGACTTCTAGCATAAAGTGCAACCTCTCACCGAGAAAGCAGTAACAGTTATCGAGGTCTCCGAGGAAAGAGATTCCAAAGACTCATTCAACCTACAGATACTAGGGCTAACTCTCTGTATGATCCATTCAGACACTATACTGTCGAATACGTCCATTCTTATCAATGTTGTTGACAGGCTTCTTCTCAATTGGAATGTATACTAGTCCAACCTATATCTCTTCACCTACTGTTACATCTCATTTTTTCTGATATCAATGTAAATGAGATCTCCTTTGATGAGGTTCTCATTGCTATTTTTATCGAAAGTGAAATAAGCGAGGATTTTAAGTATCTTGTCGTGCCTTAAATTAATTAACTTGATTCTAATCAAACTCTTAACGATGATACATTTGCTAATGAAAAAATATTAACTGATCTTAATAAGGTTAATAACAAATAACATAACTGCGTTCAAATTAATAAGGACAAAACTGTTGTTATTAATATCGATTCTAATAGCCAGTAGCGCGAGATTAGGATAGGGTACACCCTTAATGAGCGTGACTGCTCATAATTTGAGGAACTTTTGAAAGAATTCATGGACGTCTTTGCATGGTCCTATGATGACATGCCCAACATCGATCTGGAAATATCTCATCATGAGATACCGACATTACTAAAATGTAATCCGCTCAAACAGAAGCTTAGGAAGCTCCGTAACGAATGGTCGCTCAAAGTCAAAGAAGAGGTAGTCAAGCTGTTGAACGTAAGTTTCATCTATGTGATCAAATATCCCACATGGCTCACCAACATTGTCCCCGTATCGAAATCAGGAGGAAAAGTCCATTTGTGCATTGACTACTGGGATTTGAACAAAGCATCCCCAAAGGACGATTACCCATTGCCCAATATTAATACGATTTTGGATAACACAGCCATACATGACCTCAAGTCATTGGTCGATGGATTCACAGGATATAACCAAATCAATATTCACCCAGACCATTAAGAGAAAACTACATTCATCACCCCCGAGGAACCTTTTGTTACACCGTTATGCCATTCGGGCTTAAAAATACTGAGGCTAACTACCAAAGGGCTACCAAAATTATCTTGCCTGATCTAATACACAGGGAGGTCTAAGTCTACGTAGGCTAAATGATTATTTAGTCTAAGGCTCGATAAGCTCACGTTCCCTCCCTTAGAAAGTTCTTCGAACGATTATGACAATACCAAATGCAACTAAATCCATAGAAATGCACTTTCGCTATCATGGAATTAAAGGAGACCCAGCGAAATTGAAATCCATACTTGAAATGCCACCGCCACGAACAACGAAAGAAGTCCGAGGATTCTTGGGTTAACTCCAGTACACCAGTTAGTTTATCAACCAAATGACTTCTATTTGCGATATTCAAACTCCTTGGAAGGGATTCCACCAAAGTCTGGAATGAGGCCAGATAAAAATCCTTTGACATAATCAAGTGATACCTTACCCAACCTCCATTTTTTATGCCTTTGTAGCTAGGTCTCCCTCTATTCTTATACTTGACAATAATAGATGCTATAGCAGGGGCTTTTCTAGCCTAATACATTGAAAAATCTCATAAGAAAGGAGACGTTTACTATGCCAGCTAAAAATTAGTCGGGTACGAAGTCAACTACACCACTTCAGAGAAAGCAAGTGTTGTCCTGGTTTAGTTCATGCAGAAGTTATTGCATTACATGCTTGCCTTTCCTATTAAACTTGTATACTGTATGGATCCCATCAAGTACTTACTAAAAAAGCCAGTCCTATCCAGTCGAATGGCTCAATGGTTGGTGTTGCTATTCGAATTGGATGTTGTTTACGTTATGCCAAAAGCCATGAAAGGGATCGCCATCTCCGACTACCTTGATGAATAGCTTATAAAAGAAGCCAATGTTTGGGTCTCTAAATTCCCAGATGAAGATATTCTTTGCACCTCTCAGGAGGACCTCGGATGGATTCATGGGATACAACCAAATCAAGATGCACCTTGACCATCAGGATAAAACTGCATTCATCAGCCCCTGAAGAACCTTTTGTTGCACCATTATACCATTCGAGCTTAAAAATACCGAGGTTACCTACTAAAGGACTACTATAACTATCTTGCATGATTTGATACACAGGGAGGTCGAAGTCTACATAGACAACATGATTATTAAGTCTAAGACTCAAGAAGCTCACGGTATCTCCATCCGAAAGTTCTTCGAATGACTATGACGATACCAAATGCGGCTAAATCCACATAAATGCATTTTTGATATCACGAAAGGGAATATATTAGGATTCATGGTTAGAGAGAATGGAATCAATGTAGACTCGACCAAATTGAAAGCCATACTTGAGATGGCACCACCACGAACAACGAAATAAATCAAGGGATTCTTTAGTTAACTCTAGTTCACCAATCGTTTCATCATCCAACTGAATTATATTTGAAAGCCCATATTCAAACTCCTTCGAAGGGATTCCACCAAAGTCTTGAATGAGGCGAGACAAGAAGCCTTTGACAAAATTAAGTGATACCTTAACCAACCTTCATTTCTTATGCCTTTGCAACTAAATCTCCCTCTACGCATGTACTTGACTGTATCTTATGCTACAACATGGGCTTTTTTAGCCTACTACATTTAAAATCTCATAAGAAAAATGACATTTACTAAGATAGCTGAAATTAGTCGGGTACAAACTCAACTACACCGCTTCAAAGAAAGAAAGTGTTATCCTGGTTTGGTTCATGCAAAAGTTATTGCATTAAATACTTGCCTTTCCAATCACACTTGTATAATGTATGGATCCCATCAAGTACTTACTAGAAAAGCCTGCCATGTCCCACGGAATGGATCAATGGTTGATGTTGCTAGTCGAGTTTGATATTATTTAGGTTATGACAAAAGCCATGAAAGGGACATCCATCTTCGACTACCTTGCTGAATACATTATGAAAGAAGCCGATGTTTGGTTCTCTAAATTCCCACATGAAGATATTCTTTGCACCTCTCAGAAGGACCTCCGATGGAAAATATTCTTTGATGGATTTGGCAACAAGAAAGGATACTACATTAGGATACTCCTAATCTCCCTTGATGACTCTCTCACTCCCATTGCCATCAATCTAGATTTTTCTTGTACCAATAATATGACTGAATATGAGGCATGCATTGTAGGACTCAAAATCATCCTCAAGAAAGCTATTAAACACCTAGACTTCTATGGGGACTCTGCTTACATCATCGACCAAGTTCTTATAAGATGTAAAGTTAAAGATGAAAAATTCCTTCCCTTCTATGCCCACCTAGAAGAGCAGGCCTCCCAGTTCCAAGATATCACCTTCCACTACCTAGTTTGGGCAAACGACAACATAGTCGATGCCTTTGATACCCTAGACATCATGGTCGACATGCTCGAGCGAATAACAATGCCCCCCTTTCTAATCTAAAAGCAAGATATGCCAACCTACTAATACCAAATTAAGATCTTCATTGAGGAAGATTCCAATATGGTCGGGTTTTGCTACTACGATATTTGGCACCTCCTAAAACATGGTAAGTATCCATGAGACTCCAAGAAGAAAGACCATGCAACCCTTTACAAACTAGTTGCCTAGTACATAATCTATGAAAAAACACTATTCAAAAGAAACTTCGTGGAACCCATTTGCACTTCACTGTAATGTAAGGGCTGAAGTTAAAGAAATAATAAAGATTATCCACGGTGGGAAATATGAACCCCACATGAACGGTCATATGTTTGCTAAGAAAATCATCCGTCATGGTTACTTTTAGACCACCATGATTTAGTATTGCCCCACCTATGTTAGAAGATGACTCAAATGCCAACAGTTTTCCAATCTCTAACTTTTACCTCCTCCGAAATTATGTAACTCGACATATCCCTGGTTATTCTCCACCTGGGGCATTGACATCATAGGGAAGGTCGCACCCAAAGTTTTAAATAGGCATGATTTTATCCTAGTCTCCATTGATTACTTCACTAAATGGGTTGAAGCCGAGTCATATGCAGTGATGAATGCCAAAAAAGTGGACAAGTTTATCTAAAAGAAAATCATATTCCCATAGATAATAGGTCACAATTCAAAGCCGAGGTCACAGAATTGGTCGACAAGTATAGGATTTAGAGGAATAAATCCTCTACCTACTGAACCAAAACAAATGGTGTCTTCGAAGTCGCTAATAAAAACCTCAAAGCCAGCATCAATAAAATAACTGAGGATTGTAGATATTTGGCCGATCGAATACCTTACGCCCTTTGGGGCTACCGCACTTCGATCAGAACATCTACTGGGGCTACCACATATTCTCAGGTATACGTCATGGAAACAGTCCTTACCGTTATTCCCTTCGCATCAAGCTCAAGAGTAGTGTTTGTGAGGTAGACTGGCCTTAGAGCCACTTTGACGAACTATCACACTTGGATGAAAGGAGGTTGAAGGCTCTATACCACATACAAGGGTACCATCGCTAGATAGAATGATCATTCAACTAAAGATTCAAGGATCGTGGTGTCCAGAAAGGAGACCTGACCCTCAAGGAGATCATGAACCCGTTTGGGACACTAGAAGGAAATTCAAGCCAAACTGGAGCGGCAGCTACATAGTAAAGAAGATACAGTCAGGCGGTGCCGCTATGCTCACAGAACTCATTGGAGAGAAGATGACATGTCCATTCAACCTGTATCATTTCAAGATGTTCTACCCTTAATCTGAAATCTTGATGCGCTAAGACTCTTCTCACCCCCTTATATTCTAAAAAAAATCTCTTTATTTCTCTCTACCCAGAATTGGGGCTTGATCCTCCCAAGAAACCTTTTTTGCTTAAACTCTCAAAAAATTTCAAAACCCCCAGAGGTATGTAGGCAACTCATACAACCTATAGGGGCACGATCCCCTTCTTTTCCACAAAATGATATTATTTTATAACCTTCGAGAACAGAGATACATTTTATCATTCACATGAAAAAAAGGATTATCTATGCCTTAGCGATTGGAATAGATAGCTCAAATATAAAACTCATCAAGAGGTATAACAAAATATGATCAAAATAATTTTTTATTTCAAATAAGGAAATATGACACCATTATAAAAAGTACTAGTGAAGGGAGTTAAAACAAATAACCCCATTTCACTGACTCAAAACCATTCCTAAAATAATAACCTTATCAAGCTACAAAAAAAAAAGAAAAATACACAAAATCTTCATACAAATTTTCCCATCTTCATAAAATCCTATCCGCAACTACTAGAAGACACAGCCTCATCATCATCAATTCTTAAAGTTTCCTAGATTTCCCCTACCTGGTTAATATTCCGAATGTGCTCCATGGAGCATTATGCCCTGATCAGTCTGGAAAAAACACCTACCCCCTTCCATGGTGTCAAACAGAATAAAACACCCCAGGACGGTATCTTTCACCAGGATCTTTTCCACTACTTATTTCCACAAATACTTTAAATAAACCTCGGCCACATGCTATACCCTTCCTACAGATTGAGATGGATGGGTAAATGGCCGATGAATCTCCCACAGAGAATCCATCATCATTCGCTGGGATTCAATTAGGTCCTCCACCAAAAAGAATTCCAGTGTGTAAGGAGACACTATTTGATCCCACACAACTTGGCGCAAAAGCTTTCAATGGAAGTATAATAATGTCTGTTGCATGCCAACTAATCGCACATATTGATACTCTCCTAGCTTCAGAAAAGGTTATAATTCTCCTAACCATGGAACCGACCAGTGAAGGCACCGAGTTCCATGCTCTATAAACCAGTTGATCTAGTTATCCACAAATGGGATGAAATTAAAAAAGGACCGAGCAAAGAAATTTGGTACATGCGTCATGGGGTACTCTAGAGGAGATACCAGATGAAACCTCTCTGGAAGCCACATGAACAACATCACCGGGACCCCCCTCTAAAATTAGATCGACCTTCTCTCCAAGCATCAAGACCATTTAAAGTCTTAGCTAATATCACCACTGCAGGACTACGGGGGTAAGACATCCACACTGTTATCACATCCAATCGGGGATCCACCATTAAGACCCTGTCACCAATAAAAGCCTATTGTCAAATGGTAGACCCATTTCATTGCCTATCAACAATGTGTCTTGGTTTCATGTCGATAGGAAGGACAAGGACAATGATGATCGGCTCCCTCCTTGACCCTATATAATGAGATCATTAGCTCACTTCAAAAAGAAGCTCAGAAACATCCCTCTCAGAGATCTGAACAACATTCTGTCAAAGTTAGCGTGGTTTCCATATTGAAACCTCTCCCCCATATTCCATTTTCATCATTTCCTTACCCAATTTTGAAAAATACTTTTCATCTTCTCCTACCCCCTTCATCCACTTGCAAGAGAATCCCTTTCACATTCAATATCAACTTCAAGACTTCAAAGAAGGTCCAAATCTTTCACTCTCTCTTTAAACTCTCTTATTTTGGCCTTATTTACTTAATTATTATTTCATTTACTATACTTTCTATTAAAAAAACAAAAAAGGAAAAAGAGGGTTTTCATGTAAATTCCAAGAGGGGATTTCTCACTACATTTTCTCATACTAAGACATCCTTTTTTACACACATAAACATAAAAGAAAACTCCCTGAATAGATTTATGGGATAAATCCCACCTCATGTTATATGCCAATTACGTGGACTTTGATGCCTTTCTAGGCTACGTAGGGGTCTTGGGTAATATTCAAGATTCGAGTCCTCTCTTACTTTTGTTCATATATTATTTTCATATCATATATTTGTGACTCATTCGTGCGTTAATTCTACCCTATACTATCGTACTTCTATGAACAATTGATAACCCAACAAACACACACATTATATGTTAAATTGATATTTTGGGAACAATCCAAAGGATGACCTCACTCTGTGTTTATCCATGACTCAAGTCGATTAATTCCACTATCCATTTATATATAAATGAAAACACTTCATGGAGTTATTAAGGAGAACAATAACACATGCCCATGAGAGATCCAAATGGCGGGATGGGTTCCTAACACCTTCCCATTCCGTAATTTAGTCCCCGAATCCTTAAACAATAAGTTTCGCAAGCATCAATATGTCTTTGATATCGTTCTCTCGAGGCAACAACATTTTCTTTGTCTATTTTGTGCAAAGTAGGTTGGTTACTCTATCTATATACATCACCCCAATTGACAACGATCGAAGCGCCTTGAGGAAGGGCGCGAACCACCCGCGTGCACGTACGCCGAATCGGGGAAGGATGGACATTGTAGTTGACTTTGACTTTATTTATTTTAAGGAGTCAGTTTGTTTTCAAGAGAAAATAAATCACATTCTCTCTCAAGGTTCCTCCTCTCATAGGGAGTCTGTTTCCCCCGCTGATTGGGGTTAGTATTTCAAAATCTACATTGAATTTGTTCCCCCCTCAAGATTTATAGGTATTTGGAATCTTTGTAGGAGTCCTTTTTGAGGTATTAAATGATATCACTTTCTCTTCTGGGATTTGGTGACTTTTGAGAACTTTTCTAAAGAGATATTTAAAGTTCCTCCGACCACCCAAACAATTATGAGGTTTGATTCCTCATTAACATTTCATCTATTTTTTATGACTCGCGTTGAGGAGTAAGAATCCCTTTTGGCCGTAGATCGGGATCAATTTGCTTTTTAAAAGTTTGAAGATTATACTCTACTTGAGGATTTTAAGTCTAAAAAGGATCAATAAACAATATTTCTTTCATAGAGGCAACAACTAGAAGAGAAGCTAACTAAAATAAATGCTGGACTAGCTAGTATGGAGGAAGAAGTTATTGATTTGATTTCAAAGCTAAACTTCACGATGGAATCACTACAAGCCTCTTCACTAAAGTCACCTTATTTTGCTAATAGGTAGCTCTAAATTTTGTAACATAAATTAGTGTACCTTAACTTTTGCACCAATTTTAGGTCATATGTACCCCTACATTTTTGTGGCAAATGAATTTAAAAATTATTTATGTTGTACCTTCCTTATTTCCTTGATTTCCATATTATTAGTTAATATGGTTTTAGAAATATGACATTATTTTTACTCGTGTGGATGGGACCATTAGAGTCTTTCAGGTGATAAAACCCACATTTGAATACTTTATATATATATATAACCATTATAAGAAAAAATACATTCCGCGACACAATGCGAAAGGCATTAATTATGTCGCAAAAAAAAATCATGACGTACTACCACGTGTTGCCTCTGGGTCGTTGAATCCCTGCCTGAGAATGTATTCCGCGACATAAATATCTATGTTGCAGAATGTACTACTATTTATGACAAAGATACACGTCAAGGAAATGTAAATATTTATAAAAATATACACTAACATAATTTTTTATGTTAAATAATACCTCACTTTTTGCAACATAATGTCGTGTCGCGAAATGTCACCTATTAGGTGACATGTTATACATGTCGCGAAATGCCATCTATTAGGCGACATAGTGCATATGTCTCGAAATTTTTTCTATTAGGCAGCATGATATACATGCCGCGAAATGTCATCTATTGGGTGACATAGTGCATATGTTGCGAAAAATCATTTATTGTCTCTCTAAAAGTCATTTTTGAGACTATGATTTGAGTTTTAGCGAAACCAAAATTGTGCCATGAAAATAATTTTTTTTAATAAATAATTCTAAAATAAGTATATATAAATTTATCCATTGATATTACAAGCATAAATGTGCATTCATAATAATTTTGCATTCAAGCTGTCACTTAAAATGACATCTAATCTACTACAATTATCCGTTAAAAGACAATTCATCCCCATCAAATATATATTACTAGAAATAATTTTCAAAATAACACCGAATGAAAAAATAAAACAAAAACACAAGAAACTCCGAGTCATCCAACTGACTGGCCCGACAAAATTCGATAATATCTAGCGATATCCAACATCGATATGGGACAAGAAACAAATAAACATCTCTTAGCCAAAATTAGGTTGCACAATATGAATAAAAGTACACTTTTATCATTATCATAATTGTGCCTTTTCTGGTATCTTTGATAGTCATTTTACGTTTTCGCTCCCCACCACCCCATTTTCAAATTTGTGTATGTTTGAGTTAATTAATTTAGAACACTTATTAATTTCAAAACATTTCGACAGAGTTTCCTTTATTTATTCATGAAATCCAAATTGTTTTAACACTAAAAATAAACTCAATGACAACAACAAAAGACACGACTAAACCAACAACAAATCCCTTCCATTGACTTAACATAAAAAAATCTCATAATCACAGAATCGACATAAAGGTTCATCGGACTTGTGTCCAAATTAAAAAAAAAACATTAGTATCACATGGCCCACCTGACCTGATAATAGTCATACGTTAGTCCCATATATGGTGTTTGTACCTCTTTTTAGGCGGTTTTGTTGGTATTTTAAGTTTTCACACTCCAAAACCTAATTCTCATGTTTTATACTTTGAAATTTGAGTTTTAGAATAATGTATGAATGCACGGGTCCCATGACTACAAAGGTTGTTTGTATAAGTTAATTTAGTCTTGTATGAGGCGTTTGCGCCTCTTTTCGGTATGTTTGTCTGTCATTTTATGTTTTCGCTCACCATCACCCAATTTTGAAATTCATGTATGCTGGAGTTAATCAATTTAGAACATTAATTAATTTCAAAAAAAATTAGTTGATTTTTATTTGTTTATTCATAAAATCCAACCTATTTTAAAATTAAAAAATAACTCAATGACAGTAACAAAATCCACAACTAAACCATCAATAAACCCTTTCCACTGCTTTAATATAAATAAGCTTATAAATAACTCAAACAACAAAAAGATTCACCGAACTCATGTCCAAGTTAAAAAAACAAAAGTAGTCTCACATGGCCATCATGACCTAAGAATAGTCTTAATTTACTTCCCTATGTTGTGTTTATGACTCTTTCCGAGTGGTTTTGTTATTATTTAAGTTGTCATGCTCCAACTCCTAATTTTCAAGTTTTATGCTTAAAAATATTGAATTTTAAAATGATGTATGGATGCATGAGTCCCATAACTACACGAGTTGTTTGTATAAGTTAATTTAATCATGTGCAAAGTGTTTGAGCTTCTTTCTAGTATGTTTGATATTCAATTTATGTTTTCTCTCACCAATACCGAATTTTCTAATTCATGTATGTTAGAATTAATAAATGCATAAAACTAATTAATTTCAAAAGAGTTTAGTAGATTTGCCTTTTTTATTCATGAAATCCAACCCGTTTTAACATGTAAAAATTCAAGACAACATCAAAAGCCAAAACTAAACCATCAAAAAAAACTTCCACCGATTTAACATAAATAAGCTCATAAATAACTCAATCGATATAAAGGTTCACCGAACTTGTGTCCATGTATAAAAAAAATCCTCGCATGGCCCGTATGACCAAACAATAGGCTTACTTTACCCCCATATGTGGTGTGTTGTGCATCTTTCCGAGCGGTTGTGTTATAATTTTAAGTTTTCATGCTCTAACCCCTAATTTCCAAGTTTTATGCTTAGAAATTTGAAATGTAGAACAACGTCTGAATGCACGAGTCCCATGAATACATTGGTTGTTTGTATAAGTTATTTTAATCACGTGTGAGGTAGATATGCCTATTTCCATCCGTTGGCAATTTTTTGGGGTTTCTCCCTTTAACGATATGTTTTTAAGCCTAAGTCTCGGTATTTAGAAATTATCATTATATTCTCAAACTGAGAGTTCCGTGAGTACACGATCAGTTCCTGCGAGTTATATTAGTCCCTTACAAGGTGTTTGTGCCTCTTTTCAGACCCTTTGGTGGTTGTGTTTAGTGTTCCTTCTTTACTGACATGTTTCTAAGCCTAAGTATAAGTATTTGAAAATTATCATCATATTCTAACAGGGAGTCCCATGAGGACACGATCAACTCTTACGAATTATATTAGTCCCATGCGAGGTGTTTGAACCATTTTCTAAGCCATTAGGTATCTATTTTGTATTTTCCCTGTAACGACATGTTTTTAAGCCTAGGTCTATGGATTTGTAAATTATCAACATATTTTCAAACTGGGAGTCCCCTGAGGACATGGTTAGTTCATACTTGTTTTGGGGGGTTTTCCCTTTAATGGCATATTTTTAAGTCCAACTATAGACATTTGCAAATTATCATCATATCTAAAAACAAACGTCCCGTGACGACACAGTCAATTGGTACGAGTTACATTATTTTCATACAAGGTGCTTATTCCTCTTTAGGGACCGTTTTATGGTTGTTTTGGGATTTCTCCATTTAATGAAATGCTTTTAAGCCTAAGTCTATGTATTTTCTAATTATCATTGTACTCTCAAAATAAGAGTCCCATGAGGACACAATCAGTTCTTACGAGATACATTGGTCATGTACGAGATGTTTACACCTCTTTCCAGACCATTTGGTGGTTGTTTTGGGGTTTTCCCCTTTAATGAAATATTTGTAGGTCTAAGTATAGTTACTCATAAGCTATCATCATATTCTCAAACAGGGAGTCCCATGAATACACAATAAGTTCCTACGAGTTACATTGGCGTCACACGAGATGTCCATAACTTTTTTTAGGATGTTGGGAATTGTTTTGGATTTTCGCCTTTCACGACGTGTTTTGAAGCCTAAGTTTAGGTATTTGCAAATTATCTTGATATTTTTAAACCAAGAGTCTCATGAAAATACAACCAGCTCCTACGAGTTACAATGGCCTCGCGCGAGGTGTTTGCACCTCTTTTCAGTTAGTTTGGTAGTTGTTTTGGATTTTATCCCTTTAACATCACATTTTAAGCCAAAGTCTATGTATTTGTAAATTATCATCATATTATCAAACCGAGATTTTCGTGAGGACACACTTACTTCCTACGAGTTACATCAGTCTAGTGTGAGGTGTTTATACCTTTTCCAGGACGTTTGGTTATTGTTTTGGGTTTGCTCCCTTTAATGACATGTTTTTAAGCCTAAGCCTAGATATTTGAAAATTATCACCATATTCTCAAATCAGGAGTCCTATGAGGTTGTTGTCAATTCCTATGAGTTACATTGGTCCCTTACAACAATCATAATTGCCAAGAGCATGTGTTCTTGGAGTTTAGCTTTAATATTAGTTATAAATTAAAATTTAAATGCATTTTCTAACACAATATACGTTCGCTATTTGAGTATCAATACACTCCTTATGGGCATCATCTCTAGTATACTAACTAAGCTCTTCCCTACCATCGAAAGGTATATACTCATCATCGTCCTCACTAACATTTGTTGTTATTTTCTTACCCAAGGTCCACTTCTTGTTATTCTCAACCACACTAGTTAAAGAATTTTCCAAATGATGCACCCAAGGGTATTTATTCTCATTTTATTATTTGTAATATAATTAAGTCTTTCTTTCTCATTTTCTGACACCATATGGTTCGTACATCCAGGGTTCACCCGTAATTTTTATTTTGGGGGAATTTTTATAACTACTAAAACAAAAATGAAATAAACATGAATTTATAAATAAAAGATAAGACATTGATTAAAATAGATAGTATAAACTAAAATACAAAAAAGTGAAAACACTTAAATAATGACGTAAAATGTAAACGTCCAACTTTGTTAAAAACATTTTCTCATACATAGAGCACAAGTTACAAGATTACATATCATTATCTATATCAAAATCAGGATGCATTTTCTTGTTATCCTCTTCCTCTTCTCTATCCTTTGCCATCATTTCCTCTTTATCATCATTATGCTATCTTATTAGTTTCGTAACTTTGTCACTTAAGATAGTCTCGAGATTAGCATCAATCCTATGATGTTGAACATAACTATCCTCAACGACAATTCGGACAACCCCATTGGTTTCATCCTATTGGAACGCATCGTTGGGTCCAAAAGTTTCAGTATCCTTTAACTCTGGTGCATCCCAGATTCCATAATATTGAACCCAATGTACGAATTGCTCATGTGTGCCTAGTTTTGTATAATTAATGTAAAAGACTTATTGCACCTGACTTGGTAAAATAAGTGGGTCATGTTTATACCAACTACTTTGTACATCAATGCATATGAAATGTGCATATGTCTTTATTATTATCGTACTACCAGTGTTGAACCGTTCACATTGAAACAAAATAACAATATGGCCATAAATGTATGTCATTTCCTAAACTTTACACAAGTAACTATAAAAGTCAATCGCACCTTATTCATGTTCCCCCTTAGATACCAGCCCGTTATTCTGACTTCTATGATGATTGTCGGAGTCTCTAGTATGGAATCAGACTCCATTACAAATGCAACTTGAATAAAGATTCACTATCACATTGGGAACATTTGCTTAAGACCAAAATTCATTAGTTGCTTCGGGCGATCTTTGGGTTCGTAGTTGATTCATCTAAAAAACAACATATACAATGTGTTAAAAGTTCATATTAAATCTTAATTAAATATATATAGATTCATTTACATATCTCACTCATTCTTTGAACCACTTCAAAAAATTTGACGTTGTGTTTGAGTTATGTCACATCCACTTGGATTATTTAGTAGATTTTTGTGCTCCCTGTTTAATGAAATTAAGTTAATAAGTATTTGTATATATACATTAAAAAATCTTTTGATTTAAGCATATGTAATTCATTTGAACAACATACTCTAAATACGGATTGACCTCATTGGTGTTATACAATAAAAACTATTTAACCATATTAAGATCATTCTCATACACATTGTAAGCTCTTATGATTTGTCAAAAAATACGTACATTTTGAGTGAAAGCCATTAACCCCGGACCACATTCACCACCATCCTCATTTCATTTTTCATTATTAAATACAGTTTGATGTGAGTATAGTTCATTTAGAAAAACAATTAGACCCTCTTTGATAATGTAAACCTCAACAATAGAACCTGGGTCAAGCTCTGTTGGATACATACTATTTTATCATTCTAAGAAACCTTTAAAGAAACACTTGGAAAGTCAATACTACAGATGTAACATAATTGGTCAACTCCAAGTAAGAAATATGACTTCATAATATAACAATTACCTTTCAATTAGGTACTTCCACCTACAATGCACAAGACCCTCAATCTTGGCCTTACGTGCTAAATGAACCATCAAATGGACCATCACATCAAAAAGGGGAGGAGAAATCTTCTCCATCTTCCAAACTATCTGAACTATTTTTTCTTTAACTTTGCCATATCACTATTCACTTGTATCTTGAAGCAACTCCTAGAATAAATTACCTAACTCATAAAGACTAATATAAATATCCTTATATAGGTACCCTCACGTCCTAAAAAGTCATTGAATCGCGACATGACAATCGTGGCCTTTTAGTCCTGTTAATTTGCCAACGTTTTTTTATCACACACCTCGAGATATTCACACCATAACCATCTGGATACTTGGTTGATTTCAGGAATTCATAGAAACCCTCTCTTTACTATGGGGTCAATGTGTATGTCACTGAAGGCTTGACAAAGGATCCATCAGGACAACTTTATAGATGCAATTATGTCCTTATGCATATATCCTCCAAATTAAGGCATAACCTTTTAGTGTCCTATTCTTCCCGTTCATATTCAATATCTTTCCAAGAAAAATTATTGCATACATTTTTCTCTATGTGCATAACACCAAGGTTGTGATAGAGATTTAGTTTCTTCCAATACAGAAGCTTAAATAAGATGCTTTTCTTTGTCCAATTCAATTATGCTTTATGACAAGGTCTTTTCCTATTATTAGGATGCTTCCCCATACTTGACATCTGGAAGGCAATCTAATTGACTAAGTATGTTTTCCATTAGAAATTATAAGGATTTATTTCGATCCTCAACCTTACCATTGAAGGCCCTACTCTTTCGCCAAGGGGTGTAATCTGGTAAGTAACATCTATGGTCCACGTACCCAATCTTACTTCTCAAACATTGTGATGATGCATCCTCATTACTCATGGACTAAGTAAGATAACCTTTTGTGCTCCTCCCAAATAACTTACCATATCCTGGAAAGTTATTTATCATCCATATTAAATTTGCATGCATTCAAAAATTTTGTTCATGAGAGGCATCATAAGTCAATGCACCATTTTCCCATAAATTATTAAGTTCATCGATCAAAAATTACATGTAAACACCGATATTTTTATCTAGGGCCTAGGGCATAAGAATAAGTAAGGACATCATTAAAAAGGGATCCTTCATGTAATCTAAGGGTTTCATGTTGAGGGGTATAAGTATCAGGAGCCACATACTATAGGAGATGCTCATTTATCGAAAGGGTTTAATACATTAGTGGTTATACCTAGCCTCAGATTTTGAGGCTCATGAGCAAACTTAGGATAATTGTGATCAAAGTCCTTCCACGCTTATATCGTTCGGATGACTCATGATCCCATCACATACTAATATCACTATTCCATCTCATATCATAAGCTATCTTGCTAAACATGTATAATCTTCGCCACTTCGGTGTCGAAGGTAAGTGACATAGGACGTTATGAGGATTTTTTACCATTACCATAATTAAGTTTGTATTTAGACTCTCCATATACCAGACATTATTATATATTAAAATTATCTTTCCAAAAAGTGCACAATCATGTTTGCAATCATGGATAGTCTCATATCCTAAGCCTAAGTCACATAAGAATTTCTTGGCTTCATAGATTGACTTTGTAACCAAATTTCCTTGTGGTAGGATTTCCAATAAAACCCTCATTAGCATATCGAATGACTTGTTGGTCCACTTTCCACCTACCTTCAAATGAAACATTTCAATCATGAATTTAACAAAATATACTTATTTCATCCTCGATACACCCACATTGTGCAACCACCAACCGGTTTTTAATGTCTTACACTCTTTTTTCATGAACTATTAGTCACTTCACTCATATCCATTCCTCCCAAATCACTATCCACGTAATGCCCTCCCTACAATAGTCTTCAATCAAGTTAGAAAGTCATCCCATCCTATTTGTTATTTGATCACAACGCTCATCATATAATATGTGGGTTTGACACTCAGGAATAGATTCCCTGTGGTCCGGTGTTGGATTAAATGATTGTTTACCACTTCACCACTATGATAGTTTCATTTATTTGTCCATTACGCGTAAATCGAATAGTACCATTTTTATCGTTTTGGCCATTAAAAATTCAATTAAAGCACTCGCTCATCACAAGATTTCTTGTCTAATCTTTACTCGGGTGTCATCCAACTCTTGTCATCCATATTTTTTTCACCACCAATTAATAAATTTTTTAACCATGATTAATTGTTTCACTACATAATTGTTCAGCCTAAAACACATAAAATTCCACTTAAGATACTATCTAATAATGTGATGCTCTATCGCGACAATGATGATTAAAGAGCAAATTACAAGATACCATTTAAATAGAATAATATACTTAATGTCAATAATTTGATTCTATATCTTAAAAACAATAATTATATCGCAACAACAAATATTTCTTACACTTTTTTTACTTATTTCAAATAGCATATTCAAACAAACTAAACCTACATATTATTCATAAATGTCAAGAGTTGTAATTAATTACTAAAATTCTAACGAGTACAAGTAATTTCATGTTTTTTAAAAAAAGAATATAAAAATTACCTAAGGTTGTACTTTGTTAAAATAATCTTACCTAAAGTTATTATGTGTCGAACTAAAGTTTACCTAAGCTACTTCCTAAGTTCGTACTCATTTATTTTTTTGGATATTTTACTATAATCGCTTAAAAAAAGCAATAGAGAATTTATTTCGCATTAGCTTAACTGTGACCTAAGTATAAAAATACCAAAATCTAAATGATATTACAAGAAAACAAATTTTGACAAAACATCAAAAGATGTAACATATTGTAAACAAATTATAAAATATTATAGTAAAATTTTATTTGTATTATAAAAAGATATTAGACAAAGTTTGCAACAAATACCAAAACAAAAAAAACAAAAAAAAACTGCATAAAAATATCAACATATATATATATATATATATATATATATATATATATATATATATTAAAGAAATCTAATCTTTAACCCAAGTTTAGAATATTTTAAAAGAACAAATTTGTAAGTAAAATATATGTGGTAATAAAAATTTTTTCCTTGTTAAGTTCACTGAACACAACAAAATTTCGTTACATATATTTATGCTCACTGACAAAAATATCACTAAAATGGGAACAAAACTAAAATTTGTTACATATATTTACTCAAAATATCAAAACTACATTCCGAAGTTTTGGCCAAGGCTTTAGTTTAACTTAACAAGTCTCGGTTTAAGTTTATTTAAAAGACAACAATACCTTGATTCAGAGCTTTTTTCGGTTTAAGTTTATCAAACTTCTCTTTAAGAATCCAACTAATAACTCTAACCTTCAACTACAATAAAATCTCCATGAGAAGATGTAAGAACCACTCAATAGGAACCGATGTTGGAATTTCTCCCTTCTTCGAGCGAAAAATCCAAATTACCACGTTATGGTCGAAGGTAATATTCTTTTTTGTAATATCTTAACACATATATTATTTTATTCTGGATTCACACTCTCTTTCATTAGTCATTCATGTATGACTCTTCTGCAATTATCTTCTAGTTTGTTAACTCGTCATTTTACTATAGGAATGCCAACGGGAAAGATGGCCCTTACCGACAGGATTTGTAAATGTCACCCTTTGCACTCTGGAACCAAGAAATTAACCATAGATTTAATAGTTATTGATTTAATAATAGGAATGAACATTTTATCCCCGGATTTTCTCACATTAACTGTCATGCAAAAACGTTGACATTCAAAGAACCCCATAAACCTTCATTTTATTTCGAAGGAAGAAATCCCCACCAACCTCTACTTTTTTGAATAAGTAAAAAAGAAACTTCCTCCCTGTCTACCATCTTGGCCAGATACAAAGACATGTTTCCTAAAGATTTACTCTAAATACTCCCTCCTTGAGAAATCAATTTTTTTATCAACCTGTTGATAAATACCTCCTTTATCTCAATACCCCTTATCGAATGGATCCTTTAAAATTGTGAGAACTTCGAACACAACTAGAAGACCTAATCGATAAAGGATTTATAATCCCTAGTACCTCGCCTTGGGGAACTCCAATTTTATTCATGTGAAATAAAGATGGATCTTTTTGGTTATATATAGACTACTGAAAATTAAACTAAGTGACCATCAAGAATAAGTATCCATTGCCTAGGTTAGCTAATCTGTTTGACCAATTATCAGGGTCAAATAAATTTTCAAAGATTGATTTAAGATTTAGATATCACGAGCTTCACGTTAGGGAAGAACACATACCCAAAACTTCTTTTCGAACACGATATGGTCATTTTGAATTCTTAGTCATGTCTTTTACATTGAAAAATGCCCCCGACACTTTCATGGACTTAATGCATAGAATATTTTTCTCTTTCCTGGATAAATTTGTGATCATATTTATAGATGGCATATTAATTTATTCCAAGACCAGGGCAGAACACAAAGAGAACTTATATATAGTATTGGAAACCCTTCATAAACATCACATTTATGCAAAACAAACTAAATGTGATTTTCTCATGAAAAATTTAAAATTTCTTGGACATGTAGTCACTAAAGAAGGTATATAAGTAGATCCAACCAAAACCACCGTAGTACTTAAATGGCCTCAACCTCCCACCCTCAGATAACTACATAGTTTTTTGGGAATTACCGGATATTATCAATACTGTGAGGATGGATTTTCTTGAATTTTCGTACCTTTGATGAAGTTGACCATAAAAGATATCTGATTTATATAGACCTCAGAATGAAAACAAGCCTTTTATACGTTAAAGGAAAAGTTAACCACCGACCCTGTCTTAACCATTCCTTCCAGTAATAATAGCTACCATGTTTATACTGATGCCTCCTTAAAATGACTCGATTGTGTATTAATGCAACCAGGGAAAGTGATCGAATATGGACCACAACAATTAAAAATTCATAAACTTAACTACTCGGTACACGACTTGAAATTAGCATCAGTAGCCTTTTCCCATGAAAATCTAGACATGTTATCTGTATGGAGAAGAATTCTAAGTATTTTATGATCATAAGAGTCTTAAGTACATCTTCACGCAAAAGGATTAAACCTCTAGCAAAGATGATGGATAGAATTTTAAGAGTATTACAAGTTCAAGTTACTCTACCATATCGAAAAAGATAACATAGTTGTTGATGCCTTGAGCTGCAAAGCCTAGGTAAGCCTTCATAGTATGTTTGTATTCTTAGAAACCGTTTGATATTATCATCTATAGAGAGATGACTTCGATACCCAAATTATCCTATGAAACATTATATCTCACCCCATTCTGCTTAAGAAAATGATTGACCTCCAAGACCAAGATGAATTTTGCATTCCCAGAAGCAAAAACTCCGAAATAACCTCCCTAAAAAATATTGGACTTTGGACCCCGAGCGTTGGTTAAAATTCAAAAATTCTGTATGTGTTCCTCTTATATCCTCATTACGAGAAGAAATCCTACAAGAATCTCATCATTCTAAATTAATGATTCACCTCATAGGCATCAAATTGTATCAAACCCTCGAGTAATATTATTTGTGGCCCGTTATGAAAAATTATATTATTCACTTCGCAGTAAAGTGTCTAATTTTCTAATAAATGACTATCTTTTATAAGAGTTGTCCCTCCTTTTGGTAAGGATGTGTGTGGAAATTTTTCTCCCATGGTGTGTTTTTAATTCTTCTTGGAGCCTTTGTGTTGTGTATTTTGCTCTTCGATGGATTTGTTGTCAATGTTGTCATTATTGGTGTTACCTACATTTAGTTTGAATCGAGATTCAGTCACTAATCTATGCCTACTTTTCAGATCTAATCGTGTTTGGATTACTTTTTTCTGTTAGTGCTACTCCTATTTTCGGGGCGAGATTCAGTGGAACATATCTAAGTTGGCCCTTTTTTCAAAAGGTTTTAATACTGATTGTACTTTTTCTCCCAATGTATGGTGTACTTCTTCCATACAACATTTTATGGTCCAGTGAGGAGTCCATTTTACTGAATGTTTGACCGGTGTAATATTTTCTGGTGTTGAGAACTGTATGTTTTTGGTGTTGTCTTATTTCGCCTTTATATTTACCTCAATACTTATGATGTTTGTATTTTATCTTTATATGACTGGTAGTGTAATACCCTGTATTTAAAAAACATATTATGATGGAAACTATATTAAAAAATTTGAATTTAATTTTGAGAATGAATTAAATCCGAGGGATTTAAATATAAAGTGAGAATAAATGCTTATTCATAATTTCATAATTATACGACTCAACTGGGAATGATGGATTCACTCGTAAGAAATAAATCATAAAGTAATTAACTTATGGTTAGTCGTTGATTAAACATAATATAAATGGTTATGTTAAATAAAAATATTCGGGGTGTATTTTGGGAAGTTCTATAAACTCCTTTAGGCATTTTAGATAATTAAAAAATGATCTCGAGGTATATGCATACTATTTGGGTAACTTTCGGGTAATTTGAATAGTTGGTTCTGACCCATCTGAGGGTCCAAAGTTAAGGCCTAAGGCCTAACTCGGGATTAGAGCCTTGGTTATATTAATTAGGAGCTTAATAAATCCATTTCATTTCTATCCAACAACCCTAGGTCAAACATTTGAGAAGAGGATTCAAGAACACTAGTAGGATAATTGGGAAAGAAAGATCCAAGGAGGAATCTAAGAATCCAATCAAGAAACCATTCGAGACTTAAGGTAAGAATTTTCTTGCTTATTTTCTTTAGTCAAAATTGCTTCTTTATTCATCATGAATTGAATCCCATGTAGAAATTATAAAAAGTGAGGAAAATTTGATGATTTGATGATGGTATTAGACTATGCACATAAAAGATTAGAATTTGATGATAAACTAAGAAATCTAGAATTTAGGAGGGTAGACTTTGGAAGTTTAAATTGATGGAAACTCATGATAAGGACCTTAGATATGATTAATGTGATGATTCACATGTTGTAGAATAAATTCTTTCTTAAGGTTCTGAGATTTCGATAAATTATGACCCTTACATGTAGCAAAGATTATAGGACTTGTGGACTATATCTAAAAAAATATGGAGACCCTCTATGATTTAAATTCCTGCATTTGGGGACTTGATCCAGGCTTTAAAATATGTAATAGATGATCTTAAGATGATGAACAAATTAACAGGGATTGATATCAATGATTATCTCTAAGTTTATACCTGTTGAATTGGATTTGAAGTGGAGAATGTAAATCCTGTATTGTATGAATTACGAGCACCTCTTTTTTCCTGGTATGCCTACTTTTCCGAATTTCAGGACAAAATTCCGTTATTAGGGGGGAAGTATCTAATACCTTGTATTTTTATGGCTTTTAATTATGATATTTATTAAATGGATTTGCTTTTAATTATGAGATTAATTAAATTAATTTGGGATAATTAATTGGAAATTTAATCTGGATTTAAATACTAGCGAGACGAGAGTTAGTATTTGATTATAATAATGGTTTTGAATATTACTGAGTGATTATGGTAATATGTGATTATTGAATTTATTAAAATTGTCTTGAGTTGAAAATATGGCAATTTCGGTAATTTAGTTGGGTCACGTGTGTCAGTCGTGTCAGGACCCAATTTAATGAACTTAAAAGTATTTTATTTTTATGTCATCCATATGAGCATTTTGAGTGTGCCAACGTGTCCGAAAGGGTCGAGATAGTCAGAAAACACTAGACGGGGGTTTAGTTTGGGTCCCGGAGCATCTTTAGGCCTAACCAGCAACCTGAGAGGGTATATTAGTCATTTATATTTTTTTATGAATAGTGACCCACGAATTTTAGAAAGCTTTATCATCCAATAGGTTAGAGCCTTAGGGTTTCCATCACCAATATTCACAGACATCCATTAGAGATGAAGTGGAGGAAGTTACCAAAGGAGAACCACTATCTTTGGACTTTTTACACCACCGTAACCACCATCGGATAGATCGTAAAGGGAGAAACATTTCTATACCCTTTACTTCAAAGGATCAGAATCTTCATTATCAGGAAAGTGTTTTATCTTGAAATAAATTAGTGCATATATCATCCATGTTAGGTTAGAATTGAAGAATAACCTTGAATATTGGTAATTGAATGGATTTGAAGAATTGAAATCATAATCTGGGTAGGTTTTGCATGTAGATTAACTTCTGGGATATTGGCAGCCACGAAATCGTGATCTATGTGTAGAGAAGTATGAAATTATAATGAATTATATAGTGTTCTTGAAGAAATAGGAGAACTAGGGTTTTTGAATGAAAATTATGTAAATTAATCCAAGAATTTGATGTCCCATTTTGATTTGATGATTCTAAAACGTTGGAGATTATGCAAAAATGTTGGTATGATTATTAGTATACTTGGTTGGAAGTTTGGGATGTTGAAATGAAGAAAGAGTTGTAAAAAGAGGAAACCCGTAACTGTTTAAGGAAATTCTGGGCAAATACCTGCTTGATCGATCGATCGACTCAAGAATGTCGATCGATCGACTGATCGATCAATTGAGTCCTTGTCTTCGATCGATCGACCTCTTCTGATTTTTGGTAGTTGTTTCCCTTTAAGGTTTAATGAAAATCCTAAAGCCGATAATGATTTTTAGGGTGATTAATATGATATTGTGGGACTTAGTTAAGGTCAGTAGGGTCTTAGTTGAAGCCCGAAAAAATGGATTACCTTAGGGAATTGAATACTATTAATTACGAGGGACTACTGAGTGAGGTACAGTTAGAAATCCTTCGAATTAAAACTATAATGGGAATAAATGTTGAGGTAAGGATAAGAACAGTAACGGAGGGAGTTTAAGTTACTGAGATAACATTAGAAGCTAATGGGGGGACCTAATATTCACTTGGGATAGGTATAGGTACCCGAATCCGTATGACGAGACCTGTCGCATTAAATAAATATGACGTAGAATATCTGAAATATAATTATTGTGGGTAAAACTTAATATATAGGGGAGGAGTATACCTATGTTGAAATTGTAAATATACTGGTTGTGTGATTTTCTAGTATATGGATTATTGTGTGTATAACATACCTACTATACTTGCTATCACGGGAGGTCATTCGTAAGAGGATAATCTGGTCTCGATGTAACCTTCGGGCGGACTTTAGATTGACACCTCATAACATAGGACTTGGAAGGGCTTATTTATGAATGGATAAGTCTGTTGACCTTGGGAGCGTAGGTATGTGCGTGACCCATGGGTATGTGAACTATGTTCGCCTCCACTATGTGTGAATTTTATTAAAATGGTTTCTGAGTGATTCAAGACTTGTGATCCTTACGTACGTGATGTACTGGGACTCGATAGCAGAGTATGAGGGAATCGTAGGTTCTATCCTTGTGTGGTGACTGATTTGTATATGAAATATTATACTGGTGTATATACCCATACTTGTGATAGTTCTATTGTGTTTCATAGTAGATGTAAATAACTATGATATTTGAATGGGCTAAGAATGTGAGAATCTAATTAACACTTGAGATGAGTAATTTAATGAATGTGAATATGGGTTATGAATATAACTTGTTTGGGTATTAAGGGTACAGACCTTATGTTAGAATGCAAAAGCAGGAGTGGTACAGACTAGTTTGTTAGCGGCATAACTAGGATGGGCTAAGGGTATACGGTAGACGTGTATATTTAGTTAAGAGGTGAGAAACTCATGTGAGAGTACGCAACTAACATGTCTATAATATGTGTTGTTTAATTGTAATTTAAACACTTGTAATATTTTAAAACTATTTTCATCTCGGGCTCTGACCCGTTTTCCTCCAAATCTATTTTGTTTTGTAAAAACATGTTTAGGTGCCCAGCCACAGGGATGCCAACCATAGGATTTTCATTACATTGACGTGTTATAGATGCTGTGGAAGTTACAGGATCTCGGTATTAGACGCCTCCACGTTCTGTATTTGATTCTACTCATGAGTACTCATCTGATAGGGCATGTCGCCCATTTTCATTTAGAGATAGCATTCTCAGACTTTCAATTTTATTTCAGATGTTGGTTTAATTATTCAAACTTTTGTATCGAGACTTTATTTACTTTGGCATTATTATTATTGGAGTGTTTACTCCAGACTCAGTTGATTTCATTTCCTTGGTTATTCATATGAGATTGTTTATGCGATTGATGGGTAATGATTTAATTTTTGGTTATTAGTTAACTTAATGAATAAAATTTCGCATATCTCTTTTTAAAACCAAGTTTAAGAACCATAAATGAAATCATCCTGACAATTAACTCTCAAAGAGTAATGAATACTAGAAATATAAATAAACATAAACCTCTGAAAAATCCAATTGGAATAGGAAATCAGGCGACACGTGCCCAAACTATGAAGAACTAAAATAGGAACTGAATCGATGAAGAGGTCATCTTAATCAAAGGCCTGCAACTTCCACATAAGCTACAACACGTCCAATCCAAAGAACCTATGCAAAATACCCCTGTGTCTGGGCACCTGTAATACATACACATATATACAAGAGAGAAAGAAATGGCAGAAAACAGGTCAGAGCCCGAGTGTAAAACAGTTTTAAAAATAGTTTAGCAAGTATTTAAAATGCTTACCAACTAATATCACAACCATGTTAATATGCGACACTCTCTTGAGAATCCTCACCTCTTATCTAGTGTGCACTCCTACCGTTCTACTGATCTTATAAGTCTATCTAACTTATATTCTATAAAGTTTTATCCCGATACGTACTAAGGCCATAATATCATTCTCTTCCATATTCTTACATTACTTAGAATCACTTAGTACCTGATAGGCAGGGTTTCGCCGCGGCGCGAGAGTCACCTACGCACCGGTCATTTTGTGTTCGGCTCACCTGAACTATATAAAAACCTAAATTACGACTACACTCAACGGGTGAGCACAGCGGTAAGTCGGGTATCGAAAATCCACAGAGACGAGTTGCTAGAATTCAAGTGATTTAATACTCCGAAATAAAAGTGTAAAAGATGATTACAAACTAAAAGGAAAAGTTAATCTAGGCAATGTGTTGAAACTAGATTATGAAAGCGAGTAAAACTATAGGTTGCGTCGAATATCCCTCACCCGAGTTAATTAGTATAAAATGGTTACATGGGTCGACGAGTTATTACAAGTGCGTATCGTTTCGACAGTTAATTAAATCAAGGTTTGTTACGCCCTAAATCATCATAAAAGCCTAATAAGATTTTGGCGTCAACAAATATCTCGAAAATTACGCACGAAAGGTCGTAAGCACGGGACATACATGATATGCCCCGTCAAATCTCCTAGGCGCAATAACTAGGACAACGCGCCCGAAATAGACCCGTAAACTCCATCACCAAAGCAAAGCAACGCGTCAACTCGAGTGAGTTCAATTCAAACACAACCTAATTTAAGTTACCTAGAAAGCATGTTAAAAACGCGATAAAGGGAAAACGGTAAATAAACGCGGTAAATCTATACTAGAAAACGTGTAAATCAAAGCATGTAAAGAAAGCAAGAAAACCTAAATTAGAAAGCTTGTAAATTTACTAGAAAGCAATAAATGAAGAAATACAAACTATATTAAATGGAGAGGATGATGAATAGTCAACTTACACAACAAATGGGGTGTCAAACCAAGTATAAATGAAGAAGAACCATCCAAAACCACCCAAACCCTAACTAACACTCTCTACAATCTATTCTAACTAACTATATCTGAATTAAAACCAAAAATGGGTTTATATAGTAAGTGGGAAAAAATAAGGGAAAAAAGAAAGAAAGAGGAAAGAGCCCAAAATATCTGGCACTACCGGTCGACCGGTGGCAGGGGCGCGGTCGACCGGTCCCTTAGGCAAAAGCATACTGTCTCCTTCCCACGGTAAAAGTTGAAATCACGGTCGACCGGTCGCAGGGACGCGGTCGACCGGTACTCTGTTTTCAGGATGCATTTGGTCCATGATGAGGGGGAAAAGGTCCATTACGGAAACGAGACTAGCTTCTTCGTCCGAACTCCAAACGACGCACCGTTTGCGGCCAAACGATGCTAACTCAATGAACTACGCATCCATGGAATTTCCATGAGCTGGATAAGAAATGTGAATTGACTAAAATTCCCTTAAAGTAGCGTCCAGCGACGGAACTTCTCCGAAATGCAACAAATCCTCACTTTTAGCGTTCCAATACCTACAAAAGCACAAATAATCCCTACAAAGCGTGTATATATCCAAATCCAAGGTTTTCTAGTTAATGAGCATAATTATAGGCATTTAGGATCGTAAAAGTGCTAGAATGCATAAAGATAACGGGCGGAAATATGCAATATTCGATACGTTTCAGTACCGTTACCAAATTCACGAACACTTGTTATAAAGTTGAAGCATTTATTTATTACTTAACTACTTATACACACAGGATAAAGTTTCCATATATAAGTATATATATACTATCGACACCCCACATAAATATATGGTGTTGAAATACTCTACTATCAAGTCCCCATATCACTCAAACTAAGGGAAATACTAGTTCAGAATCACTCTCGAACTGTATTAACACAATACACATACAAATGGAGGCTAAGCATAGTCTCAAGTTACTAAGAGCTCAGCCCATACCCCTCACGTCTCTTAGGACCGCTTGATTATCATTCTCAGATAGCCTGTACCAAGGAATCCTATGTTCTAGGGTACGAGTCAATATCCCCCATAAAGGTCCAATTGAGATAAGACTGTCCCGACACGAAAACCTCCGTGATAGCAAGTAGTCCGGGTATGATTTTTACACAGATACATAATATATGCACAGTCACACAGTCATATATATAAATATTCACATTTTCTAAATTAGGTGCGCCCACGACCCATAATTATAATTATCCGTTCTTAGCACAAATTACTTGATTATCTTACATAACGGATTCGTCTCTTTTATTCTCATTTATAATTTATTTCAGACTTAATTCTCATCTCTCGAAGTATTTTATCTCACTAAGTATAATTTCAGTAGGTAAAGTACCTTCTAGTTTAAATCTTTCACGAGTCTCAATCTTTTAGTAAACATACGCACAATTTCTTATGTGTGAATAACTCCCCGTTAACCCACAATTTCATCTCATATTAATTTCACTCAACGAAGTCTACTTAGACCCTACTGGTCCTCTTCATAACCCATTATACTCCATAAATAATAATCAAGGGTCCCTACATATCTTAATCGGGTTGTGACCGAGGCATTTTTAGGTGTCTATACGAGTAAGTGGGACTGTGTATCGGTAACCATCGAACTTAATAAAAATAAAAATGTGATGTTACTAATAAAAGTAAAACTAAATTAACTAGATGGTTAATTATATTTTATAAAGAAAAAGGAAGTTAATTATTTACGTGATGGTCAATTATTAACTAAGGTTAATAACGGATAATCTTTTCGAGGGACCTATGGGGAATTTATTAGGATAATTACCTTTATATATGGTAATATGTATTTATATTTTGTGTGGACATAACTATGTTCGTGGATTGTCCTATCGGTTGGGGTTACGTGCGTTCGGGACAGGAGCACACATCGGTATAGGTGGTCTAGGAGTCGTGTAGGTCATTATTATTGGTACTACGTAGTAGCGCCACTTACGAGAGGTAAGTGTAGATGCTAGGATCCTTTATCTATGTTTGGTATGGGTCGTGAACTGGTGTATTAGTGTAGGTACCGCCCCACTTGTGTGTGTATTGTGATGTCCGTTATGGATAGGAGCCTCCCTCGGACATACCGATAGAGCACGAATGAGACGTTAGTAGCATATGCCTTAGTGTCATATAAATAAATAAATATATATATATATATATATATATATATATATTAATGGAAATGAATATGATAAATTCCTAGTCTAATGATGGCGAGTATAAAACACGGACCCATTACTACACAGTATGAATGATGTTGGATGTCGTCACTTTATGAGTAGTACATCGGAGAAATTTGGGAAATAGTAACTTGAATTTAGTTAATGTTATTTCAATATATTCATCTTTCTAGATGCATCTTTACTCTGTCATTAGTATTTATTCATTATTTGTATCGGGACTTGGGTGGTTATACGTGTAGAACTGCTTTTGGATGAAAGACGAGGTCTATTATGTACGTGAGTGGAGATGGGAAGCATTCACTTTGAATTAAATGTACTTTTGCACAAATAAAGTTAGTAAGTTAATTCTTTCACACTGCTATTGCGCTGACCCAAAATTATAAATGACCCCTCCCCCAGATGCTCCGCGACAGGGATACCAGGAATATCGAGAGATGAGCCTTGTCATCTCAGCTTGCGCATCGGACTTCATATAATTGATTCTAGACTAGTTTGCTCCTCTATTTTAGTTTTATTATTTTCTTAGAATATTTTAAAGGCGTGAGCCCGACATTCATTTCCCTTTTATTTAGATTGAGAAGTTATTATGTTAGGATTTTATACCATTACTTAGACGGTGGATGTGGAACAGATTGAAATTTGTTTAATTATAAAACTTCAGTTTATTTCAATTTTCCTTCTTAATAGATATTTTATGGTCTTGATTCTGAAAATGATATAGATTGTATAACAAGCCCCATCTTCGGCGTATTGTGTTTAACTAACCTTTACGTGAGAAAATGGGGGTTGTTACAGTTGGTGTCAAAGCATCCAGTTTCTAGTGTCCTTAGAATCTATGTTGAACCCGTTTCATTTTCTTTTGAGTGTTCTTTGATTTGTCTAGATTCCATTATTGGATTGTGTAATCCGATGGCACGATAATATTTTTGTCGGTATCATTCGCCATCATTTAACCATTAGCAAGAGTTTTGGAGTATTTGAGCTTAGAAAATTATGAGAATGAGGACCGTTTCGAGTTAGTGGTCATTCACGGGATGAGTAGTTTGACTAGGATGTTCACCATAGTTGTGAAAATTATTGTTGTACATTATCTTATTTAGGGGTAAAGTCTAAACTTAAAGACTCTTAGGGGCACAAGTTAGTGAACGTATTTCATGTTGAGTCCATTTTTGGAGATATAAAGGCATTTTAGTTGTTGAGGAGCTTATATGAATTTTGAGATTTACTTATGATAATATGGGTTGTGATGCAAATTAGCCGAGTAGAATCACCTTATGAAATTTTATGCACATAAGAGAGAGAGAGCGGTTGATTGCTGTGTTTTAGCAAAATATAGGTATTTTGATGAAAAAATTTAAGTGGGGATTCTAATTAAATTTTTAAATTGGTGTTGCGCTCAGATTTGGGAAATATTCATTTATGTGGTAAAACCGTTTGTGATCTAGATGATGATAAAATGAGAGTGTTTGGACGTAGTAGTAGGTTCAGTGTGTGGTCATGGAATAGGAGTTGGAGACTAGTTAGATCATTTGTAATACACCAATGTGGGTGGAAATTAGAAATGAGAGCATTAATTTTCTGGTTGGTTCGAGTTGAGATGACCCAATTAAATAATTGTATGAGAATGGAGTTATATGTGTATTTTGTTAGTTTATTAGTTATAAACAAGATTTAGGAACAAGTGGGTTCCAAGAAATTCAAAGAAAGAGCATATTTCGGTTACGGATTGTAATTGCGAATGTAGGGTTAAGAGTACCCCTATTAGAAACAATTAGGGGAAAATGGAAAATGATGTTACAAAATGGAGAATAAGCCAAGAGGGAGGATTACAAAGGTCAATTGTAATTTTAATTTTACAATGTGTGATGTGTGGCAACATGTTAGCCAGTTACCCGAATGTGGATTTTGGCATGGTTGAGTAGAACCAAGGATGGGAGTTGACATTTTATAGATTTTATATGGCAAAATGTTTATACGGGCATTGGGGTTATAGATGAAAGTTTCATATGGTTAAAGAGGTAGTGCATGGCTAAGAGTGGGTGCAATGATGTGATGACGTTGGGTTGGCTATTGACTTAGTTATTGGCGTATAGATATACTAAAGTATGATGTTCATAATATCTCTGTATTGTATGGAGATATATTTTTTGGGCATAATGGTATTGTTGAGAGCTGTCTCTTTATAGGTGGATTGACTATGAACACAACCACGTGAATTATGGGTTGGTGTTCTCTAGAATTTAGAGTTAGTGGTGAGAGATCTCATTCCATATGGAAGTGGCTATATGATTTATCATGTACGGGTAGATTATGCGAATATTCTACTCTAAACATTGGATAGTAGTGGGACTGTGAGCGCCCCCTAAGTTGTTATTTCTTATTTTTTTATTGGGAGAGGGCTTAATGATTGATGGGTTCCGTAAGTAACGTATGTGTTCTAGTTGTTATTCTTGGGGAGTTATGATGCCCTACTGTGGATTCTCATAATAGCTGTGATGATGATTTTTGGATTATGACATGAGTTTGTCTATTGGAGGTGATTTTCGACTTCGAAGTATTAATATGAACTATATATTGATAATGGTTTACATTAGGGGATGGCTACGTGGGATGGCTAGCCGATGACGAGTCTATATTCGTGTTAAAGACATGAGTAACAAGGATTAATTATATGGTAAAATGGATGGCAATGAAAACTTCAAATTGGTACAATGATTTTTATAAAGTTTAGAGAGAAATGCGTAGTGATACGATTGTGGAAACTCTGAAGAGAAATATTGTGTGCGGACAAATTTCGGGTAGAGTGTATTAATTGATGATGTATTCAAATTGGGCGAGATTTATTGTATTATTGCATCTTTCATAATTTAGGTAAAAATCAAGTGCGATTGTTTGGCCTAGGAGCAGGGTCACCGTATAATTTTGAAATATGAGGGAGAATGACCCAATTAGAAACCTTGTACAACTGTGTGTGGCTATTGCATCATAGATGGGTGTTTTATTGATTCATTAAGGTAGGTAAGTAGACAAGTAGGTGTCCAATTATGAATTTCTCGAGATAGTATCGTAGGACCCATGATGGGTCAAAGGAGTTATAAACCCTATATAGTGAGATTCTATGAAGGCACTGGGATTATAAATGTAAGATTCGCATGAATTAGGAAGAGTTGACTTATCGAGAGTAGGCAGAACAATGTGAAGATTTTAGAATGGGTTATTAAAGTATTTATGGAAACTAGAGAAACAATGAATGTTGGATTCGGGATACGAACGTACACTAAATACTAATAAAGGTATATTTTGAGGAATAAATGAATACGATAATTATCCAGCAATGAAACCTCCTTATTTTATGTTAAGAGTATGCAAAGTGGAAAGCAATCGTATTGTAGAAGTATTTGGTTCCTTTAGGAACATTAAGACTAGTGATAGTCTCAGTTACATAATGATGTGTAAAATCATAAATGATGTTATTATAATGACAATGTCATTGGATATAGGTAGTTGTAGCCTTTATTGGAATTGATAGGCTTGTGGAGCCTTAGGAATGATGATGCACCCTACTAAACTTAACTCCTGGATTGACAGATCTCAATAATTGATGAAGGTATTTAGTAGTGTATGGGGAGGGTTCCTTGTTTGGATTTCACTTGAGAGACATCCCACACACAAAGTTACCAAATGTCAGGAGTTCAGAGATATTGGACCCTAGGATGTTCTGTTACTGTACTTGGTATTATCAAACTGGTAATTTATTGGGATTTAGTATATCTCTTGGGAATGCTGAGACTTATATTGGAAATGGGCACATACTGGAATTTATTTGATTACCATAAATGGTAAACTTTTTTTCTTTTAAGTCTTGAACCGACGAGTACAAATAACAGACTAAGTCGTTTAGTAGTGTATCGGGAGGGTTCCTTATTTGGATTTCGATTGCGAGACATCCCACGCATGGAATTGGCAATTGTTGAGAGTGGAGGAAAGTTAGATACTAAGATGGTTCCTTTTTACATTTACATATGTGGTGGTATACTTGTTGTATAGATATATTTGGCATGAATGGTACAAATTGGATGTATATGTGCCATTCATGTTTGATAGTATACGTGTGTGTATGTGTATGTGTATGTGTATGTGTATGTGTGTGTGTGTGTGGAATGTGGAATATATGGGTGCCCTAGTAATGTTATGATAGGCATAGATGAGCCTTTCTTTTATCCCATGGGATATGAGTATTGACTAATTGGGTATAAATTTAAGATAATGGTACGGATTAAAACGTGATTTCATGTTGCAGTGAATTTCGAGGACGGGATTCCGTTATTGGGGGAAGAATATAATACCCCATATTTTCAGAATAAAATATTATGATGAAAATTGAATTAAAAAATTTAGGATTAAATTTAAGAATGAATTAAATCGGAGGGATTTAAATTTAAATGAATAAAATTTAAAGTAAGAATAAATACTTTTTCATAATTTCATAATTATACGACTCTAATGGGAATGATGGATTCGCTCGTAAGAAATAAATCATAAAGTAATTAACTTATGGTTGGGCATTGATTAAACATAATACAAATGGGTATGTTAAAAAAAAAATTCTGGACGTATTTTGGGAGGTTCTATGGACTCTCTTAAGTGTTTTAGATCTTTAAAAATGATCCCAGGGTATGGGTATACTCTTTGGATAAAATTTGGGTCATTTGAGTAGTGGGTTCGAACCCATTTGGGGGTCCAAAGTCGAGGCCTAAGGCCCAACTCGGGATTAGAGCCTTAGTTCTATTAATTAGGAGTTTAATAACTCCTTGTCATTTGTATCCAAGAACCTTAGGTCACATATTTGAGAAGAGGAGACAAGAACACTAGTTGGAGAATTGGGAAAGAAAAATTTGAGGAATCCAAAAAGGCCAAATCAAGAAACTTTTCAAGACTTAAGGCAAGAATTTTCTTGTTTATTTTATTTAGTCCAAATTGCTTCTTTATTCATCGTGTATTGAATCCATGTAGAAATTATAAAAAGTTAGGAAACTTTGATGATTTGATGATGCTATTAGACTATGCACATGAAAGATTTGACTTTAAGAAATCCAGAATTTAGGATGGTAGACTTTAGAAGTTTAAATTGATGGAAACTCATGATTAAGACCTTAGATATAATTATTGTGATGATTTATATTTAGTAGAATTAATTCTTTCTTAAGTTTATAAGATTTGGATAAACTATGTCCCTTACATGTAGTAGAAATTAGAGGATTTGTGTACTAGATCTAAAAATATATCGACACCCTCTATGATTTAAATTCCTGCGATTTGGGACTTGATACGGGCTTTAAAATACGTAATAAATGATCTTAAAAGTATGAAAAAAATAACGAGTATTGATATTAATGATTATTGCTAAGTTTAAACCATCGAAATTGAATTTGAAGTAGAGAATGTAAATTTGCTCTTGGGGGGCCCGATCGTGGGGTCTGTGGTTGTTTCCTATGTATTTTTAGGAGTCCATATCAGTTGGTGGGACCGTGTAAGAATAATCGTGGAATTTATTAAAAAGGGAAACGTGATATTACTAATAAAAGAAAAACTAAATTAACTGGATAGTTGATTATATTTTATAAAGAAAAAGGAAGTTAATAATTTACGTCATGGTTAATTACTAACTAAGGTTAATAATAGATAATATTTATGTGAAAACTACGGGGTAATTGTTAGGATAATTACCTTTACACATGATAATATGTATTTATATTTAACGTGGACATACCTATGTTCGTGGATTGTCTTATCGGTTAGGGTTTTCGCGTTCGGGACCAAAGCACACGTCGGCACAGGTGGGCTAGGTGCCGTATAGGTCACTATTATTGGTACTAAGTAGAAGCACCACTTACGAGAGGTAGGTGTAGATCCAAGGATATTTTCTCACTGCTGAGTATGGGCCGTGAATTTGTGTACTACGTAGGTATTGCCCCACTTGTGTGTGTATTATGATGTTTGTTGTGGATAAGAGACTCCCTTGGACTTACCGATAGAGTACGAACTAGCCGCTATTGGTAGATGACTTAATATCATATATATATATGTGTGTGTGTGTGTGTGTGTGTGTGTGGTAATGGAAATGAATATGATAAATTCGTAGTCTAATGGTGTAAACAATAAAACACAGACCCATTACTACGTAGTATGAATGATGTTAGATGTTGTCACTTTATGGGTAGTACATCAGGAGAAATTTGGGAAATAGTAACTTGAATGTAGTTAATGTTATTTCAATATATCCATCTTGCTAGATGCAGCTTTACTTTGTTATAAGTATTTATTCATTATTTATATCAGGACTTAGGTGATTATACGTGTCGCACTACTTTTGGATGAGGGTGAGGTGTGTTATGTTTGTGAGTGGTGATGAGAAGCATTCAATTTGAATTAAGTGTACTTTTGCACATATAAATTTAGTAATTTAATTCACTCACACTCTAGGGCACTGACCCAAAATAAAAAATGTTCCCCCCTCCTCCCTCCCTCCCCCCTGTAATACCCTGTAGTTTTACATATTCGAGATTTAATTAATTCAAAAATTAATTGAGAAAAATATATTTATTAAAATTACGCGAGTGAAGTAATTTAATGTGATTTAATAATAACTGTGATTATTGAATATTAATCGATAGATAGGTACTGATTAATATTATGAAATGAAATTTACTAAATGCGAATAGTAAATAGTTTATTATTTTCAAATTTCGTCATAGCGAGTGATATGGGCGTAATAGAGTTATCTCATCGAGAGTTGTGTGTAGACTATTTAGAGTTGAGAAATGAGAAATATATTTTAAGCAACTCTAATGATAATTTAGAGGTCACTAATGAGTCTAGAAGGGGTCAAATTAGTCAAAATAGTATACTCGGGTGTGTCAATCGAGTCACGGGGCAATTTTAGACTAAAACGGGACCATATGAGGGTATTTTGGTCATTTATATCAAGGGGTTAGGAGACCTACGAAATTACAAACTCTATAGCAGCATATAAGGGTTGTAGACGAGGGATTAGAGATTAGAAAACTCAGAGAAACCATTAGAGTAGGAAAGGAGCAAGTTCTTGAAGATTCCTGGGAGAATTCTTGGAGCTTTCATCATACTCTTTCACATAAGCAACCTAGGAAGGGGAATTGAAGGAGAAATCAATCAACCCAACACCTAAGTCATGAAATCAGACCCTACAAACTAAGAGGCAAGTTTTTTATTGTAATATTCATGAAGTTATAATACACATGTGTAAGGTTTTAAGATTTGTTGTGTTAAATCAATGTTCTTAGAAGAAAAAGAATGATTTTTATGCATGTTGGGATGGGATCTTCATGTAGAACTATTTAGCATGTCTAGATGATCAATGATTAGAGGATAATTGATCATTAATAGGAATTAAATCTAGGCCTTGATGAATATTAGAGGAAGAACATCAAAAGCTAGAATTTTTTAGGATTACCGGTTTAAATCCATTCTTAAATAGTTTGTAATGTTTTTTATGCAAAAGTTAGGTTAGAAATTTTCCTTGGAAGGGTTTGGGACAATTAGTTTAGAGCTTGGCGGGAGAACATGGAAGAATAAGGTGCATTAATGGTGGAAAAGCACCTGTTATAACTGCAGAAACGAGTTGTAGAAAAACGAACCGGTCCTGACAAGATTGATCGGTTCAGTCCGGCCTATAAATTATGAGTTATAAAAAAATGAATCGGTCCGAACCAAAGAGAAGTGGTTGGATCCTATCTTTACAGAACAGCGGCCCGATTTGGTCGGTTCAGTTCCCTAAATTAAATATGAAAAATTCTTTTTGGGCCTAGTGTTCCTAAATCGATGTTGTGGAAATCTATAGGACTTTGTAAATATAATAGGATATTTAATATATTATGTTAGGCCTATTATACAGATATGAAGTAGTCTTATTGAGAGGTTTATGACGAGATTGAATTCGAGATGAATGACATCGTAATAAATCTGAGAGTCGGATAAAGAATTATGAAAGTCGAATAAATTGATGTATCAACCAGTAGGGTAAGTTGGACTTATCTACCGAATTTAGAAAAGGGGTAACTAAGACCCTTAGAGTTGTGTGAATACTCATACAAATACGATAGCGACATCAATCATAAAATAAAATGTGCGGTAAGTATTAAAGAGAAATATACTATGTACCAATGTGAATCTTTAGGTTGTGTGAATTCTTATAGTATAAGTACTTAGGTTGTGTGAATACCTAAAATATAATAATAGTATTGGGGTCAATGGCTATCCGGACCAATACGTGAAAGTTTGAATCTGGGGTATATGATTAGCCGGACCAAATCGAAAATAAATAATATTGGGTTCGATGGAAAGTTCAGACCAATAAACATATGCATAACATTTACATTTTGGTTGAGGGATATCGGGACAAATATAAATGATAGGATAATTGGGTCGTTGGTTATTCGGATCAATAATACTTATAGTATATATTGTGTGCAAAATATATATACCTTATGATGTTCTACTGGGTGCGATAGTAGACTTGTAGATGATATATTTAGGGATATATGTCTAAAAGACGAATTAAGAAGAGAAACTTAATTTATCATAACATATATAAGTGTTGCATGAGAAATAAATTATATTTGGGACGTTAATGAAAATAATGTACTGTATGGACGGTACGGGGAACTTAGGCGAATAGATAAGTTAAGATAATACTATAGTGTAGTTATCTTGGGCAGTGTAGCTAGGTGGGCGAAGTATAGAACTTTAGGTGTGCACAATAAATGAGAGGTGAGTAAACTCAAGAGAGTGTACGATAACCCAACATGTGTTATAAATAACTGATTTGAAAAATGTAATAAACGCTTGCTAAATATTTTCAAAATATCATATGTACGAACACTTGATATAAAATATTTTCAAAAACCTTTTAGGTGTCTAGCCATAGGGACGCCATACGTGACTTCATTCAAGGGACTCAGAGCTGTAGCACTGTGGATGTTGTTAGGATTGATTTGATTAGATGATTCCTCCATTCAGATCTAGTGTAGGATGTCATTTTATATTCCATGTATGGACATGTTGTCTGTTGTCAATTTTCAGTTATTGAGTTTCTTTTTATTATTATGGAGTAATTGGTTTTAGTTTTTATCCGATGGTTTTTTCGGCAAACCTTTTTGCATTGATACATTGTGGTGGTTGGACTCTAGTATACTGTGAATGTTTATGGTAGTTTCCACATTGTTAGATCTATTTGTTTTAAAGAAAGATAATAGTTGGCTCCAGTCTAATTTCACTTAGGTGGTTAGTAATTAAAAAGTTTTCAACAGTGATGCTAATAATGAACCATATGAGAAATTTATTTTAATTTAAAAAAGTCCTCATCGATCGATGTTTAATTAGGTAGGGTGTCACAACCCCCAGGTGCTACTAGACAAGGATTGCAGTAATATCGAGAGACCAACATTATCATCTCACCTTTTGCATTGAACTTCGTATCATTGGTTGTAGACTAGGTTGCTCCTCTATTTTAGTTTTATTATTTTCTTAGAATATTGTAAGGGCATGAGCCTGACGTTTACTTCCCTTCTATCTATATTGAGATATAATTATGTTGGGATTTTATTTCATTACTTTGAGAGTGGATGTTGGACATACTGCTATTTATTTAATTATGAAACTTCTATAACAACTCCCATTTTCTCACGTAAAGGTTGGCCAGGTACGATACGCTGAAAATGAGGCTTGTTTGTCAATTAATAACATTCTTAGCATCAGCATAATATAAGTGATATATTAATCGCCTATATTTTGGTTTGAATCAACATTTTAATAATAAAGAAATCCATTCCAACATAAATAGTGTGACAAGTCTCACATAATAATAAATACCCAAACCAACATAGCATAAATAAGTCTCGGGCTTATGCTTATACAATAATCCCAAATGAAAATAAGTGTTGAAGATGAAAAGCACCAAAGCTAGAATCGACTGATCTAAAATTCCTGAGGAGCAAAATGAGAATGCAAGGCTGCCAAGTCAATAGTCCCGTTATCCCTGTCTATGAGCACCTAGGGGAGAAAACATTTAAATTTGGGTCAGAGACCTCGATGTGCAAGAATTAACTTATTAAATCTAAATTGCAATAAATACGGTCAATGCAAAGTAAATGTCCCCCATCGTCACTCACGTGCGATTAACATCTCACCCCTCATCTAAGTGCGATATTACTCGCATCCCAACAAGTCTCGAAATAATATAAGTGAAAATCATGCCAATTTAATACTAATCGAATTAGCTACAATCAATTGTTACAATGAAGCCGATTATATTTAATTATCAAATCCAAGGGTATCCCAGTCTTATACCTATCTCATAAAAATGGTGTAGCCATGTATTATTCACAACATATTAAGGTCAGTAATTTATGTCTACATTCTTAGATAAATTAATTAGTCTCATTTAATCCGGGTAATTTATAAATATATATGTCCTTTCATATATGCGACACGCAAAGGCATCTACCGTTGGTGTCTCGTTCATGCCCTATCGGCAAGTCTGGAGGAATATCTTACCCAAGTCGGACATTATAAAATACACATAAGTGGGGAGGTTCCTATGTAGTACACTAGTTCACGGCCCATACCCATCAGTGATAAAGGATCCCAGCATTGGCACATACCTCTCGTATATGGCGCTACTACGACATACCTAAATGACCTACAGAAAGCCTAGCCCACATGTGCCGACGTGTGCTACGGTCCCGAATGTGAGAAAACTCAAGACGCTAGGACCGTCTAGCAACATTGGTATGTCCACACAGATACACATATATACATATTATTTATCCCATATAATATAAGTAGGTAACTACACTATAATTACCTAAATGTCCCATGTGATATCCATAAATGTTCATCAATTAATAATTGACCATCTAGTTAATTATTAATTCCATCTTCTTTAACAATTTATTTAACCATCTAGTAAAATATAATATCCCAATTGATAATACTCTATGTTTACATCTTTAATAAATTCTCCATTGGCCCAAACATCTTCCTACCAACTCATTCGGGCTTCTAAAATATTCCTGAACTAGCCATAGCCCCAGCTCACTCAGCTCCCAGGGCCGAATCGATTTGATTCTCGACCGAATCGATTCGCTACCAAACCGGATTGAATCTCTCTAAGGCCGAATCGATTCGGAATGTGGCAGTGGCCCAGAATTGCTTGTTTTCTTAAATACAAACTTTCTCGTTTCATCTTTAAGATTCATTCCAATCGTTATTTTATTTGTATAAACACGTGAATGGGTACTTAATACCTAGTTATACATCATATAACCTTTTATTCCATATAATCACATTAATTATTTCCCCCCAAACCCAAATTTCATATGAGAATTAAATATCTTTAATCCCAGATTTCTTCTACAATCTCAACAATATGTAATTCAATTTATAGGGGTATATAACATGGAATTTACATCATAATATACATAGCATGAACATGTTTAAAATTCTCTACATATAATATCCCAGAATTCCCAATTTCATCTCAAGAACCCTAAAGTTTCTATCATCAAATTTCAAGAATCGATTCCTATATTTTTTATTAACACCCTATGTTATAATTCATACTCTACATGCATGATATTAATTCCTAACATTTAATCAAAGTTTAATCTAAAACCCAAAAATCACATGGGGTAATTACAATGCATTAAGAAGCAAATTGGAATTGAAATTGAGCATGAAAATTCTTGCCTAGATATGTAGTTGAAGAAGTTCCCTTCAATTCCCCTTAAATTCCTTGCCTCTTCTCCTCTTTGGTTCTTCTCCTTTTCTCTATTGAGGTGTAGAAGTTAGGTCTAGGTTCCTAATCAGTATTGGAAAATTATTACTCTTTCCCTCAAACATATATTAACTCCAAATCCGAAGTTGGGTTAAAATCTCAAATTTTGGACCCTCAAATAGGCCCAAACTCATAGGCAGACTAACCCAAAAGTCTCCCAACATATATACCTATACCTCGGGATCATTTTGAAAGGTTTAAAATACTTAAATGAGCCCGTATACTCCCCGAAATATGTCCTAATTATTTTATCCCAACGTTACATATTTATAATTACTTCACTCTTCATTTATGAATTATCTACTACCCACGCAATTGGTAGAAACATTAACATAACAAAAATCCATCACACATAATTATGACATAACAAGAATTTATTTATTCACAATTAATAATTTAAATTCACTGATTTAATCCAATTTCCACAAACGTTTATTTTATCACCAAAATATAGTTTTATTATTTATCTTTAAAAAATACGGGGTATTAGATTCTTCCCCCTAATAACGGGATTTCATCCTCGGAATCAAGGAAAGTAGGTACCTAGATAGAAGAGTTCTAGATATTTCATGCATATGTTTACCTCCCTCTCCCAAGTCGACGCGTCCTCTTAATGGTGTCCCCGTAGCACCAGAACTAATGGAACAACCTTGGATCGAAGTCGGTGCTCCTGACGGTGGCTACCGGTCTCTCCTCGTAAGTAGTGTCTGGTTGGATCTCTATCTCATCAATATCAATGTGATGGCACGCTATCTCACCTCCAAGAAACCTCTGTAATGCAGATATATGGAAAATGTTTTGCATTCGCTACAAGTGGTCCGGTAATCCCAACCGATATGCCACGGGCCCAATCCTCTCCAAAATAGGGAATGGTCCCATGTATCTGGGAGATAGCTTCCCTTTCTTCCCAAAACTCATCACTCCCTTCATGGGATACACTTTAATCAACACCTGGTCCCCAACATCCAAATCTAAGCGTCTTCGGCCCACATCCATGTAGCTCTTTTACCTCTCTTGGGTAATTCGTATCCTGGCCTGAATCATCTCTACCTTATTTGAGGTGTCCTGAACAAAATCTGGCCCAAGTAACTTATTCTCCCCCACCTCTAACCATCATGAGGGTGAACGAAAAGTTCTCCCATAAAGAGCCTCAAACGGTGCCATCGCAATCGTGAATTGGTAGCTATTATTGTACGCAAACTCCACCAAAGGTAAGTACTACTCCCAGCCCCCTTTAAAATCTAAAATTCACATCCTCAATATGTCCTCCAACATTAAATTCACCATCTTCGTCTACTTGTAGGTTTGAGGATGATATGACGTGCTCAATTTCAACTTTGCATCCAAATCCTGCTGAAAGCTCTTATAAAAATGGGACACAAACATCCTGCCCCTATTTGACATAATGTTGAGCGGTACCCCATGAAACTTAACAATTTTTGTAAGGAAAAGTCTGGCGTACTACTTGGAACTGTAATCTGTCTGGACCACTGGTAAAAAGTGACCCACCTTCATCCATCTATCGACGATCACCCAAATGGAATCATTCCCCCTTTGTGATATAGGTAACCCAGTAATGAATTCTATAGAGATGCTTTCTCATTTACACATATGTATCTTTAAAGGCTGTAACACGCTTGTAGGACGCTAATGGTCCATCTTCACCAGCTGACACGTAGCACACTTGGACATATAATCTTTTATGTCTTTTTTCATCCCATCCCACCAATACTGACGTCGCGTGTCGTGGTACATATTATCCCCTTTGGGATGTACCGTAAAGCATGAACCATGAGCCTCTGACATAATGGCTTTCCTCAAGTCCTCGCTATATGGGATAACCAATCTCCCCTGGAATCTCAATCCACTATTCAACCTAATAGAATAATGTTTCACCCCCTTAGTTAACAATTGACCAACTCGCTCCTGGAAAAGTTGATCTCCTATCTGTGACTTCACCACCCAAATAATGATCTCAGGGTTAATGGTAAGAACTTTCATAAATGCGCGGGTCAGATCGTCATCCCCAGGAAGTGACTTCCACTTCGCCTTCGACACCGCAACTAACTCCAAAATTGGCTTGCAACACAAAGAATTCGCCATGACATTTTCTTTCCCCGGTGGTACTAAATGTCGAATTGATAGTCTTTCACAAACTCTAGCTACCTCTTATGCCTCACATTCATCTCCCATTGTGTAAACAAATACTTCTCTTGTGGTCTGTGAATAGCTAGAAATTTCCCCCCAAAAGATAGTGCATCCATACTCATAGTGCAAAAACCACGGCTGCTAACTCCAAGTCGTGAGTGGGGTAACGTCCCTCATGAGGCTTAAGTTTCCCTGAATCATATGCTATCGACCTCTCCTCCTGCATCAAAACCCCTATAAGTCCCCTCAAGGATGAATCTATGAAGACCTTATAGTCTCTTCCTGCCCGAGGTAATGCCAAAATCGATGTTGTAATCAACCTAGTCTTCAGCTCATCGAATGCATGCTGGCACACATTATCCCATACAAATGGCACTCTGTTCCTTGTTAAATTCATTGAGGGCCTGACTATCTTGGAGAACCCCTGAATGAATAAACGGTAGTACCCGTCTAGTCCTAAAAAATTGCTCACCTCGGTGGGTGTAGTGGGCTATCCCCACTCCATCACTGAAGAAACTTTCCTTGGGTCCACTGATATCCCCCTCTCAAACATAATGTGGCCTAAGAACTTTACCTCTCTCAACCAAAATCCGCATTTCTCGAACTTCGCATACAACTGATGATCTCGTAGCATTTATAAGACCACTTATAAATGATGTGCGTGCTCCTCCGCAGTCTGGGAATAAATTAGGATATCGTCGATAAACACGATGATGAACCGATCCAAATAATCTCTGAACACCCGATTCATCAAGTTCATAACTATCGTCGACGCATTGGTTAGCCCAAATGGCATCACCAAAAACATATCTCATAACAAATGTCATCTTTAAGATGTCCTGCTCCTGGACTATCAACTAGTGATAACCTGATCTCAAGTCAATCTTAGAAACATACGCAACACCCCTTATCTGGTCAAACAAATCGTCAATACGTGACAATGGGTATTTATTCTGTATAGTGACTTAGTTCAACTCCCTCTAGTCGATACAAATACACAGAGATCCATCTTCTTCTTGACGAATAAAACTGGAGCACCCCATGGCGAAGCACTCCTCCTGATAAACCCCTGTCCCAACAACTTCTCAATTTGAGCCCGTTACTCCCTCATCTCCATAGGAGCCATTTGATATGGTGTACGTATAATGGGCCTCATGCCCCGTATCAAGTTGATCACGAAGTCTATCTCCCGACTAGGTGGTAACCTTGGTATCTCCCCCAAAACATCTAAAAACTCACTAACCACCAGGATAAAATCTAGAGTTACCACGATCTCCGAAGACGTATCCTTCTTGATATAGTATAAATTCGAGCTCGACCCACCCCCAAGGTGAAGCATTATAACCAGGTACATCCCCTGCCCCGTATTGGTGAAGACGAAGGACCTCCCATAATAAACCACACATTCTTTGTATGTAGCTAGCCACTCTATTTAAAAAATGGTGTCGTACTCGTTCATATCAAGTATTAATAAGTCAGATACAAATGTGAGTTGCCCTATCTCAATCCCGATGCCCCGACACACTAAATGTATGGGTGACCATCTACCCACCGGTGAATCTACGTGTAGTATAATATCGAAAGCATAGCCTACCATCCCAGCCTCCTGTGCTAACAAAAGAGTGAGATGTCCCTGTGTCAAATAAAATGTGACCTACGTGACCAAAAATAGGGAACATACCCTCAACTACTTGTGCTGGAGCTGGCCCCTATGTGGGCATAATATGGTAAACCCGTCCGTACTGTAGTGGATGTTGTACCTGAGGTGGGACAACGGGTTCTGGAGTGGTTAGTGCAGCAACTCTCGAAACTAGTAATGGTGGGTGTTTTCCCTATGGCACCTGTTGTCCCCTTTAACTTCCCTGCTCCTAAGCTATCTGGTTATCCCGAGGACATCGCCTTGACATATGAACCCTCTCTCCACATGTGAAATAATTCCCTTGAAACGAGCACCGCTCAGTCTGCTGGCCCTGCTAGCCTCTACCATGATGTCCTTCTCCCTGACGACCTCTGTGCTACTAGCCTACTGTCCCTGTTGTGACTTCCCCTAGCCCTGCTTGCCCAGCCTATTCCAATCATTGGAACCCCTAAACTTCTTATTCTGATCAGCAGATTAAGCACCCTTGAACTGTTGCATCCCAGATCCGCTACCCCCACTCGTTTTGCCCTGCTGGCTCGACGACTCTGCTCCTTGTCGTTTCTCACCCTTTATCTTTTGAAAAGTCATATGATCCTGACAATGGAGAAGTGAGACGTTCACCAATTGATTATACGTGGTAAAGGCCGAATTCCCTAAAAACGCCTTCTTGATGTGCCAGGTTGACCCCGCTACGAACCTATCCATCCTCCTCTGCTCAGTATTTACATCCTTCTTTACGAAGTACGAAAGGGTAGTAAACTTCTCTTCGTACTCATCCACGATACGCCCCTCTTTCTTAAGCTCTATAAACTTGCTCCTCATCTTAGACTGCATAGCTCGGAGAAAGTATTTCCCCTCAAATCTCTCCCAAAATGCATCGATCGTCAGGTTATCCCTCTCTACAACCGACGTAACCGACTCCTACCACTGGAGCGTGACCCCCACTAACTGAATGACGTTAACATATGCTTTTGCACTAGCGTGCACTCCACCATGCGTAAGTGTCTCTGTATGTCCTCCTTCCACCTGCTTGCCACTAATATATCTGGATTTCCGAAGAACTCTGTAGGTTGGCCCCTAACGAAGGCCTCCCTCGCTTTGTCCCAAATCAACCTCAGTGCCTAGGCTGGTAAGGCCATCTACTGTGGCGGTGGTCGTGGTGGTGGCTGCTGCTGAGCCTGTGGTAGTGGAAAATGCTAGAGCATGTCCACCATGGCCGTGGAAATCGCTTGAGACACAATAGTGGTAATATTCGCTCGTGTAATCAACTGTGAGGCTGGTGGGGCATGTAGCTATTATTGTGGCTCTGGCTGAGCCTACTCCATGAAAGCAGGTGTTACTACATGCCTCGACCAACCTCTCCGTCCATTTATAATTAAAAAGCAAACAAGGATCGAATTAGTAAAATCGTAAGAATACAATGAACCCTAAAACATAGTCTCTACATATCAAAGGATGCGATGCAGAACGTAATAAATACAACACAAATCCTATGGACACTAGAACCTGGATGCTCTTATACTAATTGTAACAACCCCCATTTTCTCACGTAAAAGCTGGCCAAGCATGATATGCCGAAGATGGGGCTTGTTTGTCAACTAATACCATTCTTAGCATCAACATAATATAAGTCATATATTAATGACCCATAATTTGGTTTAAATCAACATTTCAATAATAAAGATATTCATTCCAACATAAATAGCCTGACAAGTCTGACATAATAATAAATACCCAAACCAACATAGCATAAATAAATCTCGGGGCTTATGACCATAGAATAACCAAATAAAAATAATACTGAAGCTGAAAAGAACCTAAGCTAGAATCAACTGATTTGAAATGCCTGAGGAGCAAAATGAGAATGCAAGGCTGCCACGTCAATAGTCCCGTTATCCCTGTCTGTGAACACCTAAGGGAGAAAATATTTAAATTTAGGTGAGAGCCCTAGATGTGCACGAATTAACTTATTCAATTTAAATTGCAATAAATACGGTCGATGCAAAGGAAATGTCCCCCATCATCACTCACATGCGATTAACATGTCACTCCTCATTTAAAGGCAATACTACCCGCATCCCAACAAGTCCCGAAATAATATAAGTGACAATTGTGCCAATTTAATATTAATCGAATAAGCTACAATCAATTGTTACAATGAAACCAACTATATTTAATTATCAAATCCCAAGGTATCTCAGCCTTATACCTATCTTATGAAAATGGCATAACCATCCATTATGCACAACATAGTAAGGTATGTAATTTATGTCTACATTCTTAGACAAATTAATTAGTCTCATTTAATCCGGATAATTTATACTTATATATATGTCCCTTCATACATGTGACACGCAAAGGCATCTACCGTTGGTGTCTCATTCGTGCTCTATTGGCAAGTCCATAGGAATCTTTTATCCAAGTCGGACATTACAAAACACATATAAGTGGGGTGGTCCCTATGCAATATTCCCGCTCATGACCCATACCCAGTGATGACAAATGATTCCAGTATCAACACTTACCTCTCGTAGTTGGCACTGTTACATAATACCTAAATGACTTACCCAACACCTAGTCCACCTGTGCTGACGTGTGCTATGGTCCCAAACGTGTGAAACCCCAAGCCGATATGACCGCCCACAAACATTGGCATGGCCACACAGATACACATAAATACATATTATTTATTCCATAAAATATGTGTAGGTAATTATTCTATAATTACCTAAATGTCCCACGTGATATCCACAAATGTTCATCAATTAATAATTGACCACTTAGTTAATTATTAATTCCATATGCTTTAACAATTTATTTAACCATCTTGTTAAATATAATATCTCAATTGACATATGTACCACGTTTACATTTTTAATAAATTCTCCATTGGCCCAAACACCATCCTACCAACTCGTTCGAACTTCTAAAAATAATCCCGAACTAACCATGGCTGCAGCTCACTCAGCCCCTAAGGCTGAATCGATTCGGTTCTTGACCGAATCAATTTGCTACCAAGCCGAATCGATTCACTCTAAGGCCAAATCGATTCGGAATGTGGTAGTGGCCAGATCTTCTTGTTTTCTTAAATACTAACTTTCTTGTTTCTTCTCCAAGATTCATTCCAATCGTGATTTCATTTGTATAAACACGTGAATGGGTACTTAATACCTAGTTATACATCATATAACCATTTATTCTATATAATCACATCAGTTGTAACCCCAAAAACCCAGATTTCATATGAGAATTTAAGATCTTTAATCCCAGATTTCTTCTACAATCTGAACAATATGTAATTCAATATATGGGGGTACATAACATGGAATTTACATCAGAATATACAGATCATAACATGTGTTAAAGTCCTCTACATATGATATCCAAAAATTCCTAATTTTATCTCAAGAACCCTAAGGTTTCTATCATAAAATTTTAAAAATCGATTCCTAGATTTCTAGGTTAACACCCTATGTTATAATTAATCATCAAAGTCTAATCTAAAATTCAGAAATCACATAGGGTAATAACAATGCATTAAGAAGAAAATTGGAATTGAAATTAATCAAGAAAATTCTTACCTTGATATCTAGTTAAATAAGTTCCCTTGAATTCCCCTTCAATTCCTTGCCTCTTCCCCTCTTTGGTTCTTCTCATTTTGTCTCTTGAGGTGTAGCAGTTAGGATTGGGTTCTTAATCAATAGTGGGGAGTTATTACTCTTGCCTTTATATATATATTAACTCCAAATCCCGAGTTGGGTTAAAATCTCAAATTTTGGACCCTCAAATGGGCACGAACCCATAACCAGACAAGCCCAAAAGTCGCCCAGCATATATATTTGTATCCCGGATTCATTTTGAAAGATTTAAAATGCTTAAACGAGCCCATATACTCCCTGAAATACGTCCCAATTATTTTATCCCAACGTTACACTTTTATAATTGCGGCACTCTTCCTTTATGAATTTTTATTGCACATGCAATTGTTATAAACATTAACATGACAAAAATCCATCACACATAATTACGACATAACAACAATTTATTTGTTCGCAATTAATAATTTAAATTCACCGATTTAATCCAATTTTTACAAATTTCTATTTTATCCCAAAAATATAGTTCTGTTATTTATCTTAAAAAAATACGGGATATTACAACTTCTATTTATTTCAATTGTGGTTATCAATAGATATTTTATAGTCTTGATACCGAGAATGATATAAATTGCATAACAAGTCTCATCTTCAACGAACTGTATGTGGTCAGTCTTTACGTGAAAAAATGATAATTGTTGCAATCATATCACAAATTTTGTAGTTCTTATTTATTATTAATGAGATATACATTTTCCTTTTAAAAAAAAACTTATAATGCCGATTGTTTTTCTTGTTGTCTTATTTTTTAAGCTGTGAGAGTTGTTTTTTATAGGGCAAAAATAACGAATAAAAAAATGAGTAAAAGAATAAATAATTTGACATTTTTAATGATATGGTTGCTTTACGTCGTTAAATTTGCTGTCTATGTCCACAATCGAAGTAGCTGTAGTGTCAAAGCAGCACTACACGGACCCTCTCTTAGGGTTTGTTTTTACTGTTAACTTGGGTTAATGTTATATTATTTTAATTTTAAAAATGTTTTTTTAATTAAAAAAATTATTTTTTTAAAAATAAAAGCTAAAACCTCTCAAATGTATCCAAAATAATTTTTTAATAAAGAGTTTTTTTAAAATTGTGTTTAAAAATAAAGCGTGCCGTTCAGACGGACCTTTAAAAATAAGACTAAATGCGTTAAATTTTATTTTAAAAATTATGTATTTTATTTTATCAAAAATAATATCTTTTGTGTTTATTTGTCAAAAAGAAAAATATTAAGTGTTTTTTTGCTAAAAATAATATTTTCCCTCTTTATTTGCCAAAAAAAAAAAGATTAAGTATTGTTTTTGCTAAAAATAATACTTTTTAGTGTTTGTGTGCCAAAAAAAAATTGTAGTGTTTTTTCAATTGATAACATTCTAAGTACTTATTTGTCAAAATTAAAAATAAAATTAATTTTTTTCGACAAAAATAAGATTTTCATACTTTTTATGGGTTAAATAAAAATATTTCAAAAAATTTTGAGTTTAAAAATAAGGCGTGCAACTGGCGCGAACCTTTAAAAATAAAAGAATATTCGGTAAATGGGTGCTTGAGGGACTAAACGAGTTGAAAATAATTTTTAAAAAAAAAGTAATTTCTTATTATAATAGTTTTGTTTTTAAAAAACATATTTTTATTAAAGATATAGATTTATAATTTTTATTGAAACAGTTATAAACATTTTACTTTTTATATTCCTTATTTTTTGTAAACAGTTAAGAAGTTGTTTTTTCTAAAAATAATATTTTCCAGTGTTTGTTTGCCAAAAAAGAAAATTCAATTTTTTTTTAATCAAAAACAATATCTTTAGTGTTTGTTTGTCCAAAAGAAAAATATTAAGTGTTTTTTTTCGCTAAAAATAACTTTTTCCCTCTTTGTTTACCAAAAATTAAAAAATTCACTACATTTTTGCTAAAAATAATATTTTCTAGTGTTTGTGTCCCAAGAAAAAACAATCAGTTTTTTTTTCAATTAATAACATTTTGAGTGCTTATTTTTCATAAATAAAAATATTTAATGTTATCTGACAAAAAATTGATATTTCTAATCGTAATTGGTTAGAGCCGCTGGCACGAACCCACATCATTTAATAGATGTGGATCCGCGCCAACAACACTAACCCATCAATTCTTTTCCAAAAAAAGTGTACAAGTTTTTAAAAACAATTTTATAAAAAAAAAGATGGTCTAAAAACTATCTTTTTTATAAGATAAAAATGGCAAAAAAATTGATGTTTCTAATTGCAATTAGTTAGTGCCGCTGGCGCGGTCTCACATCATTTAATAGATGTGGATCCGCGCCAGCAGCACTAACTCATCAGTTTTTTCTAAAAAAAAATGTACAAAATTTTAAAAATTATTTATAAAAAAAACATTATATAAAACTTGTCTTTTTTATAAAAGTAATGATACTCTTACCGGTCCAAGTACCGGTTTAGTATCACATGCGTTTTATATGGCTTATACACTGGTGGATCCACAACATAAAACAATCAAATCACACCATTGTACAAGCAAATAAAGCACTACCGATACTTGCATCCGGTGTGCCCATCATTTTTCTTTTTATAAAATAAAAGTGACAAAAAAATTGATGTTTCTAATCGCAATTGGTTATTGCCACTGGTGGGGACCCACATTATTTAATAGATGTGGATTCGTGCCAGCAACGCTAACCCATCAATTTTTTTCTAAAAAAAGTGTATAGGTTTTTAAAAACAATTTTATAAAAAAACATTATATAAAAATAGTATTTTTTATAAAATAAAAATTGTAAAAAAATGGGTCAATTATTTAATAGTCCCTACTATAAATATATATTTTTTAAAAAGGACACATATTTTTAGTTTAACCCATTTAATCCCTCAAGCACTCAATATTCTCTTATTTTTAGAGGTCCGCGCCAGCGGCACTCCCTTTCCAAAATATGTGGCAAAGGACTTTTTGAGGCAAAATAAAAGGGACATATACCAAATAGTCCCTCGGACATTTTTTAATACCCATTTAGTCCAAACTTTTTTATTTTCCCTCAAAAAATCCTTTGCCACATATTTTGGAGAGGGAGTGCCGCTGGCGCGGACCTCTAAAAATAAGAGGATATTGAGTGCTTGAGGGACTAAATGGGTTAAACTAAAAATATGTGTCCTTTTTAAAAAATATATATTTATAGTAGGGACTATTTAATAATTGACCCAAAATAAAAAGGCTTAGACTAAATGAGTATTAAAAAATGTTTGAGGGACTATTTGGTATATGTCCCTAAAAAAATTGATGTTTTTAATCGCAATTAGTTAGTTCCGCTAGCGCGGACCCACGTCATTTAATAGATGTCGATCCGCGTCAGCAGCACTAACCCATCAATTTTTTTCAACAAAAACTTTAGATTTTAAAAACCATTTTATAAAAAAGCATTGTTTTCTTATATATATATATATATATATATATAAACAAGAAAAATAGTTGTTTTTTAAAAAAAAAAAGTTATTTTATAAAACAAAAAAGTTTTCAAAACAGGTCTTTTATAAAAATAAATATTAAAAACACTTTTTTTTAATAGTTAAAAATCAAATTGTGAGTTTTATTTGTTTAGTTATTGTTTAAACAAAAAATAGTGAGATTGGTTTTAGACTGATTTCTAAAAAATGGTCTCACAAATTTTATCTTATTATAAAGGTATGTATGATATGAAACGAGGTCTGCATAACTTTACTCAAAATATATTCTTTTAACGACATGTCACATTTTTTGGCTTCATTGTTTAAAACAAACTGTCCTTATTAAAAAAATGAAACCAACCGGCAAAGAAGCTGTCAATCTAAAAATCCATAGAAGAATATTTGACTCTATGTTGAAATGTTGCTTTCCCCAATATCTATTGACTATTGCATTTATTTCTAGGACAACCCGGATGGGAAAAGAAAATAAAATCAATTTATACAAGGATTAACTCTTATTTCAATAATTATAATATTGAAAAAGTATGACTTCCGTTAAATTTTAAAACTATACTAAAATTTTCACAAATTTCTTATTTAACAAAAAAATTCAGGATTCAAAAAATTCATAATTTAATTGGGAGAGGGTGATTAATTTTAGAACTTTAATTTATTCTTTCAACTGACTCCATTTTAAAATTTTCCAAGAAAACTATCCCATTAGTATAATAAGATTATATTTACGAGGTTAAAAACTGGTTTCTGTTTTTAATACAATTCTTGTTAGAATCTGTATTTGTCACACCAATTTTTAACACAGTTAAAAAAAAAAGTTTAAAAACATGTGGTATGATAACAGCAAAATGATGTTTTGAAAAACTTATTTTCTTGCCAAACATGAGTTTATGTTTCTACACACAATCTCTATATTTTATTATTAATACAAATATTTTGTTATAATTACAACCTATAATGTATTTTAAATAAGAATAATTGAACATAAATACATACTTTATCCTAATGGGAGAGAATCTCCAACCTATAATATTTTTTTTTAAATTGAGCTGATTTTTTTTGTACGGTTTTTAAGCATTTCACCGAACCAACAAAAAAAATAATCTCAAAATTAATTTATTTGCCATTTTAAAAAAATAGGTCAAATATATGTTAAAATAGCAAACAAATTTATGTTAATCTTTTTTTTATAGGTTCGTTAAAATGTTGATATCCCATAAAAAATCATTTTAAAATATTTTTTTTTATTATTTTTAACAAAGGATCCGTTTATATTGATACTATGTGCTAAGACAATTGGTGCTGTGGGTTGTTAAAATATTTTGAAAGATTTTGTTTATAAGTTCATAGAAATAAAATGACTGACAACACCAAAAGAACAAGAGTGGGGTTGATTTAGGAAAGTAATTTTTCTTTTTTTTAACAGTTGGCTCTGTCCAAAAGTCACTTTGTGCTAAGCCAGTTCCATATTTTAGTGGTGAATATTTCAGTTTTTTTTTTGTTTTAACGTAAAATGAGGTATTCGGGTCAGCTTACATACACCTCGACTAATTTTTATTCGCGGTTCGTGATTTTCGTTGGCCAAGCAGTATTTTGACACTGACAAAATCAAACTGAAGACCAAATTCAACATACCCCGAAGACTGTTCCAATGACAGCGTTATACCTATAAAGAGACCTAATTTTGAATATTTGAGTTGTGTCACACATTTTGAACATAAATAAATAAATAAAATTTGATTGATGTGAGGCTATTGTTGTCATCTATTTGCCCTTTGGGAATCACGTTTATTGGTCATTGTAAAAAGAAAAAATCTATTTGCACCGAGAGAAATCGACCGAGATTTGTACATAGGGCTGAAGGATAAAAAGATGAAAGGAAGAGTTCTTTGATACTTTTATTGAGATTTGTCTAACTGATTTTTTTTTAATAAAAATAAAAGTTTGGTATTTTTAATAAAAATGTTTTTTTAACTGTTTAAAAAAAATGTTTTTAACTTTTCATAATTTTTTAAAAAATAATAAAATATTTATATGACATGGGCGGTGCCAGCGACACTAACCAATCGCGATGATAATGTGAGTTCGCGTCAACGACACTAATAAAACGCGATGATGATATGGGTTCGCGCCAATGACACTAACCAAACGCGATGATGATGTGGGTCCGCGCCAGCAGCACTAACCAATCGCGATTATATTATGGGTCCGCGCCAGCGGCACTAACCAATCGCGATTATGGTGTAGGTCCGCGCCAGCGTTAAAAAAATAATTTTTCATATTTTTAATTAAAAAAAATGCATTTCTTTTAAAATGAAAATTTTCATATATTTTTAACTTTTTGTAGATGTTTAAAAAAAACATTACACTATTTTTTAAAAAAATGACTTTTATTGAAAATTTGTATTTTCAATAAAAATTATTTTATTAAATGACGTGAGTCCACGCCAGCGGTACTAACCAACCGCGATGATGATGTGGGTCCGCGCCAGCGGCACTAACTAATCGCGATGATGATGTAGGCTGTGCCAGCGCCACTAACCAATCTCGATGATGGTGTGAGTATGTGTCAGCGGCACTAACCAATGATGATGGTGTGGGTTCACGTCAGTTTTAAAAAAAATGTTTTTCATATTTTTAATAAAAAAAAATTGCAATTTTTTTAAAAATGCAATCTTTCATAAGTTTTTAAAACTGTATTTAAAAATAATGTTTAAATCGATTTTTTTGAATATAGAACCAAACGGGCTCTTTTTTATAAAAATAGTGTTTTAACCATTTTATTTACAATAACATTTCTAAAAACATTTTCTACATATTTTTTTTTCTATATAAAAAACTATATTTTTTCTCGAAAAACATTCATTCTTTCGATAAATAAACTTTTTTTATATAAAAATCTTTTTTTTCATTTTTTTTATATAAACATTGATTTTCTGATAAAAAAAAATATAATGTTATAAAACTATTTTTTTGTGTAGTAATGTATTTAAAAATGAAGTATAAATGGATATGAAAAATATATAATAATATATTCAAATGGCACTTAGCTAACACATGCTTAAAAAAAAGAAATTATTTACTTTCAATAAAAAAAACTGCTTTTTTTATATTAATAGAAAATTGACTTTTTTTTATATAAAAAATTGTTTTTATATCCCTTGTTGAAAACAAAAGAACAAAAACCTTAAAAAAAAAAGAAATTTATATGGCCACATCATTATGTACATCCTATGTACAAAAAATCTATGTACAAATAGAAAAGCTCTTCTTCGCCACGAAATGCTACCCTGGCCTTTTGCTTCTTGAAAAACACTACTTGCACCGACATAATTTGTACAGAGGATTTACAGAATGAGGTGGATGACTAGAAGACGAAAGAAAAGGAGGACAGTTAATGGATACTTTTGTGAGTCCACGCCAGTCGCACTAACCAATCACGATGATAATGTGAGTCCACGCCAGTCGCACTTACCAATCGCGATATTGTGGGTCCACGTCATCTTTTAAGAAATTATTTTTCATAATTTTAATAAAAAATTTATTTTTTTTAATAAGAAACTGTTTTTAAAAAATTAAAATAAAAATTATTTTTTGAAATTAAAATAAGATTTCAAATTTTTTTTTGAAAATAAAATATTTTTACACGATTTCGCGATTGGTTAGTGATGCTGATGCGGACCCATATCATTATCACGATTGGTTAGTGACGCTGGCGCGGACCCACGTTATTTTATAAATTTTTTTAAATGGATTTTATTGAAAATACAATTTTTTAATAAAAATCTTTTTTTAAACATTGAAATGTTTTTTGTTTGTTTTTTAAAACAATTATAAAAAGTTAAAAACATTTTTTTTGAAAGCAATTTAAAAAACAGTTTTTAAAAAAAATGTTTCTTTTATTTGAAAATATATATTTTTAATTTTTATTTAAAAAAAAGTCAAATATTAAGAGTGTAAGCATTTTTTTGCTTTTATTTGTAATTATGTGGGGTGATTTTTAAGAAGAGGTTGCCACGTCACTATGTACATTTTCTGTACAAAGATGCTCTGTACAAATAGAAAGGCTCTTGTAAAAATAATCCTTACCTAACAAGTTTTTATCGAATAAAAAATAAATCTTAAGACGGTACCAAATCAATCCACTGTTTCTAACACATTTCCCATTATGCTCAACTCCACGGTCTTTTTATATTTTAAGCAATTTAAAAATAGATTTTTTATATATTGGTTATATAAAAATATAGTTTCTCTAATCAAGTCATATTGACTTTTCAACCATTAAATTTTTATAGTAGCATACCATGAGGTGTTCGAGGTGTTGACCACACATAATTTTGACAGTGTCGAAAATCGAACTGGGGATCAAACTCAATTCACCCTCAAGACTGTCCCAATGGCAGCTTTATACCACTGGTCCAAGAGGTTATTCAACTATTAGATAGGCCATATTCCTAATTATTTGTGACTTTTTTTTCACAATTTTACCATTTTCAAACCAAACATATGTAACTTCCTCGGAAAAGTTACGGAAGTGGTTGAACTTTTTTTTTTCATTATATTTTTAATCTTTCATGATTATAACTTTTGATTGATAAATCCGTTTTTCGCAAAAGTACTATTTTTTAAATCTGTTCGTCGAGCTCTAGTAAACAAGCTCTATAAAGCCTATGAAATTTCAAAGAAAAAAAAACTACACAGTGAGTAAATTTTACTGTATCCACCAGAAAATAAAATAGTTTTATATATGTGACATTTTCATAAACAGTAACATTTACTGTGTTAATATTACACAGGCAATAAAATTTACCGTATTCACAGGAAAATGAAATTCAATAATATTTACCGTGGATCTTGTTTGTGAAAATGTCATCGATATAAAATTATTTCATTTTCTGGTACATGCAGCAAAGTTTACTCTCTGTATAATTTTTTTCTTTGAAATTTCATAGGTTTCATGAATGTTGTTTGATAGATCTCGGGGAGCAAATTTCAAAAATAGTAATTTTGCGAAAAATGGATTTGTCAATAAAAAATTATTGTCATTTGAAGAGTAAAAATAAGATGAAAGAAAAATCAACTACTTATGTAACTTCCCCAAGACGAGTGATTGGTTTTAAAAGGGTAAAATTGTGAAAAAAAATCTTTCAAAAAATTAGGAATATGACATATTTAATGGTTGAAAAATCAATAGGACTTAGTTAGGGAAACTTTATTCTTATAAGACATATATATATATATATATATATATATAAACTTTAAAATTCGATTTGGAAGCGAGCGTTTTCCCTTTTTTCTTTTTTAATTCATAGTGTGATAGAAATGTTATCCAAAATAATTTTACATTATTTTATCGAAAATATAAACATTAATTACTACATAGATAATAATCTGAATTTAACATATACAAACTTACAGTGGCAATAAATGCTGATTTTTTTATTGAGCGAAGTGTTGAACACTCTAGTGTTAAGATGAGATTTGCCCCGCATTCGTACTTCATGGATTCAACGACAATGTCTCACAGGATACGACAATCTCACTTGTAATAGCAGCACTTCAAATTGTAAGTCACTGGTGAACCAACAATGAGAAACTTTCTTTTTTTGTATGGACTAAAATGTGAGTGAGTAAAATTTATACTTGACCAAATTAAGGTCTAAAGCCCATGAGTCTGGGTCGGACTAGTTCGAATCGATCGACTTGAAAGTCAATCCAAACCCATTTAAGTCCTCCCTCCTTCAAAGGGTTGGGATACCCCAAAAATACCAAACCTTTAAGCGAAAATGGATTATAATATACTACACATATTTTTCACATTCTTATTATGTTGGACAAGAGCTTTAACATAACATTTCAACTAAATTTCATATTCCAAGTGGGTACTTTAAGTTACAATTTTTCATACATTAATTTATGATTTTTTACATGTGAGTATACCTTATTATAGTCCTCGCGGAGGAGAAGACATTACCACATCGAACCGTTTCGAAAGACATATGGATCTCATATTAAATTGATCATAAAGTTTACTAAAATTTGATTTTGTCAACTCAATTAAATATCATAAATAATTTTGCAGCTTTTTGTAAAGAAGACATTAAAGAATAGTGCGAGAAAATTGATTGTTTATCATCATTTTTGTCATATTTTCTCACTTGGTGCTTAGACGCATATGCATTTGACCTACAAGCATGAAAAAGCTACCCGATAAGAACTTGTGATAAGAAATATCAGTAAGTGTAATATAAAAAAAATCATTTGAGTTCGGAATTTAAAAGCTAATTTGGTTTGAGAAAATCTACTTCATATTTTATTTAATCAAAAACAAATAATAGCTTTTTGTATATGCATACAATTGAGTCTTCATAATTCGTGAGTCAACTTGTTGAAATTTTGATGAATTTCTCAACAACTTTTTTCTCGAAAAAATGTAACTTTTATTAAGGCATTCATAATTTTCCTTGAGAATTTTCCATTTTTAAGGTCAAAGAAAATGGTTACTTTTCCATATACCATCATAAATCAATTATGTAAGGGAAAAATATGAAGAAAGAACGCCATACAAAACTACTCGTGCATATTGCATAAATGTATTTCCTCGAATCAAATATGTAAAACATCATTGTCAGGAGAGATCTCGCTATTACCAATACAATTTTACAAAGTTATTTCTTTTACCCACAAGGAACCCAATTAATAGATTAATTAGCAAATATTGTCACGTTGTAGGCCATAATGTACTTACGTTAAGCTCTTTAAAAGAAGTTAGAGGCAGGTTTAGTAGTAAACATTTAAAGATAAATTGAGGTTAACATTGTTAAAATGACGCACTACACGATAACACGATACGAATTGAAATAAAAGTATTGATTAATTAGTGAACTCTTAAAAGCTTTGGATTATATCAACGTCAACCCGATAAGACATGACACTTAACGGTTCAAATTGGGGCCTCCCTTCACCCGTTAGTAACTGTTAATACTCATTAATTTAAGTAAATACAAAATATTATTGGGTGTTCCAAATAGTTTATGTAGCTTATTGTTAATTTATTCACTCATAGTGTATATTAATTAATGAGATATTTAGTAATGTTAATAAATTAATGAATCTAATCGTGTTTAATATTGAGATAATGTATCAACTCGCATATGATTCGAAATTATATATTATCTTAATAGGTAATAACAGTAAACACGACACGACACGTTAAGGTAACAGGTCGAATTTGAATATGATTTTTTTACATTATAAAAAACTCACTCATTTAGCCCGAACCCGATAAAGCATGAACATGAAAAAAACAGCAATACGGCCCGTTGCTAGGTCTAGTTGTCTTTAACTACTTATGAAATGTTCTATCTCCTACTCACTATTTATGGTTTGTCCATTCATTCTAATAATAAAAAAAAAATAAGAGAGAATATTATAAACTCATCCACAACATTTTTTTCAAGAAAATAAACCCCAAAAGATTTCCCAAATCGATCAAAAAATTAGGACTCATTTTAGAAGAAGAATGTAAAAGATTTTTCAAATCAGTCCCAAATTTGAATCGATTTGGTATATCTGTTGGGGTTTTTTTCTTTTATAAAATTATGTTATGGATGAATCGATTTAGTATTAGCCCATAACAAAATTACAATGAAAAATTTCCGTCATCCATGGCTTAATTCTGCACGTACACTACGGCTCTGTACACATCATTTCCATCATTTCACCTGTCAAGATAAGTAATATCAATAATAGCATAGAAAAAGACTATTATCATTTTAGAATGGAGTACGGATTTGTTTAGCCACTTTAAAAGCGGATCTTGGTGAACTTGATTGGTTAAAACATTAAAAGTTATAAATACGTATTTATTATTTTAATGTTTTCAATCAATCATATGAGAAGATCACTAAAACTCACTTTCAAAGAGTCCGCACTGTATTTAGAAATTGGATAGTATTACTAAGGCGCAACTTGGGATAAATATACTTCAAATTATAATTTATAATATATAATTCATAATCTGCTAAAAATAATGCATCCCAAATTGTTCAAAATTTGTGAACCTAATTTCATTTTACCGTGAAGTATCTCTTGTTTGGGATTAAATTATTCTGCTCAAAGTATGAAGTGCAAATTCATTTTTAATTATGAATTTTTGTATACAAAAATTTATTATTTAATTTATTATTTATAATAATAACAAATCCTGCAAGGTTCAGAATTTGATATTTCGTGAAACTATTTCAATTCTTTGGGCAAGGCCAATACCTGAAATTCTTTCTCATTTATTAAGTTCCAGTTGTTTAGGATAGATTATTTTAAGCGGAGTAAAAATACTAGATTAAATTATAAAGTTACTTTAAACATAAAAGTTACTATACAATTAATTTTATAATTCATGATCCAACAAACATAATCTATCCAACATAGTTCAATTCATGTACCTAACATTGTTATATTCTATACCATTTAGTCAAGTTTATTTCATTGTTGAGTGAAGAAAAATGAGAACATACTTGAAAACAAATCATCTGCTGGTCCCAATTGTATTTGTTTGTCTCTGGACAAGATGAACTTCCTGGGGCAGGAGATTATATACGATATTCAACTCTTCGAAAATTTTCTTCATCTCTAAGATCAGTTCGGTTCTTCGCCTCATTTTCTCTCCAAATTCTTGAAAGTTCATTGTATGATTGAAAAAGAGAGCCATCTTTATCTTGTTCACATTCTCAATCTCTTTCACCACCATGTTATGGTTAGGATGCCAGTAATGGTTATTGTTCTGTAAATAACTGTTCATGCAAAAAAAAAAAGGTTAGTTGAAAAAGGAAAAACATGTGGAGAAATATTGATTGAGAGAACAGTTGGCTACTTAATTTAGTTCCATGGGATTAAATTTTGGGTACGATATGATATTAACCCAAAATTGACAGGATATATTATGTTCGTGTCAGGACTATATGACAGAAGTAGTGTTGTATCGTGTACGTGCCACAAATATGACTCGTGTTGTGGGTGTAGAAATTATTAATCATGTTAGCTGTGTCATATTTTAAAGAGCTAATGTCTAAATGATACTTGCGTAACATGTTTTTACCATAAACAATTGACCTCCAAAAAGATTTTCCAAATCAATCCACAAATTGGATTCAGTTGAAAAATCTTACACATTTTTCAAACCGATCCTATTTTGTGGATTGATTTGAGAAATGATTGATTTTGAAAATCTTTTTGGTGGTGTTTTTTTTTGGAAAAATGTGGTTGACTGGTTCTTTTTGACAGTCGTGTTCGTATGTTAATGGTTATTGTCGTGTCATGGTGTATCACGTCAAAACATGGCCCGGTACACCTTGCAATAAGTAGTTTGATTTATAAAATGTTTACGTGTGACTAGGACGCTAAATCTGCAGTTAGCAGGCCAACGTACTTTTTTAAGGGTAATTTGGTCTTTAGCCCACATTTGTTTGGCCATATTTCACTTTGGGTGCCAGAGTTTTGTCGTACTACACTTTTGCTCTCAAAAGTGACATAAATAGGCATTCATGATGTGTAAATGTGTACAGTTACCTTTGTTCTTCCCACAATGGGCATTAAAAGATGCACATTTCTCTGTATGAAAATGTAACCCGGATGCAAACTTACACCCTCGCTAGACGTCGTAAATGGACCCATCCATAGTCTGCTAATCTAATCCCAACGTCTTTGATCCTGACAAGCTTGGATAGGACTATATCTCTGTCTTTGGGTGCAATACTGTCTACCGCCCAGTGGAATCTTTTTTATAAAATAAATAAACTGATAATGGATATGAGAAGCTGAACTCAAAACAGTTTATCGCCCAGTTCAGATTTACATATTTCCGCTGTGAATCCGACAATGGGTATAAGAAGCTAAAGGTATACTTCTACATTTTTTTACATCTTGCTATTGTGGATGGCCTAAGTACTTATGACACTTTGAGAGTATTAATAACACTGTCTGGGGGGGGGGGGGGGGGGGGGGGGGGGGGGTGTCAAAGTGAAATAGGGAAACCTTTTTGCACCCAAAGTGAAACACAACCAAACATATTGGCAAAAGGCAAAATCACCCTTTTTTTTATTGTTCTAGAATGGGTAAAATTTGTCCAGATTGTTTATTTCTAAGTACTGAAAAACCTTATAACACATTAAAATTACAAGAATATACAAATTACAAATACAAAATTTCTTTAAGTAAATACAGCCTCATTTTGATATAATAAAGAGAAATTTCTGACAATTTGGAGATAAATCCCCTAGCAGCTATTTTCATTAGTCTCACTAGAATAATTCTTGAACCATTTGCATGGTGCAGCTACCAACAAAGTTCAAATCAGTCAAAAGCAGGTTCTGAAAAAGCTTTATTGTTAAAATTAAAATATTAGTAAATAATTATTTTAATAAAGAAAAAAATGCAATGAAGATTCTTGTGGGCTAGCTTGGGACCATAAAAACCAGTTCAAACCCAAGTTCATTCACACAAGGAATGACAGAACACCTTATATATAAAAGTGTTACTTGTTTAAAATTAGTTTAAACTAAAATTAGCTTTATCTTAGAAAGAACCTTTTTATACTGTTGGTCATTTTCAAGTTTGGAATGTTTTAAATTTTGCAATGTTATCATTGAAAATCAGTGAAATTTAGCCCTCAGTAACATCTTGGTTTTAACTTCATATTGCATTATGCTATGCACTATGTTAGTGTCTACTAATGAATATCTGGTGGACATCAGGGTTAACATTGTAACTTTTGAAATATCCGGTGCAAAACTAAAAATCACTCCAAACTTCTTGGTTAATTTTGTACTTTACCCTAAATTTAATATAATATAGTTTGTGGTATTAGACAACTTTATGTCATATTAGATTCATCTTTGTCTTTTAGAAATATTTTTATTATATAATTTTTTTTTTTTACTTTAATACGTTCATAATTACCCAGTTTTGAGTTTTGTCTCTTAACTCTACACAAGCTAATCGTGTCATATTAGTTATCACAGTAAACGGGATATCGTGTCAAAAATCGCCAGCAAGTGATAATTTCATATTGTGTTATAATTATATGATCAAGTGAAAGGCAGTTGTCAACTTACATCTTGATTTTCTCTTTTAGGGCCCCGATCTTCTCCGCCGGTGTTGTGAAATCAATTGAGAATTCGAAGGAATCACCCATATCCGGGCTTCTATAGAAATTGCTGATGGGTTTGGTTGACAAAACTGAATTTGGATAGTAGATCTTTTCGTTATCGAATCTCAAGAAGACCGTTGTTAAGATGTTCATCTCTTCAACTATCATCTGCAAAAATGATAATATATTAGCAACGGTTGATCAAGTTACTCAAATACAACTAAGAATCTGGCTTGTTTCAAATTTTTCCAACTATTCCAATTTTTTTTCAAATAATATATTCAACCTCTAATGGTCGTACCAAGTGCACAAGGTGCCCGCTTAACTGCAGGTCTAGGAGAGACGGATGTCGGCTAGGCTGACCCCATACATGGAGAGGTTGTTCCCATGTCTCGAACCCGAGACCAACCATAACTTAGGCTAGGGCACTTGCCATTGCACCAAGGTACAACCTCTAATATATTCAACTTCTAATTAAGAAAAAATTGGGGGAAAAGTCGGATCAGAATATACGTTGAATTTCTGATTTTTAAAAATTATACCCTCCAATTTAAAAAAAATAATTATATTATTCTCAACTTTATAATATATCCCGATAAGAAAGTTTCCGAGGTTTTTCCAAATTATCCCTTTTTTGGGGAATTTTTCACGATTTTTCCTCGAATCGATTAAGCCAAAATTTCTGATTTAGACGAAATATACTGATATCCGAAATATACAGAAATAAAACGCATTTTTTTTTAATCAAAAAAATCATTATCCAATCCGATTTACCCAAAACTATAAGGGTCCAATCATTCAAAAATGAAATCCGTTCCGGAATTTTACTATTCTAAATTCTAAAACACATATCAATGTACTAAAGTCTAGAGTCTAAAATCGAAGTTTTAGTGGCAAATTTTTCACATCTAGCGATGAAAATGTATTAAAGTCTGAAATCGAAAATTAGCAATGTAAAAAAAAAAATCAATTTCAGCAAAAAATTTGAGTCAGCAAGAACTTTTCTTGCCCAAAAAATCAGATATTTTTCCGAAAGTCCATTTTCCAATGGAGCCAAAGCAAAAGCCTTATATACAACCTATGAAGCACAGATACTCTCGGGAGGTCATGTACTTGTTTTGGACACGTATGGGATACGGGATATGCTGGGATGAAACACATTTGGAAGAATTTAACAGATGAAACACATTTGGAGGAATTTACCTGAACACCATCGATTACACAGCGATCACCAACGTCAAACGGATGCATCACAAACACAAATATGATCGCTTCGAATATAGTCTTGCACGCGTTTTTAAATATAAAAGCGGCCGCCACGAGCTGCGTCGAGAGGAGGACGAGTACTTTGGTTGTTGCGATTTCCAGCAAAAGGAGCCACACGACAATCATTATAACTATCAAGACCCCTGTGACAAGTTTGTCCAATTGCTTTACTGCAGTTTTGGTATCATTTAACGCATGTGATAGAGTTTTTCGGCCATTGTAAACCTTCACCTGCACAAATACGAAGGATATGAATGTTAGCTAATGAGCCATATATGTGTGTGCGTGTATTTAAAATCATCATACTACCTCCATCACAAATTAATAGCCGCTAATTGAAAATCACGTTTTTTAAAGGATTCGCTCAATCAATGGCTGAGATTTAGTTTTGTTCCCTATCGTCGAATGTGGTTCGTTGATTACGTCCAAAAAAGGAAAACGACTATTAATTTGGGACGGCCCAAAAAAGAAAACAGGACTATTAATTTGGGACGGAGGGAGTATTAATAATAATTTTGCTTCAAAATTAAAGTAGAATACGGATATATATTTAGAGTTTTTTCACTTTATCCCATAAATTATCTGGTACTGTAATTAATTAACATATGGGAGGTATCCCTAAATACCGAATTATATGAAGGGGTAAAATTTAAGTAAAAAAACATATATTTAATTATTTATTGCTTACACTACCGACATGAGAGATGTGAAGGTAATGAATATCCTTGTATATTTATTTATTGCTTTTTTGTTTGTACATGCTTTTCTTAATTTTAAAACTCAGCTTTTTAACATTTTTAAATTCCCCCGAACTCCCACCTCTTTATTTTAAAAAATTGAGAATTAGCCGCAGCATTATTCACGTCACATGCGTTCTGTTTCCAAAAGTCAAAATTGCTGACGAAGTCAATGGATAAGAAGCACGGATGCAGGTGTAGAGTGCGGGTGCGATACAAGGCGGATGTGCAATAATTATGTCATCTACACATAGTACCAATTTCCTCTTCCCCATATTCATTAGTAAAATAATATTAAGCATTACATTATTCAATGACTATATTCTGAAAACATGAATTTAGAAACCTACCCCTACCCATAAGGAAAAGAACAAGGGTCTTACCACCCAGTCTGTTAAAGCTTTCCTGTCAATTTGTCCCGTATCAGCTACATCAATTAGCGGAAACACAACATCAACCTGTTCCTTAATCATGAATCTCCTAAGGTCCACCTCTTGAATGTCCCTACATGTTTACGGAACAAAAAATTAAGGGTGTGGTTGGCAATCCCAATTCCATGAATCAAATTCCAAGTTAGAATTAATTATTACCAAACAAAAAGTGTATCGAAACGGTTAGTAGGCGCACATACACACGCACTACAACGTAGATACATAGTTACACGCACATAGCAGCAAACACACATTGACACACTCTTAACAAGCACGCACATTCACAAAAACCACAAATAGTTACGTGCACGTGCACTACGCTTGTTACACACTGCATGTACTGCAAAAGACACAAACACACTGCACATATAGTGCAAAAGATACACACATGCATTCCACGCACTGCAAACACAGTTACAGAGCACATAACACACACATGCAATGAGCTTATAATTATTTTACAATTCTACATGGATTTCACAGTTGAACCAAACAATTGAATTTGAAACGATGGAATTGAAATCGTTTAGAGTGTGTTTGGGAACCCCGATTCAATGCCTCGGAATTGGAATTACAATATTTTCAATTCAAATTGAAGTGTAAATATTATAATCCCAAATCCAAGGCAGAATTCTGTGCATGTAACCACAACCTTAAGGAACACCTGGGAGGGTGGGGGTGTTGGAATTTAACATTAACATACAATATCATATGTTTCTATAAAGGGAGGATTTCTCACTTGCAACCAGGCGGAGCAACGTTCAGGAAAATGTGATAGGCTGCAGCAATTGCCTCCATCTCGTTAGTAATCTCCTTATCCGTCCGCTCACCACCTTCTCCAAAATTACTCTCATCGAGCTCTTTTGAGAGAGTGGACAACCGCGAATTAGCTATCACATCAATCCACGTCTTCATAGTCCAAGCCGAAACTTGCTCTTGCTTCATCTGATGAAGCTTGTTCATATCAATCACATCTCTCTTTTCTCGCTTCTTCCCCTCTTTCCCCTTTGTGCTCCGAAAACTAAACTGACTAACACTATTCGTTCTCCCAACTGTTTCGGCCGATTCTATTAGTGGAGGCCGCGAGAGGGTTTGAAGAACATATTGGTGAAAGATCGATTCTTGTATCCTATCGAAAAACGTGTTGACGTGAAACGTTGATGCTAGTATCTTTAGTAACAAGGTTTTTAAAACCCACAAGAACGATCCAATTAGCAAAGTAATAATAGTCCAAGCAACAATATGTAGTATCCTCGAGGTAACAGGTGACCGATCGACATCGTCGTTGTCGAATAACAAAGCCCAAGTAGTGAGAATCAAACTCAACCAAATGCAAACTTGAACGCTCTTCTTCAAACCATGAACGAAATACAACACCTTCTTTTTAAACAAGAAGTTCAACTCTATCAAGAAAACAATGAAATTCATAAACCATTTGGTAAGCAACATACCACAAAAGGTCACTAACACAAGCACACTCCATTTCCAAATCTTTATACTCCATATCATCGTTTCTCCGAATTTGTCAATAATCAAACTAGCAACCAAACACCCCATAATGCAAATAAAGGCAAGCCATTCAATTAAAACCTTCAATTTCACCCTCTTGTACTTCAACTGATTTCGAACATTCACTTTCTTGTAAATCTCCTCACCCTCGTCCACTCCCCCGACCCCAGGTGGACCAATGAATGGCGTCTTCGGAGTTGACGAAGCTAACGAAAAGCTCCTAATAGTCTCCTTAACTTTATGATTAGGTGAACTTGATTTTGAGGCTTGGTGCTCTTCTTCAAACATGTTTAAATCTATAATTGGAGATTGTTCCCCAAACCTTGACTTGGGTTTTGAATACGTTGACCTCACGAGCGATTTTCTTTTGGTTAATGTTTCAGCTGTGGGGATCTTAGGAGGCTTGTGAGCACCGTCCGGCGAAGGGAAGCTAATCGGTGGCGAAGATTTTGCAACTCCGGGATGAGAATCGATGCTATTTGTAGTCTTTTCCTCGCCAGAGATCATTATATGCACTTCACCGCTTCTATTGTTGTTCTCTGTCATGCTTATCTCACCATTTTTGGAAGCTTTGCCATTAGAATCCATTGAAACCTTAAGAAATAAAATAAATAAATAAATAAAAAGTTAGAACACTAAGGTACTACTTGCATAAGTGGAAAAGCAACTGATTTCACCTTAAAACTTGAATCATGCATTATATAAATTAGAACATTTCTTGTTAGTTCTTGACTGCTAAACTTTTTTAATCCGCACTTGAACCATTCACTCTTAAAAGGTACCAAATAGTTTGCATTTTTAATTAAAGATTTTCAGTCATTTTTTCGAACCCATTAAGAGGTAAAAAGTGAACCAAGCTACTTGAGCTCCATTTGTGAATGAAATCTAGTTTGAGATCAACTTGTCAAATAAACAAGCCAAGCTTGAACATTTATGTGAGCCCATTAACTTATTAAGCTCGACTCGAATTTGGCTAGATTACAAATAACCATGATAAAATGGTATAGGATAACCAAGATACTCGAGCTCAATATGCATAATATCTCCACTCTCAATAGTTATGTGCGGGTCTATAGTAGAAAGGAGGATGTGCATGACTGTGTATGTGTCGGATGAACCAAATCCTCATTCAATTTAATTTAATGAAATGTTAAAACGTCGTACCCAGTGAACAAGACTCCCGCTTAACTGCACGATCCGGGAGAAGCAAATCTTATTTCCATATATGTAGAGGCTGCTCCCATGTCTCGAACCCGAGACCAACTGTATCTTTGGCGAGGGCACTTGCCATTGCACCAAGGTACAATCAGTTAATTTTATAAAAAGTTGTTAATGTTCATTTACTACTTGATTCACCGGTCATTCCAGCTCGGTTTCTGAAAGAAGCGCGTCAAACTCGAATAAGCTTGTTAAGCTTTTCAAGCCAACTTTAATCAACCTACCATTTGACTTGTTTAGAACCCTTATTAGAATTAGATAAAATGCATTCCTTCGTAGCTTTTACTCGAGAGAAAAAAACAAACATGTTTTCAGATGTCAGATTACATGCTTTATCAAAATTTAAATAAGAAAAAACAAACAAACTCTAAATGAACATTAAGGGAGAAACATGACGTTAATCTATGAAAAAAATTAAATTAATTTTTTTTAAGAAAAAAGGCATTATTTAGTACATCTTCAGATTCAACAGAAATAAATAAATAAATTAGACTTAATACATTCTGACAAAAAAATCAGATTCTCACTTCAAGATTCAGATATAAAATATATAAATAAATGTTTTTATTTATTTTTTAATTTACACCCCTATAATAATAGGACATTTAGACATACCCCTAGAATTTAAAAAATTGAATCCCCCCGAAAAATAAATATATATATATATATATAGCATTAACTTCATATCACAAATGGAGAGTTATGTTAAAGAGGTCAGAAATGAAAAAAAAAACAATTTAACTTCACTTTAAACAACAATAAAATACATTATTCTAACCCATACTTCTCATATTAGACTAAATACAATCTTTCAGAGAAAATAAATAAATAAATAAAGGGTTCTTTTTTACTAACCCCCTACGATAATTGGACATTTAGACATTTCCTAGAATTTCAAAAATTGGACTTACCCTGTGTGAACAATTAACTCTACTTTAAAAAATCGTAAAATACAAAATTATAACCCATACTTTCAGATTAGACTAAATATTTTCCTTCAAATAATTATTATTAAAATAAATAATAATAATTATAAAAAAAAAACATATTATCAAACACCCCACCCCGGCATACGGCCACCACTTACAGACCCCTCTGTTGGGATTTTTTTTTTTTTTTAAATTGTTTTTTTTCGTTTTTTTTCCTTGGTTCTAAACATTTCACGGTACCCTCAAATGTTCAGAACCAGAATTTTTTTTTAAAAAAAAATCCTTAAACAGGCCCTATTTAAGGGTCCCTTTCTAGAGCCGGACTCTACTTTAAGATCCATTTATAAATATAAACAAATAGTAACTGAGTGAAAATGTATCAGTTTTCATCTCAAAAAATAAAAATAAAAAAAGGGTGATTATCAAAATGTATGAACAAAGAAGTATCTGAGTGTTGGTATATTACCTGAATATCTTTAGCCTACTGGCTGAGAAACCAATAAATCTGCAAGCCAAAAAAAGGTAATCATAAATATAAACATGCAAACATACACTCTCAAACAGTTTGAGCTTTTTTTTTGTTTTTCTTATAAAAGAACAGTTTGAAAGATTTGTACTAAACAAAGTGGACAAGATTTATTCATATTCTATTCTAGACCAAGATTTTACCCGTTTTATTAGAGAGATACCAGAAATCTTAGCTTCAAGTTCAACTGTATGTATGTATGTATGTATGTGTGTGTTTGGGTGAGAGAAAGAGAGAGAGAGAGAGAGAGAGAGAGGGAGGTGGTCTAGAGAGTACTCAGATTTTGAGTTTTATTATATAACAATATTTTTAGCCCGAGTGATAAATGTGACGCACTGACCTGTCGCATCCTATATCAATATTATTGCATCCAAACGGAACGTAAAACGAGCGCAACATGTTAATGTGTCACGCTAAATCCTTCGCGTTTGTTTGTGGGTGAAACTCCATATATAAACCACGTGTTGCCATTTAAAACGAGTATTTTCACGCCGACACATAATTATCATACGTCGATAGTGATACGCTGACGTGACATGTCATAATTAATGAGTACCATTGGCATGAATCTATATTTATAAAATAATAATTAATCATAACACGATACACGTCGCTTTATCACGGCCTACCAATATTGATTTAAAACATGCATAAAACATCCTCTTTTATTTCTTCCTACTTTACCAACACTCATGATTAATGTTATGTCTAACAACCTTTTTTTTGTGTACCAGGTGCATTAAATTAAATGATTTCACCAACATTTTGGAGTGTTGCTATTTAATGTAATTGGGATATGAAATTTGTACACATACAACTTTTTCGGAGTTTCAAGCTAAGTCCGATGCAATATTTTGATACATATTGTGCGACATCTTAACGTTTTGTATATGTCTTCGAAAATATATTTAGTACAAAAAATTATACAAGATACTTAGGCAAATTAATGTGGTTGTGCAATAAGTATTTTACATCATCTTAAGTAATGTACAATAGTTTATTATAATGACACATTAGCTTGTATATTTTTTTTTTACTCGTAGCATTACTCATTTGTATTAATTGGTTTTGGAGATCTATTAATTTTTATTAGGGACAAAAATTAATGTAGTACGACAGTTATAGGTATATTTTAACTTTACCCACCATTTAGTTATTATTATTTAACTTTACTCATCATTTTATTTTTCTTTACACTTAACCATTTATTTTGACATTTAGCGATTTTTTTCCCACTTTTTGCGGCATCTTTTTTGTTTCTAAATATCAAAATTGGTGGTAAGTCTAGAAAAACAAAATAGTGTGCAAGTCAAATATGATAAGTACATGGTGAGTAAAGTTCAAAATATCCCTAAAATATACTTACTATGTCCCAATTTAAGAGTTCATCTCTTAATTTGTATAGATTAAGGATAAACTCAATCAACGACCAAAATTAACGATCGTTCACTATAGTGAAACTTGATTCATTGATTATATTAAAAAAAAAGAAAATAAACTCTTAATTTGAGACAATCTAAAAAGGAATATCAAATCATGTGTGAGCCTAAACTATATACACACACACACACACAAACACACACACACACACAGGGGCAGGCGCCTGTGCACACTAAGTTTGCACACGTGCTGGCGCACACTAATTTTTTTAAAATATTAAAAAAAATATTTTTGAGTTAAAAAAAAATTTATGTGATATTTAAACATTTCAACGGACACATATAAAAAAAATCAGCTCAAACAAACTTTTTTTGCTATTTTCAAAAAATCGGTAAAACTTTCGCAGCTTTTAAAGTGCTTAAAAGCAGCGAAAGTTTGACCGATTTTTTAAAAATAGCAAAACATGTTTTTTGAGTTGATTTTTTTTATATGGGTCCCTTGAAATATTTAAATATCACACAAAAAAATCAACTCAATTTTTTTTTTACTATTTAAAAAAAATGATGTGCAAAGTTAGTCTGCACATGAGTCTCTCTCTCTCTCTCTCTCTCGAGAGAGAGAGAGAGAGAGAGAGAGAGGATCAAGTGAGGTCCCCCAGTTTGAGAACTCTGAATGAGGGCCATTTTTTTAAAATAGTAAAAAAAATATTTTGGAGCTGATTTTTTTTTCTATAGTTTTTAAACATTTTAGTAGGACCGTAAACAAATAATCAACTCAAAATGATTTTTTTTACTATTTTAAAAAAATCCGTCAAACTTTGTGAGTTTTTAACAACATAAAAACTGACACAGTTTGACCAATTTTTTTTTAAAATAGCAAAAAAAAAATCATTTTGAGCTAATTATTTTTTTATGGTCTTACTGAAATGTTTAAAAATCATAAAAAAATCAGTACAAAAATATATTTTTTACTATTTTAAAAAAATGGACCTCATTCATGGTACTTAAACTGGACCTCACTTTATCATTTCCTTATATATATATATATAGTTGTGATGATGGATTAGGGTAATATAGGAACATTAGAGATAATTATGAGTTTAATTTGAATATCAACATGAGTAAAACTATTGATAACAATTATTATGGAGTGTCAATTTAATGACCCGACAAGATAGAAGAATTTTGGAAAAGAAACTATAGTGGGGGCACAAATTATGCAATGTTCATAATTTTAGCACTTTACTTCAAACAAAATGCATTTTGTGTAATTAGAAATTAGTTTTTAAGGATGACTTGGGCAGACACTTACATTCCGCTTTATGATTGAGAAATATTTAGATTATTTGGTATTTTTGATACCCATTTTTTTCATTAGGATTGACCCATTTATTTAATAAAAAATATTTAGTTTGACTCCTTGCCATTGAATACAACGTAAAATGTTTATTTTACTCATATACACAGTAAGAGCAAACAGTAAACTGGATAAATCGATGGGGCTAAAGGTCAAATGGCATCTAAATTTTAATCTCGACCATTTTTTTTGTAAAAGCTGATTTTTCTTAAAAACAAATATTTTTTAATTTCTATTGTGACTTTTTTTAATACGAAAACATTTAATTATAATTTTATTGATCAAATTCAAAAATTAAGTGTTTTTTAAATAATAATTTATTAATTTAATTAGAGGACTATTAGAAATATAGTTCAAAATCTAATATTACTTTACAAATACATTCATGGGCCCATTTTTATATTAAGATGCTACTGGAAACTATTTTTCCTTGTACCGACTTCTTGAAATTATTGATTTGAACCTACCTTCAAATTCAATCTATTTATAACTAATTCTAGCATATTGGAACTTATATCATTGGGCTTGTGTTTAGGCTTATGGGTCATCCTTATGTAAAAAACAAGGTTTGGTTTACTAGTACAAGAAAATGATTTTAAATTCAGTATTAAATGATTATTCCAACATTTAGGAGAAAAAGTATTGTACATTTAGTGCATCATGTGCACTTGCGGATCCAAAAATTTTTGTTAAGGGGAGCCAAAGTTTCGAGTGGTGTCAGGGGTTCGGGGCGGTTGGCCCCGATGCGATTTTTTTGAGTAATTTTCATTTTTTGATAAATATCTATCTACTATTTACTCAATTACTTAAATGGTTAGTCCAAAAGAAAAGATAATATAAATACACATTTGGAGGTTTGATGTGTTATAAAATTCCATTATGCTTTAGACAATGAAATCCTAAATTTATCACTTATTAAATTTCAAGTATTTTATTTCCAAAACAATACCGAATCAATATTTATAATGCCCAAACAATAACTCTCGGTCAATAGTAACAATATCTAATTAATTTCAAAGCATAAACAACACTCAATGAACCTATAAAACTAAATATTCTACATTAATCTTAGTATGAATACTGATATTATTGCATCTAAAGGGGAGGTAAAACGAATGCGACATGTCAATGTGTCACGCTAAATGCGTCGCGTTTGTGGGTGGGGTCACTACACCAAAACTAGCGAATGGTCACGGTCAAAATCCCTGACCAAAAGATTGTGGGTCGTGACCATTTCAGGGCGACCAATTTCGTGGGTCGCGGACCAAGTCCGTGACCAAAAAATGGTCACGACCCGCAGGGGTCACGGCAGAGTATCGCGGACTTGGGCCAGGACCCATACCGCGACGGGAAAAAAAATGGTCGCAACCCAAGTCCGTGACCCACACCCGTGACAAAAATTGGTCGCAGTCAAAGTCCGTGACCCACACCGCAATGAAAAAAAAAGGAAAAAAAAATGGTCGTGGCATAACTCCGTGACCCACAACCGTGACAAAAAATGATCGCGGCCAAAGTTCGTGACCCATACCGTGACAAAAAAAAAGGAAAAAAAATGGTTTCGGACTTTGGCCGCGACCATTTTTATGCGCGACGAAAAAAATAAAAATGATCATCGACAAAGTCCATGACCATATTTAACTATAATTTAAAAAAAAATATGTCCAATCCTAAAATTGGGGGTCCTGTGACTGCACGGTCGGTTACTACGTATAACGTTGGACGCGTACGAGGTGTCACAAATATTTATTATTGGCAAAACAATAAAAAAATCACAAATTGGGAATCGGGAATGTTGTTAATAAACTAATATATATACAAACTTAAAAATATTACACGTCTTAATAATTCACGGACCAAAAAAAAATTGGGCAGAGTTTCCTCTATTTTCTGGACATTCCAAATCCTGTAAATTTAAAACCTCCTTATTATAAAGTCTGCACGACCACAAAATTTAACAATCAAACTATAAAAGCCCGCACAACCATAAAACTAAACAATAAAACCCGCACGGCTGTAACACATAAAAAAACATAATCCTGAATGCCCACAACATTATATAAACAATATTCATGTTGTAAACCATTGCCTCCTTCATTTTTTCCACGTGCAAAAAAGTAAACGATACAATGTTATCCTGCAAATGATAGGATACAAAAAAAATGATATTCGTAACCAAGTAGTTTTACAAAAAAATTATTTAAGCTGAAAAATTGCATATATGAGTTATAATTATCAACATATCAATTTCTACGAGTTACATTGGTCCCGTGCAAGGTGTCGGTGCCACTCACAGGGTTGTTTCGGTGTTTCTCCCTCTAGCGCCATGTTTTTAAGCCTAAGTTTAGACATTTTCAAACGTATTATGAAGCCTGGAGTCCTGTTATCGTGCGGAGCTCTGTGTTCGCACAGTCAGTTCCTACGAGTTACATTGGTCCCTTGCGAGGTGTTAGTGCCTCTCATGGGGCCGTTCGGAGGCTGTTTCGAGTTTTCTCCCTCCAACGTCATGTTTTTAAGCCTAAGTCCTGATATTGCTCAGCCTTCACTGCCTTTTTCGGGAAATATTTCTTTCGAAGGTTTCTCATGTATGTCCTCAATCCTTCAGCAACCCGAGATAGAATCCTATTCTTGGAACGGTCAAGAAATGAGAAATGCTTGCAAAGTTGATCATGTATGTCATCTTTGACAGCTTGATCAACAAGGTTCCAATTGTCTAGTCCACCGACTCCCATGTTCATTTTTTCCAGCGACAAACACTGGGCTTTAAAGTTTAGCATGTCATTCCTATCACCCGTCGGGTTATTCCCGTGAAGGGAGAACCCAATGGGCTTCTTTTCATTTGAGCGGAAGGCATCAGGAGTACTGGATTTTGATACGTATTATAAAACATGCTGAAGTTTTGTATTTGCATTGAAAAATACTTTGAGTATAAGAAAATTATACAAGATAGTTATAGAAAAATTTTGATGTCTTTGAGACATCAAACTTTTGATGTCTTGGAGATGTGATCGGTCAATGCCGCTGGAGCGGACCCATTTTTATAAGTAATGTGGATCCGCCCCAGCGGCATTGACCAATCACATCTATAAGACATCAAAAGTTTGATGTCTCAGGGACCACAGGGTTAGTCTCTTCATCATGCCGTTGCGTACAGTAGCTATGGATGCTGCAAGATTTAATTGTAGCCGCCTCAGTTCATTCTACCTAGATATGATTCAGTATTTCAATATTTTCCTTTTGGGCTTATTGCCTTTAGATGGATAGGATGTTTCCTTTGAAACAGATGTCCTATTATTTCTCAGTAGCATGTTTACGTTGGTATTATTGTGGTAACCGATGGTGTATTCAGTTTACATTATTTATGAGTATTCTCTTACCAGTTCTCTTGTCTTTTTTATTTGGTGCATATATATGGTGGTTGTATTTAAATATTTGTTATGACAGTGATGCTAAGAATGAAATCATAATTGATTCTCATTTAATTTTAATTATGGCTTGATCAATCGATATTAGAATAGGCGGGGTGTCACAGTTGGTATCAGAGCATAATTTTTAGTGTCGTTTAGGATCTGTGCGGACTTACTACGTTTCCAGAGTTGCGTTATGTTAATGTAGATCCCTATGTTTAGGACTGTTGTTTTCATATTACGCATTTTCATTTGAAGTAAATTTAAGTGGGAGTCGGTCACCATGTCAAAGGAGAGGGATACGATGCCCATTCAGGAGTTTTTGAGTGCGGTTATACCACAAGTTTTTCCTATCAGCAGTGCATACATAAATGAGTCGGATATTTTTAGACCTCACATAGGAGGGTGATATAGTGGCTGATTACAAGGAGAAATTCACTCGTTTGGCAAACTTTATGCCAGGTGAGGTGAACACAAATGAGAAGAGAATCTTAAAGTTTACAGACAATCTCATGTGAAGGATCCGACAGCATCTACTAGGTAACCCGGCGTTAAAGACTGACACTAATGTCATTAATGACGCATTGTTACACTTACAGGACCATCACTTCCATCTTAGGGGAGCAAAGAGGTCAGTGGAGTTGAGATAACAGGGCAAGACTAGCGGTAGCGGTGCCGTTAGGGTGCCGCAATAGCAAGGCAGGCTAAAAGAGCAAGGCTCCTAGCAGGAGGACTCGACTAAGAGGTTCAGATCGGGTGATAGTGGGTATAAGAAGGGCCATCCGGGCTAACATCATTCTCCTTAGGGACACTAGGGCTAGGGGAACCAGAGTGGAGGTTACTAAGGCCAGGGATATCAGGGACATCAAGGCCATCGATTGGGGTAACCTCGTTAGGGACAGCAGGGCTAGAGGTCAGCCGAATTTATCGGGAGGTGTTTCTTATGTGGGTAGAAGGGATACAAGCGACGTTATTGCTCGAATAGTCCAGGGGTCAGTAGAAGGACACCCAATAGGAGCAACAGTGGTCATAAATATCGACCCCACTAACAGTTCTAGTAGCGCCACCACAACAGTGGTAGTTGCAATATGGGCATGTCTATAACATCCATAAGGCAGTTGTGACATAGGTTGCGCCGATAGTTGAGGGTATGTTTCCTATTCATGAGCACGTAAGACGAGTATTATTTGACACATGAGCATCACACTTACTAGCACTAGTGTGGGAGTCGAGTTTAGTGGCCACGATGTCTGATATTATAATGACCGAAGATTCACCACTGGGTAGTGAGGCTCTCATCCGTTCCAACTGCAAGGGAGAGGGTGTGGACATTGGGAGACTATGTTTATTAGTGGACTTGCTCTATCTAGACATCTCCGATTATAACTTTATATTAGGAATGCACTCGTTAGAAACGTATAGAGCGATGGTGGACTATTATAGTAATACTATCGTGTTCACTATTCCAAGGAAGGATATGTTTTTTGTAGTGATGCCTCGTCTGAAGGAAGGGTCGAGCATGCATTTATATTACATCGAGGAAGAGACCTCAGAGGGTACTATTGTCTCGTTAGATTCGATTCCTGTGGTTAGGGACTTTGCTGATGTATTTCAGGAAATATTGAGGTCACCGCCGATTCAGGAGATTGAGTTTGTGATAGACTTAGCATTGGGGACTAGGCCGATAACACGTGCACACTATCGTATGGCTCATTTAGAGATGTGGTAATTGAGAGATCAAATTCAGTAGCTTTTGGGGTAGTGATTTATCATTAGTAGTACTTCACCTTGGGATGCTCCAATACTATTTGTGAAGACGAAAGACTGGTTATTGAGGTTGTGTATTGACTATCGGAAGTTTAAAAAGTCAAGATTCGAAACAAATATTTGTTGCCACATATCGATGACTTATTCGATCAACTGAGAGGAGCAACCTGCTTCTCAAGACTGATTTGGGGTCAGGGTACCATCAGCTACGAATTAGGGAGCAGGATGTCCCTAAGACCATATTTCTGATGAGATACGATTCGTACGAGTTTAGTGTTCTTCTTCTTAGGCTAACCAATGCACCCAAAGATTTCATAGATCTCATGAATCGAGTGTTCATAGATTTCTTATATCAGTTTGTCATTATCTTTATATATGACGTCATGGTTTATTCTCAGATAGAGGGCGAGCATGCAGAGCATTTGAGAATGGTTCTTCAGACTTTACATGACTCTCAGTTATATGCCAAGTTTGAGAAGTGTGGATTCTGGCTATGAGAAGTATAGTTTTGGGGCCATATAGTCTCTAATAGGGGGATTTTAAAGGATCTGAGTAAAGTGTCTATGGTGAGGGAGTGGGTCCAACCCAGCATAATGATAGAGTTTCATATTTTTTTGGGGTTCGTAGGTTATTATTGTTGGTTTATCAGAGGGCATTCGAAGATTGCGAGTCCCTTGACAAATTTGACTCGTAAGGGTGTGCCTTTCATTTGAGATAATCACTGTTCGTTTGCTTTTGATGAGATAAAGGTCAAGTTAACTTCAGCACCAGTTCTCGCATTTCCTAGGGGAGGAGTGAAACACTTCATTTTTACCAATGCGTACCTATAGGGACTTAGGGAAGTTCTATAGGAAGAGGAGCATGTTATATCATTTTCGTCTCGTAAGATTAAGACCCATGAGAAGAACTATCCCATATATGACTTGGATCCAGTAGAAGTTATTTTTACCTTAAGGATTTAGAGGCATTATTTATTGGGGAGAAATTCCATTTGTTCACAGACTAAAAGTCACTACAATATCTTTTCACGTAAAAGGAGTTAAATATGAGGCTGCGCAGCTGGATTAAATTCATGAAAGACTACCAGTTCAGAATTTTGTACTATCCAGGGAAGGCTAACATGGTGGAAGATACGTTGATTTGTAAGCCAATGGGGTAGTTGGCGATAGATTGGAAGGTGAAGTGGGATGAGCTTCTTCTAGAGGAGGAGGTCATCAGGGCTTATGACAGTGATGACTATCACACTCAAGATCATTTTAAGGGTTGTGAAGGCACAGGCAGGAGATTCTTCTTATCATGGAAAGGTGAAACAGTTGTTGGAAGATAGAGAGGAGTCCTACTCAGTCAGTTCTGAGGGAATCTTATGCTTCAATTGTAGGTTGATTATCCCAGATGACGAAGACATATGACACGCAGTCATGGAGGATTCACACGAGTTACGATTATCAATTTATCTAAGAGGGTAAAAGATGTACTAGGATATGAAGAAGCAATATTAATGGGCCGATATGAAGAGGGACATCAAAGAGTTTGTCTTCAGGTACACCACTTGATAGATGGTAAAGGTTAATCATCAGTGACCGGTTAGGGTTTTACAACCATTGGAGATTTTGATGTAGAAGTAAGAGAGTATATTGATGGGTTTCATCACGGGGTTAACGGCATCACAAAAGGGTCATGACTCCATCTAGGCTATTATGGACCATTTGACTAAGGTAGATCATCTCTTACATGTTTGGGTCTACTACACGGTAGGGAAGTATTCCCAACTTTTCATTGCAGAGATAGTGAGACTATGCGGAGTGCCGCTCAACATTATTTTAGACCAGGACAAGATCTTTGTGTCCCACTTTTATAGATCTTTTAAGAGGCATTCGGGAATTTTTTTTATTTGAGCACGATATATTACCCGCAAATCGATGGTTAGACAAAGAGGGTGAATAAAATGATAGAGGATATGTTAAGGATACGTATTTTGGATTTCAAGGGTAGTTGGGAGCAGTACCTACTGTTGGTGGACTTTGTATACTATAACTCGTACTAGTTCACTATTAGCATGGTACATTTTGAGGATTTGTACAGGAGACCTTATCATTTTCCCTCGTGCTGGTTAGAGGTGAAGTACAATAAGCTTTTCGAGCTAGATGTGATTTAAGATACGTCGGTGAAGATTGAACTAATCATGACTCGTATTCGAGTATCTCATGACCGTCAAAAGAGTTATGTCAATGAGAATCGTAGACACTTAGAGTCTGACGTGGGTGAACAGGTTTTGTTACGGGTATCTCCCATGAAGGGAGTGATGCAGTTTAAGAAGAAAAGGAAGCTAACATAAAGATATGTGGGGCATTTTTTCGTCATTGAGAGGGTAGGCCCGGTTGGGTATAGACTTGCCTTACTAGAGAACTTGCAGCAAATTCACATTGTGTTCCATGTGTTGTCACTGAGGAGGTATCTCACGACAAGTTAGCATATCATTATATCGTATTAGAGGAGATAGAATTACAGTTGGACATTACTTACGATGAGAGACTTGTTGTCATTTTGGATCCTAGAGAGCGAAAGCTTCAGTCAAAGGTGGTACCATTAGTACATGTGCAGTGGAGGCATCACAATATCGACGAATGGACTTAGGAGTGCGAGGATGACATACGGAAAAAGTATCCAGAGCTCTTCATGTCAAGTATATTCGAATTTTGAGGATGAAATTCCGTTATTAGGGGGAGAATGTAATATCCCATACTTTTGAGAGTATTTTATTCCACATATGCATTGAATTATTAATTTAATTGGGAAATTAAATTGGTTTCGATAAATATTAATTAGAGAGTTTGAGATTAATATTTATGATTAAAATTATTTACTTGCGAGTAATAAATAAACAATGATGTGGAAATTATATTATTATCTAGAGAGTAAAAACGACGTAGTATTATATTATGTCATTAGAGAGTTAAAACGATGGATTTAAAAGGTTTAAGGGTGACGCGTACTGTACACACGTATTTGGCCCGATTAATGAAATGGTTGACCATTTTTAGTTCGATGACTTAGGTGGCCTTTTTGAATGCGCCGGTGATCCGAAATGGGTCGAAATAGTTCAGAATAGGTACCCGAGGGTTATAGTTAGGTTCTGGGGACTTTTATACATAGAATGGCCCGTATAGGAGCATTGTCATCTTTTTACCCTTAGGGCTTAACCCAAATACGAAAGTAGGGTTTTATAATGAGGTATTAGTGGGTTAGTAGGGTGGATAGAAGCTGCCATTAACCTTGGTTTAGTGGTGATTAAGGGAGAGAACAAAAGAGAAGAGAAAATGAGAGGCCGAAGTCTTGGGGAAGAAATAAAGAGCCATTTATGGAATCGAATCATCAAGAACGTGTCAAGCTTTGGATTATTTATCCATAAAGTCAAGTTTTTACTTGCTTTAGATTTGTGTTTATGTAGTTAATTATGTTTATAGTTGAAAATAGTTAACAATATATATATATATATATATATATATGTGTGTGTGTGTGTGTGTGTGTGTGTGTGTGTGTGTGTGTGTGTGTGTGTGGTTTATCTGTTTAAAGCATACCTACTTAGTAGTGCTACCGTTAGGTGGTTGCGCATAGTGCGCAATCCACCCTCACGTTGACAATCACGATCGACCCTTCAGGAATTTTGGCAATTTTGCCTAGAGTTATTTATATGGGATATATTCCCAAATTAAGGATTTCTAGCCTATTTTATTGAGGAAATAAATAGACTTAACTAAGGGAGATATATTTATTCAATTGAGGGAATTTATGGGGGTTACGAGAGTGTCTTAAGTGTGCGACACTAAAATTATATTTTCGAGGAAAATAAATTAATTTGAGGGATTTGAGGTTTAGGATTTCTAAAATAGAGTAGGGGCCTCTAAATTGTTATTTGGATATGATGTAGTCCTTGGGTTCGTGAAAAAGGAATCTACAACCTATTTAATTTAAGGGTGTTCGGGGACGAACATCAATTGGGATAGTTTTAGTGGCCATTTGGGCCAATATAATTATGCGTGTGGGAAACCATAATTATATATCGATTATGGATGAGAAAATCCTGTGAGGCAAATGGAATGAAATTTAGGTTATAGTTTAAAGATAAGTTGAGGGTATACTTATCATACGATTATGAATCAGATATTTGGAGAGTATATAAATCCCAAATAGTGATTAAGGTGTGAGCCATATTTAAGAGAGAGAATACTTAAATATCAGTATGTGATTGGCAATAATGGCCATTTATATATATTCAAGGAGCAATATATAGTATATATATACTATGTGATTAAAGTATATATATTACATGATACAAATACATATGTATCTGTGTGTGATGGTATATGTGTATTTAGAGGCTGGTTTTCACGGGCTTTCCTTTGGTATAGGGTTGGAACAGCCAGATTATATATTTATCTAGTGCGATCCAGGGAGGTTACGCGATGTGGGTGAATCCCCTGGCTCGAGGAACATGGAGAGTATAGTTCCCAGGTCATTATCGTCCCGCGTTCGAGTGAGATGTATGTGATTCCACTTGCAAGGGGAACATGACCGCCTCCACCGTTGTGTATTTGTTTACCATGTCCATTGAGAGAGTCTGGCTTGGTACCGTAGTATAGTGAGTAAACCCGGATTTTGGATCGGCACTATGAGATCGCATCCTCGAGTTATAGCTCATTGGGATGGTTATTATACTCGTGTGTATAGTATATTACTTGTGTATGAAAACAAGGTAATATATATCTTTAATGAGAATAAAGAGATAAAATAAAAAAGGATTAATTCTCAGTCCAGGAGATTCTGTCCGGATGTGTATTATAGAAATGAATATAGAGTAAATCTTAGTCCGGGAGATATTATCCGAATGTATATTGTAAGATGTACATGAGAGTGATTATAATATGTATATCACTATATAAGTATGTATATACGTTGTGTACTGAGGGTCTGATGGATCTCGATGATCGACCTTGCCACGTAGTAGTGTATCGGGGGGGGGGGGAGGGTTCTTTATTTGGATTTCGCTCTGCGAGACACCCCACGCACGAACATGGCATAGTGTTGAGATTGGGGAGAAGTTTAGACCTTAGTACTTGGGATAACTAGGGTTGTTAGAAGATGGATAACAGACTAGTTAGGCAGGGTAGCTTGACAAGGGTATTTGTTAGGATGCGATAGGTGTGCACTATTAGAAGAGAGGTGAGGGGTATCTCATGGGAGTGCGATACCAATTTAAATATGAGATAATATATATATTTAAAAATAAAGCATTTATGCACTTGTTAAATATTTTTTCAACTAGGGCTATGACCCGTTCCTATATCTTTCCTCTCTTGGTATATATTATATAAATATAGGAGTCGAGACACAGGGACGCCTAGGTGAAGATCTTTTCGAGTCAGACGTCTGCTGCAGCAGCTGTGGATACGCAAGTTTATTTTTAGACGCTTCTATTCCTGTGATCTAGATAGAAAGCATTGTAGTTACTTTTGGGCCGAAAGCCCAAATTGTATTTATTTATTCTTTTACCGCCTTTCTGTGCGGCATTCGATATGGTTGTATGATTTTAAATCGAGTGTTCGGTAGTTTTATTTTATTTCAGTTTCATTTACATAAACTGTGTGGATGTTTTAATTGTGTAGTTGTTTAAAAAGAGTAGTTAAGTAAAATTTTGACGCCGGCCTAATAGGTTATTAGTAGTGAAATTGGTTTTTCGACAGTGATGCTGAGAATGATCCATATGCGACTCCTGTTTTGATTTGATATAGGAGTGATCGCCCGATATTTTATTAGGTGGGTTGTCACAGATGGTATCAGAGCATCAGGTTCTAGTGTCCTTAGGAATCTGTGAGGACGTACTACTCTTTCAGCGTTGCTCTCGATTTGATATAGATCCTCAGGATTAAATCTTTTGCGTGCTTGTCTGAGGTTCGTGTGTAAATCGAGGAAAGGTGACCAAGGCGGGCCGTGATGAGAGCAGCAGGAGGCGGGGCTTAGTAGAAGCTGTAAGTGGAGTAGGGGATGAGGACTGTAGTAGAGGTCACTCCCTTTGTGTTGTTTGATAGGGATTGTCGCAAAGACTACTAAAGTATAGTAGTTGAAAGTATCCAAGTACCGCTATAGTAGAGAGTGGTACTAAAGTTGAATTACCCGGTGAAGTTGAGTTAGAAAGAGGTTTGAGGGGTCTTGATAAGGACCGTACGTTGATGTTAGGTTATGCAAAGTAAGTGTAGCACTACCCAGTGGAAGTAAAAGGCTCGGGAGCTTGGGCTTAAAGTCGGGTATGGAAATACCCAGATGTGAAAATTTAAGAATTTTTTTTCACTCGTTGGAGCAATGTTAAAATGGTGAAAATTGTGGTCACCACATTTGGGAGAACATGATGTTTTGCCCATAGAGGTATCATAAGGATAAATATACCTGTTAGTTCCTTTGGTCTATTAGAAATGGGGGTAATGCAGTTTCTGAATTATTCACCTAATGATCGGCCAGAGGCCGACAGTGAATAAAGAGTAATATGGAGAATGTGTGTATCCGTGGACCCCATTGGTGGACATCCACCCGGGGAGAGAAGTTAAGAGGACCAATAAGGTGATTGTCAGGATCGAGGCCAGAGAGTCCGATAATACTGATAACTTTATCATGGTCAGGAAGGCCAGTGATGAAAATAATGACGTGGAGTGCGGAGCCACGCGATTAGTCCTTTCCCAGTAGGAGTAAAGGACAAGATTAGGGTGCCTAGATGGGGCATAGAGTTAAGTAATTTTGGTCCAGTTAGATCAAGTGTACCAGGTCCAAGAACCATTTAGAGTAGATAAAGGCGAAGTTGTTGTTATGATTTTAACCTCAGAAGGAAGAGGTATAATTAGCTTGGCTAGATAAAGTCGCGGTGTTCGTTAGCCCTAGACTCGTGTGTGTAATTGGAGTTTCGTGGCGGTCTCGATAACATTATATAGTGTAGGTCTATATGTTTTCCACGATAGAGGAGTTTTATTTTCCTTCATTCGCTATAAAATCGGGTGTTGATATTTTGAATATATATCTGGCTTCTACTACTCATTTTATATGTGTTATACGAATATGATATTATTGTGAGTATAATATGTACTAAGTGATCGGAGCGATAGAAGGTAAATGATTGCAAGACTATCGTGTCCACGATTCCAGACGGAACAGGTTGTTGTTGCGATATCTCACTTGGATACAGGTTGAGTTCACCTTTATTATTATGGGTAGATGGAACTTCGGTGAGCAGATGTTTCATTATCGCGATTCGAGTATGTGGAGACCTTATAGATATGATTTAAGGTATGCAAGGATTATTGTCGAGCTGTGAGTTTAAGCTCATTATTGTTTGCGCAAGGACTTAGTATTAGTATGAGCGCTTGGTGGTGTGGCTCCTATTTAGAGATAAGAGTTCAAACCACCTTTTGTTGGAAAAGGGGATATAATTATCCTGGTTGCATATTTGAAGATAACAGACCTCCACGATCGACAAAGTTAAGTAGTAGTGTATTGGAGGGGTTCCTTATCTGGATTTTGCTTGCGAGACGCTCCGCGCATGAACCTTAACGACGTCGGGAGTGGAGAGATGTTATAAGATGCAAGGATGTTGGTTGTGATGATCAGTTACCTAGTGTAGAGAAAACACTTTGAACCGAGAGCCGTGTGATGATTGTATATTTAGAGAGATGGAAGTGCTATGGGAAAGGACTAAAATGTTTTTTTTCTCACCGCAAATATGGGGGTGAGATAAGGTGAAAGAAATTGATTTAAGTCTTAGGGCCATGCCTTGTGCAGAAGGAAATTTTTGGAGTTAATGTGTTTTGGGTAAGATAATCGTAACATCTCGATAGAGAATAAGAGCCCGATTGATAGAAGGATATAGTGGTAGACAAGTGTTAGTAGGTTAGCGAGATAGGATTTAGGACGTCACGCTGATGTGCCTCAGGCCGTTATATCTCGGTGACCGACGACGCGAGGAAGTAGTGTAATGGGAGGGTTCCTTGTTTGGATTTTGCTTTGCGAGACGTCCCACATATGAAACCAAGCAAATGTCAGAAGTTGAGAGAGGCCTTGGGCACTAGGGATATATGTAGGATTATACTCGTTTCGCGTAGGTGGGGGCAACGCATAGACCGTAGCATTTTTAGGACGTAAGTTCAATAGAGTTAGTGGCACTGATATAGGAAGATTGTGGGAAGTAAACCATAAGAATACTGGTTAATTGATCTCAAGAAGGATGGGATTTTACGGGTTGGGAAGACCCATGTATGAGTATTACACCGAGGAAGTAAGGCCCATTGTTTAGAGGGAGTGTTACATGTTGAACGTTCACAATGGGTGTGCAGATGTGCACAAGTTAAAAAGGTGTTTAGGCACATTGGTAAATTGGTTTTGCCTACCGCCTAAAATAGAAGGGGGCGTAGTATATAAAGTTTAAGTTTATGTCGTGAGGCAGTCATGAATGGATTTGGAGTGTGTTGGATGGAATGTCGTGAGAGGTATGCGATAATCCAATTGTATAGGGGAAATAAGAGGTAACATACCCACGATAAGCGATGAGACTATCGGAAGTAGTCAAGTCTTAGTAGAATTTCCTTTTCAAAGGAAATCAGCTGTCCTGCTGTGGATGAGCGGACGCTTGTTAGCAAAAGTATCAGCTTTGCGAGACGTTAGAGCGGTAGTGATAGGCTCGTTCTCTTTAATAGGCAGTTATAGAAGCACTAGGTGCATTATGACGTTAGACTCAACTTTACGACCGAGTTAGTGTTGTAGCCTTTGGAAATTTTTGTTTAGCTTGTGATGAAGCTAGTACAATTAAGTACACCTTGAAGTAGGTGGAATATGGTGAGGGTCCATCGTGTTAGCACCTTTTGAATTTGGGGGTACTAGGACGTTGTGGAATTAGCAATCCTAGGATGGTGGTGTAGGTTATATCTGAATTTTGAGGATGAAATTCTGTTGTAAGGGGGGAAGTGTGTAACAACCCGTACTTTTGGGAATAATTAAATTCCATAATTGGGTGTAAATGGGAAAAGTGAGGAATTTCTGGGAATATTAATTTTTGAAATTTTCAAGGATTAGATGATTTTCGATGGGTGTTATATTTACTTTTGGGATAAATTAAATATGTCGGAGTATTTTAATTATATGTCGCAATTGAATAAAGCGACAAAAGGTAAGACTTTAATTGGAAAACCCGCATTGAGAGGTATTGGGTTAAATTAGTGGGTTGCAGTCAAGTACCTCAGATGGAGATTCCGATTGGGCGGTTGGTCTCGGAATGGCCAAGATAGTCAGAATAGAGTATCCGGGGGTAATGTTTAGGCTTCGGGAACTTTCAAACGAATAGGGACTCGTAATTGAGTAAACGAGCCAGTTTTGGGTTTTAAAAGGTATAAACCTTTTTTTCCCTATATAAGGAGGGATAGGGGGAGAGAAGAGAAAGAAAAGAAAGAAAAGAAAGAGGAGAATAGAGAGAAGAAGAAAGGGAGAAGAAAAAGGGAGATTCCGGCCAACCTCCGCCGGATTCGACTCGGGGTCATCGGATTTTATCCAAGAGGCAAGTGTTTACTTGATTTATTTATTTTTTAGCATAAATTCTCATATCACAATTGGTAATAACAAACCGTAAAGATTTTGGGTTGGGTTTTTGAGGATTAAACGGGTTTTCGGGAGTTAAAACGAATAAACTCCAATAATTTTTCAATTCGAGAAACTTAGGATTTTATCGAAATTAGTGTTTGGTTTCGGGTTCTAAGACGTTTAGGACCCTCGTTATATGTGTATATGTTGTTGGTTGAGGTTGTAGTATGTCGGGAGAGGAGATAAAATCTTGGGAGAAGCTTTAATGGTCGAAACAGCTTCTCGGAGAAGAATTTGCCCAAGGCGATCGATCGATCGACCATCGATCGATCGAGGGCCATGGGTCGATCGATCGATCCTTCAGGAATTTTGGTAATTTTGCCTAGAGTTATTTATGTGGGATATATTCCCAAATTAAGGATTTCTAGCCTATTTTATTGAGGAAATAAATAAACTTAGCTAAGGGAGATATATTTATTCAATTGAGGGAATTTATGGGGGTTACGAGAGTGTCTTAAGTGTGCGACACTAAAATTATATTTTCGAGGAAAATAAATTAATTTGAGGGATTTGAGGTTTAGGGTTCCTAAAATAGAGTAGAGGCCTCTAAATTATTATTTGGATATGATGTAGTCCTTGGGTTCGTGGAAAAGGAATCTACAACCTATTTAATTTAAGGGTGTTCGGGGACGAACATCAATTGGGATAGTTTTAGTGGCCATTTGGGCCAATATAATTATGCGTGTGGGAAACCATAATTATATATCGATTATGGATGAGAAAATCCTGTGAGGCAAATGGAATGAAATTTAGGTTATAGTTTAAAGATAAGTTGAGGGTATACTTATCATACGATTATGAATTGGATATTTGGAGAGTATATAAATCCCAAATAGTGATTAAGGTGTGAGCAATATTTAAGAGAGAGAACACTAAAATATTATTATGTGATTGGCAATAATGGCCATTTATATATATTTGAGGAGCAATATATAGTATATATACTATGTGATTAAGGTATATATATTATATGATACAAATACATATGTATCTGTGTGTGATGGTATATGTGTATTTAGAGGCTGGTTTCCATGGGCTTTCCTTTGGTATACGGTTAGAACAACCAGATTATGTATTTCTCTAGTGCGATCCAGGTAGGTTACGCGATGTGGGTGAATCCCCTAGATCGAGGAACGGGGAGAGTATGGTCCCCAGGTCATTATCGTCCCGCGTTCGAGTGATATGTATGTGATTCCACTTGCAGGGGGAACATGACCGCCTCCACCGTTGTGTATTTGTTTACCATGTCCATTGAGAGAGTATGGCTTGATCCCATGGTATAGTGAGTAAACCCGAATTTTGGATCGGCACTATGAGACCCCATCCTCGAGTTATAGCTCATTGGGATGGTTATTATACTGGTGTGTATAGTATATTACTTGTGTATAAAAACAAGGCAATATATATCTCTAATGAGAATAAAGATATAAAATGAAAAAGGATTAATTCTCAGTCCGAGAGATTCTGTCCGGATGTGTATTATAGAAATGAATATAGAGTAAATCTCAGTCCGGGAGATATTATCCGGATGTATATTGTAAGATGTATATGAGAGTGAGTATAATATGTATATCACTATATAAGTATGTATATACGTTGTGTACTGAGGGTCTGATGGATCTCGATGATCGACCTTGCCACGTAGTAGTGTATCGGGAGTTCCCTTGTTTGGATTTCGCTCTGCGAGACACCCCACGCACGAACATGGCATAGTGTTGAGACTGTGGAGAAGTTTAGACCTTAGCACTTGGGATAACTAGGGATGTTAGAAGATGGGTAGCACACTAGTTTGGCAGGGTAGCTTGACAAAGGTATTTGTTAGGATGCGATAGGTGTGCACTATTAGAAGAGAGGGGAGGGGTATCTCATGGGAGTGCGATACCAATTTAAATATGAGATCAAACTTATTTTTAAAAATAAAGCATTTATGTACTTGATAAATATTTTTACAACTCGGGATTTGACCCGTTCCTATATGTTTCCTCTCTTGTTATATATTATATATATAGGTGTCCAGACACAGGGACGCCTGGATGAAGATCCTTTCGAGTCAGACGTCTGCTGCAGCAGCTGTGGATGCATGCAGGTTTATTTTTAGACGATCTATTCTTGTGATCTAGATAGGAAGCGTTGTAGTTACTTTCGAGCCGAATGCCCAAATTGTGTTTATTTATTCTTTTACCACCTTTCTGTGCGGCATTCGATATGGTTGTATGATTTTAAACCGAGTGTTCGGTAATTGTATTTCATTTCAGTTTCATTTACATAAACTGTGTGGATGTTTTAATTGTGTAGTTGTTTAAAAAGAGTAGTTAAGTAAAATTTTGACGCCGGCCTAATAGGTTATTAGTAATTAAATTGGTTTTTCGAGAGTGATGCTGAGAATGATCTATGTGCGACTCCTGTTATGATTTGATATAGGAGTGATCGCCCGGTATTTTATTAGGCGGGTTGTCACAAATATATTCCAACTGTTCCTTTTCCATTGAGGCCTGCAAACAAAATTTGAAAAATGTCACAAGTGGTAAGTAATAATGGACATGTCCCAAAAATAACTTTGAAAGGCCTACATAACCAAAAATGTCATCAATTTCCTCATAGTTCTTGAGATTAACAAGGATTGGGACTAACCTACAATTTGAATCTAAGATGTCTTTTTTTATTTAAACAAATTTATGTCAAATGTGTTTAAAATGTAGAAAATTATGACAACACTCTAAATTGAAAATTGTGATATAGGCCCCACGTTTAATGGTTTTTTATTTATAAAAAATTATGTCAATGCATAATTGTGAAAACACTCTAAATTGGGCTGTGTTGAATTTTCTCCCTTAAATGACATGTTTTCAAGTTTTGTAATTTTTGGTCATGTTCTTAAACCAAGCTTCCCGTAATTACGCGGTTAGTTACTATACATTACGTTGGTCTCATGGGAGGTATTCGTGCATCTTGCGGAGGCATTTAGGGATGGTTTTGCATTTTCACCCTTCAATGACATGTTTTCAAGCCTAAGTCTAACTATTTGTAATTTTTTGCCATATTTTCAAATTGAGCCTCCGGTAACTATGCCGTTAATTGTTACGTGTTACGTTGGTCCCGTGGGAGGTGTTCGTTCCTCCTATAGGGGTGTCTGGGGACTGTTTTGCATTTTTTTCCCTTCAACGATATGTTTTCAAGCCTAAGTCTAACTATTTAAAATTTTTTGTAATGTTCTTAAACCGGGCATCCCGTGACTACGCGATCAGTTGTTACGTGTTACATTGTCCCGTGAGAGGTTTTTATGCCTCTTACGGGAGCGTTTGGGGTTTGCTTTGTATTTTCAACCTTCGACGACATGTTTTTAAGCCTAAGTCTAACTATTTGCAAGTTTTGTTTACATTCTATATCTAGCTTCCCGTGACTATACTATTAGTTGTTACGTGTTACGTTGGCCTCGTGGGAGGTGTTCATGCCTTTTGTGGGGGTGTTTAGCGGTTGTTTTGCATTTTCACCCTTAATCAACATGTTTTCAAGTCTAAGTCTTACTATTTTCTATTTTTGATCATGTTCTCAAATCGTCCATCCCGTGATTGTGCGACTAGTTGCTAGATGTTATGTCGGTCCCTTGGGAGGTGTTTGTACCTCTTGCGGGGGTGTTTGGAGGCAGTTTTGCATTTTCACCCTTTAATGGCATATTTTCAAGCCTAAGTCAAACTATTTGAAATTTTTGGTCTTGTTCTGAAAATAAGCATCCCATTACTACGCGATCAATTGCTATGTATTACGTTGGTCCCGTGGGAGCTATCTGTGCCTTTTACGAGGGCATTTGGGGATTATTTTGCATTTTCACCCTTCAACGACACGTTTTTAAGTCTAAGTCTAACTATTTATAATTTTTTATCATGTTCTCAAACCGGATGTCCCGTGACTACTTGCTGAGTTGCTACATCTTTTGTTGGTCCGCAAAAGGTGTTCATGCCTCTTACGAGGGCATTTGGCCTTTTACGTTTTCACCCTTCAACAACATGTTTTAAAGCCTAAACCTAACTATTTGCAATTTTTGGTTATGTTCTTAAACCGGGCATCCCGTGACTACGTGGTCAGTTGCTATGTGTTGCGTTGGTACCATGGGCGGTGTTTGTGCCTCTTACGGGTGCGTTGGGTCTAATTTGCATTTTCACCTTTCAACAGCATGCTTTCAAGCCTAAGTCTAACTATTTGCAATTTTTTCCATGTTCTCAAACCGGGTATCCCGTGACAATGTGGTCAGTTGTTATGTGTTATGTTCATCCCATGGGAGGGGTCCGTGCCTCTGACGGGGGCATATGGGTACTGTTTTGCATTTTCACCCTTTAATGACATGTGTTCAAGTCTAAGTCTAAACATTTACAATTTTTGGTCGTGTTCTGAAATTGGTCAACTCATGACTATTCGGGCAGTTGCTATGTGTTACGTTGGTCTCGTAGGAGTTATTCGTGTCTCTCATGGGAGCGTTTGGGGGTTATTTTGTATTTTCACCCTTCAACGAAATGTTTTCAAACCCAAGTCTAGCTATTTATAATTTTTTTCCATGTTCTCAAATTGGGCATCCCGTGACTACTTGGTCAGTTGCTACATATTACGTTGGTCCTGCAAAAGTTGTCTGTGCCTCTTACGGAGGCGTTTGGCAAATATTTTGTATTTTCACCCTTCAACGACATGTTTTCAATCCTAAGCCTATAATTTTTGGTCAGGTTCTTAAATCGAGCGTCCCGTGATTACACCGTCAGTTGCTATGTGTTACGTTGGTCCCATGGGAGGTGTTATTGTCTTTTTCGAGGGCTTTTTAGGGCTACTTTCACCCTTCAACGACATGTTTTCAAGCCTAAGTCTAACTATTTGTAATTATTGGTCATGTTCTCAAACCAAGCATTTAGTGACTACGCGATCAGTTGTTACGTATTATGTTGGTCTCGTGGGAGGTATCCGTGCCTCTTGCGAGGGTGTTTGGGGACTGTTTTGTATTTTCACCCTTTAACAACATGTTTTCAAGCCTAAGTCTAACTATTTGGAAAGACTATTCATTCACATGAAATTAATATCACAAAAAGTTCATTAAACTCTATCTAAAAGAAATATTAGAAGAAAATTCAATTAATAATAATTCATTCAAACAAATGGATATTACAACCAAATTCATTTAAATATTACTAATTTTTTTCATTTAAAAAAATTATTCAAGTAGCCTTGGCAAACAAATTAACCAGCCAAGTAATAAAACAATTTACATAATTTGAAAATAATGTCCCTTCCCTATGGTCAACGTATGCAAGCTCATTTCCACAATTAGGGTATATTTTGTCGACCAAAATTTGAGCTTCACCCATACTCAAAGGATGATTGTGGACTTTTATTATGACTATTATGCAAATCAGAGTGCACGTGCTAATAATCCTGGTATCGTCCAAGTTTTGTACAAAATGCGACTCACTAAAGTCCGGGTGCATGGGTGACGATGATGCACAGAATATTCTAGGTGTAAGAATTTGTGAGGCGAATGTTCCAGGAGGCATTTGGGAGGGAAATGTTCCAGGAGGAGGATATGGGAATGCTTGAGGCATTTGAAGGGGGTAACCCTATTTTTGACTTAAGAGTTTGACCGATCTATGGATTTCATTCGTTAGGGGTCCCATGTCCTTCCGAAGCTCTAACACCTCTCCTTTCGTCTCGGCACCTTCTTCCAACCCCTTCGCCACCTCACCCCTCACTGTAAAGATCTCGTCTAATATAGGTATAGTGTGATGTAATCTCATAATTGGCATAAGACCCACACCTCTTGTCCTCCCCTTATGGCCCTTCCCTAACACCTTGGTTAGGGCATCTGATTGGATGTCATTGGGGATGCACTCAGAGTGACTATTGGATATTCCATCTATCATTTCCTATAACATAATATTATATTTGGGACTTCGGTTTTAACAATAACAATATTATAACGTGCATATGTATGATAAAAAAAAATTAAAACTCACCAAATTCGGCGCCAATATATTTGAAATTTTATTGGTCCCCTTTTGTTATCGGGCATGCAAGTACAAGTTAAAACCGATTAGATTATTTCCTTTATTTCGAAGGCCTCTTGGTCCGTTACGCCCATTCACCCTTAACATCATCATAATATTTTGCCCCAAGTCTGTGGGCATCAACCTTTTTTAATCTATTAAGCTTATTTCTCACCCTCTCATTAAGTTTTCCCTCCATGGCCTCATTCTCCAAGAAGTATTCCATTAGTGAGTAGGCATTTCAATATTTTGGGGAACTTTGTCTTTCATCCCTAAAATATCGGAACTCATTTCCTCGTTGGGGAAAAAAATTCTTATGAAGGTACTTTCGATAGGTTTTCAAAGCATAGATAAAATCTTCGACTTTGAATTGGTTGGGAATGAAAACGTCTTGTTCATTTGATCCCAAATGTCATCCTTTAAAGAAGAATCAACTTCTTCCAGTTGACTGTGCCCCCAATGCCCACAGTCATCTTTCCCAGAGATAGGCAATGGATTTCAAAAATTGAACGTCACCTTTATCACCGATTAGATTATTTCGCCAATGGAGAAACAAATTCGCTTCTTAAGGTTGGCTTGGGATCCCTTGGTAGTAGAAGTTGGGGGTGCCAGATTAGCAGAGTTTTCTTGAGTTGGGGGTGTCGGAGTTGGAATAAAATGATTACCGGAGGAGTTGGGAATTGAGCTTATGGAGTAAGGGAGCGCTCATTTGGCGGTGTTATGCTATTTTCTTGGTTATTGTTGTTTTTGTTCGACATTTCCTATCATTAAAAAAAATTAGCGAGTATCTAAAAAAATACAATTTATGACTCTCTCTCTCTCTCTCTCTCTCTCTCTCTCTATATATATATATATATATATATATATATATATATATACATACACACACACACACACACACACACTAGGGTGTACCCGTGCCGATGGCACGACATGAAATTACTTTTGCCATGTGTTATAACCGCCCTATTCTAATGGAACACTACTTCATTGAAATTTAACCTTTTTTTAAAATGGCACGTGCATTATTTTTTATAATGTACGATTAATATATCATCATTAAAAATTAATAGAGGCCAAAATGTAATTGTTAATATTGTGTTGTTGTCTACTGTAAATACATTGTTAATTTTCAACTAGCCAAATCAAGAATTTTTAAGTGAATTGTGTAATATTGTTGGGGCAATTAATCTACCATTCGTAACAGTAAGGGATTCATCCATCCAAAGATTAAAGTTTTTAAGATTAAAATTCAGCACTTAACCAAATATTGAAGATAATAATCGATCTTGGATCAAGGTAGTAAATTTTAGTTAATCAATTATATATAACTTTTTATAATACTATGATAAATTTTTTACTTTAAACTATTGAAAGTTTGTTTTAAACAAATTAGCATAAAAATAATATTTAAACAATTATAATCTATTTAAAAAATACAAAGATTTGAAACACTTGTATGGATGAAAGACCTTATTCAATGCTATTTTCAATACCTTGAAATATGGTGAACACTCTTCTTAACTTGCTCAATAAAGGATACCCGGTATACAATCAAAAAACTTATACTATAATATCCAACAAAAAAGGGAATGACAAAAAGAGAAGCCCATAGAATAATAATATCAATACTCTACTTTCACCCAATAAAATACAACAAAAATATCATTTTCCACAAAGCAAGGTATCTGAGTTGGAGTTTTGAGAATGAGCCCCAGATTTTAATAACTCAGTACCCAACCAATTCATATTCTCAGGCATCACACCTTTATAATAATGCTATTTACCTCAACATAAAAATTAAATCTTCCCATAAATCATTCGGAAAAATGAATGAAAAATAATACTTTAAAAACAAACTTTTTAACAAAATTCTCTTGAGATGATCTTAGTCACATATATAGATTTCAGAGTCATTATTGTATCACTAGAAGTTTGAGAAGGAGATTAAAATTTTTAAGCTATCTCAGAACTATATAAATAGGATTAGAAACCCAATGTCTCTATTCCAAACTCAGAACTATATGAGATTGTCATGCCATTGTTACACTTCGATAAATAGGATTAGAAACCCAATGTATAGTTACAATTTTAATAAATATAGAGACAATTTGAATCTAACCAGTTACCACATAATCCCATGTTTATTATGTGTACACCCAAAATAATGTTGCCTTACGAAACACAATTAATAAAAAAGAAGAAAATTAGAAAATTTTGAGAAGCAACTTTATTTCACCTCTCTTTTGATATGCAAAGAGAATTGCACAGAAGCCACAAAAAACAGACCCATAAATACCTGAGAACAAAAGCAACACTAAACACACAAACATACCATTTCCAGTTTCTGTAAATCTCCATGAGTTAGTCCTTAAAACAACAAACTCATTATTTTTTATTCCTCACCCTACATATATGTCTTATGGCAACAATAACTAAGCCTTCAAAAAACAAATTCAAAATTTTAAATTTTAAAAACCCTCGCATCACAACTGAACAAATTATATCCTAACTACAGAACACCACGTCCACGACATAAAACTAACACCATAAAACAACCCAAAAACTTCCTCGACACACACTAACACCATAATTAACACCCACACAATAAATTAAGTAGTATATCCAAAATAATAGATGAAATATATTACTCTGGTCAATAACGTATGCAAAATTATAGTGATATGCAAGTTCAGTTCTGAACAACTTTGTTTTAGAATATTCACATTTTTGAAATCTCTGGGTTTTGTATTTGTCATTGCAATGAAAGTAGACCGACATGTATTCTAAAATATCTAGTTAATGCATTCTGATATGTTACCTTTCGTAAGGGTTAATCTGTAAACAAATGAGACAAATACCTCTTCAAGGATTGAATATGAGAAAAGATCATATAAAAGCATGTCAGACCTATATTGACGAAAAGCGTATCCCATGAATTTTCATGTTTTCTAATATTCATGTCTTTATTATCAAATAAGACTTGAAATTATGTACTTTGCTGCATAAACCATCTTCCATGAATTTATAAGACGTTTTAGCTACATGTAGGGGTTATTGTAATAAAAATGCGTACTTCGATTATATAAAATAAAATTCTTAATTTTTCAGTACCCAAGAAGTTCGAGGAGGAAATTTTTTTCCACGAAAGAGATGTTAAAGTATTGTCATGTATTTCATACATAGAAAATATTGCAGATATCAAAAGCCAAATTTTTTTTTCTCAAATAAGCAAATGATTCAAATAAAAAATAAAATAATATAACCATAAACATTAACCTGTCACAACCAACTAACTAAACTTCCTTGTTTTGCAAAATCTTTTGAAATATCGATCCGCTCGCGTAGTTTGCACCCTTGCTTAGTACTTCCTGACAGGCCTACAAACATTACCAAAAGATAACTCTTAATGAAAGTATTATCATATACTATAAAAGAAATAAAAAATAAAAAGATAAGATATCACTCCTTCTAAGAAACACAAAAGTGGCGAAACAATATCTAAATTAATTTCTCGAAAAATGATCTCACCTTCACTAAAGTCGAAAGACTATCGACATCATTTGGAGTTTTTGAAACTCGCAATCCCTTTAGTTAAAAGGCATGGATATCCTCTGCATTTGATAAGTCTTATGTAAACCTCTTTAACATTTCAGTTCAAATTAAACCTAAAACACAGAAATCATGACTATAATTATGACTATTAGACATCATAATCATACATGACTTAACTAAAAAGATATAAAAAATAGGACCGTGGTTACTGTTCCATTTTCCATAGTTGTTGATTTAAAAAATTACACCTCCATGCCAAAATATGGGGGAGAAAGTACACTGATGAAATTCCTGGAATCCCAAACCCTCCATTCTCTCTCTAACTGGCCCATTTTTAAACTCCCTAAAACCATTACCATAGGCACCCCGATTCTATGTGAATCACACACTAAGATCACTTATACCTCTAACCATAATATACCGATTTAGGCATGAAAGAAAGAAATAAAAACAACCCAAAGACCCAAGACAAACAAATAAAAGAAATAAACCAATGGAAACAGAACCAAACAAATGTTTGACTTTGGTGTTATTTCTTGTGTTTCTTTGTTCGTTGGGTATATGCTTTGTGGTGAAAATACTCCCCTCTGTCAATAATGGATATCAAACTTATCTATGATTTCACGAATTTGACTTCAAAATTTGAAAAACCTAACAGCAAAGCTGAAAATACCCATACACAAAAGTGACGGGATTGTTGAGATTGTGAGCACATAAATCTAAAAGGCCCTAATTTTAAACCCCCCAAACCTGTATTTAAAAATACTTGAATCAAACCCAAAAATCTCCAAAAATTTGACACCCAAAAAATACTACTGTAATTAACATTAGATCTGAAACAGATCTTAACCCTCTTACACCATAAAAAAATCAAACAGACCTCATAAGGTACCATGAATCAAACCCAAAAATACTACCAGAATTAACATCATATGAAAAATATCTTTGTACCATGAATCAAACCCAAATGCGATTCCAACCTACGAATTCCTATTCTCGCACCAAAAATAAATAAAATGAAAATAATGCCTGCCATAATAGTTTGAAAATAATTCCTTGAGTCGTCTAAAGAATAATGAACCTACAAAACGGAGTCGTCTTAGCGTTGAGACACCGATGGTTGGACGACACAACCCAGAACCTCCTTCTCTCTTTTATCATACCCAAACCTATTTTAGCTCCACCTATGTGTCCTAATTGCTAAGAAACTCAAAGTACACTTCAGATCTGAAACCAAAATCAAATAGACACTAACAAACACAAACACACGAGGTAGTAAGAAATGGTACGAGAGATGTTACCTGTACCAAAAAAACTAAGAAAATAGAGTTTCTTGGAGTCAGAGAATAGTGGGTGTGTAAGACGCAGTGGGTGAGAGACTGGACAGTTTAGTAGGGTGGGTGAGGGGCTTGAGGAAGGGACGACCGTATATAGATTTTCTTGAGCCTTGTGCTCTTTGCATGGTTAAGACCAAAGCTCACCCGATAGTTGGTTAAATCCCAACCACTAGTTGATAAAGACTAAACTCTCCAACTTTCAATTTGAGCCATCAGTTGGGAAAGACCAAAAGTCCCTATTATTTTATTATATATATATATATATATATAGGAGGAGGTTCAGAAGCGAACATAAAAGATGACATTTTAATGAACCTTAACAAAAAATATCTAACACTCAATCAATTTTAATTCCTACGTTTAATTGGTCCGCGCCAGCGGTAACATAAACGCGCGTGACACGCGTATTTTTTAATACACCTGCACATGTGTCCGTTATCGCTGGCGCGTGTCACACATGTGTCAATTGCCGCTAGCGCGGACCAATTACAATATATGACTTAAAATTGATTGGGTGTTAGGTGTTTATTGTTAAGGTTCATTAAAATATTCATCCTTTATGTTCACTTTTGAACCTCTCATACTTATATATATATATATATATATATATATATATATATATATATATATATATATGTGTGTGGGTGTGGGTGTGTGTGTGTGTGTGTGTGTGTGGGTGTGGGTGTGTGGGTGTGTTTGTGTATACCTTTTTGATAGCTTTTAAAACATCCTCGATGTGTCTGATTTTCATCCAATCAGTATTACTTTTTTAAAATCTATGAAATTTACATGCGACCAAGTAGGCGGAAGCGTGTCTATGATCATCGTCCGTGACATGAACTTAGAATCCTTTTTTCTTCAACTTATTTGCAAGATCATTTTTAATATTCATGTGTCACAAGATGTCGCAATCTGGGTGAATGCTCTCTTTACGTAATTGTATCAACAAAGGATGAATATTTTTCAGCCTTTTCTAACTCTGTTACCAATGTTAGTTCCCCTCGGAATTATGCACGAAAAATATATTATCTATTGCCTCATCCCTGCATTCTGACAATGAAAACTGAATAAGATTGAACAGCTAGTCTTGTGAGAGATGAACTCCACAATTTTTAAGGTAATTAAATTATTAAATTTTCTTGTAAATCGCGCACTAACGAAAGATGATTTAGTGCGGTCAAATTGCAACCTCTCGTACTCTTATTTCCAGTAATTACTACCATGACTCATTTTTCTTGAGAAAAAATATATAAAAGGGTGTGAAGACACAACAAATGACTTTATTCTAAACATTATACCATTTAGTTAAAGGTTAATTATAAAGAATTAATAGAGTGAGCGTTCAACGTATCCATTATTCGTATAAAACCATTAACCCAACAAGCAACACGAGATTATCTTGTACTCTTTCTAAATTATCTACTTGAATAATTTCCAAGAACACTAGGTTTCATATACAATTCTACATCAAGGGTTTCATATATAGTTTCTAAGGGATAAATTGGGTCATATTTTAAATAATAATTTAATATAATTTAATTTTTTGAATATCAATACAATGACCAACCAAAAAATATAATTTAATATATTTTCATTCATGTGAATTAAATTACCACACACTAAACACACATACACACAGGACATACACACATAACACACACACATACACACACACACACACGTTGAACACATACATACACAAACATACACACTGAACACACACACATAAAAAAATAGAGAAAATGGAAGGAGTAACTTGTGGAGAGAGAGAAGTCGCTGAAAAATGAAAGGAGAGAGGGAGAGAAGTCGCTGAAAAGTGACGTCGTTGAGAGATAAGGAGAACTCGTCGAGAGAGAGAAGAGTATTCTAACTTTTACCTAGGGTGAAATGAAATGTAAGGTTTTTATTTTATTTATACCTAAAACGGGATCACGGTCCAGACCCGTGACCCTTTATGTGACCCCTTAATAGTTAAAACCGGTCACGATTATCGACTGTGACATAACAAGTTACCAATTAAAAGATCAAGAGTTGGTCATGGTTAAAGAACATGACCATCCTAAAGTGACCATTTTCAAATAGGATTATGGGTCACGATTATAGTCCATGACCAATGTTCATTGGTAATTGACACGGGTGGGTCATAGTTATAGACCATGACCACTGTCATGACCGAAATGGTGGGAATTTTTATGCCAAAATACCTTTGGTCATAGTATCTGATCATTGGAGGGTCACGGGTCATGATCGTGACCAGCGGTGTGATAAAAAAGTGCGGGACATTTTGCATCATCCTAGGTCAAAGGGGAGCCACAAGTTTAGACCGTGACCACGTTGGTCACGGGTGTAGATTATGACCATCACCTTTATAAGGTCACCCTAAACCCTGGTTACTTATTTGGTTACGATGAGTAGCCAGGGGTCATGGGTTTATACCATGACCCCCTAGACACGGGTTTTGATAGTGACCCATTTACTGTGACCCTTTCCAATATGGTTCGACAAATTATCGAGACTTTCAAGTATAGAAATTTCCTCACTGATGTGGAATGAACTCGAAATACTAACATGAGTGACCATGAATGCAAGATAAGGTTCATGTGGTGATTTATCCACATAAGCCACTAACTCGACGTCACTATCGTGAAAAGTGGCTCTGTAGGCAGGTTTACCGTGTCTTTTTATCCTAATGGTATTCTCATGGATTTTTTATCCTTTCCCCTCACATTCAAAACATCTCACGTCATTCTCACAAGCATTCTTTCCTTCATTGCCATTTTTATTTTTCTCAAAACTTTTATTTTCTTTTGAAGAATTTCTTTGTTAAATTTGAGATTTCTTTTTAAAATTTTCGTAAACAAGGAAAGATTATGAACCTTAAAATCAAACTCAGACTCAAACTCAGAGTTAAAAACATTTTTCTTTTTTTTAGACTGGGCTTTCAAAGCAATCCCTATTTCATTTTTCTTTTTAATTTTGGGGAATATGTCGATTTCTTAAGTTTGAAGGTCTCCTATGAGTTCTTCTAACCTAAGCATATATATAATTTCTAACGAATTACTGATTGTGACTTTAGGGATAAAATGGGACAACGGGGATCTTAAAATCTTTTTTACAACTCTTGTCTCGAGAATTCTGTCACCCAAATTTAAATTGGAATTGACTATATCAGATAATCTAGCATAACATTCATAATAAGTCTATATTCCAGCATAATGATAGTTTCAAACTATGTGGTGAGATTTTGTAACTTAGAATCTTTGATTGCATTAATACCCTCGTGAGTGAGATGGAGGGTATCCCACGCTTCTTTAGATGTGGTGCATGTCATGATGCAACGGAACTCATCAGGGATGATGGCTCCAGAAATTTCACTCAAGTCATAGGGAAGTTAAAAATAATCCATTTAAAACCATCCTATGTCCAAGAAGTGATAGGTTTAATATTTTTGACATTGTCACTAGTAATAATGGGTGGTGTCTACCCACTTTAGCCAGACTCTCTCGTCAATTAAATTCAGTGTCGATCTCATTTGACCTTTTAAATATACATAATTTGACCCATTAAAAATAGGTAGCCAATTATACAAATTATTCGTATAGTTTCAAATTTAAAGATCAGGCAATATATTAGTGTAATCGGCTCTGATACCAATTTGAGAAATTGGTATCCAAAAAAACATACTTAAAATAAGGATCACATAATAATTTAGTGTAACATGCCCTGATACCAATTAATGCAGGTGCTATACAGATTCACATGCATCTTAAGACAAACAGACAAATTCACTTTTTAACAAATTTTATCTTGATTTAATTTAAAGTGAATGTGCAAGATAAATTATGAATCTAAATTCCAAACCAAAACATAATGGGAAGAAGATAGAGGGAAAAAATCCATTTTCGGTAAAACCTTTAATTCAGCACCATTTAAGACTCAACAGACAATGATAGACTTACAAATAATTTAGAGCTCCACTAACTTTAACGGAGTAGTGTCTTCAAATCTTCAACGAAAAATGATGCAGTCCATTATTTCCCATTGCAATCATGTCTTACCTCTGTATCCACCAATGAGCCTCAGGAATCCCAATTCTTTTCCTCTTCAGCCGTAGAGCCTCAACTCCACAAATCAATAGTAGATAAAATATTTACAAGGGATTAAAACTTTGGATTATGTTATTTTTGATTTGGAAAAGTGATCCTATAAGATCTAAGGGGTTTGGGTGAAAAAATTATAGATTTTGATCACAAAAAGAACTCTAAAAAGACTTATGGAAAATTCTAACCCCGCATCTCTATTTATAGGTAAAGTTATTACAAAGAGATAGGGATTAAAGATTTATAGAAAATTTGACGAAAAATTAAAAACAAGCGTACTCGTTCGAATGAAACTTCAAACGACAATCTAGAGTTGACCAAAAGGTGACGTTTCAGATCTTATTTGAATGTGGGAACCTCGTTCTAACGACCCCTCATAACTCGTCTAGATGCCATGGTAATCTTATTATAACGAGTTAGTGAGTTTTTCAAAAATTCTTTAAAAATCATTTTAAAAAGATTATCACAACTTTTAAATGCAGATTCTTTTAAAAATAGCCCCTGAATACTTAGAGCTTTACCAAACCAGCTCATAACTCTTCTCAGATAAAATTGTGATGAACGATCATTAATCTTGCAAATGTGTCTTCTCTTTGAAGACTTGAGAACGGTCATGAAGGTGCACTAGGGTGTAACGAGATAAACCAAATAAAAATAAAATGAGCAATTATAAATTTTGCTGTTACAAGCCTAAATGAAAATCTCAAGAAAATTAAAAAATTTATAGTAGGTATCTACATTAAATGCAAAGAAAATCTGAAGCAAATAAAACAATTACCAAAAACTACAATATGAACGACATTAAAAAAACATAAAAAATGGGGATTGTTTTCTTATCGGCTTCAACATTAATAACATTATCTAATGAAATAAAACAAAATTATCGAATGAAGTCTTCAACTTCAACTTGATGGTTTGTGTAAGTAATGAACATAAATAGCATAAAAAAGGGGATTGTTTTCTTACCAACTAAGGGGAGAGCAGCAGTGGCGTTGTAGCCTGAAGCAACGGCCTGAGGAGGTGAGGGCAGTGACTAGAGAGAGGTGAGGAAGCTGGAGAGAGGTGAGGCGGATGAGTTTTACAATAGATGAGAGAGAGAGAAAGGAAATGTAAGGAATGAAGCCAATTTTAGGTTCGAAGTTAAATGAAACTTCATTACGTTTCTGCCCCCTTAAGATTCAAAACCCTCTAAAAATCACCTTTTACTTATTTTTTTTACACAAATTGCCCCTGGATATTTTTTTTTCTCAATCATTTTTTTTAAAAATCGAGGGGGAGCCTCTATGCCTCTGCGGCCTCATAAAAATTCACCCCTGATTATGTGTACTTTAGTGCATCACGTGTCCATGCTCATCATCTATAAAGACACGACATGTTTGCACATTTAAAAGTACTGTATTTTTAATAAGGGACATGTGTGACACGTGGCACATCTGTTTTGTGTATTTATTGATGTTGAGCATAGATACGTGGTGCACTAAATGCACGATAATTTTTCTTAACATTTAGAGTACTACAATGTAATTAGGAATCAGAAGCTTTTGAGGTGATGTGAAAACATGCACGATTCAATACGAAATTGGTTTAAAATTAATCTGGCGTGTCGTGTTCGAACTAGGATATTTTGGTCCGATAACGGGTCGCGTTCGTGTCATGATGTTGACATGAATTTGTCTTGAAATTGAGCCGTTTTAGCTCAATTACAAATAAGAATACCGATTTGGTGCGTTGATCAACCATTTATAATCAATATATTTCATACAATATCATATATAAAAAATATATATATTTATATGTTAAAAAATAAGCGAATTATCATGTTGCGCCATGTTCAATCGTACAAAATTGACACGAAATTGATTTATCGTGCTATTTGTGTTGTGTTTTTAATGGGTCATATTCGTGTCAGGTAAAATGAGGTTGTGTTAGGTCAGGTAAAATCCAAACACGAACCGTTAGCCCAAACTATAGACCAAATATTTAATGCACATGTGATACAAAATTTGGTAAAAAAATATCGGTACCCATAGTAGTTTTTCTAACACATTTTATGCGATACCCTGGCGTGTTGTATTTGCATTGGTTGGTAGTTTGGATCTATTAATTATTATTTGAGACCGTAATTAATGTCGTCGCATATGAAATTTGTAAAATCATGTGTCAGTGTTGGATGTCAAAATTATTCTCCTACGTGGATCAATGAATAGTAGACACCTGCCCTCCTACGTGGCTACTCAGCTATCTTGATCGGTACCAGGGACACCTAGTCATCTTGAATGCCGAGGAACTCCCATAATGTTGACCATCAGGAATAACAAAGGTTACTCGGATAGAATAATGACCAATATTGAAGGCCAATAGTCTAATTTATTGTATACAGATGTGATTTCTTGGAGATATAAAGGCATTCCATCTCTAGGGTTCAAGACCACGATAAATACATAATATACCTTAACTCAGGGGCGTTCAATCAATCACAAGCACACCATAATGAACTATTGTATCCATCGAAAATAACACTAACAATGGACGTAGGCTTTTTACAAATGAACCAATTTAAAAATATTTATCACTTGTGTGTTTGTTTAGATTGCTTTTGTTATTTTATCTGTGATTATAAAATTGGACTCACTCCATTTTCAGACATCAACAGATTGGCGTCGTCTGCGGAAATTGACTTTTCATCATTGTTCTCTACTCTTTTTACTTCTTTAGTTTTATTCTCTGAAGAATGACTACTAATCCTGAGAGCAGCCTAGCGGTTGTAGGTAACAACCCAAATCCATCTGCTCCCCCTAATGGGACAAATCTTGAGGGAATATTGCTTAACTTGGTTGAGGACATGAGGCAATGTAAGAATCAGTTAGGCAATTGGCTTGCACAATACAGGACATATCCTTCAATTCTAAGATAGACATGTCACTTCCACTAGCTAGAAATGAAAGGAGTTATCATTCTAGGTCTTCTCGTGACAAGCCATACGGTCCTGGAGAAATATCATCATTCCGATAAAAGGATTACTATGATGGTCAATATTTTTCCAATAAGAGTCCAAGCGTGTTAGAAAGGCTAAGTAGGGAATTTTCTTTCGATCGTTTGGGTCCCCGAGCAACCATAGATCATTGCAGGCTGAAAGAACGTCATTGCGATCATATAGATGGATCCATGATATCCAAAGGCAACATGAGAGGATCCGTGCATGCTGAGTAGACTTCTCAGGAAGAGAGCTAAGTACATATGAAAAACAAAGCAACAAAATGTACTTAGGTTAAGTCTAAACCAGAGGAACATTCTTGGAAAGGATCTATGCAGCAATTAGAAGATTGGCTAAGAGAAATGGCCAAAGCTAAGAATCATTTTCAAAGAAGTGTTATAAAAGGGTCACCTTTTATCAATGTTATTGTGGACTACTCCACACCTTCCAAATTTAAACCACCATTTGTTACTCCCAAATATGATGGAAATATTGATCCAATCCTCCATATTAAATAATATCAAGATGCTTTTGATATTTATTCTATCCCCGACAAGATGAGGTGCATGGATTTCTCTAGTTCCATCACAGGTCCAACCCAAATATGGTACAACAATCTTCCCAGAGGTAAAATTTCTAGTTTGCATCAATTGAACGAATTATTTATTGATGAATTTTCCTTTGGGGGCAAGATGATAAAGAGTCTTACTCATTTGTTGACGTGTGCCAAAAACTGGGAGAAAGTACTCGAGAGTACATCACACGCTTAAATAATGAGAAATTAGAGGTGGTGGATTATAAAAAAAAAGACAACCTCTGCATCACTAATGAGTGGATTTATCGCTAAAGATCTTTAATATGCTCTAGCGAATAATCCACCCAGAACTATGACAGAGTTGATGGCTAAGGCTGGAAATATTATGAACGCCGTGGAAGGTATGGCCACTAAAGAAGTTCTAGAGACAAAAGCTGAAAGTCAGAAGAACAATTCATTCAAGAAAGATAAAAAAGATAAAAAGATTCACCGCTTCAAGAAGTATGATGAGTATACCCCACTCACCAAGGGTATCTAACACATCTTGGAGGAAATCAGGGGCAACAAAGACTTGAATTGGTGCGAGAAGTTAAAGTCACCTCCCAATAGGAGGGATAAATAAAAATATTACAATTTTCATAAAGACCATGGGCACACTACTGATAGTTGCATCGCCCTGAAGAATGAAGTGGAAAATATTATTCAGTAAAGGAAATTGAATAAATTTGTTGATCGAAATGGTAGCCGAGATACCAAAAGAATATCTGAATCACCTGGCCAAACAAAGGATGACACTAAAAGGGCACGCCTCAATAATTATGAGGATGATCCTGACTTGCTGAAGAAACCTAATGGACCCAAAGTAGAAGTATGAATGATTTCGTTTGGCTATCATTTCATTATAGGAGGAGACACTGGAGGAGGAGATGAGATTGCTTAAAGAAAAGATTACTTGAACGAAGCAAGGCTGGGCAATCTATTATACCGATTGATATGTCTGAGTGCACATATGGTTAGCCCAGAAAAATTAACAAGGACAGATTAGTAATCGAATTCTCTAAAAATAATTTGAGTGGGGTAATTTATCCTTACAATGATCCATTACTCATCACTTGCATGGTTGATCATGGCACAGTGGCAAGAATACTAGTATATAATGGGAGTTTTACGAACATCATGTTCTACAATTATTTCAGCAGCCTATGGCTACAAGAAAGTAAGATAGAACCATATCACATGCCTCTTATAGGTTTCTCAAGAAAAAGGGTATATCCCTTGGGAACAGTCAATCTAGATATGTTGGTCGACACTTGGATGACAAGAAGAAAAGAAAGGATTCATTTATATATACTAGAAAAAAACATCCATTCAGTTTATAAAATCATTCTCGATAAAATGGGAATGAAACATTTAAAAGTAGTGCTATCTACCGTTCATTAGTGCATGAAGTTTCCTATGAATTAAATTGCATATAAGAGTTATAATTATTGTCATATTATCAAACTGGAAGTCTCATGACCATGTGGTCAGTGAGTTACATTGGTCCCGTGCGAGGTGATCGTGCCTCTCACGGGGCCGTTTGGCGTTGTTTTAACTTTTCGCCCTCTAACGACATATTTTTAAGCGTAAGTCTATATATTTTCAAGTTATAGTCATATTCTCAAATCGAGAGTCCCGTGATCATGGGTCTGTTCCTACGAGTTACATTGGTCCAGTGTGAGGTGTTCGTACCTCTCATGATGCCATTTGGGGGCTGTTTTGATTTTTGGCCCTCTAACGGAATGTTTTTAAGCCTAAGTCTAGATTTTTTCAAATTATCATTATATTCTCAAATTGGGAGTTTCGTGACCACACGATCAGTTCCTATGAGTTACATTGGTCCCGTGAGAGGTGTTCGTGCTTCTCACAGGGCCATTTGGGGGTTGTTTTGCCTTTTCCCCCTCTAACGACATGTATTTAAGCCTAAGTCTAGATAGTTTCAAAATATTGTCATATTCTCAAATTGGAATTCTCGTGACTACGCGGTGAGTTCCTATGAGTTACATTGATCCCATGTGAGATATTCATGACTCTTAAGAGCCATTTAGGGGCTGGTCTGGGTTACTATTTAACGGTATGTTTTTAAGCCCAATCTATATCTTTTCAAATTATCGTGATATTCTTAAATTAAGAGCCCCATGACTACACGATCAATTCGTACGAGTTACATTGGTTCCATGCAAGGTGTTAATGCCTTTTATTGGTCCATTTGGGGGATAGTTTGGGGTTTCACCCTCTAATCCTGTGTTTTCAAGACTAATCTGTATATTTTCAAACTATCGTCATATTATCAAATCGAGAGTCCCGTGACTACATGATCTGTTCCTACAAGTTACATTGGTCCCGTGCGAGGTGTTCGTGCTTCTCACAATGCCATTTGGGGTCTGTTTCGATTTTTTACCCTCTAACGATATGATTTTAAGTCTAAGAATTGATATTTTCAAATTATCTTCATATTCTCAACCTCAGAGTCCCGTGACAACGTGATTAGTTCCTACGAGTTACATTGGTCCCGTGCAAGGTGTTCGTGCTTCTCATGGGTCTGTTTGGGGGATGTTTTGAGTTTTCTCCCTCTAACGGCATGTTTTTAAGCCTAATATAAATATTTTCAAATTATCATAGTGTTCTTAAAGAGGGAGTCCCGTGATCACGCAATCAATTCCTACGAGTTACATTGGTCTTGTGCGAGGTGTTCGTGCTTCTCACGAGGCCGTTTGGGGCTATTTTACATTTTTTCCCTCTAACAGCATGTTTTTAAACCTAAGTCTAGATTTTTTCAAATTATCATCACATTTTTAATTCGGGAATCTCGTGACTATGGGGTCAGTTCCTATGAGTTACATTGGTCGCATGCGAGGAATTCATGCCTCGTACATGGCCGTTTGGGGGATGGTTTAAGTTTTCACCCTTTAATGGCATGTTTTTAAGCCTAATCTATTTATTTTCAAACTATCGTCATATTCTCAAATCGAGAGCCCCGTGACTGCACGGTCAGTTCATACGAGTTAAATTGGTCCCGTGCAAGGCGTTAATGCCTCTTACGGGTCCATTTGGGGAATGGTTTCAAGTTTTACCCTCTAACGGCATGTTTTGAAGCCTAATTTAGATATTTTCAAACTATCGCCATATTCTTAAACCGAGAGTCCCATGACTACGTGATCAGTTTCTACGAGTTACATTAGTCCCTATAATGATGCCTATAATATTTAGTAGCATATCATGAGTCAAATTGACATGGTATCCCATTATCAAAACTTGCTATAGCTTTTGGATCACAACTGAATTGGCTAGGCTAGCCTGCTCTATTGTCTGGTCCAGATCAGCAAGCTGTTTAGGAGGAAAGCATATTATCTATAGTTGATAAGACCTAGGCCCACCAGGATGAGAAGCATCAATGAATCTGTAGATATCTCTAATAGTGTGGTGATTGAATAGAGACCAATTAAGGTGAAAGAGGTTGATCAGAAACTCAACGGACATGTAGAAAGTAATTCAAGAATGCTCCCCAACCAAAGAAGGTCTTCAAGAATTGCTTGACAAAACTTAAGTGTGTTCAAGTAAAATAAAATAAAAAGCCTGATTACGTCCTATTCCCTTCTTTCCATTGCCTTATTGGAGACTAAAGTGTGTTCAAGTAAAATAGAGAAATTTCAAAAGAAGTGGAGGTTCCGTAATAGTGTCTATAACTTTCCCAAAAATTTTGACTCCTATTTTTTTCTCTTGCGTCTATGCTAAATGTAATAGTGGAGAGAGTTGGGAATTGTGGAATGAATGGTTTGATTTTGTAGTGTATTGTAAAGAGTAATGGTTGATAGGAGGGGATTTTAATGTAGTTCCCAATCATGAAAAGAAGCTTGGAGGCAATGAAATTGATAGGGGAGTTGTGATGGATTTTAACTTCGTCAGTAATGAACCAGGTCTTATGGAATTATCATTTACTAGTTCCAAATATACATAGTGTAATAATTTTTTTAGTGCACATTTAATTTGTCTTATTGCTTGTTCTGGAAATACATAATTCACAAATAAATTTTTGGAGCTAAGATAAATATGGGTATAATGTGCTTCAAATTCTTAACAAGAATTTCAGGAAAATCACAAAAAAACTTAAACTAAAATAGAACTAGATAGTGAGATGAGCAATTTTACTTGTCACAAATCTGTTGAGTAGTGCAATTTCCTTCCATGGCTTTCTTCTATGTTGCTTTCCTGTACTCATCAGTCCCACATATGTACAACACATTATAGCCATGAATATGATAATAATGAACGCATCGACACTTAAAAACCTTATCAGAATTAGTGATATATTCCCTGACAGTATACCAAAGTTGTGAATTCGTATCCATCAACAAGAACTGAATACCACTCTCAATCAACCTTAGGGAATGTTTATCTCTTTGATTCAAAATGCCTCATTGGAAAAATTTCATCATTGAAGAGCTAATGATTTTTGTCATTTCAGCTTCACTGGAGCTGATCTCAAATAATGTGCGAGGACTCTGCCGGAGAAAGACACTGAGGGAGTCAGCGGGGGAGGTAGAGAGGGAGTGGGTTTATGAGGAAATTTAGGAAATACTCCTGCCCACCTGACCTTTATTCAGATGGTCTCTCACAGTTGGATCTTTACTAGTGTCAGACATTCGATGAAGGTCTTTTCTGAAAAGTTGAAGAAAGTTAAATCACTTATTCGCATATGGAATAAAGATGTGTTTACTATTGTATTTCAGTTGGTGTAGAAAGCAAAAGTCAAATTATTAAAAAAATAAATTGGGTTTGAGATTTCTCCTACTGAGTCCGATCAAGAACAACTAAATAAAGAGAAAGCTCAATATCCACTAGAACTCTAAAAACAAGTATACTAGAAGAAACATGATAGAATTAAGCGGATTCAATAGGTTGCACCAAATATGATTGTGACAACCCGAATATAATTATGATGAATTATATTTAAATCGTGATTACCTTATGTGATATAGTATATCTAATGTTAAGTGATTATGTTTATTATAATCTTACTTTCATAAATCATGAAAGGTCGAATTATTTACGAACACAAAATTTTGTTGTTTTCGATAGAAAGGTTCCTGTTAGAGACTAGTTTTGACCTTTATAACATTATAAATGACTTGAGGTGAAAACTAGATAGTTGTAGACATGCGAGTTAGGCTTGTAACACAACAAACGGATCATCAAATGGATGCCCGAGTAAAGAGGTATTCCGAATTTACGAACAAGGGGCAATTTGGTCAATTCCCTTTAAGTGGTAAATTATCTTTTATTAAACCAAATGGTTTAATTTGATTGGTTGGCTTGGGAGGCAGCCTTGGCCGACCTTATACCCTTGAAATAGACTTATCATTCAGCCAAAATCATCCATGAAAGGGTTTTAAGCTTAAGGAAAGAGAAGGTAGAAGTTTAGGAAGAAAAGTGAGGAGAAAAAGTGTAGAAAAATTCGTAGAAATTACATAAATGTCCCGAAGGTGTAAGGTCTAATCAACCCAGTTCAGCTCCACCAGAAGAAAAGGTGAATACATAGTTGTCAACTAAGGTGAGTGTAATCACTGGAATGATGTATTTGTATACTGTTACGAATGTGATCATAATGTTATGAATATAAAATTGTTCATTTCGGTTTACCGAAATGAGGGTTACTCCTCGACCAGGATGGGGGAGATTTGTCTATTAATGAAAAGGGGTTACTCCTTGACCAGGAATGGGGGAGAATTGTCTATTTAGACAGGATATGTGAATCATGATTCAGAAAAGTTGGTCATTCATTATGAATGAGCCGGATAAGTTAATTCATAATTATATGGACATGATATATTGCATGTAAATTTATGCAGTAGGTATAGTAGTGATGCATTCACTCGGCTATTTTTCTCATGGTACCTATGTTCACATTTTTCAGGTAACGCGATGTCACTGCCAAATCTAGGAGGTCGAGTTGGGTTAGCCAGGAATGGGAGAAACTATGATTTTGTGTAAATATAAATGATGTAATTAAGTTAACTTATCCTTCAAGAAAGTTTTTATGGACATAATTACTCTAATGTTGTAAAAAGGTTTTCAGTTATATGGATTTACAATGATGACTCTGAAATCAAAACTAGTGATTATGGTTTGGTTAGATTAATTATGGTTTGACTCACTTTGACTTTCAAACTTAATTATAAGTAACTGGGTTGGGGTGTGTCAATGATAAACAACCATAAAAAACCATTGATCTCTCTAAAAATTTATCTTTCCAATACTTATAATCCATCTTAAATGAGGTTCAATTTCTGATCTGATATGAATAATATTCTTCTTGTGTTGGAAGCATAACCATTTCACTTAGACACAATATGATACTTGTTTTTGCAGTATTTAGCATACATGAAAGACTACAAAAGAGAGTTCACCGTTCTAAATTTCCACCAAAGTTTAGAGATAAGAGAATTGATGATATTTTCCATAGATCTAATTTTAAACCCTCATTGTTTAGTTTATTTACACATAGCATCCCACTTCCTCAAATGAAGCTTATGACCAAATCAGTCTCTTCCCAAAAGAAGTTTGCAAAAATATTTTCAATCTCTATGATGACTTGTTTTAAATGATCCAAAATAGACAATAAATGATATCTCGTACTTTAGATATCATGTTTACTAATAGTGAATTTTCCAACCATAGATAAAAGTTTACTACTCCACCATTGGACTTTGGTCAATACTTTGTGTGGTGTCAAAAAATCTCCTCATAGGGGGGTGCGCATTTACCACGATGCATGTATAAAAATAAATATGAGAGAGAAAAAGATTTACGTGGTTGGACCATGAATGACCTACGTCCACGGGGTTGCTGTTGTGTTCCATTAGAATCGTGAGAGAGTTTTACATGAGAGTGTTTCTCTAGCTTTTGAGCCACCTTTCACAATGGGGGGTGTCCCCTTTATATAGAGTTAGGGGCTACATTAGGGTTACAAAAATGGATGATTCCTATCTTCATGGAGTTTGATTTAAATCAGATACTGCTCCTCATTCTTTTAGTTTATCAAGGACTCTAGTCGTCCCTATCTTGTTGGAGCATTTGTTGTTCGCCATCTTGATCGTGGTGCTTGCCACGTGTCATGCTATTATGTAGGCATATTTTTCCCTCCCACAATAGCCCCATAGGTCGCAATTCAACTGAGTTGATTCCGAGATAAGCTGGGAGCTAGTCCATAATCTCTTTAAACGTGCGTAGTTGTTGATGTGAACTGAGCTGGTGTTCTTTGAGATGTCGTAAACTTTTAGCCTTCTTTGGTTATTCTTCTTGCCTTTATAAGTTTTTTTAGATGAATGCTTGGATTGAGTTGAGAGACGTTCAGTTGATATGGGAACCGGACTCGAGCATGTTGAGCTGCCTACGTACCCTTATGGGATCAGGTCGAACGTAGTTTATTGTTCTGTTTTATTACATGGCCCAATTCGTGAGGTTGAGCACAGGCCTGTTCAGAATTCATTTGTTGAGGCATTCTCGAGCATGTATCAAGTTTAGGGAATCTCCCTGTATTTTGATCTTATATGGTCCAACTGGTGAGGCTGACCATTGGCTTATGTGTCGAGCCTTGCTCGAGCATGTACCTAGTCGGGGTAAGACCCTACATTAGGTTTTTCATATGGTCTAATTGGAGAGGCCGACCAAAAGCCTATATTCTGAGCCTTGCTCGAGCATATACCTAGTCAGGTTAAGACCCTTCAATTGGTTTTTCATATGGTCTAATTGCAGAGGCCGACCAAAAGCCTATGTGCCAAGCCTTGCTCAAGCATATACCTAGTCGGGGAAAGACCCTGCATTAGGTTTTTCATACGGTCCAATTGGAGAGGCCGACGAAACCCCTATGTGTCGAGCCTTACTCGAGCATATACCTAGTTAGGTTAAGACCCTACATTAGGTTTTTAACATTTGATATGTAATCGGTACGCTTATTGTACTTAGGCCTTTCCCCCAAGTGAATGTAATACTAATTTCGTTCACATTTTTCCATTTTCTAATGCCCGGCATGTAAATATCCATCTATTTTACCTTTTAGGTTGTGTCGTCACACTTCCTTAGTCCTAAAAGATGATGGAGAAAATGCACCTAGTTTAAGGTCCATCCACCCGTTCAGGATTTTAATCGACTAACATAGTTGGCGACCAACCTAAATTGGCTTTTTGCCTAGGGATCCCCCGTAGGGCTTTTATTATTGCCGGGGGAAACTCGTGAGGCCATTTGTGTTTGGTGATGACAGAGACCTAGGGACTTTCTTAATTTAATTGAAACAATCAAGATAGTTGTTGTAATTAAATCAAGCTTAATCATGATAGGCATTTGAAACACTAATGCCAATGTTAACCATGCTGGTGACCATCCTAAGTTGGCCTATTTTATTTTACTTTAAATATTGCGATGGATCTATTCACGTGTCATCGTTTCCATGGAGCCCCCGACTGGGTTGTGAAGAGAAGACTTCCCGATCGTTCATCGAGTTATTTGATCTGAATAACCGAGATAATAAGTGTGCCCAATCGTTCCTCGGGGTTTTGTTGTGTTGAAGGATATCGCGTCGATCATTCGTCGAGATGGATGTAATTAAGGATTATCTTTCCCCTATAGATCCATGTAATGTATCGTTCCTTGGGGTGCACTTACTCGTCGTCCATGCACAGTGGTTTTTGGATGTTGTGGAAAACTCCATATAGCTCGTACATCTAAAGAAGTTCATATGATTTCAAAGCATCTTTAAGAAAAAATGCATTAATTTGATATGGCGTTCAAGAGACGTTGTTCCGATGGAGTGTATATCTTAGACTCGATGATGAACTTTCGACGTTGACAAGAAAAATGTCATCGCCCAGTGATCGTCGATCACTATGGGTTGTCCGACAATGTTACTGATACATTCAGGGTGGTTTAGTGTTGTTGCCAACATGTTCTGTTTGTCGCATGTGTCGACCAGTAAGGGCAGAACCGAAAGCAGGCCGAGGATGACTGGACATAGGATTAGAAAGCATGTGTGGGCAATTGGTTGTGACATCCCCAATTTGCAGGTCGGTGGGCCAAAAATTCTTAAGTTAGCAGGCCACGAAGTGGGTTGGTGGAGATAAGACGCAAGTCATCCTTAAACCATGAGATCGTTGGTCGGAGTGGACAAAGAGGAGTCTGGTGATTATGATCTTGCTGGATATATGACTTCCTACATGTTGGATTCGTTCTTGGTGATAAATATAGTTGATAGTTGCACTCCATACTACTTTATGTGTTATTGGATCTTTGTTATACAAATTTCCCAACTTCCCATTCGTCAAGCTTGAATTAAATAAGAATTGCATTGTCCAACTGTACATTGGAGCTCGCGACATGATCACATAACATCGACTATCCATCGAAGTTGAGGGTCTATCGAAGCAAAATTGCAAAGGATCTAGTAAATGTTACGAACGATCCATGCTCGAGGCGTCGGAGAATTGATAGGATAAATGATGCATGAGCATCCATCGAGGCAAGATTATCATAATGAAAAGTAGATTTCCAGATTAAATAAATGATGCCTGAATGCCTGAATGCCTGTCCAGGCATAAATTATAGAGGATCTAGTAGATATTGTGAGTGATCCATGCTCGAGCATCCGTCGAGGCAAAAAGGATCGAGCAGATATTACGAACAATCCATCTGTTGGGACTGAATATAGGAATTATCCTAACAAACCATTTGTTGGGGGTAAAATGCTACATGTGTGGAAAATATCTTCGGGACTAAATATATAGAATTATTTTTTCGATCATTTGTCGAGATGAACCTTGAATATGCCTGATCATCCTTCAGGTTAAGAATCCTAAAGATGGATGATCAATAATGGCTAGTCTGTTGGAGCTAAGTTGTACAGTACCGAGTAAATACATCAAATGACTTGTGCTCAAATATTTTTCAGAGCCTTAATAAGATTTCCAAGAGCTTAAGATTGTGGGTGAGCACTCGTCGGGACTAAATCTTGCACCTTTGGAAGTTAATAAATTTCTCGACCATCTGTCGAGGCTAAATCAAATAGAAATTATCCTACGATTCGCTTATTCAGTCAAGCAATATATGATGTGTATATGCTCGACCATGTGTCAAGGAAAATATTTCATAGTATTGCATGAATGGTTCCATAATTTTTATGATAAAATCTCACGGGGATGGCCATGCCCGCGCATCCGTCGGGGCTACGCTAAGTACTAGTAAAAATATTACACCGACCATCCATCGTCATAACCAATAATCTCCTTCCACCGAGATTAAATTGCAGTAGCTTAGAAGACAATATTGAAAATTAAATGGTTGAATAAATGATATGAGTGCTACACAAGTGCGCGCCATTATTTATGTGAACAAAATAACTGTAATAAAGTTTAATAAAAGATGCAAGATTTGTCAAATATATCCAGATGTACGACATAGGAGATAATTTGGAATCTATGCAAATAGCTCTAAGCAAGTACTCAATTGTAAGTTGGTTTTAAAAATTTATTTTCATAGAAAATTTTGTAGTGACAATTTTTTTTACATGTGAAGTATGAAGTATAGATAGCCCCCTGCTAAACAAATTATGATGATAAAAATCGTGAGCATAATTTGTGAGAAAATAAAATATTATGAGATAGAAATGAACATTGCACAAATAGATGTGCGAATCCATCATTTGGGACTGTGATGAATATGAGAATTATCCTGACCAACCATTCGTTGGGGATAAAATGAGACTTGTGCGGTAGATATCTTCGAGACTAAATATATAAAAATATTTTGCCGATATGAATCTTGGATATGCTTGATCGTCCTTCAGGTTAAGAATCATAGAGTCGGGTAATCAATACTAAAATTGAAGAAATAGAAATGTCCAAGCATCCATCGGTTATAACAAATAATCTTGCCCAAGAATTTGTTGGGTCTAAAGTGTTGTAGCATGCTCGACTATTCATCCGAGCATTAATTAAATAAGTGGTGTCTGGCAAGTTTGTCGGGGCAAAGCGGTACCGAGTTGATTTAGTGAGGAATTCGTGCTCGAGCATCTGCCAGAGCATTGATAAGGTTTCCAGGAGCTTAAGATTGTGACCGAGCATCCGTCGAGACTGAATCTTGTACTTGTGGAAGTTAATAAATTGACCTACCATCTGTTGAGGCTAAATCAAAAAGTGATTATCGTGAGACTGCTTTATTTGGTCAAATAAAATATGGTATGCGGCTGTTCGACCAGGTGCTGAGGAAAAAATTCATAGTATCATATGAATGTAATGAATGATCCAATGATTTTTATGATAAAAATCCCACTGAGATAATCGTGCCCAATCATCCGTCGGGGCTGAGCTAAATAACCAATAATCTCCTTTTTCTGAAATTATATAGTTGTAGCCGAAAGACAATATTGAAAATTAAAATGATAGAATAAATGACATGAGTGCCCTATAAGTCTGCCCCGCTATTTATGTGAACAAAATAATTTATAATATGGTCACATAAAAAGTGTCATTCTAGATCATCATTAGATCTTAATATGTGATAATGAAAATCATGAGCATGTTTAACTAACAAATTAATATCATGGTACATTAAACAAAAATCATGATATAATAAGACTCCTGTTGATATAAAAAATTAGATTATCTCTAATTATTTAATCACAGATAAAAAAGAAATAAGACAAGAGATTTTTAAAGTGGTTCAGCCTTGATGGAATGGCCTACGTCCACTGTTTGTGTTATTGCTGACTGTTTGCAGAATTCTCGATAATGGGTTTACCAAGAAATTTTGAGTCCCCTGCTAATGAGGATATTACAATGTATTTATAGCCTTGAGGCCGTACATGTGAAAGAATAATACATAGCTGTCCAGTAGGCGTGTACATATGTATGACAATAACTGCGTATTTAATGCGTAGTCATCCCTTCAATTATCCTGATATGAATGCTCTGTACGAGGTGTAACTCGGACCGCCTGAGCTGCTCGAACCGCCTAAGTAGCTCAATATACATGAGTTGCTCGGCATAATAAAGTTCCTCAGAGAACACTTGTTGATCAGAGTGCCTGAGTTAGTCGGGGAGATTGAGTTCCTCGGAGTCAAGGTGCTGTTAAAAAATGTTTGTGAATGCCATGTAGATTGACACGTGTTTCCACCTAATTGATCCACGTAAGCAGACTTAATTTGTTATTAACAGAAGCCCCCAATGTTTCGTAGTTTGATGTTGAAGAAAAGTATGGAACATTCTGCTACTTAGATTTTTGGTTTGTATGGTTTCTAGGACAACATTCATTGTATACAGCTCCTTTTTAAATGCACAGTATCAGACTTCATAAATATTTTGAATTTCCATAAGCGCTTCATTTTTCGTGCCGTTTTCTTCCTTTTAGTCATCGGATACGCAATCGTCCATCTTGGTAATCATTTTTTCTCTATTCCCGAGGTAAAGTATTTAAACGCTTCAGAAAACTCGATCGTCTTTTACTTTTTCAAATATGCATCTTTAGAACTTTTTCACTTCTTCTTTGTCTTGTGCGTTCGTTTCTTCCATTGTTCGTTGTCACCTAATTCATCTTTTTCCTGTAAGATCTTTTTCCTTCTCTTTTATTTCTTTTGTTCATCATGGTTTACCCCGTTGAGTCGCTTGATAAATTTTGTTCTGATTTTTCTATTCCTTCATGGGTTATATTGGAAGAGCTTTCTGAACCTTCTGATTATTTTCGTTTGGCTGAGGGACATTGGTTCCCCAGTCTCTTTGTAGATGAATGTGGCTTTTCTTTTCCTCCAAATCCCTTATGTTTGGAGTTCTGTCAATTTTTTGATGTTGTTCCTGCGAAAATAGCACCAAACACTTGGATAATAGTTAATAGAGTTCATAGGTTAAACCAAATTCATGGAACTCGTTTAGAAAATCCAGAAATTATGTTTTTCTATAGATGGGTTGTTAGTGATAGCACATTTTATTTAAAAACTAGGTTTTTAAATAAAGCTTTAGTTGTCAATCTCCCAGATGCCAACAAGGATTACTTCGAGCATGGAGTTGTTATGAAAAATTGGCAACATGCTCCATTAAATGGAAATTATGTGTATCAGGGTCCTAGATGCCCTCCCTATGGCAATGGGATAGGTTGTTTTTGTTTTATTTTATTTTTGAAATTGTGTTCTCTTTGTGTTTGATAAAATGCATCATTGACATTTTAATTTTTGTTTATTTGCAGTTGATAGCAAAAGAAAATCCCCCAAAGAGACTGATGTCAATTTGAAGCACTTGAAACTTATCTGGAGTTTGCACCAAACCGTTGTTGACGAACATATCAGATCAGCCTCGTACTTGCTTCAGTACAAGATCTACACTTCGTCTTTTACTACTCATCCAGTGGTGGGTGACATCGACCCATTACCAGCCTATGAAGGTTCCTCTCCTGAATCAAATATTCCCCTCAGTATAAAAATGAAGAGACGAAAAGTTCCTTCATACTTCGAAAAATTAGACTCTGCCAATGTGGAGGCAAAGAGAAATAAGCAGGATGTCCCAGAGGAAGGGACAAGGAAAGTTGATGCACCCCCTCCTGCTGCTGTTAAGAAAGTTTCCGAGAAGCCCCCTGTGGCTCCGAGCAAGGTTGTAGCTTTTTCTCCTCCAAGCGAGGTCATCGTTATATCACCGACCAAGACAACATCCTTGGTTGAGAATGTTCCTGCTCCTACGAGGAGGATAAAGAAAAGTTCCTCGGATAAACTGGCTGAACCTATTTCCCAGCCTTTAACTGGTGGAGGTGGTGTTCCCAATTTTGTTGCTCCGAGCTCTGCCATGGGATCTGTGAAGTCTTGGATTATCCCATAAATCCAAAGTCTTAAAGACACTCTTTCTCGAGATAGGGTTACCACCTTGGTAGCTCAACATATTGCCTCAGTAAGTATTACTAATCTAAACTTTTATTTTTCAATGTTCTATTCTTGTACTGACTCAAAGTTATTTTTCTTGTCAGCTGGTAACCTGTTTCAATACTATTTTGAAAAAGGATGAAGCTCTTAAAGCTTCGAGCTCCTCGGGAGGTGTGGAGGAGGCTTTTGTAGGTCTGACTCAATCCTTAAAGGATTCTCGTCAGAAATATAAAGAAGATAAGGTTGCTTGGGAGAAGCAATTGAAGTCCGTCAAGCAAGAGAGAGAAAAAGCTGTGGAGGCCTCTTAGGAGTTGGAGAGGCAAATGAAAGAGTTTAAGAAGAAAAATAAAGATCTTAAAGAAAAGCTCAATAATGCTGGAGAGCTTGAGACCAAGCTTAAAACTGCTGAAGAGGAACTTGGTAGACTTCGTGAAGCTAATCATCAGAAGGTAGAGGTAGAAGGAAAGTTGAAGGCAACCGAGGAACTTCTTATTGAGAGGATTTTCTCGGAGAAAGCAAAGAGAAAACTTGTTGTTAAAAAGTCCTTTAGCACTGGCTGGGACAAAGGTTGGAACAAAGGCCTAGCTGTCATGTCCTCTCAGCTGAATTTCGCTAGCCTCAAATTCTTTAGGGACGGATGGATTGCTGCTCTGCAGGAGTTAAAGGTCTTAGAGAGTTCTGAACTTTTTTAGTGCCATGTTCATGGTCCTCCTCCCTCTGCTGGAGAAGAAGAAGAGGACGAAGCTGCCTCTGAAGAGTCTTCAATGATGATTGAAGACCAAGTTCCTCCCGTTCCGGTTGTTCAGACTTCTATGAGCAAATTCAGCCCACCTGTATTTCAACCGAGCAACTGCCACTATCCTCCGAGAAACCAGCCTCCTCATCTCAGCTTTCCGAGGAAGTCGCAAAACACAAGGAGAAGGTGTAAAGTTGCTCGGGCTTTAATTTTATTATTTCTTTTGAATGTAACCCTGAACCTTGTACTTATCTTTTGATGAATAAAAATTCGAGTTTTTATTGTTCATGTTGACTTTCTTTGTCTTGCTCTGCCTTTATCATTTATTAATCCTGTTTATGGCTTCTCTTTGATAGTTTATGGCTAGGATGGAACTCTTGTCAGCTCACGATACTGAGTTGATGAAAAAATATAATGAATATTTAGAAGCTGGCCATACAGATTTGGATGAGTCATAAATTTTTGATATCTTGGGCTCAGATGCCTCTGAACGAGCAGTGGAAGCTTACCAATATCTGAAATGCTTACTCGACCGAGCTGTTGCCAATAATGTGGCTTATTACGAGATGATTAAAGATCTTCAGGGTACCATCAAGGAACTTTAGCAATAATACAGGGAATCTTCTGCCCTTTTGCATCAGGGGTATGAGAAAAAGTATCAGCAACTAAATGCTAACAAAGGATATGATATGTTAGTCGTTTCTTATGATTTTAGGGAGAGGACTTTGAAGACCGAGGTTGAAGATCATAGCCAGATCGCAAAACTGCTGGAGCAGGAAAACAATAACTCGTGAGGAGAGATATCCCAACTGAAATCTGTAGCATCTACCTTGGGAGCCTTGGTCCCTATCAATGACGAAGGTTTCTCTTTCTTGGTGGTCGAAAATGCCAATTTGAGAGATGAATTGGAAACTTTAAAGAGGATTGGACCCTCTACATCTGCTCGGGGATGAGCAAGGGCTGCTCGTATTTCAATTGAGGAGCAAAGAACTCAATCATCCTTGGAGAATCAGGCCTTCCAGTTGATGGCAAAGAAAGAAGCATTAGCAGAGATGTCTAAGAAGATTCTGAACCTTGACGAGCAACTTTCTCCACAAAGTTCTGCCTTGGATAATAAAATGAATCTGGTGAAGAATCTTCATGAGCAGCTAGAAAGGTTGACATATCAGTTCCATAAACAGCCCAGAGAATTTTGGATGGATGGTTACAATGAAACCCTCTACCACCTTGATGATCGGATCCACCAGTCAAACAACGAGGGGTACAAGCAAGCGTGGCTGAATGCCCTGGGTGTGCTACAATTGGAACAGGGTCATTATTTATGGGACTATTATGATCCTGGGTTGCTTGATTTTCCAGTGCCTCCATTTAAGCTTGACATGAGCTGGATTCCTGATCGAACGATTCCCCAGTGCTTAATCTCTAAATATCTTGGTGATTACAATCTTCATTCAAATTTTGAGATATCTCGGCCAGAGCACCTGCTTGCTCGTCCTTCTGTGATGAATATTCGAATGTTAAAAGATATAAACTTTATAAACTCTCCCTATGCCTTAGATGATCCTCCTGCTGGACTGGAACCTGTTTCAAAGGCAGAGGGAAAGAAACCCATAGAATAGGACTTTATGTAATAATTTCTACTTTCCACAGTATATGTAATCCTTCTCGATTTGAATGAAAAGTTTTGGTAATGAAATACATTCTTCACATTATTTTTAATTCCACTTAGTATGAATGAAAATTTGACTTTTGTCATTTCATTTTCTTCTAAATAATTTATAGAATATTTTTGCTTGTTGGTTGGCAAATATAGATATGCTTGTGACATACTGATCTCATTGCAGTGATTTATCAATTTTTGATTTTAACTAATAGAACAACTTACACTTCATGGTATTGCTTAATTTAAACAATCGGAGTTGATTGAAATTGGCTTACCAACCAACTAGAGGTTTGAGATTTTTTTATTTTCGACCAACCGGAGTTAGGGGATTTTATTTATCGACCAACCGTAGTTGGTAGGGTTTTATTTATCGACCAATCGTAGTTGGTAGACCGACCAACTGTAGTTGGTAGGGTTTTATTTACCGACAGTGGACCGACCAACCGTAGTTGATAGGGTTTTATTTATCGACCAACCGTAGTTGGTAGGGTTTTATTTATCGACCAACCGTAGTTGGTAGACCGACCAACCGTAGTTAGTAGGGTTTTATTTACCGACCAACCGTAGTTGGTGGAATTTTATTTATCGACCAACCGTAGTTGGTAGGGTTTTATTTACCGACCAACCTTAGTTGGTGGACCGACCAACCGTAGTTGGTGGAATGTTATTTATCGACCAATCATAGTTGGTAGGGTTTTATTTACCGACCAACCGTAGTTGGTAGACCGACCAATCGTAGTTGGTAGGGTTTTATTTACCGACCAACCGTAGTTGGTGGAATTTTATTTATCGACCAACCGTAGCTGGTAGACCGACCAACCATAGTAAGTAGGGTTTTATTTATCGACTAACCGTAGTTGGTGGACCGACCAACCATAGTTGGTGGAATTTTATTTATCGACCAACCGTAGTTGGTATACCGACCAACCGTAGTTGGTAGGGTTTTATTTATCGACCAACCGTAGTTGGTAGACTGCCCAACCGTAATTGGTAGGGTTTTATTTATCGATCAACTGTAGTTGGTAGACCGACCAATCATAATTGGTAGGGTTTATGTTCTGAACTTGATGCATACTTTGTAGCACTAATACTCCGAAAAAATTTCAACAAAAGGAGAGAATTGGGTAAAACATCCAAAGCTTTATTCATATTGAAGAAAACTGCATTACATAGGAAGTGAACTGCTGATAATATTTACGCAGATGCTCTGCGTTCCATGCATTCTTAAACTCCTCTCCTTCTAAGGTTTCAATCCTATATGTCCCTGGTCGAACAACTTCTGTTACTCTGTAGGGTCCATGCCAGTTATCTTCCAGTTTGTTGTGTCTCTGAATTACTTTCTTTAGTACATAGTTCCCTTCTTTCAAGTCACATTTCTTTACTCTTTTATTGTAGAACAGAGTTGTTCGTTGCTGGTATGTAGCATTCCTGATTGATGCTTCTTCTATAAATTCCTCGAGCATATCCAAGTTCAACCTTCTCATCAAGTCGCTGATAAGAGAATTGAAATTCAGCACTTTGTGTGTGGGGAGACCCAGCTCGGCACGTATAACAGCTTCACTTCCAAATGTCAGCATGTATGGAGATTCTCCTGTTGCTGCTCGTGGTGTAGTACGATAAGCCCACAACACAGAATGTAGCTCATTGATCCAGTTTGCCTTTGCATAATCCAGTCTTTTCTTCAAACCATTTAGCAGTGTTCTATTTGTCACCTCAGTTTGTCCATTGCTCTGGGGATAGCCTGGTGCAGAGTGAGTCTTCAATATGTTTGAATGATGACAATATGCAGCGAACTCCTCGTTGTCAAATTGAGTTCCATGGTCGGTGATGAATGCATGGGGAAGACCATATCTACAGATGATATTCTTCTAAATAAATTGGTACACCTTTTCATACGTCATATCAACAAGAGGCTCAGCTTCCACCCACTTAGTAAAGTAATCCACTGCGACGACGAGATGCTTGAATCTTCCTCTGGTCGTTGGAAGTGGCCCGACCAAGTCAATTCCCCACATGGAAAATGGCCAAGGGGAAGTAATGGGTGTCAATAATGCTTGGGGAGTTCTTCGGATAGATGAGAAGCGTTGACATTTGTCACATTTTTTGGCATAGGCAATACAATCAGCCTTCATCGTAGGCCAGTAATATCCTTGCGTCATTATTCTTTGCAAAAGCGTCTGACCTGCTACATGGGCTCCACAAGACCCTTCATGGACCTCTTCAATCAAATCTTTCACCTCGGAGGGATGCACACATCTTTGCTTACCTACTATAATTCCTCGTTTATACAAAATGCCGTTAGTCAATAAATAACGAGCATCTTTAAACTTCAGTTTCTTGGCCGTAATTTTATCAATTGGTAAAGATCCCTCCTCAATATAGGCCCTGATAGGATCCATCCATGATGGTCCTAAATCAAGGGCAATGAATTTCATCATCAGATCCTTGTCAATGCTCCGACTAGCCAATATTTCTATTGGTATTGTTCTTCGTAGCTCGCTGCGTGTGGCTGAGGCTAACCGAGCTAAGGCATATGCTCTTGCATTCTCCAGTCTTGGTATTCTTACCAATTGTACTGCATTAAAGCTCGATACCATCTCCATTTCTTTTTCATGATACTTGATCATTAATTCTCCTTTGGATGCATATACTCCCAGCACTTGATTTACGATTAACTGTGAGTCACTAAATACGAAGACCTGCTCTGCTTTCATAGTTTTTACCAAACTAAGACCAACAATAATAGCTCCATATTCAACTTCATTATTAGAAGCTTTAAATTGAAAGCACAGAGCATAGTCCACATCTATCTCATCTGGGTTGTTCAGAACAATTCCTGCTCCACTACCTGTAGTACATGAAGAACCATCTACATACAAATTCCACACAGGTAATTTATTATCAAATTTTTGATTAGATAGAACTCCTCAGTGGAATATTTAATGCTTCCTTCCGTCTTTTTCTAACACTTCCTGTTGTTCGTCCACCATCTTCTCTAGCTCATCTAGCGATCTAAGTTGATCTGGATTTAATGATCCTGTAACATCCACAGGTTGGTCAGTATTCAATTTCTGCTCTTCGGAGGTATCTGGGTAGGTGAACTCTGCGATGAAATCTGCCACTGCTTGCCCTTTGAGCGAGGACCTAGGCTCATAGATTATATCGTATTCACCCAATTCCACATCCCAATACATCAATCTTCCTGATTTCTCTGGTTTGTGCAGAGCTTGCCTTAACGGCATGTCTGTATACACAACTATAGTATGAGCTTGGAAATATGGCCTCATTCTTCTACTTGCTTCGATCAACGCTAGTGCCAACTTTTCCAATCTTGGATATCTGATCTCTGCTCCTCGGAAGGCCTTGTTAGTGTAATAAATTAGTTTTTGCACCCCATCCTCCATTCTTATCAATGCCGAGCTAACTACATTCTCCGAAACTGCCAGATACAAGTACAGTCTTTCTCCCATCACTGGCCTGGACAACAGTGGAGGTGCTCCCAGGTATTTCTTCAACTCTTGAAAGGACTTCTCGCATTCTTCATCCCACTCAAAAGTCTTTCGGAGTGTTTTGAAGAATGGTAGGCATCTATTAGTTGCTCGTGATACAAATCGATTAAGTGCTGTAACTCGCCCTGTGAGACTTTGCACTTCCTTCTTCGTCGTTGGAGATCATAGCTCCAACAAAGCCTTGATCTTTTTAGGGTTTGCTTCAATTTCTCGTTGATTAACAATGTATCCGAGAAATATGCCTTCTCATACTCCGAATATGCATTTGGTGGGGTTTAACTTCATTTGATATTTATCTAATTGATCAAAGGTCTGGCCCAAGTCAATTAGATGATCAGCAGATTTCTTGCTCTTCGTCAGCATATCGTCAACATAAAATTCCATGTTGTAACTGATTTGCTCTGCAAATACCTTGTTCATCAGCCTCTGATATGTTGCACCTACATTTTTCAAACCAAAAGGCATAACATTATAACAATAAGTTCCCCTAAGGGTAATAAAAGAGGTACTCTCCCTGTCTTCAAGTTTCATTTTAATCTGGTTGTAGCCAGAATAAGCATCCATGAAGCTCAATAGCTCATGTCCCGAGGTAGCATCCACTAATTGATCAATTCGGGGCAAAGGGAAATGATCCTTTGGGCATGCCTTGTTGAGGTCGGTGAGGTCCACACACATCCTCTACTTATTGTTCTTCTTTTTCACCATCACCACATTAGCTAACCAATCTGGATATTTGACATCTTCAATAAAGCAAGCTTTTTGAAGCTTCTCGACCTCCTCTTGTATATATTGGTTCTTCTCGGGGCTGAACACTCTTCTTCACTGCTTCACAAGGTTGATTTCCTTGTTCACATTAAGCTCGTGACACAAGAAATTTGGGTCTATTCCTGGCATATCTTTGTGGCTCCATGCAAAAGTTTGTTTTCTGCTTTTTAGGAAAGCTATCAATTCCTGTTTTAGTGAGGCATCCAACGACGAACCTATTTGAGTTGTTCGTTCCGGGTGCTCGTCATCCAGAATGACATTTTCAGTAACTTCTATCACCTGGCCTTTCACAAGCTGCGACTCGTCCCTAGGGTCTAATGTTTCAACTTCTGTACCTTCATCCACTTGATAGGTAGTAGTCTTTTTCCTGGATTCTTCCAGTTCTTCCTGCTCGGCAGATGAATAGTAGCATTCCCGTGCTACTTTTTGGTCACCCTTCACCACTCCTACTCCAAAGTTGGTTGGGAATTTTAGACATTGATGTACTGTAGATGGTACTGCTTCGAAATTTTTCAAGCCTACCTTTCCCATGATGATATTGTAGGCTGATTGGACATTTTTATCCATTACAAAAAATTGCACTCTTTCTGTTCGGCAAGCAAGCCACGTACCAATGAACATATCCAACTTGATCGTCCCAAGTGGAAAAACTTTCTCGCCAGTAGAACCGAGGAGGGGCCGATGATATGGCTCCAACTGGGATAGCTTTAGGTTCAAACTATCAAAATATGGGTAGAATATAATATCTGCCGAACTACCATTTTCCACTAATACTCGCGAAATCACTACTTCCTTCATCCTCATTTTGATCACCAATGGGTCATCATGAGGATATAGCACCCCTACGAGGTCATTTTTTAAGAAACTGATGACCAGTTTATCTTTGTTCACCTTCCTCGGGCGATCATCTTCAGCTAGATTTATCCGTTGAATATACGAACAAGCTTGAGCCTCATTGAGGTAAGCCTTCCTCTCTGCAGTAAGGTCTCCACCTCCTGCATCTCCACCAGTAATAACATTGCAGTCAAATGATCCAAAACGGATAGAAAATACCTTACGTTCTGGCTGTTTTGGTCTTTTGGGGAGGTCGGGGTCATCTTGATTATCTTCTCGATCTTCTTCATGATTTCTCTTCTTATCTTCTTTTGCTCGACGAGGAGATATAGACCTCTGCCTTGCACGATCATTGCTCCTTCCACCATTTCGGCGATCTATATACTTGCTCAATTTTCCCCGCCTGATGAGCTCTTCAATTTCATTCTGGAGAGCTATGCAGTTTTTAGACGTATGACCATGATCCTTATGGAACTCACAATATTTAGACTTATCCCTCTTGTCAGGATCTGCCTTCATTTTTTCAGGCCAGTTTATCTCCTCGCTGTTCTTGATCTCTTCCAGAACATGGTTTATGTCTACTTTCAAAGGAGTATAGTTTCCAAATTTCTTCATTTGTTCTAATGCTTGCTTTGCTTTTGACTGCCTGTTACCACCGTTGTTCTTCTGCTCTTTCTTCTCAGCTTTGTCACCCTCAACCTTGGTTTCTTTGGTGTCCATATTCTTCTTCGCAGCCATTGCTTCCTCGGCGTTCATAGTTTTGGCTGCTTTTGCCATTAACTCTGCCATAGTTGTAGGCGAATCTTTGGCTAGAGTGTAGTACAATTTATTTCGCACCAGTCCACTCATCAAAGCAGTGATTGCTGTCTTCTCTTCGTAATCAATAACTTCAAGCTTCTCGTTATTGAAACGAGTAATATAATCCCTGGTGCTCTCCCCTGCTTTTTGTCTAACACTTAACAAGTGTGCTACTCGTTTAACTGGTTTTTCTCCAAAACAGAAGTTTCTAATAAAGAGCTTAGCCAGTTGAAAGAAAGTTACTATCTTCCCTCGAGGAAGATTATTATACCATATTTGAGCAGATCCAGTGAGAGTTCCTGAAAATGCCCTGCATCGCATCTCATCTGGAATAGCATATATATCAACAGCTGCTTGGTATTGTTCTATATGTAGAACAGGATCAGATTTTCCATCATATTTTGGTGTTACTACTGGGGCTTTGAATTTTGATGGTGTGGGGAAGTCTAAAATTTCTTGTAAGAATGGTGTTCCTCGGATAAAAGTCCTTTGTAAAGGATTCTTGGCCTTAGCCATTTCCCCCAACCTGTCTTCCAATCTTTGAATGGATCCATTTCATGCATCATTTCCTTCCTCGGGCCTATTGGTCCGAGCAACTGATCGTGTTGAATTTGCCTCTTGGGACTTTTCACGACGAGCAACTGGTCGTGATTGGGCAGAACCTTCTTTTAACTCATATGATCGTTGAGAGTTCCTCGACACCATCCTAGGTGGACTTCTATTCCTCCTAGGACCCAGTCGATCAAAAGGAGAGACTCTACTCAATCTTTCAAGAGCACTGGTCCTTTCTGGAGATAGATTGATGTTTTGTTGCGTATCTGTAGCTCGTACTGAGGAAGTCCTTCCAGGATGATAAGAAGGATCGTTAGATCCCTCAGTATGATATGAATCGGCGTGTCTAGAATGAGATTCTTCCGGGACTAACGTTCGCCTAGTTCGTGAGGAGGGCAAGCGGGTATTTCTCTGAATGCTTCGTTGTCCAGACTGGGTTGGCGCTCCACCTTGGATAGTTTGCATGAGTTGTCGCATGGTTTCTACATGGCGGCTTGGCCCTGGGCCAAATTAGCCATTATACCAGCCAGATCTTGGACATTTGGGGGAGCAGATGGATTTGGGGGGTTTCCAGCGTTTCGATTGCTGGATTCAGGATTATCAGCCATTGATGATAAGTTGTTTTGATGAAAAACGAAAATTATAGTCATTTCCCACAGACGACGCCAATCTGTTGATGTAAAAAATTAGATTATCTCTAATTATTTAATCACATATAAAAAAGAAATAAAACAAGAGATTTTTAAAGTGGTTCAGCCTTGATGGAATGGCCTACGTCCACCGTTTGTGTTATTACTGACTGTTTGCAGAATTCTCGGTAATGGGTTTACAAGGAAATTTTGAGTCCCCTGCTAATGAGGAGGTTACAATGTATTTATAGCCTTGAGGTTGTACATGTGAAAGAATAATACATAGCTGTCCAGTAGGCGTGTACATCTGTATGACAATAACTGCGCATTTAATGCATAGTCATCCCTTTAATTATCCTGATATGAATGCTCTGTACGAGGTGCAGCTCGGACCGCCTGAGCTGCTCGGTATACATGAGTTGCTCGGCACAATAAAGCTCCTCGGAGAACACTTGTTGATCGGAGCGCCTGAGTTGGTCGGGGAGATTGAGTTCCTCGAAGTCAAGGTGCTGTTAAAAAATGTTTGTGAATGCCATGTAGATTGACACGTGTTTCCACATAATTGATCCACGCCAGCAGACTTAATTTGGTATCAACAACTCCTCTTATATTTTTTTTAAGAGAGGGGAAAATAATGCAGAATTTGTCAAATTATGTAAGACATAGTGTTTAATCCCCGAATTTATGTAAGATTACTGGAAGTACGATGCAAATACTCAAATACGAGTTGATTTCAACAATCCTCTTTCACATAAAGATGTGAAGTATAAAATATGGGGGTTGCCAATTATGGGCACCTCTGCTGTGACAAGTTTGTAACGATAAAAATTATGAACACGATTAATAAGAAATTAAAAACTTTGGAATAGTTAGATGATTAATGCACAGTAGATATGCATGTCCCATTAGGGATCCGATCTACTTCTCCCTGATCAATTTTTTTTTCACAAAAAAGAGATTAAAAAGGGGGTATTATATTTTGGTCGGCCTTGCTCGTAGGCTACTCCTAAATTCTTTGCTCGACAAGATGCGTATCCACGTCGTAGGGGAGATCTATTATCAGTGAGTGAAGTTTTCAAAGCTGTATGGGTATCAAGTCATCCTCATCGTGGTTGCCGACCAGCCAGAGGAAAGTCGTTGAAGATGAAAATCAGTCCCATAGAACTTTGAATCTGTGTTAATCAACGCACAGGGCGTGTTTGAACTGAAGGATATGCTTGTCTTCACCGTCGATCAGTGATTTGGTCCAGTGGTGATCTCGCTCGAGCTCATCATTGTGGTTGTTCGCTGAGCTCGTCACTGTGGCTATCACTATCAGTCACATGTAGGTCACAAATTGTTTGGACTCCATATCCCTGGGTCGCAGGTAGGTCGGCTGAGAAATGATAGTAGGTTGTTGGTCGGCGTGGACGAAGATATGTCCTCAAGAGAGGATGCGAGTTGTCCATAACCCATAAGGTTGGTTGGCGTGGTCCAAGAGGAGATCGAGGGAAAATCTTATTGATTTTTGTGGGACTGCTATGTCTGATCGACGCTAAATGATTACCCCATATCATAGATCAAAAGTGACCATAGGATATGGCCGGAGGTCACGGGACGACTGGAAAATAGCGTTGGGTACTTGGTCGGCGAGATTGAAGAGATGAACGGAGGGGTGAAGATCACTCACAACCCCAAAGGTTGGTCGGAAAAGCTGATTTGATATCTGAAATTGGGTTTTTTCCTTTTTTGTGTTGGTCGGCTTATTGCATACACTAAATGCCATCGAATCGCCCGCGAAAGTGGCCTTATCTTTTTATTGCTTTTATACCATACTTTTGTACTATCTCTTGTGTTGGTTTACTTGTTCTTCCTATTACATCTTATTTCATTGCTAGGGACTAGCAATGTGTAAGTTAGGGGGTGTGATAATACGTAAATATTGCGTATTTCATCCGTCAAACCTACGCATTTTAGCCTCCTCGGGTGCCTTAATCTCTATATTTAAGCCCGTTAACCAGACAACCTCGGTTTATACCGTTAACATGCTTTATGAGGTATAATTGGGCTTTTGTAGGTATTTAGGTACCAAGTATGGGATTCAGATGCATTTCGCTCAATTTCCGTACGCAACCGCACGTTCAAGGGCAATCATGTCATTTAACAGCTTGGGCACCTGGCCCGACATCCACACAGAAGTTTTAGCTCTCCTTGCTAGCTTCGCGTGGCCGTGAACGGTGCGTGATTCCGAGTCCGTACGACAAAGTTACGGCGATTTGAGCGGAGATGGAAAGCATGCCAAAACAGGGGAAACAGCAGGCTGCACTACTTGATCGATCGATCGAGCTTGGGTGTCGATCGATCGAGCCTTTGTATTTTAGCCACGATTTTAACTGTCGATCGATCGACCACAGGGGTCGATCGATCGATGCTCTGTTTTTCTCAGCAAATATTTTCTTTCTTCTTTTCTTTTATTTTAACTTGGTATATAAACCAATTTTGTTGTAATAAGAACATATTCAGTAGACAAAACGATTTTAGGTTATAATAGCTTAGGTTTTGAGGGTTTTGAAGAGTTGTTCTTCAATTGTTCTTGGATTGACACCCTTTTGGATTGATTGTTGCACTATTCATCATCCCCTCCATTTTTATAGTTTGTATTTCTTTCTTTCTTGCTTCGATACTTTGGTTTACATGCTTTCTTAATTATATTCACATGTTTTCTTCACTTGCTTTGTAGTATAGATTTATCGCGTTTATTCCCGCTTTCCATTTACCGCGTTTTTAACATGCTTTCTAGGTAATTTAAATTAGGTTGTGCTTTAATTGAACTCACTCGAGTTGACGCGCTGCTTTGCTTTGGTGATGGTGTTTACGGGTCTATTTCGGGTGCGTTGTCCTAATTATTACGCCTAGAAGATTTGACGGGGCATATAATGTATGTCCCGTGCTTATGACCTTTCGCGCATAATTTCTGGGATATTTGTTGACGCCAAAATCTTATTAGGCTTTTATGATAATTTAGGGTGTGACAACCCTTGATTTAATTAACTGTCGAAACGAGACGCACGTGTAATAGCCCGCCGACCCATGTAACCATTTTATACAAATTAACTCTGGTGAGGGATATTCGACGCAACCTAAAGTTTTACTCGCTTTCATAATCTAGTTTCAATACACTCGCCTAGATTACTATTTCCCTTTTATGCATATTTCCCTTTTTAGTTTCTAAACACCTTTTACACTTTTATTCCTGAATTAATAATCTGTTGCGATCTATCGAACATTCCCTGTGGATTCGATACCCGACTTACCGCTGTACTCACCAGTTGAGTGTAGTCGTAATTTAGGTTTTTGTATAGTTCAGGTGAGCCGAATATAAAATGATCGGCTCGTAGGTGACTCTCGCGCCGCGGAAAAACCCTGTCCATCAAATGGCTCCGTTGTCGGGGACTTGTTTTGTTATAGATTGTAATTGTATTATTAGTTCGTAGTATTCTTTTCTTTGTATTTGTATTCTTTCTTTTAACCTTTTTTTGCAGGACTTCTACATTTGAGCGCCTAGGAACGCTTGAATTCACCGCCGCACATCTTCTCTGTGGAAGCCGTCCTCTCGAGCATTCGTTGGGGTAAGCATGTCTTATTCTAACTTTTCTGGTAGTCCTAATGATAATTCTCAAAATTCCGGTAAACCTTTGACTTTTGGTCAATACTTGCAATCCCAAAAAGTTGCAACATCTAAAATGACATTGGGTGAGTATTACGAAAGTCAAAGTTTGGATTACAACAATTTTGTGCATGATCATTCTGATTTTGGGTCGCAAGATCCTTATGATAAGAATTTTGAATCCAATTGTAATCATTTTCAAAATTCCTATGTTAATGATTTTGAGTGTAGTCCCGAGAACAATTTCCAAACTCGTTGTTTGAAAATGAGTATGCTTGAAAATGAGAGGATTGAAGAACGTTATCGGGAACAAAATCGTTGTTGGGAACACGAGTTGGATTTACTATTTGAATCCGACGATGACTTTTCTTCGGAGACTGCCGAAGTCGAGAACTGTTTTGAGCCAAATGAGGACTTCGTTCCTACTTTGGAACAAATCATCCTTGACTTGACCCACGGTATAGTAGAGAATGCAAATGAGGATGAAAAAGGCATAGTATCTATTTGCAATGAATTCGTTTCTTCTTTGATTTTCAAAGAAGAAAGTTTCATTGTAAACGATCCTATTTCTTCCGAAATTCAATTTTCAAGTGATGATCACTCATCGCCCGAGATTGAATTCCTTTCCTCCCCGTCTTCATTATATACTGTCGTACCAATTCGAGTACCCAATGAATCGGTTCAAAACTTTTTAGTTCCAAACTTTTTCACCGACGAGGAGTACTCGCTCGAGCCGCTTTCCATAACGACATCTTTGCCCTCATGTGCGCCGCCTCCCGTTCCAACTTTAAAATACTCGGGAGTTGATTCATGTTTTCTCGGCCCGCATGTGTATTTGTTGCCTGTCCTATCCAAATCCCCCATCCTCCCTCCCAAAGTTTCAATTGGGGATGGATCACTTTTACCGCCTTACACATGCCTTCCGTCCTTCGAACGGAATTCCTATTTTCCAGGAGGCATGCATGTTCGGGAGGGTCCACCGTTGATCCGCCAAATTCAAATTGTGTTTTGGATGGACCCTCAAAAGTTTCAACTTTTAGTATATAGTTAATTGCATATCCTAAGTGTAGGTTGTATATACTAACTTCTTCATTTTTGTTTTTCTTAATATTAGCCTAGTGTAATTAGTTAATCTTTTTTTATTTCTTTTTTGTATGCTTGGTTCTAACTCTTTTGTAGGTTCAACGCACTTGAATTTGCGGAGACTATGCATCCCGGCACGCATTTCTTAACAAAACAATAAAAAAAACCGCAAAAACATTTTTTCCTTTATTTTTCACACGCGCATTCTCACCCATTTGCATTTGCATTTGTTTTTCTTTTTTATTTTATTTTATTTTTCATTTTTGTCGTGACCATGCGTGTGTGTTGCTCATTGTACATATTTTTAATTTTTTTGTTAGCATAGGCCTTTTTATGTGTATATTTAAGCCTATGTGTATTTAATTTTAATTTTATTTTAATTTTAATTTTTATATTTTTATTTCATATTTTTATATATATACTTATATATACTATATAAATATATAATTTATATTTAAACCCCCCTAATATCCATGAATTGCAATCCCCCCCCCCCCCCCCCCATTTAAAAAAGGAAAGCAGTGTGCCTGGACCTGCTTGATCGATCGATCGAAGGCCCAGGCTCGATCGATTGATCGAGCAGTTAAAGGCCGAATCTGCCTACTTTTTTTCCCTTTCTCCTCATTCTTCTCTCCTCTTATCTACACAATTTCGTGCCCTAGAAAATTTCCCCACCACATTTCTTCCAATTTTTTTCCAAATTCTACACTTTCAAGGTATCATCCTTACTACTTTAACATGTATTTGTAGTTTTTGGTAGATTTTTGTCACAAATTCCATGTTTAAACCCTAACTTGACATTGTTTGAATGTGTTGTGTTTGCCCCTGATTTTGTGTTGTTACAATCGAATTTTCTTGTGATTATTGATGTAAATCCACTCATGAACACATATATATTGCTGCATTGTTGTTTTGTTCATGAGTGGGGCGATTTTGTTGGTTCAATGTGGTATTCTTCAACCTTGACGCACATTGCGTACGCCAAGTGTTCGTCAAAATGCCTAAAACAGTTTTCATTCCAATTTTTGACGCACACTTGGGTGATTTTCATTCCTTGTCGTATTCCGACATTTTTTATCGCAATGTTGCATTTTTTCACCTCGGTTTTGCGCACTTGCACCTCCATTTCAACTTGTACACTACTAACCATTAATTGTGCTTACAATTTTTTTTATTGCCTAATTCTTATTTTGTAGGTTAAAATGGCACCGAAGAAATACAGCTTTACTAGGTGTATGCCCGCCGGGGGCGTTGATGGTTTCCACTGCGATCAAGAGGGGGATTGGTTCCATGCCCTCTTTCACACATCCGAGTGACTGCTTGGATATCATTTTGCGTGGGCCGTTGAGGATATACTAAGGGAGGAGCGTGTTCTGTTCCGCCGTCAGGGGTGTGAGCCCTTTCTTGCTTCTAACGGGCGCATCAACGAAGAGTTGGTACGAATATTTTATGTGACGTTAGTGGAGGTAAAGGGAAGTGGGCCGACTACATACGAGGCGATGGTCCGTGGGGTGAGGATTCCATTCAGTATTTCAGATTTGGTAGCCTACATGGGTGTGCCACACCCCGCGAACTCGGTTAGTTTTTTGGATGGGACCATCTTCGGCAAGGGGACATTGATAGAGGCTCTTGCACTGGGTGAGGCGTGGAAAAAGGGTGCGTTTCGCTTGGCTGCAATGGAGGACTTACCGAGGTTATTGCACTATATTAATGTCCATTCTTTCATGGTGATGAACAACCGGTCAGAGGTTCGTCACAAGCATGCCGCATTGATCTACACGATGATTAATGGTTTGGGCAATATCAGCTTGCCCAGTATCTTTCTAGGCATGATGTGCTCGACGGCGAAAGAGATTGCTTGGAGGTATTCCCTTCCCTTTCCTGCCCTCATTACGAAGATTTGTATATCGCACGATTGCCCTGAGTTGGACGCTGACCGTAAGCATGAGCCACTCGGGCTACTCTACAAGGACAATATTTCAAAAATGATTAAGTACGAGTGGGGGCAACCGATAGGCAAGAGACAGAGGGCAGAGGTGGCTGATGAGCCTGACGCCGAGGAGGACGAGATTCGAGAGATGGAGACTGGTGAGGGTTCTCACGCGCCACACACCGATGATGATGCCCGCTTTGTGGCATTCCAGACCGTGCAGGACCAGCGCTGGGAGGAGACCCAGCTCAGGTGGGCTACATGGGAGTCCCACCTGGACCAGTTGCAGGCCAAGTAGCGGCAATAGTGGGCACAACAGCAGGCTCAGCAGGAGCAGTTTCATGCCGAGTAGCGGCAGGAGTGGGCCATGCAGAGGCAGGCGAGGGCACAACACAGACAAGACTATTGGATTATGCAGCGGATGATGAGAGATCTTTATCTGCAGCGTAGTGATTCCGACACACCGTTGCCTCCTCATTTTAAGGACCCCTCTGATCCTAGTGGTTCTGGCCACTAGGCTGTTGCTGTACTGGGTTATTTTTGTATTCTGGGATCGGATAGTATATTATACTTTTTATTTTTATTTTTATTTGTATTTCTTCTATTTCACTAGTTGTAATGTATTAAGTGATTTTGTATTGAACTTATGAAATGAGAAATGAAAATGTAGTTTGTGCTTGTTTATTGGATTTTGATGTGTGTGACCTTCCATTTTATAAAATCAAAAAGTTCACCATCAATTTTTCTAGTATTTGCACTTATATTATTGTGACTTGTTACATAGATTCTCTTAACTTAATACATCGGTACATATTCTTCATATGCTTTGTACTAACTTGTTTTGCAGCTTCATTTGGACTTGTACTTATGGAGATCGCTCCACATATGGGTAAAATCAATCTTTTCCTAGCTTTGTGTTGTGTTCTTTAATGGACGCATTGGGGACAATGCAACATTTAAGTTAGGGGGTGTAGGATATTTTATCCATTGCATGTTTAGTCCTTGAATTTGATTACAATTTAGTTACAAAGCATGTTTTTGTTAAAAATTTGAAAATTTTCAAAATTTTTTTTTTCTTTTTTCTCCTTTTTTGGGCATTTTGCCCTTGTTTTCGATGATAAATTTCAATAATTGCCCGATCAAATAGACAATTCAACAATGCATGTTCTCGATTTTAGAAGTTATTAGACTTTAGTCCTAAATCATTAATATTATGAATAACTTCATGAATTAAACTTTATCCTGTGAGCACATGCACCATTCTTGTTATATTGATGTGGTTTAAGATTTTTATAACTCGGTATGCTTTTGTTGCATTGTATATACTTACACATACACCTTTCTTTCCTCTTTGAAAACGTTACAGTCCTTGGTAATCTCTTTATTCTTTCATTGAACGTTCATTAATTGAGTTCACACTTGAAATGTGTTACTTGAGCATGATTTTCATATATTGTTTTGACTCGAGAATTGTGTAAACTTTTTGAAATGATCATAGGCCATCTTTGTATATCACCCATATGACCTTGACCTCACCCTTTATATGTTCCCTAGTCAACCCACTTGAGCCTAAATACTAGCCTTTCTTTTCATTACCCAAAATCCCATAACCAACTCTAAATTGGAGTTTTATACCATACATATTACCTTGCATACCCTTGTTTGGATTATTGCTTAGGATTGGATGTTATTATTGTGTTGTGGTTGCAATTTGAGCATGAAAAGAGTAAGAAGTGAAAAGAAAAAGAGTGAAAAAGAGAAAGTTAAAAACAAAAGAAAACAAAAGAGAAAAAGTGAGAAAAAGGAAGAAAAGAAAAATAAAGAGAAAGTTGTTTATAGTGTTTGTATGTGATTCAATAATCCTTGTTACTCTCTCAATTGTTATATCTAATGCTCGTTTGGAAATCATTTGTCCAATTTTGAAATTGCCCATTTTTTCCCATTATTCTGAGTTTCATCCCCAAACACTTTGAATCCGTATATACATCCCTTTCATTTTGTGCCTTAACCTAGCCTACATTACAACCCTATTAAAGTCCTATGTGATCTTAAGTTGATGTAATTCAAATGTTTAAATAGTGTTGATAATCTGTGAAAATGCATTTCGCCTCTTTTATATGTGCGGTATCCTTTCACTGAGATTGCAATTTTTATTTCCTATATAGCGTTCGTCAATTGTGACAAGTGCGCGGCCTAGTTTCCCTTTACATTGACTCCTTATGCCCGCATGTCCCGTGTGTACCTCCCTGTTTCAAGTGATTTCATTTGATGAGTGTAATGCCCGTGAGGGTTGACTTTTATGCATGCTTTGATATTTAGTATCCGAGTTATTTAAGTTTTTTGCCAAATCATACTTTGCATATGCTCACTCCCCTCCCACATGTTAGAGTTTTAATTCATTGAGGTGCATTCGATAATGTTAATAACTACGGACTTTTCACGCGAATTCGTTTGCTATGCTAATAACATGTTGAAATCTTGTTTGCATTGATAAGTTTGTCTTACTTGATTGGGCATATTTTGAGGAAACTTTATGATGTTTGTGGGTTCCATCACTGAAAACCCTCACGAGACGACACTCGTCCACTAGGGTAACCTAGGGGTTTAACGGCTTATTGCATACGCTAAATGCAATCGAATCGCCCGCGAAAGTGTCCTTATCTTTTTATTGCTTTTATACCATACTTTTGTACTATCTCCTGTGTTGGTTGACTTGTTCTTCTTGTTGCATCCTATATCATTGCTAGGGACTAGCAATGTGTAAGTTAGGGGGTGTGATAATACGTAAATATTGCGTATTTCATCCGTCGAACCTACGCATTTTAGCCCCCTCGGGAGCCCTAATCTCTATATTTAAGCCCATTAACCAGACAACCTCGGTTTATACCGTTAACATGCTTTATGAGGTATAATTGGGCTTTTGTAGGTATTTAGGTACCAAGTATGGGATTCGGATGCATTCCGCGCAATTTCCGTAAGCAATCGCACGTTCAAGGGCAATCCGGTCATTTAATGGCTTAGGCAACTAGCCCGACATCCACACGTAATTTTTATCTCTCCTCGCTAGCTTCGCGTGGCCGTAAACGGTGCATGATTCCGAGTCCGTATGACAAAGTTACGGCGATTTGAGCGGAGATGGAAAGCATGCCAAAACAGGGGAAATAGCAGGCTGCCCTACTTGATCGATCGATCGAGCCTGGGTGTCGATCGATCGATCGAGCCTTTGTATTTTGGCCACGATTTTAACTGTCGATCGATCGACCACAGGGGTTGATCGATCGATGCTCTGTTTTTTTCAGCAGATATTTTCTTTTCATTTTCTTTCTTCTTTTCTTTTATTCTAACTTGGTATATAAACCAATTTTGTTGTAATAAGAACATATTCAGTAGACAAAACGATTTTAGGTTATAATATCTTAGGTTTTGAGGGTTTTGAAGAGTTGTTCTTCAATTGTTCTTGGATTGACACCCTTTTGGATTGATTGTTGCACTATTCATCATACCCTCCATTTTTATAGTTTGTATTTCCTTCTTTCTTGCTTCGATTGTTTGGTTTACATGCTTTCTTAATTAGATTCACATGTTTTCTTCACTTGCTTTGTAGTATAGATTTATCGCGTTTATTCCCGCTTTCCATTTACCGCGTTTTTAACATGCTTTCTAGGTAATTTAAATTAGGTTGTGCTTGAATTGAACTCACTCGAGTTGACGCGTTGCTTTGCTTTGGTGATGGTGTTTACGGGTCTATTTCAGGTGCATTGTCCTAGTTATTATGCCTAGGAGATTTGACGGGGCATATCATGTATGTCCCGTGCTTACGACCTTTCGCGCGTAATTTTCGGAATATTTATTGACGTCAAAATCTTATTAGGCTTTTATGATGATTTAGGGTGTGACAACCCTTGATTTAATTAACCGTCGAAACGAGACGCACGTGTAATAGCCCGCCGACCCATGTAACCATTTTATACAAATTAACTCTGGTGAGGGATATTCGACGCAACCTATAGTTTTACTCGCTTTCATAATCTAGTTTCAATACACTCGCCTAGATTACTATTTCCCTCTTATGCATCTTTCCCTTTTTAGTTTCTAAACACCTTTTACACTTTTATTCCTGAATTAATAATCTGTTGCGATCTATCGAACATTTCCTGTGGATTCGATACCCGACTTACCGCTGTACTCACCAGTTGAGTGTAGTCGTAATTTAGGTTTTTATATTATTCAGGTGAGCCGAATATAAAACGATCGGCGCGTAGGTGGCTCTCGTGCCGCGGCGAAACCCTGTCCATCACCTTAGATCTTGTAAAAAATGATCAACCCAAAGAAAATTATGTGTGTGTATACTTCTAGAGATGAAATCCGGGTTAGATACAAGAATAATCACTTTATCTCTCCTCACCCCTTCACAAAAAGGTGAATTTTATTTTTCATCTCCCTTTCTAGCCCTCGGGAATCTCTCATACAATTCAAACATTTCCTTTTGACCCATATATATATATATATATACACACACACACATGAGGTGGGCTTGGGGTCAAACTGATTTTTTTAGAGAGTTTAGATCTTGTTATTTGCTACATGGACTATAATTGGGACTTAAGGCTAATAATTAAATTAGCTTCCAAACAGAAATAAAAAAATCAATTATTATGCCTCGCAATAAACTTTCTTCTCCGTTTTATTGGAATTAAATCCACTAAACAATTACAATTGCACTCCAATTTAATTATCTCATAAATATTCGAATAAAGAGGCCTTGTATGCAAATTCGGATGACATATAATATCATTCCCCATGTAAGGCATACAATACGTTTTTAGTGACATTTAATTTGTTGCTAATCAATTTTCACCACCATCTTACTTATTCATTGATCTCAAACATAACTTATTTGATACTCTAGCGAATTATAAAATCCATTAAACTGTTTATTTGTAGAATCAAAACTTAATTTATCAAAGGGGTATCACAATCTAGGATATTTTATGGATGTGGATTCCTCCAGAATCTGATCTCAAACATACCCACATAATGATTGCCCTACTTGTGAATATTTAGACCTAGTAAATTGAATCCCATCAATAACAATCAAAGAAATAAATATGTTAATATTTTAATCCTTATGATTAAGAATCTATGCACCCTTTACAAACTTTGTGAAATTTTGTATGTATAATCTAATTATCACCTATACTTGAATCTCACCCGTGGTCATATTCAAAATATTCATGATATACCAGTACAATCCTCTTTGAACTATTAGACATATTCCTGAACCATTAGATAGGTTCCCTTAATCAAGATAAACTATCTAGGTTGGGAAATGTTCAATTGTTTTATAATCAAAATTATGATCTTCTGTAATTAGGCCGAATCCAACTCACTGGAATTCCTACAAAGTCCAATTGACCGACATGCATACCATATATTTAAAACAAATATCAGGATTTCTCATAAATATGATTTTTTATTTCAAAATGAACCGGATACTCCTTTTTAAAAAAATGAATGTCATAAACATAGTTTTAAGAATAAAACTTCAACAACCAGAAGAATTAGACCTATAAAAATCTTATATAAATAGGATTTCCTTATGCTCCTTCTAATTTACTTTGTGAGTTTACACCACTCCCCTTTTTTTAAATGAAACTATACATGTGTAAATTTCAAATCTGAGTAATTGAAACTACATTGACTTTGATTTTGCCTATGGAAAATACATAGTCATGATAGGGTCCCATTGTAATACCCCGTATTGTTCAGAATAAAATATTCCGACATAAATAACTTTAATATTTTTGGATTTATTTTCAGAATAAATTAAATTGGGAGGATTTAAATTGAACGAGTAAAAATTTAAATTTCAATAAAAATTTATTCATGATTATATAGATATAAGACTCAATTGGACATAATGGGCTTTCTAGTGGATAATAAATCACACATAAATAAATTTACGGGTGCGTGTCGTTTGAACGTAATAAAAATGCCTAAGTGAAATAGAAATAATTGAGACGCATTTTGGAAAGCATTAGAGGCTTGTTTAGGTGTTTTAAACCTTTACAAATGGTCCCAGGGTATATACATATAAGTTGAGATGTTATTAGGCTAGTCTGGGTATATATTCGGGTCCATTTGGGGGTCCAAAAATTGGGTTTTAAGCCCAACTCGAGATTATGATTAATTAGTGTTTAAGTGGGGGGTAAAACACTTCCCTACTACTATTAAGAAAAAACCTAAACACAAATATTAATGAGAGAGGAAAGGAGAAGAACCAAAAGAGGGAAAAAGGGGAAGGAATCAAGGAGGAATAAAAAGGGCTTTCTTCAACAAATTTCTAAGGCAATAATTCATTTGCTTAATTTAAGTTTTTCAATGTATTTTCTTGATGCATGATGATAACCCCTTAAAATTTCTGGGATGTAGGTTTGATATGAATGAATTGATGATGAATAAACATTGTATGCATGAAGAGGACTGAACTTGATATAGAACTAGTCCCAAAAATTTGGGTATTGTATTCTTGAAATTGGTGTTAGATAGTTGGGTTTTGTATGAGTATAATTAGTGAAAATTTAGAAGGAAATTAATACCTAGGGTATTGGGAGATGGTAATTAAGGAATATTAACATTAATGAGGGTATTGTGCCTAGGATTTGGTTATGGGTATTTTCATGTGTCCAAGAGAGTGGGTGGAACCGTGTTGGGAACAATAAAGAATTTATTAAAAATATGAATATACACACAATAAATTGGAAAAACTGCAATCAACTAGTCGGTTAAGTAATTATTCAATGGAGTGGAATTAATAATTCACTAAATGGTAAACTATTAATAAATGGAAAAATTATGAATCTTATGTGAGACTTCCTTATGATAATTATGGAGTAGTTACCTATACATATTATTTCAGATAATAATATGTACTAATATGTATTTGTCTGGACATACCAATGTTAGTAGAGTGTCATATTGGCTTGGGGGTTCATGCGTTCGAACCAGGTACCAAACACCGACACAGGTGGACTTGACGATTGTGTATGTAATATAGGTACTACATGGAGGCGCCATCTACGAGAGGTAGGTGGTGACGCTGATCCAACCTGTGTCACCGCTGGGTATGGGCCGTGAACTAGTATCCTGCATAAGAACCGACCCCAACGTACATGTGCTATGTGATCTCCGCTTAGGAAAAGAGATTCCTCCGGACTTGCCGATAAAGTACGAACTAGACATCAATGGTAAATGCCTTTGTGTGTCAAATATATGAAGGACATATATATATATAATTACCCGGACTTTATATGAGATAAATTAAAGTGTCTAAGAATGTGGACATAAACTACAACTCTTCTTTTATAATGCATAATAGATGTTTATGCCATTTATGTTAAACTTATGATAGTGGGATGTTACAAGTATTGACAATTAAATGTAGTCGGTACACTTAAGTATTTAATTATCGACAAATCCATAATTATTAAATTATCACGTTGTCATAATTATTGTTTGGGACTTATTGGTATGCGGATAATATCACACTTATACGAGGCGTGAGTTGTTAAACGCATTCGAGTGACGAGGGGGGAATATTCATTTTTACATCAACCATATTATTTCATCTTAAATTAAATAAGTTAATTCTTGCACACATAGGGCTCTGACCCAAATTTGAATCCCCCCGCCAAGTTGCTTCTAGACATGGACAACGGGACTATTGCTGTACCAGCCTTGCAATCTCTCATACTTATCAGCTTTTCAAATTATTGACACTAGCTTAGGTGTTTTTCTAGTTGTAGTTATTCATTTGAGACATCTGCATGGGCACAAGCTCGAGATTTATTTATTTACATTATGTTGGGTTATGATACTTACTTTTATGTTAGACTTATTATGCACTTTATATTGGTTTGGTTTTAGATACTTATTATGGAAATGTTGATTTAAAATTAATTATGGGCCATTAATATATAATTTATTTTACGTAGGTGCTGAGAATGGTATTAATTGACCGACAAGCCCCATCTTCGGCGTATCGTGCCTGGCCATCCTTTACGTGAGAAAATGGGGTTGTTAAAGTTGGTATCAGAGCACAGTTCTAGATTACTTAGGATTTGTGTTTGAGATCATTGCGTTCTTTATTGCGTTCTTTGAGGTGTAGATCCATATGTTTAGGAATCATTGTATTCTTTGCGATCATTTACTAATACAACCTCGTTTGTTTTCAGATGGAAAATAATAGGTGATGTAGACTGAGGCGTGCCACCGCACCAGCTACAGAGGAGGGGGCCTTACAGGAGCCGCAGCAGTAGCCACCTCCATCCCCACCTATGGTAGAACTGGCAGAGATCGCCACTATCATGGCCCAGGCAGTGTTTATCTCCATGGTAGCTATGTTAAGGAATTTTCCACCATCGCATCCTCAGCAGTAGCTACCACACCCACAACAGGCGGTGCTACCAGTCCAGACCCATGGATTGATTTGGGACAGAGCTAGGTAGGCCTTCACTAAAGGCCAACCGTCGGAGTTTGCTGGTAGTCCGGATATTCTAGTGGCGAGTAGGTGGAAGACAGATATTCAATGACATTTATGGACAGTAGAGTGAACAACCGTGCAAAAGAAGATGTTAGCGTAATTCCGGCTAGTGGGGGCCACACTTCAATGGTGGGAGGCGAATATGATGATTACCGAGAGGCACAATCTTACTATTGATGAGTTCTGGGAGAGCTTTGAGGGGATGTACTTTCCTCGGGTGATGCAATCTGAGATGCGAAAGAAGGTCATGGATCTCATGCAGGGGAGTCATACTGTGGAATAATACGAGGAAGAGTTTATCGATCTTTCCTATTTTTCTAAGGAGGATGTGAGTACAGAGTAGAGGAAAATAGAGAAGTTTGTGTCAGGGACGACCTGACACATCAGACAATCATTACTGGGTAATCCGTCTTTCACCACATATAACCAAGTAGTGAATGTTGCCTTGCTGAATTTTCAGGATCATAGGGCATTCCATAAGGATAAGGGGGTGAAGAGACACCACTTCGAGACGTCCAACCAACAGAGTAAGGCGAATGGGAGTGACAACTAGGAGGCCCAACAATCTTGGGGTCCTCAACCTTCACAGCAGCATAAGAGATCTAGGGGTTCCAATAATGGGAACAGAAAGGGACGACAGGGCCAAAGACAGTAGGGCCAACAATAGAGAGGCCACCAAGGCTAAGGGCATTAAAATCAGGGCCAATAGGGGGTAAACCAGATAGGCATCAGTTCCATGGAAATTTCTATATTTATGGATAGAAGGGCCACATCGCCAAAAGGTGCCCTCTAGGAAATCGAGCGGCGTAGGAGTCAGGGGGACAATGAGGACCTAGCACCCCAGGGGGGGTGCCAACCACTACAGGTCCAACCAGTGGAGGTAGTTCTAGTCTCACCAGTGCTAACCTCTTCACCTTAGGGACAATAGCCGCAAATGTAGTACGGACATGTATAGCACCTCGCATCAGGAGAGGGACTACCACCAGCATAGATAACGATGGTGTGATCCCAAATTCCTCTATTTTTTAGGACACACTTAGTTTAGTATTGGTGCACAATACTCATAAGTAAATGATATCGTGTTTGCACAATGGGGAGGGTAGGCTCCGTTTTATCTAAGCGCTTTACATTGTTTCACCCGCGAGTTGAGGGACATGCACATATAATGCCTCGTGCGTAAGGGTATGTGAATTTACCTCAGGAGGGATTAAACCATAGAGTTTGCGTTGATTTTTATGAGACCATTTAAAATTAATAGTCGAATTTGGTTTGACTAGTTGGCATTAATGTTCATTATCACTGTGGAATATACTAAAGGAATTGTGACACCTTGAGTCTAAATATGGTTAAATGGGAGACTATAGGGCCCGGGGAGCTTTATAAATTATCTGAGCACATTATAGACGTGGGTACTGGAATGACGAATCTCATCAACTGACAATGCTATACAATAGTATATCGAGAGGGTTCCTTGTTTGGATATCGCTTGCGAGACATCCCACGCATGAAAGTAGAAAATGTCAGAAACTGAGAGATGTTAGACCCTAGGACACTTTGTGTTAATGTTCTTAGTATAATTAAAAGGATTAAATTATTAGGATTTTGTGTGTCCCTTAGGTGATATGAGACCATAGTTAGCAATTGGAAAAAGTTGGAATTTACATGACTACTACACGCACTTATTTTATTTCCATTTTGTTTAATCATGGGATAATGGATCTCAGTAACTGACTAAGCCGTACAGTTGTGTATCGGGAGGGTTTCTTGTTTCGATTTTTCTTGTGAGACATCCCATGCATGAAATTGGCAAAAGTGGGGAGTTAAAGGACGTGGGATACAAAGATCATTATTTTTATTTTTCGTGTACATTATGTAGTGGTATACATGATATATGGATATTCTTGGTATGAATGGTAAAAATTATATGTATATGTTCCATCCACCTTGGTTAATGCATGTGTGTGTACATATAATGTGGAATATATGAACACCTCAGTGATGTTATGATATGCATGGGTTAGCCTTTTCTTTTATCTCATGGGATATGGGTATGGAGTAATAAGGTGTAATAAAAACTTGGATTAATAATGCGGATTAAAACATAAGGTTGAGCTTTAGCGAATTTCGAGGACGGAATTCCATTATATGGGGAGAAGAATGTAATACCCCGTATTTTTCAGAATAAAATATTGCGACATAAATTTAATAATTTCGGATTTATTTTGAGAATAAATTAAATTGGTAGGATTTAAATTTAATGAGTAAAAATTTAAATTTAAATGAACATTTATTCATGATTATATAGATATAAGACTCAACTGGACATAATGGGATTGCTAGTGGAAAACAAATTACACATAAATAAATTTCCCAGGTGCGTGTTGCTTGAACGTAATAAAAATGCCTAAGTGAAATAGAAATAATTTGAACGCATTTTAGGAAGCGTTAGAGGTTCGTTTAGGTGTTTTAAACCTTTACAAATGGTCCCGAGGTATATACATATAAGTTGGGAGGCTGTTGGGCTAGTCTAAGTATAGATTCAGGTCCATTTAGGGGTCCAAAAATGGGGTTTTAAGCCCAACTCGGGATTATGATTAATTGGTGTTTAAGTGGGGGCAAAGCACTTGCCCACTACTATTTAGAAAAGACCTAAACACAATTGTTAACGGGAGAGGAAATGAGAAGAACCAAAAGAGGAAAAAAGGGAAAGGAATCAAGGAGGAATCAAAGGGAATTTCTTCCACAATTTTGTAAGGCAAGAATTCTCTTGCTTAATTTAAGTTTTTCAATGTATTTTCCTTATGCATGATGACAACCCCTTAAAATTTTTGATATTTAGGTTTCATATGAATGAATCAACGATGAATAAACATTCTATGCATGTAGAGGACTGGATTTGATATAGAACTAGTCCTAGAAATTTAGGGATTATATTCTAGAAATTGAGGTTAGATGATTCGGTGTTGTAGGAATCTAATTTATACGAGGAACCCAGAAGATGTTGTGGTTTAATCGGATAATGGAATTAAATTGTAGAGAATAGTTTATTTAATTAGACTTGTGAAAACCCCAAATTTGGGAATCGAAGATTTGGATGTAAATCGTTAATAATTAATGGTTATAATGAGTATTAAAACCAGTAGCTGTATGTATTATGTGGATTTTAACTCGGTTAAGGTATATGAAAAGTTAGAAGCTTGTTGGGTATGTTAATGGCAGAAAATAGTAGCAGGAAGAAGAAGAAGAAGGGTTGGGCGTTGCGTCAAACGACAGTGCAAGTCGTTCGAACGACAGGGGTGAAATCTGGCAGTCTCATTCTTTTTCCTTAATTTATCTTGGGATTTTTCTTTTAAGGATTTAATTAGATTAAAGTTAAATGGAAATTAATACATAGGGTATTGGGATATGGGTATTAAGGAATATTAACAATAATGAGGGTACTGGACTTGGGGTTTGGTTATGGGTATTTTCATGAGTCCAAGCGAGTGGGTGGAACCGTGTTTGGAATAATAAAGAATTTATTAAAAATACAAATGTACCCACATTAAATTGGGAAAATTATAATTAACTATTTGGATAAGTAATTATTTAATGGAGTGGAATTAATAATTCACAAGATGGTAAATTATTAATAAATGAAAAAATTGAGAATCTTATGTGGGACATCCCTATGGTAATTATGGAATAGTTACCTATACATATTATATGAGATAATAATATGGACTTATATGTATTTGTGTGGACATACCAATATTCATGGACTGTCCTATCGGCTTGGGATTTCGTGCATTCGGACTGGGTTCCACACACCGACACAGGTGGGATTGGAGATTGTGTACGTCATATAGGTACTACGTGGACGTGCCATCTACGAGAGGTACGTGTTGACGCTGAACTAGCCGGTGTCACCACTGGGGATGGGACGCGAACAGGTATCCTGCGTAGGGACCAACCCCAACTTATGTGTGTTATGTGATGTCCGCTTAGGATAAGTGATTCCTCTGGACTTGTCGATAGAGTAGAAACTAGATACCAAAGGTAAATGCCTTTGTGTGTCAAATATATGAAGGTTATATATATATATACCCGGACTTTATATTAGATAAATTAAAGTCTGCAAGAATGTGGACATAAACTACAACTCTTATTCTAGTATGCATAATTAATGTTTATGCCATTTATGTGAAACTTATGAGGCTGGGATGTTACGGATATTGGCAATTAAATGTAGTCGGTACACTTAAGTATTTAATTATCGACAAATCCATTATTATTAACCTGTCATGTTGTCATAATTATTAGTTAGGACTTATTGGGATGCGGATAATATCACACTTAGATGAGGGGTGAGGTGCTAAATGCATGCGAGTGACGAGAGAGGAATATTCATTTTCACATCAACTGTATTATTGCATCATAAATTAAATATGTTAATTCTTCCAAACCTAGGGCGCTGACCCAAATTTAAATGTCCCCCCTCCCAGGTTGCTTCTATACAGAGACAACGGGGCTGTTATTGTACAAGCCTTGCGATCTCTCATACTTATCATCATTTCAGATTATTGACTCTAGCTTAGGTGGTTTTCTAGTCATAGTTATTCGTTTTAGTCATTTGTATGGGCATAAGCCCGAGATTTATTTATTTACATTATGTTAGGTTGTGATACTTACTTTTATGTCAGACTTATCATATACTTTATGTTGGTTTTGTTTTAGATACTTATTATGAAAATGTTGAATTAAAATTTAATTATGGGCCATTAATATATAATTTATTGTACGGTGTTGCTGAGAATGGTATTAATTGACTGGCAAACCCCATATTTGGCGTATCGTGCCTGGCCAACCTTTATGTGGAAAAATATTCCAAATCACACATACACACACACACACACACACATTCTTAATATTTTAATTTCAAAATCGAATATCTCATAATACCATATCATGTTCTATATTTCTAGGTTCAAACTTACTAACTTGTATAGTAAATCACTGTAAGGACGCGCCATTTTGAGAACCAAAATAATAGTTTGTTTCATTTAGACCGAAACGAGGGAGTGGGTGTCTAACATCATCCCTCTCAATAAGACAACCCGTGTACTTACACTCTAATTCATATTAATCCTTTTTTTATCCCTTTTTGGGTTAACAAGTATTTTGTATTTTTAAGAAAAATTAGCTAACGACTGTAAATCACAAATCTTTCATGATCCCACTAACTAGTTTTATCCTAAATGCACCCTAGAACTAAGCATTACATTAGAAGTCGAGGTTCTTCAATGACAAAAACACACTTATTTTAATTTTCCCCAAATCATATGAAAATATATTTAAAGAAAAAAAATGCAATTTATTAATACTAAGGGATATAAAATACTGAAAATATATTTTTTGAAGAGAAAAGACAAAAATTAAATCTCTCTTACATTTACCACTAAGTCCCATTAAATTTTATAACAATCATAATACCCTAATTCTATTAATTATTTATAAATAATTTTTAGAGTCCATTGATCAATTGCCCATTATGTTATGTGTGTGTGCTTGTTTTAACACTACTTAAATCTAGAAATTAATCCACATAATAAGAATATGAAAAATTTAGATTTTATAAAATAATTTGAAATTATTGATAACACATATAACATATATTTGACAAATTCCAAACATATTGTTTACTGCATTAATAAGAGTTACATATATTTTATTTAGATAAGAAGTGTAAATATCATAGTATATAACCTCATTGAGTAACATTAGAACCTTTGGGTAATACATTTATTAGCTTAGAATATTTGAATATCCTGAGTCTCCCTATCTGAAAATATCCTCAAGCAACCCATTTTAAGTCTCCACGATAAACCTACTTGAAGTCTCCTTGAAAATCCTATTTAATGTATCCTCGACCGAACTTTTTAAACTCTTCGAGAGAATTATATGAAGTCTCCTTGAGCAGCATATTTAAACTCTCCTCGAGCAACCTGTCTGAAGCCTTTATGAGCAACCTATTTGAAGTTGCTAAACAACCATTGAAGTCTCCATAATTAGCATATTTGGAGTTTTCAAGAGCAACTTATTAAAAGTATGCACTATCAAGCTATTTGAAGTCTCCACAAAAAACATATTTTAAAGATCCCTAGACTAATACACTTGAAGAGTGCTCAAGAACTATATCTGAGAAAGCAAATTTTATAGTGGTTTAAGTCCATCTAACCAATTTTAATCTTAATTAGTTAAAAAACATCCTAAATTTGAACCAAATTTTAATTTTACCAAGAAATATTAATTAGATCCAATTACATGTGGGTGATTGAAAGTAAATCAGAGCAAAAATTAAAAGCATGCAACTAAAAATAAATATCTGATTTTAAAAGGAAACCTCTTGTGAAAAACTACTATTGTGCCCCAACCAAACCAAGTCCACTAGTACTAATAATGTTTCACAAAGAACATACACAACTTACATAAAACTAAATGCATAACACGAAGTCTTCCTATTATACTATAATTTGATGCATATGCACGTACTTGGAATTAGTTTATCTCATCAGTAACAACTTGTACTACCCGCATGTCTCGGTATCCACCAATCTCAATTAGGAGATCGATATGATAATAATAATCCTCATGTTAATCAACTCATGCGATCACCTATGTTGATATCTTCAAATGAAGTCTAGAATGGAACTAAACTCTTAAAAAATATTTCTCAAAACCAAAAATTGGGTATTGTAAAATTGGGTTACCCATTAGTAACAAATTGTGTTTTTGACATATTTATTTATACATTTCTCCATAAAGAGTAACTTAAAAAACATTTGTTACTTGAATGAGGTAACTCGTGTTCAAACGAGCCACTTTGTACGATCGGTTCTCATACGAAGTTAGCCTCTTACGAGGCTTCCTATAAACCACAATGGGTCCTCAGATGAAAATTTTATTTATACGAGATACCCTCATACAACGACTTAATACGAGGTCATCTTATTCATAAAACTTCCTTCGTATGAAAATTGATTCATACTATTGGACCCTCATATAAAGATGGATTTTTATGATATTTTAAAAAAGCCTCCTTAAAATTCAAAAAAATAATCAGGAAAATTATGTCCAAAAATGAATTTTACCTTTAAACTTTTAAATCCAAAATAATTTGTGTAATTACAAATGTGCCGTGTTCACACCCATGAACAATTGTAAAAAGGAATTTTAACCAAATTTTTTTCATAAATTATAATTTAAACCTTAAACTTGTCAAAACATATTATTTCGACCCTAGAAATATATTTTTTACATGGGGATATGTTGCGCGAAGAAGATTAGTAAATAACAAAAGGATAAGAAAGGATCTTAAATAATCCCTAATTTATTTACAAGATTGCCCATGTAATTACGTAAAATATAGTATGTGTGTGGAATTTGGCACTTTTATAAAGGTCCATGTAGAGAAAAAATTACGGTTGTAATAGTGTGAAAATGGAGTTTTAATTATTATAAAATAACCTCTAGACTATTAAATAATAAAAAACAACTCTTACACTTGTGAGAATGAAAATGAGCCCCATTATATTTAAATGTTACTAGACTTTGACTTTTGTGAAAAATTAAAAACCAGTCCCAACATTGTAAAAATTATAAAATAGACCTTAAGCATTGTGCTAAACGATTTCGACCCCAAAGAGGCTCAAAACTTAAATGTATGTTTAAGTACATAACTGGCATGTAAAGTGAAAATTATGCGTTATGTATTTTGTATGGTTTGGCCCGATTGGCCGAGTGCGAAAACTTGAAGAATAAAAGTGATACTGATGGGTGTTTATACAAGTAATAAATATGGAAGAAAGCCAGACACTCTTATAAAAGTGGTGGATGAATCATGAAATAATGAACTTAATGAAAGTAAAAAAGTTCTCACGAATGAGTTACTGGGAATAAATTGAAGACATACCCAGATCCCTAGGGTGCGATTATGGATTAGAGCAAAAAATAACTAGTCAGTGAAGAAAATTGGTCGCAACAATTATGGATGATGGTGTGACCTCGCGAACATAGATAGGATTTTTTTAACTCCAAGAAAAATGATAATTGATTAATAAAGTATTACGGTGTTGGTATTCTGAGTTCAAATAACATATCCCTAAGTCATAGAAAATTGAAAAAATAAATGAAATTGTTAAATTCAGTATATGAATTAAAATGAGGAGCTTGGTACGCGTAAATTGCAAGAATAAAAATATAACAATTGGGTGTGTGAGTGGCCCCATGTCATGTGCAACCCAAAACTTAACATTTTTATGTGTGTACATTTGGGGATAATTTGTTATGTCATTAAAGGAACAAAAAGATAACAAGTGGATGTGTGAGTGATCCCATGGCAGGGTGTAATCCTATACCTGATAAGTGTGTGTGGATAACTCTTTTCAAACATCGGGTACATGTGTTTAAATATTACTTTTGAGAAATATCGAGCATATTCTAATTTAAAGTATACATTTATTTTTTTGAAAGGAAACTGTATGAATTAAAGACAGTCCAATAACATGATTTTTCCTAAATTAACCGCGTGAGTTAATGAATTAAAGCTTTACTTTTTGGAATTAAATGACAACTTTGAAAGACAAGGGCTAATGGAATTTAACCTAACCAAAGGAGATATTTTGAAATAAAATATGACTAACACATATACGGTATAGTAACTGAATGTAGATTTTCGTTAGAATCATAAAGTAGAGAGTATTTCACTCCTTCTTTATGTCATTCGTTTCTATATTATATTTAACTGGGAACTCGTACAGGGCATTGGCTCACTTCGTTCCCTTTATTATGATAGGTTAGTTCATACTTCATCTTTTTAGAGAATATTATACGTATGTTTTGTCTACTTACATATAAATGATAACTAACTAAAATGGACTAGATCTGATTGGGCTGACCCATGGGTAACTTAAAATTTGGACCGAGTTTTACAAATTGGTAAGAGAGCTCTAGGTTCAAGTTCCTTCGGGAAAATATGTCTAGTCATTAAATTAGGATTTTGTCTTTCAACCCTCAATGTTCGACTTTAGAACTACAAATGTGACATTGGGATTGAGAAATACAACATCGTTGGAGGATTTCTTTCATCAGCAACATTGGACTAGCAATTTAGATCAATGTGTCGTCTCCTATTATTATCCTCAAATTGAATAATAGTAACCCAGTAGAGTATTAACCATGAAAGTTTTGTATCACTATTGAATATACTAATTGGATTCTTTAAAAATGTGTGGCATCTCGTAGTAATTAGTACCCAGTCCCGTAAAAAAATCCCATCAAATCCCCATTAATGGAGTCATCACAGGACAACACATGTCTCCTTGTTTGTCCACACATAGTATATAATATCCATAACATATATTTAACTACACTATCTTACCTTAATAGTATGAATCGGGGTAAACATTCCCGAGTTAATCCTCATTTCCATATACAGGAGCTCCATAAAAATTATGGGGTCGAGAATTATGTTGACAATTGCTCGGCCAATCGTGCTCAGGTCCCGGGCGCCTATAATTTATGAGGAATCCAATTCAGAGTGGACTCCTTCAAATTAATTAGTTGAAACGGCCGATCAAGATAGATGATAAGTCCGAACTATTAGGGATTTCTTAATGAGGCTTATGACTCTCCTAAGTTGTCTTATAAATGTAAACCCACCCCTTATGAGAGGGGCATGCATCAGTATAACATCGAGAAATGCCACAACTCTGTCCCCCTGAGTTCTTACGCAATAAAGAACAATCCTTAATACCTCATAGAGTAGGTATGTTGACGAACCATACACAACTTATGTTTTTTTGTTTCTGGTCTCATCGCATTCTTTAATTATTGTCTCTTGTGTTGATTGTGCTAATTGAATATCATTAATTGTAGGAAAATACCACCTACAATTGGCATCGTTTGTGAAAAAGATCTGAGTTCTTTTTCACTAGCCTATCTTCTGAGATGTCTCACTCACTTATCCAGAATTATCAAAAGTTGATGAACAGGATGGTCATCAATAATATGGTCATGGGGGAACAAGAGGGTTACCCATATACTATGACGATCATAACGACCAAGAGGGTCGTCATCCATCTCCTTTATCCCAGAGGTTTAGATTTGAGATTTGAAACTATTACCAATATTTTAATGTGCATTATCATCCTCAAGAGGAGATAACAGTTGAGAGTGTTGAGCTTGAATGATCTAACAATATCTCAAGTCTTATTAGCAATTATGAAAAATTACCTCCGAGAGGAAAGGTCTACCAACAGACATCAACAGAAGCTGAATGCTATGCTCTAACGATGCGTACAAAAGCTAAAAAGGGAGACCCATAAGGAGAAGCGCAAGCATGGGCATAGGTCGCAGACTCCTATTCATTAGACGATAAGGGATCATAACTGAGGAAGGAGAACTCAATGATAAAAGGAATACCGTCCTCACAAAAAGTCACATGGAAGGAGACACCACTCTAACGAGAAACAAGGAGACAAAAAAATTTACAATCTCATCAAGAGAGAAGTGGATAGGCACCCAATCCTTTAAGGGGAACACACGATTAAGGATATTGTGAGAGTATCCCTTGTTTATCAGATGGAGTCTCCTTTCATCTAGTCTATGGAGGAGTTTGAGCCTCCTAAAAAATTTACTCCCCTGTAATTCAAGATTTATGACAAGAAGATAGATTCCACCGATCACATAAGGCAATATTGTCAGGTGATGACCCTGTAGAACACCAAAGAAGTCTTGATGTGCTAAATATTTCCCTCCAGTCTTGAAGATTTGATCAAAAGTGGTTTGAAAAAATTACCTCACCACTCGATCACATCCTTCAAGAAGCTCGCTAAGACTTTTGTGACTAGGATTAACACTTGCAGCACCCATCCTAAACGAATGGAATTACTTCTTATAATGAAAAAAAAGCCTCAGGAAACACTTCGCGATTATGCAAGAAGATACTAGGGGGTGTGTAATGAAGTGGAGGATTATACCAAGTAGGTTGCAATAGCTTACTTCAAGATTGGGTTGTCGAGCTACTTTATGATTCATTAGTCCCCCACTAAGAGGGAGGCTATTATGATTGATAACCTTATGGTAAGAACTGATAAATATGACAAGGTTGAGACACAATGGCTATAGTTGGTCAAGAAGGTGATCGGCCAAAATAGTCCCAGAATGGGGACAAGTAAAGAATAAGTAAAAAATGAGGGAAGAAGCATAATGAAAAGAAAAAAGGTAACCAAGAAAAAGGATCTCAAGATGTAATTTAAGGCCATCATCATGATATTATTTATCCCGATCTATAATATCTTTTATAAGACCAAAGGTCGAAAGTATTTCAAGTGGCCTGAGAATATGACAAGTTATCCTAAGAAGAGGAACATGATGTTGAGTTATGCGTATCACAAAGATCATGGCCACAAGTTGGAGAATTGAAAAGACTTGAAGTCCCACCTTGAGGAACTGGACCAGGACATGCACCTCAATGATTTCATCAAAAAGAAGGTATATGCATAACTTATGCGCAACCAGGGACCGAACAATGCGCTGAAAGAGAACTTAGGATAGTAATCTATGGGGCCATAAAACTAGTGCATAATCGAAAGATAGATAATGTATTGGACAAATGCCTCAGTCATGAGTTTGTAGTAATTCATAGTGCCTTAAATCCAAATCAAATTAAAAGGAATGCCTTTAGGATTGAAGTGAAGAAGGTCACATTGGTGATGGAGGCATTCCAAATAGATTCGTCGAAGCCTATTACGAGCAAACATCGGTAACCATAAGAGATTGACTACTCCAAGCATATAGTTTCACCAACGCCGATTTGGTCAGAGTGAGGATGCCCCATTATAATGACCTAATAATCACCCTCAGAGTTGCTAACTAGGACATCGATAAGCTACTGGTGGATTAAGGGAGCTCCTTAGAGGTGATGTACCATAAGATGTTCAATTAATTGAACTTGCGAGTAAAAGAACAATAGGAAGAAATAGTGCCCCTGGTCGGCTTTAGAAGAAGAATGGCTTTACCCCTAGGGAAAGTGGCTCACCCAGTTCACACATAAGGGATAGTTAAACTCATTAAATTCCTTGTGGTAGACATAAACTCCCCCTTATAATAATCTATTCGGTAAAGAGTAGTTTCATGCAATGGTGGAAGAATATTCCACCTGCTATTAGAAGTTGTAATGAATTACTGATAAGGAGATAATAGAGAATATGTGGAACTAAACTCTATCCCGACAGTTCTTCATAGCTACCATCTTACCAAAATAATAGAGGAAAACAGAGAAAGATATGGAACCAACATAGGTTGTTATGCCCTCCAAGTAGTAATTAGAGTATAGGCAACCTAATATTAAGGAAACTAGTGTTACCCCTATCGAAAGGGTTAGGGATCCTCTCCAAGAGGCGATGTTTGAAAATCCCAACCTGAGAATAAGTTTATGATCGGCAGCACACTTTCGAACAACAAGAAGGAGGAACTACTTAATTTACACAAGATTAACCAGGATATTATTTCTTAGCAGTTGTATGACATGGCAGGAATCAACCCCAAAGTTATATGTCACAAGCTCTATGTGGATTTGTCTCATCCATCAGTGACTCAAAAATCAGAACCAACTGCCCCTGAGAAAGCGAAGGAAGTTAAAGAGGAAGTGGGAAAACTTCTGGAGGCATAGTCTATGAAGGAAGTTCATTCTGCAAGTGGTTGTCAAACTCGGTGGTCCTGAGGAGGAGCAATAAAAATGGAGGATCCGTATAGACTTCACTGATATGGATCGATCATACCTTAAGGATAGCTTTCCTTTTCCCAAATATATCAATTGGTCAATGCAATCGTCAATCATGATCAAATGAGTTTTCTCAATGCCTACTCGGGGTACCATCAGATACCACTATTTAGTCCTGATCAAGAAAAGAGAACTTTCATCACCGCGTTAGGACTGTACTGTTATATCGTGATTTTATTTAACTTAAAGAATATAGAAACAACTTGTTAAAGACTTGTGACCAAGATGTTCAAGTATTAGTTGGGAGAAACGATGGAGGTATACATAGTTAATATGATCATAAAAGATAGAAAGATGGGATACCACCTTGTAGGCCTAAAAATGACTTTTAAGGTCCCCTCTACTAAAGAATGAAGCAAAATGAAGAAAAGTTATCCTTTAGGGTATAATCAGAAAAATTCCTCAAATACCTAGTTAGTCAGATTGGGATTGAGGTGAACTACAACCACATTGAGTTAATTAAGAAGGTGTAGTCTCCACGCACAATACGTGATGTACAAAAGCAGATCGGTATGCTCTCCTCTCTGAATAGGTTAGTGTCAAGATCTTTAGAGAAGTGCCATCCTTTAATCCAAGTCCTGACAAAAGAAAGAAAGGATATTTGGAACGATGAATGCACCAAGGCACTTACGAAAATAAAGAAATATTTGAGTTGACTCTCTCTACTAATAATCCCTGATGAAGAGGGAACCTTGCACTTGTACCTAGAGGTATCTGGTAACGTAGTCAGTTTAACCCTAGTTTGTGAGAAGAGAGGGAGTTAGACTCCCATATAAAAAGTGAGAAAAACCTTATTGGGCAATGAAAAGAGATACCTTCCGCTAAAGAAGCAATGTACTATTTTACGTCACACACGATCATTGTCATAAGCTCTTTCCCCCTGAAGGCAGTATTAAAGAAGGCCTATCTAGACGAATGTCCAAGTGGTTTGTGGAGTTATGGAGGTTTGACATCCAATTTCGTCTTAAGACATCAATTAAGGGATAAGTTTTAGATAATTTTATCACTGAATTGTCCAGCGACCAACTAGTATTGGGGGTAGGCACTGAGAGTGAAAAAAGTGCTCAGCGGATCAAAGAAGTGGAGTGACGAACCCTTTATGTTAATAAAGACTTCAATTCTAACGGGGTAGGAGTAGGGATAGGGACAATATCCATGAAAAAACCATTTTTTAGTAGGCAATATGATTGGGAGTAAAAGAATCCAATAATGAAGCTATGTATGAGTCCTTGATCGGTGGATTAAAAAAGGCACTCTCCATGGACGCCTGTTACCTTGACATCTTTTGAGACTCTAGGCTGGTATCAAACTAAATATTAGACTACTAGAACACCAGGTAAGAGCGCATGGATGCATAATTTAAAGAAACCCAACATTTAGTTGAGGAGTTCAAGCATGTACAAGTACATTAGTTCCCAAGAGAAAACAACAACCATGCAGATGCCACACTCGCATTGGCTATAAATGGAGATTTGAATAAAAATAATTGAGTAGAATACCTCAATCATCCAAGCATCAACAAGGGCAGGTCGACTGAGCAAGTCATGGCTATCAACATGTCCCCAAGTTAGTTTGATCCGACATTTTGATACCTTACAGGGGATATTCTTCCTGATGACAAGAAAGAGGCGCATAAGATCTAGGTAAAATCTACTCGGTTCCATTTAGAAGTAGATAATAAGCTTTATAGGTATTATTTCTTTGGACCATAATTATAATGTGTTCGATAAAACCATATACGAGCTCCATGAAGGGATATGTGGAAGCCACTCTAGGGGTAGATCATTGACGTTTAGAGCTATGAAAATGGGATATTAATGGCTACACATGTAGCGACATGTAGTCACTTACGTTAGAAAGTGAAAAAGCAGCCAACCCTTCTCACCCTTAGTGCAGCATCCTGTCAATAACCTCAAGTATCTAACATGCCTATGGATTTTTGTGCAATAAGGATTGGATATTGTTGGTCCATTGCCCCTAGCATCCGATTGCAAAAAATAACTCCTGCTTGGCATAAACTGTTTTTCCAAGTGAATAAAAGGAGAACCACTAGCGAACCTCAGAGATGTTGACATGACCAGGTTCATTTGAAAGAAAGTCATAACTCATTTTAGTATGCCTCGATCATCGTAACAGATAACATGACTTAATTTGAGAGTATCCTCTTTCAAAGCTTCTGTGATTTTCATAAGATTAATCACTACTACAATTCAGTGTCTTACCCCTAGAGCAATGCGTAATAAGAAGAATTTAAAAAATAGTCCTCGATGGAATAAGGATGAGGTTGGATAAATCTAAGGAAATATGGGTCAACTAGATCCCCCATGTTCTTTGGGCATTTTGAACTACACCTAGGAAATCAATAGGGGAAATACCCTTTTCCTTGGTCTATGTAATGGAATTAATTATTCAATTGGAAACAAGTGTGCAAACCATGAAGTTCTCCCTAGTCGACCAGGATCTTAACTGCAAAGCAATTAAAGTAGAGCTTTACCTAGTTGGTGAAAAGGGAGAGTTAGACCTTATAAAGCCTTCTTCCTACCAGTTACCATTGGACAAGAAATATAAGAGGGGGTCCAGGCGATGAGCTTCAATTCAGGGACTACATTCCAAGGAAGATTATGGGTAGAACAAAGAGGCCCTAAGATGGAAAAGACGACCTAACTGGGAAGGTCCATTCTATATTACCAAGGCAGATTTGTAGGGAGCCTAACACTTGGAACCACGGAGGGCAGAAAAGTTCCCGAAGAATGGAATTCATCCAAGCTTAAATTTATTTTTTGAACATTCTTTTAATTTTTAGTACATATTTGATTATGTTAAGATTTTATCTTTTTGCATTGCTCAAAGTGGGACACATATATTTTTTTAATAAATAAGATTGATTAGTCAAATGGATTATGTTTGGTATATTATCTATCACTTTGATTTTTATCTTCTTACAAATGTCTTCTTCAAGACTGATTATTGGTCATCCCCGAGCAGTGAAAATTCTCTTTTAAATGACTTCTTTTAAAATTGATTAACCGATCAACTAAAAAGCATCTCTAAAATGAATCGTCTACATATAGACTAACTAAGTAGTCGGCCAATGATCAACTAAACTCAAAATGTTTTGACAATTAGCAAAACATAAATAATTTCTCACATCCTATGAAAGGCCTATTGGGAACCATAGGCAACTATCACCAATCAGGTCGAGAAAATCCTTGCTTGGAGAGAACCCCATAAACATATGCTTTTTTCTTTTTTGTCTTTAGGCCTAAGGTTTGATGTGATGACATAACTTAAAAGGTAAGATCGAGGACCATACAACGTAATGGGAAGAAAAATGAAAAAATGCATTGATACTTTAAGTTATCACAAGGAAATTAAAAAGGCCAGTGATTATAACAAAAACATAAATGTTGCTGGATTAATTGCACGAATAACGCGATGCATCCTCTGAAGTCCCAACTTCGATGGATGGAATGTCTAAGGACGAAGGCAACACAATGATGGTCAAATCTGTAATTATTTTTGTCCCTCCAAGGGTCACAATATCGATTAAGTTTGGAAGTCAATAAAGTCCATCATATCCATCTAGGCCATAATTTCCCATATACTTCCGAATTAAGCTAATGGTAATGTCATCCATTAGGATCCATGAAACATTAAGCTTGAAATGAGGTTTCTATTGGTCGAGATAGCAAGGATCATGCCAGTACCATGACACTTTTGTAACTACTAAGGAATTGATCCAAACATTCTTATAACTAATGTAAAGAGCACAATTCAGATCTAAATCAATATTAACAAGTTCATGGTCTTATCCATCCATCCACACTGGGTGAGGCTATTTGTGGAACTATAACCTAAGGCTATCAAGCTTCTCGAACAAACTTCTGATGGTCACCCCTTTATCATGTAAAGACTTATTTGTTTTCTACATCTCTTTTCACATCCGATCACTCTCCTTTTTATCAAAAGAAGACAAAACTCAAATGTTCATATCCTTGTCATGTAAGGTTTTAGTGACTTCTACAACTCTTCTCTAAGTTGGGATTTCTCCTATTAAAGAAAGGAGTCCCCTTCCCTAGAGTGATTTCCATAGAGAGACTTTTTAACTCTTCTTAGCTCATCTAAAAGTTCGTTAGTTTCTTTCTCAAGGTGTGTAGCAACCTCTCTTGCTCTAATAAAGTCGTACTGCAAGATAAAAGTCTTCCTCCCATGTGCAGACTCAATGTCAGCCAACTTCTTATCAAATACTCTCCCTTCAGCTAACTCATCTAACTCCTTCTCGTACACATTTCGTAAACTGGCTATAGCTTCCTTACGAGGCACGTGTGTTTTGAGACCCATGTCGTGAAAGACCACATTGTCTTCCACTGCCTAGTGAAAAATTTGACGTAGATCCAAATAATCATCTTTTTCTCGAGAAAACGCATCAACATCCAATATTTATTTGAGATCATCCTCTTCATCATAACCTACAGAAAAAAGTCTCCTACGTCTTTATCCAAAGTCATCCTAGCTGACAACAATCACTACAAGTCTTGTATCAAACTATAATAATGCAAGGGCAGTCATTCGAGCTCGAAAAAGAAATGAAAATGCACATAATATTAAGGGGAAGATGAATAGGATTAAGTCAATTAAACTTTAAAATTCATTCACAGAGGCTTAATGGTAAAACCATACAAAGATGAAAAAATGGAAATAAGTACAAATGTTTCCTAAAAATTCTGAGGGGCATTATCACCGACCTTCTCTTTATTAGCAACATGAAAGGATGCAATAACTTCCAACTGGTTGGACCTAGTATCACAACTTGTCCAACATCGTGGTTAGATTAGAACTTTACCTTAGAATCCCTAGTAATAACAAAATTATTTACTGACCAACTCCTCCTCCTCTTCCTCCTCCTCCTCCTCATCACTATCTTCCTCCTACACTCTAGGGGGAGGATTCACTTCGTGCTTCTTAAATAACTCAGAGTCCTTAATAATGCAAACCTCAATAAGGTCTTTATCCCAATTTCTCTTGAAGAGTACCTTCTTTATATATGCAAATTATTCTCTGGATTTTTCTAAGGCCTTATTCTAGCCGTGAGTGTAGTTATCATCTTTAGCTTTCCCCATTCCAGCTATAGACGTCTCGTCCTTAGCCTTAGCCTCATCAGCCTTGGTCTTGGCATTCATTACCTCAACATTAGCCTTCTCAATGTCCCTCTTGGCCTTCTCAGTAATAAGAACCAGATTGGCAGATTCATTTGCCTTCTTCTTAAGAGAAACCATTTTTAACCTTCAAGTTCTCAATCTAATGGTTAATTTTTTCCTTCTAGGAGATATTTTCTTGCCTGGATGACTCAATAGCCTCTAAAGACCTAGTGGTCATGGTCAAGTCCATCTCCACATCTTAGGTGGACTTATTTATCACAACATCTATCTTTAACAACTGGTCTTAGTCAACCATAAGTTGCAAGGACGGAGAGAGAAAAAGTCAATAAGATACAAGGAAGAAGAGATTCAAGTCAAAATACACACCGAAGAGAAAATTATAAGAGAAAAGTTATGGTTGGCATGTTCCACCAATAGTTCATGGGATAAGGCAAAAATAACTACCATATCAGCAGGAAAGATCACCGATCGGATTAAGTCCATAGAAAGGTTGGAGTGTGCAGTGATAGAATGGGCAACAACCTTGCCCTTGTCAACAAGGTTTTCCCCCTAATATCCAATGGGGGAGGAGGAGTGTGATTCATCTTCATCCTCTTAAAAAGGGTCTCATTATCCTTATAGGGAGAATATCAAATATTTAAGGGGTTAGCCGAACCCACAACTTTATTTATTTTGCTCGCTGGTCTAGTTTGTTCTTTGTCTTTGCTCGACGGGCTAGCTGAAGGGGACTTGGGGAAAACATGGGCAATAGTCAAATTTTACAATTTTTTAAGGCCAGGGAACCAGGATAAATTGTTGAATATAGAATAGAAGAAATGCCCAGATTCTCAAAGGAGGAAGATATCCTATCCTCATTCGATCCTGTCTCGTTTGAGTCTTCGGAGGTGGAAGTTTCCAAGTCATCCAGATAATGGGGATGACCAAAGTCTATTCTATTGGCCTTGCAACAAATGATGTGGTATAACTCCTATAGACGAGCATAAGTGTTACTGACATAGGGTGGTTAACAACTCGAATTTTCTATTGAATAGCCAAACATTTCAAAGATCAGGAAAACTAACGTCACGGGAGAGAGGTTTTTTCTTGTCGTCTTCTACCAAAAATAAAGAAAAACATTCAACATTATTTAAAATGAAGAGAAAAGTGCAAAATTAAAGACCCAGTTGAAACCTAACATATGTCTTTCCCTTTCTTGGGGCATCTTAGACCATCATACTCTTCGCCCTTAGTAAAAGGGGGGGGGGGAGTATTGCCAATTGTTTATAATGACACCATGATCCTAGTAGTCTTTGTGGAATTAGGTAAATTTACAACTAGGAACCGATTGGCCACCCTTATCTTCATATAGTAAACACCTTCATGGGTCGTCACCCATTAGTAGTGGTACCTAATGTTTGTAATACTAAGACTAGTCGCATATAACTCGTTAATGCGATGACCTCCATTAACCATCCTCCAAGAATTTAGAGCGATATGGGATAGGACCACGTCAAAGTATTAACAGAATTCTAAAAATAACTGATTTGGGGGGAAGTCACCCCACATTCAGCTATAAAGATTGAATACAACTATAATACCCCGTAATTTTAATGACTTTTAAAATGTGTTATATTTTAAATTAATGGATTAATTGAATTTTATTATAAATTAATTCATTTGGGTTTTATCCGAATTGTGGATATTAAAATGAATGATTTTGAATATTACTTAAAGATATTTAGGTAATATATGAATATGATATTATTGATATTGCCGTGAGTTATTGATTCAGTAATTTGAATTTTTAGTCGGACGCGGTATGGGACGTGTTGGGACAAATTTGTTAAATTAAAAAGGAAAATTATTTTTACATCAACCTTATAGTCATTTCGAGTGCGTCGTTGCATCCGAAAGGGTTTAAATAGTCAGAAAAGTCTATTTGGATGTTGGTTTTGGGTCACAAGTCATTTGGAAATGAAAAGACACCCAAAAAGGGTATTTTGGTCCTTTTTACAGAGGGTGAATAGTTATTTCGGATTTTGTCTTATTATAAATATTTGGAGATTAGTTGTACGTAGGTTCATTTTCTCTTCTGCACAAAAAGTGAGTGGTCACCTTTTGAGAGAGAGTGAAAGGGTGCTTGGGAGGAGAGAAGCTTGCTTGGAAAGGAGGAGAACCAAGGGCCAAAGATCACCACCACCAACCACCACCAAAAGTTGACCGGAGAAAGGGAGAACCACTAGTGATATACAACCCCAAAGGATCAGATCTTCATTAGAGGCAAGTATTTGATAATTGCAATCTAGTTAGTATATTGTCCATGTTAGGATAGTTACAAAAAAAATGAGATTTTTAATGTTTGGAAGATAAAGATAGAGTTGTTTATTGATTTCTGGAAAATGGAAATATATAGGAATCAAACTCATGTTATAGGTAGATAGTATTCCACGAAATAATCATTAAGATGTTGAAGAAATTCTGAGAATCAATGGTTTGTTCTTGAAGATATCATGTTTATAATTTTCTGGAAAAATGGGATGAATATATGCTTTTAATTCAAACTCTTGATGATTCTAGGATGTTTAGAGCATTAGAAATCATTTACATATGTTGTTATATCATGTAGTAAGGATTATAAGGAATTTGGGCAGTTAATATGAAGGTTTGAATGATCAAAAGTTATGAAACCCGTAGTATAAGAATTGCAGAAATCTGGGCTGATATCTGGGCGATCGATTGATCGTCCCCCTACCTTCGATCGATCGATCTCCCTGGAATTCATGAGGTTGTTCTTTTTAATGCTTGTTCTTATCCCAAACCTTTTTTAAATCTTTGGTGATTATTAATTGGATATAATGGGACTTAGGGAAGACCAGTAAGCCAAGATAAGAACCGAATTAATGTTATTTGAATTTAATTGATGAGAATTATGATAATTAATTTGGAAGAAATTTCGGTTGCTAGATTCATGTGTCGGATTCTAAATTGTATGCATAACTATCGGTTATAACCCTAATTAAAGGAGAGTTTTATTTGTAGTAATTCGGGAGATAAGATGATATGGACCAGTAGGATATTAGTGATGTCTTACCGAATACAAATATTGAGGAAAACCTATTTGAACCTTGAGTAATGAGTGAGACTCTGGAATAATTAAATTAAGAAGTGAAGTTATAATATTTTAATACGTAGGATTTAAGAGATATAATGCTACGTATGGAAATTATTTTATGGTAGTGTGATTAGCTTGTTGATATTATATCTACAGGTAGATGATGATGCCTATTGGATTAATTGATGAATTATGTGTATGACATACCTAGCTTACTTTCTATCCACGGGAGGTTTGTGCGTGAGGGCAGTCATATCCTGATGAATCCATGGGATTTTTGGTTTGTCGCTCGAGAACATAGGTCTATGAAAGACTTATCGGGGAGTTGATAAGTCCGCTGACTATGGGTACATAGGTATGTGTGTGACTCATGGATACGAGAACTATGTTCGCCTCCATTTTGTGTGTTGATGTTTGTGGTTCGAGGAATCCTTACCGAACCTTTAGTCCCCTATTCAGCGACCTGCGATACTGGGGCGTGATAGCAGAGTAATGCATGCACCGCAACTATGTCTAAGGGTGTCGTATTATATATGTTTTTATATATAATAAATTAAATATATGTATATATAGTGGTTTGATTAATCTACTGTGTGATAATTGTAGATGACGGTGTATAGAGAAAAAGAATTGAATTAAGTTAATGAATATTTATTCTTAGAGATTTGAAAAGCTTAATTCATATTAATGAGAAACGTATATGAATGATTATACTACGTATGGTATGGGACATACGGGGTTATGATATGGGATAGAATCATATTATGGAAACTAGTTAGGAGGAACCTTTAACTAGGAGGTTAATAGGAAACGTTAAGCGTGCACTCTAGATGAGAGGTGAGAATATCAAGTGAGAGTCTGGTTACTAACATGTACATAATAAATGCTTAATTGCACTTGTTAAATACTTGCTGTTTTCAAAATCATTTTCACATTGGGCTCTTACCCGTTTCCTTGCATATTCTCTTTTCTATTGTATCTTCTATATCAGGTGTCCAGCAGCAGGGATGCCAACCTTAGAGAATTATGTCGAGCTATGGAGCTATGGAGTATTGCATAGACGCCTATCTTCATTTGATTCATAGTGATAGTTATCTTCTTTCTATCTAAGTCATATAGTCTTGTACACGTATCATTTTAATACTTTTGTTATTGTTGGGATTACTGTATTGGATTATTATGTGGGAATGTTTATTCCAATTGCATTTAAATTATTTTGTACTATCTGTTCAGTTATTATTGTGATAGAATAAAATGTGTAGTGTTATTCATAAACTAAAAATGAATTTTGTTGAATTAAAATTTGGAAAGTTTTTAACACCAGCTTAATTAGGTATTGGCCGATTAGTTAATGTTTTCGACATTGATGCTAAGAATGAGCCAACTGTATATTCTGTTTTAATTTGGTATGGGACTGGCCACCCAGCATTTAATTAGGCGGGGTGTTAGAGGTGGTATCAGAGCATCAGGTTCTAGTGTCCTTAGGGTCTGTACGGCTTACTGTGTTTTCAACTTAGCGTTCTTTGATGTAGAGCCCTATGAGTAGGATTATTGCTTTTCTATTTATGCTTACGTTATTCAGCTACTCTATTATTAGATGTCGTGACTGCTAGCCAATGAAAGAGAGATATCCAAAGTCACTTGAGAATGCTCGAATGTACTGAGGTTCAACGTCAAATACTAGCCCCATTCAAGCTAGTAGGGGCAGCTTTGCAGTCATGGGAGGCTACGACCACTATCGAGGAGAGAGACACAGTGACTATCTAAGACTTTTGGATACGGTTTGATCAGAAGTACTTTCCTTCCGTATCCAGACAGAGATGAGGCAGAAATTGCTTGATTTGAAATAGGGAGAGAAAATAGTGGCAGAATACGAGGAAGAATTTACGCGACTAACTAATTTGGTACCAGCAGAGGTACCCAATGAGGAGAGACGAATTCTAATGTTCACTGATGGGTTGAACTATAAGATTCTCCAGCATTTACAGGGACATCTTTCACTACGTACTTATGCAGATGTTCTTAATGCTGCAATGCTTCACTGCAAGGATAACCGCTTACATGCTCAGGGTGTTAAGCGGGGGTTTGGGTCAAGCCTGCAAAGTAAGACTAATGGGGGCAGTTCTAGTGGGACTTAGCCAGGACAGAGTCATCAGCGTCAGGGTAATCAGGGTTCCCAGATTGGGGATTATGCTAAGCATTTATGATCTGGAGATTCTCGATTTGAGTATATAGGAAATGGGTAATAGGGTTAGTAAACTTAGCCTTTAGCACTGTTATTTACGTAGACTCACCGAGGGGTCGTGGGACACCTATATTTTTACATGTAATCACGTGGGTCTGATTTTATCATAGAGTTATTTACATTAGGCATGTCCGAACATGATGTGACTATCGGCGTGGATTGACTTGTGGTATATGAGAGCGCATGGATTACTATAGCAAGCGTTTTGTCTTTACCAAGAGAGTAGATGAGTAGACTTTTATTTGAAATCGATAAACCCGTAGAGAAGTTATATACTATTGACTAAGGACCTGAGGAGTTTCGATGACTGACTACTTTAGGTAGTAGTGTATCGGGGGGTTTTCTTGTTTGGATTTCGCTTGCGAGACACCCCACGCATGAAACTAATAAACGTTGGGAGTCGAAATAAGTTAGGTCTTTAGGATATGAGTTTATAACCTTTGCGATAAATCAGAGTATTATGTGGGTAACCATATCAATTTTATAATGGAAGGGTGTATGGGCGCCCTGGATGGATGGATTGTGGTAGTTTTCATAATTGTGAAACAGTAAGTATTTTTAGATTACGGAACGTAGACGTTATGACTTCAGGATTTATTTATTTAATAAGTGAGGATCATTTTTCCCAAACTTTGTCATGAGGATGGTATAGGGAAGACTGGGTGAAGTTTAAATTCGATTCAGTTGAAACTATTTGGTGAGGCTTGTCGTATAATAGCAATGGGGATTTTTGTTAATGTACTGTATGGGCGGTACGACATAGATTACTTACGATGTGATATTTATACTCAGAGTTGACCTTACCAGTATGATTTGTCTTTCCGAATTTCGGGACGAAATTCAATTATAAGGGGGGAGTATGTAATACCCCGTAATTTTAATGACTTTTAAAATGTGTTATATTTTAAATTAATGGATTAATTGGATTTTATTATAAATTAATTCATTTGGGTTTTATCCGAATTGTGGATATTAAAATGAATGATTCTGAATATTACTTAAAGATATTTAGGTAATATATGAAAATGATATTCTGGTTACTAGCATGTACATAATAAATGCTTAATTGCACTTGTTAAATACTTGCTGCTTTCAAAATCATTTTCACATCGGGCTCTGACCCGTTTCCTTGCATATTCTCTTTTCTATTGTATCTTGTATATCAGGTGTCCAGCAGCAGGGACGCAAACCTTAGAGAATTAAGCCGAGCTATGGAGCTATGGAGCTATGGAGTATTGCTTAGATGCCTATCTTCATTTGATTCATAGTGATCTTTTATTTAGGGCATGTCGTCCAAAGGAATTCAATTATCTTCTTTCTATCTAAGTCATATAGTCTTGTACTCGTGTCATTTTAATACTTTTGTTATTGTTGGGATTACTGTATTGGATTATTATGTGGGAATGTTTATTCCAATTGCATTTAAATTCTTTTGTTCTATCTGTTCAGTTATTATTGCGATAGAATATAATGTGTAGTGTTATTCATAAACTAAAAATGAATTTTGTTGAATTAAAATTTGGAAATTTTTTACCACCAGCTTAATTGGGTATTAGGTGATTAGTTAATGTTTTCGACAGTAATGCTAAGAATGAGCCAACTGTATATTCTATTTTAATTTGGTATGGGACTGGCCACCCGATATTTAATTAGGCGGGGTGTTACAATAACTAGTGGCCCTCAAGAAACGTACAAAGCTCACAAGGGCTCCCTTTTAATTTAACTATAATCCATTTGGGAATACGGTGATCAAGTTTAAACTTTTCAATCATACCCTCGTGTAATATTTCGTGTTTTTTGTAATAAATTATTTATGGTAGAATTTAATTAAATGAATTTGTGAATAAATTAAATTGGTAGAATTTAATTTGAGAGTAAATTTCTTTTTTGTGATTGCATGTGTATTTGATTGAATTATGCATAATGTGATCACTCATAGAAGATCAATTGTATGTTAATTAAGTTATTGTTATGTGGGGCTCAACATAACAAAGGTGCGTAAATTGGGTAGAGGTATTTTAAGCACTTTTAGGGGTGCTTTTTGGAGCCGTTGAGGGGTTTTAGATATCTAAAAGTAGGCACGGGCATAGATATATCTTTAAGGGGGTTATTTGGCCAATTTGGGTATGGTTTCAGGCGTGTTTAAGGGCCTAAAGGTGGGGGTTTTTGGGTAAGTCGGAATTAGTGATTATAATAGGGTATTAACTGAGTAGGAAGTCATTCCCAAACACCACAACATACCCATGGAATCCCTATACCCATTGGAAAGGTTACCAAGGATATAGAGGGGATAATGATCTAGGTCCAAGAGGAGGAGATCCCCAATCGACAGTTTAAGGAAATAATTCTCTTGCTTAATTAATTTTCAATTTGTTTCCTAATTCATCTATGTATTTCTCATAATAATTTCTGGGTTAATTAGCCAAATTGAGGATTTACATGATTGGAATGAACTTTATGAATTTTGAAGAACAAATCTGAAGTTATGGGATTTAAGAATTAAACTAATTGGTGACAAATACAGAAATTGAGTATCGAGTTAATTAGAAATTGAGCCTTGGAACTCATATTATAGGAGTGATGAATTGATGGATTGAATGATGTAGATATGAAATATAATTGATGTTTTAAAATGACACTTTTTGAGGTTTACGACTGAAATTGATGATGAATAAACCCTAAGTCATATTAAAGATGATTATGTTACAAAGTTTAATCTTAGATTTGATATATTTGGACCCATAATATGGTGTAAAAAGGTTTAAAATCATGTTCCTCTACTTATGTTGGGATAAGATATCGATAGGGTACTGCTTTGGAGCTTGATTTGGGAATTAATGGAGGTTTAAGAGGCCTCTCCATCGTCCTCAGGTAATTTTAGTTTAGCCTAGAACAAAATCGATTAGGTCTAGTGTGTGTTGCGTATGGACCTCCCCGCTTGTGTGTATTTTGTGGTGTCTGTTTGGATGAGGGACTCCTATAGACTTACCAATAGAGCACAAATGGGACATTGAAGGTAGTTTCTTTTACATATCGTATATATGTAAGGACATATATAATTATATAAATTATTTAAGATTAATCCCTGTAGTCTAATGATGTAGACAATTGACAATGAACCCAATACTACATAAAATACATAATGGATGATATGTTATTTCTTATAGGTAGTAGCGTAGGGTTTACTCTTGAGACTAAAAGCTCATGTATAGATGATTAGCATCAGTGTATGAATTTTGTTAGATGGTTTGAATATTATATTATTATTGTAATCATTGGACTGTATAATTGAGACTTGGGTTGATATGCATATGGAATTGCACTTAGATGAGGGGTGAGATACTTATTGCATAATGTGAATTAACTGCATAATTACATTTTGATTTAGTAAGAAAATTTTTGAAACTCTAGGTAGCTATGCCAAAATATAAAATATTTTTTCCCTAAGCTTGCCTAAACAGGTACAAAAGGGTTGATTAAAGATCAGACTTTCGGTCGCATTTGTTCATCAGTTATTTTAGATCGTTTGACTCTAGTTTCACTTATTATTTCCTTTCTGGTCTTTTTTTATTATTTTGGAGATTGTATGCGCATAAGCCCAAAGTTTATTATTTAGTCTTTTTGAGATCAGTTATACTTATGTGGAGGTTTTTATTACTAGTTGGGTGTTGGACTTATTTATTATCAGTCATTCATTAAATGGTTTACTATGCATGTCGATTTAAAATTTAAGTGTTATTATTATTATTATTATTATTATTATTATTATTATTATTATTATTATTATTATTATTATTATAATTATTATTATTATTATTATTATTATTATTATTATTATTATTATTATGGTTTTAATGTTGAGAGTGATATTGATTGTTAGACAAGCCCCATCTTAGACATATTGTGTCTGACCAACCTTTTCGTGAAAAATAGGGGTTGTTACAGTTGGTATCAGAGTATCCAGGTTCTAGCATCCTTAGTATTTGTGTTGCGTTCTTTGATGTGTAGAGCCATATGTTTAGGAATCGTTATATTCTTTGCGATCTGATAGTAAGACAAATCTTGTTTACATTCAGATGGCAAATGATAGACATGGTTGACCACGACGTCTCACCACTGAGGTTGTAAATGAGAGAGCTTAGCAGGATCCGTAGCCACACCTACATCCACCACCAGCCCCGCCTTTGGTTACTACAGCAAAAATTGTAATGATAATGACGCCGACAGTCTCTACGGTGATAGACGCTATACTACAACACTTTTAGCCACAGTAGAAGAAGCCACCACCACCCCCATATCAGGTTATGATATATGTTTGGGCAAATGGATCGGTATGGGAGAGAGCTAGGGAGGTTTTCACTAAAAGCCACCCGTTAGAGTTTACTGGGAGTCTAGATATATTGGTCTCCAGATAGTGGAAAAAAGACATTTAGCGGAACTTGAGGATAGTTGAGTGCATTCTGATGCATAAGAATATGTTAGCCTCGTCTCGACTGGTAGGGGCAGCCTTATAGTGGTGGGAGTCTGTCACCACACTAAAGGAGCGGGACCAATTGACTAGTGAAGAGTTTTGGGTTAAGTTTGAGGGGGTGTATTTACCACGCCATGAAATCAGAGATGAGGAGGAAGTTCATGAACCTTAAATAAGAAGGTCGCATTCTAACAGAATATGAGGAAGAGTTTACCTTACTGTCTTATTCTGCTGGAGATAAGGTAAACATTGAAAAGAAGAAAATGGACAAGTTTTTGTTAGGAAGACTTAGCACATCAGGAAATCATTATCGAGGAATCCAACTTTTACCACCTACACTCTAATGGTGAATATCGTTTTGCTACATTTTCAGGACCATAGGTTGTTACATAAAAGTAAGGGGGAGAAGGGATCTAGTTCAAAGACATCGAGCCAACAGGGTAAGACGAATGAGAATGAAAGTTAGGGGACCCAACAATTTAAGGGATCCTAGTAAGATGATCCATATAAGAGGCACAAGGGTTCTAATAATTTGAACAATGAGTACCACTCCGGCCAAGGCCAATAGCAATTAGACCATTAGGTCCAGTAGCAGCAGGGTTAAGGTCAGCGGTCCCAATAGGGGCAACATTAGGATAAGCGTCAGTTTTAAGGAAATTATTATGTTTTTAGAGAGAAAGGAAACTTAGCGAGGAAGTACCCTCAAGGACATCAGGTGGCACGGGAGCTGGGGGGATAATGAGGGTACTAGGCACCCCAGGGTAAGCATCAGCCATTACCAGCCTAGCCAGTGGAGGTAGTGCCAGCACTATCAGCTCTACCCGCCCCAGCTTTGGGATGATAAACGTAGTTATCGTATGGGTGTGTGTATTACATCGCACCTGAAGATTGACCAAAAGCAACATAGGAAGTGGAGCGTATGTTCCCTATTCTTGGATATATATAGCATATTTAGTTGGATACTAGTTCACTCAATTGTTAATACTACTTTGTTAGTACATCGAGGATGGCAGACTTAGCATTTGACATAGTGATTTACGTTGATTCACCCGTGAGTAGAAGGGGACCTATATGTTTTGTGTGTACAGGTATAGGTATTGACACAGGGAGATGTAGATTGCAGTAGACTTATTTAGATTTGATATGTCAGAGTATGACGTTATCCTAGGGATGGATCGACGAGCTACTTATGAGTCTTGTGTTGATTTTTATGGCACCATTAAGAGTTATGAATGACTGGTCAAGTGTTGAATGACTAGTTAGAAAATGGAGTTCATCATAACCATGAGAAATATTATTGGAATTACCATGTTTAGGGTCTAGTTATGGTAAAATAGATTGTGACATAAACTTGGGTTAGTACGAGGACCTTGTGAAATTTGATGTAGTTAAGAGAGAGAAGCGTATTAAGACATCTCAGCAATTGGGAGGATTTTGAGGAAAGATTTGGGTGAGGATAAATTTCGATTAAATGACATCAAATTGATGTTACGCTCAGATTGAACAGGATTCAATGTGTTGTTAAACTGTTCTTAATTTTGGCGAGAATAATGTGTGGGAGTTTGGACCTAGGAGTTGGGTCACCATGTGATTTAGGAATATAAAGGTTGACGACTCAATTAGAAAATTTGCAGGAGGATGATGTGAATTGTGCATCATATACGTGTGTTTTATTGATGTGCTAATGATGAATAAGGTTTATCGACAAGCAGATGTCCAAATATGAATTCTGGAGATAGTAGCGTAGGACCAATTATGGTTCGATGGAGTTTTATAAACCCTATATAGTGAGACTTTATACGGGCATTGGGATTATATCCGCGGGTTTCGCATTTATTGAAAAGTGTTGCCTTATCGAGAATAGGCATACTGATTTGAAGATTTTAAAATTTATTATTGACGTATTTCTTGAATTAGGGATACAATGAATTTTCGACTCGTGGTACAGACATAAATTGGATGATAATGATGAAATACTTTAAAGGATGAATAAATGCAATGGTTATTCGAGGATGGATTTGTTTTAGTAGCTAATGATATGCATAACGAGAAGCATTTATATTAAAAAAGTTATGGGTTTCTTTGAAAGCTTTATGTCTAGGTAAATTTTGAGGGCAGAACTCCGTTATTAGGGGGAGAATATAATACCTCGTGTTTTCGTAATAAATTATCTTTGGTAGAATTTAATTAAATAAATTCGTGAATAAATTAAATTGGTAGAATTTAAATTAAATGGGTGGAATTTAGTTTCTAAATAAATTGCTTGTTTATTTGACATAATTATGCATAATGTGTTTACTCGTAGAAAATAAATTATATGTTAATTAAATTATTGTTATATGGTGTTCAACATAATAAAGGTGGGCAAATTGGGTAAAGATAGTTTGGGCACATTCCTGAATTATTTGGGAACCCATTTAGGAATTTTAGACATCTAAAATTAGGCATGGGGCATAGGTATACCATTAAGGGGTTATTGGGCCAATCTGCGTATAGTTTTGGGCTTGTTTGGGGGCCTAAAAGAGAGAGGTTTATGAGTAACTCAGGATTGGTTATTATAAAAGGGTAATTAACTGAGTAGGAAGTCATTTCCATCCCCCCCACAACATAACCCTAGTAACCCCACTCCCATTGGAGAGGTTACCAAGGTTAGAGAAGGGACAAAGATCAAGGATCCAAGATGGGGAGATCCCCAATCGACAATTTAAGGCAAGAATTCTCTTGCTTAATCAATTTTCAAATTATTTCTTAATTCATCTATGTATTTCCCCTAATAATTCCTGGGTTGATTAGAAAAGTTGAGGATTTATATGATTATAATGAACTTTATAGATTTTGAAGAACAAATATGAAATTGTGATGTTTAAAAATTAAACTAATTGGTGACAAACCCGAAAATTGGGTATCATACTAATTAGGAATTGAACCTTATAACTCATATTATAGGATAATATGTAAGTTCTTGTGGTGATATCTAGGTTCCCCGTAATCCTTCTCTCTCTCTCTCTCTCTCTCTCTCTCTCTCTCTCTCTCTCTCTCTCCACTAGCCCTTCTTAGGGTTTGATGACGACGCAGCAATCCACCTCCATGCTGGAGGTGGATAAGACTCCTCCAGACCCTCCCATTATTCAGTCTTCTACCCAAAACTTTAACAAATCCTTTGCTGAGGTGGTGGGTAAAGTTTCCCATGCAAACCCTTCGTTGCATGTGATTAGTTTCTTTAAAGGAGAACCTGCACTTTTCCTAGATAACTCTTATCTAGAGAAGGTGTCAGAACCATTTAAACATTCTCTAGTGGGTAAATTTACTCATGGTAGGCCTGCCATTGAAGAGATAAGGAAAATGTTTACATCTATGGGCCTCAAAGCTGCTTTCAACATTGGTCTTATAGATCAAAAACATGTTCTGATCAGGCTTTTCCACGAAGAAGATTTTCATAGAATTTGTCTTAGACCTACTTGGTATATTCACAGATTCCCAATGAGGGTTTTTAAATGGACAAATGATTTTCATCCTGATTCAGAATCTTCCATTACTCCTATTTGGGTATGTCTTCCATTGCTTCCTATTCATTTATACACTAAAGAGAGCTTGTTCTCTATATGCTCAGCAGTAGGAAAACCATAAAAAATGGATTCTGCAACGTCATCTCTGGGTAGACCTAGTTTGGCTCGTGTTTGCATTGAAGTGGATTTAAAGAAACCTTTTCCCAAAAGGATTTGGATTGCAAATAAGGATACTAATAAAGGTTTTTGGCAGTACTTTGAATTTGAGGAGATCCCCAAATATTATGGTAAGGGTAAAAGAAGAGGACATGAAGATAGCGGATGTCTTTTCAAAGAGGAAGGATACAAACAGGAGAAGCGTAATATGGACATCAAGAATGCTCCTAAGAAGGATGTTAACAAGAAAGAAACAACAAAGGAGTGGGTCTTAAAGAAATTCCAAAAGGAGATTCCCCAATAGAAGTCATGCAAATTAATGAGATTGCAGTGGAGAATAATCAAGAAGAGATGAATAAGTTAAAAAGCCAATCATTAATCTAAGAGAAGAATCAAGCCAAGATAACCAGATTTTTCAAGTCTAAAGTGTCAACAAGGACTCAGGAAGTTTCAGAGGTTGAGTATCCCTTGTTACAATTGCAAGATAATGGTGAGGATCCAAGTGAGGAAGTTAATCTAGAAGTAGGAGAGGTTACTCCAATGAGATATAAGTTTAATAACATGGTGTTCGAACACTCGAACACAGCAGATGGCAGTGAAGATATGTCAGTCAGAATTAAAAATAGCGCAGATGGCAGAATTGAGGGTAATAGAGAGGGTCTAAATCAGAAGAGCAAGGTTGGTTATCCAATCTTCAAAGGGAGGTATTTAAAGGTCAATAAAATCCTCAAGAAGCCAACTAAAGAAGATAATATCCTAAATAATAGACAGTTGAGGTCTGGTACAAAAAATCCTCATTCACAAAAGTCTCAATGATCAGTTCAATAATTTAGAATATTAGAGGAATTTCGAAGAAAGGAGCAGTTAGAAGGTTAAAAAGATTGGTTAGAATTCACAAGTTGTCTATTTTGGTAATTCTAGAACCTAAGCAAGAGGCGAATAAATTGGAGTCGTTTAAACTAAAATTGGGTTTTGGATTGGCCTTTTCCAACTCCAATAGCAAAATTTGGTGTTTTGTTCAAGAAGGGTTTCAATGTAATTTTATTTCTTCAATGGATCAATGCCTGAACTTAGCTTTCATAGTGGAAAATAAATGTATTCAATCATCTTTTGTGTATGCCTAAAACACTAAAGTTGAGAGAAGAGATCTGTGGCATTTCCTATTAGAAGCAGGGACTGATGAACCTTGGTTGGTAGGAGGAGATTTTAATGTGGTTGCGTGTAATAATGAAAAGGCTGGTGGTAATGCGTTAGACTTAAGCTCTTCTTATGAGTTTTTAGAAGCTATGGAAAATATCGATATGGTGGACCTTGGATATTTTGGTTCCAATTTCACTTAGTTTAACAAGAGAGATGGAGAAGCTAGAATTTAGCGTAGCCCGGATAGAATCTTTGGGAATGAAGCTGCTGCAGCAATGGGGACCTTGAAAGTACAACATATAAATAGAAGTTTATCAGACCATTGTCCTCTTCTTATGTCTATTCAAAATCCTGAGATGAGTCACCTTAAACCTTTTAAATTTCTTCATTTCTGGCGTGACAATCCAGATTTTCTCAAAGTTGTGTCTGTTAACTGGAATTCTGTTTCTCATGATAATAAGTTATTATCTTTTTCTCTCAAACTTAAAAACTTGAGAAAAGTTCTCACTAGTTGGAGTAGACAAACTTATGGGGACATTTTTCAAGAAGCTAGAAAAGCAGAAGATGAGCTTTTAATTCATGAAATAAACTATGACAGGGATCCAACTGAAGAGAATAGAGAATAGGTGTCAGTTTCCCAAGCCAATTGTAATCAGAAATTGGCTATTGAAGATAATTTTTGGAGGCAGAAAGCTCGTGAAAAATGGATAAAAGATGGAGATAAAAACTCATCTTTCTTTCACAAATATGTTAAGGCGAAGAGAAAGAGATTATTTATATCTGAGATTTCAGATTCTCAAGGGATTCTTAAGAAAGGTGATCAAGAAATTCAAGAGGTTGCTGTGGAATACTTTATAAACATTTTCACTCCAGAAGATGGAGATGTTATTCAGTCTGATGATGTGTTCTTACGAGTGATTAATCACTTAATCTCTCTTGAGGATAACTTGAGATTGTCTTATACTCCTGAAATAGCTGAAATTAAAGCTGTGATATGGCAGATGGATAGTTTGAGTTGTGCTGGACCTGATGGCTTCGATGGATTCTTCTTTAAACAATGTTGGGAGGTTATTCAGTTAGATGTAATTCATGCCATCCAAGGTTTTTTTCTTGGGATGAATATGCCCAGAGGTATCTCTTCTTCATTAATAGCTTTGATTCCCAAAACATATTTCCCTAAAAGCTTTGCTGAATTTAGGCCTATAAGTTTGGTAAACTTTATTAATAAAATCATTTAAAAAATCTTGTCCAATAGATTAGGAGAGGTTCTTCCTAAAATAATTTCCCCTAATCAAAGTAGTTTCATTGAGGGGAGAGATATGCTAGAAAATGCGATGTTGGCTTAAGAAATGGTGTCTTTGTTAAATCAAAAGAATTATGGAGGAAATGTGGTCTTTAAACTGGATCAACTAAGGCCTATGATAGAGTTTCTTGGCAATTTCTAATTCATGTGCTTAGAAGATTTGGCTTCTCAGAACATTTGATTGACATGTTATGGAGGAACACCTCGAATTGTTGGTTTTTAGTGGTGATTAATGGTCAAGCTAAGGGGTTTTTCAAATCTGCTAGAGGCTTGAGGCAAGGGGATCCCTTATCCCCAAGCCTTTTTATTCTTATGGCTGAAGCTTTCTCTAGAAACTTAAACAAAGTGCTGTCGAAGATGGATGGTTTCAAATCTCCATTGGGTTGTCCAAAAATTAATCACCTTGAATATGCAGATGATATAATCCTTTTCTCATCAGGTTCCAAAAGGGATATAAAGGTGGTAATGGAAGTTCTTAAGGAGTATGAAAGAGCAGTAGGCCAGAAGATCAACAATCAGAAATGTCAACTTTTCATATCCAACAAAATTTCATCTAAATCAGCTGATAGCATCAGATCATTAACTGACATTAACATTAAAAAATTTCCTATAATCTATTTGGGATGTCATCTTTTTGCAGGTAGAAAGAAAAATTCATATTTTGAGCACCTGCTTCTAAAGATCAGAGGTCAACTTGGCAGCTGGAAGTCCAAAACCTTATCTATGGGGGGGGGGGGGAGATAATCTTAATTAAGCATGTCTTAAGCTCTATCCCTTGTCATACTATTGCAGCAATGTCTCCAATAAAGTGTATCTTGAACAAAATTGAAAACCTTTTTGCTAGATTCTTTTGGGGTTCCAAAGATGATGTCAGAAAATACCATTGGTGCAAGTGGGACATGATAACAAAAACTATTCCAGAGGGAGGTTTGCGCATTCGTAAGATGGAGGATATTAGCAAGGCCTTGGCGATTAAACAATGGTGGAAACTTAGAAGTGTAGATTCGTTATGGTCTTCATTCATCAAAGCTAAGTATTGTAAGAAGATTCATCCAACTGAAGCCATGATTAGAAACAAATCCAAAGCTTGGGGCAGAATGTGTCAAATTAGAAGTGAAGCGGAGGAGTATATCAGCTGGAGGTTAGGAGAAGGCTTTATAGATTTTTTCAAAGATAAGTGGATGGACATAGGTCCTATTGGTGAGTTGATTGAATCAAACCAATCAGTTATGGTTAAGGAGTTATGGAATCCAGATGGCAGTTGGGACATTGGAAAATTACAGCAAGTTAAACCTGATTATATATTGCAGCTAGTGCTAAAATCTGAGAGATGGTACAATAAGAAACATGAATTAGTTTGGACAGCTTCCACATCAGGTGAGTTCTCTTTCAAATTTGCTTGGGAAATTATTAGATCTCGTGAAGCTAATTGCAGGTCTGCATATTTCTTATGGGATGGAAGAATTCCTTCTAAAATTTCAATCTTCAATTGGAAACTCCTAAGAGGATTTATTCCTACAAATGACAGATTAAAGAAAATCGTTTTCTTTATCCCTTTAAAATGTATATGCTACAAGGTTAGTACTGAAAAAAAGTTAGAACATGTGTTTTCTTTGGGTGATATATCTAAGAAGGTTTGGGGTCACTTTAATCAGTTATTTGGGGTGCTATCTAATGATGGTTCTATTAGACAAAGAATGATCTCGTGGTGGTTAGCTCCTACAAAGTCTTCTCAAACAAGTTTTAAGATCATTCCCAATTTCATTTTCTGGCAAATTTGGTTAAGTAGGAATAAAGCTAAATTTGAAAACATCAAAATGTCGCATGTGAGCATTATCAAACAAGTTCACTCTAATTTCAATTTAGCTTACACTCATACTTCAACCAAAAAGTCTAAGCCTATGCAAGTCCAGTGGTTAGTTCCTCCTAAAGGTTATTTGAAGCTCAATATTGATGGTATCTCTTTAGGTAACCCAGGTTTAAGCGGTGGTGGTGGAATTATCAGAAACGATAAAGGTCATCTCATTTGGTATTTTCATTCGCATTTTGGGGAAATACAAAGCTTGGAAGCAGAAGCTAGAGCCATATTATCTGGAGTTACTCATTTTCTAGATCTGAGAGAGTATCAAGTGATTGTGGAATCAGACTCAAAGGTTATCATAGGAATTCTTAATAACAATTACAAGTGCCCTTAGAGGATCAAATGGATTATTAATCAAATTTTATCAGTATCCTCTTATCTTAACTGATCATTCTGTCATGTGCTCAGGGAATCCAACAAGGCTACAGATTATCTATCGAAGAGAGGCAGTGCTCACAATATTTCTTTTTTCTCTTATTAGACAGAAGATCTCCGTAAGGAATTTAACTCTATCCTTAAGATGGATAGACTAAATTTTCCTCCATTCAAATTCAATTAAGCTTTGATTTGTAAGGGCTATGAGATAAAGAGCCTTATTTATTCTTCCACTCATTGGTTGTAAGTTATTCAGTTTTCTTATTGTATATAAATAATTAGTTCCTAAAAAAAAATCATATTATAGGATTGATGAATTAATGGATTAAATGATGAAGATTTGAAATATAATTGATGTTTTAGAATGAAAATTCACTATTATGAATTATCCCCATGTTAATTTGAGGTTTAGGGATGAAATTGATGATGAATAAACCCTAAGTTATTTCAAAGATGATTATGCTAAAAAGTTTGAATCTTAGACTTAATAATTTTGGACCCATAATATTGTGTACAAAGGTTTAAAAACATGTTCCTATACTTATACTGAGTTAGGGTATCGATTGGGTATTGTTTTGGAGCTTGGTTTAGGCATTAAATGAGGTTTTAAAGGTCTCACCTTCATCCTTAGGTCATTTTAGTTTATGCCTAGAAGGTTCAGTCTAGTGGCGAATTGATTCGGGTCATGAAATTTTAGATCTTTTCTATGCGAACGTGTGGCCACTAGTTTCGTATTTTTTGATTTTTTGAATTAGTTATGAATTTTTTATGGAAGGGTGTGAGAGATCGAATTCTTTAGTTGGCGATTTTGGGATGGACTTTATGTTAGGAATGATTATCTTTAGAATGATTATAAAACCTTGTGGATTTATTCTTTTAGTTAATTTGAATTCATAGTTGGTGAAATTGAGGTTTACAAAGTTTAGAAGTCATTGATGCAGATTAGGAAAAATAATTATGGAATTTCAAGGAAGAAACCCGTATTAAAAACTTGAAATATGGGCTTACAGCCTGAATTGAATCGGTTCGGCCTTAATGGTGAATCGATTTCGTCTGACGGAGAACCTATTCATCCTTGAAGGAAAATCAATTCGGACTTTGGGTAGAGTAGGACTGATGAATGGTTATGGTGATTTTTACGAACTTAGGCAAGTATATGGGAGGTCATCCAAGTGAGTGGATAATTTATTAAAAATGGGTTTGTGTCATTCTTTTATTAGTGGGAAATTAGACAACTAACTGGATGGTTAATTCTTAAAGTAGTAACATTGATTGGAGACTAATGAGACTTTTAGGGGGGGTAATTATAAAGTTAATTACCTATACATATTATGTGACAAAATATGTATTTGATTATTTGTATGAACATACCCATGTTTGTAGACAGTCAATCGGTTGGGGTTGCATATATCTCGGGACTGTAGCACACAAAGGCACAGGTGGGCTAGGCATAATATTGGTAATTATTTTTGGTCCTACGTGGCAATGCCACTTTCGAGGAGGTAGATATAGAGGCTGGTATCCATTTTCACCGTCGGGGGTAAAACCGTGCAATGGCATACGGCATCAGGACCGCCCTGATTGTGTGTGTTTTGTAATGAGGAACTCCTCTGAACTTATCGATAGAGCACGAACGATACATGAAGGTAGATCAATTTACATGTCGTATATATGTAAGGAGATGTATAATTATATAAATTAATTGAGATTAATTCCTATAGTCTAATGATGTAGACAATTGATGATGAACCTAATACTACGCAAGCTTCATAATGGATGATATGTTATTTCTTGTGGTTAGTATAGTAGGGGTTAATCTTGGGAGTAGAAGCAAATGTATAGATGAATAGCTTCAGTGTATGAATTATGTTAAACGCTTTATACATTACATTATTGTTGTAATCATCGAATTGTATAATTGGGAATTGTATTGATATGCGTATAGTATTGCACTTAGCATGCGAGTGCCGATGGGTGGTGCTTATTGTGAATTGACTGCATAATTGCATCTTGATTTCGTAAGATAATTCTTGCAAATCTAGGGCACTGTGCCCAGATGAACATTTAAAACTTACTTGTAGGCCAATAATGTTTTTAAAATTATGGTTTTACCCTATGGGATTGCTAAAATTGTATTATTAACTTGAATTCTTTGCAATCTTGGATTTTTCTTCTAATTTACAAAAACTATATTTATAATATAATAGGATTAATAATGTCTAAATTTGGGAATAATTATTATAAAATAATGCACATATGAAGAAGCTTAGGAAATGAGAACCAAAAAAGGTCAATGCTATTGAGGGTGAAGTAGAGAATCTAAATCATGTCAATTTCATCAAAGAAGTTTAATTTTTTGGATTAGATTTCTAAAATGTTTTTCATTAAAAAGAAGAGTGGAAAATGGAGAGTGTATGTTGATTTTAGAAACATCAACAAGACCTTCCTAATAGAAAACTTCCCTCTCCCTAGGATCGATTAACTCGTCGAATCAACTACAAGCCATAAATGCATGATGTTTATGGATGCATACTCGGGCTATCACTAGATATCCTTATTTGGCCCTTTTGAAAAGAAGACCTCCTTCATTACCACTCTAAGAATCTACTACTATAGATTCATGTCATTCATCCTTGAGACTATTGGGGAAACGTACTAGCATCTTGTAACTAAAATGTTTAGGAGGCGTATCGACTTGACCATATGGGTTTATAATGATAACATTATTATGATGATTAGACATGCAGCGAGGCACATCATAGATCTCCAACATCTTCAAGATTATAACGAATTACTTAATGAAGTTGAATATTTTTAAGTGTACCTTTAGGGTCAGATCGAGTAATTTTTTAAGGCATCTCATGATGTAGAGTGTAATTGAGCTAACCTTGATAAAATCAAAGCCTTATAAGATATAAAGAATTTGACTACAGTCAAAGAGGTTTTGGCCTTGATCAAGATGCTTACATCCCTTAATTGGTTCATATCCAGATGATTTGATAGGTGTCGACCTTTCTTTCAAGTGATAAAGAAGGCAAAAAATACATTTTGGGTATGGTATTGCGATGGATCATTGGAGAAGTTCAATAAGTACTTGGGATCTACCCTATTATTATTATTATTATTATTATTATTATTATTATTATTATTATTATTATTATTATTATTATTATTATTATTATTATTATTATTATTATTATGCAAGGGTATGGCAACGGGGCAGGTTGAACTGGGAGAGACACCTTCATTCGCATCCCTATTATAAATTTTAATCCCCAAACTCGCCTCATTCCCATTTGGTTCGTGTTAAGGATTCCCCATACCAAATTACAATAGATATTGGATTACTGATGGTGAACCGATTATTATAAATGCTAGGAAGATCAAGCATCAATTAATCATAGTTAGAGTTAATGTCATGCAGATCAATTCGGTCCCATCCTCGATGGACCCCATCATTGCTTATCTATAGTTGACTTTATTTTCTCTCATTCAAACAGTAAACTCAATTAAAAATAATTCCTATGTTCACTACTCATGCGTGTTCATCCAAATAAGATAAACGTACTTCTTGACAAAATTCATAAAATAAGCGGTGAAAATTTTGGAGGAAGGTCCTTGTCCTATAGTGAGATTCATAACGATAGATGATGTGATCCAATTCGTCCAAAAGTGACCTAAGTGCTAAGAGCTTACCCCTATCATAAGTCAACCATTCGATGACCTCAACCTCATAAGCCTACAGACCATCGCCAAGTGGGGCATGTATATTGCGCTACCTTTCCCCATAGCTTCTGGAAATCAAAAGTTCTAAATCATTACAACTGACTATTTCATTTAATGAGTAGATGCCAAACCACTAACCCATATCAGGGAAGCCGACGCTAGACGTTTAATGTGGATATATATAATCACTAGGTTTGGTATCTCTAAGGAATTAATGCCAAATAATGAGTCCCAAATCACTAGTGACACATTTAAAGACTTATGTTCAGATTACGTGATCCATGTATTATAATCTCCCCATAATTCGATGAGAAAGAAAAGATCACTAAGTAAACTTTACTCGTCGGGATCAAATAATGATTAAAGAATGCCAAAAGAAGGTGGAAAGATGAACCTCCTCCTTCCTTTGGTCTTATAGAACCACTCCAAAATCATAATAGGATAACTCCCCATGCCCTGTCTTATGGCATGGAAACAATTATCCCTTTAAAAATCAGTCTACCAACTCTCAGGTCTAGTATTTTTTTTATAATAGCCAAAATAATGATCGCCTTGCCCTAAAACTTGACTTGGATAAAGAATGAATAAAGCAATATCATATCCACCTAGAAGAATATTAGCAAGATCTCTCCAAAACACACAATACGAAGGTCAAGATTAGAGAATTACAAGTCGACGAACTGGTGCTTTGAAAGTTGTTGTAGGCCACTATACAATGTGTTAATGGGAAACTAGATCCAAATTGATAGGGGACCTAAAGAATAGTCTCAAGAGGAGGGAGCAACACATGTCTTCTAGTATAGTTAAACGGAACCTTATTACTAAGGTCATGGAAAATTAACCAAATAAAGATGATTCGTATTAAACAAACGTAATACTTTAGCATAATTGCATGCTTCTAGTTGGTCCATACTAAAACTCACCTGAAAATAGTGGTATAACCCAACTTTGGGTTGGTCGACCTAGAATAGGCAAAAACCTAGCTAATAATGGGTGGTATAAATTCAAATAAGTTAGTTTCAGTAGAATAGGCAAAAACCCAGCTGAAAATAATGGTACAACCAAATATTGGATTGATAGGCCTAGTATAGGCATTTACCCACCTAACAATATAAGTCGGTTTCACCTAGAACAAGAAGACAACCAGTAGAAAATGGTGGTACAACACAACTTTAGGTTGGTTGGCCTAGAATAGGCATAAAGCAAACTACAAACAGGTGGTACGACATAAAATAAGTCATTTTTTCCTTAAATGGGAAAAAGCACGTGAAAAAATTATGGTACAACTCGACTTTCAATTGACTGACCTTTAATGGGTATAACCCCAACTAATAATGGGAGGTATGACTTAAAATAAGTTGAATTTTCCTAGAAGATGCATAAACCGACATGAAATTAGGTGGTATGAGATTAAGTTAAATATGAATGTTAATTTATCGACTATATTTTTCAAGTTAGTGGAGTCGGTCACAAACTTACACTCGAGATTAAATTAAATATGAATATAAAGTTATTGATTAAATTTTACAAGTTAGTGGAGTCCGTCACAGACCTACACTCCACCAATTGGATATTAAGTTAAATATGAATGTTAACTTTTTGATTAAATTTTACAACTCAGTGGAGTGAGCTATAAACTTGTACTTCACAGACCTAAATTTTGTAACTCTATTCTACGCCGAATAACCCAATCTTAGGTTATACCACCATTTCAGGTGGGTTTTTTTCCCATTCTAATTGAAATTGACATATTTTAGGTGGGTTTGCGCATTATTTAGTCCAACTAACTCATTATTAGGTTATGCCATAGTTTTAGGTGGCCTTTTGCCTATTCTAAGAAAAAATGACATGTTATATGTCTTACCACCCAGTCTTAGGAGGGTTTGTGCCTATTCTAGGACGACCACCCCATACTTAGGTTTCACCCCTATTTCCATGTACTTTTTTTTATATTGAGAGGTTGAATAGAGACAAAATACACATTAAATTATGCTAGTAAAGTGACCATTTATTGAGAAATAAATAGTAACAATTTCTTTGCTAAAGAATAAACTAATGTAAGCTAAGTTAATCATTCTAGTGATAAAAGTTTCTCTATTTCATGGAATTCCATAACACAGGGACATGTGTCCCATCTATTGGCTCAAGATGATAGGATCCAGTTCTTCCTATTGCATCAATGTTGTACGTTACCTCTAAGTTGGGAGTCACCATATAAGGGATTCCATTCCCCTCATAGAAGATTCCTGAGTAATAAGTCACCCACTACAAACGATTGATCCATGACCTTCTTGTTTGTTGGGGTTTTATTCTTAAAACCATGTATGCCATTTACTTTAGGGTAAATGTGTGTCAGTCCATTTCAAAATATGAATCATGGTTGTGACAATGCTTTGTATTTGTGCTTTTAAAAGTATTATTTTCTATTAATGTTAATCAATTGTACTTAGCAGGAATTCTGGTGAGTTAGGTTTTGCTTGATCCATGTGATGGAAATTTGGGTTTCGGTACTATTAAAATGTTCACAACATAGATAGGAAGTTAACATCCTAGCAAAATGGTTGGAATTCAATTCTACTAATTTATCTCAAATTATGGGAACATGCCTGACGGTTTGAGAACTTGTACGATAATTCAATAGAGGTCTGGTACATCCCAAGAATGAATTTAACATGGCCACCCATGAGATTTGAGTCTAATATCACACCATTTGCAATAGGTACATGGATTCTTAATCCCGAAAAATTACGAGGATCAGAATGCTTATGAAAATGTCACTTTGATTGTTATGAGTGCGATTTGGGTAAAATGATCCCCGCACATTGGGTGGCAGTTATGTGAGTAGGTTCGAGATAATAATTATGAGGAATTCGCATATGAGGATATCTTGGATTGTGATACCCCTTTGATAGGCTTATATGTTTTGTTTCTACCACCGGTGGATTACTTTATAATCCTAGTGGAGTAAAAAATAAGTTAAGTTTGAGAATCAAGGAATTGATTAGATGTTGGTTAAATTTTATTAGCGACAAATTGATTTGACCCAGCGGGTATTAGACATTTAACGTGGAGAATCATATTATGTGTCATAATAAACTTTTCAAATAAGACCTCTTTATTCTGAGTGATTTAAAGATAACTAAATTGGAGTGCATTTGTGATTATTTAGTCGAGTTAATTGTGTTTAAATAAGGAAAGCAAATAATTACGTTAATTGTAATTGGTATTTTCGAGTATTTATTTGGAACCCAATTTAATTTTTTATCTTGGGTTCCTAGCGTAGTCCAATACCCATGTAGTAGGCCCAAAACTCTCTAAAATCCAACCTTGACTAAAGCCATTATCGCCCCATATATATATTGATGTAAGTCTAGATTTTAGTGTCTGATTCATTATGAAGGATTGGAGAAGGAAATAAAAAGTACTATTTATGTTTTTGTGAAGGGGGATTCGTCCAAGAACTTCAGATCGGGAGGTTACCGACCAGAGGGCAGTGGATTCAGGTAGGGAAAATAGGGTCCTCAGTAGCAGTAACAACATATTCCTCAGGGCCACCAGGGCTAAGGGAACAATGGGGGAAGGTAGTAGGGCTGAGGCCACTAGGTCAAGCTTAAGTGTCAGTCTTGACAAGCCCATCAGGGCTATAGGCAGGGATACTTTCTGAGTTATTTCTTTATTTGTGGAGATTTGGGTCATAAAAGAAGAGACTACCCATAGTAAGGTAGAGTACCACAACAGGGTGCCCAATAAGGGCAGCAGGCGCAGTTACCTCCTGTAGTACCAGCTCCACCAACCCCACAGTCACAGGTTCAGTTACAGTATGGACATGTCTATGACGTCCAAAATGTAGTCTTATCGCAAGTACCATAAGCACTACCAGAAGTTGAGGGTACATTTCCTATTCGTGGGAATGGGGGTAGAATTTTATTTGATACAAGTGTGTCACACTCATTTATAGCTACCAGATTTGCACGCGTATCTAGTCTATTAGAGACAACCGATAGTCCCCTCATGTGTGTAGTGTCATCATTGGGCAGTGGGTAACTTATACACTCAATTTATAGGGGTGACGGTACTGACGTTGGGAGACTATGTTTAGACGCTGACCTTCTACTATTAGATATGGAGGGTTATGATGTCATATTGGGCATGGACTGGTTAGCAGGGTACAGGGTGATGGTGGACTGATTCGAGAGGAGCATTATGTTTTCTATTCTAGGCTAGGAGATGTTCCATATAATGATGCCTCTTCCTGAGGGAGGGTATAGGGAGATGGTAGACTGCTTTGGATTCGATTCCAGTGGTGAGGGAGTTTTAAGATGTGTTCTAAGAGATACTCAAGTTTTCACCCAGTCAGGAGATTGAGTTTTTAATTGACCTAACATCGGCTATGAGGAGGATTACCCAAGCACCTGATCGCATTGTGACTTTGGAGATGCGAAAGTTGAGGGAGCAGATTCAAATACTTTTGGGGCAAGGTTTTATTCGACGGAGTACATCACCATGGGGTGAGTAGATATTGTGCATCAAGAAGAATGATGGGTCATTTTGCTTGTGTACTGATATTCAAAATAAGTGCCTCGGATCGATGACCTCTTCGACCGACTGAGAGGAAAAGCGTACTTCTCTAAGATAGATCTAAGATCGGGGTATCATCAATTGAGTATTAGAGAGGAAGATGTCCCTAAGACCTCTTTCCTGATGCAGTATGGGTCGTACGAGTTCAGGGTGATGCCGTTTGGGCTAACTAATGCGCCAACAATGTTCATACATCTTATGAATCGTGTATTCAGAGAGTTCCTTGACCAATTCATGATCGTATTCATATACGACATTCTGGTTTACTCTTGTTCGGAAGATAAGCCTGTAGAGTATATACGTATGATTTCGTACACATTACGAGACCATCATTTATACACCAAATTCGAGAAGTGTGGATTTTGGTTACAAAAGGTACAGTTTTTAGGCCATATTGTATCCAAAAGGGCCATTGTTGTTGATCTGAGTAAGGTATTGGAGGTAATGGAGTGGGGATAGCCCACGACACCGATCGAGGTTCGTAGTTTTTTGGGGTTAGTCGGATACTATCATCGCTTTATTAAGGGTTTCTTAAATATTGTGGGTCCACTGATGAACCTGACTTGTAAAAGGGTGTCATTTATTGGGATAACCACTATCAGTTAGCTTTTGATGAGCTAAAAGACAACTTAACTTCAACACATGTACTCGCTCTACCTAGGGGAGGAGTGGAGTACCATGTTTATACAGATGCATCCTTGCAGGGAATTAGGCGTGTAATACAGTAACAGGAGAGGGATATAGCTTATGCATCTTTCAAGCTTAAGCCTCACGAGAAGAATTACCCCGCACATGACCTTGAGTTAACAGCAGTTGTATTTTCCTAAATTATTTGGAGGCATTATCTTCTGGGGGAGCAGTTCATCTTGTTCACAGACCATAAGTAAATTTAGTACTTGTTTATGTAAAAGGATTTGAATATAAGGCAGATTAGATGGTTAGAGTTCGTGAAGGATTAACAGTTTGATATTCAGTATCATCTTGGAAAGGCTAACATGGTGGCAGACACGTTAAGATGACGACCTTTTGGAGAGATATCATAGGTTTGGAAGGCAAAGTGGATGGAGCTTCGACATGATGAATAGGTCATCAAGATTGTATATCTGTGTTGGCTATAACTCCAGAGATTATTATACAGGTGGTGAAGGCATAGGCAGGGGATAATTTCTGCCAGGGCAGAGTACACCGGTTATTAGTAGAGGGGGTAGAGTCTTATTCGATCAATTCTATGGGAGGTTGCACTTCAATGTGAGACTGATTGTGTTGGAGGATGAGTATTTGAGATAAGAAGTGATGATAGAGTCTCATGAGTCGAGGTTTATAGTACATCTCGATAGGGATAAGATGTACCAGGATATGCGTAGGCAATATTGGTGGTCAGGGATGAAACGAGACATAATTAAGTTTGTCTCAAAGAGTGTTACCTTCCAGCTAGTAAAGGTATACCACCAGAGATTGGCAAGGATGTTATAGACAATAGAGGTTCTAGTGGGGAAGTAGGAGAGTATCTTGATGAACTTCACTACTGGGTTACCGACATCGCAGAGAGGTTATGACTCCATCTGGGTGATAGTGGATCATTTGACTATGGTGGCCCATTTTCTACTGATTCATACAGATTATGAGACAAGTTAGTACATGCAGTTGTTCATTGCAGAGATAGTGAAGTTGCACAGGGTTCTGATTAATATCGTGTCGGATCGGGACAAGATATTGTGTCCCACTTCTGGTAGAGTTTTTAAGAGGCTATGGGCATAAATTTGCATTTTAGTATCGCGTATCATCCATAGACGGATGGGAAGATGAAGTGAGTTGATCAGATGTTAACGGATATGATGAGGATGTGTATACTCGACTTTGGGGGAGGATGGGAGAAGTACCTTCCATTGGTGTAGTTTGCTTATAACAACTCCAACCAGTTTGTCATCGATAGGACACCATTTGAGGCACTGTATGGATGGCCTTATCGTTCTCCCGCCTACTGTTTAGAGGTGGGGGATAACAAACTATTGGGATCAGAGTTGATTCAGGATACTACTTCCAGGATGGAGCTTATTTGGGGGTGCATTCATATCGGTCTGAATAGGCAAAAGAGTTATACCGATAGAGGCAGAAGATACATAGAGTTGGGGATTGGTGAACAAGTTTTAGTATGGGTGTCTTCTATGAAGGGAGTCAATTGGTTCGAAAAGAAAGAGAAGTTAGCACTGAGGTATGTGGGACTTTTTTTTTATTATTGAGAGGGTGGGAGCAGTTGCGTATAGGATGTACTTACGAGAGCACTTATAGTGGATTCACGATGTGTTCCACGTGTCGTCACTGAAGAGGTACCAGAGGAGCGAGAGGGCTTATTGGATCATTCCTTAAGAGGAGATAGACATTCAGCAAGATGTCTCCTACGAGGATAGACCAATTTCCATTTGTGATCATAGTGAGCGTAAGTTGCGGTCTAAGGTGGTGACCTTAGTTCGAGTTAAGTGGGGGGGGGGGGGGGGCACCATAATGTAGACGAGTCAAAGTGGGAGCGGGAGGATGATATGAACGAGCAGTATCTAGAGTTATTTATCACAGGTACATCCGAATTTCAGGGACAAAATTCTTTCGTAAGGGGGGAAGTATGTAACACCCCATATTTTTTAACATTTAGAATTAAATTAATTATGGTATTTTTAAATTACACATGTGCAGTAATTTAATTAAATATAATATTGTGTGTTTATTAAATATTGATCGAGAGATATTATGATTAATATTTATGGAAAAAATTTACTAAGTGTGTGGTAAATAACATGTGATAATTATTATACGTCATAGTGAGTAATAATGACAAGACTATGTCATATCTCAAATGGGGGTTGTGTGTAGGCCATATAAAGGTAGAGATAAAAAATCTACAAAGGTAGAGATGAAAAATCTATGTATAGTGACTCGAGTGGCGACTTCATGGTCACGTTTGATTCCGAATGGGCCTCAATAGGCAAAATAGTGTATATGGGTGTATTATTTGGGTTTCGATGGAGTTTTAGACTATACCGGGCTCTTATGGGGGTATATGGGTCAAGTGAGCTTGGCCCATTAGGTTAATTTCGGGATTAGAGAGTTAATAGCCTAAGATGAGAGGTATTGGCAGCCATTATCATTTGAAGCAAACCCTAAGAGAGAAAGGAAAAGAGGCAAAGGCTAGGAGAAAGCTAGAAAGGACAAATTGGGAGAGGATTCAAGGGAGGTTTGAGCATTCAACCGTAGATTCATCGTCTACAACTGATTTCCAGATTCTACGAACCATTTAAGGCAAGTAATTGACTTGCACTAATCGCATATGTAGGGATTGTCAATTCATATCATATTAGGTGTAGACCTAAATGATTTTGGGAGGGGATCTCACATGTAAAAAGGGGCTTGGATGAATCAATCCTTCAAACTGAAATCATATGATGAATATAATGGAATGGAATCATAAATAGAGGTGTAGATCATCTAATCTTGCTGGGAAATTATATTCATATTTATAGATAAAGATTTAAGATGAATGTTGGGAATTTTGAATTATAAATTGGGATTATGAATTAATATCCTTCCTATGAACCTAAATTTTCGAAATTAAGTGAGGTAAATTGATAATTTATCAGAAATGAATGATTGGGTACTGTTATGATTAGTTTAGTAACTATTCCCAAAACTTATGTATATGTTATTGGATTGGATTTGGTGTAGCAATTTGGAGAAGAAACTCGAAGTGCCACTATCGGGTACAATGAACTGATTCAGGAGTACAACCGAACGGGTTCATATTTCTAGGAGATTCGGGTTTGGGCTACTTTGTGCATAGGTTTAATTTGTTGGATTTTAGTTAGAGATTTTAATTCCGTGAAAAGTGAAAAACATTTATTTGGGTAATTCAGCATGTTAATATTACCTAGGACAAGCGAGAAATTAAAGTTGGGTTTATTAAATTAATTGGATAATTAATTTGCGAGCAATTTTCATTAACGAATCGAGTGGGATAAATTCGAGAATATTTTATATATGGGAGGGTTGGGAAGTCCGAGCATATTAGTGGGGCGAAGTTATTTTTAAATTATAGTTGAGAACTAAAATGAAATTATGAGTCGAGAGTGTAGGATCGGGACAATCAGCAGGTGTTTTGGGTGATAGGCACGGTTTAAAAGAATTTGGTTTTCTATATATATGGGTATAGAGACAGTATATATATGTAGATTTTATAAATATCGGTGCGTAATATTTATGTGAAGCATACCCTTTAGTGCTATCATGGGAGGTTGCACGATGTGGGTGAATTCCCTGGCTAGTGAATGCAGGGTGAGTATAGTCCCAGGTTATAGCGTTGCGTATTTTATTGTGTGATTTATTTTTGAATTGAGATGATTTGGGTATGGTTCGGTATCACTGTCGAAGGGCTATTACCGTGTCCACTGCGTTTACAATATTTTTACGAAGTTCAGTGTGAGTTAGGGAAACTTATGGTAACCAGGTTAGAGTGAGTAGACCTGGGATATGATAGTATTTTAGAGAAATTATCAAGTGAGTTATTACTCTGAAGGATGGTTATTATAAGTGACATATGTGTGCTTATTGTTTTACACTCCTATGTATATATAATAGTGTAGAAAGTTATATACTTCCTTAATACATAATGTGTGAATGTATTATACATATAACTTAAGTGGGGGTTGTATAATCAATTAATGCCGAATTAATTAATTAATTAAGCTAATGAGTAGAATAGCTTATGAATCGCTGAAAAAAGTACTCAAGTTAGAGTAGTGTGATAGAGGTAATTGTGACCGATCTAGTTAGACGGGGTAGAAAAACTAGGCGGGATAATATGTAAGCCCTAGGTGTGCACAATAAGTGAGAGGTGAGGGGTATCTCTTGACATTGTGACGCCATCTTAAATATGAAAAGTGTTCATGAATATTTAATTACTGCATCTTAATTACTTGCAAATATTTTTCAAAAGTTTTAGGCTCTGACCGGTGTCAAAAGTATTTTCAAAAACATTTTAGGTGTCTAGCCATAGAGACACCAGTCTTGATGATTCATTCTAGGGATGCATAGCTCCAGCACCTGTGGAGGAATAAAGGACTTGAGTAGACGCTTCAGTTATTTCATTCCTAGTCTAGGATTCATATTCACTTATCTCAGTTGGGCATGTTTCCCATTCAGTTTAGAATTTTAGTTGGATTTATTCTTTTCAGTCTCAGACTCTGTATTTAGATTCATTTCATTTTAGTTAGACTTATAATTTGGATGTTGGATTTTGGAGCCGATGGTTTATTCGGCATTTATTTATTTAATCGTGTGATGTTCAAGACTTCAGTTATTATATGGATGGTTTATATTATTTTTATTTCCGCATTTTGTTATGGGTGTTTTTACTTAATAAAAGGATAAAATTTGGCACTATCTTATTTTAACTTAGCTGGCTAGTAATTTAAAAAGTTTTCGAGAGTAATGCAAAGAATGAACCTATTGAGATTCCTGTTTATTTTAGTAAAGGACTGATCACCCGTAATTAAAATAGGCAGGGTGTCACAAATCATAAGTTATTTTCCCCAACATTGTCGTGGTTCTTGTAAATTTTCAGTTGGTATAATGGATGAGGGATTGCTTCTTTTTTCTTTCAAGACCAACTCATGAAAAAGTCGATTGTCATTATGGCTTTCCTCATAGATTTCAGATCCAAATGTTGGTAGGCCAATTCTTAAAGGGATAACGACCTCAATGTTGTAAGCTATGGCATAAGGAGTTTTCCTAATGGATCTTATTGGTGAAGTTATTTAATCCCAAAGAACATACGGTAATTTATCAACCCATTTTCTCTTCTCATTATCTTAGCGACATTTGATTCTAGTTATTAGAGCTTTCTTATAGATTCTAGTTTGTTTGTTTCACAATGGGAAGACCATCGAAGCACAGTGAATGCGAATACTTATAATGCGCATAAATATCTAGAAGCATCATTATCAAATTCTCTTTAATTTGTTGAGACAAACACTTTAGGGATCCTAAACAGATTCAAACGAACCTTTTGGTGTCAGCTTCTCTGATGTGAGTTAAAGGCTCTGCTTCAGTCCACTTGGTGAAGTAATCAATCTCCATTAACGTGTGGTCATTTGGAGATCTTGGTGGCAAATGTCCAGGGGGAGTCAAGTTGCTCATCGGTTGCTTAATGATTAGGGCGAACTCCTGACATTTGTGAAAATTTTAGACATTTTTATTGCATCATTTTACATGAAGGGCCATCAATATCCCCGTTAAGTCACTTGATATGCCAACAATCGTCCTCCAATGTGAGTATCACAACTTCCTTCATGCATATTCCTAAGAAACTCATGTACCTGGTTTGGATGCACACACTTAAGAAGAGTTCCAGCATATGAGAATTGATAAAGGATGTCGTTTGAATCAAGGAAAAATAAGGACAACTTCACTTTCATCTTATGAGCCTTTTTCTTATTTTGATGGGAGATTTTCATTACTGAGGTAAATAATGATCAAATCTATCTGAAAATACCCTCTTTAAATCCCACAAGATTTTAGTTTGCTCTATTTTTTACCAATAGTCCCCGAACCATTTCACGTACAAAACACATTCCTAAAAAGATTTTTTATTTTTTTTAAAAACTCAATTATCCATTTTTAAAACCCTAAATTAAATTTTCATCAATACATTCTTTATTTTTGTATTAATACATCATATATGTATTTTATACCTAAATATTCTTTATATTACATGTTTTATATTTTTATTATTTCCAAGAATTTTTAAATTAATTCTCATATTTTTTATGAATTTTTTACAATCTTAAATTGCTGAAATAATCATTTAAAAAGAAACAAATTAAAAAAATTATTTGTTTCTTATTTAATTCAACAAATATCAAAACGATTACGTTTTTGTGTGTTGAGGGTCGTTTGGTTATTAAATTGGGTGACTTGGTTTAGACTAATGGGAATGTGAGGTTTGGCCTATGCGATTTGATCACGCATGATCCTCGACGGTGGTCTGTGAAGATTGCTGACTGTCGAGGGGACTTTTATAATTTTATCCTATATAGTGGCTTGGCTATGGTTATTTATACCCCTCTCTACCCCTCTTTTATGCAATTCCATTCTTACCCTTTGAAGCCCTAGGGTCATTACCTTTATACCTTATTTATTGTGGAGTTGTAATCGAACCAAGGGGTTTCCCCACAACCTCTAAAAATAGGGGGCTTGGGCAGAGATTTTAAAGGTTGAGAATATTTGTGAATATAAATAAACCTCTACTAAAATTATCCTAGAATTTTCTCTCTCTAAAAACACTTCCAAATTTTATCTTCTTGAGAGATTTTCCATAAAACTATTTTTAAGCACCTATTTGATCTTCAAATCTTATATGTGAGTTTGTGTGTTTAGATCTCATTTGAGGGTTTTTGGAGTTCGAAAGCTTTATGTTGTTTGGGTTGTCTTTTTGAAACCTTTCGAATTTTTATGGCTATTGTTAATTGCTCTTAAAAGCCTTTCTAAGGTTTCTAGGTTAGATCATTCAAGGCTGGTGGATCCTACTCTTTCATTCTCCTGTTTGGCCTATTGATCTTCACTTGGGTGTAACACCCCGTAATTCTGCTTAATTTTAAGTTACGTAAGTAGAGTCATTTAATGAGATTAAATACGCTTTAATTAAATTACGTGAGTAGAGTAATTTAATGTGATTAAATATGTTTGATTTAAATTACGTGAGTAGAGTAATTTAAATAGATATTATGTTAATAAAGATGAAAATAAAATTTCAATGTTAATATGTACGGTCTAGTGACTATACGGACGTACCGGATGTAGCTTGACAAAATTTAAGGATGAGAGTAGAAAAATATTTACGAGACTCAAATGATAATTTAGAGTCCACGGTTGATTCCGAAAGGGTCGAATTAGTCAAAATAGTGTACCCGGGGGTACTAGTTGAGTGCCGGGTCATTTTCGGGCTAAACCGGGACCATTCGGGGGCATTTTGGTCTCTTTACAATTAGGGGAAAGAAGACCTACGAATTTTTGTAACCCTAAATCTGATTATAAGAGGGGTGGCTAGGGTTAGACAATTAGAGTTACACCATAGCCATTAGAGAGAGAGAGAGATAGGCAAATTCCTTAGGCAAGAAGGAAGGAGGGATCATCTTAGGAAGATTTCACCATAAGATTGTTGGGAAGAAGGATTGAGGCACCAACATCATCAATCATCATCAACAACCACGAATTCAGACCCTACAGACCTTAAGGCAAGTGGTTATTTGCAAAATAATTGAGTTATAATACCCATGTTTAAGCTTGAGGAAGGACATGATTTTTATGATATTCTTGGGAACAAACAGTTGATAAAAATCCATGATTGATTAGGATTTGCATGTAGGACGTTTTTGAATTACCAAGTATGTTTATATCATAGAAAACTTGATGACAAATTCGTATGAAAATCTGGAACTTTGATGAAAAATATAAAGAATGCAGTTTTAGGGTTCTTGAATATTATAGAGATTTTCAGTGAATTTAGCTAAGATTTATAATGATTTTGATGTTTTAAATCGTTAGTAATCATCCCAGGACATGTAGGAATGATTAGAAATTGTTGGTTGTGAATTTGATGGCCTACCATGAAAGTTAAAGATGTAAAAATGGTGAAACCCGTAGGAAGAAGATGAACTGGGTCTGTCACTGCTTGATCGATCGATCTTCCCTGGAGTATCGATCGATCGAAGCAGTCGATCGATCGATCATCTTCCTTCGATCGATCGACCCTGTCTGAACTATAGAGAATTCGTGTATAAATTTCTTTAATTGCCGTTACTTAATGGGAACCTTAAAAATGATATTTTTCCTATAAGGAGACTTGAAAATTACCAGTAGGTGTACCATAGGGTTCCTCCACTTATGATTGAGTAGTAATGTTGGAGAAATGGAATGACTAAAGAACGATTGACTTCGCCATGAGTTGAGATGGTTAATTTAATTTCGGTTAGAGTGAGACTTAATTCCGGAAAGAAAATACCAGTAGGTTAAAATTTACTTAACTACTGAATTAAGGGAGGGGTAACTAGGGCCCTTAGAGTTACGCGAATACTCGAATAAATACAATAGTGAGTTATATTGTAATTAATAAGTACGGAGAATATAAGATAAATATCTTACGTACGGGTATGATTTATTAGGTCGGGTGCGTACCTACTGAATTTATATAAATGATATTGGGTGAAGAGAACACTACCTAAATTAATTATGTTAGGGTCGATGTGACATTCCGAACTAACATAAAGTTATATTAAATTTGGGATCGATGTTAAATGCCGAACCAAACTTTGGACTGGTGTCGCGATGAAAGAGTCCCGAACCAGAACATGTGTATATATTTATATTTGCATATAGTTGGGGTCGATGAACCATTCCGAACCAACTTTCACTTGGAGTCGAAGAATTATTCCGAGCCAAGGGTCCTTTGTGTGTAATAAGGATATATTAGTGGTAACTAATATTATATATATTATTGTGAGATAAAATGTTATATGTGCTTAATCTACAAATTGAGAATAGTAGACAATGTTATGATAAGTAAATGTCCTGGTAATAATTTATAGCATATTGTAATTATTACAAGAATAAGGTAACGAACGGTAAATGAGTTAACTACAGTTATGGGTAGTATAACTAGGTAGAATAAGTCTCCTCGATAGTTACATACTATGAAAGAGAGGTGAGGAGGTTCAAGGGAGTGTGCGAAACCTTAATATGTGTAATCAATAACTTAATTGTGATAACCGCTTGCAAAATATTTTCAAATGTTTTGAGTACTAACTCTTGCTATGTAAAATTTTAAAAACTTTTAGGTGCCCAGCCACAAGGACACCCAGCTTGATTTCATGTCAGAGATTTGGGAGCTGCAGCCAGTGTGGAGGTTGCAGGGATTGTTTAGACGCTTCTTTCTTTTCAGACCTAGTGCAGGATCTCAGTTTTATTATTCTTTGTTGGAACATGTCGTTCCACCTTTTCTATTACAGTTTATTCTAGTTATGGATTTGTAGTTGTCTTTTTGGGCCGTGGTTTACGGTAAGACTTTAACTACTTTCAGATTTCTTTTACATGTTGCGTATTCATATCTAGTTTTGGTAATGTATGGTTTGGATTATCGGTTGTTTAAGAAAGTTAAAATTTGGCACCCGTTTTAATTTCACTTAGGTGGTTAGTAATTTTTTAAAGCGTTCGACAATGATGCTAAGAATGAACCATTAAAGAAACCTGTTTATATTAAAATAAGGCTTGATCACCCAAGGTTTAATTAGGCGGGTGTCACAGATGGTATCAGAGCATCAGGTTCTAGTGTCCATAGGATCTGTACGGCTTACTATGATTCAGCGTTACGTTTGTTTGTATTAGAGCCCTACTATAAGGATTGTTGACTAAATTTCCACTATTGCGATATCGTACTTCTGCTCTTAAATTTTGTATAAACTGTGTACTTATACAATTTGAATCTTATTTCAGATGCCCCCAAGGAGAATGAGAGCAGAGAGGGCTGAAGCTAGAGAGGAGGTGAGGGAGTCTCATCAGGAGCCACAGGTACCGATACCACCACCCCCACCCGAGCTAATCTCCACTACTCAGGTCGCAGTGATAGTGGCTCAGGCAGTTGAGACAGCGATGAGGGCAATGGCAGCCCACTTCCCTCAGCCCCAAGTGCCACCCCCTGTGGCACCGGTAGTGCAAGTTCCGGCAGGACCATCTACTTGGCAACGAGTCAGGGAGACGTTTCAGAAGGGGCACCCACCCGAGTTTCAGGGCAGTACTGATGTAGTGGAAGCGTGCAACTGGAAGAAGAATATCCAGCGCCACTTGCGCATGCTAGAATGCACCGGAGTACAGGAACAGATGCTAGCCACTTTCTGTCTGTCAGGAGCGGCCCTACAGTGGTGGGAGTCAGTTACCACCATCGAGGAGAGAGATACCTTGACTATTTCTGAGTTTTGGGTGCGGTTTGACCGCAAGTATTTCCCTCCAGCAGTAGAGTCGGAGATGAGAAAGAAGTTCAACGAAGTGGTCCAGGGTGATCGCTCGGTTGCAGACTACGAGGAGGAGTTTACCCGCTTGGCCAATTTTGTGCCAAACGAGGTGAGCAATGAGGAGAGGAAGAAGTCCAAATTTATGGAGGGCCTAACCTGGAGAATCAGACAGCACTTAATTGGTAATCCGGCATTGGTAACCTACACAGATGTCGTCAATGCCGCTCTACTACACTGTCAGGATCATCGTTTTCATACTAAGGGAAGTAAGAGGGGTGAACCTAGCCAACCGGGCAAGGTAGATGGAGGTAGTGGCAGCAGCACAACACAGCAGCAGGAAGCAGGTCAGTTGGGACAGGATTCCAGACAGGGGAACCCTGCCAAGAAGTTTAAGCACGGGAAGTATCGCTTCGACCGACAGGGCCAGCAAGGTCCTCAGCAACCAGTCCCTCAGGGTCGACAGGGCCAGGGTCATCAATATGGGGGACAACAAGGCCAAGGGCGACAGGGCCAACGTCAGGGCCAAGGACAAAGACAGTTCTAGGGACAGTGCTTCACTTGTGGTCAGCAGGGTCACAAGAGCAGAAATTGTCCACAGCAAGACCGGGCACAACAGCAGGGTGCCCAACAGGGGCAACAGGCACCATTAGCCCCAGCAGCAGTACAGGCCCCACAGCCAGGACAGATGCAGTACGGGCGTGTGTTCAACATTCGTGACATTCCATTTCAGCCGGCACCGCCAGCACCGCCGGCAGTTGCGGGTATGTTTCCTATTCATGGGCTTGAGGGGAATATTTTGTTTGGCACAGAGGCAACGCATTCATTTATTTCCACTAGATTTGCACGGGCAGCCGGCCTATTAGCGACAGCAGACACTCATCTTATGTGTGTGGAGTCACCGATGGGTAGTGGGTCCCTCATACACTCGATTTGTAAGGGTGTGAACATTATGGTCGGGAGATTGAGTCTAGCGGCGGACCTTCTAGTGCTGGATATGGAGGGATATGACGTCATCCTTGGTATGGATTGGTTGGCACATAATAGGGCAATGGTAGATTGTTATGAGAGGACCATCGTGTTCTCTATCCCGGGGCAGGAGATGTTCCTTGTGGCTATGCCACTTCCCGAGGGAGGATCGCGAACTCACTTATACTATATTGAGGAGGAGACCTCACATGGGGTGGTCGTTTCTCTGGACTCAATCCCAGTTGTGAGGGATTTTGAAGATGTCTTTAAGGAGATACCAGGGTTACCACCTAGCAGAGAGATAGAGTTCGTAATTGATCTAACACCGGGGACGAGACCGATTGCCAAAGCACTATATCGCATGGCTCCTTCAGAAATGCGGGAACTGAGAGAGCAAATCCAGCAACTGTTAGGACATGATTTTATTCGACGGAGTACATCGCCATGGGGTGCGCCAGTACTGTTTGTGAAGAAAAGGGATGGTTCACTTCGTCTGTGTGTAGATTACAGAGAGCTGAACAAAGTAACGATACGTAATAAGTATCCGTTACCGAGGATTGACGACTTGTTTGATCAATTGAGAGGGGCTGCATACTTCTCAAAGATCAATTTGAGATCGGGTTACCACCAATTGCGTATTCGTGAAGAGGATGTACCTAAGACCGCTTTCCTGTCGCGGTACGGGTCATATGAGTTCAGAGTGATGCCTTTTGGGCTGACTAATGCACTGGCGGTATTCATGGATCTCATAAACAGGGTATTTAGGGAGTTTTTGGATCAGTTTGTGATTGTGTTCATAGACGACATTCTGATTTACTCCTGTACGGAGGAGGAGCACGCAGAGCACTTGCGATTGGTCCTACAGACATTGCGGAACCATCAATTATACGCCAAATTTGAGAAGTGCGGATTTTGGCTCCGGGAGGTTCAGTTCCTAGGCCACGTCGTATCTAGCAGGGGCATTGCAGTTGACCCAAGTAAGGTATCGGCGGTGAGGGAGTGGGGACAACCCACGACACTGACAGAAATCCGCAGTTTCTTGGGTTTGGCTGGTTATTATCGTCGCTTCATCAAGGGATTCTCAAAAATTGTCGGACCATTGACGAATCTAACTCGGAAGGGAATCTCCTTCGTATGGAGTGATAGTTGCCAGTTAGCTTTTGATGAATTGAAAGACAAGTTGACATCAGCCCCCGTTCTTACCTTGCCTAAGAGCGGAGTGGAATACCGAGTCTATACTGATGCGTCCTTACAAGGACTTGGGGGTGTGTTACAGCAGGAGGAGAAGGCTATAGCTTATGCGTCACGAAAGCTTAAGCCACATGAGAAGAACTACCCCACCCATGACCTCGAGTTGGCAGTGGTTGTTTTTGCTTTGAGGATTTGGAGACACTATCTTCTGGGCGAGCAGTTTACGCTATTCACGGATCATAAGTCATTGCAATATCTATTCACTCAGAAGGACCTGAACATGAGGCAGAGAAGGTGGCTTGAATTCGTGAAGGACTACCAATTTGATATACAGTATCATCCTGGTAAGGCTAACGTGGTGGCAGATGCGTTAAGCAGAAGACCTATCGGAGAGTTAGCTGAAGTTTGGAAGGCAAAGTGGAGTGAGCTCCGACACGAGGATGATACAGCAAGAGCATGTATGGCAGTTCTAGCTATCACTTCTGAGAGCGTTATGCGGATAGTGAGGGCACAAGCAGAAGACCCATTATGTCAGGATAAAGTACGGCAGTTACTGGCCAAGGGGGCAGAGTTATACTCCATCAGTTCAGAGGGTGGACTACGTTTCAACGGTAGACTGGTAGTACCCGAAGATGATGATTTGAGGCAGGCCGTTATGACAGAGTCACACGGGTCAAAATTCTCAGTACATCCAGGTGGGGACAAAATGTATCAGGATATGCGACGAGTATATTGGTGGTCAGGTATGAAACGAGATATTGCAGAATTTGTCTCGAAGTGTGTTACATGCCAACTCATAAAAGTTGACCATCAGAGGCCTTCAGGAATGCTACAATCACTAGAGATTCCCGTGTGGAAGTGGGAGAGTATCTCTATGGATTTTATCACCGGGTTACCAACCTCGCAGAAGGGCCACGATTCCATTTGGGTGATAGTGGATCGTTTGACTAAAGTCGCACATTTCTTACCGGTTCGTACGGATTATGATACTATGCGGTACGCGCAGCTTTTTATTTCAGAGATTGTTAATCTGCACGGAGTTCCTATTAATATCGTATCGGACCGAGATAAGATATTCGTGTCGCACTTTTGGCAGAGTTTTCAGGAGGCCATGGGCACCGAGTTACGGTTGAGTACGGCATATCACCCACAGACGGACGGCCAGACGGAGAGAGTAAACCAGATGCTAGAGGACATGCTGAGAATGTGTATTCTAGATTTTGGGGGAAATTGGGAGCCATATCTTCCTTTGGTGGAGTTTGCGTATAACAACTCTTACCAATTCACTATTGGCATGGCTCCATTCGAGGCGCTTTACGGGAGACCTTGTCGTTCACCCGCTTGTTGGTTAGAAGTGGGGGATAACAGGCTTTTAGGGCCAAAAATGATACAGGAGACTTCCTCCAAAATAGAGTTGATTCGAGGACGTATTCGAATAGCCCAGGATAGGCAGAAGAGTTATGCTGACGCCGGCAGGAGACATGTGGAATTAGACGTGGGAGACCAGGTATTGATTCGAGTATCTCCTATGAAAGGGGTTACGAGGTTTGGCAAAAAGGGGAAGTTAGCGCCAAGATATGTAGGGCCGTTTCCTATTATTGAGAGAGTGGGACAGGTAGCTTACCGATTGGGACTCCCTGAACATCTTCAGCGAATACACGATGTGTTCCATGTAGCGTCGCTGAAGAAATACAAGAGGAGCGAGAGAGCCTTCTGGCACATTCCACTGGAGGAGATCGATTTGCAGCCAGATATCTCGTATGAAGAAGATCCGTGACTGTCCTGGATTATAGTGAGCGCAAACTAAGATCCAAGGTGGTACCCTTAGTGCGAGTACAGTGGGGACATCACAATATGGATGAGTCCACTTGGAAACGGGAAGAGGATATGCGAGAACAATATCCAGAATTATTCATAGCAGGTATTTTTCCTAATTTCGAGGACGAAATTCCTTTTGTAAGGGGGGAAGTATGTAACACCCCGTAATTCTGCTTAATTTTAAATTACGTAAGTAGAGTCATTTAATGAGATTAAATACGCTTTAATTAAATTACGTGAGTAGAGTAATTTAATGTGATTAAATATGTTTGATTTAAATTACGTGAGTAGAGTAATTTATATAGATATTATGTTAATAAAGATGAAAATAAATTTTCAATGTTAATATGTACGGTCTAGTGACTATACGGACGTACCGGATGTAGCTTGACAAAATTTAAGGATGAGAGTAGAAAAATATTTACGAGACTCAAATGATAATTTAGAGTCCACGGTTGATTCCGAAAGGGTCGAATTAGTCAAAATAGTGTACCCGGGGGTACTAGTTGAGTGCCGGGTCATTTTCGGGCTAAACCGGGACCATTCGGGGGCATTTTGGTCTCTTTACAATTAGGGGAAAGAAGACCTACGAATTTTTGTAACCCTAAATCTGATTATAAGAGGGGTGGCTAGGGTTAGACAATTAGAGTTACACCATAGCCATTAGAGAGAGAGAGAGATAGGCAAATTCCTTAGGCAAGAAGGAAGGAGGGATCATCTTAGGAAGATTTCACCATAAGATTGTTGGGAAGAAGGATTGAGGCACCAACATCATCAATCATCATCAACAACCACGAATTCAGACCCTACAGACCTTAAGGAAAGTGGTTATTTGCAAAATAATTGAGTTATAATACCCATGTTTAAGCTTGAGGAAGGACATGATTTTTATGATATTCTTGGGAACAAACAGTTGATAAAAATCCATGATTGATTAGGATTTGCATGTAGGACATTTTTGAATTACCAAGTATGTTTATATCATAGAAAACTTGATGAGAAATTCGTATGAAAATCTGGAACTTTGATGAAAAATATAAAGAATGCAGTTTTAGGGTTCTTGAATATTATAGAGATTTTCAGTGAATTTAGCTAAGATTTATAATGATTTTGATGTTTTAAATCGTTAGTAATCATCCCAGGACATGTAGGAATGATTAGAAATTGTTGGTTGTGAATTTGATGGCCTATCATGAAAGTTAGAGATGTAAAAATGGTGAAACCCGTAGGAAGAAGATGAACTGGGTCTGTCACTGCTTGATCGATCGATCTTCCCTGGAGTATCGATCGATCGAAGCAGTCGATCGATCGATCATCTTCCTTCAATCGATCGACCCTGTCTGAACTATAGAGAATTCGTGTATAAATTTCTTTAATTGCCGTTACTTAATGGGAACCTTAGAAATGATATTTTTCCTATAAGGAGACTTGAAAATTACCAGTAGGTGTACCATAGGGTTCCTCCACTTATGATTGAGTAGTAATGTTGGAGAAATCGAATGACTAAAGAACGATTGACTTCGCCGTGAGTTGAGATGGTTAATTTAATTTCGGTTAGAGTGAGACTTAATTCCGGAAAGAAAATACCAGTAGGTTAAAATTTACTTAACTACTGAATTAAGGGAGGGGTAACTAGGGCCCTTAGAGTTACGCGAATACTCGAATAAATACAATAGTGAGTTATATTGTAATTAATAAGTACGGAGAATATAAGATAAATATATTACGTACGGGTATGATTTATTAGGTCGGGTGCGTACCTACTGAATTTATATAAATGATATTGGGTGAAGAGAACACTACCTAAATTAATTATGTTAGGGTCGATGTGACATTTCGAACTAACATAAAGTTATATTAAATTTGGGGTCGATGTTAAATGCCGAACCAAACTTTGGACTGGTGTCACGATGAAAGAGTCCCGAACCAGAATATGTGTATATATTTATATTTGCATATAGTTGAGGTCGATGAACCATTCCGAACCAACTTTCACTTGGAGTCGAAGAATTATTCCGAGCCAAGGGTCCTTTGTGTGTAATAAGGATATATTAGTGGTAACTAATATTATATACATTATTGTGAGATAAAATGTTATATGTGCTTAATCTACAAATTGAGAATAGTAGACAATGTTATGATAAGTAAATGTCCTGGTAATAATTTATAGCATATTGTAATTATTACAAGAATAAGGTAACGAACGGTAAATGAGTTAACTACAGTTATGGGTAGTATAACTAGGTAGACTAAGTCTCCTAGATAGTTACATACTATGAAAGAGAGGTGAGGAGGTTCAAGGGAGCGTTCGAAACCTTAATATGTGTAATCAATAACTTAATTGTGATAACCGCTTGCAAAATATTTTCAAATGTTTTGAGTACTAACTCTTGCTATGTAAAATTTTAAAAACTTGTAGGTGCCCAGCCACGAGGACACCCAGCTTGATTTCATGTCAGAGATTTGGGAGCTGCAGCCAGTGTGGAGGTTGCAGGGATTGTTTAGACGCTTCTTTCTTTTCAGATTTAGTGCAGGATCTCAGTTTTATTATTCTTTGTTGGAACATGTCGTTCCACCTTTTCTATTACAGTTTATTCTAGTTATGGATTTGTAGTTGTCTTTTTGGGCCGTGGTTTACGGCAAGACTTTAACTGCTTTCAGATTTCTTTTACATGTTGCGTATTCATATCTAGTTTTGGTAATGTATGGTTTGGATTATCGGTTGTTTAAGAAAGTTAAAATTTGGCACCCGTTTTAATTTCACTTAGGTGGTTAGTAATTTTTTAAAGCGTTCGACAGTGATGCTAAGAATTAACCATTAAAGAAACCTGTTTATATTAAAATAAGGCTTGATCACCCAAGGTTTAATTAGGCGGGGTGTCACATGGGGTATAAACTCTAAACTTAATTCTTTTTATATACAGAACCCCCTATATATATATATATATACACACACACACATACTCTGTCTATATGTGTTTATGGTTTTGTGTGTTAAACTGATCTAATATGTTTTAAAAACAAAACCTAGTTTTTGAACACCCCAAACTGAAATCTTTTATTCTTGACCAGATTTGACTAAACTTTATATTTATACATATATATCTCTTGCATGTTTGGTAGATCTTCTTTTATAAAAGAAATCTTTGTTTTGAACTAATATACTCTATAAAGTGAGATTTGTTTTATAATTTCTTAGATTTATGCAAATCCAGTTGTAGTTTGTAAAGACTCTTGATCTAAATCACTTGTTACATAAAATTAACATTTAGTTTTTTCTCACGATTGATAGAAAAGACTTTTTCTTTTATTTAGTCTTTTGGGTTTGAAACTTTCACCCTTTTGTTAAAACCAAAAACTTATTAAAATTTATTTTTCTTTACATCTTCACTAGGGGTGCACACGGTTTGGATTGGTTCGGTTTCACTAGTAAACCAGGACCAAAATTGGGCTGGACCAGTTCCAGAATTTTGGAATCAGAACCGGGATCAATATTTATTGGAACCGAACCAAATCAAATCGGTGGTTCATGGGTTGGTTCGGATCGGTTCTTGGTTCTATTCACTTTTTTTTTAATAAAATGTAAAAATACATATGTTCTTCCTTAATGTTTTATCATATTATTCAAATATAGTTTTCAATTTGATCCTTAATCCTTTATCGTATTTTAGTAAATATTCATCTTTTTTCCACATATATAGTTCCCATTACACTTAAAAAAATATTAATAATTCGCATTCAACTCATAAAAATAGCATTAATATTTCACATTACACTAAAATACAACATTAATAGTTCACATTACACTTAAAAAATAAAACTAAATAGTTCTTAGAAACAGCACCAACAAAAAACTACAAAATAATAAAAAAAAGTAACATGATGACTGCACCCAAACAACATCCAAATAGCATCTAAATAGCACCACTTAGCCGCAAATAAAATTAACATGTAAATAACCACACCTAAGAAATGAAAAGTAGGTAAAAACAACAATTTTACCTTAATACGGAGGATTTGAGAGCACATTAGCAAGCTCAGGATCTTCCGTAATGACTGAAACAAAATTCTTAATGAGAATATTTAATAACAACAAAATAAATTAAATTGACATGTTATGTTAATAAACTTACCGGACTCAAGATCCCTCATCTCATCTAATCTCATCTTAACATATAGATGAATTAGTGATGAATGTAAGTTATCTTTTTCCTATATTAAGCATTACACGATTCTAGGAGTTAAGGAACTTTCGAAATTGATCAAGCACATGCCCTCCCATACTAAAAGTCGATTCTGAAGCAACCGTTGATATTGGAATAGCCAAAATATCTTTTGTAACTAAAGAGAAAATCGGATACATAGCGCAATTAAGTTTCCACCAACTTAAAATATCAAAGTTAGACCCATACTTTTCTACTCCTTTTAAATATCCTTTAACTTCGGATTTTGTATCAATATTTTCTTCATTTTCTAATTGTTGGAAAAACTCCGATTAAAGAAACTTCATTTGACCATCTTGATCAAGTTCACCAAATTAATCAACCTCCATTTCATTTGAGCTTTGAGTCTAAGTCACTCTTATCGGTTAGGAACCCATACTTTCAAGCATTTGATAATGCACAAGCATTCTTGTTAAAATGACTTTAATTCAAATATCCAAATCATTAACCTTTTCCAAGTGAGACTTTTTTTAGTAACAACATTTCAAACATTTAAACTTGTAATTAGGATCTAATACCACTGTAATTAAACGCATAATATTAATTTTATAAAAGTCCCCCTATTACTTATCTATCAAATATATCTTTCATCTTGATTGCCATTACACTCAATGTCAACTAAATACTCCTGCTCCATTGGAACAAAATTGCTTGTCTCTAACAAATATTATGAAAATATTGATTTGAGGTAACATATAAGGACCCCAAAAAACATTTAGTACTATCATAAAAAACTTTCAAAAACTTTGCCAAAACCTTAGCATTTTCGCAACCTTTATCAATAGGAGCACTTTCCTTAAGATCGAAAGCAAAGGTTGTTTCATGATCATCCACCATCCGTTCAAATGCCCATTGAAACTTAATTATTGTTTCCAAAATGAGGTAAGTACAGTTCCACCTCGTAGGAATATCAAGGCAAAGTGTGGTATGTTATGGAAACTTTTCTTGAGTACAACTATTTTGAAATTGCGATGCTCGTTGGGGATAAACTCCTAATGTACCTCACGACTCCACGAATTCTAGCGATGGATGATTCCACCTCTTTCATCCTATATCTCACAATCAAGTTTAAAATGTGAGTATAACACCTCATGTGAAAAAACTCCCCACCCAAAACAAAAGAATATTTTAAAAGTTTTTTTTTTCAAGTAACCAATTCAGGTATCATTATCAATGGTCATTGTAAAAAGATTTTCTATACCCCATTGCAGCAAGCACAACTTAATGGCTTGTCCTATTGCAATCCCCTTATGACTATGAATGACGATAAAATTCAATTTTTTATGCAATTTCCATTTGAAGTCAATAAAATGTGTCATAAGTACCATGTAGCTCATGTTTTACAAAGAAGTTCATGTGTTAGTAGTGAGACAAATTCGATTTATTGCGATGATCAAAGCTCTTTTCATATTATTTTTTAAAACAACATACAAATCCAAACAATCCCTAGCTACTGTAGTTCATGACACATTTTGAAACTTAGGTTCACAAATAGACATAAAACTACGAAAACCTTGATGCTCAAGAATTTTAAACTGTAGATCATCTATGATAATCATTTTAGCAAGAGCACCACGATATAATTATGGTAAAATTGATAGGAAATGAGTTTTTCTTCTTCTTCTTATCCTTCATTAATATCCTTTTTAAAAGCTAAGGTTTTTGGTTTCTTAGCATTTAAGGGACACTCCTTACATTTTATCTAGTGTTTCCAGAAAGAGCTAGTTCCGTTTTGACTAGAATATGCGTATTCAGATGAACAATAACTACACACAATTTATTTGGTTTACATCCATCTTCATTTTTAATGTTATTGAAATGGTCCCAAACATAAGATTTATAAAAAAATTTAGAAGCTACCTGAGTTGATGGTGCTTGTGATACAACAACGGGTGTTGCATTCGTTCGGTTGATTGAGGGTTGAGATTGATGTATAGCATGTTGAGCCAAATTTGTATAACCTGTTATTGACACCTGAAAAAAAAGATTACATTTTTTTAGATTTTAAAATTTCACACACATACACACACACACACACACACACCACAAACACACACACACACACACACACACACACACACACATATATATATATATATATATATATATAGAGAGAGAGAGAGAGAGATCAAATAAATGGTGAAATATGTGACCTTATCTTAAACATCTTATATGTCATAAGATAAATTAATTCCTGGACTACCTATTTTACCCTCAAGCATTTGAGTTACCCTTCTTTTTTCACTCTCAAATTTATTTCCCACTCTTCATCAAAACTAAAATCAGGGGTAAAATAGTATTTTACGCTTCTTACTCTCATTGTTCTTGTTCTCTGTGTTGATACATCTCACGTCTCACTTTGTTACTTTGTTGTGGATACATCTCATCGCTTTTTCACCTCTCAAGACCCTCATCTCACCGATCGACATCCATCACAGCCCCGACCAAAACCCATCAACCCGAAAATCCCCTGAACCACCAAAAACCACCCTCTAATTCTCTCTAAGAAACAAATGACATGGTGAACATAGGTAAGGCTATTGACTATTTTTAGCTTCTGTAGATATGATATATTTTTATTCGTAAACATAGGTAATTTTATAAACATGAGTGATTGACTCATTTTTTTGCACTAAATAAGAGGTTTAAACATTATAGGAGAGAGAAAGCGAAATTCGCTACGCTTCTACGCTCTTGGCCTAGAAGGAGCCCATTTAATACATTCTAATCTGTTTGATCTTTGTATTACCTTCAAGCAAGAAAACAAGAGATAAAATCCATTCTTTCATGTCTTATCGTCTTATAACCTTTAGCAACTAGTGCAGAAAAGAAGATTATAAGGGACTTAAGAACAACACTTTGTTCACTAGCAGGGAAAGAGCTACCTTCTTGCTCCACAATAGAGCTTCTATAATCCTAGAGTGAAGGGTTGTATTAATATCTTTTGATTAGGAAATCGCCACTCATAGTATGTTAACACTAATCGGACATGCTGCGTCTGTCTTGATTAATCCAAGATTATATTCATTTCTTAGGCCCGCTCTCACACGTTCAGAACATGAGACTTGTGGAACCTGCCAACACATCCTTTATACCTAACCACGACTCTCATCTTGGTTCCCATTTGGTCGATGAAGGAGAAGCGGATTCCCATATCCTTAAAAGGAACTTTATCTTCGACGATATATTCTACTGTTATATATGGATTTAAAATGTTCAAAGGGTTTATATAGTTGTTGTTGAGATATAATATTTTTTTTTTTTGTTGGTTAATAAGTGTTTGATAAAAGTCCTTACCCATTGTTTCATAGAAGATTTTTTTTTTTGATTAAGCTCATTCTTTACTAAACTAGTAAGTTTTCATTTTTTATGAGTTGAATTACGTTTGTTTCTACTAAATCAGTAGGTATTATCTGTTTTTAATTTTTGCAGATTTTGTATATTATTGTTCGAAAACATAGGTAAGTTTATGAACTTAAGCGATTGACTCATTATTTTTGCAGATTTGGTGTATTGTTGTTGAGATATAATGTTTGTTTTGTTTCCTTTTTTGTTAGTTCATAAGTGTTTGAGAAATTCCCTCACTCATTGTATCATATAGGGTGTTTTGTGTTTTGATTAAGTTCAATCTCTGCTATACCAATACGATTTTATTTTTTATGAGTTGCATTACTTTTGTTACACTAAACCATTAAGGTTTCATTTTTTTGTAATATATATATAGTCAGTATTTGAAGATGTCCTCAATCAGGTATCATTATGGATAATATCTACCAGATCTATAACATATCCAATCAGGTATCTATATGTAATACCCCGTATTTTCTGTGATATGTATTATATTTATTTTTGGGATTAATTAATTAGGAATTAATCCGAATAAAATACTAGCGAGATGTGAGTTGGTATTTGACTATATTGAGTATATATGATGTGATATGAATATTGAATTATGAAATTTGTCGTGAGATTGATATACGGCAATTTGGACATTTTATTGGGACGCGTGTGACAGTCGTGTCAGGATATAATTATTTTAATTATAAAAGTGAATTTAAATTCAATTAACCGTATGGTCGTTTTGAGTGCGCCAACGCATCCGGAAGGGTCGATATAGTCAGAAAACACTAGCCGGGGGTTTAGTTTGGGTCCCGGGGTATTTTTAGGCCATACCGACAAAATAAAGGGTATTTTGGTAATTTTGTATTTTTGGGAAATTAAAAGTGACGAAAATTAGTAAATTATATCTGACTTATTCTTTATCCACTAAACCCACTAACTACATTAAGGGACTTAATGGACTACGGGAGAAGTTAAGAAATAGTCCCAACTTACAAAAAATCAACCACACCTCCATTGCCATCATCCCTGGGAAGAATTTGTAGAGAGAGAGAAAGAAGAGAAGAATTATGCAGAGAGAGAGAGAAGACAATCCAACCTTCAAGTTTCAACATCAAAATCAGAGATTGAATCAAGGCAAGTGGTTTAATTTCAATTAATTCAATGCTATGTTTTCCATGTTTAGGAATTTTCGAAATTGATCTTGGAAGATGATATAGACCCATGAATTGGAAGTTAAAAGCTATAAATCATGTTAGGGATTGCATGTAGTAACATTCTGGACGAATTCAGTGTTCAAAACAGAACCTTTGACGATCTAAAAATGTATTTTAGGAGAAGTTTATTGATGTTCTTGAAAGAAAAGAAATCTGGAAATTTTGATGAAATTTTGATCTAAACAAAGCCCTTGAATGATGAATTATTAGTTTTAGAACGTTAATACTGTTGTAGGATGATAGTATGATGATATTATAACCTTGTCTTAGAGTTTCATGCTTGACAATGATGTTTTGGGACGAATTGATAACTGCAAAACGAAGCAGTCTGTAGCCATACCTGGTGCGTTCGATCGATCGATGTTCATCAGTCGATCGATCGACCACCATCGATCGATCGAAGGAAAAGGTTGATCGATCGACCTTAACAGAATGAATAAAGTTTTTCCCAATTTAAATTTTAATGGTGGGAGCCCTTGGAAAATATTATTGGAGACCTTATGAATACCCTTAAGCTTAAGGAAGACCAGTAGGCATGATTATAAAACTTGGACCTTAATTAGAATTTAATTTGAGGAATTGTTCTAATTTAATGAAATTCGATAAGTGAGATAATATTGGGGTTAAGAGTGTAAATTAGAATAATTTGATGAAATGAGGTTTGGGGCAGAAGTAAAGACCTTAGGAATAAAGATGTTATATGGGGGAATAATAGGAGCTTAATAGTCTATTTGAGATAGGTTTTAAGTATAAGAAACTATGACGTGAGACGTGTCGACAGTTTAACTTTAATATTATCGGGGGACTTGAAATATATGAATTTGGAATAATGGTATAAAGATGTAGAGTATACCTTTATTTATATCGAGATATCTAAGATGTGTGAATGCTTAGTATATAATTTTATGTGTATGACATACCTACCATACTTGCTATCACGGGAGGTTTACGTTGGCTTAGGGCCTTCTTATCCTCGTGTTGCCCGGATATAGATTGGTTACCTCGATGAACATAGGTCAGAGAAGGACTTATTGGGATGATAATAAGTTTGCTGATCGTGGGAGCGTAGGTATGTACGTGACCCATGTGATGTGACTGTGTTCGCCTCCATTATTTGTGATGTTGTTATTTGAACGATTCCTGAGAGATTCGGAATGCGTAATCCTTATGTACGTGATGTACCGGGATGGATAGCAGAGTATGTGTGCACCGCAGCTTAGCCTTTGGGTGCTTGTATTGTATATTTATGATGTGAATAATATACGGTTAAATGAAAAGGAAATTTCTATGTTAAATTGTGAGTATAGTAATTGTAACTTTATGACAAGATAAAAAGGGGACTGATATCAATAGATGGTTTTGTTAATAATTGAGAATCAGAGAATTAAAGTAGAACTTTATATTTAATTGTTAAGGTTGGAATTAAAAATGTGAACCGGGTAGAAGTGTTAGAAACTCTTTTGACTAGATAGTTATGAGATATCACATGAATGGGTATAGGAACGTTAGGAGTGCACAGTTAGACGAGAGGTGAGTATTCCATGTGAGAGCACGTCCTAACATGTACTTTGCATTATTGTTTTAACTGTTATTAAAGAACTTGTTGTTTTCAAAATACTCTCCACTTTCGGGCTCTGACCCGTCTGCTTTCAAATCTATTTTTGTAAAAACCATTTTAGGTGCCCAGCCACAAGGACACCATGCTTAGGATCCTCATTCAGGTGACGAGCTGTAGCTGTTTGTGGAAGTTACAGGACATTGATTATAGACGCTTCATCTACTTTGACTCCATATTCAGTATTTTATCAGTTGTAGGGCATGTCGCCCATTCCTCTTTGACATTTCATTTATTTCAGTTATTCAGACTTCGGGCATGTAATTAATTCAGGATTCAGACTTGTTTTATTATCTTCAGTTGTGGGATTGTGGTGAGGAGTTTTTCCTACGAACTTATTATTATTCTTGGTTATTTCATTACTTCGTTATGGTGAATGGATTTATGTTGTTCTTCCATTATTCTTTTATTGCATGTTAATCAGACTTAACTTAAAATTTGGCATCTTACTTTTAAATACTAGGTGGTTAGTAATTATAAAAATGTTTTCGACAGTGATGCTGTTAACTGGACCAATTTGGCATGTTGTATTAATTTAATAAAGGAGTAGCTACCCGGTATTTAATTAGTCGGGGTGTCACAGGTGGTATCAGAGCATCAGGTTCTAGTGTCCTTTAGGATCTGTACGGCTTATTATGTTTCCGCTGAGCTTTCTTTGATATAGAGCCCTATATTTGAGGACTGTTGTATTCTTTTTTATATGCTACGTTCTTCAGCTGTTTTAATTTTATAACTGCGAACTTATAGACTTTATTCTTGTTTCAGAATGCCTCCACGACGTGCACCACAGGTTCCCAGGAATGCAACACCAGAATCACAGCCCGCACCAGTTCAGGGCACGATGAACGCCGTTGAGGTTGCTCCCATAGTAGCCCAAGCGGTAAATACCGCAATAGCCGTAGTTCATCAGGCACCACCACAGGCGCCAGTTGTCGCGCCAGTTCAGCCACATGCATTCCCGTCTGCTTGGGAACGTGTACGTGACGCTTTTCAGAAAGCACATCCACCGGAGTTTGCTGGTAGCTCCGATGTTGTTGTTTCGAGTCAATGGAGGAAGGATATGTAGAGGCACTTGAGGATATATGAGTGCACGGATGTTCAGAAGCAGGTGCTAGCTACTTTCAAGCTAGTTGGATCTGCACTGCAGTGGTGGGAGTCTATTACCACCGTGGAGGAGAGGGATACTCTCACTACTCAGGACTTTTGGGTGCGGTTTGACCGCAAGTACTTTCCGTCCACTGTTCATACGAAAATGAGGAGGAAATTGATGAGTCTGAAGCAGGAGGGTAAGTCCGTGGCCGAGTATGAGGCCGAGTTCACGAATCTGTTGAATATCGTTCCGGATGAGATACCGACAGAAAAGAAGAAGATTGAGAAATTCACCGACGGGTTGACATGGAGGATTCGTTAGCATCTGTTAGGGAACCTTTCGTTGGCCACTTATTCTGATGTGGTTAACGCTGCTTTGTTACACTGCCAGGATTACCGCTTTCATATGGCTGAGGGCAAGAGATCGGGAGAGTCTAGCCATCAGGGCAGGACTGGAGGACATGGTGCCGGTGGGGCACAATCTGTTCAGGGGCAGAGACAGGGTGAGCAGGGTTCCCAGCAGGGGGATCAGAAGAGGTTCAGATCAGGAAATTTCAGGCACGGACAGGGAGGTTTCCGTCAGGGTCATCAAGGTCCAAACGACCATTAGGGCCAACAGGGGGAGAATGGGCAGCAGGGCCAGCAGGGCCGAGGGAGGAACGGTAACGGCCACCAGGGCCGGGGACAGCAGGGGCAGAGAGGAGGAAACTTCCTAGGGAAGTGTTATATTTGTGGAAAGACTGTCCATAAATGACAGGATTGTCCTGATAGGGGCAGGGCCCCACAGCAGCAGCAGCAGGGTGCTCGCCAGGAGCCGCAGAGGCCCATGTTTCCCGCCGCTCTCCCCGTACCGCCACAGATGGCAGCATTGCCACCTATCCCAGCAGCTCCAGTTCAGCAGGGGCAGCTACAGTATGGACGTGTCTATAACGTCCACCAGGCAGCAGTTCCACAGGCACCGCCCGCGATTGAGGGTACGTTTCCTATCCATGGCCCTATGGGTCGGGTATTGTTTAATACGGGGGCTACACATTGTTTTATAGCTACACATTTCGCGAAGGCTTTAAGGTTTTTAGCCACAGCGGAGAGCACAGTGACGTGTGTCGACTCACCATTGGGGAATGGGTCACTTATTTTCTTTATATATCGGGGAGTGGGGGTAGAGATTGGTGGTTTGGTATTACCTGCAGACATGTTGGTATTAGATATGCATGTGCACGATGTGATTATAGGTATGGATTGGCTCGTAACTTATAGGTCCATGATTGATTGCTTCAGCGGGAGCATTGTTTTTGCCATTCCGGGGCAAGAGATGTTTGTAGTGGCGATGCCTCGCCCCGAGGGAGGATCGACTGCTCATCTGTATTACATAGAGGAGGATACCTCTAAGGAGGTTGTGATTCCTTTAGATTCGATCCCAGTTGTCAGGGAGTATTCTGATGTGTTTCAGGAGATACCAGGTCTACCCCCCAGTCGAGAGATAGACTTTGTTATAGACTTATTGCCAGGTACGAGACCTATAGCACGCGCACCGTACCGTATGGCTCCAGCTGAGATGAGGGAGTTACGGGATCAGATTGAGCAGTTGTTGGGTCAGGGGTTTATTCGGAGGACTACTTCACTGTGGGGTGCCCCTGTGTTGTTCGTGAAGAAGAGAGATGGATCATTGAGATTGTGTGTGGACTACCGAGAGTTGAATAAGGTCACGATATGGAATAAGTATCTGTTGCCTCGAATCGATGACTTATTCGACCAGTTGAGAGGAGATTCTTTCTTCTCGAAGATTGATTTGAGATCGGGATACAATCAGTTGCGTATCAGGGAGGAGGATGTCTCGAAGACTGCGTTCTTGTCGAGATATGGTTCTTACGAGTTTCGGGTTATGCCTTTTAGTTTGACCAATGCTCCAGCCGTGTTTATGGACTTGATGAATAGGGTGTTCAGGGATTTCCTGGATCAGTTTGTCATTGTCTTCATGGATGATATTCTGGTTTACTCCCAGACAGAGGAGGAGCACGCCGAGCACTTGAGGCAAGTTTTGCAGACACTGCGCCAGAATGAGTTGTATGCAAAATATGAGAAGTGCGGGTTTTGGCTGAAGGAGGTTCAGTTTTGGGGGCATATTATTTCCGACCGAGGGATATCTGTTGATCCGTGGAAGGTATCCGCGGTGAGGGTGTGGGGACAGCCCACGACACCGATTGAGATTCGTAGTTTCTTGGGCCTAGTAGGATACTACAGCAGGTTCATTCGGGGATTTTCGATGATAGCGGGTCCTTTGACACATCTGACTAGTAAAGGTGTGCCGTTCATTTGGGGTGATGCCTGTCAGTTGGCATTTGATGAGTTAAAGGACAAGTTAACTTCAGCACCTGTGTTAGCATTGCCGAGACCGGGAGTTGAGTATTTGGTTTACACCGATGCGTCTTTGCAAGGACTTGGAGGTGTATTGCAGCAGGAGAGACAGGCCATAGCTTATGCTTTCCGTAAGATTAAGCCTCATGAGAAGAATTACCCCACTCATGATTTGGAGTTGGCAGCAGTGGTATTTGCCCTACGGATTTGGAGGCACTATCTTTTGGGGGAGAAGTTCCAATTGTTCACGAGCCACAAGTCCCTACAGTACCTGTTCACGCAGAAGGAGCTGAACATGCGGCAAAGGAGGTGGCTTGAGTTTGTGAAGGACTACCAGTTCGATATCCAGTATCACCCGGGTAAGGCTAACGTGGTAGCAGACGCGTTGAGCCGTAGGCCAGCAGATGAGGTGGCATGGGTGCGGAAGGCTAAGTGGAAGGAGTTGGAACACCAGGATGCAGTGGCCCGATCTTTTATGTCTGTGATGACCGTTACACCGCAGATTATCACGAAGGTAGTACGGGCACAGGCTAATGACTCGTTCTGTCAGGAGCAGATAGTCCGATTACTAGCAGAGGGAGCCGAGTCCTATACCGTTAGCTCAGACGGGGGATTACGCTTCAATGGGAGATTGGTAGTTCCGTAAGGGGAGGAATTGCGGCACGAGGTGATGGCAGAGTCGCACATCTCACGATTCGCGGTACATACCGGTGGGGACAAAATGTACCTAGACATGAGACGTCAGTATTGGTGGAGTGGGATGAAGAGGGATATTGTCGAGTTTGTTTCTAAATGCGCCACTTGTCAGTTAGTAAAAGTGGATCATCAGAGATCGGCAGGACTACTACAGCCATTAGAGGTCCCGATGTGGATATGGGAGAGCATCTCTATGGACTTTATCACGGGGTTGCCTACGTCACAGAGAGGTCACGACTCCATTTGGGTAATTGTGGACAGGTTGACCAAAGTCGCTCATTTTCTACCCGTGAGGACAGACTACACTGCGGGACAGTATGCTCAGCTCTTTATTTCTGAGATAGTGAGACTTCACGGTGTGCCCCTAAATATCGTGTCTGACCGAGACAAGATATTTATTTCACGGTTTTGGGAAAGTTTTCAGGAGGCCATGGGCACGGAATTGCGGTTGAGTACGGCGTATCACCCGCAGACCGATGGGCAAACGGAGCGTATAAATCAGATGTTGGAGGACATGCTACGGATGAGTATCATTGATTTTGGGGGTGGATGGGAGCAGTATCTTCCACTGGTGGAGTTTGCTTACAACAACTCCTACCAGTTCACGATTGGCATGGCTCCATTTGAGGCGTTGTACGGTAGACCTTGTCGTTCCCCGTCATGTTGGTTGGAGGTGGGGGACAACAAACTACTTGGGCCAAAAGTGATTCAGGATACTTCGGCGAGAATAGAATTGATTCGGAGTCGCATTCGGGTAGCTCAGGATCGGCAGAAGAGCTACGCTGATGCGAAGAGGTTCTTCAGGGAGTTCCAAGTGGGGGACCAGGTTTTGCTCAGAGTATCTCCTATGAAGGGGATTATTCATTTCGGGAAGAAAGGGAAGTTGGCACCAAGATATGTGGGACCATTTCCTATTATTGAGCGGATCGGACCGGTTGCGTATAGACTTGGGTTACCAGAGCATTTGCATCGGATTCACGATGTGTTTCATATTTCCTCGCTAAGGAAATACCTTAGAGATAATTTGGCTCATTCTCACATTGCTGTGGAGGACATCGATCTCCAGCCAGATAGCTCCTACGAGGAGGGGTTGATTGTTATTCTAGACCGAAGTGAGCGGAAACTGCGGTCAAAGATAGTTCCGTTAGTGCGTGTTCAGTGGCGACATCATAATGTCGAGGAGTCCACATGGGAGCGCGAGGATGAGATGCGAGAACGTTATCCAGAGTTATTCTTACCAGGTACTTTCTAGTTCCGAATTTCGGGACGAAATTCAGTTATTAGGGGGGAAGTATGTAATACCCCGTATTTTCTGTGATACTTATTATATTTATTTTTGGGATTAATTAATTAGGAATTAATCCGGATAAAATACTAGCGAGATGTGAGTTGGTATTTGACTATATTAAGTATATATGATGTGATATGAATATTGAATTATGAAATTTGTCGTGAGATTGATATACGGCAATTTGTACATTTTATTGGGACGCATGTGACAGTCGCGTCAGGATATAATTATTTTAATTATAAAAGTGAATTTAAATTCTATTAACCGTATGGTCATTTTGAGTGCGCCAACGTGTCCGGAAGGGTCGAGATAGTCAGAAAACACTAGCCGGGGGTTTAGTTTGGGTCCCGGGGTATTTTTAGGCCATACCGGCAACATAAAGGGTATTTTGGTAATTTTGTATTTTTGGGAAATTAAAAGTGACGAAAATTGGTAAATTATATCTGACTTATTCTTTATCCACTAAACCCACTAACTACATTAAGGGACTTAATGGACTACGGGAGAAGTTAAGAAATAGTCCCAACTTACCAAAAACCAACCACACCTCCATTTCCATCATCCTTGGGAAGAATTTGTATAGAGAGAGAAAGAAGAGAAAAATTCCGCAGAGAGAGAGAGAAGACAATCCAACCTTCAAGTTTCAACATCAAAATCAGAGATTGAATCAAGGCAAGTGGTTTAATTTCAATTAATTCAATGCTATGTTTTCCATGTTTAGGAATTTTCGAAATTGATCTTGGAAGATGATATAGACCCATGAATTGGAAGTTAAAAGCTATAAATCATGTTAGGGATTGCATGTAGTAACATTCTGGACGAATTAAGTGTTCAAAACAGAACCTTTGACGATCTAAAAATGGATTTTAGGAGAAGTTTATTGATGTTCTTGAAAGAAAAGAAATCTGGAAATTTTGATGAAATTTTGATCTAAACAAAGCCCTTGAATGATGAATTATTAGTTTTAGAACGTTAATATTGTTGTAGGATGATAGTATGATGATATTATAACCTTGTCTTAGAGTTTCATGCTTGAAAATGATGTTTTGGGACGAATTGATAACTGCAAAACGAAGCATTTCGTAGCCATACCTGGTGCGTTTGATCGATCGATGTTCATCAGTCGATCGATCGACCACCATCGATCAATCGAAGGAAAAGGTCGATCGATCGACCTTCCCAGAATGAATAAAGTTTTTCCCTATTTAAATATTAATGGTGGGAGCCCTTGGAAAATATTATTGGAGACCTTATGAATACCTTTAAGCTTAAGGAAGACTAGTAGGCATGATTATGAAACTTGGACCTTAATTAGAATTTAATTTGAGGAATTGTTCTAATTTAATGAAATTCGATAAGTGAGATAATATTGGGGTTAAGAGTTTAAATTAGAATAATTTGATGAAATGAGGTTTGGGGCAGAAGTAAAGACCTTAGGAATAAATATGTTATATGGGGGAATAATAGGAGCTTAATAGTCTATTTGAGATAGGTTTTAAGTATAAGAAACTACGACGTGAGACGTGTCGACAGTTTAACTTTAATATTATCGGGGGACTTGAAATATATGAATTTGGAATAATGGTATAAAGATGTAGAGTATACCTTTATTTATATCGAGATATCTAAGATGTGTGAATGCTTAGTATATAATTTTATGTGTATGACATACCTACCATACTTGCTATCACGGGAGGTTTACGTTCGCTTAGGGACTTCTTATCCTCGTGTTGCCCGGATATAGATTGGTTACCTCGATGAACATAGGTCAGAGAAGGACTTATTGGGATGATAATAAGTTTGCTGATCGTGGGAGCGTAGGTATGTACGTGACCCATGTGATGTGACTGTGTTCGCCTCCATTATTTGTGATGTTGTTATCTGAACGATTCCTGAGAGATTCGAAATGCGTAATCCTTATGTACGTGATGTACCGGGATGGATAGCAGAGTATGTGTGCACCGCAGATTAGCCTTTGGGTGCTTGTATTGTATATTTATGATGTGAATAATATACGGTTAAATGAAAAGGAAATTGCTATGTTAAATTGTGAGTATAGTAATTGTAACTTTATGACAAGATAAAAAGGGGACTGATATCAATAGATGGTTTTGTTAATAATTGAGAATCAGAGAATTAAAGTAGAACTTTATATTTAATTGTTAAGGTTGTAATTAAAAATGTGAACCGGGTAGAAGTGTTAGAAACTCTTTTGACTAGATAGTTATGAGATATCACATGAATGGGTACATGAACGTTAGGAGTGCACAGTTAGACGAGAGGTGAGTATTCCATGTGAGAGCACGTCCTAACATGTACTTTGCATTATTGTTTTAACTATTATTAAAGCACTTACTGTTTTCAAAATACTCTCCACTTTCGGGCTCTGACCCGTTTGCTTTCAAATCTATTTTTGTAAAATCCATTTTAGGTGCCCAGCCACAAGGACACCATGCTTAGGATCCTCATTCAGGTGACGAGCTGTAGCTGTTTGTGGAAGTTACAGGACATTGATTATAGACGCTTCATCTACTTTGACTCCATATTCAGTATTTTATCAGTTGTAGGGCATGTCGCCCATTCCTCTTTGACATTTCATTTATTTCAGTTATTCAGACTTCGGGCATGTAATTAATTCAGGATTCAGACTTGTTTTATTATCTTCAGTTGTGGGATTGTGGTGAGGAGTTTTTCCTCCGGACTTATTATTATTGTTGGTTATTTCATTACTTCGTTATGGTGAATGGATTTATGTTGTTCTTCCATTATTCTTTTATTGCATGTTAATCAGACTTAACTTAAAATTTGGCATCTTACTTTTAAATACTAGGTGGTTAGTAATTATAAAAATGTTTTCGACAATGATGCTGTTAACTGGACCAATTTGGTATGTTGTATTAATTTAATAAAGGAGTTGCTACCCGATATTTAATTAGTCGGGGTGTCACACTATACCATATCAACTGTAACTAGGATCATGTCTTATACAATTGAAATTGAATTTCTTTAATAAATTTCTTTAATTTTTGTCTAGAGAGAGAGTGACGATTTAGGGCTAATCCTGGAACTCTTTAGGGTTTGCATCCCATCTTATTTAAGGGACTTTCCTTGAGATTCAAATATTTTTGAATTAATTTATGTTTAGTGCTCTTGAAGATATAATTCATTTTAAATAAATTTTCAATTTTTGAGGTTTTTACTAAGATGGAACTTTTATATTGGTTCCAGATTGTGGAGAAAGAAGTTTCGTCATCATACATCTATGTTATATGGATGTTTTTCGTGGGTTTAATCTATCAGCTATTAAGGAATAAAAATTTATGTTAGCGGATTGAACTTTGCATATATAATTTTAATATGTTTCACTTCATTATATACGGGGTCCACACGATCAAGTTTTCTCGTAGTTTTATTTTGCATTAGGGATAATATTAATAATCATCACCCCTAATGATTGGAACATCATTCATGCTTTTAGGAATGATTTAATGGTTTGGGAATTCCCAGTTACATATGGGTCTTTTTTCTCTAATGGTGTGAGGAACATCTTGATCAAAGTTATACTTGCTTTTGGCTATTCGTTATTAAAGTTTATCGCTAACATCCATGGTTTGAAACGCAATGGTGGATCACTTGGGTCCTATTTTTCGGTTTAGATCAACTTCAGATCCATAATTTTTTATTAATAAGAAATCTTAAAGTTAGGTCCTTAACTTATAGATGGGAGCTTTTAGTGGTTTATATTCTAGTGGGCATGAATTCAATTAGGGTATATTAGTGTTTTATTAGAGTTTGAAATGAGGAACACTGTGATATTCTATCCCTCTTTGTATAATATTTTTCTGTTTATTAATCATGGTTCGAATTCAGGGTTTATGTTTTATTTTGAAGATGTTACAATAGTAGGTATCTTCATTGTCAGATCCAACTTTGTTTGTGTTTGTTGACCCTCCAACAATGGTGAATGTTTCATCTTTGTTTTATGGTTCAAATCTTTTATGTTTTGACAAAAAAAAGGAAAAGATATGGGTACAGGGGTAATGCAGTGGTTGGGTCTTAGGATTTACTCGGACTTTTATCTCTTTGAATTGTCTCTCAAGGTAATTAACTTTACCTTTATATGAAATAGCTTCCACCTCGAACAAAGGATATTTTTTTAATCATTGTTGTAAATTTCTTACTCAAATTTTTAATTTCAGATATTTACTCAGATTTTTATCTCTCTCAAAGTTTAAGTTGATACTAGGATTATCCATTGCTTATGGGTTAATTTGTTTTGAACATCCAGTAATGATTCTTGGTTCTTATTGTCAAACTTTCTTGCTTAAGGTTATTGTATTGAGTTACGAACTTACTATACCTCCTATTTGGTTTTTATATTTTTGATGATTTCTATTCTGCCACACAGAATATTAGTTTAACTGCTTATGCCCAAGTTTAATGATAGCATGTGAACCATTTTCTGATCATAAATTGGGCTGCTGATCGTAACTGTTTCTACCCAAGGTTGTTTTTTTTATTATGGAAAATATTTACGCGGGCCAATTAAATTGAGTCTGTCAGATGTGTTGAAAGTTTGAAAAGCTTAGGTGAGTTTGATTATCTTCTTTCACAGTGTGAATTAAATATATGCTTATGAGTTTTGGAAGAAATTGAATTATTGATTCTTGACATTCTCAAACGTTTCCTAAATCATTCTTGAACTTAAAGAATAAACAACTCTTTTTAAGCACCGTTTGATTTGTACTGAACTTTTTTACCATGGAAAAAGTATTTCCACCTATTTGAAGCTTAAAATTTTATTTGTTCAAAATTACAAATAAGTGTACTGCTATATTATCTAATTATGGACAAAAATAGTGAAAAAAATTGAACTTTGTATAGATGAAGTTATTTTTCACTCAGTGATAAAATTCACTCCAAACCAAACGGTGCCTAATTTCCCACCATGTACAAGACAATTTCTTCTAAACATTGTGATCAAATTATGGTGCCGGGGAGATGATGGTTGGACCAGCAAAAGTGATCTTCATAGTTGAAATATCAATTAGTTTAGGAAGTTCAATAACTTTTCGAATTATGATTTCCATTAGGCAATCCATTCACATTCTTCAAGGGACTGTTGTGATGTCACTCCTCCAGCCCGCACCTGAAACATACAACTTATTCGACGACATAATTGTCATTTTAGACGGACAAATTATGTATCAGGGCCCCGTGAAAACATGCTAGAGTTCTTCGAATACATGGGTTTTAACTGCCCCAAGAGAAAAGGAGTTACCGACTTCTTACAAGAAGTAATTTTAAATATTTTCCCCTTCTCATAATGCGGTCCCTAGAAAATAAAATGATGAATGAAGTCTAGATGTTATTATGATGAATCATCAAAATAACCAAATTCATATCATCATTGACGGTATACATTTCATATACCTTCAATTTAGATGTGGGGCATATGTGATTTCAACAAAATATCTAGAAAAGATCATAAATCTTCTATTCATGAAAGGACTGCATTTGCACTTTCATTTACCGAAGACTTTTTCGTGAAATAAGACAATAAATGGAATTCACTCAATTAAGAATATTTACAAGGTACTTTTATCTGATAACAATTGTGCAAAGACAGTTTTGGTGAAAAAGATTGCCTCCCACACCAGTTTAACTTTATGATAAGCCATATATGTATTAACTTTGTGTTCATTTTTTAGTTTATAAACTAGTATAACTTTATTTTTTGAGTATCAAAGGGTGTTCAATTATGTTTCCATACTTGCTATTTTTTTTTGAATTAATAATTTATTATATGGTTTCAATTGTGTAGTTGGATTCTCAAAGTGACCCTCACCATTATTATTTTTACATTGATTCTCTAATATATTTAATTTATGTTGAGTGCAATATGGATCTTAATTTTGTTTGTTTTGCTCTTGCCATCTACTTCAAGATATGATCGCATTCAATTGTAATTTTTTAATAATGACAATTTAAGTGGTACAAAGCTATTAACTTATGATTTTTAATTAACACATGTTAAACTATTTCGTCTAAGTTTTTCCATATCTATGTTTTCTCCCTATTCCAAGGATATATAGGATTCATATTGTTTTTTTTTTGTTTGACTGTGCCATTTGGGATTGAAAAAGCTAAAAGTATTTCAATGTTTCTATTGGTTCTAACAATAATGTTTATCTTCTCCTTAACGTATATGTGGTATCTCCACTGACATTACATCGTGGAATTTCAGGACCCATAAGTATCATTGCACATAATTAATGCTCATGGACATTCCGACTTCAGGAAAAAATGATTACTGCAGATTGTGTTATGCTCATCATTGACTCCGCTGCGGGAGGTCTTAAAGTCGGTATTTCTATAGATGGCCTCACGTTTCTAACTATATACTATTGTTGCATATCTACATGCTAATTCTTTATTATTTTTAGTTGTTCTATGTTACATGACCATTGGAATTCAAGGAGACTTGGTGATGAAGAGATTAAAATTTTAATTGTGTCTAACCATGTTTATTATTGAAAATTTTATATACCAAATAAGATTTTGTGGAATCGGTTATGTTGTTCATATGAGGCCCGGGATGAAATATTATTATTATTGTTGTTTGAGCAATTTTTAGCTATTAAACATGGTGGACATTACTTTAAACATAGGGAACTCTGTCCAAATTTTGTAAATTGTCTACACTTAGTCGTGTTGTTAAAATTTTTTGACTTATATTATGATGTTGTTTATACGAGGTCCAAGAAGGACTATTACTATTATTGTTTTTATTGGGAGTTTATTTTTTATTTTTTAAATAGGGAATTGTCCTATAAACATAAGAGACTTTTTCCAAAATTTCTAAAATATTTACATGGTTTAGTAAAACTCCTTTAGGACTTAAATTATATTTTTATGAATATAATGATGCTTATGCGAGGTCCAATATGGATTATTAGTATTGTTGTGGATATTGTTTATTTCTTAAATAAGGTGAATCATAATATTAACAAAGAAACTTTGTCCAATATTTGTAATTTGTTTACAAATATTTTTGTTATACAATAGTTAAAAATAATTACGAGATCCATGATGGATTATTAGTATTATTGTTGGACTATTTGTTTTCTTCTTAAACACGGTGAGTAGTCAAATAAACACATGAAAATTTGCCCAAATTTTGTAAATTGTTTATAATTATGCGTTGTAATTTTTTTTTTGACTTAATAGGTTCAAACCACGGTATATGTATGTATGTATGTAAAAAACTTTCAAAAATTTCCCCCTTTTTTTAAACGAATAGGTTCGTACCATAGGTTATTTCAAAAAATATTTATCTGTTGAGAACTAAATACGACGTATGATCCTATTAACGATGTACACTTTCAAAAATTAGCGTCATGCCTTTAGGCACATGCATACCCTAGTATGTATATATATATATATATATATATATATATATATATATATATATATATATATATATAGAGAGAGAGAGAGAGAGAGAGAGAGAGATTACAAATATATACATATCAGAGATGGGAATTAAAAACCCACAAGATTTAATTGAATCATATATGATTCAACCGTGTATCTGATATATATAACATATAACCCGTTTCGTGAGGTAACACTGCCTCCCTATATATAACATAAACATGTTATTTTCTTACATCTAAGGCTATCACAGATATATATGTATTATATAATAGATATAATAGAGATCATATTGATATATAACAGATCAGTTTGAGGTTATCATATAACAGATATTAAAAAACAAATCTTGGGTGAGTCTTTATTTCCTTTATTTCCATTGGTCCATCACACTTCCTTTATTTCCAGGGGACTTTCAAGTGACTCCTCAAAATAATACTCCCCGACTCTCTCCATGTCTACAACGTTGGGTGAGTCTAAAGCGGTATCACCGTTCTCTACAACAGTACTTGGGTAACTATTGTCCCCGAGTGATTATCCTATTCGTCAACTGCCCAAACATTAATTATTGTGACCTCTATCACGGTCATCGTTCCCTGGATGCTCTACATTTGTTTTTCACCTCTCAATTTAACTCTGGTGAGAGATTTCGCAATAATCTGCACCCCAAATTCCTTGTTATTCACGGTATCTCTCCATGGATGTGGTGACTAGCTCCCGTCACCCCATACTATTTCTAGAAGAAAACTTCCTTGTCCAAAATTTTGACTTGTGTGACACTACACTTCCCCCACATGTCATCCTAATTGGATGTTCTCTACCCACTGGTAAATCACTCTTCTGCACCTTCCTCAAATCCTAACAGATTGTTCTTCTGGAATAAAATTTTCTTTGACCCTCACCCCTTGTCGTCTACACTTGGGGTTAAATATGCACCATTGTCCTACACGACGGTTCCTGGGGTAACTAATGCACCCGAGAGGTTTCTCCAACTTCAATTATTCGAACATTTATCATGGTGACTCCTATCACCTCACTATTTCGAAAATATCACATGGCTTCTGTTGAGCCCTCCCTCTTGTAATCCTTCTAACATCCCACGTTGGTTGTTCTCTAATGTTCGATCTACCATGCTCGACCGAAACCGTATATGAATCACATGAATTATACTTATGGAAGGAAAACATAAATCACATACATGAAGGAATACAACAATCCTATAATAAGGCTCTATATCAAAGAACGCTACGCTGAAACGTGAAAAGCCGTACAGATCCTAAGGACACTAGAACCTGTCTCTGATACCATCTGTGACACCCCACCTAATAAAATATTGGGTGATCAGTCCTATATCAAATTAAACAGGAATCTCGTTTGGTTCATTCTTAGCATCATTATCGTAGATTCATTAATTACTAACCATTTAGTCGTTTATTAAGAAGATGCCAAATTTTATCTTGATTAATCGAACCAAACAATATAATAGAACAACAACAATCCAATACGAGAATACTACTAAAACATGCCACAAAGTAAAAATAAAAGTCTATCGAACAACGTCGACTGCAAACCATCCACAAATGAGAATATAAAAGAGTACTAATGCATGCCAAATCTGAATATAGAGATACAAGTCCCAAAAGTACAACTGGAAGGATCCCTATCTAAGATAGAATGAGATAAGAGACTACATCAATGAAACCACATCACTCTACATAGTTGCAGTCACGTACCCTGTAGGAAGGAATCATGTCGGGCGCCTTTGTGGGAGGACACCTAAAAGGTTTTTGAAAATATTTTATAGCAAAGGTTAGAACCCAAAATATTTGAAAATATTTAGCAAGTTAATTTAAATTAAAGAAGTAAATATGCAATGCTCTTCATATTAAAATTAGTGTCGCGTACTTCCTTGAGTTCACCTCACCCCTCAACTAATGTGTACGCCTAACGGATTAAACCTAATGTCCTTAACCACTTCCCTCGTAACTAGCCTTTCCCAAATACTATACTAATTAGCCCACTAATACACCCCAAGTGAGTATAGTATTTTATTTATTAAGTGATTACTCGCATTAACTTACATAGATCATAAATCTTACATTTTAGCTCATATAACATTCCCACAAGTTATAATATCTATACATTTCACGCCATGTATATATGTAAACTCCCGTATATAATTTTGCACTATATATACGTATCATATCTCAACATTCACGCATATTTTGGATATACAATGATATCACCAAACGCATAGGAGGAAACCAAAGTTTTCGTCGAAAGTGTTCGCTCCATACCGTAACGGTCCCACCCCTAAGATTAGACGCTATGGCCTGGGGAATATACTCTCCCTGCTCCTCAAGTCAGGGGGATCACCCACATCGCACAACCTCCTATGATAGCATTAATATTGGTATGGCTTTATTATATATTATTCACCAAAATATATATATATGTACTACCCATCAACATATATATAAATCCAGGCTCCGGAGTATAATACCCATACCCAAGCCTAAATATGCAAATCTACGTTCCGAATTTATTCCAATTAATTATATACAAATTAATTTATCATTATTATGGTGTCACTCTACCAATCATGCCTGGACTGACTCTCTCTCTTGGCCCGAATTTAGAATTTCCCAATTCATCATTCAATTAAGCCTACCCACTTAATTAACAAGGTTTTAAATCACTCAATCATAAACCTTAATCTCTCCAATTTAATTAATCCTCTAATTAATCCAAGAGTAATTAGTCACACCTATGAATATAGGTAATCTCCAATGAAATAACAACTAAAAAATATTTCTTAAAATCTGCCCCATGAATCTGCCCAGATTTTTAAAATGCCGTTTTGGGACATTTTGGAGTCGTTTTGGAGAAAATGTATTAGAGAACAAAAGTTAGAAAACGAGATTTTCTACTGGAAAACTCAAAGAGAATCGCCATTAGAGCAATAAATACCTCAATTCTATACATATTTCTTCATCAAAACTTTTCAAGATTTATCCTAAATCCATTCTTTTGTTATCACAAATCTAGCCCTAACAATTTCATCAAATTTTGAAATCCTCAATCATCAAATGCATTATTTATCAAATCATCTACATATTTATAATCCTTATAAAGAGAAAACCCCAAATTATGCAAGAACTAACCCTAGAATTTTAATTAGATTCCACCTCTTATGATATGAATATAAAGATACAATTTAATACTCATAATTTAAACCACTTGCCTTAACCAAGATGATCTAGGGTTTTGAAAGATGAAGTTGAATTGCAATTGCCTCTTCAAGATCCCCAAATTTATTTTTTCTTTGGCTCTTCCTTTCTTCTCTCCCTTTAGTTTTCTATTATGACTTAATGATGCCCAAGGCCTATGGGCCTTATGTAAAATGGCCCAAACTCTCTTTATTAAGTTCACACATGTGTAATTGGACCCCAATACCCAAAATATATATGTACCTACTTCTTTTGGACTATTTCGACCCTACCAGACTCAATCACGCATTTAAAATCATCATTCGAATTATATTTCTAAAATTAACTCCTCACTCGTCAACTTTATTAAATATATTCACTTTTAATTTCCCCCATTAATTAAGGATCACTCATTACCGAATTAAATTAATTAACATAATGACCCAGAAATTACGAGGTGTTGCAAGAACTACTACCGGGTTGGATAACCATTTAGGGAACTGAACCTCACGTATGGAACCTGCATCCAGTAGCTTTCTGACCTCTTTCTCTACTGCTTTAGCCGTTTTTAGGGCTGTTCAACGAGCCTTCTGTTTGACTGGCCTGAAGGCCGGGTCAACATGCAATCGATGACAAGCAATGGTGGGATCAATCCTAAGCAGCTCGTATGGTTCCCATGTAAAATATCCAAATTTCTTCGGAGGAGGTTGATTAATTCTTCCTTCTTGCGATTGGTCAAAGATGTACTAATCGAAAACTTTTTCTCAGTCGAGCTATTTCTAGCAGCGACTTCTTTCAGGTCTTCAACGACCCTCTCGGAGGGATGGATCCTAGTCTCCTCCACTCCAGGTCGATCGTACCTTAACTGCTATTTGGAGGGTATCAACACCTCCTGGGCTTCTCCCTTGCTTTTTTATTCATTAATTTTCCTTTCCTGCTTGGGGCGAATGGCCGCGATGAAACATTTTATGTCCATAGCTTAGTTGCATTGTATCTCGACCACTCCTTGATATGTTATACACTTCATCTTTTAATGGTACGTTGAGGGTACGACCTTCATTGCATGGAGACACCCCTTCTGAGAATGGCATGGCACGGAGATTCAATGTCAACTAGTAGAAACTCGATCATTTTTTAAATGCTTCCTGCCCTGACTGGCAGGACAATCTTCCCCAGAGGAACTGTAATATTTCCAGTGAAGCCGAACAATGGAACTGTGGCTTCCTTGAGGTCAACTACGCTCAGTTTTAACTTTCTGAACAATTCTAGATACATCACTTCAGACGAGCTACCTTGGTCGATGAGCAACCTGTCAATGCCTAGTTAGTTATCCTGAGTGTGATAACAACTGCATCATGATGAGGGGTTCTCACCCCAATCAAGTCTTCATCCGTGAACACAATGTGCTTATTATAATCGACGTCCTCCTATCGTCGATGCTTCTTGTCTTGAGTTTTGGATGGGTCAATCTGAAATGTTTGCATGACTGTGGTAAGTTTCTTTACTTCCATTCGAGATGTATTTCTTTGAATTTTCTTGAGGTCTCACACCACATGTATTACCGCAAACTCGTGGCCGATATCCTCCTCGAGGACGTTATCGGGCCTTTGCTCACCATTCACTGCTACCTTCTTTGCCTTCTTTTCTATGAACTCATTAAGAAGACCGACTTGGGCCAAATCCTCGAGATGAGATTTGAGGGCATTACAATTCTCAATTTTTTTATCGCCCTCTTAATAAATGGCTCATCTTTGATCTTAGCAAGAATTTTGTATATTGGCTCCTTGAAGACTTTATTCACAACCTTTAATGCCTTTGAGGCATCATTTTTATTTCCATTCTTGGAGCCATTTTTGCCCCCGTTCTTATTCCCTTTCTTCTGAGGTTTGTTCTTCTCCACTCCTTTACCAACCTTCGTTCGACCATTATCCCCTACATTAAGATGGGTCACATCCTTGACTTTGGATTACTTTTCAATACTACCCATCAAGTCATCAATGGATGCAACCTCCTTCTTAGTTAAGGACTGGTGTAGGAGACAGGAGCTCGACAAACCAATTTTTAAGGATGCTACGACTACTTGCTCTGAGAAATCATCGATTTCATTAAATACCTCTTCGCGTACTCTCTGAGGTTCTCTTGCGGCTTCTTCTTCATAGTAAGCAGTGAATCCATCCTCTTAGGGTGGGAGCTACTTGTTATGAAGCGAGATGTAAATTACTCAGCCAAAGATTGGAAATTTTATATGGACCTATGAGGTAGCTTTTCAAACCACTTTTGGGCCACATCGTGCAAGATCGAAGGGAGGATTAGATACATTAGCGCATCATTATGACCTTATAGAGTCATAGCTTATCGGTATTGCCTGACATGATCAATAGGGTCAGTCTTCCCATCGTAAATAGCAAACTTCTTCGGTGCCTCTTATTATTTTATTGCCCTTGAAAAAGGGGACTTCATTTGGGTTTTGAGAGCTCTCTTGGCTAGCTCTCTCGCAGACCTGGCACCGCGATGAGTTGAGTACTGGTCCATCACCTTCTAGACCAAACGTTTTATGTCATCATTTTGCATCCCAAGACTCCTGTGATGGCGAGTTAGATGTAATCATTTGGAATGGTCATCATCTGACCAGTGCTTCTCAGTTCTTTCTAACCCACGCCTCGGTCTCCTTCCTCAGTTTTGAGACTTGCTTGTCTGAGGACTAGGATTCTGATATGGCGTCGCCTTGTGCTTTGATGAAGTTCTCTCTCTATTATTTCCAGATACCTCTTGAGGCGAGAATTTTCATCTTGCTGTTGACGATTAGCCTCTTCCTGCTCTTGGAGTCTGGCTTCATAGGTGTCTATCAATCTAGAGATCTACGTGGACTTGGGCGGCCCCTAAATTTCTTCGGAGACTTGCCTCTCCTGGCAAAGTCTTGGATTTGAATGACAAATCTCATACCTTACTCCTGAAAGGTTAGGCTGCTGCTGAATGTCACTTACTTAAGGTACGTTACTACTATGATGGGACATTGATAGTTATTATTGATAAAGGTTTTCGTAGGAATAACAATTGAGTCTTACAGAGGGCTCTAATTGTGGTGACAAAAATCTCAACACAAAACAATAATGAAGGAAAACAATCACCAAGAAAAGAAGGACAACAATGATTACAATCACAACACAAGAATATATGTGGTTCGGCAACTTGCCTACGTCCACGGAGAGGTCTACTATTTTCATTAAGTAACTCTCGATAAGGTTTCTACTATATGACCCTATTCCCTAGGCCAGGGATACACTATATACTCAATTAATTAAAAGTGCTGGCAACTAACATGTTCAGCATGTAACCCTTGAATATCTCTCCAAGATTTCTGGGGGTAGACTCTATCATATTATTAAATGTAACTGCGTAACCAAGGATCATAATTTGGGTCAAAAACCTAATTAACCCTGTTGGGCTTGGCCAGCTACTTTTATGGGCTTGGCCGACACAATAGACACCCATACCTGGTCTTTTCCATTTGTGGATGGAGCTTCAAGAGCAGCTAGGTCTAGAGGAAAGTTGTGAGCATTTCATTATTAAATTATTGTGTGCTAATCCACTTCTTCTCATCTAATTATCTTTTTAATTTATATCCATTTTACTTTGAACATCACACCAACTATAACAATTTTTTTGTGTGTGTGTGTATTCAACCATTGAAGTTTAAAAGGTTTTTATCAAAGAGTTAAAAAGGAATTTTATTGATCTTGACACTTTTGTGTACTAGATTATTTTCAAGTGGTATCAGAATGACATGATTACTTTTGTTTTAAAAAGTTTTTTTCTACTCTTTAAGATCCCGAACTCTTTCAAAACTTATTTTAAATGAATAAAATAATAGTAGTAGTTATGTATGTCTTCCTATGTTTGATGGTGCAAAATTTGCTTACTAGAAAGTAAGAATGATTCACATATCCAACAATTAGGAGATGAGGTATGGGATATGATTGAAACTAGATTTACTATACTAAATAAACTAATTGGTGAAGGAGATGCTCAAAGATTTGAAAGAAAATCTCTTTATGAATGGACCAAAGAGGACAAATAAATTTCACAATATAATAATAAAGGTAAAATGCTATGTTAAGCCATGAGTTAGTCTCAGTTTAAAACAATCTCAACCTTCACTATATCTAAGGCAGCTTGAGACATTTTTATGTCTACCCATGAGGGTGATGCTAGGGTTAAAAGGGATAAATCTCAATTATTAGTATATACAATTTGCGAGGCAAGCACATCGGTAAGTCGGGTATCATAAAAAATCCACAGGGAGTGATTAAATTTTAGATTTCAATTAATTATTATTTTAAGAATAAAAATGTAAAAGGTGATGGTTAGGGATGGTGACAAAAGGAAATAATGAGTTACGCTATACAAAAGTAAAGCGAGGATCGGGATCGCATCCTACCACACAGATCGAAACAACTACTAATCAGAATTCCGACTCGAAAGCAATTTAATCGAGCATTTTAATTAAGCATAAACTTCACGCAATAAGGAATTTAACCCAAAGTTGCTTGAATAAACATTTAATCAAAAATGGTCACACGCAGATTAAATTCGGATTGTCGCTATAAACACTAGAGTTGCCTGACAAATAAATTTAAACGCATAACAATACAACTTTAATACACGCGGTTTCAATTAAACGCAATTTTATATGAAACCTAGTTTTCGGAGCTCGAGGCCTGTTAATGGCGGAACATAACCCCGACCCTATTTATTTAAGGGCTAAAAATGAATTAAACTAAATAGCTAGATTAAAACAATAATTAAACTAAATGAAAGTCATTATTTAGGCAAGGAAAATGAAGAACATAACTATATTAAAGGAGATGATAATGAATAATTCAGCTTACAAACCCAAATGGATGTCACCTCAAAGAGAAATGAAGATGAGCTCTCAAAAGCCAAACCCTAACCTAAAATATCTCTTAAAACTAAGTATATCTGATTATTGCAACAAAAATCCCATATATAGTAAGTTGGAAAAGAAATAAAGAAGAAAGAAAAGAAAAGGAAGAAAGTGCAAAATATCAGGGGATCGATCGATCGAACCCAAGGGTCGATCGATCGATGGTTCAGAAAAATTCACACTGTCTTCGAACCAAGGAAAAAATTTAGGAGTCGATCGATCAACCCCTTTTGTTGATCGATCGATGGTTTAGGTTTTAGCCAAGCTACATTCTCCCCTGTTTTGATTTCTTGAAATTTCCTTTCGCTAAAACTCCCGTAGCTTCTTTGTTAGGAATCAGATTCGTGCACCGTTTGTGGCCACATGAAGCTCGCTTAGAGGGATAGAAATTCCGTGAAGATATTGGGCTAGATGCTCGAACTATGAAATGACTAAATTGCCCGTGTGCTTGCGAAATGGTACGAAACTTCACCGAAATGTGTTCGAACTTCATACTAAGCATCCAAATACTTATAAAATCTCAATTAACCCCTGTAAAATATACATCTATAAAAATCTAAGGTTATCTGGTTAACAAGTGTAAATATAGGGATTAAGATACCCAAGGGAAATAATAACGCATAGGTTAACGGGTGAAATACGCAATATTTGCATCGTATCACACCCCCTAACTTACACATTTCTAGTCCCTAACAATGAAATTGGAAACAACAAGAACTACAAGTAAACCAAAAGAAGGATACAAGTACAAAATGGGATGAAAAAGCAATAAAAAGATAAGGCTACTTTCGCGGGTGAACGATTGCATTTAGCGTCTGCAATAAGCCATTAAATCCCTAAGTTATCCTAGTGGACGAGTGTCATCTCATGAGATTTTTCAGGGATGAAACCCATAAACATCATATGGTTTCCTCAAAATATGCCCAACCCAACATGCGATAAACTCAACAATAACGAAAAATATTTCAAACATGTTATTAGCATATTGAACGGATTCAAGCATATTGAACGGATTCAAGCATATTTAACGAGTGAAATATGCAATATTTTCGTCGTAACATGCATATTTGAGAACAATTGAACTTGTATTTCCCATAGATAGTCCAAACTAATGGGTGTTAAAATCGTAAGTGATTTTAAATGCACATGTGCTCCCTTTTAGACCCCGAGCAAGTAAAAGGATAGGAGTGTCAAAATGTGAGACAATGATTTAAAGTGGTTTGGACCTCAGGCGGGGGTCTTACGTCAATTGTCAAAGGTGTGTCACTTGTTTATTAGATCTTAAATGAGTTAGTACAATCAAGGAGACCTCTTGAGCTTTGGTCAAGAGATTCTGTGATTTTTCATCCCTTTTTAGCGATCCAAATGACCTTAGGAAGTAACATATTGACTTCTACAAGGGCTTCTAAGTATTTATTTATGACCTAAGTTATAAGTATTTTCTCTCAATAGTGGGTTAAGAGTGTGGAACAAGGAGTGAACACTTGTGATGTGCTAAAAATCTTAATTCTCTTTAAATTCTGATTACTTGAACATGTCTTCATCCTTCAACCAACCCCTTATTTATATGCAAACTTTTGTAAAGATAATGAATGGACCGTTACAACATGGCTGGGTGCCTTTGAGGTTTGATGGTTTCAGCATGGGAGTGGAGTGTTGGCCAAATGATCTATAGATGGTGTAAGGGGGTTATTGGTAGCATTAAATGATGATGGGCACCTTCAATACAAGTGGGTGTACATGTTTATGGTTGGTGAAACATTATTGCTCTTTTCACCTTCTCGACAGGTTGCTCACAAAAGCTCTATCAGAGGGCCAAGTGGTCTGGAACCATTAGGAGATTGTCAAAAGTTTGTCTCCAGGTCCTGTGCATTTAGTGGCCTTAATGCTAAGGTTTATGTGACCTTGGGAGGCGATTTCCCCTCAATCTGAGGTCTACTATAGGCATCATATATGGTGGGGTTATTATCCATTGGTCTGTAATCTCCATTAAAGGAACATGTTAGAGTGACTAAAACTTATAGGAGTAAAAGAGTGGGAGTAAGGTTTAATTTCATACCATGGACCACCCTTAAGGTGAACACATGTCTTGCATCCAAGTTGTAGTCTATTTGAGGTTAGGGGGTCAGCCATGGGCCCTATTCCCTAAACTAAGGACAATTAAGGATCTTGAGGATCCTATCAATACCAAATATGGGGTAGGGTATCATCAGTGTTATATGGTGAATTGTATTCAACTACATGGAATTTTCTCTCTATTAATAAGATCGATTTTAATTAAAAGTGAGATCTTTCCCATAGGGATCTCCTTTCTTCTTATCTCTATTCATGTTTGCCTTTTTCAGTTGAAAATTTTGATTATCTACATTGAGGAACTCATCCTCAACCTTAGCATAGTTCTCAATACGGGCCATTAGATTATCTATGGATAAAGTTGGTTTCTTTATCAACGACCAATACAAGTTATTTAAACAAGTTATCTGTGATACCCCCGCTTATTCTGATAACGGGACATCAGTCATCTACTGAAATAAAACAGGAATCTCAGTCTAGCTTATTCTTAGCATCACTATAAAAAAAAATTAATTACTAATAACCTATTAAGCCCGACGTCAAATTTTAAAGACTTATTAACTTGAATTTATAAAACTTTCAACCATACAAAAACCATTCGAATAATTTAGATACACATTCACCATAAGAATAAAATAAACAATGATGAGATGAAATAAATAAATTAACCGAATAACTCTCGATAAAGTGAAACAATCCAAGTCATAAGGAAATAAAATAAACTCCAAATAATGTAAAGACTGTCCAACAATGGGTGACATGATAATTAACTAAAATGAAATCTTATCTAGATAGCAAGCAGAAAAGTGTTTAGTCGAGGCCTGTAGTCATCCACACCAGCTACAACATCGTCTCACTAGAAAGATAGCTACACCTGGCGTCCCTATGGATGACCATTTAAAAGGTTTTGAAAAATATTTCGATACAGGTCAGAGCCCAAAACCATTTGAAAATATTTTGCAAGTGTTTAAAATGCAATAAGGAATATGCAGCATAATCGTTTATATTTAAACTAATGTCGCACTCACATGAGTTAATCCTCGCCCCTCATCTATAATGCGCACCTAACGCGTGTATTTTAACACCCTAGTTATGGTCCCATGCCTAGCTAGTACCATCACTTATTTTAACCCCATGCGCTAAACTTCTAGCCAAGATGTGATCTACGTATTTTACTTTATTTTAATTCTCAGTGAACTATCACATAAGCTATATCATTATAATTACCAATTATAATCTTATCATTAAATGATTCACATAGTTGTGCACTCATTATAATTCCAATATTCACACATTCATTTAATTCATAAATATACTTATAACTCTCTAATATATATATATATATATATATATATATATATATATATATATATATATATATATATATATATATATATATATATATATATAGCATCCTCGAGCTGTCCTCCAGGATGCAATATCTAGCATGCTATCAGGCTCCAGGTACATCAGGTACCACTCCTCGGTCACCAGATCGGAATTTCACCACCGAACTAAATCGTAAACACATACCTGGAGGAGGTCATGACATAAATTCGTGGGTCCTAACTATACTACATTATCCCATCAGACTCTAAACTCACATACAATGGTCATGTAACAGTCCTATGACCTGGGAAAATGACTTAACACCTGTTGGTCCTGCTAGGGTGGACCGCCCACTACACGCAACCTCCAACGATTGCAGTCATAGAGTATGCATATTCACATATATCAATCACACACACTCTCTCTCTCTCTCTCTCTCTCTCACTCACACACACACACACACACACACACACACACACACACACACACACAGATATATATATATATATATATATATATATATATATATATATATATATATATATATACAGAAAGTCTCCTGTAAGGACTCCTTATGGTGCAGACCCCGGTACATACCATTTTTTTAAAATAGTAAAAAAATGAATTTTTTGATGAAACTTCATGGATATGATCTCCATGTTGTGAAGATCACCTCCTATTTTTTTTTTGAAACATTCAATAAAAAAACTGTTGAGATGAGGTGATATGTAAAAAAATAGTATAAATAAGTATTTTCAACCGTTGAAATGTTGGGTCAGCGCCAGCCACTTTATTGATTGATTTTTTTTATGAAACTTCATGGATATGATCTTCTCACTATTGAGATCATATCCATGAAGTTTCATCAAAAAATTCAATCAAAAAGTGGGTGAGATGATCACCAACATTTCAATGGTAAAAAATGCATTTTTATACAATTTTTTTACATATCACCTCATCTCAATAGTTTTTTTCTTGAATTTTTTGATGAAAACAATTGGAGATGATATTCCCACCATGGAGATCATATCCATGAAGTTTCATCAAAAAATTCATTTTTTTACTATTTAAAAAAAATGGTATGTACCGTGGTCTGCACTATAAAGAGTCCTTACAGGAGAGGGCATATCTCTCCCTCTCTCTCTCTCTCTCTCTCTCTCTCTCTCTCTATATATATATATATATATATATATATATATATATATATAACCGACTAAACGTGCATAAATCACTCATAGCACTAGCCCACAATTCTCGAGTCTTTCCTCGACTTCTGAATATTCAAGTATTCACTTACTTTTTATAAATTCACAAATATCATAATTCTGGCCGCAAAGCTATTTTACCCCAGCCCGTAGTGTAACTCTTTTCGAATGCCTAACCGAATTTCATAAATTATATCCCGAGTATCATTTACCCTAGAACACTCGTAATCCTATACCCAAATTTTATTCCCATCTGACCCTAGGTAGGTTATAGTCTCTCCTATGGATTCCCAGAAGTCTTGAATCACCTATCGAACTTCAGAACAAGGTCGAACCCTCAACGACATATGAAAAAATACAAAGAAAAAAGTGAGTCAGCTCTTCCCAGCGAACCGATTCACGTGGCTGCCCGAACCAGTTCGATGGGCGAATCAGTTCGCGCCATACCCAACAAATTGGTTCGTTTTCCCTTAGCAGTGAGCCAAAATTTGACGGGTTTCTTCTTCCTCCCATAAATCATATGAATATCGAACACTATTAAAACTCAAAACCAGATCTTCCTATCAATGTTAAACGTAATAGCATGTGTTTTTATGTCTAGATTTACCCAACAACATATCAATTCATGGGATTTATCATAGTTTATAAAGAATCATTCACTTTCTTAATTCTAATTCAAGATTCCATTAATTCTCATATTACTTATTAAAGATCACATCTTTTTAACATAAATCATCCCATATTTACTATGAAGTTACATTCAAATTATTTCTCTATAATTTAGTCCCTAAAATCTCGTTTTACATGTGAATTCCACCCCAAAATTTTTGTTCCTACACCAAATTTAGATATGAAATATTGAAACTACATGAAGCATCAAATCAAGATAAACACTTGCCTTTTTATCTTAGGAATTCTGATTTCTTTTCTTTAGATCTTCTTTACGTAATGGTTCTAGACTCGGAATGCTCCATTTGTCTTTCTGGATTGATCCGTCTCTCTTTCTCTTGGGTTTTTCCTTCTCTTTTTTTGTCTTTCTCAAATCCTAAGTCTTTTGGATGGTGGAATGGCTACCCACTCCATCTACATTCCCTATTTATAACCTCAATCCCAAAATCAGGCTAAGTGTTATGTGTCAAATGACCCGAACGTCCTTATACAGGTCCTGAAACACGATTACAACCCCCAGGTACCTCATTGTGAATATCTCAACCCATCCTGGATAATTGGAGCACTCGAAATCACCATTCGAGTTGCATAACATCAATTTCCCATCTCATTCCCATTACGACCCTACACGCGCATCCCGAATGAGATACTGTCAAACCCATTGATTTTTCTTACTTACGACGAAATATTATTTAACATAATTTCGTTTACTTATCACAGAAGTAAATACAATAATCACATAAATATTAATCAATTTTCTCACTAATTAATACTTATTTAATTCATTTTATTTCTCAATTTAATTAAATTACGTGCACACATGTAATTTTAAAAAAAACTCAAAAAATGCTAAAAAATACGGGGTGTTACATGACGCCACGAGTGAGGGGACGTGTTAAGATATAAAGTCTTTGTGGAAAAATTAAAGCCTTGCTTCACAATATATAAGATTCTGCAGCCCTTTCACCACCCATAGTCAATTGGTTTTGGGTTGAATCCTTCAATATTTAACATTTTTGATCCAATTACTATTTTGTCAATTCTTTAATTATGTCTTTAATCTATTCTTATCATTTACCTTATGTCGCACACTTAAGATGATAAATAATTGTTAGATAACCCCCATGTCATACATGGGACTGGCCACCCTGTGTAGGAAAAATATGCGTATAACACATAATAATAAAATCACATTTGTCTTTCAATCAAATAAAACACTCAAAGGACTTTCATGAACTAAAAGTTTGTTAGCTTGCAACACTACCAATAAATAAGTAAAAATTCATCTATCCAATTTTACAAAATTTATGCAAAAGGGGAACAATGTATAAATAATAATTTGTATTTTTTTATCACCGTGTCATTAAAATTTTTTCTTTTCATTTGGATTTTAATGTTTTAAATGCTATTAAGATCCATTTAATACCATTGGTGGAAAAAATTTCCATCATAAAAATTGCTTGAGAAAGTTTGCCACCTTCACCCTCATGAAATTTTTTCACAACATATCATTGATGTATGGTGATTTAGTGTAAGTTGATTTTTTTTTATCAAATATATATAAAAAATAGGATCAAATACCAAAAAGTCCCTTAAACATTTTTTAATACACACTTAGTCCAAGCTTTTTATTTTGTACCAAAAAGCCCTCTCTTATCTTCAAATGTCCGCGCTAGCGGTATGGTAAAACCTTTTTGATATGGTGAAGAACTTTTTAATGTAAAATAAAAAGACTTGAATTAAGCGTATATTAAAAAAAATTGAAAAATTATTTAATATAATCCCCCAAAAAAAAAACCTCCAAAAAGTTATTTATTTGTCGTGACAACTTTTTTCTACTTTTAATTTTGGCCTATGCCATAACTGCAAAAGAAGACAAAAAAATTAAGAGGACAAACAAAATAAAGCCAAGAAGAACACCTCAGATTTATCCTTATCCTGGTGATCTGAGGCAGGGAAATGACTTGAAAATACTGCTGCATCATTATTTTTTCATTTTCAGGAAAGCTGATAAAAAAGCCAAAAGAAAACATAAAAACAAAGAAAAGAAAACAACAACAAACAGTGCCTCACCTTTCAATCTTCCGAAATGAAGGTTTAGGATTATACCAGACAGAAGGAAAATATAAATAAAAATTAGGATCGTTAACGTTTTTTAATATCATTTTTAATGCACATCTAGATAAATTTTCATTATGATTTTTTAAAGTGTTGCCAACTAAAATGATATAATTCACTGTGTTTGGGCATGTCCATTTAGATTTTATTGTTGAGTAAATTATGCTGATGGTATTTTAACTTTACATTTTGACTCTAATTAATAATATTTAATCTCAAAATAATCGGTGGTCATTCTATTAATTTTTAGTTAAATTTAACAAAATTAATATTAGTTTACATGACTAATATATCAACGCATATATGTATTTTATCACCCAAAATAACTTCAAACCATACTAATACCCATGATCGGAAGAAAAAATATAGATACCTCGTGTTATTACCTCAATAATAGAAGTTTGAGTACCGATGAAAGTTATTTTTGTTATATATGTGGTTTTGATGTGTGGGTAATAAAAGACCTTCATTCTACTCTTTGATATACTTATTCATGTGGACTAATATTATTATATTTAACGTAAACGGTAACGTAAAGGCGACCGACGATAAATTAACATAGTTTAGGGACTTATACATTAAAATAAGTTTGAGAGTCAAAGATAGTAATGTACTAAGGTCTAATAAACTCATTTATTTGTATTAAAGTCTAAAATTAAAAGTTAATAATTTATTAAAGGAAAAAAAATTCTATTATAATTTATCTATTTTATTTTTTGAAATTAATTGTTATATATATCCCAAATTCTTGTAATATTTATACCCACACAAATTACATAATGTGGACCATAGTTAAAGCAACCCTAAAGTATGCAGAAATGATAAGAATGGAACCAATGATAAAGTTATGATCATCCTCAATCATATTTCTATCTTTCTAGAATGTGACAAATTGTATTAGATAATTGAGCTAGTTGTAGTTATGTGTGTGTGTGTGTGTGTGTGTGTGTGTGTGTGATTTTTGATAGGTGGGTAATATCAAACTATCATTCTTTGATATACTAATCATGCTACCTAATTTTTTTAGATTTGACGAAAAAGTTAATGAAAGAGCCACCGCTGAATATTTAACATAGTTTAGAGGCTTATGAATTAAAGACTTTGAGGTACAAAATGTTACAATGTGTAAAACTCAAGGACCATTATTATAATTTATCATCGATTTGACATTTTGAAAATAATTTTATATAGGATTCCAAAATTCATATAATATTTATACCCACAAGAATTACATTATGGGGACCTAGTGAAAGCAACCCTAAAGTATGCAATAATGTTATGATCATCCTCCATCATATTTCTATTTCTAACCTGTATAAATATTGAGGAACGTTATTAGTAAATTATTTAGGTGCCCTTTAGAATGGCTTTTTATCATTGAGTTTTTAAGTCTACGTTGCCCCCATAATCCCTAAAAGTATCAAAGTAATTTAAACCTAGTCAAAACCTAGATGTTCCTAAAATTAAAACAATTTTCAATCATTTCAAACTTATTTTTTTCGTCATATATTTTAACACGATAACTATACTATTAATTAATCGTTTAAATGAAGGTAAATTTAAATATTATATTTGCGTCACAAATTTAATTTATATTTTTTTGTCCCAAATTACGAGTTCATGTCTTTATTTTATATAGATTTGACTCTTGTTTGTCATTGTGAAACTTGGTTAGTTGGTTATGTCAAAACAAGAAAAGTGAACTCTGATTTGGGACAATCTAAAAATGGATAGTGAACTCTTAATTTGAGACGAAAAGAATAGATATTTTCTTTATTGTCGGTTGATGTGTATGTTATCAAACGGTTCCAATACCGTCTCTTAGAAGATGTTCAATCATAACAAAGAATATTAGTTTTTGTTGAAAATTTTGAAAGTCTAATTGTTTTTTTTTAACTATATCTTTTTTTTGCGTTCTATATATAGTTAGCAGGTTCAAATTTGTCATATTTCTTAATTAATATCAAATTTCACACACGAAATAAATCACAAATATAAGAAACTATAATAAAAACTATTTTTTGTTGTAAAAATCTGATTTTGAAGAATGTATATAACATGTACAATTACAAAAATAGACCGGGTTTCAATAGTAAAAAACGAATTTGGTTATTAGCATTCTATTTCGATTCTATAGTGGTCTAATAATTTTTGTTGAGACACTTTGGGCCACTTGTGATACTTTTGTTTACACTTAAGTACTAGAGTAGCAAAGTAAATTTTAAATACAATTTTATAAATAATAAAGGAAAAACTTATAAATTTATTTTTGATTCATTCTTTTATAATTTATTAATTAATAATATAGGTATCATATCAAATTATTCCAAAATGAAAGGGTTTCAACCGGCTGGCCACATTTTTTCTATAAAAAATTGATTTGACAATATCTAAAGAATTTTTTTAGAGTTAACTCAATTATTATGGACATAAAATACCCCCTTTACCATCTTTTCTATTATGTTAACGCAATACATATGCATAATGGTCAAATTAAAAATAATTTAACTCCATAGGCACAAAATAGACTTTCACAGTTCATTATAATTCTTTGCATACTTTATCGGTCAATATGTAAAACTAATCTTTGTTTTTATATGAGAATTTTATTCATGTCTTAATTAACCTTAAACGTCTAATAGTTAGTTCTATGCAGCTTTTGTCCATCTCCAATTAATAATTATGTTGATAAAAATAGTATATAAAATTAATTGATGTTAAGAAAGTTATATATATTCAAAGAATACTCAGAAAATTAATAATCCAACTGCAACTCTTGCATTTAAAACTATTAGTACTTTTAAATGAGAATTTTTTAAAAGTAAAATAATTTCTTATAACCTTTGACTTTCAAATATTCAGAAATGTAGCTTATTTGAATTTTTGTCCAAGCACAACACCACTAAGCTCAAACTAAGTAAAATGAAAATCAAACATGCAGGTTTTTAGTTGCACTTCCTGATGATAATTAAGTGACTACGTTCATGTTCAAACTAAGTAAAATGAAAATCAAACACTCTGTGAATTTAACTTTGTGGTCAAAGTTCTCTCTCTCTCTCTCTCTCTCTATATATATATATATATATATATATATATATATATATATGAGAGAGAGAGAGAGAGAGAGAGAGAGAGAGAGAGAGAGATGTATATCTATATATATATATATATATAGAGAGAGAGAGAGAGAGAGAGAGAGAGAGAGAGAGAGAGAGATAGAGATATATATAGATAGAGAGATATACACCTCTCTCTCTCTCTCTATATATATATATATATATAGATAGAGAGATATACGTCACCGACCAACTATACTTGGTTCAATTTGGAATTTTTTGTAATGATATTACCTCCCGACCAACATAAGTTGGCGTTTGATAGTATAAACCAACCGAGATTGGCGTTATAAGAATGTTGTTCTTGCCCTTTTACCAACCAAAGTTGGTCGTGGGTTTGAACTATCAGGTTCTTTCGAACTATCATGTCCACAAGCTCTTTTACCAACCGAAGTTGATCACGCAAGTGTACGCCTCCTAACCAAAGGAGTATAATTTGTTCTCGCTATTTTACCAACCGAAGTTGATCACGCTCGAACTATCAGGTTCTTTCGAACTATCTTGTCCACTAGTTATTTTACCAACCGAAGTTGATCACGCCAGTGTACGCCTCCTAACCAAAGGAGTATATTTTATTCTCGCCCTTTTACCCACCGGAGTTGGTCGTGGGTTTGAACTATCTTGTTCTTTCGAACTATCTTGTCCACTAGTTATTTTACCAACCGAAGTTGATCACGCCAGTGTACGCCTCCTAACCAAAGGAGTATAGTTTGTTCTCGCCCTTTTACCAACCGGAGTTGGTCGTGGGTCTGAACTATCTTCTTCGTTTTGCTATCAAGCAGCGTAGTGTACAACACTAGTATTCCCCGAAAAACTTTCAAACAAAGGAGAGAAAAATGGTGAAAACTTCGTCGTTTTATTCATATTGATGGACCCGTTGTACATTTTACATCATTGATAATACTTGCGAAGGTGTTCAGCATTCCAAGCATTCTTGAATTCTTCTCCTTCTAGAGTTGCTATTCGGTAAGTTCCTGGTCGAATAACTTCTGTAACTCGGTAAGGCCCATGCCAGTTTGTCTCCAATTTATTGTGTTTCTGAATTACCTTCTTTAGCACATAATCTCCTTCTTTTAAATCGCATTTCCTCACCCTTTTGTTATTGAAAAGAGCTGTTCGTTGTTGATAAGCAGCATTCCTAATGGCTTCTTCTTCTCTGACTTCCTCGAGCATATCCAGATCTAGTCTTCTCATCAAGTCACTGATCAGAGAATTGAAATTCAGCACTCTGTGTACTGGTAGGCCCAACTCGGCAGGTATTACAGCCTCACTTCCAAATGCCAGCATATATGGTGATTCTCCAGTCGTTGCTCGGGGAGTTGTTCGGTAAGCCCACAATACTGATTGTAGCTCATTTATCCAGTTAGCTTTAGCTTCACTTAGCCTCTTCTTCAAACCATTTAGCAGCGTTCTGTTCGTTACCTCAGTCTGCCCATTGCTTTGAGGGTGACCTGGTGCTGAATGGGTCTTTATGATGTTTGATTGTTGACAATAGGCAGCAAACTCCTCATTGTCAAATTGTGTTCCATGATCTGTGATGAAGGCATGTGGGAGACCATATCGGCAGATGATATTCTTCCAAACAAACTGGTATACCTTTTCGTACGTCATGTCGATAAGCGGCTCAGCTTCTACCCACTTAGTAAAATAGTCCACTGCGACGATGAGGTACTTGAATCTTCCTCGGGTGATCGGTAATGGTCCAACCAAATCAATTCCCCACATGGCAAATGGCCAAGGGGAAGTTATGGGTGTCAACAATGCTTGTGGAGTTTGTCGGATGGAGGAAAAACGTTGGCACTTGTCACATTTCTTAGCATAGGCTATACAATCAGCCCTCATCGTCGGCCAATAGTATCCTTGAGTCATTACCCTTTGCAAGAGTGTTCGACCTGCTACATGAGCTCCACAAGATCCTTAATGGATTTCTTCAATCAATTCTTTCACCTCGGAGGGATGTACACATCTCTGCAAACCTGCGATAATTCCTCGTCTATATAAAATACCATTAGTTAATACATACCGAGCAGCTTTATACTTCAGTTTCTTGGCAGCAAGCTTATCCTCTGGCAGTTCTCCATCTTCAATATATACCCTGATTGGATCCATCCAAGATGGTCCTAAATCAAGGGCAATGACATTCATCGTCAAGTCTTCCTCCATGCTCCGACTTTCCAGTACTTCAATCGGTATTGTTCTTCGTAGCTCGGTACGAGTAGCTGACGCTAATCGGGCCAGTGCGTCTGCTTGTGCATTTTCTATTCTGGGTATTCTGATCAACTGAATCGCATCAAATTCTGCCAATAACTCCATTACCTTGGCATGATATTTGATCATCAATTCTCCTTTAACTGCATACGTTCCCATCATCTGATTCACAATCAATTGAGAATCACTGAATACCATCACTTATTGCACTTCCATAGTCTTTGATAAATTAAGACCTGCTATCATGGCCTCATACTCAGCCTCATTATTGGAGGCTTTGAATTGGAATCGCAAGGCATATTCCATGTCAATCTCGTCTGGAGTGTTCAAAATAATTCCTGCCCCACAACCTGCTGTGCAAGATGAGCCATCTACGTATAATCTCCATATGGGCAACCCGTCTTCAAATTTCTTATCTGATAGAGTTCCTCGATGGAATATTTGCTGCTTTTCTTCATCATCCCCTGACCCTTTTCACTCCTCGTTGATCATCTCTTCTCGTTCTTTTACCAACCGGAGCTGGTCTGAGTTTGAAGTTGATGATCCTTCTGCATCCACAAACCCTTTTACTAACCGGAGTTGGTCTGGACTTATGTCTGTTGATCCTGTAACATCCACAGGTTGGTCAGCGAGCAGTTTTTGTTCCTCAGGGGTATCAGGATATGTAAACTCTGCTATAAAATCTGCTACAGCTTGCCCTTTCAATGATGATCTGGGCTCATACACAATATCATATTCACCAAGCTCTATTGCCCAGTACATCAATCTCCCTGACTTTTCTGGCTTATGAAGGGCTTGCCTCAGTGGCATATCGGTATAAACGATGATGGTATGGGCCTGGAAATATGGCCTTATTCTTCTACTTGCCTCAATTAATGCCAATGCCAATTTCTCCAGCTTTGGGTACCTGATTTCTGCACCTCGGAAAGCCTTACTTGTGTAATAGATTGGTTTCTGGACTCCATTCTCCAATCTAATCAATGATGAACTGACTGGATTCTCTGATACTGCCAGATACAAATACAACTTCTCTCCTGTTATTGGCCTGGACAACAATGGAGGTGCTCCCAAATACTTTTTCAAATCTTGAAAGGCCTTCTCACATTCATCAGTCCACTCAAAAGTTTTTCGAAGTGTTTTGAAGAATGGGAGGCATTTGTCAGTTGCTCGGGACACAAATCTGTTGAGCGCTGCAACTCGTCCTGTAAGACTCTGCACTTCTTTCTTTGTTGTTGGAGATCACAACCCTAAAAGAGCTTTGATCTTATCTGGATTTGCTTCAATGCCTCGCTGGTTGACAATGTATCCGAGAAACATTCCTTCTCGTACTCTAAATGTGCACTTCGTCGGGTTGAGCTTCATTTGGTATTTATCCAGTTGATCAAATGTCTGAGCTAAGTTAACTAGATGATCTGCAGCTTTCTTGCTTTTTGTCAGCATATCATCGACATAGACTTCCATGTTGCAACTGATTTGTTCGGTGAAAACCTTGTTCATCAGCCGCTGGTATGTCGCTCCTGCATTTTTCAAACCAAAAGGCATAACATTATAGCAATAAGTTCCCCTAGGGGTAATAAAAGAAGTATTTTCCCTGTCTTCAGGTTTCATTTTGATCTGGTTGTAACCAGAATACGCATCCATGAAGCTGAGCAGCTCATGTCCCGAGGTAGCATCCACTAGCTGGTCAATTCTGGGCAATGGAAAATGATCTTTTGGGCATGCCTTGTTGAGATCAGTGAAATCAACACACATTCTCCATTTATTGTTCTTCTTCTTTACCATCACCACATTTGCCAACCAGTCTGGATATTTCACATCTTCAATGAATTGGGCTTTCTGGAGTTTCTCGACCTCCTCTTGTATGGCCTGATTCTTCTCGGGACTAAACACTCTTCTTCTCTGCTTCACATGCTTGATCTCCTTATTCACATTGAGCTCATGACATAAGAAATTTGGATCTATTCCCGGCATGCCCTCATGACTCCATGCGAAAGTTTTCTTCCTGTTTCTCAAGAACATTATCAACTCTTGTTTTATTGAAGCATCCAACGACGAACCTATCTGGGTTACTCGTTCAGGGTGCTCCTCGTCCAGAATAATATTTTCTGTAGATTCCACAACCTGTCCTTTTACAAGTTGGGATTCATCTCTAGGATCGAGAGTTTCAATCTCTGTATCTTCTTCCACTTGGTAGGTAGTAGTCTTTTTCCTTGATTCCTCAAGCTCCTCTTGTTCGGCAGATGAGTAATAGCATTCCCGAGCTACTTTTTGGTCACCCTTCACAACTCCTACTCCAAAGTTTGTTGGAAATTTTAAGCATTGACGCACTGTAGATGGAACTGCTTCGAATTTCTTCAAACCAACTCTTCCCATGATGATGTTGTAGGCTGACTGCACATTCTTATCCATCACGAAGAAGCGTATTCTTTCCGTTCGACAAGCAGGCCAAGTTCCAATGAATATATCCAACTTGATCGTCCCAAGTGGAAAAACTTTTTCGCCAGCAAAACCCAGGAGGGGTCTGTGATAAGGTTCCAATTGAGATAATTTTAGATTCAAGTTATCAAAGCATGAATAGTACATGATGTCTGCCGAGCTTCCATTATCTACCAACACCCTTGAAATCACTACTTCCTTCATCCTCATTTTGATCACCAGAGGATCGTCGTGCGGATAAAGAACACCTGCCAAGTCATTTTTTGAAAAACCAATGACCAGCTTCTCTTTGTTTACCTTCCTCGGACGATCGTCCTCGGCCAGATTTATTCGCTGAATATATGAACAAGCTTGAGCCTCTCCGAGGTAAGATTTTCTTTCTGCAGTATGGTCTCCTCCTCCTCCATCTCCTCCTGTAATAACATTACAATCAATTGATCCAAAACGTATGGAAAATACCTCTCGTTCTGGTTGTCTTGGTTTCTTGGGAAGATCGGGGTCATCCTCTGGATCATCTTCATGGTCTCTCTTCTTCTTCTCCTCTGCCTGATGAGGTGATCTAGACCTTTCTCTAGCTCGGTTGTTATCCTTTCTTTCACCTCCCCGATCAACATATTTTGCTAACTTTCCTCTTCGGATGAGTGTTTCAATCTCGTTCTGAAGAGCTATGCAATTTTTGGTCATGTGACCACGATCTTTATGAAATTCGCAATACTTATCCCTACTCCTCGAATCAGGGTCTGACTTCAATTTCTTTGGCCACTTTACCTCCTCGTTGTTCTTGATTTCCTCCAAGACATGATTAATACCCATTTTCAAAGGAGTATAATTATCATACTTCTTCATGACTTCCCATTTATTCTTGGAATGTTTATCTCCACCATTGTTTTTATGTTCTTTCTTCTTAGATTTGTCGTCTGCCACCTTGGTTTCTTTATCAATATTCTTCTTTGCAGCCATGGCCTCCTCGGCATTCATGATTTTGGCCGCCTTTGCCATCAATTCTGACATAGTTCTAGGTGGATCTTTCGCCAGGGTGTAATACAATTTATTAGGTAACAACCCACTCATCAAAGCAGTGATTGCTGTCTTCTCTTCGTAATCTATGACTTCTAGCTTCTCGTTATTGAAACGAGTTATGTAATCTCTAGTACTTTCACTAGATTTTTGTCTAACACTTAACAAGTGTGCTACTCATTTTACTGACTTTGCCCCAAAACAAAAATTGCCAATAAACAATTCGCCTAACTGAAAGAAAGTTGAAATCTTACCCCGAGGAAGATTGTTGTACCATATCTGGGCAGATCCAGTAAGAGTTCCTGAGAAGGCTCTGCATCTCATTTCGTCGGGAACAACATAAATGTCAGCAGCAGCTTGATACTGTTCTATGTGAAGAACAGGATCTGTCTTTCCATCATATTTGGGAGTTACCAGGGGTGCTTTAAATTTCGATGGTGTAGGAAAATCCACAATGGCCTGTACAAAAGGTGTTCCTCGAACGAAAGTTCGTTGTAGAGGGTTCTTTGCTTTGGCCATTTCTCCCAATTTATTCTCCAACCGTTGGAGAGATCCTTTCCACGCTTCATTTCCTTCCTCGGGCCTATTGGTTCGAGCAATTGATCGTTCTGAGGTAGCTTCTTGAGATTTATCTTGACGAGCAACTGGTCGTGATTGTGCTGATACTTCTCTTAGATCTGATGGTTGTCGAAAACTCCTCGACATGGTCTTAGGTGGACTCCTATTCCTCCTAGGGCCTAATCGACTGAAAGGAGACGCCCTACTCAATATTTCTAAAGCACTGGGTCTTTCTGGAGAGAGGGTGATATCTTGATCAGTATCTGTAGCCCTTATTGACGAAGTTCGCCCAGGTTGATAAGAGAAATCATCGGATTCTTCATTGCGACGTGACTCAGTACGCCTGGATCGTGAAGAAAGTACATAAGTTTGCCTCTGACCACTTTGTTGTCTTGAACGTGCAGGTGCACCACCATGAAGGGTTTGCATGAGTTGCCTCATTGTGTCTTGCATGGCGGTTTGTCCTTGAGCCAGATTCATCATAATTTCGGCCATATCTGGAGGTGCAGAGAGATTTGAAGGATTTCCAGCGTTTCGATTGCTAGATTCTGGATTATCCGCCATTGATGATGAATGATTTTTGGTAAAAAACGATAATAACAATCGTTCCCACAGACGGCGCCAATCTGTTGATGTAAAAAACTAGATTGCTCTAATAATTTAATCACAGATAAATAAATAAAACAGAATATTTTTAAAGTGGTTCAGCCTTATGTAAATGGCCTACGTCCACTGTTATGTTATTGCTGAGTGTTTGGGAATTCTCGATTACAAGTTCAATCAAGAAATTCCGGTCCCTTTGAATGAGGGTGATACAAGGTATTTATAGCCCTTAGGCTGTACATGAATGGGTTGATACATTAAATGATATACATATGAAAGGGTAATACATTTAATGCAGCGTGTGCGTCAAGATGATAAACATTCAATGAATAGTTGAACTGTTGATATTCTGGCAATTAATACTACGGCCGAGATGCAGCTCGGACCGCCTTAGTTGCTCGTTGCTTAGGAGTTCATTGGAGCGCTAGAGTACCTCGGAGTGTTGAAGTTCCTCGGTATATCCTCGTTGCTCGGAGAGAATATGAGTTGGTCGGGGAAATGAACTTCCTCGTCGTTATTGTACCACGTAGATTGACAAGTGTCTTCGTATGATTCGTCCACACCAGCATATTAATTTTGGTATCAACAATAATCAAGTTGTGAAAATTGTAACATATGGACAGAATCAGAAGTTGCCTTCACCAGATTGAATTGTTTTATTTTTTTTGTTCTATATGCTCACACACATTATTATTATTATTACCATGAATTTTTAGTCACTAAATATTTATTTGAGGCTATTTATATTTCAGGCGAAAAATATACAATTTGTCGAGTTCGTGGAGATATCAAGACCCTTCCATATAAAATGGAAGATAATGGCTTCTTTCTTACAGGAAGAAAATATTTCTATCCTTCGAATGAAAATATTCTTAAACGATTTTCTATCCTTGATAAGAAAATATTATAGGTGGAGAAAAAGATCCTATCTGTTGATATTTCTATCCCTGAAATAAAAATATTCTTAATGCAATATGTGAACATTTTTATTCTGAGATATTGTTTATACTTCTTATTTCTTAATATAAATTATATTCTATTTGGGTTTGTTTTATGTCTTTTACAAAAAATGATTAGGTGCCAAATAACTACACCCTAATTTCTTTTTAAGAGCATTGTTTTACTTACATATTTGAATATTACGAGTTATTGCTTCCATGTTATTTTCAAACCTTCTTAGTTTGTAGGAAATGTTACAATGCCCTGCACAATCCCCAAGCCCTCAATGAATTGTTACAATGCACAAGTGGGTGAGTAAAATATATTGAGTTGTCCAATCAAATTTTGGAAACTCAATGAAGTCTTTAATTTTTAAAAAATCATTTCGTTGAAGAAATGTGGATGATGAGTGTCTCGAGGTAAAGGACAGAATCATTATAAAATCTGATACACCACCTTGCACAATCTCCAAAAAAGTGTGTGGGTTTGGCTCAATAAACCTTCTTTAGATAGTACCTTTGAATTTAAAATATATCCAATTATATTCTTACCACTCCTCCAAAGGGTTCTATCAAGTAAAAGCTCACTTCAGTTTAAAATTGTCAACGGAAAAGGGTGTTGTCAAATGAATGGTGGGGGTAAGAAAAAAAATTTGAAGTAAGAATAGATGCATTTTTTCTCTAATCTAACTCGATACTCTAAAAAGAATGAATTACAAGAACAAAGTTATTTCTACTATAAACAAAGAGTTACGTTGTGTTAGTGCAAATCATAATTACCGTTACTTGAACTTAGTTGGCTCTAATATAAATACAGAGTTACGTTCATTTTTATGGATCATATATCAAAAAGTTCCTCTAATATTTTTTAATACATATTTAATTCAAGTTTCTTTATTTTGTTCCAAAAATTTCCTCAAATACCAATTTAAGTAATATTCTCTTATTTTTAAAGATCACGCTAGCGAAGTGTTGCCGGATTTTTTGTAACAAATAAAAAAAGGCTTGAATTAAACGTGTATTAAAAAATAATTGAGGCACTATTTTCTATATGCCGTAATATTCGTTTGATAAAAATAACAAATGCTCATTTAAGTAGTATTATTTTGTAAGTTTTCTCATTTTAAAACTAACTTGATTCAACTAATTGGGTCGTGTACACCTGTACTCTCAGGTAATGTTCATTTATTAGCTGGGCTAATTTGTGCCGATCGTTGTTTGAAATAAGAATTGTGATATTCAGTTTATATATTATAAACCCAACTTCGTGCCATTGTTATTGTTATACTTTTATAGAATTGAGATTGTTGCATTAAAGAATTGGAAACAAAGGATAGAAAGGAAAAAAATGACGGATTTTAGGCAAAAAAATCTACCATAGGGTAACATATTAGCTTTATTATCTATGTCATTGGAATAGAACTCTTAACCACTAACACGAGTAAAAACAATTATCACTGGAGGTTAAAATTATCAACATATGTGGATAAAATTATCAACTACTTTATTACGATTAAAATTAATAAATTTGAGGAATAATAAAATTAAAATATTTTCGTCACGGGTACACCCTAGTATATATATATATATATATATATATATATAGAGAGAGAGAGAGAGGTTCACAAGTGAATCTAAAAGATGAACTTTTTAATGAACCTTAATAAAATAACATCTAACAACTCATTAATTTTAATTTCTATATTGTAATTGGTCTGCGCCAGCGGCAACGAACACGTGCGTCGATCGATCCCTAACCCCCTTGCCCGGAGGATCAATCAACACGCGTGTTGATTGTCGCTGCCGCGGACCAATTACAACATATAAATTAAAATTAATTAATGTTAGGTATTATTTTATTAAGGTTCATTAAAAAAATCATCTTTTAGGTTCACTTGTGAACCTCTCTCTCTATATATATATTCCACCCAATTCACTTAACACACCAAATAATACATCTCACCTATCTTCAATTAATGTATTGAGTTATCACATTTTGGGTGGGATGATGAAGAATGGCTCCGCCTAAACCACTACACTTAAGTGAATATAAATCAAACCTATTATAGAACTTGAGTCTTATACATCATGCTTTTTACAACGGTGATACATCACACTCAGTTTTAAGCGTTTAAATATTTTTTTTATCATTTTTTTTATTTTACACATGGAGTCAACCTTCCAATCAATACATGTTCAAATTAAATCAAAATATAATTTCTAACTATTTTTAAAAAATCCATTGAAAATACCTTATTTATAAGGATCTGCTGCGCCATCAAAATTTTGTGAATTATTTAAAAATAGTTAGAAAATATATTTTGGCATAATTTTTTGAACATGTGTTGATTGAAGAGTTAATTTCAATAGAAAAATAAACACTTTGAAAAAAAGGTTTCTTAGGACGTAGAACTAGACGTGATGTAAGAGGGACTCTCTCTCTCTCTCTCTCTCTCTCTCTCTATATATATATATATATATATATATATATATATATATATATATATATATATATATATATATAGTGAGAGTCTCCTGTACATACCAAACGATACATACTAATTTTTTAAAATAGTAAAAAATTTCTCGACTGAATCTTTTTCTATGATGTTTGAACATTTCAATAGACCTATATAAAAAAATCAACTCAAAATAATTCTTTTTGCTATTTTAGAAAATTTGATCAAACTTTCACAACTTTTAAAGCAATTTGAAAGGTTCAAAAGTTTGAGCGATTTATTTAAAATAGCCAAAATCCTTTTTTGTCCTGTTTTTTTTATATGGTTCCCCCGAAATGTTTCAATACCACATAAAATAACTCAACTTAAAATCATTTATGAAATGGCTCCACGCCAGTGGCATGTACCGTTTGATATGTACAGGAGTCTCTCTCTCTCTCTCTCTCTCTCTCTCTCTCTCTCTCTCTCTCTCTCTCTCTATATATATATATATATATATATATATATATATATATATATATATATATATAATATGATAGGGGTATGGATGATATAAAATATATGTATGATATTTTATCTACTTTATGCATACATAACATACATACATAATATAATATAATTATTTTTTTTTCATATTTTTTTTGTTAATTTTTTTTAATTTTTTAATTTTTTTTATCACGGGACAAACTTACCGTCTTGCCATCGGCACGGACACACTAGCATATATATGTTAGGGGTACCTTTTTTTTTTACTTCTTTTGTTCCGTCTGATGTGTCAAATAAATATTTTATGATATTTGTAATTCACATGGATATATTTGAAACACCACATCGGTAAAATTACAAAAAAAAAAAACACGAAAAGATTTCTCTAATATTACTGTCTCTCTATATATTTGTATATATATTCGGCCTAACAGAAATTTTGATAACCCAAACTTTTACTTTATTGGGTTTGGTTTAAAATATCGGTTATTCTTTTTTTTCCCTCTTTAACCCTTTAGAATATTGTCATGGGCTACCCACCATCCCACCACTCCTGTAAACAAAAACTTCCACTGGTGTTAGACTAATTCGGTTTATGGAGTGTCCGATCCTGTTCAGATTCTCCAATACATTTATGTCTGCTAAATTGATGTATGGTCAACCTGAATTTTAAGCTGGTCCCTCCATAATATAAAATGGAATACAAAGGTAAATTGTCCACAAATTATTGGAGGTAACACTACGAACTTCAATTTGAGTTTTTGAACTCACATTTGAACCTCATATTAGATGACATGACATGAAATGAAATTGAACTTTTTACCTAACACGAACACGATAAATTTAAAACACGATTCGACATGAGTGGAAAAAGATAACTCTATATATATAGCGACAGTATTGCTCTTATGCGGATCTGTCCGCATTTTAAGAGTGCGGACCGGACATGTGTCACCTGACGGTGAACCCATAAAAGAGAGAGAGTGTGTTTATAATTTAGCGGATAATTTTTAGGATCACCGCCAGGTGTATATATATATATATATATACACATAAAAGGAACACACGATATACGCGATTTAGCAACATACCTACTTCAATTGCCGGTTGAAAACTATTTCCAAACCCCCTCCTTGGCCTAGGTTCTGCCTTAAGGGCTCCCTCTAACCCAGGGTAAAGCCCTAAAAAAAAAAAAAAAAAAAATCCTCCACATAAATGGGGGTTCCCCTATGTATTACCCAACACTAACATTCCAGCTGTGGAGGGACTTTACCAATGGTGCTTATCACAACATATGCACTATCTCCCCTGTAACAATCATCTATAGATCTGCTTCTCATGTCCAAAAGATAGGGGGCTCGTGGGTGGCCTCACTATTTATAGTGGCCCAACAACAATGGTTCCTGACTACATATAGTTATTTTCATTACATAAATTTCGTAAAGGGCTAGACGAGAATAAGAGGATAGAAAAATGCATATTATTTAATATGTGTGCGTGTGCGTATGCGTGTGCGTGTGCGTGTGTGTGTGTAACATAATGTATCTGTAACATATTTTGAACAACAAATAGTAAAACATGAATTTTTTTTAAATGTTAAAAACATATTTTTTTAACTAAAACTTAATGGAGATGATATATACTAGGGAGATCATCTGAAAAATCGTTAAAAAATTCAACCTAAAAGTGCATGGATTGCCATAGATTGACCATTTGGCCATTTTAAGATTGAATCCTTTGATGAGATTTTATGTAGCTTATATTAAATGTATAGTTATTATCTCCATTAAGTTTGGTTAAGATTCATTTTTTTTTTGTTTTTAAAAAATTAATTCGTTTTTATTTTTCGGACTGCTAAGAGACTTCTTATGGGGGATGAAAAAAGGGTTATTAATTACAACATCATATGTCATTGTGTGGGTTATTATCCCATGATAATATTTTTATATATGTTATACCTTTTCTGATGGTAAATGAATGGTAAATATAGCATTCACAACCTTCATCATTGTGGCTCATCTTACATTAGTTATATTAGTATTAAATGTATTGTTATATATTTAACACATTAAATAATGTTGTGCTAAGTTTATTATAATGTTCCAAAGAAAATTTACTTAAATTAATAATCTAGAGTTATGATTTAATATCCCATAGTTATAACAACATTATGGAGTTGAAATTTATTTCAATTGTATGATATAAAGTTAAATAAGGGTATAATTTCACATAGTTATAATATGTATACTAATATTAAAAAGTTGTGGTGATTTTAAAGCTTTGCATATATTGAGGGAGCAACTCAAAACTACTAAAAAAAATGAGGCACTCAAAACCACCAAAAAATAAGGCAAATCCTAAATTTTTTATATCACCAAATGTAGACAAATATCACAGTGAATATTTTCTTTGAGAGGAAAAATTGAATTTTTTATATAACTTGTGCGAATATTTTTCTTACCAAATTTGATTATTTTTTTAAATTTTATTTTGGTGTATGTGTGGTGGTTTTTATTATTTTTTTTTTGGGGGTGGTGGAGGTTTACATGGTTTAACTAATAAAAATGGTTATGCAATGATAGAATCATCCTTAACTTTTTTTTATTGGCCCAAGTCTATCCTTATACCATGTTTTGATCTACCTTGAACTCGACCTAAGTCCAATACTTCGATATGGAACCCTAAAATTGTTAACGGTTGTTTTTATAGTGAGTGAAAAGTTATCAAAAAGTACAATGAATTTAACACAATTTTTAGATATCAAATTAGGCACCCAATAGTTTTTATGGCCAAAGGTTAACATCGAAAAGAGTCACTCCTCTCTCTCTCTCTCTCTAGACACACACACACACACACACACACACACACACACACACACACACACACACACACACATTAAATTCATATAAATGCAAATTTTGAAATTTTAGATTTCTTTAAATTTTAAATATTGTGTGAATCTTTTTTAAAAGAAAATTAAATATAACAAATAATATATTTTTTTTGTAGGGATCAAATATATAGTAGTCCTAAATGATAAATGTTCCTAGAATACATTGCTAAGTATATATCAACATGGGATATACGTGGTTAGGCAAGACCTAGTACTAGAAATTTTCTTTTCTCCTATTAAAGGCACTTAACTTTCTTTCCCCGCGGAGGTAGTCAAGGTCGAATGCTAGCTGTGAGTCGAACTCATAAGTAGAAAGGTGTACAAGTTAATAGGTTGTCAACATCTTTGCTCCTTAAATTGGGGGGGTCTTATTTATACCAAACATGAGTCCTAGCTTGTTCCATCATTATATCTGATCAAATTCAGGTGTACTCGGCCTCCTTTTTAGCTTGTCTTCATCGATGTGATACTAAAGAAGTTGATCGAGCGTTATTTTCTTGGGCTTGGAAGAGTCCAACCTTGGTCGGCCTCTATTGAGTCGGTGATCGACCATAGTCTAAAGATACTTTGGGAAACCCATGCCATCCCTTAAATTGATCTGAGAATTAGGTTAAATGGTATTTAGGTCCAATTATATTGATCTTGTTGATAACTTAAGTACATGTGGATTTTGAGATGGAACTCTATTAGGGTGACAATTGTCATACTTATTTTAAGTGGGAACTTAATAATAAGGTTATGATTTATCTTTTATTTATATAGAGTGATAATTGTCACACGTAGTCGTTATGATTTATCTTTTATTTATATAGAAAACATATTCCCTTCCATATCAAAATGATAAAAAGGTTAAGGAAATTTGAGGTTTCATTTGGAAAAAATTTCAAGTTTTTTCGTACAAAGTACATTATTCCTAAAAATGTCAAAATAAGAGCTTCACTTAAAGACGAAGATCTATTTAGTCTCGATCCCGATAAAATTACAATATTTGCCATTATTGTGATATATGGGGAGCTTGTTTCCTCTTCCATCCTTTGCTAGTGGACGAAGTCCATCATTAGCGAGTAATGTCCGTCCAAGTAAATGAAATATTTTTCCTAATCGTGATGGAAATGGTGGTCATCAATCAAGACCGTAATACCAATATGGACCTATAGGAGATAAGGTATTGTTCTAACCTTCAAGCTAACATTTTCTCTATGAAATATTGTTTCAAAGATCAGCTTGTGGCTCCACTTATGGTCTGCTATAAAGTGGTTTCACTCGTGTTCCAGTATGAGTGACACAGTTATCCTGATCATCATTAAGACTCCCACTTTTTTTAGTCAATGCATTATTGGTATTAGGTTGTATGTTGTCTTATACGAGTTATTCAAAAGAAATAACGAGACCTTTCTCACTTAGATCTTGTACGATGAACATAATCTTGGGTTTATAGTCTATTACTATGGACGCCTCGATTTACAATCAGGGTTCTGGGACATTTCATCCTATTCAAAATAAACCCCAATCACGTACCCAAGGAGAAATACTAAGAACCCATTTTTGGAACCTACACTTTGAGTATATGGGGTCAAGGTATAAATAACCAAAAAACCAAGAGCCTAATTAATGCATTAAAACAACCAACAAATGGCCCCTTTAGGGCCTTTAGATGGTTGACTAAAGGATTCCCAATCAATGGCTGATTGACCAAAGGCTTTGGGCGATCATCCAAATCCCTCTGACACCATATCTTATCCAAATCTTTTCTCGATCATCGATAAAAAATTAGCCGTCCTAAATCTTTAGTCGATCTACCAAACTTCCCTCAAAAACCATAATAAAAAGAGGACCCCACCATTTCAAGGCATCCCACTTCAAATCGAGATATGAGAACCCATTATTGATTTGGTTTTCTAACTTTATTGATCCCGAGCAACCCATATACTCGAGCTTATTTTTTAAGAAGTCGAAGGGCTCGTACTTCAAAAAGTCATTTTTCCTAAAAGAAAAAACTTGTACTTCCATGGAATTTTCTCAAAAAGAGGCTCGTACTTTTGAAAAGTTGCCTCTGAGAGAAAAATAGAGTCAAACCCTTGTAAAAATTCTACAAAATTTAACACTTCTAGATAAAGCTCTGGACAACTGGAAAGCACTAAAAATGGGTCTCTCCCTAAGATAAAAAAGTCGAGTTTCGCCGCGAGGATAAATAACCTCAAAATGCACCTTGACCACTAGGAGAATATCAGGTTCATTACCCCCTGGGGAACATACTATAATACAGTCCAAGGTTGCAAACATTTTTGTGGAATCAGTATACAAGAAAACAAGCGAAAAGTCCAAGGTGAAGAAAACAGGTCGCAGCCTACGCAAAGAATGTTTATGCTATGGTGCCACGACCTCTGTTTATTATTTGTTCAATCAATTAAACTATCAATCATCAAAGAAAATAGTATTGAGGCATAGGAGAAGGCATGCAAAAGAAGTGCAAAAACAGTTTAAGAGGCATAGTAATCATAAATGTTAAGGATCCAAGGCTAAAGCCTCAACAAAAATTAAAGAGTTAAAAAGTTACACAGATTATAGGCCACAACCTTGATGACAAAAATTAGTTTGTAAAAGGGACGCAGCCCCAATGTTCAAAAACCTAGAAGTGAAGATTGACTAAGAAGTTGCATCATCTTCTTCATTTCTATCTTATTCATCCGCTGCTGTCTCAGTCTCTTTCTCTGCTTCTGCAACCTCTGCCTCAGCTCTCAACTTGGCCCTCTCTTCGGTTGCAGCCTTCATTTCAACCATGTAGGCATCATGATCATCATCCGCCACACTCCAAGATTTAATTATGGTCGCGGTATCAGGGAAGTTCTTTGCCACCTTGTATCTCAGCTCTTGGCAGCCACAGATATAAGCTCTATTGTTGATAAGGAAGAAGTCAGGGGATCCTTTATATGATGCCACAATGTTGTCAATGGCTAACTGAAGGGCTTCACCATATTGTTCATCTTTTATTGTGAGGGCCGCAGAATGATCATCCTCCATCTTCTTTATCGCCGCGACATGGGCCTCAGCATCGTTGGCAGGTTTGGTCTCCATTTTATCATAGCTCTTCTGGAGTAGCCCCAACTTGCTATTGATAAACTCCACAGCCTTGGAAGCCTCCACAGCCTGAGCTTGAGCAACTTTGAGGGACACCGCGGCTTGCCTAAAATTATCCTCATCTTCCTCTTTGGCCTTGCAGGTGGCCTCAAGGTCCATCTGAGCTGCCTGAAGTGTCACGGCATAAGATTTCTTCCCAGCTTCAAAGGATTCAGTTCTTGCCTTCGCCAAGTCAGCTATGTGAACCCCCTCCGCGGCCTCCTTAAGTCTGTAGAGACCCTCATACTTCATTTTTTGGGTCGCCACAGCCTCTGTAGCCTGTAAATGTGTTGAGTTAGAAAATAACCCAAGTTATAAAGAATATTGGAAAGCTAGAATTACTTACCCTCAGTAGGCTGTGAAGGGCATAAGACTCCACATCCTCGTGGTCCTCATCAACCAACCGATCTAAGTCGGATCCATCCATCGCCTTCCTAATCCTGTGGATAGCATGGGCAGTCGTGTCCCAAGAAGATTAAGGGTCAAACCTACGAAGTTGTGATCGCGGACGTCTGCTTTGTGGAGGTGGCAAATTAGCATTTACAGCAATTATTGATGGAGGGGGAGGGGAATTTATCTCATGTACAGGCGAAGTGCCGCAGACACCTTGATCAGATAGTGATGACATCAGACCCACCGCGACCAAATTATCCCCAATATCGCCATCGAAAGTGCCATCAGGCCTCTCATTAAGGGCCCCCTCCTCAGCTTAGAGTGAGAATGCAACGGCAGTGGTTTGATCCGCAACCTGATTTAGGGGCACGACAAGCTCATCTTGGCCACTAGGGGAGACTACGACAGGATCTTTGGATTTGGTCCTTTTCCTCATCCTCTGCCTAGCATTGTTGTTGAGGACAATCGCGTCCTCATCCATCTCAGCAAGCTGAGATGATAATAGAGACCTGTCAATCTCCTCGCCTGAGGAAAAATAAAGCAAAGTCAATATCCAAAGTTGAAGACAATTGTTACAGAATCAAAAATTTAAATTATAGCATTACCTTCAGCACCCATCTCTAGCGTGCTTCACAAATGGAGGCAGAGGTTACCAGTATGAAGAACCTCTTTTCCTCAGCAGGAACTGCCGAGATCTTTACAACTTTTTTCTCTTACCACTTGCTCAATTGTAAATTGTCAAGAAATGCAGAAAAATACAAAGGTTAGTACAGATGAAAAGTGGAGAATAATTTGTAACTATAAAGAGGGGACAAAGCTATAATTGAAAAAGTACCTAGTTTGGAGGGACACCCCCATTACCGCGGCATCTTAAATTATCTCTCCCTATCACTCTCTTCAGGGTGGATCTCCCACCCTTCTCCAGAAATGTGGAAGTATTTGCCCTTCCATTTCTTTACACTGGTCACGGCCTTGAAGAGAGTGACAAGGCAGTGACAAGTAAGTTCAATTCGAACTGAATATGGCAGATATAATGTAAGATTGGGTGATTCATAAAGGAAGAAATTCAGAAGTTCAGTTGGTAATTGTGAATCATGAAGTGAAAAAGATATGAAAAAGGTTTTTAGTGGAAAACGTTACCTAGAAAAGGAAAAACCACCGATGCTTAGCCTCAAACCACCTCGAAACACCTCAGAACCACCACACGTAACTTTCGAAAGTCGTCGGAAAAATAAAGGAGATAAACGCCCAAAAATTCGCTCTCGATATGCTCTCAAGTATTTGGGAAACGTAATGAAGTCCACGGCCGGTTCTATTTATATAAGAGGGTGTGGAAAGACGAAGAGTCGCCTTGGAACTACCCACGGCATATTGAGAAGACTTGATTACTCAGCCGCAACCCCAATCACAATCTCTTGGCACTACGACTTGGGGGCTTATTGATAGTACAAATATAGTACCCAGCCGCGGCACGGATAAAATGGGAAAGTGCCAAAGATTGATGTCGGGGCCTTTAACTTATAGGCTGCGGCCTGATTCATATATGCATTATTGGCAACTATAACAACACCTACATAGGGCGTGGCCCAACTTACTATAGGGTGCGGCCCCAGTCCTATCATATTAACTCATCGCACCCTCTTTTTTCATCTACTAGCAATACAACAACACCTATAAATAGAGGTTAACACCTCGGGATAAAGGGCCGAATTCATTTTCCTACATCAGTGTCAAGCTTAGTATTGATTACTCTCTCTATGCCATCGAGCACGGATGGGGGACTACTCGCCGGTATCGCAGCCATCTCTCCGGCACACCGAAATACTCATTACTATCATGTATTCTTCTTTATTATCATACTTGTACGCCTCTTTAGGCTTAATCATATTGTACTACACAATGCATATCATGAGAATGGAGCAACACACTCGACGAAGGCTCATTTTAATAGCCGAACCACTTTATATCTTGTCTTTTATCTCTCTTTACTTGCTCTATTTGCTTATTATGCACCCTACTCTTGATTTGCTGATACGAGAGCGACAAGTGGATGATTTCTCGTATCATCACTCCCCCACTTCTAATCTCGAATTATTTATAACAATCGGACTAATTAACAAGAGCGCCCACACATCCTGCACCCGTGCTTAACCGCATGAGATGCAACCCAACTTTTACTAACACTTAAACTGTAATATAACTTAAATCCCACAGTTATAACATTCCCAATACTCCTCTCTCGGCATAAAATTATACATATCCACTCTTATGTAAAAAGACAACACCTACTACCGCGCCCTTACTATCACTAGTTTTCTTGTGCGAAAGTAAAACTCAAGCTATATCTTCCCGCTCAACAATAAGTCCAACCACTCGGAATCACATCAGAATTGTCCCTACTCCTCGGGATTTCAAGTTTAACAATATTAGTACATTAGTCTGCAACACATTTTATCATACATTACAGTATATATGTGCTAGACCTTATCTCAGGTGATACTTAGCAACGATAATTCATACATCGGTACCACTAACACCTAGTTTTATTATGGCTATTCACTATAAACCCAACTATAGTTATACAACTGAAACGTGGAAAAACATCCACACTACTCCCATAATCCTCGAAAGTAGAAATCTCTCGTATAATGCAACCATCCTCTTCGTGTAACCCCCACACACACGTGGTTAACACCAAAGAATCCTCGCTATACCCCGGTACTTTTATATATATATATATATATTATGGCTATTATTACCAACACATCCACTAATATCCATATCTCTCACGAATCCTAGTGATAGCACCCCATAAGTTGTGACGCACTCACTATCACTTCCAAACACACCCATGCTTAATCATTCCACAATTCGGGGACAACTTATTCACATTCCTCCGAAATATACCCAGCAACATCACCTTTGCATCTTCTCCCCAAATCTGCTAAGTATTTTCATAGTAGAGGCTCTGGCTCCTCCCAGGGTTCCCATACACCCTATATCTCGTGCATAATTGCACAAACCTCCGATCATCACTTACGTAACCATATTTGTCTCAATTTTGGCCCTCGCCTTTCTCAGCGTGGCTATATCCTCCAAATACTTCTGATGAGTTTACTCATCACTATTCAATTCTCTGAGGCATTACCCCACCTTTATTATCGATGTGAGATCCTTAAAATACCCTCTTAGTCCCATACCTAAGGGTCCCTGCAGTGGAAAAAGAGGCTAAAATAAATCACACAAAACACATCTCAATATGCATAATATAGCAACTGGTGGTGCCAAAACTTCGCAGTGTTTCTTTCGTAATACTTTCAGGCTCCACTAGCCCTATCACTTAGTGGCTTTCCACTCAACATATTTTCTCCACGCGTTCGCTAATTATCATTAAATCCAATGACCTAAAATCCAATGACGTCTCCACACTTTTGACATTTTATCCAGGCTTATGCGTATAACACTTCCTAGCAAAGCCCAAAGAACTTTTTCCCCAATGCACAATTCCTTGGCATCGTCGGTCCTTGATTTCCACAGAACCCAAAGAATACCCCTGGGACTCTCAAACCTTGCCCCTATACTCACAAGTCTTTTATGGACTCCTGCGTCTCTAAAGGAGTCAAATACTACTGCGATCGTACTATCACTAAGACCTCAACGCTAAATATTAATAACGAGCTAAATCTCTCTGCTCCACGGTAACCCTACATCCTTTGAATCTCATCAGTAAAACTACTACGCTCCGAAATCCAACATAACTAGACAACTGCACTCTATGAATCCTACTTCACATAATATTGCCTCTATAATATTGCTCGACCCTCTTCCAGATGAGACATCCCAAGAGAATATACATCCGAAACTGAAATAACAAACACGATAGCCTTGCTATGATTTGTATATGGTTTGTATATTTTACCGTTGGTTAATGGGTCTATCTTGGGTTCTTTCTGTAGGGGGTGGATGCAGACACAAAGAGGATATATACGGTACGAAATCAGCTCGTTTTGAGAGTGCTATGCGAGCATGACTTTATCCTTGGTACGAATTGGTTAGCGATGGGTAAGCGGTGGTGGGAGGTTACGACAAGACTATCGTATTCGCTATTCCAGGGTAGGATGTATATTTTTGCGATATTCCACCTGAAAGAGGGTCGGTCTCGCGAAAATTTTTGGTATGAAGTAGACTTCAGAGGGTACTGTTGTCTAGTTCTATTGGATCACGATGCGTATGGACTTTTACTGATGTAATTCAGGGCGTGGCAAATTGACCATGGAGTGGAGAGATTCAGATTGTTAGTGACTTAGCACTTAGGACTTAGCGATAGTGCGAGCACAACATTATATGAACCCTTCAGACACGCAGGAGTCGATAATTAGACCTATGAGTATAAGGACAGAGTTTTGAATGTTATGGTTATATACTTGGGTCTACGAAAATCAGTGAACAATAATGCTAGTGTTTAATGCATTAGGGAAAGTTTTTTTGGTATTGTTTGTGAAAAGCATAAGCCCAAATGAGCATCGGTAGTGGACAGACGTTATTTAATGCTACGACATCAGTTTAGATGGAGATTATTGAACGTGTGGAGAAAACACTTTGAACTAAGATCTATTGCGCTATAAGGCCAGTAAAGCTGGGGAGTGCGGCGAAAGGAACACTGAGAAAACTTTTGCACCACAAATTAATGGGTAGGGAAACATCGAGAAGAATTAAAGTGTTAATATGCTTGGGATATAGGGTGTATAGGCGCCCTGATTAGTGTGATTTCAGAGTCATTTTAAATAAAGGTGTATGTAAATAAACATATTGAATGTATGCCTGTGGGGCAGTCAGAAAATAAGTGGAAAAGTGTAGTGAACTAAAATCCGTTTGAGAAAGGAAACGGTCTGACTATATGTATATCAAGGAGAACTACCTCCACCGTAGGGAGTGGAAAGGTGGGGGAGGCACTACACCAAAATGATAAAATTGTCACCTTTCAGGCGGCCACCTTTGTCAAGGTCATTGACCGTGACACAAATCTCGCGTTTTGTGTCACGGGCATTGACATTGACACGACCGTGACAAAGAATTATCACGGTTAATGACCGTGACAAGGTCGTGATAAATTTACTTGTCACGGTCATTGACCGTGACAATTCTTTGTTACGGTCAATGACCTTGACACGATTGATATACCCGTTTATACCCTCAGCCTGGATAAGGATTACCTCCAATACGGACGACCCTACGAGGGGCCGACCCTTCACCAATATCTTGACGACCTTCTCACCAGGCACCAGACGACAGTACGAGGGGCCGACCCTCCACCAGGCTCCAGACGACAGAACGAGGGGCCGACCCTCCACCAGGCTCCAGCCGACAGTACGAGGGGCCGACAGTACGAGGCCAGAATTGGGCCAGGCTCGCTCCCGGAAGAAACTTTGCCCTCGGCCTCGGCTCATAGGCCGAGGGTGACATCATGACAGCGCGTGGGTTGGGACATGATTGGAACAGCGCGCTTCAGGCTCATATGACACGTGGCAGACCGTTATAACCGAATCACACCCTCACGTGAGGGAATATTATGTCATCATTTGGCATCTACAGGTGTCAACAGGGGATTGGCTAGATCATTATTCACATGCACCATGCTTACTTGGGGGGTACACTACACCCCCCATGACCTATATATACTTGTCACCTACAACCCTACAGGGGATCGATCCATGAACAGTAGCCCTAGCTAAAACTCTTCTTGTACACACACAGTAAAGAGAGAGAGAGGGTTATGTGCATTGTATCCAAGGCCATTAGTGCCCATACTTAGTGGATCACACACTCACAGTGGATGTAGGCCAAATTGGCTGAACCACTATACATCATTGTCTTATTTCCTCTTATACTCATCCCCTTCTATATACTTATACATCTCCATGGCTGCCATGGCTGCTACTGCTTGAGCTCACTATCACTTATCTGGTGGTGCTAAATCTTAGCATCATCAGTTTGGCGCCGTCTGTGGGAACGAGAAGACATATCTTCCTTTGTACAACTTGACCTCACTGGGCACTCTGGTGGTGAACCAACACTCCCCCTGAGAGGAGGTGTTTCACCATTGAAAGAGACCCACTAAGGTTCCCAAGCTCACCAGTATTTTCTTCAGTTCAACTTTTCATAGCTCAAGCACATGGCACCTGAGATGCCACCACCACCACTTCCCCCGCCGGATGAGGGGGGAAGACCCAGTTCCAGTCAGCCGCCGCCTCAGTCTGAGATGGCTGATGTGGCAGCAGCCCTAAAGTCTCTGGCAGCAAGCCAGTGGATGATGCAAGAGCAGTTCACAGCTCTAAGCCAGAACATACTAAGAGCACCAGGGGTTTCGCCTGAGATGATTACTCCAGCAGCAGCTCCAGGGCAGCATGAGGCCAGGGGACCACCCCAGGCACCACGCAAAGACCTACCACCCCCTCAGCGGCGTAGGGATGTTGCTGACCCCCGGCGTTTACGCCTGGGGAGGCAAGGAAACCCTTGCCCTGAGGACAGATATGACGATCTGGAGGGAGAGGAGGCTCCTATAGAGTGCTGGGAACCTTACGAGGTCTCCAACAACACTGTGCGACCCCTCCAGGACAGTAGGGGAAAGTGCGGGAGACCAAACCCTGATGATCGCCCAAGAGGCTCTGCTTTTGATCGCTTGAGCAGGGGGTCGGCCTTTGAGAGGCTAGGCCCAGTAAATGACCTGCGAGAACAGTTGTCCAGGCCAAGGAGTGCTGCAAGATCCAGGAGGGAGGCGACAGATGGCCGACCCCGAGGACGAGATGACGGCCAAAGGGAAGTGAACAGTCGACACAGGCCTGCTGCAGTAGAACCCTCCGTCCACCTTGGAGAGGCAGCAGGGGATAACATCGGCCATGCCGATCCTGTGAGGCCCTGGAATGACTCAATCCAGCGGCTAGAGGATAAGATTGGTGATATATTGAAGAGCCGAGACCCTCTTCAGAGGGGAAACACCATAGGCTCACCATTTGTGGCAAAGATAGTCAACTTCCCCACGCCATCAAAATTCAAGCCACCTATGGTCACCCCAAGGTATGACGGGAGTACCAACCCCGTCCACCATGTGGAGATGTATCAGTCGGCGGCAGACATATACTCTATCTCAGATGAGATGAGGTGCCATGCCTTCTCTGGTACCTTGACAGGGGCTGCGCATATCTGGTACACGTCTCTTCCAAAAAATTCCATTGAAAACTTTAAGCAGATGGCCGACCTGTTCATCCATAATTTCTGCTTTGGGGTGAGGCCACAGAAGAAGACCACCCACCTGCTCTATGTTAAGCAAGGGAAGAGTGAGAGTCTGGGGGACTATATAGCCAGATTCAATGAAGAGAAGCTGGAGGTGGAAGACTATGAGGAGAGCATAGCTATGACAGCCCTGATTGGAGGACTCCAAAAGGGGAAGCTGTTATGAAAGCTTGCTGAAGACCCTCCGAGGACGATGGTCGAGCTGTTGTCGACAGCAGGAAAGGTGATGAACGCCGAAGAGGCGATGGCTGCAAAATATGAGGACGAAAGAGGAGGTGCAAGTGGGGGTAAATACCCCAAGAAGAACAAAGAGGGGAAGAAGAGGTCCTCGGATGACAAGTTCGCGGGGTACACCCCTCTGACGGTCAGCTGTGAACAAATCCTCAATGAGATAAAGAGTGACCGGACGCTGAAGTGGCCTGAGAAGCTGAGGGCAGCCCCCGGCAAGAGGAATAAGAACCTGTGGTGTGAATTTCATCAAGACCACGACCACGTAACGGATAAATGCTTTGCTCTGAAAGACGAAATTGAGAAGATGCTGAAGGAAGGAAAGCTGAGAAAGTACGTCGACAAAGGTGCCTTCAAGAGGGGACGAGGGGACGACCCCAGAAAGAAGCGAGGCGATGCATGCAGAGAAGGTCCTCAAAAAAGAGGGGACGACCCTTCTGATGATGAGGACGACCTTGACCTCCCGCCGAGAGACGACCACGGCCCTGTCAAGAGACTTAATATGATCTCGCTCGGAGTAGGAATGATCTCCGGGGGACTTGCAGTAGGAGGGTTTGAGGTCGCCGACAGAAAGGGCCATGTGGCTGAGGCAAAGGCAGTGACGAAGACGGTACACGCAACCTCCCTGGAGGTCAAGTCAGAAAAGAGGAAGAAGGTGGATATGGACACACTGATAGTAGGGTTTTCAAGGATGGACTTCAAAGGCCTCTTAGCCCCACATGATGACCCTCTCGTTATCACAACCAGGGTGCACGGATGCGAGGTGCCGAGGATCTTGGTAGATGGGGGTAGCTCTTTAGATGTGATGTTTTGGCCATGCTTCAAAGCCTTGGGTCTCAGCCGTGCTAGACTTGTCCCCTACCATCATCCGTTGATTGGGTTCAGTGGGGAAAAGGTTCATCCCCTTGGGGTATATGAGGCCGATGTGAGGATGGGGGACGAGTGGCCGAGATGGCTCACCAAGAAGGTCAGTTTCTTTGTGATGGATGAGCAGGTGTTCTCCGCCTACAACATCATACTGAGGCGTGTGGCCCTCAAGGGGTTTGAAGTCGTGCCGTCTACGGTCCACTAGATGATCAAATTTCCTACCCCTTACGGGGTAGGGGAAGTTCAGGGAGACCAGACGACGGCGCGAGAGTGTTACTACAACTCCGCTGAAGAAAGGGAGGCACACAAGAGGGTTACAACCACTTACAATATTGATACCCTAGACCCCAGAGATGAAACGAAGCTGAAAAAAGGAGAGGCTGCGAAAGAGGTAGAATCCATCATCCTCGATGAGGATGACATGGAAAAAACCATCCAAGTGGGAAAGTCTCTGAAGCCCAACATCAAGGAAGACCTCATTAAACTACTGAGGAGAAGGCGAAGCGTCTTCGCCTGGAGTCATGTAGATATGCCAGGGATTGACCCTGAAATCATGTGCCACAAGCTCAATGTGGTAGAGGGAGTGAAGCCGGTGAAGCAGAAGAGGAGAATTTACTCCAGAGAAAAATATGAGGTCATCAGGGACGAGGTCAAAAAATTAGAAGACGCTGAATTTATCAGAGAGGTCATCTACCCTGAATGGCTGTCCAATGCAGTCATTGTCCCAAAGGCCAATGGCAAGTGGAGAATGTGCGTGGACTTCACATACCTCAACAAGCATTGTCCCAAAGACAGCTTCCCTCTCCCCCGCATCGACCAGATGGTAGACGCTACCGCAGGCCATGAGCTCATGAGTTTCATGGATGCCTACTCAGGGTATAACCAGATTTTCATGAACCCTGAAGACTCGGAGAGGACCGCCTTCATCACTGACAAGGGGACATACTGCTACAGGGTCATGCCTTTTGGCCTAAAGAATGCAAGGGCAACGTACCAGCGCCTCGTAAACAAAATGTTTGAAGATCAAATTGGGAAGTCTATGGAGGTCTACGTGGATGACATGCTGACTAAGAGTCTGAAGGCAGAGGATCATGTGGCAGACCTGGAGAGGACCTTTAATACGATGGAAAAGTACCAGATGAAGCTTAACCCGGCCAAATGTGTCTTCGGGGTTAAAGCGGGGAAGTTCCTGGGGTTCATTGTCAACCAAAGAGGCATCGAGGCCAATCCTGAAAAGATAAAGGCCCTTGTTGAGATGAAGACCCCCAAGTCCATTAAAGACGTGCAGAGACTCACAGGGAGAGTTACTGCCTTAAACAGGTTCGTGTCTAGATCCACAGACAAGTGTTTGCCATTCTTCAAGATCCTTAGGAAGGCCTTCGAGTGGAATGAAGAGTGTGATGAGGCTTTCAGGGGCCTGAAGTTATACTTAGGGTCTCCCTTGCTGCTGTCACGACCCGTGCAGGGTGAACAACTCTACGTGTACCTCGCCGTCTCAGAGTCGGCCATCAGTGCAGCCATTGTGAGAGACGAAGATAGGATACAGAAGCCTGTGTATTTTACCAGCAAGGCGCTCCAAGGGGCAGAGCAAAGATACCCGAGGATGGAGAAGCTGGCCTACGCCTTGATCCATGCCTCAAGGAAGATGAAGCCGTACTTTCAGTCCCATACAATGGTCATCCTCACCGACTCTCCTCTTAGGCAGGTCCTACACAAGCCAGAAAAATCAGGAAGGTTGATGGCCTGGGCTATAGAGCTGGGGGAGTTTGACATTGTGTATCAGCCTAGGACGGCCATTAAGGGGCAGGCATTGGCAGACTTCGTGGCTGAGTTCACCTGGGAAGATGATGAGGCTGAGGGTGAGACCCTCGGGAAGACGGATACAGAAGACAGATCCGCAGACACACCCGCAGATAGGGCTGAGACGAGCACCGCTAGAAGGAAAGTGACTGAAAATGAAGAGGGAAGATACATCTTTAGACAGGGGTCTCTCTGAGGGAAATTTTTCTGAAGGAAAGACTCCGTGGAGCCTCTTCGTTGACGGGTCCTCCTGTGATAGCGGAAGTGGTGCTGTACTGATACTATCAGCACCCGATGGCACAGACGTCGAATACGCCCTGAGGTTCAACTTCAAAGCCTCCAACAATGAGGCTGAATATGAGGCCTTAGTAGCAGGCCTCTCCTTGGCCAAGTCTCTTAGTGTCGGCCAGATATTGGTCCATAGTGATTCAAGGCTAGTCGTGAATCAGATACTAGGAGCCTACGAGGCTAAGGACGAAAGGATGGCTAGGTACCTCGAGAAGGTGAGGTCATTACTGAAGGGCTTCGGAGAAGTGAAATTAAGGAGGGTACCTAGGCTTGATCATGGCCGCGCTGATGCCCTTGCTAGGTTGGCCGCGGCAACAAGAACAGACATCAGGAGGACGGTCCCAGTGGAAATTTTGCTTCAGCCAGCTATTGAGGACGCTGAGGGAACACTTGGCAATTGCCTAAATGTCTCTCAAGAAGCTTCGTGGATGGACCCCCTGATCAAATACATTAAAGAGGGTGAGATGCCAGAAGCAAGGCAGGAAAGGAAGAAGCTGAGGTACAGGGCTGCAAAATTCATTTTCATCGGAAACACCCTATACAAAAAGGGGTTTCTGCTCCCCTTACTTAGGTGTGTGCATCCCTCAGAAGTCCCTTCCATTTTGCAAGATGTGCATGAAGGGTCGTGCTCAAGCCACATTGGGGGTAGATCCCTAGCGAAGAGGGTAATCACCCAGGGGTACTGGTGGCCGACCTTGGGGAAAGACGCAGCGACATACGTAAAAAAGTGCGACAAATGTCAAAGATTTGCCACCATCCCTCACCAGCCCCATCATCCTCTTACTTCCATTAGATCCCCATGGCCATTTGCAGTGTGGGGTATCGACCTAGTAGGACCCTTGCCTAGGGCCATCAATAACTATCGATTCCTCATCGTAGCCATTGATTATTTTTCAAAGTGGGTAGAGGCCGAACCAATGGTCACGATTACAGAGCAGAAGACCTTTCAGTTCATCTAGAAGAATGTGATATGCAGATACGGTCTACCCAACACCCTCATCTCGGATAACGGGACCCAGTTCAAGAATGCCTCTCTGCAGAAGTACTGTGAGAGGGTAAGTATCAAATAATTTTTCTCCACCCCAGGCCGACCTCAGGCCAATGGGCAAACCGAAGTTACGAACAGGACAATCCTAGATGGGATTAAGAAGAGGCTTGAGGAGGCAAAAGGAAGATGGGTCGAGGAGTTATATGCAGTGTTGTGGGCGTACAAGACGACAGTAAGGACCTCTACTGGGGAGACCCCATTCATGCTAGCATATGGATCAGAAGCCGTCATCCACACCGAGATTGAGTTTCCTACGCATAGAGTCCAGGTGTATGACCCCCAGAAAAATGCGGAGGAGAGGAGACTCAACTTGGACCTGATTGAGGAAAGAAGGGAGAATGCTGAGGTATGGCAGGCCGCCTACCAACAGAGGACCGCAAGGTTCTACAATCAGAGGGTGAAACAGAGGCCCATCGCAGTGGGGGACTTGGTCCTCAAGAAGACTTGGCAAAAGCCCAACAAGCTTCACCCTAATTGGCATGGCCCATATAGGGTCATCGATGAAGTCATCCCTGGGACCTAAGGCTAGAAAACCTAGAGGGGGAACCTTTTTCAAACCCCTGGAATGCAGATCATTTGAAGAAATACTATCAGTAGTGTTGTAAGATCTTGAAAGGCCATAATTGTAATGAGAGTTGCTCCAACAGAACACTCAGAAAATTAATGAGAAATATCAGTGTTTCCCTCATCCTGTTGTCAGTCCTAGCACGCATGGAAACATCTACAGAAATCCATTAATTTGGAAAGTTGATCCCTCGGCTATAATGGGGACCAGTGGAGGGGACGACCCCACCACTGTCCTAAAAAAAGACGAGGGAAGACTTTAAAATCCATTAAATTGGAAAGTTGATCCCTCGGCTATAATGGAGACTAGTGGAGGGGACGACCCCACCACTGTCCTCAAAAAATACGAGGGAAGACATTAAAATCCATTAATTTGGAAAGTTGATCCCTCGGCTATAATGGGGACCAGTGGAGGGGACGACCCCACCACTGTCCTCAAAAAAGACGAGGGAAGACTTTAAAATCCATTAAATTGGAAAGTTGATCCCTCGGCTATAATGGGGACCAGTGGAGGGGACGACCCCACCACTGTCCTCAAAAAGGACGAGGGAAGACTTTAAAATCCATTAAATTGGTAAGTGAATCCCTCGGCTATAATGGGGACTAGTGGAGGGGATGACCCCACCACTGTCCTCAAGAAAGACGAGGGTAGACTTTATTTAAAAATCATTAGTTTGGTTTGTTGAACCCTCGGCTATAATGAGGACCAGTGGAGGGGACGACCCCTTTACTGTTCTCAAAAAAGACGAGGGTAGACTACATAAAAATCATTAATTTGGTTAGTTGAACCCTCGGCTATAATGAGGACCAATGGAGGGAACGACCCCTCCACTGTTCTCAAGAAAGACGAGGGTAGACTTCATAAAAATCATGTTTGGTTAGTTGAACCCTCGGCTATAATGAGGACCAATGGAGGGGACGACCCCTCCACTGTTCTCAAGAAAGACGAGGGTAGACTTCATAAAAATCATGTTTGGTTAGTTGAACCCTCGGCTATAATGAGGACCAATGGAGGGGACGACCCCTCCAATGTTCTCAAGAAAGACGAGGGTAGACTTCATAAAAATCATGTTTGGTTAGTTGAACCCTCGGCTATAATGAGGACCAATGGAGGGGACGACCCCTCCACTGTTCTCAAGAAAGACGAAGGTAGACTTCATAAAAATCATGTTTGGTTAGTTGAAACCTCGGCTATAATGAGGACCAATGGAGGGGACGACCCCTCCACTGTTCTCAAGAAAGACGAGGGTAGACTTCATAAAAATCATGTTTGGTTAGTTGAACCCTCGGCTATAATGAGGACCAGTGGAGGGGACGACCCCTCCACTATTCTCAAAAAAGACGAGGGAAGACCATAAAAATCATTAATTTGGTTAATTGAACCCTCGGCTAAAATGAGGACCAGTGGAGGGGGCGACCCCACCGCTGTTCTCAAGAAAGACGAGGGTAGGTTTTATGTAAAACCATTAAATTGGTTCATTGAACCCTCGGCTATAATGAGGCCAGATGAAGGGATGACCCCACACTGGTCCTCAAAAAAGACGAGGGAAGGGTTAGTAGCATCATCATCAACAAGTAGCAAACTATAAAAGAAGGAAATAAGGAAGACAGCAATGGTGGAAGGAAGAGACGATGGAATTAATATAAAGCGTCCAAGTGTTTTACAATATTTAGAACAAAAATACAAAAATGAGGGTATGGGCCACAGACGGCCACCCTAAGGGGCGATATCAGAAGGCAAAGCCCCAACATCAACCAATGGGGTCTCTTCAGCAATCATGACTGGCCGATCCTCAGACGTGCCGACCCCCTCAACATGAACTTGGGACTCCACTTGCGACAGGGCCTCAGCAATCAAGGGATCATCCAGCTGAACCACCTCAAGAGAAGGGCGGATGGATGATACTGTGTCGGCAAACTTTAGGACGACCCACCGACAGGCCGTCCTAATTCCCCTCTCAAGATATTCAAGGCCGAAGCCTTGGAATTCGTCAGAGACCTTGTAAGCCTCAACAGCATCAGCCTCGGCTTTCTGGACAGCTGCTTCAAGGTCAGTCTTGTGCTTGGCCTCCATATTGGTTAAGGCCTCGTCCTTGTCCTTGAGCAACAAGTCCTTGTCCTTGATCAATAAGTCCTTAGCTGCAGATCGGCATCATGCTGCCTCGTCATCTTATCAAGGACTCTAGCGTGCTCAGTCCTTGTACTCTCCAGCTCGGCCCTCGCAGTGTCCAGCTCTGTCCGTAGGTCGTCCTCTTATTGAATGGCCCTCTCAGCTTCGTGAAACTTTTGTTGATTCTCGGCCATCCACTTGGTGGCTGAGGTCAAGGCACAAACAGACTGCAAGAAAAAATGAACAAACATCAAGATGGGCCGAGGTAACAGTTAGTAAGAATAAAATTAAAATGTCAAGACCAATACCTGAGCAAGGGAGTGCAGACCATAGTCGTACACTTTGGCAGGGGGCATCTTCGCCAAGAACTCGAAGTTAGAGGCCGATGGTGCAGAGAACATCGAGGCCTTGGCTGCCCTCAAGTTTGTGATCAGCGACGAGGGATCGGCCTTCAGATGGGCCAGGTTTTGAGACCAGAAGGCCCCCATGCTCGATGAAAAGGTTGCCCCCTCAGAGGCCTCGACCCTGGCCCTTGTCTTAGGGTCAGGCCGATGCTCAACTGGAGCCTCAGGCTCCTTCCTTTTGTGGCTGTTGGCTCAACAACCGTCGGCCCTGAGGCCCTCGTCTTCTTTGGAGCTTGTTGAGGCTCCTTCCCCTTCTTCTTTGACAAACCAGCGAGTAGGCTTGGAGCAGTCATTTCCCAGAGGTAATCTGACACACCTACAGGACGACCTGAAAAGGGTACCATGCATCAGAAAAATATAGAGATAAACAGGAAACACTTCAAAAAAAGTAAAGAATGGAAAACGTGCTGTATAACTCACATAGTTCCGTTAGAGGGCCGACCCTCAGACCAGCTTCTTTGAGGTACCGAGGGGTCATCAAATCTTCGAACTTTGGGATCTTACCCCCTCTCCCTCGTCCCCTCAGATAGTCTACTATATCCTTCTCCTCCAGACTAAGTCCAGGGTCTGACCTGGCCTTCATGGAGGGGTTAAACCACTTCCTGGGGACCCTCGGACCATCGGCAACGGGCTCCCACTCCCCGGAGATAAAGAAAAACCTCTTCTTCCAATCATGGTTGGAAGTTTGTGCCACATGGAGGAGTTTCTTCTCAGACCTCCTTGCCCCCAGGTGATAATATCCAGGCTGCTTGGACGAAGAGGTGATGTTGTAGCAGCCCAGAAATAGGTCAGCCGAGGGCTCGTCGGTAAAGGCATTCTTCCACAAAGAGATATAGCCCAAGATCATCCTCCAAGAGTTTGGGGGAAGTTGAGAGGGGGCTACGCCGAGGGCAAACAGGATATCAGCAATGGCAGGGTGCAGAGGGAGCCTGACTCCAACCTTGAACATTTGTTCATAGACTGCGACCTCTCCCTCTTCACAATCAAAGACCCTCTCAGCCTCAGAGGGAACCCTCATAGTCACCCCGGAGGGCACTCCATAAATATGCCTCCATATCAGGAGATCTCGATCCCTAACAGAGGAGATAAAGGACGAGGCGTGGGAGGTATCAACCTCATCATCTGTATCATCGTCCTCGTCCTCAGATCTCTCCCCCTCATCACCTGCAGGAGGACCCTGAGGAAAAGCCACTTGGAAGGCATTGGGGGACAGGGTTGTCACAGGGACAGCCTCAGAGGGGGTCGTACCCTCGGCCTCTCGGCCTGGGCTAAGGTCAGGTGTGTCCCTTCTACCAGAAGTTCCAGCACCAGTTGGTGAAGAGACTCTCTCGTCCATCTCACTTGGGTTGGGTGTCTCGGCAGGACGAGGTGACGACCCACAAGACTCAGAAGGTTCAGATGGTCTTATGGTGGCAAGAGGAATGGGAAAGATGGGTCGTACCCAATTAGGGTCGGCCCCTCGTCTGCTCTCTTCCTCCTCCTCTATTCGTCTGATCTCGGTAAAGAGTTTCTCTCTCAAAGATGGGAATTCAGACACTAAGTTGTAAAGCCTCCTAAGCATTAAAGGGAAGACTCTACACTTGAAGAAATTACACTAGACCTGACTAATTTAGCTACAAACAAGTGGGGAATTGACCAGGTTTGACTTTTGGATTAAACAAAGAACTCAAAGGTTTTCGTCAAGAACGTTCAAGAACCTTTAACCCGAGAAGGCACCGAAAAAAGCTATGGGGAACTCGAAGAAAATGCAACCCTATGGACGTAAAAAACAAACAGAATTGAAGACAAAGGAAAGCTCTTAAAGAAGGAGAATACCTGATAACGAGGGAGAGTAACGCTGCTGAGACCTGACGAAACGAAGGCTGCAAGTGGCAAAGCTTACTGGTTCTAGAGAGAGAAAAGGTCTGGGCGCGAAAAAGAAGAAGAAGGAAGAGAGAGAGTTTGAAAATCTCTTAAATACTTTGGTAATGAGTGGACCCATTTACCAAAGAAATGTATAATTAGGGCAGAAGGCCCCAAGCGCACTGCACAGCCGCCCTGCCTTGGAAACTGGAACAGCAATGAGTATCTGCACAGGTGTCACTCACCTAACTGATCACACGTGTCTCAATTTCAGCAAATATCCCTCAGCCATCTCAATGGAACCTATGGCTAAGGGCTGGGGGGTGATTGATATACCCGTTTATACCCTCAGCCTGGATAAGGATTACCTCCAATACGGACGACCCTACGAGGGGCCGACCCTTCACCAATCTCTTGACGACCCTTCTCACCAGGCACCAGACGACAGTACGAGGGGCCGACCCTCCACCAGGCTCCAGACGACAGAACGAGGGGCCGACCCTCCACCAGGCTCCAGCCGACAGTACGAGGGGCCGACAGTACGAGGCCAGAATTGGGCCAGGCTCGCTCCCGGAAGAAACTTTGCCCTCGGCCTCGGCTCATAGGCCGAGGGTGACATCATGACAGCGCGTGGGTTGGGACACGTGTGGAACAGCGCGCGTCAGGCTCATATGACACGTGGCAGACCGTTATAACCGAATCACACCCTCACGTGAAGGAATATTATGTCATCATTTGGCATCTACAGGTGTCAACAGGGGATTGGCTAGATCATTATTCACCTGCACCATGCTTACTTGGGGGGTACACTACAGCCCCCAAGACCTATATATACTTGTCACCTACAACCCTACAGGGGATCGATCCATGAACAGTAGCCCTAGCTAAAACTCTGCTTGTACACACACAGTAGAGAGAGAGAGAGGGTTATGTGCATTGTATCCAAGGCCATTAGTGCCCATACTTAGTGGATCACACACTCACAGTGGATGTAGGCCAAATTGGCTGAACCACTATACATCATTGTCTTATTTCCTCTTATACTCATCCCCTTCTATATACTTATACATCTCCATGGCTGCCATGGCTGCTACTGCTTGAGCTCACTATCACTTATCTGGTGGTGCTCAATCCTAGCATCATCAACGATCGTGACAACATTTGCAGTATAAAAAGCCCTAGGCTTATTTTTTTCCCACCTTTTTTGGTTTTCCCCCCTCTCTCTCTCTCTCTAAGCGATTTCTGCTCTCTCTCTTTAAGGTATATTTTTTTTCCTCTCTTTCTCTTTCATTTCTATATGTATTTGTATGTGTATGTGTGTATATATATGTGTGTATATTTATGTGTGTATGTGTGTGTATATATGTGTGTGGTGGTGTGTGGTGGGGGAGGGGGGAAAGGGGGTAATGGGGGTGGGGTGGTGTAGGTGTGGTGGGGAGAGGGGGTGGGTATGTGTATATGTGTGTGTATGTGTGTGTATATATGTGTGTGGTGGTGTGTGGTGGGGGAGGGCGAAGGGGGTAATGGGGGTGGGGTGGTGCAGGTGTGGTGGGGGGAGGGGGTGGGGTATGTGTATATGTGTGTGTGTATGTGTGTGTGTGGTGGTGTGTGGTGGGGGAGGGGGGAAGGGGGTAGTGGGGGTGGGGTGGGGTGGGGAGAGGGGGTGGGGGTGGAGTTTTCTAACTAAAAATATGATAATATTTTGTTATAATTTGTTAAAACTATGTAAACCTTAGTATGAATGCAAGGTTAGTGATAGTTAGAATTGTGTAAATGTTAGAAAAGTTCTAGAATTCATATGTTAAATTTAATTATATAAATATTTAAATTTGATAATAATTTTATTCATGAAATTAATTCAATTAGGTAAAACCCTGGATAATTTTTTAACAGAATTTGATAATATTATATAAAGTTTAGTAAATTCACAAAATGTTGCCAATTGTATGTTTTTAGGAATATCATTAGTTACTTTCGTGCCCAACTATGTAGAATCCGTACACATGCATGTTGTTAGAAAGTCTTAAATTTAATTCTCACTTTAATTTGTAGAATCTCTGTACTTGGTTGGATTTATCCCTTTATGATAATGAAATTTATGCTCCAATTATAATTATCTCATGTCATAATTTTATTGATAAACAATAAATTAATAAAGTAATAAAAATATACAAATACCCCAATTGATTTAGTAAGATTCGTTCTAGACTTCATTACAAATTATTCATGCCAAACCCGACTCTCTTATAAGATATGCATATTGTGATAAAATATAATGAGAATAAAATAGTTTTGAAATATGAAAGAATCTCAAAGAATAAATATAAAGATAAAGGATTAAAGAAGTAGATAATTGCAATGAATATACAGATAAGATGAGGGTGTGTGTGGGGTGTGCGTAGGTGTGTACATGTGTGCGTGGCGGGGGGAGGGGGCAAGGGGTGGGGGTGGGGTGTGTGTGTGTGTGCGTAGGTGCGTAGGTGTGTGCGTGGCGGGGGGAGGGGGGCAAGGGGTGTGGTGGGGGTGGTGGTGGGTGTGTGTGTGTGGGGGGGGGGGGGGGACAATTTTAACAATTGTATAGCTTTAATTAAGAAATTGTATAGCTTTAAGTGTAATTTTAATTGTATAGTTTTATATGAAAGTAAATTAATAATTAGTGCCAATTTCATATGAAAGTGGGATTATCCCTCATTGTAAATTAGTAAATTAATAATTGTATACTTTAATTGTTAGTTTAATTGATGAAATGTTGGGTTGGTTAGTTTTAAAAGTGGCATGACGTGTGTGTGTGTGTGATGGGGGTGGGGTAGGGGTGTGTGTATGTGTACTATTAACATTTTTTTTATCTGTACTAATAACATTTTTTTACAGCAAATGTCTCCTTCAGATATTAAGGCGAAGATGATGATGCTTTTTATAATGATGTCGTCTGGGCTCGATGGTAGCGGAGGCGACAAGGGCTCCTCCGCCCATAGGCTCCCAAAATATGGCAAATTTGGGATTACCGTCGATAACAAATCGGAGCTATTAGCGAGATCCCTCGAGCTGCTAAAGACGGTCATCGGCTCGGGATTTATGAGTTGGAAGGAGGTGCCATATATGCTCAAGTTAGCTGTTTGGGAGACACTACAGGTAATACATTTATATTTATATGAATATTTCTATTTCTATTTCAATTTCAATTTCAATTTCAATTTCAATTTCAATTTCAATTTCAATTTCAATTTCAATTTCAATTTCAATTTCAATTTCAATTTCAATTTCAATTTCATTTTCATTTTCATTTTATATTTATATTTATATTTATATTTATTCGCAACTAACATTGAATTTGGTGGATAGGAACAATTCAACTTGGATCCAAAGCTACGCGATTCCGTCTTGGAGCAGTTGAGGGAGCAACACAAGACGTGGAAGAAAAATATGCGAACACGGTACATTGGGAAAACACGAGATTCCCTTATACAATGGGGTGGATCCGTCCCGCCCAAGGAGCCGATCGCATTGGCACAATGGCAAAAGTTCATTGACAATGAGATCAAGGATCGACAATTGGCATCTAGCCAATCGGGAAAAAAAGACGGACGTGCACTACTCCGGCCGGACCTCTTACGCCGAGGTGGAGCATAGGATGAAGGTAAGATTTAATTATTCTATAACTACAGAAATATATTATTCTTCATTATTTTACTTTGAGGGGCCGATACTAATTTTACTTTATTTTATTTCATGGGGTAGGGAGTGGGCCAGGGGGTAAGCCACATAGGCTCGATACTTATGTGGCTCTTCGGACGAAGAAGGGGAAGGACAAAGAGGTGTCCCCGAGCGTCGCGGAGACGATTGTAAGTAATCCGAAAGTTTAATTTTTGTTAATTACGTTATAATTTTTTAGTTTACTTATTTTACTAATCATGTGCTTTTTGTTGTTTCAGGCAAAGCTTAAGGAAGTGCATTAGTTGCAGTCTGATGCCGACAAGGCGTCTTTGTCCACAGACGCAGTCAGCCAAGTGCTTGTCTTTGATCGCAAGGGGAGGACAAGGGGGTGAGCTCGCGGGTGGCCAAATCTAGGATCATCGGATTGGATACGAGCGACACCGGGTTGGCTCGAACCGTGGATTCACACGACGCGAAGCTGTCCCGTTTGGAGGCGACGGTCGAAGTTATGTACGCATTCATGAAGTGTACGTTGGACAGAGACCTAAAGGGGAAGGGGAAAGGGAAAGGGAAAGGGAAGGAGAAGGCGGTGGAGGAGGAGGAGGAGAACGAGGCACAGGAGGACGAGGATGTGGACCTCGCTGCTTCTTCACCATCACGTGCGTATTTCGATGATCCACTTCCTTATTTGGCTCCCTTCCCCAGACCATTGTCGACACTTGGTTGGCCGAGCGTGTTCATATTGGATGTATTTGATGGCCAGCGGATAGGGCGGGGGTTGAGGGACCCAAATATCGTCGAGGGTGGAATAGTTCATGGACGTGCGCTTCAAGGGATCGAGTCCAAAGTGCTCGTCACGCATGTGATACCCGGGAAGGAGAACTCCCTATTGTGGTTGCACGAACAATGCGACACGATGTATATTAGTGGGTGTGTCAATTCGTATATCGTGTGGCCAACTCACCTCCTCACATTTACCCAAGACATGTGGTAACATTATTTTTAAGTTTGTACATTTTAATTATATTTGGATTATATTGTCATGTATATTGTTTCTATTTTGAATATTTGGATTATATCGTCATGAATATATATTTGCACTATCTTGGGTATATTTGGATATATGATGTTTGAATAGGTACAACCAACGTTGTTATAACAGGTACAAATATACTGCTGGGCAGTGGCAGTGGCCATACTGCCCAGTAGAATTTTTTTCAATTCTGCCCAGAATTGTCACGGTCATTGGCCGTGACAATTTTTTTAAATATTATCACGGGTTGGTCACGGTTGTTAACCGTGACTAAACTTGTCACGGTCCATGACTTTGACACGACCATGACAATTCTAACGAACTTGTCAAGGTCAATGACCGTGACACGTCCGTGATAAAAAAATTTGTCTCGCCCAGAATTGTCACGGTCATTGACCTTGACAAGTTCAATTTGTAAAGGTCAATGATCGTGATAATAGTGCAGATTTGGTGTAGTGAGGCCTATGTAATAAGATATCCCTAGGCAAGGAAGAAACCCATATTTTTGGGAAAATAGAAAAGAGTTTCACTTAGTCATATGCCTAGAGTGGTTTTACGCGTAGACAAGGTGTATATTCCTACCTGGCGAAAACTGCACAAGGAATAGAGTTCTTGAGCATGGGAATTGGTGTTGAATGAGACATAGTGAATTTGTCTCCAGGTAGACCATTTAAGGATGGAAAAAGGTCGATTTGAGGGTACCAACCATGAAATTCTTGAAATTTTATGGTTCTAGTGATGGAATTAATGCTCAGGTTAGTAAAATTCATATTTGGGTGATTCAAAAAAAATCATGGAGGTGTCAAGGTTTCCATCGGGTTGCTAAATGTATTGATTTGAACAAGAATTGTTATCTTGGAATGGTTTATACTATTGAGTAGTATACCCAACTTTACTATTAACGGGAAGGAGTGAAGCGGAATAAGGTATCGTCAAATATTGTTGGGAATTTGGGTGAGTTCCTTTTAATCCCACCTCTGGTAAAAAGTGTCAGGAGGTGATAAGGACAGAGTTACATATTGGGTTGAACGTGTCGCCCATAAGTCGATGGGTAGACGGGAAGCGAGGATTGTGCATTCTAGATTTTTGGGTAATTCAGGAGTAGTAATTACCACAGGTAGAGTTACGTGTGATCCCTTATGACAGTTTAGTATCTGGGTGACACCTTGGGAGACTTTATGGGAAATTTTTCACTATCCACCTTTGGTTGATAAGAGTTGGGGAAATAACGAGCTGCTAGGACCCAAAATGGGTTATGGTCTATCAACAGGAATTGAGTAAGTTGTATCCTTTTGTATAGTTCAGGGACGTAAGGAGGGGTACGTCACCGTGAGTTAAAGGTTTGAAGTTTGACGTGAGTAGTCAGGGATAGTTGCGGGTACTTACCCTGAAGGGAGTCATGCGGTTTACAACAAGGAAATTGTCACCCATGTAGGAGGGGAATTTCCAAACGTAGAGACAGTTGAGCCAATGGAGTATAGTCTCATCTTTTGAGGCACTTTATGGTCATGGGCCATCGAGTTAGAGATTTGTGACCAGGTATTGGTTCGAGTATCTCCTATGAAAGGATTAATGAGGTTCGTCGAGAAGGGAAAGTTATCACCGAGGTATGTGGGCCATTTCCCTATTATTGAGAGGGTAGGACCAGTAGCTCATGGACGGGGTTTGCTAGAGCATCTTCAGCAGATACACGATGTGTTCCACGTGGCATTACTGAAGAAATATTAAAAGAGCGAGAGGACTTTCTAGAACATTTCACTAGAGGAGATTAACTTGCAGCCAGACATCTCAAATGAGGAGAGACTGGTAGATATTCCAGATCGTAGTGAGTGTAAGATGCAGTATAAGGTTGTGACACTAGTGAGAGTGCGCTGGGGTTATCACAGTGTTAACGAGTCTACGTAGGAGCGGGAGGAGGGTATGTGAGAGAAGTATCCAGAGTTATTCGTCGCAAGTATGACCTAATTTCGGGGACGAAATTCCTTTGTAGGGGGGAAGTATGTAACAACCTGCATTTCTGTGCATTTAAGATTTAATTAATTCGGATAATTTTAAATTACTTGTGTCTCGTAATTTAATTTAATTAATTATGTTAATATTCATTTAAATATTAATCGGGAGAGTATTTGGTTAATATTTATGGAATTTAAATTACTAAATGAATAGTAATAATTTTATTTACGTCATAACGAGTATTAGTGACGTGGCATTTATTTATCTTAGCTGGGAGTCGGGTATAGACTACGTTAGGTGTGAGATAAGGATTTTTATAAATTAATTAGGACCTCAATTCTGAGTGCACGGTTGAGTCCGGATGAATCGAGATAGTCGAAAAAATGTACCCGAGTGTGGCAAATGGATCACGGGGTACTTTTGGGCATGATCGGGCCCACACAGGGGTAGTTGGACCATTTTAATTAAGCCCATAAGCCAAAAAAGGGATTTAGTGATTAAAACCTAAGCTTAAGAGCTGTGAGTAGCCATAAAACAATCAGGAGAAATCTGTTAACATAGAGGAGAAAAAAGGGAGAACTCTTGGGAGCCAAAAAGAAGAACAAGGGAGGTGTTCTTCAATAAGCCATCATCTACTCCAAAGGATCAGACTCTACGAATAATTGAGGCAAGTGGTAAACTTGCTGTGATTATAAGTTTATGATAATCAATTCATATTATGGTGGGTGTAAACCCAAATCCGTTTTTTGGTGGGTTATGGCATTTAATTGGGTTTTCAAGAAATTGAACATATTGTGTGATTAATGATTCAATTGATGTTATAGAAGCATTCAATGTTGTTGGAATTAGAACTATAGCAGAACCCGGTAGTAAAGATGAATGAATTCGAATTTGGGGATTTGATTTCGGGTTTATGGATATGATGAGATCATAGAAAACCCATTTATGGATTGGAAGTAAATTCTTAAAATCGATGATGCTAATTTGGTTAGGAGATGATTATAACCTATTCTAATTGAGAAGATATAATTAGAATGTCTCTTTGAGGTGGTAAATTGAGAATTTAAAACCTTAGTATTCTATTAATGACTGAAACATAGGATCAGAGAAGATGAGCTATTCGATCGATCGATCGATCCTTAGAGTCGATCGATCGATCGACTGCTCAGGGATTTTGACAGTTACGCTAGTTTTTAAAATATAAGCCTTAATTGTTTGGGGACCCTTAAAGGGAATTTAGTCAGTACAAATTAAATTAATTCTTAGTACCTAGGACTTATTGAAGTTAGTATTAAGGATGTTAAACGGACATAAGGCTGAGAAATCTTATGGGAGGAATTTTGGGTAATAAATTCATAAGTATTAAATGACGGGCCAAGTGAGTGAGTCCGGGTATATTGGTTGAGTGACGCCAAGGTATTTAATTACCTATTGAGAGTAATAGATTAATTTAGAGCAAGACCATAGACTCAGGAAGGTAATAAATTAATTAATGAGTAAATTAATTATTTGAGAGTCGGACCATAGACTCGGGAAGGTAATAATTAATTCATGTGCAAATTAATTAAATTATAGTCGAACCATAGACTCGGAAAAGTATTATATTAATTAATTTGTAAAGTAATTGAATTAGAGTCGGACCATAGACTCGAGAATATTTTAGGTTAGTGCTACAGATTTTGTACACGGTAAAGCTGCGAACAAATTATTATATATATACGGTGTGGTAATAATATATATATATATATATATATATATATATATATATATATATATATATATATTGTGTCTGCTATTAAATATCAGTAACTAGATATTTATTTAATTTATATGCTCTAGTGCTATCAAGGGAGGTTGCCCAATATGGGTGAATCCCATGGCTCGAGTAGCAGGGAGAGTATATCCCTAAGTCATAGCATCCATTATATGGGTGAGAGGATTATCTCACTTTCAGGAAGGAAATATGGCCGCCTCCACCACTTTTATATTTTTTGCCGAGTTCGTGAGCGATTTCGACTTGGGTTAACTAGGTTAAGTGAACACACCTAGTATGATAGAACTTTAGAGAATACATCCGGAGAGGTATTACTTGGGAGGATGGGTTATATATATATATATATATATATATATTCAACATATGTGTGAATGTTGTAATTTGGTTCTATGTATATAATGGGATAAATAATTATATACGGGTAATTAAATGCATGAAATGAATTGTATTAATGATATACGGGTTATATATATATTCAACATATGTGTGAATGTTGTAATATGGCTCTATGTGTATCATGGGATAAATAATTATATACGAGTAATTAAATACATAAAGTGAATTGTATTAATGATATATGGGTTATATATATATTCAACATATGTGTGAATGTTGTAATATTGTTTTACGTATATAATGGGATAAATAATTATACATTGGTAAGTTAATACATGGGCAAAATTGTATTATTTACATAACAAGTGAACGTTATATGGCTTTTAAAGAAAATTATTAATTAAGTTAAGGTGATGAATAACTTATAAATCATTTATTAAACATACTCGGGCTAGAGTAGGGTGTTAGGAAAAAGTTATAATAAGAGCTAGTTACGGGATAGATAACTAGGTGAGTTATAGAGAAATCTATAGGTGTGCACATTAGTTGAGAGGTGAGTATATCCTCAAGAGAGTGCGACACTAACTTAAATATGAAGTGCATTCATGTATTTTAAATTACTGCAATTTAATCACTTGCTAAATATGTTCAAAATGTTTTGGGTTCTAACCCTTTCTATCAAATATTTTCAAAACCTTTTAGGTGTCCATCCACAGGGACGCCAGGCTTGATTTCATTCCAGGGATTCGAAACTGCAGTATGTGTGGATATTGCAGGATTTGGATAGACGCTTCTTTCATTATATTCCTAGTTTAGGAATGTAATATCAGTTTTTTTCGAGCATGTTACTCATAATACTTTCAGTTTATTTCATTTCAGATTGTATGAAATTTATTACTCTCTGTTAATTTATTTTTAGTTTCGATGTTTGCTGATAGTTTATTCGGCAAGTCTTTTATTAATTATTCCGTTCATTCAGTTCCAGATGGTATGATTGGTTTTATTTATGTTTTTGCATGTTGGGTCGTTTAATTAAAAAGGTAAAATTTGACACCAGTTTTTTTAAAAACTAGGTGGTTAAAAATGTTTTAAAAAGTTTTTCGACAGTGATGCTAAGAATGAACCAGAGGAGATTCCTTTTTAATTTGGTATAAGATTGATCACCTGGTATTTTATTAGGTGGGTGTCACAGGATGCCCCCATTAAGCTAGACGAGGTGTATCAATTAGCTTATTAGCATGGTTGGTTGAATGCGCGGGGGTCTTAAAAGTTTCCAAGGACTCTCAGCTCTAGTACTAGGCATAAGTTGATTATCCGACATATAGGCATCCACCTTTTAGAAGTGAGTAAAGTTGGGTTCCACTTAATGTCGTTCGTCTTCAGTTGGCTAAGAGTTATTTATCCTCGCATGATAGTAACGACGAGTTACGACCATATCCAGACGATAGTTGAAGACGAGCTATTGTTGTCATTCTTGCCCACCAATGATAATTATTGTTCGCTTTGTCCTTTCATTGTTTTAAATGGAATTTTGTGGATTGTTACTTATTTCTAAAAAATAAGTTGGCTATATAATATCATTATTCTGCATTTTTCCATTCCATTGTCTCGAGCATGTATTTTATTGTCTTGTCTTACCTTTTAGGTAGTTTTGTCAAACCACCTTAGGCCTAGAACAGACTACGACAAAAATGCACCTGGTTTTAGGGCCATCCACCTGTTCAAGAAATTTATTCAACCAAAGTCGAGTGCATTCAGTGCCTAGGGATCCCCCGTAGGTCTTTTTTTTGCTTGGACAATTCATGAAGTTTTCGTGTTTTTCATGATACAGACCTTGATACCTTAGGTTTACTTGTAATTACATAACTTTTAATTATAATTAGACTAACGTGATGTTGATCAACACTTTGGCCAATAATTAAAATGTAGGTCTTCCATTTTGGAACAATGTTAAGTAACTAACTAAACCGCTTAGGCTTGTACTGTATTAGAAAAGCAAGATCAAACTGCGAGTATCATAAGTTCTAAAATAAGAATTTTTGAAAACTAACTAAGCTAAAAATAACTTAAACAAGAGATAATTCAAAAGTAAAATTTTATGTTGTCTTCATTCCAAGCCCTTGGTATCTACTTTCCCCCCATTATTTTTAAATGGTAGGCTCCTTGCAAATCATCCCTGATAACCTTATACTGTCCCTCACAATTAGGTCCCAACTTTCCATCTGAAGGTTTTTTGGAACCATCGAGGACTTTTTTGAGGACGTAGTTGCCGATATGGAATTTCCTCAAATGAACACCGTTACTGTACTGCTTGGATAACTATTGTTGGTACGAGGCCAACTTTACCATGGCTTGCTCCCTTTGTTCTGCTAGGTCAAGTTCAGTGCTCAATAGGCCTTCTAGGCGTAGTGTGATAAGCCCACAAAACATGGGGAAGCTCGTCCTCCCAAACTACCCTTGCTTTCTTTAATCACTTTTTCATGCCATCGGGCATTATTTTATTGGAAGTCTTTACTTTCTCATTGCTTTGGGGGTAACACAGAGGTTAAATGATGTTTGATGCCATGGTTATCATAAAAACCTTGGAAGGGTTCACTTTCAAACTATGTGTCGTTGTCCATAATGATTGTCCTGGTTACCCCAAAGCGTCTTATGATGTTTATCCAAATGAACTTAATCATATCATTGTTCCTAATATTCGCTAGTGGATCTACTTCAATAAATTTTGTGAAGTAATATGTTTCCATCAACAGATACTTGCAATTTCTTACTGTTATTGGGAGTGGACCTACAATATCCAACCCCCACTAGGAGAACAACCATGGACTAGTTAGTGACTTTAAGTCACTAGCTGGTTCATGAAGCATGGGGGAGAACTTTTGTCACTTTTCACACTTATGGACATAATAGATTGCATCTTTATGCATATAATCCCACCATCATCCTTCATTAATTTTTTAGAAGGCGAGAGACCTTCCCCCTGTGTGGTTTTTGCAGATCCCATCATGAAGTTCGTAATGAACTTGGTCGACGTCACTTTGATGCATGAATTGGAGGTAAGGACCTTCTGTAAAGTTTTTTTTCGATTCCCAGTTAAAATCGCATAGCTTTAACCTTGACTTGGTGGGCATTCTTTTTCTCGGTCGGCAAGATGTCATTCTGTAGATAAATAATTACTAGATCCATCCAGCTAGAATTTTTTGCATGGTGAGAACATGCTCAGTGACCACTGTCCTTGTGATACTGGGATTAACGAGGAATTCCACTTCAATTGTTCTTCTTAGATGGAGTCCACTGCTTAGCTTAGGGCCGCTAAGGCGTCGACATGACTATTTTACCCCCCAGGGGAACTGTTGAATGTGTACTTTCTCAAATTTTGACATCAAATCATGTGTCACCTCTAGGTATAACACCATCTATTCATCTTTGGTATTAAAATATCCATTTACTTTGTTGGATACCAAATTTGAATCACAATATACATCGATGTGATTTTCTCCTAATAAGTGAGCTTTACGTAGTTCGGCTATGAGGGCTTTGTATTCAACTTCATTGTTGGATGCTTCAAAGCTAATCCTAATTCCTTACCCTATCATCTCATTCTATGATGTGATGAGCATAATTTCTACTCCATCCCTCTTAAAGTTTGAGGTTCCATCCACACACATTGTTCATTTTGTAGATTGGTCAATCCTACGACATTTGAATTGATCAACAATCTGTTGGTCATTAGGTGCATCTCCCCCCATAAATTCTGAGATAAAATCAACCAACACTTATCCCTTAATCATTTTTATTGGTTGGTAGTGTATATCAAACCTCCTGAGCTCGATCGATGATCTAAATATTCTTCCAAATAGGTAGGCCTTTCGAAAAACAGCTTTAAGGAAAAAATATATGATGACTATAATTGAATGAGCTTCAAAGTAGTGTTTTAATTTATGAGACATGATGACCAAAGATTAGGCCAATTTCTCTAATAGGAGGTAACGCTACACGACATCTAGGAGCATCTTACTGACGTTGTAAATGGGGGACTGTCATCCTTCCTTCTCGCAAACTAAGACTAAATTGATTATATGGCTTAAAACTGCTAGGTAGAGATAAAAAAGTATCTCCTGGGTCTTGAATAGTCAACAAAGGGGGTTTGCTTAGATATAATTTAATTTCCTCCAGGGCTTTTGTGCATTTTCCATTCCAGGTGAGGCATTTCTCTTTCTTCAGCAATTGAAAGAATGGTCGACATCATTTAGAGGACTTGGGGATGAAATGATTTAGGATACCAGTATCCCTGTTAGATTTTGAATTTAGTGCAATGTCTTTGAAGGCCGATCATTGTTGATCACGACTATTTTGTCAGGGTTTGCCTCAATACCCATTTTGCTGACTAAGTATCCTAAAAACTTTCCATTTTGAACCACAAAGGAGCATTTTCTTGCATTGAGCTTCATTTGGTAATGTCTAGGTATTTAAAATGTTTCTGTTATCTCCTTCAGGTGATCAGCTTTAAGTTTTCTTTTGACAATCATATCGTCAATGTACACTTCCATTATTTCTTAAACAATTTGTTGACCAATCTTTGGCACGTTTCCCCGGCATTTTTTAGGCGAAAAGGCATGACCCTACAATAATAAAGGCCTATGGGAGTAATAAATAAAGTTTTGTCTTGGTCAGGGTCGAATAGGGGAATTTGGTGGTACCCCAAGCATGTATTCAGAAAGCTCATTCGCTCGTGCGCTGCTGTGGCATCTACCAATAGATTGGGAAAAAGGAAAATTTCCTTGGGATTAGCCTTATTGAGGTCAGTTAAATCTACCCATGCTCTCTAGTTATCGTTGCTCTTTCATACCACCACTGGATTTGAGATCCATTTTAGGAATTGAACGACTTTAACGAACCTTTCCTCCAGAAGTTTCGCCACCTCAGTTTCCATTACCTTGGCCTTTTCTAAGGCAGTACGATGAATTTTTTATGTGATCGATGGAAATCTTGGGTCAATATCAAGTTCATAGAACGTAATCTTAGGAACGTAATCTAAAGTTCCTTCTTCCCCGAGAAACCTTCTAAACAACCTGCAACAAGTAGGATAGATGTAGAAGGGGAGGAGGACAATTTAGATCATAATATGCTAGTGGATTTAGTTGATGGCACGTATAGAGTTTATGAAGTGGAAGAGAATGGTATCATTGATGATGTACAAGGTTCAGGTGGCCAAGAAGATATCGGGATGAACCTTGATGATGACTACCAAAATTTAAAATTTAAGGCGACCCACTCGTTGTACTCTAGCTGTGAGAAAGATCAAAACTCTTTACATGCCATGGTTGGTTTGCATAGTTTTAAGATCCAATATAGATTGTTTGGAAATAGCATAATAGGAATTTTTAATTGGGTGAAAGTCTTGCTACCCAAGCAAAATACACTTCCAAATAGCTATCCTACTATCAAGAACAGTTTGAAAGGTTTGGGAATGAAGAATAAATCAATTCATGCTTATGTGTATGATTTCATACTATACCGAAAAGAGTATGAAAATCTCAATCGGTGCCCGGTATGCGATGAACCTAGATATGTCCAATCTACTGACAAGGAAGGCATGTGCTCAAAAGTGACTCAAGAAGTGTTGAAATATTTTCCCATTGGGCCTAAACTAAAGAGGTTTTTCACAGTACCATGGATAGCGGAGGCAATGACTTGGCATGTTAGTTCAGAAGTAGGGGATAATCTCATTCATCATGCTATTGATTCTACATCTTGGAAGAGAATGAGTTTATAGTATACCGATTTTGCTCGAGAGCAGCATAACATTCGTTTGAAAATACAACACATGGTTTCAATTCATTTGGAAATCTAATCACCAATCAGAGTGCATGGCAAGTGATCGTAGCCCCACTCAACCTCCCTCCTTCACAGTATATGATGCCTAAATTTTTTATGTTGTCTTTGTTGATACCTAGGCCAAAATTCACCAAGTGAGGACATCTTTGTCTACCTGGATCCTTTGGTAGAAGAATTTAATAAGTTGTGGGAAGAGGGTGTGCTAGAATTTGACACTTTTAAAAAAGAAGATTTTACGTTGAAACTTATGTTGATGTGGGCAATTCATGATTTTCCATCTTATGGGACATTATCCGGTTGTGTATTACCTGGTTATTTGGGGTATCCTATTTATGAAGAGGAGACTGAATCTCTGCGTCTCACCGCTAGCTCAAAAAATGCATACCATTGCCATAGGGGTTTTTAACCCCCCCGGCTCATAGATTTAGATTTGAGAAAGGTTCCAATTTTTTACTAGGTGGGGATGGACATAGGCTACCTCTGAGAAAACTTTCAGGTTTAGAAATTGAAAGTCAATCTTCTGATTGTGGCCCTAATATGCCAAGTAAGAATCCTAAATTTAAGAATGTCAAGCATAAGAAGACTCCAACTGGGAATGAAATTGAGACAATAAAGGCATGGTCTAGGAGGTCAATTTTATTTGACTTTTTCTTATTGGAAGAATAACCTGGTGCGCCATGTATTGGATGTGATGCTCGCAGAGAAGAACATCACTGAACATATTGTGGGCACATGCCTTGGGGGAGTCATTCGAAGGATGGAGAAAATGCACGAAAAGTTCTTAAATCGTTGAAACTTAACCCACAACTACGGTTGAAAGAAGATAGTAGGGGAAGGATAATAATTCCCCCTGGTGTGTTTACTTTGACGAGTGAGGAAAGGAAGGTGCTTTTAGACACAATATATAATTTGAAGGTTCCATCTAATTTTCCATCCAACTTGCGAAGGATTGTGAATTATGCTACCCATGATTTACATAAGTGTAAGTCCCATGATTGGCATGTGATCATGAAGTTGGTTCCTCTATTGTTTGAGCACTGTTTCTCCAAGCACAAGGATTTTCGAAGGGCTATTATGAAAATTAGCATCTACTTCACACTTTTATGTGAGAAGGTAGTCAATCGACATCATATAGTGGCCGCAAAATTGGCTGTAATCGAGCGATTTGTGTGTTAGAGAAGTACTTTCCCCCATCATTCTTTGACATAAGTGTTCTTTTATTGGTACATCTATACGTCGAGGCACTTCTTTGCGGCCCAGTTAGATATCGGTGGATGTATCCGTTTAAAATATTGATGAAAGATTTCAAAGATGACGTAAAGAATACATGATACATTGAAGGATCAATTACAGAGGAGTATATCATCGTGGATTCAATCTACACTCGGGAATATATGCCTGACACGAGCAGTGTGGATAACAGTGATAAGTTCATTGATGAAGGTGGTCATGTGATTGGCAAACGAGTGAAATTAACGAGCTTACAACATGAACAAGTAACTTGTTATCTACTTGACATACATGAAGATGTCAAAGAATGGAAAAATTAAGTTTGTATTATTTTAACTTTTACATTATTTTAATTTTTATACATGATTAATTTCATAATACGTTCGTCACGATCAATGCAGAAAATATGATGGATGTGGGAACAATAAAAGACGAAAAATAATGGAACAATCAGACAACGAATTTAGGTTGTGGTTGCTACACGAGGTAATTATAATGAAAATGTCTCTTACTACATGTCACATTACAAGAAGGCTTTACGACTAACCTAATTAATTTATCCATATTCTCAGCTCTTAAACACGGGTGATGCAACATCAAGGCTTGCTCATCTAGCCACTGGACGCGTTTTCATGGTACAAGAGTACAAAGAGTATGGATCAAACAGATAAGTACTCAGTACAAGATTGTACGAGGAGAATAGAAATATACAGAACTCGGGTATTTCATACAAGGCTCTTACTTATTTTCGAGTGAGAGAGAAAGATAAAAACCTCGTTGAAGTTGAAATGACTTACTATTGTGTGTAATTCGAAATATAATTGAATTGGACTATATAAGATTCAAATAGGTTGTGTTTTACTATGTTTGGGTAAGAGTTGAGGATAAAAATGCATGTAAATTTGATCCTCGTACCAATTTCATCATTGTTGACTTGTCCAAGTTGAAGAGCAGCAAACACGTGAGCAATGAGCCGCTTGTTTGTGATTTTCAAAAGGTCAAGAAAGTGTTTTACTCAGAGTATATCAACAGTGAGTCATGGTCAATCATCTTACATGCGCCAAAGCGTATAAACAGTAGTATGGATGACTTGGCTGCTCCTACCAAATATCAATCCATTTCTTATGATTACCCGAATTTGAAACAGTTTTTAGATTTGTAATAAGTATTCCATTTTTTTGTAATAACCAATGGGTGTATTATTCTAGTTCTTTATTATTATCGTATGACGGTTTAATGCTTTTAATTCATTTGTACTTGATCAGTTTACTACTTGTAATAAACAGTGGGTGTATTCTTGTAGTGCTTTGTCATTATCGAATTTTTTTATTACTGAATATGTTAATTTTGATTTTAATCAAATTAAGCATTAATTCAAAGTCCATGACATGACCCGATATTGAAACAATATTTAGATTTATAATATCATTAACTTGTACTCTTCTAGTGCTTTGTTATTATTGGATTTGAATGAAAATTATTTTTTTAGTTAGTGAATATGTTAATTTGGATGTTAATCAAATTATGCATTAATTCAAAGTCCATGACATGACCCGATAATGAAACAATATTTAGATTTATAATGCCGTTAAGGTGTATTCTTTTAGTACTTTGTTATTATCGAATTTGAATCAAAATTAGTTTTTTGGTTAGTGAATATGTTAATTTGGATTTTAATCAATTTAAGCATTAATTCAAAGCCCGTGACATGACCCGATATGGAAACAATATTTAGATTTATTATGCCATTAATTTGTATTCTTCTATTGCTTTGTTATTATCGGACATGAATCAAAATTGGTTTTATAGTTAGTGAATATGTTAATTTGGATTTTAATCAAATTAAGCATTAATTCAAAGTCCATGCATGACCCGATAATGAAACAATATTTAGATTTATAATGTCGTTAACGTTTATTCTTCTAGTGCTTTGTTATTATCGAATTTGAATCAAAATTGTTTTTTTTGTTAGTGAATATGTTAATTTGGATTTTAATCAATTTAAGCATTAATTCAAAGTCCATGACATGACCCGATATTGTAACAATATTTTGAGATTTATAATTTCGGTAACTCGTACAATATTCTAATTCATTTGGATTTTATCATTTTCACATATACATGTTTGCATTAATAACAACAATTTTTGCAGAAAATGTCTTCATCATGGCATCGCGGTAGCGGAGGCGACGAAGGCTAGTCTTCCACTAGGCCCCTAAAATGGGGTAAAATGGGGTCCGTCGTAGAGAAGAAGAAGGCATTACTGGATAGATCCCTAGAGTTACTGAAGGCAATCATCGGCCCGGAGTACACTAACTGGAGGAAGGTGCCATACGAGCTCAAGATGGACATATGGGGGGCACTACAAGTAGTGTATTTATATTTATATTTTATAACTTAAATGCAAATAACACTTACTTTTTTTGTATTTGTTTTACATGATCAATTCAGCCTGCCCCCACTTGTCTGCGACTCCACGTTGGAAAATGTGACAACCCAGCTTTTTATATCTAATTCGATTAGCTACGCCCAATTAAATTAAAGCGGAGCGTCAATATGTTGGCATTAGAAACATAATTTAAATAAATTGAGTAAAGTAAACATGTACACTCTCATACGTGTAACCAAATCATATAATAACAACTATAACAAGTGAAACCAACTCATAACTATTAACTGCAATAATCCATCAATAATCTCAAATTGAAAATATAAAATGCAAATACATGCGGCCCAACACAAAACGGGAAAGAGTAATACAATAACTGTCTCAAATACCAAGCATAAACAGCGTGATATTAATCTCTGATACCACCCTCAAGAAAAGGGAAACAAGCGACATAAATTAAAATAGAATAACTCCACGGCTACAGGAATCCTAAGATTGATATGATCTCATCAAGATCCATAGTTTATTGTCCATCGGTACGAGGACTTGTCATATGTTATATATATAGGAGAGGAGCAAGAAGCAAGATAAACGAACATCAAAGAAAGAAAACAAGCTATAAGATTATAAGATGTACTTATAATGAAAGCACACTAGTCATTACTCGTCTCCAGTAATTAAGTTGTTTAATTACCCAACCAATGCTCCTATGTCGTGACTACCCAACCAAAACTCGAGTAACTTGTAGCCTCATATCGTATAATGATTAATCATTATTAATCTCATTTAAGTATTTAATGTATCAAAATACTTCCTTCAAGTATAATATCAAATGCATCGATTCGAGATATTATTTTAAGACACAAGCATAATATCTCACACAACAAGTCATATCGGGTCACTATCGTTACCCGGGGGAACAAGTCATAACACTAGCCCTACACACAAATATTCCCCAATATTACGTGGCAAGAGAAATCATACCAAGTCCTAAATCACATGGCATTCCAAGGTCTTTCTATCCGACCCGCATTACAACCATGTGTTCGGTTCCAGTGGTTTATCTCCGACACGGCACTCGAGCGGAACCAAACCGGATCAATCATAAAAAAACCGCATTCAACATGTGCCTACATTGACTAGAGGACTTGTCTAGTGTATACTAACAATTTCACGCTTATGTATATATACAATCGTGTCAAGTCTCTTACTCAAGTTATACAATAGTCATTATTTATAATATAACATAATTTACAGCATTAATTTACTAATTCAACAGTGAGACCCGCCTAATTAAACCTTGGGTGATCAAGCCTTAATTTAATTTAAAACAGGTTTCTTAAATGGTTCATTCTTAGCATCACTGTCGAAAGCCTTTTTAAATTACTAATCACCTAAGTGACATTAAGCTAGTGCCAAATTTTATCTTCCTTAAACAGAAATAAACAACTCATGCGGAACGATACATAACAAGTAGTATCAAATCAATCCTCATAAATAACTGAATAATATAAAGTCTTACCGAAAAACCATGGCTAAGGCAACTAACTCAAAATCCAAAATCAGAATAACTGTAAAAGTAAAGATTGGACAACATGTCCCAACTGAGAGTACTAAAACTGAGGTCCGGTACTAGATTTGAAAAAGAGAATCCGTCTAAACAACCCCTGCAACATCCACACATACTGCAACTCTCAAATCCCTGGAATGAAGTCATGCTGGGTGTCCCTGCGGCTGGGCACCTAAAAGGTTTTTAAAAGATTTTTACATAGCAAGAGTTAGTACTCAAAAACATTTAAAAATATTTTGCAAGAAGTTATTACAATTGAGTTATTGATTACACATATTAAGACTTCGCACACTCTTTTTGAGTTTTCTCACCTCTCTTCTATAGTGCACGGCTAACGATGGTACTTAGTTCACCTAGTTATACTACCCAAATTAACTAGATCAGAATACCCCACTGCACGTATTCCCTTGCTAAGTCCCCATAACATACTCGCAGTAATTTAATAGTCCATATTTCATATGTTATAAATGTAGATAACTTACTTACTTCTCGTTATCCTTATTCTTGTAATAATTATATCACACTGCTTAATTATTACTAAGATATTTTCAATTTATCTAATGATCTACTATCTTAAGTCAGTAGATTATGCATATGGAATACATTTTATCACACAACATATATTAAATATTAGTTATCACTAATATATCCTTTTAACACACATAAAGGACACTTGGTTCGGATTGATTCATCGACCCCAAGTGAGAGTTGGTTCAGAATGATCCATCGACCCCAACTATTTATATATATATACACATATTCTGGTTCGGGACCCTTTCATCGCGACACCAATTTTAAGGTTTGGTTCGGCATTTTACATCGAGCCCAAACAGATAGTAACTTTATGTTAGTTCGGAATATGTCATCGACCTGAACATAATTAATTTAGGTATAATTCTTTTAACCCAAAAATTCATATAATTTAGTAGGTACACACCCGACCTATCAAATCATGCCCGTACATAATATATTTTATTTATATTCACCGCACTTATTAATTTATGATTTATTTCACTATCGCATATATTCGAGTATTCACGCAACTCTAAGGGTCCTAGTTACCCCTCCCTTGATTCAGTAGTTAATCTATCTCTAACCTACTAGTATATTTCTGGAATTTACTCTCACTCTTTTCGTAACTAAATTCTCACATTCTCGACACCCGACTCCATCGGTTACTTTCCCGTCGGTCCATTTCTCCAAATTTCACTCTCAATCATTTATGAAGAAATCTCACGGTACACCTACTGGTATCTATTAAGTCCCTTCATAGGTAAAATGTCATCACTAAGGTTCCCATTAAGTGACGGTAATTGACAAGAAATTTTCACCAAATTCTCTAAAGTACAGCCGGGGTCGATCGATCGATGGGATATGGTCGATCGATTGACTGCTCGATCGATCGACATTTAAGGGTCGATCGATCGACCCAGCAGTGACAGACCCAGATCGTCTTCTTCATGCGGGTTACACCATTTTTGTTTAACTATCTCCCATGATAATTCACCATACTGCAACTAACGATTTCTAATCATTCCTACATATTCTGAGATGATTACTGACGATTTAAAACAACAAAATCATTACAAATTTCGTCCAGATTAACTAAAAATCTTCCTATCATTCAAGAACCCTAAAATATAATCTTTCCATCTTTTCATCATAAGTCCAAATTGTTAGTTCAATTTAATCATCAAGTCTTCTATGATATCAGATTATTTGGAGATAAAAAACGTTCTACATGCAATCCCTATCAATCATGGATCATATTCAAGTGTTTGCTTCCCAAAAATATCATAAAAATCATGTTCTTCCTAAAGCTCATATATGAGTATTATAACTCAATTTATTTTGCAAATAACCACTTGCCTTATGTTTTGCAGGGTCTGATTTAGTGGTTGTTGTTGATGATTGATGATTCTTATCCTTCAATCCTTCTTCCCAACAAGTTGGTAGTGAAATCTCCTTTGAATTCTCCCTACTTCCTTCTTTTGCCTTAGGAAATTGTTTCTCTCTTCCCTCTAATGGTTAAGATGTATTTTCCTCCTCTCTAACCCTAGCCTCCAACTATTATAATCTGACTTAGGGTTCCAAAATTCGGAGGTCTCCTCACCCTTAAATGTAAAGAGACCAAAATGCCCTCGTATGGTCCCAGTTTAGCCCAAAAATGACCCGACACTCAACTAGTACCCCTGGGTACACTATTTTGACTAATTCGACCCTTTCGGAATCATCTGTGGACTCTAAATTATCTTTTGCGTCTCTAAAAATATGTTTCTCATCTCACCTTCAATTTCGTCTATGCGCGACACTCGGTCGAGATAACTCAGGTATGTCTATATAAATCACTAGGCCGTACATATCAACATTCAATATTTACTATTCACATTTAGTAAATTTTAATCATCATAATAATTAGTGTCTAACTCTTATTAATCATTATTATTATTACATCACATTAAATTACTCTACTCACATAATTTAATTTAAAATGTATTACAATAAATTACTCTACTCACGTAATTTAAATAAAACGTATTCTCACATTAAATTACTCTACTCACATAATTTAAATAAAACGTATTTTCCAATCTATGCAGAAATACGGGGTATTACATCAACATCATATCATTTAAAGGTTATATGTCCCTAATAACCATAAGTATGTGATCAAGTTAGGATATTAGGCACAACACCACAATTATCTTTCTAAAAACACGAACACCCTTAGCGCTCTTATTCCAATAACATTATGCCCCGAATTTAAAATGTAGATTTGAGGCTTTTTCGATTCGTTTTTGGAAAAACTTAAAACTACAAAGTTGTTCGGAACGTGATTTTATACAAGGATACTCGAGCATGCTACCATATCCTGCTTAAAATAGACCCGAAACTAACATATACAGTTCAAACCTATTCACGACAACTTTCTGCGTAAAACTGTAAAACGCATATTCTAGGATTTTCCGATCCGTTTTTAAAAAAACTTTAAACTGCGAAATTGTCCAGAATATGATTTTATGCCAGGTATCGCGGACGAAACATCCATTTTCGGAACCCAAACATCTCAAAACAGTTTTTAATATGATGATTTACTCAATTTCATAGATTTCCCAAATTCAAGAGGTTGTTTTACAACTCAATCCCTATAATGATGTTATTGCATTTGAATATACATGGAGGATGATCCTAATACATTGCATATCATTGTTAACATCAATTTCATATTAATTTAGGGATCCAAATACATGTTCATGTGAAATTGCATTATAGATACATATTATACACATATAGGTTATTGGCTTGCGTTGGATTGTATGGAGAAGTTGAATCCTCTTGAAATCCTCTTAGCTTTCTTCTCTTCTTACTCTCTCTCTCTCTACCAAACCCTAGCCCCCTTTTGTGAAATGATAAAATGATGACTTCTTCTCTTTTTTTCTATTTATACCTAGGGTTAGTTTATTTACAAAAATGCCATTGCCCCAAATTTAACCCTCTTGTAAGGACATATTTCTCATGTCCGTTATCTTACATTTTTGTATGTCGTACGCCGCTACATTTGGCACGTCTCTACACGATCTCACACGATGGCCTCAATCCGAATTCTGGGGATCAAGCATTTAACATCTGCATCATGTGTCCCACATCTGCCTCAACGACTTCACGTTCCACAATTTCATGGGCTTAATTCAAGTGGTACGCAAGAGAAGTCAAAACAGTGAAAAAAGGCAAGATATGGAAGTTGAAGAGCATTTTGGTAATTTTATAGAAACCATCCAGAAGACCGGTCAATCAAAAATTGAAGTGCTCGTCGCAACGAAGATACTGGAAGAAACGACACCCCAATCAGAGCTACGAAAAAGAAGTTATGTCCCTTTGAAAATGGAGAAAATTCTTAGGAAAGCTCTTAGAAAAATGCTAAGTGTTTAAAACCCCACATTTCGGCGAATTTCTGCGAACCGAAGACAAACCGGTTCGAGGGGCGAACCGATTCGCGGTACTCCCGAACTGGTTTGGGGTACCTGTACGCTGGCAGAGTTTTAAAATCATGAAACTCTTTATTAGTTTTCCTATAAAAGCCAACTTCGGGGGAGTTATTTTGCAAGACGTGGAGAGACATTTTTTAGAGTTCTATTAGCTAAAGTCTTCACCTTTTTGAGTTTTCAAACTCATGTTTTGATTCACACATCATTGCCAAACCTTTGTGAATCCTTTTAAAACCCAAGAACACAACCTTGATTTTGCTCAACCCTTGTGGAGAAGTAGTTTTCTTCTTCATTGTTGCGCACCTGGAGTTCCTGAGGGATATTCCAGTCGACGACATCAGAACCGGCGCCTGCGAGTATTTCTATGTCACAATGTATTTTAGCCGTTGCTTTGGAGGTTTGACAAAGACACCGTGCATTACACTTGTGGGCAATTATCTGGTTGTATGTAAGTTAATGGTCTTGTAAATTCTTTAGAGTTCTAAAAATAAAAGGTTTTACCCGAAAGGTTTTTTTTCCTTAACTTTGTGTCACATGCTTCATTTATTTATGGTTTGACACGCACACACACATAGATGCATGTTTAGGGGTTGATTTACTTTAGTTTATATAGACTCTAATTAAATAAGGGTTTATTGGAATCTTGGGAATTAATTTAATCATTATCACACACCGAACCTATTCGGGTTTTTCAAATTGGTATCAAAGCCAATTACACAACTTTACAGTGTAATTTTCGCAAATTTTTTCTAAGATATCAATTTTTTGAAAAATTGATTTTTGAAAAAGAGCGTGTTCATAATGGAGAAGTTATATAATAAAATGCTAGTTTTTTACGGGACAAACTATGCATACTGGAAAGCCCGCATGAAATCTGTATTAAAAGCCATTGATGAACGTGTCTGGATTTTAGTTGAAAGAGGGTGGACACCTCCTACCGTCACTGTTGATAACGTGACTAGTTTAAAACTGGACACTACATGGACTGAAGAAGAATTTAAATGGTCATCTTTTAATTCTAAGGGTTTAAGTGTTATTTCTGGATATGTTACACCTGATGAGTTTAAACGCATAATGACGTGCACCACGTCAAAAGAGGCATGGGATGTTTTGCAACTTACCCATGAAGGAACTAATGCTGTGAAAGAGTCTGAACTGCAAAATTTAATAACTCAATTTGAAACAATCACCATGCTTGAGTCTGAGTGTTGTGATGAATTTTATGCTAGACTATCTGATATTGCAAACACTAGCTTTAATCTTGGTTAACACATTCCTAATGCTAGAGTTGTTAAAAATATTCTTAGATCTCTGCCTAAGTGTTTTATCCTTAAAGTCACTGTGCTAAATTCTATGGGTAATTTAAATACGCTAAAATTGGAAGAACTTGTAGGAGATTTGCAAACTTATGAGATTGATATGTTTTCTAAATTTGTCAAGCCTAAAGATAAGGGAATTGCACTTAATGCCCAGGAGAGAAAAAGTGAGGGATCGACAAGAAAGAGGGAATTATCTAAAAAAGAGAGATAGATACGTCAGATTCTGAGTATGACTTTGATTTAGATGATTTGGCCCTGTTTTCTAAAAATTTCAAGAAAATTCTCAAATTTAAGAAAAATGGAAATTTCAAAGATAAAAAGAATTTTGAGAAAAATAAGTTTGAAAAGAAAGATTAAAAAGATTTAAAGATCCTCTGAAGAAAGACAATGAGAGATGCTATGAGTGCGACGGTAAGGGTTATAGAGCTTTTGAGTGTGCTACTAGGCTGAAAAGAGAAAAGGGCAAAGCTGTCCTTAATGCTACCCTTAGCGATGATAGTGAGGTCGAGTCGGTGGACTGTGGAAATGAGTCACCGCATGAGTGTAACTTCACTGCATTCATGGCTAGTCATGTGATTACCTCTAGTGCTTCTCACGACGATGAGGATGCTACTTCACAGGGACACCTCGAGAGTGAGAGCGATATTAGTAACGGGGATGATGATGCAAGTGAAAGCGAGTGTGATCTTCAACGCGCCTACGCTGAGCTGTATTCTGAGTCATTTGAAACGAAAAAGCGTAACAAAGCGTTAGTTCTTAGGATCACCGCTTTAGAGAAAGATTTAAGACTGTTTGGAGAGAGAAAAAATTATTGTGAGAATGATAAAGAGAGAAAGGAGAACCTTGAGAAAATAAGATGTTTTGAGTGTCATGGGACAGGGCACAATAAATTTGAGTGTCCCACTAGACTTAGGAGAGAGGGCAAGAAAGTTGCCATGCCCGCGACCCTAAGCGATAGTGAGGATGAGAAGGGTGATGAAAGTGTGATCCAAAAAGCTTTTAGAAAGTTGTTTATCGAGACCATGGAAACAAAAAGGTCAAATAGGATCCTTGGTCTTCGGATTTGTGAGTTGATAAAAGAGAATGATGAGCTAAAAAGGGAAAAATATGACTTGACCAAAACGGTGTCTAGTCTGATGACATGTGTATCCCATTTCAAGTATGATCTCAAACAAGCATGTGAGGTCCAAGTCTCATTAGAGAAGGCATATGAGAAGGTTGATAAGATGGTTCCCTATCCCGATTTGAATAATGGTGAGAATATTGAAAAAGGTCATGACGGTGCATTCACTACTTCTAATGCTCTCGAGCCTATGTCCACTTTGGTAAGTGATTCCTATGGGTGTCCCGTATAGGAAAGCTCATCTAAAAATCCTTGATAAATTAATTCCTAGACCGATTTATGTATGCTCCCACTGCAAGAAGCGAGGACATCTTACGAAGTTTTGTTCTAAGTTGGGTTTTGTGCCATATCATGCCACTTCACACATTCATGCACATGCACCCACTCATGATACCTTGCTTGCACATAATGATAGAGAGTTTGAACACATTTACGAGCAAGTAAAGTTTTTGATCAAGACTACACATTATCTAGTGGAGTTTGTTCAAAAGATGTCACCATCTTTGGAAAACTTCAACGTTCTTCCCGGTTGAGGTCTTGTCATGTTTGCTAGCATAGGGTGATTTTCATGATGTCTCTTTTGCCTATTGCTAGCTTTCATCATGTGTATTATTAATTTTTCTTTTTTATATATTTTTTTGAAAAATCCAAAAAGATTTTCTTTTCATAAAAATTTGAGAAAAGCACAAAAATATTTTTTTATTTTTTTTGCACCTTTTATGGATGAGCATTTTTGATAGCCGAGTCACAAATTTTATTACATTTATCCACGTGACTGCTTGATAGTGATTTGAGACGCTAAATCATTGCATCCACGTGCTTTACACTGTTTGGAGTCTTTGAGATGTGATTAGTGATATCTTTCTATATATTTGACTCCTATCTCATTTATTTCACACATGCACGACTATATTTGATTATTGTACTTGTTTATCACATATTGACTTGAGTGTTTCCATCTCAATTATGTCTATACAATGTACAATATGCGATAAAAACTTGACAAGATTGGAATGCATGTAAAAACCGTTTGGTGAGACTGTGTGTTTATTTGAAAATGGGGAAGGGCTGCGAAATGTTCATTTAGCCTTTGCGAATACTAAGCCACCGTTAAATTGGACCCAAAAATGGAGGAATTTTACTATCCGGGGTCCAAAGAGGTTAAAAGAGACTGGAAAAATTTAAAGGCAATAAAAATAAATACATGCCAAATATGGGCCATTAGGTTTCACCATCAATTCTCCAAAGTTCGAGAATTTAGATTACCTCTCTTCAAAATATAAATCTGAGGGAGTTTGGTTGGGCAATTCAAACGGGTTTGCACTTGAAAGTCCTGAAAAAGCATGAAATCGTTTTGGACGTTATTTGTGTGGAAATCACTTTGATTTGATTGAGTCAATGTCTCATATTTTAATTTTTTTTACACCAAAGGAAGATTTTGAGCTCATTCGTTAGGAGTATTCAATATTCATCGTGCACATATGTCATGCTTGTATGCATTGATTTTCCTATCGAAATTGATCACACCCATACATTTACGCTATCATCGACTTGGTTGTTTTGTGTTCATTCATGGTGTGTTTCTTTGTTTGTATATTTTGTATGAAAAATTTTAAAAAATTCAAAAATAGAAGTTTGTTTGTTACCCTGTGACATTCTCCATTTGCATTTGTTTCTGCGTCTCATATCTGTCTATTTGGGGACATAATAAAAGAGGGAGAAGAATTATCATATTATGGGGGAGTGTTTTTTTTAGATTTGAGATTTGTCATATGCTTTCATCATAAATTGGTATCTATGTTCATCTTATTTCAAACTCGATACGTCACTTCTTATTTGCTTTTTCTCATGTGTGTAGGTACTTCCTGATGAGAATATGTTACACACCCTGATGAGAAAAGTTTTGAAGATTTGAAGAACAAACGATGAAGACTTATTCATTTGTATCGTTCCAGCTTTGGGTTCATGGGAGGGTAGATTTGTATAGGCAATTTTGTCATTTGATAATTCGGATTTTTTATGTATGTTCCTGCATAGACATAGGGGGAGATTTGTAAGGACATATTTCTCATGTTCGTTATGTTACATTTTTGTTTGTCGTACGCCGCTACATTTGGCACGTCTCTACACGATCTCACACGACGACCTCAATCTGAATTTTGGGGATCAAGCATTAAACATCTCCATCATGTGTCCCACATCTGCCTCAATGACTTCACGTTCCACGATTTTAGGGACTTAATTCAAGTGGTTCGCAAGAGAAGTCAAAACAGTGAAAAAGGTAAGATATGGAAGCTCAAGTGCATTTTGGTAATTTTATAGACACCATCCAGAAGATCGATCAACTGGAAAGTTGAAAAGCTTGCCGCAATGAAGATACTGGAAGAAACGACACCTCAATCAGAGCTACGGTGAAGAAGTTATGGCCTTTTGAAAATGGAGAAAATTCCAAGGAAAACTCTTGGAAAAATGCTAAGTGTTTAAAGCCCCACATTCCAGCGAATTTCTGCGAACCGAAGCCAAATCAGTTCTAGGGGAGAACCGATTCACGGTACTCCCGAACCGGTTTGGGGTACCTGTACCCTGACAGAGTTTTAAAATCATGAAACTCTTTATTAGTTTCCCTATAAAATCCAACTTCGGGGGACTTATTTTGCAAGACTTGGAGAGACGTTTTTGAGAGTTCTATTAGCTCAAGTCTTTACCTTTTTGAGTTGCCAAACTCATGTTTTGATTCACACATCATTGTCAAACCTTTGTGAATCCTTATGAAACCCAAGAACACAACCTTGAGTTTGTTCAACCCTTGTGGAGAAGCCGTTTTCTTCTTCATTGGTGCCCACCTGGAGTTCCTAAGGGAGATTCCAGTCGACGACATCAGAACCGACACCTACGGGTATTTCTGCGTCACCTGTATTTCTAGTCGTTGCTTTGGAGGTTTGACAAAGACACCGTGCATTACACTTGTGGGCGATTATCAGGTTGTATGTAAGTTAATGGTCTTGTAAATTCTTTAAAGTTCTGGAAATAAAAAGTTTTACCCAAAAGGTTTTTTTCCTTAACTTTGTGTCACATGGTTCATCTATTTATGATTTGACACGCGCACACACATTGATACATGTTTAGGGGGACTCTAATTAAATAAGGGTTTATTGGAATCTTGCGAATTAATTTAATCAATTATCACACACCGAACCTATTCAGGTTTTTCACCTCTCGATCCTTTTACGCGTTAATTCGCTTTTAATATTTAAGTCGCACATTCGTATCTCAATGAATTCATTTTAACTTTTCATTTCGAAATAATTTGATTATATATACTGACATAGTTTCATTTCCAAACATTTCGAATATATATTGGCATAGTTTTTTTTTTGTTTTTTGTTTTCAATTTTAATTCAATAAAAAATGTGGGGTATTACATTCTCCCCCTCTACGAACGGGATTTTATCCTCGAAATCCAAATAAAACAAATCAATTCAAGTCAAGTAAGGTAGTTTCTCACGTACCTTCCATGAAGAGATATTGGTGACTACAAGTCATCATCTCTCTGCCAAGTGGCCTCAGACTCATCATGAGCACTCCACATAACACGAATAAGAAGAATGACTTTTGACCTCAACTGCAGCTCACGACTATCTAGGATCCCGATCGGCGTCTTCTCGTTGCTCCCATCGGGTTACAACTCAACCCCGTCTAAATCTATGTGTAGGTGTGAGTCCTCGGTATGTAAGAACTTCCTCAACATGGATACATGAAAAAATATCATGTACCCGCTGGAGCTGGTCGGGTAGGGCTAAACGGTAGGCAACTGACCCCACCCTGTCCAACACTGTAAACAGACTCACGTATCGCGGTGAAAGATTCCCTTTGGCACTAAAAAGAACAACGTCTCTCATGGGTGAGACCCTCAACAGCACTTAGTCCCCAACGGCGAAGTCTAACTTCCTCCGCCTTATGTCTGCATAAGTCTTTTGACGATCTTACGCGGTCTTCATCCGTGCACGAATCAAGTCTACCTTCTCTGAGGTCTCCCTAATAATATCCGGACCCAGCATCTGGTGCTCTCCGAACTCCAACCAACATGTAGGGGATCTACAAGGCCTGCTGTAAAAAGCCTCGTATGGTTATATGATAATAGTTTAATGATAATTATTATTGTATGCGAACTCCACCGCTGGTAAATGTGCATCCTAACCACCTTTGAAGTCCAACACACAAAGTCGTAACATGTCCTCCAAAATTTGGTTTACCCGCTCCGTCTGACCATCAAACTGAGGGTGGAACGCAGTACTCAAACTCAACTGAACTCCCATCACCTCCTGAAGATGAAGACACTGCCACGGTCAGACACGATATAACGCGGTACCCCATGCAACTTCATAATATCATTAATAAATACCATGGCGTACTATGTTGCCGTATAATCCGTCCTCACTGGAAGGAAATGAGCACCTTTGTCAGTCTGTCGACGACGACCCAAATCGAATCATGACCGCGTTGCGATCTTGGCAACCCAACAATGAAATCCATTTAGATACTTTCCAATTTCTAATTGTGCAACCGAACTCTCACCACGAAGCCTAACATAACTGAACTACTAATCTAATCCAGAAATCAATACCCCCAGGTCCCAACTCGCTAAGTTTCGTGCGTGGAGTGTCTCGCAAGAAAAATCCAAACAAGGAACCCCTCTGATACACTACTGTCAGCTTATCGAGATAAGGAATTTGTCAACTCAAGACCCCTAGTGATATAAGAATAATCTAACTCCAAAAATAACTTATCTCTAGACTCAACGGTTCATCACAAAACAAATATTCCAACTTCGTCTATTCAATACAGACGTCAATATTTATCAATCATGACTCGATACTCAACTCAGAATCGACTAACAATGTTTCCCCGACTACACTGTGAGTAGGGATCCCAGACATCAGATACCACATCGAACAGATGGTAGTGAAAGCTCAAAAATCAACTCTACTCCGAGTTATCAATAACACTTACCTTGCACTTAAATTAATGGTGAGTCAAGCGATATGGAAACCCTTATGATCCACTAAGGTTGAACATGTGCATAAGCATACAACTTTTATGCACTTACAAATGTTATTCCATCTTTCCAAGTCTGGACTTAGGTAAATAATATCATCAAGGTTCATACTTTCTCGAACAAGACAACATCGACAAAGTTGCATTATATGGGGTCAACGATCCCTCACCTAAAGGTTTCAAACTAACCCGAGATGCAATATGCCTCCTTGCACGCCCCCACTTCTCACGGTTTGGTCGCTCTAACCCAAGGCGACAGACCCTCACTTGATTCGACTTACCGCTCTTTACTTAAAAATATGTATAGGAATTCAACCTCTCCGATAGGATTTTCCTTGGACTGTGAGTATGTTATAATTTTCTCACCGAACATGAAATGAACTTGCTTCTTCAAACCACGAACAAGGATTGTACATTTTCCAAGCAACGAGGTAAGACCCAAAATTTCCACTCATCATACCAAATCAGAATACCGGATTTGGCACACTCACCATCCGGATACTCATCTTCCAGCACCCCAACGCTACCTGATCTTTATAAAGAACGGTGTTCTATCCAACAGGTTAAAGGTCCTAAATACAAGGTAGCGGGTACCTTCACGTATCGTGACCCCAATTAACACTCAGTACTCCACACATAACTAAAGTAAAAATTAAATATCTTACGAACCTTTTCGCGGGTGTTTGCCTAAGAGTACACACCCTCCTTATAAAACTTCTCAACAATGGTCGACGCACTCTCTTATTGTCCCCCTACGGTGGAGGTTATCAGAACCATTTCAATTAATGGGTCCAATAATTGGAACCCCAAAATGTCTCAATCCTTGCCATTAATGATGACACTCACTTGGCACAACTATCATCAATCACGCAAAAATTGACCGAGCTTCACACGACTCTACCATTATCAAAATACCATCAAGACCATTCTATGACTATTCACTAGTCTATACATCACCAAAATCGAACATCTTACACTTGGTTTCAGAACGCGTCTTTAATCACACACGATCTAAGTAAACAACATGTCACTAACTACTCACTCGTGCTCTATTTCATATTAATACATAATGAGGGACACAACATATCCACATTACCATATCTGATGGATTCAAAATCAAGCACCACCATTATCACGGTGCAACAAATTAGTACCCCCAATCACTGGGTGATAACATAAAATCGAACTAGTGGATATATCACCAACTCAAGCGATCACACTCGCATCAAATGAAACACCTATTAAACACTCCTTCATGATGTTCTCAGTCGACAATTCATCCCTCGAGATTCTCTACTCACCATAGGGTTCACAACTGGTAACTCCAACTTAAGTCCATCCCTTAGCACACCCATATTCACGTCCCAGTATCGATAACTTTTAACAAATATACCGGTATTACAAAGCAAGATAACCATATCTTATCGAACACCCATTATAATCTAGGGCTTTACGAAGAGCAATGAACTCCAATCATTTCCAAATAAGGAAAGGGTAATCCCTAAAAAATTCTGGACTTCTCCAATGTCAATCCCCATATGACCTTGTGGTACGGACTTCCTCATCCCTAGTGTCCATGGCCAAGACATCACAACATTAATGATACATTCTCACGAACTTGTTCGGGATAACTCGCCAAAACATTACACTCTGAACATGTGAGTTCCCAACCCACTAATATATTTTGTATATGACCGAACACGCACCTAATCGGCCTTAGGTTCATTCCATTACGAATTTTATCTGATCAGAACACTATAACACCACTATGCCACCCTAATACGACATATATTGCTTGTGTGGACAACGTGTAGGTTTACATGCCTAACAAACTTCCCTAATACCAACATAATATTTCAAGGATAATCACTTATCCATTCTAGGTTCAGACTCATGAATCTCCCATTATACATCATCAAACGGATGAATCTATTTCGTGCTTTTCACAAGTACGATAACACTCTTACGTACACCAAAATTGGACCCCTCAGGTCATCCTTTGACGGGTTGGGACATACATCGATTTGGAGTAGTCCTCTCTCAGATCACAACCCTTCCTTTACATGTTCATGAGTAATAATATACTCTTATTATCACAAGACTTACTTCGTTAACCATTCACTAATTAATACGTCATCGAATGCCTCAACAGTCTCTCCATCACCTGTGGATCGCGATAATTTCTTCTCAGGAAAATGTCACAACAACAACTGGACCACATAATTTTGAGGTATGCCATATCTAAAGCTCTACCCTTCCACATTGGAAACAACTTCAGACATTTACACACGCAAGTGGTACCAACAACTCAGTGGTACTACAGGGTGGGATATAACTTATACCAACTTCTTTACAGCCATAAGATCGACGATATTCAAAGTTGACAATGCACAACAAATATAGGGGTGTTTCCTCCCCCTAAAGCACCAAAAGTCAACTCAATTATTGACTTCAACATCGGTGCTCTCTCCTACTGTGGGCGATGAAACTATGATTATTGCACGCGAATTGTGATCTCTTAAAATTCATGGACCCTTTGCCCTCCCAGAGTCCATGTCTCATCAAATCACCATCTTAAAAGATAGTAAGTTAACACGTATCCTAAAAAAATTATTTAAGTGGAGCACTAGTCATAATTACAACAAGTACCCACACATGGACCTCACGCGTACTATCATGTGGTCGATCGGAGATTCACCTCATGCGTGGGACGTCTCACAAATGAAATCCAAACAAGGAACCCTCCCCATACATAAGGCTAGCACCGAATCTCCCATTAAAATCGTAGCGTGAAGATTTTCCAAGTCATCGAATACAAGACCTAATTGTAAGGCTCTACATATCAAGGAAACGATGCACGGAAAACGTAACGGACACCCTCAGATCGCTAAAGGCTCTAAAATCGTGCTTTGACACCAACTGTGACAACCCAGCTTTTTATATCTAATTCGATTAGCTACGCCCAATTAAATTAAAGCGGAGCGTCAATATGTTGGCATTAGAAACAGAATTTAAATAAATGCAGTAAAGTAAACATGTACACTCTCATACATGTAACCAAATCATATAATAACAACTATAACAAGTGAAACCAACTCATAACTATTAACTGCAATAATCCATCAGTAATGTCAAACTGAAAATATAAAATGCCCATATATGCGGCCCAACACAAAACGGGAAAGAGTAATACAACAATTGTCTCAAATACCAAGTATAAACAATGTGATATTAGTCTTTGATACCACCCTCAAGAAAAGGGAAACAAGCGACATAAATTAAAATGGAAGAACTCCACGGCTATAGGAATCCTAAGATTGATATGATCTCATCAATCTCCATAGTTTATTGTCTATCGGGACGAGGACCTGTCATATATTATATATATAGAAGAGGAGCAAGAAGCAAGATAGACGAACGTAAAAGCAAGAAAACAAGCTATAAGATTATAAGATGTACTTATAGTGAAAGCAAACTAGTCATTACTCGTCTCCAGTAATTAAGTTGTTTAATTACCCAACCATTGCTCCTACGACGTGACTACCCAGCCCAAACTCGAGTAACGTGTAGCCTCATATCGTATCATGATTAATCATTATTAATCTCATATAAGTATTTAACGTATCAAAATATTTTCTTCAAGTATAAGTCTCCGTTTGATACCACATATTTGCCATGACAAATGGGATTTCTCCACATTTTTACCCACTTTGGTAGTGTTTGATAGGCAGATTTGCCCATGGTAAATTTTGCCCAAATTTGATCATGTGACCTCAAATTGCCTAAAAATGTGGAGAAAATTTGCTTTGGTCCATAGGAGGGATATATTTGCCCATAATTTTTGCTTTGTTTTGCTCCTTACTTGGATTGTATGTTATTTTACAAAAAATTGTATATTATTAAAGTGGACATTTTTATAAAATAAGGTTTTCTAAAATGTTTATTTTTTATAACAAAATACAATTTTTTTAAACTGTTTATAATATTTCAGTTATCTTTTTTTTTAAATAAAAAATTTAATATTTATCGTTACTTTGTGTTAAAAAAAACTTGACACTATTTTTATTAAAAAAATTGCACATTTTGAAAAACCAGAACATTTCTAAAAAAATAGTGGGATTTAACTTTTTTTTCAAAAATTGTAATTTTTATAAGACATTTTTTTAAAATAAGGTTCTATAAAAAGTTTCTATCTTTTTCATAAACAAAACGTTCGACCTTGTTTATAACATTTTTTTTAAAGTATTACAAAAGATTGTTTTGTAAAAAAGTTTAAAAAAATATGTTTTGAAATTTTTTAAAATTGGATGTTAGTTTAATTAAAAAATAACTGGACATTGAGAAATTATAAAAATAGTTGGATGTAATTTTTTTAAAAACTGTATTGTTTATAAGAAAACTTTTTTTTAATAAAATATGATTTTATAAAAAGTTTATAACATTTTTATAAACAAAAAGTTGGACGGTGTTTATAATGTTTCAAGAAAAAAATGTTACAAAAACTGTTTTGTAAAATAGTTATAAAAAAATTCTTATAATTTTTTTTTAAAACCGGAAGTTATTTTGATTAAGAAAAAGAAGCTGAACATTTGCTAGATTTAACTTCAAAACTGTTTTTTTATATATAAAATGTAAACTTTTATAAAGTTATGTTAAAAGTGTTTTTTTATTGTTATTATTATTTACGGCTCATTTGATTGGATAAATTGTTTAATTATATAAAATGGTCAATTTAAATAAAGGATTAATTATCAAAAAGTACATCAAATATTTTTTTAATATAGATTTAGTCCAAGTCTTTTGATTGGTTATAGCATAAATGGATAAAAATGACAAGAATTTTCAACATTATATTGGCAAAGTTTGTATTTGCCAGGACAAATTTTGGCTATCAAACAACATGATTAGGTAAATAAGTGTCTTTTAGTAGGCAAACTATGCATATCAAACACAAAAAGAAAGCAAATACAACTTTTACATGCGTGCAAATAAAGGATATCAAACAACACAAAATCATCTTTGCCACAACAAAATTTGCCAAGACAAATTTTGTCAGGCCAACACTTTTGCCCACCGTCAATCAAACACACCCTAATATCAAATGCATCGATTTGGAATATTATTTTAAGAGATAAGCATAATATCTCACACAACAAGTCATATCGGGTCACTTTCGTTACTCGGGGGAACAAGTCGTAACACTAGACCTACACACGAATATTCTATAATATTATGTGGCAAGGGCAATCATACCAAGCCCTAAATCACATGGCGTTCCAAGGTCTTTCTGTCCAACCCACATTATAACCATGTGTTCGATTCTGATGGTTTATCTCCGACACGGCACTCGAGCGAAACCTAACCGGATCAATCACAAAAAATTGCATTCAACATGTGTCTACGTCGACCGGAGGACTAGTCTAGTGTATACTCGATAATATACATGTAAAAAAATTTCATGCTTATGTATATATACAATCGTGTCAAGTCTCTTTCTCGAGTTATACAACAGTCATTATTTACAATATAACATAATTTACAGCATTAATTTACTAATTCAACCTCAAATCATTTCAAGGTTATATGTCCCTAATAGCCATAAGTATGTGATTTAGTTAGGATATTAGGCACAACACCACAATTATCTTTCTAAAAACATGAACACCCTTAGGGATCTTATTTCAGCAACATGTTGCCCAGAATTTAAAATGCAGATTTGAGGCTTTTCGATTTGTTTTTGAAAAAACTTAAAACTACAAAGTTGTCCGGAACGTGATTTTCTACAAGGATATGCGAGCACACTACCATAGCCTGCTTAAAACAGACCCGAAACTAACATATACAGTTCGGACCTGTTCACGACAACTTTCTGCGCAGAACTGTAAAACGCATATTCGAGGATTTTCCGATCCGTTTTTAAAAAAACTTAAAACTACAAAGTTGTCCAGAATATGATTTTCTACTGGGCAGCTCGGAAGAACCATCTATTTTCGGAACCCAAACAGGTCAAAATAGTTTTTAGTATGACGATTTACTCAATTTCATAGATTTCTCAAATTCAAGTGGTTGTTCTACAACTCAATCCCTATAATGATGTTATTGCATTTGAATCTACATGGAGGGTGATCCTAATACATTGCATATCATTTTTAACATCAATTTCATATTAATTTAGGGATCCAAATACATGTTCATGTGAAATTTCATTATAGATATATATTATACACATATAGGTTATTAACTTGCGTTGGATTGTATGGAGAAATTGAACCCTCTTGAAATCCTCTTAGATTTCTTCTCTTCTTACTCTCTCTCTCTACCAAACCCTAGCCCCCTTTTATGAAATGAAAAAATTAAGACTTCATTCTCTTCTTTTCTATTTATACCTAGGGTTAGTTTCTTTACAAAAATGTCATTGCCCCAAATTTAACCCTCTCGATCCTTTTACGCGTTAATTCACTTCTAATATTTAAGTCGCACATTCGTATCTCAATGAATTCATTTTAACTTTTCATTTCCAAACAGTTTGAATATATATACTGACATAGTTTTATTGCCAAGCATTTCGAATATATATAATGGTATAGTTTTTCTTTTGTTTTTTTTTTTCAATTTTAATCCAATAAAAAATGCGGGGTATTAAAGAACAGCTGAGAGATCAGTATAAGTTGTGGAATAAAAACATAGGGCACGGTACTTTGGGCGACCCGGGATTCCATTATGACAATGTGTGACATCGTCCCTTCAAAGGAGTCAATCTCACTGGCACAGTGGCAGCAGTATGTCAACGATGAGATCGAGGAGAGGCAATTGACATCTCATCAATCGGTGAGGGCAAATCGGGCAAAAACGGTGGACATGCACTACTCCAGGCGGACGTTTTACTCCCAGGTGGAGTACAGGATGGTAAGTTTTTATTTTTCTCTAATTTTATTTTTATGTTATTCTTTAATTTTAGCACGAACTCACTGATACGCACGGACTCGATACCCTTATATTATCCATTTCCCATCCTAACCCCCGTCGAATGGACTTTGTCAACAATTGGTTGGCCGAGCTTGTTTTTAATAGATATATTTGGTGGCACGCCGATAGAGAGGGGGTTGAGGGACCTAGACACCCACCCGGGTATGTTGGTTCATGGACGTGCCATGCAAAACTTTGAGGAAAAGGTTCGCGTCACGCATATTGTGACAGGAAGGGAGAAGGAACCTTTGTGGTTGGAAGAATGATGCAACGTTCGGCGAATTGATGGGTGTCTCAATTCACATGTTGTGTGGAATTCCTTCCTCCTCGAACCTACATAAAACCCTACTCCATGATATTATTTGTATTTATTTAATTTGGATATTGGATATAATTTGTATTTTTTGATTTGGTTATCAATATTTACATGTTAGTTTGGTTTTGGTTCTGGATATTTTTATTAGTTATTGAATATTGCATGTTGCTTGATATATATGCCATTTGGACAGGTTAAAATTTGCTATAATAGGTACAAATATACTACTGGGCAATGGCAGTGGCCATACTGCCAAACAGTTTTTTTTAAATCGGCCTAAATTTTTCACGAATTTTGACCGTGACAAGTCCGTGACATTTTTTTATTTGTCACGGACACAGACTTTGACCGTGACAAGTCCCTGACAAATGTCTTTGTCACCCCCAAACTTGTCACGATCTTAGACCTGGACAAGTTTGACTTGTCACAGTTTTAGACCTTAACAAGTGGGAAGTTTTGGTGTAGTGCACCCCCTTGGCACTATAAATAGAGTCCATGACCTCACTTTGAAAGGCACCCCTCAACACCCCTGAAAATCCCTCTTAGTAATTCAAAGAACATTCTCCTGAATTCAGAGCTATTCCCTTCCTAAAAAGCCCATCTCCCACATTCCATTCGATCATTTCCATACTTCATTTAGTAAATCCACCAACTCCTCATACCACCTTCATCCCATCGCAAGATCAATGTATCTACACTCAAGATCCGCTTCAAGTATTCATAAGGAGGTTCAATTCTCCATCTTTTTCTCTAAATTCTCTTATTTTAGTATTAGTTGTTTTATTTCTACTTTAGAGCTTTATTTCATTACATCACATACATTAATCTCAAACCTTCATTAGTAGTATTTTCACATTCTCTATTTTCATAAAAAAACCCAAAAACAAGAAAAAGAGGGTTTATCTATAAATTCCTAAAGAGGAATTCTCACTACACATTATCACACTTAAAGAAAGTTTATCTCTACACACACATATAAGATAAATCCCCCATTTGGATTTATGGGTTAAAAAGCACCCTATGTAATTTTCGAACTACATGGACTTTGATGCCCTTTGGGATACATAGGAGTCTTGGATAAATCCCGAGACTCGATTCCTCCCTTATGCGCTTTTGTTATGTTGTTTTAATATATATATATATATATATATATATATATATATATATATATATATATATATATATATATGTGTGTGTGTGTGTGTGTGTGTGTGTGTGTGTGTGCGTATATAGGGAGAGGTTCAGAAGTGAACATAAAAGATGAAGATTTTAATGAACCTCAACAAAAAAACACTTCAGACCCAATCAATTTTAATTCCTATGTTGTAATTGGTCCGCGCCAGTGACAACGAACGTGCATGTGACACGGGTCAGTGGAAATAAAAATGCGTGTGGCACACTCGTGTTAAAAAAGACACATTCCACACACGTGTCCGTTTCCGCTGGCGCGGACCAATTAAAACATCGGAATTAAAATTGAGTGGGTGTTAGGTGTTTTTTTAAGGTTCATTTATATGTTCATCTTTTATGTTCGCTTTTGAACCTCTACCTATATATATATATATATATATATATATAAATTCTTAATTTATGCCACATTATTGCATGCTTGTGTTTTGTCCGACATATACATTCGTTCTTCCATAATGACTTGTGATTCGGCAAATACTCAAATTATATCTTGAATTATTATTTTCGGGGACACTCCTAAGGGTGAATTCACTCTGTCCTTTCCTGTGACGTGAGTTGAACGATTCCATTATCCATTTATATTATGCACATAAGCAGACACTTCACGAAGTCTAGTAAGAAAATATTAACACATGCTAATGAGAGACCGAAAGGGAAGGATGGGTGCCTAACACCTTCTCCTTCCATAACTTAGTCCCTTGAACTTTGAACTACTTAGTTTCGCAACAATAAGTATTTCCCTTGATGTCGTTCTCTCGAGGGGAAAACATTTCTTTTGCCTATTTTGTGCGAAGTAGGCTGAAAACTCTATCACTATATACTATTTCACATTGACGATGATCGAGCTCCCTGAGAAAGGGTGAAATCCCATGCAATTCAGTGGCGAATCTGTTGGGGACTACTTTTAAGAGGACTAAACTCTATTTCTGCATGGGTGTTATTCTTCTCTGCATGTGTGCATATGCACTTACTTGTATGTTCCCTTTTCTCCTCTATTTACCTTTTGTGTATATCTACCATGTGTATATATCACTTTTCACTCACTTATACACTTCACACACTTGTATATACTCTGTATGTATACTTCACACACTTACACTTAGCTTTACTTCTACTCACATGTTCCACACACCACTTAGAAAATCCATGCTTAGGCTTCACTAGCACACACCCTCACTTCTCACACTTGTATATATACATGTTCACTTACACATATCACACACCAGTTGTAGTTGATCCATGTACAGGTTCACTACCACACACACTCACTTGCAAATATTCACATGTCGCTCTCTCACATATATCCATACGCAATATAGCCTCCATGATTCATACTAGATTTACTTTTCATGATACTTGTATATGCTATCTCATTAGGGTAGTACTCCCTTTACTCATCATGCAAATAAAAATACTTTATCTCCTAGTAATTAAGACTCCTGCATTTTTGCACACTACATCAACAAGAGAATGGCAATATTTACCAAAATTTTGCCCCGTACTGAAGACCACTTTGTGATCGGTGCTGGTCCTGTGGAGCACATTTATCCTAAGAGATATGACTCTCACCTTCTATTGGCCTCATACCTTCTACGTATATCGAACGGTTCCCCCTGCATCGTACAACTTGATCGAACTTACAAGGGGAGGTATATAGCAGGGAACTCCTTCACGTACGTCGAATATATCGAATTCACTCTCACATGTGCCGTCCCCAGGAGTTATATTGTGAGGCAATTCACGTACACTTATGTATATAAAATGTCCTAATCGTGGAAGTCATGCCGGGGGGGGGGGGGGGACCCATCCACTAACCCAAAAATTTCATAAATCTCATATAGGTGTCAAACCTAGGGCACTCATATTTAGCTATAGGAAACTCTACCAAAATTCTGGGTCGGCATACCGCCCAAATTTTTGCGCTATTTCATCGCTTTTCAAAACGGGATCCTATCCATGAGCCTGGAAACAAGTCAAACCATGTCTTATATATTTTCAAACCCTATTTTCCTAGGCTCAGGTCATGTCCGACATCTTTTCTGTATTTAGAAAAACCTAACACAAGTGAAAGCCTAATAATAACATTAATAATAATAATAATAATCATACTGAGATTCTTTTCCTTTTTCCCTCGTGTTTCAAAAATCAAAATAACAAAAAAAAAATTGTCCTCATTCAAAAATACCAAAACTTTTCTCCTCCTTCTTTCAAAAATAAATTTGAATCATTTTTCCTCTCAGGTCGATCGTACACTCAATTTTGGTTTGGCACCTTATTGTCTTTGGTCTTCCGTCAAATTTCCCCGAAGCTCTACCGATTATTCTGCTATTTCCTTTAAATTTTGAATCTACCTTCATGAGCTCTTCATGGAGAACACTGACCAAGCAGCGAATGTTCAGCCCGATCTGATGACCGTCTTACCCAACTCAGTGAGAAGATTGACAACCTTCAAATCAAGGTTTAAGAAATGCAGTGACACCGGGCCCAGGTTCCCCAAGAACTCGAGTTCCTCTTTCCTCGTGCTATGGGTCCACTCGCTCCCAAGACTGTTTGGGTCCCAGAAGTTTATCAGCATGCTATGCATGCCCCACCTGCCAATGGGCTTCCACCGGCCCAACTCATGATTTTGTACCTTATCCAACCAGGGGCTAACCTACCTGTTTCCATGGATACCAAAGAGGAGGATTTATACAAGGTCAAGTAAGACCTTAAACTACTGTTGAAGAAGTTTGACCAAGTCAAGTTATTTGGAAAGTACATGGACTATACACATATGTGTCATTATCCTAAAGCTAGACTTCTAGAGAAGTTCAAGGTGTCGGAGATCAAGAAGTTCGAGGGAAGAAGACCCTCAATTGTTCACCTTTGAAGCTATCACTGATCCATGACCCTCCTTGGTGCCATCGAAGAGAAAATGGCCCAGATGTTTTAGCAGATATTGAAAAAATTCGCCCTTCGGTGGTTTCTATCCCTTGAAGAATCCAAAATTCGTAGTTGGGAGGATGTCACCTGAGAATTCATGTCTTAGTACATGTAGAATGAGGAGATAGAGATTACGCGGAAAGATCTAGAGCTTTTTAGGAAAAACTATGGGGAAACAGTCAGTTGCTTTATGGGAAGGTGGAGAGAGAAAGTGATCTCCATGACCAATAGGGCCTTCGAGGAGGAGCAAGCCACTATTGTGAAGAAGAACTTCTTGCCTCATATACGAGCATCCATGAGAGGACATTATTACACACACTTTCTAGCCTTTCGAGAATCTGGAGTAAAAATTGAGGAAGACATTACCAAAGTAAAATTTAAACCAAAGAAAATTATCAAAAAATTCACTCCTCGAAAGTATGAGAAGCCTGCTAGTGCTACAGTCTCAACCATCAACAATATTTCATAGCCCGCTAATTCTTAGGCACGGTAAAGTCGCCCTAATCATTCTAAGAAAGAATACACCAAGCTCCATGCTCCCCTGTCCAAAGTCTATCGGGCCATGTTAAGTTTAAGTCTCATTAAACCCTTGGACCCTCGTCCATTACCAAATCCACTCCTTAGAACTTGAAACCCGCTACTCGTTCTGATTTCCATTTATCTGCAGGTCATACCACTGACCAATTCTTCCACTTTATAAATTTTATCCAAGGCCTAAGTGATCGGGGTATTATTGCCCCACCAGCTAATCCTAAACCCAATACCACTCACAACCCACTTCCAACACATACAAATGCCATATTTATAGAAAGTGACCTGAAATTGGACCCATCTACTCAAATCGTGCCCAGCGAAACATCCATCATCCCTACAGTCTCACCCAAACTGCTTAAGGTTTTCCCATACTTTCTCTATCTGCTTCGTAGATTAATCTTTGTCATTCCTTATAAGGGCCCGCATCTCTGTCCACACTCGATTTAAGGGGGTATGGAGTTACCCACTGTGTTGAACTAACTCTTAGAGTTTGGGATGAAATTGCCCAACAAAATGACTGTTGATTATTAGAAATTCATCAACTTGTTCATGGAAGCCAAAAAGTGGGCTCCGAAATTAGATGAATGGGTAGTACCTGTTGAAGAAGTTAGTCAAGATTATGTGGTACAGACCATGGCCGATATGTTTTGGCAAATAAGTGAAATATGTAGCATTTTTGAGTTGCTCACCACTTTGAAGCTCCATGGATGATTTGTCCCATCACTCCTACACATCCCCGCAGAGTGGGAAGATTTGTAAGATGAAGACATTGAGGTCGTCAAGTGTATTAATTACTCTTAGCAAAAAAGACATTATCGCTATCGAATGGAGGGATGCTTTTGATAGCTTAGATGATGAATTAAGTCAGGAAGAAGTCAATCCACTAGCCAGCCTGTGTGGAATGATATCCTTCGAAGATCTATTAGGGGCAATCAATAAGGTATCGATTCAGCCTGAGGTAGATAAAGCCATAAGATTCTTGTTCTTTCTCACTTTTGTAATCACATGACTAAGTCAGGGAGACACTAAAAAGATTCAATTTCTCATGCAACTGATACAAATACAGGAAGGCGAGTTGCCGAAGAACTTCGCATGACAGAAATGTCCATCGAAGAAAGAAAAGTCCTTAGTCATCTCAAGAAGAGACAAGCCAATATCATCCTATGGGTACTTTTTATGTCCTCTCGATTGCACCATAATGCCTTGATAAAGATCCTCATAGGACCCATAGTCCCTTCTTCCACTACCCCCAAAGAAGCCTTAAATATAGTTGGGTCCCAGACCTCTTCCAGACTCCTCTCATTTTCGAAAGAAGAGATACCGAAGTTCGCCTCTGGTCACAATTATGCTCTCAAATCTCTCTTAAATTCTTTAGAAAGACAGTCCCATTATCATTTGTCGACAATAAATCTGCTCTCAATGCCTGTCCGCTAAGGACCTCCAACTTTTAGGAACTAAAGGTCTGTGATCTCACTCCTATTACTGATATCGTACGTGCTTATGATAATAATCACTGAAAAGTAATGGGGTCCATAAAACTCAAACTAGGGGTTGTCCCTATTAATCTTATCACCGAATTTCACATCATTGACAAACCTGCATGCTTCAATCTACTCCTTGGTCATTCATAACTCCATAAAATTTTAGGGGTATACTCTTCCCTTCATCATAAACTAAAGTTCTTCACCAAAGGTCAGGTTATCACCATTTGGGTGGACAACGATAGTATAGGCAATGCCAGCACTAGCAATCTATTATTAGAGATCCAACATGTAACTAATGACATGCTTCTCTCTGGTTTCAAAATTGATTCACTTCCCCTCCCAGTAGGAGATAACTTTAAAAACTGAGTCTGTCCATAACACACCCTTCATGGTAACATCAATGTGATTCATAAATTTAAGAACATGCGCTTCATTACCTAAATGGGGCTAAGGTGATGCCAACAAGGGATCCTTGAGTCTATATTCCTCAAGGAGGCATTTCCGCCATGTGGCATGGGATACCAACCTTTACCTGATGAACTCAAAGAACTCCATCGACTAAGATTAAAAAAAAGATTGGAAGATGAAAGACTATTTTAAGGAACTCCTTTGATAGTAAATTTGTTAAGGAGGGTGAACACTTCCCCTTATGTGGATTCCCTGAATCATGGTATGACCATGCTGATAAAAAGATGAAACTAGGGCTAGAAATATTATTTTAAGACAGTAAATCTTAAGTCGAAGAATACAAACATGAAGCGAACCTTTCACTAAGAAAGACATGATAATTATCGATAACTCTAAGGAAAATGATTTTGAAAACTCATTCGACCTGCAGACACTAGGATTGAGTCTCTACATGATCCACTCAGATGTCGCGCCATCGAACCCGTTTGCTCAAATCAAAGCTACTGCTTTTCCTCTTCTCAACTGGAATACCATACCAGTCAAACCTTCTCAAATTCAACCCAACCCTGATGGTAATCCTATTCAAGTCTATTCACCTATTGATGTTTTTCCTTTCCCTGATATCAATGTAACTAAGACTTCTTTTGACAAGGTTCTCAATGCGTTTTTTCCTAAAGAATGAAATAAACGAGGATTTTGAGTATCTTGCTGTGCCTTACATTAATCGTCTTGACTCCGATCAAACCTTTGATGATGATGATTTTACAAATGAACAATTCTTAATTAATATTAACAAGGATAATAATAAACAACATAACTGCGTTCAAACTAATTATGATGAGACTCTTGTTACTAATCTCAGTTCTAGTAGCCGTCAGCGCGAGATGAGGATATGGTCCACCCTTAATGAGAATAAGCGTACGCAATTTAAAGAACTACTAAAGGAATTCATAGACGCATTTTCATGGTCCTATGATGACATGGCTGATATTGACTCAAAAATAGCTCAACATGAGATCACGACATTCCTAAAATTCAAGCCAGTCAAATTGAAGCTAAGGAAACTCCGTACCAAATGGTCACTCAATATTAAAAAGAATATGGTCAGATAATTAAATGCGGGTTTCATTCGCGTGATTGAATACCCAATATGGCTCGCCAATATCGTCCACATGCCAAAGTTGGGATGAAAAGTATATATGTGCGTCGACTATTTGGATTTGAATAAAACATCACAAAAGATGATTACCCACTGCTTAAAATTGACATGATCGTGGACAATATAGCCAGCTATGCCCTTAAATCATTTGTCGATGGATTCATAGGATAGAACTAGATCAAGATACACCCTGATCATTAGGAGAAAACTGCATTCATCACCCCATAGGGAACCTTTTTCTATACTATCATGTCATTCGGACTAAAGAACGTCAGGGATACCTACCAAAGGGCTGCCATAACCATCATACATGACCTTATTCACAAAGAGGCCTAAGTTTATATAGAGGATATGATCATTAAATCTAAAACTCGAGAAGTTTATATTCTCTCCCTCCGAAAGTTCTTCCTGCGACTGTGATAATATCTTATGCAATTAAGTCCATAAAATGTGTTTTCACTGTCACGAAAGGAAAACTCTTGGGATTTATGGTCAATGTGAATGGAATCGAAACGGACCCTGCCAAGCTGAAAGCCATACTTAAAATGCCCCCACCATGGATGAAGAAGGATGTCCCAGGATTCCTGGATAAACTACAGTACATTAGTCAATTCATAAGACAATTGACTTTTATCGGTGAACCCATTTTGAAATACCTCTGAAAGGATTCAACTAAAGTCTGGAATGAGGCATGCTAAGATTCCTTTGAACAAATCAAGCATTACCTCACCAAAGAGATTTCCCCCTTCCTCTTATACTTGACCGTAACAGACATTGCAACACGGCCTTTGCTAAACCAATACATCGAAGAATCCCAAAAGAAGAGAGACATCTATTACGTCAATCAAAACTAGTCGAGTATGAAGTGAATTACACTGCTTTGGAAAAAGCATGCGTCACCTTATTTTGGGTCACACAAAAGTTACAACACTACATGCTTGACTTCCCATCAGACTAGTGTCCCGAGGGGATCCCATCAAATTTCCACCAGTCGAATAGCCCGTTGGTTGGCGTTATTAGCCAAATTAGATATTGTGTACGTCACGTAGAAAGCTATGAAAAAGAGAGCCATCTCTGACTAACTTTTTAATTATCCCATGGAAGGAACCAATGTTTGAGTCTTTGAATTTCTAGAAGAAGATATTTTTTGCACCTCTCAAGAGAACCTTAGATGGAAAATTTTATTTGATGGAGCTACCAATAAGAAAGGATACAATATTGGGATACTCTTGATCTCCCTTGATGAGTCTCAAACCCCCATTGCCATATTGGACTTCTCTTGCACCAACAACATGACTGAGTATGAGGCATGCACTGTAGGCTTCAAGATCACACTAAAAAAAGGAATTCGACACCTAGACGTCTATAGAGACTCTTCCTTTATTGTTAATAAAATCCTTAGAAGATTGAAAGTCAAAGACAAGAACCTCCTACCCTTCCATGCCCACCTAAAATAGCTGGCCTCCCAGTTCAAATATATTACCTTCCATTACCTGCCCCGTACAAAGAACAGCCTAGCTGACGCCAATGTTACCTTGGCCTCCATGGTCGACATGCCTGAGGGAATAATAATGGCCCCTTTCCTAGTTCAGAAATAAGCTATCCCCACCCACTGCTACCAAATTGAGCTTGTCATCGAGGATGATTTTGATATGGCCAGGTTATGGTACTATGACATTTGGCACCTCCTTAAACATAGTAGGTATCCCCAAGATGCAAATAAGAAAGACCGTGCGATTTTTAACAATGGTCGCCCATTATATCATCTGTGATAAACCATTATACAAGAGAAACTTCGATGGAATCCATTTGCACTGCATAGTAGGGCCTGATGTTAAAGAAATGATACAGAAGATCCACAGTAGGGAATCTGGGCCCCACATTAATGGTCATATGCTTACTAAGAAGATCATCCGTCATAATTACTATTGGACCACCATGGTTCAAGATTACACTGCCTATATTTAAAGATAACTCAAATGTCAGTCGTTTGGCAAACTCCAACACATGCCTCCTTGAAAACTATACAACACGACCTCTCCCTGGCTTTTCTCCACCTAGGGCATTGACATAATAGGGAAGGTTACGCCCAAAGCTTCAAACGATCACGAATCCATCCTGGTATCCGTTGATTACATCACCAAATTGGCTGAAGTTGAGTCCTACGCAGTGTTGAATGCTAAGACAGTGGCCAAATTTATCAGAAAGAACATCATCTACCAATTTGGAGTTCCCCATGAGCTAGTATCAGATAATGGACTCCACTTTGAAGTCGACGTCACAAAGTCGATGAGTATATGATTCAAAGACACAAATGTTCTCCCTACCGACCCCAAACCAATGATGTTGTCAAAAGTGCCAACAAAAGCCTCAAACCCATAATCAGCAAAACGAATAAGATTAGCAGAGATTGGGACGACTGGATCCCTTACACCCTTTGGGGCTACTGAACTTCAATAAAAATGCCTACGGGGCTAAACCTTCTTCTCTGGTGAACGGTATGGAAGTAGTCCTACCCATTTAGCTAGAAATACCTTCCATAAGTGTCATGCTTAAGAGCAAAGTTAGAGAAGAAGACTGTCATAAGAGCCCATCTTTAATAACCTATCACTCTTGAATGAAAAGAGACTTAAAGCTTTATATCATATACAGGGGTATCATCGCCGGATTGAGAAATTATTCAACCGAAAAGATAAGGACCACGATGTCTTGGAAGAAGACCTCTCCCTCAAAGAGATCATAGAACCCGTCTGGAAGCGGCCCTTATACTGTGAAGAAAATTATCTAAGGCGGAGTCGCTATGCTAACAGACCTCGATGGAGAAGAGATGGCATGTTCAGTCAACATGTACCATCTCAAGAAGTTTTACCTTTAGTCTGAAATTTTAGCGCGTTACAACTCTTCTCATCACCCTTATATTCAAAAAAGAATTCTTCATTTCCCCTACCCAGAACTACGTTTTACCTGATCTTATTAAAAACATTCCTTTTCAAAATGAAACTCATGAAAATTTTCAAAACCCCCAGAGGTATGTAGGTTGCCCATACGCCATACATGGGTAGAGTCATCTTCTTTTTCACAAAATATTATTCTTTTTTTACCCTTGCGATCGGTGGACCATCTTATTGTTTACATGAACAAAAGGATTATGTATGCCTTAGCGATTGGTATGGATAATTCAAATGAAAAACTCATCACGAGGCACAACAAAATATGATCAAAATCATTTTTATTTCAAATTAAGTAATACATCTCTATTACATAAAGTATCAGGTAAGGGAGATAAATAGACCACCCTCTTTCCATAGACTAAACCTTCTTAAATAAACTTAATCCTTAGCAAACTTCACAGAAATTATCCCTAATCCCACAGAAAAACACCAAAATCAACCAAAATAGAAATTACCCTAGCTACAAAATGTTATCCCGTCTTCACAAACATTTTCTCCAACTGCATAACGTCCACGCTTCATCATCATTCCTGGACCTCGGAGGTTCCCAAGTCTCCCAAACCTAGTTAACACTCTGTATATGCTCCATAGAGCTATACGCCCTGATAAGCTTAGATGAAACCATGACACCCTCCTCCATGGTGTAGAAGGCGATAAGACACCTTTGCCTAGTCTCTTCCTCCATGATCTTCTCCACTATCCTCTTCCAAAACCACTACAGGTAGACCCCAAAAACATGTTAGGCCCCTCCTACAGATTTTGACGAACGGGTAAACGATCGTTGTCACTGCTACATGGAGCCCAACATCATCCACAATGATTCATTCAGTTCCACCACTAAAAAGAAGTTCATTATGAGAGGACGAGTAATTTGTTCTCATCCGACTCGGAGCTGAGGCCGCCAGGGGAAATAAAGGGAAGTCTGGTGAAGTCCAACCAACCGCACATACCGATACTCTTGTAGAGGATGCAACTCTCCCCACTATGGCAATGACCAATAAAGACATTGAGCTCTGTGCTCCATAAATCAGTTGACCCAGTTCTCTACCAATGAGCTGAAACTGAAAAAAGGTCGGACAAAGAAATTAGGCACACCCATCAAAGGATACTCAGGAGGGGTGGATATGTGAAACCTCTCTGCACGCCACATGAACAATGTTACAGATCTCCCCCTCAGAAAGTTAGAATATCCTTCCTTCCAAGCATCAAGATCGTACAGGGTCTCCGCCAGCACCACCGTCACAGGATTATGGAGGTAAAACATCCATGTCGTCATCGCAGCCACTTGGGGATTGGCTGTTAAGTCCATTGTCACCAGTAAAAGCCTTGCAGTAAGGCCCACAATAACAACTTCGATAAATCAAGCACCGTCAAAACCCCTCGGGCACACTGAATACATAACCGCCTGAAGAGAAATGTCCTTCCAATAACCAAAGGTCGAGTCGTCAAAGGAGAAATATGGAGTAACTCCATTAAAAATGTTTAGGGGGAACGAGAAAAATCCGGCATAGTCATCGCAACACTGGGGCAAAATTTAATCATTATAGATTAATCAACATCCAAGATTCATGAATCATACCAAAATTATCCACTTTTATCAACTACATAATTTTTGTGCGTGTATACACGTCCCAGTTTCAATTAAAAATAATCCCCATAAATTCTACATGCGATCCTACACCCATAATAACCAAAACCCACTACTCTCTCCTACGCACCCAAGGGTTTCAAGTCTTATTCCATATTGAAATTTTTCATGAAAACAGTACCAAATTTAGTTTTCACTTTTTCTAATTAAGTTGTTAATTTATTTTAAGAAAAACATGTCATTAAGGGTTTAGGCGACACTTAAAATGCATTATACTAAAGGAAGATAATAGATTATCCATGCCAGAATAAAAGTTGATTAAGAATTCTGATTTCAAGGATGTATTCTTCTCAAAAAGTTGATAAATATTCGTTCTTGACTCATCTTGAGAAAACCCAGTTAATCTTTGGCAAATCTTGAGTTGAAATCTTGAAGAAAATTGGGGCAAAGATTTGTAGATGAAAGGAAAATATTTTGGAGAAGTGTTATGTAGGAAGAGTTGTGAAAAAAGAGATTTGAAGAACCCAGCCACGGATTAATCTTAATTTATAATGATTAGGAGTTATAATGCTAATAGGGTTCTATTTAAACTAAAAAAAATTTGCTCGTTAGTCACGGCCCAAAACCTTGACAACCGTTTTTTTTAAATTTAAATTCCCATTTTAACTCCGATTTTATTTTCGATAAAAATACTGATCTTCAATATTAAAATTCAAAATTTTAAATTACTAAAATTAATAAATTCCAAAATTTTATTTTACCCAAAATTCGAAATTAAATTAAATAAAACCTATTAAATTTACGGGGTGTTACAATTCATCAACTGGATAACCACCATTTGTGAACCCATCTTCCAAATCCTTAAAAGGGACTACCCAAAAGAGTGGAACTCTCAAAGCCAATAGGAGTTCGAGAAGATAGAAGAATACCTCACTCACCCAACAATATTAGTGCCTCCTCAACTCAGGCGACCTCTCATTCTCTATATAACCATAACTGATACAACTGTGAGGGTCATGTTGGCATATTACAAAGAGAGTTACGGAAAGGAATGTGCCATATAATATGTTAATTGAAATTTGGTATCCCGTGAGCTCAAATACATCTCCATAGAAAAGGCTTGTGTGTCGCTCATATAGATTACTCACAAACTATGGTATTGCATGATGTCTTTCTGCATAAGAATCATCTTATGAATGAACCCCCTTAAATACTTATTTGAGAAACTCGTACTCACCAGCAGATGGTCCAAATATCTTATTATGTTATCTATGTTTAAGATCACGTACTTCACACAAAAGTCCATTAAAGGGAAAGTTAACTCTAACCTCCTTGCAAGGTAACCCCTATCAAACAAACAACAATATGGGGTAGAGTTCCTAGATGAGCATCTATTCGCCTTAAATGATAAAGGAATTCGAGAACTATACTTCAACGGAGCCTACAACAAAAGGGGATTTTTCACCAGGATGTTCCTCATATCCATTGACTCATGACGACTCCCCACAACCATCAAGATTACAAATGAATGCACCGAGAACATGGACGAGTACGAGGCTTGCATCATGGGTCTCAAAATTTCCTTGGAAATGGGAATCATCGACCTAAAAGCCTAAGAAGATTCCAACCTAGTTATCAGTTAAATACTCGGTAAGGGGATAATTCAAGACGATAAGCTCCTAACATACCATGCGTACTTAGAGGAGGTAGCTTCACGAATCAAGGATCTAGAATTCTACTTCCTCCTGAGAGCTAAAAGTAACTTCACAGACGAACTTGCCACTTTGGCCTCCATGATCACATGATAAAAAGGGACCACGGAGATTACTTTCACTGTAACCAGTTGGAACACCCCTTCGTATTTCCTTCTGATCGACACTATCGAAGAAATAACCATAGAACCCAAAGTATGGTACTACGACATATGGAACTTTCTCAACAAAAATAATTACCCATCAGATGCCTCTTCCAATGATCGACTTAGCCTACGATGATTGTAAAACCAATTCATCATTTGTAGGGGGGAACTTTAAAAAAGAGGGTTAGCTGGTATAAACCTACGATGAGTCTCAAAATTATGGATAAAATCCATGGAAGCTAATATGGCCCACACATATGTGGGCACACCTTCTCTAAAAAATCATAGTGATTACTTGAACATCATACAAAAGGACTGCATTGAGTACATCCAGAGGTGCCTCAAATGTCAGTTATATGCCCCTCACAAGATTATCTCCCCGAAAGCTTTATTTCATGACCTCCCCCTGGTCGTTTTCCACCTGGGGAATCGACATCATAGGGAAGGGAACTCCCAAAGCCTCCATAGGGCATGAGTTCATCTTAGTAATCATTGACTATGATAGAAATAAAAACTTGCTTCTAAGTGATTTATGTCGTTGTTGCAAATCCTTTCCAATCAAAATTCCTTCAATCTACAAATACACAATTTTCTCTCAATAAGTAACAATCTCAAAGAGAGAAAAAAATTAAATACTAAAAAGAAAAAAGATAAGATTATCTATAATATGTACAAATGGGTGAACTCTTAAATACTCATCAATGTTTGAATTAAATTGCTAAAAATACAAATAATCCCAACAAAGATTTGCATCTAAGTATTTCTCCCTCCAAATGAACTCTTAATGCACTATTAAATAATGAGAAACATTTTCTAAAAATACAAACTCTCTCACTACAAATTTGTACATAAACATTCATTCACTTGAAATAAATTATACCATACAACTCTATATTGAGATATTTGTAAAAAATTACAAGCACTCTCCATAGAGTGATGAAGAAAAAACTTATCCATGTTTAAAACCAAAAATTAAAGATGATGCTTTCAAATGTGTCGTCTCTTTGCTTTTATAATTGGCACATTAGGGCAAATGGGCATTTTGGGAAAGGAAGGTGCATGTGGTTTAATGAGGTAATGATAGGGAATTTGGGTGAGGTAAAAATATGATATGTTATGAGGGTGTTTAGGTAAATGGTTAAGGAGGGGTATATTTGGAAATGGGGTAAAAGGGGTATTAAACATGTGGGTTTTATTTTGTTTCATTTTTTTGGTTTTGGTCTTTGGCTTTGGCAGGTAATACACGATTTTTGTTTTAAATGGCAAAGGCGGGTTTTGGGTTTAGACGAGATGGGTTGCAGGTTGGGTTTGGAGCAGGTGTTTGGACAGTGGCTTTGGGTCTTCAATGGGAAGTATGTCTTTGGGTCAATAAAATGGGTAGCGGAGGTAGTGATTCGGGTTGGACATGGCGGTTTGGGTTGGAGGATGGTGAGCAGGTGCTCGGGTAAAAGGATCGCGGGGCAGGGGAGATTTGACCAAGGGTAGGGTCGGCGTGGTGGGCGCGAGTTGGTGCCGACGGAGGTTAGGATCACAGGTTTGATGGAGTGGCCGGAGCTGGCTTGGGTACCGTTGAAAATGGTGCACCGGAGCTCGGGTTGTGGCTACCCGGATCACAGCTGGAGATGGTTTAAATGGGTAATGGGGTTGTTGAGTTTTGATAGAGAGGGTGATGATGTGTGTAATGGGTGTTGGCTATGGAGGTGAGAGAGAGTGGTGGGAGAATGGTGGATGGGTGTCAGAGGCGGATCCAGAAATATATTTCGGGTGGGGCACGAACCATTGTCGGGGGTTCGGGGCGGGAGCCCACGAAATTTTTTTTAGGTTACAAATTTTTTAGGGGTAAAAATTTGAATTTTTTTCTTTTTTTGGGTGAGGCACAACTCTAAATTTACAATTTTTTAAGGGTAAAATTTTCAATTTTGAGATTTAGGGTCCGTTTGGTTCGTGGTGAAATATTTTTTATCGCGTTAAAATAAAATTCACCTAGGTAAAATATGTGTTTGGTTGGGCATTTAACACGGTGAAATAAAATGAATATGGTGAAAAGTGAGGTGAAACTTTAATCATTTTAAACCATGGGTAAAGTGAATAATTTAACAGGTGAAAACAATGAAATTTATCTTATTACCAAAGTAACCTTTCTTATTTCCACTTACAATTATCACACATTCATTTCTCCCTCTCAATTAATACGATCATCAAATATTCATTTTAAAAAAATATTTTTTTTCTAAATTTCATTTTTTATTTTAAAAAATTAAAAAAAATTAAAAAAATTAAAAAAAATAAATAATTTAAATAATTAAAAATTAAAATAAAAAATAAAATAGCTATTCCTTAAAAATTAAAATAAAAAATAAAATAGCTATTCCTACACCCTCTATGTCTTTCCCTACACCCTTTTTAATATTTAAATACTAAAAGATCAAAAGACCCTCTATGCAAATATGATTTGAGCAAATATAATCTTTTGCCCAAAAGTCTATTATTTAAAAAAAAAGGTAATATTAAGAAAAAAATAAAAAATAATATTTTGAAAATAAAAATCCTAATATTCTAGAAAATTAAAATTTTAATATTCTGAAAATATAAAAATTATAAAAGTTATTTTTTCATTTAAAAAATATTATGTTATTTATAAAAAAACATATTACTTTTTATTTAAATGGACGTTGATAAAAAACTATTTCGTTATTTATTTTAAAAAATGGACATTCTTTTTATCATTTCTAGTTAAAAAACTGTTTCTTTTATTTATTTAAAAAAATTGTTTCGTTATTTATTTTTTCAGTTAAAAACTATTTTTTTTCTATTTTAAAAATAATCTTTTTACTATATAAAAAAATGGTCCGCGTCAGCGGTATGTATAGGCAGTTCGACCACTTATACATACCGTTGGCGCGGATCAACATATTAGACAAAAATGCTCCGCGTCAGCGGTATGTATAGGTGGTCAGACCGCTTATACAAACCGCTGCCGCAGACAATATTTTTTAAAAATAGTAAAAAAATTATTTTTAATATAGTAAAAAAAACAGTTTTTAACCAAAAATAAAATTTGTAAATAAAAAACACTTTTTAAGAAAAGAGTTTCTTAAGAAAAATAAATTTTACGTTTTATATACAGTTTTTAATAAAACAAATAGATAAGATTTTACGTTTTATAAACAGTTTTTTTTATTACTTATAAAAAACAATTTTTTTTATTGAAAATATAATTTTTTTGTTTTTATCAAATGTAATTATTTTAGTTGGAGGTGAAAAAATTGGACATTTTGCTTTTATAAATTTAAGGGCGCAATTGTCATTTATTATTCAAACGGTGTGGGGGAACATATAGAGGGTGTGAGAATATCTATTCCCATAAAAAAAATAAAAAAAATGATTATTTGTTTGGTGCATGGTAATGTGTTGGGAATTTAATTACTAATTGGGACGGTTTCATAGTTGGAAACTATTTTTTTTTTAATTCTTTTAATTGGAACACTTTTTTTTTTATAATTGGGACTTTTTTTTTTTTAATTGGGATTGCTTTTTTTTCAATGTTGAAAACTTTTCTTTTATTTGGGACTGTTTTTTCATTGTTGAGAACTTTTTTTTTTATTATGGACTACTGTTTTTAAAATTGACTCTTTTTTTTTTAACTGTGATTTTTTTTTTACAAATGACAGTTTTTTTTCATTGTTGGAATTTTTTTTTTAAATTGGGACTGTTTTCTTTTTTAATAAGGACTTTATTTTTAATTGGTATTGTTTTTTTACTTATTAATTTTATTTTTTCACCATATTAATTTTGACCATCCAAACAACAAATGGTGAAAAAGTTAAAATTTTCACATAGTAAAAACTCGACCATCCAAACGGAGATGGTGAAAACAAAATCACCGCACTAATAATTCACCTTTTACTTTTAACACGGTGAAAAGTATTTCACCACGAACCAAACGGACCCTTAGGGTGGGGCACTTGCCCCACCTCTCTACCACATGGATCCGCCCCTGATGGGTGTGGTTTTGTGTTAATGGAGTTTTGGTAGTTGGAGAGAATCGTGGGGGTTGGGAGGTAGAAGATGTACTGGGTGTTTGGGTGTGGATGGTTGTAGGAAGTTAGTGTGAGGGCGAGGGAAGTGTTAGTGTGTAGTGTAGTGTATGAGAGTGTATGGTATTAGGGTGAAGTTGTAGGGTAAGTGTTTGTGTTTAATTTGGATCCTTAAAAATAAATAACACTAAAAAATAAAACGAATAAAACTAAACATCAAAAAATAAAATAAAGACTCAAATAAAATAAAATCAAACTAACTAACTAAATAAAACAAACAAATAAAACAAATAAAATACTAAAAACTAAAGAAACAACAAAAAAAACTCGACATGCAACTAAAAGCACACGAACCCTAATATATACAACTACTGACAAATAAACACGACTCAAAATGAAAATTAAAACTAAAACTAATAAAAAAATTAATAATAAACTAACTAAAAACTAAAAACAAACAAAAATAAAGCAAAACAAATACTCGACGCACTAAATTATATCCTTTAAAAATAAATAAAATCTATTGAAAATAAAAACAAAAACCTAAAGTCCTAAAAATATAAAAGGTAGCAAAACTAAAAATAAAGACTTCAATTAAAAACTAATATAAAGAAAAAATAAAAAGAAATATAAAATAAATTCTAGAAAATTCTAAATAAATCTAAAATAACTCCTAAAAATAAAAACGACTTAAACTAAAAATCTAAAAATAATAATAAAGGTACAAACTCAACACACACGAGCTCGGATGAATGTTTGGGCTAAGTTTAGGCTCGATTTTGGTACGGGACTAGGGAATTTTGGGTTTATTTAACCGCATCATTGCCATATTTGACGTACTTGACCACTTATTAATAGAAATTGACTCGAATTAAACTTATTAGACACCGCAACGACATATTGACCTACAAAACAAATAAATTCCAACATTAGTTTGATTTTATCGAGAACTAGCAGTTCAAATACATCTATTTAGGGTTTAAATATAAGATTTTTGGGTGCTTATGAGACTACTTTATAAAATGTGTTGAGGCCTAGTCCTACACTATTTTAATGCTAAGAAAGTGGCCAAATTCATATGGAGAAACATCATCTGACACTTCGACGTGCCTCATGAGTTGGTGATAGATAATGGATCTCACTTCGAAAAGGAGGTCCAACTTATTACATGAGTATGAAATCACTCGACATAAATCATCCCTTTACCGACCTCAAACAAACGAAGTCGTCAAATCTGCTAACAAAAGTGTTAAAAACTTTATTAGAAAGATGATCAAAACTTACTGTAACTGGTTAGACAAATGCCCATACGCCCCTTGGGGATACCGTACTAAAGAGCAAGACTATATTGGGGCCACCCTTACTGGCTAGTTTATGTCATGGAGGTAGTCCTACCCATGCAACTCTAGGTTCCCTCTCTAAGGGCCATGCTCGAAAGCCAAGTGGTCGAAATTGACTGGGTTCAAGCTATTTATAAGGATCTAGCTCTCATTAATGAAAGTAGGTTAAAGATTGCTTACTACAACCAGGGATATCAGCAACGTATCACTGGGGAATTCAATAAAAGAGTCAAGAAGAAAAAAATCCAAGAGGGGGTCCCGGTCTCGAAAGAGAACCTCAAATAATCCCGGACTCCTGGAGGTAAATTTTTGCCAACTAGGGAGGATCCTATCTACTCTCCAAAATACACTCTAGCATAGCGACTACCTTAGCTGATCTTGATGGAGTCATATTTTCTCAACCCTTTAATCCCAAACGATTGAAGAAATTATTTCCATAACCTGCTTAGGGTGAACAGGAAAAGGACCGAATGATCGGTTGTCATGAAAGGGAAGACTATGTAAGCCTACACACACTCCTAAACCTATATCAAAAGGCCCACATGAGCCTTTAACCTTTCACTTGAAGTCAGATAAAAAACTTTATGCCCCCAACTTTATATCTTTTTTAGAGGGAACTACAAGGACCTGATTCTCCGATATATTTTTATTGACAACATTCAAACAAACCCCCAATTATTTTTTAATTGGGGTTACGTAGGAAACCTGAGATATCACTTTGGGTCCGATCCAAATAAACACGAACAAACCCTATTTTACGAGAAGAAACATGTATATGGTCATCGTGTCCTTGCTATCATAAAAATATCATGTAAAATAAAATGATTCTCTAAAGAATTTTAAAGACTCCGCAGGGTCATATTTATTAACCTAAACACAAAGGCTAATTCAAAAAATCCTAAAAGGGAAAACACATTACCCATCTATACTTCTTACCCAAATGAGAAAATTCAATATCCCTTAAAACGCCCCGTAAGACGGGACAACTGTTGAGGCAAAAAGACTCACCAATGGCTCTTTACTAAGAGAGACCATATTTTTACTAAAACGACGAAGCTACAATCTTCAAAGCTATTTTCCAGGGCTCTCGCGCCTCTCTCTCAAAGCACCCCATAATCTGGGACACATATCGAGAAAAACATATTCATTAAGGGCTCCCCGCTAAACGACACCTTATAGTTGGTAAAATGAAGTAGTTCCTATATCTAAAGATACCCCAAAAGGTCATTGCCTTATCACAGTAAAAAACGGGGGTTCCCTTTCTTACTCCCACGCCCATTCAAATAATATGTCTCGCCAGCAAGACGCATGAAGTTGTCTCTCCCATAAAAGAAGTCTAAAAATAGATGGGGTATCTTTCTTCATCGTATTATTCATTGTTATTACTATTAGTATTATTATTATCTTTATTACTATTTATTACTATCAGTTTTTCAAATAATAAAATGATCTTTGTCCCAAGTCTGGCCATGTACGTCATGCATATATAAAGAGAAAAATAAAAAATCAGTATATAATACAAACCAACCCTCGAAAGGTGGGATATCTATTTTTTTGTACACGATGCATAAAATGAGAATCTCCATACAAAAAAAATGGGTGGAAGATTCTTTGTGTTCCCCCGAAAAGAATATACAATCTCTCTCTCTCTCTCTCTCTCTCTCTATATATATATATATATATATATATATATATATATATATATATATATATATAATGCTCTTGTGCGGACTAGTCCGCATTTTAAGAATGCGGACCGGACATGTGTCACATAACGGTGCGCCTAAAAATTCTCGCCTAAATTATAGGCACTCTCTCTCTCTTTTCTAGGTTCACCGCCAGGTGACACATGTCTGGTTCGTATTCTTAAAATGCGCCGCACAAGAGCAGGACTAGTCAGATACGAGCTTTTTACTCGAAACTTTTCAAGGGTTACATCAAAATCCACCCGAAAGACCTACCCCAACACTATCCCCACCATCACTTGTCAGATACGAGATTTTTACTCGGATGCCCTCCCTCGTAGCTCTTACCTGGAGCCCTTGTATATGGCCTTGTAATAACTACCTCAAAAATAGGCACACCAATGGGAGGAGAAAATCTATCTAGGCACTGTGATAACGTAGTAGACAACCTTGGATAATCTATCACCACACCATTGTCAACCTCTGACGTTTGCTAATGCAGTGCCAAGTGCACATACGAGCACCACACGAGAATCTCCTACAGTTGACCCGCATCGACTTATATATGCTGAAACGACATAAAACAAGAATTTCATAAAAATGACATGGGTTAAGATAAAGTTCTTCTTCAAGACATACCGAAAGTGTATGAAGGATACTCACATAATTCAAAAGAAGGGTCAGGTCTAAAGTCGTCACCAACACCCCAAAAGTGGATTCCCGTTGAAAGATGTAAACAAATTAGTCCTCACCCCGAGAGAGCATGGTAGAGGATGATAAAAACAGCGACATCTAGAAACTGCCCACCCTAGGTCGGGAAGGGACAACCATACCCCAAGGATAATGCAATATCCTCTTCCACAACCATACGAGTAATCGACACGGGAGTAGAGGCACAAGATCCCATAAGAATACTCCCCGTCATAAATAATAGGAATGGCACGTCAGGCATATTGAAAATTAATGTTAATTGACGAAATTTATTATTTAATTTCAATTGTATTAAATTCCGAATTTCCCATTTATGTGGTCTTGATAAATGTTAGATAATTAATTAGGAATGTGATAAATAAAGATATTAAAAGATTGGGAAAACCTTATCCGTTAGTCACATGATGGTTAGTGGCATTAGTGGGAGAGTTGAAAAGAGTCCCACATCCACTAGGATTCCGGACCTCTTTTCCTTATAAATAGAGATGTCTACACCATCTAGAGTCATATCAATACACACTGTTTCTAAGGAGGGAGAGAAAATATGAAATTCTTATTATTTGTATTTTCTCACAAATATTCCGGGCACATAAGAGGGCAATTATGGGCTATTCAAGAAGGGATTCAAAGGAAGCTTTGATAGGAACATTTAAGTCATCGTATTCCAATCAATTGCAATGGACAAAGGTTAGTTTTGATAATAGTTATAAAGAACTTACAATTTTGTGATTACATGAAGAATTAAACATCCTAGATACACGATAAAACTATTTTTAACGTGATGTAACATTATGGTTTATATCCGGTTTTTATGATTGACAAAACATTATTAATGAACATGTGGTATCAGAGCTTTCGATTTATAATCTCATGTTTTCCGTTAATGAAAACTCCTTTATAACAATTCTGATTTATGATCTTTTGAAAATCTGGAAATCTAGAATTTTTGGTAAATCTGGAAATCTAGAAATTTTGTTTTTCTGGAAATCTAGAATTTTTATGCAATCTGGTAATCATACATATGGTAATTCGAATTTGTGTTATGTATGATATTAGGAACAAAATTACTGCATACAGTCCTTATCTTATGATAACTGTCCCATTATTGTCCAATCCCTTTTCGTGTTATTGGAACCCTAATATGCCGTTAGCATTATTTTATTGTTTCGAGTTGTGTAAGCGTTATGAAAAAATACTTTTATTGATCATGATAAGAAAACATATTTGTTTTTAAGATTAATTAAGTAAAAACGGTGATTTGACACAAAACAGATTTCGGCAGAATTTTTTTTTGGCGTAGTGAATAGTGTTTTTAAAAAATTTTGGTGTCTGATTGACTTGAAACTTGACATGTTGACTGGAAACGGTCCAGCGATCGAATTTCTCCGCCTTCAATCGTGATGTAATGTGTTTTTCGGCAATCCGAGTCCGTTAAGGCACTCAAAACCCCGTTTTTGCCATTTTAGGAAATAATCTCGGGGCTTATAACTCTTTACAAAAAATTGATATTAATGTTCCGCAAAAGGTTTTGGTTTTCTGGCATGTTTTACTTCGATTCTATGGTGAAAACTCATTTTTGCCATTTTTGGCAAAATTCATGAATTATGTATTTTTTTACTATACCCGAGCAATTCTGTTTTTGAGACATTTAAGCTACTATTGGTATCTTTGTAAATACTGATAGATTACGTATTATAGTTACTATTTAATGCATGATTAACTATATTTAAAATGATACATGTAAGAAATTATTCATTTGAGTTAAGTCAAAGGCCAAACACAGGCTGAGACTGCATGTACGAATAATACACTTACATGCATTAAAGGTTTATTCTAATGTTAGTTATAAAATTGGATTGAGGCAAAACACATGCTAATTTCCGAATTGGACAATATTATAAAAACTTTTGTGAAAAACAGAATAGTTGACATTAAGTCCATTAATCATGGTATTAAATGTTTAGGCAACAAACACAGATGCCAAAATTATGGGACCATGAGAAATGAATTATAGGGTAATATATCTTTACAATCTGAGCATTATGTGATGACTAACACAGATTGTGTGATATTCAGATTGTAAATGAAATATGCCAAAATTTTTAGTCAACAATTCAATATTCGACCCTTGCAATTTTTGTTGTGTGTGAAAATTTAATTTGTGAACATTGTTATTAATTGCAGTTCCCCTTAACCTGTATTCACAAGCTCAGTTCTATTCCAAATTTGAAGGAACTAATTTTTCTTAATGGAATGAGCAAATTGAGTTCAGCCTAGGGGTTCCCGACCTGGATATGGCAATTATATATGATGAACCCGCTGCTATTACTGATGCCAGTAGCGAGGATGAAATTGGTGTCCATAAAGCATGGTCTTGATCCAATAGGCTGGACCTTATGTTTATGCGAATGTGCGTTGCTGCTAACATTAAGACCTCCCTACCTGAAACTACGAAAGCGAAAGAGTATTTGAACAACATTAAGGAACGCTTTCGCACTGCTGATAAATCCCTTGCGGGGAAACTGATGGCTGACCTAACCACTATGAGGTTTGATGGTACTCGAACCATAAATGAGCACATTATAGAGATAACCAATCTGGATCCTAGACTTAGAGTTTTGGGCATAACAGTGGATGAGTCTTTTCTCGTCCAATTCGTCCTAAACTCCCTACCTCCTGAGTATGGGCCTTTCCAAATCAATTACAACACTATAAAAGATAAGTGGAATGTAAATGATTTATAAAGCATGTTGGTACAAGAGGAAGGAAGGCTTAAGCAACAGAATGGCCATGTGACTAAGGGACAGGTGGCAAATCTGACAGTTAAAGGAGCTGGTTTTAAGAAAAAGTTTGGCAAGGGCATTAAGAAAGGTCCTGGGCCGTCTCATCAAGTTGAACCATCAACTGCTGATGTGAAGAAGGAAAAGAACAACAAGTGTCATTTCTGTAAAAAGAAGGTTCATTTCCAGAGGGATTGTCATAAACGAAAGTCCTAGTTCGAGAAAAAGGGTAAGCCCTTTATTTATGTTTGTTTCGAATCAAACCTTATTAACGCTCCTTCTAAGACTTGGTGGATTGATTTTGGTTCTATGTGTCATGTTTCTAATTGGATGTAGGGCTTCACTTCGATCCGCAAAACAAATTCAAATGAGCATTTTCTCTACATGGGTAATAAAGCGAAGGCTAAAATAGAAGCTGTTAGAGTCTTTCGCCCGATTTTAAGCACTGGAATTATTTTAGATTTGCAAGAAACTTTTTATGTTCTCACAGTTTCTAGGAATTTAATTTTTTCTTCCAAACTTGCTTTAGAAGGTTTTGCGATTGAATTTAAGTACAATGGTTTTGGTTTGATTAAAAATTCTAATAATGTTGGTTCTGGATTTTTAATAGATGGTGTATATCAATTGAATCTTGAAAAGATTTTTCTGAAACCCTTGTGACCCTGCATCCTAATGTTGGTACAAAACGTACACTTAATGATGAAAAATCCGCTTATTTGTGGCATAAAAGATTAGGGCACATATCTAGGCCGAGAATTGAAAGGCTCATTAAAGATGGAATACTCCATAACCTGGATTGGGCCAATTATGATTTATGTGTGGAATGTATTAAAGGAAAACAGACCAAACATACAAAGAAAGTAGCCATAAGAAGCACGCATCTACTTGAAATAATACATACAGTCATATGTTGACCTTTCAATATTCCATCCATTGGTGGATAAAAATACTTCATCATCTTTATAAATGATTTTTCACGTTATTGCATTTTGTACATGTTGCATGATAAATCTCAGCCTGTGAACGTCGTTGAAATATACATTAATGAGGTTGAGAGGCAACTAGGCAAAAAGGTAAAAATTATTAGATCTGATAGAGGTGGTGTATATTATGGTAGATATGATGAGTTAAGGCAACCCCCTGGCCCATTTGCTAAACTCCTTGAAAAATTAGGTATTTGCGCCCAATACACAATGCCAGGATCACCTTGGCAGAATGGTGTAGTTGAAAAGCGTAATCGTACCCTTATAGAAATGGTTAGAAGTATGATAAGTAAGACCCAATTGCCTATATTTTGTGGACACATGCATTAAAGACCGTTGTACACATCTTAAACGGGGTTCCTTGTAAGTCAGTTTCAAAAACCCCTTTTGAACTTTGGAAAGGATGGAAACCCGATTTAAGGTATTTACGTATGTGGGGCTGCCGAGCGGAAGCTAGAATCTATAACCCTCATGAAAAGAAATTGGATCCTAGGACATTATCTTGTCATTTCATCGGGTATCCAAAAAAGTCGAAGGGATATAGATTCTATTGTCCAAATCATACAACTAGAATCATAGAAACTGGAAATGATAAATTCATTGAAGAAGGCGAAGTAAGTGGGGGTATAAAAGAAAGGGAGGTAATCATTCCAGAAGTCAGGGTAAAAATTCTTATACCCGGAGTTCATAACATACCTGTTGTTCATAATGTAGTTATTGAACCGGTCATTGACCAAATCAATAACAAGGAATAACAAATGAATGATTAACCAACTGAACAACCACATAATGAGACTATAACCGATGAAACTTTTGAAGCACCACAGGAAGTGCCATTAATAAGATCACAAAGAAAAAGGTGATAGGCAATTCCGAATGATTATGTGATATACCTTCAAGAGATCGAATTTAACATAGGGAATATTAATGATCCAGTTTCCTATGAAAAAGCTGTAAATAGTAATGATGCCGATAAATGGATTGATGCCATGAATGAAGAAATAAAATTTATGAATAACAATAAAGTTTGGGAGTTGGTCGAATTGCAAGACGAACAGAAAACAAGTTGGGTGCAAGTGGATCTTTAAGACCAAACTTGACTCAAAAGGCAATATCGAACGATATAAAACTAGACTTTTTGCCAAAGGTTTTAATCAATGAGAAGGAATTTATTATAATGAGACATTCTCTCCAGTTTCAAAGAAGGACTTGTTAAGAATCATATTAGCATTGGTGGCTCATTATGATTTGGAGTTGCACCAAATTGACGTACAAATAACTTTTCTAAATGGGAGTTTAGAAGAAGAAGTCTACATGGTACATCCACAAGGCTTCATAAAGAAAGGAAAGGAAAACATGGTCTGTATGTCAAAGAAGTCAATATATGGTCTAAAGAAATCTTCTCGTTAATGGTACATTAAGTTCCACGATACCATTACATCCTTTGGGTTTAAGGAAAACACTGTTGATCGGTGTATATACCTGAAGATGAGTGGGAGTAAGTTTGTGTTTTTAATACTATATGTTGATGACTTACTTATCGCCAACAGTGATCTTGATTTATTAAGTGAAACCAAGAAATACCTTTCTAATAACTTTGAAATGAAAGATTTAGGTGAGGCAACCTTCGTGATCGGGATAGAAATATCTCGGGATAGATCACGAGCAATGTTGGGACTGTCTCAAAAAGCTCAGAAAGCTTACATTAACAAAGTTTTAGAAAGATTTATCACGAAAAGTTGCAATCCCATTAATGTTCCACTTCAGAAAGGGTATAAGTTCAACTTAAGTCAATGCCCTAAAAGTGATTTAAAAAGGGAGAACATGAAAGGCATGACATATGCTTCGCTCGTAGGGAGCTTGTTGTATGCACAAGTCTTCACTAGATCGGATATCGGTTTTGCCATTGGGATGTTAGGCAGATATCAAAGCAATCCGGGGATTTACCATTGGAAAGTTACAAAGAAAGTGTTGAGGTACCTGCAAGGGACCAAGGATTATATGCTCACATATCAGAAGGTTGATCACCTTGAGGTGATTGGTTATTCAGACTCAGATTTTGGGGGATGCCTTGACAGTAGGAAGAGCACTTCGGGTTATGTCTTCCTTATGGCTGGAGGAGCCATGTCATGGAAAAGTGCTAAGCAAAGCGTCATTGCATCATCTACTATGGAGGTTGAATACGTAGCTTGCTTCGAAGCTACAAATCATGGATTATGGGTGCGGAACTTTATTTCAGGCCTTGGAATTATGGGGTCAAAATCTCAGCCACTAAAAATTTATTGTGATATTATCGCAGTAGTCTTCTTCTCGAAGAATGATAGGTATACTAAGGCTGCTAACCATATTGAGATGAAATACCTATCAGTTAAAGAAGAAGTTCAGAAACAAAGAGTGTAAATTGATCACATTAGTACGCGTGATAACATAGCAGATCCTCTTACAAAAGGACTCTCTTCGAAGACCTTTATGGAACATGTCAAAGAGATGGGTCTCGATTAGTTAGATTATGATTGCTATTTTGGCTTAGTTGTTTGGCACTATTACTTGAATTCAATAAAATTGTTTTTAATTTCTATTATTTATGTCTTTTGTGAATGCATGCATATAATTCTGCATTATTGTTGACAGAAATAGTCCTTATTCAAAAGGACATTATGAGGCCATTATGATACCCAATATTAAAGACTCAGTTGAACGAAACATAGGTGTTGTGGTACATAGAAGGAACCATGCTCTTGAATAGCATGGAACCGCCATGACTCGCATCCGTGAATCATTTGATTTGGCAAAATTTATTAATGATTGTGCACCTTATGATACCTAATTTAATTATACGAATTATTAAGACCAAGTGGGAGACTGTTGGAAATTAATGTTAAGTGACGAAATTAATTATTTAATTTCTATTGTATTAAATTCCGAATTTCCTATTTATGTGGTCTTGATAAATGTTAGATAATTAATTAGGAATGTGATAAATAAAGATATTAAAAGATTGGGTAAACCTTATCCATTAGTCACATGATGGTTAGTGGCATTAGTGGGAGACTTGAAAAGAGTCCCACTTCCACTAGGATTTCGGCCTTCTTCCCCTTATAAATAGAGATCTCTACACCATCTAGAGTCATGTCAATACACAGTATTTCTAAAGAGGGAGAGAAAATCTGAAATTTTTATTATTCCTATTTTCTCACAAATATTTCGGGCACATAAGAGAGCAATTCTGGGCTATTCAAGAAGGGATTCAAAGGAAGCTTTGACACGAGCATATAAGTCACCTTATTCCAATCAATTGCAATGGACAAAGGTTAGTTTTGATCATAGTTATAAAGAACTTACTATTTTGTGATTACATGAAGAATTAAACATCCTGGATTCATGATAAAACTATTTTTAACGTGATGTAACAGTATGGTTTATATCCAGTTTTTATGATTGACAAAACAATATTAATTAACAAGCCATGCCGAAGACGAAACCTCTTCCATGATCCACAACATCGCAAATATAGGACTAGTGGAGCTACCAGATATAAATGTCATAAAGCGTAGACAAATGAGATACCCACACAGAAGATTTAAAGAAGGAAAGGTGAGTCTTTCCTGAAATAGCAAGTCTGTTAGCATTAAATAAGATTTGGCCTAACTAAATAGTTAGCTGATCGACTATCCATTTCCAACAGCTGGCCGATCGTTTAACCTATTGTCCTTCTCCTTTTTATTGATCGACTAATACCTATGATTTTCCAAAAATCACAATTTCCTCCTCTGAACTTTCAAGCCATCGTCCATAGTCCCCACAACACTTCCAAAATAATCAAACTTATTTTATTGATCTCTTATTTTGGCAAAGAATATCCGCATGTATAGACTCTTAGTTAACCGCCTCTTCATACACCTCAATTTGGAATAAGGTATTGGGAGGCTTTGTCCTGTTCCAAATAAATCCCGAGCCCGTACCCTAGAAGAAATCCCAAGAAAAGCCAAGTTTCGAAACCTATACTAAATTTTCAAGTGTAAAAAATACAAGAAATCTGAGTATATGGGGCCATAGTATAAATGACCAAAAAAGAAAAACATACTTAATCCATTAAAATAACTAAAAATCAGCCCCTCTAGGAACTTTAGTAGGTCGGCTAAAGGCTTTCCAAATAATGGACTATTGACCAAAGGCATTAGATGATCATCCAAATCCCTTTGACACTCGTTATTATCCAAACCTTTTCCCGGTCATTGATAAAAAAATAAATGATCCTAAGTATTTAGCTGACCGACCAAACCTCCATCCAAAACCCTTATAAATAGAGGTCCCCATCCACAATTTTGAGGCATTCCACTTAGAATATGGAGACAAAAACCTAATGTTGATTTGATTTTCTAACTTTCTTGATCCCAAGCGCCCGAGATAATTGAGCTCATTTTCTAAGAAGTCTCGAAGGGCTCATACTTCAAAAAAGTCGCTTTTTCAAAAGTACAAGCTCAAACTTCCACAGAGTCACCCTAGAAAAAGGTTTGTACTCTTGAAAAGTCACGTTCGAGCGAAAAATAGAGTCAAACTCATGCATAAATTGCTCAAAATTCAACACTTCTAGCCAAAACTCTGCCAAACAGGAAAACAATAAAAAACGGGGCCTTCCCCAAGACAAAAAATCATCTTTCGTCGCAAGGGTAAATAATTTTTTCCCAAATTTTAGAGAAACATACCATGTACTTATATGATCATGAACTATACATACTTGCGTACCCTGTCTAACCCGACCTCCGTTTACGGGACCGGGTATGCAATTTACATCATTTATATTTCTTTAAGCCATATTTTTAACCCATCACCTCCACTTGTGTCATGAATTGACATATTCATATGCTAAATAATACAAATAAAATGCCATGATTCCAAAATACAAACATAAAAACATACGTTTTGAAAACAATTTATCAGGGTAGTGCTATTGATTTCCATATAGTGTGAAACTTTGCAGGCCAAAGTCTAAAATTAGGTTACACTCACCACTTCTCCGAGTAAACAAAGTCTGTATCTGCACAACACCCCAAATATGTGTTTTCATCTCAATACTTTAAACATCTGCATTTGATCAATGTGTCATAATAGTGTATCAATATGTCAATCTGACACAACGAAAATACAATATTAAGGACTAGGCTATATAAATAACATATTTTTGTACCTTGTATAACTGGAATCCCATTGCCTACCCCTGTAGATATAACCCATTTAGTGAACTATGTTGCTTTGATCCCAAGTATCCTTGGGTACATAGACGCTATACCGAGCTAAATTCATGAAGCCCAAGCCTCATAGTACGTCTTTCACCGTATTACTTCCTAGGGACATATCCATCTCTAGTCTAAACCCGCATATATTATCCAAATCCCCTATATATTATCAAACACTATTTTCTATAACTACATTGGCTTTGATCCCAAGTATCCCAGGGTATTTAGGCACTATACCGAGCTAAACTCATGAAGCGTAAACCTCATAATATGTCTCTTGGTATATTTTTTTTCTAGAGATGCCTCAATCTCTAGTCCTATAACCCTATATATTATACACTTTATTGAATGAACTACATAGGCTTTGATCATGTGGATGCAGGAGTACATAAGAGAAATAATGAGTCCTTCTCGTGTGCTCGAGCCCTGGCAATATGTCTCATGATATGTTATCCCCAGCGAGATGCAATCATCTCTCACCTCTTTCTTACACCCTCTTTAATACATATTACGAACGAGATATCAAAATATCTCAAAGATGTGATCTCGTGCATTCTACACTTTCATATACATCACATTCAAACACGTGTTACAATCAAACTATGTAGGCTTTGATCCTAAGTCCCCTTGGGTACCTAGGCGCAACACCGTGTCTTTTCTCGTGAGATCGAGCCTCGATAATATGTTTCTTAACATATTGTCCCACCTAGATGCAAATATCACTAATCCCTCACATAATGCAGATGAAATATCAAACGATCTTAAGACAGGACCTTCCCAAACATATTCTTACATATAAATGTGCAAACACGTATACACTAATCACAACAATAATGCTCCCATATCTCTCCTTTTTATCTCTCCTCAAACACTGGACGAGATACCAAGCTATCTGAAAGACGAGATTTCTCACACACTTACATACTCAATAACAACCATTTGTTATATATGTAAAATCATGGAATCATGCACTAGCAAGTGTTGCGTACCTGCACTAGTCAAAGTGACATTTATTTACTTCTCATTGATACCATTTTCCAACCTAGGCACCTATCTACATCCTTGAGGGATCCTGATGCTAAGATATCTAAAAAAATTAAGTAATATAAATAGCAATAATAAGTATAGAATTAAGAACGCATACAGAATAAGTGGTGCGCCTAACACCTTCCCCACGCATAACCCGATTCTTGACCATGCATAACAAGAATCTATAGAACAACCAAAAACTTTAAACCCGCCTTAGGATTAGCCCAAAATTGTTAACCCTATCCATTTTTTTTCTTTTATATAAAACAAACTCACGACACTGAACACCCGACTAAACCCCCTTCTTGCCGCATAAAAGATACACTTACCAGTGGTCTACACCAAAAATTGGACATGGTTTCAAACTACATCCAAGGAAAAATCATCGACCCAATGTCAAACTGATAACCCTACCTTGGGGGGATGCAGGGGAAGTGGGATACAATCACTCCCATGTCCTCATGATAGTTACCCCCGAGCGCAGCATCATGCTAGCTCAAGGCCCTCAACACCACAATTACATAATCTTCATATCGGGCATTTGTACTAAAAATTATCCTCTGGTCGCTTAGGATTATAAAATATACCACCTTTCATTATTTTGGGGTAACCAACAAAGATACATACTTCTGTCCTTGATTTTAACTTTTTTGTTCCTTCCTACCATCCTAATAATGACAGTGATTGATTACATGATAGTCGATGATTTAAACACCCTCATAGGCATTCTAATGATTAACACGGACTCCTTTGATACCTATATGGGTATGAGTGAATCTCTAACCCATGTGGACTGTAGCAACTCAAAGGCCAATCATTCGGACCATCTCTAGGATGACCAGTAGGAGGACAAGATTTGTAATGACCCCAATTTTATATGCTCATATATAGTTTGTTTTTACAATTGCGTCTCACTTATTATCTGATAAATGTTGTATTATTACATATGTGATATTCTAGGTTCTTAATATGACAAAGCCCATTTTTTAAACTTGAAGAATCAATTGTGAAGTGGGTCAAATTTAAGTTTTATGGTACATTTTAAGCTAAATGATAAGTTTCGAGGAAGAAAATGTAAATTTATGAAACTTTAGGATCTTGGTTTTAATTAAGAAAGTTTCAGGGACCAAATAAAAAGGACCTTTTTGTAAATTAAATATTTTCAAGGACCTCAAAGAAATATTAAAAATATATAGTGTGAAAATACCAAAATTCCCTTTATATGTAAAATGACCCTTATACCCTTAATAGCTTTCTACCTCGTGCTTGACACCTCATGTTGTTTTTTTGCCACCACCACCTTACACGTGTCATCCATATAAATAAAGATAAAACACATGTTGTCCATTTAGAACATACTAAAACACTTGTCGCCGTTTGGTGAAATAAAATTGCAAGGCTGCTTCGTCACGCGACGCTTCAACGCTGACTCACCATTATAAAAGCTTGGTCAGCTAGACACATGTCAACACCGTGATATCTTTGGGAAACTATAAATAAGGCCTTTAGGATCATTTATACTCACACCAATTCCTTGATAAAAAGTGAGAGAAAGTGCGGGGAAGTGTAAGAAAAAATTTCATTTTAATATTAATGAAGTGATTTAAGACCCAACATCAGTAACTTCGAACCGCTGTTTTAAGCGAGTACTCTATGACATTCCTTGCATATTTTGATTATATGATATTATCCAAACTATATATTTTTTTTAAAGTTCTTTTATTCTCAAAATACATCTGATACTGATGATTTCTTCATTTGTTATATGTGTATATCTCTCGATATAAACATATAATTTAAATTTAAATTTTTTTGATTCGACCTATGGAAACTCTCTTACTATGTTGGCCTTGACTATCGGGTGAAAATATTTGGGTGGTACCTTCCTAACCGGTTTATCGCTAGTGTGCCCTAAATAAGGCATTGTTCCAGAGATCATGATTTTCTGTCTGTGTTTTTACGGGGTGAAAACATTGGTAACACCACCTGTCTGGGTATTATAGCGTATATGGCCACTAAAGTTTAATAACTGACATATTGCTCAATTTTTTTATTTGTTCTATTCTGAATTCTGTATTCTAAAAATATATATAATCGGTTACTTTATATATATTACTACAAATTCCTATCTCTCTATATATGCCCTCTGTTCTAACTCGAATATGTATCAATTTTCTGAACAACCCTGGAATGTCTGGAGATTGAATCTCGTTAATCTTTTAGCTGATGTCGTATAAATAACCATTTTTCAGTAAATAAGTAGGATCACAGAGGGAACGTAAAAGGAATATGTTGAATATTCAGATTTTAGAGCTCTTTTTGTTACTTTAAGTAAAATGTTTGTTTTATCATATGGAGAAGGTTTGGCTCTCTTGTTATAAGTTTGAATTTTTTTCTTAAGTTGTAACCCATTGATACTTTTAATGTATATGAAGTTTCATTTAGAGAGCTCTGATGATGTAATTCATTTTCAGTATTTTACGATTCATAACCATGTGATTGTATTTCCGTTGCATTAATTATAAGAAATATTTTAAAAAGAATATTTGTTGCCTTTCTGGCATGTCAAGACACTCGTTCCCTACTAATTTGGATCAGGGTTGTGACAATATTGATCCTCTCTTCTTATATGAATGAATGTAGCCATATATATTAGGTCAGTCTTGGGAACAAAAAGAGGACAAATACCGCAACGCGGATGACCTCCTAGACTCCTAACAGGATGAAGACATGTATATTTGTTGACATACTTCTAAGGTTGGCTTGCTAATTGTGAATGCCAATCTTAATAATGAGTAGAGTCCCATCCCTCCATATATACTTCATGAGCCCCAAAATGAGGGAGGATGATCTATGGACCAAGATAAGGAGGAGAGGTATAGGGAAAAAGAGGCTAAGAAATCCAAAAAGGAGAATAAGGAAAACATCCCTCTCCCTTTATCCCCTAAGACTAATGGTCAGGATGACCAAACTATGGTCATTCTCATTAAGACCAATGCTTCCACTTCATTCCCCTCTTCATCAATAGTTCAACCCTCGACGATTACTTTTGTAAGGGGATACAAAAGTTTCTAAGTCATATATGCTCTCAACAGGTCGTCCATATTGCCGGATGACATGAATTTCAAGAAGAAATATAAGAATGACTGCATCATCAAAGAGGGGATACAACATTTGGTGTTGGTAAGTTTTTATTTTTTTAATCTTTTCTTTGGCTGACATTATGTCACTTAAACTATATTGATTGATTTTATTCTCCCGTGGTCTATGAAGGCTTTGTAGAAGGGATTTAGTAGAGTAACTAGGTTACATGACAATGAGATCCTTCACATTCTGGCCAATAAAATTAATGCAACCTTAGCCAAAAAGGATGGAAAGATCACATATATCACTAAATAGTTGAAGGACACCTCCTCATTCAATTAGGAGATGCTTAAAGAGGGTGGGGATATACAATTCGTCTATGGAAAGGGATATTGCCAGCTCAAGAAATAAACAGGGATCATGCTATAATACAAGTTGAAAAAATCCTCCTACATAAGGAGAGGGGTGTGACACCCCGCTTATTAAAATAAGAGGTGGCCAACCATCTACTCTAATAAAAACAGGACTCTCAAAAGGTCCATTCTCAGCATCACTGTCGCATAAATAATAATACGAGACAACCACCAAATATTTTGAAAATGGATGTCATATTTAATTTTACAAATTTGATAAAAGCAACTTCCATCAATCAGTTTATAGCAAAAGGTTGACATATGTATAAACATAATAGTTTAACAACATTTCTAAAAAATATAAGCTAATAAGGTGTCGATTAACAAACCGAATACAAAAGATTACACCGCGTATGACAGTATGTATGAACACTACACTTGAGCAACACACCCTAATATACAGACGACCCATAGCTAGAGTATCAAAGAAATGATGTGTCTACTACAAAAATCCTACAACATTCGCAAAAATGCCGTAGCTCTTTGACTCTAGGGAGGAAAGTCACATCGGGCCCATGCGGCGGAGCACCTGAACATATATAATAACCACACAAGAAGAAGAAATATAAACGGGTCAGGGCTCGATTTTATATGATATACATATTAATAAACATCATGACAGTTATGAATGCTGCTCTCATAAACAAATAAAGTTGGCTCTTCATTCAAGGAATTATCATCACATCTCTTCTAAGTGCACATCATATTGCGTACAGTGCATGTTAAGTTAAACTACCCACCTACTTAATAGAAGTAACCTAACTATGTTCCACATACCCAGTTTACTAATTGAAGATATATATATTCGCAAGTTTGTTTCATTTGGGACCATAGGCAATTAAAGTTGGTTCATGGTTTCCTTACATCAATTAATCATTTGTGTGAAATACCATTTCAGTGAGAACAGTTACATTATAATGATTCTAAGACCATCCTTTCGGAAGTCACCCCACTAGATGCGCCCCTAAATACTATCATCTTCCAGGGCCTATAACTACGACCACCTAGGTATCCTAAATCGCAATGTGTGGGAAGCAGCCATATACCTTCGGGAGTGAGTCATAACCCAAAATTACCTCACTTCGAATAATACAATCATATAATGTAACAACCGGTATCATGGCCTGAGGAATATACTCTCCGTGCATGATTTTCCAGGGGATTCACCTCTAACGCGTACTTCCCCCATGAAAGCATTTAGAGAGGTATGTGTAAATGCGTCATAGTTACAAACTATATTAAGTTAGACATACAATCCTCAAATTCCTAAACCATATGTACAAATAAGTTTGTCTACAAGAGATAATTATTCTCGTTCTAGCCCCCTTAAGGTCCATCACACATTACCTAACCCTACAATAGTCCTACTCTCGTTTACTAGACGAAATGAGACATTATACCCTTATAAATAGTCCTCAAAATAATCTCGAACATTCCCTTACTATCCTAGAGTACCACTGTCCTTATGTGAGGTCATATTACTTCTCAATACATCCTAAGAGAAGGTTCCTAAACCTTAAACACAAAAGAAAAGAGTATAAAGAAAATCCTCTTCTTTAGCTAAACATAGAGTCCCGATCGATCGGCCCCTGACCCACGGTCGACCGTGTGTTAAGAAATTGCCTTGCGAGCCAACTAGTAGGCTTTTTGCCTTTGGACCGATCGACCGGTGTCTTGGGCGCGGTCGACCGGTCGTAGTAGATAAATCGATCATCCCCCATTTTTCTTTCAAAACCTAAATATCCTACTCTACATCTTCCCTCTACACCAACTATCATCAACAATTATTAACAACAAATCATTTTTTATTTGATCTCCTAACAATATACAACACTCAAATCATATCTAACTTATATAGGTGGATATTTGAACAAAAACTCAATCAAACCACTAAATGGGTTAAACCTTAAGAACAATAACTATTTACACCATTTATTCAACATAATTAGAAGGTATTGTAAGTATAATAACTTGCCTCAAGATTGTAGCATCTGATTCCTCTTCTTAGTTGCGATTTCAAGATCAAACCAACAAATCTCTTCTCTTTCTCTTCTTTTCTCAATATCTCACTTCTCTCTAACTTTTAGGTTTAGAAAACACACAAATGAGATATAAATGATATTGAAAGACTTAAATACCTTAATATAACTCAAATGCATTAAGTCCATCATTAAATGCCACTGCACACTTAAATGCCTTGTAACTTCTATTTAAGTTATAAATAGCCGAAAAGTACCCCTAGAACCCAAAAGCAAACCTGACACTTTTTTCGACTATCTCGACCCTTTTCAGACTAGCCGTGCCCTCTGAACTGACATCCGGGATATTGTTCATAAATTTTTATTCCAATCGTCATATTAACATTTTAATAATAATTCGAATGGATTATAAATTATAACCGTCATTTTAAAGCCCAACGACTTAACATAACATAATATTACCCTTTTTACATTCGCGAAATGGTAAATATGAAATACGCATAAATATTAACTCTTAAATTACTTAAATTAATATTTACTTAAATTAATCATTTAGTTTAAATAATTAATCCATACGGATAATTAATATAAAAATAAATGCTCAAAAAGTAAGGGGTATTACAAGGGGCTCTCTCACCTTTGAATTGGAGCAAGATATATAGATGAATCTTCATATGTCTGAAATGGATTTATATAAAGGTTTCAACTCGAGGGGAATGAAGTGGACACCCACCTGGATATATTGAGCCTTTCTCCTTCCATAGACTATAGGTGGAAAGACTTAAGAGAGGTAAGGTCGTCAAGGGCTATAAAGCCTTTAATGAACACCCCACAACCTAAAAATTCATCTTAAATAAGGGGAGACATCCTTGGCATATATCAAAGAGGTGTACTGATTTATCATTGAAAAACTTTGAGCTAAAACCCGAATTTTCCTACAAAACAAGTCCGAGAAAGTTTTAGGGAAGGTCATCCCTGAATCTCAAAGTTAAGAGACTGTTCTTTATTATTATCGTTTATGTGATGTAAGGTTATGGCCCCATTGTACTATTTATTTACTTATGTATTTTGATGTGGGCCCCTAGCCATTCAAATAATGAATGAAAATTATATATGTTTATGCATTTCTTTACTTACCTCTTGTATTAATGAATTGTTAAATTCCATATATAATTAAAGAAAATTGCGAAGAAATATTAATTGACTGCAAGTGAAGTGCAAATTTATGATCAATCTCTCATAATTACAATTTTCTGGAACTAACAAGTTAATTTTCTCATGAACCTCTTATCATACAAAATTTTCATGAAGTTAGATTCATAATTAATCTTGGGATTTAAATTAAATTTAACACAACTAATGGTCAAATTAATTTTATTAAACAACTTAATTTATGAATCCCTTTTTTAACTAGGTGATGAATAAATAAACCATGTTAAATGAGGTATGAGATCATGAGCTTGATTAATCCATATATGGATTTATCTAACTTGACCTCTCAAAAGTTAAGTCGATTTACTAGAATAGGGTTTTCCCTTCTTTTAGTTTTTACATAGTAGAAAGGTATCCATAGTACTTGTCCCCTTATTCTTGTATATAGGTGGAAATTTTTCTGTTCTTATCCAACCAACAAATTCTCAGGTTGTACCACCCACTCCTAGGTGGGTATGTTCCTATTCTAAGTCGATGAACACATTATTAGGGTGTATAACCCATTCTTAGGTGGGTTTGTGCCTATTATCAATCGACCAACCTATATTGAAGTTAGACCACCCATACTTAGAGAATAAAAGTTGATGAAATATGAGAAAATTTTCCTTCTCTCTCCTCACTCTTTCACAAAAACATTAATAGTGTTTAATCCAGCATTGTCTTGCCCGTAGGAGTGTTAATTCACCTCATTCTGCTTCCTTAGACCCTTAGACACACACACACACACACACACACACACACACACACACATATATGTAGGGGTTCTAGAGAGTTTGAGCTTACTACATGGTAAATGGTCTGTACTAGTGAACCAAGGTTGATAATTAAATTTTCTTATAAACAAAACTAGAAAAATTGCATATCAAGCCACGTGATATATTTCCTTCTTCGTTTAATTTTAATTAATTTCTCTAAATGATTATCATTTCACTCCCATTTTATTATCTCACACTTACTTGAATAGTGAAGTCTTGTTTGCAAAGTTAGATATCACATAATATGATTCCCCATGTAAAGCATATAATGCCCGTATGGTGACATTGAAGACACCGTTACTCAATTTTTACCAATGTCTAATTTATTTCATGATCTCAAACTTAACTTACTTGATACTCTATTAGATAAAAATCCACTAACCATGTTAACTGGTATGATCGAAACTTATAAGTTTATTAAGGGTGTACCACAATCCAATATATCTCCTGGATATCGATTCCTTTGGAATATGATCTCAGACATACCCACATAATGATTGCCTAATATACAAAGATTTTGACCTAATAAATTGAAACCCACCCATAACAAATCAAATAAATAATTATATGAATATTCCAATCCGTGAGATTAAGAATGTATGCATCCTTTACAAACCCGTGAGATTGTGCAAATCAAATATAATAAACACTTAGACTTTAATCTCACATACGACCCTATACCATACATTCCTAATGGACCAATATAATACTTTTTGAACTATCATACAAGTTCTTGAACCATCAGACAATTTCTCATAGTGAAGATAAAATACTAAGATTGTATACAGAACTTCACCGATAGGATGTCAACTCCTTACCTATATTATTAATTGTTCAATTATATAAGAACCAAAATTCTTATCTTCTTTGATCAGACTACCAAGTCCAATTTACTGACATTCATATAATATTTAAAACAAAGATAAAACATTCTCAAAAATACGTTTCACATTTTAAAATCAATATAGCTATCCTTTATTAAAATATAAAACTTCATATACATTGTTTTAAGAATAAAACCCCAAAAATATCCCACTTTGTCTTAAACCATTGTGCCTATGCATATAACACCCATCCCATCTACATAAATTTCAAAAGCCTTAGCTAGTAATATACTTGTAAAAGGATCCGCTAAGTTGTCTTGAGATAGAATCTTAGTTACGATCATGGTGCCTCTTCGCATGATCTCCCATATCAAGTGCTACTTTCACTCAATGCGCTTAGCATTAATACGGGTCTTGTTTCTTTTGAGTTACCAACCCCCTCCAACATTTTCAAAATAAAGTGTAATAACTGATTTCACTAAAGGAACCATAGTCAACTCAATTAGGAGGTTTCAGAGACAAGCAACCTATGTTGTTTCCTCTAAAGTGAGGACATATTGGGCTTTCATGGTTAAATAAAAATATATCATTTATTGATTCTCCTCAAACTTATGATTCCACCTTATTAGTAAATAGATATTCTGAGGTCAATTTCATTTAATTCTTATCTGATTGAAAATTTAAGTCTTTATACCCTAAATGTATAAGGATGTCTATTGAGTAAACAAATATATATTCTCAAGACCTTTTCAAGTACTTGAGAATGTTATTTAATGCAGTCTAATGCTCCTTAACTAGATTATATAGGAATTTTCTTACCATGTTCACGAAAAAGTAAATATCCATCCTTGTACACAACATAACATAAAGGAGGTTACCCACCACCAAAGCATAAGGTAGATTCCTCATCCTCTCTATATGATTAGGCGTCTTAGGACACTAATACTTAGATATAGTCATTTCATATCTGAAATAAATAAATCATTTCATGGAAGCCAGCGTGTTATACTTTATGAGAACATTACCGATATAAGTGGCTTGGGATAAGCCCACTATCCTATATTTCTAATTATGCAAAAGCTTTATTCGAAGGATGTTAATGGCTTTTATTAAGTCATTCATATCAAACTTACTAGACAACCACACTCTTATTCTGGATAATACACCAACATCGTTCCCAATTAGGAGAATATCATCCATATAGAATACCAGAATGCCATCACATTTTCATTATGCTTGTTCTACATGATCATTTCATTCAGGCATTGATCAAAACCAAAAGTTTTGATTGGCTAATCAAACCGAATGTTCCAAGACCTTAAGTATTGCCTAAGTTTATACGTGTACCTCTTAATCTTGCACACCTTGATTTCCTAGGCTTCTCGTTATGAATCCTTGAGTTGGATCATATATATGCACTCGTCAAAACTATCATTCAAGAATATATTCTTGATGTCCATTTTCCAAATCTCGTAATGGAGATGAGCCATAATGGATAAAAGAATATAGATAGACTTTAACATGGGTGCCGATGATAAAGTTTCCATATCATTAATCCCCTTTTTATAACTAAACCCTTTTATAATAGGTGTTTCCTTGAAGGTTCCCATATTCCCATATACCCCTCTTCTCTTCATGTATACACACTTGTGTATTATGAGTTTTTTTCCCGTAAGATAACTCTACATGTTCCCAAACCTTATTGAAATACATCTAATCCCTCCTTATATTAATATCGTTAAGATAAATTTTAGACAGTTCATTCTCCCTTGGGATCTCACTAAAATGTTCACCCAAATACGCATACCTCCCAGGGTGACGATTGATTCTCCCACTATGATGTGGCTATATTTGTGGTCTAGTATAAGTGACATATGTATCATAATAATTGGTAAGACTCCCACTTTCACTAAGAAGTAGATTATCGATATCAAGTTGTATTTTAGTTTGTGTGGGTGGTTTAGAAGCAATAATTTGGTCTTATCCTCTTATATATTATAAGATCAACTGACTCCTATTGTTTTCCATTATATAATCTTCCTCTAACTACTGAGAATTTGTACTAAAAATTACCCTTTATTCCTTAGGATTAAAAAAATATACCACCTTTCATTCCTTGTGGGTAACCAATAACGAGACGTACTTTTGTCCTTGATTCAAACTTTCCTTGTTCCTTCTTCTCTATCTTAATAGTGACAATGACCAATTACACCATAGTTGGTGATTTCAATACCCTAATCGGCATTCCAGTCATTAACATAGACTCCCTAGACACTTCTATATGTATGAGAGGCTCTTCAACCCATGTGATCTCTAGCGACTCAAAGTCCACTAACTCCGAACATCATTATGATGATTAGTAGTAAGATAGGCTTAATCCTCTCATTGGAATGAATTCAGTCATCCAGATCAGGTCGATCTTGGTAAGAAGAGGTTAAATCCCTTAACATGGACAACATCCTAAACTAGTACCTGAATGAAGACATGTTCGTCTATCGACATACTATTAAGCATGATCGGTTGACCGCGAAGTCGAATATTAGTAAAAAGAAGAGTTCCAACCCACCTAAATATTCTATGTGGAAACCCCATCCTAACACCACCATAAGAACCTCATTAGGTTCCTAGAACTCACTCATTAACCTCAAACCCTAAGTCATACTCTGAGTATCGATCTAGAGGCCATGGGAACTCTCAGGCCCCATTTGACTCCGATTAACTTTCTTGCCTGAGAAAAAGCTCAATGAATCTTCGAAGGACTCTAAATCCCCTTTCTCATGGCCCACATTGTGCGCAAATCAGCCTTATGGTTCGGACGACAGATCCATTTTACTATCAAAAACTAATCTAGAGGCCATTAGGTGCTCCTAGGCGCTGTTTGACTCTGATTAACTTCCTCTCCTGAGATAAAGCTTAACGAATTATCTTTATGGTTCGGATGATTGGTCCATTTTATCCTAAAAATTAATCTAGAGGCCATCAGAAACTCTAGAGCTCCATTTTCCTCTCATTAACTCTTCAGATCGAACAACACTTAATGAATCTTTGAAGGTCTCTGAATCCCCTTTCGAACGATCTGCCCCGTATGCAAATCAGCCTTATAATAAGGACGAACGACCCATTTTACTCTAAAGGGTCACCCAGATCTTTCGATCCCCATTTGACCTATCTCAACTCTTTGAACTGAACGAAGCTAAATTAAATCTCTAAAGGAATTGAATAAATCTTCCAACGAATCACCTCATGCATGAATCGACCTTACGGTTCAAACGAATGATTAGTTTTCCTTTAAAAATTTCCTACCCAATTACCAACAAGCGCTTCCGAGCCCTGTTAACTTCGGTCAACTCCTGAACCTGGTAGTGGATTATTGGATTTTAAAGGTTTATGAATATCCTTTCCAATGGTTCGCCTCATGCATAATTTTGACTTACAATTCACATTTTACGACCATTTTCCCCCAAAACCTGCATCAAACTGTCAATTGGCAACCTCAGGACCCTGCATATCAGTAGTGTGTTTAGGGTTCTATGTCTATAGGCAAGGCTCAGACCATTCCAATCGGTTCCCCTTGGATCTATAAATAGATTCCATGACCTCACTTTGAAAGGAACCCCTGAACATCCTTCTCAACAATTCAGAGAGAATTCCCTCGAATTCAGAGTTGTTCTAATCTTAAAAGCCCAATTTTCAGATTCCTTCCATCTTTTTCTTACTCTTTCGAATAAATTTCCACCCACCTCTTCAAACCACCATCACCTCATCTTGAGATCAAGACATGTACAATCAAAATATACTTCAAGTCTTCATAAAGAGGACTAATTCTTACCCTTTGTCTTTAAATTCTTTTTATTTTTGCATTAGTTACTTCATTTTCACTTTAGTACTTTACTTCATTACATCACCCATCTTAATTTCAAATTTTTATTACTATTATTCGCACATACTTTATTTTTATAGAAAAATCCAAAAATAAGAAAAAGATCACTTGTAAATTCCGAACGGGAATTTCTTATCCCGTTTTGTCGCTCTAAAACACCTTTTTCTACACACACACATATAATAAAATTCCCGATTGGATTTATGGATTAAACACCACCTCGTATTGTCTTAAAACTACGTGGACTTTGATTCTCTCACGGGCTATGTAGGTGTCTTGGGGTAAATCTCTAGACTCAATTCCTCCCACATACATTTATTACTTTATACTTATCATACATACATACATACATATATATATATATATATATATATATATATATATATATATATAGAGAGAGAGAGAGAGAGAGAGAGGTCTCTAAAAGAGGTCCATTCTTTTAAAATAGTAAAAAATATATTTTTAGGCTGGTTTTTTTTATGGTTTTTAAACATTTTAGTAGGGCCATATAAAAAAAAAATCAACTCAAACGAAATGATTATTTTTTGACCATTTTTTTTAAAATAGCAAAAAAATTCATTTTGAGCTGATTAGTTTTTGTTGTCCGACTGAAATGTTTAAAACCCATAAACAAAATTAGCCCAAAAATAATTTTCTACTATTTTAAAACAATGGACCTCATTCGGGGACCGCAAACTAGGACCACACTTGATCCTTTCCCTATATATATATATATATACATGTTTGCTTATGTCTTGTCTGATACAAGCAATCGTTCTTCTATAACGGTTTGTGAAATGACAAACACTTACATCATATTTTTAATTAAAATTTTGGGAACACACCTAAGGATGACCTTGTTCCGCCTTTATCCATGATATGAGTCTAGCGATTCCACGCTCCATTTATATTATGCACATAAACACACATATCACAGAATTATACAGGAAAAGATCAACATATGCCCACGAGAGACTGAAAGGGCGGGATTGGAGCTTAACAACTTCCCATTCTGTAACTTAGTCCCCGGACCCTTGAACTACTTGGTTTCGCAAGCATCAGTATTGTCCTTGATGTCGTTTTCTATAGGTTGTAATATTCCTTTTGCCTATTTTGTGTAAAATAGGTTGGCGACTCTATCTCTATATATCACCCCATATTGATGACGACCGAGCGCCCCGTAAAAGGATGCAATCTCGAGCGCACGCTAGAAGAAGGGGAAGGAAGGAGAGATCTACATCGGCATATGCATTTCCCCCGGACCCCTCAGAGAGACCCTCGGGATGGCCATAGTGGGGACTTCGCTGGGGACTATTATAAGATGACTAGAGTCTATTTTTCCACGGGTATTATTCTTTTCTGCATGTATATGTATGCACCTACCTATATGTTCTTTTTTCTCCTCTATTTACCTTTTTGTATATTATTCTCATGTATATATCACTTTCCACTTACTTATACACTGCACACACTTGTATATACTCTCTATGTACACTTCTCACACTTACATTTAGCTTCACTTTACACTCACATGCTTCACACACAACTTACAATATTCCTATTTAGGCTTTACTAGAACACAACCACACTTCTTACACTTGTATACATTCTCACTTACACATATCACACATCATTTTTAGTTGATATGTGTATAGTTTCACCACCACACACACTCACTTGTATATATTACCATGACACATACTCACTCACATGTATCCATGCGTAGTTTACTTTTCATGCAAGATTTACTTTTTACAATAATTGTATATGCTCCTTTGCTCACTATGCCAATAAAAAAAAGAAAAACAAAACACTTTCTCCGTAATATATTAATTAAGACTCAGACATTTTTGCACACTACATCACTAAGAACATGGCTATATTGACCAAAATTTTGTCCCGTGCTGGGGCTTCACTTTGTGATGGGCGTTGGTTCTGTAGGTTATAGTTAGACTAAGTGATATGACTCTCACCTTCTATTGGCCTCTTACCTTCAATGTATATCGAACGGTTCACCCCGCATTGTACTACTTGATTGAGATCACGACCGGAGGTATATAACAGGGGAACTCGTTCATGTACATCGAGTATATCAAATTCTCTATCACACGTATGGTCCTCATGAGGTATATAGTGAGGAAATTCAGGTACACTCAGGTATATCAAATGGCTTATCCGCACGTACCTATGAATGATTGCCTTTATAGGTGAGAGGTATATCGTGGAAGTCATGCCAAAGGGGGGAACCTTCCACTAACCCAATAATTTCATAAATCTCATATAGGTATCAAACCTAGGACACTTACATTTAGCCTACCGGTTACCGTGCGAAACTTTGCCAAAATTTTGGGTCGGCGTACCACTCAAATTTTTATGTTATTTCGCCTTTTATAAAATTGGACCCCGTCGGTGAGCCTGGAAACAAGTCAAACCGTGTCTTATATATTTTCAAACCCTTTTTTCCCAGGCTCGGGTCTTGTTTGAATTTTTTCTGAATTTAGGCAAACCAAATACAAGCGAGAACTTAATAAAATTAATAATAATCATTCTGAGATTCCCCTCCTTTTCCCCTCGTTTTTCAAAAATAAAAAATACTAAAAAAAATCCTCCTCTTTCTGAAATGCCCAAAATTTTCTCCCTCCCTCTTTCAAAAATAAATTCGAACCATTTTTCCTCTCAGGTCGATTGCATACCTGACTTTGGGATGGTTCCCTATTGTCTTTCATTTTTCATCAAACCACCTCGAAGCTCCCTCGGTTCTTATGTTACCTGTTCCGAATTGGGGATTTACCTATACGAGCTCATTATGCAGAAGACCAAGCAAGCGATGAATGTGAAACCTGATCTGATTATCATCTTAGGCCATCTCAATGCCAAGATTGACAACCTACGAATTGAGGTCTATAAGATACAGCGTCATCGGGCCTAGATTCCTGAAGAACCCAAGGTTATCTTTCCTCGCGCTATGGGTACACCCACTCTCGATCTTGTTTGGGTGCTAGAAGAGTATCATCATGCTCTGCGTGCCTCGCATGCTAATAGGCCGCCTCCGTCTCAACTACCAATTCCGAACCTTGCCCAAACAGGGGCTAACCTACCAGCACCCACAGATCTTCAGGAGAAGGAACTGAACAAGGTCAAAGAAAACCTCAAACTGTTGTTAATTTTTTTTGAAAAAGTCTAGATATTCAAAAACTAATAGACTACATCCATATCGTAGACACCACATTCTAGGAGGCCCTCAAGTCTCTCCTTAGGCCCCTAGCACCTCCTCACTCACTACAAACCCCAGGTCATACTCTGAGTATAAATATTGTGGCCATCGTGCGCTCTCGAGCCTCGTTTGACTCCAGTAAACTTCATCATCAGATCAAAAGCTCAATGAATCTCGAAAGGGATCTAAATCCCCTTTCCAAAAGTTAACCTCTTGTGCAAATAAGCATAATAGTTTGGACGAATGGTCCATTTTACCATCGAAAACTGATCAGAAGGCCACGGACCACTCTCAAGCTCTGTTTGACCAAAGTCAACTCTTCATATCGAATGAGACTAAATGAATCTTGAAGGGAACTGAGTACCATTTCCAATGATTCACCTCTTTCGTGAATCACTTTATACTATGCATGAACGATTAATTTTACTCCCAAGGGCCACGGGGAGCTTTCGATCCCCGTTTAACTAAAGTTATCTCTTTGAACTGAGCGAAACTCTTTGGAACATCGAATTTCCTAGCATAAACTTTCCAATAGTCCACCCCATGTGCGATTTGGACTTTCGATTTGGACGAACAATCCATTACCATCTGATGATGTTCTGTCCAAAGGACCAATGGGCGCTTTCGATTCCCGTTTGACCTAAAGTCAACTCCTGGACTCGGGAGCGCCCCAAATGACTCTTGAAGGTCTTTGAATTACCTTTATAATGGTATTACTCATGCATAATTTGGATTTACGTATTGCATTCTACAGTCATTTTTCCTAAAAAAATCTACACGAGACTACCGATTGGCCGATCCTTTTCCCTGCCTATCGGTAGTGTGTTTAGGGTCACCTGCCAATTGGCAGGGATAGGGATATGCCAATAAACAGTCCCCCTAGCCTATATAAGGAGGGAATGAGATCACTTCTAAGACACCCCGTATCCATCAATATCAGTGATCTCAGCAACACTCCTCTGCAATCAACGAAGTTTCTTTGTGGGAATTTCGTTTTCCGCCTTTTATTCCCATCATTCTCATACCCAATTTAGAAAAAAATCTCCTTATCTCTCATCCAACAATCATCCCAACTCATGGGCAAGCTCATCAAGGATAGAGATCAAGCTTCAAGTCTCCAAAGAAGGTCCAAACATCCTTCTCTCTTTAAATTTCTTTATTTTCACACTAGTTATATAAATTCTCAATTAAGCTTTTATTTTATATCATACACATTAACATCTCATACTTTATTAGTTATATTAAACATAATCTATTTTCTATAAAAAAAATAATAAAATAGAAAGTTACACCCATAAATTTCGGCGGGATTCTTCATCACATTTTTACAAAACTAAAAATATATTTTTTACACCCACACACATATAATAAACTCCGATTTGAATTTATAGGATAAGCCCCACCCACATGCCGCATGTAAACTATGTGGACTTTGATGCCTTTATAGGCTACGTAGGCGTCTCTGGCTGAAAATTCGAGACTCGAGTCCTACTTTCTCATTTTCCCATTTCATACATCATTTCATATACATCATACTTGTGATTCATATTTGCATTTTATCTAACAAGTATTATGGTTTCATTATAGCGATTAATATCTTGATAACCGTGTACATCATATTTTCTAATTATTATTTTGTGAATATTCCTTTATTTAGCCTCACCCTATCTTTTTCATGATTTGAGTTGAGCAATTTCGATCTCCATTTATATATACACGCACACACACTTTACGAAGAAATTAAGAAAAATTGTAACATAAGCCCATGAGAGACCGAAAGGGCGTGATGGGTGCCTAAAACCTTCCCATTTCGTAACTTAGCCCCCTAACATCTGAACTATTGGTTTCTTAAGCATCAATTTTTCTTTGATGCCGCTCTCGAGGCAACGACTTGTTCTTTTGCCTGTTTTGTGCAAAATAGGATGGCGACTCCATCTCTTTACATCACCTATATCGATGACGACCGAATAGTTCCTAGAAAAGAAAGCGAGAACTTCTCTCCCTCTCCAACTATGCGCACGAGCGCCGACCCTAAGACAGAGGAAAATCGGAGAGATGGCCACAGTGGCGACTCCACTGGGGAGTGACTTTTCATAATAGGGCTAAACTCTATTTTCATGGGTGTTATCATTTTCTACTTGTATGCATATGCACCTACCTGTATGCTCCCATTTTTCTCTCTATTATTCCTTATGTATATCTACCTCATGCTTATATCACTCCTCACTCACACACTTGTAGATACTCTCCATGTACACTTCACACTACTTACACATAGGATCACTTATATTCACATGTTGCACAAACGACTTAGAATATCCATGCCTAGGTGTCACTAACACACACCTCCATGTATCACACTTTTATGTATCCATGCTGACTCCTAATGATAGTGAGGTGCGGCCTCCTAATGATAGTGAGATAATGAAATTTATAACGTATAGGCGTGACCTATGCGAATGTTGTCGGTTGGGAGCACAATGTGAAGTGTCTCCAATGAGAATGTAAAACAATGTTGCTGTGAAGAAAGGGCTATAGGATTGAGCGTCGTAATGTGTAGTTACTTTGTGTACGAAAAAGGATATCCAGAATTGTGCTACCTGGTAGGCCTTATTTTCCGAATTTCGGGACGAAATTCCGTTATTAGGGGGGAAGTATGTAATACCCCGTATTTTTATAGCTTTTAAATTATGGGATTTATTAAATTTAATTGAGATAAATTAATTTAATTTTAATCCGGAATGTTGTTTTAAATATTTACTAGCGTGACGAGAGTTAGTAATTATTGGAAATTTTTTATTTGTTGAATGTTACTGGATGAGTATAGTAATATATGAGATTGACTTTTATAATATTGTCAAGTGTGAATAAAATGACAATTATGGAACGCGCCTGTGTCGCGTCGGGAATAAATATTGATTAATAAAAGTGAAATATTTTTAGTTATCCGTATGGTCGTTTTGAGTGCGCCAACGTGTCCAGAAGGGTCGAGATAGTCAGAAAAGTGTACCCGGGGGTCTAGTTTGAGTCTCGGGGCTATTTTAGGCTTAATTAGTATCCCGGGAGGGCATTTTGGTAATTTTATATTTTTGGGTAATTAAACCCACGAAATTTCAAGGGTTATATCAGATGTCTAAGGTTGCCTTCTAGGTTTAGAACAACCAAAGACAAGTGACGGCCATAGCAGAGGGAAGGAGAGAGCTTCCAAAGCAATCCAAGGCCCGAAATCCATCCGTTTGCACCGCCTCCACCACCAACGCGTAGATCGCGAGACGGGGAACGCAACCACACCAAATTTGGCACCAAACCAGAACGTCGAAAATCCCAGGCAAGTGTTTATCTTGCTTATTTTCATTGATGCATCACTCATATTAGTTTAGGAATGATTAGGATGAGTTGTATGGAAGAAAAACCCCATTTGAGATAGGAAATGGCATGTAGGGATGATTTAAATGATATTCTGGAAACCCTTTTTCCCATGTAGATGATTAAACCACGAATTTATGATGTTTTATAAGAAGGAAATTCTGGAAAAGATGTGTTAGAACCATGTTTAAGAGATTTCTAGGGTTCTTGATATTTACATGAATTTTCGGTTGTTAATCCATGTTTAGTGACGGAAACTTACATGCTTTACGTAGAAAATACATAATATGATGATATAATGTTAGAAGTATAAATTCTGGGACGACTAGGAATGAAAAATATGGAATTGGTTGAGGTTAGAGGATGAAACCCGTAACTGCAAAACTGCAGGATTCGCAATACCTGCTTGATCGATCGATCGATCCTTGATATTCGATCGATTGAAGGTTCGATCGATCGAGCCCCAGACCTCGATCGATCGACCCCTCCTGGAAGACTCATGTTTTCCCTTCTTAATTAGTTGAAATTCACTTTAATAAGGAATAATTCATGGACACCCTTATAAATATGTTTTGAGGGATAAAGAGAACCAGTAAGGAATATGAATAAGTTTTGGGACCTTTAAGGTTAGACGAGAGTTGTATCCTTGGGAGATTTCATGTATAAGAAACGATAAAACTATGTATTTAAAGTGAGAAGATTACGTAAAATAGTTACGAAAAAGAATAGATGAATACCTACAAAATTTTTATAGGTGGGAGGATAAAACCATGATAGTTATGTGGTAAGTTGGAATAATACTGATTCAAGGTTAGAAACGAACTGTTACAGGTGATAACAAATAATGAGGTATGAGAAATAATGTCGTAAGTATGGGATTTGAGAATATACCCAACATTGATATGGTAATATTAGTATAGTTATATGATTGTGTATGCATATGCTATCTATGTGTGAAAAACATGCCCGCGCTACTTGCTATCCCTGAGGTTACCGCGCTGGGACGATCTTATCTCGTGTGCCTTATGGGGGATATTGACTCGTACCCTAGAAGATAGAAATCCTAGGTACGGGCTATCGGATCGATAGTCGGACGGTCCTAAGAGACGTGAGGGTATGTACTGACCTCTTGGACTTGGAAACTATGTTTCGCCTCAATATTGTTTGTGTATGTGTTAATACAGTTCGAGAGTGATTCCGAACTTGTATTTCCCTTAGTACGAGTGATACGGGGATTGGATAGCAGAGTATGCCCGCACCATAATTTTATGTGGGGTGCTGTTAGAATATATATATTATACGAGTATTTAATATATATATGAACTTCTGAAATTTGGGAAACTGCCTACTGTGTTATGGTAAGTAAGACATGTGTAATGACTCAAATTGGAAATACTTGTTTTGAAAAGTATAATATGATGTTGAAAAACTTTATGAGTTAATAAAGTTAAGATGAGCGTTTTGTACTAAATGAAATTTTCCTTTTAAACCATGATGTTGTTAAATCTTAAATCTTGAGAGTCACCTAAGATATGTTAAATACTTGGGGAAAGATAGTGTGATATATGATGAGATAAACCATTGGGAAGGTTAGTTACGATAGGAGTGCACATTAGAAGAAAGGTGAGAATTTCTCAAGTGAGTGTCGCACTGATATGTTGTTGTATTGGCCTGTAATCAATTGAAATACTTGCTAAACGAATTTTTAAACCATATACACTATCGGGCTCTGACCCGTTTCCACTTCTCTTTCTCTCTTGTATATATATGTATGTATTACAGGTTCCCATCCACAGGGGCGTCTTGCATAGGATCCTTTGGATGGAACGCGCTGTAGCTTTTGTGGGAGTTGCAGGCCATTGTTTAGACGACCTCCTTGTTGACTCTACTTTTAGTGCATCTTTATCCAGTGGGGGCATGTGTCGCCCTTTTTCCATTATTTAGTCGATATTGTGAGAGATTGTAATTCTTTTAATTTCAGTATTGTTGATACCAAATTTAATCTGCTGACATGGACCAATCATATGAAGACACGTGGCTATCTACATGACAACAACAATCACTTCCGAGATGATCACACGCTCCGAGGAACCATGTTACTCCGAGGAACTCATACGCTCCGAGGAACAGACCTCTCCTAGGAACTCTTTAGCACCGAGAAGCTCAAGTGGTCCGACCAACTCAGGCGGTCCAAGCTGCACCTCGAAGCCGGATACCAACAGTTTAACTGCTCATTAAATGCTTATCATTCAGACGCACACGCAAAAAGGGCATTAAATGTATTACCCTTTCATATGTATACCATTTAATGTATTACCCTTTCACATTACAGCCTCAGGGCTATAAATACATTGTACAATCCTCATTGTAAGAGGGGGATCCAGACCGGAATTTCTTAATAGAACATAAATCGAGAATTCCCAAACACTCAGCAATAAAACAACAGTGGATGTAGGCCCTTCTTATAAGGCTGAACCACTTTAAAATATTTTGTCTCATTTATTTATCAGTGATTGAATTATTAAAGTGATCTAATTTTTTACATCAACAGATTGGCACCGTCTGTGGGAAACGACTGATAATATCGTTTTTCATAAAAAATAATCCATTACCAATGGCTGATATTCCTGAATCCAGCAATCGAAATGCTGGAACCCCTCCAAATCCATCTGCTCCCCCAATTATTCCAGATCTGACTGGAATAATGGAAAATCTGGCTCAGGGCCAGACCATCATGCAAGAAACAATGCGACAACTTATCCAAACCCTCCATGGCGGTGCATCAGCCCATTTCGGACCACGAAGCATTCAAAGAAATACCCGTGCGCATTCTTCGCGTACTAGGCATACTAATTCATATCGCAATGAGGAATCTGAAGATTTTTCTTATCAACCTGGATGAACTTCGTCAGTGCGAGTCACAAATACTGAACAACGTGTCACCCTCTCCCCAGAAAGGACCAGCGCATTGGAAAGATTAAGTAGGGTTTCTCCTTTCGACCAATTACGCCCTAGGAGGAAAAAAAGTCCTCTTAATGCAGCGTCGAGGAGCTTTCGACGACCATCAGATTTAAGGGAAGGATCTGCCCAGTCGCGACCAGCTGCTCGTCAAGATTGATCCTATGACCGACCAGCTGCTCGTCAAGATAAATCCCAGGAAGCCACTTCAATGCGATCAGTTGATCGAACCAATAGGCCCGAGGAAGGAAATGATGCATGGAAAGGATCTATTCAGAGGCTGGAGGATAGATTAGGGGAAATGGCTAGGGCCAAGAACCCTCTACAACGAACCTTTGTTCGAGGAACACCTTTTGTCCAGGACATTGTTGATTTTCCAACACCATCAAAGTTCAAAGCACCTGTTGTGACTCCTAAGTATGATGGGAAGACTGACCCTGTCCTTCATATAGAACAATACCAAGCTGCAGCCGACATCTATGCTGTCCCAGATGAGATGAGATGCAGAGCATTCTCGGGAACACTTACTGGATCTGCTCAAATATGGTATAATAATCTTCCTTGGATCTGCTCAAATATGGTATAATAATCTTCCTTGGCCGAGTTATTCATTGGGAATTTCATCTTTGGAGCAAAGCCAGTTAAACGAGTAGCATATTTGTTAAGTGTTAGACAAAAAGCTGGTGAGAGTACCAGAGACTATATAACTCATTTTAATAACGAGAAACTCGAAGTCATTGATTATGAGGAGAAGACAGCGATTACTGCTTTGATGAGTGGACTACTGCCAAACAAGTTGTACTACACTTTGGCCAAAGATCCACCTCGAACCATGTCGGACCTGATGGGAAAAGTGTCCAAGATTATGAATGTCGAGGAGGCTATGTCTACGAAGAAGAATATGGACGCCAAAGAAACCAAGGTGGAAGGTGATAAAGCTAAGAAGAAAGAACATAAGAACAATGGTGGTGACAAACAATCCAAAAATAGGTCGTCATGGGAGGTCTTGAGGAAATTTGATAATTACACACCTTTGAAGGCAAATATCAACCACGTCTTGGAAGAAATTAAGAACAGCGAGGAGTTAAACTGGCCAAAGAAAATAAAGGCAAACCCTGACACGAGGAATAGGGAAAATATTGCGAGTTCCACAAGGATCATGGCCATATGACCAAAAATTGCATAGCTCTTCAGAATGAGATTGAAACACTCATCCGACGAGGAAAGCTAGCAAAGTATGTTGATCAGGGAGGCGAAAGAAGAAATAATGACCGAATTAGAGAGAGGTCTAGATCTCCTCGTCGATCAGAGGAGAACAAGAAGAGAAACCATGAAGTTGATCCAGAGGATGACCCCGATCTTCCCAAGAAACCAAGGCAGCCAGAACGAGAGGTATTTTCAATACGCTTTGGGTTATTTGATTGTAATGTTATTACAGGAGGAGATCCAGGCGGAGGAGACCTTACTGCAGAAAGAAAAGCTTACCTCGGTGAGGCTCAAGCTTGCTCGTACATTCATGGAATAAATCTAGCTGAGGAAGATCGCCCGAGAAAGGTGAACAAGGAGAAATTGGTCATCGATTTTTCAAAAAATGACCGTGCAGGTGTTTTATATCCTCACGATGATCCACTGGTGATCAAGATGAGAATGAAGGAGGAAACGATTTCAAGAGTGCTGGTCGATAATGGTAGCTCGACAGACATCATGTTCTACTCGTGTTTCGATAGTTTAAATATAAAGCTATCTCAACTGGAGCCTTACCACAGACCCCTCATCGGTTTTGCTAGCGAGAAAGTATTTCCACTTGGGACGATCAAGTTGGATATACTCATTGGTACGTGGCGTGCTTGTCGGACAGAAAGAATACGTTTCTTCGTGATGGATAAGAATGTCCAATCATCATACAATATCATCATGGGAAGAGTAGGATTGAAGAAGTTCGAGGATGTACCATCTACAGTGCATCAGTGCCTAAAATTCCCAACTAACTTTGGAGTGGGAGTTGTGAAAGGTGATTAGAAAGTAGCTCGGGAATGCTATTATTCATCCGTCGAGCAAGAAGAACTGGAAGAATCAAAGAAAAAGACTACTACCTATCAAGTGGATGAAGGTGCAGAAATTGAAACATTGGATCCTCGAGATGAGTCGCAACTCGTGAAGGGTCAAGTGGTGGAAGCTACTGAAAACATCATTCTGGACGATGAGCACCCTGAGCGAACTACTCAAATAGGTTCATCGTTGGAAGCCTCATTAAAACAGGAATTGATAACTTTCCTTAGAATCAGAAGATAAACTTTTGCGTGGAGTCATGAAGATATGCCTGGGATAGACCCAAACTTCTTATGTCACGAGCTCAATGTGAATATGGAGATCAAGCCTGTGAAGCAGAAAAGAAGAGTATTAAGTCCCGAGAAGAATCAAGCTATATAGGAGGAAGTCGAGAAGCTCCAGAAAGCTTGTTTCATTGAAGATGTTAAATATCCAGATTGGTTAGCTAATGTGGTGATGGTAAGGAAGAAGAACAACAAGTGGAGGATGTGTGTAGACTTCACCGACCTCAACAAAGCATGCCCAAAGGATCACTTTCCATTGCCCCGAATTGATCAACTGGTGGATGCTACCTCGGGACACGAGTTGCTGAGCTTCATGAATGCTTATTCTGGTTACAATCAGATCAAAATGAAACCTGAAGATAGGGAGAGTACTTCTTTCATTACCCCTAGGGGAACTTATTGTTATAATGTTATGCCTTTTGGTTTGAAAAATGCAGGTGCGACATATCAGAGGCTGATGAAAAAGGTCTTTGCTGAACAAATCAGTGACAATATGGAAGTCTATGTTGACGATATGCTGACAAAAAGCAAGAAAGCGGCCGATCATCTAGTTGATTTAAATCAGACTTTTGATCAACTGGATAAATATCAAATGAAGCTGAACCCGACGAAGTGCATATTTGGAGTACGAGAAGGCATGTTCCTCGGGTACATCGTCAATCAACGAGGCATTGAAGCAAATCCTGAAAAGATCAAAGCTCTATTAGGGCTGCGATATCCAACGGCGAAGAAGGAAGTATAGAGTCTCACATGACGAGTAGCGGCACTCAACAAATTTATGTCACGAGAAACTGATAGATGTCTCCCATTCTTCAAGACACTCAGAAAGACTTTTGAGTGGAATGATGAATGTGAGAAGGCTTTTCAAGACTTGAAGAAATACTTGGGAGCACCTCCATTGTTGTCCAGACCGGTGATGGGAGAAAAATTGTATTTGTACCTTGCAGTGTCCGAGAATGCAGTTAGCTCGGTCTTGATCAGGGAGGAGAATGGAGTACAAAAACCAATTTACTACACAAGTAAGGCCTTCCGAGGAGCAGAGATCAGATATCCAAGGCTGGAGAAATTGGCACTGGCGCTGATTGAGGCGAGTAGGAGAATGAGGCCATACTTCCAGGCTCATACTATAGTAGTATATACCGATGTGCCATTGAGACAAGCCCTTCATAAGCCATAAAAATTAGGGAGATTGATGTACTGGGCAATAGAGCTCGGAGAATATGATATAGTTTACGAACCCAGATCATCGCTAAAAGGGCAGGCTGTAGTAGATTTTATAGCAGAGTTCACCTATCCGGATACCCCCGAGGAGCAAAAGTTGCTCGCTGATCAACTTGTGGATGTTACAGGATCAACAGACACGAGCTCAGACCAACTCTGGTTGGTAAAAGGGCTAGTGGATGTTACAGAATCAACAGACACAAGCTCAGACCAACTCCGGTTGGTAAAAGGGCAAGTGGATGTTACAGGATCATTAAATTCGAGCTCAGACCAACTCCGGTTGGTAAAAGGGCAAGAAAAGATGATCGACGAGGAACGAGAAAAATCCGGGGAGGATGAAAGGAAGCAGCAAATATTTCACCGAGGAACTCTGATCGATCAGAAATTTGAAGACGAGTTACCTAGTTGGAGACTATATGTAGATGGCTCATCTTGCGCTGCAGGATGTGGCGCGGGGATAGTTTTGAGCACTCCAGGCGAGGTCGACATGGAATACGCCTTGCGTTTCCAATTCAAAGCTTCCAACAATGAGGCTGAGTATGAGGCCATGATTGCAGGACTTAGTTTGGCAAAAACTATGGAGGCGCAACAGGTCATTATTTTCAATGATTCTCAATTGATCGTAAACCAAATGATGGGAGTATATGCAGTTAGAGGAGAACTAATGATCAGATATCATGCAAAGGCAAAGGAGCTGGTGTCAAAATTTGCCGCTATTCAGCTGGTCAAAATACCAAGAATGGAGAATGCGAGAGCAGACGCCCTAGCTCGATTAGCATCAGCTACTCGTACCGAGCTACGACGAACAATCCCAATTGAAGTTGTAGTTGGTCGGAGTATAGATGAAGATCTAACGACAAACTTTATTACCCTTGATTTAGGACCGTCTTGGATGGATCCCATCAGGGCATACATTGAGGAGGGAGAATTGCCAATTGACAAGCTCGCAGCCAAGAAATTGAAATTTAAAGCTGCTCGGTATGTATTAACTAATGGTATTTTATATAGACGGGGAATTATGGCAGGTTTGTAGAGATACGTGCATCCCTCCAAGGTGAAAGATTTGATTGCAGAGATCCATGAAGGGTCCTGTGGAGCACATGTAGCATGTCGAACGCTTTTACAAAGGGTAATAACGCAGGGATACTACTGGCCGACGATGAGGGATGATTGTATAGCCTATGCCAAGAAGTGTGACAAGTGCCAGCGCTTTTCCTCCATCCGAAGAACTCCACAAGCATTGTTGACACCCATAACTTCCCCTTATCCATTTGCCATGTGGGGAATTGATTTGGTTGGGCCACTGCCAACGACCCGAGGAAGGTTCAAGTATCTCGTCGTCGCAGTGGATTATTTTACTAAGTGGGTAGAAGCTGAGCCACTCATTGACATGACGTACGAGAAGGTGTACCAATTTGTTTGGAAGAATATTATTTGTCGATATGGTCTTCCTCATACTTTCATCACAGACCATGGAACACAATTTGATAACGAGGAGTTCACTGCCCATTGTCATCAATAAAACATTTTGAAGGTCCACTCAGCACCAAGCCATCCTCAAAGCAATGGATAAACTGAAGTGACAAACAGAACGCTGCTAAATGGCTTGAAGAAAAGATTGGATGATGCAAAAACAAACTGGATCAACGAGTTACAATCAGTACTTTGGGCTTACCGAACTACTCCCCGAGTAACAACTGGAGAATCGCCATATATGCTGCAATTTGGAAGTGAAGTTGTTATACCTGCCGAGTTGGGCCTCCCAACACACAGGGTACTAAATTTCAATTCCCCTATCAGCGACTTAATGAGAAGGCTGGATTTAAACATGCTCGAGGAAGTCAGAGAATAAGCAGCCATTAGAAATGCTGCTTACCAGCAGCAAACAACCTTATTCTACAACAAAAGGGTGAAGAAGTGCGACCTGAAAGAAGGAGACTATGTGCTGAAGAAAGTAATCCAAAAGCACAACAAACTGGAGGCAAATTGGCATGGACCATACCGAGTTACAGAAGTTGTTCGACCAGGAACTTACCGAATAGAAACTCTAGAGGGGGAGGAGTTTAAGAATGCATGGAACGCAGAGCACCTGCGCAAGTATTATCAGTGATGTATATGTAACACAGTTCCATCAGTATGAATAAAATGAAGATATTCTGCTAAAGTCTCTCCTTTTATTGAGAATTTTTCGGGGAATACTAGTGCTACACACTACTCGGAAAAACTCGGCAAAGCTCAGACTGCTCAGCAAAATATTCCTAAAAATGCCAACTTCGGTTGGTTAGGAAACAAAATATTCCTAAAAATGCCAACTTCGGTTGGTTAGGAAACAAAATATTCCTAAAAATGCCAACCCGTTTGGCTAGCAAACAAAATATTCCTAAAAATGCCAACCTGTTTGGCTAGGAAATGAAATATTCCTAAAAATGCCAACCTGTTTGGCTAGGAAACAAAATATTCCTAAAAATGCCAACTTATGTTGGTTAGGAAGTACAAATATTCTCGCAAATGCCAACTTATGTTGGTTGGGAGGCAAAAATATTCTCAAAATGCCAACTTATGTTGGTCGGGAGGTAAGATTATTCCAGAAATCGATAAAAGTCTACTAACTATGGCTGGTCGGGGATAAAACCCACCAACTGTAGTTGGTCGACAAGCAAAATTTACCGATCTTGGTTGGTCGGAAACATTTTATGAGTAAAATTATTTCAAAAAGACTAACTATGGCTGGTCGGGGATAAAAACCCACTAACTGTAGTTGGTCGACATGGAGAATCTAACAACCTTGGTTGGTTGGAAAAATTTTAAACATTTTTTATACTCGTGACTTTATTATTAAGTGATCGAGCAATATTATTGAAACTTGAAACTTTTTAATTATTACTGAGTTGGCCGACAAACAACACAATATTGTTATCTTTTTAACAAATATGCACAAATATAAAGTGTTTGATAACTACAAAACAATAGCAATCAAGATTTGCAAACAAAAATGAAAGTCTTTCATTGAATTCAAAATAAATTACAAGTACATTGATATTGAAATGTATACTAACTATTACATAAAAAATTCCTATTCTACTGGTCTCTTCCCCTCTGCTTTTAACACAGGTTCCTCGCCAGCAGGCAGATCATTTAAAGACAGAGGAGAATTGATGAAGTTGAGATCCTTCAACATCCTGACATTCACCACGGATGGTCGATCTAAGAGATGCTCGGGATGAGATACCTCAGTTTGAGAATGTAAATTGTAATCACCGAGATACTTCGAAATTAAGCTCCGAGGAATGTCCCTGGCAGGGATCCAACCCATGTCCAAATTGTATGGAGGCACAGGTAGGTCGAGTAGCCCGGGATCATAATAGTCCCACAGATAATGACCTTGTTCGAGATTCAACACACCTAAGGCATTCAGCCAGCCTTGCTTATAGCCCTCATTGTTGGCATTCTGGATACGATCGTCCAAGTGGTATAGTGCTTCGTTGTATCCATCCATCCAGAACTCCCTGGGTTGTTTTTGGAACTGATATGTTAGCCTCTCCATCTGCTCGTGGATATTCTTGATGAAAAGCTCCTTATTCTCCAAGACTTACTTCTGCGCAGAGAGCTATTTTTCCAGGTCCCCAATTTTCTTTGACATATCAGACAACGCCTGGTTCTTCGCCATTAATTGGAAAGCCTGGTTCTCTAAGGCAGACCGAGTCCTCTGTTCCTCGACAAGAACCCGAGCTGTTCTTGCTCGTCCCCGAGGAGCTCTTGCTCGACCACGAGTAGATGTAGAGGGGCCAGAGCTCTTCAAAGTCTCCAACTCGTCCCTCAACTTGGCGTTCTCAACCTCTAAGAACGAAAATCCCTCGTCGGTCACTGGGATCAAGGCACTAGAAGTAGAAGCTGCAGACTTCAATTATGACAGCTCCTTTTACAGGTTGTTGTTTTCCTTTTCCAGCAACTCAGCAATCTGTCTGCATTCTTCGACCTCACCTCTCAAAGTTCTCTCCCTTACATCGTACCCAGCAAAAAGCTTCTCGTAGCCCTTGTCGGTAATAATCTGCTGGTACTTCTTCTCGTACCCCTCATGCAACAAGGCAGTTGATTCTTTGTATTGAAGCTGAAGGTCTTCGAGGGTGCTTTAAAGATCCTCGATCATTTCATAATAGGCAACGTTATTGGCTATAGCCTGATTAAGCAGACACTTCAGATATTGATATGCTTCCACTGCCTGTTCTGAAGCATCATGACCAAGTATGGCGACAACTTGTGCAGCACTCAGGTCTGTGTGACCGGCCTTAAAGTACTCATTACATTGTCGCAGCAACTTTGTATCATGGGCAGATAGCAGTTCCATCCTGGCCAGAAACTAGCAGAGAAAGAAGATCAATCATCAATAAGAGTTACAAGCAGAGTATGAATAGAAAATAGACAACAGTATCCAAAAGTTCAAGTTTTATTAGATCATAGTTCAGAGTTACATCTTCTGGGTTACATTTGATAAAGAGAAAGAAAATAAAGATAAACACGAGCAATTCTACACCTTCTCCTTATCTCCCAAAACCTTCTCGGGAGGCTGGGATGAAGATGTAGGTTGCTCGGAGGGAATGGATAGTTGCTCGGGCAACACTGACAATTGCTCTGAGGAACTGACGATCTGCTGAAGTTCCTCGGCAGCAGGCTGAATGGCCAGGGCATGATCTCCCATCACCATCGACGACTCTTCGGAGGTAGCTTCGTCCTCTTCTAAGTCTTCTGGAGTTGGAGGGGGACCAGGGATATGTCTATGGAAGAGCTCGGAAGACTCGTCGACCTTCATCTCCTGAAGGGAAGCAACCCATCCATCCTTAAAGTATTTGAGACTGCCATAGTCCACTTGCGACACCATGGCAGCCAACCCCTTGTTCCACCCCTTATCCCAGCCAGAGCTGAAGGACTTCTTCACAACCATCTTCCTCTTGATCTTCTCCAAGCCAAGCTTTTCGGACAGCAAGTCATCAGCAACTTTCAGTTTTTGCTCAGCTTCCTCCTTCTGCCGACCTACTTCCCGAAGTTAGGCCAACTCCTCCTCGGTAGCCTTGAGTTTATCTTCAAACTCTCCTGCAGTTTTGAGCTTCTCTTCAAGCTCCTTATTTGCCTTCTCCAAGGCATTTATTCTCTTCTCCAACTCCTTGGAGGCATCAACAGCTCGAGCTTTCTCCTGCTCGTTGGAGGCAAGCTTCTTATCTCAAATAGCCTTATCAGTGGCATACTTCTAGCGAGAGTCTTCCAAAGACTTGATAGCCTCTTCCATGGCTCCCTCCACACTGGATGAGGAGCATGAAGCTTTAATTGCTTCATCCTTTTTCAGGATTATATTAAAGCAGCTCGTCAACTGTGAACAGAAAAAGAAATCAACTTAGAAACAGAAATGACAAAGGAAATATGAAAAATTCAAAGTAAAGAGACATACAGAAGCAAGGTGACGAGCAGCTAACGAGGTGACCATATCCCGAGTAAGGTTTTCTTCAGTACCTTGGACCTCGAGAATGATCCAGGATTTTACCGAGCTCATGTCAGAGCTCGGGGGAACAAAAGTTGGAACCCCAGTTCCAGCAACTGGGGGCTGAGTGATGGTATCAGCCAAATTGATCGAGGAGCTTTTCTTCAGCCTCCTCGAGGGAACAGGAACAGATCAACCAACGAAGAACCCTTGGTTGGTGATATCACAATCACCTCTCCAGGAGCAGCAGACCAACTCAGAGCCACTGCGGGCGTCTCAACAACCTTCACAACTGCAGCAGCTGAGGAAGGTGCATCATTATTCTTCGTCCCCTCCCTTGGGAAATCAATTCTACTCCCTTTTGCCTCCCCAGAACCGGAAGCAGTTTTCTCAAACAGGGTAGGAGGCCTTCTCTTCTTCATCCTTTCACTTAAAGGAATATGGGATTCAGGCGATGAGCTGGTGGAAGCTGGTACTGGCTCTGATTCACTTATCACTGGTCGAGCAGTGAAAGAAGTGGTGTAGCTCTTGTACTGGAGCAGATACGAAGCCGACCTAATGTGCTCGTCGGCAACACTCTGATGCAGACTCCAGATAAATTTCAAATGCCTTATATTGACATCTGCATCTTTTGGGCACTTCCTCTTGCTATCAACTGCAAATAAATAAACATTGTTATCAATGGCACATTTTATCAAACACAAAAGAAACATGATTTCAAAATAAATGAAATAAAAATAACCTATCCCATTGCCATAAGGAGGGCATCTGGGACCCTGGTAAACCTCATCTCCAGTTAATGGAGGGTGTTGCCAATTTTTTATGACAACCCCATGTTCAAAATAATCCCTATTGGCATCAGGGAGATTGACTACTAAGGCTCTATTTAAAAATCTAGTTTTTAAATAAAAAATATTATCATTAACTGCCCATCTATAGCAGTACATGATTTCTGGAATTCCTATTCGAGTTCCATGGATTTGATTTAACCTATGCACCCCATTAACTATTCTCCATGTGTTGGGGGCTATTCTTGCAGGAACAACATCAAAGTACTGACAGAATTCCAAATACAAGGGATTAGGTGGGAAAGCAAATCCACACTCAGCCATAAAGAGACTGGGGAACCAATGTCCCTCAACCAAATGGAAATAATCATAAGGCTCAGAGAGCTCTTCCAAGACAACCCATGAGGGAATGGAGAAATTAGAACGAAACTTCTCAAGAGACTCAACAGGGTAAACCATGGTGAATAAAGAAATGAAGAAGAAAGAAGAAGATCTTACAGGAAAATAATGGATCTGTTGACAACGAACGATGGAAGAGATGAACGCACAAGAGAGTAGAAGATAATGAAAAACTCGAAGACACAAATTTGAAAAGTAGAAGACGATGGGAGTATCTGTGAAGCTTAAATACCTTGGATTGGGAAATGGTGAAGTAATGATTACAAAAAAGGATGATTACATTACCGGCGGCTAAAAAGATGAAAAGTAGCGCGAGAATCGAAGCGAGCAGAAAAGTTCAAAAAAGCATGATTCTACGAATTTGGAAGGAGAAATAAATACGAAGGAAACACTCCTAAAAATCAGAAAGACTATTTAAAGTTACCATATTCTGAGAAAGAATGTTCCATACTCCTCAAATTTCGAACTATGAAACATTGGGGGCTTCTGTTGATACCAAATTTAATCTGCTGACATGGACCAATCATATGAAGACATGTGGCTATCTACATGGCAACAACAAGCACTTCCGAGATGATCACACGCTCCGAGGAACCATGTTACTCCAAGGAACTCATACGCTCCGAGGAACAGACCTCTCCGAGGAACTCTTTAGCACCGAGAAGCTCAAGCGGTCCGAGCAACTCAGGCGGTCCGAGCTGTACCTCGAAGCAGGATACCAACAGTTTAACTGCTCATTAAATGCTTATCATTCAGACGCACACGCAAAAAGGGCATTAAATGCATTACCCTTTCATATGTATACCATTTAATGTATTACCCTTTCACATTACAGCCTCAGGGCTATAAATACATTGTACAATCCTCATTGTAAGAGGGGGATCCAGACCGAAATTTCTTGATAGAACATAAATCGAGAATTCCCAAACACTCAGCAATAAAACAACAGTGGACGTAGGCCATTCTTATAAGGCTGAACCACTTTAAAATCTTTTGTCTCATTTATTTATCTGTGATTGAATTATTAGAGTGATCTAATTTTTTACATCAACAAGTATCTTTATTTCGGGATTGTTTATGTGAGGATGTTTTCCTTAGTATTTTAATGTTGGGATTTATTATTGTTGGGTAAACTCTTGAATGTTCATTTTATCCTTCTACTTATTGTGTGACTCTTTATACGTTAATGGTTTAAGGTTTTATAACCGGATTTAATAAAATGAGAATAAAGGTTTAAATGGTTTTGACACTTAGCTTAATTAATTAGGGTGTTTAAATTGGAAAAGTTTTATTTTCGACAGTGATGCTGAGAATGAACCAACTGTTCACCTTGAATTAATTTAATAAAGGAGTGATCGCCCGGTATTTAATTAGGCGGGGTGTCACAGGTGGTATCAGAGCATCAGGTTCTAGTGTCCTTTAGGATCTGTACGGCTTATTTCGTTTCCAGCTTAGCATCTTTGATATAGATCCCTAATACTAGGAATGCTTTGTTCATCTCTATTCATTGGGAATTCGTACTTCTGCGATTTGTTTATGCGAATGATGAACTCATCCAAATTTATTGAAATTTTCAGAGGGATCGTCAAGAAGAACTAGCTAAAATGGTTAGGGGAGTCAACGAGCAAGATCGACCCACCCCTCAGGTATCTTCAGAGAGAATATCAACCACCGAGTTAGCATGTATTGTGGCACAGGCAGTTACCACTACGGTCTTGCAGTATCAAGAACGCAGCACACAGCTCATGGGGCAAAATATCTAGAGAGTATAGTCAGTCTGTCATGACTGGAAGTAACAAGTGTGTGAAGACATAAAAATTGCAACAACAAGCTCCTCAGTCCCGTAAAATCCACGAAGATAACGAATTGTGCGGGGAAGCCCAAAAGCGTCAAGGCCAACAAGACCAGGGAAAAAGCGAGACTAGTCAACAACGTAGTGAAGTGAAGCAGTTTCGGGGGAGGTGCTTCCAATGTGGCAGATATGGCCATAAGCGTCAGGTTTGCCCAGAGAAGAATAGGGCCCCACGGCAGGAAGGTGCTAGTAATAAACCACAGAAGCCAGCTCCATCACCCTTTCCAACAGCCTCAGTTCAGTAGAGACAGTTACAGTATGGACGTGTCTGTAACGTCCACCAGATAGCAACATCTCAGGCCCCAATTGAGAAAAGAGGTATGTTTCCTATCCATGGTACTATGGATCGAGTTTTATTTGCAGCTGGGGTGACGCATTTTTTTATAGCTACTCATTTTGCGAAGGCCTCGGGGCTATTAGTCACAGCAGAGAGCACTGTGACGTGTATAGACTTACCACTGGGAAATGATTCACTTACTTTCTTTATATGCCGGGGTGTGGGAGTAGAGATTGGTGGCTTAATATTACCAGCAGACATGTTAGTATTAGATATGCATGAGCACGATGTTATTATCAGTATGAATTGGCTCGCAACTTATAGAGCCATGATAGATTGCTTTGGTGAGATTAATGTCTTTGCCATTTCGGGGCAAGAAATGTGAGTGGCAATACCTCGCCCATAAGGGGGATCTTACACCTATTTTTATTATATAAAGGAGGATACCTTTAAGGAAATTGTAATTCTCTTGGAATCGATTCCAGTAGTTCGTGAGTTTTCGAATGTATTTCATATGGTAAGTAAAATAAATATCGAAATATCTTGCGGAGAGTGAGATCACACGTGCTAAAATATTTTCCGAAGCAAGTATGTAGACAGAGTTTGGTGTCTAGTAAGGGACAACGATTGTAGTAGTTTTTTTTTGGTTTGGGCAGGCATGTTACATCTGGAGTCAATTTGTACGGTCAAGACGATTGGCAAGGCAGAATTATAGGTTTTATCCTCAGAGGGTGAAACATGTGTTCTGTGACATGAGCGAGCCATTGTATTATGTGCATTACTAAATTGGCATGTGAGGCGGGTTTAATGTGTATAACTACGAGCGGTATCATCATGTGAATATTTTTCCTAGTATAGTGAGATTTTCCTTAATGCTATCTGCGAAGGATGAATTAGTATATTAATAGTGTTATATACTTTATTGAGGTTACTCGTTTTAGTGAGGTGTTATACGAGTATAGTATGTTATTGATTACAACTTTATAGAAATGGCCAGTACAATAGTAGGAAGTTATTGCAAGGCTATTGGAGTAGTTGCTTTAGTGCAACGTGTTCTGTTTAGGCGAGGCCTCACCTGCAAGAGGGTTGAACCCGCACTTATATATTATCTATCCTAGAGACTTCGGAGGGGATATTGAGTTAGAGATATTCGATACCGGCGCGAGGGTACTTGGTTGTTATGATTCAGTGTGTATCGGGTTTACGGTTGAGCGAAAAGTTTTAACTCAGTATTGTGAGTAGCGCTCAGGACTTGGTAATAGAACGGGTACATTATTAGATATATCCTTTAGATAGAAGGGCAATAAGAGTGATACCCCTATTATTAAGGGAAGGAGTTTCAAATTTCGATTGTATGTATTCGAGATTCATGGAAAGCAATTTCCAACACCCAATTCTGAACGATAGTACAATTGGTGAGATGTTCTTTGTTAAGTGTAATTACGGGAGGAAATGTAACTTTTCTGCCAAAAGACGGAGTAAAAGGGTAAATGCTATGGAAGGAGGACCTAACGGATCTCGATAACCGACAATACTAGGTAGTAGTGTATCCGGAGGGTTCCTTGTTTGGATTTTGCTTTGCGAGACATCCCACGCATGAAACTTAGTGTAAGGTTGGAAATAGGGAGATGTGTGGTCACTATTCCATGAGTTTGGTACCCCAATCGAAAGGGAATCAAGTGATTATATCTTTAACTGGGAAGTTAAATTTTGATTTAAAGCCATTGGAGCAAGAAAGCATTGAAAGTTTTTCTTTGTCACCACGAGTTAAGGGGCGGAATGATAATAAGGAAGATTTAAAATTTTGATTTTTAGGATGATTAAAGTGTTGTAATCACACTGCAAGCACCAGGGAAAACAAAGAATTTGTTTATTATTATGGACCGTATGTGATGCTTATGCTAGTATGCCCGGTTTATAGGGTGTGTAGACATCCTGGTTAACTGATGTTAAAACTCGTCCAAGATGAAGGGGCGTGGCAATGGACGTGTGGAAAAATGTGTTTGTGGGGCTAACAGAACGAAGTGGATGTGATATAGTGGATTAAACGTCACATGAGGGGAGATAATCCATACATAGGTGTGCAATTAGAATAGCACACCCAAATTTGAATTGGAAGACTGTGGGAAGCCATTTAAGAAGAGTATTCCTTGAATGGAGCAGAATTAAATGATTATAAAGAACACTCGGAGTAGAAATTGTTAGTAATCAAATGTGAGAGCGACTCACACATATAAAAGGTGATGATGTTAGTACGGTATAAGATGTCCAGAAGTACACTTCGTGAAGAGAAGAGCACGGGTGGAACCTCCGACATACACCAAGGAATTTTGTGTTTATCTATAATTGCTGAAATTGGAAGAGGTCGGTAAAGTCGGTACAGTCCTTGGATGGGTTGCCATCCTCAAAACAAGATCACGGTTTCATCTCGAACATGTGAATTAAGCCGTCGAGAAGGAAGTGATTGATATTCCTTTGGGCTGGTTTACAATATTAACTAGTATGACCCAGACTTCCTTTGAAAGGAAGGTCGCGCCAGTGCATGGTCCGACGCAGTATAAATTTCCGAATCAAGATGAGATTGCTGAATCTCACCTTTGATATGGAATTTCAGGAACCAACAAAGATAAGGTTTCATTTCGAGTAGGATGTATCACCCTTAGCCAGGGAATAAGCGCATGGTGATTAAAGATTTGGGGAGCTAGATGAAGGAGATTTTGAAATCTTGATACGATGATTTCAGGAATGCTCTGTAGAAGCACTCGTACCTGTTTGTCGCTTACGAGGTACTTATTTAGGTTTTGTTATGGAAGAACCTCGACTATTCTCCTTCCGTATGCTTAGAGGTGAGTTGATAATCAGGGTTTTTGGATCGGTCGAGAGAACATCCGATAACTATGGTAGAATTCCATGATTGTTTTAGACGAGCAAGAGTAATCAAATGTTCGTATAATTTTCTCAGAATGGGAGTTTTGTATATAAATAAATCCGAGTATTTGTCATGTAGTGAGGTGCGGCCTCCTAATGATAGTGAGATAATGAAATTTATAACGTATAGGCGTGACTTATGCGAATGTTGTCGGTTGGGAGCACAATGTGAAGTGTCTCCAATGAGAATGTAAAACAATGTTGCTGTGAAGAAAGGGCTATAGTGATTGAGCGTCGTAATGTGTAGTTAGTTTGTGTACGGAAAAGGATATCCAGAATTGTGCTACCTGATAGGCCTTATTTTCCGAATTTCGGGATGAAATTCCGTTATTAGGGGGGAAGTATGTAATACCCCGTATTTTTATAGCTTTTAAATTATGGGATTTATTAAATTTAATTGAGATAAATTAATTTAATTTTAATCCGGAATGTTGTTTTAAATATTTACTAGCGTGACGAGAGTTAGTAATTATTGGAAATTTGTTATTTGTTGAATGTTACTGGATGAGTATAGTAATATATGAGATTTAATTTTATAATATTGTCAAGTGTGAATAAAATGACAATTATGGAACGCGCCTGTGTCGCGTCGGGAATAAATATTGATTAATAAAAGTGAAATATTTTTAGTTATCCGTATGGTCGTTTTGAGTGCGCCAACGTGTCCAGAAGGGTCGAGATAGTCAGAAAAGTGTACCCGGAGGTCTAGTTTGAGTCTCGGGGCTATTTTAGGCTTAATTAGTACCCCGGGAGGGCATTTTGGTCATTTTATATGTTTGGGTAATTAAACCCACGAAATTTCAAGGGTTATATCAGATGTCTAAGGTTGCCTTCTAGGTTTAGAACAACCAAAGACAAGTGACGGCCATAGCAGAGGGAAGGAGAGAGCTTCCAAAGCAATCCAAGGCCCGAAATCCATCCGTTTGCACCGCCTCCACCACCAACGCGTAGATCGCGAGACGGGGAACGCAACCACACCAAATTCGGCACCAAACCAGAACGTCGAAAATCCTAGGCAAGTGTTTATCTTGCTTATTTTCGTTGATGCATCACTCATATTAGTTTAGGAATGATTAGGATGAGTTGTATGGAAGAAAAACCCCATTTGAGATAGGAAATGGCATGTAGGGATGATTTAAATGATATTCTGGAAACCCTTTTTCCCATGTAGAGGATTAAACCACGAATTTATGATGTTTTATAAGAAGGAAATTCTGGAAAAGATGTGTTAGAACCATGTTTAAGAGATTTCTAGGGTTCTTGATATTTACATGAAATTTCGATTGTTAATCCATGTTTAGTGATGGAAACTTACATGCTTTACGTAGAAAATACATAATATGATAATATAATGTTAGTAGTATAAATTCTGGGACGATTAGGAATGAAAAATATGGAATTGTTTGAGGTTAGAGGATGAAACCCGTAACTGCAAAACTGCAGGATTCGCAATACCTGCTTGATCGATCGATCGATCCTTGATATTCGATCGATCGAAGGTTCGATCGATCGAGCCCCAGACCTCGATCGATCGACCCCTCCTGGAAGACTCATGTTTTCCCTTCTTAATTAGTTGAAATTCACTTTAATAAGGAATAATTCATGGACACCCTTATAAATATGTTTTGAGGGATAAAGAGGACCAGTAAGGAATATGAATAAGTTTTGGGACCTTTAAGGTTAGACGAGAGTTGTATCCTTGGGAGATTTCATGTATAAGAAACGATAAAACTACGTATTTAAAGTGAGAAGATTACGTAAAATAGTTACGAAAAAGAATAGATGAATACCTACAAAATTTTTATAGGTGGGAGGATAAAACCATGATAGTTTTGTGGTAAGTTGGAATAATACTGATTCAAGGTTAGAAACGAACTGTTACAGGTGATAACAAATAATGAGGTATGAGAAATATTGTCGTAAGTATGGGATTTGAGAATATACCCAACATTGATATGGTAATATTAGTATAGTTATATGATTGTGTATGCATATGCTATCTATGTGTGAAAAACATGCCCGCGCTACTTGCTATCCCTGAGGTTACCGCGCTGGGACGATCTTATCTCGTGTGCCTTATGGGGGATATTGACTCGTACCCTAGAAGATAGAAATCCTAGGTACGGGCTATCGGATCGATAGTCGGACGGTCCTAAGAGACGTGAGGGTATGTACTGACCTCTTGGACTTGGAAACTATGTTTCGCCTCAATATTGTTTGTGTATGTGTTAATACAGTTCGAGAGTGATTCCGAACTTGTATTTCCCTTAGTACGAGTGATACGGGGATTGGATAGCAGAGTATGCCCGCACCATAATTTTATGTGGGGTGCTGTTAGAATATATATATTATACGAGTATTTAATATATATATATGAACTTCTGAAATTTGGGAAACTGCCTACTGTGTTATGGTAAGTAAGACATGTGTAATGACTCAAATTGGAAATACTTGTTTTGAAAAGTATAATATGATGTTGAAAAAATTTATGAATTAATAAAGTTAAGATGAGCGTTTTGTACTAAATGAAATTTTCCTTTTAAACCATGATGTTGTTAAATCTTAAATCTTGAGAGTCACCTAAGATATGTTAAATCCTTGGGGAAAGATAGTGTGATATATGATGAGATAAACCATTGGGAAGGTTAGTTGCGATAGGAGTGCACATTAGAAGAGAGGTGAGAATTTCTCAAGAGAGTGTCGCACTGATATGTTTTTGCATTGGCCTGTAATCAATTGAAATACTTGCTAAACGAATTTTTAAACCATATACACTATCGGGCTCTGACCCATTTCCACTTCTCTTTCTCTCTTGTATATAAATGTATGTATTACATGTGCCCAGCCACAGGGGCATCTTGCATAGTATCCTTTGGATGGAACGCGCTGTAGCTTTTGTGGGAGTTGCAGGCCATTGTTTAGACGACCTCCTTGTTGACTCTACTTCTAGTGCAGCTTTATCCAGTTGGGGGCATGTGTCGCCCTTTTTCCATTATTTAGTCGATATTGTCAGAGATTGTAATTCTTTTAATTTCAGTATCTTTGTTTCAGGATTGTTAATGTCAGGATGTTTTCCTTAGTATTTTAATGTTGGGATTTATTATTGTTGGGTAAACTCTTGAATGTTCATTTTATCCTTCTACTTATTGTCTGGCTCTTTAGACATTAATGGTTTAAGGTTTTATTTTTGACAGTGATGCTAAGAATCAACCAACTGTTCACCTTGAATTAATTTAATAAAGGAGTGATCGCCCGGTATTTAATTAGGCGGGGTGCCAGAGTGCCATGATTTAGAACTTCTCAAGAAGAATATCGAGGAAATTGTTAGTAATTTCATAGCAAGGTGGAGGGAGAAAGCATCCACCATGACCAACCGACCTTCCAAAGAGGAGAAAGTTCGTATCATGAAGCAAAACTTCTTACCCCATATTCGAGTGACGATGGGAGGACATTATTACCCCCATTTTCATGCTATCTATGAAGCAAGAGTGGAGATTGAAGAAAGTCTTTCCAAGATAGAAACTGAGCCAAAGAAGGTATCTGGACAGTTCACTCCAAGAAAGTATGAGAAGCCTCCTGATACCACAGTTTCGACCATTAATAACATCTCCCAGCCTTCCAGTTCATGGGCACCAAAAAACCATGCTAACCTAGTCAGCAAAGAATACATCGAGCTTCATACTCCCCTATCTAAAGTCTACCAAGACATATTGAGAAAAAATCTCATCAAGCTAATGGACCCTCATCCATTACCAAACTCGCTTCCCAAAAATTTCAAACCCAATGCCCATTGCAATTTTCATCAAAATGCTGACCATACCACTGATCAGTTCTTTCATCTTTGATATCTAATCCAATGTCTAATTGACCGTGGTGTTATCACCCCACCAGCTAATCCTAAACCCAACACTACTCACAATCCACTCCCGAATCATGCAAATGCTATCTTCCTAGAAAATGACCCTGAATTTGACTCGTCTACCCAAATTGTACAAAGTAAATCTCCCATCATCTGCATATATTCACCTAAACCCCTCAAAGTTTGCCCATATTTTCTCCTACACCCCACTTGTTTTGACAACCAGGACCTGTCACTTCTTACAAGAGCATGTATTGATGTTTTTACCCCTTCCAAAGGGAAAGATATGGAATTTCTAGAAGTACTTAACCAAATCCTAGAGTTTGGGTTGAAATTGCCCAATGAAATGACCATTGACGTCATAAGTTCAACATCCTATTCATGGAGGCCCAAAAGTGGGATCGAAAGTCAATTAGGTGGTACCCATCGATGAAGTCAGTTTAGATGATGTCTTTTAGATTATGGAAAACTTATTCCGACAAATCGATGAAATTTTTAATATGTTCGAGATACCCGATGCTTTGAAACTATAAGGGCGCTTGGTCCCTTAACTTGTACATCTGCCCGTTGAGTGCAAGGCTCTATATAAAGAATCCATTAAGGTTATATAATGCATTGACTTCTTGTGGAAGGATGACATTATTTCCATCAGATGGGGGGACATATTTGATAGTTCAGATGAAGAGCAGAGCCAAGAAAAGGTGAGCCCAGTGATTAGTGTATGTGGGATGATATCGTTTGAAGATCTATTATGAGAGATCAACAAAGTGTCCGAATGGCTCAAGATAGATGAAGAAACGTGGTTTCTATTATTTCCCTCTTCTATGAACCATATGATAGGATTTGGGAGTAACTATCAGAGTTCGAACCCTCAATCAATAATAACAGATAAAGGAAAGAGTGTTGTCGAGAAACTTCCCATGCCGAAAATAACCATCAAGGAGAGTAAGATCCTTGATCAGTTGAAGAAAACTCGGGCTAATATCACTTTGTGGGGACTTTTCATGTCTTCCCAATAACACCAAAATGCGTTGATTAAATTACATACGGGCCCACAATCCATCCTTACACTACTTCGAAAGAGGCAGTGAACATGGTCAGATCCTTAACCTCTACTATAATTCTCTCCTTCTCTGAGGAAAAAATACCTTAGGTTGGTCTTAATCATAACTATGCTCTCGATATCTCTGTCGAGGTAATGGGGAAGATAATCCCTTTATCACTCATCGACAATGGATTAGCACTTAATGTTTACTTGTTAAAAACACTAAAGTACTTAGGTTTAACATTAAGCGACCTTGATCTAATTTCTACTACGGTGTGTGCATATGATAATACTCGTCGAGAGGTTATGGGATCTATAAAGCTTATAATAGGGGGTTGGCCCTATAAATCCTGTTACTAAATTCCAAGTCACCAACTTATCGACTTGTTTTAACCTGTTGCTCGATCGACTATGGCTTTATAGCATCAAGGGGGTATCTTCGTCTCTCCATCAAAAACTGATGTTTTTCTCCAAGGGGTAGGTCATCACCATCTTGGGCGACGATAATAAAACTGAGAATGCGAGCACTGATCCGGTACTAGAGATACAATATGGGGTAAATGTATGCTTTTGTCTGGTTTTTGAGTTGAATCAGTTCCACTCCCAGCCAGGGATGATTTAAGAGATAGAGTTTGTAAAGAGCAAAGCCCTCATAGTAATGTCAACGTGATACAGATGTTCAAAAATATGCATTTCCTGCCCGAGATGGGGTTGGGATGACGACAATAAGAAATAGTGGAACCCATAGTGAAGAAGAAGGCCTTTCTTCCATGTGGCCTGCGCTATCAGCCAGCATGAGAGGAACTCGAAATGATTTGCCAACCTCAGTTGAAGTGAAGGTTAGAAAGTACCAAGACTGATTCGGGGGATTCCTTGAACGAAAGATTCGTCAAAAAAGGGTGAAGATTTTCCCTTTTGTGGCTTTCCGGAACTGTGGTATGATCATGTGGATTAGAAGATAAATCCAGGGTTGGAGATCTTCTTCCAAGATAGTTACACCTGGGCCGGAGATTCCCATCATCATGTGCAATCAATCATTGAGAAATCCATTGCTATTGCCTATGTTTCCGAGGGAAGTGATTTCGAGGACTCATTCAATTTGCAGACACTGGGGTTGGCACTCTGCATGATCCACTCAAACGCTACATCATCAAATCCATCCATCCCGATCAAGAATACAGATGCACTCCTCCTCAACTGGAATGTCGTACCAGGTTCACCTATTGAAATGCAACCTGGCCTAGATGTTTATCCTAATTCTTCATCTTATGTTATTACTTATTCTGATGATATTGTAATCGAGACCTCCTTTGACGAGGTTCTTAATGCTATTTTTCCCAAGAATGAAATAAATTAAGATTTTGAGTATTTTATTATTCCTACATTAATTATCTTGATTCTAATCAAACTCTTGATGATCATGATTTTATAAATGAAAAATTCATAACTGGTCTCAATGAGGTTAATAACAAACAACATAACTGCATTCAAATTAATGAGGATGAAAATGTTGTTATCAATCTTGATTTTATTAACCAATTACGTGAGATTAGGATAAGATCCACGCTTGACGATCATGAGCGCACACAACTCGAAGAACTACTAAAGGAATTTATGGATGTCTTCCCATGGTCTTACAATGACATACTCAACATTGATCTCGAAATAGCTCAACAAAAAATCCCAACTCTCCAGAAATGTAATCCGATAAAAAAACTGTGAAATCTCCGCACCGAATGGTTGCTCAAGGTTAATAAAGACGTGGTCAAATAGTTGAACATGGGTTTCATCCGGGCGATCGAATATTCAACATGATTTAGCTAACATTGTACCCGTGTAAAAAATAGGAGGAAAGGTTTGCACGGGCATTCATTATCGAGATTTTAATAAGACCTCTCCAAAAGATGATTACTTGGTGCCTAATATCGACATAATTGTGGAAAATACGGCCAGTAACACTCGCAAGTCATTCGTTGATGGGTTTGTCGAATACAATCAGATCAAGATATACCCTCATCATTAAGAAAAAAACCACATTCATTGATATGCCAAGTTTATCCTCATCCTGGATATGGATTACCTCGTCCATAGCTGACCTGCACCAATCAGTTTCTAATGATGAAGTATGTCTCGATCGGGGACACATCCCAAGAAGACTTTTCCTCGGCCTCATAATCTTTTGTAGGTGATCTCAGCCTCATCCTTGAGTATCAAGTAATGTGATTCACATCATTAAACCTATGAATCATATTCCCTCGTCCTCGGCCCTCCTTAGGATGATGACAACAGTACGAGACTTCCCATACTGACGTGTTATTTCCACAATAGATTATGGATTGATGACTCAGCCTTAACCAAGATAAGTGGACGATAATAGACAGCTGGTAGGGTGCATGCATTGGGGAATGCATGAGAGTATGCACATGGGTTGCGGATCCCACGTGAACCCAAAACTGTTATAACAACATCTCCCTCACACGTGAGGGAATATTTTAATCATTATGACCTACATGTGATAGAGACAGTTGCCCCCTCATCATTGGCTAGGAACATTCGATGAATGCTTATTACATGATTGGGGGTATACTATACCCCCAAGGCACTATAAATACTTGTCTTCTACATCATTATAATGGATTGATTATTATAAACCCTAATAAAACTCTTATAAAATCATTACTTAGAGAGAGAAAGCTTGAGTGCTTGTATCCCAAGGCCATTAAAGCCCATGTTTTGTGGATTTTACACACTCACACAGTGGATGTAGGCCCTTAAAAGGCTGAACCACTTGCATTAGGTACTATCTTCCTGTTTGACTCATCTCTTTCTGTGTTTACATATATCTGTCATACTCCATTATTATGCTGGTTAGAGCTTAATTATCACTTTGATCTGCTAATACCAATTCTGGTATCATTAGTCTGGTGTCGTTTATAGGAACGAGATAGCCATATTATTCCCTTTATTTGTATCTACTCCATCAGATTATCTGGTGGTGGTCCAATCTCATCCTTGGTTGATCTTAAAACACCATTGAAAGAGCTATGGTTTGAGTTTTTAAGCTCACTTTCAATTCATCCAGCTCACTTCCAGTACATTACTTAGTTTTTTCGATCATCGAAACTCTGCAATGGCACAAGATCATCCTACTATAGGTGGACCCAGTACCAGATAAGCCTCGCCTCAGCTAGAAATGACTGAAGTGGTGGCAGCGCTATGTTCCTTAGTAGACAAGCAGCAGTAGATATGGGCCACTCTTACTGCATTTAGCTAGAACGTGAGGGTTAGTCCCACTGGTTCCGGAGATGAGATGATAACTCCAACCTTCGGGGAAGGTGTTCAAGTTCCAGTGGCTAGGGGACCATCCCAGGCCCAACTCAAAGATCTTCCTCCTCAATAGAGGCGCAAAGACGTGACTTACCCTAGGTATTTATGACGGGAGAGTCCGGGTCAACAACGCTCGGATGATGAGGATGAATAGTATGATGATGAGGACAACATAGAATGTTGAGAGCTTTATCAAATTTCTAGAGGCACTATGCGATCAATTTAGCCCAGTCGAGGATGTATCGGTATGATGAGCTAAGTGTATATGCCAAGGGCTTCATCTTTAGATATACTAAGAAGAGGGTTGGCCTTTAATAAACTCGGTCCAGTATCAGATAACCTGAGAAACTTCCTTCCCAGATCTCAAACTATCACTAGTTCCTAGAAGGAATGATAGAGGTGATGACCATCCACCTCATAGAGGACGAGATAAGGAACAATGAGAGGTGAATGGCCGGCAGAGGAAAGTTACGAGAGAGCCCTCAATTTGGTCGACTGATAGAGATGGGGCTGTAGAGAACGTGTCCTAGGCCGATGACGTAACTATAGTTGAGAGGCCCTGGAATGATTCTATTTAAAGACTAGAGGACAAAATAGGGGACATACTGAAGTGTCGAGACCTTTTGCAAAGGGGATACAGGGAAGGCTCCCCTTATATGGATAAGATCATGAGTTATCTAACCCCGACTAAATTTAAGACGCTGGTTGTGATGCCCAAGTATGATGGGAGAACTAATCCAGTCCACTATGTGGAGATGTATAAATCAACTGCTGATATCTACTCTGTCTCGGATGAGATGAGATTTCGGGCCTTCTCAAGCACACTGACTAGAGCATCTAATGTATAGTTCACCTCTCTCCCTAAAAGCGTAATACAAAATTTCAAACAACTAGTAAAGAGGTTTATACACAACTTTTTCTTTAGAGTAAGACCCCTGAAGAAGACGACACACCTGTTGTATGTGAAGCAGGGAAAGAATGAAAGTCTGGGAGAGTACATAACAAGGTTCAACAAGGAGAAATTAGAAGTTAAATTTTACAAAGAGAGTATCGCTATGACCGCCTTAATGGGAGGTCTGCAGAAAGTAAAGCTACTTTGGAAGCTTGGCGAAGATCCTCCAAAATCTATAGTTAAACTCCTAGCTATGGTCGGGAAGGTCATGAATGCGGAGGAGGAAATGGCTACCAAAAGTGAATATAAGAAGGGAGCAAGCAGTGGAGGTAAGTTCTAGAAAAAGAACAAGGATGATAAAAATAAGTTGACGAATGATAAGTTCGCTGACTACACCCCTTTGATAATCAGTTATGAGAATATCCTGAATGAGATAAAGAATGATCGGTCTCTAAGATGGCCCGAGAAGTTGAAGTCTCCTCCTCACAAGAGTAATAAGAATCTGTGGTGTGAGTTTCACCAAGATCATGCCCATAGAACAGAAAAATGTTTTACTCTCAAGGACGAGATTAAAAAAATATTGAGAGCTAGTAAGTTAAAAAAGTATGTTAATAAGAAAAGTATAATGGGTAGCCTAGATGACACTCAGAATAAGAGGAATGTTAAGTGTCAGACTGATGCTCTAGCCCACTGAGACGAGGATAACTAGGACGATGATGATGAAGTTGACCCTGACTTACCACTTCTAATCACCGATCCTAAAGGTCAGGTCCATAAAATTTCTCTCCGAGTTAAGATGATTTATGGAGGACTTACTGGAGGGGGAAAAGAGATCACTGACAGAAAGGACCACATGGCATAGACCAAAGCTCTTCCTCCAAAACCTAAGGAAGTACACTCAACAACGGTTGAACCAAATAAGGTATAAATAACTGAAGTTGATATGAATACTTTGATTATTTATTTCTTCAGGATGGTTTTCAAGGGGATCTTATCCCCCACACGATGATCCATTGGTAATCACCACCTTGGTGCACGGGTATGAGGCTCCCAGAATATTGGTCGATGGTGGCATCTCGTCTGTTGTGATGTTTTGGGACTAATACAAGGGTTTGGTTCTGAGCAAGATGAGGTCGGTCCCATATCACCAAACACTTATCAGTTTCAGTAGCGAGAAAGTGCATCCTTTAGGCATTTATGAGATGGAAGTTAGAATGGGGAGAAGCTGGCTAAAGTGCCTCACGAAGAAAATAAACTTCTTTGTCATGGATGAAAATGTCTACTCGACTTATAATATAATTCTGGGAAGGGTTGCCTTTAAAGAGTTTGAGGCCATTCCCTCAACCGTTCATTAGATGATTAAATTATCGACTCTATGTGGAGTAGGGGAAGTTCAGGGTGACCAAGTTGAGTCAAACGAATGCTACTTTAACTCGACTGAGGATAGTGAGGCATATAAAAGGGCCACACTAACTTCAAACATTGATACTTTAGACCCCACGGATGAGACTAAACTGAAGAAGGGTGAGGCTACTGAGGAGGTAGAATCCATTATCCTCAATAGATATGAGCCAAAAAAAATTGTCTAAATCAGCAAAGCCCTGAAGAAGGATATCAAAGAAGAGTTGGTCAAACTTTTGAAGAGGAGACAAAGCATCTTTACTTGGAGACATGAAGACATGACCGACATCGATCTGAAGGTCATCCGCTATAAGTTTAATGTGGCCGAGGATGCAAAACCGATCAAACAGAGAAGGAGAGTCTAATCTCGAGAGAAATATGATGTCATTAGAGAAGAAGTGAAGAATTTAGAAAAGGCCGACTTCATCAGGGAAATTATCAACCCTGAGTGGTTAGCAAATGCAGTTTTCATCCCAAAAGCCAATGACAAGTGGCGAATGTGTTTTGATTTTAGGTACTTGAACAAATCCTACCCCAAGGATAGTTTTCCCTTACCAAGGACAAACCAGATGGTTGACGCCACTGTCGACCATGAATTAATGAGTTTTATGAAAGCCTACGCAGGCTATAATTAGATATTCATGGACCTTCCTGATGTTGAGAAGACATCTTTTATAACTGACAAGGGGACCTATTGTTATAAGATCATGCCATTCGGATTGAATAATGATCGGGAAACATATCAAAGATTGGTCAATAAGATGTTCAAAGAGTAGATCGGGAGGATGATGGAGGTTCGTGGCGACGATATGTTGATGAAGAGTCACAAGGACGACACTGATGTGGCCGACCTTGAGCGAACCTTTGATACTATGGACGAGTTTAGAATGAAAGTCAACCCCACCAAGTGTGTCTTCAACGTGGGGGAAGTCAAGTTCTTAAGATTTATCGTGAACCATGGGGGAATTGAAGCAAACCCAGAGAAGATCAAAGGTTTGTTGGAAATGAAGACTCCCACGACAATAAAAGATGTGCAGAGATTAACTGGACGGGTGGAAGCATTGAACAGGTTTGTGTCCAGAGCTATCGATAAATGCCTTCCTTTATTCAAGGTTCTCTGAAAAGCTTTTGAGTGGAATGAGGAGTAAGATAAGGAATTTCAAGAGTTAAAGACCTACCTCGGCTCCCCACTCCCGTTGTCAATACTAATTCAGGGAGATAAATTGTATTTGCATCTAGCAGTGTTAGAGTCGGCCATTAGTGCTACCATTGTAAGAGATGAGGATAGAGTGCAGAATCCCGTGTACTTTAACAGTATATCCCTCTAGGGAATCAAGAAGATATATCCCAAAATGGAGAAGCTGACATATGCTCTAATTCATGCCTTAAGGAAGATAAAGTCGTACTTTCAATCACATACTATGGTCGTCATCATCGACTCTCCTCTCAGACCGGTCATCCATAAACCTTAGAAATTAGGTAGGTTGATGTCTTGGGAAATTGATTTGGGGGAGTTTGATATCATCTACTAGCCAAAAATGTCCATTAAGGGGTAGGCCCTAGCTGATTTCGTATCTAAGTTCACTTGGATGAGGTCGACGCAGAAGAGATTGAAACTCCAGTTTGTGAGCCAAAAAGAAGAGTATGTCTTCCCCCGATCGAGGTCGAGAAAAGAACAACATGGAGTAAAGTCTTTGAGAATGAGGAAGAGAGATATCTATTCAATAATGGAACCCTAGAAGAGGGTAATTTTTCCAAAGATGGAACTATGTGGAACTTGTTTGTTGACGGCTCTTCATGCGAGTCCAGAAGTGGAGCAGGTTTGACTATGTCGACCCTAGATTGGACTAACATTGAATATGCTCTGAGGTTTAATTTTAAATCCTAAAACAACGCCTTTCTAACAGGTCTCTCACTTTCCCGATCACTGAACGTTGGCCAGCTCTTAGTGCATAGTGACTCTAGATTAGTTGTGAATTAAATTTTGGGAGTATATGAGGCTAAAGATGACAGAATGGCCAAATACCTTGGAAGGGTAAAAACATAACTAAAGCATTTCAGAGAGGTTAAGTTGAAAAGGATACCTCGGATAGACAATAGATGAGTCGACGTATTGGAAAGACTAGCTTATGCTATAAGAACTGAAATACGAAGGTCAGTGCCGGTAGAGATTTTACATCGCTCGACTATTAAAGAGGAAGAGGAAGAGAGCATTGTGGAATTTTTCTTGAACTTGAATATAGTATCTTATTGAATGAATACCATTATTCGGTATATCAGGGATAGAGAATTATCCGATTCAAAAGACAAGAAGAAGAAACAGAGGTACAAAGCGATCAAATTCTCCATCATAGGAGACATCCTGTATAAGAAAGGGTTCCTACTCCCACTACTCAGATGTGTTCATCCGTCTCAACCAGAGTAAATTCTGAAAGACATGATTGAAGGATATTGCTATAGTCATATTGGATGAAGGTCATTAGAAAAAGAATCATCACTCAGGGTGGTCGACGTTGGCCAAGGATGCAGCTGCATATGTGAAGAAGTGTGATAAATGCCAAAGGTTTACCACAGTTCCCCAACAACCTCATCAGTCTCTTACTTCTATCTCTTATCCCTGGACATTTACCATTTGGGGTATCGACTTTGTAGGACCCTTGTCAAGGTCTATGAACAATTATCGCTATTTGATTGTGGCTAATGATTATTTTTCCAAATGGTAGAGTCCTAGGAGATGATCATGATAACGGAGAAGAAAGCTTTTGCAGTTTATTTGGAAAACTATTATCTGCAGATACGGCTTGCCAAACACTTTAATTTCTGATAATGAGAAGTAGTTTAAGAATATCTCCCTTGATAAGTACTTTGATCTGGTCGGCATCAAATAGTTCTTTTAACCTCTCGGTCGATCCCAAGCCAATGGGCAGATAGAGGTAACAAACAGAACAATTCTTGATGGAGAAAAGGTTAGAAGATACCAAAGGGAGATGGACTGATGAGGAACATGCTATCCTATGGGCGTATAGGAAGATAGAGAGGACTCCGACGGGGCTAACTACGTTTATGTTAGCTTATGTCTAAGAAGTTCCGGTGACGTCGGAGATTGGCCTCCCAACTCATAGAGTCCAAACGTATGACTCAGAGGGTAATATGGCAGAAAGAATGCTGGATTTGGATCTCATAGAGGAACGAAGAGAAGACGCTGAGGTTAGGTAAGCTGCTTATCAGCAAAAAAATTTTTTACAATAAGAGAGTGAAGACCCGACCACTGGTAGTAGGAGACCTAGTTCTGAAGAAAACTTTGAAGAAGGATAACAAGCTTCATCCGAATTGGCATGGTCCTTATCGGGTGGTTGAATAAGTGGTTACAGGAATGTATCGGCTGGAAAATTTAGATGGAGATCCATTCGTGGAATGCTGACCATCTCAAAAAATATTACCAGTAAGATTTTTGCATTAGTTCCATTTGTATTTGAATCATTTGTCTATGTATATGTGAAGAATATTATGAATGAAAAATTTCCAAATTTTCTCTCCCATTCTGTTGTTTGAATTATTTTTGATTGTATGTAACAACTTATTTTGAGCTATAGAACATCATTCGTGGTGAAGTAGCTGTAACTTACTCTTGGTGACATGACAGTCCAGATGGGGTCGACCTCATTTGTGGACTCTCGATACAAGTGTGAGAGGGGAAAAACATCTTAAACATCATTAATTTGGTGGATACTCTCTTAGCCGAGACGACAGTGTATGGACGAGATGACTCTCATCTTTACACTCTCAAAATGACGAGAGGGGACTTGTGATGCAAACACCATAATTTGGTGAATTCTAATTTAAAAATCCCTTAAGTGTGGTTCATGATAAACATCATTAATTTGGTGGATACTCTCTCGGTCGAGACGATAATGTATAGATGAGATGACTCTCATCTATACACTCTCAAAATGACGAGAAGGGACTTGTGGTGCAAACACCATAATTTGGTGAACTTTAATTTAAAAATCACTTAAGTATGGTTCGCATAAAATATCATTAACTTGGTGAATTTAAAAATACCCTAGCATGTTTTATCTCATCCAAGGACGAGACGATGTGCGATTATTCATTTATACTTGGTGGTTCAAGGTTTTAAACCATTTTATTATGGTTACTCGATTAAAACATCAGACGACGGAATATGGGCAAATAAGTAAAGACAATTCATGAGGATAAAAAAGAATATCATTCATTCATACGAGTACGAAAGTACACTTGAAGAAAAATCAGGTGGAAAAGTAAATCAGAAGTGTTCACAAAATATAATGAGGATAATTAAAAAATTAAGGGTATCGTGTTGGCTCAGTGTTGATATTTGTCTCACCATCATCCCCAGCTGTAGTTGTTGTCTCATCATTGATGTTGTCTACCTTAGCAGGAGGGTCAGTGAACGTCCTTTCTCCCTCAGCAGCGGCCAAGGAGTAAACATATGATAGGGCCTTAGTGAAGATGGGGTTCCCAATATCAGGCATCTCTAACGATGGACGTATGGAGGAGACGACATCAGCGAACTTTAGGATGTCGCATTTGCAGGATGTTTTAATTTCGCTCTCAAGATATTCCAGGACGAAACCTTGAAATTCATCTGAAGCCTTATAGGCTTTATTGTCCTCGTCCTTGGCCCTCTGTATAGCAACAACAAGGTTGGACTGGAATTGGTTGTCTTGGGTCTTCAAAGATTCATCCTTCTCTTTCAAGGCATTGTGTTTCACTTTAAGTTGGTTGCTATGAACCAACTTCAACTCGTCTATGGACTTTTTGTGCTCAGCCCTGCGCTCTTTTAGCTTTTGTTTAAGGTTGGCTTCAGCTTGAATTGCCCTCTCGTTATCTTGGAGGTTTTGCTAATTTTCAACCATCCACCTGGTGGATGATGGAAGGGCGCATACAGACTATAAAAATAAAAAAAGTCAAAATAAGATAAAGAAATAATACGAAATGAAATGACTCAGGAAAGTATGAGGAAGATGCCTGCACCACGTGGTGGAGGCCAAAGTCATAAACCTTAGGAGGGGGCATTTTCCTCATGAATTCATAGTCGAGCTCAAAAGGGGATGCAAGCATGGAATCCTTTACCACCTTCATATTGGTAATCAACGAACTAGGGTCGACCTTTAGTTTTGTTAGGTTGGTTGCCAAAAAAGAATCAAAGGACGTAAAAGAGATGGGAGTAGTCTCTAAAAGGCCGACCCTCTGCCCCGTCTAGGGGTTAGGCCGAGTGTCTTTAGGGGCCATGAGTTCTTTCCTCTTATGGTTGACCTTAGGTCGGGTCGACCCTCTAACAATTAATTTTTTTATCGGCTGCTTATTACTTTTATTGCCCAAGCCAGATAGAAAACTAGGATTCGCCATAGTCCTAGCCTCGTCTGAAACATTTTGAGGATGATTTGCAAAGAAGAAGAAAAATGATTAGAAATAATGTCAGAAGAGGAGATAAGACTTTCTTAAGGGTTAGTAACTCAGACAACTCGTCCAAGGGGCTGACCCCCATACCGAATTCTTTAATATAATCAGGGACCATGAGATCCTAAAATTTTGGAAGGTCCCCCTCGTTCCATTATTCCCTCACATACTCAACCACATCCCATTCCTTAAGGTAGGCTGAGGTCCAATTTAGCTATCATGGAGGGGTTTGCCCAGGCATGGGGGACTCTCGGATCATCCTCACTTGGATCGACCTCGAATAGAAACTCCCAGGCCCGAAGACGAAGAAGAATCTTTCTTTCCAGTAATGATTTGATGTTTAGGCCACTTGAATTAGTTTTTTGTCTGGTTTCCTAGCCCCTAAATGAAAATAGTCAGCTTATTTTGTTGAAGATGAGATGTTATAGCAGACTGTAAAAAGATCAACTGAAGGTGGAGAACTGGGTAAGTGGAACCCCATGGACAGTCAAGATGGCTCGTATGGTAGGGTGGAAAGGTAATATAAGGCCGATACTGAACATTTTATCGTAGACGGAGATTTTTTCCATCCTGGCCTTAGAATACTTTCTCGTCTTTGTCCGGTATCCTTATAGAAACATCACACTTAATGTCGTACTAGTGTTTGCATAAAAGGAGATCAGTATCTTTAAGAGTGGAGATAAAATACCCAGCATATTAAGTGTTAATTGGATCCTCGGCCTTAGAGTTGGACTCACCACACTACACTAAATCTGTCGAATTATCACAGTCATTGACCTTGATAAGTTGGACTTGTCAAGGTCAATAACCGTGATAATTCTGGGGGTGACAAATTTTTTTGTCACGGACTTATCGCGGTCATTGACCGTGACAAGTTCATTAGAATTGTCACGGTCATGTCACGGTCTATGACCTTGACAAGTTTTGTCACGGTCATAAACCGTGATAAACCTGTGACACTTTTTAAAACATTATCACGATCAATGATCGTGATAATTCTGGGTAGAATTAAAAAAATATCTGCTGGGCAGTGTGGCCACTTCCACTGCCACTGCCCAGTAATATATTTGTACCTATTATAGCAACGTTGTACCTGTTCAAACATCATATATCCAAATAAAATAGAGATAATGCAAATATACATTCAAAACAATATGCATCACGATACAATCCAAATATAATTCAAATGTAACAACTTAAAACAATTCAATTCAAATAATGTCACAACATGTCTGGGGTAAGGTTAGCTCTAAGGAGGTGAGTAGGACACACAATATACGAATTGACACACCCAGCAATATACATCGTGCCGTATTATTCGCACAACCACAAGGGGAGTTCTCCTTCCCTGGTATCACATGCATGACGAGTACCTTGGACTCGATGTCTTAAAGCAAACATACATGAACCGGTATACCTTGGACGGTATTCCGGTCCCTCAACCCACGCCCTATTCACTGGCCATCAAATATGTTTAATTTAAACACGCTCGTCCAACCAAGTGTCGACATCGGTCGGTTGAAGGGAGCCAAATAGGGGAGTGGATCATTAAAGTCTGCACGTGTCGACGATAAAGAAGCGAGGTCCACATCCTCATCATCCTACACCTTATCCTCCTGCACCTCCTCCTTAACCACCTCCTCCTTACCTTTCCCCTTACGGTTTCTTCCCAATGAATGCTTGATGAATGAGAACACATCTTGGACCATCTCCTCCAAACGGGACAGCTTTGCGTCATGCGAGTCCACCGTTCGAGCCAACCCGGTGTCGCTCATCTCCAATCCGATGATCCTAGATTTAGCCACCTGCGAGCTCACCCCCTTGTCCTCCCCATGCGATCAGTGCCAAGAACTCGGCTGAGTGCATCTGTGGACAAAGATGCCTTGTCGGCATCAGACTGCGACTCATACACTTCCTTAATCTTTGCCTAAAATGAGAAAAAGCACATGATTAGTAAAATAAGTAAATAAAAAAATTATAACGTAATTAACAAAAGTAAACTGTCGAATTACTTACGATCGTGGCTGTGACGCTCGGGGACACCTCCTTATCCTTCCCCTTCTTCGTCCGAATAGCCACATAAGTATCGAGCCTATGTGGCCTACCCCCATGGCCATTACTTATCCCCTGAAATAGAATAAATTAAAATTAGTAGCGGCCTCGCAAAGTAAAATAATGCAGAATAATATATTTTTGTAGTCATAGAAAAATTAAATGTTACCATCATCCTATGATCCACCTCGGTGTAAAACGTTCGGCAGGAGTAGTGCACGTCCGTCTTTTTTGCTCGATTTTCCGTCCCCAATTGGCGAGATGCCAATTATCGCTCCCCGATCTCATTGTCAATGAACTTTTGCCATTGTGCCAATGAGATCGGCTCCTTCGGCGGGACGGATTCACTCATTCGAATAATGGACTCTCGAGTCTTCCCAAAGTACCGGGTCTGCATATTTTTCTTCCACGTCTTGTGTTTCTCCCTCAACTGTTCCAAGACGGAATCGCGTAGCTTTGGATCCAGGCTGAATTGTTCCTGTCCAACAAATACAATGTTAGTTGCGAATAAATATAAATATAAATATAAAATGAAATCGAAATCGAAATTGAAATTGAAATATTCATGTAAATATAAATATAAATTCTTTACCTGTAATGCCACCCAAATATCTAACTTGAGCTCATTTGGCACCTCCCTCCAACTAGTATACCCCGGGCCGATGATCGTCTCTAGCAGATCGAGGAATTTCGCTAATAGCCCCGTCTTGTTCTCGATGGCCATCCACAATTTGCCATAGTTGGGGAGCTTAGGGGCCGAGGATCCCTCCTCGCCTTCGCTACCACCGAGCCCAGACGACATCATCACAATCAGCATCATCATCCTTGCCTTAATACCTGAAGGAGACATTTGCTGTAAAAAAATGTTGTTATTAATACAAATCAAAATGAATTAGAAGAAGACATGCAAATACGTACAATTACTACAAATCCAAATGAATTGTTACTGTTTAACACCTCAATTCTGAATTCCAAAACAACATCATCTAGCTCATAATATGTACAATTACTAAAAATCCGAAACATCCCCACCCCCACCCCTACTGCCCACACACACGCACACTACACAAGAGTGAAAATGATAAAGTGCAAATCAATTAAAAGCATTAAAAATGGATTGATAAATTACAAATTGGAATATTTATTACAAATTGAAAAATTATTTCAAATTCGAGTTATCATAAAAAATGGATTGATATTCGGTAGAAGCAGCTAAGTCATCCACACTACTATTTAGATGCTTTGGCGCGTGTAGGACAATTGACCACGACTCGTTGTTGATATACTCCGAGTAAAACACTTGGTTAACCTTTTGGAATGCACAAACAAACGACTCATCGCTCATGTGGTCATTGCGCTTCAACTTGGACAAGTCAACCATGATCAAATTGGTGAGAGGATCAACTTTACAAGCATTTTTATCCTCAACTCTTACCCAGTCACAGTAAAATACAACCTCTTTGAAGCTTATATAATCCAATTCAAATATATTTTGAATTACACCATAGTAAATCATTTCAGCTTCAACGAGGTTTTTATCTTTTGCACTCGCTCGAAAGAAGGTAAGAGCCTTGTATGAAATGCCCGAGTTCTGTACATTTGTACTTTCCTCGTACACTTTTGCACTGAATACGTAACTGTTGAATCGATAATTTTTGTACGCTAGCAAGCCTTGATGTCGCATCACCCATCTTTAAGGGCTGAGAATATAGATAAATTAATTAGATTAGTTGAAAAGTTTGAGTGTAATGTAACGTTATATAACGACAATTTTCATTATAATTACCTCTTGTGACAACCACAGCCTAAATTCGCTGTCTCATTGTACCATTGTTTTTCGTCTTTTATTGTTCTCACAGGCTTCATATTTTCTGCATATTACAAAATTAAACTTACTATAATATTCTAAAATAATGTTAAACATTAAAATAATCTAAAATATTATAAAATAATGTTAAACATTAAAATAATTTAAACATACTTTTTCCATTCTTCGACATCTTCATGTGTGTCAAATAGATAACGAACTACTTGTTCATGTTGCAAACTCGTTAATTTCACTCGTTTTCCCATCACATGACCACCATCATCAACAAACTCATCAGTGTCATCAACGCTGGTCGAGTCAGGCATATATTCTCGAGTATATATTGATGACTCCACGGTGATGTATTCTTGACGTAATCTTTAAAAACTTTCATCAATGTTTCAAACGGATACATCCACCGATATCTAACTGGACCACAAAGAAGTGCCTCATCATATAGTTGTACCAACAAGTGAACACTAGAGTCAAAGAATGCTGGGAGAAAGTACTTCTCCAACATATAAATCGCTTAGTTCACTGCCAATTTTGCGGCCACTATGTGTTCTCGATTGACCACCTTCTCACACAAGAGTGAGAAGGTAACACTAATTTGCATAATAGCCCTCTGCAAATCCTTGTGCTTGGAGAAATAGTGCTTAAACAATAGAGGAACCAATTGCATGATGACATGCCAATCGTGGGACTTACACTTCTGTAAACCATGAGTATCACAATTCACAATCCTTTGCAAGTTGGATGAAAAATTAGATGGGCCCTTCAAATTATATATTTTGTCTAAAAGCAGCTTCCTTTCCTAACTCGTCAAAGTAAACACACAAAGGGTAATTATTGTCCCCCCCCTACTATCTTCTTTCAACCATAGCTGTGGCTTAAGTTTCAATGATTTAAGGTCTTTTCGTGCATTTTCTCCATCCTTCGAATGACTCCCCCCAAGGAAAGTGCGCACAGTATGTTCAACAAAATTTTTCTCTGCATGCATCACATCAATTACATGGCGCACCGGGTTATTCTTCCAATGAGACAAGTCAAATAAATTGACCTCCTAGACCATGTCTTTCTTGTCTCAGTTTCATTCCCAGTTGGGGTCTTCTTATGCTTGACATTCTTAAATTTTGAATTCTTACCTGGCATATTAGGGCCACATTCAGAAGATTTACTTTCAATTTCTGAACCTGAAAGTTGTCTCAGCGGTAGCCTGTGTTCAACCCTACCCAATAAACAATTATAACCTTTCTCAAATCTGAAACTATGAGCCGGGGGTAAAAACCTCCTATGGCAATGGTATACATTTTTTGAGCTAAAAGATAGACGAAGAGATTCAATCTCCTCTCTACAAATAGGACACCCTAAATAACCATGTACTACACAACTGGATAATTTCCCATAAGCTGGAAAATCATGAATTGCCCACATCAACATAGCTTTTAGCGTAAACTCTTTTTTTCTAAAAGAGTAAAATGATTGCACACCCTCTTCTGACAACTCATTTAATTATTCTACCAAAGGATCCAGGTAGACGTCGATGTCATCATTTGGTGCCTCTGGCCCAGGTATCAACAAAGACATCATCAAAAATTCAGATCTCATACACAGTGAATGAGGGAGGTTGAGTGGGGCTAGGATCACTGGCCATACATTCTGATTGGTGCTAAGATTTCTAAATTGATTGAAACCATCTGTTGATATAGCCAAATGAATGTTGCGCTATTCTCGAGAAAAATCAGGATACTCATAATTCATCCTCCTCCAAGCTGTAGAATCAATAGGATGACGCATGAGATCCCCTTCTACTTCTGCCCTAGCATGCTAAGTTATTGCCTCCGCTATCCACGGTATTGTGAAAAATCGCTTTAATCTAGGGCCAATGGGAAAATATTTCAACACTTTTTGAGGAACGTTTGAGTTTGTGCCTTCTTTACTAGTAGATTGGACATATTTAGGTTTATCGCAAACTGGACAACGATCGAGATTTTCATACTCCTTTCGGTATAGTATGCAGTCATACACGCAAGCATAAATCTATTTATACTTCATTACCAAACCTTTTAAACTGTTCTTCATAACATGATAGCTATTTGGAAGCGTATTCTGCTTGGGTAGTAACCCCTTCGCCCATTTCATAATTCATGTCACGCTATTGCCAGACAAACCGTACTGCGTCTTTAAACTGTGCTAACCAACCATGGCATGTAAAGTTCTTTGATCTTTCTCACAGCAAGAGTATAACGGTTGGGTCGCCTTAAATTTTAAACTTTGGTAGTCATCGTCAAGGTTTATCGTGATATCTTTACGAGCACTTGAACCTTGTACATCATTAGTAATATCATTCTCCTATGCTTCATAAACTCCGTACGCATCATCAACTAAATCCTCTAACATATTATGATCTACGTCGTCCCCTTCTACATCTATCCTACTTGTTGAAGGTTATTGTAAAGGTTGTTCGGGGACAAAAGGAACTTTTAATTCACCGTGAAAACTCCAAAAATTTTAACTATCTTTCATATTCGATCTTAACAAATGTAGTTCAACTGTTTTCCACTCAAACACCTTACCATTCTTACACCTAGCACACGGACACGAAAACTCTTCATCATTATGACATCTCTTTACATATTTCATAAATTCATTAGCACCTCTGCGAAACACATCCCCCATTCTATTTGTCTCACCCATCCACTCTTTGTATTTCGGATATCCCATCACAGCTACCACAACTAATCACCTATTAAAGGTAAGAAGAATATATTCATGGATTAGTATAAACAAAACTTAGATTTATAGTATGTTTCATTTAATTATGTCTTATTTATATTCAATTTTTAAATTTCAAATTCAAATTCAATTTATAATAGAAATTTCTATTTCCTCCATCTCCTCTATGTAATACCCCGTACTTTTATGGATATTTATTTATGGGATTAATTAAATTAAATGTGAATTAATTGAGAATTAATCCGGATAAAATACTAACGAGATGTGAGTTGGCATTTGATTATAATGTGTATATATGGCAGTATATGAATATTGAAAATATTAAAATTGTGGCGAGACTGAAATACGACAATTTGGGAAATTTTGTTGGGACGCGCGTGACAGTCGCGTCAGGAAGGTAACTATTTAAATTAAAAAGTGAATTTTATTTTTATCAACTGTATGGTCATTTTGAGTGCGCCAACGAGTCCGGAAGGGTCGAAATAGTCAGAAAACACTAGCCGGGGGTTTAGTTTGGGTACCGGGGCATTTTTGGGCCACACCGGCAACTTAAAAGGGTATTTTGATAATTTTGGAATTTGGGGAATTTTGACCAACGAATTTTGGGAATTAAAAATTGGGTATTTGGGAACCCACTAACCCATTACCAGCACTTAACTAATTAGAGGGCTACGGGGGTTATAGGAGAAGTTAGGAGAGGTTCCCAAAAGAGAAAAACCATAACCATCATCTTCAACCTTCAACCTTGGGAGAAATTGTAGAGGAAAAGAGAGAAACATCCAACATCCAACATCAAATGCAGAGAACAATCCGAGGCAAGTGGTTTAATTACGTTATTTGCAACGAACGTTTCTTCCATGCTTAGACATTTATGAAAATTGCATTGTTTTGGGAGATTGATAAAAACCCATGAATTTGAGGATTAAAACTATAAACCATGTTAGGATTTGCATGTAGACATATTCTGGATGAATTATGAATTCATACTATAGCCCTTGATAATTCAAAAAAACGGATTTAAGAAGAGGATTATTGTTGATTTTGAAAGAAATAGAAAACTAGGGTTCTTGATGATATTTTGATCTAAATAAGGCCTTTGGGTGATGATTAATTAGTTTTAGAACGTTAACAATGTTGTAGGATGATTATTTGATGATATTATAACGTTAGAATGAAGTTTCATGCATTGTAATGGATTTTTGGGACGATTTGAGGACTGCAAAACGAAGCAGTCCGTAACTTATCTGGTGCAATCGATCGATCGACATTCATCAGTCGATCGATCGACCACCATCGATCGATCGATATTCAAGGTCGATCGATCGACCTTCCCAGAATGAGAAATATTTTTCCTAGTTAAATTTTAATGATGTTAACCCTTAGAAAATTATTAATGGAGATTTTATGAATATCCTTAGACTTAAGGAAGACCAGTAGGTATGGTTATAAAATTTATACCTGGTTTAAAATTCAATTTGAGGAATTATTATGAAATCTAATAAAATTCGATGAGTGAGATAATATTAGGGTTAAAGGAGTAAATTCGAATAATTTGATGAAATGAGGTTTGGGGCAGAAGTAAGGATCTTAAGAATAATGATGTTATATGTGGGAATAATAGGAGACTTAGTAATCCCTTTGAGATAGGTTTTAAGTACAAGAAACTATGACGTGAGATGTGTCAACAGTCTACATTATATATTATCGGAAGATTTAAAAATGTATAAAATTGGAATAATTGTATAAGGATGTAGAATATACCTTTATTAATAATGAGATATCTAAGATGTGTGAATGCTTAGTATATGACTTATGTGTATGACATACCTACCATACTTGCTATCACGGGAGGTTTGCGTTCGCTTAGGGCCATCTAATCTTTATGTGCCTACGGGGGGATTTAGATTGGTACCTTGAGGACATAGGTCAGAGAAGGACTTATTGGGAAGTTAATAAGTTTGCTGATCGTGGGATCGTAGGTATGTGCGTGACCCATGTTATGTGACTGTGTTCGCCTCCATTGATTGTGATTGTTGTTATCTGAGAACGATTCCTGAGAGATTCGAAATGCGTGATCCTTATGTACGTGATGTACCGGGATGGATAGCAGAGTATGTGTGCACCGCAGCTTAGTCTCGGGGTGCTCGTATTGTATATTTATGATGTGAATAATATACGGTTAAATGAACAGACTTGTCATGTTTAATTATAAGAATAATTTATAGTAACTCCTTGAGAAGATAAATAAGGGGATAACCTCCAGTGAATGGTAATGCTAATAATTGAGAATCCGAGTTTAAGTAATGCTATCTATTCAAGTGATAACATTGGGAATTTATATTGTGAATCGAGTAGATGGGTTAGATCTTATGTCGGTTTAGCTGGATATGAATACCACTTAGATGGGTACTGTACGTTAGGAGTGCACAATTCGTCGAGAGGTGAGTATTTCATGTGAGAGCACGTCCTAACATGTATTTTGCATTCATTATTTTAATGTTATTAAAGCACTTTCTATTTTTAAAATACTCTCCACTTTCGGGCTCTGACCCGTTTGCTTTCAAATCTATTTTTGTAAAAAACCTTTTAGGTTCCCAGCCACAAGGACACCATGCATAGGATTTCCATTCAGGTGACGAGCTGTAGCTGTTTGTGGAAGTTACAGGGCCTTGTTAGTAGACGCTTCTTTTGTCTTGACTCTATTCAGTTTTCATCATTTGTAGGGCATGTCGCCCATTTCTATTGGAGACATTTCATATTTCAGTTATTCAGATTGTTGGCATGTAATTAATTCAGGATATACTGTTTTATTTATTTCAGTGGTGGGATTGTTGTGAGGAGTTTTCCTCCGGACTTATTATTATTTGTTGGTTACTTTATTGAGACTTTATGGTGTATGGTTATGATATTCTTTCATAATTCTTTTATTGTATGTTAATCAGACTTAATTTAAAATTTGACATCTTACTTTTTAAATACTAGGTGGTTAGTAATGATTAAAATGTTTTCGACAGTGATGCTGTTAACTGGACCAACTTGACATTTTGTATTAATTTAATAAAGGAGTAGCTACCCGGTATTTAATTAGTCGGGGTGTCACACTCTAAAGGGTGATTGGTCCTATCCCATTCTAGACCGCATTTTTCTGTAATATACTTAACAGCTCATGCACATTGTTACGATTTGAGAAAAATTCAGCAGCATATCCCCGTAGTTCTCCAAGTACACGACGTATATTGGCAAGTGTGAGTGTTATTTCAATTGATCAATTGAAATAGCAGTCACACTTGTCAATCTATTATGTACCCAGAGAACATTAGGTTACGACTGCAGAACTTCCTCCAAAAGTAACAACTTTAAGCCACTAAGAATATTATTATACAGAAATTATGCAGTCCCAAATTGTCCAAACATGACAATTCGAGAGATCTCATTACAGGGGTAATGACTTTCGAACGGGTCTAAGGGCTATTGAATGTGTACGTTTACGAACTAGAAGGCTAGTATCTATGCGAACTATATGTAATTTCAATTATGTTTCATTTAATTATCATACTATATATCTATTGTTCGTTATACAAAGTAATTTTAAAAAAAAGTTGAAAAATTTCACCCCCATATGGACAATAATCCAGTGGTCATTCCACTTTTAAAATTAACCAACCCAACATCTATCCACTATAATCCAACCGCAATGGCAACAACAAATGTGTATCCCGTACTCCTTCTAATTCATCTACTCAATTAATTCTTCTCATCAATTAAAGTATACAATTATTAATTTACTAATTTACAATGATGGGCAATCCTACTTGCATATGAAAGGGGTACTAATTATTAATTTTAGAAAAAATTAACAATCAATCAAGTCTTTTACAATAGCCACTACAATATGAGGGGCAATATCTAATAAACCAATAAAAATTTAATTAAAAAAAACACACACGCACATATACACCCCACCCACCCTACCCCCTACCCCTGGCTGCCCCTGCCCACCACACGCACACACACACATATATACACATGCACATATACATACGCGCACACATACACACATACACACGCATATATACACACACAAACACACACGCACATACACCTCCTCCCCCTAGCCCTCCTGCCTGCCCCCCCACACACGCATATATACACGGTACGCACACACATATGCACATTTACACACACATATATACACACACGCACATATACATACACATATAAATAAATGGAGGAGAAATAGAGAGAGAAAACATACCAAAGTTGTAGAGAGAGAGAAGGAGCAGCTGCTAGAGAGAGAGAGAGAGAGAAATGGAGGGAACAAAATCGTGGGAAAAAATGAAGAGGGAGGGTTTTTTACTGACAGAATTGTCATGGACGTGTCACGGTCAATGACCGTGACAACTTTATAAGATTTTCACGGTCATTGACCGTGACAAGTCCGTGAAAACTGTAGTTGTCACGAACTTGTCAGGTCAATGACCGTGATAAAGCTAAGCGCTTAAAGTGTGCCAATTTGACCATTTTGGTGTAGTGCCATCGGCTTCCTTAGGGGCAGAGGCCCTAAATGGGAACTTATCTTAAAATTCATGGGTGGTCATGGACGAGATAGGAACGACAATTGGGTCAGTATTCGGCTCGTTTCTATTAGAGACGACTTGAATAAATGAGTCGTCTTGACTAGATGATTCGGTCTTAATAGAAAATGAAGTTTGAGATTGTGATTCCCTCATCATCTGTTCGAAATCTCTGTCCTCGGCTTGAGAGGAAGACGAGTCGAGAACCTCAAAGGACGAAGGGAAAATTATCTTTAAAAGAATGGGGAAAATTGGTCATACCCAGCGAGGGGTCGACCCTACACCTAGACTCATCCTCTTCCTCTACCCTACGGATCTCCTGTAAACACATTTCCCTCAGAGTGGGAAATTCCTCTACTAATGCATACAACTTCCTTAGCATCAAAGAGGACGACCCTATATGTGAGTAAACAGGGGACTAAAAGCACAAAAACAACTTAAAGGATTGATCGGGGTTTGACTAAAGAATCACAAGCTTGGAAGATGAACGGTTCTTACCTAGAATAGTTTAATATAATAAGTGAATCTAGCCAGAGAAGATGATCACATTTTCACCGGAGTTACAAATGAGGGGACATTTGGGTGTAAAACCAACTGGAAGTAAACCCAAAGATCCTACTACCACCCAGAAACCACTAATGACTGCCTTAAGATCACCTTAATCCGTCGACTTGATGATGAGAAAAAGCGAACAAGCTCACCGAAAAACTAAAAAAACTTAAAACCAACTTCAAGAGAGAAAAAAATGCTTAAATAGATTGGCAAAAGGAGGTTACCTGGAAGGGTTAGAATAACAGGGAAGAAAGTAGAGCCTTAAAGCTAGCCTAGCAATGCTTGTACAAGAAAGAAAAGCTCTGGTTTTAGGGAGAGAGAGAGAGAGAGAGAGAGAGAGAGCGCGAAGTTTGTGAAGGATGAAAGAGAAAAATGGTTTTGAAAAAACCATTTAAATACCTATAATGATTTTGCACAACTTACCAAGCAGCGCACAATTCCTAACACGTCCCATCATTAGGGAATAGTACCCTAAGCATACCTTACAACCTCTATTCTTGGTCCTTACGCCATTACGTAGGATGACTGCCAAGTGTCAATCTAGTCTCATCCAATTCTTCTGATTTGACATGTGAACAGAAGACTATTGTGTTACCATAATCAGAAGAGGCTTTACCCCTTAGCCTTCACTTTACATTGAACACTAAGGAATAGGGGTGATTGATATGCCAAGTTTAGCTCTGTCCCAGATATGGATTACCTCAGTCATAGCTTACCTGCACCAATCAGTTTCTAAAGATGCAGTATGTATCAACCGAGGACTCAGCTCGAGATGACTCGGCCTCTGCCTCATAATCCTTTGCAGGTGATCTCGGCCTCATCCTTTAGTATCAGATAATGTGCTTCACATCATTAAGACTGCGAATAATATTCCCTAGTCCTCGGCCCTCCTGAGGATGATGATGATAAGATGAGACTTCCCAGAATGAAGTTTTATTTCCACAATAAATCATACATTGATGACTCAGCCTCAACCAAGATAGGTGGCCGACAATAGACATCAAGTAGGGCGTGTGCATTGAGGAACGCATGAGAGTATGCATGTGGGCTGCAAATCCCATGTGCACCCAAAACTATTATAATAACATCTCCCGAACACGTGAGGGAATATTTTGATCATCATGTCCTATATGTGACAGAGACCGGTCGACCCTCCTCATTGGATAGGAACATTTGATGCCTGTTTATTACATGTCTGGGGGTACACTACACCCCCACGACACTATAAATACTTTTCTTCTACATTATTGTAAAGGATTTATTTTTGTAAACCCTACTAAAGCTCTATTAAATTCATTACTTAGAGAGAGGTAGCTTGAATGCTTGTATCCCAAGGCCCATAGAGCCCATGTTTAGTGGATTTCATACACTTACACAGTGGATGTAGTCCCTTCAAAGGCCGAACCCCTTACATTTGGTATTATCTTCCTCTTTGCCTCATCTTTTTATGTGTTTACATATATCTATCATACTCTATTGTTGTGCTAGTTATAGCTTTTTTATCACTTTAATCTGGTGATACCAATTCTGGTATCATCATTCATCACCCCTTGGGGAACATTCTGTTACACAGTTATGCAGTTTGGTCTAAAAACTGCAGGGGATATGTACTAAAGGGATACAATAACCATCTTGCATGATCTGATAGATAAAGAAGTCGAGGTATACGTGGATGATATGATCATCAAGTCTGAGAGTCGGGAAGTTCATGTTCATGCACTCCAAAAATTCTTCGAACAACTGCGGAGATATCAGATATGACTTAACCCACATAAATGTGTCTTCAGCGTCACCAGAGGAAAAAAATTGGAATTCATGGTTAGTGAGGAGGGGGTTGAAGAAGATCCTACCAAACTGAAATCCATAATCGAAATGCCACCACCCTAAACAGAAAAGGAATCCTGGGGATTTTTGGGGAAATGACAATATATCAGCCAATTCATCTTCCAGTTGAATTCTATCTGTGAAGCCATCTACAAACTACTCCACAAAGAGTCTAACAAAATCTGGAATGAGGCTTATTAGGAAGCCGTTGACCGAATTTAGTATCAAACCCGACCTCCGATACTCATGCTACTGCAGCCTGGTCTCCCTCTACTCCTATACTTGATCATAACAGACACCATAACTAGAGCTTTGCAAGCTCGATACATTAAAGAATCCTGCAAAAATAGGGCCATCTACTATGACAGCCATAAATTTATCGTGTACGAAGTCAAGTACACTGCCTTAAAGAACGCTTGTCTCGGTCACCCAAAAATTACGGCATTACATGATCCGCTTTTCCCATAAAACTTGTGTCCCAAATGGATCCTATCAAATACCTAATCGAAAAACCTTCCCTGTCTAGACGAATAGCCTGATGGTTAATGCTGCTAGCTAAAGTCGATATTGTGTATATCACATAAAAAGCAATGAAAGGAAGATCCATCTCTGATTATCTTGTTGAATACCCTCTAGAAGAAATTGATGTTTGATCTCTGAATTCTCGGATGAAGATATCCTTTGCACCTCTCAGAAATACCTCCAGTGGAAAATGTTCTTTGGCGACACTACCAATAAGAAATGATACAACATTGGGATACTCCTGATTTCACCTGATGACTCTCAAACTCCCATTGCCATCAAGATAGATTTTCCACTCACTAGCAACATGACTGAATACGAGGCATGCACTATAGGCCTTAAAGTCTCTCCCAAGAAAGGAATCCAATGTCTAGATGTCTACCGGGATTCAACCCTCATCATTGATCAGGTCCTTAGAAGATGGAAATTCAAGGACGAAAAGTTCGTACCCTTACATGCCTACCTAGAAGAGCTGGCCTCCCCTTTTTGAAATATCACCTTCCATTACTTTCCCCAAGCAAGGAACAACTTTGTCGATGCCCTTGCTACCTTATCCTCCATGGTTGACATGCTCGAAGGAATGATAATGGCCCATTTCCTAGTCCAAAAGTAAGCTAAACCGACCCACTGCTACCATCTTGAGATCATCACAGAAGAGGACCTTGATATCGCCGAGTGTTAGAAATACGAAATTTGGCGCCTCCTCAAGCACGGAAGGTACCCCATGATTCCAATAAGAAAGACCGAGCAACCTTTCGCAAGCTGTCTACCCAATAAATTATCTGAGATAAAGCACTATAGAAGAGAAAGTTCGTTGGAACCCACTTACATAACATCGCAGGGGCCGATAATAAAGAAATGATGTAGAAAATTCACAGCGGGGAATACGGACCCCATATGAATGGTCATATGCTCTCCAAGAAAATTATCCGGCAGGGTTACAATTAGACTACTATGGTTCAAAATTGTACACCTATGTCCGGAGATGCCTTAAATGCCAACAGTTTTCCAATCTCCAGCACTTGCCTCTGTGGGAATTATACAACATGATCTCTTCCTGGCCGTTTTTCACATGGGGCATCGATATCATATGTAATGTCACATACAAAGCCTCTAATGGGAACGAGTTCATCCTGGTTACCATCAATTACTTCACCAAATGGGTCGAAGCCGAGTCATATGCAGTGTTGAATGCAAAAAAAAGTTTGCCAAGTGCACCTGAAAGAACATCATCTGCCGATATAGGGTATCGCATGAGTTAGTATCAGATAACAGATTACATTTTGTGAAAGAAGTCACAAAATTAGTTGACGAGTATGGGATCTAGAGACACAAATCTTCTCCCTACCAACCATAAACCAATGGTGCAGTTAAAGCCGCCAATAAAAACCTCAAAGCAATCATCAGCGAGATGACCAAGAGTTGTTGAGATTGGGTCGATCGAATCCCTTACGCCCTCTAGGGATAGCGTACTTTAGTCTGAGTATCTACTGGGGGCTACCCCTTAATCTATAGTATACGTCATGGAAGTAGTCCTACCCATTAAACTAGAAATATCTTCACTACATGTCATTCTCTCAAGAAATGTCAACAAAGATGATTGACATCAGAGACGACTTGATGAATTGTTACTCTTAGATGAAAGGAGACTAAAGGCTCCATATCATATACACCGGTACCATCTTTGGATATTGAAATCGTTCAATAGGAGAGTTAAGGACTGCAGTGTTCGAGAAGGGGATTTAGCCCTCAAAGAAATCATAGGACCCGTCTGGGACCCCAGAGGGAAATTCAAGCCAAATTAGAATTGCCCCTATATCTTGAAGAAGATCTTATCCAGTGGAGTCTCTATGCTCACCGACCTTGATGGAGAAGATTTGAACCAGCCAATAAACCTAGACTATCTCAAGATATTTAACCCCTAGTTAGAAGTTTCGACGCGCTACGACCCCTCTCCTCTCATCTCCCTTCTATTCTTAAAAAAAAATCTTCATTCCCCTCTACTTTAGACTACTTGGGGCCTAATCCTCTAAAAAATCCATTATGAAACTAAGAAAATTTTCAAACCCCCACAGGTATGTAGGCAGCTCATACGCTTTACATGGGTAAGGCCCCCTTCTTTTTCACAAAATGCTATTCTTTTCTTACCTTTGAGAATGACAGATCTTTTTATTATTTACATGAACAAAAGGATTGTGAATGCAATAGCAATTGGTATAGATAATTCAAATGAAAAACTCATCAAAAGGCACAATAATATAATTAAATTCCATTTTTATTCTATATTGGGAAATTTCGGTACGATTATAAGAAATATCAGCATATGGTGTCAAACAACCACCCCTCACCAACTTAACTGTCCTAAAAACAAAACAAATCAAACTACTCTAAAACAATCTACCCAAACCTTCCCAGATTATTTCCAAAAAACCAAAAAAATAACCAAACACATAAAAGCTTCACAATTATCACCAGCTTCACAAAAAAACATACCCATAGCTACCAGAGGACACAACTACATCATCATCTGCATCTTGAGGCCCCCAAACTGTCCCTACTTGGATAGTATACCGAAGGCGCTCCATGGAAAGGTAAGCTCGGACCAACCTAGGGAAAACCACTACGCCCCCTCCTTAGTGTCATATATGGCAAACAATCTACGCCTAGTCTCCTAGGCCAAGATCTTATCCACTATCCTCCTCCATAGCCATTTCATATAGTCCCCCAAAACGTGCCAAGAGATTGAGAAAGATGGGTCGACGATAGACGATTCTCCCACAGAGAGCCCAATCGCATGCGCATACCTTCCGTCAAATCCTCTACAGGGAAGAATTCTAAGGTACGAGAAGGCACATTTTGCTCGCATTCGACTTGATGTAGGAGCTTCCAGAGAAAATAGAAGGAGGTGTACCAAAGGTCAACTAACCGAACATATTGGTATTCCTCGAGTTCTAGAATGGGCTGCAACTCTCCCCATTAGGGATCCAGCCAGTGCAGACATCGAGCTCCGTGCTCCATAAACCAATTTACCCAATTCTTTATAGTCGGGCCAAAGCTGATGAAATAATAACTAAAGAAATTTGGCACAATTGCCAATTGATATTCAGGGGGATCGCCAAGAGAAATCTCTCAGATAGACACATGAATATCATAATCGGGATACCTCTCAGAAAATCATAACGGACTTCCCTCCAAGCATCTAGATCGTTAATGGTCTTTGCCAGTATCACCGCTGCAGGATTATGATGATATGACATCCATATAGTAATTGCTGCAAGTTGAGGGTCCACCATAAGGTTCCTAGTCACCAACAGTAGCATCGAAGTTAATCCAAGGGCAACGGGTTTGGCATAGCCCTCATTAGTGACATCCCGAAAATGCACGGAGTACAACATAACTGGGAGGGAGATCATTCCTCTAGTGACTAATGCTTGGGTCGCTGAACGGTAGATGTGGAGAAATTTCGCCAATAGTGCCTAAGGAGACCGATAGATTTTAGGCATGGTTGTTGCCACACTGGGATTTACCCTCAACATAGTAGAAAATTGATTATAGGTTGAGCATACCTCGTCCAAGCCAAAATGAAAAATATGATCCTCGGGGTACAAAAATTGGGCTATCCCTATCAATATGTTCTAATTAATAGGTCGGTTATTCCATAAGGAGACCCGACGCATGTTAAAGGCATTATAGTCTGTATTGTACGAACACGTAGCCTCTAAATTACCGAGATAAGAAATTTTGCACTTATGGGAGGGATATTTTGGAAATAACAAGACACAAGATAAGAAGTAAGCAAGAGAAACAAAATATGAATCGGTGAAGAAATCTCTCCCACCTTAACCCCTTTTATACTTGAAAATTTTAGCTAAAGACAATGAGTTTGCAAAATATGGATGAAACACTACATCATAAAGGAAAAAGTAGGTGAAGACAATGAAATCAAAGCTTTGGGCTGATTTGACTGGACTGACATGGAGATAGGCAGGATAAGGGGTATGCCGATCGGCATCCCCCCATTTTAAGAAAATTCCATTTTCCCTTGTTTGTCAAAATCAAAAACTCAATCTTTATTCCAAGAGAATTCAGAATTTTTCTCTCCTTATATTTTTAACTCATCCTGTTCTAAAATAAATTCTCTTTTAAGTAATTCTAATCCTTTTTACGATATCAACAAACAAAGTAAAAGAGTTCATCTAGATAATGTCATTTAAAGCAAAGATAAATAAAAAAAATCCCATTTCATTTCATATATTTGTGTTTCCATCAATACATTTCTTTACATAAAAGCAGAAATGAAGTAGAACAATGTGACTCAGCCCGAAACCCCACATCTCTCTTTCTCTCTCTCTCTCTCTCTCTCTTTATAATACCTCGCCCTTACGATTTACGATGTACGCACTTCCCCTTGCGACGAGCTGAGGAGCCTCCACTACCTGATCCAGATCCGGGATCAAATCTCAAATATGAGCCATCGCAGAAGACACACAGTTTCGAATGTCCCTCAGTCAGGTAGTCAACACCCGAACATGCTGCAAGAAAAAAAAAGAGAAAATTATTCATTCTGAAGCAAAAATCCGAAAGACGAAAGATAAAGGGAAAAGAACCAAGTGTGAGAAATTATTGGAATTCTAAAGAATCAGAGCAAGTAAATTATTAATAACCAATAAAAGAACCAAGTGTGAGAAATTGTTACCCGCAGTAAACTATGAAGGGCGTACTCCTCCAAATCCTCGTGATCTTCCTCCACCAGACAATTCAGATCTACAGTCTCTGGAACCCTCCTCATTCTGCAGATGGCTCTCGTAGTTGTATCCCAAGAGGAGCTAGGATTTGCTTCCCTAAGCTGAGGTTGCAGACGGACATCAAGTCCAACCCTTATCCTACCTTGACGTGGTGGAAAGTTGGCATTTACATCCATAATAGTGCACGCAGGGGAGGAATTAGAAGAAATAATAGGTGAAGTGTCGCGTCCACCAATATGGTCAGTTTCAGAGGGAAGTAGGCCTTCCACGGCCAGGTGTTCACCAATATCATCATCATATTCGCCTTTTCTTTCTCATGCCGCAGAACCACCCTCAAATACCTCCTGCGCCGTAGCCCTCCCAAGTGTGGGATTTATCACATCTGCCTCTTCTACGGAAGTGGGCTCAATATTGTTTGAGACCGCAGCAGGTGCCCTCTTTCTCTTCCTTCCTCGCTTAGCTGCATTATTGAGGGCAGCTGCATCCTGATCCATCTCTGCTAATTGATCTTTCAAAAGATCCCTATCTATCTCCTCACCTGAAGAAAAAGCAAAGCAAAGATTCTAAGTACTTATGATTTGAAGACAAGTGTTGCGGAGTGCTAAGGAAATGTAATTGTTACCTTCCGCAGCCATCTCTGTTGGTTGAGATTTGTTGGGGAAGTAGATCGCCTCAAAAATGGAAGTAGAGGTCACTAAGGTGCTTAATTGTTTCTCTTTATCCTTGATTTCTACAACCCTTCCCACTCTTCTGTCATGCCGCTCACTGAGCTGTAAATTATCAAGAGCTGCACAAGAGGATTATATTAGTGAAATAAAATAAAAGGAACTGTGTGAATTGCGAAACAAGATGCGATATGTTATCAAAGATGTAGCCCTAAGTACCTAGTTTTGATGGAAGTCCCCATTGTTGCAGCATCCTATGTGATTTCTCTCTCTCAGTCTCCTCTGGATGAACCTCCCATCCTTCTCCAGAAATATAAAAATATTTACCTTTCCAATTTTTAACACTGGCGGGCCTCCCAGAGAAGAGAGTTTCATCCTTGCTGCGAACAGTACGATAGTAATACCACGCGAATTTCATGGAGTTCTCCTTCGGCATGTAAAACTTGAAGAACTCCACGGGAGTTATATCCCCGTTGAACTTCTTGTTGAATAATACTTTTGAGGCAAGAATTGCCCTCCAACCATTGGGGTTTACTTGGGCGGGAGCTAACTTCATTGCTTCCAAAATTCTTCTAACTGGGACTGGGATAGGTAGCCGCAACCCATACACAAATTCATGAAGAGGGAAACATACCCCATCATCAGCAAGGGCCGTGCAGGGTCTTTGTTCCATGATAGGAGATGAGAACATCAAGCCCTCGAGAAACTCGAAGGCCTCAGCTACTTGATCAACCCATTCTTGGGTCATAATGCTACAGATGTCAAGTGCAGCAAAAGGTCTCTCAGCCCTCCCAGAGGGGCTAGCCGGTTCATCCCTAATACTAGTTGCACCCCCTGCCATGACGTTATCTTCTTCCATTAGTTGGTTACTAGGCTTACTCCTCCATTGGCGTGGTCTCAAAATCCTTCCTACAGGGAGAATCTGCGGAGTCTAAGTCTAGTACTACGCAGTTGGGGAAATCCTTCAGTTGGCAAGGCCCTATTGATTTCAAGGGAGGCATGGAAGGAAGTTCAGGAGGAGAGGCTCCAAAATGTTTTGCCCAAAAGCCTCTCAGAAATTCGTTTGGGTCAAAGTTCATATGGCTGCAGCAATACCTGAAAAGCAAAGTCCGCAGTTAGGCCCCGCAACCAATATGGTTCAAAAAAGTCTCTAAGAAGCCGCGGCAGGACTAGTTATATGAAGACTAAACTGAATAAAAATAATCAACAAGATTGGCTAAATATGCATTGTATTGGGTTCTAAGGCCCTAAAAGATAATTGTCGCCGCGGCATATCGATTTGTTAGGTGTTATTTCCTTACATGCCGTAGTTATTATGAGTTAAAACACCGCCAACCTTAATTTGAGAACCTAAGGTCGTAATCATCAACCTATGGGATTAAATTCCACAGAGTCTAAATATTACCCTATCAAAAAGGATACCGGCCGCAGCCATCACCTGCCACGGTCCGCAGATAGGAACCAAACTAATATTGGAATGTTGCATGTATTAATGGTAGCACTAGATTACTAAAGGGGTATTTTATCATGCCGCGGCCACTCACTCAAACAGTTTAGTATCTAATACTGACTCATTTAAAGATTGAAGACTCAGAATGCGAAGGGTTTGCATGATTTCAATGCGATTCGGCACAAATACATGCCATATGGTCTTAGCAAAGGAAGATTAAGGGCTCATTTCTTCATGAAAAGATCGATTCAAAATCAATTACCAGTTTAAATCCAAGCAACTTCGTATTATTATATTCAATTCAAGTTCAAAGTAAATGCAGAGATTCAGTTCAAAGTAAATGAAGAAATTCAATTCAATATGACTCGAGTTCGATTCAAGTTCAAAGTAAACGCAGAAATTCAGAAGTTCAAATGATGAATTGTGAATTACAAACTGAAAAAGCTATTAAAGAGATTGTTGGTTGGAAAATTACCTAGAAATGGATAAAACAACAATCCTCAGCCTTGAACAACCTTCAACCACCACTCGCAGGTGCTAGAGATCGCCTGAAAACGCAAGGAGATAAACGCGCATAAATTCTCTCTCGATATGCTCTCAAAGATTTGGAAACGTAATGAAGTCCACGACCAAAACAATTTATATAAGAGGGTGCGGGAAGATGAAGCGTCGTCTAGAAGGTACCGCGGCACCTTAAGAGGACTTAACTAGTCAGCCGCGGCCCCAATCACAATCACTTGGCACTACGACTTGGGGACTTATTGATAGTACAAATACAGCACCCTATCGCGGAGGTTACTTAAACTTACAGAAGCTTATAGGACGCGACACTACACAGTGCAGGGTGCAGTGTATAACATTTAATTTTATGAACAGGTCGCGGCCTAATACTATAGGGTGCGACACCCACATCTTTAGCTATGCAGGGTGCGACACCCACAGCTTTAGCTATACAGGGTGCGACACTTAAGAGACCTGCTTTATACAGGCCGTATCCCTCTCTATTACAGCATCTCTAGACTTTATGTAAGTCATGTGCTCAGGTTACGTGAACATATCTCCTATAAATAGAGGACCACACCTTAAAATAAAGGGACGATTCCTCTCCCCCCGGGAAGATTCTTTAATACCCGGTAAAGAATTGCTAAATTCTCTCTACACAACCTCAACATACTACTTTGGGGCTACACATGTACATCGCAACCACAGGTACACGTCTACATCGCAGCCACCTCTTCGGCACACCAAAATCCTCAATATAACCATGTACTCTCCATTATTCTCATACTTGTACGCCTTATTAGTCTCAATCATATTGTATTATGCAATGCATATAATGAGAATGGAGCAACACAGTGGACGTAGGCCTATTTTAGAGGCTGAACCACTCTATATCTTATCTTCTATCTCTCCTTACTTGCTCTCTTTACTTATTATGATCTTTATACTTGATTTGTTGATACGATAATGACAAGTGGATGATTTCTCGTATCATCAGCAACTCCATCTCTTTACATCACCCCAAATCGACGATGCCTGAAGCATTCCTAGAAAAGGGTGCGAGACCTTCTCTCCCTCTCCAATCGCGCACGTACGCGTCGACCCTGATACAGAGGAAAACCGGAGGGATAGGCCCACATATATCTCCTTATCCCAAAGCCAGACTACCAAAGAAGTTCAAGATGCCAGACATCAAGCAGTTTGGGGGAAACGAAACCCCAATTGTTCACCATAGAAGCTATCCCCGAGCCATGACCCTCTTTGGTTCCTCCGAAGAGATAATGTTCCAGATGTTCCAGCGGATTTTAAAATAAAATGCCCCTTGTTTATCCCTCGAAGAATCTAAAATTTGTAGTTGGGAGGATTTTACCCGGGAATTCATGTCTTAATACAAGTATAATGAGGAGCTAGAAGTTACATGCTGAGATCTAGATCTTCTTAAGCATATAACCATGGGGAGATAGTTAGTAGCGTCATAGGAAGGTGGAGAGAGAAAGATGCTACCATTACCAACACACCCTCTAAAAAATAACAAGTCAGTATCATGAAGAAGAGGTTCTTGCCTCATATCTGAGCATCCATGGAAGGATAATATTCACCCACGCTTTCAAGCCCTCTGAGAGGTTGGTGTAGAAATTGAGCAAGACATTACCAAAGTGGAATTCAAGAGAAAGAAAGTGACCGAACAATTCCCTCCTCGAAGTATTAGAAGCCCTCAAGTGCTAAAGTCTCAACCATTAACAACATCTCTCAACCTGCTACCTCTTGGGCACCAGAAAGTCGCCATAACCTTGCTAAAAATGAGTATATTGAACTCCATGCTCCCCTTTCCAATGTTTACCAGGCCTTATTGAGCTGAAACCTCATAAAACCCTTGGTCCCTCATCTTCCATCAAATCCACTCCCCAAAAACTTCAAAGCCAATGCTCATTGTGATTTTCAGCAATCTGCTGACCATACTACCGACCAATGCTTCCACCTTCGAAATGTGATTCAAGGTTTAATTGACTTGGGTATCATCACCCCACAAGCCAATCCTAAACCCAACACGACTTATAACCCACTTCCAACCCATACAAATGCCAACTTTCTAGAGATGACCTAGAATCTGACCCATCTACTCAAATTATGCCTAAAAAGTACCCATTATACCCGTAATCTCAGAAAAACCACTAAAGGTTTGCCCCTATTTTCTCCTACACCCCACCTACTTAACTTATCAATCTTTGTCACTCCTTACAAGGGATTGCATTATCATTTTTACTCAGTCAAAAGGGAAGGATATGGTGTTACTAACTATGTTGAACTAACTCTTCGAGTTTGGGCTAAAATTGCTTGTCAGGATGACTGTTGATTATTGCAAATTCAGTGGCTTGTTCATAAAAGCCCATAAATTGGATAATGAATCAGATGAATATGTGGTACTTGTTGAAGAACTCAGTCTAGACAAAGTGGTATATATAAGGGTGATTAGGCATAAATTCATCACATTTATCCCCTTAATTTTGGTATTTTAATGATCCCGTGTATTCTAAGTGACTGGATTTATCTCATATTCATGCTGCTAACTCTACTTGGCAAGTATTTGTGTTTTGTGAATTTCTCATGTGATTTACAGGTACTTCATGCAATCCAAAGAAAAGAGAAGAAATAATCCAATGCAACACAGGAAAACCGAACCAGTTGGGGTCCTAGGCAAACCGGTTCGCCTTTAGTAACGCTCCAAAACTGTTACAAATATTAGTCACGTTTTTAAAGTGTGACAAATTTCCAAAAGCGGGATTTTTATTTTTTCCTTACCTTTTAGCCAAAAGAGTTTTATATTTTGGGGACTCTTCAAAACGTCCTCTAACCTATATATTTGGTCATTATGTTTCTTTTACTTCATATTTCATTCAGGTAAAGGCTCCTAATCAAGGAAAAACATATAGGAGAAGAATTTACATATTTTGCACCTTTAATTCAAGAGCTTTTCCAGTTTTTCTTCAAGATTTGATTTGTTCTTGCATGTTCTTGTTCTTCAATCTTGGTAACTTTTATTTCCAGCACTTTTATTATTATTTCTCATCTTTGATCACCCTTTTAGTGTTAAAATGATTTCTTGCAATATAGATTTCTTTATTAATCATAGTTACACCATGTTCGGCTAGATTTTCAAGGGTTGGGATGCATGAACCCAACCCGATGAGGTTTGCATGTATATGAAAGTAATTCCCTGAATTAAATAAATGATTGAATCATGTTTTTTAGTTGTTATAACCATCGTAGGACTTTTAACCTCGTTTTCCCTAGGTAACCGAGGGTTTAAGAGTGCGACGTGCGTGTCAATTATTCCGACATTACTCTATTTCTATTTTTGATTATGTATGATGGGGATTGTACCCTCATATATGTAATGCTTAAAATTAATAAAGCCTGGGCTTAATAAATTATCTAATTTATAATTAATTTTATATTCGGTAAACATACTAGGGTTCGGGGGATTGTAGTCCAACCCATTTTTCTCATTCCCTTTTGTTCAGTCACAATTAGTTTACTCTTGCATACGTAGTTTAATTATTAGTTTAATTAATTTTTGTTTAGTAATTAGATATAAAACTCAAAATTAATCATATTTTCGTTCTTATTCTATAGTCAACCTTAGGATTTGTTGTCTTACCTATCGTCGTCACAATCTGTGTCCTATTTCCTTGAGGATTCAATCTCGTCTTACAGGGTTTATTACTTACGCGATCGGTTTGCACTTGGACCGTAATTAGCATGTACTAGAGACACATTTTCAGTCGCATCAAGTTTTTGGCGCCGTTACCTGGGAAATTAGGTAGACTATTAGGTTAGGTCGGTTAATCTCTAGTTTACCTCTAATTCTAAAAAGAAAAAATTTAGAAAAATAAAAGGACAAAAAAATGATTGTCACGTTTTTGAATTGCCCACTTTAAAATATATTATTTAAACTCGTTAAATGGCTTTAAATTGTGATGATAATAGTGAGACTAAGGAAGTCGAGATTTATGAAGATTGGATTAATAAAACTAAAAATAAGTCTCAAAAGTACATTCCCAAGAATATATGTGAAGCCATCCAAATTCTTGAAAATAAAAGGCTTGAAAACGAATATCGGCAAAAAAATCGTTTTAGAGAGCAAGAGTTGGATGCATTATTTGAACTCAATGTGGATTTTTCTTCCGATATTTTTGAAAATGAAGAATATTTTGAACCAAATGAGGAATCTGAGACTCTAGAGTCAAGGAATCCTACTTTGGAATAACTCTTGCTTATTAGAAAAAATGAATTGGATGATTCTATTTCTGTGGGTTTGAAAATTAGACCAACCAACAATGAGATTGATTATTATTTGGAAAGCTTAGAGGAGGTCGAGACTTGCCTTTCACCTAAAAAATTTGAAGATGAATACATTGACAGTGATCCAAGTACTTTTGAATTCCAACCTCTTATCAATACTTCAAAATCGATTGAGGTTGAAGATCCTTCGTTCCTTGATTCCCCACTGTTAACGAACCATTAGATCTATCAAAGGAATCCGATGAAAGTCTTGACGAATTTTACCTGATTCTTGAATGAGAATGTTGTTTTGAGATGTTTCATCTAATGGGCTATTCACTTACACGTGCCCCACCTTCAGTTCCAGTTGATAATTTTTGGGGAGATGATTTCGAGGACAAAGACCATTTGCTTGAATTGTTTTCCAAGGTTGAATCGTCCTTTTGGTATGCCCCTCTGCCCATACTACTTGAAAAATCATTGGGATGTGATTTTATTTTTCTTGGATCCCAATTGTCCTTGTCCACCCTAGCATCCAAATCCTCCACCATCCCTTTAAGATTTTTAATTGATGATGGGTTATTTTTTCCACCTCACACATGCCTTCCGTTGTTCAAACGAAATTATTATTTTCTGGGAGGCATACATGAAAATGAGGGGACACTAATTATCCCTCAAAGTCAAATTGTATTTTGGGTGGAGCCTCAATTTTTTGACTTCTAGTATATGGATCGTTAGAAGTTCAAATTGTAGGTTGTAAATAGTATTTTTTTTATTTATTCCTTTTTCTCTTTTTTATAGTCTATTTTGATTAGTTAAAGTCTTGTTATTGTTTTTTTTTATGCTTGGTTTTAGCGTGTTTTGTAGATTCAATGGACTCATACTTATCAGGGGGCGCTCCATTTTGGGTAATATGTTTCTTTTCCTATCTTTATGTTGTGTTCTTGATTGGCATTGAGGACAATGCAATATTTAAGTTAGGGGGTGTGGGATATCCTTCTGATTTATTGTTTAGATTCATTGACTTGATCACGTGTTCCTTTCAAGTATGTTTTTTTTTTAAATTCAAAAAATTCCCAAAAAAAATTGAAAAACTTTGAAAAGCCAAAAATATTTTTCTTCAAAATAAATAAGAATTTAAATTTAAAATTTTCAAAAATACCACTAATTTTTTTTTAAAATTCTCAAATTTGTAAAAATCAATTGCACAAAGCCAAAATTAACCAAAGATGAAAATTGTGCGAAAATTTACGACTTTACGAATAAGTGTGGAGATTAATCAACTCGGTGAGATTTTGTGCCTATCACTTTTTACGAGTAATTAAATCAATCCGAGTTAACAATTAACTCAAAGTTCATTTCTTCATTTAATAAGTCGTTGATGATCTCTATTCCTTTGTTTTGATCGGTTATGGGAAAAGTGTGAGATTTTGTCTTGAATGTACGATAACATATCTCTAAACTAAATTAATCTCGAGATGCATATTGTAAAATAATGAGTGATTCGGAAAATGAAATAGGCCCTCGTTTGTTACCCAAATATATTAGCCATAAAAATTTATGAAAAATTATCCTTTTGCTATCCAATTTGAGCCTAATAAAATGTTTCGTTTTCGTTTGTAACCCCAAAAAATCCAATTAACCCGAAATTGTGGAAATTGAACATTCATTAAAAACATCCAAACAGTGCAATAAAAGGGGGCATGAAAAAAATAGAATAATGCTCAACAAAAAGAGAAGAAAAGAAAAGTGAAAAAAATGGAAAATAAATAATAAAAAAAGAGAAAAATGAGCAAAAGACCAAAAAATCACTAATGGACATCATAAGAACATTTTTCAATTTCGACTTTCCCAACCAATCCCAATTTTACCCAATACACCTTATCACCCGATAAATTCCTAACCGAGTCTGAATTGCAAAATTAATTACAGCGTGGATAGGTAAAATGAAAAAAGATAATAAGAGACATTAATTGGTGTGAATAAGAGGCGATGTTTCTTACTTTCCAATAACCGTATTCCGATTAAGTGATCTTTTCACCATAAAAATTTCTATCTTTCAAAATTATGTCCGTGAATTTGTGTTCCATTATATTTACTCTTTTATATCACTCATACCGAGAGAAAATAGTCACATTTAGAGTTATTCGTTTGTGAGTGCATTCGTGAGAAATTGAATCAAAACGAATTTTTGAAAAGTAATATAATGATCAATAGGTGGAAATTTGTAGTTCAATTTTTGGCTTCACACACACATTACAAATTGAGACTTGTGAATATGAATTTACGGTTACTATTTTTAGAAAAGTTTATATTGTACAATTTTTAGATATTTTGATTTTTCTTTGAGTCGAAAACGAATTTTGTGGGTATATTCACTGCAAACCCATACGAGACACCACTCGTCCTACTAGGGTAACCTAGGGGTTTAAAGGCTTGTTACATATGCTAAATGCATCGTTTACCCGAGAAAAGGTATTCTAAGTTCTAAGTTGGGGGGATTCGATTAGGCATAAATTCTTCGCATTTATCCCCTTAATTTTGATGTTTTTTTAATCCCTTGTATTGTAATTGATTGTGTTTATCTTCTATTCATGATACTAACTCTACGTGGCAAGTTGTTTGTATTTTGTGTATTTCTCATGTGTTTTACAGGTATTTCATGCAAGTTAGTACGAGAGAGAACTCGAAACAATGAAATAAACCAAGAAAAAAAGAGTTGAAGGGCAAAAAAATGGCACCCCATTCCGAGCAATGGTGAAGAAGTTATGGTCATTTGAAGTTGAGAAAGAAATTCGAAGAAAAGAGAAGAAACAAACCAACACAACACTTTAAAACCGAACCAGTTCGGCTTCTAGGAAAACTGGTTCGCCTTTAGTCACGCTCCAGAACGGTTACAAACATTAGTCACGTTCGTAAAGTGTGACGAATTTGCAGAAGTGGGATTTTTATTTTGTCCTTATCTTTAAGTCAAAAGAGTTTTATGTTTGGGGGACTCTTCTAAACGTCCTATAACCTATATATTTAGTCACTAGGTTCCTTTTAATTCATATTTCATTCAGGTAAAATCTCCTAATCAAGGAGGAACATCCTAGAGAAGAATTTACATATTTTGCACCTTTAATTCAAGAGCTTTTCCAGTTTTTCTTCAAGATTTGATTTATTCTTGCTTGTTCTTGTTCTTCAATCTTGGTAACTTTTATTTCCAGCACTTTTATTATTATTTCTCATCTTTGATCACACTTTTAGTGTTAAAATGATTTATTGTAATATATATATTTCTTGTTTAATCATAGTTACACCATGGCCGGCTAGATTTTCAAGTGGGACGCATGAACCCAACCCGATGTGGTTTGCATGGATATCAAAGTAATTCCCTGAATTAAATAAATGATTGAATCATGTTATTTTGTTGTTACAACCATTGTAGGACTTTTAACCTCGTTTTTCCTAGGTAACTAGGGTGTTTAAGAGTGTTATGTGCGTGTCAACTATTCCGACACCTCTTCATTTCTATTCTTGATTATGTATGATGCGGGCTTGTACCCTTATATATGTAATGCTTCAAATTAATAAAGATAGGGTTTAATTAATTATCTAATTATCTAATTGCTTTTATATCCGGTAAATATACTAGGGTTCCGGGGATTGTAGTTCAATCCATTTTTCTCACACTTTTGTTTAGTCACAATTAGTTTACTCCTTCATACGTAGTTTAATTATTAGTTTAATTATTTTGCATTTAGTTAATAGATATAAAACTCAAAATCAATCATCTTTTCGTTCTTTTTCTAGAGTCAACCTTAGAATTTGTCATCTTACCTATCGTCGTCACGTTCTGTGTCCTATTTCCTTGAGGATTCAACCCCATATTACCTGGTTTATTACTTACGCGACCGGTTTGCACTTGAACCGTAATTAGCATGCACTAGAGACACATTTTCAGTCGCATCAATTTCGATGCAATTTGATAAACATGTGAAACTTATAACATTGATGAGCTACTCACCGCTTTGAAGATTCAGGGATGGTTGGTCCCTTCACTCCTGCACCTCCCCACTGAGTGGCAAGATTTATATGATGAATCCGTGGAGGTTATTAAATGTATTGATTTTTTTTATAAGAGGACATAATCTGTATCAAATGGGAGGATGACTTTAACCTTTCAGATGATGAACCTAGTCGGGAGGAAACCAATTCAGTTTCCAGTTTGTGCATAATGAGATCTATTGGGAAAAATCAACAAGGAGTCCATTCAACCTTAAATAAATGAAAACACTGGGTTATTGTTCGTCCCTGACTCAGTAAATCACATAACCAGGTCATGGATACACTATAAAGATTCGATTCCTTATGTGACCAAGACAGTTTAAGGAAAGGTAGTTATGGAGGAACTTCCCATGCTAGAAATGACTATTGAAGAGAGTAAAGTTCTTGACCAGCTCAAGAAAATCTTAGCCAATATAACCCCATGGGGGATTTCCATGTCCTCCCAATTGCACCGAAATCCTATAACAAAACTCCTCACTGAGCTTATAGTCTCTCTTTCCACCACTCCCAAGGAATATATAAACATCATTGGGTCCTTAACCTTTTCTATACTCCTCTCCTTTCCAAAGAAGATATACCAAAAATTATCTTTGGCCACAATTATTCCCTGACCAACTCCTTTGAAGTATTAGGAAATATAGTCCCACTCTCAGTTGTTGATAATACAGATTTGCCCTCAATGTTTTTCCTCTCAGAATCTTCAATGTCTTGGGATTGAAAGACAGTGATCTCACTCCCACTTTCTCCATCGCACGTGCTTACGAAAATACCTACCAAGAGGTAATGGGGTCTGTAAACCTCATAGTGGGGGATGACCCTATTTATCCTGTCACTGAATTCCAAGTCATTAAAATACCTGCATGTTTCAATAATCTCCTTGGCCATCCATGGATCCAAAACATTTAAAGTGTATCTTTTTCTCTTCATTAGAAATTGAAATTCTTTTCCAAAGGCCAAGTTATCACCATCTTGGGGGATGATGAATCTACAGATAATGCCAGCACTAGAAATCCAGTATTGGAAATCTAGTATGGGATGAATTACATCTTCCTCTCTAGTTTCAGAATTTATCCACTTCCCATCCTAGGAGGAAACAATTTCAAAGACTAAATATGTCCCAAACATAAGCCTAATGGCAATGTCAATGTGATTCAGATGTTTAACAACATGCACGTTATGCCTAGAATGGGACTAGGGCAACGCCAGTAAGGAATCCTCGAGCCCATAGTCCTAAAGGACGCCTTCCCCCATATAGCTTGGGTTACCAACCCTCACCAGAGGAACTCAAAGAACTCCGAAGACTATGACTGAAAATAATCTTAGAAGAAGAAAGGAACGTTTTGAGAGACTCTTTGAATGGAAGGTTTATCAAGTAAGGTGAAGACTTCCCTTTCCGTGGCTTCCTTAAACCATAGTTTGACCATAGCGACAAGATGATGATATCGGGGCTAGAAATCTTCTTTCAATATAGCAACTCATGGGCTAAAGACTGCCAACATGAACTGTAACCTATCACCGAGTAAGTCGTGATAGTTATTAGAATTTTTAAGAAAAGTGATTTCGAGGACTCATTCAACCTACAGACACTAAGGCTGAGTCTCTGCATGATCCTCTTTGATGTCATGTCATTGGACGCGTCTACTCACACAAAATCTACTGACATGCCTCTTATTAAGTGGAGTGTCGTGTCAGTTTAACTTGTTCATATTCAACCTAACCCCGCTATTCACCCTATCCAAATCTCTTCACTTGATGTTATTGGTCCTTTTTCTGATACCAATGTAACAGATACCTCTTTTGACAAGGTTCTCAATGCAATTTTTCCCATAAATGAAATAAACGAAGATTTTGAGTATCTTATTGTGCCTTACATTATTTGTCTTGATTCTAATGAAACTCTTAATGATGATGATTTTACAAATGAACAATTGTTAACTGATCTTAATAAGGTGAATAATAAATAATATAATTGCATTCAACTTAATGATGATGATAATGTTGTTATTAATCTCAGTTCTAATAGCCATCCGTACGAGATTAGGATAGGGTCCACCCTTAATGAGCATGAGCGTGCGCAATTTGATGAGCTACTGAAAGAATTCATCGACGTCTTCGCATGGTCCTATGATGACATATTCAATAATGACCCAGAAATAGCTCAAAACGAGATCCCAATATTCCCATAATGGTCTCTCACAGTCAAAGAGGAAGTAGTCGAGCAATTGAACGTGGGTTTCATTCGTATAGTCAAATATCCTATATGGCTCGCCAATATCGTCCCCATACCAAAGTCAAGAAGAAAAGTCCGTATGTATGTTGATTATCGGGATTTGAATAAATCATCCCCAAAGGTCAATTACCTGTTAACCAACATTGACATGATCGCGGACAAGACGGCTAGCCATGCCCTCAAGTCATTTATCGATCGATTAGTCGGATACAATCCCTTCAATATGAACCCTAACCATCAGAAGAAAACAACCTTAATCACCCCATGGGGAACCTTTTACTACATTGTCATGCCATTTGAACTCAAAAATGTCGGCACTACCTACCAAAGGTCTGCCACATCCATCCTGCATGACCTTATTCATAAAGAGGTCGAGGTCGAGGTCTATGTAGATGATATGATCATCAAATCTAAGACTCGGGAAGGTCATATTCCTTCCCTTTGATAGTTTTTTGAGTGACTACGTCAATACCAGATGTGGCCAAACCCAAAGAAATGAATTTTTGGCATCACGAAAGGAAAAATCTTGGGATTCATGGTCAGTGAGAAGGGAATCGAAGCAGACCCTACTAAGATGAAATCCATACTTGAGATGCCACCACCACGGATGGAGAAATAAGTTTGTGGATTCCTGGGTAAAAACATTACATCAGTCGGTTCATCATCCAGCTAACTTCTATGTACGAACCCAGTTTTAAACTTCTACAAAGGGATTCAACTAAAGTCTAGAATGAGGCCTGCCAAGAAGACTTTGACCAAATCAAGTGATACTTTAGCTGAACTCTGGTGCATATGTCTCCACAGCCAGGTCTCACCCTACTCCTATGCTTGAGCATCACATACACCGCAGAAGGGACTTTACTAGGCCAATACATTTAAGAATCCTATAAGAAAAGATCCATTTATTATGCTAGTCAGAAATTAGCCGAGTAAGAAGTTAACTACAAGCTTACATTCCCTATTAGACTTGTGTATGTCGTCCTGGTCTGGTCACGCAAAAGTTATGCTACTATAAGCTTACATTCCCTATTAGACTTGTGTCCCATATTGATCCCATCAATTACTTGCTAGAAAACCCTGTTATGTCCAATTGAATGGCTCGTTGGTTGATGTTGCTAGATGAATTCGATATTGTGTATGTCATGAAAAAAGTAATGAAATGGAGAGCCATCTCTGAATACCTTGATGATTACCCCATGAAAGAAGCCGGTGTTTGGCTATTTGAATTCTCGAACAAATATATTCTCTACACCTCTCAAGAGGACCTCAAATAGTAGATGTTCTTTAACAGAGCTATCAACAAGAAGGGATACGACATTAGAATACTCCTAATCACCCATGATTACTCCTATATCCTCATTTCCATTAAACTAGACTTCCCATGCACAAACAACATGACCGAGTATGAGGCCTTCACTCTAGGCCTGAAGATCACCCTTCAGAAAGGAATTCAGCACCATGATGTATACGGAGACTCTTCCCTCATCATCAGCTAAATCTTATGAAAATAAAAAGTCAAAAACAAGAAACTCCTACCCTTCCATGTCCACTTAAAAGAACAGGACTCTGAATTTAAAGATGTTACCTTCCACTACTTTCCCTTGGCAAAGAGTTATCGAGCTAATGCCCTTGCTACCCTGGCCTCCATGGTCGACATTCATGAGGGAATAATAATGACCCCTTTTCTGGTTCAGAAACAAGCTAAGCCTACCCATTCCTACCACATTGAACTTGTCATCGATGAAGATACTGATCTAGTCGGGGTATGGAACTATGACATTTGGTGCCTCCTTAAAATGGTAGGCATCCCCAAGATGCCAATAAGAAAGACCGTATAACCTTTCATAAAATGGTTACCTAGTACATCGTTTGTGGTAAAGAACTATTCAAGAGAAACTTCAATGGAACTAATTTTCACTGCATAGCAGAGGCTAATTTTAAAAAAATAATATAGAAGATCTACGGGTAATGCGGGCCTTATATGGACGATGACATGCTTGCTAAAAAGATCATTCGTCAAGGATATCATTGGACCACCATAGTTCAAGACTGCATGACCTTTGTCTGAAGATGCCTCAAAAGCCAACAGTTCACCAATCTTCAACACTTGCCTCCTTGAGAATTATATTATATAACGTCTCCTTAGCCCTTCTCCACATAGGACATTGACATCATAAGGAATGTTACTCCTAAAGCTTCAAACATTCATGAATTCATCCTGGTGACCATTGATTAATTCACCAAATGGGTCGAATCCGAGTCATATGTTGTGCTGAATGCCAAGAAATTGGCCATGTTTATCTTAAATAACATCATCTACCGATATGAAATTCCCCACGAGTTAGTGTCAGATAATGGAATTCATTTCTATGTAGAGGTTACAAAAGTAGTCGATGAGTACGGGATTCAGAGACACAAATCTTCTCCATACGGACCCCAAATTGTCTAAGTCACCAATAAAAGCCTTAAAAGCATAATTAACAAGACGATTGACAGTTATAGAGATTGGGCCGATTGGATCCCTTGCACCTTTTGGGGCTACCGCACTTCAATCAGAACAGCTACTGGGGTTACCCATTATTATCTAGTGTACATAAAAGCAATCTTACCCATTGAGCTTGGAATACCTTCCTTTCGCATCCTACTCAAAAGAAAAGTTGACAAAGAAGAATGGCATCAGAGCCACTTTGATAAATTATTACTCTTGGATGAAAAGAGACTGAAGGCTCCATATCTTATACAAGGGTACCATCATCGGATAGTGCGATCATTCAATAGAAAAGTCAAGGATCGTGGTATCCAATAAGGATACCTTGCCCTCAAAGAGATCATAAAACCCGATGGGACCCTAGAGCGAATTTCAAACTAAATTGGAGTGGCCTCTACATCTTGATGAAGATTCTCTCAGGAGGCACCGCTATGCTTATAGACCTCTATGAAGAAGAGATGGCATGTCCATTAAACCTAGACCGTCTCATGAAATTTTATTCCTAGTCCGAAATCTCGATGAGATATGACTTTTCTCATCCCCCTTCTATTCTAAAAAGAAAAAAAATCTTTATTTCCCCTACCCAGAACTACGTGGGACCTGATCCTCTCAAAATAACCTTTTCTTTTCAAAATAAAACTCATGAAAATTTTCAAAACCCCCGGAGGTATGTAGGTAGCCTATACGCCACACATGGATCCGATCCCCTTCTTTTTTAAAATGCTATTTTTCTAACCTTTGAGAACAACGGTCCATTTTATCACTTACATAAATAAAAGGATTATGTATTCCACAACAATTGGCATAGATAATTCAAATTAAAAACTCATCAAGAGGCACAACAAAATGTGATTAAAATCAATTTTTAATTCTAATAAGGAATACAATGCAATTATATTAAGTATCAGCGAAGGGAGTCAAACAAATTGCCTATTTTCACTGAACAAACCGTTCCTAAAACAAACCTAACCCTAAACCAAGCTACAAAAAATTATTCCAAACCCAAAAAAACACAAACACCAAAATCACCACAACTTCACAAAAATCACCCAATCTTCACAAGACACTGCCTTAAACTACCCGATGGCCCTGCTTTATCACCGTACCAGCCCCTATGACCCCTAAGGAAAACTCTAAGGGTATAAGATCACCTATATCCCCAGCGAAGATTAAAAAATAGATCGAGAAATAAAATTCGGCATCCCCCAGTCCATACTGATCGAATACGGTGATTTAAGAATTTATTTAATTAGGAGAAATTATCTAATTTAATGATTTAGATTTAATTGATTTAGTTTAAGTTTAATTTAACGCGTGTCGTATTTTGAGGTGGAAATAAGATGATTTTATAACTAGACTCGGTTGGTAATTTTGAGGTCACAGTTGCTTCTAAAAGGGTCAAAATCGTATACCCGGTTGTATAGTTTAGGTCCTAGGGCGATTTTAGACCAACCCGTCACCATTTAAGGGCATTTATATCATTCGAGAGTTTGTGGTTTGGAAAAATTAAAAGAGTATTTCAGCCCCTTGGAGTTAAAGCCTAGGGTTAACTCAAATTAGAGAATAAAGAGGCCATTAGAGAGGAAGAAAAGAGGATTCTTCAAGCTTTCAACACCAATTTTCACCACCGACGTGCCAGAATCGTATTAAGAGCAATGAGAGATCAGGTCTATCATCATATTAAATAAATCAGACCTAAAATTATAAGACAAGTTTTTATCTTGCATGATTTTGAATAAGTTATAATACCCATGTAGTGTAGGGTTTTCAATTTCATGATTTTGATTATGTTCTTGGGGTTTAGAGGAATAGAATTCATGATTCGGTGTAGGATTGCATGTAGAATGAATACCTATATGAAGATAAAATGAAATTATAATATGTTTGATGATTAATATGGAATCTTGAAGGATTCTTAGTTGAAGAACATGAATCTTGAATGACTTAGGGTTTAATTGATGAATACAAGATGTCAATCTGCCAAAAATTTTAACGTAAATTTAAACGTATGCCATTTAAATTGTACTTATAATTAGAGAGAGAGACAGAGATTCCTTGAAAGGACTATGTCTTATATTTCTTATGAGATTTGAATCAGGTCAATCGTAGTTCTATAGAGGGAGTAATCGACATTTTACTAGAGGGTGTTTGATCTGTCACCATATTCGTCGGTCAAAATTTTTTAAGGAGCTTTAAATGTGGGCCATTTTAATTGTACTTAGAATTAGAGTGCGAGCCTTAGATTTATGGAAATTTCTATGTCTTATTTCTCTAATGAGATTTGAATGAGGTCAATTGGGGTTCCGTAGAGGGAGAAATCAAAATTTTACTATAGGGTGTCTAATCTGTCAAAAAATTTATGACTCAATTTGGTTACCCATAATCGCCCAATTTTCCTTGTTTAAGCCCTGAACTTGTGTATAATTCTCGAGGAGTTTTAGGATGCGTTTAAATTATATTGAGGGATATAATGATCATTATTAGTCCAATGTTAAGTTTGCATCTTAGTCATAAGGGAGAAGAATTAAGGCCAAGGATAATCGGGCATAATTTGTAATGCGAGTAAATTTGGGGGAATGGGAACGAATCATGGAGAGATGAGTGAACCTATGATTCTGACTAGTAGTGTAGGAGTGTATTAGATACTGATATTCCATCAAGGGGGAACTTGGTCCCCTCGATTAAAGAATAATGCTCGGGTATATATAATTGAGAAGCATAAATGTGAATAAATTGAACGGTAAGTATTCAAGAGACAAATACTACGTACGAGTGATTATTATAGGTGAGAGTATACCTATACGGGTTATAATAGGTTGAGTGTATACCTATACAAATTTATTATAGGCCGTGTGTGTGACTATATTGAATACACATATGGCTAGGCTGTGTGTATGCCTATTATGTGCTTTTGAGTATGTATGTCTATTTTCCCCTCAGAACGGATTTGCAATCAAGAACTGAAAATGTAAAAAAAATGAACCAAAATGTTTATTTTTTCATGGAAAAAAATTATAACGCCAATTAAACAGACCCTAGAATTTGTACCTAATTACCAATATTTAATACCGAAAGTTAACGTACTAAAAAATACCGAGAAAAAGCTTAATTGTTCGGTATTGGTTAATATTTTCTAAAAATTGTATATTGATACTACGAAACCATGCATGTAAAAAATTGATATGGTATTAGTATATATTAAATACTGAACAAATTGATAAACGACCACATATATTTGTGTATTTTTTTGTGTTAGATACATGGGAGGTAGATATTTTCACAAGTTATAAACAGTTTTACTATATGGTTTAATTGTTAGTGTAGTGGATATCATATCCACAATAATTGTAATATTATAATTCCACCTAAATAAATGGATGTAGTATGAAAAGAACACAAAAAAATTTGCGTGGCTCGGCTAGTCAGCCTGTCTACATCCAAGGGGAAAGGAGATAGTGGTTTATTAAAGGAGAAAAGAGAAGATGACTATAGTTTTAGGGTTGGAGTTGAGATTCCAAGTCGTAATTGCAAGGGTGTGATTAATAGTACCTCATGTTATTGAGGTCGCTACTAGTTATATATATAAGTGTCATATATTTCTAGGTATTCCTTAAGGTGATGGGTTATCAACCTTGATCTTATCTTTAAAATAATAGAATTATAGTAGGCTTGTATTGGGCCAAGTCTGATCATCATCCCTCTTGATTCTCCATTAGCGGGTCCGTTATCTTCAGACGAGCTGCCTGAACCTTTATTCCATGTGTCAAGCCATGTGGTGTATTCAGTTAATCGTCCCTTTAATTGAACATGTGCTGGTGTGAGTTTCCTCAAGTGTTTCTTATTAAATTGACATGCATCCCACTTAGTCTTAGTGGGAGCGTAATCAATATAATTGATGAACGTAATCATTATAATTCGGATATATGTGCCGAAGATTCTCTTTTTTGAGAAATCAAGTCGCATCAAGTGTTTGCCTTGGTGGGAATTGAAGTGAGGCTCTCTACCCAAGGGAGTCGTCACTTTAGATCCTTTCAAGCAAAAAATAGGTATAAAAATTTTAACCATTGTTATACCTTCTCTCACTTGATCATTGGAAGGTACACTCCCTTTTTCATTATCTCTATCTAAGTTGAATCTCAAACATTCAAGCGTTTTTCTTCTTTATCTCTTTCTTTATTACCCTTTTCAGTCATGTCCAAGTGCATCAGAAAGTATGAGGTGATCATACAAATAATTTTGGGGCATTTCATACCACCTAACTCATCCCTAGAAACATTTATATACCTTGTTTGAGGAAGAAGTTTGTGACATTGATGTCGGGGACTGTTGTAATAATAGATAGGGGAGTTTGTTTCCCCTTTCACCCATTACTGGTGGAAGTACACTGTTTATATAGAATACTTCCAATCTAAGAAAATGAAAGTTTTTTGTTCATATTGTAATAGGAACAGTAGCCACTGATGAGATGTGTCGGATAAATCTAAGCTTAAAAGAAATCAGGGATTGTCATTACCAAAGAACTTCTCCTAGGTCTAGCGCTCACCATTTTAAAGCAAGAGACAACTCCCATAATCTAGTGAATTTGTTGCACAAATTATAAAAAGACATTGATACGTATGTCTTGGTGTTTTGGGGGTTATTATACAGTGAACGCTATAGGTCTTTTTGTACGTGTCAAGGATGAATCTCTTGATCAGACGACCACTATTTTCATAGCTAATCATGTAAATGCGTTCATTTCTATGACTAATCAGCCTTTATCCAGTGTATAAAGTCTTACTGCAAGATAAAAAAAAGATAGAAAGATGTCAAGTTGGTCTACTTGATGAAAGTATAGGTTAGTCAAACACCGATTGACGTTCGACCCCATTAGAGAGTCTCCCACATCCTTCTTAATTTAGTACTTTAAAGTAGCCCCAAAGGTTACCATTGATGACTACTAGGTTGTTGATTAATCCTAAATACCCATAGCCACCCCTATTCCTAGTGAAGTGTCTAGGAGCATTACGTAGGTGAATATCAATCACCCACTTATGCCATTTCGATCGAATCTGAGGGAGACCGATAGGAAGAAGACCTTTTATTTAACGGCTTTTCTCCACTCATCTCATGGGAAGATGTCAGCATCTCAAGTTTGATTTGGAACGAAGTAGAGGAGGAAGAAGAATAAGTGGGTGATTTTCCCTTCCCACCCATCCTAAAAGACCTCAAAGAAATAACAGATCATCCCCGAAAATAAACAATCTTATTGCCATCTATGACAACAAGATAATATAGGATGGGCAAGTTGAGAAAAATTATTAAGGTGAAACTGGAACCAAAAAGATGGTGATCTCCCTTGGGGATAAAAAGGCCCCGGAGCTGGAGAGATAGAAAGAGAAAGAGTGGCAAACCTAACTCGACAAGAAAATAAGGTCATATATGTCTTCCGTCCCGCTCTATCCTCACCTACAACTGAGGGTAATAATTAGTTGTTGGTTATCATCCCGCATCAAAAAGGTCTCCAACCAATTCCTCCACCAAACACTTCCACGATCCACCCTACACAATCAATTTTATGAGGACAAGGAGCCCATCACAATTGAAAATTAGGTGTATCACAACATCAAAGTTGGATATTTAGTTTCTCAATTTGACACGTATCCTATATATGTGTAGGCTTTGAGAACCTAACTGATTCGTATCGAATTATGCATTTAATTACCCTCGAACTTATGCATTTTCGCCCCCTCGAGTACTTTAATACCTATATTTATGCTCGTTAATCAGACAACCTTCGTTTTATATGCAAAAATATTATTTGAGGTATAATTGAGCTTTTATAGGTATTAAAGTGCTTAGTATCGAGTTTGGGTGCATTCCGATAATGTTTCGTCGTGATTCGCACGTTCAGGGACATTTTCATAATTTTACACTTTGGTATTTTTTACCGAAGAATTCATGGAAGTTTTAGCCCTCGGGCCAAGCTTCGCGTGTCCGTAAACGATTATCGAATCGGAGTCCGAACGAAAGAAACACGGACCTTTAATCAGAAAGAATTGTAAGAGATTCATTAACAATTTAATTAATTACCCTTGTGTCCCTTTTCTTCTTTAATAACAATTCCTTAAATTCCACCTGTGTCCCTAAAATATTTTTTTGCACCAAATGGAATGGCGATTTGGATTTTGGCTCGGGTTTTTCTCGGGTTTTGGGTTCATCCCAAATTGATGACTTTGGTCCGAAATTGGAGCTCCTCGATTTTAGTCCACACGTGCAAATGGGTCTCTTTGTCCATGTTTGGATCTTGGGTCTCGGCCATTAATGGTGGAAATAGGACTTTGTCCATTAATGGAGGAGTTGTTGATTTTTGGCTATTTCCATGTGGGTTTTATCCAACACACAATTTGGAGGTGTATCAGTTGTTCGAATTTAAACGCAAATGGGCCTTTGACTTGTGGTAGCCATAGGTGGTCTCGATTTTGGGTCTTGGTAGCCATTATTGGACATGGGTCTACTTTGTGCGCACAAAGGAAATTATTGGGGGGTTTACAGCGTCATCGGTCGACCGATCATGGTCCCCCGGTCGACCAGTAAATTTGTTTTTGCCGTGGGGTTTAGAAAGTGTGCCTCCCCTGTTTCGCGATCGACCGACCCAAGCAGCAGTCGACCGCCCCTTTCTTATTTTGTGCCGATTTTTGCTGCTACTTCCCCCTTTTTTTTCTCTTTTTCTTTTTGTCTTAAATTAGAACTTATCACCTTTTCTTTTCTTTTCTCTTTTTCTTTATTTCTTTTATGTCAAATTAGTATAAATATAACACTTTGTTTATTTTCGTTAGGAGATTCATTTTACTTAGTTTTTAGTTTAGGGTTTGAGAGCAAATTTGGGGATTTTTTGGAGAACACCCATCTCCTCCATTTTCTTGGTGTTTTGACACCCATTAATGTAAGTGGGCACTATTTATTGTCTTCTCTCTCATTTTTATGCTTTGTAACCTTGATTTCCTTGCTTAGTTATTTATTTCATGCCTAGATAATTTTAGTTGTTAATTTATTAATTGTTGCTTTAATTAATTATTTGTGCTTTAATTAATTAGTTAATTTATTTAATGTCATTTAATATGCTTAGGGGCTAATTTAAATTAGGTTGTGTCGAATTGAACTCGCCTAGGGTTGATGTGTTGCTTTGCTTTGGTGATGGTATTTAAGTTTTTATTTCGAGTGTGTTGTCCTAGTTATTATGCCTAGGAGATTTAACGGGGTATATCATGTATGCCCCTTATTTATGACCTTACGTGCGTAATTTTCGGAGTATTTGTTGATGCCAAAATTGTATTAGTCTTTTATGCGAATTTAGGGGTGTGACAACTCTTAATTTAATTAATTGACAAAACGAGACGCAATCTTAATAATTGGTGAACCCATGTAACCATTTATACTAATTAACTCAGGGTGAGGGATATTTGACGTAACCTATAGTTTTTATTCCTTTGTTAATTTAGTTTAAGGACACTCGCCTAGTTTAATCTTTTTCTTTATTTATCTTTTATTTTGTTAGAAATTATCTTTTACACTTTTATTTTAGGAATATTAAACCAAGTAAATTCTAGCAACTCGTCTTTGTGGATTCGATACCCGGGCTGGCCGCTATACTCCCTTAAAAGAGTGTAGTCATAGTTTAGGTTTTTGTATAGAGTTGGTGAGCCAAATAACAAACGATCAGTGTCTGTGGATTTTTGATACCCGAACTTGGCCGCTATACTCCCTTTTTGAGTGTAGTCATAAGTTTAGGTTTTTGTATTAAGGCGGTCAACAAAAAATAACGATCAACTTGCTGACAACATGCTACTTTTCACCCTTGATAAAAATGGCGTCGTTGCTGGGGACTTTACGTTTTCAAATTTATTTGATTTAGTATTTTGCAGTATTTTTTTTCTATTTTTATTTTTTGCCTAACATTTTTGTAGGACTTCTACATTTGAGCGCTAAGAAACGCTTGAATTTTTTGCGCGTGCATAACTTTGTGGAATTCGCCACTTCGAGCCATCTTTGGGGTAAACATGTCTTATTCAAATCCTTTCGGCAATCATTATGATAATTCTCAAAATCCTCGCAAACCTTTGACTTTTGGTCAATACTTAGAGTCCCAAAAAATTGCAAATTCAAAAATGTCTTTGGGCGAGTATTACTAAAGTCAAGCTTTGGAGTGCTTGTATCTTGAGGAGGATGATAACAATTTTGGGCCTCTAATTCCTTATAATAGGAATTTTGAAACAAATTGCAATAGGTTTCAAAATTCTTGTAATAACGAGTTTAAGTGAAGTTCCGATAATAATTTCCAAACTTCTCATTTCCAAGAATCCGCACCTCGGACTATGACTTTCGGTGAGGGCTTGGGCATGCTTGAAAATGAGAAACTTGAAAACCGTTATCGGGAAGAAAATCGTTTGTGGGAGCATGAATTGGATTTATTATTTGAATCCGACGACGATTTTTCTTCTGAGACTTTTGAAGTCGAGGAATGTTTTCAACCAAATGAGGACTTTGCGCTTACTTTGGAACAAACCATTCTTGACTTCGCCCATATTGTAATTGAGAATAAAAGTGAGGATGAAATGGACGTAGTATCCATTTGCAATGAAATGATTTCTTCTTTGGCCCCTAAAGAAGAATATTCCATTGAAAATGATCTTATTTTCTTTGAAACTCAATCTTCAAGCGATGATGACTCATCTCTTGAGTTTGAATTTCTTTCATCCCCCTTTTCATTATCCGTTATCACACCGTCACAAGTACCCGATGAATCAGTGCCGAACTTTAAAACGTTCAACCTTTTCACCGACGAGGAGTACTTTCTCGAGTTACTTTCCATGAAGACATATTAGCCTCCTTGTGTGCCCCCTCCGATTCCAATTTCAAAATACTTGGGAGATGATTCAATTTTTCTTGGCCCCCATGTGTATTTGTCACCCGTCTTATCCAAATCCTCCATCCTCCTGCCAAATTTTTTAATTGGAGATGGTTCATTTCTTACGCCTTACACATGCCTTCCGTTGTTCAAACGAAATTATTATTTTCTGGGAGGCATGCATGAAAGGGAGGGTCCGTCGTGGATCTTTCAAAGTAAAATCATGTTTTGGGTGGACTGTAAAAAATTTCAGCTTCTAGTGTATAGTTAATTAGAAGTTAAAATTGTAGGTTGTAAATAGTTAGTTTTTTTTCTTCTTATTTTTATTTTTTCTTGCATTTTATCTAGTGTAATTAGTTAAGTTTTTTGTTATTTGTTTTTGCAATGCTTCGGTACTAACATGTTTTGTAGAATCATTGGACTTATACTTTTTGGAGATTCCTCCATTGCGGGTAATATCGCTCTTTTCCTCTCTTTAATTTGGTTCTTAATTTATATTGAGGACAATGTCAGGTTTTAAGTTAGGGAGTGTGGGGTATTCTATCCATTCATTTGTTGTTTCTTTGATTTGATTACATGCTATTTCCAAGCATGCTTTTCTTGTAAAAAATCAAAATTTTCAAAAAAGATTTTCTTTATTTTTTCTCCTTTTTTGGGCATTTTGCCTTTGTTTTCGATGATATATTTCAATAATTGCCCGATCCAATTGACAACCCAATGATGTATGTTCTCGATTTTAGAAGTTATTAGACTTTAGTCCTAATTATTGATATTATGAATAACTTCATGAATTAAACTTTAATCCCATGAGCACATGCATTTTTCTTGTTTTATTAATTTGGTTTAAGATTTTTATAACTCGGTAATATTTTGTTGCATTGTATATACTTACGCCGAGTGAGCTTTGTACCTTTTATCGTTTGTGAGTGTATACACTATTCTTTCCTCTTTGAAAATGTTACAGTCGTTGGTAATATCTCTATTCTTTCATTTGATCGTTTATTAATTGAGTTCTTTCTTGAAATGTATTACTTAAGCATGATTTTCAAAGTTTGTTTTGACTCGAGAATTGCGTAAACTTTAGGAAATGATCATAGACAATCTTTGTTATATCACCCATATTTGCCTTAACCTCACCTTATATGTTTACCCTCGTCAACCCCTTCGAGCCTTAATATAGCCTTTCTTTTCATTAACCACAAATCCCATAACCAACTCCAAATTGGAGTTAAAACCATACATACACCTTCCATACCTTTGTTTGGAATGTTACTTGGGATGGAATGATGTTGTTGTGTTGCGGTTGCAATTTAGGCATGTGAGAGTGTGAAAAGTAAAGAAAATAAAAAGTGAAGAAAAAGTGAGAAAAAGAAAGAAAGAAATCAAAAGAAAACAAAAGAAAAAGTGAGAAAAAGAAGAAACGAAAAGAAAATAAAGATGTTTATGTTGCATATAGTATTCAATAAGCTTTGATTACTCTTCCAATTGTTATATCTAATGCCTTTTTTGGATTGTATTTTCTAATTTTTGAAATTTCTCGCATTCTCCATTATCCCGAGTTTTCATCTTCGAACACTTTGAATCCGTACATACATATCCTTCATTTCGTACCCTAGCCTAGTCTACATTATAAACCTATAAAGTCTTATGTGATCCTAGGATGAATTTAATTTAAAAGTTTAAATAGTTTTGGTAATCTGTGAAAATACATTTCGCCTCCTTTAATGTGTGCTATCTTTCATTGAGATTATAATTTTTAATTTCCTATATAGCGTTCTTCATTTGTGATATGTGTGTGACCTAGTGTCCACTTACATTTACTCTTTATGCCCACATGTTCCATGTGTTAACTCCCTGTTTTGAGTGAATTCACTTGATGAGTGTAATGCCCGCGAGGATTGAATATATGCTTGGTTTATTTAGTATCCTGTTTATAGAAGTTTTTGACAAATCACACTTTTCATGTGCTCTCTCCCCTCCCACGTTTTAAGGTTTCAATTCTATGAGGTGGATTCTATAATGTTAATAATATGGACTTTCATTTGAATTCGTTCATTGTGCTAATAACGTGTATGAAATCTTTTTCGCTATTATTGGGTGTGCTGCATGTTGATTGGACATATTTTGAGAAAATCATACGATGTTTGTGGGTTTCATCCCTGAAAACCCTCACGAGACGACAATTGTCCACTAGGGTAACCTAGGGGTTTAACGGCTTATTGCATATGCTAAATGCAATCGTGTTCCCTACGAAAGTGGCATTTATGTTTCGATGCATATATACAAGTTGTGATTTTCCTATAGTTCTTCTTGCATTGAATTTCATTACTAGGGACTAGCAATGTGTAAGTTAGGGGGTGTGATTCGCATCGAATTATGCATTTAATTACTCTCGAACTTATGCATTTTAGCCCCCTCAGGTACTTTAATGCCTATATTTATGCTCGTTAATCAGACAACCTCTGTTTTATATGCTAAAATGTTATTTGAGGTATAATTGAGCTTTTATAGGTATTAAAATGCTTAGTATCAAGTTTGGGCGCGTTTCGATAAAGTTTCGTCGCGATTCGCACATTCATGGGTATTTTTGTAATTTTACACTTTGGTATTTTTTATCGAAGCATTCACGGAAGTTGTAGCCCTAGGGACAAGCTTCGTGTGGCCGTAAACGGTGCTCGAATCGGAGTCCAAAGGAAAGAAACATGGACCTTTAATCGAAAAGAATTATAAGAGATTCATTAACAATTTAATTAATTACCCTTGTGTCCCTTTTATTCTTTAATAACAATTCCATAAATTCCACCTATGTCCCTAAAACGTTTTTTTGCACCAAATGGAATGGCGATTTGGGTTTTGGCTCTGGTTTTGCTCGGGTTTTGGGTTCGTCCCAAATTGATGACTTTGATCCGAAATTGGAGCTCGATTTTGGTCCACACGCGCAAATGGGTCTCTTTGGCCATGTTTGGAGCTTGGGGTTTGGCCATTAATGGAGGAGTTGTTGATTTTTGGCCATTTCCATGTGGGTTTTATCCAACACACAATTTGGAGGTGTATCAGGTGTTCGAATTTACACGCAAATGGTCCTTTGACTTGTGGCAGCCGTAGGTCGTCTTGGTTTTGGGTCTTGGCAGCCATTGTTGGATATGGGGCTACTTTGTGCGCACAAAGGAAATTGTTGAGGGATTTGCAGCACCGTCGGTTGACCGGTCATGGGCCCCCGGTCGACCGGTAAATCCATTTTTTCCGTGGGGTTTAGACAGTGTGCCCTCCCCTGTTTCGCGGTCGACCGACCCAAGCCGCGGTTGACCGCCCCTTTCTTATTTTGTGCCAATTTTTTCTGCTACTTCCCTTTTTCCTTTTTTTTTTAAATTTTATTTTCTCTTTTTCTTTTTGTCTTAAATTAGAACTTATCCCCTTTTCTTTTCTTTTCTCTTTTTCTTTATTTCTTTTATGGAAAATTAATAAAAATAGAACACTTTGTTTATTTTTGTTGGGAGATACATTTTACTTAGTTTTTAGTTTAGGGTTTGAGAGCTAATCTGGGTATTTTGTGGAGAACACCCTCTCCTCCATTTTCTTGGTGGTTTGACACCCATTAATGTAAGTGGGCACTATTTATTGTCTTCTCTCTTATTTTTATGCTTTGTAACCTGAATTTCCTTGCTTAGTTATTTCTTTCATGCCTAGATAATTTTAGTGATTAATTTATTTATTTTTGCTTTAATTAATTAGTTGTGCTTTAATTAATTAGTTAATTTATTTAATGTCATTTAATATGATTAGGGGCTAATTTAAATTAGGATGTGTCGGATTGAACTCACCTAGGGTTGACGTGTTGCTTTGCTTTGGTGATGGTGTTTACATTTTTATTTCGAGTGTGTTGTCCTAGTTATTACGCCTAGGAGATTTAATGGGTTATATCATGTATGCCCCGTATTTACGACCTTGCGTACGTAATTTTTGGGGTATTTGTTGATGCCAAAATCTTATTTGTCTTTTATGCGAATTTAGGGGTGTGGCAACTCTTAATTTAATTAATTGACGAAACGAGACGCGATCTTAATAATTCGCGAACCCATGTAACCATTTTATATTAATTAACTCGGGGTGAGGGATATTTGACATAACCTATAGTTTTTATTCCTTTGTTAATTTAGTTTAAAGACACTCATGCCTAGTTTATCTTTTATTTCTTTTTAGTCACCAGATTACCTTTTACAGTTTTATCTAGAAGTATTAAACCAATTAAATTCTAACAACTCGTCTATGTGGATTTTCGATAGCCGGACTTGGCCGCTAAACTCTCTTTTTCAGTGTTGTCATAAGTTTAGGTTATTGTATTAAGGCGGTGAACAGAAAATAACGATCAGCGTGCTGACAATGTGCTACTTTTCACCCTTGATCACTAACCTTGGAGTGCCTTCCCGAGGACCGGCTCTGCCACACCATTTCGGTATGTCATATTTTAACATAACTTTTTGAACAAAATCCTACTTTTACTAAAAAACTAATTCTTCTTTTTTCAGTCCATGCGACTGATGCAAGAAGTAGATACCAGGTCCGATCACCTGATGAGAAGGAATAATATTCTTCATGAAAATGCCATCATGATTAAGAATACTCTTTCTCGAAATACCAAACTGGTGATCGATCTAGTGGGTAAGCAAAAAGAGAAATCGAATTGCAAGGAAAAGGCAATGGAAGAGGCTGGACGCACCCAATTTGAGTTTATCAAGGTCGATACTGACCTGGATTCCCGTATGAATGCCTTTCCCAAATAATATTTGCAAAAATTATTTTTTCAAAGACAAAAGATGGATCTTGAGGCCAAAAAGGAGGTCGGCCTTAAAAAGGCCTGTATGGAGGGCTTTGAGGCAGCGGCGAAAAAGGTTGCTTTGAAATTGGACTATCATAATTTTATTTCTTTCAACCTTGGATGACTTACAAGTCTTCAATGGGCCAACGCCTGACAAAGCAACCTAGTGTACACCAAGCACCCTCCCTTAGAGAGATCCACCATAGATGAAGAATCCTTCACACTTGCCTAAGAGTTCGAGCAATCGCTTATTGAGCATATTTCACCTTCTGATGTGATCAATCAATAGATAAACCCCATCGCTAACCAAAGGAACGTTATTGTTGCAAGTTAAGGGGAGCTCTACCCCTAACTGCCTTAGTTTTTACTCCCTTCCTTTTTATATTTCCTTTTTAAGTCGTCTAACCATTTCTTTTGTAAACTTTGTGCCATTTTATATTAACGAAAGTTTGTTTTTCTTACATTAATGTTGTCTCAATTATTTTTTGGATCTTAATATCCCCGTCAATTTGCACAAGTGTTATAACCAAGACTTTACAAGTTAATATCTTTATTAAACTTCGTTAATAGTGAGTGGAGTTATGGTCTATGGACGAATCCAATGACTTGCAAAACTTTATCCAAAAGGCTAACTAATTAACCATTTAATAAATATCTTTGAGTTAACAATCTTATTTATCTTTATTGGTAGTTAGTGGAGTTGTGGTCTGTGATCGAATCCACTGACTGTAAATTTTTTGTCAAAACGCTAACTGACTAACCAATTAATCAAGGTTTTTAAGTTAACATTCATATGTAACTTATCTTATAGTTGATAGAGTTATGATTTATGACCGACTCTACTAACTTGTAAAATTTTAATCAAAAGAGTAACCAACTAATTAGTCGACATCTCTAAATTGTACCACCATTTTTCAGGTGGGTTTGATGCCAAAACTTAGGCGACTAATTTTTTTTAAGTTGTACCACCCATGCTTATGTGAGTTTAAACGTATTCTAGGAGAAATAACCCAACTTGGGATGAACGACCATTTTTAAATGGGTTTCGTGTTAAAACCTAGACGATTAACATATTTCTAAGTTGTACCACACATTATTAGGCAGGCTTATTCCCATTCTAGAGCGATCAACCCAACTTGGGTTGTACGGCCGTTTTTAGGTGACGCCAAAAAATAAACAACCTTATTATTTTTAAGTTACAGTTTCTTAGGCGGGTTGATTACTATTATAAGTCGACTAACCCAAATTGTATAGTACCACTGTTTTTGGTGGGTTTAATGCCAAAATTCTGACGGCCAACTTATTTCTCAATTGTACCACACATTCTTAGGTGGGTCAATTATGCCAATTGTAATGACCCTAAAAAATCTATTAGGCTATAACCATGGTAGAGGCCAAGATGATAAATTAGATTAGAAAAAGAGGCCATGGATTAGGAACGTAAAGGTCGCGAAAGGTTACGAAAGGCCATAACTAGGGTATAAGCAACGACCAGATATTAAATTAGGGAAAGAGGCCATGGTCAGGGAGGTTGAAGGAACCGAACTTTGAAACAATCCATAGCCAAAGGGGAAGAGATCGCGACTTATAGTGACTTGGGCTTGCTAAAACATGAGCCTGTGGGGTGATGACGTGGCCTTATTAGGTCATAAATTGAGAAAAATTATTAGGAACTTCTAGAAGCATTTTTAAAGGGGTATATATGTAAAAGTGACATTTTGATAAAAAAAAACCTAATTTCCTTAGTGAACGTTCTAAATAGAAACACTTTCAAACCTTCCAACAACATCTAATAAACCTAATTACCACTTTAAAGAGAGAGTGAGAGTGAAACTTTGAGAGAAAAAATAGGGGCTAATAGGGAGGATGCCATGGACAACTACTATTCACACAGGTGGAGAAGGGGCATTAGAGGCAACGATAGGCTTATTTTTGTCAAACTTATCTCTACTAAGGTAAAGAGTGTGTCCTCATCTTCTTCTTCCTCACTTAAAAGCCTAGTTTCCAAATTTTCTATTGAATGAGATGAGCCCATGTGTGTATTTATGGATTAGGCCATGAAGTTTGGGTTTAGAGGCCATGGATATTTTCTGACAACAACCTTTATGCGTTTATGAGATGATCTAGGAAGAATATTTGATTTTAGAAGTTTTGTATTAAGGTTCTTGATGAGATATTTAGTGAGTGTTTTGAGGATGTTCTTTTTTGACCATATGAGGTTCTATTGAGAGTTTTACCTATGCACTTTGAAGTTTTGAGTTATGAGATAATTATTGTTTAAAACCAATATTTAACTAAAATAACCCTTGTTGTTTTATTGATCATGAGTTCTAACTCCTTTTTTGAGGTAGCAGCCTGTTAGTGGAGGTGTGGAGTGGAAAGGCAGTATATATTGTGCACGGGTAAATTTGAGATGGGATTCGAGGCTGAGACCATGGAACTATTTGAACAAGTCGAGGTGTCATTATCTATTTGAGGGACTCCTACTTAGTGCTTGAGGTTAAGATGGTCATTCCTAAGGATATTGAGCTTAGGACTAACTATGGGGCTTACATCATGGCAGAGCTCGACTAAGGTATGGAGTTAATAGATGATCGTGAATCCTCCATCCTCGAATTAGGTAGGAGGGGAGGTCGGAGAATGTGGCATAACTAGGTCAAAGATACCTAGGATAAAGCCACATAAATTGAGATATCCAATGCCATCTATTAATGGCCGCAGACTATAAGGGAAAACTATGACATATTGAGTCGTGGGAAGCTGAGGTGAACAAAGGGAGATTGAGCCCTGGGAGGAGCCCTAGTATTGTTATATAAGGGAGATTGAGCCTCGAGTCATCGCGATAATGTGAGGGGTTGGGAAACTTATATTCTTCTCCTTCCTATATCCTTATATTGCACTCTTGTGCTTATTGCATTGATACTTTTCTATTGACTTTGTTAATATATCTTGTATTTGTTAGGTATTAACACTGGAATGTGGGTTAAGTACTTGATTTCATCCTTACTGAGCTATTTGAGCTCATCCCTTCCATATTCGTTGTTTCCTTAGGATAGAGGCTGCAACGTATTAAAGGCAACAAAAGTTAGAGGCTGCAACGTATTAAAGGCAACAAAAGTTGGAGGCTAGGTAATGGAGTGATAGAGGTCGTAGCCTATAAGTAAGGGCCGCAGATTGTTTTATTACTTAAATGTTTTTAGGCGATTTTAGTTAGTATTTCATCTCTAAGTTTCAATCTTGTATGTTTTTGTATTAAAGAACCATATGATGGGAAACAATGTTATATCATGTTGTAAAACTTATATTTGATGACTTTTACAATTACTAACAGAGGTACTATTTACTTGCCAAATGGTTTATGGAGCCTTATTTAAAGCATAATGATAAATAAGTTCATATAACTCTGACGATGAGGTTGGTTCCCTATTAGAAGTTCATGGTAGTGTAATATTTTGCTTGATTATAATTAAGTGAATTTAAATTATGAACTAATGTGGCGTAGAGACCACAACTAGATAGGGCAGGCCACGGGGCATTATAGTTGATATCGGAGAATTTGACTTAGTAAAAGTAGGAGTGTTGGAAATATTATTATTAAGTTATTTATAGACCTGGCACTTAGATGATAGACTCACACGTGTGTGATTTTCCATGGGAAAATACGGTCAAAGGAAGGAGAGTTTCTAAAGCCGTGGACAATATTGACTCCTCAAATCTCGTCATCCCCAATGTTGTACTTGAGATGGTAGTTGATTTCGAAAAATCCCTAGGTCGGACAATGATTACAAGGGCGGGTAAGCCAAGGCCTATTGGATGAACTATTGGGAATTTTAAGAAGTTAGGACCAAAGCCTTTTAAGGGGAGGCTGACCCTTTGAAGTTCGACGCCTAGATTTAAAAGATAAGAAAGATATTCACGGTAATAAATTTCACTGACAAGCAAAAGGTGTCATATGCCTCCTTGATATTTGAGGCTAAGGCGGATAATTGGTTGTCTATAATCAAAAGGACCTAACTGGGGGAAGAGGCTGCGACTATGTGTTGGACTATATTTAAAGCACTCTTTTTGGAAATGTACTTACATGTCGCGACTATGGAGAATCTAGAGGTGGAATTTATGGATCTAACTTAAGGATCCTTGTATGTGGCCCAATATGAGACAATGTTTGTGTAGTTATCACACTTTTCCCCTATCTTGTAGACACTAAGGAGAAAAAGGCTAAAATATTTGGGAGGGGATCAAAGAGGGGACTCCGCAGCCGAATGTTAGGAGTAAGAATAAAAACATACAAGGAGTTGGTCGAGGTAGCCTAAATCATGGAACATGATTTTGAGGATGGACTGAAGGGAAAATAGGATAGAGAAAATTAATAAATAAGGGAGCAAGGAAATAAAATAATCCATATAAAATAGGTTCAGAGGTTGCGAGCCCATCAGGGGACCGCTGATGGAAAGGTGGACACCATGGGCATTTTGTGCTTCAATGGTAGAAACAAAAAGGCATTTTTAAGGCTTTCCCCCTAGGAATGAGCTAATACAAATGTGGGAAATATGGTCACAAGGTTAATTACTTTATACTACCAAATAAGGATTTAGGCAAGCAGCGAGCTCCTACTAGAGTTTTTTCCCTCAGTTCTAGGAATGCAGAGAAAGTCAAAGACATGATACCAATACCATTAATATAGATGAAAGAAATGCTTATGTAATTTTTGATTCCGTAGCCACACATTCCTTTGCATCCATCACTTTTGTGCTTAAATTTAAGTTGGGGTCGGGGACCTTAAACCTTCCATTAGTGATTGACACCCCGATAGGAGTCTACTCAGAGGTGTGGTTTTATATGAGGGTTTTATCGTAGAGATAGCAGGTCAAAATTTCAGAGTTTGTTTAATTTCCTTAAATATGGAAGATTTCAATGTGATCTTAGGCATGGATTGGTTAGTCACCCACTTTGCTAGGATAAACTACGCTAGTAGGGAAATTACTTTATGCAGTCTGAGAAAGGCTGATGTGAGTTTTAAAGGAATTAAATTTAGTAGAAAACCTTTGATGGTGTCAGCCTCAAGGGATAAAAAGATTTTAAAATGTGGATACGTAACAACTTAGCCTATGTGAGGACCTAGAAAAGGTCACAATCATGTTAGAAGATGTATGTGAAGCCATAAAATTTCGAGATGTTTTCCTAAAAGAGTTATCAGGGTTGCCCCTGAATAGAAAAATTGAGTTTACTATTGAACTTATGCCTGAGGTCGTGCCCAATTCAAAGGAACCTTATAGGATGGCTCCAGCGGAGTTAAAAGAGTTAAAGGAGCAACTAAAGGACTGGTTAGGTCATGACTTCATAAGGCCTAGAACTTACCCAACGGGATGATCCAGTTCTTTTTGTTAAAAACAAGGATGAGTCTATGAGGATGTGCATATATTATGGATATTTGGACAAGATAATCGTAAAGAATAATTATCCTTTGTGTAGGATTGATGATTAGTTTGACCAATTGAAGTATTCTAGATATTTTTCTAAAACTGATTTGAGGTCTGGTTATCACTAACTTAAGATAAGGGATGCACACATTCACAAGATAACTTTTAGTATTTGGTTTGATCATTATAAGTTTGTAGTTATGCCTGTTGAGTTAAAAAAATACCAAGGTTACGTTTATGGATTTTATTAATAGGGTATTAATGCCCTTCCTGGATAATTTTTTTACAAATGCCCCGATTATGTTTATGGATTTTATTAATAAGGTGTTTATGCCTTTCCCGAGTAAATTTTTAATTATTTTCATTGATGATATATTAGTTTATTCTAAGACTGTTAGAAGTATAAAGATCATGTCTGCGAAGTGATTGGGGTTCTTAGGGGAGAGAGGATATATGCAAAATTTTCTAAGTGTGAACTACGTCTTAAGGAAATATCCTTCCTCGACCATATTATGAACAAGTATGGTTTGGCTGTGGACCCTGGGAAGCTCGTGGGCATAATTGATTGGGAGAGAGTGATGACTATAACTGTTCTTAGAAGTTTCCTCGGCCTAGCAAGTCATTATAGAAGATTTGTAAAGGAGTTTTCTAATATTGTCATGCCCTTAACACAGTTGATGCATAAGGATAAAAGAGTTGATATGATTGGCTAAGTGTGAAGAGAGTTTTCAAAATTTAAAGGAAAATTTGGTGATCGCGCTTATTTTGGCTTTACCGAAAGAGCGTGGAGCCAATGAGAAATAAATTAATGCCTCAAGTTATGGCCTACGAAGTTTACTAATGTAGAATAGTAAGGTGATTACGTATGGATCTAGACAACTGAGGCATCATGAGAAGAACTACCCTACCCATGACCAGAGCTTGCGATAGTAGTATTTGCCTTGAAAATTTGGAAACATTATTTATATGGAGAGAGTTGTGAGATGTACACTGACCATAAGAGTTTAACATACATTTTCACCCAAAGAGATTTGAATATGAGGCAGATGATATTGTTAGAATTAATTAAGGATTATGATTACTCAATTAAGTATCACCCAGGAAAGTTCGACGTAGTGGTCGATGCCTTGAGTAGGAAGGTTTCCCTTATCGTCATAAGAATTACTAGCCAAGAACACATTTAAACAGATTTAGAGACAATGGGGATAGAGGTTGGAGACCACAGGGGTTGATTACGCCTAAGGGCCTTTCATGTGGATCCAAGTTTAATTGAAAGAATAAGAATAGCGCAGGTCAAAGACCAGGATATCCATAAAATCTATGGACATATGGATAAAGGGGAGAATTTTACCTTGAGAATAAATGATCACGGAGCCTTGTATTTTGGAAAAAAACTTTGTGTGCTAAGAAATGAAGAAATCAAGGCCGAGGTGTGGGTAAGTGGACATTCCTCACCCTTTGTAATTCACCCTAGAAGCACCAAGATGTACCAAAACTTGAAGGAGAAATTCTTATGGTCTAATATGAAGAGATAGGTCGTGGAGTTTGTCGTAAGGTTCTTAGTATGAAAATAAGTTAAAGTCGAGCAACAAAGGCCAGTGTGACTACTACAACCCTTTCCCATCCCTGAGTGGAAGTGGGAGAATATTTTTATGGACTTTATAGCTGGACTGTCGTGGACTCAAATAGGGATCGATTCGATTTAAATGATTATGGATAGATTGACTAAGTCCGCATACTTTTTAGCCATTAAGAGTATGATTAATGTTGATCAATTGACCAATATTTTCATAATGGTGATTGTAATACTCCACAGAGTCCCAATGACTATAGTATAGTACCTCATACTTTCGTCCAAGATCTTTTTTTGAAAAATTATGTATCATATCATTTACAGGTTCAACCTTAGACTCGATAAGGTCGAATGCCTCCATATAAATATCGTTGTAAGGTGAAACATTCAAAATATGTTCGAATCTAGGTTCGCTCAACCTGGTTTGGAATAGTAGATCTTTTAAGAGTACATTGAATTCTAGTATTTGGAGTTCAAAGAACTCATTAGGGAGGATGTTCTGGTAATGATTTAGATTAATTGAGTTCTCAATTTTTCCCTACTAGTCTTTCCCATTTACCATAGTGTCTTATAACGAGCCAAAATTTAATTCAGGAGTTTGGAATAGATTTCAAAAGTCTATAGGGTCACAACTAGAATTTTGTGCAGCCTTCCATCCCCAAACATATGGACTGATGGATAAATCTAATCAAACCTAGAGGATATGTTGAGATCATGTTTTTAAGTCTCCGCGACATTTAGGAAAACCACCTGCCCTTAGTGGAGTTTGTGAGTAATAATAATTACCAAGAAAACATTCAAATGGTCGTTTATGCAGCCCTGTATAAGAGGAGGTGCCGCAACCCTCTATGTTGGGATGGGGTAGGTGAGAGGCAGCTGCTTGGGCCATAATAAATAGAAGAGATCGAGGATAAATTCACATTAATTCAAAAGAGGTTGCATAGTGCTCAGAGCAAGCAGAAGATCTAGGAAGATATCAAAAGAAGGTATGTAGACTTAAAGGTATGGTACCATGTCTTCCTTAAGGTTTCCCATTAGAAGGGAGTCACGAGATTTGGAAATAATGGGAGGTTGAGTCCATGATATATGGGACCTTTTAAGGTAGTTGAGAAGATTGGGAAGACTTCCTACAGGCTTGCCCTGCCCCTAGAATTTTCCCATATATACAGCGTGTTTCACATTTTAATGCCAAGGAACTACATCAGAGATCACAACCACATTATTAACCACGAACCAATTAAGGTCTATGGAGACTTGAGTTACGATGCGACTGAAGTTAAAATTTTGGAAAGGAAAGAAAATAAGATAAGGACCAAAACTATTTCCATAGTCAAAGTACTTTGGACACACGAAGCCGCGGAAGAGGTGATGTGGGACATAAAGTCAATTATCAAGGAGAAGTACCCACATTTATTTTTAGGTACGAGTTATTTCATGTCTTTACTTAATTTAAATCTTAAATTCATAAGACTTAATTCCTCAGTTAGGGAGGTTATAATGACCCTAAAAATACTATTAGGCGATAACCATAGTAGAAACCACGACCATGATAAAAGCCATGATGATAAATGAGATTAGAGAAGAGGCCATAGCCTGGGAACATAAAGGTTGCAAAAGGATACTAAAGGGCACAACCAAGGTATAATCTACGATCATATATAAGAATAGGGAAAGAGGCCACTTCCAGGGAGTTTAAAGACCACGAAATTTGGAAGAAGCCACATCCTTAAGGGAAGAGGCTACGACCAATATTGACCTGTGCTTACTAGGAAATTATCTCGTGGGGTGATGATGTAGCTTCATCGGGTAGGGATGGTAATGGGTCAGGTTTGGGTCGGGTTTGGCAAAACCTTAACCTGCCCTATTTACTAAACGGGGTGGGGCGGGTTGGTTTTTATTTAAATTAACTCCTAACCCGCCCCATTTAATAAACGGGGCGGGTCGAGGCTCCTACGGGTTGAGTTAATTTTAAAAATAGTAAAATTTAAATTATTACATTATATACTTAGAGGTATATGATGGTTCACATTTCAATATGTGAGATAATCCCCCAATTTTTAATCCATGTTTTCACATAGATATTTTACAAAATTAACCTACAAATAAAGGTTTTTTTTAGTGTGCGTGTGTGTATATATATATACACACAGACACACACACACATGGTTTAATTGTAATTAACATACATATAAAGGGTAATTATGTAGGCATAAATTAAACAGGTCGGGGTGCGACAGGGTGATTTTATTTAACTTAACTCCTAACCCGCCCCATTTAATAAACGATTTTTTTTAAACCCATACCCGTTCTTAATTCATTAATCGAGTTTTAAAACCCACCCCATTAGGGGCGGGTCGGGACTCCTACGGGTCGGGTTAAATTTCCATCCCTTCAGGTCATAACTTGAGACCGTGGCAACCACTGTTCATACAAGAAGAAGAGGTGTATAGGTAGTGATCGACTATTATTCATCGGACTTAGGTCCATCGAGGTAAGTGATATGTCCATATCTTCTTCTTCCTTGCTTAAAGCCTAGTTTCCATGTTCACTATTGAATAAGATGAGCCCTTGTGTGTATTTCTGGGTTAGGCCATGGAGTTTGGGTTTAGAGGCCATGGCTATTTATTGACCACATCCTTCTTAGGTTTATAGATCGATCTAGGAATAATCTTTGATTTTAGAAGTTTTTTATTAAGATTTTTGAGGAAATATTTAGTGAGTGTATTGAGGATGTTCTTATTTGAGCATATGAGGTTCTATTGAGAGTTTTACCTCTGATATTTGAGGTTTGGAGTTATTAAATAATTGGGCTTACAACCAATATTTTACTAAAATGACCCTTATTATTTTTATCATCGGAAGTTCTAACTCTTTCTTTGAGGCCGCAGCCTGTTAGTAGAGGTCATGAAGTGAAGAGGAAGTATATACTATGTCTGGGTAAATATGATATGGGATTCAAAACTAAGGTCACAACACTATTCGGCCAGGACGAGGTGTCATTTTCTATTTGAGGCCATCTTGCTTAGTGCTTGAGGTCAAGAGGACTATTCTAAAGGAAATTAAGCTTAGGACTAACTATGGGGCTTACACTTTGGCGAAGTTCGACTAAGGTGTGGATTTAACAATAGACTGTGGATCCGCCATGCTGGAATATGGCATAAAGGGAGGTCGCAGCCTGTAGCATGACTAGGTCAAAGTTACCTAGGATAAGACTGCGAATATTGAGATGTCCAAGGCCATATATTGAGGTCACGGATTACAAGGCAAAACCATAAGATATTGAGTCATGGGAGCCTTAGGTGAACCAAGGAAGATTGAGCATTAGGAGGAGCCGTGGAATTATGTTCTAAGGGAGATTTATACTTTGGTCGTAGAGATGTTCTAAGGATTTAGGAAACCTATATTATTTTCCTTCTGATTTTCTTATTATGCATTGCCTTGATTATTTCATTGATACTATTCTATATACTTTGTTAGTATATCTTGCATTTGCTAGGTAGTAACACTGGCAGGTGGGCTGAGCACTTGATTTAACCCTTTCTGAACTATTTGATATCATCCCTTTCGTATTTGGAATTTCCTCGGGGAATAAGTCACGGAGTATTATAGGGTAAGGAACAAAGTACTAGAGCACTCATAATATAAGTAGGGGTCGCATGTAGTTTTATTCCTAGCAGTTTTTTAGGAGATTTTAGTTACTCTACCATATCTAAGTTTCAATCTTTTAAGTTTATGTATTAAAGAATCATATGAAGGGAAACATTGTCATATTATGTCGCAAAACTTGTATTTAAAGACTTTTTACAATATTTAACAGAGGTACTATTCACTTGTTAAATCTTTTTATGGAGCCTTATTCTAATTATAATGATGAATAAATTCTACAATCGCCGACGATGAGGATGAGGCCCTATTAAAAGGACACGAGAATGTAAATCCTTATTATAACACAGTGAATTTAAATTGCGATCTAAAAGTGGGATAAAAACTACGAAAATATGGAAGGCCACAGGGCATTACACCTATTATAGGTCAAATAACCCAACCTGGGTTGTACGACCATTTTCATGTGGGTTCGATGTCAAAAGGTTAGGTGACCAACTTATTTCTAAGTTGTAACACCCACTCTTAGATGGTTTTATACTTATCCTAGGCCGGCCAACCTTCCTTGGGTTGTACCGCCATTTTTCTGGTGGATCTGATGTCAAAATTTATGCTACCAACTTATTTATAAGTTGTACCACTCATTCTTAGGTGTATTTATGTCTATTCTAGGACGAACAACCCAACTTGGGTTATACCACCATTTTTTGGTGGATTTGATGATGGAGCGTCATTTGTAGTCACAATTATAAAGAAAATCTATTTGCTAACATGAATCATTTGTAATGAATAGATTTACTTGCAAAAGGAAACATATTTACTTAATAGTAAAATTTCCTAAGGTTCATAGCATTTTATGACCTAGGTGAAAAACTGTTACTAAAGCCGTTTAATACAGGATTAAACTATTTAAGTAACTCCGAACTGTTTTTTAAGGAAACTATTTTCTTTAAACCAAATTAGTTTTACTCACAAGATGTGTTTAATAAAATATGCACGAGATCAGTTCAAGATTTGTTAACAAGTTTTGAAAAACAAAACAAAAACAGTTTAAATCAGCACACCAGTAAGAATGACAAGAGATTTTTAACGTGGTAAAACTTCACCCAACTGAGGAAACACCCACGACTCCCTCTACAAAGTAAAAATAAAAATCCACTAAAACAAAATATATCAGTTACAAACTATATAACACACATGCACACAAATCAATCCTATACAAGTTTATGAATTGGCCCACTAGTGTCCTTCTAACTTTTTTGCAGTTCTGATTGCTGACATGGTTCTCCCAGTTTGCTTAACTTCCACTTTGTTCCAGTCTTTATGTCGACTCTTGTTTAAAGATATTATTACCCACACTTTCAGTGTTGTAGTGTGCAAATATTTGTGATGGTGCTCTAACACATGCATTCACACACTCATGCTTATTTATACAAACAGTCCTAGCAAATTACAAACCAGATCTATATGCTGTTATTTTTAGTTTCTCTCTTCTCCAAAACTTCAAACCTTATTTGACCTTTAAAATGATCCCGAAATCCATGGCTATCTTGCTCAGAAGATGTTTTAAGATCTTAATCAATTTCAGGGTTTTGAAAATTGTTTTGAAATTAAAAACTGCCAAGTGTGATTCCAACTAGGTCAAAGGCCTTGTTTCAAAAGAACTAGAAACATAAAATGATTTTGTTGATTTCGAAGATGAAACCATTTACAGAAAATAATAAAAAAAAGATTTCTCAAGATGAGAAACTAAGAATGCAAATCTAAGTGTATTGTAACATAAAATGACCAGATCTGTGATTTCTATGAAATAGAAATACAGATCTAACCAAATGTTTAAGTTGGAAACAAGATCTTAAAACGAAGAGGTTACAACACGAAACAACTTTCAAACCATCACTCAAAAACTCTCAAACACTCAGGGTTGGTGTTTGGTGTAAACTAGTTTTTTAAAAGAGGGTTAGGGTTTGATAAAGTGTTTGGAACGATTTAGGGTTAGGGTTTCTAACTCTGTGATTTTTCTCTGTTTTGTTTTTCTATCATCTCTCTTCTCTCTTGGATTAGACGAAGTGGCAAAAACTTCTCAAAGGTTGAGGGTTGGCCTCTTTTTATACTGGGTTGAGAAGGATCGAGAAGGAGGTTCGAAATCAATGGCTGAGATTAAGTCTTGCCATATCGACTTCCATCCAATGGTTTAAGATAAGTGGTTGGTTAAACACTTTCTGATTGGCTAAGAGAGGTTCATAGGGATTGGGAGAAGGACGCATGCAGGGCGTTGATAAATTCAATCCAAGGGCTGTTAATGAATACCGGTTTTCTCTCTTAATAAAAACACACAATCAACTGGTAGGAGTGCGACAGGTGTAGGGAAAATAACGGACCACAAACGCGCATCTAAAAATAATTACAAGCACACCCTAATGTCTTCAGTGCTTTCGGATCCTACCCAAGTGAACTTTATATGAACAAAACCAACAGCCAGAAATTAGAGAATGACCCCAAAACCTTTTAATTCCAATTTTAATTATGAAATAATTGTTTTAAAAATCAATAAAAATTCCTAAAAAAATAATAAAAAATTGTTTTAAGGGAAATTAACACACACAACACACACACAAATAATCTATGCAATATATAAACAATGTATGCAGTCATAATGTGTGTGAGTGTTTGTAAGTATACCTTTGATCAATCAAACAAGAGGAATGAATTGTATTGTAGTGTCGGAGGCTCTTTGGTATTCTAGGGAAGGGACTCAATTTTGTCTATATTTCCAAACTAGATGAGCACTTATACAATGTAGACACAAGTGAGTCAAGAGCATAAGGTTATTCAATCTTCCTCTTTGGAAATATAAGAAAAAATCCTTCTTTGAGTCATCTTGGACTCGTAGGGCAACAAAGAGAAAAAGAAAAATCATATTCCTATTTAAAAATTCTATCTACCCATACCATAGAAAAGAAAATTACATAACTCAACTAATTACAATTCAATACCCTATTAAAACTATTGAGAATAACTGTACAGAGTCCTGAAAATAATCACTGAGATCAAGCTTTTAGAATATGCACAAAATAATTGAACTCTCATAAGACTCAAATTTCTCTCCCATTTTGTCTCAAATGGACAAAGGGAAAAACTATACAAGTCAAAGAGTTTATTCAGCACAAACCATTCCTATCGATTTACGTAAGGAAATAAACCTATTATAATCCAAAGTTTTGGTAAACATATCTGCGATTTCCAAATAAGTAGGAAAATAATTAATTTCTAATTCCTTAGTCTCAACTAATTCGCGTATAAAGTGATGTCTTATTTTTATGTGTTTTGTTCGCGAGTGTTGAATAGGATTTTTAGAGATATTGATCGCGCTTTGATTATCACAATAGAGATGTAGTTGCTCTTTTTTAATACCATAGTCACTTAGCATTTTCTTAAGCCAAAGTAATTGGGCACAACAACTTCCAGCAGGTATGTATTCAGATTCAGCTGTTGATAAAGAAGTGTAGTTTTATTTCTTACTACTCCAACCTACCAAATTATTACCAATATAGTAACATGCTCCTGATGTGATCTTACTATCATCAGTACACCCTTCCCAATCGGCATCAGTGTATCTTATTATAGTGCTAGGAGTATCATTGGTATACCAAAGTTCTAAATTTAGAGTGCCTTTTATGTATTTTATGATTCTTTTAACACAAGTTAAATGGCTCTCTTTAGGATTGTTTTGATAACGAGCACACACGCAAACAACGTACATAATATTAGGACATGAGGCAGTAAGGTATAACAAGGTTCCTATCATACTACGATACAAGGTTGGATCTACAGATTTTCCAGTTTCATCCTTAGACAGTTTGACAGTAGTACTCATGGGAGTTTTAGCATATTTAGCACTCTCAAGGCCGAATTTTTTAACAATCTCTAAAGCATATTTTGATTGAGAAACAAATAATCCTTCTAAATTCTGTTTCACTTGAAGACCCAAGAAAAATTGTAACTCCCCCATAAGAGACATTTGAAATTCTTTATGCATAATTTCAGAAAAAGATCTAACTTCTGAAGGGGAAGTTGATCCAAAGATGATATCGTCAACATAAACTTGAGCTATAATGATATGTTAGTCAAAATGTTTGACAAAAAGGGTTTGATCATTTCCTCCTCTCTTAAAATCATTGTCTAAGAGAAAGTTGGAAAGTCGCTCATACCAGGCTCTTGGAGCTTATTTTAGGCCATACAAAGCCTTTTTAAGACGAAAGACATGATTTGGATATTTAGGGTCAATGAACCCTTCTGGTTTTTCTACATAGGTCTCCTCAGTCAATATTCCATTAAGGAAGGCAGATTTGAGATCCATTTGATAAAGCGTAAAATGTAAGTAGCAAGATATGGCAAAGAGAAGACGAGCAGATTCTAATCGAGTAATAGGAGCAAAAGTCTCGTTAATATCTATTCCTTCAATTTGAGAGTATCCTTTAGCAACTAATCTGGCTTTGTTACTAATGATTATCCCACTTTCATCAGATTTATTTTTAAATATCCAACGTGTGCCAATAACCTTTTTGTGATCAGGCCTAGGTAAAAGATACCAAACATTATGAATGAAAAATTAAAGAAGTTTTTCCTGCATTGCAGAAATACAATAAGGATCATTCAATGCATCATTTACATTCTTTGGTTCCACAAGGGAAACAAAACATGCATAATGAGCATATTTTCTTAATTGAGATCTTGTACGTACAGGCTCACTAGGGTTACCAACAACGTTATTTATGGGATGTTCTTTAGAAACCCAGTTGGGTACTTCAGGTGTCTCAATTGGTTAAGAATCATGTATTTCTGGAGAGTCATTTTCTAAAACATTTTCAGACTCTTCCACAATAGTTGGTTCTCCAATCTTACACTCTACAGTAGAGTCAATTACAATAATGTTTATGGATTCCATTAAGGTCTTAGTGCGAAGATTATATACATGGTATGCTCTACTGTTAGGAGAATATCCTAGAAAGATGGCTTTATCTCCACGAGTCTCAAATTTGGATAAGTGTTCTCTGTCTTTGCAGACATAACACGTACTACCAAAGGTTCTAAGATACCTAAGGTTTGGCTTCTTCCCATACCAATGTTCGTAAGGAGTTTGTTTAGAATTATTTCTAAGATAGACCCTATTTATAATGTGACACGCAGTACGAATACATTCTACCTAAAAATACTTAGGTAAAGTTTTGGAATGAATAATAACACGTGCCATCTCTTGAAGGGTACGATTATTTCTCTCAGCAATACCATTTTTTTGAGGAGTCTTAGGAGCACTAAATTCATGTTTGTAACCATTATAGTCACAATACTCTATAACACTAGTATCTATAAATTCTCCACCTCTATCACTACGAATTCTATTTACTTGAGTATCTTTCTCATTTTCAATTCAAAGTAAAATTTTCAAAAAGGTTTGGAAAGTGTCAAACTTTTGTTTTAAGAAAGCTACCCAGGTAAATCTGGTGAAGTCATCAACCATAACAAGAATGTAACTGTGTCCACAGAGACTAACAGTTTGAGAAGGACCATTAGGTCCATATGGATGAGCTCCAAGGGTTTAGAGGTAAGGATATCTTTGACTTTCTTATGAGGAGATTTAACAATTTTTCCTTCCTAACATGATCCATAGACAATATTAGAGATAGTTTTGATCTTAGGAATACCTCTAACTATTTCTTGAGAAGACAGTCTACTAAGGTTTTCGTAATTTATGTGACCCATACGATTATGCCATATCTCATTGTCATCCATTGTTGTAATGTTACAGAACTTAGCACTGTTTTGAACAGAATAACAATTGTCTGGACCTGAAGATGACCAATTCAGCGGGTCGAGGCCGGTTCTATGGACCTAAAAAGATGAAGATGATCAAATTAGTAGGTCGAGGTTAGTTCTGGGGACCTAAAGAAATGAGGATGATTGATTCAGTGGGTCAAGGTCAGCTCTAAGGACCTAAGGAGATAAAAATAACCAATTCAGTGGGTCAAGGATGTGTTACGTTTGGTTAAGGGGCTAGGGGCCAATTAGGGGGTGAAGATCGATTATGGGGATCAAATGAGATGAGGATGACCCATTCAAAGGGTCAAACTTAACTTTTGAGTTGTGCTGTGAATGACCAATTCGGTGGGCCAAGGCTCATTCTGAGGACCTTGAGTTATGACAAAAAATACTGAGGCTCGATGTCATTTCTGAGTACCTTAAGTTGTGACGACCAATTTTGGGGATCGAGGTTAATTCTGAGGACCTTAAGTTCGTGCGACCGATTCTTAGGGATGAGTTCAGTTCAGAGGACATTAAGTTGTAATGACCAATTATGAGGGTCGAGGTCAGTTCTGAGGACCTTAAGTTGTAGTGACCAATTTTGAGGGCCGAGATCAATTCTAAGGGTCGCGGTCAATTTTGAGGGTATTAAGTTGTAGCAACTAATTTTAAGGGCAGAGGTTAATTTTAAGGTCTTTAAGTTGTAGCGACCAATTCTGAGGGCTGAGGTTAATTATGAGGGTCGAGGCCAATTCTGAGGAGCTTAAGTTATGACAATCGATTTTAAGGGTCAAGGCCAATTCGTATGACCTAAAGTTATGACGACCAATTATGAGGGATGAGGCCAATTCGAAGGACCTTAAGCTATATCGACCAATTCCGAGGGTCGAGGTCAATTATGAGGACCTTAAGTTGTAGCGACCAATTCTGAGGGACTAAAGTTTTAGCGACCAATTTTAAAGGCCGAGGTGAATTCTGAGGGGCCTTAAGTTGTGACGAACAACTCTGAGGGTCAAGGTCAATTCCGGGGATCTTTTATTGTAACACGGGGAGTTTCTCTCCAGAGGAATTTAAATTATCTTGGGGGTGTGGATGCATCTGTGGTTTCGCTAGAGGTTGTGTTTTTTTAAGACTCTTTTGGGGCAGGCCTTATCTTTAAGATTCTGGCTGAGGATTGTGTTGTTTTGAGACTTCATTAGGGATGTCTAGGCTGGGGAAGTGTTGAGCATACGGGATTATACCGGAGATAAGTGTGTAAGATTAATCCGCCCGGGGATTTAAAGATTTTGTAAGGTGCTTAGTGGTCTAAAAAATTATTGTTTGGAGAAAAATGAGGCTCCATATTTTTCTGGGAATTTTTTGAGCAATTTTTGGATTTATCTAGATTGTTTTGGCTTTTTTTGTACAAAATTTGGAAGGGTGTGCCGATAGGAAGTTTTGGGAGGGTGCTAAATGACAAGAGCATTAACACCTGGGCTTCCTAGGGAAAATGAAAAAGGTGGTTGTCGATCAATATGGACTGGGGGGTGCCGAATTGTGACACCTCGCCTAATTAAATACCGGGTGATCAGTCCTTCATCCAATTAAAATAGGAATCTCATTTAGATCATTCTTAGCGTCACTATCTAAAACTTTTTAAATTTAACTAACCACCAAGTATTCAAAAAGACTGACACCAAATTTAATCTTTTTATTAAACAATTACAATAAGTGAAATAATCACAATAACCAAACCATCAATGCAGTAAAATAATATAAACTAAACACCAGATAAGTAATTGAAATAAAATAGTACCGAATAAACTATCAGTTCTCAAATATAAAATCCCACTAGCCATCTAATGAAATCAAACCAAGTCCATAAATATAAAGTCTGATAAAGGAAATAAAGTAACTAGATGAAGGGGTGACATACCCAATTGAAATAACTGAACTGCATCATACTCTAGAAATGAAGTACCCGAAGCGTCTAAGTACGAATCCTACAAGCATTCACACGTGCTACAACTACACATCCCTGGAATAGATCGTCAAACTAGGCGTCCATGTGGCTAGACACTGGAAAATATTTTTGCAAGTACGGGTCAGAGCCCGAGTAAAAACCATTTTGACAACATAGCAAGTATTTAAATTGCAGTTTAAATGAACAGTTATTAGATAGACATGTTAGGTTGCGCACCCTCACTTGAGTTTCGCACCTCCCATATATAGTGAACACCTAACATCCCACCCAGTCAAGCTACCCAATCTAACTAGGTCTCAAGCATCTAACTAACCATAAACCAACCACCATACAGTACGCTACAATATACCCTTAATTATCATTAAGCCTTTAGCTAAGTTTCTTATTAACTTATCTCGTACCACCCATGCAGTATGTTCCTTGCCAACTATTAATTAACATTTCTCTTAAGTTATTATTAGTATCCACCTTTTAAGTTCTCGCACTTACTTTACCTTTAGATTTTCACTATCTATCTCTTCTACTATTGACACTTAAGTAGATTAAGCACCATTGTAGATACACACCATCTAGTCTCACTACTACCACAAATAAGTAGATTAAGCATTATTTAGATATAACTATCTAGTCTCCTTACTATCACCCATACGTAAGATCACACAATGTTTAGATATACACTATCTAGTCTCCTTACTATCACACATAAGTAAGATTAAACATCCATGCGTATAAATATAAATGTCACACTATATATATATATATATACCACATCTCCCGGACTGGTCCTAACGATCCGCACTCGCGTACTCTGATATCAGTCCAAGTACCTCTCGTACCAAATCTTGTACTATCAGTTCAAAATGTGTTCTCCAACCATAAAACAAATCCCACATATTGGAGGCGAACATAGCACCAAGTCTTTGGGGATGTGCACATACCTAACGTACCCAAATGACCTGTCGGCGTCACTATTCATCTCACATAGTTATCCACTATCAGCAGTATGCTCTGGGGCACAAATCCAGATCTCACTGGAATCATCAATGTAGGATCGCCCTCTGCGTGGGACCTTCGTGATTGCAAGTAGTGTAGGTATGTTAACTTACACAAAAGCACATAATAGGCATACACATAGCCTAACCATATATATATTCAATATAGGCACACACATAACCTATAATAAATTCGTATATGTAAGCACGTAACCTATTATAACCCGTATAGGTATGCACTCACCTATAATAATCACTCGTACGTAGTATTTGTCTCTCGAGAATACTTATCGTACAATTTATTCACATATATAGTTCTCAATTATATGTTCCCGAGAATTATCCTCTACTCGAGGGGCCCTAATTATCCCTTGATTAAATATGAATATCTAATACACTCCTACACTATTGGTAGGAATAAAAGGTTCACTCATCTCTCCGTGATTCATTATCATTCCCTCAAATTTACTCGCATTACAAATTATGCTCTATTATCCTTAGTCTTAATTATTCTCCCTTATGACTAAGACCCAACCTTGATATTGGACTAATGGTGATAATTATATCCCTCAATATATTTTAAAGGCATACCAAAAGTCCCTTGAGAATTATACACAAGTTCAGGGCTTAAACAAGGAAAATTGGGCAATTATGAGTAACTAAATTGAGTTGTAAATTTTCTGGCAAATTAAACACCTTGTAGTAAAATTTTGATTTCTCCCTCTATGTAAGACCAATTGACCTAATTAAAATCACATTGGAAAGCTAAGACATATAAGTTTATAGACATCTATGGCTCGTACTCTAATTCTAAGTACAATTAAAATGGCACACATATTATGTTACGTCAAAAATTCTGATCAAACACCCTATAGTAAAACGTCGATTACTCCCTTTCCATTCATCTATGGATATCACTCTGATTATAAGTAAAATTTAAATGCAATACGTTTAAGGTTACATAAAAAATTCTAGCAGATTGATATCTTATGTTCATCAGTTAAACCCCATCATTCAAGATTCATGTTCTTCAACCAAGAACCCATAAAGATTCCATATTAATCATCAAATATATTCTAATTTTATTTTATATTCATATACGGATTCATTCTACATGCAATCCTACGCCGAATCATGAATTCTATTTCTCTAAATCCCAAGAACGTAATTGAAATCATGAAATTAAAAACCCTACACTATATGGGTATTATAAATTATTCAAAATCATGAAAGATAAACACTTGCCTTAGAATTGCAGGTCTGAATTCGTTGATATGATGATAGACCTGATCCCTCCTTGCTCTGATTACAATTTTGACACGTCGGTGTTGAGAATTGGTGTTGAAAGCTCGAAGAATCCTCCTTTCTTCCTCTCTAATGGACTCTTTCTTCTCTAATTTGAGTTAACCCTAGCCTCTACTTCAAAGGTTCTCAAATTCTCTTTTAAGTTTCGAAGTTTTCCAAACTACAAGCTCTTGAATGACCGAAATGCCCTTAAATGATAATGGGTTGGTCTAAAATTGCCCCGAGACCCAAACTATACACCCGTGTATACTATTTTGACCTTTTTGGAACCAACTATGACCTCAAAATCACCATCCGAGTCATTTTAGAAAATCATCTTATTTCCACCTCAAAATACTACACGCGTGAAATTAGACTTAAACTGAATTAATTAAATCTAAATCATCGAACTACGCAATTTCTCCCAATTAAATAAATTCCCAAATCACCAAATTTAATCAATTTACATATTCTCCAAAGATACAGGGTGTTATATACTTCCCCCTTACAATGGAATTTGGTCCTCGAAATTCAAACCATGATCGTATTCTAAGCTTCTTACGCTTCCTAAAGCATCAAATCTAAACTCACTATGAATATTCCTATCTCTCCTCACCGCGGATAATATTAAAATGCTTCAACTACTGAGGGAGCCCATACACCCTATACCTATGCATAACTGTATAAATGCTACATGTTTCCACTAGCCTCAAATCATAACATAGTTATTATCCCTCAGATATAACTATAATCACACCATAACTAAGGCACTAAACCCATGTCCTAACAACCAAACATTTCCTTACTTGCAACATTGCGCTAAGTTCCATGCATGGGACGTCTCGCCAAGTGAAATCCAAGTAACTAACTCCCCCGATACACTACTACTTAACATTATCGATCATCGAGATCCGTTAGGCCCTCTGTCCATAACACGTACCCCCAAATGCCCATCTCTTAAGATAAAAGTATCCTCGTCCACTCTCATGCTACAAACGAAAACATACATCATGGCGCTCTTACTATCACTAGTTTCTTAGCTCGAATAAATCACAACATATATCTATTTGCTTGATAAAAAACCAATATACCCTGAATCACATTAGTAAATGTCCCTACTTATCGAGATTAAATATAATCATACAAATATATTTCTGTAACTCTATCATGCAACACACTATAACATATATACACGTATATATACGCTAGACCCTCTTTCAAGTGATACTTAGCAAAATAAATCATACTCTGGGACAGCGAACCCAAAGTCCTACTATCGCAGTCTACTCTTGCTTAAATCATCCCTAATCAGTCGAAACTCAAAAAGTAGTATACTCTATTCTCAAAATTAACGAAAGTAGTAGACTAACATGAAATGCAACAATCTCCATAATGTACACACCCTCTCTCTCGTAGGCGACACCAAAAATCCATACTACTCCCACAGTAATTAATCATTAATATACACAATAGGGTTATTACGACCAGCTCACCCATTAAGTTCGACTCACTCGTTAATTCTAGTGCTAATAACCTTACATCGTGATACCCCAATGTCATGAAAATATACCCTGCGCTCATAAGATAATAAAGATAATTTACCTTCAACTGCTAGCTGCATCGTCTGGTTGATGGGCTCCTGATCATAATCCTCGTACTGAATTGATCCATAACCTACTGCAATGGTTGTACATATAGAATCTCATCCCGTGGTTTCCCCCCACCTCGCTTAGGGCAATCTCTCTTCCTATGGCCTTTCTCTCTATAAACGAAACATTTCCCACGAAATCCTCCCTGCCACTGATCCTATCCTAGCTGGCTTACCCTTCCATTCCCTCGGCCCTGGAAACCCCGAGGAATGAAATGTTGTTGCTTCTATTGAGGGCCCTGCTGACCCTGCCTTAATCCATCACTCTCGAATCGATGACCCCAAACCCAAACCTCTTGGACTGGTTCCCTTGCTAAGGATCCTGCACCTGCTGTTGTTGTTCCCCAAGGGAACCATTCCCATCTTCCTTTTTGGTATGACTGGACCCACTTATTTTGTTTCTAGAATTTATAGGGAATCACTGAGCCTGATAATGAAGTAACGCTGTATTAAAAACCTCTGTGTATCTCACTCATGTCGGATAATCTAACAAGTGTTATCGGATCTCCTAGGAAAGTACATCCATGAACTTATGCATCCTCTTCTCTTCAGTATTCACCTCATCTGTCATGAAATTTGTTAATCGATTAAATTATTCCTCGTATTGTCCCATAGTCCTATCTCCCTGAGTCACATTAAGAAACTTCCAGTGCATCTCTATCTAAATAGCGAATGAAAAATACTTGCGGTCAAACCACACCCAAAACTACCCTATGATCATCACATCTCTCTCCTCTACGGTGGTCACAGACTCCCACCACTGCAATACTGCTCCCACTAAATTAAATGTTTCCAAATACTGTTTCTAAGTGTCACCGCACTCCATCATACGCAGTCGGCGCTGCATGTCCTTCTTCCACTAACTGACCACTACTACCTCTGAAGCACCCTAACACTCTGGTGGGTGAACCTTCTGAAATGCTTCCCTCCCTCTCTACCAATTGGACAAACCCGGGTGGGCCTGAATGTTGGGTGCCACTAATGATTATGGTTGATTCTGTGAAAAATGTCGTGCCATTGTGATCATCGCTGTGTTGAGTGCCTGTGCCACGATCTCGGCCACCTGTACGGTCGTCATCACTCCCGGTGGTGGCTATGGCTGAGTTACCTCTTACTCTTGCTGAGCCTCTCTTATCTCATATCTCGTTTCCGCTCTAGCCTTACATCCTCTATGAGGCGTCTTTTGAAAATTTAAAATCGAGTTGTACGAGTTCATAATTCATGCATCTATAATAGCAGAAGAACGTAAATGTGCATACATAAAAGAATACAATAATCCTATCGTAAGGCTCCACATCAAAGAACGTTAAGCTGAAACTTGAAAAGCCACACAGATCCTATGGACACTAGAACCTGATGCTCTGATACGATCTGTGAAACCCCGCCTAATTAAATACCGGGTGATAAGTCCTTCATCCAATTAAAACCGAAATCTTATCTGGATCATTCTTAGAATTATTGTTGAAAACTTTTTAAATTTAAGTAACCACTTAGTATTCACAAAGCCTGATGCCAAATTTAATCTTTTTATTAAACAATTACAATAAGTGAAATAATCACAATAACCAGACCATCCATGCAGTAAAATAATCTGAACTAAACACTAGACAAGTAACTAAAATAAAATGGCACCAAATAAACAATCAGTTCTGAAATATAAAATCCAACTAACCATCTAATGAAATCAAACTGAGTCCACAAATATAAAGTTTGATAAATAAAATAAAGTAACTAGGTGAAAGGGTGACATGCCCAACTGAAATAACTGAAATGCATCCTACTCTCTTGGAATGAAGTAATCGAAGCGTCTAATTTCGAATCCTACAAGCGTCCACATGTACTGCAACTACACATCAGTGGAACAGATCGTCAAACTGGGTGTCCCTGTGGCTGGACACCTGAAAATGTTTTTGAAAATATTTTTGCAACTACGCTTCAGAGCCCAAGTAAAAAATATTTTGAAAACATATCAAGTATTTAAATTGCAGTTTAAACGAACAGTTATTATATACATATGTTAGGTTGCGTACCCTCACTTGAGTTCCTCACCTCTCATCTATAGTGGCACCTAATGTCCCACTGAGTCAGGCTACCCAATATAACTAGGTCTCAAGCATATAAATAACCATAAACCAGTCTAGCTCACCGTATCACCCATACAGTACGCTACAATATACCCTTAATTATCATTAAGTCTTTATCTAGGTTTCTCATCAACTTATCCCGTACCGCCCATACACTATGTTCCTTTCCAACTAATAATTAGCATTTCTCTTAAGTTATTATTAGTATCCACGTTTTAAGTTCTCCCACTTACTTTAAATTTAGATTTGCACTATCTATCTCTTCTACTATTTACATTTAAGTAAATTAAGAATTATTGTAGATACACACTATCTAGTCTCACTATTAGCAAACATAAGTAAATTCAGCATTGTTTAGATATACACTATCTAGTATCCTTACTATCACCCATAAGTAAGAGTACACATTGTTTAGATATACACTCTCTAGTCTCCTTACTATCACACATAAGTAAGATTAAACATCCATGAGTATAAATATAAATGTCACACACACACACACACACTATATATATATATATATATATATATATATATATATATATATATATATATATATATATATATATATATATATATATATATATATATATATATGTACACACACATAATACCGCATCTATCGGACTGGTCTTAACGATGCGCACTCGCGTACTCTACTATCAGTTCAAGTACCTCTCATACCAAATCATGGACTATCGGTTCGGAATGTCTCCTCGAACCATCAACTAAATCACGCATATTGGAGGCGAATATAGCACCAACGATTTGGGGCACATACCTAATGTACCCAAACGACCTATCGACATCACTATTCCTCTCACATAGTTATCCACTATTAGCACTATGCTTTGGAACACAAATCCAGACCTCACTAGAATGTCAAGGTGGGATCACCCACTGCGTGGGACCTCTGTGATAGCAAGTAGTGATCCATATTTGAATCATTTTCATTGACAGATATTTCTTAGCCACCCCGAAGAAGTGATTTCATGAAAAATCTAAAAAGACGGACCAAACCACTTGAATATTTTCCCACTCATTTTTAACTTTTCAGAAAATGAACTACTTTGATTATTTTTCAACTTTGTAATCAAACACACCCTAAGTGAAATGAAAAAATATATATTCGTTAACACTTGTTGTGACATACGGTACAAATATCCAGTTATTTCTCTCCTTAAATTTAACTTGTTTTTTTTGTAAGAGTTTATGTTGCATGTGCAAGTGTGTGTATATATACAAATGTATATTACATGTAACACCAACTTCACATGTTGGGGTAGTAAAAGTTGCGAATTTTTAACATGCAAGAAATTGAAAATTCAAGTGTTTATGTATATTTGGAACTCGAATGTGAATGATTTTGATGTCCACTAAAAAAACACGAAAAATTCGGCACGTTAAGACATACATATAAAACTAAAAAGAAATTAAAGAATTTAAAACAGAAAAGTGCCACTTTTTAAAATAAATGCTTATTTTGATCATGCATTTATGGGCACAAAATCAATAATTTTAGCTCAAAATTTGAGTTCTGAAATATATTTTTTCTATTTTCTTTAGTGAATTGAATTGGTTTATTGAATTGTGTTTTAAACTTCATTATTCATTTTCATGTACTTTTTCTTCCATGGCGAGTATGAATAAAACCTTTCACTAGTGCTAGAGTGAATGGGTCCATGGGTGGATGATCCTGCTAAGTATCTCCAATAGAATTATGTGTTGTCAAATTTATGTGTCGTGTGAATTTTTATGTTGGTCCCTCTAGAATACTAATGCCAGATTTTTTTTGTGTGGGTTGATCCCTACTTTTTATTCTTGGTTTTGTATCATTGTGTGGTAGCCATTGTTTTTTTTTTCAAAATATGTGTTACACCCCTTATGTCTATTTATTGAAGGCCAAAATGTTACTTGTAATATTTAACAAGGTAATTTTAAAAATATAATATGAACTTTTAAATGAATTTTGATGATTATTTTTATTACAAAGTGTAACAATATGTAAGGAGTTAAAAAAAGAATTTAATGCATAGTTTAAATTCTAAACACGTAATTTTTGTTTGGTAACCAAATATATAACTAGGGGTGGGCAAAAAACAGACCAAACCAATTGGATCGACCCGAAAATAGTTGCATTTTAATGAAAAAGGAGCTAAAACAACCCCTAAAGGCTAAAACTACTTAAAACACTCCCTAAAATTATTCGAAACAACCCCTAAAGATAGTTTTTAACAACCCTTGAAAAATATATATAAAAAACCGTGTATAAAATTTTACATTTTAAAAAAATCAACCAATAAATAAAATTGGACCGATTCTTTAACAGGACCGGACCTAAATTAGCCTAGACACATATATAGACTAACCGATTAAATCGGTTAACATTCGATCTAACAATATATAGGACCGAATAATTCAGTCTGATCCTAAAAATTGCCTAAATCCGGACGACCGAATCGTGCCCCCCCCCCCCCCTACATATAAGACCCAAAGTAAAAAAGCAATAACTATGTTTTTAGATGAAATCTACATCCTTAATTTACTTAATGAAGGACCCTTTATGTGAGGCAATTCAACAATTGAATTAGAAAGTGTAATGTGACCAATACTTTTTGAGTAATATTAGGTATACTCTTATATTAGTTTAAAAAAAAAGAGAAAATAAATATAATTGAATTGTCAACAACTAATTCATTGGTTAGTGGGATTTATGTGGTTCCATTTAAAACACCAACTAACAATAATTTTAGACTAACTCTCATTTTCGATTCAATGGGTACGATTCATCGACGTGTCGCACCAGTATTAATTCGTGCTTGAACTCTATTGATGTTAGGCCTGAACACGAGCCAACACAAAAACTGATTAATGTAGAAGGATAAGTTGTGATGGACCATCTAGTATGATTAAGCCACATCTCTAAATCCAAACACTCCTTTATTAAAAGGTTGCTCTTAAATGTGTAAAATCATTCTTAAGAACACGATAATATTAATCAAGCATACATTATTTATTAAATTCTCACATATAATTGTTCTTAATAAAAGGGTCTTGGATCTTCATTATAATCACATGTATTCATTATGCGGAACATAAAATGGTATTAAAATAACATACATCCATCATGTCACAACTAGAACAGTTGATGATGCAATCAACCTTAATAATGTCCGATCAGACTGAATTTCAAGACATGGCTTCATCTTGTATATGACAAGAACATACTCTTGATATATAGTCAAAACACTATTTTGAAATTTTCTCTCATTGAGAATTTAGATTTCTCTCCCTTAACTTTATGTTGTCTTTTTAGAGTGCCTGAATGATGGAAATCAGTCACTTATTTATAGGCAGAGACATGATCTAAATCTTCAACAGTCACTCAATATCAATCGTCCATCAAGGTAGATGCTCATGAGTCCTTTTGACTCTTGATATTTGGAGTACCCTTTCATTAATCAAAGTGGCCCTTAGTATTAATATAATTATGGAGCACATAATAGAGAATTATTTAAAATAATTCTAACAAAATGCCCTTGAAAGTATTATTCTTAAAACTAAATAATACATTAACATCATTGCATAATATATCTAAAACATATTACTACTGCGTTAGTGAGAAAATTTAGAGTGTCTTTGTCAACACTATTAAATCTCGAGTTCCTCGATGATATGCTATTGTCCATCACTCGAAACTTCTTTCCGGTTATGATATGCATTCATATGTGGAAAAAATGTATTAAAAATTATTTTTTATAATATTTTGTTACGTCTTTAAAAATAATTCAAGTAGAATGCATATAATTTTATTTTTTCCAAATTTTTGGGGAAAAAACATGTTATTTTACCTAAAAAGATATGCGTAGTTCGTTGTATTTTTTTTTATCATTCAGCTGATATTAGAATAATGTCCAAGTCACACATTGTTCTGAAAATAATATTCCCTAAATAATATGGTGTAATGAACGATTAGGGTTTTAATTTGGGGAATAAGATAAAGTTATAGGAGGTGCTTTTAATGTTAAATATAAGACTATTTCGATCAAAAATATAATTTAGTAGTTGAGTCCAATTAAAATACAAGGATTTTTTTAATACGCTTGTATCGGTGTTAAAATTTTAAAGGTTCTATCAAGGAGATTAAGTAAGTGAGAGTTAAGTCAAATAAAACATTGAAAATAGGGATTAAATAAAAAAACATTTTATTTATAAAAACTAAACATAATTAAGATAACAACAACAACAACAACAATTGAATTTCTCTTGAACATTTCTCAGCTCACAACTAATCTCCCTAAAAGAGGGTCTAATTGCATCATCTTCATCCCATGCTAGTGGTATGATTTCATTAAGATCTTCAAGTTGTTCTTCACACTTAGGAAGTGCAGTTTTTATCTTACCCTCCCCAACTTCCAATGCTATCTGTCAATGAATAAAAATCACTAAAATATGTCATAATTAAAATTAAAATTTACACAGACTAAATATAATGGCTTCATCAATCAAATGATCTAAATCACATTTTATAAATGGGGGTTTTCATAAAAGAATGTTTTTTCATTATATAAGTCACATTGTTTTTCGATCATTAAATAAGTTCTCATCCTTATTATTTAGTTTTTTATTTGACATCAATACTGTTTATAATCAACTCAATCGTAATGGTGAGAGAAAAAACTTTCAAACGGTTCTATTCTTTAAACTTTAAAATGTTATTATTAACCACAGCAAATACCCCGTTGAACATGTCAACTCTTGGAAACCCGTTTGAATCTGTCAATACTGGAAACTAACTCTACTAATATCATGGCCCAATTTGAACTCCAAATGTGCTGAATTTTCAGTCCGAGATTGTTGCTCACATTTTGTATATTTAAGCAATTGTAAACATCCCATATCCGTGTGTGAAAAATATAATTCATTTTTTCGGTTTACAAAACTACTGCTCAGTTTTTACGGTATCAGAGCCAGCTATGGTAAAAAGACTCATCCCCTCTTTTGTGCTGTGAAGGACTGTCGTACCAAGACCTCTCTTCTCTATGACAAGAATGAAGGCAGACTTTACACATTCTCCCCACAAGCTCCTCCTCAATCTTTATCCCCACAATTGTTTCATCTCAAAGCTTCCATGGATCATTAGCATAATCGACTTGGTCATCCTCACCCATAAGTCCTTCAACAGGTTCTTCAACGAAATCAACTCCCATGCATTTCCTCAAGTCAAAATACAGTGTGTTCCGCTTGTCAAATGGCAAAGTCCTCAAGACAACATTTGTCGAGTCTCCTTAAATCATCATCTTCTTTGTTGTAATTAATCTTTAGTGATGTATGGGGTCCTTCCCCCACTATATCGTGTGATGGTCAGCGATATTTTGTAATATTTATTGATCATTATTCAAGTTTATATGATTCTTTCCTATGACTCGTAAATCTTATGAGTAATAAATTTTCCTTAACTTTCAAAAATTGGTTGAACGACAATTTAACACTAAAATTAAAAATGTGCAAACCGATTGGGGTGGTGAATTTCGCAAACTTGATCCTTCTTTTCAAAATTGTGGAATAAATCATCGCTACTCTTGTCCTCACACTTATGAGCAAGACGGTTTTGTTTAATGACGCCATCGTCATATTGTTGAAATTGGGCTTACAATCATGTCCCATGCCTCCATTCCACACAATTATTGGCACTATGCATTTGAAACTGCTATTTTTCTCATTAATCGCATGTCATCCCGATCACTTGTAAATAAATCCCCATTCCAATTTTTTTACTCCACTAATCCAGACTATAAATTTTTAAAAACATTTTGCTGTCTTTGTTTCCTGTACATTCGTCCCTATAATCACCACAAAATGGATTATCATTATGAACCTTTTGTGCTTCTCGGTTATACCCCGAATCACCATGGTTATCGTTGCATGACTCTCTCCACCAAAAGAATCTAAACTGCTCGTCATGTTAAGTTCGATGAATCCAAGTTTCCATTTACATTCCCACCCATCCTCACCGCTTCATCATCCTCACCCCCTCCCCACACATTGGCATTCATACCTATTCAAATCCCTACGGTGTCTTTACCACCCCTCATTTACCTCCCATGCACATGTAATATCCCGTATTTTTAATGATTTTTAAAATGGATTAATTAGAATTAATTGTGATATAATAGGAAATTAATCCTGATTTAAATATTACTCGAGAATAAAGTAATATATGATTTATGTTGAATATTACTTAGTGATTAAAGTAATATATATGATTATGATTTTACAATTGATTATGCCTTTATAAAATTGTCGCGAATTAGGTGTACGACAATTATGGAAATTAAGTTGGGACGCGCATTTGAGTCGTGTCGGGATTATAATTTAATGAAATAAAAGTAAATTATTTTTATGTCATCAGAATGGTCATTTTGACTACGCCAAAGTGTACGTAAGGGTTCAAATAGTCAAAAAATTCTACTTAGGTGATTGATTTGGGTCTCGGGGCACATTGGAACCGAAAAGACACCACGGAGGGGTATTTCGGCCATTTTACAAGGGAGGTGAATAGTATGCACGAATTTGGGAGATTATTTATAAGTCTAAAGGGTTGATATTATTGATTCATTCTACAAACTTAGAGAAAAATCAATTGAGAGAGAGTGAGGATTTTCTTTGAGGAAAATGAAGAGTCATTGGGGGAGAAGAAGAGACTTTTCTAGGAAACCAAAGTACAACCACCTTGCACTACCAAGAGCCACCACCACCAATACCGGAAGTTGGTCGGAAAAAGAGAGGACCACCAGTAGAGTATCATCCCCAATGAATCAGACCTACAATCTAAAGGCAAGTGATTAATTATTGCAATCTTAGCTTTTATATTGTCCATGTTAGGATAGTTAGGAAAATTCTGAAAAGTTGCATGAACAAAGATAAATTTGTGATAATTTTAAATGGATCTTTGAAATGGATATTATCTAGGAGTGATCTCTTTTGATTATTGAATAAACTTCATGAATTTTATATTATCCCGTGAAGAAATATGGGATTTACACTCTTATTCATGATAAAGTAAAAAAAAATTAGAGTTCTTGAGAATAAAATAGAATTTGAGTAAATTGATTCATGTTAATGATGTTTAAATGATTTTGGATACATTAGAACTTATCCATATATGATAGTATATGATCTGGATTTCATGAGATTAAATTGGGAATCATTTGGTGAAGAAAAATTGGAGTTTATATGATGTTTATGGATAAATATAAAATATGAGTTTTCTGGAAATAATATGTCTTAGATTCAACCTTCTTGATAATTTTAAGTGGTTTGATTATTAGAAATCATTTAGATGTCTTGGTATATCATATGGAATGAATATTGGGGAGTTTGGAATTATTTGATAAAGGTTTTGATGATTAAAAAGTATGAAACCCGTAGAAAAAATAATGCAGAATCTGGGCAGATATCTGGGTGATCGATCGATCGACCCAGGACCATCGATCAATCGACCTCCCCAGAAAAGATGAAGTTGTTTCTTTTTAATTCTTGATTTAATCCCAAGACTTTTAGGAATTTTTGTGATGATTATTTGAACCTAATGGGACTTAGGTAAGGGCAGTAGGTTATATATAAGACCCAGACATGTATTATTAATATGGGATTTAAATGGGGAGATTTACGTATGTTAATCGAATGAATTGCAGTATAGAAATATAAGATTTGGGTTTTAAATCGTATACTTGATGATTTAAGGTTAGGACCAGTAATAAGGTGATCATTTAAATACCAGGACATTAGGTATATGGAACTAATCCTAGAAGATGGAATAAAGGATTATAATGGGAATAGGAATTATCGAAGAATAACCCTAATTAAAGTGAATTTAATTCATAGAGATTCGGAATTCGTGATGACATGGATTAGTAGGAAGTGATGTTTACCTACTGAATTTATTTAAGGATAAATGATACCCTTAAAGTGATGAGAAAATCTAGGAAATAAAATATTAAGGATTAAATTCATAATCGATAAATACATGGGATATTCGGGATATAATTATACTACGTATGGGATTTATTATATATGTTGTGCGTATGCCTATGGATATATATAGGTGAGATAAATACCTATTGTTATTTTATATATAAGTGAGATGAATACCTATTGTTATCATATGGTTATGTGAATGCCTTATGGATGTTATATTTATACAGGTGTGATGAATACCTATATTATTATTTGTATGTATGACATACCTACGCTTGTTGCTATTGGGGTAAAGGTTTCGCGTTGTGGACGGTCTTATCCTTGTGCATCCAATTGAGAGGGATTTTAGATTTGTACCCTGAGCATAGGACCTTGGACACGTGCTATCGGTGTATATGATAGTTTCGATGGTTGAATGGGAGCGTGGGTATGTACGTGACTCATTTGGCTAGGGCATATGCTCGCCTCCACTATATTTGTGTTATGATATGATTCGTGAGAGACACCGAATCAATAGTCCTCTATACAGTGACATTATGTATCAGGAAATGATAGCAGAGTATGCATGCACCGCAGCTGTGGCTGGGGAGGTGCTGTATTAGTATATATATATATAATTAGTGTGATATTATATATGTAAACGGTGATGTAATCTACTGTGTGAAATTGTAGATATAGAGATGTAATCTTCTGTGTGAAATTGTAGATTAAAAATATAAACTGTGATTTATTCTATTGTGTAATATTGTAGATTGAAGTAAATAATGAAATCTGAATTTAATTAAGTAAGTGAACACTTAATTCCAAGGTTGTAACAAGACTAGTTCATATTAAAGAGAAATTAATATGAATAATTATATTACGTATGGTATGGGATATACGGGGTTATGGTATGGGTTAGAATTATGTTGTGGTAATTAGTTAGGAGGGAACCTTAATTAGGATGTTACTGAGATACGATAGGTGTGCACTCTAGATGAGAGGTGAGAATTCTCAAGAGAGAGCCCGAGAAACTAACATGTACATAATAAATGCTTAACTGTAATTGTTAAGAACTTGCTAATATTAAAATCTTTTACATTCGGGCTCTGAACCGTTTCCTTGAATATTCTCTTCTCTACTATATCTTATACATCAGGTATCCCGCAGCAGGGATGCCCAACATAGATTATGGATATTCCGAGGGATTATAGCTACTAGCAGAGATGCATATTTTGTTTAGACGCTTCCTTTATGTTGATTCACTCATCTGTAGCGTTTATTTCATTTAGGTCATGTCGCCGAGGATTCTAGAGGTTATAATTATTTATGGAAGCATTGTGGATATCAGTTTTATTTAGTATAAAAGTTATAATTTAACTGGAGAGTTATTCCAGTCACATTTATTCTTGTTATAGTTAATTCATTTGTGATGTGTTATTGCATATTATTATTATTCCGTGTCGTGGAATGGTTTTAATTAAATTAAAAATAGAAAAAGTTTTTGACACTTAGCTTAATTAACTATTAGGTGATTAATAAAGAAAATATTTTCGACAGTGATGCTAAGAATGAACCAACTGTATATTCTGATTTAATTTGGTATGGGACTGATCACCAGGTATTTAATTAGGCGGGGTGTTACAGCACACTACTTCCAACAACACACCTATTACTAATCTCCATTGCCTTGCTCCTCGGCCCATTTCCCCACTTGTTGTCCCATTTTCTACCACACATATTGCTGCCCACATCACACCAGCAGCAACCCCATTACACCCAGACCAACTCCTCACCTCACCTGCTCCTCCCATTAAACTTATTGTTGATCTCGGTCCTCTACCTCCCCAATCCACTACTCCTGCTGCTACTGTAATTTTGTCTCCCTCACAGTCCCATCTCAACTCTAAACCTCATCACCCCATGACCCTACGATCCCGTAATAAACGTCTAGCCCCTCCTACTCCCACAATACAACTCTCTAACTTCCCGAACTAAGTTGCTTCATTGCTGCAAATAAAGACCTAAAATGGTGTCATGCCATGACCCAAGAACTCAATGCTATTATCCAAAATCACACGTGGTCTCTAATTCCCCCAACCCCATCCATGAACGTCATTGGGTGCAAATGGGTTTATCGTATTAAATGAAAAGCCGATGGTTCCATCGATCGTTACGAGGATCGTTTGGCGGCCAAAGGTTTTCATCAAGAATATGGCGTTGATTTCTCAAAAAAATTTAGCCCCGTTGTTAAAGCTACCACCATTCGCACTTTACTCTCGATTCTCGTCTCTAAGGGCTGGCCTATCTCCCAACTTGACGTTAACAACACATTCCTAAATGAAAATCTCAATGAGGACATATTTATGGAGCAGCCTCTAAGATACAAAGATCCTATACATCCTTATTTTGTCTATAAACTCCACCGTGCCCTTTACAGTCTCAAACAAATCCAAGAGCTTGGTTTCATCGTCTTTCCCAATTCTTGATCACTCAAAAATTTTCTGGTTCCAAAACCAATTCTTCTCTCTTTATCTACAACTCTAGTGGTCACACCTACTTATCTATGTGGATTACATTATCATCACAAGAAATGAACCCACAATTATTAACTCTCTCATCTCGTCTTTAAGTCGTGAATTCTCTCTCAAAGATTTGGGTCAGCTTCACTATTTTCTCGGCATCGTAGTCGTTCCCACATCCAAAGGCCTTACTTTCTCTCAACAACGCTACATTCAGGATCTTACCCAAAGGCATGGCATGACACAATCCAAACCCATTACAATTCGATTGCCACAAATTTCAAAGTATCTCAAAATGACGGCACTCATCTTCCCCAGCACACCCCATACCGACAAGTTGTTGGAGCACTCCAATATATAACGTTCACCTGTCTGTATATTACCTTTGCCATCAACAAGGCTTGTCAATACATGCATACCCCCATTGACACTCATTGGTCTCTTGTGAAACGTATACTTCGCTATCTTAACCACACCGCTACTTATGGTCTTCATCTCACCAAATCCACTTGCTTTGAACTACAAACCTTCACTCACTCCGATTGGGCAGGGTGTGTTGACGATCGCAAATCCACGGGTGGCGTTGCCATCTACTTAGGCTCCAACCTTATCTCATGGCAATCCAAAAAGAAGGAAACCGTTTCTCGCTCCTCAACTGAAGCTAAATACAAAGCAATGGCTGATGCATCTTCTGAACTAATCTGGCTCAACTCCTTACTAACTGAACTTGGCATTCCGCCCCATACACCGCCCATTCTTTGGTGTGATAATCTTGGTGCTACATATCTTTTGGCCAATCCGATTTTTCATGCCCGCACTAAACACGTTGAAATTAATTTTCCTTTTGTGTGGGAGCTCGTTGCCAAACACCACCTACAAGTTCAGTTAATTTCAACGGATGATCAGCTAGCCTACGTCTTCACAAAAGGATTATCCACCGCCAAATTTGGCTTTATTCGGGACAACTTAATGGTCTCCTCTAGACCGCCATCAACTTGCGGGGGCGTATTAACCACAACAATACCTTGCTGAACATGTTAACTCTTTCCGGCTGAATCTGTCAACACTGGAAACTAACACTGCTAATATCACGGCCCAATTTGAACTCCAAATGTGCTGAATTTTTAGTCCTTGATTGCTGCTCACATTTTTCATATTTAAGCAATTGTAAACATCCCAAATCTGTTTGTGAAAAATATAATTCATTTTTCTAGTTTACAAAACTATTGTTCAATTCTTAGTTATAACTTGTTATTGAGAAATCTATTTTTCACAAAATTTATATATTTGAAACATGTGCAATGCGATCTATCAAACAAGATATATGGTTACTATAAGGCTCAACTCCTAAATCATATTTTATTGAATATGATAATGATTTTATAAGGCTCGATTAGTAATTTTAAAAAATATTAGTTTCGTAAGCTTTGGATTTACATATCGCAAGATTTAATTTTTCAAAGTTTGAATGAGAAAAAATAACTCACACTAAATTTTGGAAAGGAATACAGGGAAAGAGGTATATTAGTAGGAAATTTCTTTGATAAATTTAAAAATAAAACTCAGTTAAGATTGAGTAGTCAATAAAACTTAAATAATCAAACACTTCAAATACAACACACGTAATAATAATATGCACTTCTAAAATTTGAGAGTTTAGATTTGAAATTTTGAGACATTGGAAGCTATTATTATATTTCATTTGAAGTCTTTCACATTTTGGACCCTTAAAATACAACGCACATTATTTTACTTTTACATATGTTATTCTGTATTACATTTGCTACAAAACAGAAATTTGATAACTGACACATCTTATTACTCAGTGCCCCGTCTAGTATTATAATGCAACTTCTTGCTTTCATACCCGGTGGGTAGGACATCTCGTGGAAAGTAATAGAAGATGAAGACATGCTTGCAAATGACACCTTTCGTTTTTTAGGGGGACAATTGCAACCATCATCTTTTGAGTCATATTATTGATTTTGAAAGAATTGATGTGACACATTAATATGTCACAAATATATTAACTTATATTCGAGTTTAATGTGACACAATATTGTATGACATCACTCTGTTTCGCAATCATGAATCTGTCTAAAATTGTTGTTTTATTTTTATACACGTTATTCTTTTAACTTTGTCTTCAACAATATACAAATTGTGAAAAGAAGGAAAATATCTATGAAGTATGAATACTTTCAAAACATTCATTACGCGGAAAAATTTCTCGGTTACCTCTCACTATATATTGCTATTTCATTCTTATTTTTCTTTCACATATAATATATATATTTACACACACACACACACACATATATATATATATATATACTAGCGGATACCCGTGCCGAGGGCACGGTGATAAATTTACCCCCGTGATAAAACCTAGCCCATAAAAAAATTAAAATTAAAATAAAAAAAAATAGTCAAAAAAATCCATATCTATTTATTAATAAAAAAAATTTAATTAAAAAAAAAAAAAAACAGCTTTTAGCATGACATTTCATGCATGGGCATGAAATGTCAAAAATATCATACATGTCTTGGAGCCATCCCCATATGCTAGCTTATTATATGGATATATATATATATATATATATATATTTGATAGCATACCATGAGGTGTCCCGGCAGCTTACGCGCACCACAACTAATTCTCATTCGCGGTTCGTGGCTTCCGCTGGCCAAGCATTATTTTGACATTGCCGATGATCGAATTGGGGACAAACTCAATCCACCCCCACGACTGTCAAACATCACACTTTACTTTATAATATACACGTCACATACGCATCGCGTGTGCATGAGTCTTGTATATTACAAATATGGACGATTATTTTAAGTCGTACCTCATCTTTTTTTATTAATTTTTTTTATAACTCTAATAGTTGTACAGATTAATTATTTTTTACTTTTATAGGAAATATGGGCTTTTAAATAGTTACAGTTAACCTAATGCATGCAGCATGTAATGAATAAGCACTCGTGATTATACCAAAAAGCAATTATGTTGTTTTAATATTATTGGATGACACTGTTAATTTCATGGTGTAAAATGTGTGTGTTTATTACTTATAAATTATTTTATAAATATAATTCGACGTGTTGTGACCTGTTAACATGTAATCGAACAAGATTTATTAACACGATGGCTCAATTACTGTTACAATAAAAAAATTAACTTGGTGGATCAATGTTTTTCGTATTCTATTATACCAAAATGTACTCTTAAAATAATCTGGATCTTGTGAAATAAGTAACACAAAGATTATTCCGTGAGTAAGATGAAATTATTTTATAATTATACCTTTGTAGGACCATAATCGGTCTCAATGTATGGATATTCACCGGTGATTAGCTCGTTGAGTATAATGCCGAAACTATAAACATCGCATTTTTCGTCGTAAGGCTCATAACGAATCACCTCTAGCGCCATGCACACGCAAGTCCCTAAGGATTTCTTTTTAACATGTTAGTAACGTAAACTGATATTTATAACATAATTATGTGAATCAATATTTTTTGAGGCATTGCGAAAATGCTTCGCTAGTCCCATTTTGAAAACTTTCTTTTCCATACGGCGAATTACATATAGAAAATAATATAACAAATTATATAATAATTGAATAACATGTTAAAATAATAGAGAATATAGATGACAATAATCACGTAATTAAGTTAGTGAGAACTCTGAAACTGCATATGCATGCATAACACATGGGAGGCACTCTAGTCTTAAAGATACCACTAGCATTTTTTACTATATAGTTCAAATTTATTGACTCTGCTTGAAAGATGATCATCAAGGTTGTTCATCTAATTTTATAATCTGAATCATTAATATAAATCATTAATATAGTAATAAAATAATCACCACCACCACCAACAACAACAACAACAACACCTCATAATTAACAAAATATTTATGAGAAGAGGAACAACTTGTAAAAAAAAAAAAAGGAGCTAGGCTTACCTGTTTCACCAGTGAGGACCTTTTCTTCACCACTCAAAAATCGTGCATGGCCAAAATCAGTAACTCTCACATGCAAAGCATCATCCATAAATATGTTACTCAACTTCATATCTCTATGGATAACCATTGTTTTTTGCTCATGAAGATATTGCATAGCTTGAACTATCTCCATTGCTTTATCCACTCTCCTTTAAACTCGGCAGTGGGACCACCCATGATGTGGCGGGTGGAGACATGCGCCCATAAGGCTGAGCACAAAACGGTGGCGTTGCCTCGATAGGGTTTCGACTTCTTGGGCAAAGAATACCACGCCATTTTCGTTCTTTTTAAAAAAATCTTGGTAGATACATTTCACCGCTACGTTGAGGCCTCGCCATATTCCTCTGTATATGTCGGCAGTGGTTCCTTGCGCTACTATTTCTCGCACGTCAATCTGTTTCATTGCATGACATTATCGATCAATGTCATAGTTGAGATTTCAGGATTATAGACGTCACTTATCAAAAAAGTGTTATAGACCGTACCACTCGAAGACCCTTATATATGTGCGCGCTCGCGCAGACACACATTCATTAACATATATATACTAGAGGATGCTCGTAGCGATGACGATGGCAATGGCAAAATTGTATTATCTTCTTCGATTATGGCATACTCACATGTTTTGCTCACGGCATTATTTATGTTATTTTATAAATTTTAATAAAATCTAGAGGCAGAAATGTAATTTTTAAAATAAAAGTAGGGCTCTAAATAAGTTATCTAAAAAGATTCATTGTCTCTTTTATAATTAATAAACTTTAGGGATGGAGGGTTCTTGTGTTATTTTGTAATTGTAGTTGTGCCGCATCCTATGGATATTTTATAATTCTTAAAACATATAGGTTGTATTTCTAAACTTTTTAGTACACTTTTATTTTCTAAATAAAATAGATAGCAGAGTGTGAAATATGAAAGTAAGATTTTGAATTAAAGTATGAGAGTCAAAATGACATTGCAATCTAAGACATTTTCCTTGAATAATAAAACACCTTTATGCCATATTATTTACATACAATAAACATTCCAAACATCAACTCTTTCCACAACTTTATTTAGAAATATAGAAAAAGAATTCGTGTCAAATATAAGGCACACAATAATGTTTATAGACGTTTATTTCATCTCATCCTTTTCTTTTTCAATAAATTATTTAAATTTTACAACATAAAGTCATTTTATAAGTTTAAGAGTGCGTGTTAACTTTGAGTGACAACACTAATGACACGTTATTGTAGTAAAAGTGTGTCCGGTCAGCATAAATCTGGCTAGTTTTTTCTTGCCCTTATTCCATTGGGTGGCATTCTTGATAAATTCTCACATGGGCTGCTAATCTTTAATTTTCTTGACAAAAAAATATCTTATTTCAATGTCACTTCATGATACTATTATTTTTCAAATTTCAGGATTCCAATCACATCATGCAGAGGACAATTATTTTTAGAACAAATCTTATCTAGAAATAACTTTTTTTTATTAAAGACAAATGATAATCTTCGCCGGTTAATAGTTTCCATTTACGCACGAGGCTATGTAAATGGTTTTGGTGTGAACTTATTTGATTTTTTGAACAGAGTATCAATTTTCTTTAGGATTAATTATCAAAAAGTCCCTCTAACAATTATTTAATCAATATTATTTTATTTTTAAAGCTCCGCGCTAGCGACAGTCTCGCACCACCTCTCACCCCTCTCCTCCCCCCCCCCCCCCACACTATTCCCGGAGCTCATTTTGTTTAGTGTTTTTATATTGTGGGGACTTTTTGAAATAAAATAAAAAGAATTGAACTAAACGTATATTAAAAAATAATTGAGAGACGATTTAATATATGACCCTTTTTTTATTGTTTTAGCCTCTAATGCAGGTTTTATTGTGCATCATGCCAATATTTGTCACCTCTAATCACATAAACTAGGGCTGTGTTTCGGCCGGATCGGATCGGAAAATGACCTTTCGGAAAAAATTCCAATTTTTTCGGAAATAAAATATTTGTTCCAATTTCCTATCCAATTTTTTCGGAAAATCAAAAAAGTTTCCGAATTCGGAAATATCGGAAAATCGGAAAAAAATCGGAAAAATTCGGAAATTAGAAATATGGTATTTTTTTCTGTTCTGCCGCATGAAGACAGTATGAGAAATTAGAAATTAATTTTTTTCTGTTCTGCCGCAGCCATCAATATAACAAACCGATGTAAACAAATCTGTAAACCTATAAACCGATCAATATAACAAACCTATTAAACCTATAAATCGATCCCAACAGATGTATTAGATGAAATAAAAAAGATGTAAACAGATGTAAATAAGATGTAAACCGATCTTATAAACAGAAGTAAACAAGATGTAAACAGAGCCTATAAACCGATGTAAACAAATCTGTAAATAAGTAGAAATAAAAAAAAATAAACAGATAAAAATAAACTAGAAAAGGCTTACCTATGTTCGAGACTATAAGGGTCGGACGATGTAAACAAATATGCGCCGCAGAAAGTAGAAGAAAGGGGTTGGACGACCGTATAGAGATTGGGTCGAGAGAGAGAGGTGAGAGATATGCACCGCCGAGGAGAAAGGGGCGAGACGAGAGAGAGAGAGAGATGTGAGAGATATTTTAATAAGAATATCATACAACCTTAGTTGCTCTCTACTAACGGCATATATAAATATATGGGGTAAGGTAAAAAATAAAGGAAATCTAAATTGTACATATTCTTATTACATAAGGATATAACTTATAAGGTAAAAAAATATATATAGAAAATATTCGGAAAAAATATTTGAAATATTAATCGGAAGATATATTCGGAATATTAATCGGAAAAAAGATTCGGAAATTATATCGGAAAAATCGGAAAATCGGAATTTAAAACATAGTTCCAATTTCCTATCCAATTTAATTCGGAAAAATCGGAAATCGGAAATCGAAAACCTTATATATGTTCCAAAATCGGAAAATATCGGATCGGACATCGAAAAAATCGGAATGTTCGGAAAAAAAACACAGCCCTAACATAAACATTCATAGCAAGTCAATAATATATATATATATATATATATATATATATATATATATATATATAGTCCTCCTCTTGTGCGGATCCGTTCACATTTTAAGAGCCTGAACCGGACACATGTCACCTGGCGGTGAGCCTAGAAATTATCGGTTAAATTATGACACACTCTCTCTCTCTTCTGGACTCACCGCCAGGTGACACTTGTCTGGTCCACACTCTTAAAATGCGGATGGGACGACGATAATCTCCGCTCGTGTGGTGTGGTCCACACATTTCAATGTATTTTTTACATAACTATAAAGTTGATTTTTTATAAAAACATATTCTTTTTAAAGTGACTTTTTTTATAAATAAATTTTTTATTATAAAGTATCTTTTTATAAATAAAATATTATTTTTTACGAATTAAAATCTGACTTTTTTTTAAAACTTTTTTTATGTATGTTTGTTTTGTAAAATAGTTTTTTGTAACTTTTTTAATTTAATTTTATAAGTAAATGATTTTTTAAAATAAAAAAGGGATTTTTGTGAGAAATTTTTTTATCACTTTTTTTTGTAAAACAATTTTTAATAACTTCTTATTAATTTTATTTTATAAATAAAAAACGGTTTTTATGAAACATTTTTAATAACGTTTTATTAAATGTTTCCTAAAAAATTGTTTAAAACGTTTTAATAACACGCTTGTTAAATTATATATTGTAGATTTATGGATAGTGACAGAAAGATTATAAGTAACATGTTCAAATATTAGATGTAAGAATTTGACTAACAATTATCACTGGGTGGGGGTGCAACATATATTTTCAAGAAGGGGGTGACACAAAATCAAAAATAAATTGGGGGTTAACACAATTGTGCAAAAAATAAAAGTACAGTTGGGTTTGAGTTTTAAAATAAATTGGCGGTTAAACACAAACATTTTTAAAATATTCGTGTGATACATCATCGGGTTTCAATTTTGTGCATAATTTGAGGGTCTCCTTAGATATACTGTCCAAAGAAAAAGGAAAAATTAAAAATGTTTGCGCGAGGCCCGTAGTGGGGCACAATCCGTGGCACAAAAAAAAAGTAGTAAATAGGCCAACTTATAAGTACAAATTTTGATTTGATGCAACTCTCGTTGTATATCTTTCCAACTACATATATATTAATTTAGCTCCCCCATTCATCACATGTCAGATGAAACGTTCACATGAGATTAGACATGCACGTATACATTAAATATTATTTTCATATTTGGTGTAAAGTAATTCAGCTCATTTAGTTAATTTTTATAAAAAAATTGTTGGAGAACTTATTTAATAATTTTTAACTTTGTTCAAGGCAAGACATGATGCCTATGCCCTAATGTGTTAGTTAATAAATTTTGGCCAATTTTTTTCTCTTTCGGCTTCACACTGGTTTTAATTGATATCCGTCAAATCTCTGCATACTCACTAATGTATTATATTGAGAAAAGTGTCCCAATTTCTTTTAACCATTTCTTATTTCCTTCAATTTTAATATTTATTTTGAACCACTTATTTGTGTGAATAGACATAAAATTATACATACCAATAAATATATCAGGACCCCTTGTCCCATCCATTCAATTCTTAACATCAATATATTCTTAACATAAAATTGTAATTAATCATGTAACACTCCATTTCATACAATTTAATTAATTAGTCTAATCAAGATCATTACTGTTCTCTTTCCTTCAAATTAGCATTATATAAAAAAAAGTAAATGTAATATTTTTTTACGGTGTAGAGCTATGAAAAAATTCTTATTTTACAACTAAAATTTTATGAACTTAAAAAAATGTAATGAAATGTGAATGAATAAATTGGGCGGGGAAAATATATATCCATTAAATCTAAAGTTCCTGTAAGAATATATATACAACTTCAATTAGTGATGCAAGCTTACTAAATCCACAAAAATCGATATAAAAGACAAAAAAATGGATGCATAAACAATTGGAAAAACGAATATTCCCAACCAAAATAATACATAATATAAATATATTTATATGCAGAGTGTTAGAGTAAAATTTAATATATGGGCTTATATATAACATAAATATGAATTATAGGCTATCAAATAAAAGTAGGGCAATTAAAGTGATTAATTTAAGTTTTGGGGCCTTACTAATGTATTATTAAAGTGTGAGTTTTATTGTGTTGAGACAAGCGTAATTTCTATTTTTATGATGGGTTAAAATAGAAATATAGGAAATATGAAAAAACACGATTGTGTTATAAATAGGGGTCATGGTCCCCAGATCACACAATACCAATCTTCTGGTTCCCATTGTCAGAGAGAAATTTAAAGAGGAAACAAAAGTGTTGATCTTGAAGAGCATAAGACCTCAGACTCAGATATTTTAACTTTCTATCATGGATTCAGGTACGCTTCTGCAAAATCAATATGTATATTTCTTGATTATTCAATATGAATGTTCTTGTTTGTGTGATAGTTTTCACAAAATAGAAATTAATCCATCATGTGGTATCAGAGCTATTTCATGTTGAATTGTTGAGAATATATTAGGAAGGTATTGATATTCATTTTCGGCTGCAAATATTTTTTCAAAATGTTTAATATTTCAGAAAATTTTTGGATTCAGAAATATTATCGTTTCATTACGATTCCAAGGATATAAAATTCATGGAATTAAGTATAAAGGTTGATTTGATGGTAGTGGAAGGTTAAAGGTTCGACTCTTGGTGTTTTATATTTAAGTGTTTCATATTTAAGCCTCTTAAATGATGAAAATTATGAAGGATCTCAAGAGGTTTTGAATCCATGACCTTTCAAGTCTGGAGCCAAAGGGGTTTTGAACCCATGACCTTTCAAGTTGAATATTACTTTCATGCTTGTAATACCATACAAATTTAAATTCAAATTTTGGTGTATTTATATATATATTTCGAGATAAATTAATTTAAACAATATATCACCAAAGTGACCTCTTTTGTTCAAAATTAATTTTATATCGAAATATAAAAAGAATTACGTGCATGTAATTTATGTGAATATTAATCGGCCCAAAGGAAGATTATTTTTTAACAAAATTACATGTACCACTTTAATAACAAGCACGTGATAATTATTTAGTTTTACATATGAATAATAAATCGGCCCAAAGGAAGAATTATTATTCAATATGTTCTTATTATCAGTGTTTGATTATTACGGCAAAATATCACTTACAAGTTAATATGTTTTCCAAAGATCAAATATTAATAGAGTGTCCGATATCTTAAAATGGGATTTGTTCTTTATTTGAATTTATTTTTGATTTAAGACTTATATGAGCTAGTTTTATTTATTTATTGTTCTCTGATTCAGCTATAAGTTCTGCTTCCAACATTACTGCCAATATTAATTCTATTCCCATGCTTAATGGCACAAACTTTAAGTCATGGCAAGAGAACCTTCATATAGTTCTCGGTGTCATGGATCTGGACCTTGCATTAAGGGTTCTTTCTCCTGCACCTCTTACAGATAAAAGTTCCTCTGATGATAAAAAAGACTTTGAAAGGTGGGAGAAGTCAATTCGCATGTGTTTGATGATCATAAAGAAGGCCATTCCAGAAGCATTCAGGGGCACAATATCGGAAACGATAAAGACAGCTAAAGAGTTCCTAGAAGAAATTAAGAACAGATTTGCCAAAAAATGAAAAGACTGAAACAAGTACACTTTTGACAAGTCTCATCTCAATGAAATATAAAGGTAATGGGAACATTAGGGAGTACATTATGGAAATGTCTCATCTCGCTTCAAAGTTAAGAGCACTTAAGCTTGATCTCTCTGAGGATTTGCTTATGCATTTGGTTATGATATCTCTTCCCACACAATTCAGTCAATTTAAGGTGAGCTACAACTGCCAAAAGGAGACTTGGTCTCTTAATGATCTCATCTCACATTGTGTGCAAGAAGAGGAAAGACTGAAGCAAGATAAGACAGAAAGTGCTCATTTGGCTAGTACTTCCAAGGACAAGGGGAAGAAAAGAAAGAAGGATAAAGAAGTTGCAGTGGTTCCATATCCAAAGAAACAACATAAAGAAAAAACTATTGATGGTTGTTTCTTCTGTGGAGTTGCGGGACATAGGAAGAAGCAATGTACCAACTATCATGCTTGGCGTGTCAAGAAAGGTACACTTCTTAACCTAGTTTGTTCTGAGGTTAATTTGACTTCGGTACCTAAACACACTTGGTGGATAGATTCTGGTGCAACCACTCACATCAGTGTGTCTAGGAAGGGTTGCCTGAGTTGCCGAAAGCCAAATGATGGTGAAAGATACATTTTTGTGGGCGATTGCAAGAAGGTTGGAGTTGAAGCAATTGGGATATTTAGGTTATTATTGAAGTCTAGTACTTATTTGGATTTGAATGAGACGTTTATCGTACCGTCATTTAGACGGAATTTGGTTTCTATTTCTGTATTGGACAAATTTGGTTATACTTGTTCCTTTGAAAATAATAAATTTAGTCATCTTCATAATTCAAATTTGGTTGGCATTGGTTCTTTATCTTATGTAGATAACCTTCATATGCTTGATACTATTGCTTTATATCATGAAACCTTGCAATTAAGTACTCGAGGTATTAAAAGAAAATTAACCAATGAGAATTCTGCAACATTATGGCATAAGAGATTAGGTCACATCTCCCAAAGGAGAATTGAAAGACTTGTGTCAGATGGAATTCTAGATTCCCTTGATTTTTCATATTTTAAAATTTGCAAAAATTGCTTAAAGGAAAAACAGAAAAACATAAGGAGATCTGGTGCTAATAGGGCTACAGACGTCTTAGCACTGATACATACAGATATTTGTGGGCCATTCCCTACGGTTTCATGGAACGATCAACAATATTTTATCACATTCATAGACGATTTTTCACGTTATGGCTACCTTTATCTCATCTATGAAAAGTCCAAATCTCTGGACGTGTTCAAGTCATTCAAGGTTGAAGTTGAAAATCAACTCAGCAAAAGGATTAAAAGAGTCAGATCTGATCGTAGTGGTGAATACTACGGTAGGTATGACGGTTCAAGTGAACAACGCCCAGGACCATTTGTAAAATTCCTAGAGGAGTGTGGTATCGTCCCGCAGTACACCATGCCAGGTTTTCTAACCATGAATGGTATTGCTGAAAGGCAAAACAGAACGCTTAAAGACATGGTAAGGAATATGATCAGTTACTCTAACTTACCAGATTTACTATGGGGTGAAGCATTAAAGACTGTAGTGTATATCCTTAACAGAGTACCAACTAAAGCAATTGCTAAAAGTCCTTTTAAACTTTGGGCAGGCAAGAAACCTAGTCTGAAGCACCTTCATATTTGGGGATGTCCAGCTGAAGCGAGGCCTTATAGGCCACATGAAAAGAAACTGGATTCCAGAGAAGTTAGTTGCTATTTTATTGGATACTCTGAAAGATCTAGGGGTTAAAAATTTTATGATCCTACTACTAAAATAATTTTTGAGACTGAAAATGCCTGGTTCTTTGAGGATGTTGAGTTTGCCGAGAGGGATAAGGTTAAGGATTTTAGTTTTGAAGAGGAATATGTTGATATTCCCACAACTGTTATTAACATTGATCAAGATTCAATTCCTGACATTGTTCAAGAAGCAGATCCTAATTAAAACAATATCCACGAATCTCCCATTCTAGAAGAACAAACTCTACCACCTCCAGAACCTATGCCATTAAGGAGATCCACTAGAGAAAGAAGAAGTGTTGTGCCAGATGATTACATTGTATTTCTCCAAGAATATGAGTTTGACATTGGTGCAGTGGAAGATGATCCGATCACCTTCCGTCAAGCCATGGAAAGTTCTAAATCTCAAGAGTGGATTAATGCCATGAATGAGGAGATAAAGTCCATGAAGGACAATGACGTTTGGGATCTTGTCCCATTACCTGAGATAAAGTCCATGAAGGATAATGATGTTTGGGATCTTGTCCTATTACCTGAAGGTAAAAATTAAAAAAAAAAAACATTGGTTGCAAATGGATATTTAAAACCAAGAGGGATTAGAAAGGTGATGTGGAGATATACAAAGCCCGTCTTGTCGCTAAAGGCTTTACACAAAAAAAAGCATCGATTATAAAGAGACTTTCTCTCCGATTTCATCGAAACTCTTTTAGGATAATAATGTCACTTGTGGCTCACTTTGACCTTTAGCTTCATCAGATGGATGTTAAGACTGCGTTTCTCAATGGTGACATTGATGAAACAATATATATGGTGCAACAAGAAAACTTTGTGTCGGGAGATGCAAAGAAAATAGTTTGCAAATTAAAGAAATCCATTTATGGGCTTAAGCAAGCTTCTCGTCAATGGTATTACAAGTTTCATCAAGTTGTCATCTCGTTTGGTTTTGAGATGAATCTGGTTGATGATTGTATATACCATAAGTTCAGTGGGAGTAAGCATACTTACTTGGTTTTATATGTTGATGACATTTTTCTTGCCACCAACGATATAGGTATGTTGCACGAAATCAAGAGATTTCTTTCAAAGAAATTTGAGATGAAAGATTTTGGTAACGCTTCTTTTCTGTTGGGTATACAAATACACCGAGATCGCTCTCGGAGTACACTTAGTTTATCACAAAAGAGCTATATCGAGAAAGTTCTTAAAAGATTTGGCATGCATGATTGTAAACCAGGTGACACCCCTGTAGCTAAAGGAGATAAATTTAATCTCAGTCAATGTCCCAAGAATGATTTTGAGATTCGGGAGATGCAAAAGATTCCTTATGCATCAGCAGTAGGAAGTCTTATGTATGCTCAAGTATGTACGCGTCTGGATAGTGCGTACATTGTTGGCATGTTGGGAAGATGCTTAAGTAATCTTGTAAAGGATCATTAGATAGCAGCCAAGCGAGTCATGAGGTACTTACAGAGAACAAAACACTACATGCTCACCTATCGAAAGTCAGAACAGTTAGAGATCATCGGATATTCCGACTTCGATTTTGCTGGATGCCAAGATAGCATGAAATCTACTTCAGGTTATATCTACTTACTTGCTGGAGGAGCTGTATCGTGGAAGAGTGTTAAGTAATCTATTATAGCTTCTTCCACCATGGCAACTGAGTTTGTAGCTTGTTATGAGGCGTCCAATCAAGGAATATGGTTGCGAAATTTTGTCACGGGGCTGCGTATTGTGGATGGAATTGAAAGACCACTTAAGTTATTTCGTGATAATAAATCAGCACTACTGTATTCCAACAACAACAGGTGTTCTACGAAGTCAAAGTTTATTGACATTAAGTTCCTAGTTGTAAAAGAAAGAGTTCAGAGTGGAATTATATCTATAGAGCACATTGGAATAAACTCCATGATTGCGGATCCCCTGACTAAGGGATTACCACCCAAGGTCTTTCATGAGCACACTGCTCATATGGGTGTAATTTCTTTTTCGGATATGTCAGTTTAGTGGGAGTTTGTATTTTATATGCTTTTATAGACATATTTAATTTAATGGCTATTTTTTGGTTATTTACTGCAGTAAAGTATTAAGTTTATATTAACTCTGACTTTATATGGTTTGATCTCACTAAGGTTTAAGGAGGACCAGTTGGAAATAGGCATGTTAAGATCACATTGCATGAAATTTTCATGCTACACATCCACACTTGATCTTTGTCATTAGTTGCATTGATATATTTGATAATTGATGGGTCTACTTACAAAATATGTAATGACGATCGCTTTGATTCTATATTGGTGCAATTAATGGACAAGATTGTTAAGATACATAAAGTTTTGATACCTAAAACTCATGAGCTCATAAAGTATAATTCAAATTTATAAAGTTACATATATATATAGCCCAAGTGGAAGATTATTAGAGTAAATTTTAATATATGGGCTTATATATAAAATAAATATGAATTATAGGCTATCAAATAAAAGTAGGCCAATTAAAGTGATTAATCTAAGTTTTGGGGCCTTACTAATGTATTATTAAAGTGTGGGTTTTATTGTGTAGAGACAAGCGTAATTTCTATTTTTATGATGGGTTAAAATAGAAATATACGAAATATGAAAAGACATTATTGTGTTATAAATAGGGGTCATGGTCCCCAGATCACACAATACCAATCTTCAGATTCCCATTGTCAGAGAGAAATTTAAAGAGGAAACAAAAGTGTTGATCTGGAAGAGCATAAGACCTCAGACTCAGATATTTTAACTTTCTATCATGGATTCAGGTACGCTTCCGCAAAAGCAATATTTATATTTCCTTATTATTCAATATGAATGTTCCTGCTTGTGTGATAGTTTTCACAAAATAGAAATTAATCCATCACAGAGAAACACAAAAACATAGTGCTGGACCTTGGTGATGCAAAAATGGGTAAGTTAATAAAGTTTTTCTCCATGATACGCATTTCAGATGAACTGTTATCCATGAAACTCATTGTTGATACACGGTTAACAAATATATCCATGATACCCATTGTTGAAATAAAAAATGTTGTGTAAGAAATAAATAAATAAATAAAAAAGGGAAAAACTAACCATGTGAGTTCCACACTAAACTATAGATCACAAATAGAGAAATCACCGAAACTTAAAAAATCCCCCCTCGCGTTGCTGATAAAGCCACAGCCACCACAAACTTTGAAAAGTCAGCCCCTAATTTTAAAAAATCAGCACTTTTGTAAAAAAATCCGGCGATGACTATCTCCGTCAGATCCATCTCCGGCCACGGTTGAAAAAATGAAGGTAGAAGTGAATTAACAAAATGAACTAACCCAAATGTAGAAGTGGTGACAACCTACGTCCAGACCAATCTTCATCCATGAGAGCACAAAGTAAACACTGTGAACAAAAAAAAGAAAGTTGGGTTTCTCAAACAATAAATAGACACCTGATCAACCTATTTCTCAAAAAAGTTGGGTTTCTCAAAAAATAAGAAAATTGGGTTTCTCAAACAATAAAGCGGCAGGACAAATAAGAAGGTGGGAGTAAACCAACTCTACAAAACTAACCATTGATGTAAAAAACTTGGTAGTAGAGAGAGAGGGAGAGAAATGATGAGGTGGGTTTGATATTTGAGACTTACATTTCCACATAAACCAACTCTACGAAACTCACCATTGATATCGGGAGGAAAACTCACCATCAGAGAGGAGAGAATGTTGAAACTTACATAGTGAGAGAGAGAGAGAGAGAATGATGTGGTGAGAAGAAAGAGTGAGAAATGGGTATGGTCGAGGGTTTTGGTGAGTCCCGTGAGGTGGTGGGGTATGATATTGCTTGAGAGTAATAAGGTAGAGTGGGTTTAACAGAGGGTGTCTGCACTTCATTCAAAAATCACATGGGATCTTGGATCAAGAAAAGAAGAAAGTGTGTTCCTTGAATGACTCGAGACTTGTCCTGGGCTAAGCTTAATTATCATGTAACCACTCCCTTTAGGATACACACGTCAACTCTACGATAAACACTTCAAGATATAATCTCAACCGTCAGTTGATAAAGACTAAATCCATCAACTTTCAATCTCAGCCATCAGTTGGGGAGGATAAAAATTCCCTCCTCCTATATATATATATATATACTAGAGTATGCCCGTGCCTGAAGGCACGAAGAAATTTTCCAAAGTACGTAATAGCGAAACGCAAAAATTTTGAAGTATAATTTTAAAACAATGTCAAATAGTCCAATAACATTCAAATAGTGTAGATTCATCAAATAAATTCACATATAATACGAAATATACAATATTCATCCATCGAATTCACATTGTGTCTCAAAAAAACAAAGTGTCATTTTTTAAAAAAAATTGGGCATAATCTCCTTTGTTTATGGAACTATTCACCCTGCTTAAAAAATAACAAATAATCCAACATCCAAATTGTCTAAATTTTTCAAACAAATTCACATATAGAATGAAATATACAATATTCATCAATCAAATTAAATGTGTCTCAAAAAAATAAAGTGTCAATTTTTAAAAAAAAATGGGCATAGTCGCCTTTGTTTATTGGACTATCCACCCTATTTAAGGGGTAACAACAAATCCAACAAATTAAAAAAAAATCCCAAATTCGAAGATGGGAGCTAAGAGGCCGGGAAAGGAGAATATCAATTTATTCTTTCTGTGTGACTTCCTCAAAATGTATGTGCCATGGTGCTTCTGGATTAAGTGTTACTACTGTTGTCTTCCCATCCTTCTTCCCATCTCAGACCATTATCACTCTCTCCCTCTCGGTTTTCTGTACGATTTGACAAATAATAAACATAATTAATCGGTTTCTCGAACAAAGATACAATCACATAAGTAAATATACAATCAGTAAAATGAAATATACAATCACATCCAAATTGTCGAAATTCGAGATATATTCAGCCGGATCCAATTTGATTACCTCTTTTATACAAAAATGCAGTTTCAAGTTTGATCCCATTATATCTAGTCTTCAAATAAAACAAATAACAATATTAGGAAAAAGGAACTATGCGAACAGATGTATTACACCCAAGAAGTGTTATTGCATCTATTCTAAACCACAAATCTCTATAAAATAGTTAAAAAAGTACATTGAATATTAACCGAGCCCATATTTTATAGATCAAAACAGAATGGGATATCTTTTATGGAAAATTTACCTTAATAGAAAATGATAGCAGAATGTGGCTCGTCAACTGCTGGCTTCGATAGCAAAATGAACACGTGTTCATCATGAGAATCGGTATTTAAACATGAATAGACTTACGCCTCTGTTTAGAAATGTGCACCTGCCTATTTATGAATTGAATAAATGACTCAAATCAATAAAACGGAAGGTGAAACGTAATAGATGATCCAACCAATCGAGACCCGATTTGTGTTGATGCAAAGTTGATGTTAATATTCAGTATAACAGATTTTCAGCATAGTATAACATATATGACTTGATATTCAGCATAATATTATGCAAATTTGTTTATTAAATAAAAAAGTGAAAAGTTAGTTATCAAAACAGTTATGTGTCAACCAACATTAACATAAACCCCTATAAAACAAACTAATTAACAGACCAACACTACCATAATAACCCATAACTTCATTTGAAGCATTGTAAAGATGTAAATACTCAAAACATGAGGGACTTAATACATATATATATATATACAATCAGCATATATATGCATATGCATATGCTGATTATTTATATATATGCAGCTGCATATATATACATAATCAGCATATGCATATATATATAATCAGCATATATATGCAGCTGCATATATATGTGTATGCATATAAATGCAATCAGCATATATATGCATATGCATATGCATATATGTGTGGCTGCATATATATGCAATCAGCATATATATGCAACTGCATATATATGTGTATGCACATATATATGCATACACATATATATGCAGCTACATATATATATGCTGATTGCATATATATGCAGTGCATATATATGCATATGCATATATATGCGCATATATATGCACTTCATATATATGCAGCCGTCATAATCTACGACCATCATTTCAGTGTGAGCATTTTTATCATTTCAGTTGCTGCTAAATTTTATCAAAAAGAAAATGATACCCAACAGATGTAAAATTAAATCAATACAATATAATTCTAGTGGTCAAACGGTATGTTCAAATGGGAAATAAATGGGAAAATTGGCAAAGAAATTGTAGTTAGGTAAATACCTCCTCAATAGACGAAAAATTCCTACCTTTGTGTTACCCACGCACGTGGATGCCATCATCTTCACACCGGTCGACGGGATATCACACACGCTAGACTAAACATTGTTTGGGATCCACTCCACAAAGTAGGAAGAGTTCTTGTTCTGCGACGGCACACTTCATTATCTTTGAGTCCTGTATTTTTTCAGTCAGCTCTGGGACGGTGAGGGAGATGTATTGCTGGAACCCGCGGGAGATGAGGTGAGCAAAACCCACCATAAAGAAGTGGGAATGGAATCAGGTTTAGAGCTAGATTTCGTAGGTTAAAGTTCAGCATACCCGAGAATCTGAGACTGCATGTTACCCCACTTATAGTTGCATAGATTAAATGGTTCAGGTCGCCAAAACTTGGAGTGCTCACATTCAAATGTCGTACAGTGCTCCATTATCAAGGACCATGCATTCATCGTCATTCTCCATCAACTGGTGCACCGAAAGCACCGAAAGACTGGCATTGTGGCGAGTGACACACCTAGAAACCTTGCAAACAATCACAATTCTCAGCCTCCTTAAGGACAACATCAAGCACAACAACTGAATGATTTAGTCATGCCATATTACTAAAGCTAATCAAAACTTAGTTTTACATACCAACGCACCATCCCGAACAACCAAGTCTGTTTTGGTTCGACCCATAGGCCTATTTGTTGTAGGAGCTTCTTGGAAGCCTCTGTTTCCTCTATATATCTCAGCTTGTATTCAATGGGGAGCTGACTTCAGTTGAAATGGCTGCTTGAAATGGCTGAAATTAAGAGCAATACACTGGTTAAAATGGCTAAAATGGCAATGATCATTATACGATCTATAACTACTACACTAACATTCCACCTAAAATAGTGTTTGGAATTGCTTTTTCTAAAAAAAAATTCTTATAACAATAAAAGAACCTTATGACAATAACTGATGTAATCTTGAGCCCAAGACACGAATGCACGCTAAGAGCTCTTCCCGGAGAGGCTTATTGATAGATATATTTATTTTAAAGGACAACATTTTGAGCTTTTACCTTTTGGGGCAGGTCAAAGAGGGTGTCCAGCTATATATATGGGAGCACTTATGGTGGAGCTCATTCTCCTCAATCTCTTATGTTGTTTTAATTGGACGTCGCCGAATGGAATGACGGAGCAAGATCTATAATAAGTCAGCTTTAAACCTTTTACCCATTATCCATCAGAAGGCAAATTAAGAAGACGAACTCTATAAAAACATATATATGCAGTACGAGTGTGTGCGTTTGTGAGTGGGGAAGGGGGGAGGGGACGGGACATACATATATATGCAGTGCGAGTGTGTGCGTGCGTGAGTGAGGAAAGGGGGAGGGGACGGGAAAGGTATGCATATATGCAATCTGCATATATGCATATGCATATATGTAGTGCGAGTGTGTGCATGTGCGCGTGTGTGAGTGGGGAAAAGGGGGAGGGGATGGGTAGGGGGCGCGTGTGTACGTGTGTGTGTGCGTGTTTGAAGAATCTATTTGTGTGCGTGTGTGTGCGTGTGTGAGCATGTTTGTGTGCATGTGTGAGCGTGTTTGTGTGCCAGTGCATATATACAGTGCACGTGTGTGTGTGCGTGTGTGTTTGTGTGTGCATGTGTGCATGTGTGAGTGGGGAAAGGGGGACGGCAAGGGGGTGCGTATGTGCATGTTTGTGTGTGTTTGTGTATGCGTGTGAGTGGGGAAGGGGGGAGGGGATGGGGAAGGGGGCGCATGTGTGCGTGTGCGCGTCTTTGTGTGTGTGTTTGTGTGCGCGTGGAAGAGGGGAGGGGACGAGGCAGGGGGCGCGTGTGTGCGTGTGCGTGTGTTTGTACAACGTAAGCAATGGCACGAAACATTATACTACTAAAAGAGGGTTATCCCCATATCAGTAGCTACAGGTAATACCATTTAGTGTAACACTTATGGGTGATGTCTATAATAACAATTACCGAATAATTAACTCTAAAGAATATAACATCTATACTAAAAGTATTGAATACACTAAATAAAATGCGATCCAATATGTATACCTGCCAAAAAACTCTTCATTGAACATCGCTGCAGACATGGATGATATGCAATATTACTGTACACGTAACATCCACCGTGATGCAACTACAGGAAATTAGTGTACATGAAATATTAATTCGAGGACAATTTATAGCCGTAGAGAAATCAACAATTTTAAATCGAGATGGTCTGTTTAGCTCATCTTACTCTTTAGAAATGTTTTTAGCATCTAAAAATATCACCTCAAATTCACATAACTTCCTAAATATGTGCTTTTGAGTTGTTATGCCTCAATGGTGTGGCAATTTTCAAATTTTAGAAACAATACGATAGCATAAAATGATACGACATTAATCCAAAATTGACACGACATGAGTCCAAAACTTTGCAAGTATACTTTATCTACGTATATGAACGGTTCAAATCAATGGGTAAGTTAGTTAAAATTAAATTAAAGATCTGCTCTACATATATAGCTATATATGAACGATTTCAAACCAACAATTATATGAACATAATTACCTCTCAATACACAATAGAGAAACAAAACCCAAATTTCGATAACGGGAATGGAATACCTGATTTTGCAACCTACAAAACAAAAGAAAGATAAAAGAACAAATGTACACATATATAAGAGAACAAACATATGAATTAAAGCTCACGAACAAACCCAAAATATACATATAAAGCTCTGCTCTACATATATAGCTATATATGAACAAACCGATCCAATATGAACAAAATATACCAAATTAAAGCTCTGTTCTACATATATAGCTATATAATATTGACAAAACAAACCAATATATGAACAAACCTTATAGATCAAATTAGAAACATAAAATCAAAAACATTCGAAAGCTGAAACGCATCCCTAAAATCAGAAACTAAACCTAAAATCGTGTGTGCTTCAAATAATTTATTTGAAACTTACACCATTGCACGTCTCAAGTTACTGTTGCCTGAAATGTCCACTGTTGCCTGAAAAAATATAAAACATGATAGCAAAATGAACCTCTAAAACATAATATCTTCAGTGAAGAATAGACATCATAAACAGGATACAAACATAAAAAGAAATCCAAATAAATCGATTCAAGCTCTCAAATTTCAATAAATCAAATTAAAAAACATGATAGCAACAAATCATAAAAAGAACGAAATACCTTTTCTGAGCGGAGCGGTAGGGCAGGGGGCTGGGGAGGGGTTGCGGAGGGGGAGGGGCAAGGGATGTGTTTGTGTGTGTGCGTGTGTGCGTGTGTAAAGCAGTGGGTGGAGGGAGGGAGGGGGAGCGATCAGGGGGCGGAGGGAAGGATGGAGGCAGCGGAGGGAGGGAGGGCGAGCAGCGGGCGGAGGAAGGGAGGAAAAATGGGAGGGGTTTTCGTTGGGAGGCATGACAAATCCAGAGAGAGCTATTTGGGAGAGAGAATGAAAAGCAGAGATCGAGAAAGAGAGAGATGATCGTGTGCGTAAAGAGAGAATGTTACTAAAATACCCTCAAATTTGAATTAAAGGGTAAGTTTGGTGAGTATAAAAGAGGGGGAAATCAAATAATTAAGGGGTAGGTTGGTAAAAAAGAAAGGGAGGTGATCTGAACCATTAAAATGTGTAAAAATATGTGGGTAGGTGGCATCGATCTAGACCGTTAAAAATGTGTATATTTTCAAAAACCAAGCTCCCATATTATATATATATATATATATATATAGGATCACAAGTGGACCTAAAAAGTGGAGTTTTTAATGTCCTTAACAAAAAACACCAAACAATCCATTAATTTTAATCCCTACTTTGTAATTGGTCCATGCAAGCAGCAACGAATATGCGTGTCGATCGAATTGATTTTTACAACTCCCCCCTCCCCACAACCCCCACCATGGCAGCCCTTACCCATGAGTAAACATTCCAGCAACTTGATTTTTTTTAACTAGTGGTCTGCCATGGTGGGGGTAGGGGGGGGCTTAAGGGGGTCTCGGGTCACACGCGTGTCTGTTGTCGCTGACGCGAACCAATTACACTATAGAAATTAAAATTAATGGATTGTTACTAACAACTTATTAGGTGTTTTTTGTTAAGGTCCACTTGTGATCCTCTCCCTATATATATATGGAAGAGGTTCTGAAGTGAACATAAAATATGAACATTTTAATGAACATTAACAAAAAAACTAACAACCCATTAATTTTAATTCCTACGTTGTGATTGGTCCACCCCAGCGACAACGAAAATACACGTGTCGATCGAATATTTTTTTTACACACCCCTACCTCCTAACCACCCCCACCCACACACCCCGCTCCCACTCCCACCCCCTGTTACTGACAAGGATCGAATATTTTTACTTCCATGATGTTTCAGGAAAAATAAAGCATGCGACACATAAATAAAACATGCGACACAAATTTCAGGAAAAATCCCCGCAGGGCAAAACCTTTTTTTTTATTTCTAGAACTCTGACAAGTTTACAAGACCATTGACTTACATACCATCTTGCTTTCTCCCACAACAGTAACGCACGGTGTCTTCGTTAAACCTCCAATGCAACAGCTAGAAATAAATCAGTAATGGTTCGCACGCAGCTATACCACCAGGACGCGCAGTCCAGGCATGCAGTTTAAAATCTTCACAAGAACTCCCTCCATAATAGCATGCAGCTGTCGGTTATAGATCTCTCCCCACAAAGAATGAAAAAAATTAAAGTGTGTTCTTGAACACCAAAATAATTTACCAAAGCATATGAGATTTTTGTGAATTGAAAACAAAAGGGATGAAAACCCTAAAAGAAGAAGTCAAAAAGAATTCTGCAGATTCACAGTTTTCTGTCTTTCAAAACGCTGGGACTTCTTAATGAAAAAGAAACCATTTAATGAGTATTTATAGAAAATCTCACCGCCTCGGTCGTTAGAATGAAAAGAAGATCTCACTGGAACGAGATGCACGTGTCACTCAAGCGACTTCGAGCGACAATGCAATGTCATTCGAACGACAGAGCAAAGTTGTTTGAACGATTGGAATGTCAAAAAATATTATTTTAATATCCTCTCCAACACTAGACCTGTCAAAATACACGATAACCCGTTAACACGACCCGACACGAAATTATAAGTTAATGGGTTTACCCTTATTGGGTTTGGGTCATTAACGGGTTGACACGGTAGACCCGTTAACACTAACGGTTCGGGTTTGGAAATTTACCTGTACCCGTTTTAACCCGTTTCTACCCGTTAACACCCGTTAACACTATCGGGTACTATAGGGTCACCCAACCCTTACCCAATAACAATAACCATTAAAACCCATTATTTCTAAATCTTTAAAGACTAACGGGTGCTATAGGGTCACCCAATCTATACCCAATAAAAATTACAATTAAAATCCATTATTTTTAAAGTATTGAAGACTAACGGGTATTATAGGGTCACCCAACCCATTACCCATTTAGACCCAAAATGATTCGTTAATATTAATGGGTGTTAACGGTTTGGGTCGTGTACCCGTTAATATTAACGGGTCGTGTTTGGGTATTGTTACTAGACCCGTTAGGCTTAACGGGTCGTGTACGGGTTAAGGGTGTTTTCACCCGTTAACCCGTTAACCCGACCCGTACACGACCCAAACCGACCCGTTGACAGGTCTATCCAACACTTAGAAAAAATACTAATTCTTAAATTTTGACAAAAAAAGTCTGCCCCAACACTTAGAAAATATTTTGTAAAAATATCCCAAAGCTCTAAGTGCAAAGTTAAGGTATTTAAAACATAACCTTACCAAAGTAAACTTTGCAGAGGTTTTTTAATGAAGAACCTTGATATATTCGGATCCGTCTTGATGTAGATTTATCTTGAACTTCTTCGACGGTTGTAACGGTATATGACATAATTAATTGTGACGGACATTTATAAAAATATGTCTTTACAAATCTCCCCCTATGTCTATGCCGGAACATACATAAAAACATCTGAATTATCAAATACGAAAATGCCTATACAAATCTACCCTCCTATGAATCTCAAAACTGAAAAGGTACAAATTTGCAAGTCCTCAAACTTTTCTTTAAAAATCTTCATCAAATCTCAAAGCTTTTCTCATCAGGGTATGCAACATAATGATCTTCAATCTTGGTACCTACACACATGAGATAAAGAAAAAAACTTCGTGACATATCGAGTTTGAAATGATATAAGAATAAATCATTAATAAATTAAATCTCCCCCATACTCCAAAAACTCCTCCATAACATGATAATTCTTGCTCCCTCATTTTATGATGTCCTCAAATAGACAGATAAGAAGAAACAATCAAAACATGGAGTGTCACGATAAAATCATAGCAAACATGGATCAAACTACGCATGCAAAGGAGTATCTCAAAAGATTCCACAAACTATTTTTGGATTTTTCAATTTTTTTCAAAGAAAAAATAATGTTACAAAAATCACACCATGGATTTAACTAAAACAACCTAGTCATGGAAATGGAATGAATGTGTGTGAACACATTCGATAGGTAAATAAACTCAATCAATCATATGTGCACGATGAATACGTGTAACCCTAAAGAATGAACATCAAAAGTATCCTTGGGCGTAAAAATTGTTGAATTTAGATGACATCGTCTTATGCAAATCAACAAATCAAAGTCAAAGTGATTTCCACACAAATAGCGTCCAAAACTATTTAACGCTTTTTCAAGACTTTCAAGGACGTGAAAACCCATTTTAAATTCCATCCAAACTCTCTCATGCATATTTTATTTTAGAGGTAATTTAAGTTCTCAAACATTAGAGAATTGGTGCAAAAACCTAATGGCCCCTTTTTGGCATGAATTTCTTTTTATTGCCTTTAAATTTTTTTGGGATCTTTTAAACCTCTTTGGACACCGGATAATAAAATTTATCGATTTTCTAGGTCCAATTTAAACGGTGGCTTAATCGCAAAGGATAGATGAGTACCTTTCGTAGCCCTTCACCATTTTCAAATAAAGCACACAACCTCTCAGACGGTTCTTATATGCGTAACTTTCTTGTCAAGTTTTATCGCGCTTGGTTCGTTTTAAAGACATGATTACAGTGAAAACACCCAACCATCATGTGAAAAGATAATCACAATAATCAAACAAATCCGTGCACGTGTGCATTAAAGGAAATCATGAGTCAAACATGTAGGAAGTAACATTAATTTCATCTTAATGACTCCACACATTATAAAGCACAAAGATGGCATGGTATATTATCTCAAAAACACTATCAAATAGTCACAAGAAAAATGGAATGATGTTGTGACTCGATCATCCTAAGTGTTCATCCATAAAAGGTGCAAACAAAATACAAAACTCTTTTTAAATTTTTCAAAAAATTTATCAAAACAAAATCTTTTTGTATTTTTCAAAATTTTTCAAAAAATGGAAAACATACAAAACGATTCATACTAGCAATAGGCAAAAAATGTCATCATGAAAAACATCTTATGCTAGTAAACAAGTCAAACCTCAATCGTTAGGTGCGGTGGGGTTTTCCAAAGTTGGTGCCAACTTATGAAAAACCTCCGTCAAATTTTGTGAAGTTTTGACCAAAAACTTTACTTGTTCACCTAAATGTGCAAACTCTCTCATGTAGTCTCCAGGAGCATGTAAAGTATCATGTGTGGGTGCATATGTGGCAGAAGTTCGTGTAGAAGCAAAACGTGACACATAACCCAACTTAAAGCAAAATTCCCCAAGGTGTCCTCTCCTCTTGCAATGGGAACAAACATAAATAGGCCTAGGAACACCTCTCTCAAAAACTCTAGGACGTGCTCTCCTAACGGGAAACGGACGCCTAGGTGGGTTAATTTTTGAGCCATATGAATCTGTCACTAAAGTGAAAATCGGCTCGGGTGCGACAAAAGAAGTGGAAGCACCGTCAAGACTTTTTTCTAGCCCGTCAACTCTACCCTTATCGGGATTAAGAACCACCTTTTCAACCTTATTAAGGGTGTTCTCAAAATTGACTTTGACCTCCCTGGCACGTTCGAGATCACTCTCGAGTTGGGATACACGTGTCGTCACACTAGACACTGTGTCGGTTAAATCACATTTTTCCTTTCTTAAAACCTCCTTCTCTCTCTCCAAACCTAACACTCGACGACCTAAATCCCTATTATACTTCTTTGTTTTAAGGTCTCGGTGTAAAAATCTCTAAATTCTTTTTGGAGCTCACTTTCATCTCCACTTTCACACTCGTTTTCTCCCTCATTTGAAGCGCTCAAATCATCACCATCGCATTCGTGTGCACTATTGTGGGACAAAGTGGGTGTGCTCACACGACTTGCTAAAAAAGAAACAAACTTCTCACCACTAGTCACATCACCCTCGCCTTCACTACTATCACTAAGTGTGGCGTGCATGCTTACTTTGTTCCCTTTCTTTCTAATCCACGTAGGACACTCAGGCGACTTATACCCCTTACCCTCACATTCAAAACAAGTCACGTCCTAAAAATCCTCCTCACACTTGTAAGGACAATTTTTCCATCTTTATGTATATGTTATGTCATACACCGTTACAAGATTGATGGTTGAAAAGATCACATCGTCATCAACGAAATCCGAAGATCAAAAGAAGAAGGAATTTGGGAATCAGTCCTGACCGGACCGATCCGGTTCAGAAAAAGAACCGATCCGGCTTATCGGACCGATCCGACCATCTACCGGACCGATCCGCTTTGTCAGACTCCAGTAGCCACCGGATCCATAGCAAACCGATGAAGCCTAAAGGACCGGACCGATCCGATGCCAACCAGATGGATCCGGTTTCAGAAAAAGAACCGATCTGAGTTAACCAGACCGATCCGCCTAAATGACCGGACCGATCCGACGAGGATAAACTCTGCCAGATCGTGGCCAGATTTTCTAGGGCAAAGAGTTCCTTATTTAATCCACGATCAGAGGTTGTTTTTAGCAGAGACTTACACACGATTTTCTGAGTTCCATAACTCTTAAGTCTCCATGGTATTTGAGTCCATTGATTCATACCCTTGATTCACACAAATTCCATACATTTGTGAGTCACTTTTTGGTAACCCAAGAACACCATTGCTGTTGTTCAACCCTTGTGAAGTGGACCGCTCCTTCCTCTTCATTGCAGCCCTACTGGACAGGGATAGTTCCAGCCGCCAACCCTACTGGAAAGGGATATTCCAGCCGCGACTACAGAATCCGATACCTGAGGGTAATTCTTAGTCAAAAACTTGTATTTCAGTGTAATCCGATTGTAAGCCGTTTTCTCTTACAAATTATAGTGATATACAAATGGTTTTGCCCCTGTGGGGGATTTTTCCTTAAACTTTGTGTGTTTAATAATTCTTGCATGATTTCATATTGTTTCAATCACACCTAGTTGCATGCTTAGGGTTAATTTGGGTTAAAAATGGTATTTATTATATTATCTCTTAATTGAACGAAAGCGCCAACTCTTTCAAATTGGTATCAGAGCGGGTTACGCTAATCTATCGCGTATTCCTATTTTCCGCAAATTTTTTCTAAAGATATCAATTTTTTGAAATAAATTGATTTTTGAAAAGAGCGTGTTCAAATGGAGAAATCATATTATAAAATGCCTATTTTTGACGGGACAAATTATGCTTATTGGAAAGCCCGTATGAGGTCGGCATTAAAAGCCATTGATGAACGTGTCTGGATTTTAGTTGAACGAGGGTGGACTCCTCCCACTGTGACTGTTGATAATGTGACCAACTTGAAACCTGAAATTTCTTGGACTGATGATGAATTTAAATGGTCATCTTTTAATTCTAAGGGTCTAAGTGCTATCTCTGGGTCTGTCACACCTGATGAGTTCAAACGCATAATGACGTGTACCACGTCAAAAGAAGCATGGGATGTTTTGCAACTTACCCATGAAGGAACAAATGCTGTTAAAGAGTCAAAATTGCAAAATTTAACAACTCAATTTGAAACCATCACCATGCATGAACATGAATGTTTTGATGAATTTTATGCTAGGCTGTCTGACATTGTTAATACTAGCTATAATCTTGGTGAACATATTCCAAATGCCAGAGTTGTTAAAAAGATTCTTCGTTCCCTTCCTAAGCGTTTTATACCTAAAGTCACTGTGCTAAATTCCTTGGGTAATTGCAATACACTAAAATTGGAAGAACTGGTAGGAGATTTACAAACTTATGAAATAGACATGTTTCCCAAATCTGCCAAGCCAAAAGATAAGGGAATTGCCCTTAAAGCCCAAGAGAGAAAAAGTGAGGGGTCGGCAAGAAAGAGAGTCGAGTCATATAGAAAGATAGAAACTTCTGATTCTGAATGTGAGTTTGACATAGATGATTTGGCCTTATTTGCTAAAAACTTCAAGAAAATTCTGAAATTTAAGAAAAATGGGAATTTCAAAGATAAAAAGAATTTTCAGAAAAATAAGTTTGAAAAGAAAGATTTCAAAGAACTCCCTAAAGACAGTGAGAGGTGTTTTGAGTGCGACGGTAAGGGACACAGAGCGTTTGAGTGTGCCACTCGTCTGAATAGGGAAAAGGGTAAAGCTGTCCTAAATGCTACCCTTAGTGACGACAGTGAGGTCGAGTCGGTGGACTCGGGAGATGAGTCACCGCATGAGCGTAACTTCACCGCGTTCATGGCTAGTCATGTGAGTACTCCTAGTGCATCTCACGACGATGAGGATGCTACTTCACAGGGACACCTCGACAGCGAGAGCGAAGAGAGTGAGGGAGAGGAGGAAGGTAGTGAGGACGAGAGTAACCTTCAACGCGCCTACGCCGAGTTATATAATGAGTCTTTCAAAACTAAAAAACGTAACAAGGCGTTAGTTCTTAGAATCACCGCGTTAGAAGAAGAGTTAGAAGAGACGAGAGAGAGAGAGTCCTCCACCTGCACCGCCCTGAGAGAGAGAGAGTCTGCCTGGGTTAGTAAAGAGAATTTGCTTAGAGAGAGAGAGAGCAGTTTTGAGAAAGAGAAAGGGGACTTGACTAAACAAGTGGCTAGTCTTACGAGTGAGCTCCATTCCTCCCTGGAGACTCGGAAGAAACTTGAAGCACTTGTTGCCCAGCTTACTCATGACCTTGAGAGAGCTCGAAAAGTCAAGGTACAAATCGAGGACAGATCTGGGAAGATGGGAAAGATGCTCCTCGGTCCCGCTTTAGGTTTTGGTGACAGGCAAGGAATAGGTTTTGATGGTGCCTCCACGTCCCAAATTGCACCCGGACCAATTCCTGAGTTTACTACGACTCCTTATGGCCGTCATAAAAAACCAAGAAGGAGAGTTCGACCAAGAAAAGCAAACCAAGGTCCTCCTAATAATGTGCCTTTTTGCTCCCATTGTAAAATAAATGGACACCTTAGGGATGATTGCTATAGTTTGGGTCGGACACGACGTACGTTTGCTCCACCATATCATACTGATGAGTTTGCCAGCCTGAGAGAGCGTGTTGAGTTTCTAGCTGCTACATCACAGAGTTTGATGGAGGAATTCCGACGGATGACCCTACCATCAATGAATGCTCCCCGCATTCCGGCTAAAACCAACAACAACAAGGGAATACAAAAAGGTATCTACGCTTGGGTTCCTAAGAAAGAGAAAAAGGCCCTTGTTGTCCATGTCGCTCTCAAAGCCCATAATACCTCACAGTGGTATTTTGATAGTGGATGCTCCAGACACATGACAGGTGATGCCTCATATTTTACCCATCTTGAGGATTATAATGATGGGAGAGTCACCTTTGGAGATGGTAGCAAATCTAGCATAGTTGGACGAGGTACAGTAGAGTTACCAGGATTTCCAAAGCTAGAGAACGTGCTGTACGTCAAAGGTTTGAAAGCAAACCTTCTTAGCATCAGCCAGCTGTGCGACGATGACTTTGCAGTGAAGTTTGACCGAAAAGCTTGTAAGGTCTATAATTAAGCCGGTAAACTTTTAGTGCAAGGGGTGAGGACAGAGGATAACTGCTATGGGACTGAGCCCAAATCCTCACTTGTCTGCAACAGAGCCACGATCACTCCTATGGATCTGTGGCACCAACGTCTAGGTCATATGAACGTTAGAGACTTATCTCGTTTAGTCAAAAAGGACCTAGTACGTGGCTTACCATCTCTTGGAAAGCCAACTTCCATGATTTGTGGACCCTGTCAGTTGGGAAAACAAATTCGTAGCCCTCATAGGAAGTTGAATTCCATTACCACCTCCCGTGCTCTTGAGTTGATTCACATGGATCTTATGGGTCCTACTCGCACGGAGAGTCTAGGTGGTAAGAGATACATTCTCGTGATGGTAGACAATTTCTCCAGGTACTCCATTGTAGGTTTTCTGAGAGAGAAATCCGATGCTGTAGAATTTTTAACGACCAAGTGACGTGTCCTGCAAAATCAACACGGAGTCACTATTAACAGAATACGTAGTGATAACGGCACTGAATTTAAGGAAGCAAAGGTGGATTTGTACTGTGATAGCCTTGGGATCAAACATGAGTTTTCTGTTGTGAGAACTCCTCAGCAAAATGGGATTGTTGAGAGAAAGAATAGAACGATCCAAGAGATGGCTAGATCTATGCTTCTAGGTCGTAAAGTTTCTAGGAGATTTTGGGCAGAGGCAGTGTCTACTGCATGCCACACGGTGAATAGGGTCTATCTGCGTCCACACACACTTAAGACGCCTTATGAATTGTGGACAGGCAAGAAACCCAACTTGGCATATTTCCGTGTTTTTGGGAGTAAATGCTACATCCTACGGGATAGAGAGCAATTAGGAAAGTTTGACTCCCGGAGCGACGAGGGAATATTGCTAGGATATTCATCGAACAGTAAAGCGTACCGGGTTTTTAACCTGAAGAGCTCTAAGGTTATGGAATCAATAAACGTCACCGTGCAAGATGATGAACCCCCGACGATTATTGATCCCAACCTTCTGTGTGAGGATGAGGATTGTTCTGACAGTGATTTACCTGTTCCTCTCTCACACTCTGTGGACCCTATTCCTGTGTTAGGGGACACACCTGCTTGGGTTCGCAAGAGTCATGATCCTTCAGCCATTGTTGGTGATCCCACTTTAGGGGTCAAGACTCGTGCTCAGCTAGAGAACGTTGTTAGCCATCTTTGCTACACGTCCAAAGTCGAGCCCAAGAACCATAAAGAAGCACTCAAGGATGAACACTGGATATCTTCTATGCAGGATGAGTTGCTTCAGTTTAAAAAGAATAATGTCTGGGAACTTGTCCCCCGACCTAGTGATACTAATGTTATTGGTACCCGGTGGATTTTCAAGAATAAAATGGATGAAAATGGTACGATAACCAGAAACAAGGCTAGGTTGGTCGCTCAAGGCTACACACAGATATAGGGTGTAGACTTTGGGGAGACATTTGCTCCTGTTGCGAGGCTTGAGTCCGTCCGCTTACTTCTCGCCATCGCATGTCATCTGCACTTCAAGTTATATCAGATGGATGTCAAGAGTGCCTTTCTGAATGGCATTCTACAGGAGGAGGTTTATGTGGAACAACCAAAAGGGTTTGAAGACCCTAAGCACCCTGATCACGTCTACTATCTGAGGAAAGCCTTGTATGGTTTGAAGCAAGCACCCCGTGCTTGGTACGAGAGGCTTACTTCCTATCTCTTAGCCCGTGGCTTCAAGAGAGGGGGAGTTGATATGACGTTGTTCATCAGGAGAGATGACGGTGCTATTTTGGTTGCCCAAGTCTATATGGACGACATAGTCTTTGGATCCACATGCTCCCAGCATGCTCACCACTTTGAGGAGGAGATGAAAAGTGAGTTTGAGATGAGCATGGTAGGTGAGCTTACATTCTTCCTTAGTCTCTAGGTTCGTCAGCTAGAGGATGGGATGTTCATCTCCCAATCCAAGTATGCTAGAGACCTAGTGAAGAAATTTGGTTTAGACTCCGCTAAGTATGCACGTACACCTATGAGTACCACTACCAAGCTTAGTAAGGACACTACAGGCAAGGATGTAGAGCAAACCTTGTATCAGAGTATGATAGGTAGTCTTCTCTACTTGACTGCCAGTCGTCCCGACATAGCCTTTAGTGTTGGAGTCTGTGCTCGATATCAGGCATCCCCAAAAGAGTCACATTTACTTGCTCTAAAACGTATTATTAAATACGTGAGTGGGACTCTCTCTTACGGGATTTGGTATTCCTTTGATACCGATGACCGTTTGTCCGCCTATTCGGATGTCGATTGGGCTGGGGATGTAGATGGATGTAGGAGCACTTCTGGTGGGTGTTTCTATTTTGGTTCTGCTCTTGTCTCCTGGCTGAGCAAGAAGCAAAATTCCATCTCTTTGTCCACTGCGGAGGCTGAGTATATAGCCGCCGGGAGTTGTTGCACACAACTCTTGTGGATGAAGCAAATTCTGGAGGATTATGGGATATCACAGGACACCATGATCATTTCCTGTGATAACACGAGCGCGATACACATATCCCGCAATCCAGTTCAGCATTCGCGCACAAAACACAACAGGATACGTGAGCACTTTATACGTCAGTTAGTTGAAGAGAACGTCGTATCCCTGAGTTTTGTTCCTACCGACCGTCAGTTAGCCGATATTTTCACGAAACCTTTAGATGCCCTTAGATTTGAGAGTCTTAGGAAATCTTTAGGGATTTGCACAGTTGACTGAGGGGTTGGTCTATGTCTAGAATAGGATGCTTCTTCATGTTCATATCATATGCTTCCTATTGCTAGTCTGTTTATATGTACTATTCTTTGTTGTACAGCTTTTCTTTACTCTTTTTTGCTGTTTATATTGCTTTTGAAAAATACAAAAAGATTCTCTTTTTAGAAATTTTTTAGAAAAACACAAAAAGATTTTATTTTGATAAAATTTTTGAAAAATTCAAAAAGAGATTTTCCTTTTATGGATGAGCATTTAAGATAGCCAAGTCACAACTTCATTCCATATATCCATGTGACTGTTTGATAGAGATTTGAGAGGCTACATCATTTCATCCATGTGCTTAACATTGATTGGAATCCTTGAGATGTAATTAGTGATGTTTCCTACATGCTTGAATCCTATATCCTTTATTGCACACATGCACGACTATATTTGATTGTTGCACTTGTCAATCTCATGTTGGCTTAAGTGTTTCCATCTCAATCCTGTCTATACAATGTATATAATGCGATAAAACTTGACAAGATTGGATTGCATGTAAAAACCGTTTTGGTGAGACTGTGTGTATATTTTCATAACGGGGAGGGGCTGCGAAAGTTGATTCTTATCCTTTGCGCAAAAGCCACCGTTAAAAAGGACCTAAAAAATGGAGGAATTTTAATATCCGAGGTCCTAAGAGGTAAAAAGAGCCCGAAAAAAATTGATAAGGCAATAAAAAGTAATTCATGCCAAATATGGGCCATTTAGGTTTCACCCAATTCTCCAAAGTTTGAGAATTTAGTTTTCCTCTATTCAAAATATAAATCTGAGGGAGTTTGGTTGGAGATTGAAAAACGGGTTTGCACTTCCTTGAAAGTCCTGAAAAAGCATGAAAACCATTTTGGACGTTATTGGTGTAGAAATCACTTTGAGCTTTGATTTGTAGATTTGATATAGTCAATGTCGTATATTTCCAATCTTTTACACCAAAGGAAGCATTTGAGTTCATTCGTTAGGAATATCCAATATTCATCGTGCACATATGTCATGCCTGTATGCTTTGATTTTCCTATCGAATTTTGATCACACCCATTCTTTTACGCTATCACCGACTTGGTTGTTTTATGTTCATTCATGGTGTGATTTTATGCCTTGTGTCACCCCAGTACTTGATTGCTTGATTTATTTCTCTCATTTGTCTATTTGGGGACATCATAAAAAGGGGGAGAATGAATTATCTGATTATGGGGGAGTTTTGAAATTGATTTTGAAATTGATATATATGTTTTTTGTTTATCTCATTTCAAACTCGATACGTCACTTGGTATTTGCTTTATCTCATGTGTGTAGGTACATCCTTGATAATCCCATGATACACACCCTGATGAGAAAAGCTTGAAGATTCCTGAAGAATTGAAGAACAAACGATGCAGCCTTAGTCATATGTACCTCTTTCAGTTTTGGGTTCATGGAAGGGTAGATTTGTATAGGCATTGTTCATACTTGATAATTCGGATTTTTTATGTTTGTTCCGGCATAGACATAGGGGGAGATTTGTAAGGACAATTTATCCATCTTTATGTATATGTTATGTCATACGACGTTACAAGATTGATGGTTGAAAAGATCACATCGTCATCAACGAAATCCGAAGATCAAAAGAAGAAGGAATTTGGGAATCAGTCCTGGCCGGACCGATCCGGTTCAGAAAAAGAACCGATCCGGCTTATCGGACCGATCCGACCATCTACCGGACCGATCCGCTTTGTCAGACTCCAGTAGCCACCGGATCCATAGCAAACCGATGAAGCCTAAAGGACCAGACCGATCCGATGCCAACCAGATGGATTCGGTTTCAGAAAAAGAACCGATCCGAGTTAACCGGACCGATCCGCCTAAATGACCGGACCGATCCGACGAGGATAAACTCTGCCAGATCGTGGCCAGATTTTCTAGGGCAAAGAGTTCCTTATTTAATCCACGATCAGAGGTTGTTTTTAGCAGAGACTTACACACGATTTTCTGAGTTCCATAACTCTTAAGTCTCCATGGTATTTGAGTCCATTGATTCATACCCTTGATTCACACAAATTCCATACATTTGTGAGTCACTTTTTGGTAACCCAAGAACACCATTGCTGTTGTTCAACCCTTGTGAAGTGGACCGCTCCTTCCTCTTCATTGCAGCCCTACTGGACAGGGATAGTTCCAGCCGCCAACCCTACTGGAAAGGGATATTCCAGCCGCGACTACAGAATCCGATACCTGAGGGTAATTCTTAGTCAAAAACTTGTATTTCAGTGTAATCCGATTGTAAGCCGTTTCTCTTACAAATTATAGTGATATACAAATGGTTTTGCCCCTGTGGGGGATTTTTCCTTAAACTTTGTGTGTTGAATAATTCTTGCATGATTTCATATTGTTTCAATCACACCTAGTTGCATGCTTAGGGTTAATTTGGGTTAAAAATGGTATTTATTATATTATCTCTTAATTGAACGAAAGCGCCAACTCTTTCAACACTCCTCATCCGAGTCATTCTCTTTTTCCCTCTCACCTCTTTCTTTGGCCTTTCCTTTTTTTTTTTTTTTTTCTCAAAAAAATTTATTTTTATTGGAAGAATTTTCTTTAGAAATTTTGAGAATTTTTTAAAAATATTTTGCAAATAAGGTCATATCATTAAAGTCAAAATCTCCCTCAGAATTGGACTCACAAAGTTTTTCTTTCTTTTTCTTAAAATCAATCTTTAAAGTAGCGCTTTATCCTTAGCCTTAATGGTTTGGGGAAACATGTCAATCTCATAGGTTTGAAGATCTCCTACAAGTTCTTCCAACTTAAGTGATTTCAAATTTTCCACAGAGTTCAAAACAGTGACTTTAGGAATAAAGCGTTTTGGGAGAGATCTCAAAATCTTTGTAATGACATGCGTGTTATCAATCGCCTCACCCAAATTAAAACTAGTGTTAACAATGTCCGACAAACGTGCATAAAATTTATCAAAAGTTTCGAACTCTACAATAGTAATGGTCTCAAATTGGGTGGTAAGATTTTACAATTTTGACTCTTTGACCGCATTTGTACCCTCATGTGTCAATTGGAGTACATACCATGCCTCTTTAGACGTGGTGCACGTGTGATGGCTCCAGAAATAGCACTCAAATCACGTGAATTAAAATTAGATATTTTAAAATCATCTTCAGTCCAGGCCGACACGAGTTTCAAAGAGGTGATATTTTTAACGGTGACAGTGGGAGGAGTCCACCCTCTTTCACACAACAACCAAACACGTTCATCAATAGCCTTTAATTTTGATTTCATACGAGCTTTCCAATGGGCATAATTAGACCTGTCAAAAATACCTATCATATTATATGAGTGCTCCATTGAAAATATTGCGATTTTTCACAAAACTGATTTAAAAAAAATCAATATTACACAATTTTTGCGGAAAATAGGAATACACAATAAAATAGTGTAACCTGCTCTAATACCAATTTGTAAAATATCACGGTGTGATAATTGATTAAATTCCCAAATTTCTAATTTGGCACACTTATTTAATAAGAGTTTATTTTTTATAAGTAGCTTTTTGCGTACGGTCGTTCTCTTGCAAAAGTCACTCTCAAAATTCCCTTGAGTATCTACAAAACTTGTCTAAAACTAACTCGTATTGCGGTAAGTACGTGTATCAATCCAACTTTCAAGGTGAAACAATTAATGTGAAAACGTGCAATTCCAAATTTTTTTTATTAAAATATTTTTTTTAAAACAATTTCAAGGGAAAAATTAACTAACAAATGCTAAAAATTATAAAATGACTAAATAATAAAAAAAAATGTGCAACCGAGTGTGAAATATTGTGAGAAGGTCAAGAGATGGGATTACACTGCATTTTCAATTATTTTAATTTCTCAATTTATTAATTTTGAAATATTTCGAGATAATATTAAATCGATAATCTAACTCTCGTTAAAATTATAAATTTAATAATATCTTTTTCAGAAAATTAATTTAAAATTGTCACACGAATGAAAAATTAGGACTTATACTATTTTTAAAAAATTACCCGCTAGGATCAATTTAACGAAAAAATATCAATCCTCAAATTTCAATACAAAATTAATATTCAAATATAGGAAAAACCTATCTCTAGTTCGATTCCTAAATTCATAAAAATAAAATGACTCAAAATAAAAATCTAAGAAAATAATAAAGGTACAAACTCAACACACACGGGGCTCAGGGAATGGTCTGGGCTCGGTGTGGGCTTAGGTTTGGGTTATGAGACTGATTCGGGGCATCGGATCACATCGGGGCAAGCTCAGAATGGACTTCTCACTTCACGGTCTCTTTGAATTTCTTTGATGCACGCTTTTGATCGCTTTTGAGTCGTAATTGTACCGATTTAGCATTATTTGTACCGCAACTGCGTATTGACTTGCAAAAAAGGATAAAATACGAACATGAGGTCATTTTTATTAAAAACGAGTGACTAAAATGCCTCTATTCGGGGTATAAAATAGACACTTTTGGGTGCTTATCACACCACCCCCAAACAGAACATCGCTAGTCCTCGAGCAAAATTAGAGAGAACAGAAATTTGTAACCAAAAGTGTGCCACTTTCGCAGGCACTGGCGATTGCACTTAGCATGTGCAACAAGCCGTTAAACCTATAGGTTGCCCTATAGGACGAGTGGTGTCTCGTGAGGGTTTGCAGTGAATATACCCACAAAATTCAAAACTTATTTAAATGCAGTTTCTGATTTGGCGATGAAACGCTATACAACCCAACTTTAAAAGAACATCAAGGAACACCGTATTCAATTATCAAAATAAGATATTAAATTACTTAATACCAAAAGCGTAATTCTTCCTAAAACTCAGCGTGTGTAGTGTGAAACAATCTTAAGTATCATTAGAGTAATTCCTAGACCGCCTTTATAAAATCAACGTTTTGACTTCAATTCTCACTGGATATAACTCTATGAATCGAACTCTCTGAGAATTGGGTAAGTGTATCTCTCTAGTGTGTGAGGATGTGAGTAAATATAAACAAGTTCAGACGTCTCACACACTTTATAGAAAATGACGGATACATGAAAGAAATTTTTGATCTCATGAACAAATGCTACCACTATGTCGAGAATGTCGAATTATTCACCATATAATCTTTTTGTTTGCCCGAACACATTACCAAGAGTGCAAATGTGGTTTATGAATGGTATGAGGGGATAATGAAATGAAGAAGATGAATGATAGGGTATTTTGAGATGAGTGTGACACACTTTGACTGACTATTGTCTTCATCTTTTGAACTTATGATCGAATCTTTCTTTTTTTCTTTTTTTTACTTTTCTATTTTTATTTTCTTTCTTTGCTTTTTTTCTCTTTTTTTTTTGCCATACATTCTTCTTTTCACAGCACAAATGAAGACAATTTACATGGAAAATTTCAAACACTCTTTTTTCTCAAAAACGATGGCAATGATGGATGGTATTTGGGACATATGGATAAGGGTGATATGGAAAATGATAATGGGTGAATGATATAATGTGATAGGGAAAATGGTATGTGTATGGAAAAATCGGTTTAGTGCTTGGGACAAACTACAAGATACATGTTTCTTTCAACTCGAAAGTAATGTCATTCTCAGTGATTAAGCCAAATTTAAAAAAATAATGAGATCATGCAACGACTAAATGTGGTATCCAAAGAAAGTTGAGTCAACTTGTGACTCGGAGATACGTAAAAACCCTCAAAAATGTGAAAAGCTCAAATCTCACGGGTTTTAAGTCTCCACTAGTGATCTTTTAAGGCTCTCTTGAGAATATAGTTACTCTTCAACTTTTGATTGTAAATGTGATAGTGCAAATTTTTCGACTTTAGGAATTCATTGTGCAAGTACGCTTAAACAGGTATTAATTAATTTATTTTTAAAAAGTGTAATTTTAGGGTCGAATACGGGTATTCCGAGATTTCTAAAAGAGGGATGATAGAAAAATCATATCATAAAAAATTATTTTTAACTGCACAAAAAGTTTAAAATCACGTGTTTCTGAAAATTTTCAAAAGAGGTACTATTTTGATAAATTTCCCACCCCCAAACAAAAGAGAACATCGTCCTCGATGTTTAAAACCATATATAAAAATGAAAGCACAAGGGAGGAAAGATATTACCATAAATGACCACTGGTGAAAATGTACCGCCTGAGGGAGCAAAGATGAAACCTGAAGAACATAGGCGATACAAAAGTATGCACAAGTCTAGAAAGCATGTGAAAATCATTGGGTGGTGTGACACACCACCCCCAAACAGGGTAAGACTCATACTCAGAAATAATGAACAACGGGCTGCCTTCCGGTAGCGCTAAGTTTAACGTCTTCAGCCAGACCGAACCGTTCTCACCCTAAAGGTAAGATCTGTGAAAGTGCGGGGCGACAGAAAAATTGGGTGATGAAAATCACCCCCAAACAAGACTGAAGCGTCAGTCTTGTTGGATAAAGGCTAGAAAATGGGTCAATGCACCTATATAGCAAAGTGCATCACTCGATGCAAAGCATCGGTAGACCAGGGGTGGTGGGTATTAGGGTAAGGGTGAGAAAGGTAAGAGAGAGGGTGAAGAGGCGCCGATCACGGGCCTTATTGAGCGTAAATGTGAGGGAAACGAAATCCCTATAAGAATGGTGCTCAATTTGGTGGGGGAGGCAAAATGGTTTGGAAATAATAATGGGGTGGTCCTCAGAGAAAGTGCGCGACCGTTATATAAATGGATGATGGTAACAGTCGCGTCGTGACACACCAGGGAGCGGTAAATGGAAAAGTTCAACACCACAAGGAAGTGGTGTGCATAGAGTAACACGCTCGGTGTCACGGATGCGAAGAGTAGCATAAATACTCTCATAGATATCGGGATGGAAGAAAAGTGCACAAATGAGATCGTGGAGAACTAGGGCGGAGGATGGATATAGGTGAGGACCTAAATAAGTAGATGGGAATAGGTGAGGTGCAATAACAAGGTCCAAACCAAGTGGTGGGGTGGAAGGGACAGTGGGTGGATTGGGTGGGACAAAGGGTGGGGGAAAATGATCTAACTAAAGGGTGAGAGAGACACACTCCTCACGAGGCGCGGAGTGACCCTCACGGGTACTTGTGGGAGGAAGTGTGGAAATAAACGAGGGAGTGATCAACTTAGCCTCCATTACGTCACCATCTGAGGTGGGGAAAGGGTCTAACGAGGCTTTAATATCCGAGATAGATGAATCTACCATAATATTCGGCTCAAAGGGAGTCAAATATGGTGGGATAGGATCCATATCCAGAGGGATAGAAACCATCTAGGATTCAATATCAAGAAAATGGTGAGCACTCGTAGTCGGAGCTAACCTAGGATGAAGTGGTTCCTCGGGAACACACGCAGTGGGCTCAATAGGTGTAGACTCGGGCATAAGTATGGATACGGTGGAAGGGGAAAGGTGAAACTCAATGGTGGGTTTGAAAGGATTAGGTGGTGTCGGATCATTCTCACAATCAATGGATACATCAACACAGTTGTCAACTTGGGGCCCGGACCACGGAGTGGTCTCAATGTCGAGATTCTCAGGAAGATGGGGTTGGTCACACTCAAAATTTGTGGCACAAGAAAACACATCCTCATCCCACGTAGGTGGAATAAAGGGTCGACTTGGGGTGGAATCCGTCTCTTTCGCACACTCAAAATCATATAATCGTTGTTCAAGCCTTTGAAGTGATTCAGTATGAGATTGAAGAGTGTGCACGAACTTGTGCAAAAGACTTTCGAGAGCTGGTGTGCAAGGTGGTGGTGAAGTGGGACACAACTCGCTTGAAACACTAGGATATGGAGAATACTCATAAGAAGCGTGTGGAATTTTGATCGAGGTGGAAACCGAGCGTCCGGGCAAATACGCTAATCGTTGTTATCGGCTTCCAACCACAATACAAAAACCTAAACTTTAACTACACTCTTGTGGAGTATAGTGGCGAGTCTGGGTATCGAATCCACAGGGAATGTTTGATAGATTTTAATTGATTTATTACTTCAAAAAATAAAGTGTAAAAGATGATGATTGAGTGAGAAAGGAAAAAGGGAAAAATTAAGAAGTTAACTAAAACTAATTGAAAAAATTAAGGTAGAGACACAATCCCCCAACCCTAGAGTATTGATGGTATAAAACTAATCGTAAATTTAACTGATTAATTTGACCCGGAATTTAGTACTCCCAAGCATTACGTATACGAGGTTCAAGCCCGCGTCATACTTAATCTGAGGATAAGTAAATCAGTATCGCGATAGTAGCACTCGAATTGCACTCTAAATCATCACGAGTACCCATAGGCAAACGGGATATAAAGATCTACAATTGTTGTGTAACTACGCAACACGGTCATAATCAATCACTAAATTCAGAGGACTAATTTTATACACATGCAACTACCACATCAGGTTGGGTTCATGCATCCCAACCTTTAAAAACCTAGCCTAACATGGTGAATAATAATAAAAGTGTTGGAAATAGAAATTACCACGACTGAAGAACAAGAACATGCAAGAAGAAATCAAAGATTGAAGAAAAACTCGAAAAGCTCTTGAATTAATGGTGCAAAATATGTGAATCTTTCTCCTAGATGTTCCTACTTGTTATGGAGCTTTTACATTAATGAAATCTTAATAAAAAGAGTCCTAATGACTAAATATATAGCCTAGAGGTCGTTTAGAAGAGTCCCCAAAACATAAAACTCTTTTGGCTAAAAGATAAGCACAAAATAAATATCTCGTATCTGCCAATTTGTCACACTTAGAAAGCACGACTAATTTTGTAACGGTTCTGGAGCGTGACAAATGGGCGAACCGGTTCGGGTTCTGGGTGTACCGGTTCGGGTGAATTGGCTGGTTTCTAGGCCTCTTTCAACACTTAGAATATTTTACAACTTTCTTCTTTTCTTCCTTGGATTTTTTCTCAACTTCAAATGTTCATAATTCCTTCACCGTAGCTCGGATTTGGGTGCCGTTTTTTCCAATATTCTCGTTGTTCCGATATCTTCAACTTTCCAGAAGGCCCCACTTCCGAACTAAGGCTGAAAAATTACGAAAATGCCCTTCAACTCCCCGATTCTTGGTTTCTTTCACTATTTTTAGTTCTCTTTTCCATCTTTCTTGCATGAAATACCTGTAAAACACATAAGAGATACAAAAATACAAAATACTTGCCAAAAAGGGTTAGTAGCATAGATATGAGATAAATCCAAGCTATTTACACCGCACGGGATCGTAAAAATACCGAAATTAAGGGGATAAATGTGAAGAATTTATGCCTAATCAAACCCCCCTAACTTAGAACTTTGCGCGTCCCGAGCAATGTAAAAGAACGAGAGTATGAGTTAAGGACCCTTCAAAAACTTTATTGGGATAGAATACCTTTTTCGCGGGCAAGCGATTGCATTTAGCGTATGCAACAAGCCTTTAAACCTCTAGGGTACCCTAGTAGGACGAGTGGTGTCTCGTGAGGGTTTGCAGTGAATATACCCACAAAATTCATTATTGACTCAAAGAAATATCAAAATACTTAAAAATTGTAAAATTTAAACTCCCCAAAAATAGTCACCTTAAAGTCATATTTAGGAGTCTCAAGTCAGAGTGTGTGTGCGAAGCCAAAAATTGAACCGTTAACTTCCACCGATTGATCATTATGTTACTTTCCAAAAATTCGTTTTGATTCAAATGCTCACGGGATGCTCTCTCAAACGAATCTCTCGGAATGTGGCTATTCTCTCGGTATGCGTGATTTTATAAAGAGTAAATATAATGGACGCAAAGTCACGCACATAAATTGAAAGACGAAAATTTTTGGGTGAAAAGATCTCTTCATCGGAATACGGTCATAGGGAAATGGGAACCATCATCTCTTTTTCACACCATGTAATCTCTTTTATTATCTTATTGTATTTTAACTCTCCACGCGGTAACCAATTTCGCAATTCGGACTCGGTTAGGACTTTTTCGGGTTTAAGGTGTAATTGGGTAACATGACATGGTTGGGAAATTCGGAATTGGAAATTTTTCTTATGATGTCCGTTAGTGCTTTTTTTTTTTTTTTTTTTGGGCTATTGCTCATTTTCTCTTCTTTTTCAATTTTTTTTCACACTTTTCTTTTCTTGCTAACTTTTGTTGAGCATTCTTCTATTTTTTTCTTGCCCCTTTTTGTTTCACTTTTCGGACTTCAATTATGACTTTTTTCATTTTTCACAATTCCGGGCTATTTGGGTTTTTCGGGTTGTCAAACGAAAGGGAAAATTATTTGGCTCAATTTGGGTTGCAAAGGGTGATTTTTCACTACTTTTTATGGCTAATATTTTTGGGTAACAAACGATGGCCTACTTCATTGTCCGAATTACTTATTAATTTACCATATACGTCTCGAGATTAATTTAATTTAGAGATTTGTAGCGCGCATTTCGAGACAACATTCCCTTTTCCATAACCGATCAAAATAATAAAATAGAGATCATCAACGACTTTTGTAAAACGCTGAATTAGAACTATGAGTTAACCACTAACTCGAATTGATTTAAAAACTCAAAAAGATCGATAGGCTCGAAATCTCACCGGGTTTTGTTAATCTCCACACTTATTTGTAAAGTCGTCAATTTTCGCACAATTTCCATCTTTGGTCAATTTCGGCTTTGAGCATTTGATTTTTACAACTTGAGACAAAATATTTGTGACATTTTTGAAGCTTTTAAATTCCAATCTTTATTTATTTTGAAGAAAAATATTTTTGGCTTTTTTCAAAATTTTTCAATTTTTTTTTCTAAAAAAAAAAACTCTTGAAAAGAACATGTGATCGAATCAATAAATCTAAACAATAAACGGGAAGAATATCCCACACCCCCTAACTTAAATGTTGCATTGTCCTCAATGCGAATCAAGAACACAACATAAAGAGAGGAAAAGAAAGATATTACCCAAAATGGAGCGATCCCCGATGAATGTGAGTCCATTGAATCTTCAAAACATGTTAGAACCAAGCATAGCAAAAATAATAACAAGAATTCTAAACTAAAAAAAAAAGTTAACTATTGTACAACCTACGATTTTCAAATTCTAATAAGTTATACACTAGAAGTCGAAAAATTTGAGGGTCCACCCAAAATACAATATGACTTTGAGGGATTAATGGTGTACCCTCACTAGAATGCATGCCTCCTACAAAAATATAATTCCGTTTGACCAACAGAAGGCATGTGTGAGATGAAAAACATGAACCATCACCAATTAAAAATTTTAACGGAATGATGGGGGGTTTGGATGCTAGGTGGGACAAGTACAATTGAGATCCAAGAAAAATATAATCACCTCCCAAAGATTTTTCAAGTAGTATGGGGAGAGGGGCACACAAAAAGGAAGAGTCCATATTAGAAAACAATTCTAGCAAAGTGTCTTTGTCGGTAAAAGGTGTAAACGTTTCATAATTTTCAACCGACTCATAGGAATCTAGCGATACTTCTAATGGTTCAATAACGGTGAACGGGAATGGTGATGAGATAAACTCAATCTCAAGTGATTCATCATCACTTGGAGATTCAATTTCAAGGGAAAAAGACTCACTTTCAATGAGATGTTCTTCAAAATTTTGAGGTGACACACAAGTCTCAACCTCCTCTTTGTTTTTCCAATCACAACGCATCTCATCGCAAAGTGCGAGAATTTCCTTAATAAAACCAATCTCGATATTCATCGTGCTTTGGGTGGAAAGAAAATTGAGTATTTGTTTGATTAAAAAAAACATTCTTTCTTCCAAAGTAAGATTCCTTGTATCTATAACCTTGAATTCCTCATTTGGTTGAAAACGTTCTTTAGTTTCAAAAATATCGGAAGAAAAATCGTCATTGGATTCGAATAATGCATTCAACTCTTTCTCCCAAAAACGATTTTTTTCCCGATATTTATTTTCAAACCATTCATACTCAATACATAGATAGGCCTCACCAATGGTAATAGGTCGAGGCCGAGGTTTTTGAAAATAAAAAGCTCGAAAACGATTTTCTTCCCGATATATATTCTCAAGCCTTTCATTCTCAAGAATTCGAAGACCCTCACCAATGCTAATAGGTCGAGGCACGGATTCTTGAAAATAAAAAGTTTGAGAACTATTCCCATAAAAACCATTATAATTACCGAACTCACTATAAAAAGACATGATTACCGAATAGTTTGTAAACGGACAATCCACTTAAAGAGGTGTGCGGCTAAGGATTCAACGTTTCTTGGCGCTCAATTGTGCAACCCTAAAAAAAAAGAAAAAGAAAAAGAAAAAAATATCTTGTGAAATAGTAAATCAATTATAATCTATAACAAAACACTCCCCGACAACGGCGCCATTTTGATCGAGGTGGAAACCGAGCATCTGTGTAAATACGCTAATCGTTGTTATCGGCTTCCAACCACAATACAAAAACCTAAACTTTAACTACACTCTTGTGGAGTATAGTGGCGAGTCTGGGTATCGAATCCACAGGGAATGTTTGATAGATTTTAATTGATTTATTACTTCAAAAAATAAAGTGTAAAAGATGATGATTGAGTGAGAAAGGGAAAAGGGAAAAATAAAGAAGTTAACTAAAACTAATTGAAAAAATTAAGGTAGAGACACAATCCCCCAATCCTAGAGATTTGATGGTATAAAACTAATCATAAATTTAATTGATTAATTTAACCCGGAATTTAGTACTCCCAAGCAAGTATACGAGGTTCAAGCCCGCGTCATACTTAATCTGAGGATGAGTAAATCAGTATCGCGATAGTAGCACTCGAATTGCACTCTAAATCATCACGAGTACCCATAGGCAAACGAGATATAAAGATCTACAATTGTTGTGTAACTACGCAACACGGTCATAATCAATCACTAAATTCAGAGGACTAATTTTATACACATGCAACTACCACATCAGGTTGGGTTCATGCATCCCAACCTTTAAAAACCTAGCCTAACATGGTGAATAATAATAAAAGTGCTGGAAATAGAAATTACCACGACTGAAGAACAAGAACATGCAAGAAGAAATCAAAGATTGAAGAAAAACTCAAAAAGCTCTTGAATTAATGGTGCAAAATATGTGAATCTTTCTCCTAGATGTTCCTACTTGTTATGGAGCTTTTACATTAATGAAATCTTAATAAAAAGAGTCCTAATGACTAAATATATAGGCTAGAGGTCGTTTAGAAGAGTTCCCAAAACATAAAACTCTTTTGGCTAAAAGATAAGCACAAAATAAAAATCTCGTATCTGCCAATTTGTCACACTTAGAAAGCACGACTAATTTTGTAACGGTTCTGGAGCGTGACAAATGGGCGAACCGGTTCGGGTTCTGGGTGTACCGGTTCGGGTGAATTGGCTGGTTTCTAGGCCTCTTTCAACACTTAGAATATTTTCCAACTTTCTTCTTTTCTTCCTTGGATTTTTTCTCAACTTCAAATGATCATAACTCCTTCACCAAAGCTCGGATTTGGGTTCCGTTTTTTCCAGTATTCTCGTTGTTCCGATATCTTCAACTTTCCAAAAGGCCCCACTTCCGAACTAAGGCTGCAAAATTACGAAAATGCCCTTCAACTCCCCGATGCTTGGTTTCTTTCACTATTTTGAGTTCTCTTTTTCATCTTTCTTGCATGAAATACCTGTAAAACACATAAGAGATACAAAAATACAAAATAATTGCCAAAAAGGGTTAGTAGCATAGATATGAGATAAATCCAAGCTATTTACACCGCACGGGATCGTAAAAATACCGAAATTAAGGGGATAAATGTGAAGAATTTATGCCTAATCAAGCAGGATCAAGTGCAGCATGCACAGGAGAAGCATCTCCGTGAGGGACAAAAGTGTGATCAGTATGAGGAGCATATGAAGGGGATTGATAGGTATGAAGTGCACGAGGTGGCGATGACGATTGTTGGAAATCGTAAGGATCCACAACATGGCGTTGGGATTCATATTGCATGGAAGGATGATCAGGCCTCCATGAATAGCTCGGGTACTCATACCCCTCGACATTAGAGATGTCGTGACAATACGTCGAGGGTGGGTCCAAAATAGTGTCATAGGGATACACATGTTCCATGGTGGGGTTAGATGGAGAGAATATAAATGGACACACATAGGACAAATGGCCACTAAGAAAGTAGTATGTGCAGAGTGAAGCATGGGATGGGTTGACACTCATCACCGGAGGCGGTGGAATAGGAGATGTGGGTGTGGACGACACACGAGTATCAACGGTGGGCGTTTGAGAGTTAAAGACGTCAATTAATGAAAGAAGGTTTGATTCGGGCTTATCATCAAACAAACTCCGAGAGAAGGTGAAATGGCCAAAGTATTCCCGTAAAGGACGTTCTTCGGCCATGACAAGAGGAATCTTTTTTTGGTTTTTTAAATAGTTTTCAAAAGAAAAGAAAATATATTTGTGATTTTTGAAAATAAGAAAAGGAAAATATTTTTGGTATTTTAAATATGGAAAAAAAAATCTTTTTGGAATATTTGAAAATATTTTTAAAAAGAGAAAAAATATTTTTGGTATTTTTTCGAAAAAGGGGAGAAAATGGACTCTTGATTTGGGCGGACTAACGAAACTCGACTACCGAAATAATGGAATTGGACACACACAAGTCAAGAAAAGAAATCCTAACGAGCACGTAGCCAATTATTATATTCAAAATTAGTGAAATGGGTACTCAAATTTTAATTAAGTCCGCAGGCGACAAAAATTACGGAATTGATCTTTGTGATCGCCTGTTGCAAAAATGTGTTCCTACGGGGCTAGCTAGTTGATTGATTTTAAATTTAATGACAGCTAGGGTAGCGCACAATGGATAAGCGAGTGAGTCGAGTGATGAAATCCCTTCTCATTTCAATGACCGGGTCCGGGCTTAGGTAAATGAATTCATCAAACCATTCAATTTAAGTGCGATGCAGAAATTAAAAGCACAGAGGAGCAATTAATCACACAAAAAATAAACTCGCTGGTAGGAGAGTCGCGAGGGATAAAAAATTGTACCTCCCATGGTTTTTACACACGTGGGGTGAAGACCGAGTTGAGTCGACCAGGGGGAGATTTCGCCTATCTCAGTCGTCCCCGGGAGTCCTACCGATCCAAAGTAGAGAGGCTTAAAAAATCCTCGCCTTGGACGCCCTCTCTCTACCTTGTCCGGTTTCCTTTTCGCCTTTTTTTTATGAATAATTATTACAAAAAAAAATCGATGTCAAAATGCACCCCAAATAAATATAAAGCTTCAATAATCCTATGCAACCAGTCTAATGAGGAGGGAGGAGGAAAACTACACTAAAAAAAAGATAAATAAAATTACAAGTCTTCAATCATGTCTCCACGTCAAGAAAGCGGCAACGACGCCATTTGATAAGAAAGCTTTTTTATGTCCCCGGCAACGACGCCATTTGATAAGTAGCTTTTTGCGTACGGTCGTTGTTTTGCAAAAGCCACTCTCAAAATTTCGTTGAGTGCCTACAAAAATTGTCTAAAAATAACTTGTATTGCGGTAAGTACGGGTATCAATCCAACTTTCAAGGTGAAACAATTAATGTGAAAACGTGCAATTCAAATTTTTTTTATTAAAATATTTTTTTATTTTTTTAAAAACAATTTCAAGGAAAAAATTAACTAACAAATGCTGAAAATTATAAAATGACTAAATAATAAAAAAATGTGCAACCGAGTGTGAAATATTGTGAGAAGGTCAAGAGATGGGATTACACTGCATTTTCAATTATTTTAATTTCTCAATTTATTAATTTTGAAATATTTCGAGATAATATTAAATCGATAATCTAACTCTCGTTAAAATTATAAACTTAATAATATCTTTTCAGAAAATTAATTTAAAATTGTCACACGAATGAAAAATTAGGACTTATACTATTTTCAGAAAATTACCCGCTAGGATCAATTTAACGAAAAAATATCAATCCTCAAATTTCAATACCAAGTTAATATTCAAATATAGGAAAAACCTATCTCTAGTTCGATTCCTAAATTCAAATATTAATTTGTTCAATTAATTTACTAACTCTCGTCACATAAATTAATTGACGACAGTTAAAGAATAATTTACCTAGAAATATAAAATTAATGAATCAACTAATTAAAGTAATATCATTCGCATTGCACCCCACTCCTTGAACGGGATGTTTAGCCAAACATTCATGTGTGTATAAACAAAAATAGATAATATATCGAGAAGGAAATAAATTGAAAAGAGAAGGTAGAAATACAATACGCAATTTTTTTTCCAAATTTGTCTCGAAAAGCGCCTTGACATGCGTCCAATTTCTTCACAATTTCTAGCACTTGATTACAAAAAGAACACTAAAAACTAAACCTAAAAATTTATTCTAAAACTAAACTAATTTTTTTGTATTTTTCTGGAAATTTTTTATGAACCTACTATGTACATGTTATAGACTGTCTTTTTCTCTCTTTATGTATCTCTTCTTTTGTTGCCTGATGAGTCCTCTCTTTTATAAGCTTCACCCCTTTTTTATATTCCCCGGATGGGTTTGGATGTAGAGATTTTGTAGGGATTTCAAAATGGGTTGAAGATGGCATGGGATAAGATGGAGATGGAAGGTGGGTATTGCCGATTTTCATGGAATATGGGGTTGACAGGAAAATGGGGTTGCGGTTTTTTCGGTTTGCGGGTCAGCAAGTAGGGTCGGGTTTGAACCGGATCGCTCTGGGTATGGCTAGGTTGGACACGGGTGTGGGCAGCGGCTTGGGCTGGACACGGGTTGGTCTGGATTCGGAGTTGCCTTGGGTCGGAGGTGGTAAACCGCTGCTGGTTCGGGGTTTGCAGGTTTGGGAGTGGGCAATGGGTTCATTCGCGGGTTAGCCACAAGTTTTGGGAAGCCTCGATCTGAGCTCGCCGGAGCAGTGGGTTTGGTACTAGTTGTCATCGGCGACGGAGGTCTCCGGTGGTTTGGTACTAGTTACCCCTAAAAAAATTAAAACAATCTAATAAAAAAAAAATTAACAAAACTAAAAAAAATAACATCCTAAAAAAAAACTCAAATAATAAAAGAAATAAAAATCTAAAAATCAAATCAAAATAAAATAAAGACTAAAAAAAATCTAATAAAACTAAAAACAACTAACATCTCACTAAATTAAAATAAAACTCTATTAAACCGGAAAAAATATAATCCTAATAAAATAAAACTAAAATAAATAAATAAAAAAAATATATAAAATAAAATCTAATAAAACTAAAAAAACTAAAAAAATTAAATTCCTAAAAACTAATCCTAATAAAAATAAAATAAATATTAAAAATTAAAAACTAATAAAAGTCAACATAAAAAAAATAGAAAAAATAGAAAATAAATCCTAGAAAATTCTAAATAAATCCTAAAAATAAAATGACTCAAAATAAAAATCTAAGAAAATATTAATGGTACAAACTCAACACACACGGGGCTCGGGGAATGGTTTGGGCTCGGTGTGGGCGTAGGTTTGGATTACAGGACTGATTCGGGGCATCGAATCACATCGGGGCAAGCTCAGAATGGACTTCTCACTTCACGGTCTCTTGAATTTCTTCGATGCACGCTTTTGACCGCTTCTGGGTCGCAATTGTACCGATTTAGCATTATTTGTACCGCAACTGCGTATTGACCTGCAAAAAATGATAAAATACGAACATGAGGTCATTTTTATTAAAAACGAGCGACTAAAATGCCTCTATTCAGGGTATAAAATAGACACTTTTGGGTGCTTATCAATTTTTAAACCAAATTAATTCAGCCCCTAAACATGCAACTACGTGTGTGCGTGTGTCAAATCATAAATAAATAAAGCATGCGACACAAATTGCAGGAAAAATCCCCGCAGGGAAAAACCTTCTTTTTTTTCTAGACCTCTGACAAGTTTACAAGACCATTGACTTACATACCATCTTGCTTTCGTCCACAACAGTAACGCACAATGTTTGCATCAAAACTCCAAAGCAATGGCTAGAAATAAATCAACAATGGTTCTCACGCAGCTATACCACCAGGACGCACAGTCCAGACACGCAGTCTAAAATCTTCACAAGGACTCCATCCACAATAGCACGCAACTGTCCGTTGTAGAGCTATCCCCACAAAGAATGAACAAAAGTAAAGTGTGTTCTTGAACACCAAAACAATTCACCATGGCTAGAAATAAATCACGTGCCTTGATGTACCATCCATTAATATTGAACTAGAACTAGCGCTAAAAGATCATGTTCAGACCACATGTGGCTGACTTCCATTTTTTAAGTAAATCTAATTATTTTTCTTACAATATCAGTTGTAATGGTCAAAAATCACACAAACGAATTAATTTTCCACGTTTTGGCCGTTGCAAATGAAATTTTTACGACAGTAAATAGTATGTCCAAGAGCCATGCATGAAATCCACATGGCAATTTGTTGACTCGAGTCTACACCTCTCTCTCTCTCTCTCTCTCTCTCCATATATATATATATATATATATATAAATATATATATATATCAATTCTGCTCTTGTGCGGACCAGTCCGCAATTTAAGAGTGCGGACTTGACATGTGTCACCTGACGATGAGCCTAGAAAAGAGAGAGAGTGTGCCTATAATTTAGGCGATAATTTTTAGGCGCACGGTTAGGTGACACATGTCCGGTCCACATTCTTAAAATGCGGACTAGTCCACACAAGAGCATTATTATATATATATATATATATATATATATATATATATAAACTAGATGTAATGTATATATTTAGGATAATCCTAAAAAATCTTTTTTTGTAAATTTTTTATTTTTTCTTAAAATTAACCATTCAGTCAACAAAGATTCAAAAAATTTGGTCAAAATACATTTTCTAATTATTTTTAAAAAGCAAACAAAATTATACTTGCGCGGATCCTTATAAATAAGGTATTTTCAATACTTTTTTTATTGAATTTTGAAAAATAGCTAGAAACTGTACTTTGACCTAATCTTTTGAATACGTGTCAAGTTAATTCCATGGTAAAATAAAAAAAAAATTGAAGATTTTTTTAGGGCTTAGATTTAGGCGTAATGTATAAGTGATGTAAGAAGCATGATATATAGGACTCTTGATCTCTGTCTCTCTCTCTTTCTCTCTCAGTATATATATATATATACACACACACACACACACACACCGAGTTTTCAAGATACATTTTAGCAACATACCGATGAACATACCCATTTTTAAAAATAGTAAAAACATATTTTTCAACCAAATTAGGGATACATGATCTACATAATGAGAAAATCGTGGGAAAAAAAAATCATCAAAAAATTCAATCCAAAAGTAAGTGAAATGAAAAGTCAGTATATATGTGCATTTTTTTTCCGTTCAAATTTTTTCCTTCATCTCACCCACTTTCGGATTAAATTTTTTGATGATTTTTTTTTGTAGATGATCTCCTTACTATGTAGATCGTGTGTACTAAATTTTATTGAAAAATACTGTTTTCTACTATTTTTTAAAAATAGGTATGTTAAGTGAGGTATGTTGAAGATCGTGACTATGTATGTGTGCGCGCGCGCGCGCATGTCAACATATGTATATATGTATGTGCTGTTGGGTATAAGTATATATATTTATTTTGAATGAAGTAAATAAGTTAGGCTAAGTGTCCAAGTAGAAAGTTAGTGGGGATGTGTGCTTGAGGTCATGGATTCAATCCCTAGGAGGCACACTAATTATTAAGGGTTAAAGATAGGGCCTTGGGCCTCGGGGTCTTGGGGATTTCTAATGTGCATTAAATCTTTTCAAACTCATTTTAATTTTTAATCTACCTGTTTTAAGACTTTGACTATTTCTTCCATCTGTTAAAATATAGTTGTTCGTGGAGAGGTTAGTAGGTTAGTTTCCTAAAATTGCTACCCACGTTTTTTACCATTTTTTTATATAAAACAAAGGCTACAGCTTTGAGAAAAACACAGAAAAATTCAATCTCTCACACTTTCTCTGCAAAAATAATTTTGCTATTTTCTACAATACACTTAGGTTCGTCATTTATTTGGGAGTGCTAGGGTATCCTAAGAGTTCAAAGATTTAACATAAAGCTAATGTTTAAATCTGATCGTTGAATCTTGGGAGGTGTATCTTCTCAAGGCTGATATCTACAAATATCAGTGAGAAATTTCACCTTTAGAACTTTGTGTCAAACACAAACCTCGATCGATAAGTCCTTCTAATTTTATCTATTTTGAATTTGGGTTTTTCATTTATTCTGCATATATTATTTCCAACAATCTAAAGGTGAAATTCTGTTGTTATTCTACAACCTGCTATGGAAAATCCTAATGCAAAATACTCTGAAAAACTTGAATTGTTTGATGGAAAGAATTTTAAGAGATGGCAAATAAAACTGCAATTTTACCTAAAAACTCTTAAGGTCGTTGGTGTTATTGCATCCGATAGACCTTCTGTACCTGAAGAACTAGTTGTTTTGAAACAAAGAGATTATATGCGTAGGAATTATATTCTGAATTGTCTCTGCCTTGAACTGTATGATGTTTATTGGTCATGTCCTACTGCTAAAGAATTATGGAACACACTGGATAAAAAATATGCAACTGAAGATGTTGGGCCTAAAAAATTTGTGGTTGAAAAATTTTTGGATTTCAAAATGGAAGATAATAAATCTGTTGTGTCGCAACTTGAAAAAATACAAATTATTATTCATGAAATTATGGCCGAGGGTTATAGTATGTGTGAGGGATTTCAAGTGTCGTCTATAATTGAAATACTTCCACCTTCTTGGAAAGATTATAAAAATGGTCTTAAGCATAAGAAAAAGGAGATGACACTAGAAGATTTGATAGTTCGTTTGAGAATTGAGGAAGACAATAGGAATGGAGAACTTAAGGAGAAAAATTCTGAATTCAGTTCTAAGGATAATTTGGTCGAGGGGAAATCAAATGGAAATAAAAAACAGAACCAGTTTAAGCCTAACTATTCAAACCAGAAAAAATGGGCACCATAAACCAAACCAGAATTCGAGGTCCAACCATAAATTCAAACCTAATGATCAGAATAAAAATTTTGAACCTCAATTTAAATCTAAACCTGCAGGTCAATGCTTTGTGTGTGGAAACCCAGGTCATTACGCTAAAGATTGCAAGTTTAGGAAGAGTCAGAATGTGAAGCCTCAAGCAAATGTAATCGACGAGAGTAACTTGTCTGCTATGGTGATCGAGGCAAACATTATGAGTAACATGACAAGCTGGTGGCTTGATTTTGGCAGTACCAAATATAGTTGCGGCACGAGAGGTGCCTTCACTACCTTCATTGCTGTGATGGTGAACGTCTATACATGGGAAACTCCTCTTCGTCTAAGGTTGAGGGGAAGGGAAACGTAGTTTTAAAGTTCACTTCAGGAAATGTTCTTACCTTGAAAGATGTTTTGTATCTCCCTGAGGTTAGGAAGAATCTAGTGTCTGATTTTATCTTAGTTAAGAAGGGTTTTTAAATTATTCTAGAGAGTGATAAGGTAGTTGTGACTAAGGGAGGTGATTTTGTTGGGAAAGGTTATGTTCATGAGGGTCTTTTCAAACTAAATGTAACCGCGACTGATAATAATGAAATATCTGCTTCTTCTGCTTATTTGATTGACTCTTGTGATATGTGGCATTTTAGACTTTGTCATGTAGATAAAGCATCCATTAAAAAATTAATGTTTTGGGGGAACATATCAAAATATGATATTTCTACCAACTCTAAATGTGAAATATGTGTTGAATGAAAATATGCTAAAAAACCTTTTTCGAGTGTCGAAAGAAGTTCAACTATTTAAAGTTTAATACATTCCGATCTTTGTGATTTAAAAGGTTATGTGACACGTGGTGGAAATAAATACTTTGTTACTTTTATTGATGATTACTCTCATTACTGTTATATTTATCATTTTACGAGTAAAGATGAGAGTTTTTCAAAATTTATATCTTATAAGTTAGAAGTTGAAAAACAATTGAAAAAATCCATTAAAACATTAAGATCCGATAGGGGAGGAGAATACACCAGTGATCTTGATAAATATTGTAAAGAAAATGGAATAATTCAGCAAGTTAATCCTCCTTATTCACCCCAATCTAATGGTGTAGCTGAAAGAAAAAACAGAACTCTTAAGGATATGGTAAATTCTATGTTAAGCACTTCGGGATTACCTTATAATATGTGGGGTGAGGCACTTCTTACTGCTTGTTATATTCTTAATAAAATACCTTTTAAGAATAATGATAAAACTCCTTATGAAATGTGGAAAAATAAAAAACCTTCTTATAAACACCTTAAAGTGTGAGGGTGTCTTGCTACGGTTTCAATACCAGTACCTAGGATAACTAAACTTGACCCAAAGACTGTTGATTGTGTTTTTATAGGTTATGCTAAAAATAGTAATGCATATAGCTTTCTTGTAATTGATTCTAAAAATCAATATATAGATAAGAACACTATTTTTGAGTCAAGAGATGATGAATTTTATGAGGATAAATTTCCTTTTAAAGTGAGAAGTGAGGGAACTAGTAGTTTTGTTCTAGTGGGTCCTTGTGTTAGAAATAAATATTCGGATTCAGAAGAAACTGAAATTAGAAAAAGTAAAATACCTAAGATAGATACTTTTTTTTAACCTGAATTTTTAACATACTTAATGGAAAATGACCCTGTCACTTTTAGTGAGGCAATGTCCTCACCCGATTCTATTTTTTGGAAAGAAGCTATAAATAGTGAATATGATTCTATTATTTCTAACAACACTTGGGAGTTAGTTGACTTGCCTAAAGGATGTAAAACTATTGGATGCAAATGGATATTTAAAAAGAAATTAAAAACTAATAGTTCTACTGATAAATTTACGGCAAGATTGGTAGCGAAAGGCTATAGGCAAAAGGAAGGAATTGATTTCTTTGATAATTACTCTCCTGTTACTAGAATTACATCTTTTAGGCTATTAATTGATATTTCTTCATTACATAATCTGATAATTCATCAAATGGATGTTAAAACAACTTTTTTGAATGGAGATCTTAAAGAAGAAATTTATATGGAGGGTTTGTAGTCCAAGGCCTAGATAAAAAGTTGTGTAGACTTAAAAAATCTTTATATGGACTAAAACAAGCCCTTAAACAATAGCATGAAAAATTTGATCAAGCAATGATCTCTAATGGTTTTAACATTAATGAAGTGGATAAATGTATTTATAGCAAATTCAAGGATAATTCTGCCGTGATTTTTTGCTTATATGTGGATGATATGCTTATTTTTGGAACTGATATGGATGTAGTTAATAAAACTAAAAGTTTCCTTAATAAGCAATTTGATATGAAAGATTTGGGTGTTGCTGATGTTATACTTGGAATTAAAATCATTAAAAATTCTGAAGGAATTGTTTTAACCCAATCTCATTATGTGGAGAAAGTTCTTAGAAAATTTGAACAATTTAATTGTATTCTTGTTAAAACACCTTATGAACCTAGTTGTCACTTAACGAAACATTCGGGTCCTAGTGTATCATCATTAGAATATTCTAGAGTTATGGTAGTCTAATGTATCTTATGAACTGCACTAGACCTAATATTGCATATGATGTGGGTAGACTTAGCATATAAACTTGTAATCCTAATAATGAACATTGGGATACTTTGATTAGAGTTTTGAGATATCTAAAATACACAATAAATTATGGTATTCATTATATTAGATATCCTGCTATAATTGAAGGCTTTTGTGATGCTAATCAGATTTCTGATAACGATGAATGTAAGTCTATGAGTGGCTATATTTTTGCCTTGGCAGAAGACGCTATATCTTGGAAATCGACCAAGAAAACGTGCATAGCTAGATCCACCATGGAGTCTAAGTTCATAGCATTGGATAAAGCAAGTGAAGAGGCTGAATGGTTAAGGAATTTTATATTAGACATTCATTTATGACCAAAACCAGTTCCATCTTTATCCATTCACTGTGATAGTCAAGAAGCGATCGCAAGAGCACATAATAACTCCTACAATGGAAAGTCTAGACATATCAGGAGAAGACACAACACAGTGAGACAACTATTGAAAGATGGAGTTATAGCAATCGACTATGTCAAGTGAAAGGAAAACCTATCAGATCCATTGACTAAAGGGCTAGCTAGAGAACTAGTTTATCAAACATTGAGGGGAATGGCCCTAAAGCCTATTAATATCTAAATCACCTATAATGGAAGCCCAACCCATATGACTGGAGATCACTACAGCAAAATGGTAAATTGGCACCCTTCCAGCAGCTAGCCTTGTTACGGTCATTGACCGTGACAAAAAAAATACGCATTTTTTATCACGGTCAATGACCGTGATAAGTCCGTGATAAAGACTTGTTACGGTCATTGACCGTGAAAAGACCTTGACAAGTACAGTTATCACGGTCTTACCACGGTCAATGACCGTGACAATCCTTACAATATTGTCACGGTCAAGGACCGTGACATGTCCGTGATAAATGTTACCGCAAAAAACCCTTTTCCCTTCTTTTTTCCCCACCGACTTCTTCCCTCCTTTTTTTTCTCTCTCTCTCTACGTTGCTCTCCCTCTCTCCCTCTACTTTCAGGTTAGTTTCTCTCTCTCTCTCTCTCTCTCTTACATATATATATATATATATATATATATATATATATATATATATATATATATATATATATATATATATATGTGTGTGTGTGTGTGTGTGTGTGTATATGTGTGTGTGCGTGTGGGGGGTGGGGGTGGGGCAGGGTGGGGGGAGGGGGCAGGGATGGGGGGCTATTTGTGTGTGTGTGCGCGTGTGGGGGGGGGGGGGAGGGGCAGGGGGAGGGGGCAGGGAGGGGGTGGGGGGCTGCGTGTGTGTGTATGTGTGCGTGTGTGTGTGTATGTGCGCGGGTGTGTATATGTGTGTGTAGTGTGCGTGTATGTGCGTAATGTCCCTTGTAAACGAATTGATTGGTTATTAATTTTTTTAGTAAATTTATATATGATTGCCCCTCATTGTAAATTAGTAAATTAATATATGATTAATTATGAAAGTAGAATTGCCCCTCATTGTAAATTAGTAAATTAATAATTGTATACTTTAATTGTTAGTTTAATTGATGAAAATAATTAATTGAGTAGGTGAATTAGAAGGAGTATGGGATACACATTTGTTGTTGACATTGTTGTTGGATTATAGTAGATAGATGTTGGTTTGGTTAATTTTAAAGGTGGCATGACCACTGGATTATTGTCCATATGGGGGTGGGATTTTTCAACTTTTTTTGAAAATTACTTTGTATATCGAACAATATATATATATAGTATGATCATTAAATGAAACATACTTGAAATTACATATAGTGCGCATAGATATTAGCCTTCTAGTTTTTATGCGTACGCATTCAACAGCCCTTAGATCCGTTCGAGAATCATTACCCATCTAATGAGATCTCTCGAAATGTCCCGTTTGGACAGTTTGGGACTGCATAATTTCTGTATAATATTCTTAGTGGCTTAAAGTTGTTACTTTTGGAGGAAGTTCTGCAGTTGTATCCTAATGTTCTCTTGGTACATAGTAGATTGACAAGTGTGACTGTTATTTTAATTGATCAATTGAAATAATACTCACACTTGACAATTTACGTCGTGTACTTGGAGAACTACGGGGATATGCTGCCGAATTTTTTTCAAATCGTAACAATGTGCATGAGATGTTAATGGTACAATCAGACAACGAATTTAGGCTGTGGTTGACACAAGAGGTAATTATAATGAAAATGATCGTTATATAACGTTACATTACACTCAAATTTTACAACTAATATAATTAATTTATTTATATTCTCAGCTCTTAAAGATGGGCGATGCGACATCAAGGCTTGCTCCTCTAGCCATTGGACCCTTGTTCATGGCACAAGAGTACAAAAAGTATCGATTGAACGGTTACATTTTCAGCGCTAAAGTGTATGAGGAAAGTACAAATGTACAGAACTCGGGCATTTCATACAAGGCTCTTACTTTCTTTCGAGCGAGCGAAAAAGATAAAAACCTCGTTGAAGTTGAAATGACTTACTATGGTGTAATTCGAAATATATTTGAATTGGATTATATAAGTTCAAAGAGGTTGTATTTTACTGTGACTGGGTAAGAGTTGAGAATAAAAATATTTGTAAAGTTGATCCTATCACCAATTTGATCATGGTTGACTTGTCCAAGTTGAAGAGCAAAGACCACGTGAGCGATGAGCCGTTTGTTTGTGCATTTCAAAAGGTTAACCAAGTGTTTTACTCGGAGTATATCAACAACGAGTCGTGGTCAATTGTCCAACACGCACCAAAACGTCTAAATAGTAGTGTGGATGATTTGGCTGCTCCTACCGAATATCAATCCATTTTTTATGAAAACCCGAATTTTGAACAATTTTTCAATTTGTAATAAATATTCCAATTTGTACCGAAACATCCATTTTTAATGATTTTAATTTATTTGCACTTTATTATTTTCACTCTTGTGTAGTGGGCGTGTGTGTGGGCAATAGGGGTGGGGGTGGGGATGTTTCGATTTTTTAGTAATTGTACATATTATGAGCTAGATGCTGTTGTTTTGGAATTCAGAATTGAGGTGTTTGACAGTAACAATTCATTTTTATATGTAGTAATTGTACATATTTGCATGTCTTCTTTTAATTCATTTTGATATATACTAATAACATTTTTTTACAGAAATGTCTCCTTCAGGTATTAAGGTGAGGATGATGATGATTGTTATGATGATGTCGTCTGGGCTCAGTGGTAGCGGAGGTGATGAGGGCTCCTCGGCCCCTAGGCTCCCCAAATATAACAAATTGGGGATGGTCATCGAGAACAAGTCGGGGCTATTAGCGAGATCCCTCAAGCTGGTAAAGAGGATCATCGGCTCAGGGTACATTAGTTGGAAGGAGGTGCCATATGAGCTCAAGTTAGCTGTTTAGGTGGCACTACAGGTAATGTATTTATATTTATATTTATATTCATATGAATATTTCAATTTCAATTTCATTTTATATTTATATTTATATTTATTTACAACTAACATTGTAATTATTGGATAGGAACAATTCAGCCTGGATCCAAAGCTACGCGATTCCGTCTTGGAGCAGTTGAGGGAGCAACACAAGACATGAAAGAATAATATGCAGACCCGGTACTTTGGGAAGACACAAGAGTTCATTATCCAAAGGCATGAATCCGTCCCGCCGAAGGAGCCGATCTTATTGGCACAATGGCAAAAATTCGTTGACAATGAGATCGGGGAGCGACAATTGGCATCTCGCCAATCGGGAAGGAAAAATCGGACTAAAAAGACGGACGTGCACTACTCCGTCCGGATGTCTTACACCGAGGTGGAGAATAGGATGATGGTAAGATTTAATTTTTCTATAACTACAGAAATATATTATTCTGCATTACTTTACTTTGCGGGGCCGATACTAATTTTACGTTATTTTATTTCAGGGGACAGGAAGTGGCCCTAGGGATAGGCCACATAGGCTCGATACTTATGTGGCTCTTCGGACGAAGAAGGGGAAGGACAAGGAGGTATCCCCGAGCGTCGCGACCACGATTGTATGTAATCCGACAGCTTACTTTTTGTTAATTACGTTATAATTTTTTAATTTACTTATTTTACTAATCATGTGTTTTTTATCGTTTCAGGCAAAGCTTAAGGAAGTGCATGAGTCGCAGTCTGATGCCGACAAGGCATCTTTGTCCACATACGCACTCAGCCAAGTGATTGGCTCTTATCGCAAGGAGAGGACAAGGAGGTGAGCTCGCGGGTGGCCAAATCTAGGATCATCGAATTGGAGACGAGTGACACCGGGTTTGCTCGAATGGTGGACTCGCATGACGCGAAGCTATCCCATTTGGAGGCAACGGTCCAAGATATGTTCTCATTCATGAAACGTTCGTTGGGAGAAAAATGTAAGGGGAAAGGGAAGGATAAGGTGGTGGAGGAGGAGGTGCGGGAGGACGAGGTGCAAGATGATGAGGATGTGGACCTCGCTGCTTCATCGCCGACACGTACGGACTTTGATGATCCACTTCCCTATTTAGATCCCATCGACCGAACGATATCGACACTTGGTTGGCCGAGCGTGTTTATACTAGATATATTTGATGGCCAACGGATAGGGCGGGGGTTGAGGGACCCGAATATCATTCAGGCTGGACTAGTTCATGGACGTGAGCTTCAAAACATCGAGTCCAAGGTGCTCGTCACGCATGTGATACCCGAGAAGGAGAACTCCCCGTTGTGGCTGCGCAAACAATGCTGCACGATGTATATCAGTGAGTGTGTCAATTCGTATATCGTGTGGCCTACTCACCTCCTCGAATTTAACCTTACCCAAGACATGTAGTGACATTATTTGAATTGAATTGTTTTTAAGTTGGTACATTTGAATTATATTTGGATTATATGGTGATGCATATTGTCTCTATTTTGAATGTATATTTTCATCATCTCTATTTTATTTGGCTATATGATGCTTGAACCGGTATAACGTTGCTATAACAGGTACAAATATACTGCTGGGCAGTGGCAGTGGCCAAACTTCCCAGCAGATTTTTTTCAATGCTGCCCAAAATTATCACGGTCATCGACCGTGATAAGTCTGTGACAAAAGATTATTGTCATGAACTTATCACGATCAATGACCGTGACAATTTTTTTAGCATTGTCACGGGATTGCCACGGTCCATGACCGTGATAAAACTTGTCAAGGACCGTGACAAGTCTGTGATAAAAAAAAGTTATCTCGCCCAGAATTGTCAATGTCATTGACCTTGACAAGTTGAACTTGTCAAGGTCAATGACCGTGACAATTCAGCAGATTTGGTGTAGTGGATCCCAATATCTGGGTTCAATGGGATAACAAAGTTATACGAGTGATTTGTGGGGGTACAAATTTAAGTTTTACTTAAAACCCATTCCTATGATGTAGTACCTCTGTATTGATGGAGGATGAGATTTAATATCTTAATGCTTTATATAGTTGTTATTCAGTAGGGTGTGAGATACAGTACACTCTTGATGGAAGCACCTATATGAGTGTGGTAGTGGGTCCGCTTCCTATGAGAATTGAGGATGATTCTATAGAGCACTTAAGAAATCTGGGCATGCTCAAGGCTGAAACGAGCACAACTGTGGGAACTCGATGATGATTTTTGGGAGTCACGTGTGTATTCTATTGACCTAAGTTTACAACAACGGTGAAATAGTTCAAGACATCAGTTCACTCTCAACCTGTAAACTCAATAAATTAACACAAAAGTAAAGGTTCAAGTCGAATGACACCTTCGCTATTTACGTCACTCCTTATGATACTCCAAAGTGTCTTTTTATATTTATTTATTTATTTATTTCATTCATGTGGGGGATTGTTGGGTATAAGTATATATATATTTTTTGAATGAAGTAAATAAGTTATGCTAAATGGGCAAGTGGTAGGTTAGTGGGGATGTGTGCTTGAGGCCATGGGTTCAATCCCTAGGAGGCACACTAACTATTAAAGGTAAAAGATTGGGCCTTAGGCCTCGGGATCTTGGGGATTTATAATGTGCATTAAATCTTTTCAAACTCGTTTTAATTTTTAATTAAACCGTTTTTAAGACTTTGATTGTTTCTTCCATCTGTTAAAATATAGTTGTTAGTGGAGAGGTTAGTGGGTTAGTTGCCTAAAACCACTACCCACATTTGACCATTTTTTTTAATATAAAACAAAGGCTACAGCTTTGAGAAAAACACAGAAAAATTCAATCTCTCTCACTTTCTCTGCAAAAGTATTTTTTCCTATTTTCTACAATATACTTACGTTCGTCATTTATTTGGGAGTGCTGGAGTATCCTGAGAGTTCAAATATTTAACATAAAGCTGATGTTTAAATCTGATCGTTGAATCCTCGGAGGTGTATGTTCTCGAGGCTCACAGTTACAAATATCAGCGATCAATTTCATCTTTAGGACTTTATGTCAAATACAAATCTCGATCGATAAGTCCTTCTAATTTTATCTATTTCGAATTTGGTTTTTTTCGTTTATTCTGCATATATTTTTTCCAACATGTGCATGAGTGATGAGAGACAACATACCTCGTGTGGCTCAATGTACCATCCCTTGATCTTAGCATGGTCAGTGAGGGATAAAAAATACTAGTGGTGTTGAACCGGTGGATGGGTAAAAGGATAAGGAGAAGGGTGAGGACCGGTTGGGAATGGAGGGTAGTAGAGGAAATACTGGATTGTTGTTGATTATCTTTCTTGTTAATTATAATGTCCAAAAAACCATACTCTTGTGCTATTTGAAGAGGATACCTTAGATAATCTTGTGTTCTTTCCATCCTCAATTTGTACATGGCGTTAAGTTTTTTTTTGCTTTTGAACTTCTTTCTCTAGCTCTACCACCTTCATTTGCAACCCAAAATACAAACTGAATATTCATTATATTTTTGTTAAATAATATGTTAATCTTGTTTTCTTTCCCGCATGTGTTACGCTCAATTTCTATTAAGATAACAAAATAAAGTTATCATATTAGCCATATTAAGGACCCATTTAGGGCCTTGTGCTAAGATTAAAATGAAACATTTTATATTCAATTAAACTTTAAATAAATAGTGATAATTCTAAGTATAGACAAATAAGTAACAATGGGAATATGGTCGGTGTTATACTACACCCGTCCAAAATAAAGGAACATGTTTTTCTTTTGGATCAAATACCAAAAAGTCCCTCAAACATTTTTTCATACACATTTAGTCCAAGCCTTTTATTTTGTACCCAAAAGTCCCTTATTCTCTTATCTTTAAAGGTCCGTGCCACCGGCATGGTAAAGCCTTTTTGGCATGGTGAAGGACTTTTTGGTGCAAAATAAAAAGGTTTGGACTAAACGTGTATTAAAAAAAGTTCGAGGGAATATTTGGTATATGCCCCTTTTCTTTTTGCGGCAATTTCAAATTAGCAGTCGTGTTTTTTAAAATAGTGCTACTTTCATTCCAAATTAATCGTTGCTAATTGAAAATGATGGTTTTCATGATATGTTAAATCAACGGCAAAGATAAAAAGTTGTTCACGCTTGTAGAATTCGGAACGAAATGAACATATAAAGCCATGTTATCATTCGTAAACATTAAGTATCCTAGAATTTTCATTGGCAATTGGTGAAAGGGAATTGGGATAGATGCAATGTTTTAATGTCTTAATGTTAAATTTTATAACACGACACAACTCCATCCCAATTCTACTTGTTGCTCGTGTTTGATAGTTTTTTCGAGGTGATCCATGATTGTGGGCCCCATTATAAGGCAATCCCTAATACTTAGGCAACAACTCCAAGACTCGGTGGTGATAGTTCTCCTCTGTCGCCTCACCAGTGATACGACGGCTACCATGGACTAAACGACGGTCTATTTTTCCACTTGGTGGCACCACCAACATTCGTGATCAATATATATATGTGTGTGTGTGTGAGTGTGTGTGTGTATATATATATATATATAGATATGTAATCATAATTATGTATATATTTTCTCTAACTTCTTAGGGGTAGTTTGTGCTTGGAATGATGAACCTTTTATTGCTAAAATGCATGCATGGGACAGATTGGGCGGATAGTTTGATGAATGTAGTTTGAGTACAAACAAAAATTGTCCTTATGTATTGTTTAAAATGATTAGCCAAATTACCAATATATAACAATAATAAAATTTAACAAATAGTACACATTTGTAATTTTAATGAAATCATGTGGCTTTAGTATGTACATGGCGATGTTGTCGAGATTGTTGGGGCAGTTACAATATGTTTGGAAATTACTATGCTAGTAGCATCTATTATTTGATTGGGATTATATGTTTTAAAATGTTTTAGTGTTTATCATTTTCATATCATTTTTTTTTATAAATAAATGCCATTAAAACCTCGCAAAGGGTGCGAACCCGTATACAACAAGTATACTAAGCAGCTAACATGCTGAAGAAAAAGGAAATATACAAGAAAATGAGCTAAATACACCTGCGACAAGGAAGTCACATGCTATAGATGAGATTGAAGATCGTCCACAAAGTCAAGAACCTCCGTAGTCGTGACTGTCAAGCTACCCTTATACCAACATAAAAGCGTGCTCAGAAATAGGTATCAAAGTCTCGGTGATGCAGTCTCATAACCTTCAAAACATCTCAAATTCCTCTCCTTCCAAATCGTCCAAAAAATACAGTGAGGAACTAACCGCCACACACGCCTGACACCCTGTCTCCCTGTCGAAGATCTCCAACCCTCTAAGAGCGCCCTTACTGACCTAGGCATGACCCAAGAAGTCCCAGTAATGGCAAATAAAATATCCCACAAGCTTGTTGTCACCTTGCAGTGTAAAAGAAGGTGATTGGTCTTCTCTTCCTCCTCCTTACATAACCAACACCGACTAGCAAGCCAAAAACTCCGCTTCTGAAGCCCCTCGAGCGTCAGGATTGTCTTTCTAGCTTTCGTCCACACAAAATATCTGACCTTCGGCGGAACTTTCACCTTCCAAATATTCTTCCAAGGAAAGCGGTCCATGTTGTCCCTGCCACCACTTAGGATAGTATAGTAGCTCCTGACCGAGAACATCTCTTCCCCCCCCCCCCCCCCACCCTTCCAGCGCAATCAATCCTCCCTATCCCTCGGGCGCGGGGCAGAGCTCAACCACTCAAGAACATATCCACCTCCGGAAGCTCACAATCCCAGAACCTTCTTCTGAACTTCGGATCCCATCTCGTACCCTCCCCTCTAGAAGCCCAATGGTACGCTACTAGCCCATCTTGGTTCTCTCCAAGGTTAAAGATCATAGGAAAGAGGTCTTGAATAGACCCCTGACAGCCCCAACTATCCTTCTAGAATCTGGTCTTGTCCCCTCTCCCCAAAGAAATACCCATATGCCTGAAGAACTTTGCCCACTCCCTAGATATATGTTACCACAGACCTATACCATGAACAAAAATCCCAACCACCGGCCCCCATCCCCGTTGAGAACTGCCCCCTCCCCCCCCCCCCCCCCGCTACTACCACTCTCATCCACAACCTATGCTCCTCCCGAGGAAACCTCCACAAACATTTCCCTAAAAGAGCTTGATTGAAAATAGCCAAGTTCTGAACACCCCCCCAACTTGATGGGCTTACACACCTCTTCCTATCCTACCTGGCAATATTTTAAACTAGCCTTTGTGCCTTTCTATAAGAAATCCAGCATAATTTTCTCCATCTTCAGGCGAACAACCCCAGGTAAGGGAAGAATGGACATGAAATAAGTTGGCAAGCTAGACAGCGTACTCTTAATCAACGTCAATCTCCCCCATTTTGAAAGGAAATCATGCTTCCAACCAGCTAGCTTCCAACGCATTCTCTCCAAGATCGTATCCCAACTCATTGTAGCCTTATACTTTGCTCCGAGAGGAAGGCGAAGATAAGTAATGGGTAAAGATCCCACCCTGCCGCCCAAGATGTCGGCCAACTCTTCCATGGGAAACTCACACTTACTCGCATTGATCCTAAGGCCCGACACCACCTCAAAACAAATAAGAAGGATCTTCAGAGCACAAACCTGCCTCCGATCTGCATCACAGAAAATAATCGCATCGTCCGCAAATAGAAGGTGTGAGATCGTGACCAGATTAGGGCCCGGACTCCCAATAGAGAACCCCCTGATCCACCCTGCCTCGACCTCCCTCCCCATCATCCTGCTAAACTCCTCCATGACCAAGATGACAAGAAAAGGGAATAAAGGGTCCCCCTATCGAAGACCATGGGAACTAGGAAAGAAACCCTCAGGTACCCCATTAATCAGCACTAAAAATCTTATCGTGGAAATGCACCTCCTAATCCACCGACACCACCTAACACCAAATCCCATCCTCTTTAACAAGTATATAAGAAAATTCCAGTTAACATGGGCATACGCCTTCTCAATGTAAATCTTACAAGCGATACCAGGGGGGGCGCTCCTCGACCTAGAGTCAACACACTCATTAGCCACCAAGACCGCATCAAGAATCTGCCTACCACCAATAAAAGCATTTTGGGACTCAAAAATAAGAGGATCTATTACCTTTCTAAGTCTAACCGACAACACCTTGGCAAGAAGCTTATAGACACTACTGATCAAGCTAATAGGACTGAAATCTCTGATATCATAAGAACCCCCTTCTTGGAGATCTGTAAAACGTGTCGGTGTGATAATTGATTAAATTCGTAACTTTTTAATTTGGCACACTTATTTAATTAGAGTCTATTTTTAACCAAATTAATCCCTCCCCTAAACATGCATCTAAAGTGCGTGTGTCAACCCATAAATAAATATAAAGCATGTGACACAAATTTAAGGAAAAATTCCCGAAGGGCAAAACCTTTTTATTTTCACTATAATTTGTAAAAACGGTTACACGGATTACAATGAAAATAAGAGCGAAATAAGAAATACCCTCAGGCATCGGTTCCGATGTCTCGGCTGAAATATCCCGCAGGAACTCCAGGTGGTCAGCAATGAAGAAGAGGAACGGCTTCTCCACAAGTTGTGAACTTCATAAGGACTCCCTCCACAATAGCACGCAGTTGTCGGTTGTAGAGTTCTCCCCACAAAGTATGAACAAAAGAAAAATATGTTCTTGGGTTCCACAAAACAATTCACATAAAAGTAATTGGGATTTTGTGAATTAAAAACAAAATATTTGAACCCTTAAAATTGTTGGAGAAAAACTTTCTGCCAAAGGTATCCAATTAATTATGGGCAGATACACAAAGGTTTCAAAAGAATAAAACTCTTAAAAGTTGAAACTATTCTCCAAGTTTAAACCAAAGCTGACATCCCCTTTTATAAGGAAATTTGAGTCGGTGAAAAGATCAGGATGAAGTCAGACGTGTCAGCCAAAAGCAGGGTCGCTCTAACGGGAATCCCATCTCGCTCGAACGAGATCGTGTGTCGTTCAAAGGACCTCGCGCGACATCCACATGTCGTTCGAACGAGATGGAGATCTCACTTGAACGACCTTGGCATCGAAATCGAGGTACGTCTGCTGCCTTATTGCCTTAGAAATTTTTCAAAACTTTTTAAAAAATCAATGTTTTCTAAAATAATAATAAAACAATTTTTATAAAAAACATTTTTATAAAAAGCTTTTTAAAAATCCTTTAAAAAAATATCCCAACATTCTTAATATGAAATGTAAATGAAACTTTAAACAATATCTTACCAAAGTTCATATTGTTGGGCTTGAATGTTGAAGATAACTTGTAATTCAGATTCGTCTTTTATAGATGCAATCTTCTCAATTCTTTGACGACTTGTAGTGGTATACGACATAATTAATTATGACAGACTTATTAAAAATATGTCCTTACAAATCTCCCCCTATGTCTATGCCAATACATACATAAAAACATTCGAATTATGAAATATTAAAATACCTATACAAATCTACACTCCCATGAATCCTAAAACTGAAAAGGTAAAATTTGCAAGTCCTCAATTTTTTCTTCAACCACAAAACTCTCAAAGCTTTTCTCATCAGGGTGTGCAACATCATGATCTTCAATCTTTCTACCTACACACATGAGATAAAGAAAAAACCTTCTTGACACATTGAGTTTGAAATGATATAAGAATAAAGCATTAATAATCAAATCTCCCCCATAATGCAAAAACTCCCCCATAGCATGATAATTCTTTCTCCTCCTTTTTATGATGTCCCCAAATAGACAGATAGGAAGAAATAATCAAAATATGGAGTGTCACGACAAAATGCATAGAAAACATAGATCAAGCTACGCGCATGCAAAGGTATATCCCCAAAAATTTCACAAACTAGTTTTGGATTTTTCAATTTTTTATACAAAAATAGGATACAAAAAAACACACACCATGGATTTAAACTCAAACAACCAAGTCATGGAAACGTAATGAATGGGTGTGAACACATTAGATAGGTAAATAAACTCAATCAATCATATATGCACGATGAATACGTGTACTCCTAACGAATGAACATCAAAGGTATCCTTAGGTGTAAAAAATTGTTGAATTTAGAATACATCGTCTTATGCAAATCAACAAATCAAAGTCAAAGTGATTTCCACACCAATAACGTCCAAAACTATTTAGCACTTTTTTAAGATTTTCAAGGACGTGCAAACCCGTTATAAAATCTCCAACCAAACTCCCTCATATATATTTTCTTTTAGAGACGTTAAACTAAATTCTCAAACATTGGAGAATTGGTGCAAAAAACCTAAATGGCCTATAAATGGCATGAATTTCTTTCTATTGCCTTTAAATTTTTTTGGGCTCTTTTAAACCTTTTTGGATCCCGGATAATAAAATTCCTCAATTTTTTAGGTCCAAATTTAATGGCGGCTTAATCGCAAAGGATAAAAAAAAACTTTCGTAGCCCGTCACCATTTTCAAATAAAGCACATAAACTCATAAAACGGTTTTTATATGCACAACTTTCTTATCAAGGTTTATCGTGCTTGGTTTGTTTTAAGAACAGGATTGAAGTGAAAACACCCAACCAACATGTGATAAGACAAGAACAATAATCAAACAAATCCATGCATGTGTTCAATAAAGGAAAACATGAGTCAAACATGTAGGAAGTAACACTTAATTACATCTTAATGACTCCACACATTATAAAGCACAAATATGACATGATATATTGTCTCAAAACACTATCAAATAGTCACATGAAAAGATGGAATGATGTTGTGACTCGGTCATCCTAAGTGTCCATCCATAAACGGTGCAAACCAAATACAAATTTTCTTTTGGATTTTTCAAAAATTTTATCAAACTAAAATCTTTTTGTATTTTTCAAAAAATTTCAAAAATAAAAATCTATATAAAAAGTACATGTCACAATGCTAGCAAAAATATATCAAAAAGCATAACTAGCGTATGACAAACATGCAAACACAATCATCTATATGATATGGCAAGAGAAGAATCATGTGCAAGCAAATGAGAATCAACTATTCTAAAATCTAGCGTATCCAAAAATGTTTTCCTAACCCAAACAGATGTCACACGTCGACACGGGGTTTTGGGAACCAACAAAACACTAGACTTCGAATTCCTAGGACCTCTTCCAAGATCAAAATAAATTCTCCTAAGGTGACCTTTCCTACCACAATATGAACATGTGTAAATGGGTGGAACGACACCTAATGTGTAATCTTTTCTAACATCCTTGGAATTAGTTGACCCTCTAAAAAAAATAATGATTTTGGCTTTATCATTAGAAGCATGAAAACACGATGAGCCATTACCATCACTATGAAACCTATTTGCATAATTTAAATCATTTTTCAACTTCAAAATATTTTATTCAAGCAACAAATTAGACTCTTCCAAAGACAGGGATCTCTTTTTCAAATTTTCAATTAAACTTAACAGTTTATATCGCTCTCCCTCAATTAAAACAAACTTATACCTAAGACTCTTTTCACGTGCCATAAAATCATCAATTAATTTTTTATCCTCGACGGCAAAAACAGGAAACCTAGAGTTCTTTAAGTCCTCCAATTCCTTCTCTAAAACAAGGACTCTCTCATCACTCTTCTTTTTGGCAATTTTCAAAGTGTCAAAATCAATACACAAATTACCAAAGTGCTCACGACAAATATCACTTTGAGTTTGAAACGCGTGCAAATATTCAATCTTACATTTAAACAGAGAATTTTCTTTTCCAAAATTTTATTTCTTTTGCAAAGTTTCAAATTCAAACTTTTTAAATTTTCAGCATGGTCGTGAACTTTTTCAAAAATAGGTTCCTCATTAAATGGGCGTTCCATTGGAAGAATTGTGATTTTTCACAAAACAGATTTAAAAAAAAAATGAATATCACACAATTTTACGAAAAATGGGAATACGCAATAAATTAGCGCAACCTGCTCTGATACCAATTTGAAAACGTGAGTAGACAAATTGTACCAGAAAGTAAATCCTTGAAAAATCCGGATCACGCGATAAATTAGTGTAACCCGCTCTGATACCAATTTGTAAAACGTATCGGTGTGATAATTGATTAAATACGCAACTTTCTAATTTGGCACACTTATTTAATTAGAGTCTATTTTTCAACCAAATTAATCTAGCCCCTAAACATGCATCTAAAGTGCGTGTGTCAACCCATAAATAAATATAAAGCATGTGACCCAAATTTAAGAAAAAATTCCCGAAGGGCAAAATCTTTTTATTTTCACTATAATTTGTAAAAGCGGTTACACGGATTACAATGAAAATAAGAGCGAAATACGAAATAACCTCAGGCGTCGGTTTCGATGTCTCGATTGAAATCTCCCGCAGGAACTCCAGGTGGTCAGCAATGAAGAAGAGGAACGGCTTCTGCACAAGTTGTGAACTTCATAAGGACTCCCTCCACAATAGCACACAGTTGTCGGTTGTAGAGTTCTCTCCACAAAGTATGAACAAAAGCAAAATATGTTCTTGGGTTCCAAAAAACAATTCACATAAAAGTAATTGGGATTTTATGAATTAAAAACAAAATATTTGACCCTTAAACTGCCTTACTGCCTTACAAATGTTTCAAAACTTTTTCAAAAATTAATGTTTTCTAAAACAGTAATAAAACCATTTTTATATAATAGCTTTTTAAAAAATATCCCAACACTCTTAATATGAAATGTAAATGAAACTTTAAACAATATCTTACCAAAGTTCATATGGTTGGGCTTGAATGTTGAAGATAACTTGTAATTCAGATTCGTCTTTTGTAGATGCAATCTTATCAATTCTTCGATGACTTGTAGCGGTATACGACATAGTTAATTGTGACGGACTTATTAAAAATATGTCCTTACAAGATCAAAGAGATAAAAGTCGCATTCAATCTAGGCACATATCCGCTATCGTGGAACTCTTCTAAGATAGCCATCACACCATTCCTAATAATGGCCCAACAGTTCTGTAAAAATGCCATAGAAAATTCTTCAGGACCAGGCGCCTTATCCCTACACATCGACTTTAGAGCCTGGACGACCTCATCTTCAGTGAAAATGCCCTTAATGTCGACAGCCTCTGAATTGGATATACTCCCCAGATCAGCCCCATCAATAGTGGGACGCCACAACTCCTTTTACCTAAAAAGATCCTCATAATACTGAGAGATGGCCCCCCTCACATCTCTTTCGTCTTCAAGCACCACTCCCCCCACTAATGGGAATTTGCATGGGTGGATAGGTATGATATCGGGACATTGTTAGAAGGTACCTTAAGTATTCAGTTTATTTTTAAATATTCATTTGTGTCTATTTTCATATTTTTGTTTTTTAGCTATTAATTTTATTTTAACGAATATAAAACAAGTATCATTTTTTACGTAAAAAAATATGGTAGTTACAATGCAGTTTTTAATAGTTTTGAATGATTATGAAACCTATTAAAATTTAAAAATACATGGAGTGAAACCAAAACTGTTTTGATAATTAAAAAAAAGTTTTAGATGAGGATGGTCAATAGTGAGAGGGGGTTGATAAATCTAACATGTATCACACAGGTGTTATTGGATCAAACTTATAAAGTTAGAAATTCAAAAAAAAAAAAAAGTGAACTATAAAGCCATGTTTAGTTGTAATAAATAAGCTAGTTTTCCAGATGAAAATTGTTAGAAAGTAGAAAATAACTTTAACGAGTTTTCTATAAATTTTTAGAAATATCAAAATTATATTTTTGATCTTGAGGTTTTGATAACTTATATTTAGACCCTTGAACTTTTTATAAATTATATTATATTTGCTTAATATTCTATAATTTACATTTTGTCCTTGAAATTTTGAGAATTACATTTTTTCTCTAAACTTTTTATAAATTTTTCTTTGTCCCCCTGACTTTGAGTCAATTATATTTTGGACGCCAAACTTTTTTATAATTAGGCCATGACCCTGAGCTTGGTGTACATTACATTTAACCCCAAACGTTTTTGTAATATACATATCGAAAACAATAATATTTCTACCTAATGAACGCATTTTCTAGTTTTCTAAAATTTTCTATGGAAAATTAATATTAGAAATGGAGATAAAAATTAGAAATGGAAAACGAAAATAATTCACACTCAACAGGGCTTAATGAAACCGAAAAAGGTCTCTCTCTCTCTCTCTCTCTCTCTCTCTCTCTCTCTCTCTCTCTCTCTCATTGTGTGTGTGTGTGAAAATGAGTGACTTTGCTCTCATTTAATTTATCTTCTCAAGTTAGCACCATAAAGCTCCCTATGTCACAATACATCCTTCTCAACACCACGAGACTCGATTATCGTAGAACATGCTTCTCGGTGCCTCGAGTCTTTATTGTCGCCTTGAACATAAATTCAATGCACCTGAACAACTCAATTAATGACCGAATCTCTTAATTTGCTTGTGATAAAAAAGAATTTTTTTCATGTGATTTGGGGTCAAGATTTATAACTTGTGAAAATTTTAATTTCTTCCAATTATTTTCTTGCACAAATTCCTGAACCCACCCATGCATACGGTCACATGTTAAAATTTGAAATATGAAAATAGAACTTGTTATTTAAAATATATACTTTTGTGTTTTATTAAATTAAAAATATGAAATAAATCATATTTATGCAATAAAATTAATACAACTAGAAAACTTACAAACGAAGAAGATGACCGAGTCAAGTGTCTGACACTCTCTCCTTAAGACAAAATGCGCTCCCCCTACGGTGCTTACGGCAATGAACAATGAGCGTTTGCCTCCCAAGATAAAACGGTCTCGACACGCGCAAGAAGTACTTCAGTGTGCGTGTCCCACGAACCAATTATGTTTGATACTCTATCTGACTCGATCGGGAATGGAAAGTATTGAAAATATATTTTCTCTCCTTTTTCTCTCTTTAGAAAATGAAGACAAGTCTTGTATTTATAGAAAACAAGGTGTTATTTCATGAAAAGACATGTCTTTAGGAAACAACCACTTTAGGGACGTTTTTCATGAACTGTCACAACTTATGGTGAACAGTCACGACCTTTAGGGACGGTTCTGAAAAACAGTCACTATATAGCGAACAGTCACAACCTTTAGCGACAATTATGAAAATCCATCCCAGAAAAAAAAAATTCCCAATAAACTACATACATAAATGGGCACTTTGATACCAAATTTCTTATTCATCATTTATCCATTTTAAATAAATAAATATATCGCGTGACTCGTTATGCTACAAGAAACGCGCACGTACTTGGTCCTACTTTGACCAATATATTAATTTGATCATAAAACACAATATTTTCCAACAATCCCCCACATGAATGAAATTTGGGTGAAAAATCAAATGAACATGAAGACAAATTAGACAGAGTATCGGTGAAAAAGAGCTGCATCGGTAAAGATAGATTTTGGCCTTGAATCTTTCCTAGTGAGAGACTATCGGGTTTACCGGCCAATCAATGAATGCGATGTCTTGAATTGATCAACCTTTTTGTGTAAACCAAGACAATAGAATTCACACAGCCCTTCTCCAAACATTTTTTATTCTCACTGTTGTGTCCGTTTAGGCCTTGGACACCTCCTTGTTTCATGAGCATGTTAGAGAATTAAACAATGTAGCCGTTGGTTATTCTCATAGAAGTGGCCCCTTCTCACTCACATAGGTGATTTCTATAAAGAGTATCCTACTAATACCCCACTTGACCCATATGTTCAAGATATAGAAATCATTAGAAATTAAATTTATCCTGTTACACGAGGCAGATAGTGCACTGACTCATCCTAGGAATGGGAGGAAGAATTTATTTTCTTCTCAGTGCTAACTGAATCGCACATAATTAGGTTGTCACGTTGAACCTAATTCTTGGAATCTCCAGTCATTTAGGTTGGGTTTCCATTATGGCAATTCTTTTAGATTTTAATCGACTTTAGGCCCATTCCCCTTGATGTATTTATCTTACTCTCTTGTTAGCGGATCCGCAATGATTTTATTAGGCCTAATGCTTTCACTAACAAATAAAGATTTCTTTATGGTCTTATGTCATGACTAATAAGTCGTGACTTGCCAAATTACTTTATGCCTTTTCAAGCAATTATTTTCAATTGCAAGAACATGCATTAGAATTGTTATCTCAAATCATCCTCTTTAAATTTTTCGAGGTACCTTGCTTTGTAGGACATAATATTTATATTCCATTTTAAGAGGATTTCCAAACATTAACACCTCTAATCGTGCTAATATATCACTCAGAATACTGAGTCTTAAAAGTCATATATTGCTTAAAAATATATTCATAATTTCCAAATGTTTATGTCATTTGTCACTTATATCTTAGTATTGATACTGAACGACTCATTTGTACTTTAGACTCTTTGATCCATTATCTTTATTCTAAAGATTTGTGTACACGCTTAATCATTTCCATCCTTGGAATACAATCAAAGTACTTAAGTATTAATTATCGTTCAATCAATGAAGTATACACTTCTCTAGACAAATGCACATTAAAAATACCATAGTACATTAAATGCACTTATACAATCAAATACTACACTTTCAGTAGTGTTTATCCTATTTTCAATAAGAATTATCTTTGTTTCTATTTTTGGATAGAAATTATCGCCTTAGATAAATACCCCCACATTTATCATAATTCATAGAAAGGTTCTCAATCTTTCCCATAAAATTTTATCTTGGGTTAATGTGTTGAGATTATAACTCATAGAAAACACAATACTTCCCCCACAATTTCAAACATAAATTTGAAATTATACAAAATTGATACATTTATTCTCAACCTCCAAGCGCTTTATTTTTCTTTAAAATGAAATGATATTAATGTTTATTTGGACCAACATATATGTCCATTTAGAAGGTATACATTCATTTCATTCTAAATAAAATATAGTTGAGATAAGTTTCTCTACTATAGTAATTTCGACATTTAATGGTATATTCCTTATTGTTCCATAGGTCTACAAATTCACTTGTGACAATTCTTAGTATTAAACTAAAGTTGTGTCACACATAATTTATATGCCTCAATCATAATATAAAATAGGCAATTTGGTTACTTTCCCTTCTTTGGGTTTACTAGTTGTGGAGTCTTAAGATTATGCCTAAGACTCCAATGAGATCATAATTTGATTCTACCTTCTTTAAAGCAATTGTGAAATTGCTCGGTTCTGAATCCTTTGATCATTTATATTGATTTATGATTAAATTCTGTACCATCTTTAAAGTAGTTGTTAAACCGCTAGTTTCTGAATTTAGAATCATAAATTCAATAAATAGATCTGTAATCTTGCCGCATTTTTTTCTTTGAAGAGCACGTTCGACAATCACATAATCAAACACATTCATTGAAGGATAAAATTCTTCTAACATGAATTTATACATTATGAAAGGAATATAACACTTTATATCAACTAAATATTCTCATATCTTTTGCAATATTCTGTGACAACCCGCTCACCAAAATAAGGGGTGGCCAACTCAATACTCCAATATGACAGGAGTCCTGGATGGAATCATTCTCAGCATCACAATAAAATATAGAGTATCCAGGATAACCATCCAATATTTCAGAAAACGGGTTGCTAAAAATTTTATTTTAAAGTTAAGGAAATAATTTAACCAACCCAATACTGAAAAGAAAGTGGGAGCCCCAAGAATATATATATATATATATATATTATAGTATCGACCAGTAACCAACAAAAGGACCGAATATGCTGTCGACCCACAGACTCTACAACAATGTTGAACAATTTCAATAAATTATCTAATACATTACATTAAACAATTACAAAGGCTTAGGCCTCACGCCCGAGTAATGACCCGATCATAACTAAAGCACAAGGATGACGGCGTCTATTGCAATATGTCCCGTAATACCCGCAAAGCATCACGGCTCGCCAAAAATACCGAAATAGGAAAGTCAGAATAGGCGTCCTTGCGGCGGAGTACCTGAGCGGATATAAGATGCATGCATAACTAGAAATATGAACGGGTCAGGGCCCGATTTTATATGATCACCAGATGAATAAAATGTATGGCAGTTATGAACAGATGTGATGACTAAAAGTAATAAACATCTACCTACACAAGTTAAAGCATAAGCTACGACATGATAATTTACCATGAATCTAATTTAACTATGCAAGAAAAAAAATAAAAAGAAATAACATTAATTAAAACTTTCACCATGTACACTTAATCTTTTCATAATTTCATTCCTTTTTAGGAAAATTACAATTATAGATTCTTTGGGGTTTTCCATTCCTTAACAGGAATATAATCATCATCAAATGCTCTTTGTGGCATTTCATTGTGCTCTTTATGGCACTTATAATCCATCAAGTCCCATTTGATTAAGAATAGTTATACTCATATGCATATAACGATTCTAAGACCGCCCCTCTGAGTTTCCCCACTGGGCGCGCCCCTAAATGACCATCATTTTCCAGGGGCCTATCAAACAAGGCAGCCTGGGCACTATAACGCAAGACGTCGCATGCGGGAGAGTCAAGACCACACCCAAAATCCTCTCACCAGCGCATAAAACATAACATAATCAGGCATATGGCCTAGGACTATATCCACCCTGCATTCACTAGCCAGCGGGCATCACCAAGCGCGCGAACTTCCCTTATGATGTCATTTAGACAGGTGTGTTTAAGTAAATTAGCATTTACCGTATTCATGATTAAGTAAATTATCATTTACCATAATTATTACCAATTCCATTTCATTTTCTTTCCATATATATGTTTCATTTTATCCGAAACCATAATCCTTTACATTATTGTAAATACCTCATATTATACCCGGAGCCATACTTAATACATCTTATCGTTGTAACCTTGATGAATAAATAAGCTTTCAATTTATTCTCCCAAGATACGTTGTAAAGTTATTATAAACCATCAAGACTAACATAGCTCAATGGAGCCTCTAAAGTCTCCCGAACATAACACTACGACTCCTAGTTTAATAATAATCAACTAGAAGAAAGAATGCCCTATCATCAATTGGCATATCCCCGGAAAAGTCCCCACATAACCTAATTCTAATGTAAGGAAATCCCTCAACTCATCTAGGACTCTAGGACCCTAAATTTACTTCATACAAGAAGGTTTTTTTAAGTCCTAAACTTAAAGAAAAAGAGTTGGAATTAAACTAAGAAAATTACACAAAAGTGCAGGGTTTCCGAATCGATTCGGCCTGGCCGAATCGATTCGGTCAGAAAAGCGAATCGATTTTAACTTCTGCATAATTTCCGAATCGATTCGGACCTACCGAATCGATTCGGTCCACTCAGACCTGGACACTGCCCCTCTAGCGAATCGATTCGGCTAGGACGAATCGATTCGGTCCTGCGAATTTTCCAAGTTTTGTCTTAAGGGTTATGAACCCTAATTTTTCCAAACCTCAAATCTCTTCCATTTTAAACACAACCAACAACATTTATCCACCCAAAATTTATCCTACATTATTTATGACCATAATAATCCACAATTTTATCATCAAAAACTAAGATTAGGGTTTAAATCCCATTAATTTCACTTTTGATCCAAAAGTGCTAATACACAACTATCATACAATTTAATCATCTTAAACCATATATTTGCAAGTAGAAAACTTGCCTTAGAGTTGAAATTTCAGATTTCTTGGTGGTAGAAGCAATCTCCCATCTTCAATCTTCAAATCTCTCTTCTTTCTCCACTTGTCTCTTCCGTCTTTCTTTCTCTCTTTTTCTCTCTAAGTTTAAGACATAATATGAGGGAATTAGGGAATTTGGAAGAATAAAAATCGGGCCTCAAGTCTAAAGTTCCCAACTTAAGTGGTTAAAACCACATTAAAATGACTCGCAAATACGCATATAAGCTAAAACCAGGTAAAAGTGCCCGAAATACAAAAATACAATATGGCACTTATATTGGCTATCTCGCACCTTCTAGGACTAACTACGCCCTCTAAAATGGCATCCGGAAATTTTATAAATTATTTCAAGTTCCAGTTTCATATAAACCACAGTGTCATTTAAAACACATGACACTATAATACGTACAATAGAATGATATTTACTTAAACATACAGTAAATACGCAACGATCCAGTAAATATTAACTTTCAAACTCATTAAATTAATATTTACTCCGGTTCCAACATTTTATATAATTACCTTATGCGGTAAAATAATATAAAATTTGCTTCCTAAAAGCGAGGGTTGTTACATATTCATCGCATTTAGTGAAGAGGAGTAACATATTGAAATTAATTATATCCACTCTTTCAAGTCTTTCGTCATGAAAAAAATGAGCATCACGATATCAATACAAGTTGTATAATTTTTTTCTCAATGTTAAAACAATTGAATGTTTACACACCTCAATTTTCATTCCAGGACATTAGGTCATCGAATGCCATAACATGGCATCAACTGTATAAAATTATGCAAACATAATAAATTCCTAAGCTATAGGACTTTTTAATTTATTATGCGTGAATTTAATATTCTCATATTTTCAACATGTTTGTTCGCATCGTTTTAAACAATAGTGCATATTCATGTCTCTAAGAGTCAATATAATGCATGCATTGACATACACACCAACATTAATGGACAACATATATATATATATATATATATTCATGACACTGGAGATTAAAACCAATTTAAATGTAATATAAATATATCACATATCCGTTCATGTAATCTAATTTAATTTGGTGCACAATACATCAATGAATAACTAATTGTGTCACCATATTCCACTAATGTGCTTTAATGGAATAACGCAAAAAATTATGTAATGACACTAAAATAATACTATCACACATGTACATGTAACCATACAAGAAACCTTAATATCATCACATATATCATTATCACATTAAAAACAAATTGCGAACAAGAACTTCACCAAAGATATGAGCGAAATTCTACATCTTATGTACACGCATAAAGACATATTTGAGTATCATGTGGATACACATCACTCTCATGTCACTAGATGTGTTACAACATCATTGGATACCATCGCATCTCCACGATATAAGAATGTGAAAAAAAATTCACTATCAATATATACAGTACTTTAGTATACATTGAATCAAACATACTTGTATTGTCCTTTTTGATCATATTTGGACAAATATAATTTTAATTTCATGAATAAATGCATTCAAAATGACTTTATCTGGGACGCACATTTTCAGTTTAGACATTCAAAAGAATGTCAATATAAAATTGTCAATAATATCATTCCGATACAAAAAATATCATCACAAGCCATGCGTTTTAAAAAAAATTAACAATACTTTATTCACAAAGTAATCAACATTTTATGCATGCTCAAATTTTTGGTTCAAAACACATGATTTTTACTTATCAAATTCATTAATCTTTGTAAACTACTTTTTTATTATTAAAGTAAGAACAATTTTGATAACACAATGTGTCAAAGATTAATACATACATGTGCATGTGCATAAGAATATCATCATCGAAAAAGTACTGTGATGAAAAACTAGTGATATAATATCAAGTCTAATGAAATACAAGCCACTTGCATCATTTAAAGTAATGGCTTTCAATTTGAACTGACATGCAATACCAATATAATTTATTAACAAAGATATCCAATTATCATCGTGTATGTCAAAAGACATAACTGTTGGTACCTAAGCCAAAACAAAGGTTGCACCCAATTACCAATCGTCAATCAATCAAAATAATGTCCGATGGAAACAGTCATCATTTACATGAAAACTAAATCATCATTGTTATCATTATATAACTAAAATTATATATTAAAATTATTGCAGATTACAAGATCAACTGTATCTGAACAGCAGACCAAAACAATAAATTTGGGACATATGAATCCTTTTGTTTTACCATTTTTAAGCACTATTTTTAACACGGGTGAGATGAAAAAATTGTGATTTAAAACTTCCAACATCATGGTTTTAAATCACAAGTCCGGTTATCTGTTTATTTTGAAAAAAAAAAAATTTTATGGGGTACATTCATGAGTTCAATTAAACAAGCACCATACTGGGCATCAAATGTAAAAAGGAAAGGTGTATTTTAACCACCATTTCTTTACAATCAATTACAGATGTTCTCAGAACCCTTTTCACCATCTTCTCGTATACAAATGCAAGCAGACCCTTTTATGCATGAATATATGCAATATTATCTATCTAGTTGTATTCTAGTATACAATCTGATGATATGGTTAACTTTACCATATATGCATTGACACATGTTCTTCACCATAGTATACAATCTGATGATATGCTTGATTAAGGGTCCTGGGATTTTGATATATTCCTTCTCATCTCTGATTCAATTCTTACCAAGTTTGTCAACTTTTTGGAAAATGATAGCTTTTTCCACACTAGAATATGAATGGCCTTTTTGACACTAGAAGGCGTTTTCCTTCAACAGTTAAATGTTTATGAGTTTTTTTTTTTACTTTTCTTAGTTTCTTTTTGTTTCTTATTAAGGTGATTGATCCCGTAAATAAGGCTATTATGTGGGGATATGGACATGCTTCCAAAATTTTATGTTAGAGAAGATATTTCACAAAGATTTAGTAGATACGTGGTTGCCTTATATTTGGTACGTGTAGTCTATGTACGAGTTAAATGAGAGTGTAAATAATGATCATTAGTATTTAAAATTCTTCAAGGTTGTATGTTGATTTTTTTTTCCGTCAACCAAGGTTGATTATATTAATGACCCAAAGGCAGATTACACTTTACAAGAAAGAAAATGAGAGCTACATGAAAGGGACCGAGGCCATATAAACATACGTAGACTCTCAAAGCCATAAACCAACATAAAAACAGTGTGCCAAAACCACAAACCACAAACCACAACCCGCAACCCATAACCCACAACCAAGCAAAGTCCTCAAATTCCCAAAACAGACGAGAGAGAGAAGCCAAAACCAACAACTCACTGCCAAAAAAAAAAAACCCAAGTAAATGGGATAAACCAAACCTACTTTATCAAAATAACATAAATCATCCAAGAGCAAGATCACCCCACCCCTTCCCGGGGAAAATCAGATCAAAGAATGGCCAAGAGTGCAGAAGGAGGGTTAGAAACCCAATCTCAAGGCAGAGAATGAACCGAACACCTCTTCACCACCCAGTCAACAACAACAATAGCTTTTCTAGACACGTGCAAGAAAGAAATCTCGTTACAACAATTGGTAAGATCCAGAACTTGCAACTTCCTTCTTCTTAACTCCCATCTAGGCTGAATATCTCTCTGTATTCAATCTATAATGATTTTAGAATTAGATTCAAGAATAATCATGTAAAGACCTTTGTCTTTAATAAAAGAAGCAGCAGAACAAATAGCAAGGGCCTCCATCGATAGGGCAAAATAGCATATAAACAAAATCTAGCATTACTTGCAATTAAAATACCTTCTGAATTTCTCACAATAAAACCATAAAAACCAGTGTTTAACTCTTTAATAAACGAACCATCATAACTAATTTTAACCCAATTCTGTGGAGGGGGACACCAATAGCTTACTCTCAAAGAGGGTAAGGGAGGGTTAAGTCTAGGGGAAGACCTAAATACCTTACAACTATTACTGTAGTTTACAGATAAGGACCAGGCACCTAAACACCTTACAACTATTACTGTAGTTTACAGATAAGGACCAGGCCTTAGATAATACTAAAGAAATGTGAATATTCTTATTTCTAAAAACAACCTCATTTTTACTCTTCCAAATCTCCTAACAAGTACAAACCAATAGAGATTGCAAGTCCACATTCAAACCAGAAAAAAACTTCAGCCCATTCAAAGATTTAAACAACCAATCTTCAATCCTAACACAATGTCTACCCAAAACAGAGTTAAAAAAGAATCTCTCCCAAACTTTCTTAACCCAAGAGCAAAACATCAGCAAATGTTCAATAGTCTCCTTAGAAGTCCCACAAATAGAACACAAGGGGTCAACTTTAAGTTTCTTTTTCCACAGATAATAGTTAACAACCAAACCCTCATTACAGCATCTCCAAACAAAATTAAGGACCTCAGGAGGGGCTTTAATAGCCCACAGAAATCTCCATAGGTCAGGGTGGGGGATAAAAGAAGATTGAGGGGCCAATCTCAAGGACTGCTTAGGGGTAGAAACATGATAAGCAGTTGAAACCGTGGGGATTCCGTCAATGGTCAGGGGCCAAATCAAGGCATCCCTATCCAAAGATGAAATAAGGGGGATAGCCAGGATAGAAGAAACAATATGAGAAGGGAAAATGGAAGAAATAAGGTTAGCATCCCAAGAGAAAGAAACAGGGTCAATGAGCTCACACACCATAGAAACTTGGGTAGAAAAAGTGGGTGAGGGGGATAACCCACCTATCACCCCAAATCCGAATATCCACCCCATACCCCACCAACCAACACATCTGGACCTTAAGGAGATACCTACCAAACAAAAGGCTAATCCACAACCACGACCCTTTTTTAGAACTAGGGACCTCCAAGAAGGTACAATTTCGAAGCATATAAATTGGGAATAAAAAAATATACAGATAATTTTCGTTGGACACACATTTTTGACAAATTTATTAGTTTTGCCAGGGCTTCACTACTGTAAAATCTGTGTGGAGTACGTACACAAGTCAATACGAATGTGACAGTCATTGAGTATTAGAAATATATGTACTACATACTACATTATATTGTTTTAATGGTTTTTCAAAATTATATTTTTTTAAATTATAATATTTTATATCATTACAAGTTGTAATAAAATAACTACAAGTTGTATTTTTAATTAAAACTTGTGCTTTTTATGAAAATGTAAATAAGAAGGATATTTTTGTCAGAAAATTTGAGAGATATTTTTTGTCCTATGCTCCGCACATTGCGCCTCACCCTCGCATTGCATGGACTTACAACTAGTGATACTTATTATACTCTACACATTAAACACTCGCTTATATCTCTATATTATGGAAATATGTTGCTGATGTGATATTTATCCTACAAGATATGGGTCGCACTTTACAATATTTACATTTCTACTTTAATTCAAACTATCTCACTTTCACACTTTAGACTCCATTATCAATTTTAATTAAAAATATAAAATATTTTTGAAAATTACATATACAACTTTTATTATATTAATATGGCCATGGATATGTCAAATATTAGAGCATCCAACTCAAAACCAATTGGTAATGAGTGGAGGGGCCCCGAGATCTTATATATTATGGTGCAAGGCTCTAGTTTTTTCATGTGGGACTTTATGTCTCAATACGCCCCCTCACTTAGCGTTACTTGAGCCTAACACGTGGACATTTTTTATATTGGGTGACGCAGAGTATTTGGGCCGTTGGGCCATGAATACCTTGATCTAATACCAAGTTAAATATTAGAGCATCCAACTCAAAATCAATTGGTAATGAGTGGAGGGGCCCAGGATCTTATATATTGTTACCATTGGTTAAGGGGCTATACATATCAGTTCCTCAACATGTAAAGCCATAAATCACACATTCACATAGTGGTGGAGGAGTCATATTCAAATACAAACCCTGGTTACAATTCGATTGGTGCCTAGAGTTATGCCCGATCAACCAACTTATGCTAACGTCTGAAGAGCTTCACCCCAGAATCAATTTGGTGACCACTAGGTCTTTGCCTAGAAATTCAAGAACCCGAGCTAAGCCTTGGGGTTAAGATATAGTCAAAATTGATATAACTTATGCTAAAAGTTGAGATTGGTACTAAAAAATCTAATATACCGCCCAATTTTATCCAATATAACTTTTAAATTTACATCTTACTCCAACACTTCTAAGAATTTAAAAAAAAATAACTTTTCTTAAAACTCGCCCAAAATATAAACACAACTACTACACAAACACATTTGCTCGTGTACATATATAGTAAAGCTACATATACTCGACTTGTTACATGTATTTATTTTTAATTTTTAGATGTAAAAGATAATCATATGAAAGAAAATAATTTGTAATCACAAGTTGAGTTCTTGAAACAAGCTTGTAAATTGCATATCTTGCTATTTAGTCATGGTTTTACACTGTCTCGTTATAGCATCTACAATGATTAAGTAAAATAACATTATTTTTCTCAACCATATGTTTAAAGAAAATTTTACACAACAATTACGCATTATTAGTTATGTTCATAAATAAAAGATGTGGACTGGTTTGAAATGTGTTCTTAGTTGGGCCAGGCCTGTAGGTTTTGATTGGGTATATTTGTTGTGTTGCGTTTTGGACTCGTTTTCTAGCACTCCCACCTGAGCGTCCTTGTAATTATTTCGTTGTTCCCTTAATTGGTATACTTTCATTTTATCAAAAATAAATAAATAGTTAAATATTAAGATAAATACTATACAAAAATGTGTATAGATTTATAATTTCATCACTAAATTCTATTAAAGTAGGGAGAGAGAATGAGAGGATGATGGTGATATTGAGTGTGTAAAAAGTATAGTAATTTTGCGTCTGCGTAGGATTCCAACTCATTTTTTACAACATGTAGTATCATTTCAAACACGAATTAAAGCAGACGTGACATGTTAGTGTGTCACAGAAAATAAGTCGTAATCTTGAGTCGGCCTAGAATTACTCAAAAAAGTAATGATAGGATAACACAATAAGGTTGTGTTTAGGAATCTGAATTATATCTCATGGAATTGGAATTGAAATATTTTTTGTGCAATTTTTTATAAATTTAAGCGTAAAATTTTTCAATTCCAAATTCAAAGCATGAAAACATACCCTAATATAATTTGATTAGAGTTCATATTTGTTGGATATATCCTCCCTCTTACTTCTGCCCTTTCTCATTCTCGACTCTCTCTCTTCTGGCCATTAAAATGACGTTTAAAAGCAGTTTCATGCCAGAGATGCTAATGATAGGCCAAAGAAAAAATTCGTATACAAATATATAGAGATGTGTTAATTGCTTTCTTATTCTATGAAATCTTTAAAGAGAATTTTTCAATGTCCCAATCATCTAATCTGTACCAAGTTATGCGTTTCAAACTAAAACCACAAGAAATAATCTATCATGCCTTGATATAATTCCAAAGGATATTGGTTTTTTGGGCTCCCTATTTTCGTCAGATGTATAGGCGTTAGCATTAGCCGGGAACAACACTGCTGCACATGAAAACACCCTTTACCTGTTTAAAATTTTTGGAAATCAATTTGGAGTCATGAAACATTAAGGGTCCGTTTGGTTCGGGATAAAATATGTTTCAACGCGGTGAAAAGTAATATGGTCAAATACGTTTTTACCTATTTAAAGTTAAATTTTTGTCTCAATTCTTGTTTAAAGTTTCATAATTATAGGGTGTGCACTTATTCACAATGACATTGTGAATAAGTGCAGACCCTATAATTATGAAACTTTTGTGAATAAGTGCACACCCTATAATTATGAAACTTTAAACAAGAATTGAGACAAAAATTTAACTTTAAATAGGTTAAAACGTATTTCACCATATTACTTTTCACCACGTTGAAACATATTTTATCCCGAACCAAACGGACCTAAGAAGCTATTGTCTTGGGTTACATACTATGGGTTTATGTCATCAATTTTCATGTTAAATAATTTATTTAATGACAGGGGCCTAGTGCAGGTGGAAGATGGCAACATAAGAGGACCAAAGATGCTAATGAGATGTAGAGAGGAGTCTCGGCAGCTTTGTGAGGCGGATTTGGCTCCCCAAGAAGGCCAACGTTGATGATGTTAACTAGGTTCTAGAGGATGGGGTGTTGACAGTGACGGTGTCGAAGGAGACGGCGGGGACTAGTCGTGACAATGTTAGTAAAATAGATGTGGCTCAATTACGTTTTTTAATTTGTTTAAAGTTATTTTGTGTTTCTAAATTACAGCTATGTGAATATAGGTTTAACTACCATCCAAAGTGGTAGGGTTATAATAAACTATTGTAAAATACATCCAAGTGAGTGTAATGTCATGCTACATTATCTATGGTTGTGTGACTTTTTACTGTGTACAAATTTGAATAATTTATTATTTATCATATTTTTACAATTATTCTATAGATGAAATACTAATGGTATATAATTTCATCAGTAAATCCCTTTGTTCTGGGTCTGGGGGGGGGGGGGGGGGGGGGTGGGGGGGGGGGGAAATTAATTAATCCTTTCATTAATAAAATCAAACACAATTAATGTATCAATTTGTAAATGGATCGATTTATTAATGATCCAATTTATAATTTTGGGACAACCAAACGGAGCCTAAATTTTTTATAATTATTTTTAATCCTTACCAGGTTTTTACTCTCTCACTTAAATTAATCAGCTTTGTTGAATCATTATGTTTTTTAGTTAGAACTTACATCTCATAACAAATTATTTCTCATGCAAATATTTTTTTAATTATATAACCATCAATTCAATAATATTGACATTACATAATCTTTCAGCACCTATAAATATCTATTTTTCTATACTATTGACATTATATCCCAACATTATCAATCTCGACGAAGGTGAAAGTAGCAGTCAAGGAATTCTACAATCAGCTCCAATTTCTCCTTCCGTAAAAGCACCTTAGATATGAATGACACCAATAACGAGCAATAAAATTGTCACGTAATTCAGCAACAAGTTCATATATTGGTTTAACATGTTTTACATCCTACTTTGCCGTATAGCCCGCGCACCGTACGGGTTTTCAACTAGTAAATATTTATTCTGAGTTATACAAACTTCAATGTTTCATCCAATGCACTGAGATGGTCACCACGAGCCACTTTTAAAGTGGATCAACAAATGGTAATTGATTTGACTAAAATACTAATTTTCTTTGAGTACATTGAAAGCTATAAGGGCACCGTGATTAATAAAATTAGGTCGATTAATGGACCCATGTCATGTCATTGTGTCAATCGAATTGGGTCCTAAAAATGTGGCAGCCTAGAATTAATTGGGGACCACATTCTTAATAAACTATTATAGCACACTTTTCTGACATGTAAAAATTATGTAATAAGATTATGTACACAACAAATGGAGATAAAAATGAGAAAATGATTTTAAACATGATTTTAAGTTGTGAGACATATTTAATGAAACATGTGAATGGTTTCTTCGTTTAGTATCCTGAAACGAAACATGCGCGTAATTTAAAGTGTGAGAAAATTGTAGGTCACCCATAGGGGAGAACATAGGTTAAGGTCACCACCCGTAACCAGGACACCACGGCGAGTCACGTCTAGGCTTGTGACCCCAAGGAGAAAAATTGGGTCCCGATCAGCACCCGTAACTAGGATACCACACTTGGTCATGGTCCAAGCCCCTAACCCAAGGGAAGAATTTCAGTCACGGTCACCACTTGTGTCTAGTGTCACGAGGCTGGTCACCGTCAATAATCGTGATCCATATTTTTTTTATTTAAAAAAATTCTTTTGGTCACGATTCGAAACTGTGACCCAGTATACTTTTTTAAATTAAAATAAAATAGGGGTCATGGTTTTGGAATGTGAGTATATAAAAATAATTAAAAAATAAAATTTATTTTTTTGCTTCTAAAAAAACCTGTACATTTTTCAAACCTATTTATATTGCCAGACATAAATATTTATCCAATTTATAATAAAAATTACCTAACGCATGCTTTCATGAGCATGTACTAATATCATATAAGTTAACTAACGCATGCTTATTTGAATATGTACAACACAAAACAAAATACAACGCATTTTGTGTGAATATGTACAATTTAAATAGAAATACAAAAAATGCTTATGTGAATATATTCCAAATGTTCCTTTTCCTTTGAGGCCTGCAAACAAAATTTCAAAAATGTCACATGTGGTAAGTAACAATGGACTTATCCCAAAAATAACTTTGAAAGGCCTACATAGCCAAAAATGGCATCAAAGTCCTTTTAGTTCGTGGGATTAACAAGGATGGGGACTAACTTACATTTTGAATCTAAGATGTTTTTTTTATTTGTGAAAATTTATGTCAAATGTGTTAAAGATGTAGAAAATTGTGACAACACTCTAAGGGTCCGTTTGGTTCGGGGTAAAATATGTTTCAACACGGTGAAAAGTAATATGGTGAAATACATTTTCACCTCTTTAAAATTAAATTTTTGTTGGGTTGACATTGTGAATAAGTGCACACCCTATAATTATGAAACTTTAAACAAGAATTGGGAAAAAAATTTAACTTTAAATAGGTGAAAACGTATTTCACCATATTACTTTTCACCGCGTTGAAACATATTTTACCCCGAACCAAACGGACCCTAAATTGAAAATTGTGATATCAACCCCCCTTTTCATGATTTTTTATTTACGAAAATTTATGTCAATGCATAATTGTGAAAACACTCTAAATTGGGTTGTTTTGCATGTTCTCCCTTCAACGACATGTTTTCAAGTTTTGTAATGTTTGGTCGTTTTCTCAAACCGAGCAACCCGTGATTACGCAGTTAGTTACTACGCGTTACGTTGGTCTTGTGGGAGGTATTCGTGCATCTTGCGGGGGCATTTAGGGATGGTTTTGCATTTTCACCCTTCAATGGCATGTTTTCAAGCTTAAGTATAGCTATTTATAATTTTTAGCCATGTTTTCTAATCGAGCATCCCGTAACTATGCCGTCAATTATTACGTGTTATATTGATCCAGTGAGAGGTGTTCATTTCACTTATAGGGGTTTGGGGAGGATGTTTTGCCTTTTCACCCTTCAACAACATATTTTCAAGATTAAGTCTAACTATTTAAAAATTTTTATCATGCTCGTAAACTGGGCATCCCGTGACTACACGATCAGTTGCTACGTGTTACGTTGTCCTGTGAGAGGTTTTCCTACCTCTTGCGGGAGCGTTTAGGGATTGTTTTGTGTTTTCACCATTCAACGACATGTTTTCAAGCCTAAGTCTAATTATTTACAAATTTTGGTCACGTTCTAAATCGAGCATCCCGTGACTATACGATTAGTTATTACGTGTTACGTTGGCCTCGTGGGAGCTGTTCGTGCCTTTTGTGGGGGTGTTTTGTATTTTTCACCCTTGATCAACATGCTTTCGACTTTTTTTATTTATTTTTTATCATGTTCTCAAATCTAACATCGCGTGATTACACGGTCAGTTGCTAGATGTGATGTTGATCCCGTGGGAGGTGTTTGTACCTCTTGCGGGGGCGTTTGGAGGTTGTTTTACATTTTCACCTTTTAACGACATGTTTTCAAGCCTAAGTCAAACTATTTGAAATTTTTGTTCTTGTTCTCAAAACAAGCATCCTATTACTACGCACTAAGTTGCTACGTATTCCGTTGGTCCCGTGGGAGCTGTCTGTGCCTTTTGTGAGGGCATTTTGGGATTATTTTTCATTTTCACCCTTTAACAACACGTTTTAAGGTGTAAGTCTAACTATTTGTAATTTTTTGTCATGTTCTCAAACCGGACACCCCGTGACTACTTGGTTAGTTGCTACATCTTTTTTTGGTCCTGTGAAAGGTGTTCGTGCCTCTTACGGGGACATTTGCCCTTTTGCGTTTAACCCTTCAACGATATGTTTTCAAGCCTAAACCTAACTATTTGCAATTTTTGGTTATGTTCAAAAACCGGGTATCTCGTGACTACGTGGTTAGTTGTTATGTGTTACGTTGGTCCTGTGGGTGGTGTTTGCGCCTCTTACGAGTGCTTTTGGGTCTAATTTACATTTTCACCTTTCAACGACATATTTTTAAGCCTAAGTCTAACTATTTATAATTTTTTCCATGTTCTCAAATCGGGTTTCGCGTGATAATGCGGTCAATTATTATGTGTTATGTTCATCCCATGGGAGTGGTCCGTGCCTCTTACGGGGTCATTTGGGTGTTGTTTTTCATTTTCACCCTTTAACGGCATGTTTTCAAGTCTAAGTCTAAAAATTTATAATTTTTGGTCGTGTTCTCAAATCGGTCAACTCATGATTATATGGTCAGCTGCTATGTGTTACCGATGCACGGTGGGAGTTATCCTTGTCTCTTGTGGGGGCGTTTGGGGGAAGTTTTATATTTTCACCCTTCAACGGCACATTTTCAAGCCTAAGTCTAGCTATTTGTAATTTTTGATGATGTTCTCAAATGGGGCATCTCGTGACTACTTGGTTAGTTGCTACATATTACGTTGGTCCCGCATAAGGTGTTTGTGCCTCTTACGGGGGCGTTTGGAGGCTATTTTTCATTTTCACCCTGCAACGGTATGTTTTCAAGCCTAAGCCGAACTATTTATAATTTTTGGTCATGTTCTCAAATCGAGCATCCCATGATTGCACCGTCAGTTGCTACGTGTTACGTTGGTCCTATGGAAGGTGTTCGTGACTTTTGCGGTGGCAATTCGGGGCTATTTTTCATTTTTACCCTTCAACGATATGTTTTCAAGCCTAAGTCTAACTATTTGTAATTTTCTATCATGTTCTCAAATCAAGCATTTCGTGACTGCGCGGTCAGTTGATACGCATTACGTTGGTCTCGTGGGAGGTGTTCGCGCCTATTGCGAGGGCATTTGGGAGATGTTTCACATTTTCACTCTTCAACGACATGTTTTCAAGCTTAAGTCTAACTATCTGCAAAGAATATTCATTCAAATGAAATTAATATTACAACCAAATTCATTAAACTCTATCTAAAAGAAATATTACAAGAAAGTTCGATTAACAAAAATTCATTCAAACAAACGGATATTACAACCAAATTCATTTAAATATTACCAATATTTTCATTAAAAAAACATTGTTCAAGTAGCCTTGGCTAACAAATTAACTGGCCAACTAATAAAATAATCTACATAATTTGAAAATAATATCCCTTCCCCATGGTCAATGTCTGCAAGCTCATTTCCACAACTAGGGTATATTTTGTCGACCAAAATTTGAGCTTCACCCATACCCAAAGGTCGATTGTGGACTTTTATTACGAAAATTATGGAAATGAGAGTGCACTTCCAATCATCTGGGTATTGTCCAAGTTTCGTACATAATGCGACTCGCTAAAGTCCATGTGCATGGATGACGATGATGCACGAAATATTCCAGGTGTAAGCATTTGTGATGCAAATGTTCCAGGAGGCATTTAGGAGGCAAATGTTCCAAGAGGAGGATCAGGGAATATCTGAGGCATTTGAGGGGGGTAACCCTATTTTTGACTTAAGAGTTTGACCAATCCGTGGATTTCATTCGTTATGGGTTCCATGTCCTTTCGAAGCTCTAACTCCTCTCCTTTCGTCTTGGCACCTTCTTCCAACCCCTTCGCCACATCACCCCTCACTATAGAGATCTCATCTAATAGAGGTATAGTTTATTGTATTCTAATACTTGGCATACTTTCTCCCAAACTTATTATCCTCCCCTTATGGTCCCTCCTTATCACCTTGGTTAGGGCATCTGATTGGATGTCATTAGGGATACACTCAGACTGACTGCTGGATATTCCCTCTATCATTTCCTATAACACAATATTATATTCGGGACTATGATTTTAATAATAACAATATTATAACGTGTATATATATGATAACAAAATTAAAACTCACCAAAGTCGGCACAAATCTATTTGGAATTTTATTAGTCCCCTTTTGTTATCGTGCATGCAGGTACAAGTTAAATCAATTAGTTTCTTTCCTTTCTTTCGAAGGGCCCTTGGTCCGTTACGCCCATTCACCCTTAACATCATCATAATATTTTTCCCCGAGTCTGTGGAAATCAACTTTTTTTTATTTGTTCATCTTATTTCTCACCCTCTTATTCAGTTTTCCCTCCATGGCCTCATTCTCCAAGAAGCCTTTCCATTGGTGAGTAGGCATTTCAATATTTTGGAGAACTTTGTCTTTCAGCCCTAAAATATCGGAACTCGTTGCCTCCTTGGGGAAAAAGTTCTTATGAAGATCCTTTCGATAGGTTTACAGAGCATATATAGAATTTTCCACTTCAAATTGGTTGGGAATGAAAATGTCTTATTCATTTGATCCCAAATGTCATCCTTTAAAGCAGAATCAACCTTCTTCTAGTTGATTGTGCCCCCAATGCCTACAGTCATCATCCCCAGAGATAGGCAATGACTTTTAAAAGTTGAACTTCACCTTTATCATCGATTAGATTATTCCTCCAATGGAGAAACCAATCCATTTCTAAGGGTTGGCTTGGCATCCCTTGGTAGCTGAAGTTGGGGGTCTCAGGTTAGCAGGGTTTTCTTGAGTTGGGGGTGTCGGAGTTGGAGTAGAATGATTACGGAAGGAGTTGAAAATTGAGATTGTGGAGTAAGGTAATGCTCATTTGGCAGTGTTATGTTATTTTCTTGGTTATTGTTGTTTCTGTTCGACATTTCATATCATAAAAAAAAATTAGAGAGTATGTAAGAATATACAATTTATAACTCTCTCTCTCTCTCTCTCTCTCTATATATATATATATATATATATATATATATATATATATATATATATATATATATATATATATTTGTGTTTATGTGTGTGTGCCTTTTTGATAGGTTTTAAAACATGCTCGATGTATCTGATTTCCATCTAATCAGTATTTTTTTTAAATCTATGAAATTTTACACCCGACCAAGCAGGCTGAAGCGTGTCTATGATCATCGTATAAAGGTCCGTGACATGAACTCAGAACCCTTTTTTCTTCAACTTATTTTCAAGATCATTTTTAATATGTTTGTGTCGCAAGACGTCACAATATGTGTGAATTCTCTCCTTACATTATTGTATACACAAAGGATGAATATTTTTCAGCCTTTTTTAACTCTGTCACCAACGTCAGTTCCCCTCGGCATTATGCATGACAAATATATTCTCTATTGCCTCATCCCAGCATTTTGACAATGAAAATAGAATACGATTGAATAGGTAGTCTTGTGAGAGATGAACTCCACAATTTGTAAGGTAATTAAATTATTCAATTTTTTTATAAATCAGAATTCCCTTTATGTGGCGCGCACTAATGAAAGATGATTTAGTGTGGTCAAATTGCAACCTCTCGTACACTTGTTTCCAGTCATTACTATTATGACTAAATTTTTTTAGAAACAATATTTGAAAGGGTGTGAAGACACAACAAATGACTTTATTCTAAACATTATACCATTTAGTTAAAGGTTTATTATAAAGAATTAATAGAGTGAGCGTTCTACATATCCATCATCCGTAATAAACCATTAACCCAACAACCAACACAAGATTATATCGTACTCTTTCTAAATTGTCTCCTTAATTAGTTTCCAAGAACATAATTATAGAACATTAGGTATCATATGAAATTCTACATCAAGGGTTTCATATATAATTTCTAAGGGATAAATTGGGTCATATTTCTAATAGTGATTTAATATAATTTAATTTTTTGAATATCAATACAACGAACAACCAAAAATATAATTTAATATATTTTCATTCACGTAAATTGAACAACCACACACAGACACACACACAGGACACACAGACGCTAAACACACACACACGTTAAACACACGCACAAAAAAAAATAGAGAACACACAAATAGAAAATAGAGAAAATGGAAGGAGTACCTTGTGGAGAGAGAAGTCTCTGAAAAATGAAAGGAGAGAGGGAGAGAAGTCGTCGGTGAAAAGTAGGAGGCCCATCAATTTTTACAATAAAATACTTTTTATACTTTAAAAGATAATTTCCTTTTTAAATATGCGAAAGTGTAAGGTGATGGTTCAAATAAAAAAAACTTAACAAAATTTAAATTTTTCTCAAATTAAATTTACACAAAGTGAAATTAAATTGAAACACGCACACAACTTAAATTTCACTTAAACCAATTTAATTTAACACAAGTCCTAGAAAATTTGCCTAAGTCATATTTCTCAATTTTACCAAATTAGGCCAAACCAATTTTATCAAATTAAATAAAATGACTTGAATTAAATTAACTAAACATTACCCAATATTTAATATAGCACCAAATTAAGCATGTAGTGATTAAAATGAAATTTTATCTTGAATTACCTAAGCATGCGTTCTAAGTGAGTTTGCACAAGATAAAATAAACAATGAAACCATTACACCACGATGTACGAGGAAAAACCCACAACGGGAAAAAACCTCGGACACCCCTAGCCTCAAATCTACTAAGTACGGAATTTATAAATACAAGCAAGATGACTTACAACACTCGATCCAATCCCTCTCAAGCCCCGACGCGTCTTCTTGTATCAACCTCTGCCTAGAGAATAACCAAGGAGCTCCACCGCGGTCTCGAAATCTACCGATCGGACTTTATATTGTCACCGTCACCCAAACTAGGAGCCTTTCTCCAAGTGGGTAAATCAACGCAAAATTCTTCTTCTTTGTGGGATGTAGAAGCAAACCCAAACGTCTCTTCAAACGGTAGAGATGAAAAATCGGTGCCAACTCCAAGCAATGTATATATGTACGCAAGCTTGGATAAACAAACAACAATTGGATGTAACACAAGTGTTTAAATATTTTTCTTGAAAACTAAAACACTTTAAACATTGAACTTTTTCTACTTTTAATATCTCTCAAAACACTATCTTAGAGGTTGTAGGATATAAAAAAGTTAAACCAAAAAGGTTGGTTCCTGCACTTAGATATTCTGTCAAAAGTTAGTGGGGTAAAGTAGTGGAAAAAGTGGTAAAAATTGCTCAAAACTGCCAAATACCTGTTCCCGCCAAATCTCGTTCGAACGACATTTTCGTTCGAATGAAGTCTCGTTCGAATGAGGCTTCTAACGAAGTTCCTGTGTGAACTCGTTAGAAATCTCGTTGAAAATCTCGTTGGAAATCTCGTTCCCACATCAAGTTCATTCAAATGACACTTCGAATGACATTCCAGTGGCCATTCTGGGAACTCTTTGGCAAACTCGTTCGAACGACATTGTGGTTCGAACGACAAACTCGTTCGAACGACATTTCGAACGAAGTTCCAGAAAGTTTGGAAAATTCGATTTTTATCCTAGAAACATTATAAACTTGATTTTAAATTTTTAATAAAATCTTTCTGAAATTAAACAACAGTTTTAAATAAACGTTCACCCAATATAAATTGTTCCAAGCTCCTATGTATATATTCAAATTCATTCATACCTTAGGAGCAATGGAACCATGTTGATGATGTAGAAACGAGGCACTTTAAACCCGGCATTTTGATGAAGCGTTAATATCTTGGCCGCTACGTCTTCAACTAACACGTCATAGGCTTGAAGAACGATCAATTAACTCTATCCTATGACTCAAACATTTTTGTCCGGAATTGAGCCAAAACTACAAAGGACACAATTGGAAATTTGTGTCCCTACAAATCTCCCCCTTTGGCTATTTCGAGAAAAAAACTAAAGAAAAATCCTAAAGGGCTGTTAAGCTCTACTAGACTGACCAAAAGTCCCACCTAAAATAAAAATACAATGCTTGACTCAAACAACCCAAGGATCACAATCTTTGTCGGTGAAAGTTTCCACTTTATAATATAAATCCTGCACACTTAAGCAAACACATTACATGCATAAGGAATATCAAAATTTTTAATGCAAGTAAAGTAAGTACTCCCCCTAAATTAATTCTTTCCTTTTATCAACAAGGATCAACTTAGAAAGACGTCTCCCCCTAAGATAAATCTCCCCCAAACTAAGATACGATTATAATAGGTTTAGATACCATTTCTCCCCCTATCATTCTCCCCCTTTTTGTTCAGGAATAGACAAAAAAAGTAACTTTTCTTCCCCAATTAAAGCATATACACCCTCTAAACTAAGCAAGGGATAATTAGAATGAGATAACAAACTAAAGATGCAATAGCGCATAATGAGAACATTAAAGCACATGGTCAACAAAATCATAACTAATCTAACAAATAATAATGGATACCAACTAAGATGCAAGAAACAAATACCAATATGATACATAAGTACTAAGCATGTGATATCAACAAAGAATGTAATAAGATGAATACCAATTATGAATTAAAGCATATATGGACTAAAAAGCAAGGCAGAGACTCAACAAAAACATATCAAATATATGTATACATAATATATACCAAATAGACTCAAGTACACATATATAGATATAAACCCACAAATGACACAAAATAAGGTAAGCTTTTCACACTCGTATGGCAAAAATGTGTCATATGGAAACGGAAGTGTTGGGGTGTGAACTAGTAACAAGTAAATTTAGACCCAATCACTTAAAACATGTTCACGGAGTTCTCAATTGATTGCAAACTTCATCACATTTGAATATAACCTCATATGACAATATAGATTGAACTGAATGAACAAACATACACAATGCATACAAGCCTAGCATATTGATGATTCTACAAACCAATAGAGTCATGACATTGAAATCGCAACTAGGATAAACGGATATTATGCAAACCATTGATATACCATCCAATCTCCCTCAATAAGCATATATTATTTGAATTAATATATCAATAGAATAGGCCTTGGCAATTTTTTTTCTTTTTAATGCCATATTTTCTTTTAGTCCTTGGAACACGTATTTCTTTTAGGTCCAAACAAATGGTGGCTTACTATTCGCAAAGGATAATAAATCCTTTCGGAGCCCTTCCCCGTGCACATTTATATATATCATTTTTTATTTTTCACACAAATCTCACGTGCAATGGATTTTGACATGCACTAGTCCTCCTAGGTCACAAATATGTAGTTGACAAGATTGATAGGAGAACATCTCACAAGGCTCAAATATAACATGTGAAGTTAAATTTTAGAAGAACTCGTGCTTGTGTGAATTGAGGCATATTAAAATAGAATCCATTATATCAACACAAAATCTAACTACTCCATGTAAGCATGGTAAAGAACATAATAAGGATTGACAATCTAAACCAAAAGTTGTAGCCACATGGGAGCGAAAAAGTAGGGATTCAAACACAAGTATCTGCCACATAAAGTGTGTCAAACTAAAATACACACAAAAAAAATCTTTTGAGTTTTTCAAAATTTTGACCAAAAATAAAAATATATACTCAAAAGACAAACAAAAATCATTTGTATTTCTCATTAATCTTAAATTGCTAACAAGATAAAATGCAAATGATAAACCCAAAATCTTTTTGTATTTTTCATTTAATGCAAACAAAATGAAGGATATATAATACAAAAGATAAACAAAAATCATAATTCTAGCATGTGATTAAGCATGGAGCATAGACTAGAAAATGATTAAACAAGCATACATTTAGCATGTGAATGTAGCATGAAGTACAAAAGCTAAAGTATGAAAATAAAACTAACACATTCAACCTTTAGATTTTGTAAGGGAGGAAACATGTGAAAGTAAATGAGAATCAAATACCCTATCTTGTAAAGATACCAAGTCGAATCTCCTAACCCAAACTAATGAAGAGTGACTATCTCGGGGTGTAGGAATCTCGACTACCTTGGTTGCCTTACGTTGGGATTTTCTAGAAAATATTTTAAGATCAATTTTTTTTTTCTTAAGATGACCTTTTCGACCACAATGTGAACACCTGAACTCATGGCGAAAAGATTTGCCTAATGAGTGATCGCTAAAGGCTATCCTAGGCGATTCTCCTAAAATGTTGGTGTGGTGACAATTATAATTCAACACAAATAGATAAGATAAGCACAATCACCAAGCACAATAAGAAATATAAAATAGTAATCACACAGCAAGAGATGTATGTGGTTTAGCGAGAATGCCTACGTCCACGGTGGTGCAGTCAGTATAATTTCTATATACTCCGGGGAGCGATTACAAAGAATACATTGCATGCCTATTGCCCCAGGACTAAGGTTTATTATATACATGTCATCTTCAGGGAGTGGGGGTGTTGGACTCCCCCACATTTTCCATCTTCTCCTGGAACACCTCTTTACGAGATCATGCGAGAAGACCAGGTCATGACTGAATCGATGTTAAGAAATGAGGGGTTTTGGACTTTGGGCTGCTCAATATGGGCTACTTGTCCAGGCTCGTCATTCTAATTCCGGGTACCCACAATTGCCCCTAAGTTTGTTGGGCCACAATTTGGGCTCAATAAATTTAAATGATTTGTCATAATGGTTCCTTTCTACATCGCGCAACTCTTCCCAGAGTTTGAGGACTGATTTAGGTGGCACTTGCTTCGTGTTCTGTGCACTATGATTCGCAACACTCAAAAGTTATCCAGAGCGTTCATTTCTCAATCGTCGTTTCAAGCTTCTCAGTTCTCTCCCATTTTCTGCCAATTCTAGCGATTCACGTTCTCTTCTCCCGGTCTCCATTCTTATTGCTTTCGATCTTTCTCGTCATTTGGGCTTGTGATTCTTCATCGTTCAAGTCGAATTTTCATCTTGTAAGTCCCCTGTGCCTTCTCTTTGTATTTTCTCTTTGAATTTGTAGTTTTTAAGGGTTTCCCAATGGCAAAAATTGGTAATAGATCAGTATCTAAGTTTAGGAAGTTTTATGATATCCCAGAGTGGGTAGAGACTAAGTGCGCCTCTCCCCCTAGAAAGGTTAGAGAGATAGAGGGTGCCCATTGGATCCATGTCTTGTTGCTTTCCCAAGGGGACTTACCTTTCCTCCCAACAATCTATTCTTGCACTTCTTTGGTTATTTCAACATTGTTCCTGCACAGTGTTCGCCCAATGTGTGGAAGATAATCAATGGTGTTCATAGAATAAATCAACTATATGGTACCAAATTAGGGCTCGCCGAGGTCTTCTTTTGCTATTCTTTTTCTCGAACTAGTTCTGGTGTTCTCTATCTAAAAGCTAGGAGACCTGAGAGGGTATTGGTAGTAAACTTACTTGATTCCCATAAGGACTATTGGCAAGACAACTTTCTTGCTAGAAATTGGCAGTTTTCTCCCCAGACTGAGGGGTCGAGGTCTGATAGGTTCTCTATTCCCTTTTATGGGGAAGAATATATAGGTAGTCTTTGCTCTGTTCCTTCAATTTCTTAACTGATTTGTGATTTTTCTGACTTTTCCCATTTTTTCTTCAGCGAGGTCGAAGAACTTGGAACCTGCTCTCAGCGAGGTTCGTCTTTCTGAACTGGTCAAGGCTTGGAATATCAGGGAGCCTTTAGCTGACGGCGAGCATCCCTGGTCTGCTGCATTCTTGATCGAATACAAAAATGTTGGTTCCAATTTTATAGCGAGGCCGGTAGATAGTATCCCTGAATTTAATACCTCTGAAGAGACTGCTGTTGATCCTATTCAGTTGGACGAGGAGGAGAGCAGTTCTGAGAGTGATATCGTAGGTGGTGTTGAAGGCGATTTTGGTGAGGGGAGCTCCAGTGGTGGTAGTTCTTCTGGCTCGGAGGAGGTTTTTGAATCCCGAGAATCTTCGAGTACATCCAGCAGTTTAAGCGAGGAGATGGTTCCTCCAAAGAAAAATTTGATTTAGGACGATGATGATGATGATCATGTGCTCCTCGCTCAGAGGTCAAAGAACCAGAAGTCCAGTACTGGGGCTGTAGCTACTGGCTCTCGGTCTTTTTCTCAGGAGCAGAAGAGGAAGAGGAAAGAAGAAGAACATATATGAGAGAGAAAGAAAAGAGGAAGAGGAGAGAAAGAAGATGGAGGAGAAAAAAAGGATGGAGGAGAAGAGGAGGATATAGAAAGAGAAAGAGGAGGAGAGGAGAAAGATGGAATTGAGGACGAAGGTTGGGGCAGGCCTTAGTCCCGGTGTCCGCATTGCCCGAGGGGGCCTCAGTTGCTATTTCTCCTCAACTGGCCCCTGCGCTGCTCGAGAGGGAAGTTCTTCCTGCAGATCGCCAAAGGGCGCTGCGGTCCAATCAATTGGCTCTACAAGCTAGCTAGAGGCTAGCCTTGGTAAGACCTTTTCCTTTTTCTAATGATTTAATAAGTTTTAGCTATTTCCTTTTTCCTGGTGTCTTCTTTGTCTTTGTAGTTCGTGACTGACTTTGCCATGCTCTATAGCTCTCGCGACGAGCTGGTGAGCAGGAACAGCGAGCTGGAGCAGCAGAATGCTGCCTTGAAAGTGAGGGGCACTCAACTGGAGGCTAATCTAAATACTGTTAATGCTGCCCAAGCTTCCTCTGACCTGGCCTCGTCAATTCCAACCGAGAGAGGGATGCGGCGGTCAAAGAGCTGAACGAGCTTAGGCAGGCCTATGACCTGGTCTGTTCGAGCAAGTTGGCCATTGTTGAGGAGAACAGGGTATTGACCGAGCAGATGAAAGAAAAGGATTCTCAGGCAGCTACCCTCAAGGAGGACTCTTATAACTCCGGGTGGGCTGCTTCATATGAAGATGTTGAGGTTCAGATAGGCTACATCAGCCGTCTGAACTTCAAGAAAGGTTGGAACAAGGCCCTTATAGCTGTTGGTGTTGATTTTGCCTCTCCTCTATTCGACGAGCATGACCCAGGTCCGAAGCCAATTGTGGAAGAAGCCCCTTCCCCAGCCATCGAAGATGTTGACCCTGCCTCCCAGATGATTCCTGTCGATGTTCTCCCTGCCCAGGTGGCAGAGGTTATCCCTACGAAGGGAGATGCTTCTACTGCTGCTGACAAGGGGAAGCAGCAATCTACTTCTGGGCAGCCTGAGGTTGCTAGTTAATTTACTTCTAGGACTACTTTTGTATCTTTGCTTGTAATTTTCCTTTTTTCTGCTCGATGTACTTTGACCCTTATCAATGAAAATGAAAAGGTTTCTTTTTTCCGGTGCACTGATTTATTTTTCTTTCCATTGCCCTTTTATTGCTTATAGTCGATTGATGTCGATGATTATATACCAGCCACTTCTCAATTAGGAAGAATGCTTGGACCTGATGTGAGTTCTGAAGTTCGTCATACTTTTGTGAGAATTTGCAAATCATTTCGATTAAGGAAAAAGCGCTACATAGAGCAGACTGAGCTTGTTGTTATGATGAAGGACAAGCTCCAAGAGATGGAGGATGTTGGTGCCTCAGTCCAAGAGGAGGTGGATGCATTAAGAGTGAAGCTACTAGATGCTTCTGAGATCAATTAGGTTGGGAAAATTCTTCAGCAGGAGAACGAGGCTTTAAGGAGAGAGGTCTCGCGATTTAGGGAGCATGCGCCGAGCACCGCTCCCGCGGTATTGCGAGGTTCTTTTTCGTCGCGAGCTAACGCTAGCTTGAGAGACATTCCTCCTGTGATGCGAGGCTCTACTTGTCCATCTGTTCCGCGAGCTGGAAGGAGCAGTAGGAGTTCAGATAGGGAAATGGAAGAGCTTCGTGGTGATGTCCAACGAGCATATGTGATTATCGCTGGGATTCAGAGAGACGTCACTCGATTGAGGCATTTGTTTAAAAAATGACCTCGACGAGTATGGGCCGATGGTTACAATCAAGGTTGGATAGATGCTCCAACGAGGCTGATAGAGTTTGAAGAGCTCACCTTCATCAGGGGGTGGTTGAGTGCCTTGAGGGAGCTGCAGGTCCCGAGGAACTCGATGCTTTGGTACCATCATGAGATTTCTCCTTCCACCCTGATGCCTAACCCCCTTTCGGAGAGATGATCAATGGATCCCCATCGATGCCATCCCTCGACAGCTATTAGAGTCGGATGCAAATGAGGTTGATGAGGAGTTCGCCCCCCATCCTGACGATGGTCGAAGAGCTCAAGTGGCTGATTATCTTATTCAGAGGCCTCAACCCCATTAAGATTTTTGCCAGTAATGCTCCAGTGTATAAATGTAATGATACAATGTACTTTTTGATGTCTTGGGCGAGATCGCCGACTAAACATGTATTGCAATTGTTGTAAGTGTGATGAATAAGTATAAAATTTATGTTTTGGGCGAATTTTGCCGACTAAACAATTGTCTTATATCTTCCATATCTTTGTTCAATAATCTCGAGCCTCCCTTGGCTGACTAAATTTGTAAATTTGCATTATCAAATAAGTGTCCCTCCAGTCCAGTATGCTAACGAGATACCATTCTGCCCCACTTTACCTTTTAGGTTATGTCGTCACACTCCCTTAGGCCTAAGGGTGGCAATTGGAGAGGACACACCTGGTGTTGGATGCCCTATCCGATCAGGGTTTTATTCAACCAAACATAGTTTAGTGACCAATTTTAACTTGGCCATATTGCCTAAGGATCCCCTGTAGGGCTTCATATATTGCCCAGGGCAATTCTAAGAGGTTTTTCATGTTTCATAACGAAAACTTGAGGAGGGTTATTTCCCTGCTTTAGCTGTGCCTGCCACTTGGAAAAGATGCGTGAGTTATGAAGTTCAATATACTAGTTAACTGATACTTCATAGAGTGTGAATATGAAACAACTTTTATTAACGATAATTGAAATGAGTTTCTATTCTCGTAAGTACAATGTAAAAGAAGAATCTAGAAATAGAATTTCTTGAGATTAGCAGCATTCCATGCTCGAGGTATCTCTCTGCCCTCCAGCATTTCTAAGTGATAGGCTCCTTGCAGATTGTCTCTTGTTATCTTAAATGGTCCTTCCCAGTTTGGCCCTAGTTTGCCGTCTGATGGTTTTACTGCACTGCCCAGGACTTTCCTTAGGACATAGTCCCCCACTCGGAATGCCCTTGGGTTGACCTTCTTGTTATAGTGCTTTGTGAGCTGTTGTTGATAGCTCGCTAGTTTTACTAGGGCTAGCTCTCAGCGCTCGTCGTCTAGGTTGAGTTCAACGAGCAATGCTGCATCATTATGGCCTTGGTCGACAAGGCTGGACTTCATAGTTGGCAAGACTGCTTCTAATGGGATCACTGCTTCCATTCCATACGTCAGTGAAAATGGGGTTTCCCCTGTTGCTCGTTGTGGAGTGGTACGGTAGGACCATAGAATATGCGGTAATTCACTTACCCATGCGCCTTTGGCTCGCTCTAATCGTTTCCTCAATCCGTCGGTCACTATTTTGTAAGAAGCCTCGGCTTGGCCATTGCTTTGAGGATAGGCCATCGAGGTGAAATGGTGTCTAATTCCATGCTCGTCGCAGAAACTCTGAAAGGATCCGCTCTCGAACTATGTTCCATTATCAGTGATGATGGTCCTGGGGATGCCAAAACGGGTGATTATATTTTTCCATATGAATCTTATCATATCTGCATCTCAAATGTTCGCTAGGGGCTCTGCCTCGATCCATTTGGTGAAGTAGTCAGTTGCGATCAATAGATACTTGCGATTACCGGTGGCGGTTGGAAGTGGTCCTACAATGTCCATCCCTCATTGGGCGAATGGCTATGGGCTGGAAAGTGATTTTAGGTCGCTAGCAAGTTGGTGGACCATAGGAGCATGAAGTTGGCATTTCTTGCATTTACGGACATATACCGTAGAGTCCCTTTGCATATATGGCCACCAATAGCCCTTCTTCATAGCTTGGAAAGCCAGAGACCTTCCTCCAATGTGGCTTCCACAGATTCCCTCGTGAAGTTCGTGTAGAACTTGCTCGACATCCCTCGGGTGAATACATTGAAGGTAGGGACTCGAAAACGATCTCTTATATAGCCTGCCCTCAGGAGATAAGTAAAAGCGAGCGACTTTGACTCTTATCTGGTGAGCAGTCTTCTTATCATCTGGAAGTGTGCCATCCTTCAAATAGTCCCTTAATGGGTCCATCCAGTTGGTGCTGACTCAATTCGGAGCACCTACTTTACGCTTGGTAGCCCAGTGTTACTGTTAATGCTCAGGTGAGTGAGGAAATCGATGGGGATTGTTATTTTTAAGTCGGAATCGATTGCTGAGATGAGGGCTTCTAGGGCGTCATCATGGCTGTCCTGTCTCTTGGAAAACTGCTGGACATTAACTTCCTCAAAGTTAGCCAATAACCTCTTTGCCAAGGCGAGGTAGGCTGTCATCCTTTCATCTTTTGCATTGTAATCTCCACTTATTTCATTGGAGACTATCTGTGAGTCAACAAACACCTGTAACTATTTTTCCCCCAAAGTGTGTGCCTTCTAGAGTCCGGCTATTAATGCCACATATTCTTCTTCGTTGTTGGAGGCTGCAAATCCAAGTCTGATACCCTATTCGAGGATTGTATCCTCCGGGGTGATGAGGAAAATGCCTGCTCCTGCCCCCTTTGAGTTGGAGGCTCCATCAACAAATAATTTCCAGACTCCTTGCATTGCGTGGTTCTCTCCTTACTTCCCTGGTTGGTCGAGGGGTTGTTCGCCTGTGAATTCAGCTATGAAATCGGTAAGGACCTACCCCCTAATTGCGTTCCTTCGTTGAAACTGTATAGCAAATCGTTCGAGCTCGACTGACCATTTAGACAGTCTGCCCGATAAATCCGCCTTCCTTAGGATTGCTTTAAGGGGGTGCGATGTAAGGACGATGATAGTGTGAGCTTTGAAATAGTGCTTCAGCTTTCTTGAGGTCACCACTAGTGCAAAGGCGAGCTTTTCCAGTGGTAGGTACCGCTGCTCGGCATCCAATAAGGTCTTGCTCGCAGAGTAAACGGGGTGCAGGATTCCCTCTTTTTCGCACACCAATGCAGAACTGACGGTGTGGATGGAAACGGCGAGGTATAAGTACAAGGAATCTGCTTCCTGTTGTATGACGAGCAATGGTGGGGAGATAAGGCAAGCCTTGAGCTTGTCCAATGCCCGCGACCAATCTTGATTCCATTCTATAGTTTTGTTTCCCTTTAGGAGCTGGAAGAAAGGTTTGCACTTCTCGGAAGACTTGGAGATAAAACGGTTCAAAGCAGTGAGCATGCCGGTGAGCTTCTGTACGTCCCGGATCGTGCGAGGAGGTTTCACCCTGTTTATTGCATCGATCTGGTCTGGATTAACCTCGATACCTCTCTTACTGACCAAGTACCCAAGAAATTTTCCTGACTGGACACCGAAAGAACACTTGCTCGCGTTAAGTTTCATCCGGTAACTCGTGAGGATTTCGAAGGTTATTGATAGGTCTGAGAGGTGATCTTCTTTCTTCTTACTTTTGATGAGCATATCGTCGATGTAGACCTCCATGGTGTTCCCCATCTAGTTTTTGAACATCTTGGTGACCAGCCATTGGTAGGTTGCCCCTGCATTTTTAAGCCCGAAGGGCATGACCTTGTAATAGTATAACCCAACCGTGGTGATGAAAGTTATCTTGTCCTGGTCTGGAGAGTATAGAGGGATTTGGTGGTACTCTAAGTATGCGTCCAAAAAGCTCATCCTTTTGTGAGCTGTTGTGGCGTCCACCAGTTGATCAATTTTTGGTAGGGGAAAACTGTCTTTGGGGCATACTCTGTTAAGGTCAGTGAAGTCGATGCAGACTCTCCATTTTCCATTGCTTTTTGGAACTACTACTGGGTTGGATAACCATTTAAGGAATTGGACTTCCCATATGGATCCTGCATCCAGTAGTTTCTCTACTTCTTTTTCTACGGCTTTGGCCTTTTCGGGGGTGGTTCACCGTGCCTTTCGCGTGATAGGTTTAAAAGTGGGGTCGACATGCAACCGATGACAAGCCACACTGGGATCGATTCCAGGTAACTCGTATGGTTCCCACGCAAAAACATCTACATTGCTTCTCAATAGAATTGTCAACTCCTTCTTCTCTTGATCTGTGAGAGAAGCTCTGATTAAGAAAACCTTGTCATTGTTGCTATCTCCAGCTGTAACTTCTATCAGGTCCTCGATGACCCGTTCAGAGGGGAGGAGCCTAGTCTCCTCTACTCTAGGCCTTTCGTACTTTAACTGCTATTTAGAAGGTGTCAGACCTTCTTGTTCTTAAACTTTCTCGCTGGGCTTGTCGGCCTTCCTCTCTGGTCTTGGGCGGATGGCAGCTATGAAGCACCTTCTCGCCATTGCTTGGTCACCATGGATGTCCGTTACTCCTCGCTCGGTTATATACTTGAGTTTTTGATCGTAGGTCAAGGAGACTGCCTTCATCGCATGTTGCAATCCTCTGCCGAGGATGGCTTGGTATGGCGAGTCGATGTCAACTACCAAAAACTCAATCATCTTGGAGACGTTTCCTGCTCGTACTGGCCGCACAATCTTTCCCAGGGGCATAGTTACTTTTCCAGTGAAGCCAACTAAAGGGACAGTAGCTTCCTTTAGGTCGACGGTGCTTAACTTCAATTTTCTGAATAGATCGAGATACATTACCTCGGACGAGCTTCCTTGGTCGACGTCAAAGTTAGCTATCCTGAGAGTAATGGTCAAAGCATCATGATATGGGGTCCTCACTCCTACTAGATCTTCATCCGTGAACACGATATACTTACTATAGTTGACGTCGTCTGCTCGCCGATGCTTTCTCGATTGCGTCTTTGCTGGATCGATCTGAAAAGCTTGCATTACTGCTATAAGCTTCTTTACCTCCATTCAAACTGAATTTCCTTGAATATGTTTTGCATCAGATGCCCCATGAATTACTGCGAATTCATGGCCGGCATCATCTTTGAGCACGTTATTAGTCCTTGCTTCTTTATGGGCAGTAACCTTCTCTGCATTTTTGTCCACGAATTCATTCAGATGCCCGGATTGGGCCAGTTCTTCGTGGTGGGACTTAAGAGCCTTGCAATGCTCAGTCTTATGTCCTCCTTCTTTATGGAAAGCGCATCTCAGCGCATTATTTCTTTTTGAGGGATCTCCTCCCATCTTCTTGGGCCACTTAATAAATGGCTCATCTTTGATTTTTGCGAGAATTTTGTAAATTAGTTCTCTGAAGACGGTGTTGACAGCCTGAAATACTTTTGTCGCATCGCTGCTGCCTCCGTTCTTGATGCCATTCTTTCCCCCATTCTTTCTTCCTTTCTTCTGGTTCTCATTCTTGTCACTGCCCTTGGCAACAAGCTTGGCTCGACCATTTTTGCCTGTGCTGAGGCGAGTCACAACCTCCACCTTGGCATATTTCTCGATGCGGGCCATCAGGTCATTGATGGTTATGGCCTCTTTCTTTGTCAGGTATTGGTACAGAAGGGAAGAACTGGGTAGCCCAATTTTAAAAGAGCATACTACCACTTGCTCCGAGTAGTCCTCGATCTCGTTGAACAACTCCCAGTATCTCTTCGTTTAAATCTCGGAGGGTCTCTTGAGGTGTCTTCTTCATTGTGAGTAAAGCATCCATCCTTTTGGTTTGGGAGCTACTAGTAATGAAGCGAGCTGTAAAGAGCTCGACTACGGATTTGAAGCTTCTGATGGACCTATGGGGGAGCCTTTCGAACTATTTTTGTGCCACATCATGCAGGCTGGAAGGAAAAATTCGGCACATCAGTGCGTCCCGATGGTTCCAGAGGGTCATGGCTTTCCTGTACTGCCTGACGTGATCAATGGGATCAGTTTTACCATCATAAATCTTGAACCTTAGAATAGAAAATTTCTTGGGGGATTCCTCTTCTTCTATATCCTTCGAGAAAGGTGATTTCATCTGAGTTTTGAGAGCTCGCCTAACGAGTTCTCAGGTTGATCTGGTGCCACGATGTGCAGGGTGTTGGTCCATTTCCCTTCAGACCAGACTTCGTATGTTCTCATTGCTGCGAGTTGGGCTCTTGCGATTGAGAGCTAGTAGAAGTTGCTCGAGCAGCTCATCCCTCGACTCGTTTTCCTCAGCCTTCTGGGACTCGCGTCTGGGGCTCCTTCCTCGGCTGCGTGACTTGCTCGCTTGAGGGCTAGGAGTGCGGTATGAATGTTTCCTGGTGCCACGATGAAGCTCTATCTCCATCCTTTCTAACCTTGTTTTGAGGGGAGCATTCTCAGCCTCGTTCCTGCGAGAAGACTCCCTCTGCTCTTGGAGCCTCGCCTCATAAGCATCGATTAACCTGGATATTTGTGTGGACCTCGTTGGTCCTTGGCTTTCTTATGAGGCTGGCCTTTCTAGGCGAGATCTCTGACCTGAACATCGAACTTCAGATCTGATCCTGCGAGAAGTAGGTTGTTCTTGGATATCTCCTGCCTGAGGAGTATTACTACTGTGACCAGACATTTTAGACTTTTTTATTGGTGTGGGCTTTCTCAGGGAAGATAAACGTTACCACAGACGGCTCCAATTGTGGTGATAATTATAATTCAACACAAATAGATAAGAGAAGGGAAATCACCAAGCACAATAAGAAATATAAAATACCAATCACATAGCAAGAGATGTACGTGGTTCAACGAGAATGCCTACGTCCACGGTGGTGCAGTCAGTATTATTTCTATATACTCCGGGGAGTGATTATAGAGAATACGGTGCGTGCCTATTGCCCCAGGCCTAGGGTTTATTATATACATGTCATTTTCAGGGAGTGGGGGTGTTGGACTCCCCCACGTTTTCCATCTTCTCCTGGAACACCTCTTTACGAGATCATAGGAGAAGACCAGGTCATAACTCAATCGATGTTAAGAAATGAGGGGTTTTGGACTTTGGGCCGCTTAATCTGGGCTACTTGTCCGGTCCCGTCATTCTAATTTCGAGTACCCACAGTTGGTTTTGGCTTTTTGAGTAGATTCATTACACGTATCGAAGCCTAAACCACAAGTGTCATTTTTTATTTGGACTGTGCCTAAGATTTTATCAAGTTTTTCGGACCTACACTCCAAATTAAATTTGACATTACTAGAGTCTTTTAATTGTTCTTTTTATTATAAAATTCTAGACTCTAACAAACCATTTATCTCTTCAAACTCGAGAAGCTCCTTTTTCAAGGATTCCATTAAACCTATAAGGCTATCTCTCTCACCTTCTATATATTCTAGCTTCTCTCGAAGAGTTCTCTCTCATGTCCTAAGGTCTTCCACTATTGCACTCTCATCAACGACCTTGACACGCTCGCTTAAACTTGCTTCTAACTTCAAATTTGCTCTTTTTAATTTAATTGATTCTTCGTATAATTCTTAAAAAGCATTTTAAAGTTCACTCGCATTAACCTCTTCTTCATTTTCACTCTCTCTTTCTTCTCCACTCTCACTATCATAAAAAACAAGGGAATCATAAACTTTGACATTGGAAGTGTCATGTGTTAAAATTTCATCCATAGATGAGTTCTCACTATCACTCACATGACTATCCAAAAAATCCACAAAGTTGGACTTAGTGAGGGAATCGGGTCCCTCTTCATTACCACTATCACTAAGGGTTGCATTAAAAGAAATTGGTTTCTTACCCGCTCTCCGTAGTTTAGTGGGGCACTCTAATGCCCTATGGCCATACCCTTCACAACAAAAAAAAAATTCCGACTCGTCCCTATTTACATTTTCATTAGATGTTTTAGGGATCTTCTCGGCTTTGTCATGCCTAGATTTTTCAAATTTCTTAAAATCATTTTTAAATTTATCTTTGTTAAATTTAAGAAATTTTTGAAATTTCCTAGCAAACAAGGCCATATCTTCTGAGTCACTATCACTCTCGCTCTCTACTACTTATTTTTCCTCTTTTCGGGCTTTTAAAGCAATTCCCTTTTCAATTTTCTTTTCGATTTTAGAGGGAAACATGTCCAGTTCATAGGTTTGTAAATAACCTACGAGCTCTTCTAATTACATAGAGGCTAAAGTTGGTAAAGAATTTAAAATGGTCACTTTTGGAATAAATCTATCGGGTAGAGACCTTAAAATTTTCATTACGACTCGGTTGTCGGGTATTTTCTCTCCCAAATTAAAAGATGAATTGACAATATCAGAAAGTCTAATATAAAATTCATCAAAAATTTCTTTTTCGTTCATTTTTATGGTTACAAATTGAGTGGTGAGGTTTTGGAGTTTCGAAGCTTTTACGACACTTGTACATTTATAAGTGAATTGTAAAATATCCCACGTTTCTTTAGCGGTATAATGCGTCAGAATTCATTCGGTGTGACCGCGCTAAACAAGGCATTTAAATCTCAGGAATTAAAATTAGAAAGTTTAAATTCGTTCTCACTCCATCTATCGGCGGGTTTGGGAACACGCTCATTATCTACTAAATGCATAGGTGGAGCCACCCGTTAACGACAGATAACCAAACTCTCTCATCGATAGATTTTAGTGTCGATTTCATTCGCACTATCCAATACGCGTAGTTAGAACCATCGAAAATAGGAAATTTTAAAAATGGGAAAAATTCCATTTTAACCAAAAATATTTAAAGGATCTTAAAGAATTAAATTATCGCTTTGGCTCTGATACCAATTTGAAAAGTAGGAGGCCCACCAATTTTTACAATAAAATACTTTTTATACTTTAAAAGATAATTTCCTTTTTAAATATGCGAAAGCGTAAGGTGATGGTTCAAATAAAAAAAAACTTAAAAAATTTAATTTTTCTCAAATTAAATTTACACAAAGTGAAATTAAATTGAAACACACACACAACTTAAATTTCACTTAAACCAATTTAATTTAACCCAAGTCCTAGAAAATTTGCCTAAGTCATATTTCTCAATTTTACCAAATTAGGCCAAACCAATTTTATCAAATTAAATAAAATGACTTGAATTAAATTAACTAAACATTACCCAATATTTAATATAGCACCAAATTAAACATGTAGTGATTAAAACAAAATTTTATCTTGAATTACCTAAGCATGCGTTCTAGGTGAGTTTGCACAAGATAAAATAAACAATGAAACCACTACGCCGCGATGTACGAGGAAAAACCCACAACGGGAAAAAACCTTGGATGGCCCTAGCCTAAAATCCACTAAGTACGGAATTTACAAACACAAGCAAGATGACTTACAACACTCGACTCGATCCCTCTCAAGCTCCGACGCGTCTTCTTGTATCAACCTCTGCCTAGCGAATAACCACGGAGCTCCACCGCGATCTCGGAATCTACCGATCGGACTTTATATGGTCACCGTCACCCAAACTAGGAGCCTTTGTCCAAGTGGGTAAATCAACGCAAACTTCTTCTTCTTTGTGGGATGTAGAAGCAAACCCAAACATCTCTTCAAACGGTAGAGATGAAAAATCGATGCCAACTCCAAGCAATGTATATATGTATGGAAGCTTGGATTAACAAACAACAATTGGGTGTAACACAATTGTTTAAAGATGTTTCTTGAAAACTAAAACACTTTAAACATTGAACTTTTTCTACTTTTAATTTCTCTCTCAAAACACTCTATTAGAGGTTGTAGGATATGAAAAGGTTAAACCAAAAAGGTTGGTTCCCGCTCTAAGATATTCTGTCAAAAGTAAGTGGGGTAAAGTAGTGGAAAAAGTGGTAAAAACTCCTCAAAACTGCCAAATACATGTTCCCGCCAAATCATCTTTCGAACGAAATTTTTGTTCGAACGAAGTCTCATTCGAACGAGGCTTCTAATGAAGTTACAGTGTGAACTCGTTAGAAATCTCGTTCGAACATCAAATTCGTTCGAACGACATTCCAGTGGCCATTTTGGGAACTTGTTGGCAAACTCGTTCGAACGACATTGTGGTTCAAACGACAAACTCATTTGAACAACATTTCGAACAAACTTCCAGAAAGTTTGGAAAATTCGATTTTTAGCCTAAAAACATTATAAACTTGATTTTAAAGTTTTAATAAAATCTTTCTGAAATTAAACAACAGTTTTAAATAAACGTTCACCCAATATAAATTTTTCCAAGCTCCTATATATATATATTCAAATGCATTCATACCTTAGGAGCAATGGAACCATGTTGATAACGTAGAAATGAGGCATTATAAACTCGGCATTTTGATGAAGCGTTAATATCTTGGCCGCTACGTTTTCAACTAACACGTCATAGACTTGAAGAATGATCAATTAACTCTATCCTATGACTCAAACGTTTTTGTCCGGAATTTAGCCAAAACTAAAAAGGCCGCAATTGGAAATTTGTGTCCTTACAGTCGGAAAATGACGTCGTAGAGAGAGAGAGAAGGAGAAGTTATCGAGACAGAGAAGGGTATTTTAATTTTTACTAAGGGTGAAATAAAATGTATGGTTTTTATTTTATTTATACCTAAAACATGATCACGATCCAGACCCCTGACCCTTTGTGTGACACCTTAATAGTTAAAACTGGTCATGGTTATCGATCGTGACACAATAGGCGACCAATTAAAATATCAAGAGTTAGTTATGGTTAAAGAACATGACCATCCTAATGTGACCATTTTGAAATAGGATTATGAGTCACGTTTATAGTCCATGACCAATGTTCACTGGTAATTGACATGGGTGGGTCATAGTTATAGACCGTGACCACTTTCGTGACAAAAATGGATGGAATTTTTGGGCCAAAATACCTTTGGTTATAGTATCTGATCATTGGCGGGTCACGGGTCATGATCGTGACCACCGGTGTGACAAAAAGTGTGGGACATTTTGCACCATCATAGGTCACGGGGGAGCCACAAGTTTGGACCATGACCCTATTGGTCACGGGAGTAGATTATGACCATCATATTTATAAGTTCACCCTAAACCCTAGTCACTTATTTGGTTACGGTGAGTAGCTAAGGGTCATAGGTTTAGACCGTGACCCCCTAGACACGGGTTGGATCATGACCCATTTAGTGTGACCATTTTCAATTTTTGATGTATTACTTCTCCATCATTCAAATTCTCCTCATCATCACTCTCACTCTCTCCAGAATGGTTCGACAAATTATCGAGGCTATCACGTTTAGAAATGTCCTCACTGATGTGGAATGAACTCAAAATACTAACATGGCTGGACATGAACGCGAGACATGGTTTATGTGGTAATTCATCGAAATAATCCACTAACTCGACGTCACTATCGCTAAAAGTGACTTTATAGGCAGATTTACCCTGTCTCTTTAGCCTAATGGTATACTCATGAATTTTTTATCCTTTCCCCTCACATTCAAAACATCTCACGTCATTCTCACAAGCATTCTTTCCTTCATTGCCATTTTTATTTTTCTCAAAACTTTTGTTTTCTTGGAAGAATTTCTTTATTAAATTTGAGATATTTTTGAAATTTTTGCCAACAAGGAAAGATCATGAACCTCAAAATCAAACTCATACTCAGAGTCAAAAACATTTTTCCTTTTTTTTACCGGGCTTTCAAAGCAATCCTTATTTACTTTTTTCTTTTTAATTTTGGGGAATATATCGATTTCATAAGTTTGAAGGTCTCTTATGATTTCTTCTAACCTAAGCATATCTAGAATTCCCAACAAATTACGAATCGTGACTTTAGGGATAAAACGGGATGTGAGGGATCTCAAAATCTTTTTCACAACTCTCGTCTCGAGAATATCTCAGCCAAATTAAAATTAGAATTGACCGTATCAGATAATCTTGCATAAAATTCATCATAAGTCTAGATTCCAGCATAATGGTAGTTTCAAACTGTGGCGTGAGATTTTGTAACTTAGAATCTTTCATTGCTTTAGTACCCTCGTGAGTGAGCTGGACGGTGTCCCATGCTTCTTTAAACATGGTGCATGTCGTGATGCGGCGGAACTGGTCAGGGGTGATGGCTCCAGAAATTTCATTCAAGTCGTATGGGAGTTAAAATTACTCCATTTAAAACCATCCTCTATCCAAGAAGTGAAAGGTTTAATACATTTGACATTATCGTTAGTTATAATGGGTGGTGTCCACCCTCTTTCATAGATAAATCGAACTCTCTCGTCAATTAACTTCAGTGCCAATCTCATTTGACCTTTAAAATATGCATAATTTGACCCATCAAAAATAGGTAGCCAATTATACAAATTATCCATATAATCCCAAATTTAATGATCACATAATATATTAGTGTAACCGGATCTGATACCAATTCAAGAAATTGGTATCCAAAAATATGTACTTAAAATAAGGATCACACAATAATTTAGTGTAACATGCCCTGATACCAATTAGTGCAGGGGCTATACGGATTCACATGTATTTTAGGCCAAACACACAAATTCACTTTTTAACAAATTTTATCTTAATTTAATTTAAAGTGAACGTGCAAGATAAATTATGAAGCCAAATTCCAAATCAAAATAGAATGGGAAGAAGATAGAGGGAAAAAAATCCCTTTTCGAAAAAACCTTTAATTCAGCACCGTTTAAGACTCAACAGACAATGTCAGACTTATATATAACTTAGAACTCCACTAAGTTTAACGGATTAGTGCCTTCGAATCTTCAACGAAAAATGATGTAGTCCAGCACCGCTCATTGCAAGCATGTCTTACCTCGGTATCCACTAATCGGCCTCAGGAATCCCAGTTCCTTTCTTCTTCAGCCGTAGATCCTCAACTCCACAAATCAACAGTTGAGAAAATCTTTACAAGGGTTTAGAAATTTGGATTATGTTATTTTTGATTTGTCAAAGTGATCCTTAAAGATCCAAGGGATTTGGATGCAAAAATTACAGAGTTTGATCACAAAAAGAACTCTAAAAAGGCTTATGGAAAAGCCTAACCCCGCATCTCTATTTATAGGGAAAGTTATTACAAAGAGATAGGGATTAAATATTTATAAAATATTTGATGAAAAATTAAAAACAAGTGTATTCGTTCGAACGAACTACCAACTCGTTCGAACTAAATTTTGAACGACAATCCAGAGTTGACCAAAATGTGACATTTTAGATCTCATTCGAATGTGGGAACCTTGTTCTAAAGATCCCTCACAACTCGAGTTAGTGAGTTTTTCAAAAATTCTTTAAAAATCATTTTAAAAAGATTTTGAAAACTTTTAAATGTAAATTCTTTGAAAAACGGCCCCTGAATACTTAAAGCTTTACCAAACCACCTCATAACTCTTTTCAGATAAAGTTATGACGAATGATCATTAATCTTGCAAATGTCACCAATGTTTCTTCTCTTTGAAGACTTGAGAAGGGTCATGAAGGTTCACTAGGGATGTAACGAGATAAGCCAAATAAAAATAAAATGAGCAATTATAAATTTTTCTATTAAAATAAAAAAAATTGCAGTACGTATCTACATTAAAAGAAAATCAAACAATTACCAAAAACTACAATATAAACATCATTAAAAAACAAAAAAAATGGGGATTATTTTCTTACCGGCTTCAACATTAATAAAATTATCTAATGAAGTAAAACAAAATTATTGAATGAAGTATTCAACTTCAACTCGATAGTTTGTGTAAGTAATGAATCAAAACAACATAAAAAGGGGATTATTTTCTTACCAACTGAGGGGAGAGCATCAACGGCACTGCAGCGTGAAGCAGCGGCCTGAGGAGGTGAGGACAGCGATTGGAGAGAGGTGAGGAAGCCAGAGAAGGTGAGGGCGGATGAGTTTTACAAGAGATGAGAGAGAGAGAGAGAGAGAGAGAGAGAGAGAGAGAGAGAGAAATGTAAGAAATGAAACCAGTTTTAGATTCGAAGTTAAATGAAACTTCATTACGTTTTTGTCCCTTCGAGATTCAAAACACTCTGAAAATCACATTTTACTTATTTTTTACAAAAATCGCCCCTGGATTTTTTTTCTCAGTAATTTTTTTTGAAAAATCAGGGGGGGACCCTACGCACACCCGTGGCCTCATAAAAATTCACCCCTGGTCATGTGTACATTTAGTGCATCACGTGTCCATGCTCATCATCTATAAAGACACGACATGTTTGCACATTTAAAAGTACTGTATTTATAGTAAGGGACATGTGGGACATGTAGCGCACCCGTTTTGTGTATTTATTGATGTTGAGCATAGATACGTGGTGCACTAAATGCACGATACTTTTAATTAACATTTATAATACTACTATTTAATTAGGAATTGGAAGATTTTAAGGTGATATGAAAACACACACGATTCAATACGAAATTGGTTTAAAATTAATCAAGCGTGTCATGATCGGACTAGGATATTTTGGTTCGATAACGGGTCGTGTTCGTGTCATAATTTTGACATGAATTTGGCCCGAAATTGAGTCATTTTAGATCAATTAAACATAAGAAGCCCGATTTGGGGCGATGATCAGTCATTTATAATCAATATATTTCATACAATATCGAATATAAAAAAAATATTTATCTGTTAAAAAATAAGCAGATTATCATGTTGCACCATGTTGAATCGTACAAATTGACACGAAATTGATTTATCGTGTTATCTGTGCTTTGTTTTTAATGGGTCATATGGGTACCTTTTCATCAACTAGGCCCATAAGAGTAGTTGTCCAGGACCAAATGAGAATAAAAGGTTCCCGAACCAAATTATGAGTTCTAGATGGCGGTTAGAATAAAAAGATATGGCCAAGTCCATCCCTAAAATCTCGAACGAGATATTCAGGGGATACTGGGCCAACATGTTAGTTACCAATAATATCTTTCTTTAAACTGAATATATATTTTACCCCTGGTCCAGGGCAAAGGAAATGTGAAAAACTATCTTGAGAGTTACTTAATAAGAAGAGTAGACCTCTCCGTGGACGTAAGCAATTTGCCGAACCACGTATATTCTTGTGTCGTGTGATTGTAATTGTGATTGTTGTTGTTTCTTTCATACTGGTGATTATTTTCCCTTCATAAATTATTTGTATTGGGATTTTTTTCACCACAATTGGCACTGTCTGTGGGAAACGATTATTTTTCCTGCAAAAACTATCACCTACAAGAACGAGTGATGTCCCATCACAATATTAACGTTCCTCATCCAAGAGATATTTAGCGGCAGCCGAACCCCCCAAGGGTAAGGTCTGAAATGCACCATTCAAACTCAAGACTTCGCTAGGAGAGGCAAGTTTCTTAAGAAATTCAAGGTCCACCCAAGTGCACCCAAATCTTTAGGTTAATTTATGCCTATGAGGCCAGACTCCAAGAACAGGAGGAGGCCACTCGCCAACGGGAGAACGAAAATGCTAACCTTAAAAGGCGACTAGAAAGACTAGATAGATAACTCCATCGAAATACAAGGCAACTCCACAACAGGACTCCTAGCCCTCAAGTGAGCAAATCTCACAACCGAGGAAGAATCCTAAGACGTGTCTCAGAAAGAACGAAGAGACCCAAGTCATGTGATAACCATTCTGAATACTTACAACTAGCTCGTCGGCATAGGAGTCCTGATCGGCAGGATGATGATATACGAAGTCTGGTCCGAAGAGAGATGGACCAGCACCCATCTCACCGTGGTGCGAGATCAACAAGGGAGCTATCAATATGAGCTCTCAAAACTTAGATGAAGTCCCCTTTTTCAAGGGCGATAGAAGAAGAAGAAGCCCGAAAGAAGTTTGCGATTCCCAGGTTCAATATATATGATGGAAAAACTGATCCCATCGATAATGTTAGGTAATACAGGCAAGCAATGACTCTATGAAGTCACAACGATGAACTCATGTGACGAATCTTTCCCTCGAGCTTACATGATGTGGCCCATAAGTGGTTTGAGAAGCTACCTCACCGATTCATCAAGAGTTTCAAATCTCTGGTCAAGCTATTTACAATTCACTTCATTACGAGCAGTTCCTATTCGAAGAGGATGGATGCTTTTCTTACTATGAAGAAAAAGCCACAAAAGTACCTCAGAGAGTACATGAAGAGGTACTGGGAAATGTTTAATAAAAATTAGGATTGCTTAAAGTAGGTCACCATAGCATCTTCAAAATAGGCCTGCTTAACTCATGCCTCTTGTATCAGTCCTTAACTAAGAAGGAGGCCGCAACCATCGACGACTTGATGGACCATATTGAGAAATATGCTAAAGTCGAGGATGTGACCCATCTTAATGTAGGGGAAAATGGTCGTGTGAAGGCTAGTAAAGGGGTCGACAAGATTGAACCCCTGAAGAAAGGGAATAAGAACGGGGGTAAGAATGGAAACAAGAACAATGCCTCAAAGGAATTTTAAGCTGTAAACACAGTCTTTAAGGAGATGATCTATAAGATTCTTGCAAAAATCAAGGATGAGCCATTTATTAAATGGTCGAGGAAGATGGGAGGATATCCTTCCAAGAGGAATAAGGCACTAAGGTGCGCATTCCATAAGGAGGGAAAACATAAATCTGAAGACTATAAATCCCTGAAGTCTCACCTCGAGGATGAAAAATGTTACTAAATCCGTTTATTAAAAATAAACTATTTAAGTAACTCCGATCTATTTTTTTAAGAAACTCTTTTCATAAAAACCAAACTATTTGAACACAAGATGTGTTTAATAAATCAGTATGTATGAGATCTATTCAAGAATTGAATAACAGGTTTATAAAGTAGTTTAAAAATCTTAAACTCAACACAACCAAGAGTGAGATGAGGAGATGTAGAAAGATTATGTTCACGATGTTTTTTACGTGGTAAAACCTCACCAATTGAGGAAACATCCACGACTCCCTCTACGGAGTAAAATGAAAAATCCACTAAAACAAATATATGAGTTACAAACTATATAACTAACATGCAAACAACTCAGTCCTATATAAGTTTAGGAATGTACCCTTTGGTGTCCTTAAACTTCTCTGCAGTTCTGATTGTAGATGTAGTTCTCCCAGTTTGTTAACTTCTAATTTGTTCCAGCACTTTACGTCGACTCTTTGTTCTCAAGATCTTATTACCAACACTTTTCATGTTGTAGGGTGAAAGTATTTGTGAAGGTGCTTTCTAACACATGCATGCATGCACACACACACACTTATTAAGTAGAAACAGTCCTAACAAATTATAATAACACTATATGCTGTGATCTTTTCTTTTTCTTTCTTCTTACAAAACTTTTCACCTTATTTGACCTTTAAATCATTCCTAGAATCCATGGATACCATGCTAGGAAGACAGACAAGGTCTTAATCAATCTCAGAATTTAGAGAAACTTTTCGAGATTGAAAACCTCCAAGTGAGATTCCAAACTAGGTTAAAGGTTTAGTTTTACAAGAACTAGAAACAGAAAACATTTATTGTTGATTTCAAAGTAAGCAAACGTTTTAAAGAAAATAATCAACAATATATTTCTCAAGATGAGAAATAAAATGAAACTAAGTGTAATGTAACATTAATAACTCATATCTGAAATTTCTATGAAATCAGAAAGTAGATCTGAGTAAAACGTTTAAGTTGAAAACAAGATCAAGTGAACACGAGGTTACAGCAACAAAAACAAACTCAACTCAAACTCTCAAGAACACTCAGAGAAGTGTTTTGGATATGGAGGTATTTGATTAAGTGTTTGAGTTTGGATGGAAGAGGTTTGACGAATAGGGTTAGGGTTTCTAACTCTCTGTCTTCTCTCTGTGTTTTCTCTCTTCTCTCTCTTCTTTCTCTTAATTTCTCAGAAGAAATGAAAATGGCAAAAGTCTTCGAAGTCTGAGAGAAGGGTCCCTTTTATAGGGTGAGGAGAAGGTTCGAGAGGCAGGCTCAAAACCAAGGGCCAGGATTAAGTCAAGACAAATTGACTTAGATCATAGGGTTCTAATAAGGCGGTGATAAAACAAATCCTAATTGGTCTAAAGAGTTGTACTGGGATTCACCAAGATAACATGCAGATCATTGATAGCTAATGATCCAAGGGCTAGGAACACACGCTGTTTTAACTCAGTAAAGAAACACAACTTCAGCTAATCAGACGAGGACAGGTGTTGGTCAATAACAGGATAACAAACGCGCGTCCAAAGTTAATTAAAACCACACCCTCAAGTTTACTCCGCTTTCGGATTCTATCCAAGGTAACATTAAGCCAATATAATCAACAAGTTATATTTACAAATTAACGCCAGAAACTTTTAAACTAAGTTTTAATTAAGAAAACCTAATTTAAAAAATGTTTAAAAAATCCCAAAAAATTATTAAAATTCCAATTTAGGGATTTAAACACACTCAACATATGTACACACATTATTATGCAATATGACATGCAATAAATGAATTCTACTGTGTGTGAGTGTTGGCAATAGGTTCTTGATCACTACAAGATAGAGAGATGAAGTAGCAAACCAACTTATGAGGTTCTTTGGATTCTAGGGAGGACACAATTTTGTCACAATTTCCAAACTAGATGAGCACTTATACAATATAGACTCAAGTGAGTCAAAAGTATAAGGGCTTCAGAGGAGTTGGCCCAAGCCGAGAATCTTAGTGAGTTTGTCGAGAAAAAGGCAGATAAAGCAGAAGCGAATGGTGAGGAGAGGCCCGATATGGTCCTCGAGGAGGATATTGCCCAGGAATTTGCAGTGATACATGGGGCGTTAAACCTCAAATAGATTCAAGAAAATGCAGCTTGAATATAAATTAAGAAGCTTACCATAGTAGGCTCACCGAACAGCCCCGGAAAAGGCTAAGGTAGAAGAGAAAGAGGTCATAAAGCTACTGGATGAAGGTTCCATACAGTAAGTTCAATTCCCTAAATGGCTATTCAACCAGTAGTAGTTCCTAAGAGCAATGGAAAGTGGAGAGTTTGTATCGTTTTCACTGACCTCAACAGAGCCTGTCCAAAGGAAAGTTTCCCCCTTCCAAAGATTGATTAACTAATCGATGCTACGGCTGCACACAAGAGGATAAAGTTCTTATATGCATATTCTGGATACCATCAAATCCCCCTTCACGTTCCAGATAAAGATAAAACCTCCTTTATAACCACTGTTGGTTTATATTGCTATAAAGTTATGCCTTTCGGCCTTAAGAATGCAGGAATAACATATCAACGACTAGTCACAAGGATGTTTAAAGACCAGATGGGGGATACCATGGAAGTTTACATCGATGACATACTCATTAAGATAATGCTCAGGGATGGCCATCTTTTCGACCTGGCAAGGAACTTCAAAATCCTCAGGAAGTACCGAGTGAAACTTAACGCAAGTAAGTGTTATTTCGGCTTCCAATCGGGAAAATTCCTTGGATACTTGGTCAGTAAGAGAGGAATAGAGGCAAACCCTGATTAAATTGACGCTATTAATAAATTTCATCCCCCTCAAACAGTAAGAGATGTACAAAACATCACAGGAATGCTCTCCCCGCTCAACCGGTTCATTTCTAAATCTTCGAAATCGTGTCAATCGTTCTTTCCATTATTAAAAAGAAATGAAGGAGTAACCTGGGATGAAGACTACTCGAGAGCTTTAGAAGAACTCAAGTTTCACCTTAGCAGGCCCCCTTTTCTCATGATCCCTAACTAGAGTGATCCGATGTACCTCTACCTAGCAATGTCGGACCATGTCGTAAGCTTTGCCTTTGTATATGAAAGAGAGGGAAGCTAGTATAGAGTCTAATATGCAAGTAAAACTCTTTTGGAAGTCAAGCAACGATACTTGCCATTGGAGAAGCTCGCCTATGCACTCATGATAGCCTCAAGGAAACTGGAGCATTATTTTGAGGCTCACTCCATCGTCGTAGTTACTTCACACCCCCTTAAGACTGTTATGAGGAAAGAAGATCTCTCTGGCCAACTATCGAAATGGTCAGTTGAGCTTGGAAGGTTTGACATTCACTTTCAACCAAGAACAGCCGTCCGCAAATCCTGGACGATTTTATTGCTAAGTTCATAGGGGAACAACCTTGAGAACACCTCGAGACCAGTCGTTCAAGGGAAGGCATAAGTGTTTGGACATTATACATTGATGGAGCCTCCAACTCAAGGGGCAGGTATCGTGTTAGTGACTCCTGAGAATACAGTGCTCGAGTAGGGATTCAGACTTGGATTTGGGATGACACCATATATTTTAGTTAATTAAAATTAATTAATTCATTAAAATTAATTATCCCAAGTTAATATCAATATCACAAATCAACTCTCGTTGCAAATGTAATTTTAATAATAACATTTTAGAAAATTAATTTTAACACTCCTACCACTCTTGAAATGTAGATTCAAACATCATCTAATAAATCACCCGCTAGGATCGATCGATTAAACTAGTTTAAATCATAAAAGTAAGCCCAGAGTTGAAATTAAAGGAATAATACCACACTTGAGAAACCCCTATCTCTAGTTCGAATCTAAAACGGGTAATATAACTAGAATTTTGATTTTCTCTCGAAAATCATTTACCCTCTCTCGATGCGTAAATTAAAATGTAAGAGTGCAAAATTAATCATCAAAGGGAAATTTAATTTTAATTAATTATTTAAATTAGGATTAACATCAAATAATGGGTCACCCTACCCCTTGAAAGGGGTTTTAGCCTAACTTGATATCAAACATAATAAACAAACATTCAATAGGCATTTAGTATAAAAGAGCAGAGAGAAGAACAATCAACCCAATATCTTTAATTCCATTGACTTCAATCCTTAAATTAGAAACATACAACCCTCCAAGTGAGTGATAAAAAAAATATAAATGAAAAATTCACTCATATTGAATCTCACAAATTTATTTTCTCACTAATGTCTAAAAAAAATTCTAACTAAAAAAAACTACACTAAAATGTGTTTTTCTCTCCAAAATTTTCTCTCTAAAATATCTCCTAGATTATTCCCTATTCAAGTGGCCTTGGGTCTTCATTTATAGGGTGGCACATGGAGCTATGGGTATAAATGGGAGGAAAAAGGTGTGCATGTGGTTTGGATGACGTATGGAATGTAATAAAAATCTGATTTGGGTGAAGGTATAATTGGAAATGGGTTTAATAAGGTGTGAGGGGTTTTTGGGTAAAAAGGAGGACATGAAGGTTTAAACACATGTGGTTTTTATTTTTGTTTGGTTTATTTGTCTTGGTAGTTGTTGGGTTTTGGTTTCAAACAGGTAATAGAGATCGTATAAGGCATTTGGGTTTGGAGGTAAATGGGTTGTTGGTATTGGGGTGGAATCACGGTTTGGGAAGCCTGCCAGAGTTGGGTGACCGGAGTGGGGGTTGCCATGGTGATGGGTCGCGGGTTGTAGAAGGTGGAAGCAGGAAGCGTGTTGTGGGTTCCATTGGGTTTTCGGGTTTCGGGTTCGGGTTGGCTTAGTGGTTAGCTGGAGGGTCGTGGGTTAACTCCAGCGGGTTCAAGCTCGGGTAGTTTCCAGAAATGGGTCGCGACTTGGGTGTCTTGTCGGCGTGGGTATCGGGTTTAGGGCTTTGGGTCACAGTTGGTTGGTTTCGCCGGAGGTCGCGGGTTAGGCCGGAATGGGTTCCGGGTTTAAGGGTATAATAGGTTTGGTTGGAGTGAGGTTAGGTGGTAGGTATGGTGGTTTAAGGAGATGGTTAGTTATGGTGGTATGAAGAGAGAAGAGAGAGGCTATTGTTGGAGAATATGGGATGGAGAGGGTTTGTGTGTGGTAGGATGTATGGTAGTTAGGGTGAGAGTGGGTGAGGTGTTTGTGTGTGTGTGTTTGGGAGTTAGGGTGAGGGTGTGTGTGAGTTGTTTGGGTATGAGTGAGTTTATGGGATAATGTGTGGTGTGTGTGTGTTTAATTTGTGACCCCAATAAAATAACACTATCTAAAAACACAAAAACAAAATTAAACTAAACTAAAAATAAAAATAATAAAATCTATTGAAAATTAAAAATTAAATTCCTAATCTTATAAACTAATAAAGGACACAACTAAAAACTGAAAAATAAAAATATGATGAAACAAATAAGATAAAATAAATAAAAATAAACTAACTAAAAACTAAAAGCAAATAAAAATAAAAGAAAGTAAAGAACCAAATACAAGTCCTAAAAATATAAAATGTTACAAAACTAAAAATAAAGACTACATTTAAAAACTAATAAAAAGTAAAAAGAAAAAGATAATAAATTCTAGAAAATTCTAAATAAATACTAAAAAAATAAAAATGACTTAAAATAAATATCTAGAATAATAATAAAGGTACAAACTCAACACACACAGGCTTGGGTGAAGGTTTAGGCTAGGTTTAGGCTCGGGTTTGATACGAGATGGGAGAATTAGCTCATTTGCCTTGGAATACACATTTAAAATCCGCAAACGGTGATCAAGCCTGCACATTAAACATTTAAACATATATGACCCAATTTGCCGAGAATTAGCAACTAAAATACATCTATTCGGGATATAAAATATACACTTTTGGGTGCTTATCACTTTTCATCAACTAGGCCAATATGAGTAGTCGTCCAGGCCCAAATGAGAATAAAAGGTGCCCGACCCAAATTATGAGTTATGGATGGCGGTTAGAATAAAAAGATATGGCCAAGTCCATCCCTAAATTCTCGAACGAGATATTCAGGGGATATTGGTCCAAAGAGTTGGTTACCAATACTCTCTTTCTTTAAACTGAATATATATTGTACCCCTGGTATAGGGCAAAGGACATGTAAAAAACTATCTCGTGAGTTACTTAATAAGAAGAGTAGACCTCTGTGTGGATGTAGGCAATTTGTCGAACCACGTATATTCTTGTGTCGTGTGATTGTGATTGTGATTGGTGTTGTTTCTTTAATACCGGTGATTGTTTTCCCTTCATAAATTATTTGTGTTGAGATTTTTGTCACCACAGGTCATATTCGTGTCAGGTTAAAAAGTACGACATCGTGTCATGTCAGGTAAAATGAAGTCGTGTCGGTTCAGGTCAAATCGCAACACGACTCGTTAGCCCAAACTACAAACCAAATATTAAATACACTTGGGATACGAAATTTGGTAAAAACATATTAGTACCAATAGTAGTTTTTTTGACATATTTTATGCGATAAGATGGAGTGTCGTATTTTCATTAGTTGGTAGCTTGGATATATTAATTATTATTAGAGACACTAATTAATGTCATGTTACATGAAATTTATCAAATTATGTGTTAATGTTTTATGTAAAAATTATTCTCCTACGTGGATCAATGAATAGTAGACACTTGTCCTCCTACGTGGCCACTCGGCTATCTTGATCGGCACCAAAGACACCTAGTCGTATTGAATGTCGAGCAACTCCCAGAATGTGAACCATCAGGAATAACAAAGGTTACTCGAATAGAATTACGACCAGCATTGAAGGTCAAGAGTCTAATTTATTGTATACAGATGTGAATGCTTGGAGATATAAACGAATTCCGTCTCTACGGTTCAGGACCACGATAAATACATAATCTCCCTTAGCCGAGGGGGGATTCAATCAATAACAAGCACAACATAATGAACTATTGTAACCACCAAAAATAACAATAACAGTGGACGTAGGCTTTTTACTGATGAACCACTTTAAAAATATTTATCTCTTGTATGTTTGTTTAGATTGCTTTTGTTATTTTATATGTGATTATAAAATTAGATCCACTCCATTTTTAAACATCAACAGATTGGTGCCGTCTGTGGGAACCGACTGTTCATCATCATTCTCTACTCTTTTTACTGCTTTTGTTTCATTCTCTGAAGAATGACTACTAATCTTGAGAGTAGCCTAGCGGCTGTAGGTAACTACCCAAATCCATCTTCTCCCCCTAACGGGACAAATCTTGAGGGAATATTGCTTAACTTTGCTAGAGGACAAGAGGCAATGCAAGAATAAGTTAGGCAATTGGCTTGCATGATGTAAGACATATCCTCCAATTCTAAGAGAGACATACTGTCACACCCCAAACCCAATATCCATACTTATCATTTGTTATTGGAATAATTGGATCATAATCTTGAGCCCATTGGAAAATATACTTCATTTATCAATATTTTTCCTTACATAATGTGCATAATGTGCATAATGAACATAATATTATTCTTATACCATACAAAAAAATTTATATCAGAGTCAAAATTAAGCGGACATACAATACTCTGATTAACTATGATTAACTCAATCCATACTAAATCAATATATACAATGTGCGAGTATATTAAAATCTTTAGTGTGACAACAATAACATCCCTATTTTTAAACCCCAGCTCTCTCCAACGGTGCAACTCTCAAAGTTACCGGTCATATGGTATCCTAGTTGGTAGCGTACGAACCTGAAATTGTTAAAGTATAAACTGTAAGCATTAAGCTTAGTGAGGTACTCCTTCCCTACAATGAAATAACAATTATATATCGAATATGTGGATATAAAATCCGAACAATCCTGCCCATTGGCAATCAAAAATCCTGGATCATAAGATCCAAATAATTCTGCCCATTGGCAATAACAAATCCTGGATCATAAGATCCAAATAATTCTGCCCATTGGGAATAACAAATCCTGGATATTTGAATATCCAAACAAATCCTGAATACCGAAGTATTCAAACCAATCCTGGATCATGAGACCCAAACAAATCTTGGATATTTTAATATCCAAACAAATCCTAAATATCGAAGTATTCAAACCAATCATGGATCATGAGACCCAAACAAATCCTGGATATTTTAATATCCAAACAAATCCTGAATACCGAAGTATTCAAACAAATCCTCTCTTAGAGCTATATTCATATTTATATATGAAACAAATCATAAGTACACTCACCTCGATAGTTTAACTGGATTTTCCCTTACCTTTATCCGGTATTTGTTCAATCAGCTCTTCTTCCCTTCCTATCATTCTTACAATATTAGTATCATCATAAGAATATCAATAATCCAAAGAATGATTTAAACATAATTCAATCCATAAGAATCACATGATTCCATTCAAATCATTTATCACAAGTGAAGTTCCACCCAAATCCATGTTAATATATTTAACATATCCAAATCATAGACCAAATATAAATTCATTTATTCTTGGTAATTCAATCCTTGTCTTGTTAGTATTCCAATACAAAAGACGGTACATCATTTCAAGTCTCTTAGAGCAATATATGTCCATTTCTTTTCCACATAGCAAATCTACCCTATAGGCTCTTTTATCGTTCATTCAACTTCCAGGAATTTCCATAATTTTTATACATCATAAATTTATATGATATTTAAACCAACATAAGTAAACATATTGAACAATACAAGATTAAAATTTTATAATTTTCAGAGTTCATTTGCTATGTCAAGCAAAACATCGAACACATGGCCGGCATACTTTCACCCTTAGGGCAGATTTCATACCCGAACTTCAAACTCTCACCAAAGACTCATTTCTTGGTATTTTATCATTATGTTAGGATATGTCATACATATATGAGTCTAGGTTAATATATAATTTGAATCAATCAATTCCAGTAATTATAGAGAAATATATGGAAGTTTAAATAAACAAGGCTCCTAAACAAAACAATCTCAAGGGTTTACACATTCAAGTTTACTTAAACTTGCATCTATCCATAAGTACATATCAAGACATGGAATTCCAGTAAACAAATTATTATTTCAATCATTTAAATAAGTAGTAAAAAAAAATAAACAAGATTTATGGATGGAAATACCTTAGGGGCTTTTACGTAATTTTTTTATGAATTTTTCTTCAATTTCTCCTCACACTTTCTTCCTAAACTTCAAAACTCTCTTTCCTTAGGTTAAAACTCTTCCATGGGTGAAATATGCTGAAGGAATAGCTTAATTAAAGGGTTTTAAGTAGGCATAAGGCCACCCCCTCTTGGTCCAATCAAAATATAACATGTGGCATTACATAAAACAAAATATCATTTAAGGCTAAATGACTACTTTACCCCCTGTTCGTAAAAAAACAATATCTTCCCACTCGGATGTACGTTCGATGAACCGTTTGTTTTGTTATAAACATAACTCATATGTCTACAAATAACTAGTTTATACCTCAAGTTCATTGTTATGTCATAAAGGTCAAAACTAGCCTCCAACAGGAACATTCCTACCGAAACTTTAAAATTTCACATTTGTAACTAATTTGATATTTCAAGTTTTAGGAAGGTGGGAATAAACTAAACATAATTACTTAAAATTATATATATATTAATAACATATTATTAATATCACATAAGCTAATCATGATATAAACATGATTTATCATAATTATATTCGGGTTGTCACACATGCCACCTCCGCCAGCCAAGAATGAAAGGAGTTATCATTCCAGGTCTTCTCGTGACAAGTCATATCGTCCTGGAGAAATATCATCATCCCGATCAAAGTATTACTATGATGGTCAATATTTTTCCAATGAGAGGCCAAGAATGTTAGGAAGGCTAAGTAGAGAATCTGATTTCGATCGTTTGGGTTCTCGAGTAACCATAGGTCATTACAGGGAGAAGGAACGTCACTGCAATCATATAGATGGATCCGTGAGATCCAAACCCAGCATGAGAGGCTCGGTGCGTGATGAGTAGACTTATCAGGAAGAGATCTTAGTACATATGCACAATAAAGCCACAAAAGATGCTTCAGCTTATTCTAAACCAGAGGAACATTCCTAGAAATGATCCATGTAGCAATTAAAAGATCGGTTAGGAGAAATGACCAAAACTAAGAATCCTTTTCAAATAAGTTTTATAAAAGGATCACCTCTTGTCCAGGCTATTATGGACTACCCCACACCTTCCAAATTCAAACCACAGTTTGTTACTCCCAAATATGATGGAAAGACTGATCCAGTCCTCCATATTGAAAAATATCAAGATACTTTCGATATTTATTCTATCCCCGACGAGATGAGGTGCAGGGCTTTCTCTAGTTCAATCACAGGTCCAACGCAAATATGGTACAACAATCTTCCCAGAGGTAAAATTTCTAGTTTCCATCAATTGAACGAATTATTTATTGATAACTTTTGCTTTGGGGGCAATACGATCAAGAGTGTTACTCATTTCATGATCGTGCGCTAAAAATTGGGAGAAAGTACTCGGGAGTACATCACATGCTTAAATAATAAGAAATTATAGGTGGTGGATTATGAAAAGAAGACAACCATTGCATCACTAATGAGTGGATTTATTGCTAAAGATCTTTACAATGATCTAGCAAATAATCCACCTAGAACTATGACAGAGTTAATGGCTAAGGCTAGAAAGTGTCTCTTTGTGGATTTTATACGTGAAATTCATTGTTGATTCTAGGATGCGGTCTATGTGGATTCTTGAGGGAGTTCATTGTAGATTTTTGTATGTAATTCTAAGTTGCGATTTATATTTAATAGTGAAATAAAAGGTTTCTCCCTTCGAAAATTTTTCTTGAATTTGAGTGTTCCTGAGATCGCACTTGTGATCGTTTGCTTTGCATGTTTAGGGTTTAATAAAATTGGATTGAATATTGACTCTAATTAAATAGGTACTTTAATATTGGAAATTTCCAAATTTCATAAATAATTGATATCACGCATTTAGAAATTGGTGCCAGAGTTCAACTCGAGATTTTTACCCTTTACAAATTGGTATCAGAGCAAGTTGCTCCAAGTTAATGAGTGATCTGAATTTTTTTGCGAAAAAAATTGAAAAGGCCAAAAATAATTATATTTTGATAAAATTTTTGGAAAAGGATAAAAATATTTTTGTATTTTATGTTACACCGTTTATGGATAGACATTTAGGATGACAAGTCATGAAATCATTTCATATCCATGTGACTATTTGATAGTGTTTTGAGACGATACATCATTCATCGAAGTGCTTTACAATGTTTGGAGTCATTGACATGTGATTAGTTGTTACTTTCTACATGTTTGACTCATGATTTCCTTTAATGCACACTTCCAGGAATTTATTTGATTATTGTACTTGTCTATCACATGTTGCTCGAAGTGTTTTCATCTCAATCATGTCTTTAAAAATAACCAAATGCGATAAAACTTGAATATGAAAGTAGTGAATGTAAGAATTGTTTCCTATGAGGAATTTTTTTTAATATGAAAAAATGAGGAGTTTACATGGAAAAGGGCTGCAAGAGGCATGTAAGCTGATAAACACCTAAAAGTGTCTATTTTATGCCCCGAATAGATGCATTTTAGTCACTCATTTTTTAATAAAATTGGCCTTCTGTTCGTATTTTATCATTTTGCACGTCAATACATAGTCGGAATATTAAATGATGCTAAATCAGTGCAATTGCGACACAATACCAGTCAAAAGCATGCATCGAAGAAATCAAAGAGACCGTGAAGTCAGAAGTCCCATTGAGCTTGACCAAATGAGTTTTGATGTCTCGAATGCTATCCCCGAACCAAACTGTAGCCTTACCCTAGCCCACACCTGGCCTAAACGAACCCGAGCATTGTGTGTGTTAAGTTTGTATTTTCATAAATTTTCAGATTTTTATTTTGAGTCATTTCTATTTTAAGGAATTATTTTGGATTTATTTAGATTTATTTAGGTTTTATTTTCTATTTTATTTTCTTTTTTATTAGTGCTTTTTTAATTTTAATTTTGATTTTGATTTTATTAGTTTTTAATTTTAATCTTTATTTTATTTTATCAAGATTAATTTTTATAAAGTTATTCTTAGTTTTATTAGATTTTTTTTAGGTTTTTATTTTTTATTGTTATTTGATTTTTAGATTTTAAGTTTTTATTTCTTTTATTATTTGAGTTTTTTTTTTAGATTAAGATTTTTTTTTAGTTGATTTTAATTTTTTTTTATTTGTTAGTTAGGTTATTTCTAGGAGCAAATGACACACACACACACACCCTAAGCCATATACCTCACCACACTCTAATACCCCACTTACTATTCGTCTTCTTTAACCATACTTCACCCTCTCTCTCTCCCCTAAACCAACTCACCCATACACCTGCCCCTAATCGAACCACCATACCCGAGCCACCCCATCACCATATTTCAAACCCATTAGCCTTCCTCCCTCCTGCCACCGACCCATCACCTCCCCCGAACCTCCATTAAATCCGGCCAGCATACCAACCATCACCATAATCGAAACTGTGACCCAACTCACCAAACCCGAAATCAACAACCCATTTTCGGAACCTCCGTCCTTATAACTCCCCCAAGCAAACCCGTAACCGAAAATAAATTGCACCCAAATGCTACCGAAACTCGGATATGTCCCAATCCCATCTCGGGTACTGGGCAACTAACCAAAACCCACCAGCCTTATCTGCTCCATGAAAATGGGAGTTGATTCATATTTCAAAAGTCACCCGCCACAAGCCAAAACCCACGAACAAATCCTTGGATTTGGAAAAATAAAATCCCACCAATATCTCCCATCCAAAACTATTCGTGGGATAATAAAGAGGGAAGAAGCAGCTCATTTGAGGGATGAAAAAAAGGACCCTCATACAGAGAATAACAACGAGAGACAGAAAAGAAAAAAAGAGAGACTATAGAGGGTAGAAAAAAGTCAGAAAAAAAATTAGTTTAGGATTAGAAAAATTTGTAGGTTCAGTCTTTAATTTTAGTTTTGTAATACAGCAGAGTTTTTGTGACAAGTTTGGATGCGTGTTTATGCACACAATTGACACAAGGAATTAATGCGTATCGTATCTCTTTCTCTCTTATTTAATTTCTTGTTATTTAATTGTGCTTGTGCTGAATCTTTAATAATGTCTAGCTAAACACCACATTCAAGGGGTGGGATGAAACAAGTATGTTGAGTTAATTAATAGAATAAATGTTCATTGATGTGTTCAAGGCTAATTAAATTAGGAAAAATCACTGATTAATTTATTTAACGCGAGTTAATAGATTAATGTTGAAAATTGATATTTGATTTTAGGATTTGACTTAGAGATAGGTCCGATTCTTAAATTCAAGTATTAATTCTTTGTGTGCAATTCAAAGATCCGTACAAATTTTTATGAATTGATCTTAGTAGATAAATTATAAGAACAAGTGTAAATCTTAATTTGTTTTTATGTAGTGACAATTCCTGATTTAATTATTGACAAAGATAAAATTGAATTTATGATTGTAACGAGAGCTAAGTTTTAAATTCAATATTATTTTGAATTATTCAATTGAATAATTAGGACATTAAATTAAATTGACTATGCGGTGTAATCCCATATCTTGTTTCTTCTAAAAAAATTCTAAACTAGATTACTTTTTAACTTTTCATAGTTATTTTAATTGCATAAATTTTCATTTCCTCCCTTGAAATTGTTTTTAATTATAAAACTAAAAAAAATTAAAAATTAAAAACACAAAAGATTATGTTTATAAAAATTGAAATTGCAAATTTTCACAATAACGGTTTCGACGCTTGAAATTGAATTGATACCCGAATTTACCACGATACTGAATTTTTAATAAGTTTTGTAGGTGATTTCAAGGGAATTTTGATACTCGAAGTTTGACCGCAATGATTGAAGAATCAAGAAAACATGCCCCACAAAAGATCAAGTATCAAATGGCGTCGTTGCCAATTTCTTGAAGATTGAAGCCCGTGAAGATTTGTAATTTTTAGTGTAGTTATTCCATCCTCTCCCTCCTTAGACTGGTTGTTTCAAATTATTGAGGCCTTGTAATTAATTGGGGTGCACTTTGACACGATTTTATTTTTTGTAATAATTTTTCAAACATTATAAAAAAATGAAAGGGAAACTGGACAAGGTAGAGAGAGGGCGTCCAAAGGCGAGAATATTTGAAGCCTCTTTACTTTGGGTTGGTATGACTCCCGAGGACGACTGAAGTAGGCATACTTCCCCCTGGTTGACTCAACTCGGTCTTCACCCCGCGCGTTTAAAAATTGTGGGAGGTAAACTCTTTATCACTCGCGAATCTCCTGCAAACGAGTTAATTTTTATGTGCTACTTTCTCCTATGTGCTTTTCAATTCGGTATCGCACTTAAATTGGATGGTTTGATGAATAAATTTACCTAAGACATATACCCGGTCATTGCAACGAGTTGGGATTTCATCACCCACTCAATCACATCTCTATTTGTTTGTTACCCATGCTCTCACTTAAATTAAAATTAATCAACTAGCAAGCCAAGTAGGAACGGTGTTTATTAGGACCCTTTCAGAACGAAACCCTCATAGGATACTCTACTAAGTCCTTTCCACTCCTGCAAATCTTCATTCAACTATCTTAAGACTTTTGTCTAGGGAAACTGGGTTTTAACTGAGTCCGCCCATTAAAATAGGTTTGTGCTTTCCCCGACGTGGTACCAGATAGTTGTTTGTTGTAGTAGATAGTGTGGTGAGCCTTAACTAGTAATCCTCTTGTATCTCGAAAAGAAAGTAGGAGCACACTTTTACCGGCGAGGTCTAAGCTTCCGTGATTTTCTCGCCTGCGGACTAATTAAAATTGACAACCCACTCACTTGACTGGAAGATAATAATTTGGATATGTGTTCATTCGGACTTGTTCCCATTGTGTACGTGTTTAAATTGTTCCTTTAGGTAGTCAAATTTTTGCTCCATCTATCAGTTTTTCCAACGTAAGTCCATCGCTCCTTTTTCTCGCTTTTTCTGAATTATTTTTTACAAAAATCAAAAATACAAAAATATTTTCCATTTTTTCTACCTCATTCTTCTCTCCAAACAGCACAAATATTTTCCATTTTTCCTTCCTAGATTTACAAAAATCCAAACTTTTCCTTTTTCCTTTTTCAAAAACACCCACAAATATTTTTGTTGTTTTTATGCTAAATTGGCACCGAATTGATCATTAATTAACACGTTCCCCTAGTGATCCATCTCTATATTCCCTCTTAGGTGATCATGCTCTTCTCATTTATTTTCCACCTCATCTCCCCGATCCGTGTTCTTCTTCATCGGAGATGCCTAGTTCTGCCACTTCCCCTGGTTCCATTACCACACCCATCATGGCCGACGAACGCGCTTTAAGGGACTACTTTGCCCTGATTACGGCCACTCCACCTTCATGTATCATTATTCCGCCCACTCCGTTCGTGCAATTTGAAATTCGCCCCATGACTATTTCTATGTTGCCCAATTTTCATGACCTTGAACGCGAGTCTCTTTATACTCACTTGCGGAAATTTCTCACTGTGTGCGCTACTTTTAAAAATTAAAACTTAGATGAAGAGAATGTTCGTCTTCGGTTATTTCCCTTTTCTCTCCACGATAATTCATCCACGTGGCTACATTCCTTACCCCCAGATTCTATCCAAACTTGGGAACAACTTATCAAGAAGTTCATGTCTAAGTTTTATCCCATGAGCAAAATAAATGAAATGCGCCAAGCAATTCAGGATTTTAGACAAAACTTGCCAAACAGTTTTATGAAGCATAGGGTCATTTTCAAGACTATTTTAATAGTTGCCCACATCACGGTCTCGAAAAAATTCGCTTAATCCATAGTTTTTACAATGGTCTTATCCCTTCTTCTCGCACCATGATTGAATCCATGCATAAAGGGAAGTTCATGCATTTAATTCCCATTGGAGCCTATAATTTTCTCCTTGAATTAGGCGATGACTCCAAAGATTGGGAGGGCACCAATACCTTTTCATGACCCGACCCTCCACGTGTAGGGAACACATGTGAGGTAAAAAAAATCCTGATTTTAAAACTTTGCTACAAAGCTTACACTCATTAACTAAAACCGTTGACGCTCTTAGTTGTACTATGCAACAAAATGTTTCACTTTCTAAACAAGAAATGACGATTCTAGTTCTTCTTCTTGCAGTGTCTGCTTAAGTCAAGATCATTTAGCTCATTTATGCCCCATGCTTCAAGATGATCCCGAACCCACCATGGCCCAAGCATGTGCCTTTGATACCACTAGGAAACCCGTTCCCCCGTCGTTTACTTATAATCATAACAATAGGAATCACCCCTATTTCTCTTATAAGTACGACCACAACTTCACTCCTTCCCAACCACATCAACATGTTGGTGGTTCCCCTGGGTTTCCACATAACCCACAAAGGCAACCTCGCCTTCCTGTCCCGCATCAGTCTGCTTCTTACCATTAACCTCACTTTCCATCTTCCTTTGTTCCACACGGCGGACATTCAAATAATAATAATCAGCCTGTTCATGTTCCCCCGCCTTCATATGAGTATTCACAACCGCTTCATTCTTAGCTCGAGTTGGTACCCTAACCATCTTATTCCCCTCCGCCTAATTAATGCACCTATTCTCTCGAGAATCTCCTCACTCAGTTTATGACCACTCAGAGTCAAGCCCTCCAACGACTTAAGCAACGTTTCAACCAATTTGAGTCTGAGTGAGAGAAAGGTCATATCCCTAGTCAACCCATTGTTAGCCCTAAGGGGAACGACAAAGACTCAACCTACGAGGTTGGTTCACTTCCACTCCACCCAATTACCAAGCAGATATGAAATCGATATCTACTCTTTGCTTAGGAAAACACGTTAATAATGGTGTTCATGCTCCTAGTGATGTCCCACACCCACCCATCCCATCTTTTGAGCCTATTTCACCGATTTTCTCATCTACCAAAAGCCCATCTAATGCAGTGTCCAAGCCTCCTGAGCCCAACTCGGTTTATATTCCCAAAGCACCCTCCCCTCATCGGTTGGCTCCCACTCAAAAAACCCAGTAATTTGATAAGATCAAGAAAGTCTTTCAGAATGTTCACATTAACATTCCCTTCCTCACCGTGATTCAACAAGCCCCTTCGTATGCCAAATATTTGAAGGACTTGTGCACTATGACCAATGTTCCTCATAATGCTTTCCTCACTGAGCAAGCTACATCCCTTCTCCATGATAACGATGTTGTGAAGTACAAAGACCCTGGTAGTCCAACTGTCTCTTACATGTTAGGCGACAAGTTCACTACTCATGCTTTACTTGATCTTGGGGCTAGTGCTAATCTGTTACCTTACTCTCTTTTACCTTGAGTTAGGTTTACAAAATATAAAACCTACAAGGGTTACTCTTCAACTTGCTAATCGCTCCGTGAAAGTACATAAAGGAATCGTTGAAGATGTTTTGGTGAAAGTTTCGGACTTTTACTATCCTGTAGATTTCATCATCTTAGACACTCTTGCGCCCGACCCAACCAATACTCCTATCATATTGGGTGGTCCATTTTTAGTCACTGCCAATGCCATCATCAATTGTCGTGATGGGTCCATGAATCTATCTCTTGGTAACATGACTGTCGAAGTCAATATCTCCCACCTTATGCAACAACAGGCTGATGTCGATTCAATTGATGAGGTGTGTGTGATTGACTCCTTAGTTAACAAAATATTGGACCAAACTTACCCTTCCGATCCTCTCCAATAATGTTTGGCTCATTTTGGATCTAATTTTGACATTGATTCCTCCATCTCTGAAGTAAATGACATGTTAAATTCCACTCCACCGTTGGACACTTCCTCTTGTGATCCTCCCTTAGAGCCCCTCTATGTTGATACTCTTAACTCTATGGATCACCATGTTCCACCTTATGAAATCACTACCACATCAGATTCCTCCACTTTATGCACTAATAGTTCTTCGGACTCTATTTCTACGTCTGAGTCCAATGTCAATCCCGTGACACCTACTAGTTTGGAGCTTAATCCCTTACCTCCCAAGTTGAAATATACTTTCTTAGGCCCCAACAACCATTACCCTGTCATCATTTCTTTCGACTTGACCCATGTGCAAGATGAGAAATTAGTCCACACTCTTACTCAGTATAGCACTGCTATAGGATGGACCATTTCATACTTTCACGGTGTGAACCCCAATGTTTGTAGTCATCACATTCATTTGGAGGAGAATGCTAAGACTTCTTGTGAACCCCAACGTCGACTCAACCCTACTATGAAAGAACTCATTCGCATTGAAATTTTGAAATTGCTCGATGTCGGTATTATCTACCCTATATCAGATAGTCAGTGGGTCAGTCCCATTCACATCGTACCAAAAAATTCTGGTGACATCATCGTAAAAAATAGTTAGATTGAGCTTATGCCCACCCGTATGCAAACGGGCTAGCATATTTGTATTGACTATAGAAAGCTAAATGATGTCACTCGCAAGGACCATTTTCCTCTTCCTTATATTGACCAAATGCTCGAACATTTAGCTGTCCATGATTATTACTGCTTCCATGACGGCTATTCAGGATACAATAAAATTCCCATTTCCCTTGAAGACCAAGAGAAAACTACCTTCACATGTCCATTCGACACTTTTTCCTACTCTACCCGTAATTTTTTAACGGTGTATGATTAGCATTTTTAGTGACATGGTAGAACGTTTTCTCGAAATATTTATGGATGATTTTTCTGTGTTTGGTTATTCCTTCGAACAATGCCTTTCTCACCTCACTATGGTGTTCAAACGTTGTCAAGAAAAGAAATTGGTCCTCAATTGGGAAAAATGACATTTTATGGTCAAAAAGGGGATTGTTCTAGGTCACGTAGTCTCTCACAATGGTATTGAAGTACATAAAGCAAAAGTTAACTTAATTTCCACGCATTCCATTCCTAAGTCTGTTAAGGACATTCGCTCCTTCTTAGGACATGCGGGCTTCTACCGTCATTTCATCAAGGAATTTTCTAAAATCTCTCGACCTTTAACAACCCTTTTATCCAAAGATGTTCCCTTTGTCTTTGACGATGCATGTGTCACTTCTTTTGATCTCCTTAAGCCCGAGCTCACTACTGCTCCTATCATTCATCCTGCTAATTGGTCTTTACCTTTTGAGCTCATATGTGATGCCTCTGATTTTTCTTTAGGTGTTGTTCTTGGTCATAGCGTTGACAAGTGCCATCACGTCATTTGTTATGCTAGTAGAACCCTCCATGATGCTCAACTACATTACACAATCACCGAAAAGGAGTTGCTAGCGGTTGTATTTTTGCTAGATAAATTTAGGTCATATTTCATCGAGTCCCCTATAATCGTTTACACTGACCATGCCGCTCTGAGGCAGCTTCTTTAGAAGAAGGATTCTAAGCCACGGTTGATACGGTGGATTCTCTTACTTCAATAGTTTGATCTCAAAATTCCCAATAAGAAAAGGTTTCAAGATTTGGTTACAGACTATCTCTCCTTCATTACTGTTACGTCTAAATCTGATCCCGTCCCTATTTCTGAAATATTTCTCAATGAGCAACTTTTTGCTATCTCCACGTCACTTTGGAATGATGATATCATTAATTTCCTTGTTACCGACTAACTGCCCAATCATTGGTCGAAACAGGAGCGTTCTAAGTTCATGGCATAGGTGAAATTTTACTCTTAGGATGATCCATTCCTTTTTAAGTATTGCCTTGATCAAGTCATTCGCCGATGTGTTCTTGACCATGAACAATCTAGTATTCTCTCATTTTGTCACGATGGTGCCCGCGGTGGCCACTTTAGCTCCAAGAAAACTTCCACCAAAAGTTTGCAAAGAGGTTTCTACTGGCCCACTCTTTTTTTAGATGCCCACCACTACTTCCAGGCTTGTGTCAAATGCTAACAATCTAGGCGTATCTATCGTCTTCATATGATGCCTCTCACACCCATTCTCATCATCAAAATCTTTGATGTGCGGGGCATTGATTTCATGGGTCCTTTTCCCTCATCTCATGGTTTCCATTATATTCTCGTTGCAGTTGATTATGTTTCCAAATGGATAGAAGCCATCGCTTGCCTCACCAATGACCATCGCATTGTGGTCAGTTTTCTTAAGGAGTATGTCTTCACATGTTTTAGAACTCCCAAAACTATTTTTAGTGATGGGGGTAAACATTTTTGTAATTGAGTATTTAAACATCTCATGAAAAAGTATGGTGTTACCGACAAAGTTGGTCTCTCTTACCACCCTCCGACTAGTGGTCAATTTGAAGTTTCCAATCGTGAAATAAAGCAAATCATAGAAAAAAATAGTTAATCCTAATAGGAAAGACTGGTCCTTACGCTTGAACAATTCTTTATGGGCATACCGTACTGCTTTTAAGACTCTGATTGGCATGTCTCCTTATCGCTTGGTCTTTGGTAAACCATGCCACTTACTTGTCGAGCTTGAACATCATGCCTATTGGGTTGTTAAAGACCTTAACTTTGATATTGATGAGGCTGGCATCCATCGAAAGCTCCAACTTAATGAATTAGAGGAGATATGGAATGATGCCTATGATTTGTCCAAGAAGTACAAGGACAAATTGAAGTGTATCCATGACCAAAGCATTCTATGCAAAGAATTCCACCCTGGATAGAAAGTTTTGTTCTATAAATCTCATCTTTATCTCTTTCCTGGGAACTTAAAAACCAAGTGGTCTGGCCCCTTTGTTATTGAATATGTTACTCCCTATGGTTCCATCACAGTTCAAAATCCTAAGGATGGTAGCCTCTTTCTGGTCAACAGTCAACGATTGAAGCCTTTCTTAGAGCTAGGCCCCACTCACTAAAAGACATTGACCTTTTTGACCCCATTTAGGGTGAGATCACTAGTGATGACTTAAACCTATAAGATTTGAGGTTTTTCACCTTTTTGAGGGTTTTTACGTATCTTTGAGTCACGAGTTGACTCAAATTTCTTTGGGTACTGCATTTAGTCGTTGCATGGTCTCATTATTTTTCAAATCTGTCTAAATTACGGAGAATGACATTACTTTCGAGTTGTAAAAAAAATGTGTCTTGTAGTTTGTCCTGAGAACTAAACCGATTTTACCATCCTTACCATTTTCCATACCACATTTTCTTTCCATATCTTCCTTATCCATATATGTCCCACATACCATCCACATGTCATTCCCCATCACTACCATCGTTTTTGAGAAAAAGAGTGTCTTGAAAGTTTCAATGTAAATTGTCTTCATTTGTGTTATAAAAAGAAAAATATATCGAAATAATTTTATATATATATATATATATATATATATATATATATATATATATATATATATATATATATAGAAAAAGAAAAAAAATAGAAAAGGAAAAAGTACATAAAGAAAAAAGAAGAAAAGAAAGCATGCGATTAAAAATTCAAAAAATGAAGACATTAGTTATTCTTGTGTCACACTCTTCTCAAAACACTCCCATCATATCATCTTCTTTATGTCATTTTCCCATTCTCCCATACATACACCACATTTTTCACCCTTGTTAAGTATTCGGGTAAACGAGAAGTCTATATGGTGAATAACTCGACATTCTCAACATAGTGGTTAGCATTCGTTCATGAGATCAATTTTCTTTCATGTATCCGTCATTTTCTATAAAGTGTGTGAGACATTTGAACTTGTCTACATTTACTCACCCCCTCACACACTAAAGACATACATTTACCCAATTCTCAGAGAGTTCGATTCAGAGAGATATACCTGTTGAGAATTAAGGTCAAAGATTTGATTCTATAAAGGCGATCTAAGAAGTACTCTAATGATACCTAAGATTGTTTCACACTAACATGCGATGAGTTTTAGGAAGGATTAGGCTTTTTGGTATTAAGTAATTTTATATCTTACTTTGATAATTGAATACAGTGTTCCTTGACGTCCTTTTTAGTTGGGTTGTATAGCGTTTCATCGTCAAAATAAGAGACTGCATTTTAATAAATTTTGAATTTTGTGGGTACATTCACTGCAAACTCTCACGAGACACCACTCATCCTTTAGGGCAACCTATAGGTTTAACGGCTTGTTGCACATGCTAAGTCCAATCGCTAGTGCCTGCGAAAGTGGCACACTTTTGGTTACTTATCTCTATTTTCTCTCTATTTTTGTTCGAGGACTAGCGATGTTCTGTTTGGGGGTGGTGTGATGCCCCGAATAGATGCATTTTAGTAGCTCGTTTTTAATAAAATTGGCCTTATGTTCGTATTTTATCATTTTGCAGGTCAATACATAGTCGCGGTATTAAATGATGCTAAATCAGTGCAACTGCGACACAGTAGCAGTAAAAAACATGCATCGAAGAAATCAAAGAGACCGCGAAGTCAGAAGTCTCATTAAGGTTTCCTAGATGAGTTCCGATGTTCCGGATGTTGTCCCGAACCAAAACGTAGCCTTACCCAAGCCTAGACCTGGACTAAACAAACCCGAGCATTGTGTGTGTTGAGTTTGTATTTTTATAAATTTTTAGATTTTTATTTTAAGTCATTTCTATCTTTAAGAATTATTTTAGATTTATTTAGGTTTTATTTTCTATTTATTTTCTTTTTTATTAGTGTGTTTTATTTTGATTTTGATTTTATTAGTTTTTCATTTTAATCTTTACTTTATTTTGTCAAGATTTTTAGAAAGTTATTCTTAGTTTTATTAGATTTTTTTAGGTTTTTATTTTTTATTGTTATTTGATTTTTTTATTTTAAGTTTTTATCTCTTTTATTATTTGAGTTTTTTTTTAGATTAAGATTTTATTTTTAGTTAATTTTATTTTTATTTATTAGTTTTATTTTTAGTTAGTTAGGTTATTTTTAGGAGCAAATGACACACACACCATAAGCCATATACCTCACCATACTCTAATACCCCACTTACTATTCATCTTCTTCAACCATACTTCTCCCTCTCTCTATCCTAAACCAACTCACCCATACACCAGCCCCTCGAACCACCATACTCGAGCCACCCATCACCCTATTTCAAACCCACCAGCCTTAGATCCAACTCGGGTTGAACCTCCCTCCTGCCCGGCGACCCATCACCTCCCCCGAACCTCCATTAAATTCAGCCAGCATTCCAACTGTCACCATAAATGAAACCGTGACCCAACTCACCTAACCCGAATTCAACAACCCATTTCCGAAACTTTCGGCCTTATAACTCCCCCAAGTAAACCTGTAACCCAAAACCAATTGCACCCAAATGCTACTGAAACCCGGATCCATCCCAAACCCATCTTAGGTACTGTGCAAGTAACCAAAACCCGCTAGCCGTATCTACTCCATGGAAATAGGAGTTGATTCCTATTTCAAAACTCACCTGCCACAAGCCAAAACCCACGAATAAATCCTTGGATTTGGCAAAATCAAATCCCACCAATATCTCCTATCCAAAACTGTTCGTGGGCAAATAAAAAGGGAAGAAGCAACTCATTTGAGGGATACAAAAAAAAGGGCTCTCACACAGAGAACAACAACAAGAGATAGAAAAAAGAAAAAAAAATGCTGAGGGGAGAAAAAAGTCAGAAAAAAACCTTAGTTTAGGATTAGAAAAATTTGTAGGTCCAGTCTTTAATTTTAGTTTTGTAATCCAACTAAGTTTTTGTGACAAGTTTGGACGCGTGTTTATGCACACAGTTGACACAAGGAATTAATGCGTATCGTATCTCTTTCGCTCTTACTTAATTTCTTATTATTTAATTGTGCTTGTGCTGAATCTTTACTAATGTCTGGATAAAAACCCCATTCAAGGGGTGGGATGAAACGCATGTGTTGAGTTATTTAATAGAATAAATGTTCATTGATGTGTTCTAGGCTAATTAAATTGGAAAAAATCACTAATTAATTTATTTAAACGAGAGTTAATAGATTAATGTTGAAAATTGATATTTGATTTTAGGATTTGACTTAGAGATAGGTCCGATTCTTAAATTCAAGTAGTAATTCTTTGTGTGCAATTCAAAGATCCGTACATTTGTTTATGAATTGATGTTAGCAGATAATTTGTAAGAACAAGTATGAATCTTAATTTTTTTATGTAGTGACAATTCCTGATTTAATTGCTAAAATAGATAAAATTGAATTTAGAATTGTAACGAGAGCTAAGTTTTAAATTCAATATTATTTCTTATTATTCGATTGAATAATTAGGACATTAAATTAAATTGACTACGCGGTGTAATCTCATATCTTGTTTCTTCTCAAAAATTCTAAACTAGATTACTTTTTAATTTTTCATAGTCATTTTAATTGCATAAATTTTCGTTTCCTCCCTTCAAATTGTTTTTAATCATAAAACTAAAAAAAAAATTAAAAACACAAAAAGAATATTTTTATAAAAATTGAAATTTCAAATTTTCTCGATAACAGTTTCGACGCTTGAAATTGGATTGATACCCGAATTTACCACGATACTGAATTTTTAACAAGTTTTGTCGATGATTTCAAGGGCATTTTGATACTCAAAGTTTGACCGCAATGACTGACAAATCAAGAAAACAGGTCACATAAAAGATCAAGTATCATAAGCTCGTCGTGAAAGCCACTATTTTAAAAGAGCCCAAGAAAAATTAAGGCAATAAAAAAAAATATGCCAAAAAGGGGCTAATAGGAAATCCCTTAAAAGGAGAATTTAGAAACCTCATTAAAAAATTAAAAAGAATTATTATCCATGAGGGAGTTTGGTTGGAAATCAATGGGTCTGCACGTCCTGAAAAATTCTTGAAAAAGCATTATATGGTTTTAAACGTTATTGGTGTGGAAATTATTTTAGACTTTGATTTGTTGATTAGATTGAGTCGATATCATTTAAATTCAACAAGTTTTACACCTAAGGATGATTTTGAGTTCATTCGTTAGGATTATCCATATTCATCGTCAACATATATTATGAATGTTTGAGTTGATTTTTCTATCAAATTTGTTCACACCCATTCATTCCGTTTTCACGATTTGGTTATCTTAGTATAAATTCATGGCGCGTGTTGTTTTTGTAAAATTATTTTTGTTTGAAAATTAAAAATAGTTTGTGGAAGCCTTTTGAGTATATCCTTGCATGAGCATAATTGATATATATTTACTATGCTTGTCATGACACTTCGTATTGATTAATGTTTATTCTTTTCCTTGTCTATTTCTAATAAATAAAAAGTGGGAGAATAAATTAAGAAATGTGAGGGAGAGTTTATTTACTTGATTTGATTTATGTTTATTTCATTTCAAACTCGATACGTCACGAAGCTATTTGTTTTTTTATTGTGTGTAAGACTTTGGTGATTGATAGTACAAATATAGCACCCCTGCCGCAGAGCCCTTCTACATACGACTTGTTATAGGCTAAGTCCCTCTGTTACAGGCCCCACCCTGTTACAGGTCGCGCCCTCAACACATCCATGGACACTTGACAGCTGTCCATCTTCTAGAAGGATTCCCTACTTGTCAGACTCATCCATTTGTCACGTGACATGAGCGCGTAACGCACCTTTACACCTCCTATAAATAGAGTCACTCACTTTATTGACAAGGGGGAGCAAACTTATAGGCGAAGCCCTGCCTAACTCTGCTCACTCTCTCTAGAGCACCGGAGTTGGGGGCTGACCCCCTGCTGCAGCCGTGCGGATCATCCCTCTGGCCATATCTAGGGCACCTGCTTAGCCGTTATCAAGTATTCTCTCCATTTCATACTCTTGTACGCCACTATAGGAACGATTATATTGTACAATGCAACGCATATAATGAGAACGGAGCAACACAGTGGACGTAGGCCTATTTTAGAGGCTGAACCACTCTATATCTTGCCTTCTCTCTATTTACTCGCTTTATTTGTTTATTATGCACTTTACATTTTATTTGCTAATACGACAACGACGAGTGGACAATTTTTCGTATCATCAATCTGGCGCTGTCTGTGGGAAAGAGATATCTCAATCTTGTTTCTCTATGTTTGAGTTCTTAAACACCTTATTCTATCCATGGGGATCCTTTGGATCGTCATCTCATGGGTAAATATTAGTTATTGAGCTCTGTTTTATATTCACACCCTTAAGTGGGTATTTCTCATAGTCAGATCCGTTCTTGGGCCATCATTTTATGACTTTAGATTATTTTGCATACCCCTGTGTTATCATTTCATCCAGATAGTGCTAAAAAGCATGATGGGCTTTAGCCCAGAACAGGTGAATGATTAGAGAAGGATTGTATTTACTGTTATTTTTGTTGTTCCTAACCAATGATCTGGGGTTTGTTATTGAAACTGTGTCGTTTTGTGCACCGTGAGAATGTCCTCTCATTAACAGACCTTAGTAGGTGTTATCCCCACATGTTGGGGGAGAAAAACCCAGTTTGGGCTTAAAATTTTTGGGATTGCTCCCTTTGCTGCATAGGGGGATGCGGCCAGGCAGTTCAAATGCCTTACGGCCGCAGCCTCTACTAGAGCGGATGTGTTACAGAGGCTTCAAAACATCGAGGAACGGACTCAAATGGTCTCCAACTCAACCTTGGTGAATACCATACAAAGGCCACGGCTGTTCACCTATGTGCCTTATTGGCTGCTGCCTCAGCAGTAGTACCATGTAGCAGTGCAAATGTTGCATCCCCATTTCTTACTTGGTTACTCCAATATTTCTGAGATTACTCAATTCTATTAGTTTTGTCTCAGATTATATATACTTTGTAAAGACTAACAAAAGAAGAAAATGAAGGGAGAATTCAGCCAGAGCATAGAAGTCAAAGATGAGATCATGCAACTGTACAATCACCTCAACCATTTCTACGATAACCATGCCTCACTCCAAACACATATCAACTATTTGACTCAGAGGCTCCTCATGCTAGAGGCTGCGGCCTCTCCCAATCTGGGTGCGGCACCCAGGATCATTGCTGCCACAACTCCAGCTCCATCAGAGGTGCCCCAGCTAAAAGCACTGGCCGTAGATGGAACGGCTACAGCTAAGCCCTTAAAGAGGAAATCAGAGAAGGCATAGGGGAGCTCTAAGGCCTATACCCCATTGGCCTTCCCGATTGCAGACATATTTGAGTTCATCGAAGAGGACAAGCTATTGAGGTGGCCAAAAAAGCTGAGAGCTACACCCCACAAGAGGAACAAAGCTACTTGGTGCAGATTTCATCAGGACCATGGCTATAACACTAACCAATGCTATACTCTGAAGGATGAAATTGAAAGGATGATTGGGCAAGGAATGCTGCAGAGGTTCCTCAGAGATACTTAGGGGATGCAGCCTATCCTGATGGGCCATACTTCCCTAACTTATGATTTAGTTTATGTCTTTTGTTTATGTTCATAGCGAACACTATCTTTTATTTCATCCTAATTTTTTATGTCCATGCTTATGACAATTAATGAATATAATACTTTAATTTCTCGATTCCATTAAATGATGTCTTATGAAAGACTCCTTGTTTAAAACAGATTCTACATGGAGATATTGAATTATATCGGGAATAACTCTATTCAAATAGGCTCATAACGCCCGTGATGACGCCTGGTTATATGAAGTCGAATGATAACTTAAAATATTAAAAGATACTATTGGGATCAACTATCTGAAAGCAGTTAAAATATTAAAAGTGCCTGAATATCGAAAGCAGTTACCAGAAAGCATTATTAGCAGCAAGGGTTTATAATGCCCATTCTTAGCTTTCGAGATGCGTCATTAGCCTGGGGAGGTTACTCCCCCGCCAAACATCATTAACTTGGTGGATATGAGAACAAACATCATTAACTTTGTGATCTCATATTAGCTTGGGGAAGCTTCATAATACCTAGCCCAGGAAGGCCTGAAAATAACCCATAGGGGTCGGAGAATTTATTGTCTATGGATAATCCTATATCTGAAGGGGACGGAGACTTAATTGTCTACGGATAATCCTATACCTGGAAGGACCAAAGACTGAATTGTCTATGGATAACCCTGTTATAGCCTGCGAAGGCTTTATATATATCCACATAAGCTTGGGGAATCTTTATAATACCTAGCCCGGGGGGGGGGGGGGGCTTATAATAACCTAATTAAATCGACTAAAGAAAAGCCATAAAAGGCAATTGAAGCAACTAAAAGAAGCTGTGTTGCTGTGATCACGAAGCATGCCAAATCTACATAAGACGCCACAGCCTTGTATATATGGTTGCTGCCATTAAGTGGATTCACATTGAAGATGCGATAAAAAAGGGCAGGCAGGATTGTCAACCTGTCGTAGCCATGTTCAAGGAAAGTAATTTTGGTGAGAAGTTATAAGGTGGTACTACATTGTCCGAAAAGACAAGTCGAAATCAAACATATTCATGCGACAATAATCTATAAGAATTAAAGTGGAAAGGTCAAGGAATAGACCGCAACCTATGTGAAGAACATTTATGGGGCAACAATCTACGTTAATCAAGTAAGCAGATGAAATGTAAAAGCGTCAGTTGAAGCATCAAGGCATTAGAAGAATAAATCATGCAAATGATATACATAAACCATTGGCTTTTAAAGGTGGCCGCAACCTTCATAGTAAAGTTGGAAGTGAAGAGTTAGCAAATATTGAGATTACTGGCCTTGGCCTTGCCCATTCTTTATATTCCATATTGGTTATGGGACATCACAAACAACTATATGGTTCAAGCAATCAAAGATGTATAGGGAAAGCATTCATTCAAGTGTTGCAACAAGCAAAACAGAAGAATAAAAAAGCTACTAGAAAAGAGTGAAAAATCCATTAAATGTGGCTGCAACCTTGATAATGAAGGGTGACAAAAATCTATTAAATATGGCCGCAGCCTCGATAATGAAGTTGGGTGACAAAAATCTTGACAACTTGCAATAAAAATATTCAGCATTAATGTTAAAGATTACAGACAAGAAAAAGATAGACAATAAAAAGTTAAAGAGGGACGCAACCCTAAGATTCAGCATCATTGGCTTCATCTCCTTCTTCTCCCTCCGCGGCCATCATGGTCTCTTCATTCGCGGCTGCTGTCTCGGCCTCCGCCCTCAACCTGGCTTTTTCCTTGGCCGCAGCCTTGAGCTCAGTTATACATTACTGATGCTCAACATTACCAAGTCCCCAGGAAAGAACCGTCTCTTTAGTCTCAGGGAAGTTCTTTATGATTCTGTGCCTGAGCTCTTGGTAACCTCGGAGGTAGGCCATATTATTTATAAGGTAAAAATCTCTGGAGCTCTTGAATGACTCCATAGTGTTGTCGATGGCCAGTTGAAGGGCTTTGCCATGATCCACCTCCATTTTCTTTATTATCGTGGCATGGGATTCGGCATCACGAGTAGCCTTGGTCTCCAACTCCTCGTACCTTTTTTGAAGGAGTCTGAGCTTATAATTAGAAGACTCAAAAACTTGGGCAGATTCCGCATCTTGGGACTGAGAGATTCTGTGGCCTGGTTGAAATTTTCCTCCGCTCGCTCTTGGGCTTTGATTGTAGCCTCTAAGTTCATCTGAGTTGCCTGAAGAGCTGCGAAAGTAGAATGCTTTCCAGCTTTGAAGGAAGAATTCCGTGCATTCTCCAATTCAGCGGCGTGTACCCTCTCTACAGCCTCTTTTAGCTTGTACAGGGCTTCATACTTCCTCTTTTGATATATCATGACGTCTGCGGCCTGAAAAGAGAAAGTTATGAGCAAGGTATAGAATAAAAAATTAAACTGAGAAAGTACTTGCACTTACCCTCAAAACACTATGGAGGCTATAATCTTCCAGGTCGTCATGGTCTTCGTCTACCAGTCTATCAAGGTCCGCAGTGTCAGGGACCCTCTTCATCCTGCGAGCAACCCTCGTAGTAGTGTCACATAAGCATTAAGGGTCGGGTTGTCTGAGCTATGGAAACGATCGACCGTTAAGACCAACCCTGGCGCGGCACTGAGGAGGCGCCAGGTTTGCATTAATTATAACAATGGGTGGCGGCGGAAGAGAAGTTGAATGGATGGAGGTATCAGATGTTGACATCAGACCCGCCGCTGCCAAACTAACCCCGATATCATCGTCAAACTCCTCAACTTGGAGTGGGGGTGTAGCAGAGATTAATTTTTCCGCGACTTGATTCTGGGCCGCGACAGATGGATTTTGGTCACTGAAAGGGGTTGTGGCTGGAGCCTTGGTCTTGGGCCTCTTCCATTTTCTTTGCCTCACAGCGTTATTTAGAACGGTTGCATCCTCATCCGTTTTTGCCAATTGGGCAGCCAAAATCTCCCTATAAACTTCCTCACCTGAAAGAAGAAAGCCAATAGTAAATAATTGAAGATTTAAATATAAATTGTCGCAGAACAAGACTGTTGATAGAGTTATTACCTTCCGCATCCATCTCTTTTGGTATGGATTTATTAGGGAAGTTACCTGCTTCAAATACAGTGGTAGAAGTTACAAGGTCGTTGAATTTCTTCTCCTCAGCAGGAATGGTCGCGCCCTTGGCAACTCTTTTCTCTTGTTGCTTGCTCAATTGCAAGTTGTCAAGAACTGCAGAAAACATTTCAAAGGTTAGTATAGAAATAATAAGAAGAAGAAATTATAAAGAGGGGACGCGAGTTTATTTAAAATACCTAGCTTGGAGGGACACCCCCACTGCCGCGGCATCCTAAATGACTTCTCCCTCTCATTCTCCTGAGGGTGAATCTCCCACCCTTCTGTATAGATGTAGAAATACTTCCCCTTCGAGTTCTTTACACTGGTCGACCTCCCAGAGTAAAGGGTCTCATCCCTACCGCGGACAGAGTAGTAATAGCCAGTAAACTTTACAAAGTTTTCCTTCGGGCGATAGAAGTGGAAAAACTCAGCGGGAGTAATATCTTTCCTGAATTGATTCTCCCAAAGCACGACAGCTGGAAGAATGGCCCTCCAGCCGTTGGGACCTAACTGGGCTGGTCCTAATTTCATTGTTTGAAAAATTCTTACGATGGGAATAGGAACGGGAAGCCACAAACGTAGATGAAAGCGTGCAAAAGAAAATAGACTCCATCATCAGCAAGGGACGTACAGGGTCTTTGTTCCGCTACAGCTACTGAGAACATCAAGTTCGTTGGAAACTCGAAGTCCTCAGCTACCTGATCAACCCATTCTTGGGTCATAATGCTGAGGATATCAAGCACAGCAAAAGGTCTCTCAGCCCTCCTAGATGGTCCAACTGGTTCGTCCCTAACATCAGTGGCACCCCTTTCCGCGACATCATCTTCTACGTCCAATTGTTGGTTACTAGAATTAGCTTCCTCTTCGATTGGCGTGGTCACAAAATCTTTCCTACAGGCAGAATCCGCGGAGTCTGAGTCTAGTATTACGCAGTTGGGGCAATCCTTTAGCTGACAAGGCCCCATTGACTTCAAAGGAGGCATGGAAGGAATTTCGGGGGGAGAGCCTCAAAAATGTTTTTCCCAAAATCCTCTTAGAAATTCGTTTGGGTCAAAGTTTATATGGCTGCTGCAGTACCTAAAAAGAAAAGTCCGCAGTCAGGCATCACAACCAATATGGTTCTAAAAAGCCTCTAAGAGGCCGTAGCGGAACTAGTTATATGAAGATTAAATTGAATAGATTGATTATCTAAACATCCCAAGTGTGGGGTTTTAGAGCCCGAAAAGATAATTATCGCCGCGGCATGTTGATTTGTTAGGTTTTATTTCCTTACCGTAGTTAGTAATGGGATAAAACACTGCAGACTCTAATCTGAGAACCTAAGGCCATAAACATCAGCCTATGGGCTTAAATGCCGCGGAATCTAAACCTAACGGATTACCATCAGAGTTCGCCTATTGCAGCCATCACCTAAATTACTAAGGGCTTTTACAGTGCCGCGGCTACTCACTTAAACATGTTATAACTCAATCTTTGTAAATTCAAAAATCAAGCCCTAGAATACGAAGGGTTTCCCTCAAGAACACAAGGAGCAAATGCAACAAATTTTACTATCTTTACGATTGAGGCATTCATCAAACAGAAAACAGATGAATTTTTGCAATTCAAGAAAAACATAAATCATAATACCAAGTTGTTTATCACAACTCAAGAAAACACATTCAAATGTTCAATTCGTGGACACTATTCCTATCATATGAGGATTGAATTCAAGGATCAAGTGCGATTACATTCATATAAAGATATTTAGTTTGGTTATCATGATTTACAATGTGAAGTTCCTAACGATCAGATGGAGTTTTGGAATGAAAATCGAGGCAGATACTCAAAGAGGGTGAAAAATGGTTGGGAAATTAACTGGAAATGGAGAAACCCGCAACGATCAGCCTGGAACCACCTCAGAACCACCCCACTCAGCCTTGGAAGATCGTCGAAAAGATCAAGGGAAGAAACGGGCAGAGTTCATCTCTCGAAATTATCTCAAAGATTTGGGAAACTTAATGAAGACCACGGCCAGAATAATTTATATAAGAGGGCGCGAGAAGATGAAGCGTCGCCTCGAAAGTGTCGCGGTATCTCAAGAGGACTTAATTACTCAGCCACAACCCCAATCGCAATCTCTTAGCACTTCTACTTGGGGGCTTATTGATTATACAAATATAGCACCCCTGCTGCGGAACCCTTCTACATACGACTTGTTACAGGCTACGTCCCCCTATTCCAGGCCGTACCCTATTACAGGCTGCATACCCTGTTACAAGTCGCACCTTGTTAAAGTTCGCACACCCTATTACAGGACCCACCCTGTTATAGGCCACACACCCTGTTACAGGCCGCGCCCTCAACTCATTCATGGCCACTTGACAGTTGTCCATCTTTTAGAAGGATTACCTACTTGTCACACTCATCTATTTGTCACGTGACTTGAGTGCGTAACACACCTTTACACCTCCTATAACTAGAGGCACTCACTTCATTGACAGGGGGAGAGAACTCATAGGCGAAGCCTTGCGCAACTCTACTCACTCTCTCTAGAGCACTAGACTTTGGGGCTGACCCCTGGCTGCAGCCGCACCGATCATCCCTCCGGCCACATCTAGGGCACATGCTTAGCCGTTATCAAGTATTCTCCCCCTTTCATACTCCTTTACGCCTCTACTGGCACGATTATATTATACAATGCAACGCATATAATGAGAAGGGAGCAACATAGTGGACGTAGGCCTATTTTAGAGGCTGAACCACTCTATATCTTGTCTTCTCTCTATTTACTCACTTTATTTGTTTATTATGCACTTTACATTTGATTTGCTGGTACAGGAACGAAGAGTGGAGAATTTGTCGTATCATCAATGATCATTTGGATAACACATAAAAAGAAGATAAAGGAAAGCTAAAATCAGAAGAGATTTAATTATTGAAGATTTTTTGAAGACTTGCACATTTAGTATCTTTCCACTTTGGGGTTCATGGGAGGGTATTAGACATATTTTGATAATTTAGATGTTTTTATTTTGTAGCGGCATAAACATCTGGGGAAATTTGTAAGGACATAATTTCCATCGTCCTACATTTACATTGTGTATGTCGTATACCATAACAACCATCGAAGGAAGTTTATGTTCATTTGTTCAAGAAAGTGGATCCGAATATCAAGCATCTTCAACACAGTCACTACGAGATTTATTTTGGTAATGAATGAGTTTAAGTTTCGAAAATGTTTTACAAAAGTATCAGGATATATTTCTGAACTACTTTTTTTTAATCAAAATGAGGCATTTTTCTAAGTTAAAATATTTTATTGTAAGACCTGTAGGAGAACATTAAAAAAATATCATTTTCTCGCTTCAGTCATTCAAACGACAAAGCAATGTCGTTCAAAAGACATGTTAATGTCGTTCAAATGACCCCTTCTAACGGCATCACATGTCGTTTCTTAGGTCGTTTCTTCATTGTTTCAAATGACATGCTACTGTTGCCTCAAGAATTTTAGTTGGCTATAAATACCTATTTTCAGAGACTTTTCATTAAGAGTTTTTCTGCACGCAAACTACAAATCTGCAGAATTTTAGTCTTCACTTTTTAAGGAAAATTTATGTTTTTGATTCACTCAAAACATCCCAAATACTTTTGCGAATCATTTTGGAACCCAAAACACTTCTTTATTGAAGTTTCTCTTGTAAACAAGGATTCTCTACTACTAGATTGGTAATTCTTACAGGAGCTATTACTGGTGACTGCAGTCATTGGGGATACTCGAGGGTATTCATTGTTGAAGGAGGAGCTGCGATTCTTTGTGGTTTTTCTGCGGGAAATTAATTGTTGATTTTAGATTGCGATCTACATGGATTCTTGTGGGAGTTCAATACATATTTCTCTATGCACTTGTAAGTTGCGATTTACATTTAATAGTGAAATAAAAGGTTTTTCCCTTCAGGGATTTATCCTGAATTTGAGTGTTTCTTAGATTTCACTTCTGATTGTTTGCTTTGCATGTTTAGGGTTTAATAAAATTGGATTGAAGAATAACTCTAATTAAATAAGTTTTAATATTGGAAATTTGTTAATTTCATAAATAACTGATATGATGCATTTACAAATTGGTATCAGAGCTTTAGCTCAAAATTTTTAACCTTTACAACGAGTCGAGTAATTTCACTCACAGGCACACTTCATAGGGTTATTAAGAAGAAGAATAACATATGCCCATAGAGACCAAAATGGCGCGATGGGTGCCTAACACCTTCCCATTCCGTAACTTAGTCCCCAAATCCTTAAATTAGTTTGTTTCGCAAGCATCGGTATGTCTTTAATACCGTTATCTCGAGGAAAAAATATTTCTTTTACCTGTTTTGTGCAAAATAGGTTGGAGACTCTATCTCTATACATATTTCACACTTCACCCCAATGGACGACAGTCGAAGTGCCACAAAGAAGGGCGCGAACCCCTGTGCGTGCGCATCGATAGGGAGAGGGATGGCCACAGGGTGTGTGGGCTACCAGATGTGAGCTAGATTGTAGGATTTACATGAACGGTGGGGAGATAGAGGTTTGGAGGATTATTTTTCATTTAAGAATGGAGAGAAGATTTTTAAATTATTTTTGGATTTTATGAATTTTTTTTCTGATTCTTTTATACTTTTTGATTTATTGAATTTTTTGGATTTTGGATTATTTTTTAAATTTTTTTAGTCTTTTATGGATTGGAGTCAAATTATTAGATTAATCTGACCTAACCTGGTATGTCTACTTAAACTCCGACAATGATGCCAAAAACTTGATGCGACTCAAAAAGTGTATCTAATGCATGTAAATACGGCGCAACTCTAAGTCGATCACGTAAGTAATAATCCGAGAAAGTTGGGTATCAAACTCAGGAACTAAGACTAAGACTCGTAACAACTATTAAAAAAGATGTCTAAAACTTAATGACCTGAAAAAAAAAATACCACTTAAGTCGTATAATTCAAGATTAAACTATCGAAATGGATCCGGATAGTTTGTTGAAGAAACTCTTTTCTTAAAACAAATTTCTTAACACAAGATGTGTAAAACAATATGAACGAGTTATTTAAGGTATAGGTTTACCAATTTTGGAAACAAAACTTATAAAGAAATTAAATCAACACAACCTCAAGAAAGGGATGTGAGGAAGAGGAAGTATACAATTACAATTTTTAACGTGGTAAAACCCCACCCAATTGGGGAAATGTCCACGGAGGTCTCTACACCTCAAAAGAAAAAATCCACTAAAATAGAGTAACAGGTTACAAATTATATAACAATCAAGACACACAATCATACATAATTCTAAGTGTTGATGTAAAAAATTAGATTACTCTAATAATTTAATCACAGATAAATAAATGAGACAAAATATTTTAAAGTGGTTCAGCCTTATATGAATGGCCTACGTCCACTGTTATGTTATTGCCGAGTGTTTGGGAATTCTCGATTACAAGTACTATCAAGAAATTCCGATCCCTTTGAATGAGGGTAATACAATGTATTTATAGCCTTGAGGCTATAATCTGAAAGGGTGATACATTAAATGATATACATATGAAAGGGTAATTCATTTAATGCTCTTCAAGCGTGTGCATCAAGATGATAAGCATTCAATGAATAGTTGAACTGTTGATTATCTGGCAATCAATGCTGTGGTCGAGATGCAGCTCGAACCGCCTTAGTTGCTCGTCGTTTAAGAGTTCCTCGGAGCGCTGGAGTTCCTCGGAGCGTTGGAGTTCTTCAGAGAGCTGGAGTTCCTCGGAGTACACCTGTTACTCGGAGTGAGTATGACTAGGTCGGGGGAATAAACTTCCTCGTTGCTATTGTGCCATGTAGATTGACACGTGTCTTCTTATTATTCGTCCATATCAGCATACTAATTTTGGTATCAACAGAAGCCCCCAATGTTTCATATTTCGAATTTTGAGGAGTATGGAACATTCTTTCTCGGTATATGGCAATATTAAATGATCTTCCTAGTTTTTAGGAACATTTCTCCGTATTTTAATTTCGTTCCAAATTCGCAGAATCCGCCTTTTTGCATTTTTATAAGCGCTTCGATCTTCGTGTACTTTTTGTCCTTTTAGCCGCCGGTAGCGTAATAGTTTCCTTTTTGTAATCATTTCTTTCGCCGTTTCCCAAGGCAAAGTATTTAAACTTCATAGAAAATATCACCGTCTTCTACCTTTTTCAATTTATGCTTTCGAGTTTTCCATAGTCTTTCTTTCTCTTGTGCGTTCATCCTTGTTTTCGTTCGTTGTCAACAGATCTCCCTTTTTCCTGTAAGATCTTCTTCCTTCTTCTTCATTTCTTTTATTCACCATGGTTTATATTATTGAATCTCTTGAGAAATTCCGTTCTGATTTCTCTATTCCATCTTGGGTAACTTTGGAGGATCTTTATGAGCCTTCAAATTATTTTCGTTTGGCTGAGGGACATTGGTTCCCCAACCTTTTTATTGCTGAATGTGGATTTTCTTTTCCACCAAACCCCTTGTGTTTAGAGTTCTATCATTATTTCGATCTTGTTCCTGTAAAAATAGCCCCCAACACATGGAGAATAGTTAATGGGGTGCATAGGTTAAATCAAACTCATGGAACTCGTATAGGAATTCCCGAGATTATGTACTGTTATAGATGGACTGTTCTAGACAATGTTTATTATTTAAAAACTAGATTTTTGAATAAGGCTTTAGTAGTCAATCTCCCTGATGCTAATAGGGATTATTTTGAACATGGGGTAGTTATCTAAAATTGGCAACATGCCCCTTTGGTTGGAGACGAAGTATATGAAGGTCCCAAATGCCCTCCATATGGCAATGGGATAGGTTATTTTCATCCTATTTTATTTCTGAAATTATGATTTCATTATGTTTGATAAAATGTATGACTGATATTTCACTATGTATTTGTTTGCAGTTGACAGTAAGAGAAAAACTCCAAAAGAATCAGAAGTTAATATCAAGCATTTGAAACATATCTGGAGTTTGTATCAGAAAGTTACAGATGAGCACGTCAGGTCTGCTTCATACTTGTTGCAGTACAGGAGCTATACATCATCCTTTACTGCTCATCCTGTGGTCAGCATTAGTGAACCATTGCCAGCTTCTGAGGATTCTTCACCAGACTCTCATATTCCTTTGAGTCAGAAAATGGGCAAAAGAAGAGTTCCTGCCATCTTTGAGGAGACTTCCTCTGCTGGAGATGGAAAAAGAAACAAGAATGACGTCCCAAAGGGGACAAAGAAAGTAGATGCCACCACTTATGTTGCTCCTCAGAAGGCTGCCGAGAAGCCCCCAGTGGCTCCTAGTAAGAAGGATGTACTTGTGGAAGTGATCACCATTTCCCCAACCAAAAGCTCTTCTTTGGTTGAAACTGTTGAAGTGCCACCGAGGAGACTGAAGAAATCCTCCTCGGTCAGTTTTTCTGAAACCATTCCCCAGCTCCAAGCTAGTGGAGCTGGTGTTCCAACTATTATTCCCCCGAGTTCTACAATGAGCTCGGTAAAGACTTGGACCATTCCTAAAGTCCAAGAAATTGAGAAAAACATGTCTAGGGATATGCTGACATCCCTAGCTACTCGTCACATTGCTTCAATAAGTTTCTCTTATCCTGAATTTTTCTTTCTTTCCATCAATACAAGTATCTCTGCAATGACTTATCATTATTTTCTTCTTTTTCCAGCTGGTGAGTTGCTTTAACACCATAGTGAAGAAAGATGAAGCGATCAAGGCTTCTAGCTCCTCGTCTGGAGTAGAGGATGCTTTACAGGGCTTGGCCCAATCTTTGAAGGATTCTCGTCAAAAGTATGACGAGGATATGGGTGAATGGGAGAAGAAGTTGGCTGCATCTGAGGCAGAGAAAGTGTAGTTGGGAAATAAGGTGAAAGACTTGGAGAGAGAGAATAAAAAATATGCCGAGAAGCTCACAAGCTTTGGGGAGCTTGAAAATAAGTTGAAATCGGCTGAGGAAGAGCTAACCCTTCTGCGAGAAGTAAATCGCCAGAAGGAGGAGGTGGAGGCCAAGTTGAAAGCCTTCGAGGATCTTCTATCCGAGAAGCTCTCCTCGGAGAGAATGAAAAGAAAAGTGGCTGTGAAAAAATCTTTTCGTACCGGTTGGGATAAAGGATGGGACAAGGGGGTAGCAGCCATGATGACCCAGGTGCAGTATGGGAGTTTGAAATACTTTCGAGATGGTTGGGTTGCTGCCCTGCAAGAATTGAAGGTTAGCGAGGACTCTGAGCTATTTCAACAACATCTTCCTGGCCCCCTCCTATAATTGAAGATGAGGAAGAAGATGAAGCTGCATCCGAGGAGTCTTCAATGAGAGTGGGTGATTAAGTCCTTGCTTCCCAACCTATTCAGACAGTTACCGAGGAGATTTCATCTTTGCCTGCTCCTCCTGAACAAATTCCAACTCCAGCCGACCAAATTATTATTTCCATCGAGCAACCGAGCTCCTCGTCCCAGCCTCTCGAGAAAGTCTTGGGAGACAAGGAAAAGGTGTGAAGTTGTTTGGTATCTATTTTATTTTATTTTACTTGTAATCTGTATTCTGAACGCTGTACTCCTTTTGATGATGTAATAAAAATCACCTTTTTGTTCCTCTACGTTGTTGATGTTCTGTCTGCTTCTTTTATTAACTCTTGCCTTCTCTTCTTTACTAGTTTATGGCTAGAATGGAATTGTTGTCTGCCAATGATACAAAACTGATGTGGCAATGCCATGAATATTTTAAAGCTGGCCATACTGACATGAGTGCATCAGAAATTGCTGATATCCTTGGTCATGATGCTTCAGACCAAGCAGTGGAGGCATATCAATACTTGAAATGTCTTCTTGATTGTGTTGTAGCCAACAATGTGGCTTATTACGAAATGATTGAAGACTTGCAAGGTACTCTTGATGAACTTCAGCAGCAGTATAAAGATTCTTCAGTTCTTTTGCATGAAGGTTATGAGAAGAAACTCAAACAACTTAGTGCTGAAACAGGTTATGACAAGATGCTGGCTGGCTATGAAGTGAGAGAGAGAACCCTAAAGGGTGAAGTCGAAGCATGCAGACAGATTGCCGAGCTGCTGGAGCAAGAGAATAACAATTTGCAAAAAGAGCTAGCACAATATAAGTCTGCAGCTTCTTCTTCAACAGCTTTAATCCCAGTGACCGACGAGGGATTTTCATTTTTAGAGGTTGAGAATGCCAAATTAAGGCAAGAATTGGATACCTTGAGAAGGTCGGGTACCTCTACTGCTATTCGGGGACGAGGAAAGGGTTCTCGTGGATGAGGAAGAGTTGCTTAGGATGTTGTCGAGGAACAAAGTACTCCACCTACTCGGGGACGACCAAGAGGTCTTCGTCGTACTGTTGAAGAAGCTCGTACTCAATCAGCGTTGGAAAACCAGGCATTCCAATTGATGGAAAAAAATCAAGCCTTGTCTGAACTGTCCAAGAAAGTTAGAGAACTGGAACAACAACTCTCTTCAAATAACTCAATGTTGGAGACTAATGAACTTTTCATTCAGAGTCTTCACGAGAAGCTTGAAAGGTTAACATTTCAATTTCATAAACAGCCCAGGGAGTTATGGATGGCTGGATACAACGAGGCACTATTCCATTTGGATGATCGTATCCAGAATGCCAATAACGAGGGCTACAATCAAGGTTGGTTGAATGCCTTGGGTGTGCTGAAGCTCGAACAGGGACACTACCTGTGGGACTATTATGATCCTGGGGTTCTTGACCTGCCTGTGCCACCATATAATTTGGACATGGAATGGATCCCAACTCGTGCCATTCCTCAGAGCTTAATTGCAAAATACCTTGGTGATTACAATCTTCATTCTCAGATCGACGTATCTCATCCCGAGCATCTACTGGACACACCTTCAATAATGAACGTCAGAATGCTTCGAGATGTTAACTTCATTAATTCTCCCCTTTGCCTGGAAGATCCTCCTACTAGTGAGGAGCCTATTTCAAAAGCAAAAGGGAAAAGACCAGTAGAATAGGAAATTCTGGTGTAATAATTAGTATACATTTTCATGTAATTATCAATGTAACTTGTAATTTATTTTGAATTTTATGAAAGACTTTCATTTTTGTTTGCAACTCTGTATTACTATTGTCTTGTTTTTGTCAAACACTTTATATTTGTGCTTGCATAACAATATTGTGTGGTTCATCGACCAACTTAGTAATAAAAAATTACAAGTATTAGTAATGTTGCCCGATCACTTAATAAATGAAGTAATGAGTATAAAAATGTTGAAATGTTTTCCAACCAACCAAGATTGTTAAATTGTGCTTGTCGACCAATTACAGTTAGTGGGTTTTTATCCCCGACCAGCTATACTTGGTAAATTTTTGTCTTTTTCATAAAATGTGTCCGACCAACCAAGGTCGATGAATTTTCCTCGTCGACCAACTACAGTTAGTGGGTTTTTATCCCCGACCAACCATACTTGGTTCAGTTTGGAATATTTTATTCTTCGAGGAACTTTTGTATTTTCTGTGATAATCTTACTTCCCGACCAACATAAATTGGCATTTGAGAGCATATCTTGTTTCCTAACCAACCGAGATTGGCCTTTTTAGGAGTCTCGTGTTCTCGCTCTTTTACCAACCGGAGTTGGTCTGAGTTCGAACTATCGTGTTCTCGCTCTTTTACCAACCGGAGTTGGTCTGAGTTCGAACTATCATGTCCACTAACTCTTTTACCAACCGGAGTTGGTCTGAGCTAATATACGCCTCCTAACCAAAGGAGTATGGGGTGTTCTCGCCCTTTTACCAACCGGAGTTGGTATGGGTTCGAACTATCATGTTCTCGCTCTTTTACCAACCGGAGTTGGTCTGAGTTCGAACTATCATGTCCACTAACTTTTTTACCAATCGGAGTTGGTCTGAGCTAGTGTATGCCTCCTAACCAAAGGAGTATGGCTTGTTCTCGCCCTTTTACCAACCGGAGTTGATCTGGGCTTGAACTATCGTCTTCTTTTTACTGCCGAGCAGCGTTGTGTGCCGAGCAGCGTAGTGTTAAACACTAGTATTCCCAAAAAACTTTCAATAAAAGGAGAGAAGATTGTGAAATATCATCGTTTTATTCATATTGATGGAACTGCTTTACATTTTACATCACTGATAATACTTGCGTAGGTGTTCAGCATTCCATGCATTCTTAAATTCCTCTCCTTCTAGAGTTTCTATTCGGTAAGTTCCTGGTCGAACAACTTCTGTAACTCGGTAAGGTCCATGCCAGTTTGCTTCCAATTTATTGTGCTTCTGAATGACCTTCTTTAGCACGTAATCTCCTTCTTTTAAGTCGCATTTCTTCACCCTCTTGTTGTAGAACAGAGCTATTCGTTGTTGGTAAGCAGCATTCCTAATGGCTGCCTCTTCTCTAACCTCCTCGAGCATATTCAAATCCCATCTTCTCATTAAGTCGCTGACTGGGGAATTGAAATTCAGCACTCTGTGTGTTGGAAGACCCAACTCGGCAGGTATTACAGCCTCACTTCCAAACGCCAGCATATATGGTGATTCTCCAGTTGCTGCTTGGGGAGTTGTTCGGTAAGCCCACAATACTGACTGTAGCTCATTAATCCAATTAGCTTTAGCCTCACTTAGCCTCTTCTTCAAACCATTTAGTAATGTTCTGTTCGTCACTTCAATTTGTCCATTGCTTTGAGGATGGCCTAGTACTGAATGAATCTTCAAAATGTTTGACTGATGGCAATAGGCGGCAAACTCCTTGTTATAAAATTATGTTCCATGGTCTGTGATGAAGGCATGAGGGAGACCATATCGGCAGATTATGTTCTTCCAAACGAAATGGTACACCTTCTCGTATGTCATATCAATAAGTGGCTCAGCTTCTACCCACTTAGTAAAATAATCCACTGCAACGACGAGGTACTTGAATCTTCCTCGGGTTGTTGGCAGTGGTCCAACCAAATCAATTCCCCACATGGCAAATGGCCAAGGGGAAGTTATGGGTGTCAACAATGCTTGTGGAGTACGTCGGATGGAAGAAAAACGTTGGCATTTATCACATCTTTTGGCATAGGCTATACAATCAGCCCTCATCATTGGCCAGTAGTACCCCTGCGTCATCACTCTTTATAAAAGTGTCCGACCTGCTACATGTGCTCCACAAGACCCTTCATGGATCTCTTCAATCAATTCTTTCACCTCGGAGGGATGTACACATCTTTACAAACCTGCCATAATTCCTCGTCTATACAAAACACCATTAGTTAGTACATACCGAGCAGCTTTATACTTCAATTTCTTGGCAATGAACTTATCCTCCGGTAATTCTCCCTCCTCAATGTATGCCCTGATGGGATCCATCCAAGATGGTCCTTAATCAAGGGTAATAATATTCATCGTCAAGTCTTCATCTATGCTCCGACTTTCTAATACTTCAATTGGTATCGTTCTTCGTAGCTCGGTACGAGTAGCTGATGCTAGTCGGGCCAGTGCGTCTGCTCGTGCATTCTTCATTCTTGGTATTCTGATCAACTGAATGGCATCAAATTCTGCCAACAACTCTATCGCCTTTGCATGATACTTGACCATTAATTCTCCTTTAACTGCATATGTTCCCATCATCTGATTCACAATTAATTGAGAATCACTGAATACCATCACTTGTTGCGCTTCCATAATCTTTGCTAAATTAAGACCTGCTATCATGGCCTTATACTCAGCCTCATTATTGGAGGCTTTGAATTGGAATCTTAGGGCATATTCCATGTCAATCTCGTTTGGGGTTTTCAAAACAATCCCTGCTCCACAACCTGTTGTGCAAGATGACCCATCTACATACAATCTCCATGTAGGTAACTCGTCTTCAAATTTCTTATCTGACAGAGTTCCTCGGTGAAATATCTGTTGTTTCCTTTTATCCTCCCATGATATTTCTCTCTCCTCCTCGATCATCTCTTCTCGCCCTTTTACCAACCGGAGTTGGTCTGAGCTCGAATTTGATGATCCTTCTACATCCACAAACCCTTTTACCAACCGAAGTTGGTCTGAGTTTGTGTTTGTTGATCCTGTAACATCCACAGGTTGATCAGCGAGCAACTTTTGTTCCTCGGGGGTATCAGGATATGTAAACTCTTCTATAAAATCTGCTACATCTTGCCCTTTTAATGATGATCTGGGTTCATACACAATATCATATTCACCGAGCTCTATTGCCCAGTACATCAGTCTCCCTAATTTTTCTGTCTTATGAAGGGCTTGTCTTAATGGCATGTCGGTATACACGATGATGGTATGGGCCTGGAAATATGTCCTCATTCTTCTACTTGCCTCAATTAATGCCAATGCCAATTTTTCTAGCTTTGGGTACCTCATCTCTGCACCTCGGAAAGCTTTACTTGTGTAATAAATTGGCTTCTGGACTCCATTCTCCACTCTAATCAATGCCGAGCTGACTGCATTCTCTGATACTGCCAGGTATAAGTACAACTTTTCTCCCATTACTGGCCTGGACAATAGTGGAGGTGTTCCCAAATATTTCTTCAAGTCTTGAAAGGCCTTCTCATATTCATCATTCCACTCGAAAGTTTTTTGAAGTGTTTTGAAGAATGGGAGGCATCTATCAGTTGCTCGGGATACAAATCTGTTGAGCGCTGCAACTCGTCCTGTAAGACTCTGCACTTCTTTCTTCGTCGTTGGAGATCGCAACCCTAAAATATCTTTGATCTTTTCTGGATTCGCCTCAATACCACGCTGGTTGACAATGCACCCGAGGAACATTCTTTCTCGTACTCCAAATGTGCACTTCGTCGGGTTGAGCTTCATTTGGTATTTATCCAATTGATCAAAGGTCTGACCTAAGTCAACTAGATGATCAGCAGCTTTCTTGCTTTTTGTCAGCATATCATCGACATAGACTTCCATATTGCAACTGATTTGTTCGGCAAAAACCTTGTTCATCAGCCCCTGGTATGTCGCTCCTGCATTTTTCAAACCAAAAGGCATAACATTATAACAATAAGTTCCCCTAGGGGTAATAAAAGAAGTACTTTGCCTGTCTTCAGGTTTCATTTTGATCTGGTTGTAACCAGAGTAAGCATCCATGAAGCTGAGCAGCTCGTGTCCCGAGGTGGCCTCCACTAGTTAATCAATTCTGGGCAATGGAAAGTGATCCTTTGGGCATGCCTTGTTGAGATCGGTGAAATCAACACACATTCTCCATTTATTATTTTTCTTCTTTACCATCACCACGTTTGCTAACCAGTCTGGATATTTCACATCTTCAATGAATTGGGCTTTCTGGAGCTTGTCGACCTCCTCTTGTATAGCTTGATTCTTCTCGGGACTAAATACTCTTCTTCTCTGCTTTACAGGTTTGATCTCTTTATTTACATTGAGCTCATGACATAAGAAGTTTGGATCTATTCCTGGCATGTCCTCATGACTCCACGCAAAAGTTTTCTTCCTATTTCTCAAGAAAGTTATCAACTCCTATTTTATTGAAACATCCAACGACGAACCTATCTGGGTTACTCGTTCAGGGTGCTTGTCGTCCATAATAACATTTTCTATAGATTCCACCACCTGTCCTTTTACAAGTTGGGATTCATCTTTGGGATCAATTGTTTCAATTTTTGTACCTTCCTCCACCTGGTAGGTAGTAGTCTTTTTCCTTGACTCTTCAAGCTCCTCTTGCTCGGCAGATGAATAATAGCATTCCCGAGCTACTTTTTGATCACCTTTCACAACTCCTACTCCGAAATTTATTGGGAATTTTAAGCACTGATGTACTGTAGATGGGACTGCTTCGAACTTCTTCAAACCAACTCTTACCATGATGATGTTGTAAGCTGACTGCACATTCTTATCCATCAAAAAGAAGCGTATTCTCTCTATTCGAGAAGCAGGCCAAGTTCTAATGAATATATCCAACTTGATCGTCCCAAGTGGAAAAAATTTCTCGCCAGCAAAACCCAGGAGAGGTCTGTGATAAGGTTCCAATTGAGATAATTTCAAATTTAAACTGTCAAAGCATGAGTAGTACATGATGTCCGTCGAACTACCATTATCTACCAAAACCCTTGAAATCACTACTTCTTTCATCCTCATTTTGATCACCAAAGGGTCGTCGTGAGGGTAAAGAACACCTGCGAAGTCATTTTTTGAAAAGCCAATGACCAGCTTCTCTTTATTTATCTTCCTCGGGCAATCCTCCTCAGCCAAATTTATTCGCTGAATATATGAACAAGCTTGAGCCTCTCCAAGGTAAGCCTTTCTTTCTGCAGTAAGGTCTCCTCCTCCTGCATCTCCTCCTGTAATGACATTACAATCAAATGACCCAAAACGTATGGAAAATACCTCTCGTTCTGGCTGCCTGGGTTTCTTGGGAAGATCGGGGTCATCATCTGGATCATCTTCATGGTTTCTCTTCTTTTTCTCCTCTGCTCGACGAGGAGATCTAGACCTATCTCTAGTTCGGTCATTATTTCTTCTTTCACCTCCCCGATCGACATACTTTGCTAGTTTTCCTCTTCGGATGAGTGTTTCAATCTCGTTCTGAAGAGCTATGCAATTTTCGGTCATATGACCATGATCCTTATGGAACTCGCAATATTTCTCCCTATTCCTCGTATCAGGGTCTGACCTCAGTTTCTTCGGCCACTTTACCTCCTCGCTATTCTTGATTTCTTCCAAGACATGATTAATACCCATTTTCAAAGGAGTATAATTATCGAATTTTTTCAGGACTTCCCATGATGACCTACTATTCTTGGAATGCTTGTCACCGCCATTGCCCTTATGCTCTTTCTTCTTAGATTTGTCGACTTCCACCTTGGTCTCTTTATCCATATTCTTCTTCGCAGCCATAGCCTCCTCGGCATTCATGATTTTGGTCGCTTTTGCCATCAACTCTGACGTAGTTGTAGGTGGATCTTTGGCCAAAGTGTAATACAACTTGTTAGGCAACAACCCACTCATCAAGGCGATGATTGTTGTCTTTTCTTCATAATCTATGACTTCCAGCTTCTCGTTATTAAAACGAGTTATGTAATCTCTAGTACTCTCACCAGATTTTTGTCTAACACTTAACAAGTGTGCTACTCGTTTTACTGGCTTTGCTCCAAAACAGAAATTGCTAAGGAACAACTCGGCTAACTGAAAGAAAGTTGAAATCTTACCCCGAGGAAGATTGTTGTACCATATCTGGGCAGATCCAGTAAGAGTTCCTGAGAATGCTCTGCATCTCATCTCGTCGGGGACAGCATAGATGTCGGCAGCAGCTTGATATTGCTCTATGTGAAGAACAGGATCTGCCTTTCCATCATACTTGGGGGTCACCACAGGTGCTTTAAATTTTGACGGGGTAGGGAAATCCACAATGGCCTGGACAAAAGGTGTACCTTGAACAAAATTTCATTGTAGGGGATTCTTTGCCTTAGCCATTTCTCCCAATCTATCCTCCAACCGCTGAATGGAACCCTTCCATGCATCATTTCCTTCCTCGGGCTTATTTGTTCGAGCAATTGATTGTTCTGACGTGGCCTCCTGAGATCTATATTGACGAACAGCTGGTCGCGATTGTGCTGATCCTTCTCTTAGATCTGATGGTTGTCGAAAATTCCTCGACATGGCTTTAGGTGGACTCTTATTCCTCCTAGGGCCTAATCGACTAAAAGGAGACACCCTGCTCAGTCTTTCCAAGGCACTGGTCCTCTCTGGAGAGAGAGTAATACGTTGCTCAGTATCTGTGGCCCGTATCGATGAAGTTTACCCAGGTTGATAAGAAAAATCATCAGATTCCTCATTACGATACGTCTCTGTACGCCTGGATCGTGAAGAAAGTAAATTGGTTTGCCTCTGACCACTTCGTTGTCCCGAATGTGCAGGTGCCACGCCATGAAGGGTTTGTATGAGTTGCCGCATTGTTTCTTACATGGCGGTTTGTCCTTGAGCCAGATTCGTCATAATTCCAGCCAGATCTGGAGGTGCAGAAGGATTTGGAAGATTTCCGGCATTTCCAGCGTTTCGATTGCTGGATTCCGGATTATCTGCCATTAATGATGAATGATTTTTGGTGAAAAATGATAACAACAGTCGTTCCCACAGATGGCGCCAATCTGTTGATGTAAAAAATTAGATTACTCTAATAATTCAATCACAGATAAATAAATGAGACAAAATATTTTAAAGTGGTTCTGCCTTATATGAATGGCCTACGTCCACTGTTATGTTATTGCCGAGTGTTTGGGAATTCTCGATTACAAGTACTATCAAGAAATTCCGATCCCTTTGAATGAGGGTAATACAATGTATTTATATCCTTGAGGCTATAATCTGAAAGGGTGATACATTAAATGATATACATATGAAAGGGTAATTCATTTAATTCTCTTCAAGCGTGTGCGTCAAGATGATAAGCATTCAATGAATAGTTAAACTGTTGACTATCTGGCAATCAATGCTGTGGTCGAGATGCAGCTCGAACCGCCTTAGTTGCTCGTCGTTTAAGAGTTCCACGGAGCGCTGGAGTTCCTCGGAGCGTTGGAGTTCCTCGGAGAGATGGAGTTCCTCGGAGTACACCTGTTGCTCGGAGTGAGTATGACTAGGTCGGGGGAATAAACTTCCTCGTTGCTATTGTGCCATGTAGATTGACATGTGTCTTCTTATTATTCGTCCATATCATCATACTAATTTTGGTATCAACACTAAGTTCATAAATGTACCAACTCCTCTGGATTTTCTGTCTTCTCCCAAGGTTATGATGTTGTTGATGTTCTCTCAGCTTTGTAACTCCACTCCTTTTATCTTTACGTCGACTCAAAAGTCCAAGATCTCAATACCAACACTTTTCAGTGTAGTAGTGTAAAGGTGTAAGTGGTGATGTGCTCTAAATAACATGCATGCATCTCACACACACTTAATTACAGACAAGATGCTAATCAAATTACAAACAGATCACAAATATGTAAAGATTTCCAAAATTAGTTCAATCGAAACTATCAAACTTTGGATCTTTCAATATATCCACAGATCAAGAGGGAATCTTGCTGTAAACATGGGCCTAGATCCTAAACACTTTCTTATTTTGAAAATATACAGACTATTTCATAAAATGTGAAATATCTGAAAGTGTAAATCCCTAATCAAGATCTTAAAACTAGATATGAGTCTGAATGTTCAAATAAACTGAAATAAAAAACTGTTTTGTTAGTTTTAGGGTTTGAAAACATAACAGTTAAAAACAACTAACAAAATTATGATTTATCGAACGAAGAAATAAAATCTAAGAGAGATAAACATGAAATGTATCACAGAACTTCAATCTCAGTTTTTAATAAAATAAAATGAGAACAAACTGGTGTGATTAAGTTGGAAATGAGATTAAGGATAGAAGAGGAATGATCTTCACAACTCTTGTACTAACACACTCTCAAAAATGATTTTTTGATGAGATTTGGCCGGAGTTTAGTTTAGGGTTTTCTTTTTCTCTCTTCTTTCTTTCTTTCTCTCTCTCTATCTCTTCTCTCTCTTTTTTCTCTCAAACGTGAGGTAAGAAAAATATTGTAATCGCAACACATAAGGCATGTATTTATACTAAGCCATGGAAGCCTCTAGAACTTCGAAGAAAATTAATGGTCACGATTAAGTCTTAAGTGATCAAGGAAAATCTGATGGCTACCAATGCATCGAAATTATAAAGCCTCTGATTGGTTTAAACGGAAACACAAGGATCAGGTAAGAATGCATGCAAACCATAGATTGAAACGATCCAAGGGCTTATATTCAAACAGAGATATGTGAGGGCAAGAAAACACAAATCCAACCGTTGTGAGTCTAATACATGTAGGGTTGTGATGGTGTATAAAACGCGTGTTTTTAAACTTTCAAAAATAAAATTTTCACCCACACAACTATCATGCGCATTTGGTTTATACCCAAGCAAGTTTTAACAACTTAAAGAATTTACAAATGAGCCCACAAACTTTGTAAAACCCAATTTTAAATTTCTAAAAATTATTTAAAAAATCTTAGAAATTATTTAAAATGTCCCAAAAATTATGGAAAAATTATTTTAATGGGATTTAACTCACATACACCCATATTATAAAGAATGCAATCTCATATGCAACACATAAGTGATCCTAGGTGTGGTGTTGGTGTTTATACCTTTGGACTATTAGAGGAATTCAAAATGAATAGTTTGAAGGCTTGTTAGTTGAAAAGGGTATGACTCAATTTTGTTACTATTTCCAAACTAGATGAGCACCTATATAATATAGACTCAAGTGAGTCAGAGATATAGGGTGCTTCAATCTCCCCCTTTGGAAATATGAGAAAAAATCTCATTTGAGTCATCTAGGACTCTTAGGGATACAAAAGAATAAGAAAAACCTATCCCTATACAAAAATTCTATCTACCCAATATCCTAGAAAGAGAAAATTACATAACTGAACTAGATACAGACCAATACTCTATCAAAATTATGTTGTAAATGAAGGTACTGATTTCAAAAAATAAGATAACTAAAATCAAGCTTTGTAGTTAAGAATATAACTAGATGTCCAAGAAGACTCAAATTTCTCCCCCATTCTGTCTCAAATGGACAAAGGGCAAATAAACAAGTATGAAACAATAAATCATTGTTCTGTCATAACCATACCAATAGATTTGCAAAAATATTCAAATCGAAGAAAGTCTAATGGTTTAGTAAATAGGTCAGCTAATTGTAATTCGGTAGGTAGGTAATTAATTTCTAACTCCTTAGATTCAACTAACTCGCGTATGAAATGATATCTGATTTTAATATGTTTGGTACGATAGTGTTGAACTAGATTTTTAGAAATATTAATCGTGCTTTGATTGTCACAATAGAGATGTTACTTATCTTTATATATATCGTTATCTTTCAGCATTTTTTTTAGCCAAAGTAATTGAGCACAACAACTTCCTGCGGCAATATATTTGGATTCAGTAGTAGACAAGGAAATGAAGTTTTGTTTTTTACTACTCCATCCTACTAAATTGTTACCAATATAGTAACACGCTCTTGAAGTACTCTTACTATTATCAGTATAATAGACCCAATCAACATCGGTGTAACCTACTATAGTACTAAAAGTGTCTTTAGTGTACCAAAGTCCTAAGTTTAGAGTGCCTTTAATGTATTTGATAATTCTTTTAACGCATAAGAGATGACTCTCTTTAGGATTATTTTGATATTGGGCACACACGCAGATAAAGTACAAGATGACAGGATGGGAGGCAGTAAGGTAAATTAAGCTTCCTATCATACTACGGTACAAGGTAGAATCAATTGATTTAATATTCTCATCTTTAGAAAGTTTTTACAGAAGTACTCATAGGAGTCCTATATTATTTAGTTGTTTCTAGGCCAAACTTCTTGACAATCTCTAAAGCGTATTTGGATTGATATACAAATAATCCATCTGAATGTTGTTTAACTTGGAGCCCTAAGAAGAATTGTAACTCCCCCACAAACGACATTTGAAATTCTTTATGCATAATGTTCGAAAAGGTCTTAACTTCTAAAGGGGAGGTGGATCCAAAAATGATATCGTCAACATAAACTTGGGCTATAGTAATATTATTGTCAAAATGTTTGACAAATAAAGTTTGGTCATTCCATCCTCTCCTAAAATCGTTGTCTAAAAGAAAGGTGGATAGACATTCATACCAAGCTCTAGGAGCTTATTTTAACCCATTAAGAGTTTTTTTAAGACGATAGACATAATTTGGGTGATAAGGGTCAACGAACCCTTTGGGTTGTTCGACATAGGTCTCCTCAATTAAATTCTGTTAAGGAAGGCTGACTTAACATCCATTTAATATAGTGTGAATTGCAAATGACAAGCTATTGAAAAAAGTAAGCGAGCAGACTCGAGGTGAGTAACAGGAGAAAAAGTTTCCTCAAATTCTATTCTTCAATTTGAGAATATCCCTGGGCAACTAATCTAGCTTTATTCTGAATAATCATCCCAGATTCATCAGCTTTATTTTTAAAAATCCAACGTATGCCAATAACCCTTTTATTTTTAGGCCGGGGTACAAGATACCATACATCATGAATGGCAAATTGAATTAGTTCCTCTTGCATAGAACTTATCCACAAAGTGTCATTCAAGGCTTCATTTATAGTCTTTGGCTCAATAAAAGACACAAAGCATGCAAAATGAGCAATGTTACGAAGTTGAGATCTTGTACGAACAGGCTTAGTAGGATTACCAACAACACTATCTAAATGATTATCTTTGGAAACCCAGTTAGTTACTTCAGAGGTCTCAGTTTGTAAGGATTCAACTATTTCTAAAGAGTCATAATTGAAAATGTTTTCGAACTCATCCACAAGGTTCATTGGTCTTAATTTCTACATTGGTGTCACTTACAGCCACATTAATGGATTAAATCATGGTTTTGGTACGAAGATTGTAGACATGGTAGGCTCTACTATTTGGGGAATATCCTAAGAAAATGGCTTTATCTCATCTGGTTTCGAATTTAGACAAATGTTCCCTGTCCTTACAGACATAACAGGAGCTACCAAAGGTTCTAAAGTGTTTTAGGTTAGGTTTCTTCCCATACCAAAGCTCATAGGGTGTTTGTTTGGCATTTTTCCTTAAGTAAACTCGATTAATTATATGATAGGCGGTACGAATGGATTCTACCCAAAAATATTTAGGTAGGTTCTTCGCATGAATCATCACATTGGACATTTCATGAATAGTGCAATTTTTACGCTTAACAATTCCATTTTGTTGAGGTGTCTTAGGAGCACTAAATTCATGTTAATAACCATTATAGTCACAATATTCGATGACACCTAAATCTATGAATATTCCTCCTCTATCACTACGAATTCTATCTACTTGAGAATCCTTTTCATTTTCTATACGAACTAAAATTTTCAAAAACTTACAGAAGGTTCTGATATGTGTTTTAAAAAGGCAACCCAGGTAAATCAAGTGAAGTCATCAACCATTACAAGGATGTAACTGTTGTCGCAAAGACTAACAGTACGAGAAGGACCTATTAGGTCCATATGGATGAGTTATAGAGGTTTAGTGGATAGAACTTCTTTAACTCTCTTGTGGGGAGCCTTAATAATTTTCTCTTCATGACATGGGCCACATACGATGTTTGAAATTGGTTTGATCTTAGAAAGACCTCTAACTATCTCTTGGGAGCATAATTTTCTAAGACTATCATAATTAATGTGACCCAACCTATTATGCCATATCTCATTGTCATCCACTCTGGCAATATTACAAACCTCTGTACTTGGATTAACTGTGTAATAGTTATCTGGAGTACGGAGTCCTTTAATAATGCAATCACCTTTTTTATTTAAAATTTTGTAATTATTCTTTAAAAAAGTGACAGTATGGTTTGAGTCACAAAACTATGATATACTTAGTAAATTGGCTTTAAGATCTTTTACTAAGAGAACATCTTCAAGAATGGGTCCTTCTTCATGGAGTGTTCATTTACCAATGATCTGAGATGATACACCATCTCCAAATAAGAATATTCCTCCGGAGAAGTTAGTTTTGTTTGAAAGTTTGGAATCATCTTCGGTCATATGTTTGGAACATCCAGACTCTAAATACCATCCAGTTGTAATGTGTTCATCTTTAAAAGACTAATCATAATGTTTCATTTCAATTGGGGTAATAGATCATCTTTTCTGACCCAAATTTCTCTAGTTTTCAATTTGGGCTTATTAGCTCGTATTTGACAAACTTGTGAGAATCTATTTTTTCTTTAAAATATTTTTGCGCATATTTATTAGTACTATAAACTATTTGTGCAATTGGTTTAGAAAATAATCTAGGATTCCTTCTTGTTTATGGTCTTTTAGTACTAGTCCTTCTCCTTCTATTACGATAGTTAGAATTCTTGTCTAGCTGTCTCGGAAGGACATAGCTGTTTCGGCTTCTCCTAAAATAGTTAAAGTTATGGTAAACAGGAGAGTTATAGACTAGATTACATAAATGGTTGGAATAGCAACCATCAAAGGAATGACTATAGCCATCACAATAGGAGCAGTAAAGATGGCACATAGAACTCATAACCTTAGGAAACTATTATTCAAATGCTTATCTAGGTTTTGAACTCTAGTCTTGTTCCTAGGTAGCACATGATGAAATGACGAATCGGCTTATCGAATAGGGGCAGATGTATTTAGCCTTTTGGTCAACATTATGCTTAGAGTTACGTGATTCACTAATGTCCAACTTCAGTTATTTTATATCGTAATCATTTTTCAAACTTTGAAAGTATGGACAAGTTTCAATAGGTCTTTTTCCACCAGACACAAACTTTATTATTTCAAAGTTTTTAGTTTGGGTCTTAGAATTGGGACAAACTCATATTCCAGTTCTATCATCAGAATTGGTTTTACTTTCAGCAACACAATCTTTAAAACATTTAGAATTATTTTCAAATTTTGTAAAATTTTTGAAGACTGTGGATGTCTTTTATTTTATTTGTTCCAATTCTAACAACGTTCCTTTGTATTTATTTTCTAGAATTTCATTTGAATCAGACAAATCTTTCAGTTTTTGTTCAAACTTTTGGTCTCATTCTCATGAGTCAGACATTGAGTAGTGTACTCTTCAGCATTCTGTTTGATCATCTGACTTAGTGTTTTTATATTCTGGGTAAGATCCTTGACAATCGTTTCAATTCTAGTGCTTTTCTTAAGAGTTTTTGTGTACAGTGTGTGAATGTCAGGAAGGTCATCATTGTCGGAGTCACTAAGTGTGCAGTGTCCCCTAGCGGTTCATTTTTAGGACTCACACGCCCATTGACATCAACAATAGAGCGTTCCCTTTGACGCACACACACATCATTTGAAGCATTATTAGCGCTCTCAAGCAGTAAGGTAGATAAACTAGCCGGCATAGTATCAGTTAACATAGCATGATCAGATTCCTCATCATCAGTGTAGATTATCATTGCAAAGAATAACATACAAGGGTCAAAAGTGTTAGATGACTTAGGTTCATCATTTTCAGATTCACTTGAGTCATCCTAAGTCTTGCATAGATGATCCCTATTATGTTTTTGAATTTTGTCTATGTTAAATCTATAGTCACTAGCCACATGTCCTAACTTCCCACATCTATATCATTCAACATTTTTAAGGTCTCTCTCAGGTCTCTTATGATTATCATTATGATGTTTGTCTTGTCTTCTCTCATGAGGCCTATTGTTAAATTGTTTTGGATAAGTAGGTTTGCCTTGCCCTTTTACTATTTTATTTCGAAAGTTCGTAATTTTCTTAAACTATTTAGACATTAAGGCAAGCTGATTATCTAGACTTTCTAAATTACAGTCCTCGTCAGAGTCTAAGTTAATGTTAGGTATGCTAAGTTCAGGTGTCGTTAACTTAGATGAAATACAAGATTAGAGGCAGCCTATTTCTTTTGGAATTGGGTTAATTGTTTCTTAAATTCTAATTCCATTTTCACAGTTCTTAATTTGCTACCGAGGAGTTCATGTGTGATATTTTGATCATCCATCTCCTCAATTGTATATCTTTTATTATCAATTTTTTGTGGAAGTGATCTTAGTATTTTAAAAACAATTTCCTTTCTATCATATACAATCCCATGAGCATGAAATTTGGTCACAATTTATGTCAGTCTAATATAGAAGTCACCAAATGACTCCGTCTCAGTCATTATCAAGGAGTTGTATTACTGGATTAACATTTAAGTTTTAGCAGTTTTAACTCTGGTCTCACCCTCATGTGCAGTCACTAGGGTGTCCCATGCTTCCTTAGAGGTAGTACAGAATGATATCCTCTTAAATTCGTGTTCATTGATAGACATGAATATGGCATTTTTGCCTTTGTTATTGTTAAGGGAAGTTTGTTTCTCTTCTTTAGTGAATTCACTTAGTAAATTTCTAATCCTCATAGTACTTCCTTCAACGGCTGGTTTAGCAGTAAAAGTAACATCATTTTCAATAACTTTCCAGACATCAACTCCTAATGTTCCTTGGATAAAAGCAACCATCCTTACCTTCCAATAAGGAAAATTGGTTCCATCAAAGAGAGGGGGCCTGGACAGGTTACCTAGTTTCTCAAATTTCTCGCCCATAATTTGTTTTGAGAAAACAATTTAAGAAACTCAAGATCTAAAAGGATTTTGAAAAAGCAAAGCTCTAATACCAATTGAAAAAAATACCACTTAAGTCGTTTAATTCAGATTAAACTATCTAAATGGATCCGAACAGTTTGTTGAAGAAACTATTTTCTTAAAATAAATTTCTTAATACAAGATGTGTAAAACAGTATGAACGAGTTATTTAAGGTATAGGTTTACCAGTTTTGAAAACAAAAACTTATAAAGAAATTAAATCAACACAGCCTTAAGAAATGGATGAGAGGAAGAGGAAGTATACAAGTACAATTTTTAACGTGGTAAAACCCCGCCCAATTGGGTACACATCCACGGAGGTCTCTACACCTCAAAAGAAAAAATCCACAAAATAGAGTAATGGGTTACAAACTATATAAAAATCAAGACACACAATAAGACCTAATTCTAAGTTCAGAAATGTAACAATTCCTCTGGATTTTCTGGCTTCTCCCAAGGATCTGATGTTGTTGATGTTCTCTCAGCTTTGTAACTCCACTCCTTTTAGCTTTATGTCAACTCAAAAGTCCAAGATCTCAATACCAGCACTTTTCAGTGTAGTAGTGTGAAGGTGTAAGTGGTGATGAGCTCTAAATCACATGCATGCAACTCACACACACTTAATTACAGACAGGATGCTAATCAAATTACAAACAAATCATAAATATGTAAAGATTTCCAAAATCAGTTCAATCGAAACTGTCAGACTTTGAATCTTTCAATATATCCTCAGATCAAGAGGGAGTCTTGTTATAAACATGAGCCAAGATCCTAAACACTTTCTTATTTTTAAAATATACAGAATATTTCACAAAATGTCACTATAAGAATTTTCACCATTAGCAACATACAAATTATGTTACTAAAGTTAGAATATGTTGCTAAAAGTTATTGGCAACATATTTTGCTATGTTTCCACCTTGTTGCCTATTGTCTGTCTAGGAAACCCTTTGGCAACACAACAGGCTTGTGTTGCTGAAGGTACACTTTTGGCAACATGCAATTGTGTTGCCAAAAGTATTTTATAATTTGTTAAATTTATAATAAAAAATATTAGTTGTGTTGCCAAAAGTCACTCAACAGCGACAAAAATAGTTGTGTTGCTACAGCTTTTGGCAACATAAGAGCTGTGTTGCCAAAAGGCTATACATTTGGCAACAAAGGTCTTATGTTGCCAAAAACAATATCTTTGGCAACACAAGAGTTGTGTTACCAAAAGGTATGGCTTTCGGCAACACAAGAGCTATGTTGCCAAAGGTATAGCTTTATGCAACACAAGAGTTGTGTTACCAAAAGGCTATACCTTTGGCAACACAGCTCTTGTGTTGCCAAAGGTATAATCTTTTGGCAACACAACTCTTGTGTTTCCAAAAGCCATACCTTTAGCAACACAGATCTTGTGTTGCCAAAAGTTATCTTTTCGCAACCAAATATGTGTTGCCATATCCAAAGTGATAGGTGTATATGATAACTTTTGGAGACAAAATATTGTGTTGCCAAAAGTGCTATATTTTTATTTATTACCTATTATTTTTTTCGCAATTGGAAGCACTTTTAAACCTGATCTTTTTTCATCAAACGTGCAACCTTATAATCCAAAATAACATTACGCATTTTTCATACAATCATAAGTAATACAAAGTTCCACAATTTTCAACCAAATCTCATAAATATGAATTAAAAAATATTATTTCATCACAATCCAAGTATAAGGGTACAAAATAAATGCCTCCCAAATAAGAACATAACAAAAGATGTAAACATGATCTAACCTAATACATTAACACATCAAAAGATGTTAAAAAATCCACGTAAACTAAAATGACGACGACTATATCGCTCCCCTACACTATAAGAAACCGCAACTCCAAGCCGCCACGAACATAATAACTCCAAGCAAAATCCATCATCAACCTGCACAAGATACAAAAATAAATGACTACATGGGTTTGTATAACTTCAAATGCATATATGTTTGACTTGATTAATTTAAAACACTATTTAATTTCAGAAAATTTCGACAGAGTTTCCTTTGTTTATTCATGAAATCCAACCTATTTTTAACATTAAAATAAACCCAACATCAAAAAACGCAGCTAAACCACCATTAAATCCCTTTCACCAATTTAATATCTAAAAATAGTATCTGAGTAGCTACATAAACTTAAATAAGTATCCGAGTAGCTACGTACCTCGATCCTCCGTATCCATTAACATTTCCATGCGTCGCAAATCCATTTTCATTCTACACAAAATACAAATTAAATTATAATATATCCGACTTCAAAAGATAATAATAATTTAATACTATTAGAGTTATATATATAATAATAACTGTATATATGTGTATAAATAGTATACATATATATAAACATATATATATGTTGTATATATATGTATAAACTGTATACATATATATAAACATATATATGTTGTATATATATATATATACATATATACATTGTATATATATGTATAAATTGTGTACATATATATAATCATATATATGTTGTGTATATATATATGTAGACAGAGTTATATATATAACTGTTATAACAGTACAATATATATATATATATATATATATATATATATATATATATATACAATATACATATAACTGACAGTATATATGTATATAAAACTGACAGTATATATATAGTATAAATGTAATGTATATATATACATATAACTGACAGTATATATGTATATATACATATATACTATTATAACAGTTATATGTATATATATATATATGTTATATAATCTATTAGTCTTGATTTGGTCACTTTGTTTATTTTCAAATCATAGATTTAATTTTCAACCTACACTAGGATATAAACTCCCAGGTTATTCTTGATTTTATCTATGGAAGCTATGTATATGTATAAACAAATGGTGCATTTCAGATTATATGATGATTACCTTTAACCTTTACTCAAGATGCAACATCTATTTAGTATTATATATATTATATAATGTGTCACTACTTTTATATATGTGGTTATAAATGCAAGGTTAGAAAAAATTTGACACATGTAATTAAGTATGATTCTGATTTGTAATTGCATTCCTTTTAATTAAGAGACAACTCCATCCTACTTTTACTTAGGTAATATCCAAATATGATATTTTAGAAAGAATAAAAAAAACTTATGTTTGACAAAGTCGACCTATTTGATGAATATAATGGCAATCTAATTAATGAATAAAATGGCATGGTGAGTCCTATAATGGGCCCTGCATTATTATGATATGGAACTTATTGTTCTCTTATTTGCTGAATTTTTCAACTCGGCTAAAGCTTTATAAAGTTTTTCATGTCAGTTAATTTTATCAACGATCCTAGTTGAGTAGGTAAAGTTACACTAGTACAAAGACGAATAATTCTTTTTTATTCCAATTATTAGTTCAGTAAAATTGCATGTGCGGGCAATGAAACTTGTTGTAGATTTATGTTGGCTTCTGACAAAAAGCAGTATTGGATAATTTTGCTGGGAATTCCAGAGTTACTAACAACATTAGATTGGTGAAAGTATCCAAAACTTGATTAGGATGTCATATTCATTGTCATTATGTGACATTAATGTTTGTAATTCCAAATAATAAAGCCTTAGATGAATTTAAGGTATTGCTTTTATTCTTAGGGTAACAATACAATGTTGTGTTGTATACTAATCAAATATGTTGATCCACCTCAAAAAGTGAGGGTATATGATGACCTCTCACTTAATTGAATGAAATATCAAAGTAGTAAATAAATAGTTATCATGAATCTATGCGATCGATTCATACGAGTCACATTGGTCCCGTGCGAGGTGTTCGTGACTCTTACGGGACCATTTTCTGTTTGTTTTACGTTTTCACCCTTCGATGGCATGTTTTTATGCTTAAGTCTAAATTTTTTGTAAATTTATATCGTACACTCAAATCGGGAGCCCCGTGTCTACGCGATCGATTCCTACGAATCACATTGGTCCCGTGCGAGGGGTTCGTGACTCTCACAGGACCCTTTTGTGGCTATTTTACATTTTCACCCTTCGATGGCATGATTTTATGTTTAGGTCTAATTTGTTGCAAATTTACGTCGTACACTCAAATCGGGAGCCTCGTGACTACGCGGTCGATTCCTACGAGTCACATTGGTCCCGTGCAAGGTGTTCGTGACTCTTATTGGACAGTTTTGTGGCAGTTTTACATTTTCACCCTTCGATGACATGTTTTTATGCTCAAGTCTAATTTTTTACAAATTTACGTCGTACACTCAAACCGGGAGCCCGTAACTATGTGGTCGGTTCCTATAAGTCACATTGGTCCCGTGAGAGGTGTTTGTGACTCTTATGGGACCGTTTTGCGTTTGTTTTACATTTTCACCCTTAAATTGCATGTTTTTATGCTAAAGTCTAAATTTTTTGCCAATTTACGTCATACACTCCAACCGAGAGCCCCGTGACTACGCGATTGGTTCCTACGAATCACATTGGTCCTGTGCGAGCTGTTCGTGACTCTAACCGGACCGTTTTGTGTTTGTTTTATGTTTTCACCCTTCAATGGCATGTTTTTATGCTTAAGTAAACTTATTTGCAAATTTATGTCATACACTCAAAGCTGGAGCGTCGTGATTACGCCGTCGGTTCCTACGAGTCACGTTGGCCCCGTGCCAGGTGTTAGTGACTCTTATCGGACAGTTTTGTGGCTGTTTTACATTTTCACCCTTCGATGGCATGTTTTTATGCTTAAGTCTAATTTTTCACAAATTTACGCCGTACACTAAAACCGGAAGTCCCGTGATTACGCGGTCGGTTCCTACGAGTCACATTGGTCCCATGCAAGGTGTTCCTGACTCTTACGGGACAATTTTGTGGCTATTTTATGTTTTCACACTATGATGGCATGTTTTTATGCTCAAGTCTAATTTTTTGCAAATTTATGTCGTACACTCAAATCGCGAGCCCCGTGACTACGCGGTCGGTTCCTACGAGTCACATTGGTCCCGTGCGAGGTGTTCGTGACTCTTATCAGACCGTTTTGTTGCTGTTTTACATTTTCACCCTTCGATGGCATATTTTTTATGCTTAAGTCTAATTTGTTTACAAATTTACGTCGTACACTCAATCCGGGAGCCCCGTGACTACGCGATCGGTTTCTACGAGTCATATTGGTCCCGTGTGAGGTGTTTGTGACTCTTTTAGGACCGTTTTGTCACTGTTTTATGTTTTCACCCTTCGATGGCATATTTTTAGGCTTAAGTATAATTTTATGCAAATTTACGTCGTACACTCAAACCGGGAGCCCCGTGGCTACGCAGTCGATTCCTACGAGTCACATTGGTCCCGTGCGAGGTGTTCGTGACTCTTACGGGACCATTTTGTGTTTGTTTTACTTTTTCACCCTTCGATGGTATATTTTTATGCTTAAGTCTAAATTTTTACAAATTTACATCGTACATTCAAACCGGGAGCCCCGTGACTACGCGGTGGATTCCTACGAGTCACATTGGTCCCGTGCGAGGTGTTCATGACTCTTACTGGATCGTTTTGTGACTGTTTTACATTTTCACCCTTCGATGGCTTGTTTTTATGCTTAAGTCTAATTTTTCACAAATTTACGTCGTACACTAAAATAAGGAGCCCCGTGACTACATGATCGGTTCCTACGAGTGACATTGGTCCCGTGCAAGTTGTTCGTGGCCCTTAGTGGACTGTTTTGTCACTATTTTCCGTTTTCACCCTTCGATGGCTTGTTTTTATGCTTAAGTCTAATTGTTTTTCAAATTTACGTCATACACTCAAACCGGGAGCCCCGTGACTACGCGATCGGTTCTTACGAGTCACATTGCTCCCGTGCGAGGTGTTCGTGACTCTTATGGGACCGTTTTGTAACTTTTTTTATGTTTTCACCCTTCGATGGCATGTTTTATGCTTAAGTCTAATTTTATGCAAATTTACATCATACACTCAAACCTAGAGCCCTGTGACTACACGGTCGGTTCCTATGAATCACATTGGTCCCGTGCGAGGTGTTCGTGACTCTTAGGGATCGTTTTGTGGCTGTTTTACGTTTTCACCCTTCGATGACATGTTTTTATGCTTAAAACTATTTTTTTGCAAATTTACGTCGTACACTCAAATCGGGAGCCCCGAGACTACACAATTAGTTCCTACGAGTCAAGTTGGTCCCATGCGAGGTGTTCGTGACTCTCACGGGACCGTTTTGTCACTGTTTTACATTTTCACACTTTGATTGCATGTTTTTGTGCTAAAGTCCAAATTTTTTGCAAATTTACGTCGTACGCTCAAACCGGGAGCCCCGTGACTACGCGATCGCTTCCTACGAGTCACATTGTCCCGTGTGAGGTGTTCGTGACTCTTATCAGACCGTTTTGTGGATGTTTTATATTTTCACCCTTTGATGACATGTTTTTATGCCTAAGTCTAAATTTTTACCAATTTACGTCGTACGCTCAAGCCGGGAGCCCCCGTGACTACGCGAGTGATTCCTACGAGTCACATTGGCCCCGTACGAGGTGTTTGTGACTCTTACTGGGTCGTTTTGTGGATGTTTTACGTTTTCACCCTTCGATGGCATGTTTTATGCTTAAGTCTAATTTTTCGCAAATTTACGTCGTACACTCAAATCGGGAGTCCCGTGGCTATGAAGTGGGTTCCTACGAGTCACACTGGACCCGTGAAAGGTATTCGTGATTACGGGAACGTTTTGTGGCTATTTTATATTTTCACACTTTGGTGGCATGTTTTTATGATTAAGTTCACTTTTTTGCAAATTTACTTCATAGGCTCAAATCGGGAGTCCCGTGACTACGCGGTCGGTTCCTACGAGTCACATTGGTCCCGTGCGAGGTGTTCGTGACTCTTATCGGACCGTTTTGTAGTTGTTTTACATTTTCACCCTTCGATGGCATGGTTTTGTTCTTAAGTCTAAATTTTTTGCAAATTTACGTCGTACACTCAAAACGGGAGCCCCGTGACTACGTGGTCAGTTCCTACGAGTCACATTGGTCCCGTGCGAGGTGTTCGTGACTCTTACAGGATCATTTTGTTTCTTTTTTACGTTTTCACCCTTCGATGGCATATTTTTATGTTTAAGTCTTATTTTATGCAAATTTACGATGTACACTCAAACCGGGAACCCCGTGACTACGCGGTCGCTTCCTACGAGTCACATTGGTCTTGTGCGAGGTGTTTGTGACTCTTACAGTACTATTTTGTGTTTGTTTTATGTTTTCACCCTTCAATGGCATATTTTTATGCTTAATTCTATTTTTTTCAAATTTACGTCATACACTCAAATCGGGAGCCCCTTCCTATGAGCCACGTTGGTCCCGTGCGAGGTGTTCATGACTCTTACCGGACGATTTTGTGGCTGTTTAAAGTTTTCATAGTCCGATGGCATGTTTTTATGCTTAAGTTGATTTTTTTGCAATTTATGTCGTACACTCAAATTGGGAGCCCCGTGACTACGTGGTCGGTTCCTACGAGCCACATTGGTCCCGTGCGATTCGTGACTCTTACGGGACCGTTTTGTGTTTGTTTTATGTTTTCACCCTTCGATGGCGTATTTTTATGGTTAAGACTAACTTTTTAAAAATTTACATCGTACACTCAAACGGGGAGCCCCGTGACTACGTGGCCGGTTCCTATGACTTACCTTGTTCCCAAGCTAGGTGTTCGTGACTCTTACGGGACCGTTTTCTCACTATTTTATGTTTTCACCCTTCGATGGCTTATTTTTATGCTTAAGTCTATTTTTTTACAAATTTACGTCGTACACTCAAGTCGGGAGCCCCGTTACTACGCGATCGGTTCCTATGAGTCACATTGGTCCCGTTCGAGGTGTTCGTGACTCTTACGGGACCGTTTTGTGTTTGTTTTATATTTTCACCCTTCGATGGCGTGTTTTTATGCTTAAGTCTAACTTTTTACAAATTTACGTCGTACACTCAAACGGGGAGCCCCGTGACTACGTGTCCGATTCCTACGACTTACCTTGTTCCTATGCTAGGTGTTCGTGACTCTTACGGGACCATTTTCTCACTATTTTATGTTTTCACCCTTCGATGGCTTATTTTTATGCTTAAGTCTATTTTTTTGCAAATTTACATCGTACACTCAAATTGGGAGCCCCGTTAGTACGCGATCGGTTCCTACGAGTCACATTGGTTCCGTGCGAGGTGTTCGTGACTCTTATGGGACCATTTTGTCTGTGTTTTATGTTTTCACCCTTCGATGGGATATTTTTATGATCGAGTCTAATTTTTTACAAATTTACGACGTACACTCAAATCGGGAGTCCCGTGACTACGCGGTCGTTTCCTATGAGTCACGTTGGTCCCGTGCGAGGTGTTCGTGACTCTTACGGGACAGATGTTTTACATTTTCACACTTCGATGGAATGTTTTCATGCTTAATTCTATTTGTTTTGCAAATTTACATCGTACACTCAAATCGGGAGTCCCGTAACTACGCGGTCGATTCTTACGAGTCATATTGGTCCCGTCTGAGGTGTTCGTGACTCTTACCGGACCGTTTTATCGCTGTTTTACGTTTTCACCCTTCGATGGCATATTTTTATGCTTAATTCTATTTTTTCTACAAATTTACGTCGTACACTCAAACCAAGAGCCCTTTAACTACGCGATTGGTTCCTACGAGTCACATTGGTCCTTTACGAGGTGTTCGTGACTCTTACGAGACCATTTCGTTGATTTTTATGTTTTCCCCCTTCGACGAAATATTTTTATGCTTAAGTCTAATTTTATTACAAATTTACGTTGTACACTCAAATCGGGAGCCCCGTGACTACGCGATCGGTTCTTACAAGTCACATTGGTCCCGTACGAGGTGTTCGTGACTCTGACGGGACTGTTTTGTGTTCGTTTTACATTTTCACCCTTCGATGGCATGTTTTTGTGCTTAATTCTAACTTTTTTGTAAATTTACATCGTACGCTCAAAACGGGAGCCCCGAGACTACGCGGTTGGTTCCTACGAGTCACATTGGTCCCCTGCGAGGTGTTCGTGACTCTTACCGGACCGTTTTGTTATTTGTTTTATGTTTACACCCTTCGATGGCATATTTTTATGCTAGAGTCTAATTTTATGCAAATTTACGTCGTACACTAAAATCGGGAGCCCCGTGACTACCCGGTCGCTTCGTACGAGTCACAATGGTCCTGTGCGAGGTGTTCGTGAATCTTATGGTACCGTTTTGTATTTGTTTTATATTTTCACCCTTCGATGGCATGTTTTTATGCTTAATTATAAATTTTTTGCAAATTTATGTCGTACACTCAAATCGGGAACCCCATGACTACGCAGTCAGTTCCTACGAGTCATGTTGGTCCCGTGCGAGGTGTTCCTGACTCTTTTCGGACGGTTTTGTGGATGTTTAAAGTTTTCACCCTTCGATGGCATGTTTTTATGCTTAAGTCAAATTTTTTGCAAATTTATGTTGTACACTCAAACCGGGAGCCCCGTGACTACGCGATCGGTTCCTACGAGCCACATGAGTTTCGTTCGAGGTGTTCGTGACTCTTACGGGACCGTTTTGTGTTTGTTTTATGTTTTCACCCTTCGATGGCGTGTTTTTATGCTTAAGTCTAACTTTTTACAAATTTCGTTGTACACTCAAACGGGGATCCCCGTGACTACGTGATCGGTTCCTACGACTTACTTTGTTCCCATGCTAGATGTTCGTGACTCTTACGGGACCATTTTCTGACTGTTTTACATTTTCAACCTTCGATGGCTTATTTTTATGCTTAAGTCTATTTTTTTTTGCAAATTTACGTCGAAGACTCAAATCGGGATCCCCGTGACAACGCGATCGGTTCCTACGAGTCACATTGGTCCCGTGTGAGGTGTTCGTGACTCTTACGGGACCATTTTGTCGTTGTTTTATATTTTCACCCCTCGATGACATGCTTTTATGCTCGAGTCTATTTTTTGTAAATTTACGTCGGACACTCAAATTGGGAGCCCCGTAACTACGGGATCGGTTCCTACGAGCCACATTGGTCCCGTGCGAGGTGTTCGTGACTCTTACGGGACCGTTTTGTGTTTTTTTTTTTTTTATGTTTTTACCCTTCGATGGCAAGTTTTTATGCTTAAGTCTAACTTTTTACAAATTTATGTCGTACACTCAAACCAGGAGCTCCGTGACTACGCGATCGGTTCCTACGAGTCACATTGGTACCGTGCGAGGTGTTCGTGACTCTTATGGGACCATTTTGTCATTTTTTTATGTTTTCCCCCTTCGATGGAATATTTTTATGCTTAAGTCTATTTTTTGCAAATTTACGTCGTACACTCAAATTCGGAGCCCCGTGACTACGCGATCGGTTCCTACGTGTCACATTGGTCCTGTGCGAGGTGTTCGTGACTCTTACGGGACTATTTTGTCGTTGTTTTATGTTTTCACTCTTCGATGGCATGTTTTTATGCTCGAGTCTAATTTTTTGCAAATTTATATCGTACACTGAAATCGGGTGCCCTGTGACTATGCGGTGGGTTCCTACGAGTCACGTTGGTCCCGTGGGAGGTGTTCGCGACTCTTACGGGACCATTTTATCGTTGTTTTACATTTTCACACTTCGATGGCATATTTTTATGCTTAAGTCTATTTATTTTGCAAATTTACATCGTACTATCAAACCGGGAGCCCCGTGACTACGCGGTCGGTTCCTACGAATCACATAGGTCCCGTTCGAGGTGTTCGTGACTCTTATCCGACCGCTTTGTCGCTGTTTTATGTTTTCACTCTTTGATGACATGTTTTTATGCTTAAGTCTAATTTTTTTACAAATTTACGTCGTACACTCAAACCAGGAGCCCCGTGACTACGCGATCGGTTCCTACGAGTCACATTGGTCCTGTGCGAGGTGTTCGTGACTCTTACAGGACTGTTTTGTTGTTGTTTTATGTTTTTCCACTTTGATGGCATATTTTTATGCTTAAGTCTATTTTTTTTGCAAATTTACGTCATACACTCAAATCGGGAGCCCCGTGACTACGCGGTCGGTTCCTACGAGTCACATTTGTCCCGTGCGAGGTGCTTGTGACTCTGACCGGACCGTTTTGTGTTTGTTTTATGTTTTCACCCTTCGATGTCATGTTTTTGTGCTTAAGTCTTTTTTGCAAATTTACGTCGGACACTCAAAACGGGAGCCCCATGCCTACGCGGTGGGTTCCTACGAGTCATGTTGGTCCCGTGCGAGGTGTTCGTGACTCTTACTGGACCGTTTTGTCACTGTTTTATGTTTTCACCCTTCGATGGCATATTTTTATGCTTAAGTCTAATTTTATGCAAATTTACGTCGTACACTCAAACCGGGAGCCCCGTGACTACGCGGTCGCTTCCTACGAGTCACATTGGTCCTGTGTGAGATATTCGTGACTCTTACGGTACCGTTTTGTGTTTGTTTTACATTTTCACCCTTCGATGGCATGTTCTTATGCTTAATTCTAAATTGTTTAGAAATTTACGTCGTACACTCAAACCAGGAGCCCCCTGACTACGCAGTTAGTTCCTAAGAGTCACGTTGGTCCCGTGCGAGGTGTTCATGACTCTTACCGGACGGTTTTGTGTCTGTTTAAAGTTTTCACCCTTCGATGACATATTTTTATGCTTAAGTCGAATTTTTTGCAAATTTACGTCGTACACTCAAATCGGGAATCCTAGTTCCTACGCGGTCGGTTCCTATGAGCCACATTGGTTCCGTGCGAGGTGGTCATGACTCTTACGGGACCGTTTTGTGTTTTTTTTACGTTTTCACCCTTCGATGGCATGTTTTTATGCTTAAGTCTAACTTTTTACAAATTTATGTCGTACACTCAAATGGGGAGCCCCGTGACTACGTGGTCGGTTCCTACGACTTACCTTTTTCCCATGCTAGGTGTTCGTGACTCTTACAGGACCGTTTTCTGACTGTTTTATATTTTGACCCTTCGATGGCTTATTTCTATGCTTAAGTCAATTTTTTTTTATAAATTTACGTCGTACACTCAAATCGGGAGCCCCGTGACTACACGATCGGTTCCTACGAGTCACATTGGTCCCGTGCGAGGTGTTCGTGACTCTTACGGGACCATTTTGTCACTGTTTTACATTTTCACCCTCGATGGCATGTTTTTATGCTGTAGTCTAATTTTTTGCAAATTTACGTGGTACACTCAAATCGGGAGCCCCGTGACTACACGGTCGGTTCCTACGAGTCACGTTGGTCCCGTGCGAGGTGTTCATGACTCTTACGGGACCGTTTTATCACTGTTTTATGTTTTCACACTTCGATGGCATGTTTTTATGCTTAAGTCTATTTTTTTTTGCAAATTTACATCATACACTCAAACCGGGAGTCCCGTGACTACGCAGTCGGTTCCTACGAATCACATTGGTCCCGTCCAAGGTGTTCGTGACTCTTACGGGACCATTTTGTTATTGTTGTTTTACGTTTTCACCCTTCGATGGCATGTTTTTATGCTTAAGTCTAATTTTTTTACAAATTTAAGTCGTACACTCAAACCAGGAGCCCCGTGACTACGCGATCGGTTCCTACGAGTCACATTGGTCCCGTGCGAGGTGTTCGTGACTCTTACGGGACCGTTTGCTTATTTAACACAATTTTACTCTCTTTCTCTCCCCACCCCCATATATATATATACTAGCGGATACCCGTGCCTGAAGGCACGGTGAAAATTTTCAAAGTTCGTAATTGCGAAACGACAAAAATTTTGAAAGTACGTAAAATCAAAACTAATAGTCCGTTAGGAACCTCGTATAAACCACATCATCGATAAAACAATTGACTTCATAATTTAAAGCGGGGTATAAACACGCACCAATAGCAAGGTCAAATCCAAGTCACTAAATTCATGAACCAAATTCAATATAAAAACATATATTCAAAATCCAAGTCAAATCTTACATAACATTGAAAGAAAAATAGCAAGGTCAAAAAAATACTACTCAATCAAAAAATCATCAATGCTTAATGCTAAACCAGTCAAGTCTTGATTCATAGTTGGCTTTGTAAGAGAGAACTCATAACTTCAATGGATCCAAGATGTACTATAACTGCAGTCCCATGTTCGGATGCTATTGCAATGTACATCCCATTTGAAGAAAGAACGATTGCAGCCAATGGTGAGAGATGATGACCCTTGAGCTGATGACCCCTGCCCTTATTCCACCCATGAGCTGCTGTACCCCTACCCCTATTCCATCCCTGAGTTGATGTACCCCTGCCATTGTTCTACAAATAAACTCCGTCAGATGTGGCCCACGTGAGCTGCTGTCACCAAATTCTTTTCTCCCCCTTATCCAGACCTTTATTTCCACCAACTTTTCGGAGCTTATCGACACTGTCTCCATCTGAACTGGTGCTGCATAACATAAACCAAATAAATCAGAACATAAACCAAAATTAGAACATAAAAAATAATCATTAAAACCCAAAATAAAGATTATTTAAAACAAATACATATATACTTACCACTTCTCAGGTGGCAACAACATATTGGAGTTGGAGTATATCCTCATCTTTGAAACTATTCTATGGATTTTCTCCTCGTGGTGGAAGTACTGTGTGTATGGCTGCTGCGAATTGATGACTGGAAGGAGAGACTCGAGAGAGATGAGGGGCTCTACTGGCAGCGGAGGAAGAGGAGGCGAGCAGCACTGCTGCGATTGCGCTGGTGTGGGGAGCAGAAAGTCAACTAACATAAGCAGTAGCACAATCTCTGCTCCCTTTCTTGCCTGAAAATTGAAGGATGTCCATATTTTCTATAGTATATCATCTTTGTAATATTCAGATAAAAAATGGGTGTCTTAATCTCCGTGATTACAGGCTCGAGAATGGTCATCATCCACGCGTATGGGGCAAGGTATGTATCACTGCCCTCCTGTGAAATGAGAAGTAGAGTATCCACGAAAGAAGACCCTTGTATGATTGGTATTGATATTGACATCAACCCATTGAGCCCATGTTCTCAAGGCCCTTGTATAAGCCTCTGCCAATTGTAGTCTCTTATACACATGATTTCCTTCTTGTAAGTAGTTGTTTCCTTTATATATTTTCTGGTGAGTCCACCAGTGACCTGTGTTGAAGATAACAACATCAGCATTATGGTATTTAGAAGAGGAATCTTGTATCATATCTAATCTCAGTGAATAAATCGTACACAACATCATATATATACGCCCAAATTATTAACTAAACAGAAATAGACCTATCAAAAGGGAACTTACAAAGTAACTTATAAATAGGGTTGATCATGCTTATTTGTATAATATATCCAAACCATCACAAAAAATGTCTAAGCACTTACTATATGGAAATACCAAATACCAAATCTCGTGAATAGAGACTGAAGAGCTATATGCACTTACTAAATGAATAGCTAACCCACACTGTAGAAACTGTAGGTGAATAGAGAAATCACAAAAAAAATTGTCATTTCAAAGTTTTTTAAATTTAATTAATGTGGTGAACTCTATTAAAAAGACAGATCGAGAAAACACTTATCTTACACAGATGTATATAAGCATAATCATACATTAAACCAATGATTTAACATAAACAATGGAATAGCATCTGCTAAATCAGACTAAAATTTTTTTGTAGAAGTTTTAGAACCTCCAATTGCGACTTTTTGTATCCATTTTAAAGTTATTTTTCAAACTATCTTTAAAATGCCAATGAAAAAATAACTTTAAGATGGATACATTAAATAAATAAATAGATAAAGTCATTAAAGTAATGAGATATACCTGAGAGATGAAAAATGCTTTAAATCTTGCAAAGGAAAGATAAAAAATAAGACAAATAAGTACCTGTAATGTAAAAAAAAATAAGCCAAATAAGTACCAGCTAGTACATTGTACCTTAAATTGCATCCTCATGTCCTTGTGGTACCAAATAAGTACCTGCAGTGTAGTTGTACATGAATCTATGGCACACCCCACCCATGTGTTTATGTATGCCTTAAATTGCATCCTCGTGTCACCCTTGTGTTTTTGTTTTGTTTGAGTATGGCACCATCTTCATCGTCGATACACAAATCTCTCTAGATCTCAGAATCATTCCTTGAAGAAGGATTTGAATGTATGAATGATGGGCGCCGCTGCTGCTGCTGCTGCGAATCGCTGCTGCTACATAAGTTTCAATGCACATCAATGATCATCAAATTCAAATTAAATGGACATAAGTTTCAATAGACAAATTCCGTGTGTGTGGCATATATAAATTCCTTAACAATGAATACATTGTAGAAGCCCTGACTGTGGCATGCGATTTATCTGATGATAATGTCTTAATTAACTCAAAGATGACAACGAAAAAAATAATAATCGAGAGACCATTGTGAACATAGGGTTACACTAAGATCACACACAAATGACATGTATGAGTTCATCATAAATCACCCAAACCTCCAGAGGCATTACCAGATTGCAGTGCTGATGAAGTTTAAGAAGACAACTGCATGTTTCAAAACTTTCACCAAAAGAAGACAATTGCATAACTTTTGCTTATGGATGTGACTACAGTACTTACAAACAAAACTTATGTGCTTATGAACAAAGGCCTAAGCCAAGTCCAATTGTCTTCTATCTTTTTAGTTTTTTTAGTTTCTAAAGTAGAGAATAGTTTTTTTAGTTTCTAAAGTAGAGAATAAGAGACACCATAGGATAAAGTTATATTACTTGAAACATAATAAAACCAAAATAAAAAATACAAAGTAAAGGGGTAAGGGTGAGGCACATCAATACCAGTGAGGGGATTAGAATGCTCAGGTGCCTACTTTGTCGAACACTTGTTTGCAAAGTGAAACTCGAAATGACAGATGCATAATCTTTTTGGTGTATTCTTTCTCGAAAGAATTTTGGGGAATGTTAAATCTGGAAAGAATTTTGGCATGCCAAAAGCTCCATTTTGGTGTATTCTTTCTCCATTATCAACTCTAGATCTTCTAAATGCTTAATTTTGCAGTCCAAGTTCTTTAACCGCGTCTCAGTTATGGTCGCCACTAAATGTTCTATTTTTGTATCTTCTTGATCTACCAGTAACTTAGCTTGAGCTGCAGCAGCACTGAGAGTTGTTGCGCTTGCATCTCTCGTTCTTCTCAGATAATGGTTCCTGAGTTTCTGATAGGGTTATTTACTTTCCTCTCAGAATATTGGACCAGAGGGGAAAATATGTAAAGATAACCTTTTTGTTACATTAACATCTTGAACCTTTATATTTTTTATTCTATAATCTGAAAGCCAATTAACCAAACAAATTAGACAAACAACACAGAAGAAAAGAAAACTTGAAAATGAACAGGAGTGTACCTTAACAGGGCTTTGAAGTGTTATGATCTTCAAGACAACTCATGATTCCTAAAACACAAACTTAATCACAAAACAATTATTTCAAATGTAAAATTTGGTTATTAAATTTAAAATTACATATACTCATTTTTTAATTATTATGGGAATCCACGTGATTTTCACAAATTATGCATGTTGTTTTGACTTCATTCGGGCACACAACTCTGAGAACAATCACAACTTTTTCCCCACACCTAAGAATGTTGCATATATACGCTTCATCCACAATACACACCAGGGGACGTACAATTTTAAATTTTAGGTGCCAAAGATTCATCCAAAAGGTGATGTAGTGAAAAGGTGTACTGAAATATGCACATGGATGTATGTATATATAGTGTAATGTCGTAAAAATAGATGATTAAATACCTGCCAAACACTCGGGTGGGATAACGGGGTAGCGTGATTTGTCGGTGCAGTAATCGTACACCACATGGTTCATGCGTACCCAGCAGTAATGTTGGGATTCAACAACACTGAGTTGTTGATAAGATGAACCTTCCCACCAGTTTGCTGGGTTAGAGGAGCAAGTTGTTGGGGCCAGGTATGGGCAGCCATCAATGTCAAACATCACTTAAAACTACTCAGTTAAGAAGGTAGAATGCTTAGTTAAAATAAAATATTATGAAAACCTAATTAAATGTATTAACTGATACATCATATAAACACCAAAAAAAATGTCAATCATTCAATATCAATAGACTCCATCTTCAACTCGGAGAACTTTCAAGACACTAAAGACGATTTTTCATGTTTCCACACAAATATTTATTTTAAGAGACTTCCCTTAAAGTATGATTAAAGTATCAAAAGTGAGAATTTTGGGGGATATTCAAAGTTTTCAAATGCTCAAATTAACAATATGAGTAAACAAAAAACACCACACAGATATTACCTCATCAAATTTGTGTACATATATCCATACACATGTTATTTAACAAAAGCAAATCATTTATATCATCATCAAAACTGAAATACCAACTACAAAAAATTAGACATTCACTAATGTATTATATAAAATATTTCCCTGAAAAATCACTTTGTCAGTTCTTCATACACCTAAAATGCAACTTATTAAAACAAAAAATAGCAAAATTACCTCTAGTGGGGAAAATAGCAAAATTAACTCTACGATTTCGAACCAAAAACCCAAATCAGACCACAGCAAAGAGAGATCATGGAGCATACCCCTGAGATTTCGAACCAAAAACCCAAATCAGACCAAAAACATATACCCAGATCAAACCGCAAATAAATCCCCAAATCAAACCCCGAATACCTTATTTAAAATAACCATTGTCAACTAAAAGTGCATATAAATGAAAACCCCAAAAAATATCGAACAAAACAAATATTGTCAACCAAAATACCAAATATAGTATGCCTTGATGTTGTTACCAAATCACATCTCTACAAATCCGAGCTAAGAAAAAATATACCTTGAATGATAGAAAAAGTTAGGTCACAATGTATAAATGTAAACACAAATATATCCCAAAATCAAACATAAATGGTTAGATCTGTACCGTGTTGGCTTGGTGGGAGGTTTTGGATTGAGTTGAGGGGATGTGGAGTAGACATAAGAGAAAGATATAGCTCGTGAGAGAGAGAGAGAGGCAGAGAGAGAGAGGGCGGTGTCTAAGAGGGTGTGAAATGTTTGAGTGGGATCATAGGGATGCGTGGAATTGGTTGAGGCGGGCAAAAAATTTTGGGAATTGAATCAGAACCGTTGATTTTAAAAGGGAAAAATGTTGCAAAATCTCAACCTTTAATGTGCTTTTACATTTTTGCCAATTCAAAATCCATGCCATCTTATTATATATATATATATATATATACACACACACACAGACAATTAAAGAACTAGATGTCCTTTATTTATCTTATTCCTCCTTTCACATTTTTTTAATCAATCCTCTCTCATTCGAAAGGAATTTTATTCACAAAACTTAGTAGAATATAAGAAAAGATGTGATGAAACAAAAGTTATAAATCAGAAAGCATACATATTTGGGGCTTGTTCGGTTATGAGTTATAATTTTGTTTGTTATGTTTAAATATAATTTTGGTGACAATTTTTCGTTTGGCACACTTGTTTTTATTTACTAAATAATAATTTTTTGTTTGTTTTAATTAGATTTTCAGACAAGAGCAAAATGTTGTTTTCTAAATTCTATTTTCTTTATTCAACTCAGAATCGTTCATTTTTCAAATTTCATGTATTTATACTGTAATATACCATATATATATATATATATATATATGTGTGTGTGTGTGTGTGTGTGTGTGTGTGTGTGTGTGTGTGTGTGTGTGTGTAGTTATATTAAATAAAAATTATGCATGTACATGTACATAAAATTACGTATATGCATGTATTACTAAAATATATATTATATTAAGATCTATATATTTGATAATATTATCAATATATACATGATACTTATATATAGTTTTATGGATGAATGTAATAATATGAATTGTAGATATAATACATATATATTAAATAACATTATCAATTCATGCATTGATATAGTTTTATTGTCTATTATATATGTATGTCTTCTCGATGATGGTTAGTTCAGTGTAGCATATCGTAATTTATGTATGTATGTACATGTACATAAGATTTTGAATATTTTTTTTCATCCCTACATTCAATCATACCTTATTAAAAACACCCTATGCATGTTCAATTACATGCTCCTCAATACAGGGTGTGAATATGAATTTTTCAACTAAAAGTTCCATATATGAAATATAAGATAATTACCAAGTTATGAAAAACAACATAAAATATGATATGAAATTTTGAAACCAATAGCGTTCTCATCAAATATCAACTTCTATTATAAATCACTATTACTCTTTAAATTCTAAACTTTAAAAAGTGGTTTGGAATTTTTGAGACAATTTTATTCTCAATAGAACATAAAATTATTCAATATCCCATATATATAATAAATTATTATGTAATATATAATAGGGGCAATCCTAAAGCAACATATACAAAACAACACATACGACTTCAGAACATTTGAAAGTTATTTAAAGATGTAAAGAAAATTTCTAGTCACCAAATCTGAAATAAAATTATAATTTCCCTTCTCTATCTTCTTTATAACCCCACCTCTCCTTTCAACAACTTTAATTATGTTCTTTCTTTTTCCAAAATCTTCATTTCCTTGTATGATCAAATGCTCAGGATAAGTCTTCCAATTATTGCATGATAGATTCGTAAACAATTTGGGCAGATGCTGATCAAAGGTATTTTGATTTTTTTATGTTCAAATTTTAATTATAGTTTGATTTTTATTTGTTTATGTTCAATTTTTAAAAGTAATAACTTAGGAAGCCTCAATTATATGGTGTTAAGTATTTACAATTAAATAGATTTTGTTGTTGTTTATCCTTAATTTAATGAAAATATTGATAAAGAATAATATGTTTAAAAATCAGAGTTTTGTTTTCATGGTTAACAGATTTACAGAGCATGCAAAGAAGTGCGTATATAAAATTTCCATTCGTGTGAAAGGTACTATAACGGGTGATTGTGGCGGGGAGGGCACTGCTTTTATGTTCACACCAACCGACTTGTGTCTTATATGTGCTCATATGTTTCCATCTCCACAGAGTATTGCTTGTGTAAGTAGATTTTCTTTCTTTATTTTTTATTTTTTTGCAAGTTTAAAGTTTATGATAGCGGAGGTTTTAAATACAGAGAGAAATATATAAAGAAGAAAGGATGATAGGGCGATTTAGTTTACGAAACTGGAATTGCTAGGATTAAGATTGATATGGGCAACCAAGGATTTGGAGGGAGAAAATTAGTTGGTAACATATTTGAGGAAAATCTGGGAATATAAAAAAAGAGGAGAAGTTTTTGTATTACACTTGATGATAGATTACAATGCTTAGTTTGGATTGGTATGGTTTGTCCAATTAGCCTCCCCACCTATTTATAGTCATCCCACCTCCTCAATGGATGGTGGAGATTAAAATACATCAATGGTCCAGATTAATTTTCTAGAAGGTTCCCACATCCTTATGGGAACATTTTAGAAGCCTACATATTTCCTTACTATTCTAGAGTATTCTATACATTACAAGTATGATTCTATATTATCTAATATGGATTAAATTATATTTAATAGTTGACATTTTCTAGAATATTCTAGGCATTAATATCAAATTTCAACACTCCTCCTTGATGTTAAGTCCTGAAATCCCAAGCATGGTACATAGTTGTTCGAACTTGGCCTTTCGTAATGCATTTGTGAAATTATCTGCAACTTATTATTTGGTCTTGTAATACTACAACTTGATCTCTTTGTTTATTGTTACCTCTCATAGGAAATGGTACTTGATTGAATTATGTTTTGTTTGTCTACTATAGACGGCATTCTCCGCTATTGTAATTGCATATTTGCTATCGCAATAGATCTCTGTAGGTTCATTCTTTATTGTTCTCATATCCTCAAGTATTGCCTTAGCCAAATTGCTTGACATGATGAGCTTGATGCTGCTACATACTTGGCTTATGTTGAGGATTGAGCAGTTGTCTCTTGATTCTTTGATGCCCATGAGAAGAACTTAGAATCAAGTGTGAATGCATAGCCTCAATTTCTTCTCATGTCATCCACCAATTCGACCCAATCATTTTCCGTGTACCTGATCATTCTTGAGAGGTAGTAGACTTATACTTCATACCTTATTCTCTCATGACTTATAAGTATCTCAGTATTCTCTTAGCCGCTCCATAGTGAATCTAACTTGGACTCTGCATGAATCTAAATATAAAACTTGTAGCATACATCATGTCCGGTCGAGTAGTTGTGAGATATAGTAAGCTCCCAATAAGGCTCTTGTAGAGAGAGGCATCTACTTTTAGTGAACCGCCGTCCTTCCTAAGTTTTACATTTGTCATAAGCGGTGTAGCGACAAATTTGTAGTCGTACATCCAGAACTTCTTTAGGAGGTCCTCAGTGTATTTCCTTTGTGACAAGAAGATTCCACCATTTTCTTGGCTTATTTCAATGCTAAGAAAATAGTCCATCAGGCCCAAGTCACTCATCTCAAACATCTTCATCGTGTCTTCTTTAAAATCTTTGATTATTTTATCATCATTGCCTATATAGATTAAACGATCAACATAAAGGAAAGTGATAAGAGTATGGTTTTGACCTTAGGTCTTTATATATAAAGTCAATTCGCTCTGTCTCCTCCTAAATCCTTGATTGGTGAAGTATCCATCAATTCTACTGTACCAGGCTCTCGAAACTTGCTTTATACCGTACAAGTATTTCTTCAGTTGAAGGACTTTTTCTTCTTTTCCTTGCACCTCAAAACCTTTTGGTTGTCTAACATAGATTTTTTCTTCGAGATATCCTTTGAGGAGTGCTAATTTGACATTTGGGTGATGAATCTTCGAGCGATTTTGAGCTTCTAGCGCTACTAGTAATCTATTGGTGTCTAATTGCGCCACTGATGCAAAAGTTTCATTGCTGTTGACTCCAAATTGTTGTGGGTATCCTTTCACCACTAACCTTGCTTTGTGTTTCTGGATTGAGCCATCAGGTTGTAGTTTGGTTTTGTAAACCCACTTTTTTCGATGACGTCTTTGTACTTTGCTCGATCCACCAACTCCCAAGTCTTGTTATTCTCGATCATCTTTATCCCTTATTCCATAGCTTTGACCTAGACTTCTTATTTTGAGACATATTTATATTTCCCCAGTTCTAGAATCGTAAAGTTACAGCTTTTGTAGATCTATGCTAATAGTCTGGTCCATCTAGGAGTTGATTCTGGAGATGAGTCTTATTTCCCTTGGGGATGCTCGAGGTGTTTCTTCTAGTCGGGGAAGCAATAGTATCCGTAGCTTCACTTTATTATAGAAGTGTAGATGTGATGATGTTTCTTCTTTCAATCTTCTCTTCTTCCTAGTTCCGGGTAGCATTCTCATTGAACTCTATACCGTGACTTATCATAAACTTCTTAGTTCTTAGGTTACAGACTCGATAGCCTTTTGATTGAGTACTATAGCCTAAAAAGATTCCTTTTTCTGACTTATGGTGTATCTTACTTCTCTTTTGGTATAGAACATGAGCGTAGCATATGCACCCGAACACTCTAAGATGTTTTACTGATGGATTTTAACTGCTCCAAGCTTTAATCGGCATCTTGTTTTGAACAACCTTGGTGGGAAGCCTATTTAGGAGGTATATTATAGTGTAGACTTCTTCCTCCCTGAAAGTCTTGGGAAGGCCTTTGTCCTTGAGCATTGTTCTGGCCATCTCCATGATTATCTTATTTTTTCTTTCAGAAACTCCATTATGCTCTGGAGCATACCCAACAGCTTGTTGATGTTCCACTCCTTCATCTTCACTTAACTTATCAAATCCATTGGAGTTATATTCCTTTCCTATATCACTTCTCAAAACATTGATGTGGTGACCATTTTGTTTCTCAACAAAGTTTTTAAATGTTTTGTAAACTGTAAAAACTTCCAATTTTTCACGGAGAAAATAGACCCATGTCATTCTTGTATAGTCATCAATGAATAAGATGAGGTAGTTGTTATTATCATGAGAGGGTGTTGTCATAGGACCACACACGTCGGTGTGCACCAGCTCTAGCAATGACTTGACTCTCCATGGGTTGTGTTTGTTGCTTCTTGAGCATATAGCCATCGCAAATATGATCTAGCTCTTTTGTTAACGACATGTGTAATACATATTCTTCTGATGAAGTAACTTCAACGCCTAGAAGTTGAAGTGAACGAATATTTGGTTCCATATATACGAGTCATCTACTTGTATTTTCATAGCTGTGTCTTTTGCATATCTCCACTCGATTGGGAAATTTAAATTGTTATTCATTTTTACCGTATCTATTTCTATATTTTTATTCTGCTCATCATAGATGGTACATAAGCCTTTAGAAAAGTATAAAGAGTACCCATTTTGCATCATTTGACTGACAATAAGTAGACTTTGTTGTAAACTAGTCACAAGTAAGACATCTTTGATCAGGCGCGTATCTTTCTTTATCTGCGCGACTATTGTGCCTTTTCCTTTTTCCTCTAAAACTTCACCATTTCCCAATCGAACTTGTGACTTAACTGACATGTCTATATCTTGGAAAATGTCCTCTTTTGCAATCATGTGATTGATGTAGCTGCTGCGATGTACCAAGTATCTTTCGTGACCTTTATTGTTGTTTGGCAAGCATAGAAAAGAACTCTTTCTTCGTGTTTTTCTTTACAGAAGTTGGCTTGGTGTTTTTCCTTTAGATGACAGTCTTTTTCTTCATGCCCAAACTTCTTTCTGTTCTGGCATTTTGATTTGTCATGAAATCAACAATCTTTTTCCAAATGGTTTGTGTTTGTACAAATAGCCAAGGTGAAAATTTTCCTTTTTTCTCACCTTGCTTTTTTAGATTTCCATTAATTCTTGATGTTTCTACCCTTCTAGAATTTTCTTTGATTTTTTTCCAATCATCTTGTCTAGAATTCAGAGTCCTTGAATTAAACTTGGATTGAAAGGCAGTTTCTGTCGATTCTTCATATGCCTACTTAGTCTTTGCTCATATGATTCTAGAGAGCCCATTAATTCGGTCATTGAAAGTACTTTTAGATCCTTTGTACTTTCATTTGTGGTTACAATAGGATCAAACTTTGCAGTGACACTAATAAGAATTTTTTCAACAATTATTTTATCGGATATATCTTCCCCATAGGCTCTCATTTGATTCACTAATTCCTTTATTTTAGAATAATATGTTTTAGAGGTCTTAGATTTCTTCATTTTTAAATTCTCATATTATTTTCTCAAATCTTATAGTTTAATTGTTCGTACCTTTTCATTTCCCTTGAACTCTTCTTGTAAGATCTCCCATGCTTCTTCGGAATTTGTGGCTTCGGTTAGTCTTGGAAATATTGAGTCGCTAACCGTTTGTTGAAGAAAATTGAAGGCTTTTTCATCCTTCACTATATTCTCCTTTTGTTCCTGCTTTTGTGCCTTTGTGAGGGTAGAGGCGTCTTCAGGATGGACAAAACATTCACTAATGACATCCCATGTATCATGGGCTTGGAGAAATGTCTTCATTTTGAAACTCCAAAAGTCATAGTTGTCCCCATCAAATGAAGGGATTGGATTCAACGAATTGGACATGTTAGATTAAATATCATAGTGGGTTTATGGTTAAGGGAAGTAGGTAGGAAAAATTGGTTATGCCCAGTTGGTGATGAAAACATGCTCTAATACCACCGTTAGTTTTAAGAGTAGTTTGGAATGTAGTTAAATGTTTAGTTTAAAAAATTGGAATTTCTAGGATTAAGATTGATATGGGCAACCAAGTGTTTGAAGGGAGATAATTAGTTGATAAGGAGGTGTCCCCGAGCATGGCAACCACAACTGTAAGTAATAAAAATATCATAGAATTTTTTGCTTTTTTTAATTACGTTACAATTTTTTTATTAACTTATCTAATCGTGTACTTTTTTGTCATTTCAGGCAGAGCTAAGGAATTCACAACTCCTAGTCTGATGTCGACAAGGCATCTTTGCCTATGTATGCACTCAGCCATGTGCTCGGGGAAGATTACAAGGCGCGGACAAGGGGGTGAGCTCTAAGGTAGGGAGGTTGAGGCTCACTGGGATTGAGACGAGCAATACAGGGCTGGGTCATAAGGTGGATACTGATAGCAATAAGTTAGATAGGTTGGAGGTGACGATCCAAATATGTTCGACTATATGAAGCATCAGTTGCGGTCCAACTCATGTAAGGGCAAGTGGAAAATGGTAGACGAGGATGCCACTACTCCATCTCTCTCACCCTCACCGACGATACGCCCCCTCACAGATGGCCACTTACTTGTCGCCTCCATATGATCCATTCACCATCTTTACCCCCGTCAAATGGCCTATGTTAAAAATGGATTGACCAAATGTGTATATAATAGACACACGGGGTGGCACGCCCATTGCTAGGGGGTTTAAGGACTCAAACCAACACCCAGGTGGTTGGGTTCACGGATTTCCCTTGCAACCAATTAAGGCAAGGGTCCACATCATACATATTGTGTCTGGAAAAAGAATGAACCCTTGTGGTTGGATGAATAATGCGACATTCGGTGAATTAAGGGTTGTCTCAATTCGTTTGTAGTGTGGCCTACCTTCCTCCTTAAACTTGTTGAAAACTCAACCCCCTGACAATTATTTATAATAATTTCATTTCAATTTGTTGGTTGGTAATAAATAGGCTTGTGTTTCGGCCGAATAGGATCGAAAAATGCCATTTCGTAAGAATTCTAATTTTTCAAAAATAAAATAATTATTCCGATTTTAGATCTGATTTTTACGAAAAATTAAAAAAAAATCAAATTCAAAAATCAAAAATTAGAAAAAAATTGAAAATTCACAACATATAATAAAAATCCACAAATTTTGGAAATTCCGTAATTTCAAAAAAATAAATTTAGGATTTTTGATTACTCTAAATTCTCATTTAAAATAAACAAATAAAAGGGTTTAACCCAACATGTAAATACATGAGAATTTGACCCATTTTTTCATGTGTGTAGAAGTTAAGAGGATAATCTACTTTTATAAAGAACAATTTGGATCCCTGTCCCTCTCCCAACCGATGTAAGGTATGGAAAACTTTCAAAAAATTGAAAAAAAAACGAAAAAATGAAAAAAATTTCGAAAAACTCGGATCGGCATAGTTTCGAAAAAATTGAAAAATCAAAAACTCAAAATTATTTCGAATTTTCGTTCCGATTTTTTTTGAAGAAATTGAAAATCGAAAATCGAAAATCAACAAAGTAAAATTTCATTCCAAATATGAAAAAAAATTGGATGGTAAATTGAAAAAATCGAAAGTTCGAAAAAAACACACACCATAGTTATGAATATTGAGTGTTGAATATTTTTTTATTGTTTGATATTATGATTGAATTAATGTGTATGGCTTTAAATTTTATGAATGGATGGATGTTTCTTGAGATATATACTGCTTTAACATGTTAAAACATGTTGTAATAGGTTAAAATATATTGTTGGGCAGTGGCAGTGGCCATACTGCCCAACAGTTTTTTTTATAATATACCTAGAATTGTCACAGATTTTGACCGTGACAAGTTTGTGACAAAGGAAATGTAGGTGCTTTTCTTATGTGTGCTTTAGGTGAAAATAATTTTTCCAAAACCTTTTTACAATTTTAATATACAATGATTTTGTGAACCAATTTTAATTAAACCAATTTTAAATAAACCAAGTTTATCTTGTTAATCCAAAATATGCATCTAGGTGAGATTAAGCAAGATAAAGTAAATCAAGTAAACAAAACACCAATGTACGAGGAAAACACTAAGGGAAAAAAAATCGAACAACCTAAACCAAACAATCACTATGATGCGATTTTACAAAGTACAGACAGTAGACTTACTCAACGACTCGATCACCCACAAGTCTTGACGCTCTTCTATGCTTCAACCTCTCCTCACAGTGAAACGTAGGAATCCACAACACACGAGTCCACGTATGTCTCAGTATCCATCGATATAGCTACGGCAACCGCCTACGATTTAGAAATCAGAGTCCACTACTTTTTTACCGCAAAACTCGACAAAATAATTTTTTGCAAAGAGATGAACAAACTCAAGATGGTGCAAAACCAAGATATCTATTGCATATGTATATGAAAGATCGGATCCTGAAACACAAAGGATGTTTTTAAGTTTGAAAACCTTTGTCAACAAATTCTAAAAACCTAAAGGGTTCTATTCTGTAATTTGGGTTATGCACCCCTCGAAAATCTGAGCAAAAGAAACCTTAAATAAAAAACTTAAATTGGTGTGTCGTTAAAACAATATTGGCCGGTAGTTAGAACGAATTACACATATCGTTCGAACGAGTAATGCATGTCGTTATAATGACTTACTGATGTCGTTTGAACGATAATAAATATCGTTTGGTCCTTCTAAACTCATGGGAAAGATCTATACGATTCCAAAACGTATTTATCTCAGAAATAAACGAACTTAAAGCATTTAAAAATCATTTTTGAATAAAATAACATCCTTAAAACATATTTTTTGACCTTGCCTCCAAATAAAACTTCACCCTACTCTAGTCTCTCAATCTCTCCTTAAGCTCACTAATCCTAGACTCAAGAAAACGCCTGGACTCCTAAAACTCAAGTATCTCTTTCTTTAAAGCCTCCATCAAACTGCGAAGACTATCTCTCTCACCCTCAACGTATTTAAGTTTCTCTCGAAAGTCTTCCCACATGACCTAAGTTCCTCAATCAATGCATCATTATTTCCTAAGGCATGCTCTTTCAACCAAGCTTGCAACTTCAAGTCTTCCTTCTAAATGTTCACCATTTCCTCATACAAATCATTGAAGGCAAATTGTAACTCTCTAACATTTATCTCTTCCTCCTCACTAGATTCCTCCTCACTCACTTGGGACTCACACACAATAGCCACGGAAGTGTCAATCACATGAGTATCTTCATGAGAAGATTTATCGTCGTCACTCACATGATATGCCATAAACGCGACAAAGTTGCGCTCAATATTGAAATCTCCTCCCTCGTCTGGTTCACTATCACTTAAGGTGGAATTATATTCAATTGGTTTCTTTCCCTCCTTCTTAAGTCTAGTGGGACACACCGCTACTTTGTGGCCATGACCCTCATAACCAAAACACTTATCCGACTAATCCCACTTATAATTCTCACTTCGATTCTTAGGGACGTGATCGGTCTTATTGTTCCTAAATTTCTCAAGTCTTTTGGCATCTTTCGATTGCTTTTGGAACTTAAGAAATTTTTTAAACTTCTTTGCCAACAAGGCTGCATCTTTGAAATCGATGTTGGATTCGTCATCCGAAACTTTAATCTCCTCCTTTCGGGCTTTTAAAGCAATCCCTTTTCTTTCTTTGGCACTTTCTTAGAGGTAAACATGTCAAGCTCATAGGTTTGTAAGTCACCTAAAATGTCTTCTAGTTTCGTTGATTCAAGCATACACAATGAGTTTAAAACGATCACTTTTTTATCAAATCTAGTAGGCAACAACATTAAGATTTTCTTTATGACACGGTTGTTGGGTATTTTCTCTCCCAAGATAAACGTCGTGTTGACAATATGGGACAATATAGTATAAAACTCATTAAACATCTCACTCTCTAATGTCTTAATCGTCTCAAATTGGGTAGTGAGGTTTTGAAGTTTAGACACCCTAACCATGCTAGTTCCCTCGTGAGTAAGTGAAAGAACATCCCAAGCCTCTTTTTAGATGTTTCACACATCATAATATGATTATACTCTTTAGGGGTGACCGATGAGGAAATAACATTTAAACCTTTAGAATTATAAAGTGCAAGTCTATGTCCGGCTTCAGCCCATCACTCAACATGTTTTAAACTAGTGGCCTCTCCATCTCTCTTGATCGGTGTTGACAACCTTTTTTCTCCCGCTATCCAAACATGCTCATCTATAGCCTAAAGTGCATTTTTCATTCTCATTTTCCAATAAGCATAATATGTGCCATAAAAAATAGGAGTTCTAAAAGAATCAAAAATTTTGAAATTCATATTTACAAGGACACGGGATCACACGCAAAAAATAGTGTTTCTAGCTATGATACTAATTTGTAGGTGCCCTTTTTATGTGTGCTTTAGGTGAAAACAATTTTTCCAAAACATTTTTACAATTTTAATATGCAACGATTTTGTCAAGTAGCTTTAATTAAACCAATTTTATCTTGTTAATCCTAAACATGCATCGAGGTGAGATTAAGCAAGATAAAGTAAATCAAGTCCACAAAATGCCAATGTACGAGAAAACCAATAAGGTAAAAACCTCGAACATCCTAAGCCAGACAATCACAATAATACGGTTTTACAAAGTACAGAGAATACACTTACTCAATGACTCGATCACCGACAAGAAGTGACGCTCTTCTATACTTCAGCTGCTCCTACATAGTACAATGTAGGAGTCCACCTATGCTAAGTCAACAACACACGAGTCCACATATGTCTTGGTATCCACAGAAGATATAGCTACGACAATAGCCTGTGATTCAGAAACTAGAGTCCACCGCTTCTTCATCGCAAAACTCAACGAAACAATTTTGTTCAAAGATATTAACAAACTCTAGATGGTGCTAAACCAAGATCTCTATTGCATATGTATATGAAAGATAGGTTCTTGAAACACAAAGGATGTTTTAAACTATGAAAACCCTTGTAAACAAGTGCTGAAAAATGAAAGGGTTCTGTTATGTAATTTTGTTTCTACACCCTCGAAATTCTGAGCAAAACAAGACTTAAATAAAAAAACTTAAGTCGGTGCATCATTAGAACGATATTGTCATTTCATTAGAACTACTTACATATCTCGTTCGAACGTGATATGCATATCGTTAGAAGGACCTGCTGATGTCATTTGAATGACAGCAAATGTCGTTTAATCCTCCTAAACTCAAGGGAAAGATCTATACGACTCTAAAACGTATTTGTCTCAGAATAAACGAAGTTAAAACATTTTAAAATCATTTTTGAATAAAACAACATCCTTAAAGCATATTTTTCGAGTTCTATAAACGTTATGCATTCATACCTCAGAGATGTTTGGAATGAAATATGATATAAATACGCGAAACATGCACCAATAAACACGACATGATCTATTTTAAAGTATGGCCGCTACGTTTTCAAAATAATGTCATAGACTATCTGAGAATTGTGACAAGATAAAAATGTACCTATGAATGCACTTGGTTCTTGTTCGTAATAACACCAATACATACAAATTGACACTATTTGGAAATTTGTCCTTACTAGTCTCCCCCTTTGGCTATTCTGTGACAAAACCAAAAACCAATGAAATGCCTAAGTTGGGCCGTCAAGCGGTCTGACATAAATCCCATCCCATATTCCCTAAAAGAAAATACAGGATATGTTCCAGTAAACAAATGTCAAACTGGTAGCATGAACTGTCTCCATGTGATGTAGTCGCAAAATCTCCGATCTCTGAATAATCACTACAAACATGAGACAAATAAATTCCACGTGAAGTATAGAGGTACAAATGATATAAAACATTATGATACCAAATTGTAAAACAAACCATTTGTTAAACATGTGAGCAAGACATATGATACCAATAAGTATACACATATTTCAATATAGCTCAAATCAATGATACTAATATGTAAACAACACGATAAAAAACATGATATTAAAATATAAGCATGTAAAAGCATATGTGCTCATCAAACAAAACTCACAGAACTCCCTCTACATCACATACTATCTCTCCCCCCTTTTTTCTCGAATAGATAACAAGTGAAAATGATAAATAAACATACACACATATAGCTTGAGAAAAATCATATGAAGCATATCTAGATAAACATGGATAGCCAGCTAATAATAATCCCAATATACCAAATCATAGCTAGCAAACAGTAACAAAAATAAATCATCAATATTAGAAATGATGTGATTAAATGAAATAATGCAGTATAATAATTAAGCATGAAGAATCAGTATCAACTGCAGGTAAACTATCCAAAACAAACCCAGATGTACCAAAACAGTGTAATATCAGTATATATATGAAGTAGGTACTAAAATTAGAATGAATGGCAAAAATACATCCTGGGTCATTCGAACGACAATGCTAGGTCGTTTGAACGACTTTGGCATAAAATAGAATGATGTCGTGCGATGAACCTAAGTAACGATATTAAAAATGACCAAACCTAACCCTTTCATCATATCGTTACTAGGGTCATTAGATCCATACTTAGAACGAATTGGATATGTCGTTTGAACTCCATCCATAAGTCGTTTGAATGACTACAAAAAATTTTGTATTACAGCTTAAAAAATGTTCAAGATTTGCTAGTGAATTGTTTTCTCAAAATAGCAACTGGAAATATGAAACTATAGCAAAACTGACTCAAACACATAAAATATGAGTTACATGCTAACATAGTAGCAATGTACCTAAACATAGATACGAAATGAATGGGAGTGAACTACAACAAATTAATCATAATTTAAATACATTGAAACAATCAAGAAGCTCTAGTTGATAGTTAAATGTAACGATCTTTTAAATGAGGTCGCTAGAAAATGCTAATGTGAAGATGTCTGTTGGAGACGATGTGGCACTTTCACTTGTAAAACAATGACTTTTGAGATTTAAAGTCACTATTGTGGGCTACAATTTTTTGTTAAAGGTTGGACTAAAAGTAAGAAAAATAGAAAAAATAAAAAATAAAAAATAAACAATCATCATCAGCCTAGCCTTTTGTTAAACACCTAAGCAAATGCTATTATATATTTACAACCATAAAACAAAAACTATAGTATCCACCATGAAGAAACTTTCTCCGGATATTAGCAAGTAGAACCATTTAAGAAAACAAAGTGGGAACTCAATCTGCATTTCTACTATCAGTAGGAAAACTCGTATATGATTTATATATGTAAAACATTAGGCATGATGTACAAAAAAATATGAGACAATAAATATGAGATTCATTTCACGACCTACATTCAAATGATTGGTTGAAAATGAAGCACCTCATACTCTTGACTCACTTGAGTCTACATTGTATAAGTGCTCATCTAGTTTGGAAATTGTGACAAAATTAGAGTCCCATTCCCTAGATACCAAATAGCCTCAGAATTCTCATCTTAAGCCACACTTGATTCATTTGAAGGTATAATTCTCAATCACACACTCTAGGGTTGCATACATTGTTCATATATTCATTAATTGATTTTTTGTGAGTTGTGTGTGGTTAATCCCATTTAAATTGGTTTTAATAATTTTTTGGGAATTTTTAATGATTATTTTTCTAATCAAAAATTGGTTTACAAAAATTTTGGGGTTATTGTGTAATTACTGGTTTTATGTTTTCATACCTGGAAGTTGAGTTGGGTAGGATCCGAAAGCGCTTGAGACTTTAGGGTGCGTGAGTAATTACTTTAAACACGTGTGTGAGAACTGATCTCAGCCCTACACCTGTCCAAGTTATATCGGTATGATTTGTGTTTGTTTGAAGACTCATAAACCTTGTGTGATCTTAGCCTTTGGATCTTTGTTATCAACACTCTGCATGAGTTTGAAATCTATCCCTGTGAACCTCTTTAGACCAATCAGAGGACGTTTAATCCATCGTTGATCTTAAACCGTTCGATCTTCGTCAATAGCCCTTGACCATATCTCAGCCCTTGGATTTGCATCAACCTTATCGATCCTTCCTTACCCCCTATATAAGTAGTCTTACCCTCAGCAATTGGGAAATTTTTGGAGTTCGTCTAAATATATATATAGAGAGAGAGAAGAGAGAAACCCTAAATCGTCCAAACCCTTGTTGTTTTCAAACCGTATCCTCATTTCTCCTAAACAAGTTTTTACCAAACACTATACCTGTGTGTTTGAATGCGTTGTTGGTGGGGGTTTGAAGGGTGTTTATGATTTTATCCTCTGAGATCGAGATCCTATTTACAACTTAGACATTTATTGTTAGATCTCTATTTCTCTTTCATAGAAACAGTAGATCTGATTATTGCATGTCATCTTACACTTAGGTCTGCAAATTTTAGTTTCTCATCTTGAGAAATCGCATTTGTTGATTTATTTTTTGTAAATGATTTTCATAAATTTTAAAATCAACAAATCCATTTTCTATTTCTAGTTCTAATGAAACAAGACTGTTGACCTAGTTGGAATCGCAATTGGTAGTTTCCAATTTCAAAATCATTTTCAAAACCATCTGAAATTGGATATAACCTTGGCAGTCTTACGAGCAAGGTAACCTTGGATTCCAAGATTATTTGAAAGTTCAAATAAAGTCTTTTTATTCCTAAAGAAGAGAGAAACTGAAAACAACATCATTTAGATCTGAAATTTTCTAGGACTCTTTGTAGAAAATAAGTGTGCGTGTGTGCATGCATGTGTTAGAGCACCATCACAAACACTTGTCACACTACAACACAAATGTGTTGGCCATAAGATCTCGAATCTTCAAGAGTCGACGTAAAGACTGGAACAAAGTGGAGAAGTTAGCAAACTAGGAAAGCCACATCAACATCAGAACTGCAGAGAAGTTATAATCAGACCAGTGGGTACATTTCTAAACTTGTATAGGTCTAATTACTTTGCATGCGTGTTAAATAGTTTGTAACTTGTATATTTGTTTTAATGGATTTTTGGTTTGTGACTTAGAAGTCACCGTGGATGTCTCCTCAGTTGGGTGAGGTTTTACCACGTTAAAAATGCCTTTTTCTTAATCTTTCTACATCTCCTCATCTCATTGTTGTGGTTGTGCTGATTTAAACCTTTTAGTTTTGTTTTTTAAGACTAGTTAACTACTCTTGAACATATCTCGTGCATGTTTTATTAAACACATCTTGAGGTTAATATATTTTGATTTAAAGAAAAGAGTTTCCTCAAAAAAACAGTTCAGTGTTACTTCAATAGTTTAATATTGTATTAAATGGCCTAAGTAACAGATTTTTCAAATTGTATCAGAGCTTTGGAAATTTTCTTTAAAGATCTTGTGTTTCTGAAATTGTTTTCTTAAAATCAAATAATGGACGAGAAAAATGAAAGATTTGGTAACTTGACCAAACCCCCTCTCTTTGATGGAAACAACTTTGCTTATTGGAAAGTAAGGATGGTTACTTTCATACAAGGAACCTTGGGAGATGATGTCTGGGATATTTTTGAAAATGGATATACTTATCCTACTAAACCAGTCACTAAAGGAAGCAATGAGAGGATTAATAAAGTATTAAGTGAATTCACTCAAGAAGTAAGTTTCTCGAAACAATAACAAAGGAAAGAAGGGCCATTTTTATGTCTATAAATGAACATGAGTTCAAAAGGATCTCATCTTGTGCCACTTCTAAGGAAGCTTGGGATACTCTGATTACTGCACATGAAGGTGACACTAGAGTTAATGCTGCTAAAACACAGATGCTTGTCCAGAAGCACAACTCTTTAATTATGTCAGACTCTAAATCTTTTGATGACTTTTACATGAAATTGACTGACATTGTGACCAAATTGCATGCTAATGGGATAACTTATGATAGACATGAAATTGTCTCTAAAATTCTAAGATCATTACCACAGAAATTTGATAACAAAAGAGATGTTATTAAGGAAATGAGTGATCAAAATCTCACCCCTGAATTACTCAATAGTAAACTGAGAACTGTGGAAATGGAATTAGAATTTAAAAAACAATTAACCGAGTCCCATAGGAAACAGACTAGTTCCAATTTGAGTTTTTTCTCTAAAATGATCAAACTTGAGCTTACTATTACCAATAATGACTCTGATGAGGAATGTGATATAGATAGTTTGGATAATCAAATTGCCTTGATGTCAAAGCTGGTTTTGTTCAAAACCATCTGAAATTGGATATGACCTTAGCAGTCTTACGAGCAAGGTAACCTTGGATTCCGAGATTATTTGAAAGTTCAAATAAAGTCTTTTTGTTTCTAAAGAAGAGAGAAACTGAAAACAGCATCATTTAGATCTGATCTGTAATGTGATATAATTACATTAGTAAAGGAACACTCCACGAAGAAGGATTGCCTATACTTGAAAATGTTCTTCTAGTAAAAGGTCTTAAGGTTAATCTACTTAGTATCTCACAATTTTGTGACTCAAATAATATTGTCACCTTTTCAAAGAATAATTGCAAAATTTTAAATGAAGAAGGTGAGTGAATAATTACAAGATTCAGGACTCCTGACAATTATTATACTGTCTGAACAATACTGAATTATGTAACGTTGCTAGAATGGATGATAATGAAATATGGCATAATAGGATGGGTCACATAAATTACGACAATCTTAGTAGATTATATTCACATGAAATAGTTAGAGGAATTCCAAAGACCAAACCTATCTCTAATATTATCTGTGGATCATGTCAGGAAGGAAATGAGTGATCAATATCTCACTCCTGAATTACTCAGTAGTAAACTGAGAACTGTGGAAACAGAATTACAATTTAAGAAACAATTAACCCAGTCCCATAGGAAACAGACTAGTTCCAATTTGAGTTTTTCCTCTAAGATGATGAAACTTGAGCTTACTATTCCCAATAATGACTCTGATGAGGAATGTGATATAGATAGTTTGGATAATCAAATTGCCTTGATGTCAAAATAGTTTAAGAAAATTGTCAAATTTAGAAATAAAATGGTAAATAGACAAGGCAAGCCAAATTATCCAACTCAACCTAACTACAAACCTCATGATAAAGGTCAAGACAAACATCACAGGGACATTCATACGAGACCTAACAAAGACTTCAAGAACATTGAATGCTTTAGATGTGGAAAATTAGGTCATATAGCACAAGACTGTAGAGTTAAATTGAACACCACCAATAAACATACTAGGGCCAACATTTGTAAAATATGGGATGATTCAAGTGGTTCTGAAAATGAGGAACTTGAATCATCTGATGTGTTTGATCCTTACATGTCTTTATTTGCCAAGATAATCTATAATGATGATATGCCTATGCCTTTGTATGAGAATGGCAATAATAGCTCTACTTCTGTTGTTATGAATCATGCTACTACTGGCTTAGATGCTTTAATTTATGAGAATAATGCTAGTTCTACAGCGGGGTGTGTGAGTCAAAGGAAAAGAGATAATGACGATGGGTGTGTGAGTTCAAGAATTGAATCCTTAGGGGTTACTTCACACACTACACTTAGTGATTCAGACACTAAAGACCTTCCTGATATTCACACACTTTATGCGAAAACTCTCAAGAAAAGCTCTAGACTAGAGATGCGAAAACTCTCAAGAAAAGCTCTAGACTAGAGAAGACTATGAAAAACCTCACTAAGAACTAAAAGACCTAAGTCTAATGGTTAACCTTAACGCTGAAGAGTATACTACCCAATGTCTAACTCATGAAAATGAGGTCAAATTTTTTTATCAAAAACTGAAAATTTTGATTGAAACAAATGAAACTCTGGAGAAAAAATATAAAGGGACATTATTAAAATTGGAACAAGCTAAAGAAAAGACGACAACTGTTTTCAAAAAATTTGCCAAGTTTGAAAACAATTCCAACTGTTTGGATGATTTTGTTGTTGATTCAAAAACCAATTCTGATGATCGAACTGGAATAGGGGTTTGCCAAAATTTAAAGACACAAACTAAAAACTTTGAATCAATCAAGTTTGTGTCAGGAGGCAAAAGACCTATAGAAACTTGCCTAGATTTTCATTCCCTAAAAGATGAGTTTGATGAAAAACAACAAAAGTTTGATATTGGGGAATCAAGTTACTCTAAGTGTGATAGTCAACCTAAGGCTAAATACATTTGCCCCTCGATTAGGAAGAGTGTTTCTTCTTTTCAAACTGTACTCCCTAGGAATAAGGTTCAAAATCAAAATTCCATGAAACCTATGTTTAGAGACTTTCCTAAGGAGATACCCTCTTCAAGCAATCTATATTGCTCTTAATGTGACATATACGGTCATTCTTTTGAAGGTTACTACTCTAGACACTTAATAAAACCTGTTTGTAATACTCCTCTATACCAGAACTTTAACTACTCTAGGAGAAGCCGTAACAATTATGTCCTCCCTAGACAACCAAACAAAAACTCTAACTATAGAAAGAGAAAGACCAAACCTAAATGAACATTTCCTAGAAGGACAACAAGGTAACTTCCTAAACCAAATGCTCATATTTTCCATAAATACAAACTCATGCGCAAAACATTTTTCAACAAAAATCTAATGCTCACAAATTTTATCAAATGAGAGCGAATATGCACAAAATAAAAACAAGTGTTGTTTGGGTTAGAAAAGATGAGCTAATATCTCAGATGAAGTGTAACATTGTGATTACTGCTTTAAAAGATGAGCACACATCTTCTGGATGGTATTTAGAATATGGGTGTTCAAAGCGTATGACTGGTGAAGATACAAAACTTTTAAACAAAACCAGCTTTACTGGAGGAAAAGTTATTTTTGGTGATGGTGTATCATCTCAAATCATTGGTAAAGGAACACTCCACGAAGAAGGATTGTCTATACTTGAAAATGTTCTTCTAGTAAAAGGTCTTAAGGCTAATCTACTTAGTATCTCACAATTTTGTGACTCAAATAATATTGTCACCTTTTCAAAGAATAATTGCAAAATTTTAAATGAAGAAGGTGAGTGCATAATTACAGGATTCAGGACTCCTGACAATTATTATACTGTCATGAATAATACTGAAATCTATAACGCTGCTAGAATGGATGATAATGAAATATGGCATAATAGGATGGGTCACATAAATTACCACAATCTTAGTAGATTATCTTCACATGAAATAGTTAGAGGAATTCCAAAGACCAAACCTATCTCTAATATTATCTGTTGATCATGTCAGGAAAGAAAAATTGTTAAGGCACCTCATAAGAAAGTTATAGATATCCTTACCTCTAAACCCTTGGAGCTCATCCATATGGACCTAATAGGTCCTTCTCGAACTTTTAGTCTATGTGGACACAGTTACATTCTAGTTATGGTTGATGATGATTTACTTGGGTGGACTTCTTAAAACAAAAGTTTGATACTTTCCAAACATTTTTGAAAATTCTTCTTCGAATTAAAAATGAGAAGGACACTCAAGTAAATAGAATTTGTAGTGATCGAGGTAGAGAATTCATAGATACTGGTATCATAGAATATTATGACTATAATGGTTACAAACATGAGTTTAGTTCTCCTAAGACTCCTTAACAAAATGAAGTTGCTGAGCGAAAGTATCATACCCTTCAAGAGATGGCACGTGTTATGATTCATACCAAGTGTTTACCTAAATATTTTTGGGTAGAATCTATTCGTACTGCTTGTCACATTATCAATAGGGTCTATCTTAGGAAGAATTCTAAACAAACTCTTTACGAACTATGGTATGGAAAAAAGCCCAATCTTAAATACCTTAGAACCTTTGGTAGTACGTGTTATGTCTACAAAGATAGAGACCACTTATCCAAATTTAAAACTCGTGGAAATAAAGCTATCTTTCTAGGATATTCTCCTAATAGTAGAGCATACCGTGTCTATAATCTTCGTATAAAAACCTTAATGGAATCTATAAACGTTATTGTAAGTGACACTACTATTGAGAATAAGACTGGAGAACCAACTATTATGGAAGAGTCTGAAAATGTTTTAGAAAATGACACTCCAGAAAAAGATGATTCTTTACCAATTGAGACACCTGAAGAACCTAACTGGGTTTCTAAAGATCATCCCATATATAACATTATTGGTAACCCTAGTGAGCCTATACGTACAAGATCTCAATTAAAAAACTATGCTCATTATGCATGCTTTGTTTCCCTTATGGAACCAAATAATGTAAATGAGGCATTGAATGACCCTCATTGGATTTCTTCCATGCAGGAAGAACTTCTTTAATTTGTCATTCATGATGTTTGGTATCTTGTACCTAGGCCTGATCATAAAAAGGTTATTGGCACACATTTGATATTTAAAAATAAATATGATGAAAGTGGGATATTCATTAGAAATAAAGCCAGATTAGTTGCTCAAGGATACTCTCAAATTGAAGGAATAGATTTTAACGAGACTTTTGCCCCTGTTACTCGCTTAGAATCTGTTTGTCTTCTTTTTGTAATAGATTATTACTTGCATTTTATGCTTTACCAAATGGATTCCAAATATGCCTTTCTTAATGGAATCTTGACTCAAAAGACCTATGTTGAACAACCCAAAGGGTTCATCGACCTTCAATATCCAAATCATGTTTATCGACTTAAAAAGGCATTGTATGGTCTTAAGCAAGCGCCAAGAGACTGGTATGAGCGTCTTTACAACTTTCTCTTAAACAAAGGTTTTATGAGAGGTGGAAATGATCAAACCCTTTTTGTCAAACATTTTGACAAAGATATAATTATAGCTCAAGTCTATGTCGACAATATCATTTTTGGATCCACTTCCCCTTTAGAAGTTAAATATTTTTCTGAAATTATGCATAGAGAATTTCAAATGTCTCTCTTGGGGGAGTTATAATTTTTTCTGGGTCTACAGAATTCAGATTGTTTATTTGTATCGCAATCAAAATATGCTTTAGAGATTGTCAAAAAATTTGGCCTTGAAAGTGTCAAAGATGCTAAAACTCCTATGAGTACTACGTGTGACACCCCGACTAATTAAATACCGGGTAGCTACTCCTTTATTAAATTAATTCAAAATGCCAAGTTGGTCCAGTTAATAGCATCACTGTCGAAAACGTTTTAATGATTACTAACCACCTAGTATTTAAAAAGTAGTGCCAAATTTTAATTTAAGTCTGATTAACATGCAACAAGTGTAAAGAAGAAATAAATAACACCATTCACCATACTGGAGTAAAACGAATAACCATCACAATAGAGTAAATAAAGTCTGGAGGAAAACTCCTCACTACAATCCCATACTGAAATAAATAACCGAAACTGAAATAATACATGCTAAAGTCTGAAACTGAAATGTAAAAGATGTCTCTAAATAGAAATGGGCAACATGCCCTACAACTGCTAGATAGTGACTCTGGAATCCAAAAGATCGAAGCGTCTACATGCAAATCCCTGCAGCTTCCACAAACCGCTACAGCTCGTCACCTGAATGAATAACCTATGCTTGGTGTCTTTGTGGCTGGGCACCTAAAATGGTTTTACAAGAAAAAGATTTGAAAAGCAAACGGGTCAGAGCCCGAATGTGGAGTTATATTTTAAAAACCTGCAAGTGCTTTAAAAACATTTAAAACATTAAATGCAAAGTACATGTTAGGACGTGCACTCACATTATATTCTCACCTCTCGTCTAACTGTGCACTCCTAACGCAAATACCCATCTACAACGATATAAACCACTAGCTAAGTGACGGCATAACTAGCTAGACTGCTAAAGGTACTACCCATAATACTTGGTTCCATTAACATAATAATGCTCGTAATTAAATAGGGTTTAACGTAAACTCAGATACTCAATATGCAAGATATATAACTATCAGTTAACTCGTTATATTTCTCGAAAACAATACCGTAATATATTTACAACCTTATCATAAGGATTCTCATTAATTAAATGTATATTAATCACATCGTAAATATACAATACAAGCACCCCGAGAACTAAGCTGCGGTGCACACATACTCTGCTATCCATCCCGGTACATCACGTACATAAGGATCACATATTCCGAATCTCTCAGGAATAGTTCAGATAACACAAATCACAAATAGTGGAGGCGAACACAGTCACCATCACGTGGGTCACGCACATACCTACGCTCCCACGGTCAGCGGACTTATTAATATCCCAATAAGTCTTTCTATGACCTATGTTCATCGAGGTACCAGTCTATATCCCCCCCGTAGGCACACAAGGATTAGAGGGTCCTAAGCGAACGCAACCTCCCGTGATAGCAAGTATGGTAGGTATGTCATACACACAATCATATACCAATACTAAGTAAACACACGTCTTAGTAATACCGTATTTTAATCGTAGTACATATTCTCATACTAACTTATAATTATCACAATTCATACTGTTTCGGTTTATATTCATACGCACCATAGTTTCTCACGTCGTAGTAGACACTCACGTCTCAACCCAAACCGTCCATGTAATACAACTCTCGTATGTAAATTCCTCCTCATAAATACCCAAATGTCCCAATTCTATCATTACTACATCTACGAAATGATATCTATAGCCCCGAATGAGTTTACGGAACTCCAAAAATCAAAACAGTCCAAAATGGCCCAAACTGCCAGCTCGTTAGAAGTCTCGTTCGAACGAGACTGTTCGAACGAGTTTGGACTGTCGGGTCGTTAGAAGTCTCGTTCGAACGAGGCTGTTCGAACGAGATCCCAGTTCGTTCGAACGAACTGTCCCTTCTAACGATATCTCATTCGAACGAGATATCGAACGAAATCCCTACTCGTTAGTAACGACTGGTCAACTCGTTAGAAGCTCGTTCAAACGAGTTCGTTCGAACGACCTGGGGTCTGCTTCTAACGACTGACCAGTTTCGGCCCAGATTTTTCCCCAATTCGTTTTTCACCATTTTTATCATTTATAATCTCTTCCAAAGTTCGTCCCAACAACGTTTTAGGGTCTATAATCAATACTAAACATATATAGTCACATCCTAACATGTTTTTAAGGGATCAATCCATCCTAACATCAATTAAATTTACAACTTTCTACACTTTTTCCAAATATCTCAAGAACATGAACCCTAACTACATATCATCATCAAATCCCAGAATTTAATTCGTTTTTCTTTCACCCAATCATGTATTAACATCAGATTAATCGTCTCCAAACTATTCTACATGCAATTTATCCTCAATCTTCAGAACCTAAGTCCAATTAATCATGGGTTTTCATTCATCTTCCAATAACAATAAGAAATCTTCAATTTTTTTAACATGGAAAGAACATTTACTGAAGTTAAACATAATTAAACCACTTGCCTTGGTTTGATTCCGGATTTGGTGTTGATTTGGTGAAGAATTTCTGCAGAATTTTCCCTCTTTCTCTCCTTCTCCAAGCTCCTTCTCCAATGGTGGCTTAAGGTGGCTAGGGTTTTGATTTGGGAACTTAGATAACCTAAATGATAACCTACGTAGCTTTCTAGGTTAATATGGTTTGGTTAATGGGCTTAATGGGTCTAATCCACATCAGATTTACATCTCTAATTTTCGTCACTTTTAATTCCTCAAAATGTAAAATTACCAAAATACCCTTTAAGTTGCCGGTATGGCCTAAAAATACCCCGGGACCCAAACTATACCCCCGGTTAGTGTTTTCTGACTATCTCGACCCTTCCGGACGCGTTGGCGCACTCAAAACGACTATACGGATTATAGATTTTAAATTCACTTTTATTATCAAAATATTACACCGTGACGCGGCGGTCCCACGCGTCTCAACAAAATTTCTAAAATGCCGTATATAAATCTCACGACAAATTTTATAATACCAAATACATATATAATCATATATGCACATAATCAAATACCAATTCGCATCTCATTAGTATTTTAACCCGGATTAATTTCCAATTAATACGCATTTAATTAATTAATCCTAAAAATAAATATAGCCAAAAGTACGGGGTATTACACTACACTTAAATTATCTAAGGATGAGAGTGGTAAATCCATAGATCCAAATCTATATCATAGTATGATAGGAACCTTACTGCCTCGCGTCCTGATATTATGTACGAAGTTTGTGTGTGTGCCCGTTATCAAAATAATCCTAAGGAGAGACACTTAGTTTGTGTAAAAAGAATCATTAAATACATAAAAGGCACTCTAAATTTAGGACTTTGGTACACCAATGATACTCCTAGTACTATAATAGGATACACTGATGCCAACTGGGTAGGGTGTACTGATGATAGTAAGAGCACATCATGAGCATTCTACTATATTGGTAACAATCTTGTAAGGTGGAGTAGTAAGAAACAAAACTGCACTTCGTTGTCCACATCTGAATCTGAGTACATAGCCACTGGTAGTTGATGTTCTCGATTACTTTGTTTTAAACAAATGCTAAATGATTATGGTATTCAAGAAGATCAATTACATCTCTATTGTGATAATCAAAGCACGATCAATATCTCTAAAACTCTTGTTCAACACTCGCGAACTAAACATATAAAAATTTGACATCATTTTATATGCGAATTAGTTGAGACGAAGGAATTAGAAATCAATTATCTTCCTACAGATTTGCAACTCGCAGATATGTTTACCAAACCTTTGGATTACAATAGATTTCTTGGTTTGCGAAAATCGATAGGAATGGTGTGTGCTGAATAAATTCCTATGTCTTAAGTATTATTGCCTTTGTCCATTTGAGACAAAATAGGGGAGTAATTTTATTCTTATGAGTTCACATTTTTTTCTTGCACATATTTCTAAAATCTTGATCTTAGTATTCCTTCCAGGAATCTGTACAGTTGCAGTCAACAGATGTTATTAGGGTATTGGCTTATAATTAGTTGAGTCATGTAATTTTCTGTTTCTAGGAAATGGGTAGATAGAATTTTTGTATAGGAATAGTTTTTTCCTTATTTCTTTGTAGCCCTACGCGTCCTAGATGACTCAAAGGATATTTTATCTCATATTTCCAAAGGGGGAGATTGAATCACCTTATACTCTTGACTCACTTGAGTCTACATTATATAAGTGCTCATCTAGTTTGGAAATTATGACAAAATTAGAGTCCCATTCCCTAGATACCAAAGAGCCTCAGAATTCTCATCTTGAGCCACACTTGATTCATTTGAAGGTATAATGCGCAATCACACACTCTAGGGTTGAATACATTGTTCAAATATTCATTAATTGATTATGTGTGAGTTGTGTGTGTTTAATCCCATTTAAATTGGTTTAATAATTTTTTAGGAATTTTTAATAATTTTTAATGATTATTTTTTCTATTTGAAAATTGGTTTACAAAACTTTTGGGTTTATTGTGTAATTATTGGTTTTATGTTTTCATACCTGGAAGTTGAGTTGGGTAGGATCCGAAAGCACTTGAGACTTCAGGGTGCGTGTGTAATTACTTTAAAACACGCATGTGAGAACTAATCTCAGCCCTACACCTGTCCAAGTTATACCGGTCTATTTTGTATTTGTTTGAAAACTCATAAACCTTATGTGATCTCAGTGTCTGTATCTTTGTTATCAACGCTCTGCATGCGTTTGAACTCTATCCATGTGAACCTCTCTAGACCAACCAGAGGACGCTTAATCCACCGCTGATCTTAAACCGTTGGATCTTCGTCAAAAGCTCTTGACCATATCTCAGCCCTTGGATTTGCATCAACCTTCTCGATCCTTCCTTCCCCCTATATAAGGAGGCTTACCCTCAGCAGTTGGGAACTTTTTGCAGGTCGTCTAAATAGAGAGAGAGAGAGAGAGAGAGAGAGAAGAGAGAGAAATCCTAAATCGTCCAAACCCTTGTTATTTTCAAACCCTAACCTCATTTCTCCTAAACAGGTTTTTACCAAACACTATACCTGTGTGTTTGAGTGTGTTGGTGGTGGGGGTTTGAAGGTTGTTTATGATTTTATCCTCTGAGATCGAGATCTTGTTTCCAACTTAGACATTTATTATTAGATCTATACTTCTCTTTCATAGAAATAGTAGATCTGATTATTGCATGTCATATTACACTTAGGTCTGCAAATTTTAGTTTCTCATCTTGAGAAATCGCATTTGTTGATTTATTTTCTGTAAATGATTTTCAAAAATTTTAAATCAATAAATCCATTTTCTGTTTCTAGTTCTAATGAAACAAGACTGTTGGTGGTTTTCAATTTCAAAATCATTTTCAAAACCCTCTGAAATTGGATATGACATTGGCAGTCTTACGAGCAAGATAACCTTGTATTCCGGGATTATTTGAAAGGTCAAATAAAGTCTTTTTGTTTCTAAAGAAGAGAGAAACTGAAAACAACATCATTTATATCTGATCTGTAATTTTCTAGGATTGTTTGTATAAAATAAGTGTGCGTGTGTGCATGCATGTGTTAGAGCACCATCACAAACAGTTGTCACACTACAATACATAAGTGTTGGCTATAAGATCTTGAATCTTCAAGAGTCGACGTAAAGACTGGAACAAAATGAAGAAGTTAGCAAACTGGGAAAGCCACATCAACATTAGAACTGCAGAGAAGTTAGAATCAAACCGGTGGGTACATTTCTAAACTTGTATAGGTATGGTTAGTTTGCATGTGTGTTAAATAGTTTTTAACTTGTATATTATGTTTTAGTGGATTTTTGGTTTGTGACTTAGAAGTCACCGTGGATGTTTCCTTAGTTGGGTGAGGTTTTACCACGTTAAAAATGCCTTGTCCTTAATCTTTCAACATCTCCTCATCTCATTCTTATGGTTGTGCTGATTTAATCCTTTTAGTTTTGTTTTTCAAAACTAGTTAACTAATCTTGAACAGATCTCGTGCATGTTTTATTAAACACATCTTGTGATTAATATATTTTGATTTAAAGAAAAGAGTTTCCTTAGAAAATAGTTCAGAGTTACTTCAATAGTTTAATCTTGTATTAAACGGCCTAAGTAACAGCTTTTTCAAAAGAATTAGAAAAATGCAACATTACATTCGAACCTCAATCTCGCACTACAATGCTATGAATATAATTATTTTTAAGGATGGCAAAGAGTTTTAGGGATAGCTGAGGGTGGTGGCATTTAGAATTCATCCCAAATGTAAGGATATTTTTCTCATGTCCAACATGTTTCATTTGTGTATGTCGTACGCCGCTACATTTGGCACGTCACCTCAAGATGTCACTCGACGGCCTCAATCCGAATTCTGGGAATCAAGCATTCAACATCTCCATTAATATGTCCCACATCTGCCTCAACGACTTCACGGTCCAAGATTTTAGGGACTTAATGCAAGTGGTACGCAAGGGAAGTCAAAACAGTGAAAAAAGGTACGATAGGAGAGTTCAAGGGCATTTTCGTAATTTCACATCCATAGTTTGGAGGTCTGGTCAACTAGAAAGTTTAAAAGCTCGCCGCAACGAAGATACTGGAAAAAACGGCACCTCAATCCGAGCTACGGTGAAGGAGTTATGACCTTTTGAAGATGGAGAAAATTCCTTAAAGAATGCTGTTTTTTTTTTACGCTGGATAGAATTTTAGAGTTTTAAGAACGTGGGACTCTTCATATTTTTTCCTATAAATACCAACTTCGGGGGAGTTGTTTTGCAAGACTTTAGAAGACGTTTTTGAGAGTCCAAATTACTCTAGTCTTCATATTTTTGAGTCCCAAGACTCATGTTTTGATTCACACAATTGCCAATCCTTTGTGAATCTTTTTGGTAACCCAAGAACACAACTTTGGTTTGTTCAACCCTTGTGGAGAAGTCGTTCTCTTCTTCATTGCTGCCCTCCTGGAAAGGGAAACTTCCTGCCGCCGACATAGAAACCGATACCTGCGGGTATTTCTGTGTCACACTGTTTCTAGCCGTTGCTTTGAAGGTTTACCGAAGACACCGTGCGTTACACTTGTGGGCGATTATCAGGTTGTATGTAAGTCAATGGTCTTGTAAATTTTTTAAAGTTCTAGAAATAAAAGGTTTTGCCCTTCGGGGATTTTTCCTTAACTTTTTGTCGCATGCTTTATATTTGATGGGTTGATTTAGATGCATGTCTAAGGGTTGAATTTATTTGGTTTAAAAGTAGACGCTTGTTAAATAAGGGTTACTTGGAAACTTGTGAGTTATTTTTTAATCGGTATCACACAGTCGCATACGACGTTTTTCACCAAATAATAAAGGAGCAGGGACAACCATCCTAATGATAGAGGAGGCACTGACTTGGCATGCTAGGTCAGAAATAGGGGATAATCTCACCTGTCATCCTAGGGACTCAACTGCTTGTAAAAGCATAATTTTTAATTATCGAATTTTTCCAATGAATAGCATAATGTTTATTTGGAAATATTAAGATATAGGTTTAATCCATTTGGCAATCTAACCACCAATCAAAGTGTATGGTCGATGATCTTAGCACCCCTAATTTCGCCTCCTTCATTATGCTTGAGACTAAATTTTTTGATATTGTCTTTGTTGATACCCGGGACAAAGGCACCAAGTGGATACATTGACGTCTACTTGGCATTATTGGTACAAACAATTAATGACGTTTGGGCGTGGGGTTTGAAAGATTTTGAATATAGAAAATAGGAAGAGTTTATGTTAAAAGCTATGTTGATCTGGAAAATTAATGATATCTCGGATTATGGGAATTTATAGGGCTATAATGTTCACATTTACTTTAGGTGTCCCACTTATGGAGAGGAAATTGGATCTCAACATATCAAGTAAAGTGGAAAAATTATATATCATTCTCATAAGATATTTTTGCCTCTCAATCACAAGGTTAGATTTGATAAAGGTTCTAATTTATATTTGAATCCCGAATTCTAGTAATTTGAAAAGGTTGAAATTGGGGTTTGTGTTATTTGGAAAATTATGGAATTAGTTAGTTTAAAGGTGTTAATTTTAGTTTAGGGCATTAGTTTGAAAATCATAGAGTAGAATGAGTTATACATTTGTGATCTTGGAAGTTTAATGGATTAGGATTATTGGACGGGATTATGAGAGTCTTAATGATAGTCTATCCGAGCATTTATCCTTTGAGTGAGATTGCGATTGAGTTATGAAACCCTAGAGTGGGCTACTGTTTATGTTCAGTGGTTTTATCTAAATAAGGTGTAAATTGATTCCTAAATGATAAGCCTTGGGAAATTTGTATAGGACTATAGAAGATGGAATATAGTTGTCATGTGTGTATTTTAGTGTATGGTAGGGTGACACTACGCCTAGATTTGGGAACCTGGAGTATTAGGGTTAATGAAGTATGGGGTGAATGTATGTAAATGAATTAGATGATGTTGGACGCCCTCTTAACATAATAAATGTTAATATCTTTGTCTTTAGGTGCCTTCGACCTGAATTCGAAGATCTTGTGACTATATTATTTGCTCGTACTGAACTTGTTACATATATCGAACATCATGGACTTCTTCTCAGTCATAAGTTTTTAAACAAAGACTCCCTTGCCAACTCACCCTTTACACTCACATTGAAACTACTACCAACAAGTAGCCTGAATAGCATTATACTATGCATGATGAATTCAACGCTTTTCTTCGCAATAACACGTGGTCTCTTATCCCTCCAATCTCTCGTATGAATATAATTGGTTGCAAATGGGTGTATTATATCAATTATAAAACTGATGGCACAGTTGAGCGCCATAAAGCAAGCCTTGTATCAAAAAGCTTCCACTAATAACCTAATGTTGACTACGATGAAACATTTAGCCTCATGGTCAAGCCAACCACTATCCGAATTATTCTTTCTATTGTCATCACTCGTCAATGGCCTATACGTCAACTTGATGTCAATGCCTTATTTGATGGCATTCTTCGTGGGGTCGTGTACATACAACAACCACCTGGTTTCATTAATCAAACTCGGCCTCACTTTTTGTGTAAACTACATCACTAAATTTATGGTTTGTAGTAGGCTCCACGTCCATGGTTCTCGTCTTTACATCAATTTTTAACATTGCATGGATTTCATCCATCATCCACTGATTTGTCTTTATTTATTTTTTCATCTGGGTGTCTCATCATTTATTTTCTCATTTATGTTGACGATATCCTCATCACCAACAATGTCTCCACTAAAACTCAATGCTTAATTAACAAGTTGGATGATACTTTCTCACTCAAGGATTTGCCCCCACATAATTCCTTCAGGGTATTGGTTCTTTCTCAACACTAAATGCATATATCTTTATCGATAGTAATATATTCAGAACCTTCTTGACAAATCTGAAATGACCTCCTGCAAACCAGTTCTCACTCCTAGCACTACGGACTCTAAACTTTCCAAAGTTGGTGGAAACCCTTTTCAGGATCCTACTAAATTTTATCAAATTATGGGGGGCCCTTTACATTAATTAAATCGAATATAGATTATTTAATTAACAAAGTTTCTCAATTCATGCACCATCCCTTCGATGATAACTGGCTTGTAGTAAAATGTATTCTACATTGTTTAAAGCATAAACTTAATTATAGCTTGTCCTTTAGCCAACATTCTACGTTCACTCACCACCGTTAATGATTACAATTCTATAGGAGGTTTTTCCATTTACTTGGGCTTTCATTCAATCTCATGGTCTTCCCGTAAACAACGTATTGTAGCTTTGTTATCAACAGAATCCGAATACAAAGCTCTTGTTCATGCTACAACTAAAATTACTTGGTTATAATCGCATCTCAAAGAGTTACACGTGCCTCTTCACAGATCCTCGATTTTATTGTGTGATGACATTGGCGCTACTTACCTTTTCATTAATCCAGTTTTCCATGCACACATGAAACACATTAAAATTGATTTTCATTTTGTTTGCGATATCATGATAAAGTGTTTGAAAGAGATCTTCAAGTACGGTTCATATCCACATATGATCAAATTGTTGACGTTATGACTATAGGCCTCACTTTTGCTCAGTTTCAATTTTTACGTGACAAGTTGAAGGTTCACAATCATTCACCATCAACTTAAGGGGGCATATTGGAGTTGTTATGTAATTGTGTATCTAAATGAGATATACTCGGACAAGTCTTAACGAATTGAAACTCAATAAAATTTGTTGCACAATGTATAAATAGTTGAGTGCTCTCACAATAAAAGGCAAGAAGCCAAATCTGATTAATTCAAGTTTACATCTAATATAATTCTATCTCTTATGTACTGTAATGGTATCAGACCATGCTATTCATGTCCCAAGAATCCAATTTCTCCCCATCAACCAATATAAATATGTCGACATGTTAGGCTCAAGTGATGGGTGACACCCCGCCTATTCGATGGGTGATTAGTCCTCTAATAAAAGACAATCAGAATCTCAATCTGGCTCATTCTTAGCATCACTATCAAAAAACCAAATTAATTACTAATAACTTATTAAGCGCGGTGTCAAAATTTAAAACCTTATTAACTTGACTTTATAAAACATTCAATTATGCAAGAAACCATTCCAATAATTTAAATATACTTTCTCCACAAGAATATAATGAACACTGATGAGATGAAATAAATTAATTAATTAAATAACTCCCGATAAATACAAGTACAATAATCCAACTGATAAGGAAATAAAATAAAGTCTGAATAATATAAAGACTATCCAGCACTGGGCGACATGCCATAATAATTAACTAAAATGAATTCCTATCTAGATAGTAAGGGTGTAAGCATCTAATCGAGGCCTGCAGTCATCCACAGTTGTTGCATCATCATCTGACTGGAAAGATAGCTATGCCTGACATCCCTGTGGCTGAGCTCCTAAAAGATTTTGAAAAATATTTTGATATGGGTCAGAGCCCAAAACCATTAGAAAATATTTTGTAAGTGTTTGAAGTGCAATATGAATATGCAACACAATCATTTATATTTAAACTGGTGTCGCACTATTTAAATATGTCACACTCATATGAGATAATCCCCATCCCTCATCTCTAGTGCTCACCTAATGCATGTATTTTAACACCATGGTTATGCTATCCAGCCTAACTAGTACCATCACTTATTTTATACCCACACACTAAAATTCTAGCCAAGCTGTGCTATACGTATTTACTTTGCTTTGATTCTTATGGAGTTATCACATAAGCTATATCATTATAATTCTTAATTATAATCTTATCATTAAATGATTCACATAACTATGCACTCATTATAATTTTAATATTCACCCATTCGTTTAATTTTACACATTTACATATATCACTCTTATATACGTATGTACATAGCATCCCCGAGTTGTCCTCTCAGATGCAAACTCTAGCATATTATCAGGCTCTGGATACATCATGTACCACCGAGTTGAAATCTCACCACCGAACCCAAATCGTAAACACATAATTGGAGGCGGTCATAGACATACATCTGTAGGCCATAACCATACCACATTACCCAAGCGAACTCTAAACTCACATACAATGGCATGTAACATTCCTATGACCACGAAAAAGAGCCCAACACTTGCTAGTCACGCTAGGGTAGATCACCCACTATGCACAACCTCTGGTGATAGCATCCATAGAGTAGGTTTGTTCATATATATCAATCACACGAATATTTCCATATATATATATATATATAAAACAAGCTAAACGTGAATAAATCACTCGTAGCACTAGCCCAAATTTTTTGAGTCCACCCCAAACTCCCTAATATTCAAGTATTCACTTACTTATTATAAATTCATAAATATCATAATTATGGCCACTAAGCTATTATACTCCAACCCATAGCCCAACTCTGTCCAAAATCCCAACCCAATTTCATAAATTATATCCCGAGTGTCATTCACCCTAGAACACTCATAATCTCGTACCCGAATCTTATTCCCATCTAACCCTAGGTAGGTTATAGTCTCTGCTATGGATTCCCAGAAGTCCTAAATCATCCATTGAACTCCATAAAACAGTCCAAACCCTCAACGACATATGAAAAACTGCAAACAAAAAAGTGAGACAACCCTACCCACCGAACTTGTTCACGTGGTTACCCGAATTGATTTGGTGCGCGAACCGGTTCTCCCCATTCCCAACGAATCGTTTCGGTTCACCTGAGCAGTGAGCCAAAATTTGAGGGGTTTCTTCTTCCTCCCATCAATCATATGAATACCCAAAATTATTCAATCCCCAAACAAGATATTCCTATCAACCCTAAACGTAAAGGCATGCATTTTAACGTCCTGATTCACCCGAAAACATATCAGTTTAAGGGAGTTACCATAGTTTATTAAGACTAATTCACTTTATAAATTTTAATTCAAGAATCCATCAATTCTCATATTAGTCATTAATTATCACATCTTTTCAACATAAATTATCTCAGATTTACAACGGGATTACATTCAAATTATTTTTCTATAATTTTATTCCTAAAAATCTCGTTTTACATGTCAAGTCCACCCAAAAATTTATGTTCCTACACCAAATTTTGATATGAAATATTGAGACTATATGAACCATCAAATCAAGATAAACACTTGCCTTTTTATCGTAGGAATTTGGACGTATTCTCTTTAGATCCTTTTTACGTAGTGGTTCTACACTCGGAATGCTCCAATTCTCTTCTTGGATTGATCCTCCTCTCTTTCTCCTGGGTTTTCCTTATTTTTCCTCCTCTCTCTCAAATCCTAAGTCTTTTGGATGATGGAATGGTTGCCCACTCTATCCACCTTCCTTAGATATAACCTCAGTCCCTAAATTAGGCTAAGTGTTATGTGAAAATGACCCGAATGTCCTTATACAGGTTCCGTTTAGCCTAAAACGTCCCTGAAACCCTATTGCAACCCCCGAGTACCTAATTCTAACGAGCTTGACCCATCTAGAATATTTGGCGCACTTGAAATCACCATTCGAGTTACCTAACATTAATTTTCTATCTAATTCCTAACACGACCCTACACGTGCGTCTCGAATGAGATACATTCAAACCTGTCAATTTTACTCATCTACGACGTAATATTATTTAATGTAATTTCGTTGACTTATCACACAAGTAAATATAAGAATCACATAAATATTAATCATTTTTCTCACTAATTAATATTTATTTAATTCACTATATTTCTCAATTTAATTAAATTAAATGCAAATGTGTAATTTAAAAAAATGTCCAAAAATACTTGGTGTTATATACTTTCCCCTTAACAACGGAATTGCGTCCCCAAAATTTAGATATACCTCGCATAAAGAGCTCCGTATAATTTTCTCGCATATCATCCTCCCACTCTCATTTCAACTCATTGGCATTATGATGCCCCACTGAACACGAACCAATGACACTACCTTTGACCACAGCTTGCACTCGTTACGATCTAGGATAACAACTGATGTCTCCCCATACGAGATGTTGAGCTACAAATCGTTCTCCTCTAATGGAATGTGCCAATATGCCATCTCACTCCTCTCGTACTTCTTCAACGATGACACATAAAATACGTCATGAATCATCTGTAAGTGATCTAGAAGAGTGAGCCTATATGCAATTGGCTCTATCCTCTCAATAATTGGGAAAGGCCCCACGTATCTCGATGCCAACTTTTCCTTCTTTCCAAGCCGCATAAATACTTTCAGAGGAGACACTCGCAAGAATACATGGTCAACTACCTCAACCTTCACGTTTCTCCTATCTACATAAGTATTCTGCTTATCCTGAGCTATTCATATATGACCTCGAATTAGCTCGATCTTGGTAGAAGTGTCCTGGATCATCTCTGGTCCAAGAAGCTTGTTGTCCCCCATCTCAAACCAATAAGCGGGGGAACAACAAGGTTGGCCATACAATTCCTCAAAAGTCGACATGTCTATCGTGAACTGGTAAGAGTTATTATAAGTGAACTCTAGTAGTGGGAGAAACTTCTCCCAACCTTCTCTGAAATCCAATATGCACATCCTTAGAGTATACTCTAGCATTTAATTAACCCTCTCAATCTACCCATTTATCTTTGGGTTGTAATCCATACTCAATCGCAACTCAGTCTCCTTAGCCTCTTTAAAACTATGCTAAAAATGGGACACAAAGATGCACCCTCACTATCTCGGCAATAAAAATTCGGCTATATTATCCCGTCGTATAATCTATTCGAATTTACATAAAGTGAGCCACCTTGGTCAGGCGATGCATAATGACCCATATGTAATCGCGATCCCTCTGCGATGTCGGTAGTCCCGTAATGAAGGCCATCTATATTCTTTCCCATTTTTAAATCAAAATCTCTAAAATCTGCAACATCCCAGTTGGTCTACCTTTACTAACTGATGAAAACCAGATTTAATACTAAAAGATTTTTTTACAAGATTAATAACAAATAGTTATAAGTTAGGTAAACTCCGAATAAACTTTTTATGCAAAACTCTTTTCGAAAAACACAAGATGTGTTCTAAAAGATTTTTCTGAATGTATGGATTAAATTCGACAGTTAATTACCTTCTGTTTAATTTTAAATAAACATCTACTAACGTTACCATGCAGTCCCAATCACAACAACAGTTAAGAACATTCAAATAAATAGACACAAGAATTTTAACATGGTAAAACCCTTAAACAAGGGAAACATCCATGGTGCCCTCTACGGCACAAAACAAAAATCCACTAGAATAAAAATCAAATTATAGCACTTAAGCAAACCACAAAGATCCTAACCTAAGTTCAGAATGTACCTACACGAGATTCTCCAATCCAAAGGTATTCTAACTTGGAACTTGATATTTTCTTGATGCTTCCTTGTCTTTTCCTCGATCTCATTCTCTTTGAATTCTGATTCCAGTAACTCTTTCAAATTCGAGATTCTCAGACAGAACCATAGTGTCTAAGTGTTCGTGTGAGATAGTGTTTGCGATGTGCTACTACATGCAAACATGTAACTCAACCTCTCAAGATTTATACAAACTTTCCTAATAAATTACAATAGTTCTAAGATGAAAGTTATTTCTGAATCTTTATTTTTCAAGCAAAGACTTTTTGATTTTTTATTTAACCACAGATCTCAAGGATACCTTGCTCAGAAGACGGTTCAAGCTCTTAAACAATTTCAAAGTTTTGAAAATATTTTTGAAATTATAAACCTCCAATTGAGATCCAAACTAGACTAGAAGTCTACTTTAACTAAACAGATTCAGACTTAACATGCAACGACTGATTCAACAAGTTTTGATATATAAAACTTATTTTCAGATATGTACGCCTTAAAACTCTAGCAAGAGTTCTTTTGTGTTCCTTTTATTTTTGTACACCAGTGTTTCATAAAATATGAAATAAAAATTAAAAACACACAACTCACTTGATCTAAAAAATTATTTTTGAAACTAAAAGTTTTTATTTCAAAAACTCGTTGAAACAGAATATATCTAAAATATTAGATATAAAAAGAAAAAATAAAAATAAACGTGAGATGTTCTCTTTTAGAAAAACTCAGTTTCAATAATGAAACTTAAATATTTCTTAGAGATGAGTTCAGAGAGAATCAAAGATTTTGAAGAGGTATTCAAAAAGAAAACATAACTCCAATGAACACAGAAAACCTAAAATGTCTAACTCTCAAGAAAGAGTTTTCTGGTGTTTGGAACTGTTTTGGTTTGGGTGTTTGGTTTGAGAGAAAAACTCAGAGGATTTGAACCACGAAGAAAACTTAGGGTTTATTCTTCTAATCTCTCTCTTTCCTTTCCCTCTCTTCTCCCTTCTCTCTCTTCTCTCTATCTTCTCTTTACTCTCTCTTTTCTCTCAGAAATAACGAAATGGCCAAAAGTCTCTAAATACTGAGGGTTGATCCCTTTTATACTAAGCGTAGAAGGATTGAGAACTTTGGCCTCTATCCTATAGCTGATATTAAGTCTAAATGAGTTGACTTAAATCTAACGGTTTAATACAGGTGGTGGGTTAAATGAACAATGATTGGTTAAGACTGAGTTCACAAGGATTGAGTTAAATCGCATGCAGTACGTTGATTAAAAATATCGAAGGGCTGAGGATGTGTAAGTGTTTTGTGTCTAACAGAAAGCACAAATCTACTCGACAGGTTGCCTACACGTGTACGCACAGGATGAAGGTTGAGACGTGTGCCTCCAACACTTTTAAAAACACATTTTAATTCTGCCCAGGCAAACAATTAGCATAGAAAATAAGTTTCCCAAATTCAATTTATACCCTCAACACTTTTAAAAACACATTTTAATTAATTAAAAAATCATTTGAAAATTGTTTAAATTATATAAAATGATTTGAATTAAATTAAATTGATTTTAAAAAGATTTCAAGTGTTGAAAAACCATTAAACCTATAGGTGATATGTATGATGCAGTGCAAGTGTCCTATCTGTGGTTTTAGGTTTCAGAATTAACTTCCCTTGGAAGGTTCTCTCGGACTGGATTTCTTCATGGAGCATGTACCTTTAAGGAGATGGAGTTCTCAAACTATTCTAACATATTTTGTCTAGATATCCAAACTAGTTGGAACTCCTATATATGCAGACTCAAGTGAGTCAATATATAGTGTGTTCTTAATCTCCCCCTTTGGATATTAGAGACAAAATTCCCTTTAGTATTCAATACTATTGGGTCAAAATAAAAAGAAATCCTATGTGTCCTATACAAAAATTCTAACTACCCATTCCCATCCTAGAACCGAAAATAAGGTAAATAAAATACAATACTCAACTATGTACAGACCAATACTCTACAAAATATAAACAAGATGTATAACGGGTCTGAAATGCCTATAACAAGATAAACACTAAATTGACATATTAATTGAGTTAGAATCAGGAATACATAGTAATATCGCTAAACAATACTCAAGATCTCCTCCCCCAATTTTTCTTAAATATACAAGGGGTATAAATCACAAAAATATAGATATTAATTGAGAGTGATCATGCCTATAGCTGTACGCAAATACTCAAAACGAATGTTATCTAATGTTTTGGTAAAGAGATCTGCGAGATGTTTTTAAGTGTTCAGATATTCAATAATGAGGTCTTTGGATTTGACAAGGTCATGGATAAAATGATGTCTAATCTTAATATCCTTAGTTCGTGAGTGAAATACAGGATTTTTGAAAATATTAATGGCACTTTGGTTATCACAAAACATGGTCAATTATTTTTCTGTGAGGCCATAATCACTAAGCATTTGTCTAATCCAAAGTAATTGAGCACAATAACTACCAACTGCTATATATTCATATTTGGCGCTAGATAATGAAATGCAATTATGTTTCTTTCACGACCGACCTACGAGATTGTTGCCTACGTAGTAGCAAGCACCAGAAGTTCTCTTACTATCATCAGAACAACCGGCCTAATCGGCATCAGTGTATCCTACAATAAAACTAGTCGTATCGTTTGTGTACCAAATACCGAATTTTAAAGTACCCTTAATGTATTTAATAATCCTTTTTACAATTAATAAGTGAGATTCTTTAGGGTTACTTTGATATCTAGCACATATTCACACGGCAAAGGATATATCAGGTCGAGAAGCGGTACGATAAAGTAAACTCCCTATCATACTTCTATAAAGAGTGGGATATACACTTTTCCCAATATAATCCTTAGAAAGTTTAGTGGAAGTACTAATAGGAGTTCTAGAAGTTTTAGCATTTTCTAAGCCGAATTTTTTAACTAACTCTGCAGCGTATTTGGATTGAGAAATAAAAAGACCATCACTACATTGTTTTACTTTTAAACCCAAAAACTATTGTAGTTCACCCATTAAAGACATATGAAATTCGGTATGCATGATATCAGAAAAATTCTCTACTTATTTAGGACAGGTGGAACCGAAAATAATATCGTCCACATAGACTTTCGCGATTAAGACATGTTTATTTTCCTTTCTAACAAACAATGTTTGATCGTTTCCGCCACGAACAAAATTTTGAGACACTAAGAAGGTAGACAGTCTCTCATACCAAGCTCTAGGAGCTAGTTTCAAACCGTATAAGGCTTTCTTAAGCTTAAAGACGTGGTCCGGGTGTAAAGGATCAACAAATCCTTTGGGCTGTTCTACGTATACTTCTTCAGATAAAATTCCATTAAAAAAAGTGGATTTGACATCCATTTGGAATAATTTGAATTGCATATGATAAGAACTTGCAAGGAGGAGGCAAACTGATTCCAGACGAGTAACAGGTGCAAAAGTTTCGTCAAAATCAATTCCCTTAATCTGGGAGTATCCTTGTACAATCAACCTAGCTTTATTTCTAATGACCTCCCCATTTTCATCAATTTTGTTTTTAAAAATCCATCTTGTGCCAATAACCTTCGAATCTTTTGGTCGAGGAACCAGATTCCAAACATCGTGACTTTTAAATTGGATTAGCTCTTCTTGCATAGCATTTATCCAAAATGAGTCAGTAAGGGCATCATTAAAATTTTTAGGTTCCTCCATAGAAACAAAACAAGAAAATTGTGCCACTTGTCGATGTTGGGATCTAGTTCTAACTGGTTTGGAAGGATTACCGATAATGGTTTCAGTAGGATGATCTTTAGAAACCCAAGTAGGTACAGAAGGATTCTCAGTTGGTAGTGAATCAGTATCATCTTGAGGATCAAGTGATAAAACGAGTTCGTCCTCATCAAATGTTACTGGTTGACCGTCACTACTCCTAACACTTGTGTCATCTCTAATTACATTAATTGATTCCATAATAGTTTTGGTTCTATAGTTAAAATCATGCAATGCCCTACTGTTTTGGGAATAGACAAGGAAAAATCCCTTTTCTCCCCGGGTATCAAATCTTAAAAGATGCTCTCTATCTTTGCAGATATAGCAGACACTACCGAAGGTTTTAAAATATTTCAAGTTTGGCTTTTTGTGGAACCATAACTCATAAGATGTTTCTTTAGAATTTTTTCTGAGGTAGATATGATTAATAATGTGACACGCGGTTTGGACAGCTTCTACCCAAAAGTATATAGGGATATTCTTAGCATGTAACATAACCCTAGCCATTTCTTGTAAAGTCCTATTCTTGCATTTAGCTATACCATTCTGTTGCGGGGTTTTGGGAGTGCTAAACTCATGTTTATAGCCATTAACTATACAATACTCAGAGATTCCAGATTCCTTAAACTCTCCACCTCTATCACTCCTAATTCGATATACTTGGGTATACTTCTCATTCTCAATTTTCAAGAGGATTCTTAAGAATTGATTGAAGGTTTCTGATTTATTTTTCATAAAAGCTACCCATGTATATCTCGTATAGTCGTCCACTATAACTAGGATGTAAGAGTTTCCACAGAAACTAATATTTCTTAAAGGACCCATGAGGTCCATGTGGATAAGTTCTATGGGGTTAGTGGTAAGGACATCTTTAACTTTCTTGTGTGGGGATTTACTTATTTTGCCTTCCTGACAAGGTCCACATATAAGGGTAAAAGAATTTTTAATTTTAGGTATACCTCTAACTATCTCTTGGGAACTCAATCGTCTAAGGTTATCATAATTTGTGTGTCCAAATCTATTGTGCTATAGATCAGAATCCTCTAATCTGGCAATATTACAAGATTCAGAATTTGGAATTATTGTGTAACAGTTTTCCAGGGTTCTGTTTCCTATTAAAATACAATTACCCTTTTCATCAATAATTTTACAATCTTTTTTAGAAAAGGTAACTGAGTGATTGGAGTCATAAATTAGTGATATACTTAAGAGATTCGCTTTAAGACTTTTAACTAAAAGAACATCATTCAGTTCAGGAAGCCCTTGCTCACTCAATGTTCCCTTACCTATGATCTGGGATGAAACACCATCTCCAAATATGACACTACCTCCAAGGAAGTTTGTCTTATACTTTAATTTAGTTTCATCCCCGGTCATATGTTTAGAACATCCGGAGTCTAAATACCATCCAGTTGAAGTGATGTGTGCCTTTAAAGCGGAAATAACAATGTTGCACTTGAGCGGGGGTAGTAAATCATCTTTTCTGATCCAAATAGGACTACTTTTAAAAAAATTGTGGCCTTTTGACTTAGAAAAGGTTTGAGGGGTCTTTCTAAATGATTTTTTCTTAGTCTTGGACCCTCCCTTTTTCTTTTTAGAGTTAGAGTTGTTTACGGCCTGTCTAGGAAGTATATAAGTATTTCTGGATTTCCTGGAATAGTTAAAGTTCTGGTAGGTATGAGTGTATATCCTTTTCTGGAAACACTCATCTAGAGTATGTCCTAAAATATCATAGTAGGAACAGTACTGATGGGTATAGGACTTGACTTTCTTACTAAAGTCTTTGAAATTTGGCTTGGATCTATTAGGTATAGTAGTCCAGTCATTATTAGGTTTAGGTTTCTGTCTTTAATCTCTAGCAGAAGGATAAACATATTTAATTTGATAATTTGGTTTCAACTGTTGATTGTACTGATTAAGTGTTGATTAAGAGACATTGAGATTAGGTTCACCTTTTTGAACATTTTGAGAAGTTTGGCCTTGTTTTATAAAAGCGATATTTTCAGGAGAAACTTTGGTCTTACTTATGTGCACTATTTCTCAAAAACCTAGGCCAGACTTATCTTCAGAGTCAAATTCTCTTCCAGTAACAATTTTTTCATAATTCTTGGTTTGTGTTTCAAAGTGTTGACATTTTTTAAAAACATTTGAAACCTTTTGCTTTGACTCTTCTAGTTCAATAAGGGTTGCCTTATATTTTTGTTCAAATTCATGGCTCATTTGACTGAAAGAATTTATTCTCAAGTTGTAATTCTCAATCTCAGTCTCACGAGCAACACATTGGGAAGTATAATCTTCATTGTTCTTCCTAATGGTTTGGTTAAGCAAATCGATACGCTCACTTAGGATTTTTATCATCTTTTCTAGGCGAGCACTCTTCTTACCGTTTAGTGTATAATTCATGTAAATCAGGCAGGTCGTCATCAGACTCACTATGTGCATCGTGTGAATTGTCCCCTATGATTTGGTTAGGTTCTTTAATCACGCACACATTCAATTTTCATCAACATTACCACTTTGACTCACACATAGTTTTTCAGTAGTAATAGGAATAGAATTATCAGTAGGATCATTAACAACATCAATAGGCATATCAAGTTCATGAGTAGGCAATCATGCATCATCATTATATATTATCTTAGCAAAGAAAGACATGTAATACTCATTTATTTGATTTGACTCAGTATCATCCTCATCAGAAAAGGTTTGACTCAGTAGATCCAAATAGGACTACTTTTAAAAAAATTGTGGCCTTTTGACTTAGAAAAGGTTTGAGGGGTCTTTCTAAATGATTTTTTCTTAGTCTTGGACCCTCCCTTTTTCTTTTTAGAGTTAGAGTTGTTTACGGCCTGTCTAGGAAGTATATAAGTATTTCTGGATTTCCTGGAATAGTTAAAGTTCTGGTAGGTATGAGTGTATATCCTTTTCTGGAAACACTCATCTAGAGTATGTCCAAAAATATCATAGTAGGAACAGTACTGATGGGTATAGGACTTGACTTTCTTACTAAAGTCTTTGAAATTTGGCTTGGATCTATTAGGTATAGTAGTCCAGTCATTATTAGGTTTAGGTTTCTGTCTCTAATCTCTAGCAGAAGGATAAACATATTTAATTTGATAATTTGGTTTCAACTGTTGATTGTACTGATTAAGTGTTGATTAAGAGACATTGAGATTAGGTTCACCTTTTTGAACATTTTGAGAAGTTTGGCCTTGTTTTATAAAAGCGATATTTTCAGGAGAAACTTTGGTCTTACTTATGTGCACTATTTCTCAAAAACCTAGGCCAGACTTATCTTCAGAGTCAAATTTGCTTCCAGTAACAATTTTTTCATAATTCTTGGTTTGTGTTTCAAAGTGTTGACATTTTTTAAAAACATTTGAAACCTTTTGCTTTGACTCTTCTAGTTCAATAAGGGTTGCCTTATATTTTTGTTCAAATTCATGGCTCATTTGACTGAAAGAATTTATTCTCAAGTTGTAATTCTCAATCTCAGTCTCACGAGCAACACATTGGGAAGTATAATCTTCATTGTTCTTCCTAATGGTTTGGTTAAGCAAATCGATACGCTCACTTAGGATTTTTATCATCTTTTCTAGGCGAGCACTCTTCTTACCGTTTTAGTGTATAATTCATGTAAATCAGGAAGGTCGTCATCAAACTCACTATGTGCATCGTGTGAATTGTCCCCTATGATTTGGTTAGGTTCTTTAATCACGCACACATTCAATTTTCATCAACATTACCACTTTGACTCACACATAGTTTTTCAGTAGTAATAGGAACAGAATTATCAGTAGGATCATTAACAACATCAATAGGCATATCAAGTTCATGAGTAGGCAATCATGCATCATCATTATATATTATCTTAGCAAAGAAAGACATGTAATACTCATTTATTTAATTTGACTCAGTATCATCCTCATCAGAAAAGGTTTGACTCGGTAGATCCAAATAGGACTACTTTTAAAAAAATTGTGGCCTTTTGACTTAGAAAAGGTTTGAGGGGTCTTTCTAAATGATTTTTTCTTAGTCTTGGACCCTCCCTTTTTCTTTTTAGAGTTAGAGTTGTTTACGGCCTGTCTAGGAAGTATATAAGTATTTCTGGATTTCCTGGAATAGTTAAAGTTCTGGTAGGTATGAGTGTATATCCTTTTCTGGAAACACTCATCAAGAGTATATCCAAAAATATCATAGTAGGAACAGTACTGATGGGTATAGGACTTGACTTTCTTACTAAAGTCTTTGAAATTTGGCTTGGATCTATTAGGTATAGTAGTCCTGTCATTATTAGGTTTAGGTTTCTGTCTTTAATCTCTAGCAGAAGGATAAACATATTTAATTTGATAATTTGGTTTCAACTGTTGATTGTACCGATTAAGTGTTGATTAAGAGACATTGAGATTAGGTTCACCTTTTTGAACATTTTGAGAAGTTTGGCCTTGTTTTATAAAAGCGATATTTTCAGGAGAAACTTTGGTCTTACTTATGTGCACTATTTCTCAAAAACCTAGGCCAGGCTTATCTTCAGAGTCAAATTTGCTTCCAGTAACAATTTTTTCATAATTCTTGGTTTGTGTTTCAAAGTGTTGACATTTTTTAAAAACATTTGAAACCTTTTGCTTTGACTCTTCTAGTTCAATAAGGGTTTCCTTATATTTTTGTTCAAATTCATGGCTCATTTGACTGAAAGAATTTATTCTCAAGTTGTAATTCTCAATCCCAGTCTCACGAGCAACACATTGGGAAGTATAATCTTCATTGTTCTTCCTAATGGTTTGGTTAAGCAAATCGATACGCTCACTTAGGATTTTTATCATCTTTTCTAGGCGAGCACTCTTCTTACCGTTTAGTGTATAATTCATGTAAATCAGGCAGGTCGTCATCAGACTCACTATGTTCATCGTGTGAATTGTCCCCTATGATTTGGTTAGGTTCTTTAATCACGCACACATTCAATTTTCATCAACATTACCACTTTGACTCACACATAGTTTTTCAGTAGTAATAGGAACAGAATTATCAGTAGGATCATTAACAACATCAATAGGCATATCAAGTTCATGAGTAGGCAATCATGCATCATCATTATATATTATCTTAGCAAAGAAAGACATGTAATACTCATTTATTTGATTTGACTCAGTATCATCCTCATCAGAAAAGGTTTGACTCAGTAGATCCAAATAGGACTACTTTTAAAAAAATTATGGCCTTTTGACTTAGAAAAGGTTTGAGGGGTCTTTCTAAATGATTTTTTCTTAGTCTTGGACCCTCCCTTTTTCTTTTTAGAGTTAGAGTTGTTTACGGCCTGTCTAGGAAGTATATAAGTATTTCTGGATTTCCTGGAATAGTTAAAGTTCTGGTAGGTATGAGTGTATATCCTTTTCTGGAAACACTCATCTAGAGTATGTCCAAAAATATCATAGTAGGAACAGTACTGATGGGTATAGGACTTGACTTTCTTACTAAAGTCTTTGAAATTTGGCTTGGATCTATTAGGTATAGTAGTCCAGTCATTATTAGGTTTAGGTTTCTGTCTCTAATCTCTAGCAGAAAGATAAACATATTTAATTTGATAATTTGGTTTCAACTGTTGATTGTACTGATTAAGTGTTGATTAAGAGACATTGAGATTAGGTTCACCTTTTTGAACATTTTGAGAAGTTTGGCCTTGTTTTATAAAAGCGATATTTTCAGGAGAAACTTTGGTCTTACTTATGTGCACTATTTCTCAAAAACCTAGGCCAGACTTATCTTCAGAGTCAAATTTGCTTCCAGTAACAATTTTTTCATAATTCTTGGTTTGTGTTTCAAAGTGTTGACATTTTTTAAAAACATTTGAAACCTTTTGCTTTGACTCTTCTAGTTCAATAAGGGTTGCCTTATATTTTTGTTCAAATTCATGGCTCATTTGACTGAAAGAATTTATTCTCAAGTTGTAATTCTCAATCTCAGTCTCACGAGCAACACATTGGGAAGTATAATCTTCATTGTTCTTCCTAATGGTTTGGTTAAGCAAATCGATACGCTCACTTAGGATTTTTATCATCTTTTCTAGGCGAGCACTCTTCTTACCGTTTTAGTGTATAATTCATGTAAATCAGGAAGGTCGTCATCAAACTCACTATGTGCATCGTGTGAATTTTCCCCTATGATTTGGTTAGGTTCTTTAATCACGCACACATTCAATTTTCATCAACATTACCACTTTGACTCACACATAGTTTTTCAGTAGTAATAGGAACAGAATTATCAGTAGGATCATTAACAACATCAATAGGCATATCAAGTTCATGAGTAGGCAATCATGCATCATCATTATATATTATCTTAGCAAAGAAAGACATGTAATACTCATTTATTTAATTTGACTCAGTATCATCCTCATCAGAAAAGGTTTGACTCGGTAGATCCAAATAGGACTACTTTTAAAAAAATTGTGGCCTTTTGACTTAGAAAAGGTTTGAGGGGTCTTTCTAAATGATTTTTTCTTAGTCTTGGACCCTCCCTTTTTCTTTTTAGAGTTAGAGTTGTTTACGGCCTGTCTAGGAAGTATATAAGTATTTCTGGATTTCCTGGAATAGTTAAAGTTCTGGTAGGTATGAGTGTATATCCTTTTCTGGAAACACTCATCTAGAGTATATCCAAAAATATCATAGTAGGAACAGTACTGATGGGTATAGGACTTGACTTTCTTACTAAAGTCTTTGAAATTTGGCTTGGATCTATTAGGTATAGTAGTCCTGTCATTATTAGGTTTAGGTTTCTGTCTTTAATCTCTAGCAGAAGGATAAACATATTTAATTTGATAATTTGGTTTCAACTGTTGATTGTACTGATTAAGTGTTGATTAAGAGACATTGAGATTAGGTTCACCTTTTTGAACATTTTGAGAAGTTTGGCCTTGTTTTATAAAAGCGATATTTTCAGGAGAAACTTTGGTCTTACTTATGTGCACTATTTCTCAAAAACCTAGGCCAGGCTTATCTTCAGAGTCAAATTTGCTTCCAGTAACAATTTTTTCATAATTCTTGGTTTGTGTTTCAAAGTGTTGACATTTTTTAAAAACATTTGAAACCTTTTGCTTTGACTCTTCTAGTTCAATAAGGGTTGCCTTATATTTTTGTTCAAATTCATGGCTCATTGACTGAAAGAATTTATTCTCAAGTTGTAATTCTCAATCCCAGTCTCACGAGCAACACATTGGGAAGTATAATCTTCATTGTTCTTCCTAATGGTTTGGTTAAGCAAATCGATACGCTCACTTAGGATTTTTATCATCTTTTCTAGGCGAGCACTCTTCTTACCGTTTTAGTGTATAATTCATGTAAATCAGGCAGGTCATCATCAGACTCACTATGTGCATCGTGTGAATTGTCCCCTATGATTTGGTTAGGTTCTTTAATCACGCACACATTGAATTTTCATCAACATTACCACTTTGACTCACACATAGTTTTTCAGTAGTAATAGGAACAGAATTATTAGTAGGATCATTAACAACATCAATAGGCATATCAAGTTCATGAGTAGGCAATCATGCATCATCATTATATATTATCTTAGCAAAGAAAGACATGTAATACTCATTTATTTAATTTGACTCAGTATCATCCTCATCAGAATCACTAGAGTCGTCCCAAGTCTTACATATATTGGCCTTGTTGTTGTTATTAAAACTGGTTGGACCTTTACTCGCATAGTGACCAAGTTTACCACAACGATGACACTTAACATCTTTTATGTCAGGTTTAGGTCTGTTGGGGTTAAAATTCCTCCTATTGTCATAAGTGTGTTTGGTATTGTCTCTGCCATGAGGTCTGTGAGATTGATTACCTTGATAATTTGATTTTCCTTGTTTAGAGGACACAACATTTCTGAATTTCAAAATCTTTTTGAAATGCTTACTCATAAGCTCTATTTCATTGTCAATGTTTTCTAAATCACAGTTTTCAAGACAGTCAGTGTCAAAGTCTATAGAGTTTAATTTAGGAACTGGTAATTTAGATGAAAACACAACATTTGAACTAGAGGCTTTATTAGTCTGTCTGGTCAATTCCTTTTTAAAGTCTAGTTCCAATTCAACAGTCCTAAGTTTATTGCTAAGTAGTTCAGGAGTAATATTAGGGTCATTCATTTCCTCAATAGCATATCTCTTGTTGTCAAAATTAGATGGCAATGACATAAGAATCTTTAACTCAATTTCCTTTCTACTGTAGGTTATACAATTTGCACGAAGTTTTGTAAAAATATAAGTTAACCTTATATAGAAATCGTCAAAGGATTCATTATCATTCATAATCAGGGTGTTATATTGCTGAATAAGCATTGGGTTTTTACAGCTTTGACACGTTCATCACCCTCATGATCAATGACTAAAGTGTCCCATGCCTATTTAGAAGTAGAACAAATGTATATTCTTTGTAATTCATGTTCATTAATGGACATAAAGATGGCATTCTTCCCTTTGTTATTATCAAGAGAAGCTTTTTTCTCTTCCTTAGTAAATTAACTGAGAAGTTTCTTAATACTTGTTGGATCAGTGGCAGAGGTAGGTTTAGTAGGATGTTCAAACCCTATTTCAATCATTTCCCAGACTTCATCATCCAGGGTTCCTTGAATGAAAGCTGTCATTCTCACTTTCCAGTACAAAAAATTATTGGATAGTTTACCTAACTTCTCACATTTTTCTTCCATACTCAGAGATTTTTCTAGAAATAAGTTTCGAAAATAATTTCTCAAGTTTCAGGATCACAAAAGGTGTTCCTGCTCTGATACCAATTGAAAAAAAGCCTTAATACTAAAAGCTGTGTTTACAAGATTAATAATAAATAGTAAAAAGTTGAGTAAACTCCGAATAAAATTTTTAGGAAAAACTCTTTTCGAAAAACAAAAGATGTGTTCTAAAAGATTTTTCAGAATGTATGGATTAAATTCGATAGTTGATTACCTTCTGTTTATTTTTTAATAAACATCTACTAACATTACCATGCAGTCCCAATCACAACAACATTTAAGAACATTCAAAGAAATAGACACGGGAATTTTAATGTGGTAAAACCCTTAAACAAGGGAAACATCCACGGTGCCCTGTACGGCACAAAACGAAAATCCACTAGAATAAAAATCAAATTACAACACTTAAGCAAACCACAAAGAGCCTAACCTAAGTTCAGAATGTACCTACACGAGATTCTCCACTCCAAAGGTATTCTGACTTGGAACTTGATCTTTTCTTGCTACTTCTTTATCTTTTCCTTGATCTCCTTCTCTTTGAATTCTGATTCCAGTAACTCTTTCAAATTCAAGATTCTCAGACAGAACCACATTGTCTAAGTGTTCGTGTGAGATAGTGTTTGCTAGGTGCTACTACATGCAAACATGCAGCTCACCCTCTCAATATTTATACAAAATTTCCTAACAAATTACAATAGTTCTAAGCTGAAAATTATTTCTCAATCTTGATTTTTCAAGCAAAGACTTCTTGATCTTTTATTTAACCACAAATCTCAAGGATACCTTGCTCAGAAGACGGTTCAAGCTCTTAAACAATTTCAAGGTTTTAAAAATATTTTTGAAATTGTAAACCTCCAATTGAGATCCAAACTAGATTAGAAGTCTACTTTAACAAAACAGATTCAGACTTAACATGCAAAGACTGATTCAACAAGTTTTGATATATAAAACTTATTTTCAGATATGTACGCCTTAAAACTTTAGCAAGAGTTCTTTTGTGTTCCTTTTATTTTTGTACACCAGTATTTCATAAAATATGAAATAAAAATTAGAAACACATAACTCACTCGATCTGAAAAATTATTTTTGAAACTAAAAGTTTTTATTTCAAAAACTTGTTGAAACGGAATGTATCTAAAATATTAGATCTAAAAAGACAAACAGAAAATAAACGTGATATGTTCTCATTTAGAAAAACTACGTTTCAATAATGAAACTTAAGTCTTTCTTAGAGATGAGTTCTGAGAGAATCAAATATTTTGAAGAGGTCTAAAAAAAGAAAACACAACTCCAATGAACACAGAAAACCTAAAACGTCTAACTCTCAAAAAAGGGTTTTCTGGCGTTTGGAACTATTTTGGTTTTGGTGTTTGGTTTGAGAGAAAAACTCAGAGGGTTTGAACCACGAAGAAAACTTAGGGTTTATTCTTCTAATCTCTCTCTTTCTTTTCCCTCTGTTCTCCATTCTCTCTTTTATCTTTACTCTCTCTTTCCTCTCAGAAATAATGAAATGGCCAAAAGTCTTTAAATGCTGAGGGTTGATCCATTTTTATACTAAGCGTAGAAGGATCGAGAACTTTGGCCTCTATCCTATGGCTGAGATTAAGTCTAAATGAGTTGACTTAAATCCAATGGTTTAACACAGGCGGTGGGTTAAATGAACACTATTGGTTAAGGCTGAGTTCACAAGGATTGAGTTAAATCGCATGCATTACGTTGATTAAAATGATCCAAGGGCTAAGGATGTGTAAGTGTTTTGTGTCTAACAGAAATCACAAATCTACTCGACAGGTTGCCAACACGTGTACGCACAGGATGAAGGCTGAGACGCGTGCCTCCAACTCTCTAGCACTTTCAAATTTTACCTAGGAAAACAATCAGCATAGAAAATAAGTTTCCCAAATTCAATTTATACCCTCAACACTTTTAAAAATACATTTTAATTAATTCAAAAATCATTTGAAAATTATTTAAAATTATATAAAATGATTTGAATTGAGTTAAATTGATTTTAAAAAGATTTAAAATGTTGAAAAACCATTAAACCAATAGATGATATGTATGATGCAGTGCAAGTGTCCTATTTGTGGTTTTAGGGTTTAGAATTAACTTCCCTTTGAAGGTTCTCTTGGACTAGTTTTCTTTATGGAGCATGTACCTTTGAGGATATGGAGTTCTCAAACTATTCTAACCTATTTTGTCTAGATATTCAAACCAGTTAGAACTCCTATATATGCAGACTCAAGTGAGTCAATATATAGTGTGTTCTTAACTGATAAGTTATGCACTTAGAGACAAACTCAGTAATGTCCTGCTTCATCCTAGCCCACTAATACCATCTCCTCATGTCCTATCACATCTTATCCCCATCAAGATGTACCGAATATTATGACCCATGAGACTCTCTCATCACAACATGTTGTAGGTCCCCATCCTTTGGGACTTTAAGCTTCTCATTGAAGCGTAAGCCTCCTTCTGAACTAATCGAGTAAAACTTCGCTCCCTCTGCTTGTAATTGAAGCACCTTGTCTTGACAAAATTGATCCACTATTTATGCCTTCACAACCCTCATAATAATCTCGGGTATGATAGTCAAGACTACCATAAAAGATCTAGCCACTGCGTTATCCTACTGAAGTTCGCTCCACTTCGCTTTCCAGGCCTCCATTATCTCCCTCGTAAGTTTCCATCTCAATGAGTTTGCCACCACATTAGCCTTCCCCGATTTGTACTAAATGTTAAACTAAAAGTCTTTCACAAACTCTATCCAACTACGCAGTCGCATGTTGAGATCCTTCAATGTGAACAAATACTGCAGTGCCTTATGATCTGTGAACAGACTGATTTTCTCCCTTAGGATACAGTGCCTCCATATCCTCAAGTAGAAAACTATAGCTGCAATATCCAAATCATGTGTGGGGTAATTCCTCTTGTGTAACTTGAGCTTGTGAGAAGCATAAGATATAACTCGGTCCTCCCGCTGTAGCACACCCCCAAGTCCCTATAAGGATGCATCTGCAATAAATAAAGTACTCCACTCCTCCTCTAGGTAGTGTAACTACTAGTGCCGAAGTTAATTTGTCCTTTAGCTAATCGAAATCTAACTAATAATGATCATACCAAATAAATGTTACCCCCTTGTAGGTTAGATTCATCAATGGGCCCGCAATATTTGAAATCCCCTTAATAGAACAACAATAGTACCCGGGCAATCCCAAAAAGCTATAGATCTCTATTGGTGTCGTGGGTTGACCCCACTTCGTCATCACTGCTACCTTACTTGGGTCCACTGAAATGCCTCTATCAGATATAATATGGACCAAGAACTGCAACTCTCATAACTAAAACCCACATATCTCAATTTTGGAGTATAACTAATGGTCCCGTAAAGTTTACAGAACCATACGCAAATGCTCTACGTGCTCACCCTTAGTCCGAGAATAGACTAAAATGTCATCTATGAACATAATCATAAACTGGTCTAAGAAATCTTTGAACACCTTGTTCATAAGATCCATGAATATGACTGGTGCATTAATTATCCCAAACGGCATAACCCTGAACTCATATGACCCATACCGCATCAGGAATGCTGTCTTGGGTACATCCTGCTCCCTAATGCGTAGTTGATGATACCTAGATCTCAAGTCTATCTTCGAGAAGTAAGTTTCTCCTTTTAATTGGTTGAACAGGTTATTGATACGAGGCAACGGGTATTATTTTTGGATCGTGACCTTGTTCAACTCCCAGTAGTCAACACATAACCTCAGTGATCTATCCCTTTCTTCACAAACAGTACCGCGACACACCATGATGATGTACTCCAATGGGAAAAACCTAGCCCCAAGAGCTTCTGAATCTGGTCCTTCAACTTCCCCATTTCCAGCGGAGCGATGTGATAGGGCGTACATTCTATCTGCCTAGTCCTCGGCGCTAAATCAATGACCAACTTAATCTATCGGCTTAGGGGTAAACCTGGAATCATCTAAAAAACATTCGCAAACTCCGTTTCAACTGGGCTCGAATCTAATGAGATAACCAGACCCTATGATATAATAAAAGGGTGTGATCGACCCTTTCTCGGGAAAAGGCATCACCACCAAAAGCATCTCTTGCCTGGAATGGCGAACACAAAAATTGTACTAAAATAATTCACCATTGCCCTATAACTTCTAAACTGTCCATGCCGAGAATGACATCGTACACCATCATATCAAGCACCAGTAAATCAGCTGCTAAGCATAATCTCCTTATATCTATCCCCACTCTTATACAAATGGAATGGATATGGATCCCGATACCCATGGTGAATCGACACTAGGGGTGTAAGAAGTACGGTTTGGTCGGTAAATAGTAGATACCAATACCAAAACCAAACTCTGGATGGTAAAACCAAACCGTACCAGTTTACCACCCGGTACACCAAAATCAATACCAAAACCAAATCGACCGGTATTTCGGTTTTTTCGGTAATTTTGGTTTTTTCTGGTTTCGGTAAATTCTGGTTTTTTCTCGTTTCTTCTGGTTTCGGTAAATTCTATTTTTTTTTGTTTCTAGTTTCGGTTTTTTCTGGTTTTGATAAATAGTACTAAAAGCCCCAAAAAACCAAAAACAAAACCAAGCAACTTTTTTAAATATTAAAACCAAAACCAAAACCAACTTTTTTCTAGTTTCGATAAATTTGGTACGATAATTTTGGTAAATTCGGTACGGTACGGTAATTTCGGTACGGTTTTTACTGATTTCAGTAAATTTGGTACGGTACGGTAATTTCGATACGATTTTTTTTTGTTTCGGTAAATTCGGTACGGTAATTTCGGTAAATCGGTTTTTTAATTATTAAAACCAAAACCAACCCACTTTTTTGAGGTAATTTCAGTTTCGGTAAGATCGGTTTCTGGAATTTTAATATATGAAATCGAAACCATTTTTTTTCGAACCAAAACGGTACGGTACGGTAAAAACCCGTACCGCTTCCACCCCTAATCGACACACATAATAATACTATTGGTTGTGTCTAATAAATCGACTACGCTACAAATCTAGTAGAAATAAATGAATGTGATTCCCTCGTGTTAAATAAAACCCAACCCATATGTCCATCGATAGGAAATACATCTTCTATAGCTAGCGGCGCTTGCGGTGCCAGTGGAATCATAGCATTATGGATGTTTTAGACACGTCTATACTATAACTGTCCCTATTGAGGTAGGAACGCTAGAGCTAGTGGTGCAATAATGGTGCATGTCATCCCCACTACTGTCCCCTCGACCATTGCAGATAAGATCTCCATATATGGCCCATCTTTCGACATATAAAACATCTTCTAGTGAATTGCCCCCACCTCTGGCCTTTAGGGCCATGTCGGGTGTTGATACAAAAATTAGTCAGCTAACGTGGACCAGTTATGATAAGACACGTGACATCCATCATGGCATAATTATATACATCGAGCAACTTAACATGATGAGCTACTCAGAATACCGAGCTATTCAGTATATCGAGCAACTATCTGGGAAGAACAAATGACCAAGACAGATTCAATGAATATTCTTATTATGTATCGATACATATGTCTATCTGATGACAGCGTATTGTCTATTCATATGGGCAGCCCATGGGCTATAAATACATTATCATACCCTCATAACGGGGTGAGCTATCATAAGCGAAGATAATCAAGATTAAGGCAAAATACCCAGCAATACAAAACAGTGGACGTAGGCCATTTCATTAAGGCTGAACCACTTTAAAAATCCCTTGTCTTATTTCCTATTTCATATTTATCTGTGATTAATTAATTAGATAAAATCTAGTTTGTTACATCAACATCGGGGCTGCCCTAGCCATGGCCTTGCTTGTCTTAAGGGACATGTTTCTAGTGGCCATGCTTGAATCCTCTATCACTGGATTTGAATCCCCCTAATTAGAATATTTTAATCGAATCCTCCTACTGGGTATCCCGCTCGTGTTGTCTGCCCTCCTGCTACCGCGGTGCCCCACTAGAACCATTACCTTCAGTCTTTTCCTGCTGGCTAGAATCTCTAATTCTCTTACTTCCCTTCATATAGAAGCGGTGACCCTAACAATGAAGAAGTGTAGCATTGACGACATCAATATACGTCTTCAATACCGGATTACCCAACAAGTGTTTCCGGATCCTCCAGGTGAGTCCATCGATAAACTTCAGTATCTTTTTCTCCTTTATATTCACCTTGTCAGACACAAAATTCGCTAAATGGGTGAATTCCTCCTCATACTCGTCTATTGTCCGTCCCTCATGTGATAAGTCCAGAAACCTCCTCTACATATTTGTCTACACAGCAAATGGAAAGAACTTACGGCCTAACCGCACCCAGAACTCTCCTATGGTCATGTTATCCCTCTCCTCAGATGTGATAACTGACTCTCAACACTGCAATGCTGCTCCTGCCAACTTAAAATAGTCAAGATATGCTTCTGAGTATCACTGCACTCAACCATATCGAGATGTCGCGGTATATCCTTCTTCCACCGATGGCAATAACAACATCTGCACTTCCCTGGAACTCTAGTGGATGACCTTTCTGAAAGGCCTCTTTAACTCTCTCCTATATTGACGACACTGGGTGGGTCTGGACGGTCGATGCCACCGGCTGCTGCAGCGGATTCTGTAAGAACTGTTATGCCATGGTGGTTATGGTAACATTAATCGCTTGAGAAACTATAGTGGCTACCTCGTCAGTTGTCACCGTCCTCTATGGCACCTACGAATTCGGTAGAACCTCTTCTCTATTGGCCCTCCTAACGGCCCTAGATGGTCGTCCTCTCCTATTTTACATCTTAAACCAAATCGAGTTTGTATGAGATCACAGGTAAGATATATTATAAAAGCAGAAGAACGTAAATGTGTAAATGTGAATGCAATAATCCTAATCATAGGGCTCTATTTCAAAGAACGCTACACTGGAAACATAATAAGTCGCACATATCCTAAGAACACTAGAATATAATGCTTTGATACTATCTGTGATACCCCGCCTATTATAATAACGAGTGATCAGTCATCTACTAAAATAAAACAGGAATCTCAGTCTGGCTTATTCTTAGCATCATTGTCGAAAAAACAAATTAATTACTAATAACCTCTTAATCCCGACGTCAAATTTTAAAAACTTATTAACTTGAATTTATAAAACTTTCAACCATACAACAAACTATTCCAATAATTTAGATACACATTCACCACAAGAATAAAATTAATATTGATGAGATGAAATACATAAATTAATCGAATAACTCTCGGTAAATCCATGTGCAATAATCCAACCGATAAGGAAATAAAATAAAGTCCAAAGAATGTAATGAGTGTCCAATAATAGACGACATGATAATTAATTTAAATGAAAACCTATCTAGATAGAAAGGATAGAAGCATTTAGTCGAGGCCTACAGTCATCCACACCTACAGCAGCATCGTCATACTAGAAAGATGGCTACGCCTAGCGTCCCTATGGCTGACCATTTAAAAGGTTTTGAAAAATATTTTGACAAAACTATTTGAAAATATTTTGCAAGTGTTTAAAACACAATAATGAATATGCAACATAATCGTTCATATTTAAACTGGTGTCACACTCACGTGAGTTAATCCTCTCCCCTCAACTATAATGCGAACCTAACGCGTGTATTTTAAACCCTAGTTATGCTACCATACCTAACTACTACCATCACTTATTTTAACCCCACGCGCTAAACTTCTAGCCAAGTTGTGCTCTACGTAGTTTTCTTTGTTTTAATTCTCAATGATCTATCACATAAGCTATATCATTATAATTACCAATTATATTCTTATCATTAAATGATTCACATAGTTGTGCACTCATTATAATTTCAATGTTCACACATTTGTTTAATTCATTAATATACTTATGACTCTCTAACACACTCACACACACACACACACACACACACACACACATATATATATATATATATATATATATATATATATATAAAGCATCCCCGCCCCGAGTTATCCTCCCCGATGCAATATTTAGCATGTTATCAGGCTCCAGGTACATCAGGTACCACTCATGGGCCATCGGATCGGAATTTCACCACCAAACTAAATCGTAAACACATATCTGGAGGAGGTCATAGACATAAATTCTGGGTCTAACTATACCAAATTACCCCACTGGACTCTAAACTCACATACAATGGTCATGTAATAGTCCTATGACGTGGGAAAATGACCCAACACCTGCTAGTCATGCCAGGGTGGACTGCCCACTATTCGCAACCTCCAATAATTGCAATCATAGAGTAGATATGTTCACATATATCAATCACACACACACACACACACACACACACACACACACATATATATATATATATATATATATATATATATATATATATATATATATATATATTTGGTCTTGACTAACTCACAGTTGAGATCGAAAGTTGATCAAGTTAGTCTTTATCAACTGACGGTTGAGATTTGCTGTATCTAAGGGTTCAAGATGATGCACAACGGAGAAATCTAATGGATGAAAAGGATTGCGTGAAAAATTAGTAAATCTGTATCTGCACACATTTTGTACTCAGATATTCACATTGTTATTTATGGAGCATAAGGCTCGAGACAGTACTTCTCCTCATTTCACATCCTTCACCCTCCCATTCAGTGCGCTGCTCTCTCCTATCCTCTCCCTCTCACTCCGGTGCAGTCCATCGCCACTCACCTGCTCATCCCTCTCACTCCGGTGCAGTCCATCGCCACTCACCTGTTCAAGCGTTTTGGGTTGATCACTCCGGGTAGTTATCGTTTTGGGTAGGTCACTCCAGACAGGTCATTGGCTATAAATGGGTATAAGTGTTGTGGCTTGTAATAGTTTGTAAATGGGTATGGGTTGTAATAGTTTATTCATGGGATATTATTGCAGATTCAATCTTTGAACATGTATTTGTCTACAAGTTTGTTACATTTTTTTTTCTTAGTACTTGATTAACTTCTCTATTTTATTATTTAAGCATGCAGTAACTACTAAACTTAAAAGGTTAAACTAAAAAAAAATCCCTGAAAATCGTGAAAATATTATTTTTGTCAAATAACATTAAATATTTTTATTTATGAAAAGTAAGCACTCAAAATGTTATTAATTGAAAAAAATACTGAATTTTTTATTTTTGGCAAACAAACAGGGAAAATATTATTTTTAGCCAAAAATATACTTAATATTTTTCTTTTCGACAAATAAACACTAAAGATATTGCTTTGGATAAAAAAAATACTAAATTTTTTTGGGGTACATAAACACTGGTAAATATTATTTTTAGAAAAAAACTTCTTAATTGTTTAAAAAATAAGGGATATAAAAAGTAAAATGTTTATAATTGTTTCAATAAAAATTAAAAATATATATTTTTAATAAAAATATATTTTTTAAAAACAAAACTATTCTAATTCGAAATTAGTTTTTTAAATTATATTTAACTCATTTAGTCCCTTAAACATCCGTTTAGCGAATATTATTTTATTTTTAAACTCTAATTTTTTTAAAATATTTTTACAAAACCCATAAAAAACGTAAAAATATTATTTATGTAAAAAAAAATATTTTTATTTTTGACAAAAAAGCACTCAGGATGTTATTAATTGAAAAAAAACGCTGGAATTTTTTTTTTGGCACAAAAACATTAGAAAATATTATTTTTAGCAAAAAAATACTAATTTTTTTTATTTTTGGCAAATAAATAGGAAAAAAATTTATTTTTAGCAAAAAAAACTTAATATTTTTCTTTTTGACAAACAAACACTAAAGATATTATTTTTGATAAAAAAAATATACAAAATTTTTAAAAAATTTATTTTTAATGCATTTAGTCCCCCAAACTGTCATTTTATCCGGTATTCTCTTATTTTAAAAGGTCCGCACCAGCCCGTACGCCTTATTTTTAAACACATTTTTTTTTTAAACTTTTTATTAAAAAATTATTTTGGGTACATTTGAGAGGTTTTAGCTTTTATTTAAAAAAAAAATAATTCTTTTAACTTTGAAAAAAAACATTTTTAAAATGAAAACAAAAAAACATGAACCCAAGTTAACAATAAAAACAAACACTAAGCCTACAACTTGGTTTGTCCTATCAGGCGAGTATAAATGTGGGTATAAGTGTGTCTACCTATAGTGTGGCTCTAAATTGTTTTATTGTAACATCGTATAATCGGTCTAAACTAGAAAACCAGCTAATAAATAAATATAATAGAATGAAACTTATTAATTACACTATTGCTTTAAGGAATTAGACTAGTCGATTAACAAAATATTTAAATGGATATTCTATAAGGATATACTAGTAACTGTAAGTAAATAACGAAAGGTAAATGGAATCCTATGCTAGCATTCGATCAAAGCATTGAATGCAACAAGTCTATATCTGAGCTATATACCTATACAAACAGCTAATAGGTTGCCTCAAGTTGCTAGCATGTTTAATTAGTTAAGAAACCTACTATAACATGGGTTGTACAAAGTGGCAGTGTTTGTACTTTGAATAAGCAAAAGTGTATATCGGTATGGTAGTATGGGACTAAAATGAAGACGGAGAAATTAATTTCTTTGGCACAACACACTATGCTATCTCTCATTGGTTGTGTGACATTTCGAAAGTGTGCCCCAAATAGGCCGCCGACTCGCAAAAATGTGAGTTGACACTGCTAAAATGTAGCTTAATTTTTCGCCTGCTACACGCATAAGATGGTTGGTTGAGCTTTGTGTTGTCAGTTTAAAAAGTTTTTGAACTACACACTACCATGGGGATGGTGATGGGGATATCTGATACACTAATGATTATTATATTGTTAGCGTAAACAAAAATACACTTTCAAAGTTCCTATTGAACTTACGTTGACTACAAGTTTAAAATATGCATTACTATTTCTCCCAAAAATAAAATTAATCTTAATTTTCCATGTTTAGTATAAAGTTGCAATTATATTATACCAATCATTTAAATCTTGATAGATGTTTTAGAACGGTGTAAATTTTTATATTTATTTTTTAAATGCTGATTGTAATAAAATTTTACCAATTATTCTTCGTTTTAAATTATTAGAATGTGAATATTATATAATTTAGTTGTAGTCGCACCTCGCGTGGTTAGGTACAAAGCATATTATACACAAGGACACTCCTTTGGTAAAGGGTTACACTTAGCTGTGAGGAGTAAGTGAATCATGGGATGAGCAAAAATATTTATATTTGTACTATTGGAGATACGTTTAAAATTCAAACTATCACAGGAACAAATTTATCACCGAAATAAATTTGTTGCCGTGTTATCGCCACGGGTACAAAAGATCACGAGAACAAAGTTATTGCCATGCCATCGGCACGAGTACACCCTAGTGTATATATATATAACCAACTAAACGTGCATAAATCACTCACAGAACTAGCCCACAATTCTCAAGTCTTTCCCTGACTCTCGAATATTCAAATATTCACTTACTTCTTATAAATTCATAAATATCATATTTCTGGCCAAGAAGTTGTTCTACCCCAACTCGTAGCCTAACTCTGTCCGAAATCCTAACCCGATTTCAATAATTATATCCCAAGTGTAATTCACCCTAAAACACTCGTAATCAAGGTTCTAAAAAATGCAAGGCGTGAAGGCTAAGCCTTAAGCCTTAAAAGCCTAGGCGGGCCTTGGGCGTGAAAAGGCATTTAGGCCTTTTCTTAATATATTTAAATTATTTTAACCATAACAATGCTATTAAAAATACTAAAATGGTACATACCTTAAAAATATGTATGAATATTTGTAAATTAAAATATTATTTGATTGTCTTGAACTAGATATTGGTCCGGTTTGTAAAAAAAAAATCTTTAAAAGGTGATATTGTTGCAGTAAATATTTTTTATTTTAAAAAAAGCATGTTTTAAGGATTTTACCAAGAATAAGGCGTAAAAGGCTTAAGGCGGGGCATTTCTCCCAAGCCTCAAGCCTAGGCGCGCCTAGGCAGAGCCTAGGCATGCCTTTTAGAACATTGCTCGTAATCCCGTACCCGAATTTTATTCCCATCTAACCCTAAGTAGGTTATAGTCTCTCTTATGGATCCCAAAAGTCATGAATCACCTATCAAAGTCCAGAACAAGGCCAAACCCTCAACGGCATACAAAAAATTACAAAGAAAAAACTGAGACAACCCTACCCAATGAACCGATTCACATGGCTTCCCCAACCAATTCGATGGGCGAATCGGTTCTCCCCTTACCCAGCAAATCGGTTCGGTTTCCCTTAGAAATAAGCCAAAATTTGACGGGTTTCTTCTTCCTACCAGCAATCATATGAATACCCAACATTATTCAAACTCAAAACCATATCTTTGTATCAATACTAAATAAAATAGCATGCATTTTTACGTCTAGATTCACCCGAAAACATATCAATTCATGGGATATACCATAGTTTATCAATAATCATTCACTTTCTTAATTCTAATTCAAGATTCCATTAATTCTTATATTACTCATTAAAGATCACATCTTTTTAACATAAATCATCTCAGATTTACTATGGAATTACATTCAAATTATTTCCCTATAATTTCATTCCCAAAAATCCCGTTTTACATGTGAATTCCACCCAAAAATTTGTGTTTCTAAAACAAATTTTGATATCAAATATTGAAACTACATGAACCATCAAATCAAGATAAACACTTGCCTTTTTATTGTAGGAATTCTGATTTCTTCTCTTTAGATCCTCTTTACGTAATGGTTCTAGACCCGGAATGCTCTAATTATATTCTCAGATTGATCCTCCTCTCTTTCTCTTGTTTTTTTCCTTCTCTTTCTCCATCTCTCTCAAACCCTAAGTCTTTTGGATGGTGAAATGGCTGCCCACTCAATCTACATTCCTTACATATAACCTCAATCCCAAAATTAGGCTAAGTGTTATGCGCAAAATGACCCGAACGTGCTTATACGAGTCCCATTTAGCCTAAAAATTCCTTGGAACCAGATTACACCCAGCTACCTAATTCTGAATATCTCAACCCATCCCGGATCATTGGCGCACTCAAAATCACCATCCGAGTGGTGTAACATCAATTTCCCATCTCATTCCCATTACGAACCTAATCGCGCATCCCAAATGAGATATTGTCAAACCCATTAATTTTACTCACTTATAACGTAAAATTATTTAACATAATTTTGTTTACTTATCACACAAGTAAATACAATAATCACATAAATATTAATCCTTTTTCTCGCTCATTAATACTTATTTAATTGACTTTATTTCTCAATTTAATTAAATTACGTGGACACATGTAATTTTTAAAAAAAAGGCCCAAAAAGAGATGCTAAAAAATATGGGGTGTTACATGACGCCATGAGTGAGGGGACGTGTTGAGATATAAATTCTTTCATGGAAAAATTAGAGCCTTGCACCGTAATATATAAGATTTCGCGTCCCTTCCACCACCCATAGTCAATTGGTTTGGGGTTGAATCCTTCAATATTTAACATTTTCGATCCAATTACTATTTTTTCAATTCTTTAATTATGTCTTTAATCTATTCTTGTCATTTGCCTTATGTCCCACACTTATGATGATAAATAATTGTTAGATAACTCACATGTCATACATGGGACTGTCCACCCTGTGTAGGGAAAATATGGGTGTCTCACATAATAATAAAATCACATTTGCCTTTCAATCAAATAAAACACTCATACGATTTTCATAAACTAAAAGTTTGTTAGATTTAAACACTACCAATAAATAAGTAAAAATCCATCTATCCAATTTTACAAAATTTATGCAAAAGGGGAACAATGTATAAATAATATTTTGTATTTTTTATCACTATGTCATTAAAAATTTCTCTTTTCATTTGGATTTTAATGTTTTTAAATGCTATTAGTGTCCATTTAATACCATTGGTGGAAAAATTTCCATCGTAAAAATTACCTAAAGAAGTTTACCACCTTCTCCCTCAAGAAATTGTTTTCCCAACTTATCATTGGTATATGGTGACTTATAGTAAGTTGATTTTTTTTAATCAAATATGTATAAAAAATATCTCTAAAAATTTATTTATTTGTCGTGACAACTTTTTTCTACTTTTAATTTTGACCTATGCCATAAATGCAAAAGAGTACAAAAAAATTACAAGAGGACAAACAAAATAAAGCTAAGAAGAACATCTCAGATTTATGCTTATCATGGTGATCTGAGATAGTGAAATGACTTGAAAATACGATTGCATCATTATTTTTTCATTTTTTTAGAAACGCTAATAAAAAAAGGCAAAAGAAAAGGTAGAAACAAAGAAAAGAAAACAACAACAAACAATGCCTCACCTTTCAATCTTTTGAAATGATTCCAAAATGAATGTTTAGGATTAGACCAGACATAAGGAAAACATAAATAAAATTTAGGATACTTAACATTTTTTAATATCATTTTTAATGTACATTTGGATGAATTTTGAAATCATTATGATTTAATTAAAGTGTTGCCAACTAAAATTATATAATTCATTACGTTTGGGAATGTCAATTGAGATTTTATTGTTGAGTAAATTATGCTAATGCTATTTTAATTTACATTTTGATTATGATCTTCTATATTTAATCTCAAAATAATCGGTGGTCATTCTATTAATTTTTTCGTTAACTTTAACAGAATTAGAATTAGTTTACGTGACTAATATATCAACCCATAAATGTATTTTATTACCTAGTACACAAACACTATATCCAAAATAATTTCAAACCATACTAATACCCATGATTGGAAGAAACAACATAGACACCACCTGTTATTACTTCACTAATAAAACTTTGAATACCGTTGAAAGTTATTTTTGTTATATATGTGATTTTGATGCGTGGGTAATAAAAGACCTTCATTCTACTATTTGATATACTTATTCATGTGGACTAATATTTCTATATTTGACATAAACGTTAATGTAAAGGTGACCGACGAAAAATTAACACTTTTGGCAATGTGATGAATGCAACTTTACTCCATGGCCAGGATCACCGCCTTCATTTAAAGGTGAGTAAGAAGGTAGGAGATTCAAGTCAATCTAGTAAACCAGGAAGGAATGGTGCCGGTGGAGAGCTACCACCACCATAGTAGTCTGGGAATAAACGGAAGGAACGGAACCTCCAACAGGGGGACTCGGGTAAAAATCAACTCTTTGGGGTTTTAACTTTAGTCAAGGTGGTTTTAGGCACGGTCAGGGTGCTCAGCAACAGCAGCAGTTGGGCCAATCGGGCCAAGCTGGCAGAGGGAATAATGGGGGTCGAGGCCAACAGGGCCTGAGTGCGGGGAAATTTTGAAACAATAACCAAGGCCGACATCTGGAGGGTTTTACGGGCTATTATTTTCAGTGTGGTGAGACAGGTCACATGAAGAGAGCTTATCCACAGTTTAATCGGGGGCAATTTCTAGGAGGCCCTCAGAATCTGCAGGCACAACAACAACCTCCAGCACCTATTCCATCAGTCCCATTGTAACAGGGACAACTTCAGTTTGAACATATGTAAAATATCTAAGACGCTTTGTTTCCTCCAGCACCATTAGCACCGCCATCTATTGAGGGTAAGTTTCCCATACAGGGGTTTATGGGTCGAGTATTATTTGACACTAGCGCCACACACTCATTTATTTCTAGGCAATTTACTCTTTCGACTGGATTGTTTAAGTCTGTCGAAAGTACTTTTACTAGTGTAGAGTCTTCTATAGGAGATGGATCACTTATACTTTTTATTTGTAAAGGGGCGGGAATAGACCTTGGTAGTTTGCGCTTTGAGGTCGACTTACTCTTCCTGGATATGGTCGGTTACGATGTGTTTTGGGGAGTGGATTGGTTATTGAAGTACCGAGCCATGGTGAATTTTTATAGCAGGAGTATAGTTTTTGCCATTCTAGGGCAAGAAATGTTTTTGGTGGCTATGACTCTTCTGGAAAGAGGTTTAAGTACTCACTTGTATTGTATTGAGGAAAAGACCTTACAAGAAATCGTTGTTTCCTTAGACTCGATTTCTCTTGTTAGAGAATTTGAAGATGTCTTTCAGGAGGTCCCTGGCTTACCTCCGAGCCGTGAGATTGAGTTCATTATTGACTTAGCACCAGGAACCAAGTCAATTGTGCGAGATCCATACCGTATGGCTCCTTTATAAATGAGGGAGTTAAAGGATCAAATTCAGCAACTGTTGGGGCCGGGATTCATTCGGTGTAACACGTCGCCATGGGGTCCTATTTTATTCGTGGGAAAGTGAGATGGATCCTTCCGATTATGTGTCGACTAACGCGAGTTGAATGAGGTAACCATCAAGAATAAATACCTGTTACCTCGAATCGACGATTTGTTTGACCAATCAAGAGGAGCGTCGTACTTCTCTAAGATAGATTTGAGGACAGGTTACCACCAGTTGCAGATCCAAGAGCAAGACGTGTCAAAAACTGCATTCTTGACCAGGTATGGGTCTTATGAGTTTTTGGTTATGCCTTTTGTACTAACCAATGCTCCTGCGGTATTTATGGACCTCATGAATCGAGTATTTCAGGATTTTGTGGACCAGTTTGTGATAGTCTTTATTGACGACATTTTAGTCTATTATCGAACTGAAGATGATAATGATGAACATTTGTGATTGGTCCTGCAGACCCTACGGGATCATCAACTTCATGCCAAGTTCGAGAAATGTGGCTTTTGGTTAAGGGAAGTGCAATTTTTGGGGCATATCGTGACGACTAAAGGTATTTCCGTAGACCCGAACAAGGTGGCAGCGGTGAGGGAATGGGATTAGCCCACGACGCCAACTGAGATCCGTAGCTTTCTAGGTTTGGTAGGATATTATCTCCATTTCATTAAGGGATTTTCCAAAATTGTTATTCCATTAACAAACTTGACCCGGAAAGGAATACGATTTGTATGGGATGACTCCTGTCAGCTAGCTTTTAACGAGATGAAGAGTAGACTATTTGATCTTCACATATGCTTCTCTACAAGGATTAGGGGGTGTATTACAACAGGAGCATAGGGTCATTGCATACACATCTCGCAAGCTTAATCCCCATGAAAAGAATTATCCCACGCACGATTTATATCTTGTCGTAGTGGTGTTTGCCTTGAAGATATGGAGGCACTACCTCCTGGGGTGAGAAATTCAGCTTTTTCACAGATCACAAGTCGTTACAATATTTTTTCTCACAAAAAGATCTAAATAGGTGGCAACGACGGTGGTTGGAGTTCGTAAAGGACTATCGATTAGATATTCACTATCACCCAGGCAAGGCAAATGTGGTAGCTGACGCGATGAGTTGAAGGCCCGTGGGGGAACTAGCGGAGGTATGGAAAGAAAAGTGGAAAGAAATTGCACAAAATGATGCTATAGCAAGAGCATGCATGTCGGTATTGACCGTTACACCTGCCATCGTGTTGCGAGTAGTAAAAGCGCAAGGAGGGGATAAAGACTGTCAAGACCGGGTATGTCAATTGATGACTGAGGCAGCGGAGCCCTACTCTATTAGTTCTGAGGGTGGGTTACATTTCCACGGAATACATATAATCCCAGATGAAGGATACTTGATACGTGTTGTCATGACGGAATCCCATGGTTCAAGATTTGTAGTGCATCTAGGCGGGGTCAAAATGTACCAAGACATGCGCCATCAGTATTGGTGGGCGGGAATGAAAAGGGACATTTCTGAATTTATCTCTCAATGCCCCACTTGTCAATTAATGAAGGTGGACCACTAGCGGCCGACTGGATTGTTGCAACCGCTGGAAATACTGGTGTGGAAATGGGAAAGTATCTCAATGGATTTTATCACAGGATTGCCGACGTCGCAAAGAGGCCATGATTCTATTTGGATAATTTTTTATTGTTTAACTAAATCGTCACACTTCCTACTGGTACAGACAAATTACAATATGTCGCGTTATGCCCAGCTCTTTATTACGGAAGTTTTGAAACTTCATGGGGTGCCTATAAATATAGTTTCAGTTCGAGACAAAATTTTTGTATCCCATTTTTGGCAAAGTTTTCAAGAGGCAATGGGGACTGAATTGTGATTGAGTACATCGTACCATCCGCCAACCGATGGGAAAATGGAGAGGGTCAACCAAATATTGGAAGATATTCTTCGCATGTGCATACTCTATTTCAAAGGAGGGTGGGAACAATACCTTCCGTTGGTTGAATTTCCATACAAGAATTCGTACCAATTCACGATAGGTATGGTGTCGTATGAGGCATTGTATGGCCGACTAGTTCGATCACCTACTTGTTGGTTAGACGTAGGAGACAATAATCTCCTTGGACCTGAAATGATCCAAGACACCTCCTCGAAGATTGAGCTCGTTCAAAATCGCATACGTCTTGCACAAGATCGCCAGAAGAGCTATGCCGATGCAAATCGGAGGTATGTGGAACTGGAAGTGGGGGACCAAGTTTTAGAGCGGGTATCACCGATAAAAGGTGTAATGCGATCTGGGAAAAGGGAAAAACTTTCACCACGCTATGTAGGTCCTTTTCCCATTATTGCAAAAGTAGGCCTTGTAGCATATCAACTAGCTTTGCCGGAACAACTACGGCAAATTCATGATGTGTTCCATATGTCATATTTAAAGAAGTATAAAAGATGTGAGGGAGCACATTGGCATGTTCTGTTGGACGATATTGAGCTGCAGCCCGATTGTTTCATATGAAGAACAACTAGTTGCCATTTTAGACCACGGAGAGCATAGATTAAGGTCGAAAGTGGTTCCCTTGGTCCGAGTCCAATGGGGACACCACAATGCCGAGGAATCGACTTGGGAATGAGAGGATCATATCCGAGATAAGTACCCACACCTCTTTTTACCAGGTACGTATAATTTTGAGGGCAAAATTCCCTTGTAGGGGGGGTGGGGGGGGAGTATGTAATACCCCTTACTTTTGAGCATTTATTTTTATATTAATTATCCGTATTGGTTAATTATTTAAATTAAATGAGAGATTGAAGTAAATATTAAATTTAGTAATTTAAGAGTTAATATTTATGAGTATTGCATATTTAATATTTCGCGAATGTAAATAGTGTAATATTATGTTATGTTAAGTCATTGGGCTTTAAAATGACTGTTATGGTTTATATTCCAAGTGGATCATTTTTAGGAAGTTAATATGATGTTGGAATAGGAATTAATGAACGATATCCCGAATGTCAGTTTAGAGGGCACGGTTGGTCCGGGAAGGGTTGAGATAGTCAAAATAAGTGATAAGGTTATTTTTGGGTTCCTGGGGTACTTTCCGGCTATTTATGACTTAAATAGGAGTTACGAGTCATTTTAAGTGTATAGTAACATTTAATGTTGTACTTAATGTATTTGAGTTATATTTAGGTATTTAAGTCTTGCAAGAGCATTATATCTCATTTCTGTATCTTTCTAAACATAGAAGTTGGAGAGAAGTGAGAGCTTGAGAGAAAGAAGAGAGAGAGGAGAGATTGCCCATTTGAGCTTGGAATCGCACTAAAGAGGAAGAATCCGAGACTCCAAGAACAAGGCAAGTTATTAAACTTGCATATGTGTATAATTGTGTTGAATAATTCGTATTTAGGGTTAAGTTCTTGAGTTTAACCCATTTAGGGATTTTGATGATTTATGGTATAGATCTTTAGGTTCATGATAAAAATATGATTCTTGGGATTAATACTAGTTAGTTATCATGTATGGATGATTTATGAAGGTTTTTGGTTGATGAGAAAGTAAAGGAGAAGAGTTGGAGGTTAGGTTTTGTAGAAAAATGGGGGATGGCCGAAATATCTGGCATGACCGGTCGACCGCGTCCAGGAAGCCGATCGATCGGGCCAAAGGCAAAAAGACAACTAGTTGGATCTCAATGAAAATTCCCAATACGCGGTCAACCGGGGGTCAGGGGCCGATCGACCGGTACTCTGTTTTTAGCCCAAGTTTAGGATTTTATACCTCTTTTTCTTTTGGGGTTTAAGGCTTAGGAGCCTTCCCGTAGAATGTATTAAGAAGTATTATGATCTCCTATCGGGAGAGTGACACCCTAGGATAGTAAGGGAGTGTTCGGGCTCATTTTGGGGACTAATCCTAGGAATATGATGCCCCTTTTCATCCAGTAAATAAGGGTAGGACTAGTATAGAGTCGAGAAATGTTGTGTTGAACCTTCGGGGGCTAGTATGATAATAATTATCTCTTGTAGCCAAATTTGTATGTACATATGGTTTCGGAATTAAAGGACCGTATGTTTAACTTAATATAGTTTATAACTATGGCACATTTACACATACCTCTCTAAATGCTATCATAGGGGAAGTACGCATTAGAGGTGAATCCCCTAGCTAATGATGTAGGGAGAATATAGTCCTCAGGCCATGATACCGGTTGTTACATTGTATGATTGTATGGTTAGAAGTGAGGTAATCCCGAGTATGGTTATGACTCGCTGTCGAAGGTATATGACCTCTTCCCATGCATTATGATTTAGGATACCCAGGTAGTCTTGGTTATAGGCCCTAGAAGATGATAGTATTTAAGGGCACATCCAGTGGGGTGACTCCGGGAAGGATAGTCTTAGAACCATTATTATATAATTATAATGTTCTCACTGAAATGGTATTTCACACAAATGATTAAATTGATTTAAGAAATTATGAACCAACTTTAATTGCATATGGTCCTTAATGATTATTGTCTCATATGGTTATGTGAAATTGGTAGACTTATCCTGTTAAATAGAGTTAGGTTACTCCTACTAAGTAGATGGGCAGCGTGAACTTAACATGAATTGTATGCATTAGGATGTTCACTTAGAAGAGAGGTGAGGATGATACTTTGAATGAAGAGCGAATTTAACTTATTTATGAAAGTAGCATTCATAGCTGTCATGCATTTTATTCACATGTATATCATATTAAGCCCTATTTCTTCTTCTTGTGTGTTTCTTATATATGTTCAGGTGTCCCGCCGCATGGACGCCCGCTTTGACTTTCTTTCTCAGTGTCAAGGAGCTACAACATTTTACGGATGTTGTAGGATTTTTGTAGTAGACGCGCCATTCTATTTTAATACTCTAGATATGATATGTCTGTATATTCGGGCGTGTTGTCCAAGTTTAGTCTTCTTACATACCATTATGCTTGGTGGTACTATTTGCATTAGTCTATTGACCGACAGCTTATTCGGTTATGTTTTGTAGAATTATTGTTAAACTGTTATATATCTATATATCATCCTTTTGTTATAAATTGATTAATGGAAATTGCACAATTATATCTAACACCCATTTTCAAAAATATTTGGTGGTTGTCTTGTATTATTACTTATGCAACAGTGATGCTAAGAATGGACCGTTTGAGACTCATGTTCCTATTGGAGTAGCTGGCTGGACACCTCTTATTTTAATAAGTGGAGTGTCACAATATAGCACCCACAGTTAATAACCATATCCACCAAAATCTTTTGCTTCATCTCCTCATGGTCTTGATACCATACCATCAAAGCATTGAAAGAGACGCACCAAACACATGAATAATGAAAATTTTACATTTTCCTCCATAATTGTAAATGATTTTTTGCGCTTCGAGAATCTCAACAATTTTCAAAACTGAGCCATATTCATAGACTTTTTTGTTCTTAAAAAAAGAACAAAGCCTGGTCTCAGGGAAGTCATGAAGGAGGTGTTCGTTTTACCACCAAGTCATTGAACACCAATACTAATTGGTTTATTTAGCAGATTTAACCTTCTTGCATTTTCAAATGGATATTGATTTACATAAGTAATTTTGTTCATATTTTCAATGACTTAGTAATCTGCCAGACCATATATAGATGGAAGGGAAGGACTAAAAAATGAACCAAATGCTTGAGATTAATTAATCAATATTTAGTGTGTCTTTGATAGCGCATATTTTTTATGGAAAAAATGCCAAAGATTATATATTTTCATACATTGGTGGTGTTTTATAACATATAATTTCAATGGAGAATAAATTTCATGCCAATTTTAATTAACAGATAAACCACATACTAATCAATATTACAGCATTTATGTATATAGAAACATTAATGCCCATATATGAATATCAAATCCCAATCCAGAAACAAAAGTTCATGGTTTTACAAAATCTTTAGAGCGTCAAAAGAACAAACCTGAGATAACTTGTCAAAATTAAAATATCAGTTATTAGAATCTCTACTTGCAGCCATCCTGGATGGCTATGATTCTATTACAAATTACAATCCCCTATAACAATCAAAATAGTAACCAATCTGTTAAAAACATTCTAGGAACAAAATGTGGGCTATCGAAGCCATAAACTGAATTTGAATGACTTTCCTTTGCCATGACATACCGTCGTAAACCAATGGATGCGAGAACATATCTCGTTCTCCATAAAATGTGAAGACCAAATGGTTAGATATTGAAATTCTCTATCTAAATAGGCAAAAATGAATATGAGAGGCACAATTAGGGAAAAAGATAAAGAGGTATAGAATTCACATAAGAATAGGAGAGAGAGAATATCCAAAAAATAGGGAAATAGATAAAGAGGTCCTAGCCATTCATGTTCATATCTACACCCGGTTGATTCAAATCATCACTTTTTGGTATTTATTTTAAATCAAAATTTTAACTTAATAAGATTTGTTTTTGTGTTTTTGGAATTGGGAGGATTGTTACTTATAATAACTTTTAATTATCTGCAAAAGCCAAGTTAGTTAGAGATGGAGAATGAAGAACTACGAAAGCTTTTGGGAGACAAAGAGGATGCATCGATCCAGAGGAAAATGAAAGAGATGAATAAATTATTGGGACACAAATGGGAATAAATGGATGCTTTGGTGTGTTTGAATAAAACTCTTGTCATTACGGAATGTCGAACTCACAATGTGTCGTAGACATAGATGTACATTAAATATCTGACAATCTATCAAATATCATTTCAAATCGATCCTTGCAACATGAAAGATCAATTCATATCCAAGTTACCTCATCGCCTATTGAACTACTATTGAACATAACTACTATACCTTCTATACCTTCAATCGAATCGTTATGTTATGCCTCATTATTGAATCGTTATGTTATCGAATCGTTATGTTTAGTCAATAGCAGGTCCAATCGTTATGTTATGCCTCATTATTGAATCGTTTTGTTTTCTTTAATAGTAGGACCAATCGAATCGTTATGTTTAGTCAGAGAGTTGGTGACCAAGTAAAAGGGAAACAATACAATTTGTATTTTTTATTTAAAAATGTTCATAAGGACTTAACTAAAAATGAATCGTACCAAAATAGACACGACGCACTACGATACTATATGAAATAATATTTTTTACAAAAAATTTTTAACAAATCGAATCGTTATGTTTAGTCAATAGCAGGTTCAATCATTATGTTATGTTATTGAACCACAGCAGGTCCAATCGTTATGTTATGCCTCATTATTGAATCATTATGTTTTATTCAGTAGCAGGTCCAATCAAATCGTTATGTCTAGTCAGAGAATTGGTGACCAAGTAAAATGGCAGAAAATCAGAGGTAGATTAGAAGGATGGAAAAGGCATGTGCTTTCTGTAGGTGGTAGACGGACTCTTATAAAATCAGTTCCTGAATTAATCTATATTCATACCATTTAAAATAACATCCCAATCAAGCACATCCCAATTCTAATTTCAAAATATACAGTAAAATAAAGAGTTTCAAAATAATAACACTTGACAACAAATATAAATAAACACATACATCAACAAATAGAGAGTAATATTTAGTGGAACTACTTACCTTTATTGTGATAAAACATTAAATCATTTTACTTTCCAGGGTGATGCGTTGAGTGTCATGTCCACAAACGCATTGATCCTCTCCATGGTGGAACATTTCAGGAGATAAAATCAACAAATCGGGTGTAATAGCTGCAAAGAAAGTAATAGAATTAATATAGAATATAACTTTGTTAACAATGTAAACTAAATTATAGAATACAATCGGGATTTTTTTGTAAGTGTGAATATAACAAGGAAACAAAGCAGAAGTTTATGTTTGTGAATCATTTTGTGCTATTCATGGTTTACTGTGAACCTTAAGTAAAATAACCGAAGCAATGACAGTTTACCATGAATACTAATTGCAAAAAAGAGAATAAAAAAGAGAAGATAGGTGCAAATGGAAATAGTGAAACTCCAAAACAACCACCATAAATCCGTAATCAACATTAAAGAAGAAATAATTTTGAAATTTTGCCTAAATTTCAGAAGAATATCTTGTAATACATGAAGATAGGCTTAATTGTCTCAATCCAATGAACATGCTACAGGTGGAGATATTGAGGAGCCTGAGATGCAATGATGATAACCATAAACTTAGAGATGGATGCATTATTTATTACCATAAATGGGATTGTTGCTAGGATGAGGAACACGTCAAGTATTATTGGTCCTACTTGAACTACAACATTTTTTATATCATAATCTGCCTATTGATTTTTTGGGTGTGTATGCTTATTGAGAAGAACATACACAAAATATAAGAGAATTTAGAAGAATTTGTTTCTTTGCAACGGTGAGATGTGGTTTTGTTAAACTCTCCAAAATGTTAAAATTCACACCGAGTGTTGATTTTCATTTTACTTAGTTTGTACATTAACGCAGTCATTTAATTATCATTAGGATTAGGAATATCTTGTAATAAACATGTATATTTGGTGTCCAGTCTTAATTAAGTTTGAGCATAGTCGTGTGGCTTAGACAAAAATTCAAATAAACTCCCTTTGTGAATATTTTAAAGTCGAACGTTATAAGAAATTATTTTACTTTTTAAAATTTTCCTTCTAAAAATACTAATATTTTTAAATGCAACAGTTGCAGTTAGATTATTAATTTTTTTAGTATTCTTTAAATATATTTAACTTTATACTATCAATAAATTTTGTATACTATTTTTATCAACATAATTATTAACTTGAGATGGACTAAAGATGACTAAAAATAACTATTAGACATTAAATTTAATTAAGACATGAACAAAATTCCCATACAAAAACAAAGATTAGTTTTACATGTGACCGATAAAGTACAAAAAAAATTATAATGAGCTATCAAACTTTATTTTGTATCTATTGAGTCCTTAGAGTATGTAAATTATTTCTAATTTAACCATTATGCTCATGTCTTGAGTTAAAAGGTGGTAAAATGGGTATTTTATGTCCATAATAATTGGGTAACTCTAAAAAAATATCTTTAGATATTGTCAAAATCAATTTTTTTATTAAAAAAAGTGCGGCCAACCGGTTGAAATCCTTTCATCTTCGAATAATTTGACACAATATATATATATATATATTATTAATTAATAAATTATAGAAGAATAAATCATATATTTTTATCAAAAATAAATTTATACATTTTTCCTTCATTATCTATAAATTTGTATTAGAAACCGACTTTGCTACTCTAGTACTTAAGTGTAATCAAAAGTCTTACAAGTGTCCCAAAGTGTCTCAACAAACAAATACTATTAGACCATTATACTATCAAAATAGAATGCTAATAGCCAAATCGAGTTTTTACCATTGAAACCCGGTCTACTTTTGTAATTGTACACGCTATATACATTCTTCAAAATCTGATTTTTACAACAAAAAATAAATTTTATTATAGTTTATTATACTCGTGAAACATTTCAAGTTTGAAATTTGATATTAATTAAGAAATATGACAAATTCGAACCTGTTAACTATATATTGAATCGAAAAAAATTAGTTATTGGAATCATTTGAGAGAAGGTATTGAAACCATTTGATTTAAACATACAAATCAACGGACAACAAAAAATATATATACTCCACTCTTATCAAATTAAGAGTTCATTATTTCTTTTTGGGTTGTCTCAAATTCGAGTCTGAAACGGCCCTTTAGTGTACTTTAGGTAAAAACAACTTTGTTCGAATTTTTAGTTAAAACCAATTTTAACTTCTTAAACCCTAACTTGCATTTAAGTGATTAAATCCATTCGATATATAAAACATGCGGTAAAAGAAACAATTTCAGGAAAAATCCCCAAAGGGCAAAACCTTTTTATTTCACTATAATTTATAAGAAAACGGCTTACACGGATTACAATGAAATAAGTGAGACATACGAAATACTCGCAGGTGTCGGTTTCGATGTCTCGGCTGGAACTTTCCCTTTCCAGGAGGGCAGCAGTGAAGAAGAAGAAGAAGAAGAAGAAGACGGTTCCTTCACAAGATACTTCGTAAGGTCTCCTTCTACAATAGTACTCAGCTCTCGATTGTAGAGTTCTCCTCACAAAGTGCAACACGGTGTTGTTGATGAACGAATAGTCTTCCGCTAAAACGTGTTTAAGATCACTAACTTAAGAATTGAGCAACACGATCTTGAATAAACACCGAAAGATGAAAAACTTATATGGGAATAAGTTTTTCTAAACTGTTCTGCCTTCAGAAACGTTTGCAGATACATTTTATTTATAACTGAGTTGCATAGAGTCTAAGAAAACGAAAACATGAAAATCGAGGTGGCAGGTCGTTCGAGTGAGATGAGATCTCGTTCACGCGACATGCAATGTCGTTTGAACGATACTCAATCTCGTTCGAGCGAGACACAGTAAAAAATATTATTTTTCTTTTTAATTTGATCCTCGAATTTTCTTAGACTGTTTGTAACTCAGAAATAATTTTTAAAACGATAAAACGATTTGAATTCCCAAACAATTAAATCACCTAGTATTTAATCAATATACGAATTACCCAACTACTCATAAGTATTCATACCTGAGTGATCTTAAACATATGAAACACGTCTTGACATGTAATCTTCTTGAAATCTTTGATTGCACATTGTTGGACTTAAACTATGTGTAAGGTTTTTAAATAGACTTCTTTAATAACTAGCCTAGACTTAATTTATTTTGTCCGGAATTAAGCCAAATGAATATACCAAGAATTATCTTCTTACAAATCTCCCCTTTGACTATTCCGGGACAAAAATAAACAAATCTATATGCCATAACCAAATACATGTACATGTCATATCCCAAAAACACAGAAATATCAAAGTACAGGACATAGTGAGACTGAATAAACGGTAGGCATCTGGCATCTGTCTCTGAATGGCAATCATTTGAAATCATTTGAATCTGTCTTTGTATGTGATGTATAAATGAATATCTGAATCTCTGAAAACAGTACCTACACACACGAGACACACCCAAATACCCAAGTGAAGTATGGAGGAAATAAACAGATATAAAATCATAATAAATACTCCCCCTCATCACATATCTACATCACGATTTATCGCCTTATTAAAATTCTCCTTCAGTTTAGTGGGACACTCATCTATCCTGTGACTAAAACCTTCGCAGCAAAGACATTTTTCACAATCACCTTTATCGACAAGTTTTTTAAGAGCAGTTTTCATGTGTGATTTCCAATTAGATGATTCAACCAGGTGAATTCTAAAATCATCAAAACCACCGAAAGGCATACCTAAGAACACGGGATCACAAACACAATAAAATAGTGAAACAAGCTCTGATACCAATTTGAAGCGGCCCTTTAGTGTACTTTAGGTAAAAATAAATTTGTTCGAATTTTTAGTTAAAACCAATTTTAACTTCTTAAACCCTAACATGCATTTAAGTGATTAAATCCATTCAATGAATAAAACATGCGGTAAAAGAAACAATTTCAGGAAAAATCCCCGAAGGGCAAAACCTTTTTATTTCACTATCATTTGTAATAAAACGGCTTACACGGATTACAATGAAATAAGTGTGACATACGAAATACCCGCAGGTGTCGGTTTTGATGTCTCGGCTGGAACTTTCCCTTTCCAGGAGGGCAGCAGTGAAGAAGAAGAAGAAGGCGGTTCCTTCACAAGATACTTCGTAAGGTCTCCTTCTACAATAGCACTCAGCTCTCGGTTGTAGAGTTCTCCTCACAAAGTGAAACACGGTGTTGTTGATGAACGAATAGTCTCCCGGTAAAATGCGTTCAAGATCACTAACTTAAGAATTGAGTAATACGATCTTGAATAAACACCGAAAGATGAAAAACTTGTATGGGAATAAGTTTTTCTAAACTGTTCTTCCTTCAGAAACATTTGCAGATACATTTTATTTATAACTGAGCTGCACACAGTCCAAGAAAATGAAAACACGAAAATCAAGGCGGCAGGTCGTTCGAGCGAGATGAGATCTCGTTCGCGCGACATGCAATGTCATTTGAACGATACTCAATCTCGTTCGAGCGAGACACAATAAAAAATAATATTTTTCTTTTTAATTTGATCCTCGAATTTTCTTAGACTGTTTGCAACTCAAAAATAATTTTTAAAACGATAAAACGATTTGAATTCCCAAACAATTAAATCACCCAGTATTTAATCAATATACAAATTACCCAACTACTCATAAGTATTCATACCTGAGTGATCTTAAACATATGAAACACGTCTTGACATGTAATCTTCTTGAAATATTTGATTGCACAATCTTGGACTTAAACTATGTGTAAGGCTTTTAAATAGACTTCTTAAATAACTAGACTAGACTTAATTTATTTTGTCCGGAATTAAGCCAAATGAATATACCAAGAATTATGTTCTTACAGAGTCCACTTTCTTTTTGTGGATATAATCAACGAACCAAGTTCCACCATGATTAATAAGAGTTAATCTTGGACCTTGATTGGGTGTATCCTTAATCTATACAAAATAAAAACATGGATTGGTAATTTGGGACGGGAGAGTATAAATTAAATTTGAGACATAAATATAACATTTAAATTTAGCTTCATTTTAATGATTAAATAATAATATAGTTATCATGTCAAATTATATGACAAAAAAAACTTGTTCGAAATGATTAGGAATTGTTTTAATTTTCGAAACATGTAGGTTTTGACTAGGCCTAAAGTACTTTGATACTTTTAGGGATTATGGGCACAATATAGACTTAAAAGCTCAATAATAAAAAGCTATTCTAAAGGGCGCCTAAATAATTTACTAAAGAACAAAAATAATAAGGTCCCTCAATATTTATATCAGTACAACCACACATTCCCTATGTGGGGAATATAACTACACCTAGATCAAGTATCTAACACAATCTGTCTTTACAAGAAATAAGTGAGGTATTAAAACCTACATTGCGAGTACCTCGTTTAACTATCCCAGCCCAGATAAGTAGCCCGATTAAGGCCGATCCAAGATAAGGGTAAATTCGACCCAAATTCTAAGGTTTCGTGCATTTCTAGTTCAGTTATGACCCATTCAACCCCTAAAATCTCTCAAGAGATATTCTAGGGATTATGGGCTAACGTGGAGGGGCCCAATACCCCCACTCTCCAAAAATTACATGTATATATTGAACCCCTAGCCTGGGGAAAAAGGGGCGCAATTGTAAACACTCCCCTGGAGTAAAGAAAAATAAGAAACAGAGAGCACCATCGTGGACGTAGTCTATTTTGCTGAACCACGTATATTTTGTGTCGTGTGTGATTACAGTTATTTTGTGTTCTTTATTTATTCTGGTGATCGCATTTGCTTATTATTTGTGTTGAGATTTATTGTCACCACAATTGGCACTGTCTGTGGGAAGCGATTGTTCTTACTTTAAAAAAGCCTTCACCAACAAGAACCCAGAATGTTTGGTCACAGCAGTAACGCCCCTCAAGCAGGGGATATTCAAGAGCAACCCATTCCTCGAAGGGTTAAATCAAAAGTTCGGCGCTCAACCCCAAGGTCTCGCCCAGAACGACGGGCCTCAAAAGAAAGCTAGGGACTAGCTAGGTCCACACAAGTTTCCAGGTTGATCGATGCCTACGAGGCCAGGCTCCAAGAGCAAGAGGAAGCTACTCGTAAGTAGGAAGCCGAGAACGCTCACCTCAAGAAAAGACTGGAAAATATGGAGAGAGAACTCCATTGCAGCACAAGGCCACGTCACTATTGCACTCCTAGCCCTCAGGCAAGTAAATATTGAAGCTGAGGAAGGATCCCAAGATGTGGACCTCACCAAATTGAAGGACACAGCCCAGATGACAACTTATCAGAGCAACAACAATCAGCTCATGGTTATAAGAGCCCAGGTCGAGGAAACGACGACATACGAAATTTGGTCAGGAGAGAAATAGACCAACACCCAGCAAATCGGGTTGCCAGGTCGATCAGAGAGCTAGCCAGGTGAGATCTCAGGACCCAAAAGAAATCCCCTTTCTCAAGGGAGATAGAGGAAGAAGAAGCCCCCAAGAAGTTCCCAATGCCTAGATTCAAGATCTACGATGGAAAGAGTGATCCTATCGACCATGTCAGGCAGTATAGGCAGGCCATGACCCTTCGGAATCATAGAGACGAATTGATGTGCAGGATCTTTTCGTCGAGCTTACATAACGTGGCTCATAAGTGGTTCGAATGACTACCTCACAGATCCATCAAAAATTTTAACTCCCTGGTAGAGCTCTTCACAGCTCGCTTCAATACCAGCAGCTCCCACCTGAAGAGGATGGATGCTTTGTTGATTATGAAGAAAAAGCCTCAGTGACTACGCGAAGAGGTATTGGGAATTATTCATTGAGGTCGAGGAATGCTTGGAGCAGGTAGTCGTGGAATCCTTTAAGATTGGCTTACCCAGTTCTTGCCTCTTACACCAGTCCCTCACCAAGAAGGAGGCCACAACCATTGATGATTCAATCGTTCGTATTGAAAAATATGCCAAAGTTGAAGACGTGACTCATTTTAGTGTAAGGGAAAATGGTGGCACCAAGTTTGCTAAAAAGGGCACCGATAAAACTGAGAATCAAAAGAAAGGAAGTAAGAATGGGGGCAAGATAGGCCCCAATAATGGACATAAGAGTGATACCTCAAAAGCATTTCAGGCAGTAAACATGATTTTTAGAGAATCGATCTATAACATTCTCGTGAAGATCAAGGACGAACCATTCGTTAAGTGGCCCAGGAAGATGGGTGGAGACCCCTCAAAGAGGAACAACGTGTTGAGATGTTCTTTCCACAAAGAGGGCAGGCATAAAACTAAGCACTGCAAAACCCTCAAGTCTCACCATGAAGAGTTAGCTCAAACTAGACACTTGAGAGAATTTGTGGAAAAGAAGGCTGAGAAGGTCCTTGCCAATGGAGATCAAAGACCTGACAATGTGCTCGAGGAAGACGTCAGCCATGAGTTCATAGTGATTCATAGGGCATCCGACCTAAATCAGATTCAAAGAAACATAACTCGGATGGGAGTCAAAAAGCTTACAGTAGTAATGCAAGCTTTTCAAATCGATCCAGCTAAAACGTAAGTTGGAAAGCGTCGACGAGTAGAGGACGTTAACTACAACAAGCATATTGTGTTCACAGATGAAGAGCTAGTGGGAGTAAGGACCCCACATCATGATGCATTGATCATTACACTTAGGATAGCTAAATATGACGTCGTAAGGTTGCTCATCGACCAAGGTAACTCATCCGAAGTAATGTACCTGGACCTGTTCAGAAATTTGAAGTTAAGTGTCGCCAACTTAAAGGAAGCCAACGTTCTTCTAGTTGGATTCGCTGAAAAAATAATTATACCTTTAGGAAAGAATGTACTACCAGTAAGGGTAAGAAATATCTCCAAAATGATCGAATTTATGGTGGTCGATATTGACTCACCCTACTAGGCGATCCTTGGCAGAGGATGGCTACACGCGACGAAGTCTGTACCCTCTACGTACCATCAGAAACATGTGACTAAGCGAAGAGTGGTGGATATCCATGGAGATCGGGCGATGGCGAGAAAGTGCTTCATAGTAGCCATCCGTCCTAAGCAAGAGAAAAAGGTCGAGAAAGTTATAAGAAAAGATAAAGAGCGGGAGAGACTAATGCCCTCCAAATAGCAACTAATAAGATATGGAAGACCAGGAGTGGAGGAGACCAAGCTCCTCCCCTCTGAAAGAGTCATCGAGGACCTGAAGGAATTCACAGTTAGTAGTAGTTCAAGTGAAAGAAGGTTCTTGATTGGAACCTCACTCACTGACCGCGAAAAGAGGGAATTGGTCACCCTACTCCAAAGTAACCTAGATGTGTTTACATGTGAGCCTTACAAGATTCCCAAGATTGATCCAATCATCACTTGTTATCGACTTCATGTCGACCCAGCATTCAAGACAATTGCACAGAAAGATCGTCGTATTGCTCCAAAAAAAGCCAAGGTAATGGAGAAAAAAGTTAAAAAACTGCTGGATGCAGGATCCATACGGGAAGTCCAGTTACCCAAATGGCCATATAACCTAGTGGTTGTCCCTAAAAGCAACGGAAAGTGGAGAGTATGCATCTATTTCACCGACCTCAACAAGGCGTGCCCTAATGATAACTTTTCCCTACCAAAGATTGACCAGCTGGTGGACGCCACTATAGCACATGAGAGGATGAGCTTTTTAGACGCCTACTCCGGGTATCACCAGATCCCTCTATACGTGTCGAACCATGATAAAATAGCATTTATAACCACAGTTGGGTTATATTGCTACAAGGTCATGCCCTTTGGGCTAAAAAATGCAGGGGCAACATACCAACGGTTGGTTACAAAAATGTTTAGAGACCAAATGGGAAGCACTATAGAAGTCTACATCGATGACATTCTCGTCAAAAGCAAGATCAAGGACGACCACCTCTCTGACCTATCAAGGATCTTTGAAATCCTCAGGAAGTACCGAATGAAACTCAACGCGAGCAAGTGTTCATTCAATGTCCAGTCAGGAAAATTTCTTGGGTACTTGGTCAGCAAGAGAGGTATTGAAGCTAACCCAGACCAAATTGACACCATCAATAGGGTGAAGCCCCCCCGTATGGTAAGAAATGTACAAATGCTCACAGGGATGCTCACCGCGTTGAATCAATTCATCTCAAAGTCATCCGAAAGGTGCCGACCGTTCTTCTAATTATTAAAGAAAAGTAAAGATGTGGAGTGGAACAAGGATTGCTCAAGGGCATTAGAGGGTCTCAAAGCTTACCTCTGTACACCACCCTTGCTCGTAATACCTCAAGAGAATGATTCTATATACCTATACCTTACAGTATCCAGTCATGCTATAAGTTCTGCACTGATATGCGAAAGAACGGGGATCCAACACCTAGTCTATTACGCGAGCAAAACTCTCTTGGATGCCTAACAGTGGTACCTACCTTTAGAAAAGATCGCCTTTGCGCTAGTGGTAGCCTCAAGGAAATTGAAACATTACTTCAAAGCCCACTCCATCATAGTGCTAACATCCTACCCTCTTAAAGCAGTCCTGAGAAAAGCAGACCTGCCAGGTAGACTATCAAAGTGGTCAGTCGAGCTTTGGTGAATTAACATTCAGTTCCATCCACGGAATGCCATCAAGGGGAAAATAATCGTTGAATTCATCGTAGAATTTATAGGATAACATCCTTGCGACCAACCTCAAACTATTCATCAGAACGAAGTCCCCTCAGGATCAGGCATCTGGCATCTAGAGACTGTTCGTTGACGGTGCCTCCAATTCCAAAGGGGCAGGAGTAGGTATCGTGTTGATTACCCCTGAAGATGCAATCCTCGAGCAAGGGATCAGGCTTGGATTTGAAGCCTCCAATAATGAAGCAAAATATGAAGCACTGATAGAAGGCCTACAAAAATCACACGTGCTTGGACCAAAGTAACTCCAAGTGTTCGGCGACTCACAGCTAGTCTCCAACCAGATAAGTGGTGACTTCAACACTAGGGATAATAGGATGGCGACCTACCTCACCACAATGACGAAAGTGATGGCTAACTTTGAACAAGTCGGCGTCCAACAGTTTCCTAGAGGACAGAACAACCATGTTGACACCCTAGCGGCCTTAAGCTCGGTAATGGATTCTGACTTGAAGAGAACAATTCTGATTGACTTCCTCGCCCTGCCAAGCATCAACCAGAATGACAAGCTGCCAAACGTGGGGCATATTCTCTAGATTAAAACAACCCCCAGCTGGATGGACCCTTTAAGGGATTATTTAAAGGACGGTGCACTACCAGATGATAAGAAGACCGCTCATCAGATAAGAGTCAAACTTGCTCGCTTTCACTTATCTACCGAGGGCAAGCTGTACAAGATATCTTTCACTGGTCCTTATCTCCAATGCATTCATCCAAGGGACGTTGAGCAAGTTCGGCATGAACTCCATGAGGGAATTAGTGGGAATCACATTGGGGGCAGGTTGTTAGATTTTCGTGCAATGAAAGAAGGCTACTGGTGGTCGTATATACAGAGAGACGCTGGAATATATGCTCGCAAATGCAAAAAATGTCAACTTCATGCTCCTGTGGTTCACCGGCCAGCTAGCGACCTAAAGTCACTTACCATCCCATGGCCTTTCGCCCAATGAGGAATGGACATCATAGGCCCTCTTCCTGACGCAAATTGTAATCGAAAGTATCTGTTGGTCGCAATAGACAACTTCACCAAATGGATAGAGGCAGAGCCGCTGGAAAACATCAGAGATGCGGACATGATAAGGTTCAGATGGAGGAAAATTATCACCCATTTTGGGATCCCCAATACCATCATCACTGACAACGGAACCCAGTTTGAAAGTGGCCTCTTCCAGGGTTTCTACAACGACTATGGGATCAGACACTATTTCAACTCTGTAGCATATCCTCAGATCAATGGACAGGCTGAAGCTTCCAATAAAATAGTGATCGATGGATTGAAGAAGCTCTTGGAGCGAGATAAGGGGGTATGGGTAAATGAACTACTCCACATCCTATGGGATCATCGCACTACCCCACGGCGAGCAACTGGAGAAAAACCATTCGTACTAATATATGGTATGGAGGTAATTATCCCCTTGGAAGATGGCTTCCCTACCATGAGGACCACCTTGGTCGACCAAGGCCATAACGATGCAGCTTTGCTCCCCTGAACTTGACCTAAATGAAGAACGAAAAGAGCCAGCTCTAATGAAACTGGCATCTTATCAGCAACAGCTAGTAAGGCACTACAATAAGAAGGTTAATCCAAGAGCATTCCAGGTTGAGGACTATGTTATGAGGAAAGTTCTTGGCAGCGCTGTAAAACCATCGGATGGAAAGCTAGGGCCAAACACGGAGGGTCATTCAAGGTGATAAGATACAGGTTACAAGGAGCCTATCACTTAGACACGCTGGAGGGAAGGGATATACCTCTAGCTTGGAATGCACCCAATATAAAGAAATTCTACTTCTAGTTTTTCTTTTTTAATTTTTTAACTCAACGTTAAAATTTCCAATTCATTTCTGATTAATAAAGAATTTTTTGGCAGTGGCATTCTATGAAGTGTCAATTTTTCTCAAATACATTATAATTCATGGACCTTTTCTAAGTTACAGGCTCCCCCTTAACATACAAAACTAAGATCATGAGATACGAATTAAAATAGGATCAGTATGCAATGAACCTCCTCAGGCCTTCGTTATCAAACACGAATAACCTCCTAGCATTGCCTTTGGCAATATATGAAGCCCTACAAGGGACCCTTAGGCAACATGACCAAACTAGGTTGGTCGCCAACATTGTTTGCCGCAAAAATCTTTCTTGGATAGAACATCCAACACCAGGTGTATCCTCGCCATTGCCACACTTAGGCCAAAGGAAGTGTGACGACACAACCTAAAAGGTAAAGTAAGGCAGAATGGTATACTAAAAGCATACTGGACTGGGAGGATACTCACTCAACAAACTAACTCTGCCTATATCAAGTCTAGTTGGCTAGAAAGGCCCAAGATAGTTGAACAATAAATCAATGAAGTAAAAATATATAACACATGTTTAGTCGACAAATTGCCCAAAACATAACTGTTTTATTACATCATTACATATACAAAAGAATTACATATACTGAATAAATTAAATCCTAATGAGGACTAGGTCATTGATCAAGGTAGTCAGCCACTCGCGATCTACGACCATCATCTGGGTGAGGAGCTAATTCCTCCTCGACTTCGTTTGAATTTGGCTCCATGAGCTGCCTTGGGATTGCATCTATGGGAACCCATCGATCGTCCCTTCTGAATGGATTCGACATTAAAGTTGAGGGGGAGATCTCATGAAGGTACCAGATAACAGAGTTCCTAGGGACCTACAACTCCCTAAGAGCACTTAACCACCCTCTTATGAAAGATAACTCATCAACCTTCTTCAGCTTCATCGGAGCATCCATCCAACCCTGGTCATAACCATCATCCCACACCTGTCGAGTACCTTTCTTGAACACGTGCCTCAGCGAGGTAACATCTCTTTGAAGACTGGAAGCTATCACATATGCCCTGCGAACGTCATCTCAAAGCTCAGCGATCTCCCTAGCTGAGCCACTATCGTTAGTACCAGCTCGCAACCTAGCCGATGAAGAGGAACGACGCAAAACTCGAGGGTCAATGCTCAGTGAACTTTCCCTAAGTCATGAAACTTCTCTCCTTAGAGCATCGTTCTCTTGTTGAAGTATCTCCCCAACTTAATTAACCTCGGAGGCATCCAAAAGTTTAGCCTTCAGATCATCCACTTCTTTTTTAACAGAAGCGCCGACCTCCTTCATATCCTGGAGCCTATCCTTAAGCTTGGTAATGAGCTCTGGCTAGTCCTTATACTATTGGTTCCTCGACCTAAGAGACTTGCAGATTCTTATAAAAGCACGATGAACTCGGTTGCTCGCATTGGGACCAAGATTTTTTCCTAGTTAAGAGGTAGCATGAATATATTCCTCAACATCGATGAGATACAAACCATATAAGTGTTGGAGAAAAAATAAATTAGTACACAGAAGGGAACAAAATTTCATTTCATTAAAATAAGGTTCAAAGTACATTAGCAAAAATAAAGAACAATAAAAATATAAAAATATAAAAAGCTCCTTAAAGAAGACTAGCTGGCAACCTCAGTCTACTCTTAGGATGCTGGTTACTTCCCCTTATATGCGGTAGTCCTAAGTACGCCTCCCTCAGATGGAGCAATCACCATACCCTAATCAAGGGGAGCATCACTAGAAGTGGTCAGGACAGCTAGAGCACCTTCATTGAGGCGACACCTTATCCACAACAGGCTTTGGGCCAGGGTTATGCTCATCAAAGATGGGGGAATCAACATCCACCTCGATAGCGAGCAAAGCCTTATCCCAACCCTTTTTGAAGTTGAGATGGTTAATATAAACAATCTTTCCCTCAGCACCCTCATACGCTGCAACCCATCCAACATTGTACGAGCTCTCGTTAAGGGTGGCAGCCTCAGACTCCACTTTCTTCACCTTCCCAGCGAGCACCTTGTTCTCCTCAACCATTGTCAGTTTGATCATGCAGACTAAGTTGTAGGACTGCCTCAGCTCCTCAAGATCCTCGAGCTCCTTGGACGTAGCCTCTTTTTCCTTATTAGCTCTGACTAATGTAAGGTCAGAAGTCTTCCGAGCAGCACTAGCAGTCTTTAAACTCGCCTCTAACTCAACATTCTTCCTTGCCAGCTCGTCGCGACTTCGGTAGAGGATGGTGAAGTCAGATACAAACTGCAGAGGAAAAGAAAACATTAGAAGAAGAACTGCAAGAGCAAAGAAGTAGAAGAAGACTTACTAAGTCTAGTCCCTGACTTGGCTTCAGGGCTAACTGGTCGGTCCCCATTAACATCTGCCGATTAGCTGGTAGGACTGCTCTCTCAAGCACCGTAGGAGACAGCTGAGGGTAAAGAGCAACAGAAGCCCCCTCAGCCAGGGCAGACACGGGCACCAAATACTTCCCTATCTTAGTCCTCAGTTATTCTCTCCTCCTCTCTTTCTTTATTTCTTTCTCCTTCCTCTCTCTCTCTCTCTCTCTCTCTCTCTCTCTCTCTCTCTCTCTCTCTCACACACCAGTGCCTTATCTTTATTCTTCCTCTCCTTCTCATGAGCAACAGTCTAGGAGCCAGTGGCAATATCCCCACTCCCAGACTTTTTCTTCTTCAACCTGCGAGCAAGTGCCACATTGTCTTCATCATCATCCTGGATCATATTTTTCCTAAGAGGAGCCATAGTTTCCTCACTGGAACTGTTTGAATCTTTCGAGCCCTCCAAAATAGAAGCCTATGAACCCGCAGAACCCTCCTTCGGACTGAAATATTCTTCGTTGCTTAAAATTTCCTTGCTATAATCGTCCTCAGCTCCACCCCAATTAGCTCCCTCACTCTCTTCACCAAAGCTGCTCTCCTCCTCGTCTAACTAAATTAGCTCGGTAGCAACGAATTTTATGATATCTAGCTGAGGAATACTGTCCATAGGATGAGCAATGAAGCTGGACCCGATGTTCTTATACTCCAAAAGGAATGCAACTGATCGCGGATGCTCGTCGTTAAACAAATATTCCCTGATCTTCCAAGCCTTGACCAGATCAGCGACTCGAATCTCACGAAGTGCGGGTTCTGAGTTCTTTGTCTTTGCTGAAAAACAAAAGAGGAAAATATAAGAAAGACAATACATTAACTAAAAATCAATGAGCAGAACAAAAGCTATGCCTACCTATGTACTCCTCCCCAAAAAAGGGAATCACAGGTCCCCTATACCTCACCCCTTTAATTTGGGGAGGAAATTACCAGTTCCTGCCAATAATCCTTGTGAGAATCAGGTAGATTGACTACCAATACCCTATCAGGACTCCTAGCTTTAAGATAAAGGAGACCAGAGCTTGTTTGAGAGAAAGAATAGCAATAACAAATTTCAGCAAGGCCTAGATTGGTGCCATAGAGCTGATTGATTCTATATACACCATTGATAATTTTCCAAACATTTGGGGAGCACTGTGCAGGAACTATATATAAATAACTAAAGAAATGCAAAAACAAGCGATTTGGGGGAAAAGTCAGACCCCCTGGGATAATAGAAGAACGTGAATCCAATGCCCATCCTCAATATCTCTAACATTACGAGGAACGTGGGCACATTCAATGTCCACCCAGTTTGGAATATTGTAAAACCTCCTAAACTTAGCTATCGACCTATTGCCTATTCTTGCCATAAAAAAAAAAGAGAAACCCTAGCAGCGATAATGAAGAAATTCCAACAAAAAACAAAAGAAAAGGAGTTTGAAGAACTTACGAAGTAAGAATCATCTTGAGACGATGCAAAGTCACAAGCAGAGGAGATGGGAAGATAAGGGAGAGGACGAAGACGAAAAAAGAGACCTAGAGATGAGAAAATGCAGTGAGAAGTGAGAGATATATTGAGTTTTTGAAAATTTGCGAAACGACACGAGAAATGGCTTCTCTAAAACAACTTTAAACCCTCTCAATCATGACTCACAGAGAACGAAGCAAATCTGTCACCTGAATCTACTCAAGAAAGACTCTTCGATCCCCAAAGTACTACGTAATTCACAAAAATGCCATTAAGGTTGTTATTTAAAATTATTGAGCCCAAATTGTGACCCAAAAATTTTAGGGGCAATTGTGGGTACCTCGTTTCACTATCCCAACCCAGATGAGTAGGCCGATTAAGGCCGATCCAAGATAAGGGGAAGTCCGGCCAAAAGTCTAAGGTTTCATGCATAACTAGTTCAGTTATGACCCATTCAACCCATAAAATCTCTCAAGAGATATTTTAGGGATTATGAGCTGACGTGGAGGTGACCAACACCCCCACTCTCTGAAAATTACATGTATATATTGAACCCCCATCCCGGGGAAAAAGGGACATAATTGTAAACACTCCCCTGGAGTAAAGAGAAATAAGAAACAGAGAGCACCACCGTGGACGTAGGCCATTTTGCCGAACCACGTATATTTTGTGTCGTATGTGATTGTAGTTATTTTGTGTTCTTTATTTATTCTGGTGATCACATTTGCTTATTATTTGTGTTGAGATTTATTGTCACCACATAGATAAAGGAGAAAAATCTATAACAATTTGGAAAGTTAGACATATGATTGAGTATGATCATAACTTTATTGCATACTTTAGGGTTGCTTTAACTAGATCCCCATAATTTAATTCTTGTGGGTATAAATATTACATGAATTTCAAAATACTATATAAAATTATTTTCATAAAATAAAATAGATGATAAATTATAATAATGGTCCTTGAGGTTTACACATTGTAACATTTTGTCCCTCAAATTTTTAAATACATAAGCCTCTAAACTATGTTAAATATTCAACAGTGGATCTATGGTTAACTTTTTTGTTAAATCTAAAAAACATTAGGTAGGGTGATTAGTATATCAAAGAATGATGGTCTTATATCCACCGCATATCAAAATGACACACACACACACACACAAACATATTCCTTATACGCTATGTGACAACCCCTATTTTCTCAAGTAAAAGCTGGACAGGCACGATACACCGAAGATAGGGCTTGCTTGTTAATTAATACCATCCTTAGAACAAATTTAAATATAATTACTTCTTTTTCTAAAATCCACATTAGAAAAGGTAAGAATAGATACATAATGATTAAATAGTCCAAACCACCATAATGAAATAATAAATTCAATCAATGAAATAGAAATCTTAACCAACATAAAGTGAAGAAGTCTCGGGCTTATGCCCATACAAATGTTCCAAATAAATAAATACCTACAGCTGAAAAAGCACCTACACTAGAATCGAATGATGTAATGTATGGAGAGCAAGTGAGAATGCAGGAATGCTACAGCACAATCCAGTTATCCCTATCTAGGAGCACCTGGGGGGATAAAATATTTAAATTTGGGTCAAAGCCCGAGGTGTGCAAGAATTAACTTAATTAATTTATGATACAATAATACAGTCGATGCAAAATAAATATTCCCCTTTCATCACTCACATGCGTATAACTCATCACCCCTCATCTAAATGTGATATTATTCGCATCCCAAAACATCCCGAATAATGATTATGACATTATCTCAAATTTATAACAGTGGATATATAAAAAATTTAATATCTAAATGGAATTCCTACATTTAATTGCCAACACTCATTTATCCCAGTCTCATAAGTCTCACAGACGAGGCATAAACATCTACTATACATTAGTCAAAATATAATTATTGTCTACATTCTTCGATAATTAAATTTATTTATTTCAAGTTCGGATAATTATTCATATATGTCCTTTCATATATTTTACACACAAAGGCATCCACCATTGGTGTCTAATTCGTACTCTATCGGCAAATCCGGAGAAATCTCATTATTCCTAAACGGACATTGCAAAACGCACAACAATTGGGGGCGGTCCCTACACAGGATACTTGTTCATGGCCCATACCCTAACGGTGACATAAGTAGGGATGGAAATTTAATCCGACCTGGCCGTAATGGGGCTGGTTAAAAACCCGTTTAAAATAATAGGGGCGGGTTTGGGTTTTAAAAAAAACATTTATTGAACGGGGCGGGTTCGGGTTTTATCAGAATATGCTCGCCCCACCCCGCCCCGCCTCGTTTAGCAAGTTTACTACTATATCCTTATTATACTATGTTAATAACACTCCCAAACCATATATAAATAAACTTAAGAAATAAAGAACCCTAACTCTCAACCAAATCGTCATCTGCACACACTCTCTCTCTCTCTGGTCTCACACTTTCAACCTCTCTGCACTCTTTCTCTCTCAGTCGGCGGCACAACACTAACAATAGCGTCTCACTCTCAGTCAGCGACACAAAAACTCACTCACATCACTCACTCTCAGTCGGTGACACAATAACTCACTCTCAGTCGGTGACACATCAGCTCACTCTCACTCACGTCAAATTAACGGGTTTGAGGTTAGTTCTTTGTTCATTTTTTAATCACACCTCCTATTTTTTGTTTAATTACATCACACCATTTAACAACTGTTAAACGATTCATGAAATGGAAATATATCATTTACAAAAATGTGATGAAAAATACATCATCAATTGTTAAATAATTGGTGAAATCGCATCTCCTGTTGTTTGTTCTGTATAACATCTTGAACCTGTTGTTTCATTTGTATAACATCAAACCTTGGTTAGCATGTTGTTATGTATAACATCGCATCCTCTTGTTTGATTTGTATACCACGAATATAACCTCAACCCCTATTTTTTTTAATCACGTCTAACACCATTTAACGGCTATTTTTTTTCGTTCTTTTCTTAACTAATTTTTTAACAGTCTCACACCATTTAACAGTTTCACACCATTTAACACCATTTAACAGTCTCACACCATTTAACAGGTGTGAGACTCACACCTGTTTTTTTTGTTTTAGTTTTTTTTAACTTATAGTTACCCGAATTCATAGATCACTGTTAATTGGTTTTGAACTACACTGTTAATTTGTTTTACCGTCAAGGACTAATTGAATTTATTTTATATATTGTTCTAAATTTTTTTTTTGTTTTCTCCCATACTTTTAATAAAAAATTGTTATCAATTTATATTTATTTCAAATAATGAGCGAATCAATTCGAGGGGAAAATACTGTTTCTGGGACACAAATTGAATCAACAACGACACCTAGTTCCACCCCATCCACATAAACACATGGTGTTAATCCAGTTGTTCAATCTTCTCCTAAAAAAAGAAAATTCACATCTTCTGTTTGGAATGACTTTGAAAGGATTAAAGATAATTTGGGACATTTGCAATATGCCATCATTGTCATTCAAAACTTAAGGCCGAAAGTAGAAATGGGACCAACCATTTGCGAAATCACTTGACTAAGTGTAGGAAACATAAAAATGTTGATGTTCGTGAGCAATTTCAGATTCATACTGAAAAAACTTATGATGGAAAAGTGCACTTTTTTAATTTTACATTTGATTAAGATGTGTCCAGAAAAGAATTTGCAAGTGCAATTATTTTACATGAATATCCCCTTAGTATTGTCGACTGCAAGTGCAATTTATTTCAGTACCGCCACAGATTCCCTTATGTTATGTATCCTATACATATGCAAATATAACTACGACTAGCACAATTATCTAATACAATTTGTCACATTGTAGAAAGTTAGAAATATGATTGAGGATGATCATAACTTTATCATTGGTTCCATTGTTATCATTTCTGCATACTTTAGGGTGGCTTTAACTATGGTCCACATTATGTAATTCGTGTGCGTATAAATATTACAAGAATTTAGGATATATATAACAATTATTTTCAAAAACTAAGTGAATACATTATTAATTTTTTTTTACTTTAATACATTATAATAGGATTTAACTAGTAGATGATAAATTATAATAGGGTTACTTTAATTAGTATATGATAAATTATAATAGGATTTTTTAGACTTTAATACATTATTAATTTTTAATTTTAGACTTTAATACAAATGAATGAGTTTATTAGACTTTTGTACATTCCCTTTTTTGTCTCTCAAACTTATTTTAATGTAAAAGTACGTATTGCAAAGTCGGGCTCCCCAACAGATGCTGCCTTATCCTCCAACTCAAACCCCCAACAAATTTTGAAATCCTCCTTTATTCTGGACTTTCCTCATTTGGCACAAAGTTTTCCAAGTGTGTAAATTCTTCTTCATATTCTGTCACTATTCGTTCCCCTTGAATCACATCATGTAGCTTCCTCCTCATCTCTTTCTGGATTACAGGAGGAAAATATTTTCGATCAAACAAAGTCCAGAATGCCGAGATGGTCATGACATCCCTTTGTTCCGGAGTGACCGACTCCCACCATTGGAGAGCTGTTCCCACGAGGTTAAAAGTGGCGAGAATCTATTTATGCTCTTCGCTACATTCCACCATGCGAAGATGACGTTTAATATCCTTATTCCATTAATTGTCAACAATCACATCAACGCCACCCTGAAATTTTGGAGGGTGACCTTTCAGGAAGGATTCTCTAACTCTTTCCCATGCGGAAGGTCCCGTGTGGGCTTGATCCACCAGTGCTACCGGTTGTCGATCTTAGGGATATTGTTGCCCCGTAGCATTCATTGCAGCATTTACCACCTTGGCCACAATATTAGCCACCTCCGTCGCATTTATAGTGTCGTGCGATGGTGGGGGCTCTGCATCGTCTTCTAATCAATTTACCCTTGTCGGGCGACCTTCTCTAGGCGACATATGAGATAAAAATCAATTGAATCAATATACAGTTAAAACAATTTATCCTTACGAGAAAATAGTAAACGCAGATAAGCAAAACAGTTCTAATAATAGGGCTCTATATCAAAGAACGCTACGGTAGAACGTGATAAGTTCGCATAGATCCTAAGGATTCTAGAACCTGATGCTCTGATACCATCTATGACACCCCTCTTATTAAAAATAAGAGGTGGCTAGCCAGCTACTCCAATAGGAACAGGAGTCTCAAACGGTCCATTCTTAACATCACTGTCGCATAAGTAATAATATGAGACAACTACCAAATATTTTTGAAAATGGATGTAAGATATAATTGTGCAATTTCAATTAATCAGTTTATAACAAAAGGTTGATATATGGATATATAACTATTTAACAAGAATTCTATAAAACATAATCGAATAAAATGTCGGTTAACAGACTAATACAAAGGGTTAAACCAAGCATAACGTTATATACGAAGACTAAGCTTGGGCAACACGCCCTAATATACAGACGAATCATATTTGGAGTATTAAAAGAGAATGATGCGTCTACTACAAAAATCCTACAACATCCATAAAATGTTGTAGCTCCTTGACACTGAGAAGGAAGGTAAAAGAGGGCGCCCATGCGGCGGGACACCTGAACATATATAAGAACCACACAAGAAGAAGAAATATAAACGGGTCAGGTCCCGGTTTGATATGATATACATGTGAATAAAATGCATGATAGCTATGAATGATACTTTCATAAAAAAGTTAAATTCGCCCTTCATTCAAACTATCATCCTCACCTCTCTTTTAAGTGCACATCTTAACGCATACAATTCATGTTAATTTAACGCTGCCCATCTACTTAGTAGGAGTAACCTAACTCTATTTAACAGGCTAAGTCTACCAATTTCACATTACCATAAGAGACAATAATCATTAGGCACTATATGCAATTAAAGTTGGTTCGCAATTTCTTAAATCAATTTAATCATTCGTGTGAAATACCATTTCAGTGAGAACAGTCACAATTATATAATATCAGTTCTAACACCATCCTTCCCGGAGTCACCCCATTGGATGCGCCCCTAAATACTATCATCTTCCAGGTCCTATAACCAAGACCACTTAAATCTCAACGCATGGGAAGCGGCCATATACCTTCGACAGCAAATCATAACTATACCAGGAATTACCTCAGTTCGAACCATACAATTATACAACATAACAACCGTTATCATGGCCTGAGGACTATACTCTCCTTGCATCATTAGCCAAGGGATTAACCCCTAACGCATACTTCCCGTATGATATCATTTATAGAGGTATGTGTAAATGTGCCATAGTTACAAACTATATTAAGTTAAACATACGGTCTTTTAATTTCCAAACCATATGTGCACACAAATTTGGCTACAAGAGATAATTGTTATCATACTAGCCCCCGAAGGTTCAACACAACATTTCTCGACTCTATACTAGACCTACCCTCATTTACTAGACGAAAAGGGACATCATACTCCTAGGATTAGTCCCCAAAATAAGCACGAACACTCCCTTACTATCATAGGGTGTCACTCTCTCGATAGGAGATCATAATACTTCTTAATACATTCTAAGGGAAGGTTCATAAGCCTTAAACCCCAAAAGAAAAAGAGGTATAAAATCCTAAACTTGGGCTGAAAACAGAGTACCGATCGACGGGCGCCTGACCCCCGATCGATTGTGTGTTGGGAATTTGCCTTGCGAGCCAACCAGTAGGCCTTTTGCCTTTGTCCCAATCGACCGGCTCCCTGGCCGCGGTCGATCGATCATGGCAGATATTTTGGCCATCCCCAATTTTTCTACAAAACCTAACCTCCAAATCTTCTCCTTTCCTTTCTCATCAACCAACAACATTCATAAATCATCCATACATGATAACTAACTCGCATTAATCCCAAGAATCAAATTTCTGTCATCAACCTAAAGATATATACCATAAATCATCAAAATCCCTAAATGGGATAAACTCAAGAACCTAACCCTAAATACAAATTATTCAACACAATCATACACATATGCAAGTTTAATAACTTGTCTTGTTGTTGGAGTCTCGAATTCTTCCTCTTTAGTGCGATTCCAAGCTCAAATGGGCAATCCCTCCTCTTTTTCTTCTTCCTCTCAAGCTCTCACTTATCTCTAACTTTTAGGTTTAGAAAAATACACAAATGAGATATAAAGCTCTTGAAAGACTTAAATACCTAAATATAAATCAAATACGTTAAGTATAACATTAAATGCTACTACACACTTAAAATGACTCGTAACTCCTATTTAAGTCATAAATAGACGAAAAGTACCCCCGGAACCCAAAAACAGCCTTAGCACTTATTTTGACTATCTCAAACCTTCCCGAACTAACCGTGCCCTCTAAATTGACATCTGGGTTACCGTTCATTAATTCCTATTCCAACGTCATATTAACTTCCTAAAAATGATCCACTTGTTATATAAACCATAACCGTCGTTTTAAAGCCCAACAACTTAACATAACATAATATTACACTATTTACATTCGTGAAATAGTAAATATGCAATAGTCATAAATATTAACTCTTAAATTACTCAAATTAATATTTACTTCAATCTCTCGTTTAATTTAAATAATTAACCCATACGAACAATTAATATAAAAATAAATGCTCAAAAGTAAGGGGTATTACATATATAGATCAGAGTCGGAACTTCAATATTCACATGGATCATCCTAATCCTGTACACTTACTTACTTCCATTATATTTGTCCCCCTTTCCTTTTTTTGTTAGGAGATCTGATCCTAAGACCTTGCAGAATTAAGGCCGCCACACCATGTTATGTTCGGGGCATTGATCCCATAAGCAACTGGCCATTGATGTAGGGGGACTGAGATCTATATATAATGTGGAGGAAGGCTTTAAATTTTTGTTGTGGGATTTTCGTGTAATTGCAGGCTACCCAAAAAAAGGTTGCTCAAATTTATTTGTCCTAATTATCATTGTCCCACTCTATCAAAGTCGCATATGCTAATTTTATGGTTAATTTTGCTGCATGAACTGATTTACTTTTGCTTACTTAGTTTGGCACCTGAACTTTTAACTTCTTTGACGACTCCTCCATTAACTTTTGTGACACTTGGTATCTCACAAAGTTCCACGAAATGTATTACATGTCTTTAAAAGTCATTTTGGGAGCCAAATGCGTTTTTATTTCCTAATTTTTATGGGGGGGAAACCTGATAAGCACAAATAAATAGGGTTGAAGTTGTAATAACACTTTCTTATGGCAATTTTATCTATACTGAATTAGTCTACTTACACTTATTATTTTATTTTTCATATTTTCCAATTTCAAAAATGTTGGGCCTGAAAAATTTAAGAACCTTCGCTGCAGCTGCTGCAATTAAGTTCAATGTTAATAGTTCTATTGTAAACAAAGTAAGATAATGCAACGGTGATCAATTCATACCTTTATATACTACCAAAGGCATAACATATTGATTTAGTTTACGTAGTGTATCATCGCTTCTGGACTATTTATTAGTAATAATTTTCTACATTTATTTTCTGGTAAACATGCAAGTGCCACTGAATTGGATGGTAATGTTGATGACAATATCCCTCAGGTGGTATGTTCATTGGAGAATGGAGAATAATACATGGCTTAACATAAGGTGAAAACAAAGCTTGAAAATGTTGACATCTTAACAAAAGCTAAAATAGATTAGATTTTGCACTTGTTTCTAAGAGATTTTAAGGATAATAAGTTGAGAGAAAATGGCCGACCTGTTACAATATCTGCTTATAAAGTTTCAAAAGCTTCCATCAGTGCATATAATATGTGTCTTGGTTAGTTAGAACAGACATTACATGTAATATGTGTCTTAGTTCATGAATTTTGGGTCCAACATATTTAAATTGGTTGTAATCATGTTTAGTTAGGCTTATTTATGCTTCTTTTGCTACATTTATATTTTGTTTTTAATTAGGGGTTTCAAGTACTGATTTTGGTTTTGCAAATTATGATTCTTTCATTCAATGTATATCTGTTATACACTATCTCTAATTTGTGTTTTAATCTTTTTGTAGGCTTCGAATTGGTTTTAAGTATTATATTTGTTCTAACTTCTATTTCTTCCTCTCTTTAGTGATTACATATCATGTTTTCTTTTATTTTGCATGTACAAGTTTGATGTTTATATTTTGTTTTGGGGTTTAAGATATCTTAGTATATACTCTCTGTCTTTCTAAACAACAAGTTATTTTGGTAGATTGCAGTTAGTGTGGTTAATGATTCCTTGAAGATTATGATTCCAACCCTCAAGTTTTAGCACCACTGTTTATCTATGTCAAGTCTTCTACTAACACAAGAAACCTTCTCGCTTCTCTATTTCACCTCGTTATACTATTTTTCTCTCTACATGGCTTTGTTCCCTAACACACTCTACTTCAAGTTCTCTTTTATCTCCCAAAAGACCATCTTTTTTCTCTGTTTTGTCCGTTACATAATGCGTTGTTTTGTAGATTTTATGAGATAAAGGATCTTATTAAACAATTTTTTTCTCCCATATTCTTACTTCGATTTAAATAAATGTACACTAAAAGTCTCACTATATTTGTAAACGTTGGGTAATGGTCCTTTTAAATTGTGGTTAACAAGATGGATTGAGCATACATGAAGTAAACCCAAATAAATTTATATTATATGTGTGTGTACCCATGTGGGGTTATGAAAATGTTGTGTGTGAAATTATCGTTGTGCTGGAAGCTCAAACTTTTGTTCTCCTGTTAAGAATTTCATGTTTAGTACCAAAACCGAAGGCATTTCTGTTATGTTAATACCATATTTAAAATCTCCCAAACATACAAATTGGCACAAGTAGGATGCATAGCTAATACATGTAATCATACAAATGGTACTATTAAGGACTATTTTGAGATTTTTGTATACTATTTGTCTATTAGTTTGATTAGGGAATGTTTATTCTATTTGTTTATTAATTTTACTGTACAGAAGTTTGGATTCCTTATATAGAGTTTTAATTAATACTCTGTCCACCTTAAGAATCAGAACTATATTTATTTATAGGTATTACTTTGGGCACTAGATTTATTTTGTCGTGAAGTTTTTATGTCAAATTAATTATTGGTTGGCATATGTTTCCTCTTTTTCTTTATGATGTTTTGTAACACGTTTTAGGTGGTGTGAGCCTTTTTGTAGGGTCTTCAAGGATGTTTGGGCATGTCGTTGACATGAGATAATCCTGTTGTATGAATTGTGCTCGAAATTATGATCACAATGCACAACCAATACGAAATGATGATGGGGACATGATAGTTCACTTGCGAGTCTAACCGTTAGGTGCGAAGGTTATCATTCAGTAAAAGAATATTTTTTTTTCGCGGATCTGCATGGTAAACCTTTCCGGTAAGAGTTTCGAACACAACCTTCGTCGAAGGAGTTTCCATTAGTAAGCATCTCTCAGGCACACATAATTTAAAAGGCAGTGAAAATAACATTTTTTTGTTTGCCAACATAACATATTATGAAAATAACATTTTTTGTTTTACAAATTCCATGGTATTATGTGAATTATTGATACTATGTTATCGTATGCGAACAAAGATCACGATGGTGTACTATTAATCTCCCATGGTATGTATAATATTTTTTATCGCATTCTTATTTGGCTCCTAATTTAAATTATTATTCAATACAAAATGGTGTTTCTTAGGCGTGAAAATATTTTTTTTGTTGGAATATTTTTTTAACAGGGTGGATAGTCCTGTAAACAAAGGAAATTTTGCCCAAAATTTTAAAAAATATTTACACTTTTGTGTCGTAAACAATTTTTTTGTATTGTTGTGATGTTTCATAATGGTATAATTCTGATCATTATGATGTTTATTCGAGGTCCATGATGGACTTTAAGTATTGTTGTGGATTATTTTTTTCTTAACAGGGTGGATAGTACTATAAATAAAGGAAATTTTGTCCAAATTTAATAAATTGTTTTCACATTCGTATTGTACTAAAATTCAACTTATGTTCTTTACACATTTCGATAGTCCTTTAAACAAACGAGATTATGGACATTTTTTTAAATTACACTTTGTTTTGTTGGGGAATGAAATTTTTTCCATTTTACAATTATGCACTTTGGAAATTTTAGCAGTTTTACGATTATGTATTTGGGAAAATTTTGTCTAGTGTGTGTGTGTGTGTATATATATATCTATATAATAATCTATATAATAAAGTAAGAAACTTATGTATGTCATAAGTTTGATTGATGATGTCATCATTATGATTTTTTTTGCACTTCCTATTTTATCCTTGAAAATTTTAAATTTTTCCTTCTAATAAAGTCCAATTTCTTTTCCCCCTTTTTTCAAAATTCAAAAATAAGGGTATAGTGGTATTTTCCCTCTCTTTTAATCCACTTTAATAAATGAATGGTTGTGATGAAACTCAAATTTCATTACCCCGCTCAAAAATTTTATGTTCTGCCTACGAGTGTAGGGTAAAGGTATGGGATGGTTAATGGAAGCTAAATGCACTGACAATCTCGAGATATGCACTGACTATTTTATTCTTCTTCATCAGTCGTTAGAACTATCTACTCTCTCTGAGCTCCACACTCATCAGGCTTAAGGTATGATTTTTTCTCCATTTACTTAACGCTTTGAAGGTTTGGAGAGTGGGTCTTTTCATCTCCCTCACATCTCTCCACACTTGCGTGTTTTAAGATTAATGTTTTTTTTATCAATGTTTATTATCACCATTTTGTATTGAATTCTTTCATTGTTGTTTTTCTTTGGGTTCTTCACACCAACTGACACGATCACAGACCACCGCACACGGACACCCAACCACCACACGCCCTCCCAAACAGCAATGACCACACACACACCGCACACAGATGCAAAACAACAGTAGAAGCAACACCCACCCAAACACCCAACCACCACACGCCCACCCAAACAAAAAACCCAAAAGATAAATGCCCACCCAAACACACAACCACCACACGCACAACCGCACACAGACCACACACATCCACGACCACACGCACACAGACCGCACCGCATACAGACTGCACCGCACAAACCACACAGACGTAAAACAGCAGCAGCAAGACCCACCCAAACACCCAACCACCACACGCCCACCCAAACACAAAACCCAAACGAGCACCGCCCACCCAAACACACAACCACCACACACACAATCGCACACATACCACACACAGCCACGAGCACATGCACACAGCCGCGACCACATAGCACAATCGCGCACAACCGACAGCCACGACCACGCCGCACACAGACCACCATTGTTTTTGGATCAGAGACCACGACCACGCCGCACACAGACCACGACACACCACTCATCCAGGTGGAACCACCACAAAACAGCCACCACAAAAAGTCTGCAACCAAAATCTCACCAAAACGGCAACCAAAATAGCAACACCACCATTGCGCATCTACCCGGCCAAAAATCTTACCACGTGAGTGGGTATTCCCCCCCCCCCCCCCGGGTTAAATTCAAGATGAGAAACAACAAAGAAACCCAATGTTTTTTTTTTGTCATTTAATTTGAGTTTCAATGGTGTTCGTTTCTTCATTCTCTCTCTCCCACGATTTCTTTGGTTTGCTGAGGATATAACCTGTGTTTGTTTTTGGTTTTGATGTGCCCTACATTGTTAACGTGTCTTATTTCTAATGGTTGTTAGAGGGGTGGGTTGTACCGCTTGGTTTGTATGTATTTTTTTGCTTTTTTTTGGGGATTCAATGAATAAAATTAAGATGGTTGGCGCCACATGTAACTGTTAAGATGTAGTAATGTTTAGAGAGCATTTGTTTTAACATAAGGAGCTCTATTAAAATAATGTTATAACTAATAATCATAAAGACATTTCAAAATTTTGTTTTCTGAGTTAGGGAAAAATTGAATTGACAGCATGAGGGATTTGATTGATATTTTTTTACTTTGATTTGTTCAAAGAACGGGGGTAAAGCTAAAAAAATAAATTATTTACTTTTAGGACTTAAAATAATATTGATTATGAATATAGGACAATAAACCTTTCGTTTCTATTTTTAGTCTCTATTTTCAAATTAAAGGGATACGCGCCATATTGTGATTGGTTGACGTTTTATGAAAATAGGTCCGCGTCAGCGGCTTTATTAAAAAATAGGGACTAAAACTGTAAATAAAATATTTGTTGTTCTATTTTCAAAATGTATATTACAATAGCTCCTAAATTTACAAAGCCCCTAAAAAAAATAATGAGTGTTAAGAGTAAGATAATGAAGATTGTGTGTTTTTTAAAAGGAAAAATATTGTTTAATATTAATTACTAGGTAATCCTTTTAAAAGATTTTGGTCAAGAGCATTTAATATAATACGTGGACATGTTTAGGTATTAAAAGCACAAATCTTTGATTGGTTATACTATTTTTTAAATTGGATGAATATATATCATGGTATATATTTATAAATAATATAAAGGTTTATGTAATAACAGAGGACGCTATTGTTATAATTTCGATAAAAACACATGATATAACCAACATGAACAACATTACTATATACGGCATTGTATGTTATTTTTCATTCTTATGTCCTTCGGTGTTCCTTATAACCTTTTAAACTTATTTATGATTTTTTCTACATTCATTTCTGATAGGTGGATGACGATGCATCATATGCTGTACCAACCACTTCTCTATATTCTAATTATATATATTACAATAATACATTTAGATTTTAACTTACATGGTCGTGTTTACAATCACAGATTGAAAGGTTGCGCAACAATAATATCAAGTGCAAATAACATTACCCTTCTTTCTAATGACTGTTCGCTTTCGACAACAAACATTGTGTATCCGAAAGTCCTCCTATAAAGTAAGTAGTGTTATTTTTCATACAAACTACATATATGACCCCTTTATATCATCTTTTGATAATTTTTTTTAATTATTCTTAGGATTGGGAGCCAATGGTAAGGCATCAAGAGCGGATAAATACCTGCAGGGTGCTTACATGGGGTTCTCACAACAAGGTACTTCGTCTTTAAAATATTTCCTATTTTCATTCATTTTTAAAAATTAGTCTTAACTATAAATATTTCTTATAGGTGGTTATAAATTGTGTCAATCTTCATATGAAGTACGTCGAGCTAGATACATGGACATTTCGTAGAGTTATTACGAGGATGTTTACTGCGAATCAATGACTGACAATCAAAAGGATAATTTTTTGGAATGTTGACCTTTTCGAATTTTTGTAAAGCTTAGGCTTAGAGTTACTACACGTTGTTGGATGATTGATAAGGTTTTTTTGTATAGTCTACCTAGCCTTTTTTGTATAGTCTGGTAAGGCTATTTTTGTTGTTGAAGTGTTGTTTATACCTTAAATCATGTAGATTGTTATTTTGTTGTTATTATGATTACTAACGATTGGTTGTTACATAGTTCAATTCAAAGGAGACTATGCCTATTCTTTTAGAATTTACACGTTAATTCGAGTGATGAATTTAAACTATCTGAACATTGTTCGACAATTTGTTATTTGTTAAGCAAGGTGGTTAGTCATATAAACAAATCAGATTATGATCAATGTTTTTGAAATTGCATTTTGTTTTCTTAGCAAACGAATTTTTTTGCCTTTTGCGATTATCAGCGTGCCTTCAGGCACGGGCATATCCTAGTATATATAATAAGTTACAAAACTTATGTATGTTATAAGATTCAACTATGACATCACAAGATGAATTTGTTTTTACCCTTCCTATTTTACCCTTGAAAATTTTGGTTTCCCCCTTTCTTTAAAATTCAAACATAAGCGTACAATAGTATTTCCCCGTTCTCTCCCTTACCCTCAATTTTCTAAACCTAGACGTCTCATTTCTTTCCCTAACTTTACTCCCTCTCTCTCTCTCTCTCTCTCTCTCTCTCGGCTTTACAACGATCAACGAAGGTAATTATTTTTTTATTGTTCGTCTTTTTATTTCTCGCGTGTACTTCTTCTCATTTCCTTTTTTTGTGTGATAGTTACTATTACTAGGTTATTTGATCTTTAATGTAATTTCTTTTTGTGATTGATTAAATTTTTGGGGGGTATTTATACTACACAACGTGTTACAGATCGGATATAATGAATGTTATAGAATTTTAAGTGAGAAAGTAGAGTAATGTCTAAACACGCCTAAGCATCTTTTGAATTTCTGATGGTTAACCGTCAAGCTCGAACAGTTCATTTTCACAACTATTTTTCAGGACAGTCTCTTTTGATCAACTGTTTTAGTGTTATTCGATTTTAATTTCATTTTATGTGTGTGTGAATAAATGATTTGACTGTTTTGCCTCTTCAAAACTTTTGTTAATGTTACCTAATTTAGTTATGTTGGACTATGTAGATTAGTTCTTTGAATGAAATTAGGTTTTGGAGATATATTGAGAGGTTTAGGTTTGGGTTGAACAAAGAGCATTCATTTCATTTTCACAGATCAAAAACTAAATCTCGATAGCATCTTAAAGTGAACTGTGAGGACTAAAATATTTTTCAAGGACTTCGTTCAAACTAATGTCATTTTGGGCCAAAGTGTGTACTTATTTTAAAGAAAATGAAAAGAAAGGGAAATGTAGATGATGCCAAGTCCGTACAAAGTCTATAAGTAAATTAATTCATTGTCTATGTTTTGGGTGTATTCTTTAGTGGATTGTTTTTCACCTATAGCGGAGGAAACATTAATAAATATAGTTTTTTCAGATCGATGTTTTTCACCTATAGCAGAGTAGTGATTTGTGCCTTTTCATTCTTTTCCTGCTTAGTTGATATTATACTGTGAAGAAAATTTTTGGTCCTGATGAAGAAAAAGTTGTTCGGTGTTATTTCTGGATGACTTCTAGAACAATGTATTTATTCCTCTTAAAATAATGTTAACAATAACTTCTTATGACTATAGTTTTAGCCTATCTTATTTTACAATATCATCTTCTTTGTGGTTGAGATTTACTTTGATAATGTTAGGTTTCATTAAAAAGATATGGGTATTTATGCTTCAATAATTTAAACACATGTATTTGCATTTGAAGATACCGCAATTAATTTAAAATATTGGTTTGGAAAATATATCATTTTTTGCTACAGTAATTCGGAATATCAATGTATTTGGTTACCCGTGACTCATTGTTATTACCAAGTCATTTATGATGTTAAAAGTGGGCTTAGAACACGTATCTGTTACAAACTCATTTCTTATTTGAGGTATTTGGATCAACTTAAATAGCCAAATGTGTATCTAATCAATGTTTCTTACATGTAATTTTATTCCCGTGGGTATACTTTTGTAAAGATTCGATAAATCTTTGTTTTTTTAACACTGCATAAATGCTATTTGAAATTATTTTTACAGTAATAAATGCAGTTTAACAGTGCATAAATGTTGTTTACAGTGCATCTGTTTTTATTAAAAATTCACTCACAAATAGAAATTTGATAGGTTTTGTACTTCTATAGGATGCTTTTGCAATGCTTATCTTGATTAATGTGATTTTTGTTGGTTTACACATTATGCGAATGAAATTTATTATTTATTTGTTGGATTGGAGTGTATCTGGTTCATATTATAGGGGTACGAAAAAGGACTTTGAGTCGAATAGAAAAGTATTTGATGTTTTTTTATTTTGATATTGTTCACCTTCGCTATCATTTTTAAACTGTTATTGATTTTTTTATTGCTCTTTTAGATCCTCCGACCACATCTAGCACATGGGACGTGACAATGTTTGTAGTAACAGAAGGTCGTGGAGTAAATGGTCTATCAGGTGCAAGTGGTGTTTATTTCTTGATATTATAAATTCAGATTGGTTTTAAATCAATCATTATTTGATGTTTAAAATTAAATTTGGTTCAGTGTTATTCTTTAATGTTTGTTATTATGATGAGTTATGAGTTTCTATAATATTTTATAAGGCCATTAGGATCGGTGTCATTATAAGATGCATGCAGAATACCATGCCATATATCCCGCCTCGAATTTCTAACACACTTACTATAAACCACCATATTATGGATCAGACTAGGAAGATGATCAAGTTTAATTTTTATGGACAGAAGTTGGTCATGGGTTGTAAGAGGAGTCACCTCCCATACATACTTCCATAATAGACAAATGGTACTAGAAGCATTCTCCAACCTTGAGTGAGTTTAATCTTCCACAAAGGTCCGGTAGCAAATTTGAAGTCTGAATACAATTTAAGATATCATCACTGAATACGCAGACAATGTAATTCAAATTTGATTCAAATTGTATATAATCACTGAATATGAAATTTAAAGTCTACAATTTGAATATGCAGTGATTTTACTCGGTGATGATACATAATTTGAAGTCTACAATTTGAACATGTTCTGCATATTCAATGACAAACAACTCGCTTGATTAAAAGTCCCAAAAGGCTGCTCAAGTATCGTACGAGAGTCCAGACCCAATTTTTATTCAGTTTCCATTTGGGAAAGGATTAAACTTTATTGCGTAGCATGAACCACTCCAAGCGCCAAATCGCTCATCGGTATAATGGGTGAAATGCCTATGGATTGCAACCCCATGGAATTGAAATCTATTAAATAACATCTTCTAATAGAGGATCTTGATATTTCAAATGAAGTATAATGTGTGTTTTTCTATGTTTATTGTGAGTACACTTGGAGATGTGTCAACTTTGAGTACAATTCGTTTGTATGACCATAATAATCTTGTTAGTGATTTTTATTAAGACTCGCTTTATGGTATTGTTTGCTCAAATGTCGAACATAATGATTTTAATTTTTCCTATTTGCTACCTAACTATAACTGTATTGTTATGAAATTTTCTGGCTACTAAAAAACACGGTTTGCGGTATATATATAGAGATCAATTCTTAGTTTGTTTTATAAACTAGGTAGGAGCAGATCTCTTAAGGTAAAGAATAGACAGGTTTTCTAATTTTTTTTTTTAATCTTAGGACAGATTTTCTAATTTATTTTTGTTAATTTTACTTGGAGTGTATATTTTGACTGACATTTTGTGTTGATTCTAGGGGTCTGACTTCTCATCTTTATAGGAGAATACTACTATGTCATATGAACCTCCGAACTTCACTGTTTTAAGTTTTTGGCGTATGTCTACTTATTATGTTGTCATTAGTTCTATTTCATACATAGTATTATGCTCTTTCTATTTGCTACCTACCTGGAACTGTGTCGTTATGCAATTTTGCAGTTGCTAAAGAAGCATAGTTCGGGGTATATTATGTGGTCTGCTTTAGCATTAATGTTTTTCCCAACAATTCTTGAATAGTTCTTGGTAATAAGTTTTGATTGATGGGTTAATTTGTTATTCATGTCTATGGATATAGTTATGATAATTTACGTATTAATTTCTGAATCGCTTCTGATCTGCATCTAGAGTTGTCTGTTTGATATTTATTATTAGTTGTAAAAAATGAAGAATATATATCACCTGGTGAATGTCGTGAGAAGAGAGTGAAGGTTGTTTGATATCCTAAGTTTGACGTTAATGCTCAGAAGAACCGGTTGATAGGATATACAATAACACACGAGAGGCTAAACCCAATTGCTGTTCAGTTTCCATTTGGGATATGATTAAAGCTTGTTGTGTATCATGAACCACACAAGGCTCCACCTACACTGAAATATTGGGTACAATGGGTTATTCGGTTATCACACTGCTGGAACCACTCTTGATCGAAATCTCTATAAGGCTGCTCAGGTATTGCACGAGGGACCAAACCCAATCTCTGTTCGAAATCCCTATAAGGCTGCTCACTATACATATGCATACATGGTTCTGTTATTTCAACATATAAATATGCTTCAAATCAATATTAATTCACACATTCCTTTTTCACTTAATATATTTTATACGTTATAATTAGGTATTAGTTTTATAATACAAATTATCTTATATTTCCTAACTTTTTTCCGTAGTTTAATTATGGTATGATTAGCCCCTTTACCTCCTCTTTGTAACCAATTATCAATTGTAATGAATTTGTGAATTAGAAAAAATATTGACAAACTCTACATGACAAATATTATTCATAAAGATAAGGCTGCTCAGGTTTTTTTATATCAAGTTTAGGACTCTAGCATCAGTGACATGGATCAAGCTTCTCTAGAGTTTTGAAGTAACTCTACATGGCAAACAAATTTTCCCAAACCTTCTTTTCAAAATAAAGAATGGAGACCAGGCCACATTATCAAAAATTTTAAGTATGCTTATCTTTTAAAAGAGTAAATGATATTAAATTACAACAATTTAATATCAGTGATTCTTGATCACATAAATGTATTTACTTGAAGTAATCCGCAATCACACTATGGTCTTACTTGAAACAACCATGACAAATATTACTACATATCTTAGCAGCTTGATTCAGCTGGAACCAAGTAAAATACATATTGAATATTGGAAAATGATATAGATTATATATAAGAATTAAGATTGCATCCATATAAAATTGAGCCTTTGATACAAAAACTCAATGGATAACTTATGTAATAGACTTAGCTAACTCAAAATCATCTACACAAGCAGTGATGCCACTGTAAAAAAAGAGGTTGCTTGGCTTCAAATCAAAATAAACTATTGGTGTTTGGCAGTGCTGATGAAGATAATCAATTGAACTATTGGTGTTTCTCTTCTTGATGATGAATTTGATTTGATAAAGCGAGCATTTATTATTCATCAAACGCATACACTATATTGGTGAAATAACAGTTTGTTGGTGGGTATGGTAACTTGATGATGTAATGTTTCGTTGAAATTTTAGCTAATGCATACACTTTGTTGGTGAAATAAGTTCCATAGTATATATAATTGGTTTGTAATTACAATTAGGCATGTACATTTGATTGTAATTATAATTAGGCATGTACATTTGACTCAAGAAAAAAAAATAATGGGTAAATGCAAGAGAATGGATTTATTTACTAATTAACTATCGTTGAAATATGCCATAGGTCATGGGATCTCGGCAACCATACCCCGTACCTCCATCGTTCGTGTGCTTTAAAGGTTTTTGAGGGTCTCTTAAGTCTTAACTATCTTTGAGTATGTCTTCTCTTTACTATTATTTCTTTCATAATGAGTTAAAACTCAATTATTATTCAAGAGAATTATTTGACTTCGAGTCTGCAATTACATGAGATGTGAAATGTTTAACACACTAATCTACATAGGTTTTAAATTATCAGTTGCCACTGCTTAAAGAAAAGATGATTCGATATTATGTCCATATTCGTGATCAACATAGATTGTTTACCTTGGTTAATGTAATTTTTCTCTAATTTTGCGTGTTAAATGGCATTGTATTTTCTTTACTATTTTCACTTAAATGTATGATTTGTTATTTACACAGGTGCAATTCCTGAAGAAACCTCAAAGAAAGAATAGTGCACCTCAAAATGGTACCATGATAGCTCATTCTTACCATTTATTCTTAACACGCATTGGTAATACCCCGTATTTTTATGGCTTTTAAAATTAGGGATTTATTAAATTTAATTTGAGATATTAATATTAATCGGGAAATATATTTTTAATATTTATTAGCGTGACGTGAGTTAGTAATTATTGTGAATTTCTTGAATATTACTTGATGAGTAAAGTAATACATTAGATTGATTTTAATAAAATTGTCACGAGTGAATAAAATGGCAATTATGGAAATTTAAGTCGGGACACGCCTGTGTCGTGTCAGGACTAAATTATTATTAAAAAAGTGAATAAATTATAAGTCGCTCGTAGGGCCATTTCGAGGTAGGCCTGTCAATGGGTCGGGTCTGGCCCCAGACCCGACCCGAACCCGATCCGTATAATAGGGTCTGAGCATATTTTTTTGAACCCGAGACTCGAAGACCCGAATACCCGAAGACCCGTTTACTAAACGGGTAGGGTCCGGATCTTATACAAGACCCGGACCCGAAGACCCGACCCGAATTGTACATTATTACTTTTTAAATATATATATATACATATACTATAAATTTATATATATTTATAAATATATCTTATCAATATAACATCTAAGTAATATATATAAAAATATATATTTATGTATATAATAAATATAAATAATATATGTTTTATTTATACTAATAATATTCTATAATACATTACAAAATATTTTAATCTAATATTAAAAAATAAAGAAGGGAAATATAAAATAAATGTATATATTTGGACAGCCCCGGACCCGAACCCGAGACCCGAAGACCCGAACGGATCTGGATCTGGATCCAATATTGTAGACCCGATGAAGAGCCGGACCCGATGAAGACCCGATTACACGGATCTGGATCTCCCTAAACCCGACCGGGCTCTGGCCCGTTGACAGGCCTATTTCGAGGGCGCCAAAGTGTTCAAAAGGGTCGAGATAGTCAAAAAAGTGTACTCGGGAGTTTAGTTTGGGTCTCGGGGCATTTTTAGGCCCAATTGAAATCCCGGGAGGGTATTATAGACATTTTGTATTTTTGGGTAATTAAACCCACGATTTTTCTTAGTATATATTAGCCATTTGGAGTTGTCTCTTAGTGTTAACAAACACAAAACCTAAGCACAGCCATTAGAGAAGAAGCTGAAGAGTTTTTAAGCAATCCAAGGCCTGTAACTCACCCGATTGCACCACCACCACCACCAAAATGTAGATCGCACGAGGAGGAATGCAACCATATATTTTTCATAAGAAAATCAGACCCTTAAATCCAAGGCAAGAATCTATCTTACTGATTTCTAGTTAGTATTCCTTCCATGTTAGTCTAGGAATGAAAATTATATGTTTTAATGGAAGAAATATATGTTTTAGAAGAGAATTCATATCTTGTAGGGAGCATCCATGTAGTCTGAGATCTTGATCATATGTAGAGGATTACCCACGAATTTATTATGATATTTGGGAAGAAAATCTTGATTAATATAGAGGTTTGAGATTTTTCATGCAAAATTTGGTTTTATAAAGAAATCTGAGATTAAACCCCTTTTTGATTGATTCATTGAGGATTTATTGATGTTGTTACGTTAGAACTTGTTTATATATATTACTTATACATTTAGGTAACTTTGATGGGAGTTTAGGATGAAATTATAGAGGTTTGGAGGGGTAGAATGAGTGACTCCGTAGTTTGATATTTGTAGCAAACTGGGCAAGAACTGCTTGATCGATCGATCGACCAAGAGCATCGATCGATCGATGGACCCCATTCATCGATCGATCGATCCCACCTAGAAAACTGCATGTTTTTCCCTTTTTTTTTTAATTTGGATAAAATACGTGGGAACCCTTGAATATCTTTTAAATAGTATAATGGGTTATGAAGAGGACCAGTAGGGTCTAAGTTGACTCCATTGAGTGAAATCAATATGAGATGAAATTGTGGGTTAATGGGGAGTTATTCATACATTGGAAATTATGTGTACGTTTACCAAAAGATTGAGACTCGTGAAAGATTTAGACCAGAAGGTAAGTGAGGGTATACCTACTGAAATTATACTTAGTGAGCGAGAATACTTCGAGAGATGAGAAGTAAGTATGAAGTAAATTATAAATGAGAATAAAATAGACAAATCCTTTATGCGAGATAATTGAGTAATTTGTGCTAAGAACGGATAATTATAATTATGGGTCGTGGGGGAACCTAATTTATAAATTGTGAATATTTATATATATGACTGTGTGACTGTGCATATATTATGTATCTGTGTAAAAATCATACCCGGGCTACTTCCTATCACAGAGGTTTTCGCCCCGGGACGGTCTTATCGCGATTGGACCTTTATGGGGGATATTGACTCGTACCCTAGAAGATAGTATTCCTTGTTACAAGCTATCTGAGAATGATAGTTAAGCTGTCCTAATAGATGTGAGGGGTATGTGCTGACCTCTTAGTGACTTGATACAAAGCTTCGCGTCCATTTGTATGTGTATTGTGTTAATATAGTTTGAGAGTGATTCCGAACCAGTATTTCCCTTAGTATGAGTTAAACGGGGACTTGATAGCAGAGTATGTCAGCACCATAGATTTATGTGGGGTGCCGATAGTATATATATATATATATATATATGTGTGTGTGTGTGTGTGTGTGTGTGTGTGTGTGTGTGTGTGTGACTTTATACTGTGTGTATAAGTAGTTAAGTAATTAATAAATGCTTCAGCTTTATAATAAGTGTTCATGAATTTTCTAACGGTAACTAAGTGGTTCTAAGGAACGTAAGAATATGGAAGAGAATGATTTTCTAAAACTAAATATTATGGCCTTAGTACTTCTTGGGATAGAACTTTATGGGAGTATAAGTTAGATAGACTTATGTGATCAGTAGTACGGTAGGCGTGTACACTAGATGAGAGGTGAGAATTCTCAAGAGAGTGTCGCGCACTAACATGGTGGTTATATTAACTAGTAAGCATTTTAAATACTTGCTAAACTATTTTTAAAATTTTTTTACACTCGGGCTCTGACCCCTTTTCTGTCATTTCTTTCTCTCTTGTATATATATGTATGTATTACAGGTGCCTTGCCACAGAGGTGTCATACTTTGGTTCTTTGGATTGGACGTGTTGTAGCTTATGTGGAAGTTGCTGGCCTTTGCTTTAGACGACCTCTTCATTGATTCAGTTCTTACTTTAGTTCTTTATAGTTAAGGCATGTGTCGCCCGATTTCCTATTCCGTTTGGATTGGTCAGAGATTTATGTTTATTTATATTTCCAGTATTCAGCAGTCCTTGGGAGTTAACTATTGTCAGGATGATTTTATTTATAGTTCTTAAACCTAGTTTGGTTTATCTAGATGGTTTAATTCTTGTGTGTGTTAATTGCCATCATTAATATGTATGTGATTCTGAAACTATTGGGTATTAAAAAGGTTTTCAAATATGTAATTTAAAAATGGAAAAAATGAGAATTTAAATTGTTTTGACGCTTTGCTTGATTTTTGAGGGTGTTTAAATTGGTAATAATTATTTTATGACAGTGATGCTGAGAATGAACCAGCCGTTCACCATGATTTTATTGGGCTTACCACTAATATTTATAATTTGTTTTTCATTTATTAAATTTAATGAATCTATTTTGTCTTGTAGAAATTTCTCTAATTAGGTATACTCAATTAGAATCTGTAGGGGGTTACTAGTTCGATAGAAAAATCTCAATGCTCTTCAACATGGGTAGTGTTAGCATCACTACATAAGCCAGTCGCATCTAACGAAGCATGGGTAGTGTTAGCATCAATGACCATTGGATCAACCATAGGAATTTAACCGCCAAGAACTGCTTTCGATTTTTCCTCTTTGATAAGAGTAGCTTTTATAGCTTCCACTTTTTGTATTCGGTTTTGCCCTTGACAAGCTACTAATTCCTCCCCAATCAAAGGAACCCCCTTAGACATGGTAACTTTAACCACTTTTGGAGGTGGATTTAATATAAGCATGCGAGCGACGGTGCCAAACTGGCATCTTTCTGTAAAAAGAACAAGACTATTTGCATCGGAAGCCCACTCGATGACTATATCATGTGAAAACCCCACTTCTAAACTGTCCATGGATGCTAGAAAAATCTTGGAACCATCTTATTTACTACAGCCTCATATACTTATTAAGGACAGCATTTCGTGTATCTCATTACTACAACATTTTAGAATGAATTCTACCCTTAGGGATCGTGTTATTTTATTTTTATGAATTCTAATAATTCTCTATTTTAATTAATTACTCATATGTATTTTTTTGTATTGATTTTTAGTTTAACATTTTTTTTTATTGTTGAATTTTTATAGCAGGTCATATTATTTATGGTGAGGAGGGGGATGCTTTTGACAGGTCATATTGTTAGAGCTTAATTGATTTGAGGCTTTTGTATTAGTTAATCATTCAAATTGATTTTAGTTCTAATGTTTTCTTTACCTTTCAGGTGTCTCGGACACAAGGTTATCGCTGGCATGAGACAAGGCTATCACTGCTTCCTTTTTTAATTATTTAAACTCGCCCTTTCTTTGTGTTTTTGGTTTTATTTTAAGAGATAAATTGTTGAAAAAGTACATAATAATTTATCTCTTAGTGTTTGATGGACTTTAAGTTGGGACAGGGAGAGTGCGCCAGGTTCGCTGATGAGGGGGTCAATCTGTTAGAGTAGCGGGGAACTATTTGGCCAAAATTTGGATCTTGGTTTTGGGTATATGATTTTTTAGTTTATAATATTAAATTTATTTAAAATTAAATTATGTTTGTAATATTAAATTTATTTATATGGTGATCTGTATTTTTAGATTTACAGTGTATAATAAAGTCCTTGAAGATTTGCAAGTCTTTGGTAATGGGAGGTCTTTTCATATTTAGACTAGAAAAAGAATAAGTTCGGCTGCTCTAAGATTTGAACTTGCATGATTGCTCGAGGAGTATTGTTGAATCTGTGGATTTTTACTGTAATTAAGGAACGGAGGTATTGGGACATCAGTTCTGGGGAGTGATTGGATATTTTGAAGGATTATGTTCATTTTGGCCTTCAACGTTGGGGTTCTGATGCGAAAGGAGTGGAATGGCTTAGCTATGTACGTGTCGGTCTCTATCCAATCATTGATTTTAGCCATATGAGTTCATTACACTGCGATTCTTGACTCAACAAGTTACCTAGTCGACTCAATTCGGAGGAACTTATCAATAGTGGTTTATTATGTACGCATATTTGGGGTTTATATTTGATTATTATTAAATCGATGATGTGGTTGAAATGAGGTCCCATATGAACTATTAGTACTATTAGTATTTTTGTTGTTGAGTATTTTTATTTTTTAAATAGGGTGGATAGTCCTATAAATAAAGTAAACTCTCCCCAAATTTTTTAAATTGTTTACAATTTGTGTTGTAAAATAATCTTCGACTTAAATATTGTACATTTATTGTTGATACCAAAATTAATATACTGATATGGACGAATAATATGAAGACACGTGTCAATCTACTTGGCACAATAGCAACGAGGAAGTTCATTTCCCCGACCAACTCATATTCTCTCCGAGCAACGAGGATACACCGAGGAACTTCAGCACTCCGAGGTACTTTAGCGCTCCGAGGAACTCCTGAGCAACGACTGACTAAGGCGGTCCGAGCTGCATCTCGGCCGTAGCATTAATTGCCAGATAATCAACAGTTCAACTATTCATTGAATGTTTATCATCTTGACGCACACGCTGCATTAAATGTATTACCATTTCATATGTATATCATTTAATGTATCAACCCTTTCATGTACAGCCTAAGGGCTATAAATACCTTGTATCACCCTCATTCAAGGGGACGGAAATTTCTTGGTAGAACTTGTAATCGAGAATTCCCAAACACTCAGCAATAACATAACAGTGGACGTAGGCCATTCTTATAAGGCTGAACCACTTTAAAAATCTTTGTCTCATTTTATTTATCTGTGATTGAATAATTAGAGCGATCTAGTTTTTTACATCAACAGATTGGCGCCGTCTGTGGGAACGATTGTTACTATCGTTTTTCACCAAAAATCGTTCATCATCAATGGCGAATAATCCAGAATCTAGCAATCGAAACGCTGGAAATACTGGAAATCCTCCAAATCCCTCTGCACCTCCAGATCTAGCCGGGATTATGACGAATCTGGCTCAAGGACAAACCGCCATGCAAGAAACAATGAGGCAACTCATACAAACCCTTCATGGCGGTGCACCTGCACGTTCAGGACAGCAAAGTGGTCAGAGGCAAACTTATTTACTTTCTTCACGATCCAGGCGTATTGAGTCACGTCGTAATGAGGAGTCTGATGATTTCTCTTATCAACCTGAGCGAACTTCGTCAATAAGGGCTACAGATACTGATCAACATATCACCCTTTCTCCAGAAAGACCCAGTGCTTTAGAAAGACTGAGTAGGGTGTCTCCTTTCAGTCGATTAGGCCCTAGGAGGAATAGGAGTCCACCTAAGACCATGTCAAGGAGTTTTCGACAACCAACAGATCTAAGAGAAGGATCAGCACAATCACGACCAGTTGCTCGTCAAGATAGATCTCAAGAAGCTACCTCAGAACGATCAATTGCTCGAACCGATAGGCCCGGGGAAGGAAATGAAGCGTGGAAAGGATCTCTCCAACGGTTGGAGGATAAATTGGGAGAAATGGCCAAGGCAAAGAACCCATACAACGAACTTTTGTTTGAGGAACACCTTTTGTACAGACCATTGTGAATTTTCCTACACCATCAAAGTTCAAAGCACCTGTAGTGACCCCCAAATATGATGGAAAGACAGATCCTGTTCTTCACATAGAGCAATATCAAGCTGCTGCCGACATCTATGTCATCCCCGACGAGATGAGATGCAGAGCGTTCTCAGGAACTCTTACTGGAGCTGCCCAGATATGGTACAACAATCTTCCTAGGGGTAAGATTTCAACTTTCTTTCAACTGGCCGAGTTGTTTATTGGCAATTTATGTTTTGGAGCAAAGCCAGTAAAACGAGTAGCACACTTGTTAAGTGTTAGACAAAAATCTGGTGAGAGTACTAGAGATTACATAACTCGTTTCAATAGCGAGAAGCTAGAAGTCATAGATTACGAAGAAAAGACAGTAATCACCACCTTGATGAGTGGGTTGTTGCCTAATAAATTGTATTACACCTTGGCGAAAGATCCACCTAAAACTATGTCAGAGTTGATGGCAAAAGAGGCCAAAATCATGAATGTCGAGGAAGCTATGGCTGCAAAGAAGAATATGGATAAAGACAACAAGGTGGACGTCGACAAGTCTAAAAATAAAGAGCATAAGGGCAATGGCGGTGACAAACGTTCCAGAAATAATAAATCATCATGGGAAGTCCTGAAGAAATACGACAATTATACTCCTTTGAAAATGGGCATTCATCATGTCTTGGAAGAAATCAAGAACAACGAGGAGGTAAAATGGCCAAAGAAACTGAGGTCAGACCCTGATTCGAGGAGTAAGGATAAATATTGCGAGTTTCATAAAGATCATGGTCACATGACCAAAAATTGCATAGCTCTTCAGAACGAGATTGAAACACTCATCCGAAGAGGAAAGCTAGCAAAATATGTTGATCGGGGAGGTGAAAGAAAAAATAACGACCGAACTAGAGAGAGGTCTAGATCTTCTCGTCGAGCAGAAGAGAAAAAGAAGAGAAACCATGAAGATGATCCAGATGATGACCCTGACCTTCCCAAGAAACCAAGACAACCAGAACGAGAGGTATTTTCTATACGTTTTGGGTCATTTGATTGTAATGTCATTACAGGAGGAGATGCAGGAGGAGGAGACCTTACTGCAGAAAGAAAGGCTTACCTTGGAGAGGCTCAAGCTTGTTCATATATTCAGCGAATAAATCTGGCCGAGGACGATCATCCGAGGAAGGTAAACAAAGAGAAGCTGGTCATTGGCTTTTCAAAAAATGACCTAGCAGGTGTTCTTTATCCTCACGACGATCCTCTGGTGATCAAAATGAGGATGAAGGAAGTAGTGATTTCAAGGGTGTTGGTAGACAATGGAAGTTCAGCAGACATCATGTACTATTCATGCTTTGACAGTTTGAATCTGAAATTATCTCAATTGGAACCATATCGCAGACCCCTCCTGGGTTTTGCTGGCGAGAAAGTTTTTCCACTTGGGACGATCAAGTTGGATATATTCATTGGAACTTGGCCTGCTTGTCGAACAGAAAGAATACGCTTCTTTGTGATGGATAAGAATGTGCAGTCAGCTTACAACATCATCATGGGAAGAGTTGGTTTGAAAAATTTTGAAGCAGTTCCATCTACAGTGCATCAATGCTTAAAATTCCCAACAAACTTTGGAGTAGGAGTTGTGAAAGGTGATCAAAAAGTAGCTCGGGAATGCTATTATTCATCTGCCGAGCAAGAGGAGCTTGAGGAATCAAGGAAAAAGACTACTACTTACCAGGTGGAAGAAGATACAGAGATTGAAACTCTCGATCCCAGAGATGAATCCCAACCTGTAAAAGGACAGGTGGTGGAATCTACAGAAAATGTTATTCTGGACGACGAGCACCCTGAACGAGTAACCCAGATAGGTTCATCGTTGGATGCTTCAATAAAATAGGAGTTGATAACTTTCTTGAGAAATAGAAAGAAAACTTTCGCATGGAGTCATGAGGACATGCCAGGAATAGATCCAAACTTCTTATGTCACGAGCTCAATGTGAATAAGGAGTTCAAGCCTGTAAAGCAGAGAAGAAGGGTATTTAGCCCCGAGAAGAATCAAGCTATTCAAGAGGAGGTCGACAAGCTCCAGAAAGCTCAATTCATTGAAGATGTGAAATACCCGGACTGGTTGGCAAATGTGGTGATGGTAAAGAAGAAAAACAATAAATGGAGAATGTGTGTTGATTTCACTGATCTCAACAAGGCCTGCCCAAAGGATCATTTTCCATTGCCCAGAATTGATCAACTAGTGGATGCAACCTCGGGACATGAGTTGCTCAGCTTCATGGATGCTTACTCTGGCTACAACCAGATCAAGATGAAACCTGAAGACAGGGAAAGTACTTCTTTTATTACCCCTAGAGGAACTTATTGCTATAATGTTATGCCTTTTGGTTTGAAAAATGCAGGAGCGACATACCAGCGGCTAATGAACAAGGTTTTCACCGAACAAATCAGTTGCAACATGGAAGTCTATGTCGATGACATGCTGACAAAGAGCAAGAAAGCTGCTGATCATCTAGTTGACTTAGCTCAGACCTTTGATCAACTGGATAAATACCAAATGAAGCTCAATGCGACGAAGTGCACCTTTGGAGTACGAGAAGGAATGTTCCTCGGATACATCGTCAACCAACGAGGTATTGAGTCAAATCCAGAGAAGATCAAAGCTCTTTTAGGGCTGCGATCTCCAAGGACGAAGAAAGAAGTGCAGAGTCTTACAGGACGAGTTGCGGCGCTCAACAGATATGTGTCCCGAGCAACTGATAAATGCCTCCCATTCTTCAAAACACTTCGAAAAACTTTTGAATGGACTGATGAATGTGAGAAGGCCTTTCAAGACTTGAAAAAGTATTTGGGAGCACCTCCATTGTTATCCAGGCCAATAACAGGAGAGAAGTTGTACTTGTATCTGGCAGTATCAGAGAATGCAGTCAGCTCAGCATTGATCAGATCGGAGAATGGAGTCCAGAAACCAATCTATTACACAAGTAAGGCTTTCCAAGGTGCGGAAATCAGGTACCCAAAGCTGGAAAAATTGGCATTGGCATTAATTGAAGCAAGTAGAAGAATGAGGCCATACTTCCAGGCCCATACCATCATTGTGTATACCGACGTGCCATTGAGACAAGCCCTTCATAAGCCAGAAAAGTCAGGGAGACTGATGTACTGGGCAATAGAGCTTGGTGAATATGATATTGTGTATGAGCCCAGATCATCATTGAAAGGGCAGGCTGTAGCAGATTTTATAGCAGAGTTTACATATCCTGATACCCCCGAGGAATAAAAATTGCTCGCTGACCAACCTGTGGATGTTACAGGATCAACAGACATAAGTCCAGACCAACTCCGGTTGGTAAAAGGGCTTGTGGATGTAAAAGGATCATCAACTTCAAACTCAGACCAGCTCCGGTTGGTAAAAGAGCGAGAAGAGATGGTCGATGAGGAGCGAAAAATACCAGGGGAGGATGAAAGGAAGCAACAAATATTTCATCGAGGAACTCTATCAGATAAGGAATTTGAAGACGGGTTGCCCATATGGAGATTATATGTAGATGGCTCATCTTGCACAGCAGGTTCTGGGGCAGGAATTATTTTGAATACCCCAGACGAGATTGATATGGAATATGCCTTACGATTCCAATTCAAAGCCTCCAATAATGAGGCTGAGTATGAAGCCATGATAGCAGGTCTTAATTTAGCAAAGATTATGGAAGTGCAACAAGTGATGGTGTTCAGTGATTCTCAATTGATTGTGAATCAAATGATGGGAGCATATGTAGTTAAAGGAGAATTAATGGTCAAGTATCATGCCAAGGTAATGGAGTTATTGGCAGAATTTGATGCGATTCAGCTAATTAGAATACCAAGAATAGAAAATGCATGAGCAGACGCACTGGCCCGACTAGCATCAGCTACTCGTACCGAGTTGCGAAGAACCATACCAATTGAAGTACTAGAAAATCGGAGCATAGATGAAAACCTGACGATGAACATTATCACCCTTGATCTAGGGACATCTTGGATGGATCCCATCAGGGCATATATTGAAGAAGGAGAATTATCGGAAGATAAGCTCACTGCCAAGAAATTGAAATATAAAGTTGCTCGGTATGTACTAACTAATGGTATCTTGTATAGACGAGGAATTATGGCAGGTTTACAAAGATATGTACATCCTTCCGAGGTGAAAGAATTAATTGAAGAAATCCATGAAGGGTCCTGTGGAGCTCATGTAGCAGGTCGAACACTTTTGCAAAGGGTGATGACTCAAGGATACTACTGGTCGACGATGAGGGCTGATTGTATAGCCTATGCTAAGAAATGTGACAAGTGTCAACGTTTTTCCTCCATCCGACGAACTCCACAAGCGTTGTTGACACCCATAACTTCCCCTTGGCCATTTTCCATGTGGGGAATTGATTTGGTTGGACCACTGCCGACCACCCGAGGAAGATTCAAGTACCTCGTCGTTGCAGTGGACTATTTTACTAAGTGGGTAGAAGCTGAGCCACTTATCGATATGACATACGAGAAGGTATACCAGTTCATTTGGAAGAATATAATCTGTCGATATGGTCTCCCTCATGCCTTCATCACAGACCATGGAACACAATTCGACAACGAGAAGTTTGCTGCCTATTGTCAACAATCAAACATCCTAAAGACCCATTCAGTACCAGGTCATCCTCAAAGCAATGGGCAGACAGAGGTAACGAACAGAACACTGCTAAATGGTTTGAAGAAGAGGCTAAGTGAAGCTAAAGCTAACTGGATTAATGAGCTACAATCAGTATTGTGGGCTTACCGAACAACTCCCCGAGCAGCGACTGGAGAATCACCATATATGCTGGCATTTGGAAGTGAGGCTGTAATACCTGCCGAGTTGGGTCTACCAACACACAGAGTGCTGAATTTCAATTCCCCAGTCAGTGACTTGATGAGAAGACTGGATTTGGATATGCTCGAGGAGGTCAGAGAAGAGGCAGCCATTAGGAATGCTGCTTATAAACAACGAACAGCTCTGTTCTACAACAAAAGGGTGAAGAAATGCGATTTAAAAGAAGGAGATTATGTGCTAAAGAAGGTCATTCAGAAGCACAATAAATTGGAGGCAAACTGGCATGGACCTTATCGAGTTACAGAAGTTGTTCGACCAGGAACTTACCGAATAGAATCTCTAGAAGGAGAGGAATTCAAGAATGCTTGGAATGCTGAACACCTTCGCAAGTATTATCAATGATGTATAACAGTTCCATCAATATGAATAAAACGATGATGTTTCACCATTTTTCTCTCCTTTGTTTGAAAGTTTTTCGGGGAATACTAGTGTTGTACACTACGCTGCTCGACAGCAAAAAAGAAGACGATAGTTCAGACCCACGACCAACTCCGGTTGGTAAAAGGGCGAGAACAAATTATACTCCTTTGGTTAGGAGGCGTACACTTGCGTGATCAACTTCGGTTGGTAAAAGAGCTTGTGGACAAGATAGTTCAAAAGAACCTGATAGTTCGAGCGTGATCAACTTCGGTTGGTAAAATAGCGAGAACAAATTATACTCCTTTGGTTAGGAGGCGTACACTTGCGTGATCAACTTCGGTTGGTAAAAGAGCTTGTGGACAAGATAGTTCAAAAGAACCTGATAGTTCGAGCGTGATCAACTTCGGTTGGTAAAATAGCGAGAACAAATTATACTCCTTTGGTTAGGATGCGTACACTTGCGTGATCAACTTCGGTTGGTAAAAGAGCTTGTGGACAAGATAGTTCGAAAGAACCTGATAGTTCGAGCGTGATCAACTTCGGTTAGTAAAATAGCGAGAACAAATTATACTCCTTTGGTTAGGAGGCGTACACTTGCGTCATCAACTTCGGTTGGTAAAAGAGCTTGTGGACAAGATAGTTCGAAAGAACCTGATAGTTCGAGCATGATCAACTTCGGTTGGTAAAATAGCGAGAACAAATTATACTCCTTTGGTTAGGAGGCGTACACTTGCGTGATCAACTTCGGTTGATAAAAGAGCTTGTGGACAAGAAAGTTCGAAAGAACTCGATAGTTCAAACCCATGACCTACTTTGATTGGTAAAAGGGTAAGAACAACATTCTTAAAATTCCAATTTTGGCTGGTTAAGAAACAAAATAGGCCAACAAGTTGGTCAGAAGGTAAAACCATTCCAGAAAATACAAAATATTCCAAACTGAGCCAAGTATAGTTGGTCGGGGATAAAAACCCACTAATTGTAGTTGGTCAACGAGGAGAACTTATTGACGAGGAGGGTCCATCAACCTGGTTGGTCGGACACACTTTATGAAAACTCTCGCTAATTATACTTGGTCGATGAGTACAATTTTACAACCTCAGTTGGTTGGAAACATTTTAAACATTTTATACTCATTATTAAGTGATTGAGCAACATTGATACTTGTAATTTTGATTACTATGTTGGTTGATGAACAACACAATATTGTTATCTTTTTAACAGATACATATGCACAAATGTAAAAATGTTTGATAAACACAAGACAATAGCAATACAGATTTGCAAACAGAAAATGAAAGTCTTTCATTAAAATTCAAAATAAATTACATGTTACATATGTGCTAACTGTTACACTGAAAAACCTATTATATTGGTTTCTTTCCTTTAGCTTTTGAAACAGGCTCCTCGCCAGCAGGAGGATCCTCCAGGCAAAGAGGAGAATTAATGAAGTTAATATCTCTGAGCATTCTGACGTTCATCACAGAAGGAGTATCCAAGAGATGCTCGGGACGAGATAATTCAATCTGAGAATGAAGACTATAGTCACCGAGATATTTTAAAATTAAGCTCCGAGGAATGGCACGAGCTGGGATCAATTCCATGTCCAGTTTATAAGGCGGTACAGGCAAGTCTAGTAGCCCAGGAGAATGATAATCCCATAAATAATGGCCCTGCTCTAGCTTTAACACACCCAGTGCGTTCAACCATCCCTGTTTATAACCTTCATTATTGGCATTTTCAAGGCGAGCATCCAAGTGACAAAGGGCTTCATTGTAACCTGCCATCCAAAACTCACGAGGTTGTTTGTGAAATTGGAAAGTTAATTTCTCTATCTGCTCATGAAAGTTCTTGATTAGAGCATCCTTATTATCCAGAGCAGATTTGGTCGATGCAAGTTGATCCTCCAGAGATAGGTTTTTCTTGGACATTTCAGACAAAGCACGATCTTTTGCATTCAATTGGAACGCTTGAGTTTTCAAAGTAGACTGAGTGCGAGCTTCTTCAACATTACGGCTGAGAACTCTTGATCGACTCCGAGCAGGTGGAGAATTTTGCTCCTCGACAACATTTTGAATAGCTCTTCCTCGCCCACGAGAACCTCTTCCTCGTCCTCGAGCAGTAGCAGAAATACCAGATCTTCTTAAGGTATCCAGTTCTTGCCTTAATTTGGCATTCTCAACCTCTAAGAACGAGAAACCCTCATCGGTAACCGGTACTAAAGAAGTGGAAGATGAAGCTGCAGACTCATACTGTGCCAATTGTTTCTGCAAATTATTGTTCTCTTGTTCCAGCAGCTCGGCGATCTGCCTGCAGGCCTCAACTTCACCTTTTAGGGTTCTCTCCCTAACATCGTACCCAGCGAGGATCTTTTTGTGACCTGTTTCAGAGGAAAGCTGTTGATACCTATTCTCATATTCCTTGTGCAACAAGGCAGTTGATTCATTGTGCTGATTCTGAAGATCTTCTAAGGTACAATGAAGCTCCTCGATCAATTCATAGTAGGCCACATTATTGGCCACAACTCAGTCAAGTAAAGCTTTCAAGTACCGATAAGCCTCAATTGCCTGTTCTGAAGCATCATGGCCAAGGATGTCAGCAATTTCTGATACACTTCGCTCTGTGTGACCAGCCTTATAGTATTCGTGACATTGCTGCATCAATTTTGTATCATTGGCAGATAGCAATTCCATCCTGGCCATAAACTAATAAAGAGGAGACAACAGTCAACAAAAACAAATCATCAACAACAGAGAAGAACAAAGATGTATTTTATTAGATCATAAAAAGATTACATTGTTTGGTTACAAATGATAATGAAAGATAGAAATGATACCGAACAACTTCACACCTTTTCCTTGTCTCCCAAGACTTTCTCGGGAGGCTGGGACGAGGAGCTTGGTTGCTCGGTGGTAACAGCAGCTTGATCAGCAGGAGTTGAAATTTTCTCAGGAGGAGGAAGCATGGAAGAAATGTCCTCGTTGGCAGAAGGTAGAGAGGCAGGGACTTGATCACCCATGGCCATGGAAGATTCATCAGAGATAGCCTCATCCTCTTCTTCTTCTACAATTGGTGGGGGAGGACCAGGGAGGTGTAGCTGAAATAGCTCAGAGTCGTCTTTGATCTTCAATTCCTGCAGGGCAGCTACCCAGCCATCTCGGAAGTATTTCAACTTCCCGTATTGTACTTGGGATGTCATCGCAGCAATCCCTTTGTCCCATCCTTTATCCCAGCCAGTGCTGAAGGATTTCTTAACTGCGAGCTTTCTTTTCAATTTCTCTGAGGAGAGCTGCTCGGATAGAAGATCCTCGGCAGTCTTTAACTTCGCATCCAATTCTTCTTTTTGGCGCTTGACATCTCGCAGGACGGACAACTCTTCCTCTGCCTTTTTCAGCTTATCTTCAAGCTCTCCAAAGTTCTTGAGCTTGTCGTCATATTTTTTATGCTCGACCTCTAAACTTTTCACTTTATTCTCCAAACTCTTGGAGATCTCAGCCAGCTTCACCTTCTCAGCTTCAACTATAGACAACTTTTTCTCCCAGTCAGCTTTGTCCTCATTATACTGCTGACGAGAATCCTTCAAGGATTGGGTCAAACCCAGCAGAGCATCCTCTACCCCCGACGAGGAGCTGGAAGCTTTAATTGCTTCATCTTTCTTCACGATGTTGTTAAAATAATTCACCAGCTAAACAAGGGAAAAAGTGACAGGTCAGTAAAAAAATACAAGTATTCAAAGAAAGAAAGGAAATTCAGAGTGTGAGAAATTTACTGAAGCAAGGTGACGGGTAGCTAGGGATGTCAGCATATCCCTAGAAATTTTTTCATCAGTTCCTTGGACCTCGGGTATGATCCAAGTTTTTTATCGAGCTCATGGCAGAGCTCGGAGGAATGATGGTTGGAACACCAACACCACCAGCTGGTAGAGAGGAGATGGTTTCAGCCGGATTGACAGTTTCAGCCAAATTGACTGAGGACGATTTCCTCAATCTCCTCAAAGGGACTTCAGCAGTTTCAACCAAGGAAGAGCTCTTGGTCGGAGAGATAGCAGTCATCTCCACAGGAGCAACCTTCTTGCTCGGAGCCACTGGGGGCTTCTCGGTAGCTTTGGAAGGCGCAACATCCACCTTCTTAGTCCCCTCTGGGACATCAATTTTGCTTTTCTTGGCCTCAGCAGCAGAAGTAGTGTCATCAAATAGAGCAGGAGGAGCTCTTTTCCTGCCCATTCTCTGACTTAAAGGGATGTGAGAATCTGAAGAAGAATCCTCTGGAGTTGAGGCTGGCTCAACAGATCTAATCACAGGACGAGCTGTATAAGAAGTCGTATAGCTCCTATACTGCAGCAAATATGATGCAGACCTGATATGCTCGTCTGCAACGTTCTTATGCAAACCCCAGATAAGTTTCAGATGCTTAATATTAACCTCTGATTCTTTTGGAGTTTTTCTTTTACTATTAACTGCAAATAAATACATAATGAAATATCAGTCATACATTTTGTCAAATATGATAAAAGCATAATTTCATAAGTAAAGGAAAATGAAAATAAACCTATCCCATTGCCATATGGGGGGCATTTAGGACCCTGGTATACTGCATCTCCAACCAAAGGGGCATATTGCCAATTTTTAATAACCACCCCATGTTCAAAATAATCTCTATTTGCATCAGGGAGGTTAACTACAAGAGCCCTATTTAAAAACCTAGTTTTTAAATAATAAACATTATCTAAAATAACCCATCTATAGCAATACATAATCTCAGGAATCCCTATACGAGTCCCATGAGTTAGATTTAATTTATACACCCCATTAATTATTCTCCATGAATTGGGGGCTATTTTTGCAGGAACAACGTCAAAGTAATGACAGAACTCTAAGCATAAGGGGTTTGGTGGAAAAGAAAATCCACATTCAACAATGAATAGACTGGGGAACCAATGTCCCTCAGCCAATCGAAAATAATCTGAAGGCTCAGAAAGAACCTCCAGAGTTACCCAGGAAGGAATGGAAAAATCGGAACGAAATTTCTCAACAGACTCCACAAGATAAACCATAGTGAATAAAAGAAATACAGAAGAAAAGAAGAGAATCTTACAGGAAAAAGGAAGAGCTGACAACTAGCGAAGGAAAAGATGAACGCACAAGAGAGAGAGATAACAGAAAGCTTGAATGCAGAAAATTGGAAAAGGTAGAAGACGATATGGTTACCTAAGAAGTTTAAATACTTTACCTTGGGAAGCTGCGAAGGAAATGATTACACAAAAGAAACTAATACGCCACCGACGGCTAAAAGGACAAAAATGCACGAAGATCGAAGCACTCATAAAAATTCGAAAAGGCGGATTCTGCGAATTTAGAAAGAAATTCAAATATGAAGAAAAGGCTCCTAAAACCCAGGAAAGTCATTTAATATCGCCATATACCGAGAAAGAATGTTCCATATTCCTCAAAGTTCGAAATAAGAAACATTGGGGGCTTCTGTTGATACCAAAATTAATATACTGATATGGACGAATAATATGAAGACACGTGTCAATCTACTTGGCACAATAGCAACGAGGAAGTTCATTTCCCCGACCAACTCATATTCTCTCCGAGCAACGAGGATACACCGAGGAACTTCAGCACTCCGAGGTACTCTAGCGCTCCGAGGAACTCCTGAGCAACGACTGACTAAGGCGGTCCGAGCTGCATCTCGGCCGTAGCATTAATTGCCAGATAATCAACAGTTCAACTATTCATTGAATGTTTATCATCTTGACGCACACGCTGCATTAAATGTATTACCATTTCATATGTATATCATTTAATGTATCAACCCTTTCATGTACAGCCTAAGGGCTATAAATACCTTGTATCACCCTCATTCAAGGGGACGGAAATTTCTTGGTAGAACTTGTAATCGAGAATTCCCAAACACTCAGCAATAACATAACAGTGGACGTAGGCCATTATTATAAGGCTGAACCACTTTAAAAATCTTTGTCTCATTTTATTTATCTGTGATTGAATAATTAGAGCGATCTAGTTTTTTACATCAACATTTATTTTAACTATCATTTTTTTATTTTAACGTAAACGAGTATTATTGTCATGGATTTGGGTTTTTATTGATTATAGTGCCAACCAATTATGCTGTGGTGGTTATTTTAGACTATAACTATCATTGTTAGTTTAAGTGCATGGTCTAATGTAATTGATATGTCTTCGTGCCTTTAGTTAAATCAATGTTGTTTATACGAGGTTCAGGACCAACTATTAGTGTTGTTAGAACATTTTTTTCTTTAACGGGGTTGATAGTTCCATAATTATTTTGAAAATGATGTACTTTGAAAATTTTCCCTGTTTTACGATTATGTACTTGAGAAAACTTAAATTATATGCGAATTAACACTTTGTTCTATTGGCGGAACGGAATTATTTCCTTTTCATAATTACGTACTTTAGAATTGTTTATCATTTTGTGATTACGTACTTTTTGGGAATTTTCGTCGTGCCTTCAGGCACGGGCATACTCTAGTATATATAATAAGTTACAAAATTCATGTATATCATAAGATCAAAAGATGATGTCACGAGTTGAATTTTTTTTGCACTTTATATTTTGCCCTTGAAAATTTTAGATTCCCCCTCTTCCACTTTAATTCAAACATAAGGTTATTTTGGTAAACACATGTGTTGATGTAAAAAACTAGATCGCTCTAATTATTTAATCACAGATAAATAAATAAGACAAAGATTTTTAAAGTGGTTCGGCTAGGAATAAAGCCTACGTCCACTGTTATGTTATTGCTGAGTGTTTGCAGAATTCTTGATTACAAGTTCTCTCAAGAAATTCTCGTCCCTTTGAATGAGGGAGATACAATGTATTTATAGCCCTGAGGCTTACATATGAAAGGGTGGTGCATTAAATGATATACATATGAAAGGTCCTTGAGGCTATCATCTGAAAGGGTAACTCATTTAATGTTCTTCAAGCGTGTGCGTCAAGATGATAAGCAGTCAATGAACAGTTTTGAACTGTTGGTTATCTGGCAATCAATGCTGTGGTCGAGATGCAGCTCGAACCGCCTTAGTTGCTCGTCGTTCAAGAGTTCATCGGAGCGCTGGAGTTCCTCGGAGTGTTGTAGTTCCTCGGGGTATCCTTGTTGCTCGGAGCGAACATGACTTGGTCGGGGGAAATAAACTTCCTCGTTGTTATTGTGCCATGTAGATTGACACGTGTCTTCTTATTATTGGTCCACATCAGCAGATTAAATTTGGTATCAACAGAAGCCCCCAATGCTTCATGCTTGATGGATTACTTGAAAGGATGGAGTATTTATTCTGCAATGTTGCTCGGTGCTTGTGAAATTCTTGATCTACCTTCTTGATTTGTTCAACATAAAGTTCATTATCTCCTGGACGAAGTATGATGCAGGCTGATCGATGGTTGCTAATTTTTCTTTAGAGGAACTCCGTGTGCTATGTATCACCCCTGGGAATTTGGATGCAGCCATGCCATAGTATGAAACTTGTAGCTTGTCATAATCTTCAAGTATGTTGATTGGTTTGCCATCCGACCAACTGCTTCCTGTGTCGAGCAACTGAGTGCTAACTTTACGTGCTTGATTTTTCTAATTTATGCTTATCTGACTACTTTGTCGAGTAACATATAGCTTTTGAACCCAACTCTTCAATCTGATTAGTACCAAGCTAGTGGTGGACTTCGAAACATTTTCACATAAATTCTTCTTCATTACTGGTCGAGACAGTATTAACAAAGATCTCAGTGTTATAGATGCTGATTTTGACTTCTACCTCTGCTCGGGGACGAGCAAGTGTTTCTCGGGGACGAACAAGTGATTCTCAGGGATGAGCAAGTGCTTCTCGGGAATGAGCTAATGCTTCTCGGATAGATCATCTGTGATGAATATCAGAATGTTGAAAGATCTTAACTTCATAAACTCCCCTTATATTTTAGATGATCCTCCTGCTGGCGAGGAACCTGTTTCAAAAGTAGAAGGAAAAGAAACCAATAGAATAGGAATCTCAATGTAATAGTTAGTATATATTTTCATTCTCAATGTATTTTGTTTTTTGGATGAAAGACTTTCATTTTTATTCGCAATCTTAATTGCTATTGTCTTGTAAAATACTTTACATGTGTGCATATGTATAACAATATTGTGTTGTTCATCGAACAACTTAGTAATAAAGAAGTTACAAGTATTAGTAACGTTGCTCGATCACTTAATAATAAAGTAATGAGTATAAAAATGTTTAAAATTTTTCCAACCAACCAAGGTTGATAAATAATGTTTGTCGACCAACTACAGTTGATGGAAATTTATCTCCGACCAGCCATACTTGGTTTAATTTCAAATATTTTCATAAAATGTGCCCGACCAACTAAGGTCAATAATTTGTCCTCGTCGACCAACTACAGTTAGTGGGTTTTTATCCCCGACCAACTATACTTGGTGTATTTTGGAATATTTTGTTCTTCAAAAAACTTTTTGTAATAATATTACCTCCCGACCAACATAAGTTGTAATGTGAGAATATATTTTTATCTTACCAACCGTAGTTGATCATGCTGGTGTACACCTCCTAACCAAAGGAGTATTTTTTGGCTCCTTAGAGCACTTTTTGGCTCCTTAGAGCTTTTGGCTCCTTAGAGCACTTTTGGCTCCTTAGAGCACTTTTGGCTCCTTAGAGCACTTTTTGGCTCCTTAGAGCTTTTGGCTCCTTAGAGCACTTTTTGGCTCCTTAGAGCTTTTGGTCCATTAGCTCTGAGGATATCCTGGCGCTGAATGAACCTTCAAAATGTTTGACTGATGATAATAGGCAACAAACTCCTCGTTTTTAAATTATGTTCCATGGTCTGTGATGAAGGCATGAGGGAGACCATATCGGCAGATGATGTTCTTCCCAACAAATTGCTACACCTTCCTTCTCGTATGTCATGTCAATAAGTGACTCAGCTTCTATCCACTAAGTAATATAATCTACTGCGATGACGAGGTATTTGAATCTTCCTCGAGTCATCGACAATGGTCCAACCAAATCAATCCCCACATGGAAAATGGCCAAGGATAAATGATGGGTGTCAACAATGTTTGTGAAGTTCTTCGGATGGAGGAAAAGCGTTGGTACTTGTCACATTTCTTGGCATAATCTATACAATCAGCTCTCATCGTCGGCCAGTAGTATCCCTGCGTCATCACCTTTTGCAAAAGTGTTCGTCCTGCTACATGGGCTCCACAGGACCCTTCATGGATCTCTTTAATCAATTCATCTCGGAGGGATGTACACATCTTTGCAAACCTGCCATAATTCCTCGTCGAGCAGCTTTAAACTTCCGTTTCTTGGCAGCGAGCTTATCTTCCGAATACCATTATACCGAGCAGCTTTAAACTTCCATTTCTTGGCGGTGAACTTATCCTCCGAATACCATTAATTAGTACATACCGAGCAGCTTTAAACTTCCATTTCTTGGCAGCGAGCTTATCCTCCGGTAATTGTTCCTCCTTAATATATGCTCTGATAGGATCCATCCAAGATGTTCCTAAATCAAGGGTAATAATATTCATCGTCAGGTCTTCATCTATGCTCCGACTTTCTAATGCTTCAATTGGTATCGTTCTTCGCAGCTCGGTACGAGTAGCTGATGCTAATCGGGCCAAGGTGTATGCTCTCACATTCTCCGTTCTTGATATTCTTACCAGTTGGACAGCAACAAACTCTGATACCAACTCCATCACCTTTGCTTGATACTTGATCATCAATTCTCCTTTGGCTGCATATATTCCCAACATTTGATTTACGATCAATTGAGAATCACTGAAGACAATAACCTGCTGTGCCTCCATAGTATTTGACAAAATTAAGACCTGCTATCATGTCCTCATACTCAATCTCATTATTAGAAGATTTGAATTAGAAACGTAGGGCGTATTCCCTGTCGACCTCATCTGGGCTGTTCAAAACGATCCCTGCCCCACAGCCTGTAGTGAAAGATGATCCATCTACATATAGCCTCCATATAGGCAACTTGTCTTCTAATTTCTGGTCTGACAGAGTTCCTCGGTGGAATACTTTTCGCTTTCTTTCATCATGTCCTGATACTTCTGAATACACCTCTTGAACTTCAATATACCTCCTGAACTTCAATATTCCTCCTGAACTTCAATATTCCTCCTGAACTTCAATATTCCTCCTGAACCTCAATATTCCTCCTGAACTTCAATATTCCTCCTGAACTTCAATATACCTCCTGAACTTCAATATTCCTTCTGAGAAAGTGATTAGTCGGGGTTGAATTTGATGCTCGACTGCATGATGATATAAGAATGTGCCACCAAATGAACAAATATATCTGTAATAGAAGCCCCCAACTGTGGAATGTGAGCTTTGAATGAGATTTATCGACCAATACCAACCAGAGTTGGATTTTATCTACCAACCGGAGTTGGATTTTGTCTACCAACCGGAGTTGGATTTTATCTACCAATCGGAGTTGGTGGTAATTGATAATGAATGATGAAGACTTCCTCGGAGCTGACCAATAGATTGTTGGGAATAAGATAATATAAATGCTGGAGACCTCCTCGGCGCTGACCAACAGATTTGTTGGGAATAAGATAATATAAATGCAGGATACCTCCTCGGCGATGACCAACAGATTGTTGGGAATAAGATAATATAAATGCAGGATACCTCCTCGGCGCTGACCAACAGATTTGTTGGGAATAAGATAATATAAATGCAGGATACCTCCTCGGCGCTGACCAACAGATTTGTTGGGAATAAGATAATATAAATGCAGGATACCTCCTCGGCGATGACCAACAGATTGTTGGGAATAAAATATAATATAAATGCAGGATACCTCCTCGGCGATGACCAACAGATTGCTGGGAATAAGATATAATAAATTCCGGAGATATCCTTGGAGCTGAATAAGATATAATAAATGCTAGAGACATCCTTGCTGAAATGAGAATAGAATATGCATCCAAATAGATATAAAGAATAATTAAAAATAATAAAGTGCCTCGCCGATCCGTCGAGGTAGAATCATATAATGCCGAACAAGAATAAGATCTTTCAGAACATAAGAATATGGCCTAGAACGTTGTCAGGCCTGAATATAAATAAGAATTATCCGAACGAATGTTGTAATTCTCCTTAAAGCTGAATAAGTATCTTGTCGAGGCATAATTGCAGAATGCCGAATAAGAATAATATTTTCCAGAACATAAGAATATGGCCGAGAACTTTGTTGGGCCTGCATATAAATAAGAATTACCCCGACCAACTATCCGTTGGGGGTGAAATATAACAAATGTTATAGTTTTCCTCAAAGCTGAATATGATAATAAGTATCTCGCCGAGCTCCATGTTGAGATGAATATAGAATATGAATCCCAATGGATATATATAGAATCATTTGTGCTGGAGCAGATATCATAGCAATAATAAAATCAATAGTTCCTCGCTGAGGTGAAATTTCATACTGCCGAGCTATGATAATATTTTTCAGAAGAGTAAGATTATTTCCGAGCATTCGTCGGAGTTGAATCTTGTACCTGTAAAAATTAATATCTTGCTCTACCATTTGTGTAGGCTGAATTGATTAGTCATGAGAATAATTTACTCATCCAATCAATATATGATATGTATATGCTTGAGAAATAAAAATATTAATTTCAAAATATCAGGGGTGCTTAGCATTTTTTTAATACCCCAAGATTCTACTGCTGCCGACAAACAACATGGATGTTGCCGACCAACATTTAAGGATATCTCAAATTATAGAATATATGGTTGGATGACTAGAATATCTCGAATCTTTAGATCAAAAAATAACATTCAATGTAAAATTTAAGCCTTAAGAATGTTAATTAAATGAATAAATATATAACCCACTAGATCGTGTGATTTCGTCAAAGAAACCTTGTGATGTGATGAACGAGGGGCCAAAATATCAAATTTGTTCCCAGTCTTGATATGGTCATGATTATTTTACTGATCCTCTTTTACAAGAGGTGGGTAATGATTTTTCAGGTGAGAGAAAATTATTTTTTATAATGATCCCTTCCTATTCCCAATTTGGAGAGATAAAAATATGGTGAATGATTAAAGTCATTACCAAATTTATATAAAAAAATCAATCAATTTGACTTTATTGACATAGATGGAAGATGAACCAAATTAATTATATAGTTCATAAAAATGAATGCAAAGAGTCTCAAACTTGTGAATGCAAAGATACTCAAACTTGAAGAGAGAGAAAATAGATCTGGGTCATGATTTCCATGAGAAGACTTTTCATTGTCTTTAACCTTTTCCCATTCTTTTATTAAAAATATGATGGGAATTTGAATAGACATCAAAGATCTAACAAAATTTATAATGAAAATTATCAAATCTTATCATCGTCGTATATATTGGCATATGTAATCATTTAAAATATTTATTCCATGATATAAAATTAAAACTTGAGAATCAAGCAAAGAATTATGATTTATGAAATCTACTATTTTTCAGATTTCTAAATAAGAATTAATCTAACAGTTATGATTTAAAAATCATGATATGCAACATTTTGCAGATAAAAATTGGACAATTAATTTATGTATATAAACATAAAAATCATGATTGAATCAAAAGATTTATGTATAATTGATTATACGTAGAGAAAATAAAAACTTAGCTTTTGGTGGAGAACAACGCTTGTAACACGTTCCCACAGACGGCGCCAATCTGTTGATGTAAAAAACTAGATCGCTCTAATTATTTAATCACAGATAAATAAATAAGACAAAGATTTTTAAAGTGGTTCGGCTAGGAATAAAGCCTACGTCCACTGTTATGTTATTGCTGAGTGTTTGCAGAATTCTTGATTACAAGTTCTCTCAAGAAATTCTCGTCCCTTTGAATGAGGGAGATACAATGTATTTATAGCCCTGAGGCTTACATATGAAAGGGTGGTGCATTAAATGATACACATATGAAAGGTCCTTGAGGCTATCATCTGAAAGGGTAACTCATTTAATGTTCTTCAAGCGTGTGCGTCAAGATGATAAGCAGTCAATGAACAGTTTTGAACTGTTGGTTATCTGGCAATCAATGCTGTGGTCGAGATGCAGCTCGAACCGCCTTAGTTGCTCGTCGTTCAGGAGTTCATCGGAGCGCTGGAGTTCCTCGGAGTGTTGTAGTTCCTCGGGGTATCCTTGTTGCTCGGAGCGAACATGACTTGGTCGGGGGAAATAAACTTCCTCGTTGTTATTGTGCCATGTAGATTGACACGTGTCTTCTTATTATTGGTCCACGTCAGCAGATTAAATTTGGTATCAACAACATGCTAACCCCTTTCAAACCCTATCCTTTATTCTTAACCTCACTCGACCCCTCTCTTAGAACTTTTTTCCTCATCTCTCTCTCTCTCTCTCTCTATATATATATATATATATATATATATATATTTTACAGAGCCATGGCTAATGCTGATTGGAGAGTTATGTAACCGGAAGCTGTTGTGGATAACCTTCCTCGTGCTGCTGATCACAGCCCGATGATCATACACACTGAAGGTAAACCTACTACTAATAATACTAATATACCTTTTAGACTCCTTGTTAGTTGGTTCGAGAGGGTAGACTTCGATGAGCTCGTGAGAGTTAGTTGGAGTCCGCTCCGCAACATAGACCAAAATATTATTCTCGTGACTCAAAAGGCAAAAATTTGGAATAAAACTGTGTATGAAAATATCTTTCATCATAAAAGACGCTTACTAAATCGATTAAGAGGGATACAAATCGCTCAACAAAATAGCTTCTCCCATAATTTAGATCGGCTCGAGTCTGACCTTAGAAACAAATATAACATTATTCTTTGAGATGAGGAGATGCTATGGAAACAAAAGTCGAGAGTTCAATGGCTTCTAGAAGGAGATAAAAACACTAAATTCTTTCATACTTCCACTATTATTAGAAGTAGAAGAAATAAAATTGACAGGCTTAATGTTAATGGCGTGTGGTCGGACGATGTTTATATTATTGGTAGTCATATAAATGATTATTTTAAAAATCTTTTTTCGACACCCACCACCACTGATAGTGACAACTGGTTCGATAATTCTCTTTTACCCAAAGTGAGCGGGGACGATTCCCATAGACTTAAATTGGAGGTTAGCACTAGTGAAGTTAGAAGAGATCTGTTTAGTATGAAACCCCTAAAATCCCCCGGCCCGGATGGCTTCCAACCCATGTTCTATCAAACTTTTTGGAGCACGGTTGCGCTCAATCTTGATGAAATGATTAATAAGATTTTTAAGGAGGGATTTGTCCCGGATCATTTGAATCGGAGTCACATTACTCTTATCCCTAAGGTGGATAATCCGGAGACTATTAGCCAATTCAGGTCTATTACCCTCTGCAATGTAACTTATAAAATCCTCGCTTAAGTCATTGTCAATAGAATACGACCCATTCTCATGAAAATCATTAGCCCATACCAAGCTAGTTTCCTCCCGGGTAGGCAAACAACGGATAACATCATCATTACCCAAGAAATTCTTCATACACTTCACAATAGAAAAAGGAAAGCGGGGGGGGGGGGGGGGGGGGGGCATATTCAAAATCGATCTTGAAAAAGCCTACGACAAAATTAGTTGGGAGTTCTTAGAAAAAGTTCTCACTGCCTTTAACTTCCAAAAAAACCCGATTAAGCTTATCATGAATTGTGTTACTCACACGAATACTACTATACTGTGGAATGGATCGCCCCTCCCAGAGTTTAATCCCGAAAGAGGGCTACGACAGGGAGACCCGTTATCCCCGTACCTTTTTGTGCTATGCATGGAGTATCTTTCATGCGCCATCACTAGGAAGGTTGATAGCAAAGAATGAAGAGGTCTTAAAGCTTCTCCTGGAGGCACCAGCATATCTCACCTCTTCTTTGCTGATGACCTTATCCTCTTCACTGAATCTACTAGCTCAGCTTGCTACACGGTAATGGAGAAGCCTAAAGATTTTTGTTTGCTCTCGGGACAGACTATAAATTTTGACAAGTCTAAAATGTTTGTCTCTCCAAACATTCCCAAAAAAGATGCCCTGGACCTCGACCATATTTGCTCTATGAACATTACAAATGACCTTGGGAAGTATTTGGGTACTCCTCTACTCAATGGGCGTGTGAGCAAAGGTCAATTCTCGGAAATCCTTGATAAAATGAAGAAAAGACTTGCGGGCTGGAAGACCAATCTTCTCTCCATGGCCGGGAGAGCGACTCTCATCCAAACCACCACCACCGCCATACCAAGCTATAGTATGCAGACTATCCCTTTCCCGGTGAGTGTGTGTAAAGACATCGATAAGATTAACCGAAATTTCTTATGGGGAGATTATGGTGATGACAAAAAGGTCCATCTCGTGAGGTGGGACATTATGTGTCGACCGAAAAAGCTGGGTGGACTAGGAATTAGAAAATCCGCATTAAATAATATGGCGGCTATGGCCAAGCTTGGATGGAGAATTCAAAATGAAGACAACTCACTTTGGGTTAATGTAGTGAGCAAAAAATATGCCAATAAGCCAAACCCGAGAACATGGCCCAAAAAGAAAAAAGCTTCCCATATATGGAGGGGAATTTTCAAGAGCAAGTCAATCCTTCAAAAAAACACCAAATGGAACATTGGAAATGGGAAAAGCATAAATATTTTTAAGGACTGGTGGTGCGGGAATGGTAAAATTAAACCTAATTTTGAGAATGAAGACATGGAGGAGACTAATGTTGAGGTGCTTCTTGATCAACAAGGCCAATGGAATCATAATGCTATTAGCCATTGGATACATCCCTCGGAGACGATTTTCATACTAGATACGAAGTTACCTAGAATTAATTTGCGAAAGGATAGACCGACTTGGACTCCTAATCCTAATGGTAAATTCTCCATCAATTCCTGTTAAAATCAACTTATCGGAAGAGATCTTAATATTCCCGGACACTCCGAATGGAACAAGATATGGAGAAAAAGAATCCCCCAAAAGTTAAAAACTTTCCTCTGGACTATCCTACACGGAAAACTCCTCACTAACCAGCATAGATTTGCCCGAAACATTAGTGAGGCGGGATGTAAGTTGTGTGGCAATAGAGAGGATATGGAACACGTGTTTCGAGATTGCTCTGTTGCCAAAGAGACTTGGATATTAATGGAAAAGTGGGTTAATACTATAAGTGCTAATACTGAAAGTTTTGAGGAGTGGATTATTAAATTTGGGTTGGGCAAAAATAGTGACACTTTTTTCATCTCCACGATTTGGCATCTTTGGAAGGCGAGAAACATTCAAATTTTCGAGGATAAAAACACTAGGCCCTGTATGATTGCCAAGTTTAGTGTAAATTATGCACAGGAGATTATCCTTTCATACATTAAACCTGTCAAGCATAAGGGGCTGACTACTAATGTTTTGATTAATTGGAAACATCCTTGTGCAGGTATGCTGAAGATAAACACTGATGGAGGGTTGGACCACGTTACCAAAGCGGGATCCTTTGGAGGAATTGTACGGGACTGGAGAGATGAATGGATTACTGCCTTCTTTGGGAAAATTATCTGTGCTGAACCGTTAAGAGCAGAATTCGAAGGAATTTTCTATGGGTTGCTCACCGCCAAAGATAGGAGATGGGAAAGCTTCACCCTCGAATCTGACTGCAAAGTGGCGGTGGATATGATCAATGAGGGAGACTGGACTAACCACCCGCACTCGACTATCATTCTGGATTGCAGAGATATGAAAACGGAGCTAAACGCCAATGTGACTTTCATTCCGAGAGAGGCTAATCAATGTGCTGATTGGCTTGCCAATTATGCCAAATCCCGTGCGGCAGATTTTTTCACGTTGGAGGAACCCCGGAACGTCTCCGACAAATCATTGATGACGAGAAGAATAAGAACCAAGATGAAGATGCAGATTCGAACTAATTGTTTTAGTAGGTTCTTACATGTATGGTTTTATTGGCATCTTGCCTGTTGTTCTGCTAAGCCGTTGGTGGCTCATTGTCTTGTGTCTGTAAGAACCTTTATTTTAGTTAATTAATTTCCTTTAAACAAAAAAAAATACAAACACACACAAAATCGCACGCTCACGAGGTAATCTCGTCCTCGAGGTAATCTCCCTCTCTTTAACACACATAAAAGATCGCACCTTATCTTCCTCTATTTTACACACAAAAATCGTACCATCGGATGTGTTTGTTTCATGGGTGCAATTTTTCATTTCTGATGGTGCGATTTTTTATTTTTTATTTTCTTCAAATCTGTCAACAAACACATCTGAGTGTTTCAAAGTGAGTATTTAATTTGTTTTTGATTATTTTAGGGGGATTTGATCTTGATTTTATTTCTTGCTATATTACCTGAATGGTTCTAAGATCGATGAGTTTCTATCTACAGAGTTAACATCTAAAATGGGTTTCCATTTCACAAGCTTCTGCGTTGGGATTTTTGGCCATTAATGATTTGAAAATGAATTATTATTCTTATAATGTTCATGTATGATTTTAGTTTATCATTTGGGAAGATATAACTTGATCTAACTTTGGATGATACTAACTCACGACAATGTATGTGCGAAGAGAAGATTTTTTGGGTTTTGATTTGTTTATAACTATCATTCTTTTCATTTACTTATGATTATTATCTATCTGAAACATAACAGTAGGAAGGAACAAATGCGTGACTGTAGATTGAAACTTTGTACTAGTCTTTTGAGTCTTATAAGAGACACTAAACTCAGTTATCTCCGCATCAGAGTTTTCTACTGAATCAGGGGTTTAGGTTCAAGATGGGTTTTTATAGATTTTCTCCATTTTTTATTTCTAAATGCTGCACTTGGATTTGGTTTCATGTACCACCACTCTCTGTTTTTTTTCTTATTATAATCCTTATTTTGGTATGTACATTGGAGGATGTTGTTGGGCTAATATCCGGGTACGTAAAGGTTGTGAAGTTATGTATAAGTCATTATTTTGGTTTATACTCACTATTTTTCTATTTGAGTTTGGAATTTTTTAAAGATTTTGTACCAAATTTTCTGATGCCCGACTTACAGATTTGGCTTTCTTTAATCTTTCATTGTTCAAATTTATCTTACTTGTAATAATTAATTACTATTTTATTTGTTTTGTTTGTTCTATAGGTTGGAACTCATTATCCCTGGACACTATTTTATTTCTTCAGGTATCTGAGCCATTAAAAGCTGATAATCAGATTACTGGTTAGTTCTTCAGTCATTTCTTTTTTATAATAACTTGGTTTTCAATTCAGGCTTCTTTTATTTCAAAAATCTACCTTCATAACTGATGACAACCCTAGCAAAGACATTAATGTTTCTTTCTTTAATATTCCATTGTTAAATTAAATAATTATTAAAATTGATTTTGAAATTCCATGAATAGTGTCTTCTTAGTATCAAGAATTGGTTCTTCCATAACATCTTCTTTGTTTTGAGGCGTGGCCATTGGATATTTTTGAGTTTTATATATAGATAAATGAAATGGGGATATTTTGATGGCCTGAACTTACAAGATTAAATTTGGTACTCTAGAGCTCCCGATTTTTCAAAAGCCTCGGGGGGAGCTCCGACGAACTTGGCAATCATGGTGATGAGGTTGGGCGGAAAATCGACATTTGACGGATAGTCAGGCGATGATGAGTTCGGATAGATTTTAGTAGGGATATTAAAGGAGATCAAGCGCCAGGGGAGGGGATTGGATTCGATAATTGAGCGAGGACAAATCTGATGTTCGTGATTTGGAGGCAGTTGAAGATCTGACTTACAAAGGCAACAACATTTCTGCCAATCCAAACAACGTCGTCGATCTTATATTTATTCGAGTTGTTTGATTCTATCTTAAGTCAGATTATATTCTTATAGCTAGATATATACACATAATGGTGATGGATTTTAATAGCTTAAAGTTGGTTTTAGTGTTTTATTTATTTTTTGTTTTTTCGTTATTATACCTGGCAGAATTGAGTTTTTTACACAGACCCCAATTAGACTTCCAAGAGAATCCCCGAGGGACTTCAAAACTAGTCTTTAGTTATTGTAGGACAGGGGTTTTGAAAATTCAAAACTTCTAAAATACGTATTAACCTTATATTTTTTTTCCTTCAAATTCTTGCATATATTTCCATTGGTCTTACTGTATAAATATCAGTCTATATTGTGTACTCCATGCAATTAGAACAAGTTACGCATTGCAATGATTTGACATTAAATAACCGACAATCGGACTATACAAAAAGGGAGTTAAAAGTTGGTTATAAGTTAATTGAAAGTCAGGGAGATTGCATTGCGTAAGGAGTTAAAAGTTGGATATACTTATAGGTATGATATACTTCAGTTTGGGGTTTCAATTTCAGTATTTGACATTTCTGTACAGATTTCATATACAATATATTTATCATAGTGGAGCGCGTCAATGTGTTTTTCAACGAAGCCAGTTACGGTAGGTTTGTCCAATGTGTCGTCATCATGGACCTCCTGCCCTGTACCATGGACAACATCCGATCATGCCCTTACGGCCAGATATTCAATCCCCATAACTTCGTTTTTTTGTCAGTCCAGTGCTGGAAATAATTCCGCCTAAGGACATTACTCCAAGGGCGCTGAACTTATCGATTTTGTTCTCGATGTTGCTTGTAAAGAGGCCGAGAATTTTTCCCCCTCTCATATTTACTTTCTCAAATTATCTCCATGTATGTGTTCTTTGATTTAATGTCTTTACTGTTAGAGTACTTTCCAATTATTGATGTAAAAACTGACATACTATTGTGTTTAAATTTATTTCATAACAAAATTTGTACAATAGTTTTTAAACCAACAGTGATATTTAAAGAAAATTTTGATTTTAGCTTATTCTCTGCAAATGAATTGCAAATTAAAGTTGCACATGAAGATTTAGATTATTGTTTATTCTTTTGGATTTAAGATACAAAATTCGGTTGTTTTAGCACAGTTTAATTTTAAGTTGAAATGTTTTGTTCACTGTTCTTACAATTTAACGTTGTGAGCTCATTTTTTACTTATTTAGAACTTTGCTTATTAAGCTTTTAATCTCCGTTATTACCCTTTTAGATAATTTTTGGAATTAATTTATGTTCGTGGTTAAGTCCAAATCTGACCAAATTTAGAGAGACTGTTTCTTTGAGAACATTTAAATTTATGGGTACCAATTGATTTCTAAAAGGACTGTGCTAAATTTTTTGATATCATGTGGGTGACCTTGGAATGTAAGTTCAACTATAAACATGTGTAAAGGGAAGCATAAACAGAGCAATTTTTAATTCATGGTTCAAATATTAGTTTTTGCATATTTCATATTTAGAATATTAAATAAGTGGTCCTAATTTTGTTGGTTTATATTTTTTCCAGGCGCAACCAAGAGCACCGTAAACATCTTACAAGTAATTTATACAAAGCTACTCTTTTTTTAATATAAATAACCTTCCTTGGTAATAGTTATACTAAATTTGGTATCTTTGTACACATTGTTTTCTAGATATAAATATGAGGTGGAAGTTACAAGGGTGGGAACAAGATGCTCATTGAGAGGAGTCTCCTGCAACAGGCATTTTAGTTGAACATAGAAAGAGATGTAGTCTTGATTAAATGCAATTAATTTTTTCTCTCTTCATGTCATTTCTAACAATAAACATGGTATTGGGGTTATCATGGAGTAAAGAAATGGTAACATATGTAATGGTTTCAGGTTTCAGGTTTGCAGATGAAATATAGATTAGTGGTGCATTTTGCTTTACAGATGAATATACATCTCACAAGCCATATTGTTTACACTTTTTTGGGGGTTCTAACCAATGAGTTTATACATATTGTGGAAATGCTTATCGAATAAACAAGTCACTTTTTAGCAACCATTGACATCATGTCAAATAAATTTATACAGTATTAAAATTTTCAGATTTTTTTAATTATAACTGTACCTGAATTGTTTATATAACCATAATTTATCAGCGTTTCACTTAAATGAAATTTAGGTGTGATGCTAGTGGTCTATTTTCACCTTTAAATGTGATGAATAAGTTTAGTGTTGGTGGGCTGCATGATATTTTTTTAACTGAAACCATATATAATGTTGTTGCGACACAAATGCCATGTCGCTCTCATAGTACACTCACATAAGCAACACTACAGAAAAAAATCTTTGTGACTTAAATTCAAGGTTTATTGGTGAGAACTTTGTTTTCTTTTATTTCACTAAACATTATAGGTATGTACCACGGTGTATGTAAGTATGTACATAAACACGGTGTATATATGTATGTATGTAAATATGAAGTATGGTCCAATCAACGACGTACACTTTCAAAAATTTGTGGCGTGCCTTCAGGCACGGGCATACTCTAATGTGTGTGTGTGTGTGTGTGTGTGTATATATATATGACGTAGCAATAATTCACCATTAGTGGGGGCTAATATAATGATAATTTTGGGGGGTTTGGGGGAAGAAGCCCTGGACCCGAGTTTTTAAGGTTAATTTTGTGTATTTACCAAAGAATTACTCAAGTATTTATTTGGTTTGATAAAAAGATAAATAAAAATTGATTGGATACAGATTTTAAATCTTAAAAAAAGGAAGCATAAATAAAAAAATGAATTTGTAATGTAAACCAACATTCCCTAAAATTAATCCTAATATCAAGCATAAAATTAACCCTTACAAACATTAGTCCTAACATTAACCCCAAATTTAGCATCAATATAAATAGAGACGGAGAGAAACAAAACATACATTTTTACATTTCAGCCCCAAATTTAAACCAACAACATTCCTAAAGTCAATCATACAATTGACCCTAAAATCTAAACCAACAATAACACTAAAATTAACTCTAACAAACGTTAGCAATTTAATCCTAAATTAACCCCAAATTTAGCATCAACAGAGAGAGAGAGAGAGAGAGAGAGAGAGAGAGAGACCTCAAAGTTTTAGTTAATTACGCATATACCTCAAAATAATTTAAACACTATTTTTTCACACCTTTATTTTTTTAAATGCCTATATATATGTGTGTGTGTGTAAAAAGTTTTGGGGGATTTAACCCCCACTATATATATATATAGGCGGATCCTTTTTTCACAAAACTTTTATATTATTCGATTGACGTGTTAAATACATATTGAGTTATATTTGTGATTCACATGGATTCATTTGAAACACTACTCAATATTGTTGGACACATAAACAGAGTCATAAAAGGAATTACAAAAAAAAATAGTTCCCTATTATTACTCTCTCTCTATCTCTCTCTATATATATATAATAAAGGAGGAGGGATTTTTTGTATAAGCTAACTGATGGTAATCTACTTGATGGTAAGATAAAGACCCACGTGTCAAGGAAGAGGGACTTTGGCCTTTTCTATCTAAGCGGGTCCATAGGGAAGAAACTTTGCGATGCCGATGGTGGCAATCCTGGATCTCTATCCAATGTGACAATTTTGTGAGGTATTTCACGAATTTTTTAACGTATATAAATCCTTATAATGATGATTTTCTATCTCATATACAAATGCTCAAAAGAGCTCCAGATGAATAAATAAATTTGATTTGAATATAGGAAAAAAATTAAGAAGAATGACATGGATAGAAAGTGAAAAATACACGTGTTAGACCCTTATTTTTATGGTTTTATGTATGAAGATATATAACTTGAATATATTGTTATATATAACTTGAGTTTATTGCTACACCAGTAAAGAGATTCTTTTTTCTTTTCTCCCTTTCTTTGTTCTCATTCTTCATTTCCACTCAGAAACAAACCAAGAGCACATGGTTTTAAAAGGCCTTTTAAAATGAGGGTACAATGTGATAATCCTAAAATATAGTTTTTAAATTTGTTTTCACATAAAGTACAAAATAAATTGTACTTCATGTTTCTACTTTTTTTAACAAATTTTTAAATACTACACTTTTTTTTATATATATATAAAACAGTTAAAACAGTTTTAAACTATATAGTTAGGAAAAATGTAAAAGTGTACTTTAAAAAAAGGTCTTGACAAATAAGTCATATTTACATGAGACATTTCCTAATAGGTCCTATCATAACATTTTTTAGTCAATAGGTCATATTTGTACATATAGTGAATATTTATTGTATGTTTACAAATAGGACCTATTGAAACAAAAAAAAATTCATGGGACTTGATGGACAAAAAAAAAGATGTTAAGACCTATTGAACTACATACTTAGTAAATAGGATTAATTGGTAAAAATCCCTTAAAAAACAACTAATAAAATAGCTTACATTTTAAATATACATATATGAAACATTTTTTTTATATTTTATCAAAGTGTTTTCTTAATTTATACAGGATTAAAAAAATTTTAAAAATTAAGTCTGTATTAAAAAAATTGCACATTATTTCTAAAAAACTTTAAAACTATTTTATTTAAAAAAAAACATTAAATAAATAAAAAGTTTTTAATACATGAAAATTAGTTTTTAATTTTTTTGTTAAGGAAACCATTTTTTAAACATTTTCTTAGTAAAATGTTTTATAATTTTAATAAAACAATTTGTTATAAAACATTTTTTTTAATTTATTAAACAGATTTTATATAAAACAATGTTTCTTAATTTTATAAAAAAGTTTTTCATATTTTATAAAAGAATTTCGGATATAATATAATAAAAAAAATTCTTCTATTAATATTTATTTATTTATAAATAGATGAAGAGAAGAAGTGACTTTCGGGATGCGTACAACATTTAATGTTATCCTAACTCATTTAGGGATGATTTGGTTCATTCTTTTGTGACGCATATCATTATTCGAAACTAATTTGAGTATTGATGCACTGGTTATACACGGGGATAAAAACAGAATTAAAAACTTACAAATGAGTCGCCGGAATGGTTACCGGATTATTACAAACCAGAGAGAGAGAGAGAGAATTCTAGAGAGAAGGGAGAGAGTCTGAGAAGTAGAGAGAGAAAGAGATGATAAGAATGAGGGGTTAGCCCTCAATATATATAGGGTAAAAGGAATCCCCGAGTGGGGCCCATGGGGTCCACCACTGTAGCTACGACGACAGAGTCTTCTGTCTTCTTCTGTGGGGCCATGTGGGCCATGTGGGACCAGGTGGGACCAGGTGGGACCAACAAACAGTACTTCTATCTTCGAAGCACAAGTGCCAGGTGGGCCATTTACCTCAAATCATCTAGGTCATCCGCGCCTTTGTTTGAGGAGGAAAGTTCCAGACGGCTTGCTGGAAAGGCTCTTTGATCGAGAGAGTTGAAGAATGCTTGCATGACAGGGTCATTAGGGAAGAGTTCTTCACTAGAAGGGTCATCTTCAGGTTCTTGTGATTCTCCTGCTAGACAAAAGAAAGGATTACTGTCTTCATCCTTATTTAGCGAGGACATTGATGCATCATCATCTGCAGGTGTCTTTCTGCTGGATTTTTCTCCAAAAGCTTTCTTGAATTGGGTCTGGGTATGTTCCATGATCTTCTTCAAGAGTTCCTGCTCAGTTGCCTTAGGATATTGTTTCATTAAGGAGCTGAGATTCACAACCGGGCTAGCTGGGTCGTGCATGTTTTCAGGAGCTGGAGGGGAATCTTCCACCATGTTCATGTAGTTGCTCAGACTAGCTTTAATCTGACCAATGGTGCTACCCATATCAACACCAGACCACCAACGGTAGAAGAATACTCTTTCCAATTGGGGAAAATTGAGGTTGCTCATCTGACAACGGAGGTTCCAGCTAGAAATCCAAGGAATTTGCCTTTCCGTGAAGAACAATAAAGTGTTGAGGCCAATCGGGGCCTTCTTTTTCCCCCTTAAAAGAGGATGAAATTGGCACCAAGGTAGAAAGAGTGTTTCTTGGGCAATTTCAGGAGGAAGAATATCAATTCCGGGACCAAATTTATCCCACCAATTGAAAACCCATCCTGGGTAGGGATTTTGAAAAGAGTTGGGGCACAAAACAAAAAACCATGTGTGTTTGTGCTCAGCATTTTGATAGTAAAAAGCTTTAGTCCAAGCCTGGACATAATCAAAATAATTGTAAGTGACACCATTATGAGAACTTAATTTTCTCGTTTTTAAAGGGTGGATGCCCCAATCTCGGGGAGATAAAAAATGTTTCAACACCGCCTTGCTATAAGCAATGGGAGAGTGGGTATTACCCTGGTGTCGATTAGTGTGATTAAAAATCACAGAGCCAGTCTCGGCGAGTATCATCTCATAGATAGTTATGTATTTGCCTTCTTGTACCGCATAACCATGAGAGTCAAGGTACCGGGACTTAAGTTCCCAAGGCTTATCCATCTGGATATCATCCTCAATCTCGAGGAGAAGTACAAACTCCGAAGTCCTGATATTAGGAAGGGGTTGGTACTTAATAGTTTCCAAGACCTCTTTAGCAGATTTCTTTTTGCTAAAAGGGTTAAGAGGGGGAGTATTCTTTTCCCTGTTTTTAGCGCTCTGGCGTAAAAACTCAACATAATCCTGTATCGGAGGATATTGATCATCATTCGTGATGATAGGTGTTTTACCAGGTCTGCGAGAATTCCCGCGACCACGCCCTCGAGAGGGGCCGCTCATCTGTCCTGCAAAAACTCTCTTGTTAGAAAATCGGGGAGAGAGTTATTTTCCCCTTTGATATGTTCAATATCAAAATCAAATGCAGAAAGATTAGCTTGCCATCTGGAAAAAATCTGTTTGGAGACAATATTCTCAACATCTTTTTGAAGGACTTGCTTAATAGCGCTACAGTCAATTCTGAGCAAAAATTTTTGATTAAGCAAATCATCCTGAAATTTAGTAATACATTTGACTACCGAAAAAATTTCTTTTTTAATGGTAGAATAATTCTTGGAGGCATCTTTCCAAGAACCAGAGGTGAAACGAACAAGTTCTTCTTTGTGGGAAGAAGAGTTTAGTTGTTTTAAAATTCCTCCATAACCAATTTCAGAGGCGTCAGTCTCGACAATTTTAAAAAATGAAGGGTTTGCTAAAGCAAGGCAGGGTAAAAGTTTAACCTTTAATTTAATTTTCTGTACTGCTTTAGTATGCTCTTCGGTCCAGGGAGAAGGATTCTTTTTTAACCTGGAGTATAGAATGGCACTATCTTGTGCAAGATTTTTGTAATAGTCGCCAATATAATTGAGACTGCCCAAAAATCTTTGAACCTGAGTTTTTTCCTTAAGTTCATCAGGAAATTTAGAAGCAAATTCGATGCTCTCTTTTTTACAAAGGTCAAAAAGCTCCAGCTTCATTTGACAAGGTCTGGCCTTAGTAGGAATATCTTTTTCCTGAAAATCCTTATCATAAGGAAGGGAAACAATATGCTTCTTTCTATCCTAAAATGCATTTGGGATATCACTACAAATTTCTGCCGTCAACTGGTTTTTAACAACAGTAATTTTCTGAGTGATAGTGGGGGACATTAAATTCTTTTTAATGTTGAGGAAGAGAACTTCCTTTTGAAGGAAATTAATTTGATTTTCTTTAGAAACAATGTTGTTAGATAAAGAATTAATCCTTTTAATTTCCGGTTTTGTTATGAATTCAAAAACAATTTTTTGGTCTTGAATTGTGGTATATATGCCAGTTGCGTCAATCTTATCAATTGGCATAAGTAAAGATAAAAAGGGTGTACCTAGGATAAGCTGCACAGAAAGATCTTTAATGAGCAGAAAGGTACTATCTAAACAAAGTCCATTGTTACAGATTTCGACATTAGTTAATTTATATTTATTGCCCATGCTATCACCACTAGCATTAAATAAAGATTGAGTAATTTTTTCAAAATACTCAGTAGGAACAATTCCTTCTTGGATACAATTCATGTCAGCTCCGCTGTCAACAAGGGCAATTATATTACATAAAGTAAATTCCTTATTGATGACCAAATTAATGGTGGTATACCATTTTTGGCTTGGGATTCTGTTAATTATATCCAAAAATCCTGAAGAATCCGGAGTGGGATTAGCAGATGCAAGTTTGAGATTGTTAATTTCAATTTGCATGTTATTCTGCTGGTTACGGAGTTGTCCTAACTCAGTTTTTAGATTATTAATCTCGTGCCTTAGATCATTAAGGTTAGCAGGCTTACTAATGTTACTAGTGTTTTCAAGCCTATTAAAAACCTCCTTAAGGCTATAAGCCTGAGGGGATTGGCTGGTCGTAGGAAGGGCAGCTTCTTGAGCATAGCAAGCTTGGACCAGCTTGAGCTTAATGTCAGGGTCAGTAACTTTGGTAATGATATCAATCATATTTTGTTGCTGACTGGTTAAAACATTAAGACTTAATCCATTTCTTTGGATAATAGACTGGAGATGATCACATCTCTTAGTTAAGGTGTTACATTGACAATCTTTGTCAGAGGTATCTGAACTACTAGAGCTTTGCAAATGATAAAGCTCATCATCACTAGTTGTATCCTCTGAATCTTCAGAGGAATCAGAAGAATTAAGTAAGAGTTTACTTAATTGATCTTTCAGGTGATCATCTACCTGAAGGTTATTGATCTTATCTTTTATCTTGCATTTACTAGCATAGTGGCCAAATTTGCCACATTTAAAACATTTAATTTTAGTTTTATCAGATTTCTTTCTGACATATTTCCTATGTTTCCTAACAGGTTTATCGTTAGTCGTAATGGTCTTATTACGCTTATACTTAGGTTTAGAAGAAGATTTTTTCTTCTTCTTGGAGATCTTGTGAGAGCTAGGCTTACCAGTATCGTAAGCAAATTGTTCACAAAACTCTCCTAATTCTTTCTTTCCTGAAAGGTTATGTTTTTTAAGCTGCCTAGACAGCTTAAGGTCATTACAGAGGGAAAGACCCTCTTGGATGACAACACTTATGAGTTGGCCATAAGTGTATAAGTCATAGGGAATGGAAATTCCATCATGTTTATCCCTAAGCTTTTTTCGGATTTTTTTCGAAAAGTACGTAGGAAGACCATCAATGAATTTGGCCTTCCAGTGGGTAGAGTTAGCATCTTCTCGTTGAGTAACTCTAGCAAGGAAGACGTCCTTATACCATCTAAATTGGCTGAGGGTAGGACATCTAAGGTTTTGTAACAATTCTCTGTTACGTTCTCTTTGGTAATCACCACTACCAACAAAATGATGAATAATAGAAAGCAGAAGGGTGTAAACAGAGTCTTGGACTCCAAGATCACGCTGCTGTTCATCCTTAACAATTTTTGTGGCGTAGAGGATTTCACCCCTCTGCTGTTCAGTGAGAATATGCTCCCACCAACCTCGAAGGGTACCTGTAAATCCAGTAACGATCATTTTGGAAATACTATGATCGGTGGCCTCATTATGCCTACATATGGCGGAATACATGCCCATTTGATGGATTAATTCATAAATCTGGGATTCAGAAAGTCCATCAAGATTCCAGTCATAAATGGATTTACCGCAAAAGGTATTTTGCATAACCTGACTCTCTTCAAAGAGTAGGTCTTGGGGAGTAGGACGATGATAGTAATTCTTTCTTGGGCCAAGAGGAGTACTACCAAAAGTAACTCTGTTGATTTGGTTTTCAGGTAAACCAAAATGATGTTCAAAGTCTTGAACTTCAACAAGAGAATATTCTGAATCAGATTCAGAACTGTCATGGGATAAAGTATTCAGTCTTAATCCCTGAAGATCTTTTTCAATATCTTTAAGTTTGGACATGAAATCAGCCTTAGTTCCTGATTTAAAGCCTTTAACCTCAAGAGGAGGTTGAATTAAAGGTTTGTCCAGACTTTTGACAGTAAAGTCAGTGGCTTTAGCCAACATGGCATCAACATGATGCTGCTCAATTCTTTGGAGCTGTTTTCCTATAGAATTAAGGATGAGGTTAGTGTAGTTACCTTGTTTGACTAAAGGGTTAAGCTCCTTAGTATAGACAAGGTTTCTAGCTTCTTTTTCAGCCTTGATAAAAGCAGTAGCTTCTAGGATAGGAGGAAGAGGGTCAGTACTAGGATTACTAGTACTGGCTTCAGTCTTCTGACTGGAGCTGGCTGGTTGACTAATTTTAGTCTGAATAACCAGGGGTTCAGTAGGAGGGTGAACGGAAGATATAATCTCTCCGCTTGTCGTAGTCCATTTGGTTTCAAAGGTATCAGGTGCTTTAGAGTTAAGAACAAAAAGCTCTTGTTCCCAAAGATCCTTATCCTTAGTGTATAAAAGAAACCAAACAACAAAGGATATAACAGTTTTGTTATAATCAATCCACTTATAAAATTCATTTTTATAAGTTTGTTGTGCTTGATGAGTAAATTTTTTAAAGAACCAAGTCCTAAATTTCTCCCATTTAGGTAAATTAAACTCGGCACTTCTATCTTTCCTATTGTAAGAAAAATCCATAAAAAGGAAAGGAATCAAAGTCTGACATTCATTTCAGACGGCGTAGGTGAAGTTCTACGCTGAGAAGGTTCAGCTTTCTCATAAATACCATGTGGTATTTGATCATGAGTAAAAACACCATGAAGATTCATATCATCATGATATGAAGGATTCAAAAGAGGAGATTTTTCCTCTTCGACCGATTGTCTAGAGGTAGATGGAGGATAGGTGACGAAAGGTCTCCTGGAACTACTAGAGAGTCGAGTCCCTGAAGATTGGCACCTAGAAAGCTTCCTGAAATTGAGGAAGACATCCCCATCTTTTTCTTCAATGATATCCTCAATGTCATGATTATGACGAGGTTGAGGAGGAACAGCGTTCTCAACGACCCAAGTCTCTGGGAAGTTAATCTCATCCCAATTTATTGTTCTAGGTGTGTGAACATTAGAATCAATAAGATGTGTGTCAATTAACACAGTTTTACCAAAAGGGCTAAACTGTTTTATGTTTGGGGCTATGGTATTCATTACTTTGTAATAAATACGATAGACAATCCCAATGGTTTCTGAACCAGGAAGAAAGTTATAACCTTTGGTTTGGACTCTAAGACTTAGAGCCTTACAAAGGTGCATATTTGAAAGGGACAGGGTAATGTTAGGAAAAACATCAAAATAAACGGGTCCATTACATAGGCTAGTTTCTATAGCCCCCATTAATGATTGTCTAAAGTCAGTACATCTACCATCACGTAGTGTAGCTTGTAGACAGGCATTCATACCATTAATTGTTAAAGGTTTAAAAGCAATTTGAATTAAACCGACATGAATAAAATGATAATTTTTATCATTGATGTGATTAATAAGATCACTTAATTTAAACAATTCAAGTTTTTTATCTTGTTTGTCTAAACTGATGGTTTCTTCCATAGTTTTAATGGCATACTTGCTTCGGAAGTTATACCAGTTTGTGTTATAAATAGTTTTGGGCTGTACCTTTGGTATAGTCCAACAATTGAGATTCTTCTGAACCTCAAATTCCATTAATGAAGAGTTCTTCACGAACTCTTGTGGTTGTTGGGTGATGGTGTCCATCATATATGGATCCATAAAACAACAAATAAAGATGTTAATATCTTGAGGAATAGATACTGGAGTACTGTAAAATCAAAAGTGTTTGAGTGACAGTAGAAAAGGTTTGGCGTGAGTCCGATAAATAAATAGTGTATTATAAAGGTTAAGTGGTTTTTAAGGAAATAACCAGGTTGGATCAGGAATAAGAAGTAAACTATTAATCGCAAAAATCAATACTATTAATGAATATAATAAGCTGTATTCAATAGTCTTTCTATCCCAAAATACATCCCAGCCCACGGGTCAACGATTCACATCGGGACACAGCCAGCCTAACACGGCAATAAGGCAACCCGAAAACGTAGCAAATCCAACGTGGAAATTCTAGGGACAAAATAAGGAACATATATAGAATAATAACACTCCTTATTATTATCATTGAATATGGATTTCTGACAATGAATAGTTTATACTGTACACATCGTGTGAATAGTAGACGACTGTTCAGAGGAACGGAGGTCACTATTACGAATAGGAATCTACTGTTCAGGTGAACGGAGTCTCAGACTTCCATGTTCACCTGTCCGGTAGGTTACTATTACGATAGCTTTCTGATCAACAGTATAACCGGAAAAATCAATGGAAAATTCATAATAACACTATTCTTGGTATCAGAGCCGTGATTGGCTAAATTAGTGTTAATATCTGGGAGATAGTACTGTGAGCTGGAAAACTCATGAGTTTTCCGGTGTGAACAGTAGAAATTATGATTCCTCCTCAACCTCGTCATAATCATGACATTGAGGATATCATTGAAGAAAAAGATGGGGATGTCTTCCTCAATTTCAGGAAGCTTTCTAGGTGCCAATCTTCAGGGACTCGACTCTCTAGTAGTTCCAGGAGACCTTTCGTCACCTATCCTCCATCTACCTCTAGACAATCGGTCGAAGAGGAAAAATCTCCTCTTTTGAATCCTTCATATCATGATGATATGAATCTTCATGGTGTTTTTACTCATGATCAAATACCACATGGTATTTATGAGAAAGCTGAACCTTCTCAGCGTAGAACTTCACCTACGCCGTCTGAAATGAATGTCAGACTTTGATTCCTTTCCTTTTTATGGATTTTTCTTACAATAGGAAAGATAGAAGTGCCGAGTTTAATTTACCTAAATGGGAGAAATTTAGGACTTGGTTCTTTAAAAAATTTACTCATCAAGCACAACAAACTTATAAAAATGAATTTTATAAGTGGATTGATTATAACAAAACTGTTATATCCTTTGTTGTTTGGTTTCTTTTATACACTAAGGATAAGGATCTTTGGGAACAAGAGCTTTTTGTTCTTAACTCTAAAGCACCTGATACCGTTGAAACCAAATGGACTACGGCAAGCGGAGAGATTATATCTTCCGTTCACCCTCCTACTGAATCCCTGGTTATTCAGACTAAAATTAGTCAACCGGCCAGCTCCAGTCAGAAGACTGAAGCCAGTACTAGTAATCCTAGTACTGACCCTCTTCCTCCTATCCTAGAAGCTACTGCTTTTATCAAGGCTGAAAAAGAAGCTAGAAACCTTGTCTATACTAAGGAGCTTAACCCTTTAGTCAAACAAGGTAACTACACTAACCTCATCCTTAATTCTATAGGAAAACAGCTCCAAAGAATTGAGCAGCATCATGTTGATGCCATGTTGGCTAAAGCCACTGACTTTACTGTCAAAAGTCTGGACAAACCTTTAATTCAACCTCCTCTTGAGGTTAAAGGCTTTAAATCAGGAACTAAGGCTGATTTCATGTCCAAACTTAAAGATATTGAAAAAGATCTTCAGGGATTAAGACTGAATACTTTATCCCATGACAGTTCTGAATCTGATTCAGAATATTCTCTTATTGAAGTTCAAGACTTTGAACATCATTTTGGTTTACCTGAAAACCAAATCAACAGAGTTACTTTTGGTAGTACTCCTCTTGGCCCAAGAAAGAATTACTATCATCGTCCTACTCCCCAAGACCTACTCTTTGAAGAGAGTCAGGTTATGCAAAATACCTTTTGCGGTAAATCCATTTATGACTGGAATCTTGATGGACTTTCTGAATCCCAGATTTATGAATTAATCCATCAAATGGGCATGTATTCCACCATATGTAGGCATAATGAGGCCACCGATCATAGTATTTCCAAAATGATCGTTACTGGATTTACAGGTACCCTTCGAGGTTGGTGGGAGCATATTCTCACTGAACAGCAGAGGGGTGAAATCCTCTACGCCACAAAAATTGTTAAGGATGAACAGCAGTGTGATCTTGGAGTCCAAGACTCTGTTTACACCCTTCTGCTTTCTATTATTCATCATTTTGTTGGTAGTGGTGATTACCAAAGAGAACGTAACAGAGAATTGTTACAAAACCTTAGATGTCCTACCCTCAGCCAATTTAGATGGTATAAGGACGTCTTCCTTGCTAGAGTTACTCAACGAGAAGATGCTAACTCTACCCACTGGAAGGCCAAATTCATTGATGGTCTTCCTACGTACTTTTCGAAAAAAATCCGAAAAAAGCTTAGGGATAAACATGATGGAATTTCCATTCCCTATGACTTATACACTTATGGCCAACTCATAAGTGTTGTCATCCAAGAGGGTCTTTCCCTCTGTAATGACCTTAAGCTGTCTAGGCAGCTTAAAAAACATAACCTTTCAGGAAAGAAAGAATTAGGAGAGTTTTGTGAACAATTTGCTTACGATACTGGTAAGCCTAGCTCTCACAAGATCTCCAAGAAGAAGAAAAAATCTTCTTCTAAACCTAAGTATAAGCGTAATAAGACCATTACGACTAATGATAAACCTGTTAGGAAACATAGGAAATATGTCAGAAAGAAATCTGATAAAACTAAAATTAAATGTTTTAAATGTGGCAAATTTGGCCACTATGCTAGTAAATGCAAGATAAAAGATAAGATCAATAACCTTCAGGTTGGTGATCACCTGAAAGATCAATTAAGTAAACTCTTACTTAATTCTTCTGATTCCTCTGAAGATTCAGAGGATACAACTAGTGATGATGAGCTTTATCATTTGCAAAGCTCTAGTAGTTCAGATACCTCTGACAAAGATTGTCAATGTAACACCTTAACTAAGAGATGCGATCATCTCCAGTCTATTATCCAAAGAAATGGATTAAGTCTTAATGTTTTAACCAGTCAGCAACAAAATATGATTGATATCATTACCAAAGTTACTGACCCTGACATTAAGCTCAAGCTGGTCCAAGCTTGCTATGCTCAAGAAGCTGCCCTTCCTACGACCAGCCAATCCCCTCAGGCTTATAGCCTTAAGGAGGTTTTTAATAGGCTTGAAAACACTAGTAACATTAGTAAGCCTGCTAACCTTAATGATCTAAGGCATGAGATTAATAATCTAAAAACTGAGTTAGGACAACTCCGTAACCAGCAGAATAACATGCAAATTGAAATTAACAATCTCAAACTTGCATCTGCTAATCCCACTCCTGATTCTTCAGGATTTTTGGATATAATTAACAGAATCCCAAGCCAAAAATGGTATACCACCATTAATTTGGTCATCAATAAGGAATTTACTTTATGTAATATAATTGCCCTTGTTGACAGCGGAGCTGACATGAATTGTATCCAAGAAGGAATTGTTCCTACTGAGTATTTTGAAAAAACTACTCAATCTTTATTTAATGCTAGTGGTGATAGCATGGGCATTAAATATAAATTAATTAATGTCGAAATCTGTAACAATGGACTTTGTTTAGATAGTACCTTTCTGCTCATTAAAGATCTTTCTGTGCAGCTTATCCTAGGTACACCCTTTTTATCTTTACTTATGCCAATTGATAAGATTGACGCAACTGGCATATATACCACAATTCAAGACCAAAAAATTGTTTTTGAATTCATAACAAAACCGGAAATTAAAAGGATTAATTCTTTATCTAACAACATTGTTTCTAAAGAAAATCAAATTAATTTCCTTCAAAAGGAAGTTCTCTTCCTCAACATTAAAAAGAATTTAATATCCCCCACTATCACTCAGAAAATTACTGTTGTTAAAAACCAGTTGACGGCAGAAATTTGTAGTGATATCCCAAATGCATTTTGGGATAGAAAGAAGCATATTGTTTCCCTTCCTTATGATAAGGATTTTCAGGAAAAAGATATTCCTACTAAGGCCAGACCTTGTCAAATGAAGCTGGAGCTTCTTGACCTTTGTAAAAAAGAGATCCAGGGCTTATTAGATAAAAAGCTCATTTCCAAGAGCTATTCTCCTTGGAGCTGTACTTTTTTTTATGTTAATAAAGCAGCTAAAAAAGAACGTGGAGTTCCTAGGCTTGTCATTAATTATAAGCCTCTTAATAATGTGTTAAAATGGATAAGATATCCCATTCCCAATAAAAAAGATTTATTGGACAGGTTACATTCTGCCACTATTTTTTCCAAGTTTGATCTTAAATCTGGATATTGGCAAATCCAAATAGAACCTAAAGACAGATATAAAACTGCCTTTGTTGTTCCTTTTTGTCACTCTCAATGGAATGTTTTACCTTTTGGGCTTAAGAATGCCCCTTCTGAATTCCAAAATATCATGAATGATATTTTTAACCCTTTTTCAGAATTTTCAATTGTTTATATTGATGATATTCTTATCTTCTCTAATTCAATTGATCAACACTTTAAACATTTACGAATTTTTAAAGATGTTATTAAAACTAATGGATTAGTTGTCTCTGCCCCCAAAATGAAAATCTTTCAGACCCAGATTAGATTTTTAGGGCATAATATTGGCGAAGGAAAAATTCTTCCCATAGACAGGAGCATCGAATTTGCTTCTAAATTTCCTGATGAACTTAAGGAAAAAACTCAGGTTCAAAGATTTTTGGGCAGTCTCAATTATATTGGCGACTATTACAAAAATCTTGCACAAGATAGTGCCATTCTATACTCCAGGTTAAAAAAGAATCCTTCTCCCTGGACCGAAGAGCATACTAAAGCAGTACAGAAAATTAAATTAAAGGTTAAACTTTTACCCTGCCTTGCTTTAGCAAACCCTTCATTTTTTTAAATTGTCGAGACTGACGCCTCTGAAATTGGTTATGGAGGAATTTTAAAACAACTAAACTCTTCTTCCCACAAAGAAGAACTTGTTCGTTTCACCTCTGGTTCTTGGAAAGATGCCTCCAAGAATTATTCTACCATTAAAAAAGAAATTTTTTCGGTAGTCAAATGTATTACTAAATTTCAGGATGATTTGCTTAATCAAAAATTTTTGCTCAGAATTGACTGTAGCGCTATTAAGCAAGTCCTTCAAAAAGATGTTGAGAATATTGTCTCCAAACAGATTTTTTCCAGATGGCAAGCTAATCTTTCTGCATTTGATTTTGATATTGAACATATCAAAGGGGAAAATAACTCTCTCCCCGATTTTCTAACAAGAGAGTTTTTGCAGGACAGATGAGCGGCCCCTCTCGAGGGCATGGTCGCGGGAATTCTCGCAGACCTGGTAAAACACCTATCATCACGAATGATGATCAATATCCTCCGATACAGGATTATGTTGAGTTTTTACGCCAGAGCGCTAAAAACAGGGAAAAGAATACTCCCCCTCTTAACCCTTTTAGCAAAAAGAAATCTGCTAAAGAGGTCTTGGAAACTATTAAGTACCAACCCCTTCCTAATATCAGGACTTCGGAGTTTGTACTTCTCCTCGAGATTGAGGATGATATCCAGATGGATAAGCCTTGGGAACTTAAGTCCCGGTACCTTGACTCTCATGGTTATGCGGTACAAGAAGGCAAATACAGAACTATCTATGAGATGATACTCGCCGAGACTGGCTCTGTGATTTTTAATCACACTAATCGACACCAGGGTAATACCCACTCTCCCATTGCTTATAGCAAGGCGGTGTTGAAACATTTTTTATCTCCCCGAGATTGGGGCATCCACCCTTTAAAAATGAGAAAATTAAGTTCTCATAATGGTGTCACTTACAATTATTTTGATTATGTCCAGGCTTGGACTAAAGCTTTTTACTATCAAAATGCTGAGCACAAACACACATGGTTTTTTGTTTTGTGCCCCAACTCTTTTCAAAATCCCTACCCAGGATGGGTTTTCAATTGGTGGGATAAATTTGGTCCCGGAATTGATATTCTTCCTCCTGAAATTGCCCAAGAAACACTCTTTCTACCTTGGTGCCAATTTCATCCTCTTTTAAGGGGGAAAAAGAAGGCCCCGATTGGCCTCAACACTTTATTGTTCTTCACGGAAATGAAAATTCCTTGGATTTCTAGCTGGAACCTTCGTTGTCAGATGAGCAACCTCAATATTCCCCAATTGGAAAGAGTATTCTTCTACCGTTGGTGGTCTGGTGTTGATATGGGTAGCACCATTGGTCAGATTAAAGCTAGTCTGAGCAACTACATGAACATGGTGGAAGATTCCCCTCCAGCTCCTGAAAACATGCACGACCCAGCTAGCCCGGTTGTGAATCTCAGCTCCTTAATGAAACAATATCCTAAGGCAACTGAGCAGGAACTCTTGAAGAAGATCATGGAACATACCCAGACCCAATTCAAGAAAGCTTTTGGAGAAAAATCCAGCAGAAAGACACCTGCAGATGATGATGCATCAATGTCCTCGCTAAATAAGGATGAAGACAGTAATCCTTTCTTTTGTCTAGAAGGAGAATCACAAGAACCTGAAGATGACCCTTCTGGTGAAGAACTCTTCCCTAATGACCCTGTCATGCAAGCATTCTTCAACTCTCTCGATCAAAGAGCCTTTCCAGCAAGCCGTCTGGAACTTTCCTCCTCAAACAAAGGCGCGGATGACCTAGATGATTTGAGGTAAATGGCCCACCTGGCACTTGTGCTTCGAAGATAGAAGTACTGTTTGTTGGTCCCACCTGGTCCCACCTGGTCCCACATGGCCCCACAGAAGAAGACAGAAGACTCTGTCGTCGTAGCTACAGTGGTGGACCCCATGGGCCCCACTCGGGGATTCCTTTTCCCCTATATATATTGAGGGATAACCCCTCATTCTCATCATCTCTTTCTCTCTCTACTTCACAGACTCTCTCCCTTCTCTCTAGAATTCTCTCTCTCTCTCTCTGGTTTGTAATAATCCGATAACCATTCCGGCGACTCATTTGTAAGTTTTTAATTCTGTTTTTAATTATCAGTCTGTAATAATATTAGCTTAACGATCCTATATTCATGGTATCAGAGCCATGATTGGCTAAATTAGTGTTAATATCTGGGAGATAGTACTGTGAGCTGGAAAACTCATGAGTTTTCCGGTGTGAACAGTAGAAATTATGATTTTCCCGTTGAGTTTTCCTGTCTGAATTGTGTTATTATGAATTTTCCGTTGATTTTTCCGGTTATACTGTTGATCAGAAAGCTATCGTAATAGTAACCTACCGGACAGGTGAACATGGAAGTCTGAGACTCCGTTCACCTGAACAGTAGATTCCTATTCGTAATAGTGACCTCCGTTCCTCTGAACAGTCGTCTACTATTCACACGATGTGTACAGTATAAACTATTCATTGTCAGAAATCCATATTCAATGATAATAATAAGGAGTGTTATTAGTCTATATATGTTCCTTATTTTGTCCCTAGAATTTCCACGTTGGATTTGCTACGTTTTCGGGTTGCCTTATTGCCGTGTTAGGCTGGCTGTGTCCCGATGTGAATCGTTGACCCGTGGGCTGGGATGTATTATGGGATAGAAAGACTATTGAATACAGCTTATTATATTCATTAATAGTATTGATTTTTGCGATTAATAGTTTACTTCTTATTCCTGATCCAACCTGGTTATTTCCTTAAAAACCACTTAACCTTTATAATACACTATTTATTTATCGGACTCACGCCAAACCTTTTCTACTGTCACTCAAACACTTTTGATTTTACAGTACTCCAGTATCTATTCCTCCAGATATTAACATCTTTATTTGTTGTTTTATGGATCCATATATGATGGACACCATCACCCAACAACCACAAGAGTTCGTGAAGAACTCTTCATTAATGGAATTTGAGGTTCAGAAGAATCTCAATCGTTGGACTATACCAAAGGTACAGCCCAAAACTATTTATAACACAAACTGGTATAACTTCCGAAGCAAGTATGCCATTAAAACTATGGAAGAAACCATCAGTTTAGACAAACAAGATAAAAAACTTGAATTGTTTAAATTAAGTGATCTTATTAATCACATCAATGATAAAAATTATCATTTTATTCATGTCGGTTTAATTCAAATTGCTTTTAAACCTTTAACAATTAATGGTATGAATGCCTGTCTACAAGCTACACTACGTGATGGTAGATGTACTGACTTTAGACAATCATTAATGGGGGCTATAGAAACTAGCCTATGTAATGGACCTGTTTATTTTGATGTTTTTCCTAACATTACCCTGTCCCTTACAGATATGCACCTTTGTAAGGCTCTAACTCTTAGAGTCCAAACCAAAGGTTATAACTTTCTTCCTGGTTCAGAAACCATTGGGATTGTCTATCGTATTTATTACAAAGTAATGAATACCATAGCCCCAAACATAAAACAGTTTAGCCCTTTTGGTAAAACTGTGTTAATTGACACACATCTTATTGATTCTAATGTTCACACACCTATAACAATAAGTTGGGATGAGATTAACTTCCCTGAGACTTGGGTCATTGAGGAGGAATGATATGAATCTTCATGGTGTTTTTACTCATGATCAAATACCACATGGTATTTATGAGAAAGCTGAACCTTCTCAGCGTAGAACTTCACCTACGCCGTCTGAAATGAATGTCAGACTTTGATTCCTTTCCTTTTTATGGATTTTTCTTACAATAGGAAAGATAGAAGTGCCGAGTTTAATTTACCTAAATGGGAGAAATTTAGGACTTGGTTCTTTAAAAAATTTACTCATCAAGCACAACAAGCTTATAAAAATGAATTTTATAAGTGGATTGATTATAACAAAACTGTTATATCCTTTGTTGTTTGGTTTCTTTTATACACTAAGGATAAGGATCTTTGGGAACAAGAGCTTTTTGTTCTTAACTCTAAAGCACCTGATACCTTTGAAACCAAATGGACTACGGCAAGCGGAGAGATTATATCTTCCGTTCACCCTCCTACTGAACCCCTAGTTATTCAGACTAAAATTAGTCAACCAGCCAGCTCCAGTCAGAAGACTGAAGCCAGTACTAGTAATCCTAGTACTGACCCTCTTCCTCCTATCCTAGAAGCTACTGCTTTTATCAAGGCTGAAAAAGAAGCTAGAAACCTTGTCTATACTAAGGAGCTTAACCCTTTAGTCAAACAAGGTAACTACACTAACCTCATCCTTAATTCTATAGGAAAACATCTCCAAAGAATTGAGCAGCATCATGTTGATGCCATGTTGGCTAAAGCCACTGACTTTACTGTCAAAAGTCTGGACAAACCTTTAATTCAACCTCCTCTTGAGGTTAAAGGCTTTAAATCAGGAACTAAGGCTGATTTCATGTCCAAACTTAAAGATATTAAAAAAGATCTTCAGGGATTAAGACTGAATACTTTATCCCATGACAGTTCTGAATCTGATTCAGAATATTCTCTTGTTGAAGTTCAAGACTTTGAACATCATTTTGGTTTACCTGAAAACCAAATCAACAGAGTTACTTTTGGTAGTACTCCTCTTGGCCCAAGAAAGAATTACTATCATCGTCCTACTCCCCAAGACCTACTCTTTGAAGAGAGTCAGGTTATGCAAAATACCTTTTGCGGTAAGTATAAGCGTAATAAGACCATTACGACTAACGATAAACCTGTTAGGAAACATAGGAAATATGTCAGAAAGAAATCTGATAAAACTAAAATTAAATGTTTTAAATGTGGCAAATTTGGCCACTATGCTAGTAAATGCAAGATAAAAGATAAGATCAATAACCTTCAGGTTGATGATCACCTGAAAGATCAGTTAAGTAAACTCTTACTTAATTCTTCTGATTCCTCTGAAGATTCAGAGGATACAACTTGTGATGATGAGCTTTATCATTTGCAAAGCTCTAGTAGTTCAGATACCTCTGACAAAGATTGTCAATGTAACACCTTAACTAAGAGATGCGATCATCTCCAGTCTATTATCCAAAGAAATGGATTAAGTCTTAATGTTTTAACCAGTCAGCAACAAAATATGATTGATATCATTACCAAAGTTACTGACCCTGACATTAAGCTCAAGCTGGTCCAAGCTTGCTATGCTCAAGAATCTGCCCTTCCTACGACCAGCCAATCCCCTCAGGCTTATAGCCTTAAGGAGGTTTTTAATAGGCTTGAAAACACTAGTAACATTAGTAAGCCTGCTAACCTTAATGATCTAAGGCACGAGATTAATAATCTAAAAACTGAGTTAGGACAACTCCGTAACCAGCAGAATAACATGCAAATTGAAATTAACAATCTCAAACTTGCATCTGCTAATCCCACTCCTGATTCTTCAGGATTTTTGGATATAATTAACAGAATCCCAAGCCAAAAATGGTATACCACCATTAATTTGGTCATCAATAAGGAATTTACTTTATGTAATATTATTTCCCTTGTTGACAGCGGAGCTGACATGAATTGTATCCAAGAAGGAATTGTTCCTACTGAGTATTTTGAAAAAACTACTCAATCTTTATTTAATGCTAGTGGTGATAGCATGGGCATTAAATATAAATTAACTAATGTCGAAATCTGTAACAATGGACTTTGTTTAGATAGTACCTTTCTGCTCATTAAAGATCTTTCTGTGCAGCTTATCCTAGGTACACCCTTTTTATCTTTACTTATGCCAATTGATAAGATTGACGCAACTGGCATATATACCACAATTCATGACCAAAAAATTGTTTTTGAATTCATAACAAAACCGGAAATTAAAAGGATTAATTCTTTATCTAACAACATTGTTTCTAAAGAAAATCAAATTAATTTCCTTCAAAAGGAAGTTCTCTTCCTCAACATTAAAAAGAATTTAATGTCCCCCACTATCACTCAGAAAATTACTGTTGTTAAAAACCAGTTGACGGCAGAAATTTGTAGTGATATCCCAAATGCATTTTAGGATAGAAAGAAGCATATTGTTTCCCTTCCTTATGATAAGGATTTTTAGGAAAAAGATATTCCTACTAAGGCCAGACCTTGTCAAATGAAGCTGGAGCTTCTTGACCTTTGTAAAAAAGAGATCCAGGGCTTATTAGATAAAAAGCTCATTTCCAAGAGCTATTCTCCTTGGAGCTGTACTGCTTTTTATGTTAATAAAGCAGCTGAAAAAGAACGTGGAGTTCCTAGGCTTGTCATTAATTATAAGCCTCTTAATAATGTGTTAAAGTGGATAAGATATCCCATTCCCAATAAAAAAGATTTATTGGACAGGTTACATTCTGCCACTATTTTTTCCAAATTTGATCTTAAATCTGGATATTGGCAAATCCAAATAGAACCTAAAGACAGATATAAAACTGCCTTTGTTGTTCCTTTTGGTCACTTTCAATGGAATGTTTTACCTTTTGGGCTTAAGAATGCCCCTTCTGAATTCCAAAATATCATGAATGATATTTTTAACCCTTTTTCAGAATTTTCAATTGTTTATATTGATGATATTCTTATCTTCTCTAATTCAATTGATCAACACTTTAAACATTTACGAATTTTTAAAGATGTTATTAAAACTAATGGATTAGTTGTCTCTGCCCCCAAAATGAAAATCTTTCAGACCCAGATTAGATTTTTAGGGCATAATATTGGCGAAGGAAAAATTCTTCCCATAGACAGGAGCATCGAATTTGCTTCTAAATTTCCTGATGAACTTAAGGAAAAAACTCAGGTTCAAAGATTTTTGGGCAGTCTCAATTATATTGGCGACTATTACAAAAATCTTGCACAAGATAGTGCCATTCTATACTCCAGGTTAAAAAAGAATCCTTCTCCCTGGACCGAAGAGCATACTAAAGCAGTACAGAAAATTAAATTAAAGGTTAAACTTTTACCCTGCCTTGCTTTAGCAAACCCTTCATTTTTTAAAATTGTCGAGACTGACGCCTCTGAAATTGGTTATGGAGGAATTTTAAAACAACTAAACTCTTCTTCCCACAAAGAAGAACTTGTTCGTTTCACCTCTGGTTCTTGGAAAGATGCCTCCAAGAATTATTCTACCATTAAAAAAGAAATTTTTTCGGTAGTCAAATGTATTACTAAATTTCAGGATGATTTGCTTAATCAAAAATTTTTTGCTCAGAATTGACTGTAGCGCTATTAAGCAAGTCCTTCAAAAAGATGTTGAGAATATTGTCTCCAAACAGATTTTTGCCAGATGGCAAGCTAATCTTTCTGCATTTGATTTTGATATTGAACATATCAAAGGGGAAAATAACTCTCTCCCCGATTTTCTAACAAGAGATTTTTTGCAGGACAGATGAGTGGCCCCTCTCGAGGGCGTGGTCGCGGAAATTCTCGCAGACCTGGTAAAACACCTATCATCACGAATGACGATCAATATCCTCCGATACAGGATTATGTTGAGTTTTTACGCCAGAGCGCTAAAAACAGGGAAAAGAATACTCCCCCTCTTAACCCTTTTAGCAAAAAGAAATCTGCTAAAGAGGTCTTGGAAACTATTAAGTACCAACCCCTTCCTAATATCAGGACTTCGGAGTTTGTACTTCTCATCGAGATTGAGGATGATATCCAGATGGATAAGCCTTGGGAACTTAAGTCCCGGTACCTTGACTCTCATGGTTATGCGGTACAAGAAGGCAAATACAGAACTATCTATGAGATGATACTCGCCGAGACTGGCTCTGTGATTTTTAATCACACTAATCGACACCAGGGTAATACCCACTCTCCCATTGCTTATAGCAAGGCGGTGTTGAAACATTTTTTATCTCCCCGAGATTGGGGCATCCACCCTTTAAAAACGAGAAAATTAAGTTCTCATAATGGTGTCACTTACAATTATTTTGATTATGTCCAGGTTTGGACTAAAGCTTTTTACTATCAAAATAAATAGGTCCATTACATAGGCTAGTTTCTATAGCCCCCATTAATGATTGTCTAAAGTCAGTACATCTACCATCACGTAGTGTAGCTTGTAGACAGGCATTCATACCATTAATTGTTAAAGGTTTAAAAGCAATTTGAATTAAACCGACATGAATAAAATGATAATTTTTATCATTGATGTGATTAATAAGATCACTTAATTTAAACAATTCAAGTTTTTTATCTTGTTTGTCTAAACTGATGGTTTCTTCCATAGTTTTAATGGCATACTTGCTTCGGAAGTTATACCAGTTTGTGTTATAAATAGTTTTGGGCTGTACCTTTGGTATAGTCCAACGATTGAGATTCTTCTGAACCTCAAATTCCATTAATGAAGAGTTCTTCACGAACTCTTGTGGTTGTTGGGTGATGGTGTCCATCATATATGGATCCATAAAACAACAAATAAAGATGTTAATATCTGGAGGAATAGATAATGGAGTACTGTAAAATCAAAAGTGTTTGAGTGACAGTAGAAAAGGTTTGGCGTGAGTCCGATAAATAAATAGTGTATTATAAAGGTTAAGTGGTTTTTAAGGAAATAACCAGGTTGGATTAGGAATAAGAAGTAAACTATTAATCGCAAAAATCAATACTATTAATGAATATAATAAGCTGTATTCAATAGTCTTTCTATCCCAAAATACATCCCAGCCCACGGGTCAACGATTCACATCGGGACACAGCCAGCCTAACAAGGCAATAAGGCAACCCGAAAACGTAGCAAATCCAACGTGGAAATTCTAGGGACAAAATAAGGAACATATATAGACTAATAACACTCCTTATTATTATCATTTTATTCATGTCGGTTTAATTCAAATTGCTTTTAAACCTTTAACAATTAATGGTATGAATGTCTGTCTACAAGCTACACTACGTGATGGTAGATGTACTGACTTTAGACAATCATTAATGGGGGCTATAGAAACTAGCCTATGTAATGGACCTGTTTATTTTGATGTTTTTCCTAACATTACCCTGTCCCTTACAGATATGCACCTTTGTAAGGCTCTAAGTCTTAGAGTCCAAACCAAAGGTTATAACTTTCTTCCTGGTTCAGAAACCATTGGGATTGTCTATCGTATTTATTACAAAGTAATGAATACCATAGCCCCAAACATAAAACAGTTTAGCCCTTTTGGTAAAACTGTGTTAATTGACACACATCTTATTGATTCTAATGTTCACACACCTAGAACAATAAGTTGGAATGAGATTAACTTCCCTGAGACTTGGGTCATTGAGAACGCTGTTCCTCCTCAACCTCGTCATAATCATGACATTGAGGATATCATTGAAGAAAAAGATGGGGATGTCTTCCTCAATTTCAGGAAGCTTTCTAGGTGCCAATCTTCAGGGACTCGACTCTCTAGTAGTTCCAAGAGACCTTTCGTCACCTATCCTCCATCTACCTCTAGACAATCGGTCGAAGAGGAAAAATCTCCTCTTTTGAATCCTTCATATCATGATGATATGAATCTTCATGGTGTTTTTACTCATGATCAAATACCACATGGTATTTATGAGAAAGCTGAACCTTCTCAGCGTAGAACTTCACCTACGCCGTCTGAAATGAATGTCAGACTTTGATTCCTTTCCTTTTTATGGATTTTTCTTACAATAGGAAAGATAGAAGTGCCGAGTTTAATTTACCTAAATGGGAGAAATTTAGGACTTGGTTATTTAAAAAATTTACTCATCAAGCACAACAAACTTATAAAAATGAATTTTATAAGTGGATTGATTATAACAAAACTGTTATATCCTTTGTTGTTTGGTTTCTTTTATACACTAAGGATAAGGATCTTTGGGAACAAGAGCTTTTTGTTCTTAACTCTAAAGCACCTGATACCTTTGAAACCAAATGGACTACGGCAAGCGGAGAGATTATATCTTTCGTTCACCCTCCTACTGAACCCCTGGTTATTCAGACTAAAATTAGTCAACCAGCCAGCTCCAGTCAGAAGACTGAAGCCAGTACTAGTAATCCTAGTACTGACCCTCTTCCTCCTATCCTAGAAGCTACTGCTTTTATCAAGGCTGAAAAAGAAGCTAGAAACCTTGTCTATACTAAGGAGCTTAACCCTTTAGTCAAACAAGGTAACTACACTAACCTCATCCTTAATTCTATAGGAAAACAGCTCCAAAGAATTGAGCAGCATCATGTTGATGCCATGTTGGCTAAAGCCACTGACTTTACTGTCAAAAGTCTGGACAAACCTTTAATTCAACCTCCTCTTGAGGTTAAAGGCTTTAAATCAGGAACTAAGGCTGATTTCATGTCCAAACTTAAAGATATTGAAAAAGATCTTCAGGGATTAAGACTGAATACTTTATCCCATGACAGTTCTGAATCTGATTCAGAATATTCTCTTGTTGAAGTTCAAGACTTTGAACATCATTTTGGTTTACCTGAAAACCAAATCAACAGAGTTACTTTTGGTAGTACTCCTCTTGGCCCAAGAAAGAATTACTATCATCGTCCTACTCCCCAAGACCTACTCTTTGAAGAGAGTCAGGTTATGCAAAATACCTTTTGCGGTAAATCCATTTATGACTGGAATCTTGATGGAGTTTCTGAATCCCAGATTTATGAATTAATCCATCAAATGGGCATGTATTCCACCATATGTAGGCATAATGAGGCCACCGATCATAGTATTTCCAAAATGATCGTTACTGGATTTACAGGTACCCTTCGAGGTTGGTGGGAGCATATTCTCACTGAACAGCAGAGGGGTGAAATCCTCTACGCCACAAAAATTGTTAAGGATGAACAGCAGCGTGATCTTGGAGTCCAAGACTCTGTTTACACCCTTCTGCTTTCTATTATTCATCATTTTGTTGGTAGTGGTGATTACCAAAGAGAACGTAACAGAAAATTGTTACAAAACCTTAGATGTCCTACCCTCAGCCAATTTAGATGGTATAAGGACGTCTTCCTTGCTAGAGTTACTCAACGAGAAGATGCTAACTCTACCCACTGGAAGGCCAAATTCATTGATGGTCTTCCTACGTACTTTTCGGAAAAAATCCGAAAAAAGCTTAGGGATAAACATGATGGAATTTCCATTCCCTATGACTTATACACTTATGGCCAACTCATAAGTGTTGTCATCTAAGAGGGTCTTTCCCTCTGTAATGACCTTAAGCTGTCTAGGCAGCTTAAAAAACATAACCTTTCAGGAAAGAAAGAATTAGGAGAGTTTTGTGAACAATTTGCTTACGATACTGGTAAGCCTAGCTCTCACAAGATCTCCAAGAAGAAGAAAAAATCTTCTTCTAAACCTAAGTATAAGCGTAATAAGACCATTACGACTAACGATAAACCTGTTAGGAAACATAGGAAATATGTCAGAAAGAAATCTGATAAAACTAAAATTAAATGTTTTAAATGTGGCAAATTTGGCCACTATGCTAGTAAATGCAAGATGAAAGATAAGATCAATAACCTTCAGGTTGATGATCACCTGAAAGATCAATTAAGTAAACTCTTACTTAATTCTTCTGATTCCTCTGAAGATTCAGAGGATACAACTAGTGATGATGAGCTTTATCATTTGCAAAGCTCTAGTAGTTCAAATACCTCTGACAAAGATTGTCAATGTAACACCTTAACTAAGAGATGCGATCATCTCCAGTCTATTATCCAAAGAAATGGATTAAGTCTTAATGTTTTAACCAGTCAGCAACAAAATATGATTGATATCATTACCAAAGTTACTGACCCTGACATTAAGCTCAAGCTGGTCCAAGCTTGCTATGCTCAAGAAGCTGCCCTTCCTACGACCAGCCAATCCCCTCAGGCTTATAGCCTTAAGGAGGTTTTTAATAGGCTTGAAAACACTAGTAACATTAGTAAGCCTGCTAACCTTAATGATCTAAGGCACGAGATTAATAATCTAAAAACTGAGTTAGGACAACTCCGTAACCAGCAGAATAACATGCAAATTGAAATTAACAATCTCAAACTTGCATCTGCTAATCCCACTCCGGATTCTTCAGGATTTTTGGATATAATTAACAGAATCCCAAGCCAAAAATGGTATACCACCATTAATTTGGTCATCAATAAGGAATTTACTTTATGTAATATTATTGCCCTTGTTGACAGCGGAGCTGACATGAATTGTATCCAAGAAGGAATTGTTCCTACTGAGTATTTTGAAAAAACTACTCAATCTTTATTTAATGCTAGTGGTGATAGCATGGGCATTAAATATAAATTAACTAATGTCGAAATCTGTAACAATGGACTTTGTTTAGATAGTACCTTTCTGCTCATTAAAGATCTTTCTGTGCAGCTTATCCTAGGTACACCCTTTTTATCTTTACTTATGCCAATTGATAAGATTGACGCAACTGGCATATATACCACAATTCATGACCAAAAAATTGTTTTTGAATTCATAACAAAACCGGAAATTAAAAGGATTAATTCTTTATCTAACAACATTGTTTCTAAAGAAAATCAAATTAATTTCCTTCAAAAGGAAGTTCTATTTCTCAACATTAAAAAGAATTTAATGTCCCCCACTATCACTCAGAAAATTACTGTTGTTAAAAACCAGTTGACGGCAGAAATTTGTAGTGATATCCCAAATGCATTTTGGGATAGAAAGAAGCATATTGTTTCCCTTCCTTATGATAAGGATTTTCAGGAAAAAGATATTCCTACTAAGGCCAGACCTTGTCAAATGAAGCTGGAGCTTCTTGACCTTTGTAAAAAAGAGATCCAGGGCTTATTAGATAAAAAGCTCATTTCCAAGAGCTATTCTCCTTGGAGCTGTACTGCTTTTTATGTTAATAAAGCAGCTGAAAAAGAACGTGGAGTTCCTATGCTTGTCATTAATTATAAGCCTCTTAATAATGTGTTAAAATGGATAAGATATCCCATTCCCAATAAAAAAGATTTATTGGACAGGTTACATTCTGCCACTATTTTTTCCAAATTTGATCTTAAATCTGGATATTGGCAAATCCAAATAGAACCTAAAGACAGATATAAAACTGCCTTTGTTGTTCCTTTTGGTCACTTTCAATGGAATGTTTTACCTTTTGGGCTTAAGAATGCCCCTTCTGAATTCCAAAATATCATGAATGATATTTTTAACCCTTTTTCAGAATTTTCAATTGTTTATATTGATGATATTCTTATCTTCTCTAATTCAATTGATCAACACTTTAAACATTTACGAATTTTTGAAGATGTTATTAAAACTAATGGATTAGTTGTCTCTGCCCCCAAAATGAAAATCTTTCAGACCCAGATTAGATTTTTAGGGCATAATATTGGCGAAGGAAAAATTCTTCCCATAGACAGGAGCATCGAATTTGCTTCTAAATTTCCTGATGAACTTAAGGAAAAAACTCAGCTTCAAAGATTTTTGGGCAGTCTCAATTATATTGGCGACTATTACAAAAATCTTGCACAAGATAGTGCCATTCTATACTCCAGGTTAAAAAAGAATCCTTCTCCCTGGACCGAAGAGCATACTAAAGCAGTACAGAAAATTAAATTAAAGGTTAAACTTTTACCCTGCCTTGCTTTAGCAAACCCTTCATTTTTTAAAATTGTCGAGACTGACGCCTCTGAAATTGGTTATGGAGGAATTTTAAAACAACTAAACTCTTCTTCCCACAAAGAAGAACTTGTTCGTTTCACCTCTGGTTCTTGGAAAGATGCCTCCAAGAATTATTCTACCATTAAAAAAGAAATTTTTTCGGTAGTCAAATGTATTACTAAATTTCAGGATGATTTGCCTAATCAAAAATTTTTGCTCAGAATTGACTGTAGCGCTATTAAGCAAGTCCTTCAAAAAGATGTTGAGAATATTGTCTCCAAACAGATTTTTGCCAGATGGCAAGCTAATCTTTCTGCATTTGATTTTGATATTGAACATATCAAAGGGGAAAATAACTCTCTCCCCGATTTTCTAACAAGAGAGTTTTTGCAGGACAGATGAGCGGCCCCTCTCGAGGGCGTGGTCGCGGGAATTCTCGCAGACCTGGTAAAACACCTATCATCACGAATGATGATCAATATCCTCCGATACAGGATTATGTTGAGTTTTTACGCCAGAGCGCTAAAAACAGGGAAAAGAATACTCCCCCTCTTAACCCTTTTAGCAAAAAGAAATCTGCTAAAGAGGTCTTGGAAACTATTAAGTACCAACCCCTTCCTAATATCAGGACTTCGGAGTTTGTACTTCTCCTCAAGATTGAGGATGATATCCAGATGGATAAGCCTTGGAACTTAAGTCCCGGTACCTTGACTCTCATGGTTATGCGGTACAAGAAGGCAAATACAGAACTATCTATGAGATGATACTCGCCGAGACTGGCTCTGTGATTTTTAATCACACTAATCGACACCAGGGTAATACCCACTCTCCCATTGCTTATAGCAAGGCGGTGTTGAAACATTTTTTATCTCCCCGAGATTGGGGCATCCACCCTTTAAAAACGAGAAAATTAAGTTCTCATAATGGTGTCACTTACAATTATTTTGATTATGTCCAGGCTTGGACTAAAGCTTTTTACTATCAAAATGCTGAGCACAAACACACATGGTTTTTTGTTTTGTGCCCCAACTCTTTTCAAAATCCCTACCCAGGATGGGTTTTCAATTGGTGGGATAAATTTGGTCCCGGAATTGATATTCTTCCTCCTGAAATTGCCCAAGAAACACTCTTTCTACCTTAGTGCCAATTTCATCCTCTTTTAAGGGGGAAAAAGAAGGCCCCGATTGGCCTCAACACTTTATTGTTCTTCACGAAAATGCAAATTCCTTGGATTTCTAGCTGGAACCTTCGTTGTCAGATGAGCAACCTCAATATTCCCCAATTGGAAAGAGTATTCTTCTACCGTTGGTGGTCTGGTGTTGATATGGGTAGCACCATTGGTCAGATTAAAGCTAGTCTGAGCAACTACATGAACATGGTGGAAGATTCCCCTCCAGCTCCTGAAAACATTCACGACCCAGCTAGCCCGGTTGTGAATCTCAGCTCCTTAATGAAACAATATCCTAAGGCAACTGAGCAGGAACTCTTGAAGAAGATCATGGAACATACCCAGACCCAATTCAAGAAAGCTTTTGGAGAAAAATCCAGCAAAAAGACACCTGCAGATGATGATGCATCAATGTCCTCGCTAAATAAGGATGAAGACAGTAATCCTTTCTTTTGTCTAGAAGGAGAATCACAAGAACCTGAAGATGACCCTTCTGGTGAAGAACTCTTCCCTGATGACCCTGTCATGCAAGCATTCTTCAACTCTCTCGATCAAAGAGCCTTTCCAGCAAGCCGTCTGGAACTTTCCTCCTCAAACAAAGGCGCGGATGACCTAGATGATTTGAGGTAAATGGCCCACCTGACACTTGTGCTTCGAAGATAGAAGTACTGTTTGTTGGTCCCACCTGGTCCCACCTGGTCCCACATGGCCCACATGGCCCCACAGAAGAAGACAGAAGACTCTGTCGTCGTAGCTACAGTGGTGGACCCCATGGGCCCCACTCGGGGATTCCTTTTCCCCTATATATATTGAGGGCTAACCCCTCATTCTCATCATCTCTTTCTCTCTCTACTTCTCAGACTCTCTCCCTTCTCTCTAGAATTCTCTCTCTCTCTCTCTGGTTTGTAATAATCCGGTAACCATTCCAGCGACTCATTTGTAAGTTTTTAATTCTGTTTTTAATTATCAGTCTGTAATAATATTAGCTTAACTCATGAGTTTTCCGGTGTGAACAGTAGAAATTATGATTTTCCCGTTGAGTTTTCCGGTCTGAATAGTGTTATTATGAATTTTTCGTTGATTTTTCCGGTTATACTGTTGATCAGAAAGCTATCGTAATAGTAACCTACCGGACAGGTGAACATGGAAGTCTGAGACTCCGTTCACCTGAACAGTAGATTCCTATTCGTAATAGTGACCTCCGTTCCTCTGAACAGTCATCTACTATTCACACGATGTGTACAGTATAAACTATTCATTGTCAGAAATCCATATTCAATGATAATAATAAGGAGTGTTATTAGTCTATATATGTTCCTTATTTTGTCCCTAGAATTTCCACGTTGGATTTGCTACGTTTTCGGGTTGCCTTATTGCCGTGTTAGGCTGGCTGTGTCCCGATGTGAATCGTTGACCCGTGGGCTGGGATGTATTATGGGATAGAAAGACTATTGAATACAGCTTATTATATTCATTAATAGTATTGATTTTTGCGATTAATAGTTTACTTCTTATTCCTGATCCAACCTGGTTATTTCCTTAAAAACCACTTAACGTTTATAATACACTATTTATTTATCGGACTCACGCCAAACCTTTTCTACTGTCACTCAAACACTTTTGATTTTACAGTACTCCAGTATCTATTCCTCCAGATATTAACATCTTTATTTGTTGTTTTATGGATCCATATATGATGGACACCATCACCCAACAACCACAAGAGTTCGTGAAGAACTCTTCATTAATGGAATTTGAGGTTCAGAAGAATCTCAATCGTTGGACTATACCAAAGGTACAGCCCAAAACTATTTATAACACAAACTGGTATAACTTCCGAAGCAAGTATGCCATTAAAACTATGGAAGAAACCATCAGTTTAGACAAACAAGATAAAAAACTTGAATTGTTTAAATTAAGTGATCTTATTAATCACATCAATGATAAAAATTATCATTTTATTCATGTCGGTTTAATTCAAATTGCTTTTAAACCTTTAACAATTAATGGTATGAATGCCTGTCTACAAGCTACACTACGTGATGGCAGATGTACTGACTTTAGACAATCATTAATGGGGGCTATAGAAACTAGCCTATGTAATGGACCTGTTTATTTTGATGTTTTTCCTAACATTACCCTGTCCCTTACAGATATGCACCTTTGTAAGGCTCTAAGTCTTAGAGTCCAAACCAAAGGTTATAACTTTCTTCCTGGTTCAGAAACCATTGGGATTGTCTATCGTATTTATTACAAAGTAATGAATACCATAGCCCCAAACATAAAACAGTTTAGCCCTTTTGGTAAAACTGTGTTAATTGACACACATCTTATTGATTCTAATGTTCACACACCTAGAACAATAAGTTGGGATGAGATTAACTTCCCTGAGACTTGGGTCATTGAGAACGCTGTTCCTCCTCAACCTCGTCATAATCATGACATTGAGGATATCATTGAAGAAAAAGATGGGGATGTCTTCCTCAATTTCAGGAAGCTTTCTAGGTGCCAATCTTCAAGGACTCGACTCTCTAGTAGTTCCAGGAGACCTTTCGTCACCTATCCTCCATCTACCTCTAGACAATCGGTCGAAGAGGAAAAATCTCCTCTTTTGAATCCTTCATATCATGATGATATGAATCTTCATGGTGTTTTTACTCATGATCAAATACCACATGGTATTTATGAGAAAGCTGAACCTTCTCAGCGTAGAACTTCACCTACGCCGTCTGAAATGAATGTCAGACTTTGATTCCTTTCCTTTTTATGGATTTTTCTTACAATAGGAAAGATAGAAGTGCCGAGTTTAATTTACCTAAATGGGAGAAATTTAGGACTTGGTTATTTAAAAAATTTACTCATCAAGCACAACAAACTTATAAAAATGAATTTTATAAGTGGATTGATTATAACAAAACTGTTATATCCTTTGTTGTTTGGTTTCTTTTATACACTAAGGATAAGGATCTTTGGGAACAAGAGCTTTTTGTTCTTAACTCTAAAGCACCTGATACCTTTGAAACCAAATGGACTACGGCAAGCGGAGAGATTATATCTTCCGTTCACCCTCCTACTGAACCCCTGGTTATTCAGACTAAAATTAGTCAACCAGCCAGCTCCAGTCAGAAGACTGAAGCCAGTACTAGTAATCCTAGTACTGACCCTCTTCCTCCTATCCTAGAAGCTACTGCTTTTATCAAGGCTGAAAAAGAAGCTAGAAACCTTGTCTATACTAAGGAGCTTAACCCTTTAGTCAAACAAGGTAACTACACTAACCTCATCCTTAATTCTATAGGAAAACAGCTCCAAAGAATTGAGCAGCATCATGTTGATGCCATGTTGGCTAAAGCCACTGACTTTACTGTCAAAAGTCTGGACAAACCTTTAATTCAACCTCCTCTTGAGGTTAAAGGCTTTAAATCAGGAACTAAGGCTGATTTCATGTCCAAACTTAAAGATATTGAAAAAGATCTTCAGGGATTAAGACTGAATACTTTATCCCATGACAGTTCTGAATCTGATTCAGAATATTCTCTTGTTGAAGTTCAAGACTTTGAACATCATTTTGGTTTACCTGAAAACCAAATCAACAGAGTTACTTTTGGTAGTACTCCTCTTGGCCCAAGAAAGAATTACTATCATCGTCCTACTCCCCAAGACCTACTCTTTGAAGAGAGTCAGGTTATGCAAAATACCTTTTGCGGTAAATCCATTTATGACTAGAATCTTGATGGACTTTCTGAATCCTAGATTTATGAATTAATCCATCAAATGGGCATGTATTCCACCATATGTAGGCATAATGAGGCCACCGATCATAGTATTTCCAAAATGATCGTTACTGGATTTACAGGTACCCTTCGAGGTTGGTGGGAGCATATTCTCACTGAACAGCAGAGGGGTGAAATCCTCTACGCCACAAAAATTGTTAAGGATGAACAGCAGCGTGATCTTGGAGTCCAAGACTCTGTTTACACCCTTCTGCTTTCTATTATTCATCATTTTGTTGGTAGTGGTGATTACCAAAGAGAACGTAACAGAGAATTGTTATAAAACCTTAGATGTCCTACCCTCAGCCAATTTAGATGGTATAAGGACGTCTTCCTTGCTAGAGTTACTCAACGAGAAGATGCTAACTCTACCCACTGGAAGGCCAAATTCATTGATGGTCTTCCTACGTACTTTTCGGAAAAAATCCGAAAAAAGCTTTGGGATAAACATGATGGAATTTCCATTCCCTATGACTTATACACTTATGGCCAACTCATAAGTGTTGTCATCCAAGAGGGTCTTTCCCTCTGTAATGACCTTAAGCTGTCTAGGCAGCTTAAAAAACATAACCTTTCAGGAAAGAAAGAATTAGGAGAGTTTTGTGACCAATTTGCTTACGATACTGGTAAGCCTAGCTCTCACAAGATCTCCAAGAAGAAGAAAAAATCTTCTTCTAAACCTAAGTATAAGCGTAATAAGACCATTACGACTAACGATAAACCTGTTAGGAAACATAGGAAATATGTCAGAAAGAAATCTGATAAAACTAAAATTAAATGTTTTAAATGTGGCAAATTTGGCCACTATGCTAGTAAATGCAAGATGAAAGATAAGATCAATAACCTTCAGGTTGATGATCACCTGAAAGATCAATTAAGTAAACTCTTACTTAATTCTTCTGATTCCTCTGAAGATTCAGAGGATACAACTAGTGATGATGAGCTTTATCATTTGCAAAGCTCTAGTAGTTCAGATACCTCTGACAAAGATTGTCAATGTAACACCTTAACTAAGAGATGCGATCATCTCCAGTCTATTATCCAAAGAAATGGATTAAGTCTTAATGTTTTAACCAGTCAGCAACAAAATATGATTGATATCATTACCAAAGTTACTGACCCTGACATTAAGCTCAAGCTGGTCCAAGCTTGCTATGCTCAAGAAGCTGCCCTTCCTACGACCAGCCAATCCCCTCAGGCTTATAGCCTTAAGGAGGTTTTTAATAGGCTTGAAAACACTAGTAACATTAGTAAGCCTGCTAACCTTAATGATCTAAGGCATGAGATTAATAATCTAAAAACTGAGTTAGGACAACTCCGTAACCAGCAGAATAACATGCAAATTGAAATTAACAATCTCAAACTTGCATCTGCTAATCCCACTCCGGATTCTTCAGGATTTTTGGATATAATTAACAGAATCCCAAGCCAAAAATGGTATACCACCATTAATTTGGTCATCAATAAGGAATTTACTTTATGTAATATTATTGCCCTTGTTGACAGCGGAGCTGACATGAATTGTATCCAAGAAGGAATTGTTCCTACTGAGTATTTTGAAAAAACTACTCAATCTTTATTTAATGCTAGTGGTGATAGCATGGGCATTAAATATAAATTAACTAATGTCGAAATCTGTAACAATGGACTTTGTTTAGATAGTACCTTTCTTCTCATTAAAGATCTTTCTATGCAGCTTATCCTAGGTACACCCTTTTTATCTTTACTTATGCCAATTGATAAGATTGACGCAACTGGCATATATACCACAATTCAAGACCAAAAAATTGTTTTTGAATTCATAACAAAACCGGAAATTAAAAGGATTAATTCTTTATCTAACAACATTGTTTCTAAAGAAAATCAAATTAATTTCCTTCAAAAGGAAGTTCTCTTCCTCAACATTAAAAAGAATTTAATGTCCCCCACTATCACTCAGAAAATTACTGTTGTTAAAAACCAGTTGACGGCAGAAATTTGTAGTGATATCCCAAATGCATTTTGGGATAGAAAGAAGCATATTGTTTCCCTTCCTTATGATAAGGATTTCCAAAAAAAAGATATTCCTACTAAGGCCAGACCTTGTCAAATGAAGTTGGAGCTTCTTGACCTTTGTAAAAAAGAGAGCATCGAATTTGCTTCTAAATTTCCTGATGAACTTAAGGAAAAAACTCAGCTTCAAAGATTTTTGGGCAGTCTCAATTATATTGGCGACTATTATAAAAATCTTGCACAAGATAGTGCCATTCTATACTCCAGGTAAAAAAAGAATCCTTCTCCCTGGACCGAAGAGCATACTAAAGCAGTACAGAAAATTAAATTAAAGGTTAAACTTTTACCCTGCCTTGCTTTAGCAAACCCTTCATTTTTTAAAATTGTCGAGACTGACGCCTCTGAAATTGGTTATGGAGGAATTTTAAAACAACTAAACTCTTCTTCCCACAAAGAAGAACTTGTTCGTTTCACCTCTGGTTCTTGGAAAGATGCCTCCAAGAATTATTCTACCATTAAAAAAGAAATTTTTTCGGTAGTCAAATGTATTACTAAATTTCAGGATGATTTGCTTAATCAAAAATTTTTGCTCAGAATTGACTGTAGCGCTATTAAGCAAGTCCTTCAAAAAGATGTTGAGAATATTGTCCAAACAGATTTTTGCCAGATGGCAAGCTAATCTTTCTGCATTTGATTTTGATATTGAACATATCAAAGGGGAAAATAACTCTCTCCCCGATTTTCTAACAAGAGAGTTTTTGCGGGACAGATGAGCGGCCCCTCTCGAGGGCGTGGTCGCGGGAATTATCGCAGACCTGGTAAAACACCTATCATCACGAATGATGATCAATATCCTCCGATACAGGATTATGTTGAGTTTTTACGCCAGAGCGCTAAAAACAGGGAAGAGTATGGTTTAGACAAACAAGATAAAAAACTTGAATTGTTTAAATTAAGTGATCTTATTAGTCACATCAATGACAAAAATTATCATTTTATTCATGTCGGTTTAATTCAAATTGCTTTTAAACCTTTAACAATTAAGGGTATGAATGCCTGTCTACAAGCTACACTACGTGATGGTAGATGTACTGACTTTAGACAATCATTAATGGGGGCTATAGAAACTAGCCTATGTAATGGACCTGTTTATTTTGATGTTTTTCCTAATATCAGGACTTCGGAGTTTGTACTTCTCCTCGAGATTGAGGATGATATCCAGATGGATAAGCCTTGGGAACTTAAGTCCCGGTACCTTGACTCTCATGGTTATGCGGTACAAGAAGGCAAATACAGAACTATCTATGAGATGATACTCGCCGAGACTGGCTCTGTGATTTTTAATCACACTAATCGACACCAGGGTAATACCCACTCTCCTATTGCTTATAGCAAGGCGGTGTTGAAACATTTTTTATCTCCCCGAGATTGGGGCATCCACCCTTTAAAAATGAGAAAATTAAGTTCTCATAATGGTGTCACTTACAATTATTTTGATTATGTCCAGGCTTGGACTAAAGCTTTTTACTATCAAAATGCTGAGCACAAACACACATGGTTTTTTGTTTTGTGCCCCAACTCTTTTCAAAATCCCTACCCAGGATGGGTTTTCAATTGGTGGGATAAATTTGGTCCCGGAATTGATATTCTTCCTCCTGAAATTGCCCAAGAAACACTCTTTCTACCTTGGTGCCAATTTCATCCTCTTTTAAGGGGGAAAAAGAAGGCCCCGATTGGCCTCAACACTTTATTGTTCTTCACGGAAAAGCAAATTCCTTGGATTTCTAGCTGGAACCTTCGTTGTCAGATGAGAAACCTCAATATTCCCCAATTGGAAAGAGTATTCTTCTACCGTTGGTGGTCTGGTGTTGATATGGGTAGCACCATTGGTCAGATTAAAGCTAGTCTGAGCAACTACATGAACATGGTGGAAGATTCCCCTCCAGCTCCTGAAAACATGCACGACCCAGCTAGCCCGGTTGTGAATCTCAGCTCCTTAATGAAACAATATCCTAAGGCAACTGAGCAGGAACTCTTGAAGAAGATCATGGAACATACCCAGACCCAATTCAAGAAAGCTTTTGGAGAAAAATCTAGCAGAAAGACACCTGCAGATGATGATGCATCAATGTCCTCGCTAAATAAGGATGAAGACAGTAATCCTTTCTTTTGTCTAGCAGGAGAATCACAAGAACCTGAAGATGACCCTTCTGGTGAAGAACTCTTCCCTAATGACCCTGTCATGCAAGCATTCTTCAACTCTCTCGATCAAAGAGCCTTTCCAGCAAGCCGTCTGGAACTTTCCTCCTCAAACAAAGGCGCGGATGACCTAGATGATTTGAGGTAAATGGCCCACCTGGCACTTGTGCTTCGAAGATAGAAGTACTGTTTGTTGGTCCCACATGGTCCCACATGGCCCACATGGCCCCACAGAAGAAGACAGAAGACTCTGTCGTCGTAGCTACAGTGGTGGACCCCATGGGCCCCACTCGGGGATTCCTTTTCCCTTATATATATTGAGGGGTACCAAGAATATAGGATCGTTAAGATAATATTATTACAGACTGATAATTAAAAACAGAATTAAAAACTTACAAATGAGTCGCCGGAATGGTTACCGGATTATTACAAACCAGAGAGAGTGAGAGAGAATTCTAGAGAGAAGGGAGAGAGTCTGTGAAGTAGAGAGAGAAAGAGATGATGAGAATGAGGGGTTAGCCCTCAATATATATAGGGGAAAAGGAATCCCCTAGTGGGGCCCATGGGGTCCACCACTGTAGCTACGACGACAGAGTCTTCTGTCTTCTTCTGTGGGGCCATGTGGGCCATGTGGGACCAGGTGGGACCAGGTGGGACCAACAAACAGTACTTCTATCTTCGAAGCACAAGTGTCAGGTGGGCCATTTACCTCAAATCATCTAGGTCATCCGCGCCTTTGTTTGAGGAGGAAAGTTCCAGACGGCTTGCTGGAAAGGCTCTTTGATCGAGAGAGTTGAAGAATGCTTGCATGACAGGGTCATTAGGGAAGAGTTCTTCACCAGAAGGGTTATCTTCAGGTTCTTGTGATTCTCCTGCTAGACAAAAGAAAGGATTACTGTCTTCATCCTTATTTAGCGAGGACATTGATGCATCATCATCTGCAGGTGTCTTTCTGCTGGATTTTTCTCCAAAAGCTTTCTTGAATTGGGTCTGGGTATGTCCCATGTGGGCCATGTGGTCCCACATGGCCCACATGGCCCCACAGAAGAAGACAGAAGACTCTGTCGTCGTAGCTACAGTGGTGGACCCCATGGGCCCCACTCGGGGATTCCTTTTCCCTTATATATATTGAGGGGTACCAAGAATATAGGATCGTTAAGATAATATTATTACAGACTGATAATTAAAAACAGAATTAAAAACTTACAAATGAGTCGCCGGAATGGTTACCGGATTATTACAAACCAGAGAGAGTGAGAGAGAATTCTAGAGAGAAGGGAGAGAGTCTGTGAAGTAGAGAGAGAAAGAGATGATGAGAATGAGGGGTTAGCCCTCAATATATATAGGGGAAAAGGAATCCCCTAGTGGGGCCCATGGGGTCCACCACTGTAGCTACGACGACAGAGTCTTCTGTCTTCTTCTGTGGGGCCATGTGGGCCATGTGGGACCAGGTGGGACCAGGTGGGACCAACAAACAGTACTTCTATCTTCGAAGCACAAGTGTCAGGTGGGCCATTTACCTCAAATCATCTAGGTCATCCGCGCCTTTGTTTGAGGAGGAAAGTTCCAGACGGCTTGCTGGAAAGGCTCTTTGATCGAGAGAGTTGAAGAATGCTTGCATGACAGGGTCATTAGGGAAGAGTTCTTCACCAGAAGGGTTATCTTCAGGTTCTTGTGATTCTCCTGCTAGACAAAAGAAAGGATTACTGTCTTCATCCTTATTTAGCGAGGACATTGATGCATCATCATCTGCAGGTGTCTTTCTGCTGGATTTTTCTCCAAAAGCTTTCTTGAATTGGGTCTGGGTATGTTCCATGATCTTCTTCAAGAGTTCCTGCTCAGTTGCCTTAGGATATTGTTTCATTAAGGAGCTGAGATTCATAACCGGGCTAGCTGGGTCGTGAATGTTTTCAGGAGCTGGAGGGGAATCTTCCACCATGTTCATGTAGTTGCTCAGACTAGCTTTAATCTGACCAATGGTGCTACCCATATCAACACCAGACCACCAACGGTAGAAGAATACTCTTTCCAATTGGGGAATATTGAGGTTGCTCATCTGACAACGAAGGTTCCAGCTAGAAATCCAAGGAATTTGCATTTCCGTGAAGAACAATAAATTGTTGAGGCCAATCGGGGCCTTCTTTTTCCCCCTTAAAAGAGGATGAAATTGGCACCAAGGTAGAAAGAGTGTTTCTTGGGCAATTTCAGGAGGAAGAATATCAATTCCGGGACCAAATTTATCCCACCAATTGAAAACCCATCCTGGGTAGGGATTTTGAAAAGAGTTGGGGCACAAAACAAAAAACCATGTGTGTTTGTGCTCAGCATTTTGATAGTAAAAAGCTTTAGTCCAAGCCTGGACATAATCAAAATAATTGTAAGTGACACCATTATGAGAACTTAATTTTCTCGTTTTTAAAGGGTGGATGCCCCAATCTCGGGGAGATAAAAAATGTTTCAACACCGCCTTGCTATAAGCAATGGGAGAGTGGGTATTACCCTGGTGTCGATTAGTGTGATTAAAAATCACAGAGCCAGTCTCGGCGAGTATCATCTCATAGATAGTTCTGTATTTGCCTTCTTGTACCGCATAACCATGAGAGTCAAGGTACCGGGACTTAAGTTCCCAAGGCTTGTCCATCTGGATATCATCCTCAATCTCGAGGAGAAGTACAAACTCCGAAGTCCTGATATTAGGAAGGGGTTAGTACTTAATAGTTTCCAAGACCTCTTTAGCAGATTTCTTTTTGCTAAAAGGGTTAAGAGGGGGAGTATTCTTTTCCCTGTTTTTAGCGCTCTGGCGTAAAAACTCAACATAATCCTGTATCGGAGGATATTGATCATCATTCGTGATGATAGGTGTTTTACCAGGTCTGCGAGAATTCCCGCGACCACGCCCTCGAGAGGGGCCGCTCATCTGTCCTGCAAAAACTCTCTTGTTAGAAAATCGGGGAGAGAGTTATATTCCCCTTTGATATGTTCAATATCAAAATCAAATGCAGAAAGATTAGCTTGCCATCTGGAAAAAATCTGTTTGGAGACAATATTCTCAACATCTTTTTGAAGGACTTGCTTAATAGCGCTACAGTCAATTCTGAGCAAAAATTTTTGATTAAGCAAATCATCCTGAAATTTAGTAATACATTTGACTACCGAAAAAATTTCTTTTTTAATGGTAGAATAATTCTTGGAGGCATCTTTCCAAGAACCAGAGGTGAAACGAACAAGTTCTTCTTTGTGGGAAGAAGAGTTTAGTTGTTTTAAAATTCCTCCATAACCAATTTCAGAGGCGTCAGTCTCGACAATTTTAAAAAATGAAGGGTTTGCTAAAGCAAGGCAGGGTAAAAGTTTAACCTTTAATTTAATTTTCTGTACTGCTTTAGTATGCTCTTCGGTCCAGGGAGAAGGATTCTTTTTTAACCTGGAGTATAGAATGGCACTATCTTGTGCAAGATTTTTGTATTAGTCGCCAATATAATTGAGACTGCCCAAAAATCTTTGAAGCTGAGTTTTTTCCTTAAGTTCATCAGGAAATTTAGAAGCAAATTCGATGCTCTCTTTTTTACAAAGGTCAAGAAGCTCCAGCTTCATTTGACAAGGTCTGGCCTTAGTAGGAATATCTTTTTCCTGAAAATCCTTATCATAAGGAAGGGAAACAATATGCTTCTTTCTATCCCAAAATGCATTTGGGATATCACTACAAATTTCTGCCGTCAACTGGTTTTTAACAACAGTAATTTTCTGAGTAATAGTGGGGGACATTAAATTCTTTTTAATGTTGAGGAAGAGAACTTCCTTTTGAAGGAAATTAATTTGATTTTCTTTAGAAACAATGTTGTTAGATAAAGAATTAATCCTTTTAATTTCCGGTTTTGTTATGAATTCAAAAACAATTTTTTGGTCTTGAATTGTGGTATATATGCCAGTTGCATCAATCTTATCAATTGGCATAAGTAAAGATAAAAAGGGTGTACCTAGGATAAGCTGCACAGAAAGATCTTTAATGAGCAGAAAGGTACTATCTAAACAAAGTCCATTGTTACAGATTTCGACATTAGTTAATTTATATTTAATGCCCATGCTATCACCACTAGCATTAAATAAAGATTGAGTAGTTTTTTCAAAATACTCAGTAGGAACAATTCCTTCTTGGATACAATTCATGTCAGCTCCGCTGTCAACAAGGGCAATAATATTACATAAAGTAAATTCCTTATTGATGACCAAATTAATGGTGGTATACCATTTTTGGCTTGGGATTCTGTTAATTATATCCAAAAATCCTGAAGAATCGGGAGTGGGATTAGCAGATGCAAGTTTGAGATTGTTAATTTCAATTTGCATGTTATTCTGCTGGTTACGGAGTTGTCCTAACTCGGTTTTTAGATTATTAATCTCGTGCCTTAGATCATTAAGGTTAGCAGGCTTACTAATGTTACTAGTGTTTTCAAGCCTATTAAAAACCTCCTTAAGGCTATAAGCCTGAGGGGATTGGCTGGTCGTAGGAAGGGCAGCTTCTTGAGCATAGCAAGCTTGGACCAGCTTGAGCTTAATGTCAGGGTCAGTAACTTTGGTAATGATATCAATCATATTTTGTTGCTGACTGGTTAAAACATTAAGACTTAATCCATTTCTTTGGATAATAGACTGGAGATGATCGCATCTCTTAGTTAAGGTGTTACATTGACAATCTTTGTCAGAGGTATCTGAACTACTAGAGCTTTGCAAATGATAAAGCTCATCATCACTAGTTGTATCCTCTGAATCTTCAGAGGAATCAGAAGAATTAAGTAAGAGTTTACTTAATTGATCTTTCAGGTGATCATCAACCTGAAGGTTATTGATCTTATCTTTCATCTTGCATTTACTAGCATAGTGGCCAAATTTGCCACATTTAAAACATTTAATTTTAGTTTTATCAGATTTCTTTCTGACATATTTCCTATGTTTCCTAACAGGTTTATCGTTAGTCGTAATGGTCTTATTACGCTTATACTTAGGTTTAGAAGAAGATTTTTTCTTCTTCTTGGAGATCTTGTGAGAGCTAGGCTTACCAGTATCGTAAGCAAATTGTTCACAAAACTCTCCTAATTCTTTCTTTCCTGAAAGGTTATGTTTTTTAAGCTGCCTAGACAGCTTAAGGTCATTACAGAGGGAAAGACCCTCTTGGATGACAACACTTATGAGTTGTCCATAAGTGTATAAGTCATAGGGAATGGAAATTCCATCATGTTTATCCCTAAGCTTTTTTTCGGATTTTTTCCGAAAAGTACGTAGGAAGACCATCAATGAATTTGGCCTTCCAGTGGGTAGAGTTAGCATCTTCTCGTTGAGTAACTCTAGCAAGGAAGACGTCCTTATACCATCTAAATTGGCTGAGGGTAGGACATCTAAGGTTTTGTAACAATTCTCTGTTACGTTCTCTTTGGTAATCACCACTACCAACAAAATGATGAATAATAGAAAGCAGAAGGGTGTAAACAGAGTCTTGGACTCCAAGATCACGCTTCTGTTCATCCTTAACAATTTTTGTGGCATAGAGGATTTCACCCCTCTGCTGTTCAGTGAGAATATGCTCCCACCAACCTCGAAGGGTACCTGTAAATCCAGTAACGATCATTTTGGAAATACTATGATCGGTGGCCTCATTATGCCTACATATGGTGGAATACATGCCCATTTGATGGATTAATTCATAAATCTGGGATTCAGAAAGTCCATCAAGATTCCAGTCATAAATGGATTTACCGCAAAAGGTATTTTGCATAACCTGACTCTCTTCAAAGAGTAGGTCTTGGGGAGTAGGACGATGATAGTAATTCTTTCTTGGGCCAAGAGGAGTACTACCAAAAGTAACTCTGTTGATTTGGTTTTCAGGTAAACCAAAATGATGTTCAAAGTATTGAACTTCAACAAGAGAATATTCTGAATCAGATTCAGAACTGTCATGGGATAAAGTATTCAGTCTTAATCCCTGAAGATCTTTTTCAATATCTTTAAGTTTGGACATGAAATCAGCCTTAGTTCCTGATTTAAAGCCTTTAACCTCAAGAGGAGGTTGAATTAAAGGTTTGTCCAGACTTTTGACAGTAAAGTCAGTGGCTTTAGCCAACATGGCATCAACATGATGCTGCTCAATTCTTTGGAGCTGTTTTCCTATAGAATTAAGGATGAGGTTAGTGTAGTTACCTTGTTTGACTAAAGGGTTAAGCTCCTTAGTATAGACAAGGTTTCTAGCTTCTTTTTGGAGATCTTGTGAGAGCTAGGCTTACCAGTATCGTAAGCAAATTGTTCACAAAACTCTCCTAATTCTTTCTTTCCTGAAAGGTTATGTTTTTTAAGCTGCCTAGACAGCTTAAGGTCATTACAGAGGGAAAGACCCTCTTGGATGACAATTCATGTCAGCTCCGCTGTCAACAAGGGCAATAATATTACATAATTAAAAGTGTAATATAGCGGAGCTCCGCTGTCAACAAGCTCCGCTATATAGTTAGGAAAAATGTAAAAGTGTACTTTAAAAAAAGGTCTTGACAAATAAGTCATGTTTACATGAGACATTTCCTAATAGGTCCTATCATAACATTTTTTAGTCAATAGGTCATATTTGTACATATAGTGAATATTTATTGTATGTTTACAAATAGGACCTATTGAAACAAAAAAAAATTCATGGGACTTGATGGACAAAAAAAAAGATGTTAAGACCTATTGAACTACATACTTAGTAAATAGGATTAATTGGTAAAAATCCCTTAAAAAACAACTAATAAAATAGCTTACATTTTAAATATACATATATGAAACCTTTTTTTTTATATTTTATCAAAGTGTTTTCTTAATTTATACAGGATTAAAAAAAATTTAAAAATTAAGTCTGTATTAAAAAAATTGCACATTATTTCTAAAAAACTTTAAAACTATTTTATTTAAAAAAAAACATTAAATAAATTAAAAGTTTTTAATACATGAAAATTAGTTTTTAATTTTTTTGTTAAGGAAACCATTTTTTAAACATTTTCTTAGTAAAATGTTTTTTAATTTTAATAAAACAATTTGTTATAAAACATTTTTTTTAATTTATTAAACAGATTTTATATAAAACAATTTTTTCTTAATTTTATAAAAAAGTTTTTCATATTTTATAAAAGAATTTCGGATATAATATAATAAAAAAAATTCTTCTATTAATATTTATTTATTTATAAATAGATGAAGAGAAGAAGTGACTTTCGGGATGCGTACAACATTTAATGTTATCCTAACTCATTTAGGGATGATTTGGTTCATCTTTTGTGACGCATATCATTATTCGAAACTAATTTGAGTATTGATGCACTGGTTATACACGGGGATTTAACAAATGTTCAAGTGGACCCAAAAATAGTAAATCTTAAAATATTTAGATACGTAAGTATTTGTGTTATCATTTGAATAATGTTTTAAGTATTTTTTTTTCTATAATAACAGTCTTGATTTCGATTTTTAATCAAATGTTATCTCATTTTTGTAGGTAGTTGATTTAACAAGTTGCACATGGTCGCGTTGCGTAGGCCTTCTCTGTGGATGTTTGAAATGATTTATTAGCGTTTTTATATGATATTTAATTTAATATTTTAGTGCATCGATAACATTATGCCAATTTTAAACATCATGATGGGTCATCTATGTTTAATTCCAGTTGCTTGATCAAAAGTTGTGTTTTGAATCACTATTTAGGCGGGTGTTCTTTGAACTTGCATAATATTGTTCATCTTTCAAATGTAAACCCTCAAATTTTTTGTGTTCCAACTGTAAATTAATAGTTCGTGATTTGTACTGAACTTGTAATTGGTATCTTCTTATTATACATGGCTTGCAATATAAATTACTAAGAGTCCACACATTAACTTATAATTTAATCTCAATTTGTATAACTTTAGCGCTTGTTTTTTATTTTTTCGGATCAAATCATTATTACAAAATATTCAGAACATTTTTATAACCGTGTCATCGGCACATTTCACATTTCACCTTTCTTTGTCTCTCACTTCTCCACAGTCCACGAAGCTTCATGCAACCTTCTTCCTTCCCCTCTCTATCTTTAAAGCAGTCTCCTTCTGCATGAAACCTCTTGACCTGTTGCTAAGGGTTTTGAATCTATGGTATTGTTTTTTGCTAAATCTTTATTTTGGTCTAAAGGGTTTTGAATCTATGGTATCATTTTTTTTGTGGTAGATCTTGCATGCCTTTCAGTTTTTGTTCTTCTTGAGTTGACTCAAAACTCATTAAGCTTGTGATCTGGAGAGGTAACTCCGGAGGGGCTCTCACCAGTTTCCTCTCCATTTATCATCTGAAGCTCATAACAAATTTTTTGGGCTAAGTGAATTACCGGCATAATCAATAGATCGATTCCATGTTTTGGAAAATTAAGTGATATGAGATCCGTCAACGATTTTGAAGATAATTTATGAGGTTCAAGAGTTTGGAAATTGAGATAGGGGATTGTTAATTTTTCTTTTCATTTAGTAGTCAAATATAAGAATGTTATTGTTCGGTTTGATTTTTAGCAGTTGTGATTATTGGTGTCTATGGTCGATTTGACCGGATATCCTGCCACCTGAACCAACCAAACACCTTTAAAATGACGATGTAATGAATGGGTTTTTGTTAAGTTAAAAAAATTATCTTTTATAAATAATTTGAGACGATTTCAAAATGGTTTCGACTTATTTATTTATTTATTTTGGGGGGGGGGGTTTGAAATCATCGACTAGGTTTCAAAATCATCATCTGTAGGTTTTAATTTATATTTTGTGTGATGATTTTGATTTATTTTTTAAATTTGTTTTTGCGATGGATTCGATTTTGATATTGATTTGCAGGTAGGGGGTGGTAGTGGGTTGTGTCGAATCGCTACAGCGGAAATATTGCGACTTCTCAAATAAAATCCAATTTTAACTAACCCCGGATTTTAGTTAAACCCTAAAACATGCATCTAGATGATTTATCTAATAAAATAAATCATGTAGGATAAAACAAACAATTTCAGGAAAAAGCCCCCAAAGGGGGAAAACCTTTTTATTTTCACTGTAATTTGTAAAAATGGTTACACGGATTACAATGAAAATAAGAGCAACATACGAAATACCCTCAGGCGTCGGTTTCGATGTCTCGGCTGAAATCTCCTGCAGGAACTCCAGGAGGGCGGCAATGAAGAAGAGTGCGGCTTCTCCACAAATATTAACAAAAGCAAAGCAGTGTTCTTGGGTTTCAAAGGGATTAACAAAAGTATGAGAATGATGCGTGAATCAAAACATGAGTTTTGGGACTCAAAAATATGAAGACTTGAGCTAATAGAACTTTAAAAATCGTCTCTCCAAGTCTTGAAAAATAACTCCCCCGAAGTTGGCTTTCATCGGAAAACCAAAAGAGCTTTGAGTCGGTGGGACTTTTGTTGTGCATGTATCCCGAACCGGTTCTGGTGTACCCCGAACCGGTTCACTATACGATTCGCGGTACCTTGCTGGTTTGGGGTTAAAAGAAAACAACATTCTTCAAAGAATTTTCTCCATATTCAAAAGGTCATAACTCCTTCACCGTAGCTCTGATTGAGGTGTCGTTTATTCCAGTATCTTCGTAGCATAGAGCTCTTCAAGTTTCTAGTTGACCAGACATCCGGACTATGACTGTAAAATTATGAAAATTCCCATGAACTTTCTTATCTTGCCTTTCTTTCATTGTTTTGACTTCTCTTGCGTACCACTTGCATAGAATCCCTAAAATCGTGGAACGTGAAGTCATTGAGGCAGATGTGGGACACTTGATGGAGATGTTGAATGCATGATCCCCAAAATTCGGATAGAGGCCGTCATGTGAGACCGTGAAGTGACGTGCCTTTTGTAGTGGCGTACGACTTACACAAATGTAACATATCGGACTTGAGAAAAATGTCCTTACAAATCTCCCCCCACGTCTATGCCGGTACAAAATAAAAAATCTGAATTATTATCATTCAATTGACCTATATAAATCTACCCTCCCACGAACCCAAAACTGGAAAGATACAAATGAATAAGTCTTCATCGTTTGTTCTTCAGATCTTCAAGATCTCAAATCTTTTCTCATCGGGGTGTGCAATCCAATGATCATCAATGTAGTACCAACACACATGAGATAAAGAAAAATACCAAGTAATGTATCGAGTTTGAAATGAGATAAACACACATACGAATGTATGAGAAAATCATAAGTCAAATCTCAAAAACTCCCCCAAAATTCAAACTCCCCCATAAAATGATAATTCTTTCTCCCCCTTTTTATTATGTCCCCAAATAGACAAATGAGAAGAAAAATCAAACAAGAAAAGTCGGGGTGTCACCGTATTCGAAACAAGGTATCAATCAGATGGCAAATGCGCTCTTGCAAAGAGATGCTAAAAAAAAGTCTTCACAAACTATTTTTTTTGAAATTTTTGAATTTTTCAAAATTTTCATTAAAAATAATACTAAAAATCTTACCATGGATTTAAACTCAAACAACCAAGTCGTGGAAACGGAATGTATGGGTGTGAACACATTCGATAGGAAAATCAACTCAATCAATCATATGTGCACGATGCATAGTGTACTCCTAACGAATGAACATCAAAAGTATCCTTAGGTGTAAAAATTATTGAATATAGATGACATCGTCTTATGCAAATCAACAAATCAAAGTCAAAGGGATTTCCACCCCAATAACGTCCAAAACTATATAGCGTTTTTTCAAGACTTTCAAGAACGTGCAAGCCCATTTTAATTCTCCAACTAAACTCCCTCATATATATTTTCTTTTAGAGGTGTTAAACTAAATTCTCAAAGTTTGGAGAATTGGTGCAAAAACCTAAATGGCCCATAATTGGCATGAATTTCTTTTTATTGCCTTTAAATTTTTTCGGGCTCTTTTAAACCTCTTTGGACCCCGGATAATAAAATTCCTCAATTTTTTAGGTCCAATTTAAACAGCGGCTTAATCGCAAAGGGAAAATGAAAATCTTTCATAACCCTTCACCATTTTCAAACAAAGCACACAAACTCACAAACGGCTCTTATATGCACAACTTTCTTATCAAGTTTTATCGTGCTTGGTTCTTTTTAAGGACAGGATTGGAGTGAAAAGACCCAACCAACAAGTGATAAGACAAGTACAATAATCAAACAAATTCGTGCATGTGTGCAATAAAGGAAATCATGAGTCAAACATCTAGGAAGTAACACTTAATTACATCTTAATGACTCCAAACATTATAAAGCACAGGATGAATTGACTTATTGTCTCAAAACACTATCAAATAGTCACATGAATAAATGGAATAAAATTGTGACTCGGTCATCCTAAGTGTTCATCCATAAATGGTGCAAACAAAATACAAAAATCCTTTTGGATTTTCGAGATTTTAATCAAAATAAAATATTTTTGTATTTTTCAAAATTTTCAAACACAAAAAAAATATAACTACAAAATGATACAACCAGTAATAGGCATATAATGTTGATATGAGCAACATCCTATTCTAGCAAACGGTAATCACATAGGAGAATCCACAATGAAAGCAGATGTGATAAACGAGAAATGCAGTCTTATCAATTAAGTATGGATACCAAGAATAACTGTATATAAAATGACCAGAAGCAACCCATCAGTACCAAAAATCTAAGCATATGAACACCGAGTACTAAAATCAGAAGGGAAGCAAAAATAGAATTTCCAAACAGGTCGCTCAAACGACTTAGAGATCTCGCTCGAACGAGAAAACCAAAAACTTCCCAGAATGCCCAGAAAATCATACAGGTTTGCCCAGTGCAAAAATTTCGTGAAAACAGTACCTGTAAGGGGCAAACAGATCCAAAACAGTGCTAAAACAGTAGCAAACCAATTTGTAGAATCGCTACATCAAAGTGAGTCATAACAGTAGAAAGAATATAACATGATGCATAGCTAATGTATGACAAATATCCAACACCATCAACCAAAAGATTTCGCATGGGGTGAATCACATGCAAGCAAAAGAGAGTTATGAACAAAAAGACCATAGGCCTCTAAATCCGATTTTCTAACCCAAGTAGATTTGTAACTACACGTGGGGGTTTGGGGAATTTAATTTATTCTTTTATTAACCTTCCTAGGTCCATTTAAAATCTTGTAACAAAAGTGCCTAAGATGACCTTGCCTACCGTAATGTGTGCAAGTATAAATCGGGCGGTGAGTGTTACCTAAAGGTGGCCCTCTCCTCAAATTTCTCAATTGCTCTCTCTGAATTTGCCTAGGTGGGTTTCTCCTAATGATCCTAGGAGGTTCTCTCTCGATGTTCCTCGGGGGCTCTTTCCTAACAAACTTAGGTGCCTCTTTCTTAACAATCCTAGGAGGCTCTCTCACACGTGTGGGAATGGGTGCAACATATTTTTCAAGACCAATCCCACCTCTATCCTTTTTTATCTCGGCAGTGCCTAAAATCTTATCAAGTTTTTCAGACCTAGAATCCAAATCAAATTTCACCTTACTTCAATCTTTCAATTTCACCTCAAGTTCACCTATCCTAGATTCAAGTACACGTCTAGAATCCTCAAACTCTAGAAGCTCTTTTTTCATAGTCTCCATCAACCCTCTAAGACTATCTCTCTCACCCTCGACGTACTTAAGCTTCTCTTTCAAAATTTTCTCATGTGCCCTAAGTTCTTCAACTAAAAAATTATTATTTTTTAAGGCACACTCTTTCAATTGAGCTTTCAATTTCAAATTTTCTTTCTTCGTTTTCAAAGATTCAGCATAAAGTTCATGGAAAACAGTTTGCAAGTCACGCTCATCTACACTTTCATCCTCACTCCCATCACCCTCACTATCATCACTAATCACATGGGTGGGAAGCTCTCACCTAGAAGCATAAAAAACTTCTTCTTTCGAATCACAATCACTAAGGGTAGAAACACGAGAAACTGGTTTATTCAATTTCTTCTTTAAATTTGGGGTCCACTCATCTAACTTGTGACCAACACCCTCCCAACAAGAACACCTCTCAGATTCGTTTTCAACAAAAGATTTAAAACAAGAGTTCGTATGAATTTTCCAATTAACTTTTTCAAAAATTTGACACCGAAGATCATCAAAATCACCAAAAGCCATTTTTATGAAAAATTATGATCAAAACACAATAACTTAGTGCAACAGGCTCTGATACGAATTTGTAAACATGAGTAGACAAATTGTATCAGAAAGAAATCCTAAAAAAAATCAGGATCACGCGATAAATTAGCGTAACCCGCTCTGATACCAATTTGTAAAAGTGGTGATCCCTTAAATAAGCTCTGATACCAATTTGTCGAATCGCTACAGTGGAAATATTACAACTTCTCAAATAAAATCCAATTTTAATTAACCCCAGATTTTAGTTAAACCCTAAAACATGCATCTAGATGATTTATCCAATAAAATAAAGCATGCAGGATAAAACAAACAATTTCAGGAAAAATCCCCTAGAGGGGAAAAACCTTTTTATTTTCACTACAATTTGTAAAAACGGTTACATGGATTACAATGAAAATAAGAGAGGCATACGAAATACCCTCAGGCTTCGGTTTTGATGTCTCGGCTGAAATCTCCCGCAGGAACTCTAGGTGATCAGAAATGAAGAAGAGAAAACTGCTTCTCCACAAATTCGTCGGCTGGAACTTTCCCTTTACAGGAGGGCAGCAATGAAGAAGAGAACAACTTCTCCATAAGTATTAACAAAAGCAAAGCAGTGTTCTTGGGTTTTAAAAGGATTCACAAAAGTATGAGAATGATGTGTGAATCAAAACATGAGTTTTAGGACTAAAAAATATGAAGACTTGAGGTGATAGAACTCTCAAAAACATCTCTCCAGGTCTTGAAAAATAACTCCCCCGAAGTTGGCATTTATAGGAAAACCAAAAGAGTTTTGAGTCGGTGGGACTTTTATTATGCGTGTACCCCGAACCGATTATGGTGCACCCCGAACCGGTTCACTATGCGGTTCGCGGTACCTTGCTGGTTTGGGGTTAAAAGAAAACAGCATTCTTCAAAGAACTTTCTCCATATTCAAAAGATCATAACTCCTTCACCGTAGCTCAGATTGAGGTGCCGTTTCTTCTAGTATCTTTGTGGAGTCGAGACATTAAACTTTCCAGTTGACCAGACCTCTAGACTATGATTATAAAATTAAGAAAATGCCCTTGACCTTTCCTATCTTGCCTTTCTTTCATGATTTTGACTTCTCTTGCGTACCACTTGCATAAAATTCATAAAATCTAATAGTTTACCATGGTTGGTTTGTGAGTGATGTAAATTAAATTTTAAAAGAGCCTTAAATAAGCTTTTTTCTTACAGTGACATGATTGATGTAGGAAGAGTTACGGGGTGGGAAATCCACTTTTGGGCATATGATGAGCTGAAACGCATTTACAGAGCGAGCTCATCGTCAAACGTGGCCTCTACAACTCTGAGAGCTGATCTAATGAGACTAAAACTCATCTGCTTGGATGCTTGGAAGCAACCATTTGGATTGTCGTGTCTTGGCATATTACATTCACCCCTTTGAATTGGCTAATGCAGTTTCTTCTTCTTTTATAGTTTATTATGATTATAGTGTTATATATATTGCTCGAAATGGAACATAAATGTTGAACATGTGAATTGTTGTCCTAAAAAATCTCATATGGAACTATGTACTCCGTCAATTTGTTAATACGTTAATGATAAATAACATTTTCAAACGGACTATTTGGATTGTTGTTATTGGAGTATTTTTTTAGTTCTTATCCAGGGTGGATAGTCCTGTAAACAAAGGAAATTATGGCCATTTTTTTTAAAATTAAACTTTGTTTAGTTGGATAACAATGTTTTTCCGTTTTGGAATTTCGAAATTTGGAATTTTTTATCGTTTTGCGATTATGTACTTTGAAATTTTTTGTCGTGCCTTCAGGCACGGGCATACCCTAGTGTGTGTGTATATATATATATACTAGTGGTGATCCGTGCGATGAACGGTCGGGTGTAATGCATTTTGAAATATATTATTCAAATATATAATTTAATATATAATCACTATCAGTATTAATAAAAAAGATCGTAGCCATACTATGAGCATGTAAATGTAATTAATTTGGTGAATAAAGAATTTCAATTGAAATGAATATGAGTAAATGAATGTCAAGAATCATTCTGTCGTAGAACGAAACAGTCTGAAAATCCAAATTAGAAAAAAAAATACATATCAAAGTGAATTTTAAAAATAAAATAGTCGTTCAAATGGGTAAAAACTACATTTTATAGAAATGACGATGATATTCATTTTTTTTAACCACTGGAAATATGGATTTTCATCGTATTCGTAGATTGCAAATCCATATTTCTTGAATATAGCCTTCCAAAATTTTCATTTCTTGATGTAAACGCATCTCTCTAGTTGCGGAATAAAAAACTACAATCTACTATGTCATGAAAAATTGAAAATACATTAATAGGTTTTAATGAAAAGTAAATATAAACAAACATGTTTTAAAATGCATAAACTACATACCTCATTCTTCTTGACTAGCAGTGAATCCGACTAAGTTTTGTGGAAGAAAAAAAGTCAAAATTTTCACTTTTAATGTTAAATAGAATATGACCTTAGTATTATTTCACTACACACCTTATCAGAATGTAATTTAACTTTCAGCCCTTGCCTTTGTTGGAAATGAATCTACGATAAAATTTGTAGTCAAAATGGTTATTATATGTACGGGAATGTGTCAAGCTTTTTTATTTTGCCGTTTACATATCATATGGTTCATAATTATGTTTATGAATATTGTTCTTATTACTTTTAGTTTTAAGAATGGTTATTGTTAATTAATTTGATATTTGTATAGAAATGAATGTCAAAATGATTTTTTGCTATTTTAAAAAACGGGTCAATGTTTGACAGATTTTATAACAAATAAAAAAAAATGCCAAACATTGACCAAAAAAAATTTTGGAATAAAAAAATTCATTTTATTTTTCTTATGTGTACCATGAAATGTTTAAAATAAACGAAAAATAAAGTAACGCAATATTATTCAAGAAAAATATTACAATGTAAGAGAAGTTAATGTATCTTTATATATATATATATATTATATCTTCTTCGCCAAATATTATAAGTGATACAATCTTTATCTCTCTATATATATATTTGTGGCCAACGTAACACACCGAAGTCGAGAGAGATTAAACGAAATATGGAAAGTATAATGGAATGGAAAAGAAGATGACTTTTACGTGGAGAACAAACACGATATTAAGAAAATGTGTATAAAAATTTACCGAATCTAAAGTAATATCAACACTTGTTAAGGTACACATGAAAAAATCAACTCACACTGATTATTTTGCTATTTTTAAAAATTGGTCAATGTTTGACACTTTTTATAACAATTACAAAAATTATAAAACATTGAACAAAATTTTGCATAATAAAAAAATTATTTTGTTTTGATTTTTTTTACGTGCACTCTGAATTGTTATAAAAAACAAAAAGTAAAATAACATAATTATTTTTAAAAATAATTAGTAAATTATTCATGATTATTTACTATCTAAATATCTAATTGCATTGATACTTTAATCTCATCGGTCAATCATTCATGTCTGTAGAATCTCAATCATCTCAATGTAGTTGTTTTGAACCACTTCCACCATATATTAAATTAAGACTAAAAATTTATATCATTTTTATCCAACACGTTCTTCCTTATATATATATATATATATATATATATATATATATATATATAAACAACACCCCAAACACTAAACACCCAATGAGTGTATATATTATCATAGAAAATGAAGACAAAAGGAAGTCATATATTTATAAAAGCAATTTATTTTTTCATTGATCACAGGCCCAAAAATCCACCCTAATAAACAAAAGACACACTCTTGCACTCACCTAAACAGAGAGAGTTAGAAAGAAAAGGCCCAAATAAAAAACTAAGACACAAAGACCCAACTAATAATATATAAATATAGTAAATCTTTTGTCATTTTCTCTAACGAATCCAATATCAGACTTATACTACATTTCTAAACTAATGAACATACAATGCATTAAATATTACACATGGGAAGAAATGCAGTAACCCATTATGGTTTTTTTTGTCTCACTTCACTATCTTCTCCTTCACCCATGTCACACTCTCTCTCATCAAACTATCTTTGATAAGTTATACCCTCTCTACATCTATATAACTCGGCTTTGGGTATAAAGAGAATAAAAAATAATGTAAGTTGTGTTTTATTGTCAACATAAGGCACTATGTTAAACTAAAAATACTATATGCGTTCACTAAGTAAACATATTCTGAAAAATTCTATTTTCAAACCTATATACGGTGACTATTCTAAATTTCCTTAGCAAATATTATCAATATCTTCCCTCTTAGGTTGGTAATTTTTTTTTTATATATTTTTATGAAAATATTTTTCACCATTAAGCCTTTCAACCTAGATGAAAATATTTTACTCTCAACCAAATGCCTTGGGGTGGAACGGAAAAAACATACTCTAACATGGGGACAAAGAGGCATTGTTCATTTCGATATCTTGGCATTGAGTTCTCTTACTAACTTAGCGGCAACCATTGCAGTCATACCATTAACTATATCACATTAAAGGTTGAACTCAACCATATCGGCCTGAAGGTTATGGAGTATGTTAAGGACATCACAGAAATATAGACCTCCGGGATCGATGTGAGAAACACCGAGAGCAAATGATGGATTGAAATAATCCACATAAACAGAGATATACACACCCTCTATGCCTTCTCAGGTTGGTATGTTACTTTATTCCTGATTAAATTTTTTTTCCACATAGGGAAAGAAAAGTAGTAACTCTGCATGTTTTTTTTCCTTAGTTTAATTTGTTCTCCGTCACCCATTTCTCTCTCTTTATTTCTTCCATCAAATCGGATATCAATAAAACTTCATAGGTGGGAAAAATAGGAACATAAAAAGTAAGAATGATCTCCAACTATTCCATGCCTTCATGGCTATAGTTATAATAATAAAAGAAGTGGGTTTTAGTATTGAAACTGAAAGAACGTGGGGTTTAATTGTGGGAGTTTTTTTCTTTCTCTAACGAAGCCAGCAGCAGACTTAAACCACATTCTTAAACTAATGAAACATCTAACGCAATAAGTATTAGGCATGAGTCATGATAGACATACAGTTATGGACATACAAACAAACATAAACTTACGAAACATAACATACAGTGAACATGCGAAAGAACGAATGCATAAATGCTGAGTGAGAAATAAACGAAATGGATAACATGGTAGCATGAGTCGCGTGACTGGATAAAGTGCTACCAGGATGGAGAAAAGAAATGATTATGGAGGAAGGAGGGTTACGTAGGGGGGGAGAGTTTTAAGAGAGGTGAGAGGGTATTTGGAGAGGCTTTAAGTGAAGGGGGTGGGAAAGAGAGAGGGACAGATAAGGTAGTTTGAAAAGGAACGTGATTGAGTGGGTTATGGGAGGTTAACGGTTTTGTGGGTTATGAGAGGGAAAAACTCGATGGGTTTAAAAATCAGACGTGCTTGAGGGGGTTAAGTTCAAATATTTGTTTGGAATCTTATTTGTTTAACACGTGTATTTTCTCTTTTTTTAAATTGAAAAATCTGAGAATTTAGAATGAAGAGTTTGGAGGCATGTGAGCCGAACACTATACACGTATATATATATATATATATATATATATATATATATATATATATATATATATATATATCACACTATAAATGTATAAATACAACATCTCCCAAACTGACCACCGCAATGCACACTTGCATACTCCGCTAGAAAGTCCATACACCTCGGGTATGAAATTAAGAACTAATGGTTCGGCATGTCTCCTCGAGCCAAAAATAAAATCAACACATATTGGAGGCGAACATAGTTCCAAGCCTATGGATCACGCACATACCCAACGTACCCAATTAAACGTCAATACTATCGTACACTCAGATAGTCATCGTACCTAGGTTCTATGTTCTGGGGCACAGATCCAGACCTCACTGGAATCGTTAAGGTGGTATCGCCCTCTACGCAAAACCTCTGTGATAGCAGGCAATGTAGGTATGTTCACGCATAAGAAAGCACATAATAGGCATACACACAACCTATCCATATGTCGCATATGTGCATACACATAACCTATAAATATAATACATATAGCTATACACTCAACCTATAATATAGTCTGTATAGGTATACACACAACCAAAAATACAATCCCTACGTAATATATCTCTCGAATACTCAACGTACTATCGATATACGATTATAACTCTCTATCGCATTTTCCAGAGTATTAATCTCTACCCGAAGGGCCCTAGTTACCCCTTAAGTTACATTAGTAGTTAATTCACTTATACACTATTAGTCTACATCATAGGTTCACTCATACTCTCCGTGATCCGTTCTCATTCCCTCAAATTCACACTACACCAAAATGGGCAAATTGTCACCTTTCAGCCGGCCAGCCTTGTCAAGGTCATTGACCGTGACAAAAAACACACGTTTTATGTCACGGTCATTGACCTGGATACGACCGTGACAACTAATTATCACGGTCATTGACCGTGACAAGACCGTGACAAATTTACTTGTCACGGTCGTATCATGGTCAATGACCGTGACAATAATTTAAATAGTTGTCACGGTCAAAGACCTTGACACGACCGTGACAATATTTACAGCTAAAACCCTACCCCCTTCTTTTTTCTCCACCACCGTTCCCTCCTCTCTCTCTCTCTCTCGACGCTGCTCTCTCTCTCTCTTTCTCTCTCTACTTTCAGGTCGATTTTCTCTCTCTCACTCTCTTCCATTTATATATATATTTGTGTGTATATTTATGTGTGTATGTGTATATATATATGTGTGTATGTGTGTGCGTGTGTGGGGGGTGGGGCAGGGTGGGGCTAGAGGGTGGGGCAGGGTGGGGCAGTGTGAGGGCAGGGCGGGGTGTGTGTGTATATGTGTGTGTGGTGGTTGTGGTGGGGGAGGGGGTGGTGGAGGGGGGCAGGGGGTGGGGTGGGGTGGGGTGTCTGTGTGTGGTGGTGTGTGGTGGGGGAGGGGGTGGTGGAGGGGGGCAGGGGGTGGGGTGGTGTGTGTGTGTGTGGTGGTGTGTGGTGGGGGAGGGGGTGGTGGAGGGGGCAGGGGGTGGGGTGGGGTGTGTGTGTGTGTGTGTGCGCGCGCGAACGTAGGCAGGGACGAAGCCAGGAATTACACTTAAAGGGGGCCGAGCGGACAGATAGACACATTATGGTTGGTTGACCGAACCAATTTTAGTCGATTTTGTTTTGATCGGTTTGATTGTTGACTAATTTTGGCTTAGGGTTTTATCTCGATTTCAGTAATATATGATGAATTGAATTTAATTAGTGAAAATTATTTTTGACGAATATATTAAGACGACTTGCATGCAATACGAAGTTAGTGAATTAAGGTTGATCCTTTTTTACGAACCAAAAAAAAATTGACATGATCAAAAAACACAAATAATAAACTCCGATTTTACTTATATATGACACAAATAATCATATTTAATTGCTTACCGTGTAGAAAAAGTGACAAATATATTTTCATAATTATATATGATTTTATATAAGTTCTTGTATAACACACTTAAATTACCACCTCTAAATTTAATTAGAGTAAAGATTTATAATAAATTTACAACAAAATAAAAAGTTATTGAAATAATTTACCCGTGGTATATAAATTCATAAAACATAAAAAGTAAAATTAAAATTGCTTAAAACACCTCATATAGATTGTTATATAACATATATATATATATATATATATATATATATATATATATTGCACACATGTATATATAATCAAACTTTTTTTAGGGTTAGCACACCATCATTCAACTTGCCATAATATTTTAAGTTATAAAATGTAACTTGTTAACTATTAGGAGCCATCAAACCTATCAAGGCTTTGAAATTCTAAAGGGGGGCCATGACCCCCTTTGGCCACAATATAGCTTCGTCTCTGCGCGTAGGTGCGTAGGTGTGCGTGTGTGTAGACATCAATTTTATAAATAATTGATAATAGTTGGATAATAATTGGATAATAAATAATTGAAAATAGTTGGATAATAAATAATTGATAATAGTTGGATAATAACAGGGGGTGGGTAGGGGTGGGGTGTGTGTGTGTGTGTGTGCGCGCGCGCGTAGGCAGGGACGAAGCCATGAATTACACTTAGAGGGGGTCGGGCGGACAGATAGACACATTATGGTTGGTTGACCGAACCAATTTTAGTCGATTTTGTTTTGATCGGTTTGATTGTTGACTAATTTTGGCTTAGGGTTTTATCTCGATTTCAGTAATATATGATGAATTGAATTTAATTAGTGAAAATTATTTTTGACGAATATATTAAGACGACTTGCATGCAATACGAAGTTAGTGAATTGAGGTTGATCCTTTTTTACGAACCAAAAAAAATTGACATGATCAAAAAACGCAAATAATAAACTCCGATTTGACTTATATATGACACAAATAATCATATTTAATTGCTTACCGTGTAGAAAAAGTGACAAATATATTTTCATAATTATATATGGTTTTGTATAAGTTCTTGTATAACACACTTAAATTACCACCTCTAAATTTAATTAGAGTAAAGATTTATAATAAATTTACAACAAAATAAAAAGTTATTGAAATAATTTACCCGTGGTATATAAATTCATAAAACATAAAAAGTAAAATTAAAATTTCTTAAAACAGGGGGTGGGTAGGGGTGGGGTGTGTGTGTGTGTGCGTAGGTGCGTAGGTGTGCGTGTGTGTGTGGCGGGGGGAGGGGGGCAGGGGGTGAGGGTGGGGCACCCATTTAATAACTTTTAAAATATTTGAAAAAAACATAATATTACAAAATTGAAACGAAATGGTATTGACGGAACTTACACATACGTTATAATATAGACGGAACATTTTTTTATCTGTACTATTAATTCAATTAATTCAATTAGGTAAAACGAAATGTGTACTATTAACATTTTTTTTTATCTGTACTAATAACATTTTTTTTACAGCAAAAATGTCTCCTTCAGATGTTAAGGCGAAGATGATGATGCTGTTTATGATGATGTCGTCTGGGTTCGGTGGTAGCGGAGGCGACGAGGGCTCCTCCGCCCCTAGGCTCCCCAAATATGGAAAATTTGGGATTACCGTCGAAAACAAGTCGGAGCTGTTAGCGAGATCCCTCGAGCTGCTAAAGACGGTCATCGGCCCGGGGTTTATGAGTTGGAAGGAGGTGCCATATGAGCTCAAGTTACCTGTTTGGGCGGCACTACATGTAATATTTATATGAATATTTCAATTTCAATTTCAATTTCATATTTATATTTATATTTATATTTATATTTATATTTATTTTTATATTTATATTTATATTTATTCGCAACTAACATTGTATTTGTTGGACAGGAACAATTCAACATGGATCCAAAGCTACGCGATTCCGTCTTGGAGTAGTTGAGGGAGCAACACAAGACGTGGAAGAAAAATATGCGGACACGGTACTTTGGAAAAACACGAGAGTCCATTTTATAATGGCGCGGATCCGTCCCGCCCAAGGAGCCGATCTCATTGGCACAACGGCAAAAGTTCATTGACAATGAGGTCGAGGATCGACAATTGGCATCTCGCCAATCGGGGAGGGAAAATCGGGCTAAAAATACGAACGTGCACTACTCCGGCCGGACCTCTTACGCTGAGGTGGAGCATAGGATGCAGGTAAGATTTAATTTATCTATAACTACAGAAATATATTATTGGATATTATTTTACTTTGCGGGGCCGATACTAATTTTACTTTACTTTATTTTATTTCAGGGAGTAGGGAGTGGGCCAGGGGGTAAGCCACATAGGCTCGATACTTATGTGGCTCTTCGGACGAAGAAGGGGAAGGATAAGGAGGTGTCCCCGAGCGTCGCGGCCACGATTGTATGTAATTCGACAGTTCAATTATTGTTAATTACGTTATAATTTTTTAGTTTACTTATTTTACTAATCATGTGCTTTTTGTCGTTTCAGGCAAAGCTTAAGGAAGTGCATGAGTCGCAGTCTGATGCCGACAAGGCATCTTTTTCCACAGACGCACTCAGCCAAGTGCTTGGCTCTGATCGCAAGGGGAGGACAAGGGGAGTGAGCTCGCGGGTGGCCAAATCTAGGATCATCGGATTGGAGACGAGCGACACCGGGTTGGCTCGAACGGTGGATTCACACGACGCGAAGCTGTCCCGTTTGGAGGCGACGGTTCAAGATATATACGCATTCATGAAGCGTACGTTGGGTGGAGACCGTAAAGGGAAAGAGAAAGGGAAGGAGAAGGAGAAGGCGGTGGAGGAGGAGGTGCGGGAGGACGAGGCGCAGGATGACGAGGATGTGGACCTCGCTGCTTCATCACCGACACGTTTGTACTTCGACGATCCACTTCCCTATTTGACGCCCTCCAACAGACCATTGTCGACAATTGGTTGGCCAAGCGTGTTCATATTGGACGTATTTGATGGCCAGCGGATAGGGCGGGGGTTGCGGGACCCGAATATCGTCGAGGGTGGAATAGTCCATGGACGTGTGCTTCAAGAGATGGAGTCCAGGGTGCTCGTCACGCATGTCATACCCGGGAAGGAGAACTCCTTATTGTGATTGCGCGAACAATGCGGCACGACGTATATTAGTGGGTGCGTCAATTCGTATGTCGTGTGGCCTACTCACCTCCTCAGTTTTATCCAAGACATGTAGTAACATTATTTTTAAGTTTGTCCATTTTAATTATATTTGGATTATTTCGTCATGTATATTACTTTTACTTTGAATATTTGGATTATATCGTCATGAATATATATTTGCATTATCTTTAGTTTGTGTTGGATATATGATGTTTGGAACAGGTACAACGTTGCTATAACAGGTACAAATATACTGCTGGGCAGTGGCGGTGGCCATACTGCCCAGCAGATTTTTTTAAATTCTGTCCAGAATTGTCACGGTCATTGACCGTGATAATTTTTTTAAAAAGGATCACGGATTTGTCACGGTTATAAACCGTGGCAAACGTGTCACGGTCATTGACCTTGACACGACCGTGACACAAAATGCGAGTTTTGTGTCAAGGTCAATGACCGTGACACGACCGTGACAAAAAAAGTTGTCTCGCCTCGAAATGTCACGGTCATTGACCTTGACAAGTTGGATTTGTCAAGGTCAATGACCTTGACAAATGGGCAGATTTGGTGTAGTGTCATCATTTTACAATTCATGTCCAAATAGTATTCGCCTTAATTCTCTCATTATGGCTAAGCCTTAACCCCACATTAGGCCTAATGTAATTCAATATATCCCTCATAATAGTTTAGATATGTCCCAAAAGTTTCCCCATTAATTATTCACAAATTCAGGGATTAAACAAGGAAAATTGGGCAATTATGCAGATTAAACACCGTGTAGTAAAATTTGATTTCCCCGTCTACAGAATTCCAAATGACCTCATTAAAAGATAATTGGAAATCTAAGATATAGAACTTTCCAGAAATCTATGGCTCTCACTCTAATTCTAAGTACAATTAAAATGGAACAGGTTTAAAGTAACGTAAAAAATTCTAGCAGATTACTATACTGGCCGATTAAACACCTTGTACTAAAATTGCGATTTCTCTCTCTACAAAACTCCAAATAACCTAATTCAAATCTCATTGGAAAGATATGAAATATATCTATCCAGAAAAATATGTCTCACATTTTAATTCTAAGTACAATTAAAATGTCACACATTTAAAGTAATTTAAAAATTCTGACAGATTGACATCTTATGTTCCTCAATTAGACCCTCAATCATTCTAGATTCATTTTCTTCAACCAAGAACCCATAAAGATTCCACAATAATCATAAAATATATTCTAATTTCACTTTATCTTCACATAGGGATTCATTTTATATGCAATCCTATACCGACTAAGGAATTCTATTCATCTAAATCCCAAGAACATAATTGAAATCATGAAATTGAAAGCCCTACACTACATGGGTATTATAACCTCTTCAAAAACAAGAAAGATAAAAACTTGTATTGTATTTTCAGGTCTGAATTCGTTTTAGGATGATGAGATTTCTCTCTCCTTATTCTGATTTCGATTTCGATTTCGGCACGTTGGTGGTGAGAATTTATGTGGAAGGCCTAGGTTGTCTTCTCTTCTTCCTATTCTATGGCCTCTCTTCTCTCAAATTTATGTTTACCCTAGCCTTTAACTCAAAGGGGAAGATATATCATTTTAATTTTCGGATTTCCTTCCACCCTAAACTCCCAAATTATCGAAACACCCTTAAACGGTGCCGGGTTGGTCTAAATTCGCCTCGGGACCTAAACTATACACTCAGGTATACTATTCCGACCCTTTCGAAATCCACCGTGACCTCTAAATCATCATTCGAGTCATTTTAAAATAATTTCCTATCTCGACCTCATATCGTCTACACGCAACCTCCGGTTGAGATCGTACACAGTCCCGTCGATATCACTTACTACGACGTATAATAATTGTTGCACAAATTATTCCACCAACAATAAATCCTTATTTCTCAAAAATATTTAATTTCATCAAATTACGGCACATGCGTAATTTAAAACTAAACCAAAATAAATAATTAATTAATTAATCTTAAATTACTCAGAAATATGGGGTGTTATATAATTCTCCCCTTACAAAGAAATTTCGTACTCGAAATTGGATAAGTATCGTAATAACAGCTTCATATACTTCCTTAAACTCTTTCTCTTAAGATCACTACATACATTTCTACCTCTCCTGATCCCGGATAATTAAAAAATGATTTAACTACCTATGGTGCCCATAAACCCTATATTCGTGAATATTCGCACAAATAATACTCGGCTACGTTAGCCATAAATCATAATATAACTATTAACTTCCAGTTATAACTACATATATGTACAAGAATTAAGGTAATAAATCCATGTCCTAATGACCAAACTTCTCCCAACTTCAACGTTCGCTAAGTTTCATGCATGGGATGTCTCGCAAAGCAAAATCCAAACAAGGAACCCCCCGATACACTACTATCTAACATTGTCAATCATCGAGGTCCGTTAGGCCCTCAGTCCATAACATATACCCCTAAAATATCATCTGCTGACATAAAAAGTCTACTCGTCCACTCTCATGTCACTAAAGACGACATACAACGCGACTCTCTAACTATTACAAGTTCTCAGCACTATAGAAATAACGATCTATATCTCTCCGCTCGAGAATTAACACAAAACACCCTGAACCACATCAGTAAAAAGTCCTTATGCACCAGGATCAAATATAACAAGACAACATAATCACCGAAGTATATGATACAATAAAGTTTATATATGTAGGCCCAAACCTCTTTCAGGTGATGCCTCCCAAAACAATATATCTCAGCCTGGAATAACACGCACGATAGTCTTATCACACAATCTACTACCGCTCAAACCCTTGGTATCCAGTCACTACACGAGATCATAATAAACTCTACTTTCTTAACTCTCAGAAGTAGTAAATTATATTATAAAAATCCTCTTAGTGCCCACACTCGCTCCCCTAGAGGCGACATCGAAGAGCCTCGCTACCCAATGATAAATACATTCATAGTAACTAGGTCAATATTGCCAACGCACCCACTAAACCTGACTCACCCTTGAATTTTAGTGTTAACAAACATATATATATATATTGTGACGCACCCATGTCACCCTACTAATCTCATACTCATAAGGATGAAACAAAATAATACCTCCATTTGCCATGTGCCTCGCCTGATCGTCGAGTTCCTGAACGTAATCCTCACGTCGGAACTGAGCCATTATCTGTTGTAACAGTTGTACATATAGGACTCCATCTTGTAGTTTCACCCTGCCTCGCTTTGGGCAATCCTTTCTTTTATGGCCTACACACCCACAAGTGAAATAACAGCCCGAAAAATCTCCCTGCCTCTGACTACGGTCCTGCTTGCCTCCCCCGTTGTTCCCTTGGCCCAGACGACCCTGAGGAATGTGATCCTTCTGTTGCTGAGGACCCTACTGTCCCTGTCTGAAACCCTTAGTCTTAGTTTGGTAACTTCCTGGCCTAAACCTCTTGGCATCATCCCCCTATCAGGATTCTCTCCCTCCTTCTCCACCTGCTAGACTAGATTTTTCCACTCTCTTGCTTCTCTTCAGATAGAAGCGCTGATCTTAGCAGTGAAGTAGTGTAGCATTAATGGAATCAATATAAGTCTTAAACACTGGGTTGCCAATTAAATGTTGTCTGATCCTCCAGGCTATTCCATCCACGAATCTCATTTTTTCCTCTTTTCGTTGTTTACCTCGCCTGGTATAAAATTATCCAAATGGGTGAACTCTTCCTCGTATTCTATCACCGTGCGATCTCCCTGCACCACATCAATGAATTTCTTCCACATCTCTATCTCAACGGCTGGCAAAAAGTATTTATTGTCAAATCGCACCCAGAACTCTGTAAAAGGCATCGTGTCTCTCTCCTCCATAGTAGTAAGTCTCCTACCACTGCAACTCTACTCCTACCAGCCTCAGTGGCCAACATCTACTTCTGCACATCGCTACACTCAACCATGAAAAGGTGGCGTTGAATATCTTTCCGCCATTGGCACGCCCAATCACATCTGAGTTACACTGGAACTCGGGTGGGTGGCCCTTCTGAAAAGTCTCCCTAACTCTTCGCCAAACGGATGGCCCCGAGTGGGCCTGAAATACTGGTGCCACTAGCGTCTGTGGCTGTGCCGATGGAAAGTGAACTGACATGATTGCATTGGATTCTCGTGCCACTATCTCGGCCACCTATGCGGCCGTCACCATTACCTGTGGTGGCTGTGGTTATGGTACCTGTGACTGCTACTGAGCCTCCCTCTCTTCACCTGTCTTAATCGATGTTCTAACTGGTCGTCCTCTCTTGGGTGAACTCTAAATCAGATCGAATTGTATGAGTTCACGGTCCATACATCAATAATAGCATAAAAACGTAAATGCGTGTAAGTACAAGAATACAACAATCATATCATAAGGCTCTATATCAAAGGTCACTACGATGAAACGTAGAAAAGCCATACAGATCCTAAGGACACTAGAACATGATGCTCTGATACCATCTGTGACATCCCATCTATTTTAACCATGGGTGATCAGTCCTTCATTAAAACAAATAGGAATCTCATCTGGATCATCCTTAGCATCACTGCCAAAACCTTTTTAATTTACTAACCATCTACGTAAAATTAAGCGTGTGTCAAATTTTATTTTTCATTACTAACAACATTTAGAAATTAAATATGTTAACCAAACCATCCAATTAGTAATAACAATATGAATCCAACACAAGATAAATAACTAAATAAATAACACCGAATAAACCATCGGTTCACAGATACAAAAATCCAACTATGAGTCCATGAAATAAAACTGAATCCACTAATACATAGTCTGATATAACTGTGTAAATGAACTACCTGAAGGGGCGATATGCCCAAATGAAATATTGAAATTAAATCCTACTCTAGGAATAAAGAGACGGAAGAGTCTAATTCAAATCATGCAAGCATCCACAAGTACTGCAACTACGCATCCCTAAGACATATTATCAAGCTTGGCATCCTTGTGGATGGACACCTAAAAGGTTTTGAAAATATTTTGCAAATGGGTTAGAGCCCAAAATATTTGAAAATATTTAGCAAGTATTTATCACAGTTTAAAAGCAGTTATTGATTACACAAGTTAGTTCAACGTACACTCCCTTGAGTTCCTCACCTCTCAACTAATGTGTACGCCTAACATCTCCTACCTAGCTATGCTACCCAACCCAACTAAGTCTCATCAATAACTAACTAACCACTAATAGGTTTATCTCCCCTGTACTGTCCATGCAGTACGCCACAGTATCTCAATCTTTAATCTTAAGTCCTTTGTTAAATTATCACTTTAACTTTCCCTCCGTACCGCCTATACATTACGTTATAGTAGCACTAATAATTAACATTCCTAGTATGTTATTATTAAACCAGAATTAACATTCCATGAATGTTATCATTAAACCATTATTGACATTTCACGTATGTTATCATTAAACCATTTCATTAAGTTTATCTACTTAAATCATCTTTAGATATACGCTATATAACTTTTCTACCACCACACACTAAGTAGATCATCTCGTAATTTAAATCATTTTTGGATATACACTATCTAAATCTCCTACATTACACACAAGTAGGATAAATCACCCAAGTGTGTGTGTGTGTGTATATATACAGCATCTCCCGGACTGGCCACCGCAAATGCACACTTGCATACTCCACTGTAAAGTCCATGTACCTCGCGTATCAAATCAAGGACTAATGGTTCGACATGTCTCCTTGAACCACAAATAAAATCAACACATATTGGAGGCGAACATAATTCCTAGCATTTGGGTCACGCACATACCTAACGTACCCAATTGATCATCAATACTATCATACACTCAGATTGGCATCGTACCTAGGTTTATGGTCTAGGGCCCAAATTAAGACCTCACTAGAATCGTTAAGGTGGGATTGCCCTCTGTGCAGAACTTCCGTGATAGCAGGCAACGTGGGTATGTTCACACATAAGAAAGCACATAACAGGCATACGCACACCCTATTAGTATGTCGCATGTAGGCATACAGATAATCTATAAATATAATCCTATAGGTATACACTCAACCTATAATATAGTCCGTCTAGGTATACACACAACCTATAAATTCAATCTGAACGTAATATATCTCTCGAATACTCAACGTACTATTGATATAAGATTATAACTCTATATCGCATTTTCCAGTGTATTAATCTCTACCTGAAGGTCCCTAGTTACCCTTTAAGTTATTTTAGTAGTTAATTCACTCATACACTATTCTTCCACATCATAGGTTCACTCGTATTCTCCGTGATCCGTTCTTATTCCCTCAAATTCATCATTTTACAATTCATGTCCAATAGATATTCGCCTTAATTCTCTCGTTATGGCTAAGCCTCAACCCCACATTAGGCCTGTTGTAATTAATTATAACCCTCATTATAGTTTAGAGATGTCCCAAAAGTTCCCCCATTAATTATTCACAAATTCAAGGCTTAAACAAGGAAAATTGGGCAATTATGGGTAACCGAATCGAGTCATAAATTTTCTGGCATATTAAACACCCTGTAGTAAAATTTTGATTTCTCCCTCTACAAAATTCCAAAATGAACTCATTCAAAGCTCAATTGAAATCTAATATATATACCTTTCCATAAATCTATTGATCGCACTCTAACTCTAAGTACAATTAAAATGGCACACGTTTAAAGTAACGTCAAAAATTCTGGCAGATTACTATGTTGGCCGAATAAACACCTTGTGGTAAAATTGCTATTTCTCCATCTACAAAAATTCAAATGACCTGATTCAAATCTCATTGGAAATCTAAGACATAGACCTTTCCATACATCTATGGCTAGAACTCTAATTCTAAGTACAATTAAAATGGCACATGTGTAACATAACATCAAAAAGTCTGGCAGATTGACATATTATGTTCATCAATTAAACTCTAAGTCATTCAGGATTCATGTTCTTCAACCAAGAACCCATCAATATTCCATCTTAATCATCAAATATATTCTAATTTCATTTTATCTTCACATAGGGATTCATTCTACATGCAATCCTATACCGAATCATGAATTCTATTCATCAAAATCCTAAGAACATAATTGAAATCAAGAAATTGAAAATCCTACACTACATGGGTATGATGATTTATTCAAAAACATGCGAGATAAACAGTTGCCTTGTATTTTCAGGTCTGAATTCATTTTACGATGATGAGGTTGCCATTTCCTTGTTCCGATTTTGATTCCGGCACGTCGGTAGTGAGAATTTATGTGGAAAGCCTAGGTTTTCTTCTCTTCTTCCTCTCCTATGACCTCTCTTCTCTATAATTTATGTTAACCTTAGCCTCTAACCCAAAGGGGCAGATATAACCTTTTAATTTTCGGAGTTCCTTCTACCTTAAACTCCTAAATGATCGAAACACCCTTAAACGGTGTCGGGTTGGTCTAAAATCTTCCCATGACCCAAACTATACATCCAGGTTTACTATTTCGACTATTTTGACCCTTTCGGAATCAACCATGACCTTTACATCATCATCCGAGTCACTTTACAATAATTTCCTACCTCAACCTTATATGGTCTACATGCAACCCCCAATTGAGATCCCACACAGTCCTGTCGATATCACTTACTACAACGTATAATAATTGTTGCACAAATTATTCCACCAACAATAAATCCTTATTTCTCAAAAATATTTAATTCCATCAAATTACTGTACACGCATAATTTAAAACGAAATCGAAATAATTACCGAATTAGTTAATTTCAAATTACTCAAAAATACGGGTTGTTACAAAAAATTAGTTAACAAAAAACATAATAAATATTTGTATATGCATACAAGTGAGTCTTCATAATTCGTGAGTTAACTTGTTGAAATTTTGATGAATTTATCAAGAACTTTTTCTCGAAAAAAATGTTACTTTTATTAAAGCATTTATAAATTCATAAGAAAAAAAACACTTCGAGAATTTTCCATTTTTAGGTCAAATAAAATGCTTACGTTTTCATACACCATCATAAATCAATTACATAAGGAAAAAATATGAAGAAAGAACAGCATACAAAAGTACTCGTCATATTGCATATAGTTCTTTTTTGTTTAGTCCAATCTTCAAAGTTTTTTTGGGCTCCCGTCTTTTTTTAAATTGTATTAAATCTCATAACTACCAAAACCGTCCTTCTTTGTTTTCCCAGAGAATGACATTTGCCTCATAGTTGTTAAAATAGGACCACCAACTAAAAAAAATAAAGACACGAGAGCTGCTATCAATAAATTTTAAAAAAATGGGACTAAATATTTAAGATCCCTATTGCATAAATGTATTTCGCCCTATCAAATATGCAAAACATCATTGTCATGAGAGATCTCACTTTTACTAATAAAATTTTAAAAAATTATTTCTTGTACCCACAAGGCGCCCAATTAATAGATTAATTAGCAGATGTTGTCACGTTGTAGGCCATAATCTACTTACGTTAAGCTCTTTAATAGAAGTTAGAGGCAGGTTTAGTAGTAAACATTTAAAGATAAATTGAGGTTAATATTGTTCAAATGACGCACTACACGATAACACAACATGAACTAAAACAGAATTATTAATTAATGAGTGAACTCTTAAAGGTTTTGGATTATATCAACGTTAACCCGATAAGACATGACACTTAACGGGTCGAGTTAACGTCTCCCTTCAATCGTTAGTAACTGTTAATACTCATTAATTTAAGTAAATACAAAATATTTTGGGTGTTCCAAATAGTTTATGTAGCTTATTGTTAATTTATTCATAGTGAATATTAATTCATGCGAGACTTAGAAATGTTAATGAATTAATGGATATAATTGTGTTTAATCCATATTATACATCTAATACGATAGTATTAGAGGTTAATGATATCCAATAAATACATTACGTCTCCATTCATTTCTACCCGTTAGTTTTTCAATATCTACAAAGTTCCAAAAAAACTCTTTAGTTCTTCATTCATTTCATCGGTTAGTTTTCTAAAGAGTCACAAAAAAACTATTCAGTTTCCACGTGACTAACCAAGCATATATATATATATATATGGGAGCTTGGTTTGTGAAAATGTGTACATTTTTAACGGTCTAGATCGATGCCACCTCCTTACACATTTTAATGGTTGAGATCACATCTCTTCCTTTTTTACAAATCTACCCCTCAAATATTAGGTTTCCCTCCTATTTTTACTCATCAAACTTGCCCCTTAATTCAAAAATAGGGGTGTTTTGGGTAATAACACATCATGTGTTGGGTTTCCTCCTACTTTTCTACCCAAATATTTTGTTACGTTCTCTCACCTCACACTCTCTTCCGTTTCTCTCTTTCGTTTTTCCCTTCCCCAAAGAAAACCCTCCCCCCTCCTGCCTCTCGCTGCCCCCTCCCGCCGCCAGGTAAGATCCTTCCCCCTCCCCCTTCCCCACTCACACACAAATACACACACACACACAAACACACGCGCACACACAAGTAATCACACATGCACACACACACGCAGTCACACACACACACAGTCACACAAGCACACACGCGCACACACACACACACACACACACACACTATTTCGAATTGCATTTTTTTTGCAGGTGTGGTTCAAATTTGGTTCAAGGATGAAATTTGGTTTGGTTCAAATTTGCATTTTTTAGAGTTTTGTTTGGTTCAAATTTGTTCTTCTCTTAGGATGAAATTTGGTTCAAACTTGTTCTAATTTTATTAATTTTGCAGGTTTCCTTATTGATTCTCTCTCTTCAACCACCATTCAAGGTATCATCTTAGATGGGTTTCTTTTTAGGTTCGAAATAAGGATATTTCATGTTCATTGCGTAAAATATTTTTCTACAAATCAAGCCCTCTTCTAACAAAAAAATATTTTTCTAGAAAAGATCTGTTGTATTTTTATTGGTCTAACATAGGTGGTTTTACATATCTAATATTTATGTTTGGTGAATTTCTTCACCACATAAAGTTCATTTGGTTATTTTCGATTTTGGTTTTAGTGGTTCACCAAATAAAGGGGGCGTCCGGTGATGAACCTATACCGACGAGTGGTTCCGGCGGTGGTGTGCTAGCGCAACTGAGGCAGAGGGTAAGGTCTTGGAGAGGACAAGCCACGGACCCACACAACATAACTGAGAGGATAAATGTTTTGGTACAATTTGCAGTATTTGTTTCCACTAATTTGTTGCTTTTATGTGGTTTTGAAATTATTTTTGTTTCTAAAATTGTGTTGTTTTGTGGTTTTGTGTACTGACAATTCATGAGAGAGAGGATTGCAGAGAGAATGAAGGCTTTGCAGGAATTAGTTCCCAATGCTAATAAGGTAGTTTTCACATTTTATTATTGTTTTAATGACAATTTCAGTTAAATAACTGAAAATTAATGAATTTATATTTTACGTATTTAATGAACTAACACTTTAATACTCTGATGATAACGAAACCCTATGTAACTGTTTGCCTAAGAAATTTGAAAAAGTTATTATGGACATTTTTGGCAAATTTGAAAGAGTTATTATGAACTATTTAATTGTTGTATTAGGGTGTTTGTTTTGCAATTCTAGGACTATGTTTGGATTGTTCTTTAAAATTTAGTTACATGATGTTGTCCTGCTATTACTTCTTCGTATATGTTACTAATTTCTCATCCATTGAGTTGAATCTATTCTATTGAAATAGGATTTTTATGATTTGTAACTGATTCAAATTTTATTGACCTTTCATAGGTAAATACACCGTTGCAATAGGAGAGATTATTCAAGTGGTATGCATTTTTAGAAGTACTTTGCTATACTATTGCAAAACTATTCTTGTTTTAAACTGTTGAGTGTCTTATGTCTCATATTCATTTTTGGGGATTGTTTTAAACTATATACGCCGGTAATATATGCTGGATTGGATTGAATTGACTTTAAATTTAGTGGTATCTTATAGTACATAGGTTTTTACTTGACTTCGAATGTTCACCTGGTTAAAAAAAGATAGTTATATGTGTACATGCTTCCCTTTTATTGTTGAATACATATTGGGTTTAAATACATATTATTATTATTATTATTATTATTATTTGCTTAGTTTTTTTCCTTTTTAATTGAAATCGGTCCATGTTAGGAACCCAAAAATAACTTTGAAGAACTAAGAATTATTGAGAGTTGACAATGGATAAAATGTAGAAACTAGAAACTGTTAAAAGTTATTACTTTGTACCTACCTGATACACAACAAATTTTATATGATGGTTTGATTTTTTGGAGTCTTAGTTGCCATTTGCCATGGATGTGACACTCTTTTCAAAATGCAGTTTTCAGCTAACTCTCAAACATTATTTATGGTGGTGCAGTGCAGTGGTGGATATGGAGATTGAATGGCAGTGTAAGGTCAGCTAATTTTGTATGGATCTACTTTAGAACTTATTATAGTTTTTTGTGTTATTTTTTATTTCACACGAATACGATCCATTTATAATGTGAACCAATGTACGACTGTATGCTTTTAAAATTATCAGCATATGCATATATGCACACGATGCAATATGGGAAGACGGCGATCTATGATTTTACTAAGATGAGCCTTCATTAAATAAATGAATGGGAATTGAATTACTGCAAACAAATGAAATTGAATTTGACATCGAGAGAAATATTGCATGGGGGAATTTTAACAACAGAAAAACGCCTTTTTCACCTAGAAAATCAACTCAAAACATAGGTAATCACATAACATAACATACATTTGCCTTATAATATTCCCGAGCCTTTGAAATCTCAGTTCCACAATCTCACAAAATGATCTCCTCATGTACAGATATCGTTTATAATGTTGTTGCAAAAGGAACAACATATCTTGCCTATGCACATCTCTTTTTACCCCCAAACTTTACACCAGAAAAGTTTCATCACATGTTATAACTATTTGGTACTATTTATAAATATAGAACAGGGGTATAATGCGTTTATTTGATTTGATACACAACTTTAATGCCTCATATTCTATGGATTCATATCAGTGGGTATAATTGTATTTGATTTGATATCCATTCTTTATCACCTAAGAGTATTCCATAAGATTGGATGTTTATTCTTACAATTTTTGTTTTCATTTTCTAAATTAGGTTTACTTTCAAGATTTGCTTTTTACATGCTAATCCAACCTACTTTGTCAAACATCAAGTCATTATTTTGCTAACTGGTGGAATAAAAGACGTTATCATGTTAGTCAGTATGTTGCTAACTGCTGTGTTTTTTTAACCGAACACACGTGATGTGTCATCCACATAATCGAATACACATTCTTTATTCTTTAATCTTTTCACTTGGTTTGTTTTCACGAGGAGTTGAACATGTGATTGAATTGCATTTTAATCATTCCCATTGCTTTGTTTTGTCTTTAATAATTGAGTGTACTACATAAAGTACAAGTCATTGAGTGTACTACATAAATAATTACTTGGATGACTAAGGAAAATGATGCATACTTTACAGGACTATTTCCAGACATCAAGTCTGAATCGTTAACAGAATCTGGTGCCTTTTCTACCCAACGTATAGACATGTTCACCAAATATGCTGAATAACTTCATTGATGTTTGGGTAAAATCCAGGTGAAATTCTGATCTTGCTAGACATTTGATAGATTTAAATCGACCGTTTTAAATATTATCACAGGTCAACGATCAGTAAACTTGATTTGATCATAAAACATGACAACTTCTCTTTATATAACTGGTGTTGATAAAAAAGATCAATAGAGATACGAGATAAAGATAATTGATATGTCATTTCAATTTTACTCATCCTCAATCATAGTTTTTTATATGCTCAATGATCGATATATTTATATGATTGAATGCAAAACTGAATTGCCTATTTTCATTCTTATAAGGTGAATGACACTACCATACAACACCTGATCGTTGTTAATGTATCCGTTGTTAATGTTTATATATTTCCTTATAATTGTATTCTGAAATGCCCAACATGTATCCGTTGTTAATGTTTATATACTTCCTTACAATTGTATTCAGTATGAAATATACTATGTTAGTTTTCTTACTTTCTATTTATTTACGGAGTTGTATGCATTTGTGTTTGTTGTGCGCTATGTTTTTTGTATCAGATATGAAGCGACTAAAGACAAATAACTCCATGTTAAGCCAACCTTCGTTGGGGCTAAAATCGGGTTCTTTGAATGGGAGGTATGAAGGGGATTGGGCGGCATATATGCAGCAGCATATATGTATCTGCAGCATATATGCAGGCTGCATATATGCATATGCATATGCATATATGCACAACATATATGTAGCTGCATATATGCAAATGCATATATGTTGCTGCATATATGCGAACCATCATCGTTTTGCTTTCGAAGGCGAATTTTTAGACGTATAAACCTTATTTGGGACTGAAGTAACTCCGTGGAAGTATGAGCTTTCCTTAAAGGGAAAATAATTTTTCTGAAGGAAAAACTTCTTCGGGACTTTTTAAAATAAGCTCCACTATCTCGGGTGCTTGAGATTCAAAAATTTAGTATATTGAATCAACGTTGGGTTTTGGGTTGCATTTGTAGGTTGCAGGTGGGGACCTGGTTCTGTAGTGTCTGGGCCAGGCCTTTGACCAAACGGTTAAAGGTCCTAGAGAATTGATCCGGGATGTGGTGATACATGGACGGTTGAGAAAAGATTCACTGGATTTGGAAATTATTAACAGAGGTACCTTTAATCGAATGATTAAAGGTCTCTTCTACCAAAATACACAAGGTCCTTGGGTCCACTAACCAAATGGTTAAAAGTCCCAGGAAGACTTTTTGGTGATTTTTTTCAAATTATTTTTTTTGTAAATTTGACCTTGTAGGTTTTATTCATGGGGATTTGGTCCTCTTAGCTCCCCCCTTTCCTACTCACACACGCGCACACAAACACACATGCATGCACACACTCGCACTGCATATGTGCACTGCATATATGGAGATTTCATGTAATACATATATGCAGATATCATATATGTACTACATATATGCACTGCATATATGCATACACGCACACACACACACACACACACCCCCCCGTCCCCTCCCCCCTTCCCCACTCACACACGCACACACGCGCACACAAACGCACACAAACACGCACACACGCGCCCCCTGCCCATACCCTCCCCCTTTCCCACTCACACGCGCACACAAACACACACGCACACATTCATCATGTGTAAAACCCACCTTAATTGACTACTCTATAACTATCTACAAAAGGTTAGTGTATTAATTGTTAATGTTTTACATGGAGGCCTAGAGAGCGTAAACAAGTATGGTGTTGGCATTCAACTTAAAGAACATTTTGAGAAGGACTTGCTAGATTCTCCTCAATAACACTTCTTGGATGTAATACATCTGTTCAAATTGTTCCTTTTTCCTAATATTGCAATTTGTTTTATTTGTAGACCAAATATGATGGGATCAAACTCGAAACTGCATTTTTGTATAAAAGAGGTAATCCAATTGGATCTGGTTGAATCAATCTCGAATTTAGACAATTTGGACGTGATTGTATATTTCACTTTACAGATTGTATATTTACTTATGTGATTGTATCTTTGTTCGAGAAACTGATTGATTATGTTTATTATTTGTCAAATCGTACATAAAACCGAGAGGGAAAGAGTGATAATGGACAGAGGTAGGAAGAAGGATGGGAAGACAACAATAGTAGCACCTAATCCAGAAGCACCATGGCACAGACATTTTGAGGAAGTCCCACATATTCTCCTTTCCCTGCCTTCTAGCTCCCATCTTCGATTTTGGGATTTTTTTTTAATTTGTTGGATTTGTCGTTACCCCTTAAATAGGGTGGATAGTCCAATAAACAAAGGAGATTATGCTCAACTTTTTTTAAAAATTTGACACTTTATTTTTTTTAGACACAATTAATTTGATTAGTGAATATTGTATATTTCATTTTATACGTGAATTTATTTGAAGAATTCAGACAATTTGAATGTTGGATTATTTGTTATTTGTTAAGCAGTGTGAATAGTTTCATAAACAAAGGAGATTATGCTCAATTTTTTTTTTAAATTTGACACTTTGTTTTTTTTAGACAATGTGAATTCGATGGATGAATATTGTATATTTTGTATTATATGTGAATTTATTTGATGAATCTAGACAATTGGGATATTATGGCCAATTTGACATTGTTTTAAAATTACACTTCGAAATTTTTGCGTTTCGCCATTACGTACTTTTAAAAATTATCGCCGTTTCGCGATTACGTACTTTGGAACATTTCGTCATGCCTTCAGGCACGGGCATACGCTAGTATATATATATAGTATGTCCACTCTTCCCCTTCCCCTCATGCAGCTAATTAATCTCGACTGTCCATTTTCTATTATTTTTTCGATTATTGGTGCCAGCCATATATAATGAAAAGGCTAATATTTCTTCATAATCTTATGTACTATATATTTTATTTATGCATATGATGTAATGATGGCTAACATGAAAGATTAAAAACATTACATACATTAAAGAGAATTTGAATTGTCAAAACAGAAAATAGGAGTGCTTGAATTTGGAATGTTTATTTGGGTTAGTTCACACACAAGCGCACACATATATAAATTTCGTGTCAAGTATGGATCCTATGCCAATTAATTTTTTAAAATAATAAAAAAATAATGATTTTCATGATTTAGTAAAATAATATAAAATTTGAATATTTTTTAGAAGATTTTTATAGTCAAACTACAATTTTTTTTTATCAAAACATTCAATCAACAATATTAGTAACATACATTTCCGCCCGCACATCGCGCGGGGTACATGCCAGTATAAAGATAATGTATCAACTCGCATATGATTCAAAATTATATATTATCTTAATGGGTCATAACTAGTTGTAAGGGCATGATTTTATAAATGTTCGTCCAAGAATCTAGGAATTTCTGTGTCATCCTTGATCACAGTTAGTATGTCGTATACCCCTACATTCGGCACATCCCAACATGATCATCCATGACGGTCATTATCCGAATCCAAAGCATCAAGCATTATCATCCCGCTCCCATCTTCTTCAAACGTGTGTCATGCAACGTGCATCTTCATCTGATGTCCATTAACTCCACTACGTTAAGGGTAAAATGTGAAATTGGAGTTATTAATATTCACGTATTTATTTGGAAATTTTTATAAAAAGTTTTTTTTATCAAAATAAGTCGGTTTTTCAAGTCAAACTTAATTTTTGAAGACTTGTAGACGAACTTAAAAAATTATTATTTTTCGCTTAGGTCGTTCAAACGACAGTGACCAGTCATTCAAACAACCACTTCAAACGACATGAGATGTCGTTAGATAGGTCGTGAGAAAGTCATAACTTAGTTTCGTCTAAAGATCCCATACTGTTTTGGTTTTTAATTGGTCGTTAGAAGGTCGTGAGATATAGGATTAAACAATAGCTTTTGTCATTCGAATGACATCCACATGTCATAGAGAGAGAGACAGAGAGAGCGAGTTTTTGGGGAGAGAGAGAGAGTAGTTTTGAGAAAGAGAAAGCGGACTTGACCAAACAAGTGGCTAGTCTTACGAGTGACCCTTGCATCCGTGGTGGCTCAGAAGAAACTTGAAGCCCTTGTAGCCCAACTCACTCATGATCTTGAGAGAGCTCGGGAGGTCAAGGTAAAGATTGAGGACAGATTTGGAAAGATGGGAAAGATGCTCCTCAGCCCCACTATAAGTTTTCACAATGCTTCAACGTCTCATATAGCACCAGAACCGGTTCCTAAGTTTACAATGAATCCATATGGCCACCAACCAAAACCTCAAAGGAGAATTCGACCAAAAAGAGCAAACCAAGGTTGACCTAAGACTGTGCACTTTTGTACTTACTGCAAAAGAAAAGGCTACCTGAGGGAGTTTTTCTACAGTTTGGATTGGACCCGACGTATATATGCTCCAACAAGCCCCACTAGTGATCTTACTAGTCTTAGAAAGCAGGTTCAGTTTCTAGTCGCCACTTCTCACAGTTTGATGGAAGATTTCTAATGGATGCCTTTGACGTTAGTGGATATTTCCAATGTCCCAGCTAGAACCATCAACAACAAGGGTAAACAAAAGGCTACCACTACTTGGGTGCCTAAGAATGGCACAAAATCCCTTGTTCATATTTCTCTTAAAGCACACAATACCTCAATGTGGTATTTTGATAGTGGATGCTCCAGGCACATGACAAGTGATGTCTTATTTTTTACCTACCTAAAGGATCATAAGGAAGGTAAAGTCACTTTTAGAGATGGGAAAAAGTTTAGCATAGTAGGACAAGGTACAATAGAGATACCCGAGTTTCCTAAGCTAGAGAATGTTTTGAACGTCATAGGTTTGAAACCAAACCTTCTCAGCATTAGCCATCTGTGCGACACTGACTTTGTAGTAAAGTGTTACCGAAATGAGTTTAACGTTTATGATCAAGCCGGTAAAATTCTATTGCAACGGGCGAGGACAAAAGATAATTGCTATGGGATTGTGCCCAAGTCCTCATTTGTCTGTAATAGCGCCATGATCACTCCTATGAATCTGTGGCATCATCGTCTAGGTTACGTTAATTTCAAAATTTTGGAGCGCTTAGCTAAGAAGGACTTAGTACGTGGCTTGTCGTCACTTGGGAAGCCAACTCCTACGGTTTATGAGCCCTGTCAGCTAGAAAAATAAGTCCGTAGACCCCATTGGAAGTTGAATTCCATTACCACTTCACGCATGCTTGAGTTGATTCACATGGATCTTATGGGTCCTACTCGCGCTGAGAGCCTGGGTGGTAAGAGGTATATCCTCGTGATGGTAGATGATTTCTCTCATTATTCCATAGTAGGATTCCTGAGAGAGAAATTTGATGTTGTAGAGTTTCTTACGACCAAGTGACGTGTCCTGTAAAATCAACACGGTGTCACTATCAATAGAATGCGTAGTGACAGCAACACCGAATTTAAGGAAGCAAAGGTGGACCTTTACTGTTATAGCCTCAAGATCAAACATGAATTTTCGATCGTGAAGACCCCTCAGCAAAATAGGATTGTTGAGAGGAAGAACCGGATGATTCAAGAGATGGCTAGATCTATTCTTCTAAGTCGTGGAGTTTCTAGGAGATTTTGGGCAGAGGCAGTTCCACACACACTTCAGATGCCTTATGAATTATGGACAGGAAATAAGCCCAACCTTTCATATTTTTATGTTTAGGGAGCAAATTCTACATTCTATAGGATAGAGAGCAATTAGGAAAGTTAAACTCTCGGAGCGACAAGGTAATATTGTCAGGCTATTCATCGACGAGTTGAGAATACAAGGTTTTTAACTTGAATAACTCTAAGGTTAAGGAGTCAATAAATGTCACCGTGCAAGTTGACAAACCACCAACATTTGTTGACGCTAGCCTTTTATGTGAGAATGACCCACTTCCTAGTGACGATCCTTTAGTCCCTCACGCACCCAGGGGAGAGCCTACTCCTTACTTAGGGGACACTCCTGCTTGGGTTCGCAAGAGTCATACCCCTTCCACCATTTTAGGAGATCCCACATTAGGGGTCAAGACTCGTGCTCAGCTGGATAACGTTGTTAGCTTTCTGTGCTACACGTCCAAAGTCGAGCCCAAGAACCACAAAGAATCACTCAAGGATGAACACTGGCTATCTGCTATGCAGGAAAAGTTGCTTCAATTTATAAAGAATGAGGTCTGGGAACTTGTCCCCCGACCTAATGAGACGAACATGATTCGTACTAAGTGGATCTTCAAGAATATAATAGATGATAATGATACCATTATCTGAAACAAGGCTAGGTTGGTCGCTCAGGGATACATACAGATATAGGGTGTAGACTTTGAGGAGACATTTTCTCCTGTTGCGAGGCTTGAGTCTGTCCATTGACTACTCTCCATCGCATGTCATGTGTGCATCAAGTTATATAAGATGGATGTCAAGAGTGCCTTTCTAATTGGAATTCTATATGAGGAGGTTTATGTGGAACAATCAAAAGGGTTTGAAGACCCTCATCACCCTGGACACGTCTATTATCTGAGAAAATCCATGTATGGTTTGAAGCAAGCAACTCGTGCTTGGTACAAGAGGCATACTTCCTATCTCTTAGCTCGTGGCTTCAAAAGAGGGGGAGTTGACAATACGTTATTTATTAGGAGAGAATATGGTGCTATTTTTGTTGCCCATGTCTATATGGACGACATAGTCTTTGGATCCACGTGCTTTCGCCATGCTCATGACTTTGAGGAGAAGATGAATAGTGAGTTTGAGATGAGCATGGCTTGTGAGCTTACATTCTTCCATGGTCTCCAGGTTCGTCTGCTAGAGGATGGGATATTCATCTCCCAGTCCAAGTATGCAAGAGACCTTGTGAAGAAATTCAGTTTGACTCCTCTAAGCACGCGTGTACACCGATGAGTACCTCCATAAAGCTTAGCAAGGACACTTCAGGCAATGATATAGAGCAAACCTTGTATCGGAGTATGATAGGTAGTCTTCTCTACTTGATTGCCAGTCGTCCCAACATCACCTTTAGTATTGGACTTTGTGCGCGATATCAGGTATCCCCGAAATAGTCGTAATTACTCGCTTTGAAACATATTATCAAATACGTGAGTAGGACTCTCTCATACAACATTTGGTATTCCTTTGATACCGACGACTATTTATCCGCCTATTCGGATACCGATTGGGTCGGGGATGTAGATGGATGTAGGAGCACTTCTAATGGGTGTTTCTATTTTGGTTCTACTTTTGTCTCTTTGTTGAGCAAGAAGGAAAACTCCATATCTTTTGTCCACTGCGGAGGCTGAGTACATAGATGTCGGGAGTTGTTACACGCAACTCTTGTATATTAAGCAGATGCTGGAGGATTATGGGATTTCACAGGACACCATGACTATTTCTTGTGATAACATAAGCGTGATATACATACCCGCACTCCAGTCCAGCATCTATGCACAAAGCACATTAGGATACGTGAGCACTTTATCCGCGATTTAGTAGAAGAAAAAGTCGTATCCTTGAGTTTTGTGTCCACATACCTCCAATTACCCGATATCTTCATGACGCCTTTAGGCACCCTTAGATTTGAGAGTCTTAGGAAGTCTTTAGGAATTTGCACATTTGATTGAGGGGTGGTTAACATGTCTAGTATACGATGCGCTTTTCATGCTCATATCATATGATTCTTATTGCTAGATTGTATCATTTGTAACCTTTTTGTATATTATATTTTTTCTTATTCATATTTTTAGAAAAATACAAAAAGATTTTTGATTATTTTTAGAAAAAGAGAAAAAATCAAAGATATTTTCTGTTTTTAAGAAAAATGAAAAAGACAAATAGATTTTAATTTTATAACATTTTCGAAAAACACAAAAAGATTTATGTAATTTTGTTTACGCTGTTTATGGATAGACATTTAGGATAACCAAAGTCACAACATCATTTCCATATTCCATGTGACTTTTTATAGTGATTTAAAATGCTACATCATTTCATCCATATGCTTTATAGTGTATTAAAGTCATTGAGATGCGATTAGTGATATCTTTCTATATATTTGGCTCATTCTCTCCTTTATTGCACACATGCACGAATTTATTTGAACATTGCTCTTGTCTTTCATATGTTGGTTTAGGTGTTTTCATCTCAATTCTGCCAATAAAACGAACCAAACGTGAGAAAACAAGAATAATAAAATTAGTGCACGTAAAAGCCGTTGCCCGTGAGGAATTTTTTTAGGAATTGAAAAAGATTTAAGTAAACACGGGAAAGGGCTGTGAGAGAATAATATTCTCGTCGTGAAATCCACCATTGACAAGGGCCTAAAAAAGTTTGGCATTGATAAAAATAGCCAAGGCCAAGTAGTTTGACATTTTCATTCAAAAGAAAAGAATAAACATTATTATATATGAGGGAGTTTGGATGGAAATAAAAACAACGGGTTTGCACGTTTTTAAAATTTTTAAAAAAGCGTTACATAGTTTTGGGCATTATTAGTGTGGAAATCATTTAAAACTTTGATTTGTCGATTAGATTGAGTCAATTTCATATAAATTCTCCGTTTTACACCTAAGGACAAGATTGAGTACATTCGTTAGGAGTATTCGAATTTCATCGTGCACATATGTTAGGGTTGTATGCATTGATTTTCCTATGGAATTTGTTCACACCCCTACACTTACACTATCATTGACTTGGTTATCTTAGTGTTATTTCATGGTATGATTTTTGTAGTATATTTTGTAAGAAACATTTTGAAAAATTCAAAAAGAGAAGTTTGATAGCTTGTGACTCACTCCGAATTTCTTGTTATGTTTTCTTCTCATTGTCTCTTTGGGGACATCATAAAAATGGGAAGACCGAATTATGGGGGAGTATTTGATTTAATGATCTTCTTATGCTTAATTGATAGTTTCACATGATTTGCTTATGCTTAATTGATGGTTTCATTTATGATTATCATTTTTTCAAAGTGTTACGCGTCACGAGTATTAGTTTCTTATCTCATGTGTGTAGGTACAAATTGAGGAGTATTTTTGCACACCCTGATGATGACAAAGAAACGTTGGAGAATTGAAGCTTTGAAGATGTTGAAGAATTTTGAAGACATGTACTTTGATATTTCCATTTATGGGTTTGGGGGGATATTAGATTGCATGTCATAGGATTTTATTTTGGGTTGCATAATTAAGATATTTTTATGTATGTACCGGCATAGACATAGGGAAAATTTGTAAGGACATGATTTTATAAATTTCAGTCCAAGAATCTAGGATTTTTTGTGTCATCCTAGATCACAGTTAGTATGTCGTATACCGCTACATTCAGCATGTCCCAACACGATCATCCATGACGGTCGCTATCCGAATCTGAAACATCAAGCATTATCATCACGCACCCATTTTCTTCAAGCGTTCGTCGTGCATCTTCAACCGGTCTCCACTAACTCCACTACGCTAAAGGTAAAATGTTTAAATGGAGTTATTAATATTCACGTATTAATTTAGGAATTTTTATAAAAAGTTTTTTTTTTATCAAAATAAGTGATTTTTCAAGTCAAAATTAATTTTTGAAGACCTGTAGGCGAACTTAAAAATTTATTATTTTTCTCTTAGGTTGTTCAAACGACATAGCCATGTCGTTCGAACGACAGTGACCAGTCATTCAAACGACCAATTGAAATGACATTTCATGTCATTAGATAGGCCGCGAGAAGGTCATCACTTAGTTTCATCTAACGACCCTGTACTGCTTTTGTTTTTAATTGGTCATTAGAAGGTCACGAGATTTAGGATCGAACAACAACTTTTTACATTCGAACGACATCCACGTGTTGTTCGAACGACCCTGCCGACTTATTTTTTTTTTATAAATACCTACTATTAAATTAGGTTTTTGCATGTCTTTTCTAACTCCGTTTTTGGCAGAACTGTTGCAATTTTAAGACTTCATCTTTTAGGGTTTTAACCTATTTGAATTCACCCAAATCTATATGTGAATCATTATAAACCCTTATTACTCATTATACCTATTCTTGGACTACATTTTGTGGAGAAGGAAGCCTGTCTCCATTGCTGACTATTGGAGCTCTTGAGGGATCTCTTGTTGACGAAAACGAACCGAGGTCTGCGGGTGTTCGTTTGTCAAAAACACGATGTATTTCTCTGTATATGTAAGTTTTTATTTACATCATATAGTGAAATGAAAAGGTTTTGCCCATTTGGAGATTTTTTCTCAATATTGTGTTTGTGTGTCTTGCATGATAGATATATTTATGGCTTTCAATCACGATTAGATGCATGCTTATGGTTTAATTAAAACTGGTGTTAAAATAGGAATTCAATTAAATAAGTTTGTACATTGAACGGAAGTGCACTCTCAAATTGGTATCAGAGCCAATTACACTATTACACCGTGTAATTTTTTTGCAAAATTTTTCTGAATATCATTTTTTTTAAAAAGCTTAAGTTCAATGGAAAACTTATGTAATCGAATGCCAATTTTTTATAGGACCAACTATTCTTATTGAAAAGCCCGTATGAAATCTATTTTAAAGGCCATTGATTAACGTGTATGGGTTGTGTGTGAAAGAGGGTGGACTCCTCCCTCTGTCACCGTAGGAAATGTGATAAATCTTAAATAGGTATCAGACTGGACTAAGGATGAATTTAAATGGAGCACATATAACTCTGGTGGGCTAAGTGCAATTGTTGGAGTCGTTTCACCCGACGAGTTTCGACGCATTATGACGTGTACCACGTCAAAAGAAGCATGGGATGTTCTTTAACTTACCCATGAAGGCACAAATGCAGTTAAAGAATCTAAATTGCAAAATTTAACTACTCAATTTCAAACAATAACCAAGCTTGAATATGAATGTTTTGATTAGTTTTATGCACGTCTATCTGATATTGTCAATACTAGTTTCAATATTGGTGAACATATTCCTGATGCACAAGTAGTTAAAAATATTTTGAGATCATTGCCTAAGCGTTTTATCCCTAAAGTCACTGTGTTAAATTCATTACGAAATTTGGAAACTCTTAAACTAGAAGAACAAATAGGAGACCTACAGACGTATGAAATTTATATGTTTCCTAAAGTGGTTAAATATAAAGGTAAAGGGATAGCACTTAAAGTCCACGCTAGAAAATGGATAGCACTTAAAGTCATTGGATTCTGGAGACGAATTACCGCATGAATGCAACTTCACGGCATTCATGGATAGTCATGTGAGTACCGATAGTGCACATCAAGATGATGAGGATGCAACTTCATAGGGACACCTCGATAGTGAAAGCGATGTGAGTGAGGGGAATGATGCTGCAAATGAGAGCGAGAGTAACCCACGACGAGCTTACGCTGATTTATATGCTGATTCTTTTAAAACTAAAAAGCGTAACAAAGAGTTAGCTCTTAGGATCATTGCGTTAAAAACAAATTTAGGAGAGACGAGAGAGAGACAATCCTCCATTAGCATTGCCTTGAGAGAGAGGGAGAGATAAAGTTTGTGTAGAGAGAGAAAGTGGTTTTATGAAAGAGAACGAAAACTTAACCAAACAAGTGGCTAGTCTTACGAGTGACCTCCTTGCATCCGTGGAGGCTCGGAAGAAACTTAAAGTCCTTGTATCCCAACTCACTCATGATCTTGAGAGAGCCCGAGAGGTCAAGGTAAAGATTGAGGACAAATATGAAAAGATGGGAAAGATGCTTTGATGGCTAAAGCCAAACACAACCAAACTTATTTTATAGGTTCTTTGATTTTCTTTAAATAGTCAATCTTTTAGTAGCCCTCGTATCAATACAAGATTTTACTGCTCTTTGATCATTCACAACACAACTTATAACAAGACTATGGTTAATAATTCATAATGTAACACCACAACTTACGGCTCTCTCATCTCACAAGTTGTTCACTCTATTTTATATTTTGTTTTGTAATTTTTTTGTACACGTGATTTTTTTTAGTTTCGACTACTTTTTATTTTTTTAACAAGATATTCATATTTTCTTTTATATATAAAGAAGTGGGGAGTGCAAGAAACAAAGAACGTGAAATATTTTCATTCTGGTTTGTTACTTAATATGACAACCCGAGTTGATATTTATTCAAGTTATTTGGGCAATAATGTAACTTGAATCATAATTTGCGATGTTTATTTTGGAGCGTAATGTTTATATATAGTTATGGAGACAACTCAATTATGCAGGATATATTATATTTCCCTAAATATGCATATAAAAAGGTTTAGGTGAGTGGTACAAAAAATTACCATTATGTACCGAGTAGTACCAAATTTCCCGTGAAGAGAAATTTATCGAAATCTACCGTATAATCTGGAAAACCGATTTTAATGCATAAAACCGATTTTATCGATGTACCACACAATTTGATTTTGGTTTATGGGATGGTGTACCGACTGGTAAAATTGGTAATTTAGGTTTGATGATTTCAAATTTGGTGTGGTATTGGTATGCTCCATTTACTGACCAAATCGATCGAAAACCAACCGAAAATAAAGCATTAAAAATCACAAGGCTAGTGTAAATGCTTATTTATTATTTTCATGTTATAATCAATCATTTGAGAGGATCACTAAGACCCACTTTTAAAGTGTAATCAATTTGTGCCCACAGTGTTTATAAATTGGATTGCATTACTAAGGCGCAATACTAAGGCACAACTTGGGATAAATATATTTCAAATTATAATTTATAATATATAATTCATAAACCACAGAAAATAATCCATCCGAAATTGTTCAAATTTTGTGAATCTAATTTCATTTTATGATGAAGTATGTGTTGTTTGGGATTAGATTATTCTGCACGGAGTATGATGTGTAGATTCAATTTTAATTATAAATTGTTGTATACAAAAAATTATAATTTAATTTTTTATAATAATAACCAATCCAACAAGGCTTGGAATTTGATATTTCGTGAAAACTATTTCGATTGTTTTAGTAAGTCCGATACCTAAAATTCGTTCTCATTTATTAAGTTCCAGTTGTTTAGGATATATTATTTTAAGCGGAGTATAAATTCTAGATTAAATTATATAGCTATTTTAAACATATAAGTTACTATAAAATTAATTTTATAATTCATGATCCAACAAACATAATCAATCCAACATGGTTCAAATTCTGAAATTTTGTGTATCTATATTGGTTGGAAGAGTGTCACGCTTACCTACAATTCTTAACTACATTTTTTACTGGATTGCTGTAACATGTTTGTACCTTTGACTTTTTAATCAAAAGTACAAGCATTCAGTCAAAGGTACAAACATATTAAAGTAACCGGTAAGAAATATAGGTAAAAAATAAATGTTATTTTTTTTAACAAAAGAGAAGCTATATTCAAAACAACGGTATTTTACAAGTCATGTTGCTTGTTGCTGACCTGACTAAAGTACTACAACTCTGATCACTAGACACAAAAGGACGTAAAAAACTTGGAACATGACTAAAAAAGTAGGAAAAAAAGACTTAAATGTGATAATGCGATAAGAACATCAGCACACAAGTTTACTTCTCGAAAGCAGAGACATAGAGTCACATGATGGAACTATGGGATATTGTCACGGATTCCCTGAATCAAATCGCCTTGAACTGGATGTTGGGCTAAGTTCCTGTGGATCATATGGAATACAATTTGACAATCTGTTTCAATTTCAATACATTTTATGTCTGCTTGAAAAGCTATATCTAGACCTAATTTAAGAGCCCAAAGTTCAACATAAATTTATGATGTGTACCCAATATTGCGGGAGTATCCACATATGAACTCTCCTTGAGAGTTACGGATGATACCACCTATAGAAGCGAGGCCTGATATGTGAGATTTTGCTCCATCGGTGTTGCATTTATAGAAAGGAGGTGGTGGAGGCGTCTAGGCTACATGGTATTGTCGTTTTGGGTAACCACATTTGAGTATTTTTTGTTATTTAAATCCCAATGCACTTGTTATTATGTGATGGAACTTGTTAAATTTCTATGTACTTCTTATTTGTGATGGTGATGGAACTTAGTTAAAGCATACAGTAATTCTAAGACGACTCACGAATCCTGCACATTTTGTGCGACTCACTAACGTGTTGTCGTGTCTACATTAGTTCGTTATGAGAGTTCTATGGTGTGGGTCCCGCCTGGGCCAAAAAATGAACCAATATAGACGCGACACGTCAGTGCGTCGCACAAAATGAGTCAGAATTGTGCGTCGCTGTTGAATTACTCTTTTTTATATTTGGTTGTTATTGTGAAGTCAGGTACCTAAAATTCGATGCCATTTAGTTAACTTCAGTTGTTTGGGATAGTACTTCAGTTGTTTGGGATAGTGTACTAACCGTAGTATAAATTGTAAAGCTATTTTATATATAAAAGTTACTTTAATATTTAAATTTATTATTCATAATCATATGAAAATAATCTATCATGCATGGTTAAAAAACCGTGTATCATTTAAGTTCCAGTTGTTTGGGACAGATTATTTTATGAATGAGTATAAAAATTGCAAAGCTAATTTTTACACTAATTCAAAATTTATAATTGTTTTTTGTTTACTTCATCCCCATACATAACATGATATTTAGAGATACCCCTACTTGTTTTAATAATTAAACTTAACCCCTCGCATGTGCAACAACACGTGTGTACCTCGTGCATCAACATGTTTGTACATTATGCATGAGCGGGGTAAGTTTAATAATTGAATATGTAATGGGTTTCTCTAAATACTGCATTATCTCAGGGTCAAGCTAACAAAAAAAAACCTTTAAAATTTAATTTATAATTCATAATCCGCTTAAAAAAAATCTAGGTTTATATTGATAAAACTCCAATTTGTTAATATGATATTAGACTTACCCATGTCATGAAAATCGACGCCTATTTCATGCAAATCAACTATTATAGACACATTTAATGGAAAACTACACGTGCAAATCAACACTTTTCCCCACGAAAAACTACGTTATTTTCATGAAATTGGCGTCAAATATCGTACTATCAAACTGGGAATCCATCAAAATATCCAAAATCTACATTAAATGGTTCATATTATGAGATTTTGTGTGTCAATTCATGTACCTAACATTGTTATATTCAATCCCATTTAGTAAATTTTATTTCATTGTGGAGTAAAGAAAAATGACATACTTGAAAACAAATCATCTGCTGGTTCCAATTGTAGTTGTTTATTTCTGCACAAGGTGAACTTCTTGGGGCAGGAGATTATATACGATTTTCAACTCTTCGAAAATTTTCTTCATCTCCAAGATCAGTTCGGTTCTTCGCCTCAATTTCTCTCCAAAATCTTGAAAGTTAATTGTATGATTGAAAAAGAGAGTCATCCTTATCTTGTTCACATTCTCAATCTCTTTCACCACCATGTTATGGTTAGGATGCCAGTACTGCTTATTGTTCTCTAAATAACTGTTCATGCAAAAAGAAAGGTCAGTTAAAAAAGGAAAAACAAGTGGAGAATTATTGATTTAGAGAACAGTTGGTAATAAACTCAATTTAGTTCCATGGGATGATATTTGTGTACGATATGATATTAAACCGAATTTGACACAATGTGTTGTGTTCATGTCGGGATTATGTGACAGAAGTCATGCTGTATCGTGTTCGTGCCAAAATTATGAGTCGTGTTGTGGGTGTAGAAATTATTAATCATGTTAGTTGTGCCATGTTTTAAAGGGCTAATGTCAAAACGATACTTGCATAACATGTTTTTACCACGAGCAATTCACCTCCAAAAAGATTTACCAAATCAATCCACAAATTGGATCGGGTTGAAAAATCTTACACATTTTCTTTTAAGTGCCTGCCAGTTGTAGACATGTAAGATTTTCCAAACAGATCCTATTTTGTGGATTGATTTGGGAAATTGATTTTGAAAATCTTTTCGATGTTTTTTTTTAGGAAAAACATGGTAGAATAGGATCTTTTTGACATGTCTATATTTTAAATGGGTCGTGTTCGCATGTTAATGGTTATTGTCGTGTCATGGGGTATCAGGTCAAAACATGGCCCGGTACCACGAATTGTAACCTCTCATGAACACCTTGGAATATGTGGTTTTATTTAGAACATGTTTACGTTTGATTTGGATGCTAAACCTGCAGTTAGCAGGCCAACGTATTTTTTAGGGTAATTTGGTCTTTAGCCCACATTTGTTTGGCCATATTTCACTTTGGGTGCCAAAGTTTTGTCGTACTTCACTTTGACTCTCAAAAGTGACGTAAAAGGTAAATGTGTACATTCACCTTTTTTTCTTCCCACAATGGGTATCAAAAGTTGTACATTTCACTTTATGAAAATGTAACCCGGATGCAAATTTATTCGCTCGCTAGACATTGTGTAAACGGACTCCACTACAATGGGTGGGAATCATCTACCGTCCAGAGGATTCTTTTTTTTTTTAAATAAATAACATGATAATGGTTATGAGAAGCTGGGCTCAAAACAGTTTCCCGCCCAAGGTGGGGCCCTCATGGCTGGGCTCAAAACTGTTTATCGCCCAGTCTAGATTTGCATATCTGACAGTGGGTATAAGAAGCTAAAGGTATACTTCTACATTTTTTTACATCTTGCCATTGTGGAGCCCAATTACTTATGACACTTTGAGAGTATTAATAACACTGTTGGGGGGGGGGGGGGGGGGGGGGGTCAAAGTGAAATAGGGAAACCTTTTGCCACCCAAAGTGAAACACAACCGATCATATGGGCAAAAGGCAAAATCACCCTTTCTTTTATTGTTCTAGATTGGGCAAACTTTGTCCAGATTGTTTATTTCTAAGTACTGAAAAACCCTTATAACACATTAAAATTACAAGAATATACAAACTACAAATACAAAATTTCTCCAATTCAATACAGCCTCATTTTGATATAATAAAGAGAAATTTTTGACAATTTGGAGATAAATCCCTAGCAGCTTTTTTCATTAGTCTCACTAGAATAATTCTTGAACCATTTGCATGGAGCAACTACCAACAAAGTTCAAAACAATCAAAAGCAGTTTCTGAAAAAGATTTATTGTTAAAATTATAATATTAATAAATAATTATTTTAATAAAGAAAAAAATCCAATGAAGATTCTTGTGGGCTAGCTTGGGACCATAAAAAGCAGTTCATTCACACATGGAATGACAGAACACCTTATATAGAAAAGTGTTACTTGTTTAAAATTAGTTTAAGCTAAAATTAGCTCTATCTCAGAAAAAACCTTTTTATAGTGTTGGGTCATTTTCAAGTTTGGAGAGGATGTTTTAAATTTTGCAATGTTATCATTGAAAATCAGTGAAATTATAGACCTCTGTAACATCTTCGTAGGAGACTTAACGCAATGGATGATTCAGCTTCATATTCCATTATGCTATGCACTATGTTAAAGTCTACTAATGAATATGTGATGGACATCAGGGTTAACATTGTAACTTTAGGGTTAACATTGTAACTTTTGAAATATCCGGTGCAAAACTAAAAATCACTATAAACTTCTTGGTTAATTTTGTATTTTACCTTAAATTTAAGATAATATAGTTTGTGGTATTAGACAACTTTATGTCATATTAGATTCATCTTTTTGTCTTTTAGAAATATTTTTATTATATAATTTTTTTTTACTTTAATACGTCCATAATTACCCTGTTTTGAGTTTTGTTTCGTAAATCTACACAAGTTAATCGTGTCACATCAGGAGGTTATTACAGTAAACGGGATATCGTGTCAAAAATTGCTAGCAAGTGATAATTTCATATTGTGTTAAAATTATATGATCAAGTTTATGGAAGTCAACTTACAACTTGATTTTCTCTTTAAGGTCCCCGATCTGCTTCGCCGATGTTGTGAAATCAATTGAGAATTCGAAGGAATCACCCATATCCGGGCTTCTATAGAAGTTGCTGATGGGTTTGGTAGACAAAACTGAATTTGGATAGTATATCTTTTCGTTATCGAATCTCAAGAAAATTGTTGTTAAGATGTTCATCTCTTCAACTATCATCTGCAAAAATGACAATTTATTAAAAACAGTTGATCAAGTTACTCAAATACAACTAACAAAGTGGTTTGTTTCAACTTCTAAAGGTCGAACCCAGTGCACAAGGGGCCCGCTTAACTGCAGGGTCTGAGAGAGGCGGATGTCGGCTGGGCTGACCCCATATATGGAGAGGCTGCTCCCATGTCTCGAACCCGAGACCAATCGTAGCTTGGGCGAGGACACTTGCCATCGCACCAAGGTACGACCCCTAATATATTCAACTTCTAATTAAGAAAAAATTGGGGGAAAATCATATAAGAATATACGTTGAATTTCTGATTTTTAAAAATTATGCCGCTCCAATTTTAAAAAAATAATTATACTATGACCAATTTTGTAATATATCCCCGTTAGAAAGTTTCCAAGGTTTTTCCAAATTATCCCTTTTTTTGGAAATTTTCATGATTTTTTCCCCGAATCGATTCAGCCAAAAATTTCTGATTAGGCGAAATATACTGAAATAAAACGCGTTTTTTTAACCGAAAAATCATTATCCAATCCGATTTACCCAAAACTATAAGGATCTGATCTTTCAAAAATGAAATCCGTTCCGGAATCTTACTATTCTAAGTTCTAAAACAAATATCACAATTAGGAATATCCTGAGTTTTTTTTTATTTTCTGATATTTCCCAAAAACATTCAATTTTTTTCCAATTTACTATTTTTTTATAACTTTAATACATTACTAATTTTCGATTTTAGACTTTAGTACATTTTCTTCGCTAAATGTGAAAATTTCGCCACTAAAAGTGAGATTTGGGGATATTTAGCGACAAAAAATGTACTAAAGTCTAAAACTGATTATTTTGTATTAAAGTCTAAAATAAAAAATTAGCAATACATTAAAGTAAAAAAAAAAAAAACTTTTTTAAATTTCAATTTCAGCAAAAAATTCCGAGTCAGCAAGAACTTTTCTTGCCGAAAAAATCAAATATTTTTCCAAAAGTCCATTTTCCAATCCAGCCAAAGCAAAAGCCTTATATACAACCTATGAAGCACGGATACTCTCGAGAGGTCACGTATTTGTTTTGGACACGTAGGGGATACATGATACGCTGGGATGAAACACATTTGGAGGAATTTAACGGATGAAACACATTTGGAGAAATTTACCTGAACACCATCGATTACACAGCGATCACCAACGTCAAAAGGATGCATCACAAACACAAATATGATCGCTTCGAATATAGTCTTGCACAGATTTTTAAATATAAAAGCGGCCGCCACGAGCTGCGTCGAGAGGAGGACTAGTACTTTGGTTGTTGCGATTTCCAGCAAAAGGAGCCACACAATAATCATTATAACCATCAAGACCCCCGTGACAAGTTTGTCCAATTGCTTTACTGCAGTTTTGGTATCATTTAACGCGTGTGATAGAGCTTTTCGGCCATTGTAAACCTTCACCTGCACAAATAACAAGGATAGAATGTTAGCTAATGAGCCATATGTGTGTGCGTGTGTGTGTGTGGGTTTGTATTTAAAAATCATACTACCTATGTCACAAATTAATAGTCGCTAATTGAAAATCACGGTTTTTAAGGATTCGCTTAATCAATGGCTGAGATCGAGATTTGTTCACTATCATCGAATGTGGTTCGTTGATTACGTCCAAAAAAGGAAAGCGACTATTAATTTGGGACGGCCCAAAAAGGAATGGGACTATTAATTTGGAACGAAGGGAGTATTAATAATAAACTAAAATACTATCATAGGCGATTTGCTTCAAAATTAAAGTAGAGTACGGATATATTATATATATTTAGAGTTTTTTCACTTATTCCCATAAATTATATGGTACTCTAATTAATTAATATATGGGAGGTATCCTAAATATTGAATTATATGAAAGCGTAAAATTTAAGGAAAAACTATATATTTAATTATTTATTGCTTATAATACCGAGATGAGAGATGTGAAGGTAATGAATATCCTTGTATATTTATTTATTGCTTTTTTGTTTGTATATGATTTTCTTAATTTAAAAACTCAGCTTTTTAACATTTTAAAATTCCCCCAAAATCCCACCTCTTTATTTTAAAAAATTGCGAACTTGCCGCAGCCATATCCATGTCCTATGCATTCTGTTTTCGAAAGTCAAAATTGCTAACGAAGTTAATGGATAAGAAGCACGGATGCGGGTGTGATACAAAGCGAATGTAGAATAATTATGTCATCTACACATAGTATTAATTTCCTCTTCCCCATATTCATTAGTAAAAAAAATAATAAGCATTACATATTCTATGAGTATATTCTGAAAACATGAATTTAGATACCTACCCTTACCCCAAAAGGAAAATAACAAGGGTCTTACCACCCAGTCTGTCAAAGCTTTCTCGTCGATATGTCCCTTATCAGCTACATCAATTAGTGGAAACACCGCAACTACCTCTTCCTTAGTCATGAATCTCCTAAGGTCCGTCTCTTGAATGTCCCTGCACGTTTACGGGACAAAAAAGCAAGGGTGTGCTCGGCAATCCCAATTCCATGAATCAAATTCCAAATTAGAAAATATCATTACCAAACAAAACTTGTATCGAATCGGTTAGTAGGCGCACATACACACACTACTACATAGATACATAGTTACATGCACACAGCTGCTAACACACATTGACACACTCCCAACAGGCATGTACATTCACAAATACCACAAGTAGTTACATGTGCGCACACTACACTTGTTACACAGTGCATGTACTGCAAAAGACACAAACACATAGTGCGAAAGATACACACACGCATTCCACACACTGCCAACACAGTTATAGAACACACACTAACACACACTAACACACACATACAATGAGCTTATGATTATTTTACAATTCTACATGAATTTCACGGTTGAACCAAATAATCGAATTTAAAACTATGGAATTGAAATCGTTAAGAGTATCTTTGGGAACCCGATTCAATGCCTTAGAATTGGAATTACAATATTTTCAATTCAAAATTTAAGTACAAATATTATATTCCAAAATCCAAGGCAGAATTCTGATTCAATGAAATTAGAATTCTATGCATGTAACCACAACGGGGGTAACATATCATATCATATGTTTCTATAAAGGGAGGATTTCTCACTTGCATCCAGGTGGAGCAACGTTCGGGAAAATGTGACAGGCAGCAGCAATTGCCTCCATCTCGCTAGTAATCTCCTTATCCGTCTGCTCACCAACTTCTCCAAAATTACTCTCATCGAGCTCTTTCGAGATAGTGGACAACCGCGAATTAGATATCGCATCAATCCACTCCTTCATAGTCCAAGCCGAAATTTGCTCTTGCTTCATCTGATGAAGCTTGTTCATATCAATCACCTCTCTCGTTTCTCGCTTCTTCCCCTCTTTCCCCTTTGTGCTCCGAAAACTAAATTGACTAACACTATTTGTTCTCCCAACCATTTCGTCCGATTCCATTAGTGGAGGCCCTGAGAGGGTTTGAACAACATATTGGTGGAAGATCGATTCTTGTATCCTATCGAAAAACGTGTTGACGTGAAACGTTGACGCTAGTATCTTTAGTAACAAAGTTTTTAAAACCCACAAGAACGATCCGATTAGCAAAGTAATAATAGTCCAAGCAACAATATGTAGTATCCGCAAGGCAATAGGTGATCGCTCGACGTCGTCATTATGGAACAACATAGCCCAAGTAGCGAGAATCAAACTCAACCAAATGCAAACTTGAACGCTCTTCTTCAAACCATGAACGAAATACAACACCTTCTTTTTGAACAAGAAGTTCAACTCTACCAAGAAAACAATGAAATCCATAAACCATTTGGTAATCAACATACCACAAAAGGTCACTAACACAAGCACACTCCATTTCCAAATCTTTAAACCCCATATCATCGTTTCTCCAAATTTGTCAATAATCAAGCTAGCAACCAAACACCCCACAATGCAAATTAAGGCAACGCATTTAATTAAAACCTTCAATTTCACCCTCTTGTACTTCAACTGATTTCGAACACTCACTTTCTTGCAAATCTCCTTTGCCTCATCCACTCCCCCGGCCCTAGGTGAACCATACGAAGCTAACGAAATGCTCCTAATAGTCTCCTTAACTTTATGATTAGGTGAACTTGATTTTGGGGCTTGGTGCTCTTCTTCAAACATGTTTGAATCTATATTTGGAGATTGTTCCCCGAACCTTGACTTGGGTTTTGAATACACTGACCTCGTGAGCGATTTTCTTTTAGTTAACGTTTCAGCTCTGGGGATCTTAGGAGGCTTCTGAGCACCATCCGGCGAAGGGAAGCTAATCGGTGGTGAAGATTTTGCAACCCTGGGATGAGAATCGACGCTATTTTTAGGCTTTTCCTCGCCAGAGATCATTACATGCACTTCACCGCTTCTATTGCTGTTCTCTGTCATGCTTATCTCGCCATTTTTCGAAGCTTTGCCATTAAAATCCATTGAAACCTTAACAAATTAAACAAAATAAATAAATAAAAAGTTAGAACATTAAGGTACTACTTGCATAAGTGGAAAAGAAACTGATTTCACCTTAAACTTGAATCATGCATGATATAAATTAGAACATTTCTGGTTAGTTCTAGCCTGCTAAGCTTTTTTTTTATCCTCACTTGAACCATTCACTCTTAAAAGGTACCAAATAGTGTGTTTTTTTAATTAAATATATTCGGTCATTCTTTCGAACCCATTAAGAGGTAGAAACTGAACCAAGCTACTTGAGCTCGATTCGTGCATAGAATCTAGTTTGAGATCAACTTGTCAAATAAACAAGTCAAGCTTGAACATATATGTGATCTCATTACCTTATTAAGCTCGACTCAAAATTCGACTCAAAATTCGGCTGGATGACAAATAACCATGATAAAATAGTATAGGATAACCAAGTTAGTCGAGCTCAATATGTAAAATATCTCCACTCTCAATAGTTATGTACGGTTCTATAGTAGAAAGGAGGATGTTCATGATTTTGTATGTGCCAGATGAACCAAATCCTCATTCAATTTAATTTTATGAAAAGTTAAAAGGTCGTACCCGATGAACAAGACTCCCCCGCTTGACTGTAGATGTCGGTTGGCCTTACCCCCATATATGGAGAGGTTGCCCCCATGTCTTGAACCCGAGACCAATTGTAGCTTGAGCGAGAGCACTTGCCATCGCACCAATGTACGACCTCTTAATTTTATGAAAAGTTATTAATGTTTACTTCACTACTTAATTCGCTCAATCCAGCTTGGCTTGTGAAATAAACGCGTCAAGCTTGTTAAGCTTTTCAAGCCAACATTGAAGCAACCTACCATCTGACTTGTTTACAACCCTTATCTGAATTAGATAAATTACATTCCTTCACAGCTTTTACTCGAGAGACGAAAACAAACATATTTTCAGATTCAGATTTTAGACTACTTGTTTTATCGAAATTTAAATAAGAAAAAAAAAACTCTAAATGAATATTAAGAGAGAAATATGATATTAATCTATGAAAAAAATTAAAGTAAATTTTTTTTAAGAAAAAAAGCACTATTTAGTCCATCTTCGATTCAACAGAAATAAATAAATTCCTTCAGGCAAAAAAAATCAAATTCTCACTTCAAGATTCAAATATAAGTATATAAATAAATGGTTTCTTTTTTAGGCACATACCGAATAGTCCCTCGAACGTTATTTAATACACTTTTAATCCAAGTCTTTTTATTTTGTTCCAAAAAGTTACTCACCACATAAAAACACTCAAAATAAGGACACATACAAACTCATTTATCAACCTCCCTCCACCCCCCACCCCCACTGCCGGAGCGCCAATTAGGGTCGTCGGAGTTCCGGCGAGGACTACCGAAGCTCCGACGAGGGAGCGGGAGGGAGGGGAGCCGCTAGCGCAGAGCTTTAAAAATAAGAGAATATTGGGTAATGGGTGCTTGAGGGACTGTTAAACTAAAAATAGATGTTTTTTTTTACAAAATATATATTTATGTAGGAGATTATTCAGTAATGGACCCTTTTTTAACTTACCCCACTATAATAATAGGACATTTAGACATACCTCTAGAACTTTAAAAATTGGACTTACCGTGTGTGAACAATTAACTTCACTTGTGTTGGGGAGTTTCCTAGACAAGAGTTTCAATAAATAATATATATATATATATATGTATATATATATATATGTATATATATATATATATATATAGGATGAGGCTCACCTACATCATGCTCTATACATCATCCATACATCACACGTAGTTGTAGCCCCTTAAAAACCATTTTTTCTTAATTTTTTATTTTTCTCTTGAAATTAACCTTCTAATAAACCCATGTTCAAAAAATTTGGGCAAAATACATTTTGTTGCTATTTTTAAAAAATCCACAAAAAATTGTTCAAAATACCTATAAGGGTCCGCGCCAGCTGTTTTTTGTGAATTTTTAAAAAATAGCTACAAAATGTATTTTGACCTAATTTTTTGAATATGAGTTGATTAGAAGGTTAATTTCAAGGAGAAAATAAAAATTTTGGAAAAAAAGTTTCGTAGGGCCTAGAACTAGATGTGATGTATGGTATGATGGAGCATTCCCCTCTCTCTCTCTCTCTCTCTCTATATATATATATATATCAAGAGTAGGTTAGAAGGGGAAAAAACAATTTAACTTCACTTTAAACAAGAATGAAATACAAAATTATCTCATATTAGACTAAATACATTCCTTAAGGGAAAAAAAAAAGAAGAAAAAAACAACATATATTCAGATTCTCACTTCAAGATTCAGATATTAAACTAAATAAAGGGTTCTTTTTTACTTTACTTACCCCCTATGATAATAGGACATTTAGACATTTCCTAGAATTTCAAATATTGGACTTACCCTGTGTGAAAACAATTAACTTTACTTTAAACAAGGGGGTTAGGCCATCACTTACGGCCCTCCTTTTTCTTGTTCTAAATATTTCAGGGTACTCCTAAAAAACATCAGATCAAAATAATTTATTTTTTTTATATTTCAAAAATATGGGTCAATATTTGACAGTTTAAGCAGTTAACTTAAACGGCTTTAAAACTGTCAAATATCGACCCTCCCTGCTTAAAACTGTCAAATATGGATTCATTTTTCTAAAATACCAAAATAAATCATTTTATTAAATTTTTTTAAGGTACCTGAAATGTTTAAGAATAAAAAAAAATTATTAAAAAATCTCGTAAATTGCCCTTACTTCAGGATCCTGGTGAGAATTTTCCTCCTTTAAACAATCATAAAATACAAAATTATAACCCATATTTTCAGATTAGACTAAATACTTTCTTTCAAACAATAATTATTATAAAAAAACATATTTTCAGATTCTTACTTTAAGATCCAGATATAAATATAAATAATTAAATAAAGGGTCAATTATTAAATAGTCCCTACTATAAATATATATTTTTTAAAAAGGACACATATTTTTAGTTTAACCCATTTAGTCCCTCAAGCACTCAATATCCTCTTATTTTTAGAGGTCCGCGCCAGCGGCACTCCCTCTCCAAAATATGTGGCAAAGGACTTTTTGAGGCAAAATAAAAAAGTTTGGACTAAATGGGTATTAAAAAATGTCCGAGGAACTATTTGGTATATGTCCCTTATATAAAGGGTTCTTTTTTAGTTACCCCTATGATAATTAGACATTTAGACAGACAGACCCCTAAAAGTCCAAAATAGACTTAACCCATGTGCACAATAAAACTTTACTATAAAATATCAGATTATTTCATACCCAAAAAAACATATTTTTCATATTCTCCTTTTTTCACAACACATATTATATATGAGTTTTCATCTCAAAAAATAAAAATAAAAAAAGGGTGATAATGAAAATGTATGAACAAGAAAGTAACTCGGTGTTGGTATATTACCTGAATATTATTAACTAGTGGCTGAGATACCAATAAATCTGCACGAAAAAAAAAAGGTTATCACAAATATAAACATGCAAGCAAACACACTCAAACAGTTGAGTTTTTTTTTCTTTTTTCTTATAAAACAACAGTTTGAAAGATTTGTACTAAACAAAGTGGACAAGATTTTACCTGATTTATCAGAGAGATGGCAGATTTTTTAGCTTCAAGCTCAACTGTGTGTGTGTGTGTGTGTGTGTGTGTGTGTGTGTGAGAGAGAGAGAGAGAGGTGTTTAGATGCTACTGATGTTCTGACACTACGTTTAGAGTTTTAATATATATAACAATAATTTTATGTTATACACATTAATGGGACGCATTGACGTAATAGGGTTGAATCCAAACATGAGGTAATATAAACACCTTTTCCTTGCGTCACGCTAAATACGTCACTTTTGTGATTACCAACATTCATAAATTTTTTATTTTGGTAAATTTCCTTCATTTTGAAGTACCATGAGGTGGGCATTTTGACTAATTTTCACTCACGAATCAATGGTCAGTCACTATCCCAAATTATTTATAATTGTCAAGATTCGAACTGAGGAGTAAATTCAATCGACCCTGAAACTTTAATACTAATGCGCAAGTTACCAACATTCATAAATCATCTTCATTTATTTCTTCTTACTTTAACAACACTCATGATTCATGTGTCTGAAGTCACACATTAAGATTCTAAAAATAATAAAAATAGAATTTTGATATATATTTAACAGGGAACAATTATTCATATAAAACTTTAATACTTATTATTTTAAGTCTGATAAGATAGGTCCTAAAAGAACAAACTATCATTTTTCATGTTATATCTACCAACTTTGTTACCCGAACCAAATTAAATGATTCTACCAACATTTTGGAGTGTTGCTATTTAATGCAATTAGGATACAAAATTTGGTACACACACAAAATTAAATAGTTTTTATTCGTATAAAGGATTCATTGTATGTACAGATTGACATATTGTATCTGTATTAATTCGTGTATTGGATTCACTAAAGACACGAATCTATACAGACAAGACACATCAATTTGTATATATGATTTTATACGAATTTTATGAACAAATAAAAAATTTCAACACTAATCGGTATTTCAAGTTAAGTCCAATGCGGTTCTGACGAAATTACATTGAGGACAAGAAAATTATACAAGATAGTTACACAAGTTGATGTGGTTGTGCAATAAGTATTTTACACCATCTTAAGTGATGTACAACAGTCTATTGTAATGTCATATAAGCTTGTATAATAAGTATTTTACACCATCTTAAGTGATGTACAACAGTCTATTGTAATGTCATATAAGCTTATATAATTTTCTTGTATTCATAGCATTACTCATTTGTATTAATTGGTTTTGGGGATCTATTAGGATCTGTTTGCTTGCCCACTTTTACTATAAAAATTGCCAAATAAGTTGGCAAATGAAGGATTTGCCAACATTTTGATCTGTTTAGTTGTATAATTTGTCATGGAATTTTTTTTCATGAGTATCCATGTTTTACCATCAGTTGCCCACTTTTTGTGGACAATGTTTGCTTATCTATTTGGTTGAGAAAAAATTTCCAACAAATATGTCAACTTTGAATGAATACCTTTTCTTCCATTTTTATGTTATTCTCAAATGTTTTCTAATGGTTTAATAATTATCTTATAAAATTGTTCTAAATAACTTTTAAAATGTTTAAAATATTTTAATAAACTGTTTAAAAAAATAAATTTATAAAATGTTTAAACAATTATTTAAATATTTCAAAAATACCTTTTTAAAACCTGTTTTAAAAAATTGTATGAGAACTGTTTTTAAAAATCATCTAAACACTGTTTTTAAACAATTTTTAAAAACTGTATTTAAAAATTGTTTAAAAACTATTTTTAGAAAACATTGTTTTTACTATTTTGACTATTTTTAGAAAACTGTTTTTAAAAATTATTTAAAACACTGTTTTAAACACTTAAACAGTTTTTTTCAAAAATGCTTTATATTTTTTCATAATCGTTAAAATTATTTAAATGTTGCATAAAATGTATTAATTTACTTTTTTGGTAAAATCTATTTATTTTAGTCAAATGTATTTTATGTTAGTCAATTTTTTATTTGTTTTTGAAATAACTATTTTATATTTTTAACTCATTGAGTTGACTTTAATTTTTTGACTCATTAAGTTGTTTGATAGTTTAAAGTGGACAAACCTAACATTTGCCTATGAAAATTTTATCATGACAATTTTTTCCATAGAAAATTTTGCTACTTAACCAAAGACACCCTTAATTGCCATTAGAGATAAAAATCAGTGTAGCATAAAATATAGGTATATTCTTACTTTACCTACCATGTAGTTATTATTATTTGACTTACCCACCATTTTATTTTTCTTTAGAATTTACCACTTATTTTGACATTTAGCGATTTTTTTCCACTTTTTGTGACATCTTTTTTGTTGCTAAATATCAAAATTGGTGGTAAGTCTTGAAAGCCAAAATAGTGGATAAGTCAAATAATGATAAGTACATGGTGAGTAAAGTTCAAAATGCCCCTAAAATACACTTACTATGTCCCAAATTAAGAGTTCATCTCTTTATTTGTATAGATTAAGGATAAACGCAATCAACGTTCAAGATTAATGCTTGTTCACTATAGTAGAATTTGATTCATTGATTATATTAAAAAAAGTGAGTCCAAGATTAATGCTTGTTCACTATAGTAGAATTTGATTCATTGATTATATTAAAAAAAGGAAAATAGAATCTTAATTTAGAACAATTCAAAAAAAAAAATCAAATCATATATGAACTCTTAATTTGGGGAATATAGGGAACATTAAGGATAATCATGACATTGGTTCGACTATCAACATGAGTGAAATTATTGATACAATTATTAAGGAGTTTCAATTTAATGATCGATAGGATGGGAGAAATTTGGAAAAGAAACTTGTGTCACTATGCATGATATGCATGCACATCATCTTGTCTCACTATGCATGATATGAGTTCATATATTATCTCTTGTCTCACTATACATGATATTCTCACTATGCATGGGAGAAATACAATTATTAAGGAGTGTCAAAATATTATCTCTTGCTCACTATGCATGATATGCATGCACATCATCTTGATCGAACCATCCCTGAGGATGGTAAGATTGGGACGCCACCTCCACGTTGTCCATAGGTAACTCCAAAGAGGATGAAGATCTCTTATTGAGAAGTACTAAAAAACGAAAAGACATACATGAAGACCTCGTGGATATGGAGCTGGCGAACTACGAAGATGACAGGAATATCCAAAATGACAATAAGGATCCAAGTACGACTGGGATTGAAACTAACTCTAACATGATTATGGAAGAAAGTCCCAACATGACTACTACAGATCCAACCACGGTCCTGAATAGCGAGGAAAATGATAAAACCAAAATGAACTTATCCTATAAGGATGTGGTGGGTAAGAAACTAAACTCGAATATATTTTCGGATGATGCTAACTGCTTGTGGTCTAATGATGATATGGAGGTCTCTCAGGAGAATAACTCTCATTCAATGGACCTTAACGTCTGTCCGAGTGATGAAGATGAAGACCCATTATGCCCACTGGTCTCTATACCACAAAAACATGTTGAAAAACTGAGGGAGAAATGGAATGACAGTATCATTGTTAGCCTTCTTGGTAGGAACATTGGTTTCAAAGTGCTTAGTGCAAGAGTCTCTGCCCTTTGGAACCTGCAAGGTGATTACGAAATAGTAGACTTGGAAGAAGGCCACTTCTTATTTAAATTTATGATGAAGGAGGACTACTACAATGTTTTGATAGGTGGCCCGTGGGTTATCAATAACCACTACTTAATTGTTAGAAAATGGGTGACAAACTTTAACCCTCTTGAGTCTAACCATGTCACTACAGCCTTGTGGATAAGACTCCCTAAACTCCTTATTGAATGGTTTGATGAAATAGCATTATTTCAAATTGGTAGCAAGCTTGGGAGACCAATCAAGACGGACTTTAATTCTGTGTCATCAACTAGGGGAAAATATGCCAGAATATGTGTTGAGGTTGATCTGGCAAAACCATTGATCCCATGTTATAAATTGGATGGTAGAAAATATAGAGTAGAATATGAATTTCTCCCACATATCTATTTTAAGTGTGGAAAGATTGTACACAAAATAGAGTATTGTCCACAACATGCACCAACTCATGGTTCAAAAAACCCACCAGAAAAACCAGTTGCGAAACCTATGGGAACTGCTCTGGCGAAAATAACTAATAACAGCTATATCGCAAATAACTCTAATGGAGGAGGTGATGTAAGCAACCCAACTGACGTGGATAAAATCCAAGACCCATTTGGTCCTTGGATGTTAGTACAAAGGACCAGGAGAGTGGGTAACGAGAAAAGTAAAATGAATTCAAATGGAACCAATGAGGCTTTGGGTAGGACAAACAATAGGTATACTGTCTTGAACAGTGATGGAAGTGACAAGATACAAAGCAATACTGATAAGCCACATGGGAAAGGACCAACTGGGGCGAGAAATCTGCAAATGAAGGGACGCGTGGAGTCATCTACAGCTGCCAACCAAGGCCCCATTCTAAAAGATGCAGAATTGAAAAAAAGGAACGCCGAAAAAAGTGGAAACTCTCGAGAATCGATGGCTAAAAGGAAAAATGCTGAGGTGGAAAAAATGGTAAGTGTGAGATCACCTAATGTACTGCCTTTCGAAAAGGCGAATACTGATAAGACGGAGACTAGAGGTAAGGGAAAAAACCCACACGCCACCTCCACATGTAAAAACACGGATAACTCAAAATTAATGGTAAACACAAATGACAACCTTACTGTTGGGGTCATTATTAATAAAGACAACCCCTCTCACCATTTGAAAACACAAAATATCTCAAACACCACAAGAAGCGGTGGAGTTCCTCCACAGGTAAACCACACTCCAGACAAGATACCTGCCAATCAAATTGATAATGGACCTCCCATTTCCACTAGCATTGATAGGGGACGTGCAAATCTAGAACCAAACATTAACAGCGGGAGAAGCTCTAATAAATTTAGTGGGGAATGTAGAAGAGGTAGCCATATTTCAGATAAACTGGAAAGTTTCCAAGGTGAAGATCACAGTCAACATCATGGATCAAACTCGGGGAAACGAGGAGATAATCACAGCGATTGTGGAGGAAAAATTCAGGGACACGAAACTACATCAGGAAGTTGCTAAAAAATTTAAGTGGACGACTACTGATGTGGAATCGCTCATACAACACAAGCCGTCAATGGTTGCGATTATCTGGAACTGTCGAGGGGCGGGAAAACCCCTTTTCAAACCCACTGTAACGGAGCTGATAAAAATATATAACCCAGATATTGTGGTTATCCTTGAAACACACCTACCTATTTGTAATATGGTTGGTTTTTTCGATAATCTTGGATTCTCCAACATGGAAGTGTCTGAGCCAGTGGGCAGGTCAGGGGGAATTTGGGTAACCTGGAACCCGAACTATATTAAACTTGAGACTCTCTCAATAACTAGACAGGCTATCCATTTCATGGTTACTAAAAATAACTATGAGGGGTGGATTTTTTCTGCGACCTATGCCAGCCCCCACCCTTGTCTACGTAGAAAATTGTGGGATAGTCTCTTTGATATTTCTGAAAATATTAATCTTCCTTGGTTGGTTGCGGGTGATTTCAACGATCACGTGGACGAGTCCGAAATAAGAAGCTATGGAAAAAAAGTGAATGACAGAAAATGCTCTACCTTTCTTGACAATATTAATAGATGCAAGCTTACAGACTTGGGATGTTCGGGACCTAAACTGACCTGGAAAAATAGCTGGAAAGGCATGGCTAATACTCTCACCAGATTAGATAGAGGACTTGCTAATGCGGAGTGGAACCTTACTTTTCCGGAGGCGAGTGTGGAGAACATTCCGCGTACTGCCTCTGATCACTGTCCTATCATTATAAGACTGGAAGGTACGACTCCCCGCCTTATTTTCTCTAAACCATTAGACTGTTGGCTTGTTAGTTTGATAGAGATGATTTTAATAATTTAGTGAACATCAAAGGAATAATAATGTCAATCTTGATACTAATATCAAAATATGCACGGAGAACATTATTAGTTGGAATAACACCACTTTTGGAAATATTTTCAAAAATAAAAAATGCATACTCAGGCGTCTTAGTGGCATTCAAAAAGCCCAAGAAAGATACTACTCACACAATCTTTCCATTCTTGAAAGTAACCTTTGTTATGAGTTTACTCTTTACTTAGACACGAAGAAAGCTTGTGGAAACAAAAGTCGAGAGTTCAATGGCTTAATGAGGGCGATAGAAATACAAAATTTTTCCATACGACCACTTTAATTTGACGAAGGAGAAATAGCATCAAGAAAATTAACATTAATGGTGAATGGATTGATAATAGTAGTATCATCTCAAATCAGATTAATTGTTATTTTAATAATTTGTTTAAAGCTGAGTTTAATTATGACGTTCAAAGTCAAATACGCAATCTTGATAATATAAGCTTAGTGGAAGATGACAATTTGTTTTTAACTACCCCACTATCAATGAGGGAGGTTAGAAAAGTGACTTTTAGCATGAAAGCTCTTAAATCTCCCGGACCAGATGGAGTACAACCTCTTTTTTATCAACACTTTTGGAGAACCATTGCTAGGAACCTATTTGAGTTTTGCCAAAAATGTTTTCGAGAAATTTTTTTCCCTAAAGAACTGAATAATAGTTTCATTACTCTGATTCCCAAAGTTGATAATCCAGAGAACATTACTCAATTCAGACCTATTACTCTTTGCAATGTCTCCTATAAAATTCTTGCCAAATTTATTATTGATAGGCTTAGACCAATTCTATGCCGCAATATAAGTCCACACCAAGCCAGCTTCCTTCCAGGAAGACAGGCCTCAGATAATGTTATTGTCACTCAAGAGATTATTCACACTATTATGAATTATAAAGGTAAAACTGGGGGTTTTATTCTGAAAATTGATCTTAAAAAAGCTTATAATAGAGTGGATTGGGACTTTCTTGAGGGAGTACTAAATTGGTTTAATGTAGACAAAGATTTTTGTAAACTTATCTTGAGTTGTGTCAAAAACACAACCACTTCTATTCTCTGGAATGGCACCCCCTACCCAAGTTTGAACCATCTAAAGGTCTTCGGCAGGGAGACCCGCTCTCTCCCTATCTTTTTGTTATGTGCATGGAATATCTGTCAGCTATGATTCTGGAGAAAGTCAAAGGTAAAAAGTGGAAGGGAATTAGGGCCTCCCCTGGGGGGCCCCCATTACCCACCTATTTTTTGCTGATGACCTTATACTTTTTACTGAAAATGATAATCTTTCTTGTGAAGCGATAATTGATACTCTTGAGGAATTTTGCCATATCTCTGGACAAAAAACTAACTACACTAAATCTAGAGTTTTTGTGTCCCCTAATATCCCTAAAAGGGAGGCCGTAGAAGCAAGCCATTTATTTGGTATGAGTCTTACTAATGATTTAGGTGTTTACCTTGGTAATAGACTTATCCATGGTAGAATGAAAGGCTCCCACTTTAAAGACATTATCGATAAAGTTCAAAAAAGGTTAACGGGATGGAAAACTAAATTCCTCTCCCTTGTAGGTAGAAAAACACTTATACAGGCTGTGACTTCTACCATCCCTAATTATAACATGCAAAATGTCATGCTTCCGGTAAAAATTTGCAATGAAATTGATAGACTTAACAAAAATTTCCTTTGGGGAGCGGAAAATGACAAGAGTAAAATCCATCTGGTTAGCTGGGAGAAAATTTGTAGACCTAAAGTTAATGGAGGTCTTGGTTTGAGGAAAAGTGGCTTAAATAACCAAGCCTCCGTTACCAAACCTGGTTGGAAACTTGCTGATAAAGACAAATCCTTATAGGCTGAAGTCTTAAGAAATAAATACAAAGTTGACCAAAATCCAAGATTGTGGAATAAGAGAAATGTTTCTTCCCACACTTGGAGAAGTATTTTTAAGTGTCGTCAAAACCTTGTTAATAATGTCGAATGGAATATCGGTAATGGTAAGAACATCAACATTCTTCAATATTGGTGGGTGGGTGGGAAATAAATTGTTAGTTCCTAGTGAACAAATTGACACACCCTGATATTAAAAATCTGGCACAACTTAAAACTGTGCCAGATTTTGCCACGGTTTAATAGAAATCTGGCACACTTTAAAACAGTGCTAAAATTTGGCACTGTTTTAAAGTGTGCCAAAATTGAGTAAACTTACTAAAATATAAAAGCCCTAGAAAAATTCACTATACTCCCCTTTCGTTGTGTCCCGCTCAATCTTCCCGCTCCTCGTTCAACTCTCCCTCTTCCCCTAAAAACCCTCATCAGCGCCCTCTCTTCAGTCCGGCGTCGCTCCTCCTATATTAGTCCGCTGCCCTCTCTCTTCAGTCCGCACTCAAGGTTTGTTCTTCTTATTTTTTCCATTTTGTTTCCTTTGTTTGATGTCATCGAAATGTTAGAATTTTGTTGTTTTTCGATGCCGACAAAAACTAACCTGAGATGGGTAGCGTGGTGCTCCGTAGAGACCTGATTGAGACGTGGCTGTTGGATAGCGTGGTGACACAAGGATGCCATGCCTCCTTGGCTTCCATTTGGTCCCACAAGGACGACCCTCACACTATCCACTACTGTAGCCCCGCCAATCTCCATTCCATGCGAAAGGTTAATTACAGAAAACTTAATCTATACATAAATTTGTGGATTTTATGTTTATCTTTTACTCTGATGAACAAATAGTGATTTCTAAGTTGATGAAAAAAAAAGATGAGTAGAATGAAGAAAAAGAAATTAAGGAGTTGAGCTTGAACTTTCTCAAAATCGATTTAACCTCCTTCAACTTGAACACTAAAAATGATATCCTTAATATCCCACTTTCCCATACCTTCCCTCACGAGGACAAACCATCTTGGTCCTTGAGCAAAAATGGTAAATTCACCATAAACTCATACTACAAACTCCTTGTGGAGAAGCAGGATGAGCAACAACCTTGGGAGGTTTGGAAAAAGCTGTGGAAAATAAATGTCCCACCAAAACTTTGCACATTTTTGTGGATCATTCTACATGGTAAACTTCTAACAAATGAACACCGTATGAGAAGAGGTCTGACCTCCAATGGAGAATTCCCACGGTGTGGGATACTGGAGGACCTCAATCATCTATTTAAGGAATGCATCCATACTAGGGAGATTTGGTGCATGCTCGGCTTCAACCATCCTCTTGATTTTAACCTCACAGGTAATGTTAATGACTGGATCACACTAAATATCTGGGGTAAACCAAATAACGAAAGGTACAAAATCTTTATTATTACATTGTGGTTTATTTCAAAATCAAGAAATAATTTCATATTTAAGAATATTGACGGTTCTCCACAAACGACTGCCCGCTTGGCTATGAACTTTACAAATTACGTTATTGAAGCCCAAAATTCAAAGCGAGCAAAAGTTTGTGGAGAAAACATTACTAATCTAAATTTTGACCCGGTTCTTAATGCAGGAAAATTCATCATACACACTGACGGTGGATTTGATCATGGGAGTGGTATGGGCGCATTTGGAGGGAAAGTGAGAAATGAAGATGGCGATTGGATGGTGGGCTTCACTGGGAAACTACAAGGCACTGCCAGCCCACTACGTGCGGAACTGGAGGGGATTTTTCATGGCCTAAACCTAGCCCTCAGGAAGGAATGGAAATATGTTTGTCTAAAGAACGACTTCCTGGAAGCCATCAACCTCATCAAACAGGAGGTTACCCACAACCATCCTTTGGCCAACATCATCGAGGAATGCAGGACCCTCGCTAAAGACCTAAAGGCTAATATTGTTCGCATTCCTAGGGCGAGCAACATTTCGGCGGACTGTATGGCAAAAATTGCAAGGGAGATGGAGGGATTATACAAGGAATACGACGAAAGTCCAGAGGAATTACTTAGGCTGTTTGATAAGGAGATGGAGGAAGATGGTTTCTACTTTGTGTAGTGCAGTTATTTTTTCTTGTTGTTCTTTTTTATTTTCTGTTTTCACCAAAAAAAAAAACTTTAGTGGGGCACAAGTTATACCATGTTCATGATTTTAGCAGCTTACTTTAAATAAAACAATAATACTTGGGAGACTTAATTTTTTTTTATTCAGTATTATGTCAATCACGCAATGAGGGTTGTTTATAATGAAATTCATGTGAATTATAAATATCACCCAATGTATTCTTCACATATAGATTTAAAAAATAATTCTAAAAAATGAGTCTTCCTAACATTACTCTAAACAAAATGTATTTTATGTGATTAGAAATTAGTGTTAAGGATGACTTGGGATGTTACTTACATTTCGCTCTACGATTGAAATATAATTATATTATTTGGTGCTTTTGATACCCATTTTGTTCATTAGGATTGACCCTTTTATTTAATCAAAATTGTTTAGTTCGAGTCTTGGCCATTAAATATAACATAAAATATTCATTTTACCCTTATACGCAATGAGAGCAAATAGTAAACCGGATAAATCGGTGGGGCTAAAGGTCAAATGACATCAAAAGTTTAATCTCGACCATTTTTTATAAAAGCTGATTCTTCTAAAAAAAACAAATATTTTTTTAATTCTATTGTGAACTTTTTTAATACAAAAACCTTTAATTATAATTTTATTGATCAAACTAAAAAACTAAGAGTTTTTTAAATAATAATTTAATAATTTAATTAGAGGACTATTAGAAAATATAATTCAAAATTTAATATTACTTTACAAATACATTCAGACAAATAACATATATTAGATATTAAAAGGAATTGTTGTATACGAGAGAATGTTGCTTGTGAAATGTTTAAGGCCAATTTTATATTAAGATGCTATGGGCACCTATTTGTCTTGTACCAACTTCGTGAAATTATTTATTTGAACCTACCTTCAAATTCAATCTATTTATAAACTAGTTCTAGCATTGTTGATGTAAAAAATTAGATCGCTCTAATTATTCAATCACAGATAAATAAAATGAGACAAAGATTTTTAAAGTGGTTCAGCCTTATAAGAATGGCCTACGTCCACTGTTATGTTATTGCTTAGTGTTTGAGAATTCTCGATTACAAGGTTCTATCAAGAAATTCCCGTCCCTTTGAATGAGGGTGATACAATGTATTTATAGCCTTGAGGCTATCATATGAAAAGGTGATGCATTAAATGATACACATATGAAAGGGTAATCCATTTAATGTTCTTCAAACGTATGCGTCAAGGATAAGCATTCAATGAATAGTTGAACACTTGATTATCTGACAATTAATGCTGGGGTCGAGATGCAGCTCGAACCGCCTTAGTTGCTCGGAGCAATGGAGTTCCTCGGAGCACTGGAGTTCCTCGGAGCGAACAAAACTTGGTCGAGGAAATAGGTTTCCTCGTTGCTATTGTGCCACGTAGATTGACACGTGTCTTCTTATTATTCGTCCACGTCAGCATACTAATTTTGGTATCAACAGAAGCCCCCAATGTTTCATATTTCGAACTTTGAGGAGTATGGAACATTCTTTCTAGGTATATGGAAATATTAAATGACTTTCCTGGAATTTAGGAGCATTTCCTTTGTATTTGAATTTCCTTCCAAATTCACAGAATCTGCCTTTTTGAATTTTCATAAGCGCTTCGATCTTCGTGCAGTTTTTGTCCTTTTAGCCGGCGGTAGTGCAATAGTTTCTTTTTTGTAATCATTTCTTTCGCCGTTTCTCAAGGCAACGTATTTAAGCTTCTTAGGCAACCATACCGTCTTCTACCTTTTCCAATTTTCTGCTTTCGAGTTTTTCATAGCTTTTCTTTCTCTTGTGCGTTCATCCTTGTTTTCATTCGTTGTCAACAGATCTCCTTTCTTCCTGTAAGATCTTCTTCCTTCTTTTATTCACCATGGTTTATATTATTGAATCTATTGAAAAATTCCGTTCTGATTATTCCATTCCGTCTTGGGTAATACTGGAGAATCTTCCTGAGCCCTTTGATTATTTTCGTTTGGCTGAGGGACATTGGTTCCCCAGCCTCTTTATTGCTGAGTGTGGATTTTCTTTTCCACCCAACTCTTTATGCTTAGAATTCTGCCAACATTTCGATGTTGTTCCTGCAAAAGTAGCCCCCAATACATGGAGAATAGTGAATGGGGTGCATAAATTAAATCAAACTCATGGAACTCGCATAGGAATTCCTGAGATTTTGTATTGCTATAGATGGGCTGTTTTAGATAACGTTTATTATTTAAAAACCAGATTTTTGAATAGAGCTTTAGTAGTCAACCTCCCTGACGCCAACAGGGATTATTTTGAACATGGGTTAGTTTTCAAAAATTGGCAACATGCTCCTTTAGTCGGAGACGGAGTGTATGAAGGTCCCAAATGCCCCCCATATGGCAATGGGATAGGTTATTTTCATTTTATTTTATTCTCGAAATTGTGATTTCATCATGTTTGAATAAATGCATGATTGACATTTCAAATTGTTTTTGTTTGCAGTTAACAGCAAGAGAAAAACTCCTAAAGAATCAGAAATTAATATAAGGCAATTGAAACATATCTGGAGCTTACATCAGAAGGTTGCAGACGAGCACATCAGGTCTGCCTCATACTTGTTGCAGTACAGGAGCTATACGTCGTCTTTTACTGCTCGCCCTGTAGTCAGCTCCAGTGATCCAGTGCAAATTCCTGAAGACTCTGATCCAAAATCTCATATTCCTTTGAGCCAGAAAATGGGCAAGAGAAGAGTTCCTACTCTCTTCGAGGATAGTTCTTCTGCCGGCGATGGGAACAAAGCCAAGGTTAATGTCCCAAAGGGGACAAAGAAAATTGATGATGCTCCTTCTGTTGCTGTTCAGAAGGTTGCTGAGAAGCCCCCAGTGGCTCCTGTGCAGAAGGATGCACCTGTTGAGGTAATCACTATCTCACCAACCAAAAGTTCCTTTTTGGTTGAGGTTGCTGAAAAGGCACCGAGGAGATTGAGGAAATCCTCTTCGGTCAATATTTCTGGAGCCATTCCCCAGCTCCCAGCTGGTGGAGATGATGTTCCAATTATTGTTCCTCCGAGCTCTACGATGAGTTTGGCAAAATTTTCACCCATCCCCGAGGTGCAAGGTACTGAAGAAGACCTTACTCGGGATATGATTACTTCTCTGGCTGCTCGTCATTTGGCTTCAGTAAGTATCTCTACTCTAAGCTTTTTATATTTTCCTTTACTGTTTCCCATGTTTGTTTCTGATTTCATTTTCCTCTTCTGATTGCAGTTGACGAGCTGTTTTAATTTAATCCTTAAAAAGGATGAAGCAATCAAAGCTTCTTGTTCTTCATCCACTGTGGAGGGAGCTTTGGAAAAGGCTATCAAATCTCTGAGTGAATCCCGTCAGAAGTATGACGAGGAAAAAATTGAACGGGAGAAGAAATTGGCTGCGTTTGATGCAGAGAAAGTACAACTGGGTAATAAGGTGAAGGACCTGGAGAAAGAGAGTAAAGACTATGCCGAGAAACTTTCAGGCTTCGGGGAGCTTGAGAATAAATTGAAATCAGCTGAAGAAGAGCTGACCCTTCTACGAGAAGTAAATCGTCAGAAGGAGGAGGTGGAGACCAAATTGAAGGCCACCGAGAATCTTATGTCCGAGAAACTATCCTCGGAAAAAATGAAAAGAAAAACAGCTGTGAAGACGTCCTTTAAAACTGGTTGGGACAAGGGGGTGGCAGCTATGACGACCCAGGTGAAGTATGGAAGTTTGAAATATTTTCATGATGGTTGGGTTGCAGCACTGCAGGAGTTGAAGGTGAGCGAGGACTCCGAGCTATTTCAATAACATCTCCCTGGTCCTCCTCCAGCTATTGAAGATGAGTCTTCAGACGAAGCTGCTTCTGAAGAATCTTCAATGATAGTGGGTGATCAAGTCCTTGTTCCACCACCCAACCAGACAGTCACCCAGGAAATTTCGTCATTGCCTGCTCCTCCAGAATAAGTCCCAGCTTCTGCTAATCAGATCATTGTTCATACCGAGCAACCGAGCTCCTCGTCCCAGCCTCCCGAGAAAGTATTGGGAGACAAGGAAAAGGTGTGAAGTTGTTCGGTACTCTTTTTCTGTCCCTCTTTTACTTATCCTCTGTATTCCAAACGATGTAATCTTGTTGATGATGTAATAAAATCACATCTTTTTGTTCAAATGATTGTCTCTTCTCTACCTGCATTCTATCTTGATCTTCTTTTTTATGATTACTTTTTCTTTCTTTGTTAGTTTCGGGCTAGAATGGAATTGATATCTGCTAATGATACAAAGCTGATGCAGCAATGTCATGAATATTATAAGGCTGGTCACACAGATCTTAGTGTATCAGAAATTACTGACATCCTTGGCCATGATGCTTCAGAACAAGCAGTTGAGGCTTATCAGTACTTGAAAGACTTACTTGACCGAGCTGTGGCCAACAACGTGGCCTACTAAGAATTGATCGAGGAGCTTCATTGTACTCTAGAAGATCTTCAGAATCAACACAAGGAATCAACTGCCCTGTTGTATGAGGGATATGAAGATAGGTATAAGCAACTCTCTTTCGAGACAGGCCACAAAAAGATCATAGCTGCGTACGATGTCAGGGAGAGAACCCTAAAAGGTGAAATTGAAGCCTGTAGACAGATTGCCGAGCTGCTGGAGCAAGAGAACAACAATTTACAGAAGGAGCTAGCACAGTATAAATCTGCAGCCTCCTCTTCAACAGCATTAATCCCAGTGACTGATGACGAATTTTCCTTCCTGGAGGTTGAGAATGCCAAATTAAGGCAAGATTTGGACACTCTGAGAAGGTCTGGTGCTTCTCCTGTAACTCGGGGACGAGGAAGAGGTTCCCGTGGACGAGGAAGAAATGCTCTGAACATTGTCGAGGAACAAATTATTCCACTTGCTCGGGGACAATCAAGAATTCTTCGTCGTACTGTCGAAGAAGCTCGTACTCAATCAACTTTGGAAACTCAAGCGTTCCAATTGAATGTAAAAGATAGGGCTTTGTCTGAGATGTCCAAGAAGATCCTAACTTTGGAGGATCAAGTTGTATCGGCAAAATCTGCTCTGGATACTAAGGACGCTCTTGCCAAGAATTTTCATGAGCAAATAGAGAAACTAACTTTCCAATTCCATAAACAACCTCGTGAGTTCTGGATGGCAGGCTACAATGAGGCCCTTTATCACTTGGATGCTCGCATTGAAAATGCCAATAATGAAGGTTATAAGCAGGGATGGTTGAATGCCCTGGGTGTATTAAAATTGGAGCAAGGGCATTATTTATGGGATTATCATGCTCCTGGGTTACTAGACTTGCCCGTGCCACCTTATAAATTGGATATGAAATGGATCCCTGCTCGTTCCATTCCTCGGAGCTTAATTTCAAAATACCTTGGTGACTACAACCTTCATTCTCAGATCGAAGTATCTCGTCCAGAGCATCTAATGGACACACCTTCAATAATGAATGTCAGAATGCTGAAGGACTTGAATTTTATTAATTCTCCTCTTTGCCTGGAAGATCCTCCTGCTGGCGAAGAGCCTGTCTCAAAAGCAAAGGGAAAGAAACCAATAGAGTAGGGATCTCAATGTAATAGTTAGTACATACATGTAACCTGTAATTTATTTTGACTTTAATGAAAGAATTTCATTTTTGTTTGCAAATTTGTATTGCTATTGTCTTGTGCTTGTCCATATGTATATGTTTAAAAGATAACAATTTTGTGTTGTTCATCAACTTAGTAATAAACAGTTACAAGTATATATATAAAAAATGTTGCTCGATCAATTAAAGTAATGAGTATAATAAATGCTTAGAATTTTTCTAAACAACCAAGATTGTTAAAATATGCTTGTCGACCAACTATGATTAGTGGGTTTTTATCTTCGACCAACCATACTTATCCTCGTTGACCAACTACAATTAGTGGGTTTTTATCCCCGACCAATTATACTTTGACCAACTACAATTAATGGGTTTTTATCCCCGACCAATTATACTTGGTTCATTTTGGAATATTTTGTTCTTCAAAGAACTTATTGTATTTTTCTGCAATAATCTTGCCTTCCGACCAACATAAATTGGCATTTAAGAGTATATTTGTTTCTTAATCAACCGAGACTGGCGTTTTAAGAATGTTGTTCTTGCCCTTTTTTCCAACCAAAGTTGGTCATGGGTTTGAACTATTGCCTCCTAACCAAAGGAGTATATTTTGTTCTCACCCTATTACCAACCGAAGTTGGTCGTGGGTCCAAACTGTCAGGTTCTTTCGAACTATCTTGTCCACAAGCTCTTTTACCAACCGAAGTTGATCACGCAAGTGCACGCCTCCTAACCAAAGGAGTATAATTTGTTCTCGCTATTTTTCCAACCGAAGTTGATCACGCTCGAACTATCAGGTTCTTTCGAACTATCTTGTCCACAAGCTCTTTTACCAACCGAAGTTGATCACGCAAGTGCACGCCTCCTAACCAAAGGAGTATAATTTGTTCTCGCTATTTTACCAACCGAAGTTGATCACGCTCGAACTATCAGGTTCTTTTGAACTATTAGGATCTTTCGAACTATTAGGTTCTTTCGAACTATAAGGTTCTTTCGAACTATTAGCGTAGTGTATCACACTAGTATTCCCCGAAAAACTTGTAATAAAAGAAAGAAGATGGTGAAACATCATCGTTTTATTCATAATGAAGGAACTGCTTTACATTTTACATCACTGATAATACTTGCGTAGGTGTTCAGCATTCCATGCATTCTTAAATTCCTCTCCTTCTAGAGTTGCTATTCTGTAAGTTCCTGGTCGAACAACTTCTGTAACTCGGTAAGGTCCATGCCAGTTTGCTTCCAGCTTATTGTGCTTCTGAATGACCTTCTTTAGCACATAATCTCCTTCTTTTAAGTCGCATTTCTTCACCCTCTTGTTGTAAAACAGAGCTGTGCGTTGTTGGTAAGCAGCATTCCTAATGGCTGCCTCTTCTCTAACCTCCTCGAGCATATCCAAATCCAGTCTTCTCATTAAGTCGCTGACTGGGGAATTGAAATTCAGCACTCTGTGTGTTGGAAGACCTAACTCGGCAGGTATTACTGCCTCACTTCCAAATGACAGCATATATGGGGATTCTCCAGTTGCTGCTCGGGGAGTTGTTCGGTAAGCCCACAATACTGACTGTAGCTCATTAATCCAATTAGCTTTAGCTTCACTTAACCTCTTCTTCAAACCATTTAGTAGTGTTCTGTTTGTCACCTCAGTCTGCCCATTGCTTTGAGGATGACCTGGTGCTGAATGGGTTTTCAAAATGTTTGACTGTTGACAATAGGCAGCAAACTCCTCGTTGTCGAATTGTGTTCCATGATCCGTGATGAAGGCATGAGGGAGACCATATCGGCAGATGATATTCTTCCAGACAAACTGATATACTTTCTCGTATGTCATATCAATAAGCGGCTCAGCTTCTACCCACTTAGTAAAATAATCCACTGCAACGACGAGGTACTTGAATCTTCCTCGAGTCGTTGGCAATGGTCCAACCAAATCAATTCCCCACATGGCAAATGGCCTAGGAGAAGTTATGGGCGTCAACAATGCTTGTGGAGTTCGTCGAATGGAGGAAAAGCATTGACACTTATCACATTTCTTGGCATAGGCTATACAATCAGCCCTCATTGTCGGCCAATAATACCCCTGTGTCATCACCCTTTGCAAAAGTGTCCGACCTGCTACATGCGCTCCACAAGACCCTTCATGGACCTCTTCAATTAATTCTTTCACCTCGGAGGGATGTACACATCTCTGCAAACCTACCATAATTCCTCGTCTATACAAAACACCATTAGTTAGTACATACTGAACAGCTTTATACTTCAATTTCTTGGCAACGAGCTTGTCCTCCGGCAATTCTCCCTCCTCAATAGATGCCCTGATGGGATCCATCCAAGATGGTCCTAAATCAAGGGTAATAACATTCATCGTCAAGTCTTCATCTATGCTCCGACTTTCTAATATTTCAATCGGTATGGTTCTTCGCAACTCGGTACGAGTAGCTGATGCTAGTCGGGCCAGTGCGTCTGCCTGTGCATTTTCTATCCTTGGTATTTTGATCAGCTGAATGGCATCAAATTCTGCCAACAACTCCATCACCTTTGCATGATATTTGATCATTAACTCTCCTTTAACTGCATATGTTCCCATCATCTGATTCACAATTAATTGAGAATCACTGAATACCATCAGTTGTTGCGCTTCCATAATCTTTGCTAAATTAAGACCTGCTATCATGGCTTCATACTCAGCCTCATTATTGGAAGCTTTGAATTGGAATCGCAGGGCATATTCCATGTCAATCTCGTCTGGAGTTTTCAAAATAATCCCTGCCCCACAACCCGTTGTGCAAGATGACCCATCTACATACAATCTCCATGTAGGTAACTCGTCTTCAAATTTCTTATCTGACAAAGTTCCTCGGTGAAATATCTGTTGTTTCCTTTCATCTTTCCCTGATATTTTTTGCTCTTCGTCGACCATCTCTTCTCGCCCTTTTACCAATCGGAGTTGGTTTGGGTTTGAATTTGATGATCCTTCTACATCCACAAGTCCTTTTACCAACTGGAGTTGGTCTGGATTTATGTCTGTTGATCCTGTAACATCCACAGGTTGGTCCGCGAGTATCTTTTGTTCCTCGAGAGTATCAGGATACGTAAACTCTGCTGTAAAATCTGCAACAGCTTGCCCTTTTAATGATGATCTGGGCTCATACACAATATCATATTCACCGAGCTCTATTGCCCAGTACATCAGTCTCCCTGATTTTTCTGGCTTATGAAGGGCTTGTCTTAACGGCATATCGGTATACACGATGATGGTATGGGTTTGGAAATATGGCCTCATTCTTCTACTTGCTTCAATTAACGCCAATGCCAATTTTTCTAGCTTTGGGTACCTGATCTCTGCACCTCGGAAAGCCTTACTTGTGTAATAAATTGGCTTTTGGACTCCATTCTCCAATCTGATCAATGCCGAGCTGACTGCGTTCTCTGATACTGCCAGGTATAAGTACAACTTTTCTCCCATTACTGGCCTGGACAACAGTGGGGGTGCTCCCAAGTATTTCTTCAAGTCTTGAAAGGCTTTTTCACATTCCTCATTCCACTCGAAGGTTTTTCGAAGTATTTTGAAGAATGGTAGGCATCTATAAGTTGCTCGGGATACAAATCTGTTGAGCGCTGCAACTCATCCCGTAAGACTCTGTACTTCTTTCTTCGTCGTTGGAGATCGCAGCCCTAAAAGAGCTTTGATCTTTTCTGGATTCGCCTCAATGCCTCTTTGATTGACGATGTATCCGAGGAACATTCCTTCTCATACTCCAAATGTGCACTTCGTTGGATTAAGCTTCATTTGATATTTATCTAGTTGATCAAAAGTCTGACTTAAATCAACTAGATGATCAGCAGCTTTCTTTCTTTTTGTCAGCATGTCGTCGACATAGACTTCCATATTGTAACTGATTTGTTCGGTAAAAACCTTGTTCATCAGCCACTGGTATGTCGCTCCTGCATTTTTCAAACCAAAAGGCATAACATTATAACAATAAGTTCCCCTAGGGGTGATAAAAGAAGTACTTTCCCTGTCTTCAGGTTTCATTTTGATCTGGTTGTAGCCAGAGTATGCATCCATGAAGCTAAGTAGCTCGTGTCCCGAGGTAGCATCCACTAGTTGATCAATTCTGGGCAATGGAAAGTGATCCTTTGGGCATGCCTTGTTGAGATCGGTGAAATCAACACACATTCTCCATTTATTGTTTTTCTTCTTTACCATCACTACATTTGCCAACCAGTCTGGATACTTCACATCTTCAATGAAATGGGCTCTCTGGAGCTTCTCGACCTCCTCTTGTATAGCTTGATTCTTCTCGGGACTGAATACTCTTCTTCTTTGCTTTATAGGCTTGATCTCCTTATTCACATTGAGTTCGTGACATAAGAAGTTTGGATCTATTCCAGGCATGTCTTCATGACTCCACGCAAAAGTTTTCTTCCTGTTTCTCAAGAAAGTTATCAACTCCTGTTTTATTAAAGCATCCAACGACGAACCTATCCGGGTTACTCGTTCAGGGTGCTCGTCGTCCAGAATAATATTTTCTGTAGATTCCACCACCTGTCCTTTTACAAGTTGGGATTCATCTCTGGGATCAAGTATTTTAATTTCTATATCTTCTTCCACCTGGTAGGTAGTAGTCTTTTTTCTTGACTCTTCAAACTCCTCCTATTCGGCAGATGAATAATAGCATTCCCGAGCTACTTTTTGATCTCCCTTCACAACTCCGACTCCGAAATTTGTTGGGAATTTCAAACACTGATGTACTGTAGATGGAACTGCTTCGAACTTCTTCAATCCAACTCTTCCCATGATGATGTTGTAGGCTGACTGCACATTCTTATCCATCACAAAGAAGCGTATTCTCTCTGTTCGACAAGCAGGCCATGTTCCAATGAATATGTCCAACTTGATCGTCCCAAGTGGAAAAACTTTCTCGCCAGCAAAACCCAGAAGGGGTCTGTGATAAGGTTCGAATTGAGATAATTTCAAATTTAAACTATCAAAACAAGAGTAGTACATGATATCTGCCGAGCTGCCATTATCTACCAGAACCCTTGAAATCACTACCTCTTTCATCCTCATTTTGATCACCAAAGGGTCGTCGTGAGGATAAAGAACACCTGCCAGGTCGTTTTTCGAAAAGCCAATGACAAGCTTATCTTTGTTTACCTTCCTCGGGCGATCTTCCTCCGCCAAATTTATTCGCTGAATGTATGAGCAAGCTTGGGCCTCTCCGAGGTAAGCCTTTCTTTCTGCAGTAAGGTCTCCTCCTCCTGCATCTCCTCCTGTAATGACATTACAATCAAATGAACCAAAACTTATAGAAAATACCTCTCTTTCTGGTTGTCTTGGCTTCTTAGGAAGATCGGGGTCATCTTCTGGATCATCTTCATGGTTTCTCTTCTTTTTCTCCTCTGCCCGACGAGGAGATCTAGACCTCTCTCTAGCTCGGTCGTTATCTTTTCTGTCACCTCCCCGATCAACATATTTTGCCAGCTTTCCTCTTCGGATGAGTGTTTCAATCTCGTTCTGAAGAGCTATACAATTTTTGGTCATGTGACCATGATCTTTATGAAATTCACAATATTTATCCCTACTCCTCGAATCAGGGTCTGACCTCAGTTTCTTTGGCCATTTTACCTCCTCGTTGTTCTTGATTTCTTCCAAGACATGATTAATACCCATTTTCAAAGGAGTATAATTATCGTACTTCTTCATGACTTCCCATTTATTCTTGGAATGCTTGTCTCCACCATTGCTCTTATGCTCTTTCTTCTTGGATTTGTCGATTTCCACCTTGGTTTCTTTATCCATATTCTTCTTTGCAGCCATTGCTTCCTCGGCATTCATGATTTTGGCCGCTTTTGCCATCAACTCTGACATAGTTTTAGGTGGATCTTTGGCCAAAGTGTAATACAACTTGTTAGGCAACGAACCACTCATCAAAGCGGTGATTGCTGTCTTTTCTTCATAATCTATGACTTTTAGCTTCTCGTTATTGAAACGAGTTATGTAATCTCTAGTACTTTCACCAGACTTGTGTCTAACACTTAACAAGTGTGCTACTCGTTTTACTGGTTTTGCTCCAAAACAGAAATTACCAATGAACAGCTCGGCTAACTGAAAGAAGGTTAAAATCTTACCCCGAGGAAGGTTGTTGTACAATATCTGGGCAGATCCAGTAAGAGTTCCTGAGAATGCCCTGCATCTCATCTCGTCGGGGACAACATAGATGTCGGCAGCAGCTTGATATTGCTCTATGTGAAGAACAAGATCTGTCTTTCCATCATATTTGGGAGTCACTACGGGCGCTTTAAACTTTGATGGTGTAGGAAAATCCACAATGGCTTGTACAAAAGGTGTCCCTCGAACAAAAGTTCATTGTAGGGGGTTCTTTGCTTTAGCCATTTCTCCCAATCTATCTTTCAACCACTGAATAGAACCTTTCCAAGCATCATTTCCTTCCTCGGGCCTGCTAGTCCGAGCAATTAATTGTTGTGAATTAGCTTCCTGAGATTTCTCTTGACGAGCAGCTGGTCGTGATTGTGCTGATCCTTCCCTTAGAGTTGATGGTTGTCGAAAACTCCTCGACACAACTTTAGGTGGACTCTTATTCCTCCTTGGGCCTAATCGACTGAAAGGAGAGACCCTACTCAGTCTTTCCAAAGCACTGGCCCTCTCCGGAGAGAGAGTAACACGTTGCTCAGTATCTGTGACCCGTATTGATGAAGTTTGCCCAGGTTGATAAGAGAAATCATCAGATTCCTCATTGCGGTACGTCTCTGTACGCCGGGATCGTGAAGAAGGTAAATAAGTTTTCCTCTGACCACTTCGTTGTCCTGAAGGTGCCGGTGAAATGCCATGAAGAGTTTGTATGAGTTGTCCCATCGTTTCTTGCATGGCGGTTTGTCCTTGAGCCAAATTCGTCATGATTCCAGCCAGATCTGGAGGTGCAGAAGGATTTGGAGGATTTCCAGTATTTCCAGCGTTTCGATTGCTAGATTCCGGATTATCTGCCATTGATGATGAATGAAATTTTGTGAAAAACGATAATAACAATCGTTCCCACAGACGTCGCCAATCTGTTGATGTAAAAAATTAGATCGCTCTAATTATTCAATCACAGATAAATAAAACGAGACAAAGATTTTTAAAGTGGTTCAGCCTTATAAGAATGGCCTACGTCCACTGTTATGTTATTGCTGAGTGTTTGAGAATTCTCGATTACAAGGTTCTATCAAGAAATTCCCGTCCCTTTGAATGAGGGTGATACAATGTATTTATAGCCTTGAGGCTATCATATGAAAAGGTGATACATTAAATGATACACATATGAAAGGGTAATGCATTTAATGTTCTTCAAATGTATGCGTCAAGGATAAGCATTCAATGAATAGTTAAACTGTTGATTATCTGACAATTAATGCTGGGGTCGAGATGCAGCTCGAACTGCCTTAGTTGCTCGGAGCAATGGAGTTCCTCGGAGCACTGGAGTTCCTCGGAGCGAACAAAACTTGGTCGGGGAAATAGGTTTCCTCGTTGCTATTGTGCCACGTAGATTGACACGTGTCTTCTTATTATTCGTCCACGTCAGCATACTAATTTTAGTATCAACAAGCATATTGGAATTTATATCGTTGGGCTTATGGGTCATCCTTATGTAAATAAGGTTTAGTATATAAAAAAGATTTTAAATTCAGTATTAAATGATTATACCAACATTTATGAGAAAAAAAAATCGTACATTTAGTGCATCACGTGTTCTTACTCAGCATCAATAAAGGCACGACATGTTTGCACATGTAAAAGTATTGTATTTATAGTAAGAGACATGTGGGACACGTATCGCATCAATTTTGTATATTTTTTGATGTTGAAAACCGACACGTGGTGCACTAAATGCATGATACTTTTTCTCAAAATTTAGAATACTACTATTTAATTAGGATCGACAACTTTCAACACGATATGAAAACACGCACGATTCAATACGAAATTGGTACAAAATTAATATGGTGTGCCGTGCTCGGGCTAGGACATTTTGGTCCGATAGCGAGTCGTGTTCATGTCATAATTTCGACATGAGTTTGGCCCGAAATTGAGCACTTTAGCTCAATTATGAATAAGAAGCCTGATTTGGCTCAGTTATCACCCATTTATAATCAATATAATTCATGCAATATCAAAAAAAAAATATATATATATATATATATATATATATTAAAAATATAAGCGGGTTATAGTGTTGGGCCGTGTTGAATCATGCACAATTAACATGAAATTGATTTATTGTGCTATACGTGTCGTGTTTTTAACAGGTAATGTCCGTGTTAGGCAAAAAAAGAACGACATCGTGTCGGGTCGGGTAAATAAATTCGTGTCGAGTCGGATCAAATCCAAACACGACCCGTTAGCCCAAACTGCCAACCCTATATTTAATGCACTTGGAATAAAAAAACTAGTATATAAATTGGGTACCCATAGATGTTTTCTCGACACATTTCATGTGACAAGCTGACGTGTTGTATTTGCATTAGGTGGTATATTAGATCTATTAATTATCATGAGAGACACTAATTAATGTAGTCTCGAATACAATTTATCAAATCATATGTCCGCATAAATTATTTTTTTAAGAAGAAACATGTTGTGATGATGAACATTGGGGATAATTACGAGCTTGATTTTAATATCAAAATGAATGAAACTATAACACAATTATTATTGAGTGTCAATTTGAATTATTATATTTTTAAATAACTATTTAGTCACTGCCTAACACATCAGTCTTCCCGATTTCTCTGGTTTATAAAGTACTTGGCGAAGAGGTAAGTCTGTGTAAACCACAATGGTGTGCACTTGAAAGTATGGTTTGATTCTTCTTGATGCTTTAATAAGAGCAAGGGATAATTTTTCAGGGCGTGGATACTTGATTTCTGCTCCTTGGAATGCTTTGTTTGTATAATATACTAATTGTTGTGCTCCATTCTCCAATCTGATCAACGCCGAGCTAACAGCAGATGGTCAGGAAAGGAGTGGTGGAAATCCCATGTACTTCTTCAACTCTTGAAAGGCTTTTTCACATTCCTCATTCCACTAAAAGGTTTTTCTGAGCACTTTAAAGAATGGAAAGAATTTTTTAGTAGCTCGGGAGACAACCGATTGAGGGAATCTACCCCTCTAGTAAGTTTCTGAACATCTTTCTTGCATACAGGAGATTTCATCTCAATTAATGCCTTTATTTTGGCCGAGTTGGGTTCGATTAATCTTTGATTCATAATAAAACCCCAAAACATTCCTTCCTGTGCGTCGAACACACTCTTGGTCGGATTGAGCTTCATTTGATGTTTCTCCAATTGGTCAAATGTTTGACGGAGGTCTTGGATGTGGTCAGCAGCCTTCTTGTTCTTGGTGAGCATGTCATCCACATATAATTCCATATTTTTCCCGATTTGTTCTTCAAACACTTTGTTTACCATCTTTTGTAATGTTTTCTAGTATTTTTAACCCAAAAGTCAAAACGTTTTAGCAGTAAGTACCTCGGTTAGTAACAAAAGATGTACTTTATTTGTCTTTGGGCTTCATTTTAATCTGGTTGTAACTAGAGTGTGCATCCATAATGCTTAGTAACTTGTGACCTGTTATTGCATCTACCAATTAATTAATCATTGGTAAAGGAAAATGATATTTTACTCATGCTTTATTAAGGTCGGTGAAGTCTACACACGTATGCCACTTGTCATTCTTCTTTTTTACCATCACCACGTTGGTCAGCCAACCAGGATATTTAACATCTTTAATGAAATGAGCCTTTTGTAGCTTTTTTACCTCTTCTTAGATGGCCATATTCTTCTCAGGGCTGAAGACTCTACATTTTTGCTTGATTGGTTTGGCATCCTGATTGATGTTGAGCTCATGGCATATGAAATTTGGATCTATTCCAGGAATATCTTCATGACTCCAAGCAAACACGTTTTTTTCTCTCTCTAAGGAATATGATTAATTCCTATTTTATGGATGGTACTAGGTTAGACCCAATCTAAGTAGTTCTCTTTGGCTTCTTATTATCCAGAATTATGCTTTTTATAATATCTAACACTTCCCCCTTGACCATCTCGGCTTCTTCTCGAGGATCTAAAGTGTCAATCTGGTACGTAGTGGTATTTTTCTTTAAATTTGTCACATCTACTTTCTCGACTAAAGTGTAGTAACATTCTCTAGCCTCAATTTGATTGCCTTTCACTACGCCGACACCAGAGTGAGTGGGGAATTTTAAACACTGGTGAACTTTGGATGGTACTACTTTAAATTTCTTCAACCTAACTCGGCTAAGAATCATGTTGTAAGATGATTAGACATTCTTATCTAGGATAAAGTAACAAAGTTTTTTCTGTTCTGCTTGCTGGCCAAGTCCCAATCAATGCTTCCAGTTTGACTGTTCCCAGTGGATAAAATTTCTTTCCCCAGAAAATAATGAGGGGCCTGCGATAAGGTTCGAATTTGCTCTCATGTAGCCCTAGGCTGTGGAAGCAATTATAAAACATAATATCTGTCGAGCTGCCATTATCCACTAAAATTATTTCAACCCTTGTGTTTTGTATTATAAAGGTGACAACTAATGGATCGTCGTGGGGGTAAAGGACTCCCGATAAGTCATTTTTGGAAAAGCTAATGACTAGCTTATCTTCGTTCACCTTCCTCGGCTGACCATTATTTTCGTGTGTGAAGTTCATACGCCTTATATAAGAGTAAGACCGGGCTTCATTTAGATAGGCTTTCCTCTCAACAATTTCTTCACCACCTCCAACATCTCCTCCTAAAATGAAATGACAACCAAAAGATATCATGCCTACATCAATCTCTGATTCTTAGGTTTCTTTGATAGGTCTGGATCATCTTCTGAGTCTTCATCCCGTCTCCTTTTCTTATCATCTGTATTTTTACAGGGAGATTCTGATGTTCTTCTGGACTCTCGACCTTCTGTCTGATCTACTAATTTATTCAATTTTCCTCGGTGAATGAGAGATTCGATTTCCTTCTTTAGTGCAATATAACTATTACTGGTGTGCCCATGATCTTTGCAAAAATCATAGTATTTGGACTTATCCCTTCGGTTGGGTGGTGACTTCAACTTTCTAGGTCACTTTAAGTCCCTGTTGCCCAGTATTTCCTCCAAAATATGATTCACACCTATAGTAAGAGGGCTATATTCCCCATACTTCGTAGGTTTTTCGGCCTTCTTATCTTTTTGTTCCTTCTTATCAGCATTCTTTAGGCCATTTGACTTGTCCCTGACGACTGTTTGGCAGCCATTGCTTCCTCAACATTCATGATTTTTTTAGCCATTGCCATGATTTAAGTCATAGTTTTTAGAATATCTTTTGTCAATGCGTAATACAACTTCTCAACAAGCAGTCCACTCATCAAAGCAGTGATGGCCACTTTCTCTTCATAATCCACTACTTCTAGCTTTTCATTATTAAAACGTGTGATATATTCTCGGGTAGTCTCTCCTACTCTTTGGCGAAAACTCAACAAATGGGTTACTCTCTTGACTGGCTTAGCCCCAATGCAAAAATTACTAATAAATAACTCAGCGAGTTGTTGAAAAGTGATAATTTGTCCTTGTGGCAAGTTATTATACCATAGTTGGGTTGAACCAGTGATAGTGCTTGAGAAAGCTCGGTAGTGCATTTCATAAGGAAAATAATAAATATTAGTAGCGACTTGATATTATTCAATATATAAAACTGGATCAGTCTCACCATCATCTTGGGCGTGACCACCGGCAGCTTGAATTTGGAAGGAGTAGGAAAATCCACAATAGTTGAGATAGAAGGTGATCCTTTTACAAAATTTTGTTGTAGGGGATTCTTGGTCTTGGCTATTTCCCCTAAATGATCCTCTAATCGTTGAATTAACCCTTTCCACGAGTAATCTCCAGCTTTGGACCTGTTTGAAGTAGCTTGGGCATTCATACCATTCGTTGTGTCAAGCTCTCTTCCTGAGAAGTTTAATCGGCACGCTCGGATCCTCGGATACTTAATCTGGACTTAAGTGATCCTTCACGGTGCTCGACACGATGTTCATGTAATCGAGCTTCCTTTATGCATTGGCCTCTAATTGATTCGGGGACCAACACGATCAAATGCTGAAGCTGTATTTAACCTTCCCTGAGAACTCGGCCTTTCAGGGGAAAGAGAGTGACCATTATATTGTTTAGTAGATCGAACATATGAAATTTCCCGTAGGTGATAAGATCTATCACGAAAAGATCTAGAATAGATTTTTTTTATAATTCCTTGGAGGAAGTGGCGACATATCTCTACTATGGGATAAATTGGTAGTAGACATGGCTTGAATGATTGTGCCAATTACTGCATCGTTTCCTACATCCGCTCTTTCCCTCTGTGGAAAGGCTGTCCATAATTCCTGTCAAATCGGTTGCACTGGGAGGAGAAAATGCATTGCCTTTAACTGTAAGTATATGTTCTCTAATATCGTTAATCGTTATGAGGATTTTTCAGATGAAACACTGATTAAGATTCGGTAGAGAACAATGACGGACAATTATTCCCGCAGACGACGTCAATCTGCTGATTTTTAAAATTGGTAGCAATATTATCATAGCCACGTAGTACCAATTCTATAATCACAGATAAATATATAAATAACTAAAAGATAAATTGAACAAAACACCAAGGGTTTTTAACGTGGTTCATCTATGAGAAAGCCTACCTCTACGGTTATGTTATTACGTTTGGTGATTGCACAAAGTTTTATGCAGTATTTCTAGTACAAGAATGACTTGTCCCTTGAGTTAAGGGAAACAACCTACTTATAGTGGACCAAAAATCAACAGTTGAAATGCGTTTATAGATTCAAGTATTTACAGTTATACATAATGAAAAGACTATTAGTCTTCTAGATAAGTGTGGAGTATCTCTTGATAATTCCAATGCGCATGATCTTTGTGCTTCTTGATGGTTCACCTTCTTCAATTGGTCGGTCGTGCTACCGATTAAGTAAGTCTGGAGTTGACCAACCATGTATATGAAGACAAATGTCCTGTTATTCCTGGTCCACGAGGCATAACTTGATGTCATCAATTCAACTTTCCATAATGTGCCACTTGGCACCTATAATAACATAGGGATCATCAAATAGGTGTCCCAATGTTATTAGTCCATGTGGTATGGATAATTAATTATTAAACACGTGGTACTCAATCGCAAATCTATCCCCACAGACTCTTGAAAACTTTGCCAGAAGTGGAATATAAAAATCTTGTCCCGATTCGACACTATATTAATTTTAACCCCGTGCAACGTCACTATCTATGCGATGAATAGCTGGGCGTACTGCCTCATCTCATAATCTATACAAATCAATAAAAAGTGGGCCTCCATAGTCAAACGATCCACTATCACCCAGATGGAGAAGTGACCTCTCTGCGATGTCGATAACCCAGTAATGAAGTCCATCCAGATACTCTCCCACTTCTACACTGAAATCTCTAGTGATTGCAAGAACCTTATCGGTCTATGGTGGTCTACCTTTACTAGCTAGCAGTTAGCACACTTCGAGACAAACTCTGTTATGTCTCGATTCATTCCCGACCACCAGTACTGTGCCTGAAATATCCTGATACATCTTATCACCATCGGGATGTACTATAAATCTTGACTCATGATACTCGATCATCAATTCTTGTCTCAAATCTACATCCTCCGAAATGATAAGCCTCCCATTGAAGCATAAGACTCCCTCGGAACCAATCGAGTAGGACTTAGCCTCATTTACTAATAACTGCCTCACCCTGTCCTGGAAGAATTGATCTCTTACTTGTGCTTTCACCACTTTCATAACAATCTCGATAGTGATAGCCAACACAAACATACAAGCTCTGAAGACCTCATTGTCATGTTGAAGCTCGCTCCACTTTGTCTTCCAAATAACTGATAACACAGCAGTAGACCGTCGGCTCAAAGTGCCTGCCACCATGTTATCCTTCCCAGGATGATACTGAATATCAAACTGGTAGTCCTTCATAAACTGTAACCATCTCCTCTGCCTCATATTCAAATCCTTCTGCGTGAGCTGATATTGAATTGACTTATGGTCTATGAACAAGGTAAACTTCTCCCCCAAAAGGTAATGCCTCCAAATCCTCAAGGTAAACACAACGGCTGGTAACTCAAGGTCATTTGTGGAGTAGTTCTTCTCGTGAGGCTTAAGCTTGTGAGATGCATAAGCTATAGCCTTATCCTCCTGCTGTAATAGACCCTCAAGTTCCTTCAAGGATGCATATGTATAAACACAATATTCCACTACTCCCCTAGGCAATGCGAGCATAGGTGTTGAAGTTAACTTATCCTTTAGCTCATCAAAAGCTAACTGACATTGGTCATCTGAAATAAACGACACCCCTTTGCAAGTCAAGTTCGTCAACGAACCCACAATATTTGAGAAGCCCTTAATAAACTGACGATAGTATTCAGCCAAACCCAAAAAACTACAAATCTCGATCGATGTCGTGGGATGCCCCCACTCCCTCACCGTCGATACCTTACTCGGATCAACGGCAATGGCCCTATCAGACACAATGTGCCCCAAAAATTGTACCTCATATAGCCAGAATCCTCACTTCTCGAACTTGGCGTGCAACTGATTGTCCCTTAATATCTATAGAACCATACGCAGATGCTCTGCGTGATCTTCGTCCGAACGAGAGTTAACCATAATGTCGTCTATAAATGTGATCAGAACTAGTCTAGGAACTCCCTGAATACCCGGTTCATAAGATCCATGAACATTGTTGGTGCATTAGTTGGTCCAAACGACATCACCTTGAACTCATATGATCCTTACCGCATCAGGACTGAGGTCTTAGGAACATCCTCCTATCTAATGCATAACTGATGATACATCGACCTGAGATCTATCTTGGAGAAATAAGTTGCTCCTCTCAGTTGGTCAAACAAGTCATTAATTCGAGGCAATGGATACTTATTTCGAATCATGACCTTGTTCAGACTCTTGTAATCAATACACAGGCAAAGTGACCCATCTTTCTTATTGATGAAAGACATCTGCGCACCCCACGATAATGTGCTCCGTCAAATGAAACCCTGTCCTAAAAGTTGTTGAATCTTTTCCCTCAATTCTCGCATCTTCGAAGGATCCATGCGATAAGGTGCTCGAGCAATCGGCCTCGTACCGACACTAAGTCAATGACGAATTCAATCTCTCAACTGGGTGGCAATCCAGGTATCTCCTGGAATACATCCTCGAACTCCCTCGCCACTGTAATCTAATCCAAAGAGATACCCACCTCCTATGAGGTCTTCTCCTCAATATAGTACAAGTGTGATATCGACCCTCCCTTAGGAAGAGGCATCGCCACCAGGAACATCTCCTGTCCTGAAATAGAAAATATAATGGTTCTCCTGAAGTAGTCCACTATCGCCCTATACCCTGTTAACCAGTCCATACTCAAAATGACCTCATATCCCTCCAAATCTAACACTGGAAGGTCGGTTGTTAAACGTAATCTCTTAATGTCAATATCTACACCCCTAGAAATAGAGTTTATAAGTGACCCACTACCCAAAGTTGACTCTACTCACATAAGGAGACTGTCGACTATCTCATATAGACTAGCTGCCCATGCAAATCTTGTAGCTATAAATGAGTGTGACGCCTCTGTATCAAACAAAATCCTACCCTTATGCGCATAAATAGGAAATGTACCTCAACTGTTGGTGACGCTTATGGTGCCTGCAGTAAGACTGCATCTTGGACATTATAAACACATCCATACTGTAATTGCCCCTACAATTGTGGTGTTTGTGGGACTGGCGCTGCCGCAGGAGGTAGTTGTGCATGCTACCCCTGCTGAGCACCCTATGGTGGTTTTTTACCCATCTATGGGCAGTCTCTCCTCATATGGTCCGTCTGTCCATATATAAAGCACTTCCCAAAAAGTCTTTTTTTCTCTATCCCTGATGGCCCTGTCGAGGTTGTCCCTAGCACTGGCCCTGGCCCTAGTGGCCCCATCCCTGTTGGCCTTTCCCATTGTTCCCTTGGCCCTTATGGCCCTAGGGAACATGCTGCTATTGAGGACCTGGATGGACCTGTCTAAAACCGTTACCCTCTAGTTGGTAACCTCCTGGATTGAATTTCTTATTCGAATCTCCCTATCGGGAATCCTGACCATGATGCCTACTCATTTGCTGTTCCAATGACCCACTAGCATCGTTCCCTCCTACCTTGACTGGATGGCTAGTCTCACCCACTCTCTTGCTTCCTTTCAGATGGAACCTATGATCCTGGCAGTGAAGAAGCGCGACATTGATGACTTCAGTATAAATCTTCAATGTTGGGTTACTAATCAAATGTTTCCTGATCCTCCAGGCGAGTCCATTTATAAACTTTGAAATTTTCTTTTCCTCGCTATCCACCTCACCGGGCACAAAGTTAGCCAAACGAGTAAACTAATACTCACACACCGCTACGAACTGTCACCCTAAACCACCTCATTAAACTTCTTCCCCATCTCTATCTCGACGGTCGATCGGAAGTACTTATTGTCAAACCGCACCCAGAACTCGATATTAGGCATAACATCTCTCTCCTTAGAAGTGGTAACAGACACCCACCATTGTAAGGCTACCCCTATGAGCTTAAGTGTGACCAACATCTACTTTTGAGTGTCGCTGCATTCAACCATATGAAGGTGACGCTGAATGTCTTTCTTCTATTGACAAGCCATGATCACGTCGGAACTACCCTAAAACTCTGGTGGGTGGCCCTTATGGAAAGCCTATCTCACTTTCTGCTTAATAGATGGCCCCGGACGGCCCTGGACGCGCTGGACAACCGATGTCACTGGATTCTATGGAGGATGGGCCTAAGGAAAATAATGTGCCATAGCAGTCATAACAACATTAACTTCCCGTGGTATAATAATGGCCACCTCTACAGCCCTGGGCAATCGTCTAAAAATTTTTAAATTACTAAACACCTATGTTAAATAAAGTCGATGCCAAATTTTATCTTTCATTAACATAGAAAAATGTGCGAAAATGAAATAGTATAACTCAACCACACAATAATAGAAGTCTAAAACGTCAGAGGACAAAATAGATAAATGATAAATGTCGAATAAACCATCAGCTCCCAAAAACAACATTCAAATCAAAAGTCTAACTAAAATGAAAATGAATCTAAATACAGAGTCTGATATATAAATTTGAATAAATTTCTAAACAGAACGAGAAACATGCCCGACTAAAATAACTGATCACGAATCCTAATCTAGGAATGAAATAACTAAAGCGTCTACTCAAGTCCTGCATGCTTCCACAAGTGCTGCAGCTGTGCATCCCTGGAATGAATTATCATGCTAGACGTACCTGTGGTTGGACAGCTAAAAGTTCTGAAAATAGATTTGATACGGGTCAGAGCCTAGAACCTTTGAAAGCATTAGGCAGTATTAAAATTGCAGTTAAAATCAATTATTGGATATACACGTTAGTTTTACGCACACTCCATTGAGTTCTTCACCTTTCAACTATAGTGTAAACCTAACGAATCCTATTAAATCCGCCTAGTTATGCTACCCAGCCTAACTAGTAATATTAAGTATCAAACTAACCACAAGAAGTTTAGCTCACCTGTACCACCCATACGATACACTATCGTAAAACCAATAATTAATATCTGTAGACTATTAATATTTAACTAATAATTAAGTTTCTCTTACTTAGGTCACTTTTAGATAAACACTATCTATCGTTTCTACCATCACACAAAAGTAGAATAATCACACTTATATATATATATCAAACTATGTTATATACAACTACAACATCCCTAGAATGGCCACCATGATGTATGAATATTCTGCTATCAAGTCCATGTACCTCTCGTACTAAATCAAGAACTATCAGTTCGGAATGTCACCTTGTACCACAAATCAAATAACACACAATAGAGGTAAACATAGTTCTAAGCCTTTGGGCTACTCACATACCTAACATATCCAAATGACCTGCCAGACCCACTATTACACTCTCAAATAGTGAGCCACCCTAAGTTCTATATTTTAGGGCACACATCCAGACCTTCCTGGAATCACCAAGGTGGGATCGCCTACTGTGCGGAACCTTCTATGATAGCAGGCAACGTAGGTATGTTCACACATGTAACAAAGCACATAATAGGTATTCACAAAACATATATATATATATATATATATATTAAGGTTCTAAAAAATGCGAGGCGTGATCGAGGCGTGGAGGCCAAGCCTTAAGCCTTAGAAGCCTAGGCGGGCCTTAGGCGTAAAAAGGCGTTTAGGCCTTCTTAATATATTTTAATATTTTTTAACCATAACAAGGCTATTAAAATACTAAAATTGTACGTATCGTAAAAATATGTCTAAATATATGCAAATTAAAATACTATTTGATTATTTTTTATGAGATAATGGTCCAGTTTGTAAAAAAAATAAATTAAAAGGTGATATCGCTTCACTAAAGCATTGTTGCTTTTAGAAAAAAGTGCGCCTTAAGGATTTTACCAAGAATAAAGCGTAAAAAGCTTAAGGTGGGGCGTTTCTCCCAAGCCTCAAGCCTAGGTGGATTTTTTTTAGAACAGTGATATATATATATATATATATATATATATATATATATATATATACACACTAGGGTATGCCCGTGCCTGAAGGCACGCTGATAATCATAAAACGACAAATTTTCAAAACACATAATTGCAAAAAAACACAAATTTCGTTCCCTAACAAAACAAAACTAAATCAATATTCATCAATTGAATTTACATTGTGTCTCAAATTAACAAAGCGTAAATTTAGAAAAAAAAAATGGACATAATCTCCTTTATTTATTGGTCTATCCACCCTGCTTAAGGGGTAACAACCAATCATACAATATTCAAAAAGTCCAAATTCATCAAACAAATATTTTAACGAAACAAACTTCTTTACAAAAAAATCACATATATTAATTGAGGTTGGCCCACGTATTCCACTGTAATGATTGTCCGTAATTTTCAAAATACGACCTGATACAAAATAAAAAATATAGTTAGTTAATGAAAATAGCTAGTCAAATATTATTTAAACCATGATAATCATTAATTATATGCCAAATACACTGCCTCACAATATTGTTACGATTGATGTGGACACATTAGGCCCCTGTACTGACACCACATTAATTGATGATTTGATATGCATAATCAATACAGGAAAAAAAACTAAATCAATACAGAAAAAAACTAAATCAAAAAAGAATAATGTATCAATACAGAATAAAAAAATCATTGCCCTGAAATGTGACCCTAGAAGACCGATATTGACCGCCAAATGCTGTGCCAAATCCCCATCTAAGGCCCAACCCAACTCCACAGCCTCCACCTGCACCAAGGCCCAAGAAGTTTAAAGGCATGCCTCCGAAACCCCATCGTCCCATTTAAAAATACTATCTCACACGAAGGTAAAAAAAAGAGGTGCACCAGATTTAAAAAAAAGTTCACCAGATACACCTCAAGAAGCTTTGGTTCTTTGGTTGTGAACGATTTGAGTTTTGGTTAAATTTTTTTTTAAAGATAACCCAAAACATGTATTCTCGAAGAAATATTTAAATATCCTACAACATTGTAGAAGACAAAACTGGGATAATAATGATAATAATAGAAGCAGCATAAAACACCAAAAGTGTGTTTAATGGTAACGACGAAGGGAGAGAGTGTTGTTCCTCTTCCAGGTAGCCCTCCTTGAAGGTCGCGCCCTGTGGTTCAAGTGTCCCTTACCACGGAGACCCCTGTACTTCTTACCAGCAGAAGTGAGCCCACGAAGCTCCCTGTGATTGTGAACAGGGTTGCAGATCCAGTAAGAATTGAGGGCAACATCAACCAAGATTACCTCAAAATACTTGTAAGTTGAATCCTCGTTGATCCAGTAAGAATTGAGAACCTTAAGACCACCCAGCTTCTGACTAGCACTTTCTTCTGCAACGGACCGCTCGCTGCGTTGAAATTTCAACTGAGTGACACCCTGGTTTATGGGCTTTCCATATACAATACCCTTGGGAACTGGCCTCTTCCTTCCACCATGTCTAACACGCACACGGTAGATCATATAACCCTACTTGGCTTTGTAACCTAACCGCCGAGCCTTATCGGGGCGTGTGGGGTGAGTGATACGCACAATGGAAGGACGATGTCTGTACTCCCAACACCTCACCCTCAACAAAAAACCCCATTGTGGTGTTGGTTGCGCTCTCTTTATTTGGTTTCGACTGTGATGAGATGAGAGTGTGTAATAGGCGAGTGCCTTAGGCTCAGCTAGGGTTTTAGAGAGCAGCGTATGCATGTGCTTGGCCTGAGTTTTGGTTCAATCGTGGATTTGTGAGATAGAGATTTGTGAGTTTTGATTTGTGAGATACACACCAGCAAAACAACAAAACTTTTTTTTTTGTTCAATCGTGGATTTGTGAGGTAAAGATTGAGAAGAGAAAGGCAGATAGAAATTGACGGAGGCGCAGTTGGGAGCTTTTGGGTGAGTGAGAGTAGATTTCTTGGGATAAGAGGAGAGGGTTTGAATTAAAGTAAGAGTTTTTTTGGGTGATGTGCAAAATTTTGGGCGGGATGATTAAATGGGAGAGCGTAGTGAGAAGGTGCGTATTTTGAGTTAATTTACCCAAAAAGTCCTTATGTTTGAATTAAAGTGGAGGAGTGGGAATTAAGTGTGGAGAAAGAAAAGAGGGGGAAATTAAAATTTTCAAGGGTAAAATAGGAAGGGCAAATAAAATTCATCTTGTGATGTCATAGTTGAATCGTATGACATATATAAGTTTTCTACTTTATTATATAGATATATCCAATATAGATATACACACAATCCACAATATATTTAGTACGTTGTATATATATCTCTTGAATACTCAATGCACTAATGATTCACACTCAATAATCTTTTCTTATTTTCCGCGTATCACCCACTACTCGAAGGGTTCTAGCTATCCCTTTAATAATTTCAGTAGTTAACACATCACTATCCTACTAGTATTAATCTTTGGTTATCGTTTACGTTCTTCGTGACTCGATTTGTAAACTCCTGCTACATAACACAATCGTTTACTCTCATCGATCCTAATCCTAATTATCCTCAATATAACTAAACCGAGTTTTAACTATAGGTCTACTGATATTATACAAGTCCTGATATAGTCAATACAACATTACCAAAGTCCCCCATAATTTTTGGTAAGGAAAACTATGCAAATAAACAAAAGACCGTGTTTATGCTTTGGTCGATCAATAGATAAAATTGATCGATCCATCAATCCCTCGATCGATCGACATCCCTCGATCAATCGATTGATACCTGTTTGGCAGCTACCTCCCAATTACATTTTTCTCCATGGTTAACCCCTTAATCCTCCGTAAAACCTTACCAAACTCCCATATAACATACCCAATCATCAAATATATGTATAGGGGGAATTTATAACGTAATTATAACATCAAATCTTTAAGAACTCTAAACATAAACAAATTTAATCTCAATAAATCTCAAAACCCTAGTTTTTGATATTCTTCATGCATGTTCATCAAGATTTCCGGATTTATCTAAAGTTTATAATCATGTGATCTCAAATTTCATAATATCAATGCAGAGGGATTATTTCTAACATGAATCCTACCCCATATCATGAATTACAACCCTTATAAATCATATGGATTCATCCAATCAGGTAATTTCAACCCTACACTATCATGGGTATTATAATATTCTTAAAAGGATTGAAAAATAAACACATGACTTATATTTGCAGGTCTAATTTTTATTATTTGATGATGGAGTTGTTCTTCCCTCACTCCGATCTTGTTTTTGGTGAGTACGCTGGTGGAAAAAAGTGTAGAATGGCCTAAGGATCCTCTCTTCTTCCTCTCCTATATATTTGAAAAAGGAGAAACCTATTGCATATATATATTTGAAGAAGGAGAAACTTGTTGCTGTAATGAATTTGGGGGGTTATATCAACATGAGTGAAACTTTAGATACAATTATTAGGCCATCTCTAGTGGGGGAGTCTTAAACAATGTAAATTTACATTTTTTGGGATACATTTTGTGGTTGGGGTTCACAGTGGGATTTTAAACTTTTCCTTTGGACGGTAAAGGCTTACCCACGCACGGGTGATACCCACAATGGAATTGTGTAGTTTTCCTTTGGACGGTGTTGGCGGTAGACTGTTACTCGCCCAATTATGGGGTCCACGGGGGGTCCACTACTACATAAAGTGTAACAGCTATCTAAATTTACATCGTCCCTATATTTCCTCTCTCATCAGTGATAAAACCTGATTGAGATTCAGAAATAATATTAGGAAGAATAAGATTTAATCTATACACTAAAATTTTTGACAAAATTTTACAACAAAAATTGCAAAGACTAGTAAGTCTATAATCGCTGCAAGATTTTGGATTAAAAATTTTAGGAATAAGAACGAGGACAGTGGTTGTCCAACTACGAGGGATGTTGTGGCCAAGGAAAAAGGATTGAATGGCCAAAATTAAGTTTTTTTAATGTTATCCCACGCAATCTGAAAAAAATTTCCGTTGAAACCATCAGGTCCGGATGCATTAAGGCTGTCCATGGAAAAAATAGTCTTCCTGATCTCGTCTTCATTCAGGACTATGCTTAATTGTAGGTTGTTTTCTAATCTGATTATAAAAGGGATAGACTCAAACAGGTTGTTGGAAGAAGTAAAGCAGGAAGGAGAGGTAAGGAGCTGTTCAAAGTGGTTAATAAAGCATTATGATATAGCTTTTTTCCCCTCCAAGGTGGTACCATTAACATTTGTGATTTTATGAATTGCCAGATTGGTGTGTTTTTTATGAAGCATTGCATGGAACAATTTGGAGTTATGGTCACCTTCTTCATCCCATTTGAATCTAGTTTTTTGTTTCTAAAATTCAGATTCATATTTTGAACGAAGCAAGTATTCTGATTTTGCCTTATGATAAGAGCTTCTGGTAGATGGAGATGGTGCCACATCATATTCTAGCTCAGCTCCAGTGAGATTATCTTCCGCCAATTTAACTTGTTGACAAACATTTTGGAAAGTATTTTTATTCTAGAGTTTAAGAGTGTTTTTCAATCTTCGCAATTTATTGGCAATACATTACATGGTTCTTGCATCACAGGGAAGGTTCCATGGATGAGATATAAAATTAAGAAAATTATTATGGATAGTCCACATATATAGTTTGAAATTTGAAAGGTTTTGTAAAACTTTTCATTTGGTTATCAATCTTAATAAGTAAGGGTCATTGATCTGATTCAATACGATGACGGTGTTTCACTCTAGTAAAGAGAAAAGATTTATCATTGCTAGATTGGATACAACCCTATCAAGATGTCCCCAAATTTGAGACTAAAATTCCCTGTTATTAAACCAAGTAAATTTTGAACCTTCAAATGGGATGTCGATAAGGCCAGCTGCTACCAAAGTGCTGGAGAAGTTTGTGGCAGCTCCTCTATGAATTAGAAGCCCACCTATTTTTTTCATGGAATCATAAACAATATTAAAGTCACCAACCACTAGCCAAGGACCCAAAATAGAGGTAGAGAGGTCTAATAATACGTCCCAGAGGTCAAATATTCCTTCCTCTTGCATTTATCATACACACAACTGATGTAAAGGGGACATGTTAAAGAATTATGCAACACTTGAAAATTGACACATTGGCTTGAGGATTTAATTATATTGATAGTCTAGTCTTGCCTCCATACAACCCAGATTTTGTTATTACAGTTTGTAAAACCTCCATTAAAATTGATACAGTGACAAAGAAAATCCATTCTACTATCTTCAATCATACGTTTGCAAATAGCAAGCATCCCAATTTTATGAGAACGGATTGGGTTCTTAATCCTAGATAAAGAGGCAGTGTTTCCAATACCTCTTACATTCCAAATTAGGAATTAAACATTTGAAATAGTAGAAAAAAAAAAGTTTTAGGGAGCCTCCTAGCTGAACGAGTCAGAATGTTAGAGGTTTTGATATAAACTTTTCATTTTTTGAATGTTCTCCTTTTTGAGGGGTAAGGGGAATAGCATATAATTACTCTAGTTTCTCAGAGAAAAACTTTTCTATAGAACCAACATTGATGAGGTTACCTCCTTCTTTACTGTCTTGATGTAGCTTATCAACATGTATGGTGTGCAAAAAATATGGCTGCTGTTGATATACATGTTGATGAAAAGGTTTTTTATGCATTAATAAATAATTATCGGGAACTTCTATTGCAGTATAATCCTGGGTCGCATTGCATCCTTGATGTGGAACCTGAGAGTAAAAAAATCAAGAGAACATTTGTAATGTTTGGAGGATGTATTTATGCATTTCAATACTTCAAACCTGTTTTATTTCTTGATGGTGCCTTTTGAAGAGCCATTACTGCGAAACAATATTGTCAGCAACTGCAAGAAATGTGAACTATGGTAAATTAATTCTAAATATTTTATTATGTGTATTGTATTCACATTTTATTTGTTCCATTGTAGATCATCAAAACACACGCATAAAAGTATAAAGTACCATTGAATGTTTTTGTTTAGTTCACGTGCACTTTACATTTTATGGGTGTATTTTGATGATATGCTTTGTTAATTAAAATACAAAGCCAAGTACACGCATAAAAATGTAAATTACACATGAATATTTTTGTTTAGTTCACATTTACTTTACATTTTTATATGTGTATTGTGATGATATGTGTTGTTATTTTCAAATAAAGCCAAGTACACGCATAAAAATGTAAAGTACCTTTGAATGTTTTTGTTTAGTTCGTGTGTACTTAACATTTTTATGCATGTATTTTATGATCTGTGTTGTTATTTGTAACCAATTCAAAGTAAATGAAAAAGATTGTAAAGTAAACATGCATGTTTTTATATCTTGAACACTTGCACTTTACATTTTTATGCATGTATTTTTATGTTTTGTCTTGTTATTTGCAACCAATGCAAAGTAAAACATAATATATTAATATATTTCCTACGTGTTGTAAGGTCTGGGCTAGTAACATCAATTTACAATGTGTTGTATATGGATATGCAATTTAATTTAATTTTGATATATTTTAATATTTCAGGCCTTTTCCTCTTGCATATGCTATTGTTGATTCCGAAACGGAAGATAAATCGATGTGATTTCTTGTTAATTTTCATAATGCAGTAGATGACAATATCGCAACATAACATTTATATCTGATCAAAATAATGGATTAATTGAAGTTATTTCGAGGGTGTTCACAATGTCTGCCCATTTCTACTGTATACATCATTTACAATGGAATATAAAGAAGAGAATTCGTGAGAATTGTGGTGGGTTTCGAAATAAAACTGTCAAAGGATTTTTTGTCTTGTGCTTATGTTGTCTCAATAAATGAATTTCACAAGAATATTGAAGCATTGAAAAAGGAAAAAGGAGCTCGTGTTGCTAATTTCATTGATAATTTGCCTCCTAAGAATTGGTCCTGTGCATATTTTCTCTGTAAACGGTATGATGACATGACATCTAATGTTCTAGAGTCATTCAATTCATGGATTTTGGAGGAAAGGCATTTACTAATAATGAATATGCTCGACAAATTGAGGGTGATGATTATGAATTTCAACGCAAACAAACTTGTTAAGTTTAACACTTGGACAAATGAGCTATGTCCTTTTTTTCAAAAGTTACTGAATGAAAATTGTAATAAAAGTCGACATTGGACTATTAGTCACTCGAGTCAACATGTATTTGAAGTTCATTTAGAAATGCGAGTGATGGTTAACTTCGAAGAAAGAACTTGTTCTTGCAAGAGTTAACATATAAGATGTTTTCCATGTTCTCATGTTGTTTCTGTTGTACGGAGGATAGGGATCAATATTTATGAGTATATTGAGGATTACTATAAGGTATCTTTCTACAGAAAATTAAACTCGATACCTATAGTTTCTCTTCCTGATTTAATTTTCTTAAATATTCCTATACCTGAAAATCCATTTGTGCTTCCTCCAAAAGAAATCGACAGGCAGGCCAAGAAATAAGAGAATAAAGTCTCCTGGTGAGATCACAGTTAGGGAAGTTACTTGCCCTAGGTGTAGTAAAATTGGTCATTACATGTTTACATGTAAAGAACCCATTTGATTACATTTAAAATTATTGAATTCATTCAATGTAACCATTTGATTAAATAAATTATTTAATAACCAATTTGATTAAATACATAAATGTAATTTAATGTTTAGTTTTTAGTCTCATTTTTATTATTTATTTTTTGTATGGCAGTTCAACAAAGTACACATATTATTTAGAAAGTACACGTGCTCACTTTTCCTAAAGTTCACGTGTACTTTATTAAATTAGCGTGTATTTTACATTTTTCACTATATGTATGATTGTTTAATTCATTCATTATAACCATTTGACTGAATAAAATTATTTAAAAACCCAATTAATTGAATAAAGGAATGTAATTTTATTTTTTAGTTCTATTTTTGAAGGATCAGATAACAAAAAGTCCTTCAAATATTTTTTAATGCACATTAGTCCAAGTCTTTTACTTTGTTCCAAAAATTCCCTCAAACACACATTTAACTAATATTTTCTTATTTTTAAAAGTCCGCGCTAGCGGCATTTATCCCCAATCTCCCCCCCTACCATCCCAGCCTAACCGTACTTCATTTTTTTGAATGTATTCATGTTGTGAGGGACTATTTGAAATAAAGTAAAAGGTTGTATTTGATGTGTATTAAAAAATATTTGTGGAACTTTTTGATTAAAACTCCATTTTATTATTTATTTTTTGTATGGCAGTTCAATAAAATACACGTATTATTTTGAAATTACACGTGATCAGTTTTCCTAAAGTTCACGTGTATTTTATTAAATTTTCCAAGCTTTACATTTTTTTAGTATATGTATGATTGTTTAATTCATTCATTGTAATCATTTGATTAAATAAAATTATATAAAAACCCATTTAGTTGAATAAATGAATGTAATTTTATTTTTTAATTCTATTTTTATAGGATCAAATAACAAAAAGTTATTCAAATATTTTTTTAATGCACATTTAGTCCAAGTTTTTACTTTGTTCTAAAAATCCCCTCAAACACACCTAACTAATGTTTTCTTATTTTTAAGAGTTCGCACTAGTCACATTCATCCCCCACCTCCCTCTCCCACCCCCACCATCCCAGCCTAACCGTACTTCATTTTTTGAATGTATTTATATTATGAGAGACTTTTTGAAATGAATTAAAAGGGTTGTACTAAATGTGTATTAAAACATATTTGATGGAGTTTTTAATAAAACCCCCAATTTTTAGTTTTTTTTTTGTTTGGCAGTTCAACAAAGTACACATATTATTTAGAAAGTACATGTGACAACCCGGATAAAACTATGATAAATTCGATTTGAATCATGCTTAAATTATGTGATATGTATAATATGTTACTAATATATATAATGTTAGGTTTCTACATTAAAAAAATCATGAAATATCGAAGTGGCTACAAACATGAAATTTTAAAGTATTCGGTAGGAATGTGTCTATTGGAGACTAGTTTTGGCACTTATAATATAACAATTGACTCAATATGAAAACTAGATACGTGTATATATGTGATTTAGGTTTGTAACACAATAAACGACGTATCAAACGGATGTTTGAGTAAGAAGTTATGCCAAATTTACGAGCAAAGAGCAAATCTGTTCATTCCTTTCAAGTGGTAATTTATCTTTTAGTAAACCAAATGGTTTAATTTGATGGGTTGAAAAGGAAGGAAACTATTGATGCCAAAAATTATCGACCTACGTGGACTAATCAGAAATAAACACTTGTCTCCTTACATGGCAGAAATCCTAGTCAGCAGTCACTGAACTAACTCCATAGATAGTTGCTCGGCGGGCATGCCGACCAACATGAAGAATGCACACCATTAATGTAAATGAAAATTCACCAGATGGGAAGTACAACCAAGGGTATTTTTGCATGTGGTATATACAATCAACCATCATATTCATTATGTACGAGTGCAAATGCTGGAATATATAAAGGCATTCCAACCCTTGATCTTTGGGTCACTATAAATACATTGTATCATTTCCATTAAAGGCATGATATAATGAACTATATGATATTCTTATTAACAAGAGTATCTAACTTTCTCTAATCACTCAAATCAATACTATAGCAATGGACGTAGGCTTTCTTACACAACCAAACCACTTTAAAACTCTTTGTCTTGCATATAATTATTTCATTGTAATCTTACATTTTATTTGTGATTAGAAAATTGGATCTAGTCCATTTTGTACATCAATAGATTGACGACATCTGTGGGAACATGCGTCTAATTGTCGTTCTCTATCTTGTACATCCTTGTTCAATAAAAATGAATGATCCTGAGCCTAGTGCCAGAAATTAAGGCAACCCAACTGTCCCATCTGCTCTGCCTACAACTGCCAACCTGAAAGGAATTCTTACTAGTATTACTCTAGAGGTTAGGACGCCATGCAAGAAATAATGAGGCAATTGGCTGAGTCGCTGTAAGCTTGATCTCCAGCCCTTTTCAGACAGTAAATGGTTCCTTCAACAAGGAGAGAAATTGGACCTCCACCTCCTAGGCAAACCAATATAACTATTCCAGATCTTCATGCAAATGGTTTTACCATCCAGGAGTCAGTTCATCAATCAGATCCACAGAGTTCTATGATGACCATTCTTTCTCTCTTGAAAGACCAAGTGTTTTGGAAAGATTGAGTAGAGCTTCACCTTTTGACTGCTAGGGACCCTTAGCAAATTATGACACCCCGCCTAATAATATACCGGATGATCAGTCCTATACCAAATAAAACAGGAATCTCATCTGGTTCATTCTTAGCATCACTGTCAAAAGCTTTATAAAACATTTCTAAACACATAGTATTCAAAAAGCTGGTGCCAAATTTTATTTTTTTAATTAAACAAACCCAACATGCAAAAATATAAACTAAACCACTCACACCATTTGTAACTGAACAAACTGAATAATTAATAATAGACTTGTCGAATAAACTATAGGCTAAAATTCCAAACCAAATAAATACCCAACAATAATAAAATAATTCGAAAACTGAATTTGAAAATAACTGGGCAACATGCCCTACATGAACAGTGACTGAGAATAAATCCCTAATCTAGGAACTAAGGAATAAAGAGTCTAATCCAAACTCCTGCTAGCATCCACATGTGTCGCAGCTGCATGTCCCTGGAACAGGTATCAAGTCTAGCGTCCCTGTGACTGGACACTTAAAATATTTTGAAAATATTTATATAGCAAGGGTTAAAACCCAAAATATTTTGAAAATATTTAGCAAGTGAATTAAAATGCAGCAATTTAAAATGCATGAATGCTCTTCATATTTAGGTTAGTGTCGCACTTACTTGAGATACTACTCACCCCTCATCTAAAGTGAACACCTAACGTTCTATACTTAACCCACCTAACTCTACTACATAAGTTAACTAGACTATAGTAATTAACTGAACTTATCTACATGTATGAGTTTCTGTACCGCCCATACAGTACATTATTTATTAACACCTCTCATATGTTAATTACTTCCCATGTAACATATGCTTTCTATCCATATTTATCATTAAGTCTCACTACTTAATTTATTCCTTATATGTTCACCCCTCACATTTAAATCTTTATAACTAAGCTTCTCTACTTAATTTACTTTTTAGATGTATGGACGTCATCTAACTATCTACTATTGCATGTAAGTAGATTATTCATACGGTATATACTTCACACAATATATAGTATAAGTGTATTCTTCACTATAAAGTCTTAATATCACACATTACAGACTTATTGGTTCGGACTGTTCCATCGATCTAACTCATCCTATTATTTACATTGGTTCGGACAGCCATCCACCCCAATGTAAATGATATATATATAATTATATTGGTCCGGACAGCCATCGACCCCAATATAATTAATATGCTTTAGGCATTCACACCGCCTAAGTATGTGATATGGTAGGCATTCACTCCACCTACAGGTTTACATTGGTGTGAATAGTCATCGATCCCAATATAGTTTGTATACTTTAGGCATTTACACCGCCCAGGTATTACTAAAGAGTATATATATATATATATATATATATATATATATATATATATATATATATATATATATATATATAACTTAAATTCGTCTAATCCGTGCTCAAATCCCATAGCACCAACCAAAAATACACAAGTCTATATCCCGACTTGTAATTTAATTAGTCACACATGAATTAAATTATCATCTAAGTAGTGTCACCCAACTAGATTACCCCGACTTACTCATTTGGTCCGTATCTTTACCCGTTAGGATTTATTACATCAAGTCCCACTATTAAGGTTAACACCTTTCATTAAATTTAATATTCAATAATTTATTAAACATCTCTATAAAAAATTAAACCGGCAACTGTGTGCCTAACACTCGTCGCACTAGCCCTTAATATCCAAGTCAAATTCTCTAACTCTTAATTTAATATATTTCCCACATTAATTAATTTATTCAAGTAGTGACACTCAACTACAATACCCGGACGTATTCACTTGACCCATAATTGAACCCTTTAGAATTTATTTCACCAAATTCCGTTAATAAGTTTGACACTCTTATTAAATTGAATATTCCTTAATACTCATTCCATAAGACTCCAAGTATTATATTCCATTTAATTTATATCAACTAATTCCACCTTAAGATACCAGCCCGTATGCGAAATTCATCCAAAATCCCCATTCGATTACGTTCATATATTTTCGAATGTCGTTCATTCTAAATACTCCTAAATTCATACCTCGGTTTCATCCCTATCTAATCCAAGGATAAAATAATGTTCCTCAATATTTTTCCAAAGTCCTTCACTTATCTACGGACAGCTCCAAATAACCCGAATTTATTTCTTCCTAAAGATGTCGGTCTCACGCATCCTTTCGTAGAAAAATCATAACTAAATAAAAAAATCAAAAAAATACGAGATATGCGCCCACACGACCGTGATGAAAAGACCTAAAATCTCATATTTTATAATAACTGAAGGGGTCGACCGATCGAGGAATATGGTCGATCGATCGATCGAACTGATATCCATCTTCTTCCCCGATTCTGTTTCCACTGTTTTTGAAACCTCAAGCTTTTTAACTCACTTCCAAACATTTACCCAATCACAATCAACATTCAATTCATGAAATAGTAGGTTCTAAACACCCCAGAAACCTTGAATCATCAATAAATTTACATAAATCTTATGTTTACCAAATTGAGTATTTTCCAATTTTATTCCCCTGATTTCAATTTATCATTCAAATTCGAAATTAGTCATCAATACTTACTTATTTTCACCCTACAATCTGATTTCAATAGTCCCATATTATAGCCTCACATCAATTGAGTAATTATTCTACACATATTACTTTAATTCGAAAAAACCCATTTTGATTGTCAACACACACCCAAAAACAGATTTGATTTTACATATCACCATAGTATGAATTGGTTATCAGATAATTAAAATTACATCAAATTAACCACTTTCCTTAATCATTGTAGAGTTTTATTCCTTTGGTGTTGATGATGATTCCACAAAGAACACGTTCAATTGCTCCTTGATTTGTCTCCCAAAGACTCCCAGTTGATCCCCAATTGCTCCCTCTGCCTTGCTCTCAATTTCTAGGTTTAGAGTTATGTTAACTGTCGTTCTATACACTTATAATTAGGTTTATAAATCCTAATCCCATTTTTAGGTTTATGGGCCATGCCCAAATGACCAGAACACCCTCGTATGGGCCCGATTATGCCTAAAAATGCGTCGAGACCCGATTACTATCCCGGGTACTCTTTTCGACTATCTCAATCTATCCGGAGTCAATCGTGCACTAAGAATTCTCATCTAAAATACTTTATAACCTACTCTAATTTTGGACCTAAAAAATGTGACATAATAATAGTCCGAATAATTAAATCTAAATTCGTCAGATTTAAATAATTCATCCAATTCAAATAAACTCTCCAAATTATAAATTTAAAATTCTCCAATTTAAATGAATTTTGTTTCTTCCAGAAAATAATTAAATTCCCAGTCCTCAAAATTATGGGGTGTTATATACTTCCCCACTTACAAAGGATTTCATCCTCAAAATTAGGTTAAGACTAGTACTCCAAATCTCGACTTGCTCGCGAGTCACCTACCCTTAAGATCACTGCACCCATCTTTCCCACTTGTAATTGCGAATTATTTTGAAATCAAATTAGTTAACCAGGGAGCCCATAAACCCTATATCCATGCTCAACCTCACATATAATACCCGTCTTCTTCCAGCCTGGAATCGTAATATGACTTCCGTCTTATAGTCATAATCACATACATGTAAAATAATCGAGGTACCCAACCCATATACTAATGACCAAACATCTCCACTCTTCCAACGTTCTGCTAAGTTTCATGCGTGGGACATCTCACAAAGCAAAATCCAAATAAGGAACCCCTCGATACACTACTACCTAACATTGTCAGTTGTTGAGATCCGTTAGGCCCTCAGTCCAAAGCATGTACCCCCAAATACCTGTCTCTTGACATAAAAGTATACACATCCACTCTTATACCACAAAAGATAACATACAATACGGCGCCCTTACTATCACTAGTTTCCTTGCTCAAAAAGAATCCCGAGCTATATCACCCTGCTTGAAAATAAGCCTATCCACCCTGACTCTCATCAGTAACCGTCCCCACACACGGGATCAAACATAACAATATAATCACATATTCATATCAGTTTATTATGCCAAACATAGTAACATATATACACACATTCATAGGTTAAACCCTTTTTCAGGCGACACCTAGCAAAAAAATCTTAGGCTGGAACAGCGAATACAAAATCTTACTATAACTACCTCCATATCCTAAACCATCGCTAACCAATCAAAACTTAGCAGGTAGTCTACTCAATTCTCATAACTCTCTAAAGAAGTAAACTAACACTTAATTCATCAATCCTTAGTGTACACACGTTGTCTTATAGGCGACACCAAAAGTTCTTCTACCCTATGGTAATACATATTCATCATAAATCCACTACTATTAATGCACCCACTTTATCCGACTCACTTAAGAATTTTAGTGATAATAATAAAATTTTGTGACTCACCCATGTCACTAGAAATGTACCCTATACTCATTTGGATAAAGAAAAAAATGTAATCTCCAATTGCCATCTATCTTGCCTAGTCAACGATTCCTGAGCATAACTCTCGCGCCGAAACTAACCCATGATCTGTCCCATTGTTTTATATAATTCCAGGATGTCATCTCGTAGTTACCCCTTGTTTCGTTTTGGGAAATTATTTCTCTTATGGTCCCTCTCTCCACAACCGTACAAATTTCCAGAGAAAACTCTCGTGCTTCTGGCCTTGGCCCTACTGGCCTCCTCCACCATTCTCTCAGCCCCGATGACCCTGAGGAATGAATGTGCTTATCTTGATATTGAGGAAGATGCTGGTCCTACCTGAACTTACCACTCTCGGGTTTGTAACTTTCGAATTTAAAACTCTTAGTCATATCCTCCTTCTAGAAGTCTCGCTTCTGTTGCTGTTGTGCCCCATTGGAATAATTTTTGTCTGTCTCCCAGCCAGACTATTTTCCCTATCCTGTTGTGGAAATTTTAATACATATGGTCCTACCCTCCACACATAGGACACCTTATTATTCCCTCACCTATCTCTGGACCCACTGGCCATATTGGGGTGTCCTTGTCTCGGACCTGATAACCTTAACCCTCATGACTACCCCTCCTATTATCCCTTTAGGCTCTGTTGGCCCTTGGAAACTCGTCGTTGGCCTTTATGTACTTGACTAAATCCACCGTCACTTGGTAGGAATTCAATTAATTTAAAACATCTAAATGGGTCCTTTACTGGGTATACCATTTCGTCGTTCTTCACTAGCACTATTAAATCTAATCTCGTTCTTAGGTTAAATTCCCTAACCCTATTGGCTCCTTTATCTTAGAAGCGTTGATGTAAGCTTGTAAAGGAAAGATATTGATGACCTCGATAGTAGTCATCCTAGTCGAATTTCCCATTCGTTCTTGTGTATTCTACCACGGGTCCTTTACCCACCTGCATTTTCCTTTATCATTCTCCGTATCCCCTTCGTCAGTTACGAAGTTCGTTAAACAAATTATCGTCTCTCTCATAATCGGTCACTATCTTACCCACTTAATAAACTCTGAAATTCCACTAGCATCCATGTCTGAACAACGGATGGACAATCTTATGGTCATACTGTACCCAAATTTCTCGTTTGATTCCATATATTCTTCTTCATACGTGGTGACTGACTTTCGTCACCCCACACTGCTCCTATGAGCTAAAATTTGTCCACAATTTAATTATGGTGCTGCTTCACTCTATCCCATACAATTGCCTTTGGATTACCTCCATCCATTGGTCCATCACACTTCCTTTCTTTCCAGGCCTCTTTCAGGTGACTCCTCAAAATAATACTCCCCATCTACAATGCTGGGTGAGTCCAAAGTTGTATCACCATTCTGTACAACAATGCTTGGGGAAACTACTGTCCCCAAGTGATTATCCTATTCGTTAACTTCCCAAACATTAATTATGGTGACATCTATCACTGTCATCATTCCCCAATCCTCTATGTTTTCCACCTCTCATCTCCCCTGCAGTATTTTTAACGGCCCTCACTGGTCGCCCGATATTATTTGATGTTCCATACGCAATTGAACTCGTATATGAATCACTTTAAGTATACTTAATAGCAAGAGAACTTAATTTGCATATGTAGAGGAATACAACAATCCTATTATAAGGCTTTATATCACAGAACACTAAGATGAAACGTGAATAGTCATACAGATCCTAAGGACACTAGAACCTAATGCTCCGATACCATCTGTGACACCCTACCTAATAAAATACCGGGTGATCAGTCCTATACCAAATTAAACAGGAATCTCATCTAGTTCATTCTTAACATCACTCTCGAAAACTTTTTAGAACGTTTCTAACCACCTAGTATTCAAAGAGATGGTGTCAAATTTTATCTTTTTAATTAAACAAACCCAACATGCAAAAATATAAACTAAACTAATCACACCATCTGTAACTGAACAAACTGAATAATTAATAAAAGACTTGTCGAATAAACTATTGGTTAAAATTCCAAACCAAATAAATATCCAACAATAATAATATTATTCGAAAACTGAATATGAAAATAAATGGGCAATATGCCCTACATGGACAGTGACTGAGAATAAATCCCTAATCTAGGAACTAAGGAATGAAGCGTATAATACAAACTCCTGCTAGCATCCACATGTCTCGTGGCTGTGTGTCCCTGGAACAGGTATCAAGTTTGGCGTCCCTATGGCTAGACACCTAAAAGGTTTTGAAAATATTTTTATAGCAAGGGTTAGAACCCGAAGTATTTAGCAAATGAATTAAAATGCATCAATTTAAAATGCATGAATTCTCTTCATATTTAGGTTAGTGTCGCACTCACTTGAGATACTACTCACCCCTCATCTAGAGTTCACACCTAACATTCTATACTTAACCCACCTAGCTTTACTACACAAGTTACTAGACTATAGTAATTAAATGAACTTGTCTACATGTCTAAGTTCCCGTACCTCCCATATAGTACATTATTTATTAACACCTCTCATATGTTAATTACTTCCCATGTAATGTTTCACATATGGTATCTATCCATATTTATCATTAAGTCTCACTACTTAATTTATTCCTTAGATTTTCACCTCTCACATTTAAATCTTTATAACTAAGCTTCCCTATTTAATTTACTTTTTAGATGTATGCACATCATCTAACTATCTACTATTACATGTAAGTGCGTTATTCATACGGTATATACTTCACACACAATATACACTATAAGTGTATACTTCACTATAAAGTCCTAATATCGCACATTAAGGACTTATTGGTTCGGACTATTCCATCGACCCCAAATTCGTCCTATCATTTACATTGGTCCGGACAACCATCGATCCCTATGAAAATGAAATATATATATATATAGGTCCGGAAAACCATCGACCCCAATATAATTAGTATGCTTTAGGCATTCACACCGCCTAAGTATGTGATATGGTAGGCATTCACTCCACCTGCAGGTTTACATTGGTCTGGATAGCCATCGACCCCAATGTAAAAATTAGACATATACATATATTGGCCCGGATAGCCATCGACCCCAATATAGTTAGTATACTTTACGCATTCACACCGCCTAGGTATTAATACAGAGTACACATATATATATATATATATATATATAATTTAAATCCTGCTAATCCGTGCTCAAGTCCTGTAGCACCAGCCCAAAATACCCAAGTCTATATCCCGACTTGTAATTTAATTAATCTCACATGAATTAAGTTATCATCTAAGTAGTGTCACCCAACTACATTATCCGGACTTACTCATTCGGTCCATACCTTTACCTGTTAGGATTTATTACATCAAGTCCCACTATTAAGGTTAACACCTCTCATTAAATTTAATATTCAATAATTTATTATACATCTCTATAATAAATTAAACCGTTTACTCTATGACTAACACCCTTCACACTAGCCCTTAATATCCAAGTCAAATTCCCTGACTCTTAATTTAATTAATTTCTCACATTAATTTATTTATTCAAGTAGTGGAACTCAACCATAATACCCGGACGTATTCACTCGGCTCGTAATTTAACCCTTTAGAATTTATTTCGCCAAATTACGTTAATAAGTTTGACACTCGTATTAAATTTAATATTCGTTAATACTCATCCCATAACACTCTAAGTAGTTGGTTCCATTTAATTTCTATCAATTAAATTCCACCTTAAGATACCAGCCCGTATGCTAAATTGATCCGAAATTCGCATTCGAATATGCTCATAAATTTTTGAATGTCGCTCATTCTAAATACTCCTAAATTCATACCCCGGATTCATCCCTATCTAATCCAAGGATAAAATAATGTTCCTCAATATTTTTCCAAAGTCCTTCAGTTATCTATAGACATCTCCAAATAACCCGAATTTATTTCTTCGTGAAGATGTCGGTCTCACGCACCCTTTCGTAGAAAAATCATAACTAATTAAAATACGAGGTCGGCGCCCACGCGACCATGACGAAAAGATCTAAAATCTCATGTTTTACAATAACTGAAGGGGTCGATCGATCGATGAATATGGTCAATCGATCGATCGACCAGATATCCATCTTTTTCCCCGATTCTGTTTCCACCATATTTTAAACTCAAGCTTTTTTAGCTCACTACCCAACATTTACCCAATCACAATCAACATTCAATTTATGAAATAGTAGGTTCTAAACACCCTAGAAACCTTGACTAATCAATAAATTTAATAAATCTTATGTTTACCAAATTGGGTATTTTTCGGGTTTTATTCAACCGATTTCAATTCATCATTCGGATTCGAAATTAGTCACCAATACTTACTAACTTTCACCTTACAATCTGATTTCAATAGTCCCATATCATAGCCTCACATCAATTAAGTAATTAAGCTACACATATTACTCTAATTCGAAAGACCCATTATAATTGTTAACACACACCCAAAAATGGATTTGGTTTTACACATCACCATAATATGAATTGGTTATCACATAATTATAAATACAACAAATTAACCACTTGCCTTAATAGTCATAGAGTCAGATGAATTTGGTGTTGATGATGATTCCACAAAGTACACCCTCAATTGCTCCTTGATTTGTCTCTCAAAGACTCCCTTGATCCCCAATTACTCCCTCTGCCTTGCTCTCAATTTCTAGGTTTAAACTTATGTTAACTGCCATTCCACATGCTTACAAATAGGTCCATAAATCCTAATCCTGTTTTAAACCAAGTCCAAATAACCCGAACACCCCCGTGTGGGCCCAATTATGACTAAAAATGCCCCAAGACCCGATTACTACGCCGGGTACTCTTTTTCGACTATCTCGACCTATCCGGAGTCAATCGTGCACTCAGAATTGTCATTCAAAATACTTTATAACATCCTCTAATTTCCGACCTAAAAAATGCGACACAACAATAATTCGAATAATTAAATCTAAATTCGTCAGATTTAAATAATTCATCCAATTCAAATAAACTCTCCAAATTATAAATTTAAAATTCTCCAATTTAAATGAATTTTATTTCTCCCCAAAAATAATTAAATTCTCCCTCCTCAGAATTACGGGGTGGTACACAAATAGAATTCATCATAGAGAGTTATCGAGAGCTAATCAACACCCAACTGACAACCGTGAATCCTCAATTAGGTCCAGATCAAGTGTTCGACGATCTGTGTATGCTGAGCAGACTTCCCAGGAAGACAGCTCAATGTAGACACATGGTCGGAATAGCAGAGCAGCTTCACACAAATCTATTGTAGGTAACCCTTCGTGGAAAGGGTCAATTTAGCGATTAGAAGATAGGCTGGGAGAAATGGCAAAGGCAAGGAATCCATTACAATAGAACTCTGTCAATGGTTCTCCCTTCATTTAGACAATTTTTTATTTCCCAACTCCATCCAAGTTTAAAACCCCAGTGGTAACCCCTAAATATGATGGTAAAACTTATCCTATTTTGCACATCGAGCAGTATCAAGCTGCAGCCGACATCTATTTAGTCCCTGATGAGATGAGATGTAGGGCTTTTTCAAGTATCGTTATGGGTTCAGTCCAAATATGGTACAAGAACTTGACTCAAGGACAAATTGCTAACTTCAACCAACTTATCGAACTGTTCACCAGCAACTTCTATTTTGGGGCCAACCCAGTGAAGAGAGTAGCCCATCTCTTGAGTGTTAGACAATGAGTAGGGGAAACCCCCAGGAAGTACATCACTCATTTTAATAACGAGAAATTAGAAGTAGTTGATTATGAGTAGAAAACAACCATCACTGCTTTAATGACTGGATTACCTCCAGAAAAGCTATACTACGCACTAGCCAAAGATCCTCCTAAAACCATGATTGAACTCATGGCTAAGGAAGGAAAAATTATAAACGACGAGGAAGCAATGGCTCCAAAGAGAAGTCCAACCACTAAGCCTGAAAAAGAAGGATCAAAATGATCATAAGGACCAGAAATCGAAGAAGGATGATAAATTCAAAAAGTATGGAACATATACTCCATTGATCATTAGCATTCACCATGTCCTAAAGGAAATCAATCACAATAAAGATTTATGTTGGTATGAGAGGTTGAGAGCACCACAAAACAGGAGGGAAAAATCTATATATTGTGAGTTCCATAAGTATCTGGACACATGACTGATAACTGAATTGCTTTGAAGAACGAAGTGGAATCCCTCATTTACTGAGGAAAATTAAACAAATTCGTTGATCTATGAGAAAGAAGATAAATAAGAGGAAGGAAAATTATCTATGCAAGCCCATAGATGATAGGAAGAGAAACCATGAGGATTGTTATGAGGATGATCACGACCTGCAAAAGAAGCCTAAGCAACCAGAGTATTAGGTAGCTATGATAAGTTTTGGATCTTTTGATTGTCATGTAATTATAGGTGGTGATGCAGAAAGAGGAGATCATATTGTGGAGAGAAAGGCCTACCTGAATGAAGCATATGCCCGTTCTTATATCTAGAGAATCAATATGAATGAAGATGATCGGTCTAGTAATATAAATAAAGACAAACTGGTAATAAAAATTTCCAAGAATGACCTCTTAGGGGTAATCTAACCACATGATGATCCCTTGGTCATCAAATTTAGAATCCAAGATGCTATTATCGCCAGGGTTTTGATTGATAATGGGAGATTAGATGATAACATATTCTATCCCTGCTTTCAGAGTTTAGATTTGAAACTCAGTTAAATGGAGCCATACCACAGGCCATTGATAGGCTTTCAGGCAAAAATGTCTACCCATTAGGGACAGTCAATTTAGATGTGTTATTCGACACTTGGCCAATAAGCCTCACCGAAAAGATGCGCTTATTTGTCATGTACAAAAATGTTCAATTTGCATATAATATGATCCTCAATAGGGTAGGACTATAGAAGATTGAAGCTGTACCATCCACAGTCCATCAGTGTTTAAAGTTCCCCACTTAATTTGTGGTTGGAGTTGTGAAAGGTGAACCAAAAGTGGCCAGAGAGTGTTATTACTCCTCAACCGAATAAGAAAATTTGATTGATTTGAAGAAGAAGACCACCACTTATCAGGTGGATACCACTAAGCCCAATAGTGAATCAGAAGTTGAAACTTTGGATCCCCAAGATGAAGTGAAGTTATTCAAAGTGTAGATTATTGAAACCACCGAAAGCATAGTCCTGGATGATTATAAACCAATGAGGACCACCTAGATCAGCTCAACATTGGATTCGACTTAAATAGGAATTGATTGTGTTCTTGAGATAACAGAGGAATCTATTCACTTGGAGTCACGAGGATATGTCTGGGATTGATCCAAACTTTCTCTGTCGTGAGCTCAACGTTAATAAGGATGCTAAGACGATCAAAAAAGGCGTAGGGTTTTCAGTCCGGAGAAAAATCAAGATATCCAAAAAGAGGTGGAAAAGCTATAAAAGGCCCAGTTCATTGAAGACGTTAAGTATCCATCTTTGTTAGCCAATGTTGTGATGGCCAAAGAGAAAAATTATAAGTGGAGAATGTGTGTAGATTTTACTGATTTGAATAAAACCTACCCAAAGGACCATTTTCCCCTGCCTAGAATTAATCAGTTGGTAAATGAAATATCAGGGCATGAGCTGATAAGCTTCATGGATGCTTATTTTGGGTATAACCAGATAAAAATGAAACTAGAAGATAGGGAAAATACTACTTTCAACACCAGTCGGAGTACTTATTGCTATAATATGATGCCCTTCAGGCTCAAGAATGTTGGTGCAATATACCAGAGGTTGGTAAATAAGGTGTTTAAATAGTAGATAGGTAAGAATATGGAGGTTTATGTGGATGATATGTTGACTAAAATCAAGAAGGCTTAAGATCATATTAAGGACCTCAGTCAGACTTTCGATCAATAGGAAAATCATCAAATGAAGATCAATCCGATGAAATGTATCTTCGGGATATAAGAGGGAATGTTCCTTGGCTTCATAGTTAACCAAAGGAGAATTTAAGCCAACCTAGATAAAATAAAAGCTCTGATAGAAATGAAGTCATCGATCTGCAAGAAGGATATGCAAAAGCTTACTAGTAGAGTGGCAGCTTTGAAAAAGTTTTCTTCTCAGGCAATAGATAGGTGTTTACATTCTTCAAGGTGCTTAGAAAGACCTTTGAGTGGAATACCGAATGTGAAGAAGAGTTCCAAGAATTGAATAAGCATCTGGGATCACCACCTTTATTGTCTCGACTTGTTTTGGGAGAAAAGTGTTATTTATACTTAGCTGTTTCTGAGTGTGCTGTTAACTTAGCCTTGGTTCGATTGGATATTGGAATCCAAAAACTAGTTTACTACACCAACAAAGTATTCAAAGGATCCAATATCAGATACCCACTCTTGGAAAAACTGGCCTAGCAATCATTGAAGCCTCCAGGCATATGAACTCATACTTCCAAGTATAAACTATAGTTATGATACTGATTTACCTCTTCGGTAAGCGCTCTACAAACTTGAGAAGTCAGGAAGGTTAATGTACTGGGAAGTAGAGCTGGGAGAGTATGACATCATCTATGAACCAAATTCCTCATTGAAAAGCCAAGCTTTGGCTAATTTTATTGCAGAGTTCACCTATCTAGAGGTTGTCGACCAACAAAACTTAGCTACTAACCAAACTTCTATGGAAGAGAGCACAACCTAAAAGAAATATGAAGTTGCAGCCGATCAACCTGAATCATCTAGAACCCAAGAAATGGCTAAAAAATATATAGAGGAGAGTAAGAAGATATTCCACCATGGAGTTCTGTCAACAAAAAGCTTCAGCAGTGATATCGCATTATGGAATTCATACATAAATGGATTTTCGCGTGCGACTGGAAGTGAAGCATGTATAATACTCAATACCCCTGATGATATTGATGTTTAATATGCACTTAGGTTTCAATTCAAGCCATCAAATAATGAAGTGAAGTATGAAGCTTTGATATCCGGACTGGATTTGTCCCATTTATTAGGAACCGAACAAGTAGTGGCGCATAGTGATTCACAGATGGTTGTCAACCAAGTGCTTCATCTATATGAAGTCAAGGTAGAATTGATGACCAGATATTTTCCCAAAGACATGGAAGTTTATTCCAGGTTTCCAGGTGTGCAAATGAATAGGATACAAGGAATAACTAATGCCTGAGCTCATGCACTTCCTCGACTAGCTTCAATAACAAGAATTGAGCTCCGGAGAAGCATTCCAATAGAGATCTTGGAAAATCGAAGCATATATGAATACTTAATGGTCAATTTCATTATTATAGATTTGGGACCCTTTTGTATGGATTCGATCAGGGCTTACATTAAAGAAAGAATCCTACAAGCCAATCGCAAAGAAGTTAAAAAGCTAAGATACAAAGCAACCAGATATATGGTGGATAAAGGAGTTCTATACAGAAGGGGATTAACTATCTCCTTATTGCATTGTGTTCATCCATTGGAGGTTAAAAAATTGATTAGGGAAGTACATAAAGGCTCTTGTGGAGATCATTCAGCTAGTCGGTCACTGCACCAAAGAATCAATACACAGGGATACTACTGACTGACTATAAGGGCAGATTATAAAGCCTTCATAAGAAAATATGACAAGTGCTAGTGGTTCTCTGCAGTTCACAAAACACCCAATAATGCTCTATTGCCAATTACCTCTCCTTCACCATTCGTTATTTGGGGAATTGACATAGTCGACCCACTGCCAACTACCAAAGGCAAATTTGAGTACCTGGTAATTACTGTTGACTACTTTACGAAATGGGTGGAAGTAGAGCCATTGATTGAGATGCCTTATGAGAAGGTGTATTAGTTCATCTGGAAGAGCATTATATGTAGGTATGGGATGTCCTATGCCTTTATTACAGACCATGGAACCCAATTTTACAACGATGAGTTTGAAGCATATTGTGTTCAATCCAAGATCCAGAAACTCCATTATGCACTAGGCCATCCACAAAGCAATGGTCAAACAGAAGTAACAAATAAAGCTTTGCTCAATGGACTAAAGAAAAGGCATGATGCTGTTAAAGGAAACTGGATTAACAAATTACATTATATTTTCTGGCCCTACAGAACAAAGTCGAGAACAACAACTAGAGAAACACCTTATATGCTTTCATTTGGGATTGAAGACATGGTTCCAGCCGAGATAGGACTACCAACTCAAAGTGTGCTGAATTTTAATTCTCCTATAGGTGACTCGATGAGACGTTTGGATTTAGATATGTTGGAAGAAGTTTGAGAAGATGCTGCTCTCAGAAATGCTACGTATCAACTCTCTTCTACAACAAAAGGGTCAAGCCAACCAACTTAAAAGAAGGAGACTATTCCCTTAAGAAAGTCATCCACAAGGCTAATAAGATTTAAACCAATTGGCATGGACTGTATCGCATTTCAGCAGTCATCCATCCAGGTACTTATCGACTTGAGACCTTAGAAGAGGAAGAATTCAAAAACCCCTACAACATTGAGCACCTTCAAAAATATTATCAGTGATTAAAGGGTTTAACATAGCGTATTTCTTTTTACTTTATGTTCGGCATAATTATTATTCAAGTTGAATAAAAATCTTGATTTTAGTTCCTTCAATTTTTTTAATTTTTTTCGGACTACGACGATATACAACCCCCACAAATAAACCCCAACAAATAAAACATGTCTCTTAGTCTTTAGCTCTTTCCGATCAACATCACACTTAATCAGGTTGTACTTATCAAATTCTAGATACACTAATAACTTAAGGCCCAATCATCTCTTGTCCGAGTTAAAACTTCATGTATGACTTTGTATGTACATGTCATGAATAATAAATAGTTATTACTTCGTCTACGATTTTTTATTAACAAGTCACGAACAAGAAGTATTACCCGACCGAACATACTTGGTTGGCATTAATAATTTACTTCATTTATGACTTCGTCTTTGACAAGTCAAGAATAAGAAGTCTGTAAAACTTCGTATATAACTCAAATAGTTATAAATAAGTTTTACCCGACTAAGTGAAATGCCGAAAGACATGTAAGAATTTCTAACCATTGGAATACACATATATATTCATCATACACTTAGTCACCACTGATAACTAATTCTAAACTTGGATCAATAAAACTGTTTATAGTTTCATCTAAGTGCATTAGTAGAATTTATGGCCCTACAATCACAGTTTAATAATTAATTATTAAACAACAACTCAGTTGACTGACTGATTAAATAATCAAGAGTTGACAACACAAAGATATGGATTCTTATTCAAATACTAACTGTATTACATCAAATATCAAATGAATAACAAAATATAGAAAAGCTATTCAGTTGGACGTTTTCCTCGAGCTTTGGACATTTGTTAAACTCTCTTTATACCAGTAGGAGGATAATCCAGAGTATAAGGATAATTGATAAAGTTGAAATGTTTCAGCATTCGACTATTACTGCTGCTCGGAGCATTGATTAAATGAGGAGGACGAACAATTTCATGAACATCATGCAAACCATAGTCTCCAAAATATTTGGTGATTAAGAACTGTGGAATAGCATCAACAGGGATCCATGATATGTCTAACTTAGAAGGAGGATCATCATAATATAGAATATCAGTCTCATTCCAGTACCAAAGCTTGCTGTTATGATCATATTTCAGCAAAGTCAAGCACTTGGTCCATCCCCACTTATAACCTTCACGATGGATCTAAACAGGGTGATCATCAACATGGCTAAGAGCTTCATTGTAGCCTTCCATCCATACCTCTCTCGGTTGTTTGTGAAATTGGAAGGTTAACATTTCAACTTGATGTTGGAGTTTCTTCAAAACATCATGCTTCACTTTCAACTAAATATATTGATCGATAATGGCTTTATCTTTAGCCTCCAGCTTCACAGACAAATCGACAATGGTCTGACTCTTTGTCTTTAATTGGGTAGCTTGGTCGACTAAGGTTTTCCTGGTTCTTGCCTCTTCTACATTTGGTCGGATAACTTTTTGTTACCTGAAAGTCTGTTCATGTTTGTTTTCCTTCAGGGCTTTAGGTTCCTCTACTAGCTTGGCATTCTCAGCCTCCAACAAAGAAGCACCCTCATCCCACTGGCAGATGACTTCCTCAAGCTATCCAAATAATTTATGAGTGTATTGTTTTCCTATTAAAGAAGTTTGTCTATCTCCCTAGCTTTATCCACTTCTTAGATTAATAAAAATTCTTTCCTTCTGTACAGAAAGGAATATTCTTCCAGCGTCTTCTCAAATCCCCAGCCTTCGTTCAATGCTTTGTTCTTAGTCTCATAATCAGCATGGAGTGAATCCAAAGTAAATTTGTGATCTTCCTATAGATCCTCGATCATTTCATAATAAGCTACATGTGACACCCCGACTAATTAAATACCGGGTAACTACTCCTTTATTAAATTAATACAAAATGCCAAGTTGGTCCAGTTAAAAGCATCACTGTCGAAATTTTTTTAATGATTACTAACCACCTAGTATTTAAAAAGTAAGTTGCCAAATTTTAAGTTAAGTCTGATTAACATGCAATAAAATAATACTGGAAGAACAACATAAATCCATTCACCATAACGAAGTAAAGAAATAACCAACAAATAGTAATAAGTCCGGAGGAAAACTCCTCACAACAATCCCACAACTGAAAAATATGACAAGTCTGAATCCTGAATTAATTACATGCCAGAAGTCTGAATAACTGAAGTAGATGAAATGTCTCTAAAAGAAATGGGCGACATGACCTATAACTGATAAATGCTAAACATAGAGTCAAGATAGATGAAGCGTCTACAAGCAAAGTCCTGTAACTTCCACAAACAGCTACAGCTCGTCACCTGAATAAGGATCCTAAGCATGGTGTCCTTGTGGCTGGGCACCTAAAATGGTTTTTACAAAAATAGATTTGAAAGCAAACGGGCCAGAGCCCAAAAGTGGAGATTATTTTGAAAACAGCAAGTGCTTTAATAACATTTAAAACAATAAATGCAAAATACATGTTAGGACGTGCTCTCACATGAAATACTCACCTCTCGTCTAACTGTGCACTCCCAACGTTCCTGTACCCATTCATGTGTTTTCTCATAACTATCTATTACAACAGAGTTTCTAACACTTCTACTCGGTTCACGTTTTAATTCCAACCTTAACAATTAAATAGAGAGTTCTACTTTAATTCTCGGATTCCCAATTATTAACAAAGCCATTTATTGATAACAGTCCCCTTTTATCTTTTCATAATGTTACCACAACTATGTTCACAATTTAACGTCGCAAATTACTTTTTCCTTTAACCGTATATTATTCACATCATAAATATACATTACAAGCACCCCGAGGCTAAGCTGCGGTGCACACATACTCTGATATCCATCCCGGTACATCCCGTACATAAGGATTACAAATTCTGAATCTCTCAGGAATTGTTGGAATAAACACCACACACATAAATGGAGGCGAACATAATTCAACATATCCATGGTCACGTACATACCTACGCTCCATAGTCAGCTGGCTTATTAACTCACAAATAAGTCGTTCTCTTGAACTATGTCCTCGAGGTACCAATCTAAATCCGGGCAACACAAAGATTAGATGGCCCTAAGCGAACGTAAACCTCCCGTGATAGCAAGTATGGTAGGTATGTCATACACATAAAATCATATGCTAAGCATTCACACATCTTAGATATCTCAATATTTATAAAGGTATACTCTACATCTTTATACCATTATTCCAATTTTATATATATTAAGTCTCCCGATAATATAACATTTTAAACCGTCGATACGTCTCACGTCATAGTTTCTTATACTTAAAACCTTTCTCAAATAGATTATTAAGTTCCTATTATTCCCACATATAACGTCATTATTCCTAAGGTCCTTACTTCTGCCCCAAACCTCATTTCATCAAATTATTCAAATGTACACTATTAACCCAAATATCTTCACTTATTGAATTTCATTAGATTAGAATAATTCCTCAAATTGAACTCTAATTGAGGTCCAGGTTTCATAATCAAGCCTACTAGTCTTCCTTAAGTTTAAGGGTATTCATAAGATCTCCAATAATATTTTCCAAGGGTTACCACCATTAAAATTTAAATAGGGAAAAACTTTACTCATTCTGGGAAGGTCGATCGATCGACCTTTACCTTCGATCGATCGATGGTGGTCGATCGATCGACTGAAGAACATCGATCGATCGAACGCACCAGGTATGGTTACGGACTGCTTCGTTTTGCAGTTTTCAAATCATCCCAAAACACCATTAGCATGCATGAAATTCTATTTTAACGTTATAGTATCATCATACAACCATCCTACAACATTATTAACGTTCTAAAACCAATAATTCATCAACCAAGGGCTATATATGGATCAATCTTCATCAAGAACCCTAGTTTTCTAATTCTTTCAAGAACATTCATAAACCTCTTCTTAAATCCGTTTTTAAATCATCAAGGGTCATAGTTTTGAATTCATAATTCGTCCAGATTGTTACTACATGCAGTCCCTAACATAATTCATAGTTTTAAACTTCCAATTCATGGGTCTATATCATCTTCCAAGATAAATTCGATAATTCCTAAACATGGAAAAACATAGCATTATATCAATTGTAATTAAACCACTTGCCTTAATCTTTCTCTGAATTTGAGGTTGAATCTTGAAGGCTGAATTGTCTTCTCTCTCTCTCTGCAGAATTCTTCTCTCTCTCTCTCTCTACAAGTTCTTCTCAAGGTGTTAATGGAGGTGGGGTTGGTTTTTGCCAAGCTTTAAGGTTTCCAACTTCTCCCGTAGCCCACTACCTAAATTGGGGTTGGAAATGGCTTAGTGGGTTAATACTAAGTCAGATTTTTAACTCTAATTTTCGTGGGTTTTAATTACCCAATTTTCGAAATTACCAAAATGCCCTTATAAGTTACCGGTATGGCCCAATAATGCCCCGGGACCCAAACTTAAGCCCCGACTAGTGTTTTCTGACTATTTCGACCCTTCCGGACGCGTTGGCACACTCAAAACGACCATACGGTTAATAGAAATAAAATTCACTTTTTAATTCAAATAATTATATTCCTGACGCGACTGTCACGCGCGTCCCAACAAAATTTTCCAAATTGCCGTATTTCAATCTCGCGACAATTTCAATATTTCCAATATTCATATATTGCCATATATACACATTATAATCAAATACTAACTCACATCTCGTTAATATTTTATCCGGATTAATTTTCACTTAATACACATTTAATACAATTAATCCCAAAAATAAATATCACAGAAAATACGGGGTATTACATACTCCCCCCCTAATAACTGAATTTCGTCCCGAAATTTGGAACTAGAAAGTACCTGGTAAGAATAACTCTGGGTAACGTTCGCGCATCTCATCCTCGCGCTCCCATGTGGACTCCTCGACATTATGATGTCGCCACTGAACACGCACTAACGGAACTATCTTTGACCGCAGTTTCCGCTCACTTCGGTCCAAAATAGCAATCGGCCCCTCCTCGTAGGAGCTATCAGGCTGGAGATTGATGTCCTCCAAGGAAATGTGAGAATGAGCCAAATTGTCTCTAAGATATTTCCTTAGCGAGGAAATATGAAACACATCGTGAATCCGATGCAAATGCTCCGGTAACCCAAGCCTATACGCAACCGGTCCAATCCACTCAATAATAGGAAATGGTCCCACATATCTCGGTGCCAACTTCCCTTTCTTCCCGAAACGCATAATCCCCTTCATAGGAGATACTCTGAGCAAAACCTGGTCCCCCACTTGGAACTCCCTGAAGAATCTCTTCGCATCAGCATAGCTCTTCTGTCGATCCTGAGCTACCCGAATGCGACTCCGAATCAATTCTTTCCTTGCCGAAGTATCCTGAATCACTTCCGGCCCAAGTAGTTTGTTGTCCCCCACTTCCAACCAACATGCTGGGGAACGACAAGGTCTACCGTACAACGCCTCAAATGGAGCCATGCCAATGGTGAACTGGTAGGAGTTGTTGTAAGCAAACTCCACCAGTGGAAGATACTGCTCCCATCCACCCTTAAAATCAATGGTGCACATACGTAGCATGTCCTCCAACATCTGATTTATACGCTCGGTCTGCCCATCGGTCTGCGGGTGGTACGCCGTACTCAACCGCAACTCCGTGCCCATGGCCTGCTGAAAACTTTCCCAAAACCGCGAAACAAATATCTTGTCTCTGTCAGACACGATATTTAGGGGTACACCGTGAAGTCTCACTATCTCTGCAATAAAGAGCTGGGCATACTGTCCCGCAGTGTAGTCTGTCCTTACGGGTAGAAAATGAGCGACTTTAGTCAACATGTCCACAATTACCCAAATGGAGTCGTGACCTCTCTGTGACGTAGGCAACCCCGTGATAAAGTCCATGGAAATGCTCTCCCACATCCACATCGGGACCTCCAACGGCTGTAGCAGTCCTGCCGGTCTCTGATGATCCACTTTTACGAGCTGAAAAGTGGTGCATTTCGAAACAAACCTGGCAATATCTCTCTTCATCCCGCTCCACCAATACTGACGTCTCATGTCTTGGTACATTTTGTCCCCACCGGGATGTACCGCGAATCGTGAGCCGTGCGACTCTGCCATCACCTCGTGCCGCAATTCCTCCCCTTCCGGAACTACCAATCTCCCATTGAAGCGTAAACCCCCGTCTGAGCTAACGGTATAGGATTCGGCTCCCTCTGCCAATAATCGAACTATCTGCTCATGACAGAACGAGTCATTTTCCTGGGCCTTTACCACCTTCGTGACAATCTGTGGTGTAACAGTCATCACAGACATGAATGATCGGGCCACTGCATCCTGGTGTTCCAACTCCTTCCATTTTGCCTTCCACACATCTGCCACCTCCTCTACTGGTCTACGGATCAACGCGTCTGCTACCACGTTAGCCTTCCCCGGGTGATATTAGATATCAAACTGATAATCCTTCACAAACTCAAGCCACTTTCGCTGCCGCATATTCAACTCCTTCTGCGTGAATAGGTACTGTAGGGACTTGTGGTCTGTGAATAATCGAAACTTTTCCCCCAAAAGATAATGTCTCCAAATCCGAAGGGCAAATACCACTGCCGCCAACTCCAAGTCATGGGTGGGGTAATTCTTTTCGTGAGGCTTAAGCTTACGGGAAGCATAAGCTATGGCCTGACTTTCCTGCTGCAATACACCTCCAAGTCCTTGTAAGGACGCATCGGTGTAAACTAGATACTCAACTCCCGGTCTCAACAATGCTAACACAGGTGCTGAGGTCAACTTGTCCTTCAACTCATCGAATGTCAACTGACAGGCATCACTCCAAATGTACGACACACCTTTTCGAGTCAGATGTGTCAAAGGACCTGCTATCTTCGAAAATCCCCGAATAAACCTCCTGTAGTATCCTGCTAGGCCCAAGAAACTACGGATCTCAGTCGGTGTCATGGGCTGTCCCCACTCCCTCACCGCGGATACCTTCCCCGGATCAACAGATATCCCCCGGTCAGAAATAATATGCCCCAAAAACTGAACCTCCTTCAGCCAAAACCCGCACTTCTCATATTTTGCATACAACTCATTCTGACGTAGTGTCTGCAAAACTTGCCTCAAGTGCTCGGCGTGCTCCTCCTCTGTCTGGGAGTAAACCAGAATATCATCAATGAAGACAATGACAAACTGATCTAGGAAATCTCTGAACACCCTATTCATCAAGTCCATAAACACGGCTGGAGCGTTGGTCAAACCAAAAGGCATAACCCGAAACTCGTAAGAACCGTATCTCGTTAAGAACGCAGTCTTCGAGACATCCTCTTCCCTGATACGCAACTGATGGTATCCCGATCGCAAATCAATCTTTGAGAAGAAAGAAGCTCCTCTCAACTGGTCGAATAGGTCATCGATTCGAGGCAACGGATACTTATTCCGTATCGTGACCTTGTTCAACTCTCGGTAGTCCACACACAATCTCAGTGAACCATCTCTCTTCTTCACGAACAACACAGGGGCACCCCACGGCGAAGTACTCCTCCGTATAAACCCCTGACCCAACAACTGTTCAATCTGATCTCGTAGCTCTCGCATCTCTGCCGGAGCCATACGGTACGGTGCGCATGCTATAGGTCTCGTATCTGGTAATAAGTCTATGACAAAGTCTATCTCACGACTGGGGGGTAATCCAGGTATATCCTGAAATACATCGGCAAACTCTCGAACAACCGGAATCGAATCAAGTGGTATCACCACTTCCTTAGAGGTCTCCTCCTCTATATAGTACAAATGAGTGGACGATCCTCCCTCAGAACGAGGCATCGCCACCAAAAACATCTCCTGCCCGGGAATAGCAAAGATAATACTCCTACTGAAACAGTCAATCATGGCTCGGTACGCAACAAGCCAATCCATACCAATAATGGCATCATACTCGGTCATCTCTAATACTAACATATCTGCAGGTAATACCAAACTACCAATCTCTACCCCCACTCCCCGGCATATAAAGAAAATAAGTGACCCACTCCCCAAGGGTGAGTCTACACACGTCACTGTGCTCTCTGCTGTGGCTAACAACCCTAAGGCTTTCGCAAAATGTGTAGCTATAAAGCAATGCGTTGCCCCCATATCAAACAAAACCCGACCCATAGTACCATGGATAGGAAACATACCCTCAATCGCGGGTGGTGCCTGTGGAGCTGCTGCCTGGTGGACGTTATAGACACGTCCATACTGTAACTGCCCCTGCTGCACAGGAACTGCTAGAATGGCTGGTAGTGCTGGCACCTGGGCTGGAGCTGGGAGGGCAGGTGGAAAAAGTGGCCTCTGTGGCTCATGTCGAGCACCCTGCTGCTGCTGCTGTGGGGCCCTGCCCTTATCAGGACACTCCTGACGTTTGTGGCCAAACTTACCACAAATGAAACACTTCCCCGGGAAGTTCCCCCCTCTCTGACCCTGCTGCCCCCGGCCCTGGTGGCCGTTACCGTTCCTCCACTGGCCCTGCTGAAACTGCTGTTGACCATTCTGACCCTGCTGGTTCTGATGGCCGTTCGGACCCTGATGGCCCTGCCGGTAACCTCCCTGTCCGTGCCTGAAATTTCCCAACTGAACCTCTTGTGATCCCCCTGCTGGGAACCCTGATCACCCTGCCTCTGCCCCTGAACAGAATGTGCCCCACTGGCACCATTTCCCCCAGTCCTGCCCTGATGGCTGGACTCTCCTGACCTCTTTCCTTCAGCCATGTGAAAGCGATGATCCTGGCAGTGTAATAGTGCAGCGTTAACCATATCAGAATAAGTGGCCAACGATAGGTTCCCCAACAAATGCTGACGGATCCTCCAAGTCAACCCGTCTGTAAATTTCTGTATTTTCTTCTCCTTTGTAGGTATCTCATCTGGGACAATATTCATCAAATTGGTGAATTCGGCCTAATACTCGACCACAGTCTTACCCTCCTGTCGAAGGTTCATCAACTTCCTCCTCATTTCCTTGTGAACAGCAGACAGAAAGTACTTGCGGTCGAACCGCACCCAGAACTCCTGAATCGTGAGAGTATCTCTCTCCTCCACGGTGGTAATAGACTCCCACCACTGTAGTACAGATCCCACTAGCTTAAAAGTAGCTAGTACCTGCCTCTGAACGTCAGTGCACTCATACATCCTCAAGTGCCTCTGTATATCCTTTCTCCACTGACTCGAAACAACAACATCGGAGCTACCAGCAAACTCCGGTGGATGTGCTTTCTGAAAAGCATCACATACACGTTCCCAGGCAGACGGGAATGCATGTGGCTGAACTGGCGTGGCAACTGGCACCTGAGGTGGTGCCTGCTGAACTACGGCTAGTGCGGCATTTATCGCCTGGGCCACAATGGCTGCAACCTCGGCGGCATTCATCGTGCCCTGAACTGGGGCGGGCTGTGGTTCTGGCTTTGCATTCCTGGGAATCCTTTGTGCACGTCGTGGAGGCATTCTGAAATAAGAATAAAGTCTATAAGTTCGCAGTTATAAACTCAATATAGCTGAAGAACATAGCATATACAAAAGAATACAACAGTCCTAAAATATAGGGCTCTACATCAAAGAAAGCTCAGCGGAAACATAATAAGCCGTTCAGATCCTAAAGGACACTAGAACCTGATGCTCTGATACCACCTGTGACACCCCGACTAATTAAATACCGGGTAGCTACTCCTTTATTAAATTAATACAAAATGACAAGTTGGTCCAGTTAAAAGCATCACTGTCGAAAACATTTTAATGATTACTAACCACCTAGTATTTAAAAAGTAAGTTGCCAAATTTTAAGTTAAGTCTGATTAACATGCAATAAAAGAATACTGGAAGAACAACATAAATCCATTCAACATAAAGAAGTAAAGAAATAACCAACAAATAGTAATAAGTCCGGAGGAAAACTCCTCACAACAATCCCACAACTGAAAAATATGACAAGTCTGAATCCTGAATTAATTACATGCCAGAAGTCTGAATAACTGAAGTAGATGAAATGTCTCTAAAAAAAATGGGCGACATGCCCTATAACTGATAAATGCTAAACATAGAGTCAAGATAGATGAAGCGTCTACAAGCAAAGTCCTGTAACTTCCACAAACAGCTACAGCTCGTCACCTGAATAAGGATCCTAAGCATGGTGTCCTTGTGGCTGGGCACCTAAAATGGTTTTTACAAAAATAGATTTGAAAGCAAACGGGTCAGAGCCCGAAAGTGGAGAGTATTTTGAAAACATCAAGTGCTTTAATAACATTTAAAACAATAAATGCAAAATACATGTTAGGACGTGCTCTCACATGAAATACTCACCTCTCGTCTAACTGTGCACTCCTAACGTTCATGTACCCATTCATGTGTTTTCTCATAACTATCTATTACAACAGAGTTTCTAACACTTCTACTCGGTTCACGTTTTAATTCCAACCTTAACAATTAAATAGAGAGTTCTACTTTAATTCCCGGATTCCCAATTATTAACAAAGCCATTTATTGATAACAGTCCCCTTTTATCTTTTCATAATGTTACCACAACTATGTTCACAATTTAACGTCGCAAATTCCTTTTTCCTTTAACCGTATATTATTCACATCATAAATATACAATACAAGCACCCCGAGGCTAAGCTGCGGTGCACACATACTCTGCTATCCATCCCGGTACATCGCGTACATAAGGATTACAAATTCCGAATCTCTCAGGAATTGTTGGAATAAACACCACACACATAAATGGAGGCGGACATAATTCAACATATCCATGGTCACGTACATACCTACGCTCCATAGTCAGCTGGCTTATTAACTCACAAATAAGTCGTTCTCTTGAACTATGTCCTCGAGGTACCAATCTAAATCCGGGCAACACAAAGATTAGATGGCCCTAAGCGAACGTAAACCTCCCGTGATAGCAAGTATGGTAGGTATGTCATACACATAAAATCATATGCTAAGCATTCACACATCTTAGATATCTCAATATTTATAAAGGTATACTCTACATCTTTATACCATTATTCCAATTTTATATATATTAAGTCTCCCGATAATATAACATTTTAAACCGTCGATACGTCTCACGTCATAGTTTCTTATACTTAAAACCTTTCTCAAATAGATTATTAAGTTCCTATTATTCCCACATATAACGTCATTATTCCTAAGGTCCTTACTTCTTCCCCAAACCTCATTTCATCAAATTATTCAAATGTACACTATTAACCCAAATATCTTCACTTATTGAATTTCATTAGATTAGAATAATTCCTCAAATTGAACTCTAATTAAGGTCCAAGTTTCATAATCAAGCCTACTGGTCTTCCTTAAGTTTAAGGGTATTCATAAGGTCTCCAATAATATTTTCCAAGGGTTACCACCATTAAAATTTAAATAGGGAAAAACTTTACTCATTCTGGGAAGGTCGATCGATCGACCTTTACCTTCGATCGATCGATGGTGGTCGATCGATCGACTGAAGAACATCGATCGATCGAACGCACCAGGTATGGTTACGGACTGCTTCGTTTTGCAGTTTTCAAATCATCCCAAAACACCATTAACATGCATGAAATTCTATTTTAACGTTATAGTATCATCATACAACCATCCTACAACATTATTAACGTTCTAAAACCAATAATTCATCAACCAATGGCTATATATGGATCAATCTTCATCAAGAACCCTAGTTTTCTAATTCTTTCAAGAACATTCATAAACCTCTTCTTAAATCCGTTTTTAAATCATCAAAGGTCATAGTTTTGAATTCATAATTCGTCCAGATTGTTACTACATGCAGTCCCTAACATAATTCATAGTTTTAAACTTCCAATTCATGGGTCTATATCATCTTCCAAGATAAATTTGATAATTCCTAAACATGGAAAAACATAGCATTGAATCAATTGTAATTAAACCACTTGCCTTAATCTTTCTCTGAATTTGAGGTTGAATCTTGAAGGCTGAATTGTCTTCTCTCTCTCTCTGCAGAATTCTTCTCTCTCTCTCTCTCTCTCTCTCTCTCTCTTTCTCTCTCTCTACAAGTTCTTCTCAAGGTGTTAATGGAGGTGGGGTTGGTTTTTGCCAAGTTTTAAGGTTTCCAACTTCTCCCGTAGCCCACTACCTAAATTGGGGTTGGAAATGGCTTAGTGGGTTAATACTATGTCAGATTTTTAACTCTAATTTTCGTGGGTTTTAATTACCCAAATTTTGAAATTACCAAAATGCCCTTATAAGTTACCGGTATGGCCCAATAATGCCCCGGGACCCAAACTTAACCCCCGACTAGTGTTTTCGGACTATTTCGACCCTTCCGGACGCGTTGGCGCACTCAAAATGACCATACGGTTAATAGAAATAAAATTCACTTTTTAATTCAAATAATTATATTCCTGACGCGACTGTCACGCGCGTCCCAACAAAATTTCCAAAATTGCCGTATTTCAATCTCGCGACAATTTCAAAATTTCCAATATTCATATATTGCCATATATACACATTATAATCAAATACTAACTCACATCTCGTTAATATTTTATCCAGATTAATTTTCAATTAATACACATTTAATACAATTAATCCCAAAAATAAATATCACAGAAAATACGGGGTATTACACTACATTATTTTCCATAACCCTGTCCAACAAAAAATGGAGGTGGTTGTATGACTCTTTTACTTGGTCGGATACACCTGGGCCAAGTAAGCCAACTAAGTCTTCTTCAGTTAAAGGAAAATGGCCAACTTCCAAAAGATTCCTACTTCGCATTAGTAGATCGAATTCAACATAAACTATAGGCTGCTTCCTAGCATCAAACTAAAAATTGAAAGTGTAAGTACACAAACATGATTACTAAGAAAATGTGACACAAAGTATGAGATTACATTCGAACCAAGCAAAAAAGAAAAAAGTATGGTAAATACAACACATGTAACTAAAAGGAGAAATGTTTTCATTAATAGCCAAAAAGGTGTTACAAACTACTGGTCCTATTACAAAGTAAATGAGTAAAAAAGGAAAATAACAAAGGTGTTAAACCTTCTCCCTGTCCTGAATATTGCTCCTAGAAGGCTGGTTGGAATAAGGAGAAATTTCTTTAAAGGGCTTTAAATCAGACCCAACAAGTTGAAGGGAGGATTCCCCAGACCCTTCCTCATCATCAAAATCTTCCTCCAAGTTTGAAGGAGAGCCTGGATCATGCTTCAAGAATAAGTCAGAATATGATGGAGTGTTGTCCTCCTTAAGGGCCTCTGACCAACCATCTTTAAAAGACTTCTTCCTAACGAACTCAATCTGAGGAGAGTCCGCCAAAAATGGCTTATCCCAGCCTTTATTGAAGGAGTCCTCTTTAAGTTTCTTATCTTGGCCTTCTCTACAACCAGCTCAGATGATAAACCAACAGCTTTCTCCTCGGCAGACTTTAGGAGAGATTATTTTTCCACTAATTTATCCTCAACTACCTTGGCCTTATTCTCAGCCACTGTCAAACTGGTCTCAGTAGTTTCCAGTTTCCCCTCAACAACTGTCAAACTGGTCTCAACAGTTACAAATTTTCCCTCGATAAGGGTGGTCCTATCAATAGCCTTTTTTAGCTCAGCATCCCAAGTCTTCTTCTTGGACTCCAATAGCTTCCTTAAGGCCTTAACTGATTGCCTTAGACCCTCAAGGGCCTCCTCCACATCTCCTTCAGAAGAACAAATTTGATCATCCTTCTCCAGCATTTGGTTAAAATTCACCAAAAACTGCATAAATGATGACATCAAATTATAAGGAGTAATAAGAGGAAAACAAGACATCAAAGGCAAGTACCATAGCCAAAATTTGGCTAGCATTTTCTACCAACTTATATCTCGGCAGTGGGGCAAGAGTTGCTCTATCAGCAAAGTGGGTACGAGTCCTGATTAACTTCCTGGCAACACCAGGATGAATGACAACTGAGGATGACCCCAATAATAGTCAAATCCTCCTGAATCTTCTCGACCAACTATTGGTCATCAGAACTCTTCTCAATTAGATTCTCAACAAACCTTTTCTTATCCTCTTTAATTAATGTATAACAACATTAACTTTCTCAGAGGTGATGACTTGAGGAACTTTCTCTTTCGTAGAAACCTTGGATGCTTTCTCTAGCTTCTTATTATCCCCAGCCTTGCCAGTCTTCTTAGCAGTTGGAGACAAAGTCCCAGTCATAAAGTCATAAATCTTTCTTTTTCCCATACTAGTAAGTGGATAAGAGGGAATGGTTAAAATATCCAAAGACCCAAAAGAAGATGAAGTCCTAAAGTCCTTCTCCGTACCAGCAGATTCCAGACCCAATGAACTAGTAACTGATTACTATTCAAGATTTATGGGGGCTAAATATACAAAAGTGGTGGGCCTAGAAACAAAGGAGGTAATTGAACTCCAGTACTGCAACAAATACGATGCAACTCTAGGGTGTTGCTCGCCAATTCTCTCATGGATGTTCCAAAGAAATTTTAGTTCACGAATGTTAACGTGCCCTTCTTTGGGGCACTTCTTCTTGCTTTCAACTATGCAAAATAAGAAACAAGATAATAAAATATAAGTCAGCATATCATCAAACAATTTGTTAGAAAAAAATAGAGTAATGCAATAATGAAATTCAACAAGCAATGTCATGACCCACTTGGGGGCACCTGGGCCCATCATACACCTCTCCTATTTGTCAAGGATCATGTTTTGCAATTCTTCGCAATGACTCCATAGTCAAAATAGTCCTTATTGGAGTCTGGAAAATTGACAACCAGGGCCCTATTGGCAAACCTAGTCTTCATGTAATAAGTACTGTCACTATTACTCCACTTCTAACATAATATCAACTTAGGGGGTGCCAATGTGTGTTCCATATATTTGATTAAGCCTATATATCCCATTCACTACTCTCCAAGCGTCGGGGGCTACCCTAGAAGGGATGACATCAAAGTATTGACAAAACTCTAGACAAAAGAAACTGGGGGAAAAGTGAAACCACATTCAACAATGAACGAAGAGGGAATCTAGTGACCCTATGGCAGTGACAACACCTCAATAGGTGGTATGGGAATTTCTAAGTCTACCGAGTCTAGGATGTTCCTTTCCCTCCTAAACGCATCTAGAGAATCCCCATGAACTATATAAACTATGGCTATAGTAAAGAAAGAAAGGAAAAGAAATGAAAAGGGAGAAGAAAGCTTATAGAAAAAAATAGTGACTGAAGCAAAGGTAGAACACAAAGGAAGGCTCAAAGATAGAAAACTTGGATAAGAAGGAGAGTTTGAAATCTTGGAAAAGTGTGGTATGAAAATTCGGCAAAATCTCGTCTCTTATAACTTACCTGGGAAATCATGCAAGAAATGATTACATTATCGAGGATTAACATTCTGATGGCTTCAAAGTTTTGAAAGCTCAAAAATACCAATATACCCTTTGGCAGTTCATTATTTTTCAAACTATTTCTAAAAATGCCATTATAAAATAAAAATAAGGAAAATTTTTGCAAGGCCTACACGTCCGCAGGCGCCGACCAACCTAGAAGAAAATATACTCCATCCTTTCAACAAAAACATTAATAATGAAGAATTGGGAGCTTTTGTTGATACCAAAAATTATCCTCCTATGTGGACTAATCGAAAATGGACACTTATCTCCTTACGTGGAAGAAATCCTAGTCAACAGTCACTGAACCAACTCCATAGATAGTTGTTCGGTAAGCATGCCGACCAACATGAAGAATGCAGACTATCATTGTAAATAAAAAGACACCACATGGGAAGTATAACTAAGGGTCTTTTCGCACGTGGTACATACAATCAACCATCATATTCATTATGTATGAGTGTAAATGATTGAATATATAAAGACATTCTAACCCTTAATCTCCGAGTTACTATAAATATATTGGATCCCTTTCATCAAAGGCATGATAGAATAGATTCCAGGATATTCTTATTAACAAAGTACCTAGATTTCTGTAATCACTCAAATAAATACTATAACAGTGGACGTAGGATTTCTTACACATCCTAACTACATTAAAACTCTTTGTCTATCATTTAATTATTTCATTACAATCTTATATTTTATATGTGATTAGAAAATTGGATCTAGTCCATTTTTGACATCAACAGCAGCATTTCAGCCTTAAACCTCTTAATCTAACCTATTTCTTCAGCAAATTTAATCATTGGCTCAGTTTTAAGAGTTTATATCTCGAGGAAAGAGAAAGTAGAAGTTTAAGGGAGAAAGGGTCACATGAAAAGCTAGAAAAAATTCTAAGAAAATCCTTAACATGTTCACAAGGTATAATCATGTGTTAATATTATTTTAATCTTGGATTATACTCATTTCAATGTATAAAAATAATTAATTATTGATTAAAATTCCATACTCCTTCGTGATTATATGTAGTTATTCAAACGTGAGATAAGTGCTATATGTAAGATGTATAGCTTTGTATAGAACTCCATTGTATTCAAACTTGCATATATTTTTGTATGCTTACTGTAATTTAGAAATTCCAATTGGATTTTAAATTAGACTCACATATTCATATCATATTCGATAATTATAATTAAACTTATTTTTGTTAGGCCTTAGTGATGGTTGCAAGTTAGTACATAGTTGTTGTTAATATAATTCATTTTGATATGCCCTGAGTTTGGTAATGCTTTTGTCATAGCAAATGAACTCTAAGAATTATGAAACTTTAGTTTGTATTATTCAGTATGTGTAATGAAAATGGGTGAAAAATCATAGAAAGTTATGATGTAGAAAAAATTATGAAATTTTTTGGAAGTTGAAGGAACAATAGAGGAGCTTGTAGGGCAAATTTAATTTGTTGTAAAGAAATGGACATAGCTTGCTCTAGGAAGCTTGAAAAATTATACCGTCACTTGTAATTGAAACTATATTCAGATATGTTTTCATATTGATAAGTTTGGACACATGTATTTGTACAATTTATGAATATAGGATGGTTAAGTGTATAGGATAATAAATTGACGCCATACGGTATACCCCGTGAAAGAATGTTTTCATCTCCTCCTTCCAAAGGGTATTTAAGTACATGTTTCATGTGTATATACATTAAGAAGAATATGTTTATGCTTACTTGGTGTTGATACCAAAATTAATATGCTGATGTGGACGAATAATACGAAGACACGTGTCAATCTACGTGGCACAACATCAACGAGGAAGTTCATTTCTTCGACTAATTCATATTCTCTCCGAGGAACGAAGATATCCCCGAGGAACTCCAGCACCCTGAGGTACTTCAACGCTCCGAGGAACCCTTGATCAACGAGCACCTAAGGCGGTCCGAGCTGCATCTCGGTCGTATCATTAATTACCAGATATTCAACAGTTCAACTATTCATTGAATGTTTATATTCTTGACGCACACGCTGCATTAAATGTATTGCCCTTTCATGTGTATATCATTTAAATCGACCCTTTCATGTACAGCCTCGAGGCTATAAATACCTTGTATCAATCCCATTCAAAGGGACCGGAATTTCTTGAGAGAACTTGTAATCAAGAATTCTGCAAACACTCAGCAATAACATAACAGTGGACGTAGGCTTTATTCCTAGCCGAACCACTTTAAAAATCTTTGTCTTATTTATTTATCTGTGATTGAATAATTAGAGCGATCTAGTTTTTTACATCAACAGATTGGCGCCGTCTGTGGGAAACGACTGTTATTATCGTTTTTCACCAAAAATCCTTCATCATCAATAGCAGATAATCCAGAATCCAGTAATCGAAATGCTGGAAATACTGGAAATCTTCCAAATCCATCTGCATCTCCAGATCTGGCCGAAATTATGACAAATCTGGCTCAAGGACAAACCGCCATGCAAGAATCTATGAGGCAACTCATTCAAACTCTTCAAGGCGGTGCACCTACATATTCAGGGCAAAGGAGTGATCGTGGGCAATCGCGATCCAGACGTACTGGGTCATATCGCAATGAAGAATCTAATGATTCTTCTTATCAACCTGGGCGAACTTCATCAATACGGGCCACGGATACAGATCAACGTATCACTCTCTCTCCGGAGAGAACTAGCGCTTTAGAAAGATTAAGCAGGGTGTCTCCTTTCAGTCGATTAGGACCAAGGAGGAATATGAGTCCACCTAGAGCTCCATCGAGAAGTTTACGGCCACCATCAGGTTTGAGAGAAGGATCAGCACAATCACGACCAGCTGCTCGTCAGGATAAATCTCAGGAGGCTACTTCAGAACGATCGGTTGCTCGAACCAATAGGCCCGAGGAAGGAAATGAAGCGTGGAAAGGATCTCTCCAACGGTTGGAGGATAAATTGGGAGAAATGGCTAAAGCAAAGAACCCCCTACAACGAACTTTTGTTCGAGGAACACCTTTTGTACAAGCCATTGTGGATTTTCCAACACCATCAAAGTTCAAAGCACCTGTAGTGACCCCCAAATATGATGGAAAGACAGATCCTGTTCTTCACATAGAACAATATCAAGCTGCTGCCGACATCTATGTGGTTCCCGACGAAATGAGATGTAGAGCATTCTCAGGAACTCTTACCGGATCTGCACAGATATGGTACAATAATCTTCCTCGGGGTAAGATTTCAACTTTTATTCAGTTAGCCGAGTTGTTCATTGGCAATTTTTGTTTTGGAGCAAAGCCGGTAAAGCGAGTAGCACACTTGCTAAGTGTTAGACAAAAATCAGGTGAAAGTACTAGGGATTACATAACTCGTTTTAATAACGAGAAGTTGGAAGTCATAGATTACGAAGAAAAGACAGCAATCACCGCTTTGATGAGTGGTTTGCTGCCTAACAAGCTGTACTACACTTTGGCCAAAGATCCACCTAAAACTATGTCGGAGTTGATGGCAAAAGCGGCCAAAATCATGAATGCCGAGGAGGCTATGTCCGCGAAGAAGAATATGGATAAAGAAACTAAGGTGGAGGTCGACAAGTCTAAGAAGAAAGATCAGAAAGGTAATGGTGGTGACAAGCATTCCAGGAATAATAGGACGACGTTGGAAGTCCTAAAGAAGTACGATAATTATACTCCATTGAAAATGGGTATTAATCATGTTTTGGAAGAAATCAAGAATAGCGAGGAAATCAAGTGGCTAGAGAAACTGAGGACAAATCCCGATCTGAGGAATAAAGCCAAATACTGCGAGTTTCATAAAGATCATGGCCATATGACCAAAAATTGCATAGCCCTTCAGAACGAGATTGAAACACTCATCCGAAGAGGAAAATTGTCAAAATATGTAGATCGCAGAGGTGAAAGGAAGAATGATGACAGAATTAGAGAGAGATCTAGATCTCCTCGTCGTGCAGAGGAGAAAAAGAAGAGGGACCATGAAGATGATCCAGATGATGACCCTGATCTTCCCAAGAAGCCAAGGCAGCCTGAACGAGAGGTATTTTCCATACGTTTTGGGTCATTTGATTGTAATGTTATTACAGGAGGAGATGCAGGAGGAGGAGACCTTACTGCAGAAAGAAAAGCTTACCTCGGAGAGGCTCAAGCTTGTTCATATATTCAGCGAATAAACCTGGCCGAGGATGATCGTCCGAGGAAAGTAAACAAAGAGAAGCTAGTGATTGGTTTTTCAAAAAACGACCTGGCAGGTGTTCTTTACCCTCACGATGATCCTTTGGTGATCAAAATGAGGATGAAGGATGTGGTCATTTCAAGGGTGTTAGTAGACAATGGTAGTTCGGCAGACATCATGTACTATTCATGCTTTGATAGCTTGAATTTGAAATTATCTCAATTGGAACCTTATCACAGACCCCTTTTGGGTTTTACTGGCGAGAAAGTTTTTTCACTTGGGACGATCAAGTTGGATATACTCATTGGAACTTGGCCTGCTTGTCGAACAGAAAGAATACGCTTCTTTGTGATGGACAAGAATGTGCAGTAAGCCTACAACATCATCATGGGAAGAGTTGGATTGAAGAAGTTCGAAGCAGTTCCTTCTACAGTACATCAGTGTTTGAAATTCCCAACAAATTTTGGAGTCGGAGTTGTGAAAGGTGATCAAAAAGTAGCTCGGGAATGCTATTACTCGTCTGCCGAGCAAGAGGAACTTGAAGAATCAAGGAAAAAGACTACTACTTATCAAGTGGATGAAGGTACAGAAATTGAAACTCTTGACCCTAGGGATGAATCTCAACTTGTAAAAGGACAAGTGGTGGAATCTACAGAAAGTGTTATTCTGGACGACGAGCATCCTGAACGAGTAACCTAGATAGGATCGTCGTTGGATGTTTCAATAAAACAAGAGTTGATAACTTTCTTGAAGAACAGGAAGAATACTTTTGCTTGGAGTCATGAAGACATGCCAGGAATAGATCCAAACTTCTTATGTCATGAGCTCAATGTGAATAAGGAGATCAAGCCTGTGAAGCAGAGAAGAAGAGTGTTTAGTCCCGAGAAGAACCAGGCCATACAAGAGGAGGTCGAGAAGCTCCAGAAAGCCCAATTCATTGAAGATGTAAAATATCCAGATTGGTTGGCAAATGTGGTGATGGTAAAGAAGAAGAACAACAAATGGAGAATGTGCGTTGATTTCACTGATCTCAATAAAGCATGCCCAAAAGATCATTTTCCATTGCCCAGAATCGACCAGCTAGTGGATGCTACCTCGGGACATGAGCTGCTCAGCTTCATGGATGCATATTCTGGCTACAACCAGATCAAAATGAAACCTGAAGACAGGGAAAGTACTTCTTTTATTACCCCAAGGGGAACTTATTGTTATAATGTTATGCCTTTTGGTTTAAAAAATGCAGGTGCAACATATCAGCGGTTGATGAACAAGGTTTTTGCCGAACAAATCAGCCGCAACATGGAGGTCTATGTCGACGACATGCTCACTAAAAGCAAGAGAGCTACTGATCATCTAGTTGACTTAGGCCAGACCTTTGATCAACTAGATAAATACCAAATGAAGCTCAACCCGACGAAGTGTACCTTTGGAGTACGAGAAGGAATGTTCCTCGGATACATCGTCAATCAGCGAGGTATTGAGGCTAATCCAGATAAGATCAAAGCTCTTCTAGGACTGCGATCCCCGACGACGAAGAAAGAAGTACAGAGTCTTACAGGACGAGTTGCAGTGCTCAATAGATTTGTATCCCGAGCAACTGATAAATGCCTCCCATTCTTCAAAACACTGCGAAAAAGTTTTGAGTGGACTGATGAATGTGAAAAAGCTTTTCAAGACTTGAAAAAGTATTTGGGAGCACCACCATTGTTGTCCAGGCCAATAACTGGAGAGAAGTTGTACTTGTATTTGGTAGTATCAGAGAATGCAGTTAGCTCGGCGTTGATCAGATTGGAGAGTGGAGTCCAGAAGCCAATTTATTACACAAGTAAGGCCTTCCGAGGTGCAGAAATCAGGTACCCAAAGCTAGAAAAATTGGCATTGGCATTAATTGAAGCAAGTAGAAGAATGAGACCATACTTCCAGGCCCATACCATCATCGTGTATACCGACATGCCATTAAGACAAGCCCTTCACAAGCCAGAAAAATCAGGAAGATTGATGTATTGGGCAATAGAACTCGATGAATATGATATTGTGTATGAACCCAGATCATCATTGAAGGGGCAAGCTGTAGCAGATTTTATAGCAGAGTTCACATACCCTGATACCCCCGAGGAGCAAAAGGTGCTTGCTGACCTACCTGTGGACGATACAGGATCAATAGAAATAGGTCCAGACCAACCAAGGTTGGTAAAAGGACTTGTGGATGTAGAAAAATCATCATATTCAAACCCAGATCAACTAAGGTTGGTAAAAGGGTGCGAACAGATGACCGACGAGGAACGAAAGATACCAGGGGATGATGGAAGAAAACAACAGATATTTTACCGAGGAACTCTGACAGATAAGAAATTTGAAGACGAGGTACCTACATGGAGATTATATGTAGATGGATCATCTTGCACAACTGGTTGTGGAGCAGGGATTGTTTTAAACACCCCAGATGATATTGACATGGAGTATGCCTTGAGATTCCAATTCAAAGCTTCCAATAATGAGGCTGAGTATGAGGCTATGATAGCAGGTTTTCATTTGGCGAAAGTCATGGAGGCACGACAAGTAATTATTTTCAGTGATTCTCAATTAATTGTGAATCAAATGATGGGAATATATGCAGTGAAGGGAGAATTAATGGTGAAGTACCATGCAAAGGTGATGGAGTTATTGACAGAATTTGATGCTATTCAATTAGTGAGGATACCGAGGATGGAGAATGCTAGAGCAGACGCATTGGCCCGATTAGCGTCAGCTACGCGCACCGAGCTGCGAAGAACAATACCAATTGAAGTATTAGAAAGTAAGAGCATAGAAGAAGATCTGACGGTGAAGATTATTACCCTTGATTTAGGACCATCTTGGATGGATCCTATCAGGGCATACATTGAAGAAGGAGAATTACCGGAGGACAAACTAGCTGCCAAGAAATTGAAGTATAAAGTTGCTCGGTATGTGTTAACTAATGGTGTTTTGTATAGACGAGGAATTATGGCAGGTTTGCAGAGATGTGTGCATCCATCAGAAGTCAAAGAATTGATTGAAGAAATTCATGAAGGATCTTGTGGAGCTCATGTAGCAGGTCGGACAGTTTTGCAAAGGGTAATGACACAGGGATATTACTGGCCGACGATGAGGGCTGATTGTATAGCCTATGCTAAGAAGTGTGACAAGTGCCAACGTTTTTCCTCCATCCGAAGAACTCCACAAGCATTGTTGACACCCATAACTTCACCTTGGCCATTTTCCATGTGGGGGGTTGCTCTGGTTGGACCACTGCCGACGACCCGAGGAAGGTTCAAGTATCTCGTCGTGGCAGTAGACTATTTTACTAAGTGGGTGGAAGCTGAACCACTAATTGATATGACGTACGAGAAGGTGTATCAGTTTATATGGAAGAATATCATTTGTCGATATGGTCTCCCCCACGCTTTCATCACAGACCATGGAACACAATTTGATGATGAAGAATTTGTTGCCTATTGTCATCAGTCGAACGTTTTGAAGTTTCATTCAGCACCAGGCCATCCCCAAAGCAATGGACAGACTGAGGTGACGAATAGAACATTACTAAATGGGTTGAAGAAGAGGTTAAGTGAAGCTAAAGCAAATTGGATTAATGAGCTCCAATCAGTATTATGGGCTTACCGAACAACTCCCCGAGCAGCAACTGGAGAATCACCATATATGCTAGCATTTGGAAGTGAGACTGTGATACCTGCAGAGTTGGGTCTCCCAACGCATAGAGTGCTGAATTTCAACTCTCCGATCAGTGACTTGATGAGAAGAATGGATTTGGATATGCTCGAAGAAGTCAGAGAGGAAGCAGCCATTAGGAATGCTGCTTATCAACAACGAACAGCTCTGTTCTACAACAAAAGGGTGAAGAAATGCGATCTAAAAGAGGGGGATTATGTGCTAAAGAAGGTCATTCAGAAGCAGAATAAACTGGAAGCAAACTGGCATGGACCTTACCGAGTTACAGAGGTTGTTCGTCCAGGAACTTACAGAATAGCAACTCTAGAGGGAGAAGAATTTAAGAATGCATGGAATGCTGAACACCTGCGCAAGTATTATCAGTAATGTAAAATGTAAAGCATTTCCTTCATTATGAATAAAGCGAGGATGTTTCGCCATTTTCTTTCTGGTTGAAAGTTTTTTTTTCGTGGAATACTAGTGTAATACACAACGCACAGAGACACTCTAAGGAGCCAAAAGCTCTAAGGAGCCAAAAAATACTCCTTTGGTTAGGAGGCGCTCTAAGGAGCCAAAAGCTCTAAGGAGCCAAAAAATACTCCTTTGGTTAGGAGGCGCTCTAAGGAGCCAAAAGCTCTAAGGAGCCAAAAAATACTCCTTTGGTTAGGAGGCGCTCTAAGGAGCCAAAAGCTCTAAGGAGCCAAAAAATACTACTCCTTTGGTTAGGAGGTGTACACCAGCATGATCAACTACGGTTGGTAAGATAAAATATATTCTCACATTACAACTTATGTTGGTCGGGAGGTAAGATTATTACAAAAAGTTCTTTGAAGAAAAAAATATTCCAAAATACACCAAGTATAGTTGGTCGGGGATAAAGACCCACTAACTGTAATTGGTCGACGAGGACAAATTATTGACCTTAGTTGGTCGGACACATTTTTATATTTGAAATTGAACCAAGTATGGCTGGTCGGGGATAAAAACCCATCAACTGTAGTTGGTCGACAAACATTATTTATCCACCTTGGTTGGTTGGAAACAGTTTGAACAATTTATACTCATTACTTTATTATTAAGTGATTGAACAACCTTGATACTTGTAACTTTTTATTATTAAGTTGGTTGATGGACAGCACAATATTGTTATCTTTTTAACAGATACATAGATACATATGCACAAATATAAAGGTGTTTGATAAACACAAGACAATAGCAAAATTGGCAAACAGAAAATGAAAGTCTTTTCATTAAAAATCCAGGATAAATTACAAGTTACATGAATGTACTAACTGTTACATTGAAAACCTATTCTATTGGTTTCTTTCCTTTATTTTTTGAAACAGGCTCCTCGCCAGCAGGAGGATCCTCTAGGCAAAGAGGAGAATTAATGAAATTAACATCCCTGAGCATTCTGACGTTCATCACAGAAGGTGTATCCAAGAGATGCTCAGGACGAGACAATTCAACCTGAGAATGAAGGCTATAATCACCGAGGTACTTTGAAATCAAGCTACGAGGAATGGAACGAGATGGGATCCATGCCATGTCCAATTTGAAAGGTGGTACAGGCAAGTCTAATAATCCTAGAGCATGATAATCCCATAAATAATGCCCTTGCTCCAATTTTAACACACCCAGTGCGTTCAACCACCCCTGCTTGTAACCTTCATTGTTGGCATGTTCAATACGAGCATCCAAATGAACAAGGGCTTCATTATATCCTGCCATCCAGAATTCTCTGGGTTGTTTATGAAATTGAAAGATTAATCTATCCAATTGCTCGAGAAGGTTTTTGGCAAAAAGATCCTTAGTATGAAGAGCAGACTTTGTCTCAGCCAGTTGATCTTCTAAAGATAAGTTTTTCTTGGACAATTCAGACAGAGCACGATCCTTAACATTCAGTTGGAACGCTTGAGTTTCCAGAGTAGATTGGGTGCGAGCTTCTTCAACATTGCGGCTAAGAACTCTTGATCGGCTCCGAGAAGCAACTGGAGAACTTTGCTCCTCGACAATTCTTCCTCGTCCCCGAGAACCTCTTCCTCGTCCCCGAGCAGTCACAGGAATAACAGATTTTCTCAAGTTCTCCAATTCTTGCCTTAGTTTGGCATTTTCAACCTCTAAGAACGAGAAACCTTCATCAGTAACTGGAACTAGAGCAGTGGAAGACGATGCTGCAGATTCATATTGAGCCAACTTTTTCTGTAAATTATTATTTTCTTGTTCCAGGATCTCGGCAATCTGCCTACAAGCTTCAACTTCACCTTTTAGGGTCCTTTCCCTAATATCATATCCAGCAATGATCTTTTTATGACCTGTCTCAGATGAAAGTTGTTGATATCTATTTTCATAGTCCTTGTGCAACAAAATAGTTGATTCATTGTTTTGATTTTGAAGATCCTCTATGGAACCATGAAGCTCTTCAATCAAGTCATAGTAGGCGACATTGTTGGCCCCTGCTCGGTCGAGTAAATCTTTAAAGTACTGATAAGCCTCAATTGCCTGTTCTGAGGCACCATGGCCAAGGATATCAGCAATTTCTGATGTACTAAGGTCTGTATGACCAGCCTTATAGTATTGGTGACATTGCTGCATCAGCTCGGTATCATGTGAAGATATCAGCTCCATTCTAGCAACAAACTAAGGACGAGAAAAAGACAACAATCAACAAAAACAAATCATCAACAACAAAGATGAGCAAAGATGTATTTTATTAGATCATAAAAGGATTACAGTGTTCGATTACAAGTAATGAAAGATAGAAATGATACCGAACAACTTCACACCTTTTCCTTGTCTCCCAAGACTTTCTCGGGAGGCTGGGACGAGGAGCTCGGTTGCTCGGTGGTAACAACAGCTTGATCGACAGGAATCTTCTCGGGAGGAGGAGGCATGGAAGAAATGTCCTCGGTGACAGAAGGTAGAGAGGCAGAGACTGGATCACCCATAGCCATAGAAGATTCATCAGAGACAGGCTCATCTTCTTCTTCTTCCACAATTGGTGGAGGAGGACCAGGGAGGTGTAGTTGGAATAGCTCAGAATCGTCTTTGACCTTCAACTCTTGAAGAGCAGCTACCCAGCCATCATGGAAGTATTTCAACTTCCCATATTGGACTTGGGATGTCATAGCAGCAATTCCCTTATCCCATCCTTTCTCCCAGCCAGCGCTGAAAGATTTTTTAACGGCAACCTTTCTCTTCAATTTCTCCGAGGAGAATTTTACATCCAATTCTTCTTTTTGGACCTTGATATCTCGCAGGGTAGATAACTCTTCCTCTGCCTTTTTCAGCTTGCCATCATATTCCTGATGTTTAACCTCTAAACCTTTTACTTTATCCTCCAAATTCTTGGAGGATTCGGCCATCTTCACCTTCTCAGCTTCAGCCACAGCCAATTTTTTCTCCCAAACAGTTTTTTCCTCAACATACTGTTGGCGAGATTCCTTTAAAGATTGGGTCAAACCCAACAGAGCATCCTCTACACCTGACGAGGAGCTTGAAGCTTTAATAGCCTCATCCTTCTTCACAATATTATTGAAACAATTCACCAGCTGAAAGATGAGAAAAATAGCAAAGTCAATACAAAATGCAAGCATTCAGAGAAAGAAAGAAAAACCAGAAGTATGAGAAATTTACTGAAGCAAGGTGACGAGCAGCTAGGGATGTCAGCATATCCTTAGGAATTTTTTCATCAATACCATGGACCTCGGGTACGACCGAGCTCATTGCAGAACTTAGAAGAATGATGTTTGGAACATCAGTACCACCAGCAGGTAGAGAGGAGGCAGTCTCAGTCGGAGTAACTGAGGATGATTTCCTCAATCTCCTCAACGGGAGTTCAGAACCTTCAACCAAAGAAGTCTTGGTTGGAGAGATTGTAATTACATCTACAGGAGCATTTTTCTTGCTCGGAACCACTGGGGGCTTCTCGGTAGCTTTAGAAGACCCAGCATCCAATTTTTTAGTCCCCTCTGGGACATCAGTTTTGCTTTTCTTGGCCCCGGCAGCAGAAGAAACGTCATCAAATAGAGCAGGAGGAGCTCTTTTCTTGCCCATTCTTTGAGATAAAGGGATGTGAGAATCCGAAGAAGAATCTTCTAGAGTTGATGCTGGCTCAACAGGACGAGCAGTATAAGAGGTTGTATAGCTCTTATACTGCAGCAAATATGATGCAGACCTAATATGCTCGTCAGCAATCGTCTTATGCAAACCCCAGATAAGTTTCAGATGTTTAATATTCACTTCTGATTCCTTTGGAGTTTTTCTTTTGCTATCAACTGCAAATAAATACATAATGAGATATCAGTCATACATTTTGTCAAACATGATGAAAACACAATTTTATAAGTAAAATAAAATGAAAAATAAACCTATCCCATTGTCATATGGGGGGCATCTGGGACCGTTGTACACTTCATCCCCAGCTAAAGGCGCATATTGCCAATTTTTTATGATCAACCCATGCTCAAAATAATCTCTATTTGAGTCAGGGAGGTTAACTACAAGAGCCCTATTCAGATACCTAGTTTTTAAATAATAAATATTATCTAAAGTAGCCCATTTATAGCAATACATAATTTCAGGGATCCCGATACGAGTCCCATGAGTTAGATTTAATTTGTGCACCCCATTAATTATTCTCCATGAATTGGGGGCTATTTTTGCAGGGACAAGATCAAAATATTGACAAAACTCAAGACATAATGGGTTTGGTGGAAAGGAAAAACCACATTCAGCAATGAAAAGACTGGGGAACCAATGTCCCTCAGCCAATCGAAAATAATCTAAAGGCTCAGAAAGAACCTCTAGAGTTACCCAGGAAGGAATGGAAAAATCAGAACGAAATTTCTCAACAGACTCCACAATATAAACCATATTGAATAAAAGAGATACAGAAGAAAGGAAGAAGATCTTACAGGAAGAAAGGAGGTATGTTGACAACGAACGGAAACAAGGATGAACGCACAAGAGAGAAGAAGAGAATAGAAAGCTTGAATGCAGAAAATTGGAAAACGTAGACGACGGTATGGTTACCAAAGAAGTTTAAATACTTTGCATTGGGAAGCGGCGAAAGAAATGATTACCAAAAAGAAACTACTGAACTTCCGGCGGCTAAAAGGACAAAAATTGCACGAAGATCGAAGCGCTTATAAAAAAGGCAGAAACTGCGAAATGAGAAGGAAATTTGAATACAATGTTCCTGAAACCCAGGAAGGTCATTTAATATTGCCATATACTGAGAAAGAGTGTTCCATACTCCTCAAAGTTCGAAATATGAAACATTGGGGGCTTCTGTTGATACCAAAATTAATATGCTGATGTGGACGAATAATACGAAGACACGTGTCAATCTACATGGCACAACATCAACGAGGAAGTTCATTTCTTCGACTAATTCATATTCTCTCCGAGGAACGAAGATATCCCCGAGGAACTCCAGCACCCCGAGGTACTTCAACGCTCCGAGGAACCCTTGATCAACGAGCACCTAAGGCGGTCCGAGCTGCATCTCGGTCGTATCATTAATTACCAGATATTCAACAGTTCAACTATTCATTGAATGTTTATATTCTTGACGCATACGCTGCATTAAATGTATTGCCATTTCATGTGTATATCATTTAAATCGACCCTTTCATGTACAGCCTCGAGGCTATAAATACCTTGTATCAATCCCATTCAAAGGGACCGGAATTTCTTGAAAGAACTTGTAATCAAGAATTCTGCAAACACTCAGCAATAACATAACAGTGGACGTAGGCTTTATTCCTAGCCGAACCACTTTAAAAATCTTTGTCTTATTTATTTATCTGTGATTGAATAATTAGAGCGATCTAGTTTTTTACATCAACACTTGGTTTTAGTTATAAATTCCTTACGACGTATTTTCTACGGTTCAATGTTCGTAACTTTGTTAACATATATATCTTTACATCGTCTTTACTCATATTTCACGGAATTCGACTTCAGTGGAATTATATTGCGGTTGTATAGTCATTGAAAGTTACATAAATATATTAAGATAATACTTATTATTTGGATTCAGTGCTGATTTAGTTGGATTGACAGTGTAAGGTCTAATCTACCAGTTCAGCTCCACCCGAAGGAAGCCTAAATACATAGTTTACAACCCAAGGTGAGTGTACTCACTAGAAATTTGTATTTGTACTTTGTTATTTATATGATTAGAATATTATGAATATGAAATTGTTCATTAGAATATTATGAATATGAAATTATTCATTTTAGTTTATCAAAATAGGAGGTTAATCCTTGACCTAAAATGGGGGAGGATTGTCTATTACAAATAAGGGGTTACTCCTCGACCAGGAATGGGGAAGAAGTGTCTATTACTGACAGAATATATGAATCATAATTCAAAAAGTTGGGTCATTCATTATGAATGGACCAGATAAGTTAATACACTATTATATGAATATGATTTATTGCATTTAATTTCATGTAATAGTGTAGTAGTGATGCATTCACTGAACTATTTTGCTCACGGTTACTATGTTTATATTTTATAGGTAACGTGAGGTCACTACCAAATCTAGGAGGTCTGTTTTGGTTAGCCAAAAATGGGTAAAATAATGATTTTATTTAAATGAAAATGATGTAATTAAGTTAACTTATCCTTAAATCAAGTTTGTATAAGCATAACTACTTTAATGTTGTAAAAAGTTTTTAGTTCTATGGATTTACATTGATGACTCTATAATTAAGACTCATGTTTATGATTTGGTTAAATTAATTATTATTTCACTCACCTTGAGTTTCAAACTTAATTATAAGTAACTGGGTTGGGGTGTGTTAGATTTTGGTATCAGAGCCTAAATTTTAGGGGTTTTAGATTTAGAAGCGTCTAGATTTGGTAGTGAATGTAAGAAATATGTTTTGTTTGATACTAACGATTATGTTAGAAAATATATGTATATATGCATGATACTATATCTTTGATTCATATCAGATATAAGAGAAAGGAATGAGGGAATGTTAATGTAAGAATATTAATATAACCTAACCTAACATAACATAACAAAACCTAGCCGTCATTACCCGTATGGCTATCTACTAACCTCCTTCATCTTCTACCCATAACCCAAAGCCTCCTAGCCCACCTAATCCTTTGAAAAAGTCATTTTATAGCATATTAAAAGAACCTTCTTCGTCCTATGTAATAAATATGAAGCCTTTATCGAAGTTCAAAGGACAACCAACCATTCTTTTCTTTAATGAAGAAGTTGATCAATTCTCCTCACCATTCAAATTAGCCATCGCGAAAAGTTTTCACATGGTAAGCCTTATATGGAATTCATTCGGATTTTTTTTGAATCTTTTGGTCTAGTATATGCTTACCATATTGGAGTAGTGGATCATAAACACATCCTCATTAGAGTCAATTTTCAATAAAACTTCATGCGACAGTTGACAAAACAATAATGGTTTATAGGTAAAAGACCAATGAGGACCTTAAGATATACCCCTCAATTTAGAACTGATAAAAAAGTCCTATAGTTCCTTCTTGGATAAATTTACAGGGTTGCCTATTCATTTATTTGCTCAAGAGGCCTTATTATCTATTACGCAGTCACTACGATCCCATCTGAAAATAGATAACTTTACAACAAATATTAAAAGGCCAAGTGTAGCAAGAGTGCGTGTTGAAAAATTTCTTAAGCCAAGACCTCATCACATTTGGATAGGGGTTGGAGATTATGGCTTTTGGAAATCCATAGAATATGAAGATCTGCCTTGTAATTGCACTAAATGTTAAAAACTTGGTCATCATGTAGACAAGTGCCTATCCATAAAGGTCCTTCTATGAAAGATAATAAAAAAGGCAAAGAAATTGTTAATTCAGAGGATGCTCCAATTAAGAAACCAAATGTGATTCAAGAATACAAGATAAAGGAAAATTCAAGGGAAAAACTACCAAACCAGAATATCATCTATAAGTAGGGAGAAGCATATATCAGTTCAACAGTGGCCACTATTCAAAACTTTAAAGAAGTAGCAATAGGTATGGTTAATGGAAAGAACACTTGTCAAAAAGCGATGGATAAAGGATACCAAGAAGACCATCTGGTAAGGAGATAAGTGAATCAGAAGAAGGAGAATGAATAGAAGACTCTGATGGATATTTCAACATAAAAGAAATGCTGAATATAAAGAAAAAAAGTTTTATAGAAGTTGACTACACCTCAAACTCTAAAGTGGAAAACTTAGTAATTAAGACCAAGACAAATCGAAGGGGGTATTATTCAGACTCAGAAAAAGGGGCTATTCAACCTGATCTAGTATGGGAAGACTTAATATAGTTCTTAGCTCTTTTGTCAAATAAAATTGCAGCTTACCAAGAACACTATTCCAATTAATTGAAGCAGAACACAGAAAATAAGGGGGGTCCTTAAATTCAGCAATTCAAGCCTTATAAAACGCTTAAGAAAAATCCTAAGAGAAATTCTTTGACTAAAGGGAGAATCACCAAATAAGGTAGCAAAGGTATTAAAAAAGCAAGCTTTTCTAAATCCAAACGATTAATGGTCTTATATGGAATGCTAGGGGGTAGGGAATAAAGCAACAAAGAGAGGATTAAAAAATTTGTAACTCTCACAATTTATCTTTCTTAGCAATTCTTGAACCAATGATAGATAGTTCAAAGATTTATAATCTAAGAAGAATTATTAATTTTGATGAATGTTGTTTCAACTATGCTAATAAAATTTGGTGTTTCTGGAGGCGTGGTATATTAAGTGAAGTTTTAGTTGACGGAGCGTAGAATCTTTTAATGAAAATGGATCATCCTCTTCTTAAATCACAAGTAGGAGTCAATGTAGTAAATGCTGAGTGTATAAGGCAAAAAATGAGATCTCTTCAGGAAGAAATAAAAAAGTTCTTTGTCCTGTGTAATCACCTCCCATTAATTATGACTGGTGACTTCAATACTGTTTCAAATGCCGATGAAAGAGCTGGTGGTTTGCCTGTAGATATGGGAAGTGTTGCAGATGTCAATTCTTATATCGCTATATGTTCTCTCCAAGACATGGGATATTTAGGATCAAGGTTTACATAGATAAAAGATGCAAATGGTTCAACAATGTTTCAAAGACTTGATAGATGTTTAATTAATCCTCTATTGATTAATTATTTTCCAAATTCTAAATTAAAACATTTAAATAAAAATTGTTGTGACCATTGTCCTCTTCTAATTTACCTATCTTATCCTCTTGATAAAGTTAAAATCCATTCAAATTCCTTAACTTTTGTGGAGATCATGAATGTTTCATTTTGAATGTTAAACAATCTTGGGAAGAACTTGCTATAGGAAGGCATATGGAAGTTTTTGCTTTTAAACTCAAGAGGCTCAAGTATATACTCAAAGAAATAAGTAAGTGCAATTTAAAAGATATCTTTGAGGAAGTCATTCAATTAGAATACAACTTGTTACAAGAAGAGATGAGATTGGAGTAAAACCCTAGTATTGACTAAAAAATGGTCTAAAGCAAAAGCTGGCCTGAATGTGGCCCTTGCTAAAGAGGAACAATACTAGTTTCAAAAATCAAGAAAGGATTGGATTGACAATCGGGATAAAAAAACCAAGTTCTGCCATGATCAAGTTCAACAATCAAGAAGGAGACTCTGGATTCACTCTATCAAAGATGAGGAAGGCAACCTACAGGAGAATCAAGATGTCATTTCTAACATTTTCAATTCTTATTTTTCAAATTTATTTATTGCAGTTCTATTAGAAGATAAAGACATTCTTATGCATATTCCAAAAGTAATTATAGAAGTCAATAATAGCAAGTTAGTTTCAATTCCAGAAGAAAAAGAAATTATAAAGGCAATCAAGGAATTGAATCAAAACAGTGCTGCTAGAGATGATGGATACAATGGATTCTTCTATATGAAGCGCTGGGACATTATCAAAGTGGACTTTACTAATGCTATCCAAGACTTTTTTTGGGAGCAGACTTTCCTAACTCATGAATTTCTACTTGAATATGCTTGATTCCTAAAGTGAATAGACCAAATCTTTGCAAGAATTTTAGGCTCATAAGTTTACGAAACTTCAGTTACAAAGTGATTTCAAAGATTCTGAATTCAAGGTTAATCCCTCTTCTTCCAAATTTAATTTCTCCTAATCAGTCTTCTTTTTTTAAGGGAAGATGCATTCAAGATAATATATTATTGGCCTAAGAAATGATGTCTTTAATAGATACAAAGGTGGAGGGTGGAAATGTGATCATTAAGCTTGATATGGCTAAAGCATATGATAAGGCTTTGTGGATTTTCATTATTAAGTCTCTAAGAGCTTTTCATTTTTCTAAGGCTTTTATAGACTTTATATGGAGATGCGTGTCCTCTACTTGGTTTTCAATTTTAATCAATGGTCAATCCAGGGGATTCTTTCAATGTACAAGAGGCTTAAGGAAAGGGGACCCCATATCCCTAAGCCTCTTTATTATTATGGAAGAAGCCTTTAGCAAAGGATTAGATGCTAATATATCCAATAGTTATAGTATTCCTTTCTCCCATCCAAGAAATTGTCCTATGATTAGTCACTTATGTTATGCAGATGATATCATCATTTTCATAAGGGGTTTAAAGAGAAGTCTTAAGCATTTAAAGTCTTTCTTAAAGAGCTATGAAGATGAGTCTGGTTAGCTTATAAGAAAGGAGAAATGCTAATTTAAGCTAAGTTATAAATCTTCTTATGGATCTAGAATACAAATTGCATATATCATTGGGTACAAATATGAATTGGGGCCTCTAAAATATTTAGACAGCTTACTTTTTAAAGGTAGGAACAAAGAAATTCATTTTGATCCTCTTGTCCAAGATGTTTCTTCAAAATTAATAGTTGGAAATCTTAATTCTTGGAAATCTAAATTCATAAATGCTAAGTACTCTAGTATGAATATTATCGGGGGATCAAAAATTTTCAAGAGGGTTAAATTTGTGTGGGACATAGTAGATTCTAATTCAGCTTGGGTCAAGAATAAACTGATATGGCAGCCTAATTATAGTGGAAAGTTCTCCTTTTAGTCATCTTGTGAGATCTCCAAATCTAAAAGTTTTCATCTATGGCCTTTAATTTCATTTGGCATCCTAAAATTCCCCCCCAGATCTATGTGTTTATTTATAAATGTTTATCTTTATGTGTTCCTACAGAAGAGAAGGTCCAAAAGGTGGGAGTTAGACTTGCTTCAAGATGTGTATACTTCTTCAAAAATACAGAATCTCTGAACCACCTGTTCATAACATGCTTTGTGGCTGCAAAAGTTTGGTCTAGTTTAAATAATTTGATCGGGATTTCTCATCTGCATAGTTCAGTTCATGGATCAGTGATACAGTGGTGCATTCCAGCAGGAAATTCATACTCTTGAAAATGGTTGTTCAAGATCATTCCTCTATATATTATTTTGGAGATTTAGCTAAGTAGGAACAAATCAATTTTTATATCAAAACCTATGAAACATTTGATAATTGTTGACAAGGTGATTTCTTCTATTTCCGACTTATCCTCTTCTATATCTTATAAAGGAGGGTTCAAATAATTAAGCTCTGATGCTTTGAAACCATTAAAAATCAATATGAATAAACCCAAACCTCTTTTTCTTCTTCTAATCTTTGGGTGAAACCAAATATAGGCAGAGTCAAGATCAACTATTCAAGTGCTAAAGATCAACATTCTAATATTGGTGCTGGGGTGATTATCAGAAATAATATGGTAGTTTTATTTAGGCAACTACTTATAGTGTCTAAAGTAGTTTAAATATGGAAGCTCACGTTAAAGTTCTAAAGGAAGGCATCTCTTATTGTGTGCAGAATCAATATAGTCAGTTAGATATTGAGGTTGATTCAAAATTCTTATTTAATATCCTTTCTACCATCTACAACTTGATCCCATGGAGAATAAAAGATTTTATAAAGGATATTCAAGATCTTTTGAAGAATTCTCAATTTCCCATTATTCTTTGTCCTGAAGAAGTGAACAAGGTGGCTTTCCTGTTAGCTAGACATGGTGTAAATAATAGGGTTTCTTCCAAATTCTTTAATTTCGTAAATGCTCCTCCTGATATTCAGAAAGCTATTAGATTAGATTCTTTTCTCAAAGTAGATTGTCTTACAGTTTCATGTAATTCCTTTTGTGAGCCACCTAAAGAGGGTTATTCTCTCTATTCTCAATCAACTCTCATTTGTTTTTTTAAAAATAATGTGAGAACAGAAGATGAGGCTTCAAATATGCCAGCAGAAGCGGAGGTTGAGCAACCTGTTCATATAAATGTAGAACTAGAGCCGGAATTGACAGATATGCAAAAAATGACACGTGCTATGACTTTAATAGAAAATCAACAAGCTAGGTTTATGGATCAGATGGATGAACAATAGGCTAAGAAATTAGAGGCATAAGCATTGTTTAGGGCTGAGGAGGTTACACTGGGAAGAAAGGAATACTTCACATGAGACTTTTATTAAAATGAATCCTCTATCGTTTGAAGGAGAAATTGATCCTACTGAGGCAGAAGTAAGTGTTAAAGAGATTGAACTTATTTTTAGGAGTAATGAGATTGCCTGAAAATCAATTGGTGACCTTGGCAATGTATATACTGAAGGGAGAAGCTAAGTATTAGTGGGATGCCACCAAGCATTTGTTGATTACTCCAAGAGGTGGGAATGTTATCTCATGGGTTGATTTTGTTAAAGATTTGTATGATAAGTATTTTACTCTAATATATAAAAAATAAATGGAGAAAGAATATTTTATGTTGAATTAGGGAAGTATAACAGTTAGAGAATATGAAGCTAAACTTAAAGCCTTATCTAGGTTTTCTTCGAGGTTTATATAGAACGAGGAAGACATGTGTAGTCGATTCCATGACGGACTCGAGTTAGTCATTACATCACGGTTGTCGACTTTAGAGATTGTTAATTATTTAACTTTGGAGAATAAAGAAATGCTAGTAGAAAATGACGTGAATGAAGTGAGAGGGAAATGAGAACGAAGTTTAAAAAGAAGTAGATTCGATCCATATTATCAAAAGGGTAGTGTTACAAAATATTCAAGGCTTGGAGGGCCGAAATTTCAGTATGGTAGAGGTATGGGAAATAGTTCTCTGAGGGCTGAAGCTAGTATTGCAAGAGGTTTAGGAATTTCTGAACAAGGAGATCCAAATGCTTATTTCTTTTATGGGACATCAATTCATATAAAGATAAATTGACCAAAGTTACTGAATACAAAATGTTTTAACTATCATCAAAAGGGTCATCTGAAAAAGAATTGTCCTATGTCATCAAGAGAAGATTCAATTAGTAGTGTGGGGGCCTAGTAAACAATCATCTTCAGGTAGTACAACCATGGAAATAGGTACAAAATAAGGAAGTGGATTAAAGGTCGGATGAATAGTGTTTGCGATGATGTTACAAGATGCCCATGCTACACCAGAAGTGGTTATAAGTAAACTTTCTATTTCAAATAAAGATTTATATGCACTTATTGATCCTGGATCTACGTATTCATTCATAGCATTACCTATTGTTTCATATTTGGGTAGGCCATGTTCATTTCTCAATTGTGCCTTATATATTTCCACCCTAATGGAAAGTGTAATTCTGGTTAAGCATGTTTATAAAGATTTTGTCTTACAAATGGTTGAGCGAGATTTATATGTTGATTTGGTACCATCGTCCATTCGAGATTTGGATATTATATTGGTGATTGATTGGTTATCATCGTATCATGCTTCCATTAACTGTTTTTGAAATGAAGTTACATTTCATCTTCCTGGTGAACCCGAGTTTTAGTTAACATGAGAAAGGAATGTTGTTCCTAATTTTCTTATATCAATAATTAAGAGCAAGAGGTTATGGAGTAAAGGCTGTACACGGTATTTAGCTTATGTTGTTCATACTAGTAAAATGACAGTTGAAATTGAAGATATAACAGTGGTTAGAGAATTTTCTGATGCCTTCCTAGAGGAATTTCTAGGATTGTCACCCAATAGGGAAGTAGAGTTTTCTATTGAATTAGTTCCAGGTAGTGGTCCAATTTCCCTTGCTCCATGCAGAATGACATCAACAGAGTTTTTAGAATTGAAAGTGAAATTATAAGATTTGATAAGCAGAGGTTTTATTCGGCCTAGAATTTTGCCATGGGGAGCCCCAAAGTTATTTATGAAAAAAATATGGGACAATGTGATTATATATTGATTATCAACAATTGAATAACGTGGCCATTACAAACAAGTACCCTCTACCTCGTATCGATTATTTATCTGATCAATTATAAGGAACCGTCGTATTTTTGAAGATTGATTTGAGATCAGGTTACCACCAATTGAAAGTAAAGGATAGTGATATTACCAAAACAACTCTTTGGACTCGATATGGACACTATGAGTTTTTGGTGATGCCATTTGGATTAACTAATTCTCCAACAATTTTATGGATCTGATGAATTGGGTATTCCAAACCTTTCATTGATTCATTTTTTATCATATTCATAGACGATGTGTTGATTTACTCACGCAGCATGGAGGAACACGGGAAACATTTGGCACTTGTATTATAAATTTTGAGACAGAAGAAATTATTTGCTAAATTCAACAAGTGTGAGTTTTGGATGAATGAAATTGTGTTTTCAGGGCATGTTTTCTCGGGAAATGGGATATATATTGATCCAAAGGAGCTAGAAGCCATCGTTGAATGGGAGAGTCATAAGAATATGACAGAAATTAGGATTTTCCTAGGGTTGGCAGGTTACTATCACAGATTCATTAAGGGTTTTTATCAATAGCATTACCATCGATAAAGTCGACTTGTAAAGAAGTGAAATTTGTATGAGATGAAGAATGCGAGAGGAGTTTTACAGAATTAAAGAATCAATTGGTTTCAGCTCCTATACTTACTATTTTGTGTGGGAATATGTCTTTCATAATCTATACAGATGCTTCATTTCAAGGGCTAGGATGTGTTCTTATACAGAATGGGAAAGTAATCGCATAGGCTTCTAGACAGTTAAAGATACATTAATAAAATTACCCTACACATGATTTGGAGCTAGCTGCCATTATTTTTGCTTTGAAGTTGTGGTGACATTACTTTTATGGAGAAACTTGTGAGATATTTATGGATCATCAAAATTTGAAATACTTGTTTACATAAAAGAACTGAATTTGAGATAGAGGCATTGGATAGAGCTGATTAAAGACTATGACTGTACCATCCATCATTATCATGGGAAGGCTATTGTGGTAGCATATGCTTTGAGCAAAAAATCATTAAGGATTCTGGGTTGCATATAGTGCACATGTTGGAAATATTCTTGACTTGGCATCGATGAGTATTGAATTAAAGTTTTTAAAAAAGGGAGGATTATTATCACATGTTATAGTGAGACCTTTATTGGAAGAACGCATACGAAATTTGCAGATCAATGATCCATTCCTTGAGAAGAAGAAACATGAAGTTTAGTAGGATAAAGAGAGTGAGTTTGAGATTAAGAATGATGAATCGTTGTTTTATAAAAATAGAATTTGTGTACTGAATGATCCATCCTTAAAGAAGGATATATTAGAAGAAGCACATAGTTATATTTATTATATGGATCCTGGAGGTACCAATATGTACAGAGATTTGAAAGAGTGTTAGTGGTGGAATGATATGAAACGTGAGATTGCAGAATTTGTAGCTAAATGTTTAGTGTGCCAGCAAGTAAAGACGGAGCATCAGAAGCAAGATTATTGTAGTCATTGCCTATTCTGGAATGGAAGTGGGAGCATATAATGATGGATTTTATTATGGGATTACCACGGTCACCAAAGGGGCATGATTCTATTTGGGTGATTATAGACCGATTGATGAAGTAAACTCATTTTCTTCTAATTACGACCACCTACACGTTTGACAAGTATGCACGTATGTACATTAATGAGATTATCCGTTTACATGGGGTACCAGTGTCAATTGTATCAGATAGATATCCAACATTCACTTCTAAGTTTTGGCCTTGTTTACAGAATTCCATGGGCACAAGTTTGAAGTTTAGTACTGTATTTAATCCAAAAATCGATGGACAATCATAAATGATGTGTGACACCCCGCCTAATTAATCCCGGGTGATCAGTCCTAAATCAAGTTAGAACAGGTTTCTCATTTGGTCCATTCTTAGCATCACTGTCGTTTTATTTAAATTACTAACCACCTAAGTGAGAAAAACCAGACTAGTGCCAATTTTATCTTTCATTAATTAAACTAAAACCCATACGAAAATTAAAGCAATAAAACCATCACAGATAATTGAACTAATCATTCCACAAGTAAAAATAATTAACCGAATAAACCATCGGTCCAAATAATAAATCCCATAAAGACAAGAATAGAAATCCCAACAAGTCTAAAACAAATAAATGGAAAGTGAGCGACATGCTCGAATAACTAATAATGAGTCTCTACATTATGAATGAAAGAAAGAGGCGTCTATCAAATGTCCCGCAACATCCACATATGCTACAGCAACGCATTTCCTGGAATCGAGTCAAGTCTGGCGTCCCTGTGGCTGGACACCTAAAAGGTTTTAAAAATTTTTTTTATAGCAAGGGTTAGTACCCAAAACATTTGAAAACATTTAGCAAATGATTAACTTGCAGTAATAATAAAAATGCATGCTCTTCATATTTTAGTTAGTGTCGCACTCTCTTGAGAACTTCCTTGCCCCTCCTCTAATGTGCACCACTAACGCTTTAATTATCACCTAGTTATCTAACTCATGACTAGATAATTATTAAAGTCTCCTTGAATCCCTTCTACTCTAATTTGAGTAATTGTGATTATGATTTTTAAGTCATTAGTACCATCAACTTAATTAAATCATTTCCCTTTTTAATTCATATAACTACTCCACTCGTTAAACATATACAACAACTCATGCTTGTACTTATTTAGCCCGTATATAATAATCACCTAATTATATACTTAGAATTTATTGCAGCATTCACACACATACTGGAATACATAAAACACTAACATCCACCCGAGTAAAAGTACTCCCCGGATATAATTTCTCTAAAGTGCTAGTACACTAGGTATATTCACATATCCTAGTTATCCAAGTTAGAATCGCTCACTAACTTGGTTTAGTATACGATTGGAGGCGGTCATATTCCTTCCCGGAAAGTGAGATGCCCCTCACCCCCTGTAACGGACGCTATGACCTGGGAATCTACTCGCCCTACTCCTCAAGCTAGGGGATTCATCCACTACGCGTAACCTCCCCCTATAGCACTAAAGTATAATAATATCTAACCACTGATATTAAAGCATACACTATATATATATATACTATCACACACCGTATATATATATACATACATAAAAATATTCCGGCTACACCGTGTACTAAACCCGTGACACAAGCCTATTCCATTTTTATTAAGAGGTTATTACCCAACTCGAATTATTAATAATAGCACATTAATAAATTCAGTTACTTTTAATGTTGCCCTCACCATTTAATTGGACTAAATCTCATAGCCCGAATTAACCTCACCCGAGTCTAAATCCCGACTCTAAACTACTTAGTCCATTACTAAAATGAAATAATATACTCTGATGTCGCTCAACCAATTGTGACGTGACACCCAATTTCTACTCCCATCTTCTAATTAATTTCCTCACAATTAATCAGATTTAAATCATGTATTAATATTTTTCTCAATAATATAACACATAACAATTTTTATATAAATCCCTCCTTATATAAACAAACTGGGCGAACTGTCAGTTTCTGCCGACCGTCGATCGATCGACTTCATGGCGTCGATCGATCGATCGAACAGATACTCGTCTTCTTCGCGAAGACGGACAGCCATGGGCGAAAATCTGCAAACTCTAATTTCCTTCTACACTGAAACTAAGTCTCTTTTAGCATTTGTACATATTAGGAAACCCATTAGGGATCTCCAGAATACTCATCCACATCAATAATTCGTCCATTAACTCCCATTACTAAATTTGGGGAAAGTTTCATCATTAACCCTAGGTTCATTTATACCCCAAATTTCATCCTCAAATTCGTTTCCAAATATGCAGATAACATTCTATCAGATATGCAATAACTCACCATTATCATATTTTACAAGAATCATCACCCAAGTTTCGTAAATCAGAATTGTAGTTTTCAAAATCCCATGTTTATTCCATTAACACACAAAAACGGATTTCTACATAATCACTACACATGAATATGAATCGAAAACAGATTTAATGCTATTGCAAGTTATCCACTTGCCTTAAGGTACGTAGAGTCTGAATTGGAGCTAAATCTCAAGGTTGAAGATGACCTTTGATGGCTCTCTTTGATCCCCAATTTGGCTTTGGCTGCTGTTAGGGTTTCCTAACCCTTAATTTGCTTTCTCTAATTAAGTTCAGCCACCCCCTTATTTCTTTTTATTAGATTAATTCACTTAATCCCGTTTTTTGACTAATGGGCCAAGCCCAAGTGACCCAAATGTCCCCGAGTGGGCCCGGCTATGTCTAAAAACGTCCCGTGACCCGTTCACTACCCCCGGGTACACTTTTCCGACTATCTCGGCCCATCCGGACTCAACTGTACCCTCAGAATTTGCATCCAAATTAATTTATAAAAATACTTATCCCCCACCCCATATAGTCTTATACCGACTTCCGAATGTGATAAGTACCTCCTCGTCACTAATACTCGAGGCGACGTAATTACATTATTACTATTCACTTAGTAAATAAGTTTTCCCTAAATATTAACCATTCAATCCCAGATTAATATCTATATATATTATTCTGTTCTAATTAATTCATTAAATTACAACACACTAAGTAATTTAAAATCTCCGAATTTATTAAATTTCAAATGTACCAAAAATACGGGGTGTTACATACTCCCCCCCTTATAAAGGAATTTCGTCCCCGAAATTAGATCGTACCTGCGTTGAAGAGTTCTGGATATTGTTCCCGCATATCCTCCTCTCGCTCCCAGGTAGACTCGTCAACATTGTGATGACCCCACTGTACTCTAACCAATGGAACGACCTTGGATCGTAATTTCCGCTCACTATGATCTAGAATTGGTACCGGCCTCTCCTCATACGAGATGTCTGGCTGTAAGTCGATCTCCTCGAGTGGGATATGCCAAAAGGCTCTCTCGCTCCTTCGATATTTCTTCAGCGATGCCACATGGAATACATCGTGTATTCGCTGAAGATGGTCTGGTAATCCAAGCTTATATGCCACCGGTCCCACCCTTTCAATAATAGGGAAAGGTCCTACATATCGTGGTGCTAACTTACCCTTCTTGCAGAACCTCATCACCCCTTTCATAGGGGATACCCGGACTAAAACCTGGTCCCCAACTTCTAGCTCCACATGTCTTCGAGAAGCATCAGCATAACTCTTCTGCCTGTCCTGAGCTATTCGAATCCTTCCTCGAATCAACTATATCTTGGCAGATGTCTCCTGGACAATATCCGGCCCCAAGTGTTTGTTGTCCCCCACCTCTAACCAACAAGCGGGTGAACGACAAGGTCTCCCGTACAGTGCCTCAAACGGTGCCATGCCAATCGTGAATTGGTAAGAGTTGTTATACGCAAACTCTACCAAAGGAAGATATTTCTCCCATCCTCCCCCGAAGTCCAAAATGCACATTCTGAGCATGTCTTCCAGCATCTGATTAACTCTCTCAGTCTGTCCGTCAGTCTGTGGGTGATACGTTGTACTCAAGCGCAACTCCGTGCCCATTGCCTCTTGAAAGCTCTGCCAAAAGTGGGCAACAAAGATTTTGTCTCTGTCGGATACGATATTTATCGGCACTCCATGCAGCTTAACAATCTCTGCTATGAATAGCTGTGCATAACGCATCGTCTCAAAGTCTGTGCGTACCGGCAAAAAGTGGGCTACCTTGGTCAACCGATCCACAATAACCCATATGGAGTCGTGACCCTTCTGCGATACCGGCAACCCTGTGATGAAGTCCATGGAGATGCTCTCCCACTTCCACACGGGAATGTCTAACGGCTGTAGCATCCCTGATGGTCTCTGGTGGTCAACTTTCACAAGCTGACACGTGGCACATTTCGAAACAAACTCCGCTATGTCCCGTTTCATCCCTGCCTACCAATACTGCCTCCTCATATCTTGGTACATTTTATCCCCACCGGGATGTACCGCAAATTTCGAACCATGGGATTCTGTCATAACGGCGTGCTTTAAATCCTCATCCTCTGGCACCATTAACCTCCCATTAAAACGTAGGCCTCCTTCTGAGCTAATCGAGTAACCTTCCGCTCCCTCAGCTAACAACTGGCCCACCCTATCCCGGCAATTCTGATCCTCTGCCTGAGCCTTCACAACCCGCATAATGATCTCGGGTGTGATGGACAAAGCCGACATGCAAGCCTTTGCTACGTCGTCCTCATATTGAAGCTCTCTCCACTTCGCTTTCCATACCTCCGATATTTCCCCAGTCGGTCTTCTGCTCAATGCGTCTGCTACTACATTGGCCTTACCAGGATGATACTGGATATCAAACTGGTAGTCCTTCACGAATTCAAGCCACCGCCTTTGTCTCATATTCAGATCCTTCTGTGTGAAGAGATACTGAAGTGACTTGTGATCCGTGAATAGAGTAAACTGCTCTCCTAGAAGATAATGCCTCCATATCCTCAAAGCAAAAACGACCGCTGCCAACTCTAGGTCGTGAGTGGGGTAATTCCTCTCGTGGGGCTTTAGCTTCCTGGAAGCATAAGCTATAGCCCTTTCCTCCTGCTGGAGCACACCCCCAAGACCCCGTAAGGATGCGTCTGTGTAAACCCGATACTCTAGCCCTCCCCTTGGCAATGCCAGCACGGGTGCAGATGTCAACTTGTCCTTTAGCTCGTCGAACGCTAATTGACAACTATCATCCCACTTGAAAGGTACCCCCTTCCGAGTCAAATTAGTCAAAGGTCCTGCAATCTTAGAGAATCCTTTAATGAATCGCCTGTAGTAACCAGCCAAACCCAGAAAACTGCGCACCTCGGTCGGTGTCGTGGGCTGTCCCCACTCCCTCACCGCTGACACCTTATCCGGATCCACTGCAATACCCTGATCTGACACGACGTGACCAAGGAACTGTACCTCCCGTAGCCAGAACCCACACTTCCCGAATTTGGCATAGAGCTGATGATCCCTCAGTGTCTGTAGAACCATGCGCAAATGCTCTGCGTGCTCCTCCTCGGTACGTGAGTAGATTAGGATGTCATCAATGAACACGATGACAAACTGATCTAGGTACTCCCTGAAAACCCTATTCATGAGGTCCATGAACACAGCTGGTGCATTGGTGAGCCCGAAGGGCATCACCCTGAACTCATACGATCCATACCGCGACAAGAAAGCGGTCTTAGGAACATCCTCTTCTCGAATACGCAGTTGATGATACCCTGACCTCAAGTCGACTTTGGAGAAGTAAGACGCCCCTCTCAGTTGGTCAAATAAATCATCAATCCGAGGCAACGGATACTTATTCCGTATCGTCACCTTGTTCAGCTCCCTATAATCCATGCACAATCGGAGTGACCCATCTCGTTTCTTCACAAACAACACCGGCGCACCCCACGACGATGTACTCCGCCGAATAAAACCCTGACCCAGTAGTTGCTGAATCTGCTCCCTCAATTCCCGCATTTCTGAAGGGGCCATTCGGTAAGGTGCCCGAGCAATAGGCCTCGTCCCTGGTGCCAAGTCTATAACAAATTCGATTTCTCTGCTGGGTGGTAATCCTGGTATCTCCTGGAATACATCCTCAAAGTCCCTCACTACAGGGATAGAGTCTAAAGGAACTGCCACTTCCTGCGAGGTTTCTTCCTCAATATAGTATAAATGGGTGGTGGAGCCTCCCTCTGGGCGAGGCATCGTCACAACAAACATCTCCTGTCCTGGAATGGAGAAGATAAGGCTCCCACCGAAGCAATCAATCATGGCTCTATAGTCAGCAAGCCAATCCATACCGATGATCACGTCATGAACATGCATATCTAATACCAACATGTCCGCAGGTAAAACTAAACCGCCAATCTCCACTCCTACTCTCCGACATATAAAGAATATAAGCGACCCATTTCCCAACGGTGAGTCGACACACGTAACAGTGCTCTCTGCGGTGGCTAACAACCCTAAAGCCTTCGCGAAATGTGTAGCTATAAAGCAATGAGTGGCCCCCGTATCAAATAATACCCGACCCATAGTGCCATGGATAGAGAACGTACCCTCGATCGCGGGCGGCGCATGCTGTGCTGGAGGATTGGGAACGTCCCGAACGTTATACACACGTCCGTAATGCATCTGCCCCTGCTGCTGTGGGGCGGGTGGGGCTGCTGCTGCTGGCGGCATCTGACCCTGTTGCCCTTGCTGGGCACCCTGCTGCTGGCCTCTGCCCCTCTGCGGGCACTCCCTCTTGAAGTGTCCTGGCTGGCCACAGGAGAAACATCGTTTCTGGTCGTCACCCTGCCGTTGGCCCTGCTGGCCCTGAGGTTGCTGGCCCGGTTGGCCTCCCCCGTTGTTCCCTTGGCCCTGACGGCCCTGAGGAACCTGCTGTTGCTGATTAGGGCCTGGTTGCCCCTGTTTGAATCCCTGTCCTCCCGGTCGGAACCCACCAGGCTTAAACTTCTTAGCCTGATTCCCTTGCTGAATGATGACCTGCTGCTGTGTGCCACTCGTCTCACTACTAGTGACCGCCTTGCCCTGCTGGCTCGGCTCACCTGCCTTCTTGTTCCCCTTAGCGTGGAAACGATGATCCTGACAATGTATAAGTGCGACATTAACGACATCTGTATAGGTCACCAATGTCGGGTTTCCAATCAAGTGCTGCCTGATTCTCCATGCCAGACCATCCATGAACTTGGACTTTTCCGCTCCTCATCGCTCACCTCGTTTGGCACAAAGTTTGCCAAACGGGTGAACTCCTCCTCATATTCTGCCACTGACCTGTCACCCTGTACCAACTCGCTGAATTTCTTCCTCATCTCAGACTCAACTGCTGGAGGGAAGTACTTACGGTCAAACCGCACCCAGAATTCAGAAATCGGCATCAAATCCCGCTCCTCAGCGGTGGTCACGGACTCCCACCACTGTAAGGCTGCCCCTGACAGACGAAAAGTAGCCAGCATCTGTTTCTGCACCTCTGTACCCTCTAACATGCACAGATGGCGCTGGATGTTCTTCTTCCAGTCACAAGCCTCAACCACATTGGTGCTACCTCGAAACTCAGGTGGGTGACCCTTCTGAAAGGTCTCCCTCACTCGCTGCCAAGATGATGGCCCCACTGGAGCCTGAACTGCTGGAGCCAATGGAGGCGGTGCCTGGGGCTGTGGAAAATGAGCTGCCATAGCTCGCATCGCTGTCTCGACCGCTTGGGCCACTATCACTGCCACCTGAGTGGTAGAAATCAACTCGGCCGGTGGTGGTGGTGGCGGTACCTGTGGCTCCTGTCGAGCCTCCCTCACCTCATCTCTAGCCTCCTCCCTCTCCGCTCTCTGTCTCTTTGGCGGCATCTGAAATAGATTGAATTGTATAAGTACACAATTTATACAAAACTAATAGCAGAAATACGATATCTCACAAGCGGAAAATATAATCAACAGTCCTAATAATAGGGCTCTATAACAACCGAACGCTACGCTGAAACGTAGAAAGACGTACAGATCCTAAGGACACTAGAACCTGATGCTCTGATACCATCTGTGACACCCCGCCTAATTAATCCCGGGTGATCAGTCCTAAATCAAGTTAGAACAGGTTTCTCATTTGGTCCATTCTTAGCATCACTGTCGTTTTATTTAATTACTAACCACCTAAGTGAGAAAAACCAGACTAGTGCCAATTTTATCTTTCATTAATTAAACTAAAACCCATACGAAAATTAAAGCAATAAAACCATCACAGATAATTGAACTAATCATTCCACAAGTAAAAATAATTAACCGAATAAACCATCGGTCCAAATAATAAATCCCATAAAGACAAGAATAGAAATCCCAACAAGTCTAAAACAAATAAATGGAAAGTGAGCGACATGCTCGAATAACTAATAATGAGTCTCTACATTATGAATGAAAGAAAGAGGCGTCTATCAAATGTCCCGAAACATCCACATATGCTGCAGCAATGGATTTCCTGGAATCGAGTCAAGTCTAGCGTCCCTGTGGTTGGACACCTAAAAGGTTTAAAATTTTTTTTTTATAGCAAGGGTTAGTACCCAAAACATTTGAAAACATTTAGCAAATGATTAACTTGCAGTAATAATAAAAATGCATGCTCTTCATATTTTAGTTAGTGTCGCACTCTCTTGAGAACTTCCTTGCCCCTCCTCTAATGTGCACCACTAACGCTTTAATTATCACCTAGTTATCTAACTCATGACTAGATAATTATTAAAGTCTCCTTGAATCCCTTCTACTCTAATTTGAGTAATTGTGATTATGATTTTTAAGTCATTAGTACCATCAACTTAATTAAATCATTTCCCTTTTTAATTCATATAACTACTCCACTCGTTAAACATATACAACAACTCATGCTTGTACTTATTTAGCCCGTATATAATAATCACCTAATTATATACTTAGAATTTATTGCAGCATTCACACACATACTGGAATACATAAAACACTAACATCCACCCGAGTAAAAGTAATCCCCGGATATAATTTCTCTAAAGTGCTAGTACACTAGGTATATTCACATATCCTAGTTATCCAAGTTAGAATTGCTCACTAACTTGGTTTAGTATACGATTGGAGGCGGTCATATTCCTTCCCGGAAAGTGAGATGCCCCTCACCCCCTGTAACGGACGCTATGACCTGGGAATCTACTCGCCCTACTCCTCAAGCTAGGGGATTCATCCACTGCGCGTAACCTCCCCCTATAGCACTAAAGTATAATAATATCTAACCACTGATATTAAAGCATACACTATATATATATATATACTATCACACAGCGTATATATATATACATACATAAAAATGTTCCGGCTACACCGTGTACTAAACCCGTGACACAAGCCTATTCCATTTTTATTAAGAGGTTATTACCCAACTCGAATTATTAATAATAGCACATTAATAAATTCAGTTACTTTTAATGTTGCCCTCACCATTTAATTGGACTAAATCTCATAGCCCGAATTAACCTCACCCGAGTCTAAATCCCGACTCTAAACTACTTAGTCCATTACTAAAATGAAATAATATACTCCGATGTCGCTCAACCAATTGTGACGTGACACCCAATTTCTACTCCCATCTTCTAATTAATTTCCTCACAATTAATCAGATTTAAATCATGTATTAATATTTTTCTCAATAATATAACACATAACAATTTTTATATAAATCCCTCCTTATATAAACAAACTGGGCGAACTGTCAGTTTCTGCCGACCGTCGATCGATCGACTTCATGGCATCGATCGATCGATCGAACAGATACTCGTCTTCTTCGCGAAGACGGACAGCCATGGGCGAAAATCTGCAAACTCTAATTTCCTTCTACACTGAAAATAAGTCTCTTTTAGCATTTGTACATATTAGGAAACCCATTAGGGATCTCCAGAATACTCATCCACATCAATAATTCGTCCATTAACTCCCATTACTAAATTTGGGGAAAGTTTCATCATTAACCCTAGGTTCATTTATACCCCAAATTTCATCCTCAAATTCGTTTCCAAATATGCAGATAACATTCTATCAGATATGCAATAACTCACCATTATCATATTTTACAAGAATCATCACCCAAGTTTCGTAAATCAGAATTGTAGTTTTCAAAATCCCATGTTTATTCCATTAACACCCAAAAACGGATTTCTACATAATCACTACACATGAATATGAATCGAAAACAGATTTAATGCTATTTCAAGTTATCCACTTGCCTTAAGGTTCGTAGAGTCTGAATTGGAGCTAAATCTCAAGGTTGAAGATGACCTTTGATGGCTCTCTTTGATCCCCAATTTGGCTTTGGCTGCTGTTAGGGTTTCCTAACCCTTAATTTGCTTTCTCTAATTAAGTTCAGCCACCCCCTTATTTCTTTTTATTAGATTAATTCACTTAATCCCGTTTTTTGACTAATGGGCCAAGCCCAAGTGACCCAAATGTCCCCGAGTGGGCCCGGCTATGTCTAAAAACGTCCCGTGACCCGTTCACTACCCCCGGGTACACTTTTTCGACTATCTCGGCCCATCCGGACTCAACTGTACCCTCAGAATTTGCATCCGAATTAATTTATAAAAATACTTATCCCCCACCCCATATAGTCTTATACCGACTTCCGAATGTGATAAGTGCCTCCTCGTCACTAATACTCGAGGCGACGTAATTACATTATTACTATTCACTTAGTAAATAAGTTTTCCCTAAATATTAACCATTCAATCCCAGATTAATATCTATATATATTATTCTGTTCTAATTAATTCATTAAATTACAACACACTAAGTAATTTAAAATCTCCGAATTTATTAAATTTTAAATGTACCAAAAATACGGGGTGTTACATGATGATTCAAATATTAGAAGACATGTTACGAGCTTGTGTATTTGACTTCAAGGTTAGTTAGGATGATCATTTTCCATTGATGGAATTCTTCTATAATCATAGTTATCAGTCCACCATTGTTATAGATCCTTATGAAGCTTTATATGGGAGGATATGTAGAACACCTATGTGTTGGGATGAAGCAGGTGAGGGAAAAAATTTAGGTCCAGAATTGATAGATATGACAACTGAAAAGATTAAAATAATTCGAAAATGGATAAATATAGCGCAAAGTAGGCTGAATTTTTATGCAGATAAGAGGAAGTATCGATTGGAATCTCAAAAGGGATATTTTGTATTGCTACGTATTTCACCGTGGAAAGGCGTCATGAGATTTTAGAAAAAAGTGCAACTAAGTCCAAGATACATTATACTATATGAAATGCTAGAAAGAATTGGGACCCTGCTATATAGATTAGTATTACCTCCAAAGTTTAATCGTTTAACTGATGTGTTTAACGTATCGATTCTTTATAAGTATTTGGTGGATCCATCTCATCAATTAAAAAATCAACCTCTTGAACTAAAAGAAGACTTGTCTTACAATGAGGAACCGTTGGAAATTTTTTTATCGTAAGGAGCAATTATTAAGGGACAAAGTTATTCCCTTTGTTAAAGTTATACGAATAAGACATCAAATTAAAGAAGCAACTTATGAAACAAAGGATAGCATGAAGAACAATATCCCCACTTATTTGGTAAGTGACATTCATATTAAATTCCGGGGACGAAATTTTATATGGGGGAAAAGTTATGATAACCCAGATATAACTATGATAAAATCTATTTGAATCATGCTTAACTTATGTGATATGTATAATGTGTTATTAATATATATAATGTTAGGTTATTATATTTTGTCTAATCATACCTTCAAAAATCATGAAATATCTAGTTGGCTACAAACATAAAATTTTGAAATTTATTATAGGAATGTTCATGTTGGAGACTCATTTTGACCCTTATAATTTAACAATTGATTCAAGGTGAAAAATATATTATTGTATATATATGGGTTATATTTGTAACACAATAAACGGTGTATCAAAAGGATGTCTGAGTAAGAAGTTATACCGAATTTACGAACAAAGAGCAAATATGTCGATTTTTTTTAAATGGTAATTTGTCTTTTATTAAATCAAATGGTTTAATTTGATTGGTTGAAAATGAAGGCAGCACTTTCCGACTTAAACCTCTCCATCTAACCTATTTCTTCAGCAAATTTAACCCTTGGTTCAGTTTTGAGAGTTTGTAGCTTGAGAAAAGAGAAAATAGAAGTTTAAGGAAGAAAGGGTCACAGGAAAAGCTGGAAAAAATTCCAAGAAAATACTTAAGGTGTTCACAAGGTATAATTATGTGTTAATATTGTTTTAATATTGGATTATACCCATTTCAATGTATAGAAATCATCAATTGTTGAATAAAATTCCATCCTCCTTTGTGATTATATGTATTTGTTTAAACGTGAGATAAGTGGCATATGTAAGCCGTATTACTTTGTATAGAAGTCCGTTGTATTCAAACTTGTATATAGTTTTGTATGCATATTGGATTGAAAAATTCCAATTGGATATGAAAATAGACTCACATATTCATATCATATCCAATAATTATAATTAAAATCCTTGTTGTTAGGCCTTAGTAATGGTTACAAATTGGTACATAGTTGTTGTTCATACAATTCATTTTGATATGTCATGACTTTGGTAGAAAATGAACTCTAAAAATTATGAAACTTTAATTGTGTATTATTCAGTATGCGTATTGAAAATGGTAGCAAAATGATAGAAAGTTATGATTTAGAAAATATTATGAAAATTCTTGGAAGTTGAAGGAACAATAGAGGAGCTTGTAGGGAATATTTAATATATTGTAAAGAAATGGTCATAGCTTACTCTAAGAAGATTGAAACATTACACTATCATTTGTAATGGAAATTATAATCAGATATGTTTTCATATTGATAAATTTCAACACATGCATTTGTGCAATTTATGAATATAGGATGGTCAAGTGTAGAGGACAATAAATTGATGCCATACGGGATACCCCATGAAAGAATGTTTTTATCTCCTCCTTCCAAAGGGTATTTTGAGTACATGTTTAATGTGTATATACATTGAGAAGTATATGTTTATGTTTACTTGGTTTTAGTTATAAATTTCTTATGAGGTATTTTCTACGGTTGAATGTTCATAACCTCTATCAATAAATATACCATTGCATCGTCTTTACTCATGCTACATGGAATTAAATATACGTGGAATTATATTATGGTTGTATAGTCATTGAAAGTTACAAAAATATATTAAGATAATACTTATGATTGGGATTCAGTACTAATTTAGTTGGATTGGCATGTGTGAGCTCTAATCCACACAGTTTAGCTCCACTCGAAGGAAGCCTACATACATAGTTGACAACCCAAGGTGAGTGTACTCATTGAAAAAATATATTTGTATATTGTTATTGATATGATAAGAATATTATGAATATTAAATTGTTCATTTCAATGTACCGAATGGGAGGTTACTCCCGATCCATAATGGGGGAGGATTTTTTATTACAGACAAGAGGTTCCTCCTCGACCAGGAATGGGGGGGGAATTGTCTATTACATATAGGATATGTGAATCATGATTCAAAAAGTTGAGTTATTCATTATGAATGGACCGGATAAGTTAATACATTATTATATAAATATGATTTATTGCATTTAATTTCATGCAATAATATAGTAGTGATGCATTCACTGAGCTATTTTTCTCACGGTTCCTATGTTTATATTTTATAGGTAACGTGAGGTCACTGCCAAATCTAGGAGGTCGGGTTGGCTCAACCAGAAATGGGTAAAACAATGATTTTGTTTAAATGTAAATGATTTAATTAAGTTAACCTATCATTCAAACAAGTTTGTATAAGCATAACTACTTTAATATTGCAAAACGTTTTTAGTTGTGTGGATTTACGTTGATGACTCTATAATTAAGACTCGTGTTTATGGTTTGGTTAAATAATTATGGTTTCACTCACTTTGACTTTCAAACTTAATTATATGTAATAGGGCTGGGGTGTGTCATTACATGTGATCATTTTTCCTAAAGTTCTCGTCTACTTTATTAAATTAGCGTGTACTTTATATTTTCTCTCTATGTATGATTGTTTGATTCATTCATTGTAACCATTTGATGGAATAAAATTATTTAAAAATTCATTTAATTAAATAAAGGAATGTAATTTTTTTTTAGTTCTATTTTTGTATTATCAAATAACAAAAAGTCCTTCAAATATTTTTAATGCATATTTAGTCCAAGTCTTTTACTTTGTTCCAAAAATTTCCTTAAACACACATTTAACTAATATTTTTTTACTTTTAAAAGTCCGCTCTAGCGGCATTCATCCCCAACCTCCCTTCCCTACCCCCACACCATCCCAGCCTAACCCTACTTCATTTTTTGAATGTATTTATGTTGTCAGGAACGTTTTGGAATAAAGCAAAAGAGTTGTACTATATGTGTATTAAAAAATGTTTGAGGGACTCTTTGATAAAAGTCCCATTTATTTATTGTATGGCAGTTCAACAAAGTACATGTAAATTTTAGAAAGTACACGTGATCAATTTTCCAAAAGGTCACGTGTACTTTATTAAATTTGCGTATACTTTACATTTTTCACTCTATGCCTGATTGTTTAATTTATTCATTGTAACCATTTGATTGAATAAAATTATTTAAAAATTCATTTAATTGAATAAAGTAATGTAATTTTATTTTTTAGTTCTATTTTTGTAGGATCAAATAATAAAATGTCCTTCAAATATTTTAATGCATATTTAGTCCAAGTCTTTTACTTTATTCCAAAAATTCTCTCAAACACACATCTAATTAATATTTTCTTATTTTTAAAAGTCCGTGCTAGCGGCATTCATCCCCTACCTCCCTCCCCCGCCCCCCACCATCCCAGCCTAATCGTACTTCATTTTTTTCAATGTATTTATGGTTTGAGGGACTTTTTGGAATAAAGTAAAAGGGTTGTACTTTATGTGTATTAAAAAATATTTGAGGGACTTTTTGAAAAAAGTCCCATTTTTTTATTTGTTTATTGTATGGCAGTTGAACAAAATACACGTATTATTTAGAAAGTACACGTGATCAATTTTCCTAAAGATCACGTGTTATTTATTAAATTTGTGCGTACTTTACATTTTGGCACCCTATTTATGATTATTGAATAATTCGTTGTAACCTTTTGATTGAATATATTATTTAATAATCCATTTGTTTGAATAAATGAATATAATATTATTGTCTAGTGTTTAGTTCTATTTTTTACTTTTTTTTTTGTATGGCAGTTCAGAAAAGTACAGATATGTTTTATAAAGTACACGTGAACATTTTTCCGAAAGTTCACCTGCACTTTATTAAATTTGCATGTATTTTAAGTTTTCGAACTCTAAGTATGAATGATGGTTAGAGATAGCAGTATATTGTGTGGGTACTCGTGTATGATATAAGTCACAAGACATGCGTGAAAGAAAATGAATTTTTATTAAAATAAATAAAAAATACAATTTTTGTCAATAACAAAAGCTGAAAAATGAGGAAGATTGCTAGTTGGTAAAGCTGTTAAAGGCTTCTGTGATGTCAGGAAGAGAGTCATTTAAATTCGAGTAGACTCGAATTTGTTCTTTCTATCCAGCTACAAGGACTTTCTGGTAAGCCTTCTTCTCCCTCAATTGCATAATTTTCTTTGTAACCTCACTTGTATAGAAAGACATGAGGCTTTCATGTGTTTGAGGAGGGTCATCAGCCATATCAAATAAATATATGGTATTGGGAGGAAGTTCAAAGCAACCTTTCCTGATATATGCTTGAAACTGATCAAATGCAGTTTCATATGAGGAAAGAATTTCCTCAATTTCCCTTAATTCTTTTGTTTCTTTCTTTCATTTCTAAAGTATCTCGCAACTTTTCTAATGGGATACTCATTATCTAATTTTTACTTGAGATGTATTGGTTAAGAAATGAACAAATATTACTCTTTTATGGGTCAAATAAAAGATATTTATTTATTTGACCGGAAGTAGTTGGGATAGTGAGTAGTTGAGCTTAATAAATGGTTATTGGTTATTTTGTCTTGCTGAATAAATATAAATAGTAATTTTTAATTGCCAAGTCAAAATTTATTTAATTAATCAGTGCGTATACTTTGTTTATATTGCCTGTACTTTGTAAATAATGCGTGTACTTTTGATTAAAATTTATGTACTTTATTTTATTATATTTACTTTGAAGAAATTGTTCATCCATACGTGTACTTTGTTTATATTGCTTGTACTTTGTTCATAAAGCGTGTACTTTCGATTAAAATGCATGTAATTTATTTCATAAAACTTTGAAGAAATTGTTCATGTAGTTATCATTGTTTATACCATACGTGCATTGTGGTCCGCGCCAGTAATAATACACCATTTTGGAGTAATACATATAATAAACAACAACCAATACAAAAAAATTATAAATATGGTTTGTATTTGAATCAATTTACAAAAGGTCCTTCTCCTTGTTAGGGAAGAAATATTCTGAAAATAAAATTTCACTTAATACGTCTGCTCTGTGTTTTAGGATTCAAGGGTCTTGGAAGGATTTTTCCAGTTCCTTGTCTCTGCTGATTTGTTCAATGAAGTAGATGTTGAAGATCCCGCAATCAATCCTGAAATTAAAATAAAAAACTATACAAATTAGTATGATGTGAATGAAATTTGTTGCAAATATATAAATTAGTACTTTATAGAAGTGAAGTTTTTGCTTACCCATTATATTTTTTAAGGCGTAATGAAGTTTTTGCTTACCCATTATATTGCTTTGGGCATTCATAATCTATTATTAGGTTAAATTCAACATCACTTTCCAGCAAGAAATATATTGTTCTTTCTTTTGTTCTGTCAATGGATCATCTGCGATTGTAAACTTATTTTTTGTACCTTCATTAATCATTTTATGAGTTATGAAACCCTTTTTTTCATTGCTTCTGCTTCAGTCCTCAATAAGTACAGTGTTTTTTAGAAGACAGAAAACTGTTAAGAGGATAAATAGTGAGTGTATACAAATAAAAAAGTATATGTAGAATAAATACTTCAAAGTACACGAATAATATTAAAGTACACGTGCTTTGTATTTGTATATTTCACATGTATTTTAAAATATAATGCGTGTACTTTAATACTCTGGGTGATTATTTGCAACTAATGCAAAGTACACACATTATACGGTAAAGTACATTTGAATCATAAAAGTACGTGTAACATGACTAATTAAGTTTAGGATCTAACCATTTTTTTGGCATCATCGAAGTATATTGTGTCTTGTTCCTTGTCGTCCAATCGAAGGGAATCCATATGGACGACTTTCTTTTGGTATATGTATATCGTAAATAATGTGAAATGTCCTACGTCATGTCTTAGTACAATGAACAAATTATTACAACTTCTCAAGTATTGAAATAAATCTTTGTACAACTCTCCCTTCTTATTGACTTCATTTTTACTACAAGCTTCTTTCTGAAAAAATTATAGAAATTGTGTTAGTAAAAAAAGTGTGTGATTGTGATGCACAAAGCTTTCGGTTTAATTTTCCTTACCCAACAATAATCAGAAAAAGTGTGTGAGGGGAGAGTCCTTCCTTTGACAATTTTAATCTCAATACTTCACGGAAGACGATTGTTATCTATTTCACACAATATAAAATATGAGGATATAATAATGTTGAAATTTAATGAATGTCTAATATTTGGTTTACATAATTGGCTTGATATTTCTTCATTCTTGAGGACTTAAACAATATCTTCCCATGGGATATGGAAAAAGAGCCCTTGGTAAATAAACTCCATGCATTTTATATAGGCAATAACAATTGTATAATAAGAATAGCATTATTTTTCTGCACTGCAAAAATTAAAATCAGTGAAGTGACATATCATCAAACAATACACTTTACCCTCATTCAGCCTTTTCAATAAACTCATCAATTTTATTCTTCGCAGCTTCATTGAGGAGGTATTTGTATGCATTGAGTGCTTCAATCTTGAAGTGAGTTTCTCTATATTGTTGAGTTATTGTTAACTTGTCAGTTCTCGTCTTTCTCAGCTTTTATTTTTTAATTGGGCGATTCTTCTCGATTTCATTGGAATCTTTTTTATTCTTCCGCCCTTTGGTAACAGGCCCTTATATTTCAGGAATTTCTCTAACTTCAAACCCTTTGGGGGTGCCCTGTAGTGTCTTTATTTTATATTTATAAATGTAATCATCTTTTCTTTTTGGTTTTCTATCTTTTCTCTCATGGATTCTCTTGTAGATCGAGGCTTGTACAATCTTCCAATTCGAAATTTCATCCATGAGTTTTTTATTAATATTTTCTTGATATATTTAAAAAAGGAATGTTAGATTGTAAGTATATTTTGATAACCATAAATTCAAAAAACATCATTATTCATAAAATGCTTGTACTTTCACTTAAGTATTGCGTGTATTTTGGTAAATGCGAGTACTTTCATCAAAATTTGCATGTATTTTATAAAGTACACGCGTGTATTTTATAAAATAAATGCTTGTACTTAATAAAAATGACCATGTCCTTTAAACACACATGTACTTTTAAAAGTACGTGTACTTTTATCAAAATACTGCGTGTATTTAATAAAAACTGCTTGTACTTTATAGATACATGTTCAAGTTTTTTCAATTGTGATTCTTCAAGAATGTTCTTCAACGCCGAAATTTCGTCATTAAGAGATTTATTATTGTTTTTCTAATAAATAAAAAGAATGTTAGATTATAAGTATTATTTTATAAACATAATGTCAAAGAAGAATGAATAGAAATACAAATAATTGAAACAAACGATAAAGAACAACATTAATAACTGTGTGTCCTTTATGAAAACTGGGTGTACTTTATGAAAACATCATTATTCTACAATATAAAACGCGACTAGTTTAATCTATGTAGTACGTGTATTTTTGATAAAACGCATGTGCTTTTAATAAAATACTACGTGTATTTTCATAAAATGCGTATATTTTATAAAATAAATGCTTGCACTTTATAAAATAATGATGTTTTCACTTTGAAATTAATCAAAAATACCTATTCAGTTTTTTTCATGTCTAATTCTTAAAGATTTAACCTCAAAGTCACCATCTCTCAAATTCTGGAGTACATCTTCGTACATTTTCTTTACATTTTTATTGCTCTCAGATAGATAGGCAATCATTTGCTCCAATATTCTTGAATTTTCAGCCAGTTTTTTTAATGATTCATCTAATTGTTTAATTCTTTCTGAGTCACTCATTGTTGCTTGAACAAGTTTTTATTCAAATAATTGTTTAACTCAACAAGTTGGGCATTTTCCATCTCCAACTTAATGAGTAACTCTTTTTGTTTCAAAAGTTGGGAATTTCCCCCCTCTAATTTCATAATTTCCTCTTGTGTTTCCATCAGTTGATGATTATCTATCTCCAACTGTACATTCAAAACAATAAGTTTCACACTCTCCACCTCGAAAGTCTTCACCTTCTTTAGTTCATAATCAAGTTCTTGAGTAGCGTCAGATAGTTGGGTGTTTTTTCCAACAACTCCATTTTCAATGCAACATTTTGTTCCTCTAAATTCACCTTCTCAGCATTATCATAATCTCTTGATTCAAAATTTTCAGCATCTGTTGGTTCATAATTCCCGATGTTCTCAAACTTTTCATAATCCACTGATTCAAAATTCCCAGTATCTTTTGGTCGATCATTTCCCCTATTTTTTAAAGGAATCACAAAGTTTTTAAGGGGAATATTCCAACCTGATGAAGAGGCATTGTCATCACATTCTTCAGTAGCTTTTTCGGCAATGAATTACTATGTATAGGGCTTCTTCAGAAATGTTCAAAGAGAAACTGGCCCTTCGCATTGAGTTTTACTTTTTTTGATGCCTTTGTTGATATCAACTTCACTTCCCATTCCACCTTCCTTATCATTCTCAGATAACCAAATTTTCAAAGATGACAAGTTCCATCTAGGAAATTTTAGTGTTTTCTTTTCATCCCTTTAACAGGTGGAATGATATTAAACTTCTCACATACCCAATAATATGATCATGCAAAAAAATATGATATTAATAATTATGTCCTCTAGTTTTCATAATTGGAATAATGCATTGTTATACCCCATACTTTCGTGTATTTATATTCTTATTAAATTGCCTGGTGCTTGTGTGATTTAATATAATTGAGAATTAAAATGAGAATTTAATATAAATATTGATTTGGGTAGTATAGTTAATATTGATGCAAATTATACATTTACTAGTGTGATATGGTAAATATAATCTTGTTTCATGCTATTACGTCATGTGTGTGTTAGCAGCGGGGATTAGTTATTTCTCAACCTGGGCATATTTAAGTGAGTTATATGAGGTTGGGAGATGATTTTTAGTTTGGAGTTTCGGATGATAATTTGGAGTGTGCGGTTGATCTCGGAAGGGACGAGATAGTCAAAATGATTGTCCAGGAGTTTTATTTGGGTTCCAGGGTCTTTTTGGCTAGTTTGACTCAAATTGAGGTATACGAGTCATTTTAAGTGTGTATTATCATTTAAGTTGATTTTTAGTGAGATAAAGGTTATTATACTCGTATGAGGCCTAGGATAATCTCATATGAGATACCCATCTTGTGAGAGTGAAAAATGAAGAAGAATGAGAGGAGAAAACCTTGGAGCTTTGGAAATAACCAGCAAAATCCGCAACTTTGAGGAAGATTCAGAATTTACATCTTTGAGTCAAGTGATTAAACTTGCTAAATGATCTATGTGTGTGAATTATTTTATAATTTGTTGGTGAATTAGTTGATTTTGATCATTTATGATAAACCCTATAATTGTTGCTTAAATCTTGTATTTGATATGATGTAATAGGGTTTGTAGATGAAAATGCTTGAAATTCATAGATGGGAAGACTTATGATGTTAGAAACCATGGTTAATTGGGAAGATGATGGAGTAGATTTGGATTTTTGGGTAAATTTTTTGTGGGTTATGTAGAAAGTGGGAGAACTTTGCCATTCTGTAGACCCAAATCGATTTGCCACCTAGCGAATCGATTCGGTGTGAGGCATAAGTATCAGATCTTGGACCCAAATCAATTCGACCTACTACGAATAGATTCTTCTTAATCAGAAGTATCAGGTTACTTTTACTGAATTGATTCTCAATCTGGTGAATCGATTCATTATAGGGGCGAATCGATTCGGTCTAGTGCGAATCGATTCGGAAATCTTGCACTTTTAGAGTGGTTTTCTAGAATTTGTTCTACTCCTCTCCAATTGAGTTCAGTTCTTAGTAACCTTCTAATATGATGTGGTAAACACATTTATAAGACAAATTATGGGTATATAATATGAGGTGATGTTAGGAATACATCGAGATGAGTGTTGAGGCATATTCAGAAGTTTATTATGCCGATTTTGTTTGAGAATACTTCTAGGGATATGAATGCTTTTAAGGATGAATACGGGCCAATGAGACAGAGGTCGTTCACCCTTAATGATGTTAACCTTTATGATAAATCATATGTGTAATTGATGATAAAGGTTCAAGTGAGCGATTAAATCATAAAACGAATCGGGAATATTCGATGGATTATCGGCTAGTCTAAGGTTTGTACATACATGTAGCCGGGATTATAAACTATATACATTCAGATATGAGATGGTTTTTATATACGATGTGTATATATATTTTAAGGACATAAATTTCCAATTGAGTCCCTGTATTGTTTTGACTTAATTCCATGAACAAAATTGTGTTTGTAATATGTCAAAGGGAGATTTTATTGTGTCACGATCCCACTTGGTCTATGACGTATTGAAGAAATTGAAGACATTGCAACAAATCTTCAAAGAATTAATCATGCCGAAGTTTAATTGGTGCAAGTTTATTCGTCTTTAAGTTTATTGCATTCCGAGATCACACAGGTATGAATGCGTATAATTAATGGTGCTCCGAATAATTTTTATAAAAGATAAGGATGTAATTTTTATAAGAAAAAATATTTTAAAATGTTTTAAAAGTGTTTTAAAAGGTTTACACTTCGTTTTATTATGATAAAAATGGAACAGAGTTTGACTTATTTGGATCTCTTTTGGAAGAGACGTTTTAATCAAAAAGTCAAAAAGTCAAACTAACATCACGTCGTTCAAATGACATCTCAGCTCGTTAGAGCGAGATGGCTATGTCACGTGAGAGACAAGTCGATCTCGTTCGAGCGACACTCTTTTCAAGGCAACGTTTAAATTCTTATTTAAAGCGTGTTTTCGTCAGAGTTTCGTAGGTGTGCATCTGGAAAAATAGTTTACCATTCAGTACGTTGTTTGCACATGTTTTTCTAAGGTTTCAAAGATTAAACACATCCTTAGAGTTTGCAAAGATCTAAGTTATCATTATTATATGTTTATGTGACCTTGCTTCACCAAGAAGGTTTGTTCTATTCATGAACATAAGGGTTTTACGGTGAAGAAAAGAGAAGGACTTCTTGTTCGAAATCGTAGACGTATCAAAGCCGTTCGGTAGACATCGAGACATACGTGGATGCGTGTGTTGTGGACAGGTATCGTGGAAGACGGAATTTCTGCGTGGGCATTATTGTAGAATGATAGAAGATCAGAAGGAGCGTCAAGACCCGTGGGGATCAAGTCACTGAGTAAGGATAATTTATCTTTGTAAAACCTTTGTTCATAGTGATTGTTTGACTTGGGCTTCCGAGGTTTTTTCCCGTCTTGGGTTTTCCTCGTACATTCGGCGTTGTGAGTCTTCTTTTCTTTACTTTACTTTACTTGCTTTAATCATTAGATGCATGTTTAGTATTAATCAAGATAAAATTGGTTTAAAGTAAAAATATATTTTTCACAACTTGGTTGGGTGCACATTAAAAGTTGGATAATTTTTGGTGAAAATTGGTTTGATTTGAAACACACACATAAGGACCACTCTTTCAAATTGGTATAAGAGCTAGAAAACATAATTTATTTGTTTTGTGATCCCATGTGTTTTCAAAGATGAATTATGGAAATAATGAATTTTTTCGAAGTCCTGTTTTTTATGGTACTAATTACACTTATTGGAAGATGAGAATGAAAAGTACGTTAAAATCTATTGATGAGCGTGTTTGGCTAGCAGTTGAGAAAGTTTGGACACCCCTTGTTACAGTTATAGGTGAGGTCACTATTTTAAAGCCTGTCGAGTCATGGACCGAACTGAACATAGATTGTCACAATATAATTCTAAGGATTTGCACGTTATTTATTCAAATGTCACACCGGAAGAATATAATAGAATTATGACTTGTGAAATAACAAAAGAGGCTTGGGATATTTTGACACTCACTCATGAGGGCACTAGCTCTGTTAGGGCGTCAAAACTTCAAAATCTCACCACACAGTTTGAGACCATTATGATGTTAGAGAGTGAGACTTTTGATGAGTTTAATGCTAGGTTATCCAATATTGTCAACTGGTCGTTTAACCTAGGTGAAAAAATTCCCAACAATCGTGTCATTAAGAAAATCCTTAGGTCATTGCCTAGTAGGTTTAATGTGAAAGTGACTATTTTAAACTCCTTGGGTAAGTTAGAGTCGACAAAACTAGAAGAGATTGTAGGCGACTTACAAACCTATGAAATCGACATGATTACCTCCAAGAAAGTGCCTAAGAAAGAAAACGGTATTGCTTTGAAAACCCGAACGGAGGAAATTAAAGTTTTGGATTCCGATTCCGATTCCGATTTTTGAGGATGTTTCTTTGTGGGCAAAGAAATTGAAAAAGTTTATTACATTTCAAAAGTAATCGAAAGATGACAAGAAATTAGAAAAATTCAAGAATAACAAAGTAGATTCCACCTCTAAGGATAAGTTTGAGAAGCCTAAAAGAGATGAGTCGGATAGGTGTTTTGGGTGTGAGGGGTACGGTCACAAAGTTATGGAATGTCCCACTAGACTTAAGAAAGAGGGAAAGCAACCCATTGTATATAGTTCCAACTTAAGTGATAGTGATCCGGAAGAGGGAGAGAGTTCCCCCATTGAGCATAACTTTGTTGCATTTATGGCATGTCATATGAGCGACGCCGATTCTCATGTGAATGACACTTCCGAGGAGGTTTTGAGTGAATCCCATGTTAGTGAGGGAGAAGAGAGTGAGGAGAAGGAAGTAGATGTGAAAGAGTTGCAAGTTGCATTTAATGAGTTTTATGCCGAAACGGTGAAAGTGAAAAGGGCAAATGCAAAATTGCAAGATAAGTTGAATGAGCATGCCATAGATTATAATGATAGTTTGATTGAGGATCTTAAGGCATGAGAGAAGACTCTTAGGGAGAAATTAGAGTATGTCGAGGGTGAGAGAAATAATCTCCGTGGTTTGACCGAGTCTTTGAAAAAGGAGATTTTAGAGTTTGAGGAGTCTAGGCGTTTGCTCGAGTCTAGGATTCATGAGTTGGAGGATATATTGAGAGACTCGTCTAGAGTTAAGATTTATTTGGAGGCTAGGTCGGATAATTTAGATAAGATCTTAGGCACCATCCAAATTAAGTGAGATAGGGGTGGTATAGGTTTTGATGAGAGAATTGTTCCCATTCCGCCCGCACGTGTGAGAAACACTAGGAAGGTTAGAAAAGGTCCTCATATAGGTAATCATTCCCACCATCACTACACTTTCACGTTTTGTGGTAGGAATGGTCACCTTAGGCATTATTGTTATGACCTTAGACAAGCTCTTAGGAAGTTTAGGAATAAAGTTTCCCCGGTTCCCCAAACCCCCATGCATCGTTTTACACATACTTGGGGTTAGGAAATCGGATTTAGTGGCGTTAGGAATAAAATTCATTATTCTCGTTTGGGTGCACTTGATTCTTCCCATGCTAAATCTAAAGGATGATAGTGTTGCCATGTTTGTCATATGCTAGTTTGCTTCACAATTTATTCATTGCTAGTATAATGACATGTTTATCTCTTTGTATTATAGTTTTTCATTTGATTTGAGTCCTATTGAAAAGTACAAAAAGATTTTGTTTTTGAGAAAACTTTTGAAAAAAGAAAAAGATTTTCGATTTTTGTTTTTGAGTTTACATGTTTGATGTGGTATATTGGTGTGCTTGGACTCCCCCATCATTTCATTATCCATGTGGCTAGGACATTTGGTCAATATTATCGATGCTTAGAATGATCTTAACCATTGTTTATATGGGGTTGTTTCGAAGTTGATATGCATTTTGATTCGACTTTGTATATATGCCAACATCGCACACATGCACGAGTTTATATGGATGTTTGAGTTCTCTTGCATATTTGAATTTAGTGAGGCGTTCTTATCTCAATCTTTTCATCTATCCGTAGGTAGACTTAAAGAGAAGTGTGCATGTAAGAACTGTTTACCATGAGGATTTGTATTGATATCTATTTAAAAAATAATGAGTGATTCACGGGAAAGGGCTGCGAGAGTTAAATTGACTCGTCGTGAAAGACACTGTTTAAAAGAGCCCAAAAGAAAAAGCAAAATGCTATGAAAAGGGCCAATAAGTTTTTCTCTAAGTTGAGAATGCTAGAAATCTCAAAAGAACTTGAAAAAGTATATATTTATGTGGGAGTTTTGTTGGAGAAAATTTAAACGGGTTTGCACATCTAATCTTAATGTTGAAACATTGCTATTTGACGCTATTGTTTGTAGAATCGTCAAAGTTCCGAATTTGTGTGGATGTAGTATGTTTAGTTCATTAAGCTCACACATTAATTGTCATATGTTTATGATAAAGTTTGATGATTTATCACTATCAATTAGAGCTTCTTGGTCATTTCGATGTGTTGAAATTGTGACTCATTTGTTGTAGTTTCACGCCCATACATTCCATGTCCATGTTTGAGCACATCGGTACCATGTTTGCATGTAACTCACATTTTTAGTTTTTATGCGTTTTTGCGTTTTATGTTAAGAGCTTACTGTTTTAGCATTGTTTTGCTGCTGTCAGCCCCTTCCTGGAATTTTTTTGTGGAAATTTCTTACTGGGCAATAATATATAATATTTCTGGGAATCTGGGAATATTTGGTATGTCGCGTGAATTCGTTCGAGCGACATCTCCATGTCGCGCGAATTCTCCTTCGAGCGACTTCCTCATCTCGTTTGAGGGACATCCCTGGCTCGTTCGAACGACGTCTGGATTTTTGCTTCTTTTTGTTTACGGTCCTCTGGTTCAAATTGTGATATTTTTTGGTACTGCTAGAAGCTTTCTGGAGTAACTGGTTTATATGCAGGTTCTATTGTCTTCAAAATTGGTATTTTGCATATGATTTAGTTTATCACACCTGATTAGATTGCTATATTCTTTATGTGATTCATTTGTTTACTAGCTACTGATTTGTCATTCTTGATCATTTTTAGCTAGTTGTTTCATGATTATCTAGCATTTTTTACTTGGTATATTCTCTTACTAGATAGTTATTGGATTGGTTTATCTTTTCACCGGATTGTTTATTCGGGACAAAAAGGGGGAGAGAGTATGTGATGTAGGGGGAGAGTTTGTTGAGCATAATATCTGGATTATCTGGATTTACATATTGTTTGATTACATATTTTACAAATAGGTATCATATAATTGCTCACATTATTGTCAAATGATTTATTCTAATTGGAAATATAAATTGCTATCATTTGTTCCTCCATACTTTAATGGGTATTTATTTGTCTGTTTTATGAGTGTAGGTATGATTCAGAGATTTGAGATTTCAAGTCTACATCACATTTAGACAGTTCATGCTTGCCGGTGCTACATATTCCAGGCCGTGCCCTGTAATTTTTGACTTTGGGTTTATGGGATGGGATTTAGGCGTCATACGGCTTGACGGTCCGGCTTAGGAATTTCACTAGTTTAGTTTTGTCCCAGAATAGTCAAAGGGGGAGATTTGTAAGGATATAAATTTCCTATTGAGTCCCTGTATTGTTTTGACTTAATTCCGTGAACAAAACTGTGTTTGTAATATGTCATAGGGAGATTTTATTGTGTCATTATCCCACTTGGTCTATGACGTATTGAAGACGCTACGACAAAGATTCAAAGAATTAATGGTGTCATAGGGAGATTTTATTGCAAGTTTATTCGTCTTCAAGTTAATTGCATTCCGAGATCACACAGGTATGAATGCGTATAATTAATGGTGCTCGGAATAATTTTTATAAAAGATAAGGATGTAATTTTTATAAGGAAAAATATTTTAAAATGTTTTAAAAGGGTTTTAAAAGGTTTACACTTCGTTTTATTATGATAAACACGGAAAAGAGTTTGACTTATTTGGATCTCTTTTAGAAGAGACGTTTTAGTGAAAAAGCCAAAAAGTCGAACTGACGTCACGTCGTCCAAATGACATCTCAGCTCGTTCGAGCGAGATGGCTATGTCGAGTGAACGACAGGCCGATCTCGTTCAAGCGACACTCTTTTTGAGGCGGCATTTAAGTTCTTATTTAAAGCGTATTTTCGTCAGAGTTTCGTAGGTGTGCATATGGAAAAACAGTTTACCATCCAGTACGTTGTTTGCACATGTTTTTCTAAGGTTTCAAAGCTTAAACATATCCTTAGAGTTTGCAAAGATCCAAGTTATCATTATTATATGTTTATGTGATCTTGCTACACCAAGAAGGTTTGTTCTATTCATGAACATAAGGGTTTTACGGTGAAGAAAAGAGAAGGACTTCTTGTTCGACATCGTAGACGTATCAAAGCCATTCGGTGGACACTGAGACATACGTGGACGCGTGTGTTATGGACAGGAATCGTGGAATACGGAATTTCTGCGTGGGCACTATTTTAGAATGGTAGAAGGTTAGAAGGAGCGTCAAGACCCGTGCGGATCGAGTCATTGAGTAAGGCTAATCTGTCTTTGTAAAAACATTGTTCATAGTGATTGTCTGGCTTGGGTCGTCCGAGGTTTTTTCCCGTCTTGAGTTTTTCCTTGTACATCCGGCATTGTGAGTATTCTTTACTTTACTTTACTTTACTTGTTTTAATCACTAGATGCATGTTTAGGATTAATCAAGATAAAATTGGTTTAAAGTAAAAATTGGTTTTTCACAACTTGGTTTGGTGCACATTAAAAGTTGGATAATTTTTTGTGAAAATTGGTTTAATTTGAAACACACACATAAGGTCCACTCTTTCATATATCTTGTGTGTATGATATATATCTATTGTGTGGACATACCCCTCTAGTGTTATCATGGAAAGTTGCGCGATGAGGGTGAGGCTCCTAGCTCGAGGTGCAGGTTACGTATAGTCCCCATGTCATAGCGTCCATTTATTTATTGTGTGACATTTATCAGGAGCAAGACGTATTGGGTATGATTCGTCTTATTTCTAGTGAGGAACTATGACCACTTCCCATACATTTTGATTTGGATTTGGTGTCAGTGTCAGTTTCCGTCCCGATTGCCCAGGTCGATGTGTGTTCTCCCCGGAAGATAATAGAATTGTAGAAACTGCATCCATTGAGTTAAAACTCTGAGGGATGGTTAGTATATATATACTATGGGCGTTATGTATGTGTACTTGGTAGCGATGATTTATCTCGTATAATAGTGAGACTTATATTATACAAAGTTGAAGATAATGTGTAAGATGTTACGATAAAGTTATGAAGTAATGAATTATTATATAATCATTTAGTATGAGATTTGAATGATTACGTTTTGGGTAAACTAGATAAACGAGTGGGGTAAATGCGTAGAATTGAGGTGAAGTTATCCCTAGATGAGTTGGGTAGATTGATTAAGATTAAAATGCATGCGTTAGGGTGCACACTATAGTTGAGGGGTAAGGTTGAATCTCAAGAGAGTGCGGCACCACTTTATATTATGACATTGTGCATGCATAATTATTATGCATTTTAATTCACTTGCTAAATTGTTTTCAAACCTAGGACTCAGACCCGTTTATATCCCCTCTCTTGATTTTATTTATTACATATAGGTGTCCCACTGCAAGGACGCCAATGTTGAGTCTTCAATTCCTATGTTTATGGAGTTGTAGCATGTGCGGACTGTTGCAAGACTTTTGTTGTAGATGCTTATCATTTTTGTATATCTATTAAAGGATCCAAAATTGTAATTCCGGTGTTTATCCAAGGGTCGTAGAGTCGTATATCTTATACATTTAAGATATTTATTACATTGTATAGTCTGTTACCCGAAAGCTTATTCGGGCATATATATTCTTTTGTTGTACATGTTGTGTATTTATCATCACTTTATGTTGTTGTTTATGGTCTGATTATTCTATTTGTTTTATTATTTGGCATCCGTTTATTCTGATATTGGGTGGTTAGTTACTTTTTAATCTATTTGGCAGTTAATGATGAGAGTGATCCACTTGAGATTCCTGTTTTATCTTAGTATAGGGTTGGCCACCCGTTATTATTATAAGCGGGGTGTCACACGCATGCAGTTTATAAATATCACGTGTATTTTCAAAGTACTACGTGATATTTACGAAGTATACTTGTTATGATCATTGGAATAATTAGATATCACGTGTACTTTATAGATACCACGTGTACTTTAAAAGTACATGTGATATCTAGTTATTCCAATGATCATAACGCGTGTACTTTGAAACTATCACGTGTACTTTGTAAGTACATGTGATATTCCAATGACCATGGTCAATGAAATTATGTGTGTACTTTATAAATATCACGTGTACTTTGAAAGTACACATGATATTTATAAAATACACGTAAACTCAGGTTTTCAAACAATTTTCCTATTTGTTTGTTGGACCGCATCAGTATGTTTTTCTCATCAATAGTGAAATGAGACATCCACTTGTTGTGCTAGGTTTTAAACTTGTTGTTTTGTTGAGTGAATTGATAAGAAACTCATGCACAATAGATGCCCAATCATATTTATTCAAGTCATCAACACTATTGATGTATGGTGTGAAAAATTTGTAACAACCCATTTAATTAAATACAGAGTGGCCAATCCTTTACCCAATAAATTCGAATTATTTAGTTGGCTCATTATTAGCATCACTGTCAAAAACAATTTTCTTTCTTTATTAACCACCTAGTAATCAATTAAGCTAGTGTTAAAATTTCCAATTTTAATTTTTAATAAAATTCCTTTTTTTAACAATACGAACAAGTTATAACATAAACCATTCCACAACAATGAATAATGAATAAGTATCATCACAACTTAATTAATGTAACTGCAATGAACTTCCCAGTTTTCAAACATCTCTATGCAATAAACCAAATAAACTAAATGTATCCAACACCGACACAAATAAAACCATCGACTGAGATAGAATGGAAATGACATGAATCCTTTGGCAACAAGCCATAAAAGAAATAATGCAAAGTCCACAACTCCATAGCATCCATAGTAAATAAATATCCAATCCTCAATGCTGAGCGCCCCTATGGTTGGACATCTGATATAGTATATACAAGAGGGAAGAGAATATGTAAGAGAAAACGGGTAAGAGCCCAATTGTAAAAGATTTTAAAAAGATCGAGTAAATAAATGCTACAATTAGCAATTATTATATACATGTTATATTCTGGGACTCTCTCCTAAGAGTCTCACCTCTCATCTGGTGTGCACGCTTAACGTATCTCCAAGTTATTCTTGTTATTATTCCCACTTTCACTAGATTATAACACCGTGTCATCTATACATATCCCCTATCTTCCCCATGAATTTTCTTCGCATCACAAGGAATAAACAAATGCATATTAGTTCAATTCTCAGTATAATTAAGTGTTCTCAAACTTAATTAATTTCAGATTTCACTATCTTTCATGTCTACTTAATTCTCACAGTAAAAAATATCACTAGTATATATCTATATGGATTCACTCTATTATATATATACAATACTGCACCCCGAGACACAACTGCAGTGCATCCATACTCTGCTATCTAGCCCCAATACATCTCATCACTGTATAAAGGACTATTGGTTCGGTATATCTCTCGAACCACAATTATCAAAACAAAAGTATTGGGAGGCGAACATAGTCCTAAGCATTTGGTCTACGTACATACCTATGCACCCAAATGACCGTTTAATACCATTGTTCTCACTAATGGCAATCCAACCTAAGTCCTATGTTCTGAGGCAACAAGTCAAAAATTCCCCATAAGGCTCATCAGGATATGACCGCCCTCAATGCGCAAACCTCCCATCGGTAGCAAGTAGGCTAGGTATGTCATACACATAAATCATCAAATAATAGGTATATACCCCACCTATATAATAATATGTACACACTCGACCTATATCTCATATTAGGAATTCATCCTACCCCAAGTACCCATTGTATTTCTCGAATACTACCCCTACTTGTTAATTACGATTAAATCTCATTATCGTATTTTATTATGTAGTTATCACTTACATAATTCCTTTCTTAATTAAATATATGATTACCCAACATTAACCCAAGTCTCTCACTATTTGTTGATGTACCAAACTTTGTTCATAACCAACTGTGGGCTAAAATATAAATTTCCAAACTTTTCTGGGCTAAAGCAGGATTTTTAAAATCTCATTAGAAGTCCCTGAATTCTCGTTCAAACGAGATGGCATCTCGTTCGAATGACATCGCAGTTCGTTCAGCGTTTTCAGAAGTTCGTCCCCAACCTTAGTTTTCCGCATTTTTCGCCATTTTCTTACACCAAAACTCACATGGAATATATATTAATGAATCCTAATTTTCCCAACATCATTTTTACATGTTTATGGGTGATTATAACACATCAAAAACATCAACTTCCTTACTTTCAAGAAGGGTTTTTATCTACATGAATATAATCCTTAAAATCCTCAAAATTCTATATTCACCATTTGTGTTCTTCATAAAACCTAGAATATAATTTCTTGATTTCCAATTCGAGTCATCAATTTGATAATATCAACATGTGGATTTCTCAACTACATGCAATATCTATCACATTAATTAATTTATTCATCATTTCATGCCCAATTTCACAATTTTCATGGGTGAATATTAATCCTATTCTAGCATGGATATTATACTCACTAATTGGAACAAGAATTACAATTGACTTAAGGTGTAGGTCGGATCCTTTGAATAAGATATGTGTAGTATGTCCCCTCTTCTTTTTTGGTCTCTTTTTCGGTGGTGGTGCAAGGTGGTTGTCCCTTGGTTCGCTCCCAAAACCTCTTCCTCTCCTTGAAAAACCTTTCACTTTCCTCAAAGACTTTTTCTTTGATTTTGGGTGAATGAACCTAAGTTCTATAATCGCCTCACTTATATAATAAAACCCAAATTTTCATGGTTATAATTCACCTCCCAATTAAAATGACCAAAATAGCCCTTCGGGGGGTCATTTTGGTTCCCAAGTGACCCGAGACCTAAATCATACCCCCGGGTAGAATTTTTTGCCTATTTCGACCCTTTCGAACTCAACCGTGCACTCTAAATGACCATTTGACTGACTTAAAAATAATTTTCATTTTAGCTCTTCAATTTAGTCCCGATACGACTCATATGCGCGTCCCGACTTAATTTCAATAATTCGTGTAATATTCACTCATGAGCATATATTCATATAATACTTTTAATCACTAAGTAATATTCAATATCAATCACATATAACTTTATTTTCTTGTAATATTCAATCCGGATTAATTCCAATTTTTATTCATAATTAATTCCAATTAAGACCCATCTTCCTTTTAATTAATCTCATATTAAAAGTCATTACAATTACGGGGTATTAAAAAATTCTCCGATTGTGAACTTTGAGTTGGAGAAAAAAACATCGTCCTGAAGTGGAGACAAACAAGTTTTATAAAATCAGTAATGCCCTCATCTGTGTCCAACTCTACCAATTTCTTCAAACCCTTATTTGTTTACAACTTTCGATTTTTTTAGCTTTCTAGTATCGGGCAAGGAATTCAGGTTTTGGAGCAGATACATCCAATCTCTTTTTCAGATTTATTGATTGTTGCCCCTCTACCATTGAGATCCCCAATATTTAACTTATATCTTTTGGGGTTATTTGAACACTTCTCTTCATCTCAAAACTCCTCGTTTCCATTATGTAGAGCTTGATAATGGATAAAATATTTTTATCGAATTTTTTATGCTACATTTCTACTACTTCCTCAGTGTAGTACGCTTTGAAAAGCTCCCATAATGGAATCTTATTAAGCAGTTCAATATGCATATCATTTATTTTTTTTAATAACAGAAAAATCATGATAAAAGCTAATGACATTCGACCTATACTGGTCGTGTTTATTCACATCACGGACATCACTGCTTGAAGAAATTTGTTCAGAACTGCTCTTCTTGTTGTTCTTTCCTCTTCTTGCCCTCATCTTCATCCCCATCCCAATAATATAAACACATAAAATTTAAATAAAAAACCTATAATGATAAATTACATGTACAAAAAATAAAATATATGCAAATTGGAATAAAATACAGGCTCAAATAATAAAGTAAATGCGTATTTAACAAATTTACATGCAATATTCTCATAAACATTTCATATAATTCTTAACAAAATACATGCTAAACGCAGTAATACCTATCATCCATCATATGGTAATACCTAAGACCTATTGTTTGACAAGTTATAAACCAAGATTCCCCGTTCTTAACTTATTCGGAAAAGAAGTGATACAATAGCTCCAAGCTAGATGCGCCAGCCTTTTTAAAAGCTCTTAAGCAATACTCCTCAATTCATTTTGATAAATCCTTTGCTTTCGATTCAGTTACTTGAATCTTTTGTACATCAAAAATGCGCCTAATGTCTTCATAGTAGTGGAAAAAACCAAGTAACCTTTTAGCTATATCATTCATGCGAAGCAGAAAATGAATTTCGTCATCATAAGTATTATTGACTGTCAATGTGAAAGGTTTTGTATTGTTAAGATCTTCAAAGGTGCAACCAGTAATTTTGTAGTTGAACATGCTTGATGGTACGATTCCCAAACAATAACACAACAGTAATACTTCATACCAACAGTGGAATATCATTCAAATGTCGTTAGCGCAGACCACAATAACATAGGATCTATTAAATATGGAGACAATATATATACTATATATATTTCACACATAGTAAATAAAAGTACACATACATTGGATTGAACTAAATCAATTACAATGTGCATGTACTGTTTGAAAGTACGCGCAAATTATAAAAGTACACGCACATAATACAGGATCTTTACAAATAAAGGACTTAAATTCCTAAAGTACATGTAGTCCTAAATAAATGCCGCTGGCGCGGACCTCAATTAAACATGGAGAGGTGTAGGAGGGTAATGAGACTGGGGCTTATGAATATCTAGAAAGGGTGAGGCGTGATAAAACCTTCAAGGTTTTCAAGAACTTTTGGAGCAGCTTCTGATAAAACCTTCTGCTTTTGGGAAAAATGGAACTCAAGATGGAACTCGCTCCCTGCAAAAAGATGAACTTCAACAACTGGAATTGTAACTTTTCTCAAGAGAAACTCCTGAGAAGGATGGTTGTCGGTGAGGAGTGAAAGAACAAGGCACTTAGTACTAGAAAGAGAGCAGGTAGAGAATACTAGGATGTTCTGGTGTGATTTTGATAGAGTAACAGTATGATATGAGTTATGATTCTTACTTGACCTTGCCCATGGGTCCTATTTATACTTGGGCACTATTGTTGAGTTGGCACTTTTGGGCGCCAAAATTGAGAGGGTTGGTTAGGGACAAAGTCGAAAAAGTACAATTTGTCCCTACCTATGTACAGCCTCATGTCCCCTTTAATAGGTGCCACCTAGTATGAGTAAAAGTCAAAAAATAAATATGTCTCCTAATGGAGATAAAATATTTAATTTGGTAAATATCTTTTAAAACAGTAACTTGTGGTAAAAACTTTGTGAACTTGAGAGGGGAGACCTCGAGGACGACCCCCTCTAAAACTATTTATTTGAAGAGGGTGGGGGTCTTGAGGAGGAGGTCCTTGAGGGTCACTCACCCGAGATGTTGGAAGTTGAGAGGGAGGGCCTTAAGGGTCCCTCACCCTAATATTTTATGTAGGTTGAAGGTGGAGGGTGGAGGGCCTTGGGAGTCCCTCACCCTAATATTTTCTAGAGGTCGAGAGGGGAGGGCCTTGAGGGTCCCTCACCCCAATATTTTCTTTAGGTTGAGAGGGGAGGGCCTTGGGGGCCCGTCACCCCACTATTTTCTGGAGGTCGAGAGGAGAGGGCCTTGGGGGTCCCTCAACCCAATATTTTCTGGAAGTTGAGGGGGGGGGGGGCTTGAGGGTCTCTCACCCCAATACTTTTTGAAAGTTGAGGGGGAGGTCCTTGAGGGTCCCTCACCCCAATATGTATATTGGGTAGGCTTGAAACACCCTTTTAAATTAGCCCCTCGTGCAAAGTCTTTTGTGTTGGGCAAACCAAAAACTTTGTACGCCATAAAATCAATTTTCAATAAAAAATAAAAAAAAATTGAGGGACCCTAGTGTTCCTAATCATAATCCCTAGGGTAATTAAATGTATTGTCCCTTCATTATAGGTTTTGGGGTCTCGAGAAGTCACATGTCATTATGGAAACTATCATCTCATCATTTGGGGAAAAAATCTATTAACCTTTTGGTATTCCCATATTATCCCATTTTCATATAAAAGCTAATATTTTTTAATACAAGCTTTTATTGTTACCTTATTCTAAAAATATTCACAGAGAGTTTCAATTTTTCGTGAGAGAAAAAAATTCCAAAGACTCCATAACCCCATTTTTTCAAGTTTCTTCAAAATACCATCAATGGCTTCACCATCTCCCAATGCTTCTTCGGATGTTAATGCCACCATCATTCCCATCATGATAGGCTGTTTACCCATCTCCATTTCTATATACATGGTGGTGGCCACCGATACCACTATCATAACCACTGCCCAAGGCAATTATGTCGTCTCCGTTCCTGACCTCGTCGCTATTAGTCATTTGTGACCTGCTATTTTTTCATTTGAAATGCTAGCTTCTGAATCTAACTTGGTGGAAATGTATGGTGGTCTAAATTCGGGGGCGAGGAGTCCTGGGAGTTACTTGTCGCTGCCTGAGATGGGAGAGGGTTCCTCGCGCAGGGGGCCCTCGTCCGGATCTGAGTTTCTCGAGGATTCCTCGCTAAAAGTTCTGACAGCCCAGGGTTCTTCGACCGTTCATTTGGATGTGAGGGGTTCCTCATACGTTGTTTCACACGAGGTAAGTTCCTCGTCAGAAGTCTTTATTATCGGGGATTCCTCGACCACCAGTTTGAATCCAAGGGGTTCCTTGCTAAGGGTTTTTGCCGCCTGGGGTCCCTCATACTTGACGGGTATTTTTCCTGACACCTTGACTTTGAGGGTTCCCTTTCACCTTGTAGGAACGACCGAGGGTTCCTCGCTTCTTGATGATATGGAGAGTTCCTTGGTTTTTAGGATTACTCAAAAAATTTCCTCAAGACCACCATTAGCCGAGGGGGTTTCCTCGACCCCAAAAGGTTCCTCGCCTACTGTTTCAACATCTGAGGGTTCCTCGCCTATCATTATGATTTCAAGGGGTCCCTCGCACTTGTAATACCCCTTACTTTAGTGTATATTTTTATATATTAAACTACCTATGTGTGTGTGATTTAATCTAATTGAGAATTTTGGGAATTTTAAAACGACAATTTAAAATAAATATTAATTTGGATAGAAGAGTTAATATTTAGGCGAACTGTATAATTACTAGTGTGATTAAGTAATTAGAATCATATAAATTGCTATTCCGTTATATGTGAGTATTAGCGGCGAAAATTAGTTATTCTTAACTAGGATATAATTGCATGAGTTATATAAGGTTAGGAGATGATTTTATTTTCGGAGTCTCGAATGACAATTTGGAGTATACGGTTGGTCTGGTATGGGTCGAGAAAGTCAAAAGATTGTCCAAGGGTTTAATTTGGGCTTCAGGGTCTTTGTTGGCTAGTTGGACACGAATTGGTGTATACGAGTCATTTTAAGTGTGTATTATCATTTAAAGTTAGGTTTTGTGGAGATGTGTGTTATTAGGCTCGTTTGAGAGTTAGGCAATCTCAATTCTGAGAAAACCCTTGAGAGAAAGAAGAGAAAGAGAAAGAGGAGAAAACCTTATGACTTATAGCTTGGAATCCGCAATTTCAAGGAAGATTCGAACTCTACATCTTTGAGGCAAGTGATTTAAGTTGCTAAATATTTATGTATGTGAATTTATTTCATGATTTGTGGATAAAATGGGTAGAGATTGGGAAATGAGGTTAAAACCTAGAAATAGTTGTGTAAATCTTGCATTAAATGATATATTTATGGTTTGATGATGGTAAATTGGTTGGGAACACATATATGTTGGTTTTGATGGTAGAAATTAAGGTTGGTTAGAAGTTTGAAGGTATAGAACGAAGGTGTTTCGGTTTTGAAATCGTGGGTTTGTTGCAGAGAAGGGGAAATTTTGAATTCTACATACCCGAATCGATTCGGCCCCCTTCCGAATCGATTCGGTGAGATGCAGAAGTCTCAGGTCTAAGGTCCGAATCGATTCGCCCACTAACGAATCGATTCATATTATGCATAAGTATCAGGTCTCTTGGACCAAATTGATTCGCGGTCTAGCGAATCGATTCGCTTCAAGGGTGAATCCATTCGGCCAAAGGTGAATCAATTGGGAAATCTTACTATTTTGAGAGGTTTTTCTAGATTGAGTTTTACTCCTATCCAATTGGTTTTAATTCTTTAGAACCCTCTAATATAATGTGGTAATCATGTTTATGAAACAAAATGTGGGTTTATGTTAGGATACGATGGTGGGGCTACATCGAGGCTATAATAGAGGTATATTTGGGAGTTTATTATGTTGTTTTCCTTTCGTAAATTCTCCGAGGAGTGGGGATTATTTTAAGGATGGTTACGGGCTAATGAGTGAGACGTTATGTGTCCTTAATGATGATAAATTTTATGAAAAATTATATGCGCGATTGATTATAAATGTCCAAGTAAACGATTGAATCATAAATTGATTTGGGGATTATTTTGGGGGTATCTGCTAGTGTTATGTGTGTTATATTCATTTAGCTCGGATTATTGATATATACATTCCGATATAAGATGGTTTGCATATATATATGAAGTGAATATATATATCCCGTGTGTATGACATATATATATATATATATATATATATATTAGATGGTTCATACCCCTCTAGTGCTATCATGGGAAGTTTCACATTGTGGGTGAGATCCCTGGCTTGAGGAGCAGGGAACGTATAGTCCCCAGGTCATAGCATCCTGTATTTTACCGTGTGTGACTTTTCAGGGGTAAGACGTCTTGGTTATGATTCGTCTTACCTTTAGGTAAGGAACTGTGGCCGCTTCCCATATGCTTATGATTTATTTTGGGTATGGTGGTGAGATTCCGACCCGACTGCCCAGGTGAATGGGTAAGATGTCCCTGGAAGATGATATATATATATATATATATATATATATATATATATATATATATATATATATATATATATATATATATGTGTGTGTGTGTGTGTGTGTGTGTGTGTGTGTGTGTGTGTTATGGACGTGTACTTGTTATGGAGTGATTTATCTTGGATATGTATTTAGATGAATGTTATACTCCTTTAAGATTATGTGTGATACCTTATGTTTATAACTAGAGAAAGTTGTTAAGTAATGAAGCAGTTTATAATCACTAGGATTAGGATTGTAATGGCTATGTTATAGGCAAGCTAGTTATGCGAGTATAGTAAATGCATAGGTTAGAGGGTGAGTTATCCTTAGCTGGGTCGGGTAGCCTAATTAAGATAAAAAAATGCATACGCTTGGATGTACACTGTAGCTGAGAGGTGCGGTTGAGTCTCAAGAAAGTGCGTCTCCACTTCAATTATGAAATTGTGCATTTATAATTATTATGCATTTTAATTCACTTGTTATAAATATTTTTAAACTCGGGGCTCTGACCCGTTTATATCTTTTCTCTAGCTATATATTGTGTTATATTATAGGTGTTCCACCGCTAGGACGCCAATGATGGTTATCCATTCCAGAGTATTTGGGAGTTGTAGCATGTGCAGGATGTTATAGGACTTCTGTTATAGACACATATCTTGTTGTAAATCTAGTTAAGGATTCAAAATTGTAAATCAAGTGTGTATACCCAAGGGTTGTATATATGCATCTCTTTTTTTGTCGCTTGATATTGCATGGTGTGTTGCCCGAAAGCTTATTCGAGAATATTCTTTTGTAGAACTAAGGATTGTATGAATATGATCACGTCTCTTAGTTTCCTATGTTCATGCTTCATAGTTTGAGAATGCTTCATGGTCCTTACACTTTTTAAAAAGATAAATTTTTCGACACCTGTTTATTTCACATAGGGTGGTTATTGCTTATATTTATATTCGTCAGTTGATGCTGAGAATGATACACTTGTTATTCTTATTTTATTTTAGTATAAGTATGACCACCCATTATATTGAATAAACGGGGTGTCACAGCACTTTATGGGGATAGCTTCGGGTTCCACACGTGAGGCGTTAACCAATGAGGGTTTCTCGTATATGTATTTTGTGATTGTGGGTTCCTCATCCACCACTTTGAATGAGGGGGGTTCCTTGTTGGAAATTATGACGACCTTGGGTTCCTCATATAGCATTCATGCCACTGAGGGTTCCTCGTAAGAGTTCCTGCCAATGGGGGGTTACTCTCCAGCCACAATTTCTTCCAACATTAGGGGTTCCTCATTTGGGGCTTCTATCTTGGTGTGTTCCTCACTTGAACCAATGTCCATCGGTAGTTCTTCCACCACTTCATCGTCTTATCAGGATTGGGAAGATTATATGGACACTCGTCAGGGAAGGGACTTTGGAATCTATCGTCGTGCACCTTTTTTTGGACCAAGTGATAATTCCATGCCTTCCCTTGCTCAATTTGAGGAGAAATTAGTTGCCAATGTCCTCGAGCGATCTAATTTGGGGTTAGGTGAGTCCACTACTTCCCCTATTATTTTTCCCGACTCTATTCTGAGAGTTAGAGTCGATCGCGCTGACTTCCCTTACTACAATATTGAAATCAAAGCATCCGGGGTTCCCCTGAGGAGTAGGCTTCTTGGGTTGATTATGTTTTGAGTGTTACTTCCTATAAGGTTGCCTTTAAGGAAGTGGGCCTTCTTATCACCATTGATAGTTTGAGGTCTTACATTATAGCCAAACATAACTCTACCCTCAATCTTTTATTATCTCGGTGGAGCAGAGAATCCCATACTTTCATGACGGGTGAGTTTACCATTACTATAGAGGATGTTTGCGAGCTACATGCTCTACATTTCTTTGGGTAACATGTTTTTACTGATGGTTACGGGGATTCCCTCGAGCAAGATATGGTAGAAGAGTTGTAGGAAGTCCTAATTGAATCTTCAAAATATGGGGCCATAAACGTGAATGGTGTCACCAAACATTCTTTCGCCAAATGGAAAAGGTATTGGTTCACTTCGAGCAGCAATCAAAACGGGGGACTTCAAGTACAACTCTCAAACGTTAGGACAGTTCCAGTAAACTCTCAAAATTCAGGACCTATACAAATATAAAGAGTGTGTACATATTCCAATCATAAATATAGATATTCCCAGTCCTCAATAAATGATGTATACAGGAGGAAATGTATAGTGATGAAATACATAAATGTGTAGTCCTTAACATGCAAAAAAGTGTGCTTTGCATTTAAAATCAGGGAAACAAATATATTTTTTCATATCATGAACAAGAATAATGTGATTTCATCAGTCATTGTATAATGTATACAAATTTATACGTATGAGAACACAAAATACATAATAAAATAAGGAAAAAGTTATATAAAACCTAAGGACAGAAAAATAGTACATGGAATAAACAACATAACACTCAAAAAAGGACAAGCATGTGATATTAGAAACAAAATGCTAAGAACACGACATACACAGAGTGTATGGTATAATCTTAAGAACATAACTTAAGAGCACAATATTACATTTAATTTACAACATATTACATAAAATACATATATATGAGCATGTATCCATACTTGTTAGTGTTGTTTGGAAGAATTTGATTGAGAATGTGAAGTATTTTGTAAGAACTTTCACGATTAGGGTTTTGATCGCTTTAATTTCTGTGAAGTGTGTTTGTTTTGGAGTACAAGGGTATTTATATGTTGTATTTGGACCAAATTTTGATTGAGAATGAGAGTCGTTTTGGGGTTTTGATCAAGAGACAATACGATTGGGGTATTGATCGACGAGGCAATACATAGTTTTTTGTGCTTGAATTTCGTGAAGTGTGTGTTTGTTTTAATTCGGGGGCATTTATATGTTTGACCTAATCATTTAAAATTTACTGGGCCCAGTTTTTTTGTCCAAAATTATTAGTCCAAGGAATAGACCCAAAAAGGCCCTTTAAATAATTGAAGTACGGGAGGAAAAGAAACTAAAAACTTTTATTTAAGAAAAAAATATTTTTAATGAAGATAATAACATACTAAATTTGGATGATTTTGTTTAACATACCTTTTTTTTTTATAAACCTAGGTCATCTTTCGAACCTTTTCAATATTTAAATGTAAAAGACATACAATACATTAATAAATCAAGTCATCTAATATTGTATTGTCGTTCAACTTTTAAAATAAGTTTTTTATGACTATAGACCTAATACATTATAATTGGAAAGCTAATATTTACCCAAAATCGTTTGAAAAATTGTTAATTTTAATTGATAGTTAGAAAAAGAATTAGAGAAAATATAGAAATATAAAAATATAGAAAAACAATTGTTAGAAATTGTTAAATATAAAAAATATAGAGTTAAAAAAATATAGAGAAAATGTAAAGTTAAAAAAATTGTTAAATATAAAAAAATCTTTAAAATATAGAAAAAGAATTAGAGAAAATATATTGAGAGTTCAATACAAAACAAAATCTTTAAAAAAATTGAGAACACATTATATGATTGACTTAATTGAGTTTATATCATATAGGAGTTCCAACTAGTTTGGACATTGAGACAAAGTAGGTTAGATTTTCAAAGAGTTGCTCCCTCTTAAAGTATCCAATCATCAAAGAAGAAAACCAGTCCAAGAACCTCATGATCCATCTAAAAGGGAAGTTATATCTACCTCATGATCACTTTAGGACACTTACATTGCATATTATTGATGTTATGTGTGCACAAGGGTCATATTATATTTTAGAAATTTTTCAAACATTTTTATATCACTTAAAACATTTTTTTAAAATTAAAAATGATTTTCCAAAATTAATTAAATTATGATTTAAAATGTTTTGGGGCTTAAATGCAAATACTGCTTTTCCTAAAAACTTGCTTAGGGTAGAAAACAAAAGCACTAGAGAATTCTGGTGTCCAATTCATATTTTTTTAAACACAAAAATACACATTTCTGGTTTCATCTCAGCCATACACATGTTGGCTTTATATCAGTTAGATTTGTGTTTCTCTTAAGATTCAGTAATGAGAAGAGATCGTGGCCGTTGGATCAATTTAATCAACAGTCTGCATGTGTTTTATTAGAATCCATGTGATCCCACTTTCAACTAATCATCATTTGTTTAATCACCGCATGTGTTCAACTGTTAGATCAGAAGTCCATTGGTCAACCTTAATCTCAACCCTTGATTTGAGTCAATGTTTTCGATCCTTCTTCATCCAGTATAAAAGAAGGCTCTTGGTTTTCATTTGGAAACTTTTGTTCATTCGTTTAAGTTGAGAGAAAAAACATGGAAAAGAGAGAAGATAGAGAAAAGAGAGAAGAAAAAGAGAGAAGAGAGGAAACCCGGTTCATCCAAAGACCAAATCACAAGTGTTTTCTCCCAAATACCATACATCCAAACCTTATAATTCCATATACCAGAAACCCAAACCTGACTGTTAGATCTAGGGTTTCTGTGAGTAAGGGTGTTGGGGTATTTTCTGTTTGAAGACCTCTTCAAACTAATTGTCTCTCTTAGAACCTGTCTCTAAGAAAAAACTTGAGTTTGTGTGTAGAAATCTTGAGGTTTTTCTAAAGAGAATATCACACGATTCTTTCTAGGTTTTTACCTCTCTTAGATTTTTAAATTTGTTGTTATTTTCTAAAAGATCCTTCTCTATTTTCAAATGTTTTTGAAAAATAGACTTATGATTTTAAAGACGTTTATATCTCTTAGATTATATTTCACATTTTGTGAAATATATTTATACATAAATAAACGTTGAGACATATAGGATTTTGGCTGCTTTTAATAGCAAGATTATTTTTCTGATCCGATTTGAAAAAGAAGTCTAAGTTTCAAAATTAGTTCTTACCTATCATATAGAAGTTTTATAATTCGTAGGATTCTGTCTGTATAACTATTCTAAGAGGTGTGAGTAGCATTTCTGCATTCATTTCACATCATGACCACCTATACTCTCACACGTACACTTAGTATAGTGGTTCTTTTTTAGAATCTGGGTGTTGTAAGAGCTGCTACAATCATTGGATAAGGACAAAGCAAGGCAGATGCTATAGTAGATCAAAATCAAGTTAGAAGCCTTTGAGAGTGGAGTAACTTGTGTAGGTATATTTTCTTTACTTAGATTTAGGATCTTGATTTGCATGCTTTGTGTTGCAACTTGTATTGTGATTGTTTCTAGTGGATTTTTCAGTTTCCTTCGTAGAGGGGGACATGGATGTTTCCCTCACTTTAGGGTTTTACCACATTAAAAATATTGTGTTCTTTTGCTTGAATGTTCTTAATTTCTTGTGTAAATTTTTTCTCACTTAAGACTTAGTGATAGGTTTTAATTTTAAAAACCTAAGGTGATCAAACTAACAAATCTAGAGTACATATTCAGAACCTGTTCAACATATCTTGTGTAAAAATTTTAAAAAAAGTTTGTTCAAGAGGTTTATTATCCGAGTTTGCTTAATCTATAACATTTTGTTATTAACTTAGTAAACAAGTTTTTTCAAGTGGTATCAAAGCGGGTTTATCAAATATTTTTGATCCTGAAACTTTAGAAACTATTTTTGAAATATTTAAGTTTTGAATATAGATGAAAGATTTGAGAAGTTAGGTAACCTTTGACGACCACCTCTCTTTGATGGAAATAACTTTTCTTACTGGAAAGTACGAATGGTTGCTTTTATTTAAGGAACTCTTGGTGATGATGTCTGGGATATGATTGAAAAAGGGTATAAACATCCAACTAAGTCTTTATCTGAAACTTGTCCCACAAGGGTTAAGAAACCTCTTAGCGAATTTACTACGGGAGATAAAAAGATATTTCTAGATAGTATTAAGGTCAAGAACACTATCTTTATGTCCATTAACGAACACAAATTTAAAGTAATATCTATTTGTTCTACTTCTAAGGTGGCCTAAGACACCTTAGTCACCGTCCACGAAGGTGATGAATGTGTTAAGGCTGGAAAACCCAAATGTTAATCCATCAGTATAATACATTGATCATGGATGACAACGAATATTTTGACGATTTCTACATAAGGTTAATTGATATTTTTACAAAATTACATGCAAATGGTATAACCTATAGTAGAAAAGAAATCGTTGAAAAAATTCCCAGGTCATTACCTACTAAGTTTGACAATAAGAGATATGTCATAGAAGAAATGGACGACCCAAACCTGACTCCTGAGATGCTAAGTAGCAAACTAAGAACTTTTGAGATGGAGTTAGAGTTTAAAAAACAATTGACTGCCCAAAATAAGAGACCCATTGGTTCTAATGTTGTGTTTTCATCACAATTGACTTCACCTAAAATCAGTCCCTTAGACTATGACCTTAACTTATGTGATGACTGTGATTTAGATCACCTTAACAATCAAATAGCTCTTATGAGCAAGCATTTAATAAATATTATCAAATTCAGAAATGCAGTAGCCTCTAAACAAGGCAGACAAAATTATCAAGGTAATGAAAATTGCAGACCTCATGAAAGACACAATGACAAATAGCCCTATGAAAAAAATACACCTGTGATGGACTTAAAAGATGTGAAATGTCATAGATGTGGTACAATGGGACACTACGACAATAGATGCAAAACTAATTTGAATAAGAACAATAGGGCAAACATATGTAAAACATGGGACGACTCTAGTGATTCTGATTCAGATGAAGCTGAGTCAACTTATAATGATGAGTCTTGCATGTCATTCTTTGCTAAAATCATATAACATAATGATAATGAATGTTTGGTTACTCATGATCCTACTGTGCCTGATAATGTTCTTACTGTATCTGTAAATGATAACATAGTGTCTGCTAGTGATAAAAATAGCACTGAAAATGATAGTATACAGGTGAGTATAAGGGAGAACAATATCGATAAATCTAAAATGTTTGCGAGTCTCACAGAAGAAATGAGACACATAGTGAGTCCGACGATGATCTTCCAGATCTTCAAGATCTATACACAAAAACACTTAAGAAAAGTGTTAGTCTTGATAAAATGGTGAAGCTGTTAAATGAACGTGTAGATTTACTTAACCCGATTATTAGTAAGAACACTGAAGAATTTACAGCACAATGTGTTATCCATGAGAGTGAAACAAAAGAATATTCTTTAAAAATCAAAGACTTATCTGAGAAAAATTATGTTTTAGAGAAAAAATATAAAGATACTCTTCTTGAACTTGAAGAATAAAAAAAAACTTCAAATTTTCTTAAAAAATATTTACATATTGAAACTAAACTAAAATCTTATGAAGAAATTGTTGAAGTAAGTAAGTTTGATTCTGAAGACAAACCTGGCTTAGGTTTTGGAGAAAAGGTCATTACTAGTTAAAATGTTTATCATGAAAATGTAATTTTTGTAAAGTAAAGCTAGAAAGTTCAAGATACTCACAAAGAACATATTTTCAAAAATGTCTCCAAGGGTGAACAAAGTAACTGTACTCAACAATCCAAATCTAATGGTCCAGCTATGTATGTATGTCCTCCTATCAGAAATCAATGTCAGAAACCCAAAACCAATAACACCTGGACAACTTTTCCTATTAGGGATAAACCAATTTTTAAAGACTTTAATAGTAAAGTTAAGTCCTCCACACTTCGGTACTGTTCATACTGTGATATCTATGGACACACTCTTGGCGATGTTTTCAAAATACACTATATACAACAACTTATTCTAATTTTAACTATTCTAGGAAGAGTAGGAATACTTATGTTCTTCCAAGGTAGACCACACAAAACTCTAACTACAAAAATAAGGGAGGATCTAAAACTAAAAAGAAACCATTTAGAAAGACCAAACAAAACTTTTCTAAATCAAAGGGGAACAAATTTTTAAAAACCAAAACCATTTGGATTAGAAAATATGGCTTGTTACCCCAGATCAAGTGCAATATTATCATAACAACTTTTAAGCCACACTGCACTTCACTTGGTTGGTACCTAGACTCCGGATGTTCTAAAAATATGACCGGGGATGAAACCAAATTAATAAATAAAATCGACTTCTCCATAGGTAGTGTTGTGTTTGGTGATAAGGTTTCATCTAAGATCATAGGTAAGGGAACATTGCGTGATGAAGGTCTCCCCAAATTAAATGACGTTCTTTTAGTTAAAGGTCTCAAGGCTAACTTATTGTGTATATCTCAATTTTTTGATTCCAATCATACTGTTACCTTTTCAAAAATCGATTGCGAAATTCTTGATGAAAAGGGAAACTGAATTTTAATAAGAAAAAAAAATAGGGATAACTGTTACACAGTCATTCCTAAATCTGAATCATGTAACATTGCCAGATTAGAAGATGTTTATCTATAGCATAATCGATCGGGACACACAAATTTTGATAATCTTCGTAGGTTAAGTTCCTAAGAAATAGTTAGATGATTACCAAAAATAAAAAAATCTTTTAATCCTGTACGTGGTTGTTGTCAAGAAGGGAAAATAAGTGAACCACCTCACAAGAAAGTTAAAGATGTTTTAACTACAAAACCTTTTGTGGTAAAAGTTATATACTTGTTATTGTGGATGATTACACACAATATACATGGGTGCCTTTTATGAAAAATAAATCTGATACCTTCAGTGAGTTATTAAAAATTCTTTTAAAAATTGAGAACGAGAAGGACACCCAAGTATGTCGCATCAGAAGTGATAGGGGTGGAGAATTCAAAGATTCTGGTATTTCAGAATACTTTATAGGCAATGGTTATAAACACGAATTTAGTGTGCCTAAGACACCACAGAAGAATGGAATTGCTAAACGTAAGAATAAAACCCTACAAGAGATGGCTCGAGTGATGTTACATGCGAAAAATCTCCCTAAGTATTTTTGGGTTAAAGTAGTTCAAACCTCTTTTCATATCATTAATCATGTATACCTTAGGAAAAATTCCAAACAAACTTCATATGAACTTTGGTTCCACAAAAAGCCTAACCAAAAATATTTTAAAACCTTCAATAGTGTCTGTTATATTTGTAAGGATGGGGAACAACTTTCGAAATTTGTGACCCAAAGAGAAAAAGGTATTTTTCTTAGATATTCTCAAAATAGTAGAGCTTTTCATGTCTTTAATTGTCCAACCAAAGTCATTATGGAATCTTTTAATATAATTGTAAATAATACCAGTGTGAAGAGTAGTGCCAGTCAACCAGTCATCCTTGATGAGGAAGAAACCAATTTCGTCCCTGACTCTCCATAGATAACTCATTCACTGTCACTTTAAACTCCTTCTATACTAACTTGGGTTTCTAAAGACCATCCCATTGACAAAATTATTGGTAATCCTTCTGAGCCAGTTAGAACTAGATCCCCACTTCAAAAGGTAGCACATTTTGCATGTTTTGCTTATCTTGTAGAACCAAAAAATGTAAATGATTCCCTTTGTGACTCATTCTCGATTAATGATATGCAAAAAGAACTTGTCCAGTTTAAGAGTCATGATGTTTGGTATCTTGTTCCTAGGCCAAAAAATAAGAACCTTATCGGCACTCGATGGGTTTTCAAAAACAAAACTGATGAAAATGGGGAGGTCATTATAAATAAGGCAAGTTTAGTAGAACAATGTTACTCTCAGATAGAAGGAATTGACTTTGACGAAACTTTTTCCCCTGTGACTTGTTTTGAGTTAGTTCACATTTGTTTAGCCATATCATGCCATTTACAATTCAAACCTTTTCAAATGGATGTTAAGTCCGCATTTTTAAATGGAATTTTAACTGAGGAAGTATATGTAGAACAACCTAAAGTCTTTATCGATCCCTCTTATCCAGATCACGTGTTTAGAATTAAGAAAGCCTTGTACAATTTAAAACAAGCTCCTAGAGCCTGGTATGAACGTTTGTCTACAATCGTAGTCTCTCACAAATTTATTCGAGGTGGAATTATCTAACCTTATTCGTTAGGAAATCGGACAAATATGTCCTGATTTCCTAAGTTTACGTAAATGATATCATGTTCGGCTCAACCCGTCCTAATCAAGTCAAAGATTTTTCTGAGATAATGCATTCTGAATTTCAGATGTTGTTAATTGGTGAACTATAATGTTTCTTAGGACTACAATTCAAATAATTTAATGATGGTCTTTTTATTAATTAATCAAAATACACTTTTGATCTCATTAAGAAATTTGGGTTAGAATAGTCTAAACATGTACGTACTCCCATGAACACAACTACTAAATTATCTAAAGAAGAAAATGGGAAAAATGTTGACCCAACTCTTTATAGAAGTATGATTGGGTGCCTCTTATACCTTACTGCTTCCCGTCCTGATATTGCCTACGTCGTATGTGTATGTGCAAGATATCAATGTGCACCCAAAGAATCACACATGTTATGTGTCAAACATATCATCGAATATATTAGGGGTACACAACATTATGGTATTTGGTACACTGAAGATACCACTGGTGCTATTGTAGGATACATGGAGGTCGATTGGGCAAGGTGTTCAGATGATAGTAAAAGTACTTCTGGCGCCTCCTATTATGTAGAAAATAATTTTGTAGGATGGAGTAGTAAGAAAAAAAATTGTATCCCTCTCTCTCATCGGATGAATCCGAATATATTCCAATTGGTAGTTGTTGTTCACAACTATTATGGATCAAACAGATGCTTAGTGACTACGGTATCGATGAAGAAAAATTGACAATGTATTACGATAACCAGAGTGACATAAACATATCTAAAAATCCAGTCCAGCACTCTCGAACTAAGCACATAAAAATAAGACATCATTTCATTCGTGATCTTGTAGAGTCTAAAGAATTAGACATTGAGTATCTTAGTACAGAAAAACAGTTAGATTATCGGTTTACTAAACCTCTTGATAATATTAGATTTGAGTATCTTCGTAATGCCATAGGTATGATAGTTCTTACTTAATGTGGGAGACCCTTGCATATGCCTTTGATTATGTTGTTTTCATAGTACATATTCTCTTGCTTTATATCTTTTTACCCCACTGTATATTTGAGCAAAATTGGGGGAGAGGAACTTGAATACCTGAATTATATTTCATGTACCCGGTTTAGACTTTATGTCTTATTTTGTACTAACTCAACTAATATGACATTGAGTGTTTATTTGTTTCAGGCATTTTTCAGACCCGTTTGTATAGCATGTCCTATTTATTAGGGTATTAGTCTATATTGTAGTTGAGTTATGTATTTTCTTTCTCTTATTTTTGGTTCTAGGATGGGACAGGGTAGTTAGATACTTTGTATATGAAATCTAGGATATTTTTTCTTTTTACCCACGAGTACATGTTAATCAAGGAATTTTGGTCTCTAATATCCAAAGGGAGAGAATGAGAACACACTATATGATTGAATTACTTGAGTTTATATCATATAGGAGTTCTAGCTAGTTTGGACATTGAGACAAAGTAGGTTAGATTTTGAAAGAGTTGTTCTCTCTCAAAGTATCCAACCATCAAAGAAGAAAACCAGTTCAAGAACATCGTGATCCACCTAAAAGGGAAGTTATATCTACCTCATGACCACTTTAGGACACTTACACTGCATATTATTGATGTTATATGTGCACAAGGGTCATATTAGTTTTTAGGAATTTTTCAAACATTTTTATATCACTTAAAACATTTTTTTAAATTAAAAATAATTTTCATAAATTAATTAAATTGTGATTTTAGATGTTTGGGGCCTAAATGCAAATATTGTTTTTCTTAAAAACTTTCTCAGGGTAGAAAACAAAAGCTATAAAGAATTTTGGGGTCCAATTCATATATTTTTAAACACAAAAACACGCGTTTCTTGTTTCATCTCAGCCATACACGTATTGGCTTTATATCAGTTAGATTTGTGTTTCTTTTAAGACTCAGTTATGAGAAGAGATCGTGGCCTTTGGATCAATTTAATCAATGGTCGGCATGTATTCTATCATAATCCATGTGATCCCACTTTTAACCAATCATCATTCGTTTAATTACCGCTTGCGTTCAACCGTTAGATTAGAAGTCCATTGGTTAGTCGTAATCTCAACCCTTGATTTGATTCGGTGTTCTCGATCCTTCTTTATCCAGTATAAAAGGAGGATCTTCGTCTTCATTTGGCAACTTTTGTTCATTCATTTAAGTTGAGAGAAAAACCAGAGAAGGGAGAGAAAATAGAGAATAGAGGAAACCCTGTTTGTCCAAAGACCAAATCATAAGTTTTTTCTCCTAAATACCATACATCCAAACCCTCCAGTTCCATTTACTAGAAAACCCAAACTTGACTGTTAGATCTAGGGTTTCTATGAGTAAGGGTGTTGGTGTATTTGCTGTTTAAAGACCTCTTCAAACCAGTTGTCTCTCTAAGAATATGTCTCTAAGAATAACTTGAGTTTCTCTGTAGAAATCTTGAGGTTTTTCTAAATAGAACATCACACGATTATTTCTAGGTTTTTATCTCTCTTGTATCTTTAAATTTTTTGTTGTTTTCTAAAAGATCCTTCTCTATTTTAAACTATTTTTAAAAAATAGACTTATAATTTTCAAAGTGATTTTAAAGACGTTTATGTCTCTCAGATTATATTTCACATTTTGTGAATAAATTTGTACCCAAATAAAGGTTGAGGCATATAAGATCTTGGCTTATTTTAATAGAAAGATCGTATTTCTGATTAGATTTAAAAAAGAATTCTAAATTTTAAAAATAGTTCGTGCATGTCATATTGAAGTTTTGTAATTTGTTAGATTCTGTTTGTATAACGATTCTAAGACATGTGAGTTTCATTTCTACATTTAGTTCACGTCATGACCACCTACACTCTCACACGAAAACTTAGTATAGAGGTTCTTTTTGAGAAACTGTGTGTTGTAAGAGCTGCTACAGTCAGTGGACAAGGACAAAGCAAGGAAGTTGTACTCGTGTAGGTATATTTTCTTGACTTATATTTAGGATCTTGATTTGCATGATTAATGTTGTAACTTGTATTGTGATTGTTTCTAGTGGATTTTTTTTTGCTCTGTAGAGGGGGCCGTTGATGTTTCCCTTAGTGCAGGGTTTTACCACGTTAAAAATTATGTGTTCTTTTGATTGAATGTTCTTATTTTCTTGTGTGAATGGTTTCTCACTTAAGACTTAGTGATAGGTTTTAATTTTAAAAACCTAAGGTAATCAAACTAACAAATCTATAGTACATATTCAGAACCTGTTCAACACATCTTGTGTAAAATTTTCAAAAAGAGTTTTATTCAAGGAGTTTATTATCGGAGTTTGCTTAATCTATAACATTTTCTTATTAACTCAGTAAACAAGTTTTTTCGAAAACCACACACATGCTAGTTGTCCGAAACTCTTAAAATCCATTAAGAATCCAAATGATTTCATTCACCCCCTGTTTGATTATTTTATATCTTAGACCCACAATGGTAAATTCGTTTACACAAATAGTGGTTTTGGTTATAAACCACCAAATGGTTTCAATAACCCATGTTTATTTTGTTTCTGTTGGGTGGTAGGGTTTCGTGGTCTTAGGTAGTGGTGGTTTTTGTAAACGCATATATTTTAGATGAGGCTTTAATTTTTATTTTGGCATATCCCGTTACAAACCGTCTCGACGAACCGAATTCCAACATCTCCAAGATTAAGGTCCCCTTTGCAACTGATGAAGGTATAAAATTTTGGGTGTTCATAGATTTTCTAAAATCGTATTTGGGATGTTATTTTTTTTATAAAAATCGAGGTTGCCTTTTTAAAAAGACTTTAAAATAAATATTTATTTTTTATTTCTCGTTCAAACGAGATTTCATCGCATTGAAACAAAAATGTCAGTTCGTTAGAAGTGACTTCTAACGAACTTCGAACGAGGTTTTCTCTGCCTGGCAAAAATTTCTCGTTAGAAGCTCGTTTGATGTATGCTTCGAACGACATTAGATTTTCGTTAAAACGAAATGCTTCCTCGTTCAAATGAAATCTTGTTTTTGTTCGAACAACCTTTATTCTCATTCAAACGAGCCGCCGCCTCTAATTTTGTGTCAGACCTATAAATATCGATTTTGTACTATTTTTTCATTGGACTTTGGAAAAAAGAAAACTGCATGTCTTTGCCAAAGTGTTTCATACTTTATTTCACAAAACAGTTTTTGATTCACAATCCTTTCATCCCTATATGATTTGTGAACATATGTGAAACGATATAGTTTCCATATCTATGATACACCTTGTGGAGAATTGTAATATCCGTACTTTGAATTAAGATACCTTAATTCTCATTTTATCCCTCTTGGAATATATAAACTCAGAAGTATCCAAAAATAAGGATAAAGCTACTCTAGAAAACCTACAATTTTACTAGATTAACTAAGTATACATAAAGTTTAATAATTACAAAATAGACCCAGAATACTTCAAACTACCATAACTTGACTTATATTATGCCCCTAGACCTAAACTTTATATCAAATTAAACCACAAGACTTCAACTAACTAGAAATTATAATTTCAGACCTTACAACTTTTTGATGTTATAAAAGTTCCCTTAAACTTTACCCAAATTACACTTTTAGAGCTATATAAGTATATACCTTATCAACCAACGATTAAAACCTAAATATTTAACATTTGCAAAAAAAACCTTTTCCCACATCATCCTTCATCTAAGCTAATAAGTCCAAAAATCACATGTTATAACCGTGCAAACATGTGAGGTGCAAGAAACCATGTACTTATCCTCTTGAAACCTGGACGAATTCACCTCGCAACCAGAGCAACCAAACCTCATGCCTCTCCCCTATAAAAAGCCCACAACCAGAACCTCCAAAATTCACCACGTCAGTCTACACAAAGCTCGAAATTTTCTATCAAACTAGGTATCCTGTCATTTCATGCATTATATTACATTCTTTCATTACCAAATATTTTCTGTGTCGATATTAGGTTGATATGAATCAAACTAGTAGGAAATTTAAGTGTAAAACATTCTATATTAGAAGAAACATTAAATCCACCATTTTTGAGCTTTCATGGTGAACTTTGATTTATTGATTATAAATCAATTTTGAAGCTAGGAAATGATTCATTTGGACCTTAGGAACTCTAGTGCAATGGTCAAATTCCACGAAATTAAACAACAAATCTCAATTGCTCGAAGGTGTTTTCTATTTCAGAAAAATCAAAAATTCGAATTCTCTTCACACAAACCACCTCATACCATGAAATCAAAACCAAACTCTATGTTAAGATAGTAGGAACCCAACCGTATTCATAAGAACCCCTGTCGTGCTCAGAAAAACTTTGAATGTTAGGTCAAATTTTGTAAAAAACACACTGTTTTGTAACTCAATATATACTGAAACTCAATCCATAAAACTTATATATTTGGATTCCTTGTAAAAAATTAGATTGAGTTTGTTGAGAAATCATTTTAAATAGTTTACAAATGAAGAATATATTTCAGGTCAAAGATTTCTATACCCTAAGTTAACCATCGAGAGGTTGAAGATAAACTATTTGTCTAGAAGCATTGACTGTGCGCGTGAGGGCGGTGGCCAATAAAAAATATTTGAAATCATTTCCAATATTTTTATTGTATTTTTCTGGTCAAAATTATATAAGGTAATGTTGTGTTTGGTCAAACCTAGCCAAAGTTTTGGAAAATTAGGGTTTTAAGTTTGAATTATTTTTCCTAAATTATAAATTCACCCCTCCTAACTTTTTCAACTTATGAATTTTAACCCCAAAAGTTTTCTACAAATACATTGATATAGTTTGAGTTAAAAAGTTTTTTACACAAAATTTCGAATTTGACCCTAAGTCCAAGATTTTAAAGTCCCAAATTAATTACAATTTAACCCCTTAAACTTTAAGATACACAGTTTTGGTATAAACTGACCAAAAGCAACCTCAATTCCAACAATTCTTATTCACCCAAACATTTTTATACATATACTCAAGTACCAGCTCCTCCCGACATCCTCTTTTGATCCTTAAGTTGTTCAAAACTCCGTTCAAGTAGGTTTCTTTTACCTCTCTAATAGTAAATTTTGCGTATCTGTTTAAACTGAAATTGATATCATTTTATGATAGTCCTATTAGATTCCAAATATGTGTAGAAATTACCATACTCATATTTTATTATATCACTCACTGTTTTAATTATGTTCAATTGGATCAAATTTGAACCCTTCTAATATAATAACTAATATCAAAACAATTTGCTGTAACGATTCTGTTCATCGTACAACTTTGTACATTATTATTTATTCGAAAAGTATTAGTACTAACTAGGAAGTAAACTATTGTGTTATCGCACGGAATTTTTTTACCTGGCCTATGGTCTTAGATGACTGAGGACCGGAGTTTAGATGCGTACGTATGATCACTACACTAAAAACAAAAATCTGACACAATTTTGAACTGTGCCAAAGTCAGGTGTTCCAAAATGGCCATTTTTTTGGCATGGTTTAAACGTGTGCTAGATTTGGCCAAACAGGAAGACTTCTGGCACACTTTACAACCGTCCAAAAATTTGATATTTCTGCCACACTCTTTGTACACTTTATAACTGTGCTAGATTGAGTACATTTTGATACACTTTTGGCATAGTTCAAAACTGTGCCAAAATTTGATACATTTTTGGCACTGTTTTGAACTCTGCCAAATTTTTGGATCAAAGAAAAAAAATATTTATAAATAATATTACTAAAAAAATCATCAACATTTCCACTATTTTTAGTCCCTGTTTTAGAATAAAAAAAATCAATAATAATATAAAACCAATATGGAAAAAATAGTACGACAACAATACAAACAGTCTGCAATAATACAAAAACAACACTAACACACATCCAGACAATAAGCACACTAAAAATTAATGGCTGAAATTCCATTAATAGAAAATTCATGTCAATACATATGAAATTCATCTCAATATATGAGGAAATTCATCTCAATACATGAGGAAACAACACTCCATAAACAATTAATCAGCCAAACACACATGGGGTTGCAACAATAAAGTGACATCAAAGTTAATGCATGTCATTGAATAGACATAATTCAAGCTAGAATACTATGTGATGAACAATATTTTATGGGACCATCTTCAGTTTAAAAATCTCCCCAAGAACACATATGTTTCCATGAGTGCGAAGCTTGATCATTCTTTCTTTATCTCTGTGTTCTGATTCTTGCTCCGGGGCACTCAACTGCCTTATTTCTTCTTATATTTTTTCAGCGCCTTCAAATGCGTCATGGAAGTTATTCAAGAGGACCCGGTTAAACGTAATCTCATTGTCATCAGGGTCCTCAGTTGTGATCCCAAATTTGCTTCATGTTGCCTAGAGTCATATCGACCACCACCATCCCTATTGTCCCGAATATTGTCCAGGATTTCGCATCCACAATAGTAGGAAATTGTGCAAAAATAAAGGCATCTTGAGCGGTAGTCATTGTGTTGCAAAGGCGGTAGTTTGATGTGATACGCTTCAAAAATTCCTGGAACATTAAGAACATTATATATTAAAACATAGCATAAAAATTTTATGAATACTACACGTGACCAATGCTATTGAGTATTGGCCAATGCTGGTGTTTTTCTCACACCAAAAAAAGGAAAACCACATGCACCAATGGGTCACACTTCACGACAATAGTAAACGTGAGAAACAATTTGTGCGTGCAGCATAGAAGAAATAACATTTTTAGAGTCAAACTAATTTTTCAAAGTATATATTTCCATTCATCCTAGAGTGCATATGGGTCTAAACTCATGCCAACATCAAGGAGAAAACACATACTGTAACACCAAGTTTCGAATATAGTAAACTATAAGCATATTGCACTTTATTTATATAATTGTAATTATATTCAGTATATAAAACATATATATAAAGATAATGACTCAAATATAAGAAAGTCAACACTCCAAATCAAATGATATTGTTGAGGCATTCCCACTTTAATATCATGCAATCATCCTAATGGAGTGAGTGTACTGGAGATGTTGAGGCATTCCCACTTCATTATCATGTAATCATCCTAGAAATCATCCTTATGTTTGAAACAAAGTATTTTAACCAACGCAATAAATGTTTACCTGTGTGTGCTAGCTTTCCCATCAGCAAAATTTGTTGTCTCCTTCCACAAAGTGTGCTTTATAGGATGTGGATTCGTTTTCCTGAAGAAAATGGGCGGCCTGGCTAGTTGGACCACACGAAATCACCAATGAATATATGATCAATTTTGTTGGAAAAATATAAGGGAAAGTGTAAAAGATAATCCGTACTATACAGTCTTGAAATGAAACACCTAAGAATGATTTCAATGAAAAATATGAGCTATTCATATGGGGAATTTTAACAACACATTCGGGAAGGGGGAGAAGGGGGAGGGGTTCAACAAAATGCATAGTTCATTTTTTTTTGCAACTAAAATAATTCAGAGGAGTTTCTTGCAAAAGATGAATAATTTGGAGGGGTTTGTTGCCTCGCCCCATACCATAATAGTATTTGAAGAAAGCTACGTTCATAAGGAAAAGAAGTTCAAAGAACTGATCAGCCGTGTAAAATTTGATCCTTACCACTATAGTCAAAGTCCTAGGTCCATTATCAGGGGAGTTGGCTTTCATTGCCATAATATTAGACCACTATATTTCAATTTTATTCTTTAGACCACAATCAAGAACTTCCCAAATAAGCTTATGCTTAGCAAAGTAACACTTTGCCACTAAATATCCTTAATTCCTTAACAAATACTAAAAAAAATAAGATATATCAATGTTAGCTGAATGTATCAATATTAGCTGTGTTGATGCAAAAAACTGGACCGAATCCCATTTTTATGATCACAGATAATTAGATAAAAGCAATCCAATCAAGCACATGAGAAACAAAGATTTTTAAAGTGGTTCGGCTATAAGGAAAAGCCTACGTCCACTGTTATTTTATTCCCAGGGGTTTACAATAGCATAATGTGGTGTAGAGAGAGAAAAAGGTATGGATCTTGTGTATGGTGTCTCTCGGTTCTTGGATCTCTTGGATCTTTATTTTTTGTTTCTCCCTTTTGGCTAAGGGAATACATGTATTTATAGTGATGGGAGATAAAGAGATTCATTGTATGTAGACATTTATACATTATGTCTACATTCAACGAATCTATTTGCTTGGTATGCTATGTGTTGTCATCTACAATATAAATGTACATTAATGATCATTAAATGCGTAGTTATCCTTTGATATTCCTGGTTGGTATGCCGACCAACTCTCCTCGGGTGCCAACTAACTCTCCTCGGGTACCGACCAACTCTCCTCGGGTGCCGACTAACACTCCTCGGGTGCCGACCAACTCTCCTCGGGTGCCGACTAACTCTCCTCGGGTGTTGAATATTGCCACGTAGGATGACATGTGTCCTTTTCTAATTGGTCCTCGTAGATGGAGAATTTTTGCGTTAACAGAAGCCCCCAATGCTCCATGCTTGATGGTTTACTTGAAAGGATGGAGTATTTATTCTGCAGTGTGGCTCGGTGCTCGTGAAATTCTTGATCTACCTTCTTGATTTGTTCAACATAAAGTTCATTATCTCCTGGACGAAGTATGATGCAGGCTAATCGATGGTTGCTAATCTTTCTTTAAAGGAACTCCGTGTGCTATGTATCACCCCTGGGAATTTGGATGCAGCCATGCCATAGTATGAAACTTGTAGCTTGTCATAATCTTCAAGTATGTTGATTGGTTTGCCAGCCGACCAACTGCTTCCTGTGTCGAGCAACTGAGTGCTAACTTCACGTGCTTGATTTTTCTGATTCATGCTCCTCTGAATACTTTGTCGAGTAACATATAGCTTTTGAACCCAACTCTTCAATCTGATTAGTACCAGGCTAGTGGTGGACTTCGAAACATTTTCACATAAATTCTTCTTCATTATTGGTCGAGACAGTATTAGCAAAGATCTCAGTGCTGTAGATGCTGATTTTGACTTCTACCTCTGCTCGGGGACGAGCAAGAGGTTCTCGGGGACTAACAAGTGATTCTCAGGGACGAGCAAGAGCTTCTCAGGAATGAGCTAGTGCTTCTCGGACAGATCATCTGTGATGAATATCAGAATGTTGAAAGATCTTAACTTCATAAACTCCCCTTATATTTTAGATGATCCTCTTGCTGACGAGGAACCTGTTTCAAAAGTAGAAGGAAAAGAAACCAATAGAATAAGAATCTCAATGTAATAGTTAGTATACATTTTCATTCTCAATGTATTTTGTTTTTGATTTTAATGAAAGACTTTCATTTTTGTTCGCAATCTTAATTGCTATTGTCTTGTAAATATTAAACACTTTACATTTATGCATATGTATCTGTTAAAAAGATAACAATATTGTGTTGTTCATGGACCAACTTAGTAATAAAAAAGAATTACAAGTATTAGAAACGTTGCTCGATCACTTAATAATAAAGTAATGAGTATAAAAATGTTTAAAAATTTTGCCAACCAACCAAGGTTGTTAAATTGTGCTCGTCGACCAATTATAGTTAGTGAGAGTTTATCCCCGACTAACCATACTTGGTAAATTTTTGTCTTTTTCATAAAATGTATCCGACCAACCAATGTCAATAAATTCTTCTTGTCGACCAACTACAGTTAGTGGGTTTTTATTCCCGTCCAACCATACTTGGTGTATTTTGGAATATTTTGTTCTTCAAAGAATTTTTTGTAATAATCTTACCTCCCGACCAACATAAGTTGTAATGTGAGAGTATATTTTTATCTTACCAACCGTAATTGATCATGCTGGTGTACACCTCTTAACCAAAGGAGTAGTAGTGGTTCTTTCGAACTATATGTCCACTAGATATCTTACCAACCGTAGTTGGTCACACTAGTGTACGCCTCCTAACCAAAGGAGTATTTTTTTGGTTCTTTCGAACTGTCCACTAGATATCTTACCAACCGTGGTTTGTCACACTAGTGTCACCTCCTAACCAAAGGAGTATTTTTTTGGTTCTTTCGAACTGTCCACTAGATATCTTACCAACCGTAGTTGGTCACACTAGTGTCACCTCCTAACCAAAGGAGTATTTTTTGGTTCTTTTGAACTGTCCACTAGATATCTTACCAACCGTAGTTGGTCACACTAGTGTCACCTCCTAACCAAAGGAGTATATTTTTTGGTTCTTTCGAACTGTCCACTAGATATCTTACCAACCGTAGTTGGTCACACTAGTGTCACCTCCTAACCAAAGGAGTATATTTTTTGGTTCTTTCGAACTATCTGGTCTATTAGCTTTGAGGATATCCTGGCGCTGAATGAACCTTCAAAATGTTTGACTGATGATAATAGGTAGCAAACTCCTCGTTATCAAATTGTGTTCCATGGTCTGTGATGAAGGCATGAGGGAGACCATATCGGCAGATGATGTTCTTCCAAACAAACTGGTACACCTTCCTTCTCGTATGTCATGTCAATAAGTGGCTCAGCTTCTATCCACTTAGTAAAATAATCTACTGCGATGACGAGGTATTTGAATCTTCCTCGAGTCGTCGGCAATGGTCCAACCAAATCAATCCCCCATATGGCAAATGGCCAAGGGGAAGTTATGGGTGTCAACAATGCTTATGGAGTTCTTCGAATGGAGGAAAAGCGTTGGCACTTGTCACATTTCTTGGCATAGGCTTATATAGTTAGCTTTCATCGTCGACTAGTAGTATCCCTGCGTCATCACCTTTTGTAAAAGTTTACGACCTGCTACATGGGCTCCACAGGACCCTTCATGTATCTCTTTAATCAATTCTTTCACCTCGGGGGGATGTACACATCTTTGCAAACCTGCCATAATTCCTCGTCTATACAAAATACCATTAATTAGTACATACCGAGCAGCTTTAAACTTCCATTTCTTGGCAGCGAGCTTATCCTCCGGTAATTGTTCCTCATCAATATATGCTCCGATGGGATCCATCCAAGATGGTCCTAAATCAAGGGTAATAATATTAATCGTCAGGTCTTCATCTATGCTCCGACTTTCTATACTTCAATTGGTATCGTTCTTTGCAGCTCGGTACGAGTAACTGATGCTAATCGGGCCAAGGCGTATGCTCTCACATTCTCCATTCTTGATATTCTTACCAGTTGAACAGCAACAAACTCTGATACCAACTCCATCACCTTTTCTTGATACTTGATCATCAATTCTCCTTTGGCTGCATATATTCCCAACATTTGGTTTACGATCAATTGAGAATCACTGAAGACAATAACCTGCTGTGCCTCCATAGTATTTGACAAATTAAGACCTGCAATCATGGCCTCATACTCATCCTCATTATTAGAAGCTTTGAATTAGAAACGTAGGGCGTATTCCATGTCGACCTCGTCTGGGCTGTTCAAAACGATCCCTGCCCCACATCCTGTAGTGCAAAATGAGCCATCTACATATAGCCTCCATATAAGCAACTTGTCTTCTAATTTCTGGTCTGACAGAGTTCCTCGGTGGAATACTTGTCGCTTTTTTTCATCATGCCTTGATACTTCTGAATACACCTCTTGAATTTCAATATACCTCTTGAACTTCAATATTCCTCCTGAACTTCAATATACCTCCTGAACTTCAATATCAAAAGTAATTCATGAGCAAGAAAAACAACTCCTGAATGATGATTAGTCGGGTCTGAATCTGATGCTCGACTACATGATGTTATGAGAATGTGCCATCGAATTGATAAATATATCTGTAATAGAAGCCCCCAAGTGTGGAATGTGAACTTTGAATGAGATTTATCGACCAATACCAACCGGAGTTGGATTTTATCTACCAACTGGAGTTGGATTTTGTCTACCAACCGGAGTTGGATTTTATCTACCAATCGGAGTTGGTGGTAATTGATAATAAATGATGAAGACTTTCTCGGAGCTGACCAACGGATTGTTGGGAATAAGATAATATAAATGCTGGAGACCTCCTCGGCGCTGACCAACAGATTTGTTGGGAATAAGATAATATAAATGCTGGAGACCTCCTCGGTGCTGACCAACAGATTTGTTGGGAATAAGATAATATAAATGCAGGATACCTCCTCAGCGATGACCAACAGATTGTTGGGAATAAGATATAATAAATGCTGGAGACCTCCTCGGCGCTGACCAACAGATTTGTTGGGAATAAGATAATATAAATGCAGGATACCTCCTCGGCGATGACCAACAGATTGTTGGGAATAAGATATAATAAATGCTGAAGACATCCTTGGAGCTGAATATATGATTATAAATATTTGTCGAGCTCCAAGCTGAAATGAGAATAGAATATGCATCCAAATAGATATAAAGAATAATTAAAAATAATAAAGTGCCTCGCCGATCAGTCGAGGTAGAATCATATAATGCCGAACAAGAATAAGATCTTTCAGAACATAAGAATATGGCCGAGAACGTTGTCAGGCCTGAATATAAATAAGAATTATCCGAACGAATGTTGTAATTCTCCTTAAAGCTGAATAAGTATCTTGTCGAGGCATAATTGCAGAATGCCGAATAAGAATAATATTTTCCAGAACATAAGAATATGGCCGAGAACTTTGCTGGGCCTGCATATAAATAAGAATTACCCCGACCAACTATCCGTTGGGGGTGAAATATAATAAATGTTATAGTTCTCCTCAGAGCTGAATATGATAATAAGTATCTCGCCGTGCTCCATGTTGAGATGAATATAGAATATGAATCCCAATGGATATATAGAATCATTTGTGCTGGAGCAGATATCTGGGCCTGAATATAAATAAGAATTACCCCGACCAACTATCCGTTGGGGGTGAAATATAATAATTGTTGTAGCTTTTCCTCGGAGCCGAATATATATAGAGAGAAGAAATTTTTCGAGCTCCATGCTGAGATAAATATAAAATATGAATCCGAACGGATATAGAATAATTTGTGCTTCAGCATTCGTCGGCATTGAATCTTGTGCCTGTAAAAATTAATAATTTGCTCTACCATATGTGTAGGCTGAATTGATTAGTCATGAGAATAATTTACTCATCCAATCAATATATGATATGTATCAGCATAAAAATTTCAAAATATGAAATAATATTTTTGTGCCACACGTGTGTGAGATGTACAAATTTTTATTAGATATGCGCCATAAATAAGACGTAGAGTTTTTTGTAAAGTTATTTAATCTCCAACAACCAATCAGGCATAGTTTGCTGTTTGAAAATTATTTATCACTTGGTTTTAAAAATATTTTTGGGGTGATCACAAGTTAAAAAAGACTTAAGCCCCCTGCTTGTCCCCAAGCCGAACTCGTGTTTAAAGAAATATCAGGGGTGCTTAGCATTTTTTAATACCCCAAGATTCTACTGCTGCCGACAAACAACATGGATGTTGCCGACCAACATTTAAGGATATCTCAAATTATAGAATATATGGTTGGATGACCAGAATATCTCGAATCTTTAGATCAAAAAAATAACATTTGATGTAAAATTTAAGCCTTAAGAATGTTAATTAAATGAATAAATATATAACCCACTAGATCGTGTGATTTCGACAAAGAAACCTTGTGATGTGATGAACGAGGGGCCAACATATCAAATTTGTGCCCAAAGTCTTGATATGGTCATGATTATTTTACTGATCCTCTTTTACAAGAGGTGAGTAATGATTTTTTAGGTGAGAGAAAATTATTTTTTATATTGATCCCTTCCTATTCCCAATTTGGAGAGATAAAAATATGGTGAATGATTAAAGTTATTACCAAATTTATATCAAAAATCAATCAATTTGACTTTATTGACATAGATGGAAGATGAACCAAATTAAGTATATAGTTCATAACAGTGAATGCAAAGAGACTCAAACTTGAAGAGAGAGAAAATAGATTTGGGTCATGATTTCCATGAGAAGACTTTTCATTGTCTTTAACCTTTTCCCATTCTTTTATTAAAAATATGATGGGAATTTGAATAGACATCAAATATCTTACAAAATTTATTTCAAAATCAACAATGAAAATGATCAAATCTTATCATCGTCGTATATATTGGTATATTTAATCATTTAAAATATTTATTCCATGATATAAAATTGAAACTTGAGAATCAAGTAAAAAGTTATGATTTATGAAATCCACTATTTTTCAGATTTCTAAATAAGGATGAATCTAACAGTTATGATTTAAAAATCATGATATGCAACATTTTGCAGATAAAAATTGGACAATTAATTTATGTATATAAACATAAAAATCATGATTCAATCAAAAGATTTATGTATAATTGATTATACGTAGAGAAAATAAAAACTTAGCTTTTGATGGAGAACAATGGTTGTAACACGTTCCCACAGACGGCGCCAATCTGTTGATGCAAAAAACTGGACCGAATCCCATTTTTATGATCACAGATAATTAGATAAAAGCAATCCAATCAAGCACATGAGAGACAAAGATTTTTAAAGTGGTTCGGCTATAAGGAAAATCCTACGTCCACTGTTATTTTATTCCCAGGGGTTTACAATAGCACAATGTGGTGTAGAGAGAGAAAAAGGTATGGATCTTGTGTATGGTGTCTCTCGGTTCTTGGATCTCTTGGATCTCTCTTTTTTGTTTCTCCCTTTTGGCTAAGGGAATACATGTATTTATAGTGATGGGAGATAAAGAGATTCATTGTATGTAGACATTTATACATTATGTCTACATTCAACGAATCTATTTGCTTGGTATGCTATGTGTTGTCATCTATAATATAAATGTACATTAATGATCATTAAATGCGTAGTTATCCTTTGATATTCCTGGTTGGTATGCCGACCAACTCTCCTCGGGTGCCAACTAACTCTCCTCGGGTACCGACCAACTCTCCTCGGGTGCCGACTAACACTCCTCGGGTGCCGACCAACTCTCCTCGGGTGCCGACTAATTCTCCTCGGGTGTTGAATATTGCCACGTAGGATGACATGTGTCCTTTTCTGATTGGTCCTCGTAGATGGAGAATTTTTGCGTTAACAAGCTAAGTGTAAAAATAGAAGGTAAAATGGATAAACCACGTTAATAATTCAATAAATTTCAATATGAAAAAGGACTGGATACCCAAAACCTTGCCTAAAGGACTATGTTTGAAGGTATTTGTTCATGGGAAAATTCTATAAAGTTTATTGGATTTCTATTGAAGTTGCAAAGGTTCTTGAATTGGATATTTGAGCATCGGATATTGCAGAAATGATGATTTATCAAACTATTCAATGTTAGCATATTATAACACTGCAAATAGGATATCTGAGCAGGTATAACAACCAATAAGAACGCTGAGAGAAGTAGTTATATACTAAAACCAAACCAATCTATTGTTTTCACTTCTCCACCATGGTGGAGCAGCCAAATAAGAGGCCAAACCACCAGCAATTTATATAGAAATGGCAACGGCACGTGCGAAACAGTTATGGTGGTTCATCCATGAAATGTAACTGGCCGGGGAAGACAAACTTAATGTAAACATAGACAACCTTCATCACAAATGCTATATAAAAATAAACTCACGGTGTGAACTAATGCTTATAAATTTCCAGAACAGAATATAACCAAATTGATATTAATTTTGTTTCAATGTCGTGCGGAATATCACATGACGAACTATACACGGAAGGGAAAGTGAGTATGCATGGGAAATGTAATTATTGCATTCTCTTACTATTTACATAATCCAGTGTGAGTGGGTAGGTTAAAGTGGGGGTGTTAGTGTCATTGTACAGAGTCAAAATTCTAAAAAAATGCTTAGATGATCGAAATAAGAATTGAATGTTCCAATTGGGATTAATATTAAAATGAAGGGTTTCTTCATCACACTACTTTCATTTTGATGGAATCAAACATAACACACCATTAACATAAAAACAAAGATATCTACAAAATCAAAATAAAAACACAACAAAATATGAAATGCCACTTGATTTTTTGACTATCCTAGTGAAATTAAAAGGCATTAGGCACACTAAACGCTAAAGTATTGAGAGTATATAGATATTTAAAGAAAAATAGAGCCGATTAAAGATAAACAAATTTGTAAGGAAGAAATTTGGGAATGGCATTTCCATTTCATCCTAATATAAAAGTTATCCATGTCATATCATAATATTTTTAGTTTCATTCAACTCATTTAAATGGAAAAATAATCAATCTAATATTGAGAACGTCGAGCGTAGAGCATTAACAAAAGCCTGCACCTTAGGTGATTCATTATCTTTCGCTCCTTCAAATCAGCACGTGAACAAAACACTTTGGGAATTAAACTCAATTATTTCGGATTCTGAGTTGAGGAGCCTCCTTGTGTTTTTCACTTAGTTCTTTTCTCTTATGTTTTTAGACGAAATCATAGCTTAAGATTGAGACATCTACTGCAGAAGTAGAATGAATGTACACAAACTTGATGCTTCAACAGGCCCATTGGCCATTCGGGTGTTTATCCTTATATTTGGACCCATTCACCTATGGGTGTCTATGTCCATAAAACCTAAACTAAAAATGAACACATTAAAGCGAGGACCTAACTTGTGAACATAGGATAATTCCACACATCATGCTTCCTTCTGATTTCTACCTGTAAACATAGGATAAATATGATAAAATGTTAGATGCAAAAAATATTAAATCATATTCAAGTTTTGAACCACAAACATACATTAAATTCACCTAAACATCAAATTATGTAGAACTAACTTGTGTACTCACAGTTTACACACCCCCAATCCAAGTGTACTCAAACTTTGACACAATAAGATGCCAATAGAGCCGTGATAATAAACTTACATCAATTTTAGTTGTGCATCCAATCAAAAATGAAATTCAACTTGATATCTAACCTCCAATAACCAATATCAACACAGAATACAACACAAAATAATAAGTAACTTTAAATTCTAAAGAATGTATAGACTCCATTAAAAGAAGTAGAGTGATTCATTATTTGATTTAAGGGGTTATAAATCTGTACAATCTTTTATTTTTCCCCAAAACATAAATTATATGCCAATGAAAGGGGAAAGAGAGTTAAATTTCACTAACTATGATATTTGGTAACATTGAGATAAAGGTGGGTAACAGAAGTATCACGTTTAAGAGTTATAAACACCAATATCCAAATCAATAATAAAGACGTCATTTGGATGAGGCGAATTATGGTTGCATTAATATCAAACCATTGGGTTTAGGGGGTTATAAAAAGTGGGCAGTGAAGTATAGGTTAATACGAGCGTAGGTTTGACTGAAACGGGATATAAATTCGTAGTTATGACTTCACTACCAGATAGACAAAAAAGTAGGTATTTTGTTATAATATCTGAACATTGGGATTAGGATATTTCTTTTTACTCAGATAAAAAAGACACGCCTTGATTCAGAGTTAAAATTTAACGCGTCACTTGGGAGGAATAACCTCAACATGAGATTGTTCATCCCATGGATACAATTTATCATTCGTACAATATGGGACTTTTTCAAATAAAATTAAGAGGCAACAACACGTATGCCAACAGTAAAACACAACACATATGGAAATGACAATGAGCTTACGAATCCGTTTATTGAGTAACTATGTGATGAATGAACCCAAATAGAGATATTTGCTTTGTGGAATAGGAGGGTAAAAGAAATCGCAAGATTTAAAACCATCTTGAACTTAAATAAGAAATTATGCCAATGATACACTAAGGAAAAACCTGAGAACCTAGGTGAAAAAATAAATCATACAGAATAGAGAGCTACCTAAGAAATCGAATTCATATAAATAAATGCAACTAATTAGATATAACCCACAAATGATTGTTTTTCGAAACAGTTTACCCTCAAAGTTGAAAAATAAAGAACCTTAAGAATCTATAGGCATGGGAGAGATTTGTACCTTTTAATGCCAATGGATTTGATCATTGGGCGAGAAAATTTCTTCCCATGCTTAGACAATCCCAAAAAGTAACAAAAACCTAAGAAATTTTGTCAGTTATCTCTTTATGTTAGCTGCCAAAATAAGAAAGAGGTGGTCATGAGAATATTATGTTCAAACGATACAAATTACATCATAATAATAAACTTGGGAATGGTTATCCACAAAATCAGTAATAAATCATAACTAAAAGGTTATCCACATAATAGAACTACACATTTCTAATAACTAATGGAAACACGTTTAAAAATAGCAAGTAAATAATATCTCACAAACTGAACTACTAAAGAGTAAGTACATGCCATGTAATTCAAATTATACCAAACCAAATTATGATATGAAGAAAAATGTAGTTATTTGTTAAGAATACTCAAATGAGAGCATACGAAATTATCAATTAAGGAGCAAGAAAGCTCCGAACATCATCATGCATATGTGGGACCTGAATTCTCATATTTATATGTAAATTTGCAAAAGGCTTTTCATAAGTACCTTGAGAACCGGGGGCTAAAACCCAGCAAAACAAACTTTTTATCCCAGTAGTGAGTACATGCGATTGCAGAAGAAACTCAAGAAGTTCGCTCAGAAATAAGAAATTAGAAATTAGATCATTGTTTGTTGATAGCACCAAGAAGTTAGTTCAAATTATTGTGAAAATTTGAGGCAAGTATACTATTTACATAAAAAAAGATTAAGTAGTGAATCGACTCCTCATTTCAAGAAATTATTTTTATCCATATATAATCAATCTCTTAAGCAACTTCTTTACGAACAAAATTCAAAAAACATGCTCTTATAACAATGAACAACCCCATCAAGATAAACACTAATTACAAATTGAAACCTTTTAACCGAACACGTGTACCCTACAGTTGCAACAACATATACCGACCTAAGAAGATAACATATACCGATATTATTTGGGGATTTTAGTTTCACACACCAAAAACCATACATATCACAAAAATAAGAACACTCCATCAAGTTAAACCAATATTTTTGAAATACAATTAAATACTTTGTATCTTTTTAGGCATCAAATTCATTATTGAAGAAAAAATAGTCTCCAAAATAAGCCTTGGAGAGTGCACTCAATTTTTATTGAGTAAAAAATAATTAATTCGCCGTTTAAAAAAAACATCCATGTTCAAAAGTATATTAATGAAAACTTATGGTAATATTATAATGGAATGGACTTCAACATTCATAGAAATTATTTCACTCATACATGTAGTTACCTTCAATAGTTGACGGTATGTCTTGCATAGGTATATATACATATATATTAATATGATTATGCATACACAATTGGACATACATGTATACATATACAAACAATTGGAGGGTTTAATGTAAGGCCCTAAAATATGATTAGGAAGGTTAATTACATGATTAATTATAAGTTATGAGCTATGAGCTATAAGTTATAAATTGGTTATGTGTGTTAAACATGCTAATTATCATGTTTAGGGGATGCATGCTCATGTGATATATGTGTTGTTTACATTAGGTGCTAATTGAGCCTATTGTCGGGGAGAACATGTTTAGAGCATATGATTAGTTATGTGGTTAAATGCATCATAAAATATGTTTTTAATTCATGGTTATGTTTATAAAAGTAATCTAGGGTGTTGGTGCAAACTTGGCAATGTCTGGTCGCCAAATGTGAAAGTTTTGAGATTTTCGGTAAATTGCTACTTTCATGTTCGAGTCCAAATTAGGTATACTAGTTTTATGATTTTGGGAAAACACAAAATATAAAAGTTGTGGATGTTTAAGTTATCTTCTCATAGACACAAAGAGGGAGTAAATCGGGTCCCGTGATAGTGAGTAATTGTGATTTTACCAAGGTGGGACAAATGTGTCATTAATGGAATTGTCTAATTCGACCTTTCATCCAACCAATCACGTGTTACCACTACCCCTATTTATATTGGGCCACTATAAAACGTATTTCTGATTACAAATGAGATGTATGTATTCTTCCTCATAAGAAATAACAAGTTTTGCCTAAAGAGAGAGAAAGAGAAGAAAGTTAAGGAAGAAATCTTTAGAAAATTTCTATAAATTGAGGAATCCTCGTAAGGTAATTACTTCTTTATTAAAGCTGGTCACGTGGATGAGTTCTATACTTGGCATGTTTTTATTTTTTATTTGGATATATATTTTATTGATACCCATATTGCTGAATTGTGTTGGAACAAGGATGGGTTAAGAACATAAGTTAGAACTGGAGCTAGGATCGTAAATGCATACTTTAAAGTCCTAGATTTACATCAATTTTTTTGTAAGGCATTTTTATTTGGAAAATTCATACTTATGATGTATATATCTGCTAAAACATGTTTATTATATGTTTCCATGAATTATACCCAAGGTGGAGGTTATGTATGCTTAAAAATGTTAAGTTATGCCTTAATGTTCTATTTTGACCTAGTTATGCTAAACATAGCATAAATCATGGAATACTTATTGAAATAAAGTAATTCCAGTGGAAGATGTTAGAAAATATATATGAGTATAACGTATTTGAAAATTGTATAAAAATACATAGGAATGAACTTTTGGTGATAGTTTGAAGTTTTGGTTTAAAATCTGCCCTAATGGAGCAAGAATGCATACCAGGTGTTTGACGTTTTGCTCGACATAGAAAATGAGCCCTAAAAATTATGAAACATTAATTTTGTATTATTCAATGTGTTTACTGTTATTGGGGGGAATATCATGGAAAGTTATGTTGTATTAAAATTATGAGAATTCTACGAAGTCGAAGTTGTGTTGTTATTTTTCTTGAGAAACGATTTGGAAAAGTTGTAAAAAAATGGGCATAACTTTGTCTAGCGAATTTGTAATTTAATTTCGTAAATTGTGTTAGTATCCTAATTAATTGAGACTTATATAAATGTGAAGTGTCATATTTAATACCTCCTTAATTATTTTTGATTGACCAAATGATGTGATGTGTTATTGGGTTTGATGTTAATCGGTGTATTCAAATACTAATGACATTGACTTGTTAGGTGGGGAAGAAGCTAACACTACCATACCAATAAAGTAGTTTCGTATTAATCTTATCACCAAATCCAAGGTGAGTGACCTGTCCTATGAAATATAGATGCTTATATGTTCATATGGAAATGTGTAGTAAAACACGTGTTAAAATGCTTATGGGAGTGATGTTGTATTTAGGAAACATACGCATATGATTAAAAATGTTAACTGATGTTATATAATGATATGGACAAGTGAGTCCTTTATCTAATGTTAAGGAATGGTGAGTCATAGGGGATGTGGCGGTCCTGTTAATCCAACTTAAAGGTTGTGTACTCGGGCCTAATAAAGGGATGTGGTGGTCCCTAATAAGTATGGTGGATTAATTGGACTGTGGCGGGTCCAGGCTTGCGAGAGTTTCACAATTCTAGTTGGGTTATAGAATTAGAACAAAATAAAAATGGTTATTCAAATTGGTTATATGTGTGGTATATGGTCATTCACTAAGACTTTATAGCTTACACTCCTATAATGTTTTGTTTCAGGTATGTTTATCATTTGGAGTTCAGTGCCAAGTTAGGACCTTATACCGGGGGATTGCCGGATATATAGTATGGTTTGAATATCAAGAATCTTTTTGTGAAAATATTAAACGAAGGATCTGTAATACCCCGTATTTTCTGTGATATTTATTTATGGGATTAATTAATTAAATGCGTATATTAATTGGAAATTAATCCGGGTTATAAATACTAATGTGATGCGAATTGGTATTTGATAATGTGCATATATGATTATATATGAACTTGGTATTATAAAAATTTGTCGTGGGATTTATATACGGCATTTTAGAAATTTGTGTTGAGACGCGTGGGACCGCCGCGTCACGGTATAATATTTTGATAATAAAAGTGAATTTAAAATATATAATCCATATGGTCGTTTTGAGTGCGCCAACGCGTCCGGAAGGGTCGAGATAGTCAGAAAACACTAGCCGGGGGTATAGTTTGGGTCCCGGGGTATCTTTAGGCCATTCCGGCACCGTAAAGGGTATTTTAGTAATTTGGTATTTTTGGGTAATTAAAAGTGACGAAAATTGGAGTTCTTAATCTGATGTGGATATTGATCCACTAAGCCCATAACCAACCCACTTTAACTTATAAGGCTACGTAGGTCATCATTTAGGTTTTCATAATTTCCCAAATCAAAACCCTAGCCACCTTGAGCCACCATTGGAGATAGAGCTTGGGAGAGAAGAAACTCTGCAGAATCTTCACCAAACCTACACCAAACCAGAAATCAAACCAAGGCAAGTGACTTTATTCCATTTAATTTCAGAGAATGTTTCCTCCATGTTAGAAATTCGGATTTATGGTTTGTTCTTGATAAAAATCTGAAAACCCATGTAGTTTAGATCATAGAACTTAAGAAAACTGAGAAGGATTGCATGTAGTATGATAGGTAGATGTTTTAATGATGAGATACATGATAGAACAGAAATTAAAAACGGATTTAAGATGAATTGCATGAATGTTTTTGAGATAATCTGGAAAACTAAGTTTTTGATGAAGATTGATCATTAGATAGCCTTTAGTTGTTGATAGATTGATTTATGGACGTTAGAAACATTGTAGGATTGTTATATGACAGTACCATAACGTTATATTTGAGAATCATACGTTAGAAATTGGTTTTAAGATGGTTTCAAAATCTGCAAAACGAAGCAGTCCGTAGCCATACCTGTTCGATCGATCGATCGACATTCATCAGTCGATCGATCGACTGAATCGATCGATCGACATTCACAGGTCGATCGATCGACCTTCCCAGAATGAGTAAAATTTTCCTTAATTTGATTTTAATGGTGGAAACCCTCGGAGAATATGTTTGGAGACTTTGTGAATACCCTTAGCTTTAAGGAAGACCAGTAGGCATGATTATGAGATGGGACTTTAATCGGAATGTAATTTGAGGAATTATTATAAATAAATGAAATTCGTTATGTGAGATAATTTTTGGACTAATAGTACAAATCTGAATGAGTTGACGAAATAAGGTTTGGGGCAGAAGTAAAGACCTTAGGTATAAAGATTTCATATGTGGGAATTATGGGAACTTAGTAGTCTATTTGAGATAGTTTTAAGTTTAAGGGATTACGACGGGAGATGTGTCGACTATTTTAATTATATATTATCGCGAGACTTGAACTATATAAGTTTGGAATAATGGTATAATGATGTAGAAAATACCTTATTAATATGGTAATATCTAAGATGTGTGAATGCTTAGTATATAGTTTATGTGTATAACATACCTACCATACTTGCTATCACGGGGGAGGTTTACGTTCGCTTAGGGCCTTCTTATCCTTGTGTTGCCCGGATATAGATTGGTTACCTCGATGAACATAGGTCATTGAAAGACTTATTGTGATATTAATAAGTCCGCTGACCATGGGAGCGTAGGTATGTGCGTGACCCATGTGATGGTGACTGTGTTCGCCTCCATTATTTGTGATGTTGTTATCGGTAAACTATTCCTGAGAGATTCGGAATATGTAATCCTTATGTACGTGATGTACCGGGATGGATAGCAGAGTATGTGTGCACTACAGCTTAGATTGCGGGGTGCTTATATTGTATATTTATGATGTGAACAATATACATTTAATTTAATGAGAACTTCCATGTTAATGTAGTGAATATATATATCACGGTATTATTTTGAGAAACAAAATGGATTAGCTAGTAGTATAATATATGGCATATTGTACACTTGAGTTTATATTGAACCCCTACTTACTTACGAGCGTTATATGTTAATAGAACCAAGTAGTAACGGTAGGTCCTATGACAGTCTAGCTAGATTCGATGTCACTTAGCTAGTGAGTTATGTCGTTATAGATGGGTACTTACGTTAGGAGTGCACAGTTAGACGAGAGGTGAGGATATTATGCGAGTGTACGTCCTAACATGTACTTTGCATTTAATGTTTTAAATGTTTTTAAAGCACTTGCAGGTTTTTAAAATAACTCCACATTCGGGCTCTGACCCGTTTGCTTTTCAAATCTATTTTTCTTGTAAAACCATTTTAGGTGCCCAGCCACAAGGACACCAAGCATAGGATTCTCATTCAGAAGACGAGCTGTAGCTGTTTGTGGAAGCTACAGGGACTTGCTTTTAGACGCCTCTCTCATTTGGATTCCAGTCTCAGCATCTATCAGTTGTAGGGCATGTTGCCCAATTCTATTAGTCATTTTCACATTTCAGTTTTCAGACTCTAGCATGTATTGCTCAGTATTCAGTTTTTAGTTATTTACTTCAGTTTACTTATCAGTTGTGGGATTTGTATTGAGGAGTTTTTCCTCCAGGTTTTAATTGCATATTGTGATGGTTATTCGTTTTACTTCAGTATGGTGAATGTTGTTATTTAGTTATTCATTACTCTCGTTGCATGTTAATCAGATTTAATAAAATTTGGCACTTACTTTTTAAATACTAGGTGGTTAGTAATCTTTAAAATGTTTTCGACAGTGATGCTATTAACTGAGCCAACTTGGCATTTTGAATTAATTTAATAAAGGAGTAGCTACCCGGTATTTAATTAGTCGGGGTGTCACAGGTGGTATCAGAGCATCAGGTTCTAGTGTCCTTTAGGATCTGTACGGCTTGTTACGTTTTCCGCTGAGCTTTCTTTGATGTAGAGCCCTATGTTTAGGATTTTCGATATCTTTGGTGAGATTTCGTTCTCCTGCTTTAATACAAATGGTAGTGAATCTTATTTGCGATTGGGTGTATTCGTGTGCCGAACAATGCAGTACGTCGGGCGAAGACAGATGGGTGAACAGCAGGAGGCAAACTTATATTGAGAATTATTGATATATTTAAAGAGGGATGACCGTAGTTGAAGTCACCAATACTATGGCACGAAAGTCTTGGATGATATAAAAGGCTAAGACGCAACCTGAGACTTCAGGGTAGGGCTATAGTAAGAATGGGGTCAATTTTGACACATCCAACAAGGTTGGAATGGGAGCAAAAGAATTTATGTAACATGGAAGAGAACCAGCAGTAGAAATACTCTTAAGGAGGAGACGACATGTGTTAGCCAAACGAACACAAAGTATCCAAAGAATTGGACTCGTGTCGGCATATGGCAAATCTAGAGTGAAAGATTTGAGGAAAATTTTCTTATCACGTGAAAGCGGAGTTTCTATGGGGAGAAACAATAACCACACTTATAGTGGGATGTAACGTCGAGAGAAGGCGTACATGAATGGTTGACCAAAAGTTCCGTGATCAATGTTGAGGGTGAGAAACGAATGTCGTTCTGAACTCACACAAAAGGTCCGGACGGAGGTCACTTTGTGAGGAGAAACAAAATTATTTAGTGAACCCTACACCGGGTGAGGGAGGTGAAACGAAATAGGGGATATTAAAGGAAGAATTTACAGAGGAGAATAGCCAGTCCTTCGGGAAGGATTCTGCTTGGACGGTTAAAACAAATGGTATTGTTGCATAGTGTTAAAATTGGAGGTAAACATTCCCGAATGGGGAGACACGAGAATAGAGGACCTTACATAAAGTAAGACTGGAAAACTGGTGTTGGAGAAGCACCACAATGGGAAGACCCAATGGAGAAACCATTAATATGATCCGATAGAGGGATTACTAACGAGCGATGATGATTTCAGTAAAAGAGGTGGAAATTAGTAGTGTGATCCTTAGGGCCGTCAACACTAAGGAAACAATAGAGATAGTCATTTGAGTCGAGACTACCAACGTCCGAAAGATGGACCACCTTAACATGATTTGTGAGACAAAAGGTAAGTGGAGTATGTGTAGAGTTATTTCTGTGTGGTATGTACAGGAACCATTTGAGTAGCCGAGACGATTGGTAAAATAGAAGTATGAGTTACATTCTCAGTAGTGATGTATGTTAGTCCTAGCGGGAATGAGTTGCTACATTTGTCACTATTGTTATTTTTCACTTGAGAGTCGAATTTAGTGAGTATATCCGTAACTTTATTATATTCATGAGAACGTTTTTCCCTGATAGCGTGAGGGATTTACTTTTATTGTCATCCGCGGAGGATGAATGGGTATAATAATAGCAGTGTTGCTTTATTGATATTACTCGTTTTAGTGTTGTATTATACAAGTATGTGATGATATTATTTATGGTTTTATTTATATATATGATTATACCGATAACATGCTCCGAAAATCTCGCGAGTGGTATTCTCTTTAGTTTCGTATTATTTGAACTTATATTTGAATTGTTAAATTCATTGGGATCTGGAAAATAACTGTTGTTACTATTTGATCCTTGTGGTATTTTTATATGGTTGAGGAGCACGTTGTCATGAGATTTTTATATGACACGGATGTTGGGCACCCGCCAAAATTCCTGTTTCCCGGGCTATGGCTTGATAAAGCATATACGGAGGTGGTGAGGCCTGGTGACTCGATCAAAGTGTTGTGATTTCAAAAGTTATTATGGTCTCAGATATTGAATCCCATTATGCGTAGGGATTTCATTATTATGAGTAGTATGTAATTGATTTGCGATACAACTAAGAGTTAGTTGGTTTTTATAATTATCGATAGAGAAGTTATAACAAAAGTGCATTGTTTTATTCCCCGTTAGAGGTTTGGGAGATTATACTCATAGTTGTATGTCTGGGGACGGGATTTTGAGAACCCCGATCTTAATTACGTGGTGTATATGGAATGTGATTACCATCAGTGTCAAGAGAAAGTGACATTCGAAGAGAGATCCTTGTTTAAGTGTCATTACGGCAAAATGTAACTTTGTTAAGAAACGAGAGTGTAGGGGTACATGCTATGGACAGGGCTTAACTAATTCCGATGACCAACAATGTTAGGTAGTAGTGTATCGGGGGGGTTCCTTGTTTGGATTTCGCTTTGTGAGACACTCCACGCATGAAACTTAGCGTAAGATTGGTAGTAGGGAGAAGTGTGGCCCTTCGTTCATGAATTGGGTACCTCTATAGATACGGGAGTATGTAGTTATAACGGGAAGTTACAAAGAGTAAATTATGTTGTAAGGCCATTAGAGCCAGTTGTTAGTAAATTACGATGTAAGTACTAATAATATTAGTTTTGGCACGGAATGTTAAAGGACGCATTAAGGATAAGGAGAATTTAGGATTTGTAACTCAGTAGTGACTGAGAACGCCCAAGTAGTATAGCGCCGTTGTATTTACAGTGACGATAAAGGGTTTGAGATTTGTATAGAGCATAATGTTAAAGAACCATATAGTTGGGATATAAGGGGCAGAGGCACCTTGAATTACTAAAGTGTAAATAAAAGGGATAGGGAACATGAACAAGCGAGATTATTACTTATGAGGTTAACATCATAAGAAAAAGTGTAAGTGAATATCATGTGTAGTAAGTGTAGCACGTTCAAATTTGGAGATTTATTTTATTTTCGAGATAGTTGGATTGTTGTAATTATTTCGAGAGATTTGTTGTATTAAATTGAAGATGAGAATAGTGATTTCTTGTTTTATTGTGGGATTTGGATGCTGTATACCTTGTTATTTGTGGATTAGTTTAGTTTATCGATAGTAGCGCATCGTTCGCTCTCCCCGAGCGGGCGGGATGTTTTTCCCATCAATCGAATGTTAAGGGTAATAGAGTAAATAAAATGAGGATGTCAATCAGGTACGAAGTCTATTTATGTACAAAGTAGTGAAAAGAGGTAAAGATCCAAACTTTTTGTATCCGTCGGGAGAAAAAGATCATCAAGAAACTCGAACGGGGGAAAGTATATGTGAATAGCGGCATTGAAAGAGGGATAGTAAATAGTAGACCAATTAGGGTGAGATGAACCATCAAATAGTTTTGTACCAAGTCGACGATTCCAAGTTGGAGGGTCTAGTGGTAAAAGTGAGGAAGGGTTATGTGGTACATGTTGTCCAGAAGGAGAGAAATGGTTGTATACTTGGAGTAATTTACACTATTAGATAGTGAACAAGCCGATACGTGGTTTGATGTAGTGCTATTTAGAACTGGGATGAAATCCCCGATATCCACATTCAAGTGGGGTAACTATAAGTAGTGAGATATAGCGATTCAAACGGAGGGTTGTAGCACCTAAAACCCGAAGTGCAGGAGCAAGGTGATTAAAGATTGATAGATTGTATGAAAGAAATTTTGGATCCATTGAAAATTTTATTCCATATCGGGTATAACTAGTGAGGTACATTGTAGACATGAGGAACCGATATTACCAAATGGTAACGCTAAAGGGGGGGGGGGGAGCACCCGTATATATTTATGGTGGACAAAGTACGTTTAAAGGTCCGTGTAACACCAACAGGCTGACGTGGTTTTCACTTGTGTAAAGGTCATAACGTCGGGAATAGATATTCAAAGAGTGAGCAAGTAGTCAGATTATTATTAATTTCTTCCAGAAGGAGTGTTTCATGTTTTGATAAACGCTGGAGTTAATGCGTAGTGAGGTGCGGACTCATAATGATATTGAGTTAATATAACCAGTGAAGTATAAGGTATTTTTCTATGTTGTTTAATAAGAGCACAACGTGAGGTGCATTGATCGAAGATTATTCTGATTAAGTATCGAGTATGTCAAACAAGCTTGTTGTGAAGATTTTACTGGTTTGGGCTTTTCGTATTAATTGTTTTGGTATACTAGAGGTTACCTAAATTTTCCAGTCAGCTTTACTATTTCCGAATTTCGGGACGAAATTCAGTTATTAGGGGGGAAGTATGTAATACCCCGTATTTTCTGTGATATTTATTTATGGGATTAATTAATTAAATGCGTATATTAATTGGAAATTAATCCGGGTTATAAATACTAATGTGATGCGATTTGGTATTTGATAATGTGCATATATGATTATATATGAACTTGGTATTATAAAAATTTGTCGTGGGATTTATATACGGCATTTTAGAAATTTGTGTTGAGACGCGTGGGACCGCCGCGTCACGGTATAATATTTTGATAATAAAAGTGAATTTAAAATCTATAATCCGTATGGTCGTTTTGAGTGTGCCAACGCGTCCGGAAGGGTCGAGATAGTCAGAAAACACTAGCCGGGGGTATAGTTTGGGTCCCGGGGTATCTTTAGGCCATTCCGGCACCGTAAAGGGTATTTTAGTAATTTGGTATTTTTGGGTAATTAAAAGTGACGAAAATTGGAGTTCTTAATCTGATGTGGATATTGATCCACTAAGCCCATAACCAACCCACTTTAACTTATAAGGCTACGTAGGTCATCATTTAGGTTTTCATAATTTCCCAAATCAAAACCCTAGCCACCTTGAGCCACCATTGGAGATAGAGCTTGGGAGAGAAGAAACTCTGCAGAATCTTCACCAAACCTACACCAAACCAGAAATCAAACCAAGGCAAGTGACTTTATTCCATTTAATTTCAGAGAATGTTTCCTCCATGTTAGAAATTCGGATTTATGGTTTGTTCTTGATAAAAATCTGAAAACCCATGTAGTTTAGATCATAGAACTTAAGAAAACTGAGAAGGATTGCATGTAGTATGATAGGTAGATGTTTTAATGATGAGATACATGATAGAACAGAAATTAAAAACGGATTTAAGATGAATTGCATGAATGTTTTTGAGATAATCTGGAAAACTAAGTTTTTGATGAAGATTGATCATTAGATAGCCTTTAGTTGTTGATAGATTGATTTATGGACGTTAGAAACATTGTAGGATTGTTATATGACAGTACCATAACGTTATATTTGAGAATCATACGTTAGAAATTGGTTTTAAGATGGTTTCAAAATCTGCAAAACGAAGCAGTCCGTAGCCATACCTGTTCGATCGATCGATCGACATTCATCAGTCGATCGATCGACTGAATCGATCGATCGACATTCACAGGTCGATCGATCGACCTTCCCAGAATGAGTAAAATTTTCCTTAATTTGATTTTAATGGTGGAAACCCTCGGAGAATATGTTTGGAGACTTTGTGAATACCCTTAGCTTTAAGGAAGACCAGTAGGCATGATTATGAGATGGGACTTTAATCGGAATGTAATTTGAGGAATTATTATAAATAAATGAAATTCGTTATGTGAGATAATTTTTGGACTAATAGTACAAATCTGAATGAGTTGACGAAATAAGGTTTGGGGCAGAAGTAAAGACCTTAGGTATAAAGATTTCATATGTGGGAATTATGGGAACTTAGTAGTCTATTTGAGATAGTTTTAAGTTTAAGGGATTACGACGGGAGATGTGTCGACTATTTTAATAATATATAATCGCGAGACTTGAACTATATAAGTTTGGAATAATGGTATAATGATGTAGAAAATACCTTATTAATATGGTAATATCTAAGATGTGTGAATGCTTAGTATATAGTTTATGTGTATAACATACCTACCATACTTGCTATCACGGGGGAGGTTTACGTTCGCTTAGGGCCTTCTTATCCTTGTGTTGCCCGGATATAGATTGGTTACCTCGATGAACATAGGTCATTGAAAGACTTATTGTGATATTAATAAGTCCGCTGACCATGGGAGCATAGGTATGTGCGTGACCCATGTGATGGTGACTGTGTTCGCCTCCATTATTTGTGATGTTGTTATCGGTAAACTATTCCTGAGAGATTCGGAATATGTAATCCTTATGTACGTGATGTACCGGGATGGATAGCAGAGTATGTGTGCACTACAGCTTAGATTGCGGGGTGCTTATATTGTATATTTATGATGTGAACAATATACATTTAATTTAATGAGAACTTCCATGTTAATGTAGTGAATATATATATCACGGTATTATTTTGAGAAACAAAATGGATTAGCTAGTAGTATAATATATGGCATATTGTACACTTGAGTTTATATTGAACCCCTACTTACTTACGAGCGTTATATGTTAATAGAACCAAGTAGTAACGGTAGGTCCTATGACAGTTTAGCTAGATTCGATGTCACTTAGCTAGTGAGTTATGTCGTTATAGATGGGTACTTACGTTAGGAGTGCACAGTTAGACGAGAGGTGAGGATATTATGCGAGTGTACGTCCTAACATGTACTTTGCATTTAATGTTTTAAATGTTTTTAAAGCACTTGCAGGTTTTTAAAATAACTCCACATTCGGGCTCTGACCCGTTTGCTTTTCAAATCTATTTTTCTTGTAAAACCATTTTAGGTGCCCAGCCACAAGGACACCAAGCATAGGATTCTCATTCAGAAGACGAGCTGTAGCTGTTTGTGGAAGCTACAGGGACTTGCTTTTAGACGCCTCTCTCATTTGGATTCTAGTCTCAGCATCTATCAGTTGTAGGGCATGTTGCCCAATTCTATTAGTCATTTTCACATTTCAGTTTTCAGACTCTAGCATGTATTGCTCAGTATTCAGTTTTTAGTTATTTACTTCAGTTTACTTATCAGTTGTGGGATTTGTATTGAGGAGTTTTTCCTCCAGGTTTTAATTGCATATTGTGATGGTTATTCGTTTTACTTCAGTATGGTGAATGTTGTTATTTAGTTATTCATTACTCTCGTTGCATGTTAATCAGATTTAATAAAATTTGGCACTTACTTTTTAAATACTAGGTGGTTAGTAATCTTTAAAATGTTTTCGACAGTGATGCTATTAACTGAGCCAACTTGGCATTTTGAATTAATTTAATAAAGGAGTAGCTACCCGGTATTTAATTAGTCGGGGTGTCACAGGATCTTGGTTTGAATATCTCTAATTAAAAAGGACGAGTTTAACTTAATTAAGTCGGGGCGCGACATTTAAACTCTATAATGCAGTGCTCAAATTAAGAAATGAATATGACCATCATCAACCAGAGCATAGAAAGTTGATGAGACGTGGGACGATTAATAGGAAAGAAGTTATTTTAGCATTAATGAAAAAGTTTTGGATCCCGTGGCCCAAGAAATTTCTCACCAAGTGCTTCCCCACTCTATAATTTTATGAAATAGTGGCAAGTCTATAAAAATCAAAAGTTCATCATTTCCTAACGTATCTCTCACAACCCCCAAGGTAATGGATTAGATAGAATTATTTCAATCACACGTTCTATCCAACACCTAGATAGCTATTAAATAGGTCCAGTCACTATTATAGAAACAAAACAGTCTGAATCCATAAACAACTTAACACGTGATGCTGTTGATGTTAGCGGCTCTATAATTACAACCATATAAGAAAATCCTATAAACAACAATAACCTAATGTCAATAATTATAAGTTCCTAAATCCTATAAAAAGAATAAGATAATTCCAATAATTAGAAGCATATTAGAAACTCTATAAACAAACTAGAAAACAATTATAAGTTCTTAAATCCTAACAGCTTTATAATTAAAAGCATATAAGAAAATCCAACAAACAACAACAACCTACATATATGTGTATATATACATACATATATGTAGGTATGTGTATATATATGTACATATTATCATGCATGTATATATATAAAGAATTAATTCCGAGAGTGTTCCAAAGAATTATGAGATTTGAACAAAAGATTCAAACAAACATTTTATCATACACCATACATACACAATCATAGAGGCTTTTTATAATTGATTGACATTGACATAAAAAAATTACAAGAAACATTTACATCAATCCTACCCAACATCATATCCTGTAAATAAAAATAACCTCAAATTTTAACTTAAGAAATATCAAAAATGTCAAATAGTTATCCAAGGTGTAACTCATGTTTTTTTAAAACATGGAGCAAATTAAGATGACTACTAAAATAAGGGGAACTGAAATACCCCCAAAAACACAATAAATATTTAAAAATCTATATATAAAACCCTAAAAATGCAAAACACGAATCAAATCATATATTGCATAAACTCTAGGATCAAATTTGATACCTTTCCAATAATATTTTCCAAGAATACTTTGAACCATAACTTTGGCAGATTGTGAATACCTTATATATATATATATATATATATATATATATATATATATATATATATATATATATATAGAGAGAGAGAGAGAGAGAGAGAGAGAGAGAGAGAGAGAGAGAGAGAGAGAGAAAAATCGAAGCAGAGAGCAGGAATAAGAGAGAGAGAATGAGATGAGAGGGCGAAAGGGAATAAACAAAGTTAGTATAATTATATTTTTGAGGGTATCTTATATTTTAGTCAAGTGTACTCAATTTTGGCATACTTTAAAATAATTTTAAATTTTGACACTAGTTTAAAGTGTGTCAGATTGTCATTAAATCATGCCAGAATTTGGCACAGTTTTGAACTGTGCCATATTTTTAATATCAGGGTGCGACAAATTGCTATTTTTGGTGTAGTGGAGTGCTACTTTAATTACGTGCCTAGCCAGTTATTTTCCAAAGGTTTTGGATTACTTATTAATTGGTTTTACTGATTGCTTACTTATTTCTATACCCACTTTGAAATCTGATAAGTATGGGATTATCAGCTCTAAACTCTTTGACTTACTTATATAAACTATACACACATCTGAATTCCATACATACTCCACCTTCCATCTATACAGATAGTTGTTATAAAATTGATAAAACCTGCTTAGCATATTTATGCTAATTCCTTTTTCCTCCGGATGGCTTTGAAAAAATAGGATAGTCTCTCTCCCCCCATTTTGACACACACAATTCACTTGGTTGTATATATGACTATTTGTGCAGAGACTAAACTAGATGGGATCAAGGAGTGACACTTTTCTATTATTTACTTTACATTTTATGTTGACAATAAGATGTAACTCACCCATACGGTGGTAATAAATTATGTGTAATGTTTTAATGAATAAAGTTATGTTTTTTTCCTTAACTTTAATTCATTGTTTTATATATACTCTCTAGTACATTCACATAAAAAAGTAGCGTGTGAAAGTTGTTATTAGAGCATGTTTTAAAATTAACATACCGTCGAGTTTGCATTCTATACGGGTAAAGTTTATAAGATATTAGTTATATTATACTTTCATAACTTCTTTATCAATATTATATAGTAAATTTCATTTTACAACATGAATATGTGGGACTCTCTCTTATTTAGTTTGGAAATTATACTAATAAATAGTTGGGAGACTGCTGTCAGAGAAGAAGCACTTGCACGACTCAGAGAGATGATTCGCATAGTGGATGTGGATTGGGAAGACTCGAGAAGTGATCTGAAGAAACTACTATTAACAAATATAGTGGCAGCAGAAGCTCAAGTCATGAGGAAATTAAGTGATTATGTGGATGATTCGGTTATACCACTAGAACCAATTAATCCTTCTTTAGTTGATACACCATCTCCACTCCCTCATCCCAACACTACTTCAAATGTTGAGCTTCTTGTTGGCTTGTCTTCTGATACAAGTGATTCCCTCGATGATGATTCACCCGAACCTGATGCTTATTTCGATGTTCCGAAGTCTGAATCTTCCAAGACTAATGTTGTTGTTCCCGCTTAAAAGAAATCCAAAAATTAAGAAAACTATCCCTCCTCCTAATGTGACATAACAAAATTAAGTACTATATATAGCGTGCCCTACTATTTGACTAACTTTAACTTATGTAGAATAGGATTAGTGTGAAATATTATCCTATTGTACCATATAACTCATCATTTGTATAATATCATTAGGCTTGTAATATATTTTTATTTTGTGTTCTTATGTATTTTTGTGACTATTTTTTCATATTTTAGGATGGTTAGTACTCGAATTACCTCCACTATAACTCAAATTGAACAGACTCACACTGAAGGAATCATGAGATATGTTCAGGAATCAAAATCTTTAGCCCAACAACAATAAATTCCTCATCGAACTCTAGAGAAAATTGGAGAAGAAATCTGTAGAATGAATGATCTCAAAGAATTTTTAGGCAACAACCTCCTTCATTTCTTGGAAAGCTATGTGTCAGTAAAGTTGAGAAATGGATGCGTCAAATTGTGAAAATTCTTAGGTATAGCTGCCAGTCTTTGAGTAATTCTAGTTGCCTATATGTTCAAAGGTGAAGCTGATTTCTAGTGGCAACATGTGTCACATAACTAGAATGTTGTTAATTTTACTTAGGAGAAATTTTAAGAAATCTTCTCCAAAAATTATTTTCCCGAAGTTGAACGAGATCGACGAACTGTAGATTTCATAAAATTACAACAAGAAAATATATTCGTAACTCAGTATGAAGCCAAATTTATTAAGTTGTCCCCTTACGCCATTGAGTATTTGGATAGTAAGATAAAGAAACGCAAGCAATTTGAAAGACGACTACATTCAAGAATCAAGAATTCTATCGCTCCTTTACAAATCCAAGAGTATTATCAACTAATCGACGTCGCAGCAATTGCAGAATGAAATTCGTCTAATATGATACTATCTCCCCCCATGGTTACTAGAAATAATCATGTTATTAGGACCATACCTCAACCTCGACCTAACCCCTATCCAAAGTCAAATGGACAAGCTTATTCCTAGATTCCCCATAACACCACCCATTCATTAATTCAGTGTCATGAATGTCAAGAACTAGGACATATTTGGCCACATTGTACTAAATTGATATTTTCTCCAATCCATCGTCAGTTAGATAATCCCTCGCGAAATATAAATCCTCGTCTTATACTTAACAAACCTAAGCTGAATCCTACTAAGAAAATTGTTCCAGTTCCAAGTCGTGGAAAGAATTGTGCTATATTTCCTACACAAAACTCCTACGACGTGATAGAAGGTACAATACTTTTTCATCATCTTCTGGCACATATTGTATTTGATTCAGGTTCAATACATTCCTTTATCAGTCTTAAACTAGCTAAATTGTTACAATTACTACCTACATCTTTAATTATTCCATTGGAAATTGAATTACTGATAGGTGAAATCAGTACACCTACCCAAGGTTATAGAAATTCTAAAATTCAGCTAGGTTTAGGTATCCTCTTCATTAACTTGATAATTTTAGATATTTGAGGTTTCAATATTATTATCGGGATGGAATCTCTATCAAGACATCACACTTATATTGATTATCATGCCAAGAAAATTTATTTTCGAAATAAATAAATTTGTTCCGTTGTATTTCAAGTATCGCGTCTGTGTGAACCATCATGTTTCCAAATTCAAAATCCCTCTTCCTTAATTCCAAGAATTTTGGAACAATTCGAAGATGTTTTCCCAGAAGAATTACTAAGAATACTCCCATCCCGAGAAATAGAGTTTAGTATAAATATTTATCATAATACTCTTCCTATTTTGATACCTTGGTATCGAATGTCTTCGTTAGAACTTTGAGAACTCCATAATCAACTAGATGATCTTCTTGAAAAGAGTTTTATTCACCTAAGTTCATCTCCTTGGGGTGATCCTGTATTATTTTCTTTTCAAACTCGTTAATGACATTTTGAATTTACCATAATGACTTTTGGATTAACCAATGCACTCACAACTTTTATGGATCTTATGCATAGAATCTTTAGAACTTTTCTTCACCAATTTGTTATCATTTTCATTGACGATATTCTTGTTTATTCCTAAAATCACATAAGGCATGCCCAACATTTAGAGATAGTATCTGCCACTCTAAGAAAGAATCAGTTGTATGCTAAAAAGAGAAAATGTGCTTTTTCGATGAAAGAAATAAAATTTCTAGGACATGTGATTTTTTAGAATGGAATCCAAGTCGATCCTGCAAAAATTTTAGCCATTTTGGAATGGAAAAATCCTACCGATATCACTGAGATAAAAAGTTTTCTAGGATTAGTGGGATATTATCGCTGCTTTGTGGAAGGATTTTCTCACATTTCTCTTCCCCTTTTAAAGCTAACTAGGAAGGAAGTACCATTTGTGTGGACTGACGTATGTAATCAAGCATTCCAAATTTTGAAGGATAAATTAACTACTACTCTTATCCTCATTATTCTTTCTAGTGATGTAAGCCATGATGTATATACTGACGCCTCATTATAAGGTTTAGGATGTGTTTTGATGCAAGGTTAGAAAGTAGTAGAGTATGGATCACGACAACCCCAAACTCATGAATGTAATTACCTTTTCCATGATATTGAGTTAGCGGTTGTAGTATTTGCTTTGAAAATTCGGCATTGTGATCTTTATAGAGAATAATTTCAAGTCTTTTCTGATCACAGGAGTTCGAAATATATATTCACTCAAAAAGATTTAAATTTAAGAAAATGACGTTGGATGGAATTTTTGGAAGATTATCGATTTAAATTAATCGACTATCCAATAAAAGGAAATGTGGTAGCAGATGCTTTAAGTTGTAATCTAGTAGGAACACTCCATACTTTGATTTCTTACGATATTTCTTCTACCATAGAGCAATATGATCTTCGATTGCTACTCCTTTTCTTAAAATTTTCCAGCATAATTGCATATCCAGAATTGAGAGAGAAAATATTACCCCAACAGTCCCAAGACCTTTTTGTTCAACATCTTCAGGATAAAAATCATGACTACTCATATGATAAGAAAACAGGCTTACGATTTAGAAATAGATTGTATGTTCTTGATAATTTATCTCTTCAAGAAGAAGTATTGCAAGAAGCCCATCATTCTAAATTTATGATTCACCCCGGAAGTTCTAAAATGTACCACTCCTTAAAGAAGCAATATTAGTGGCCAAATATGAAAAATGATATTGAGAATTTTGTAAGAAAATGTCTTACATGTCAAGAAGTAAAGATCGATAACCAACATCCTAGTGGACTTCTTCAACCCTTAAAAATTCCCGAGTGCAAATGGGATCATATGACAATGGATTTTGTTAGTGGATTTACTCGTATGTTTCAAGTATATAATTCCGTTTGGGTAATAGTACATCAACTTACCAAATCTGCTCATTTTCTGCAAGTGAAAACCACCGATTCGTTTCAACGCTCAGTAAACTCTACATTCAAGAAATTGTATGATTGCATGGAGTTTATCTCTCCATTGTGTCAAATAGAGATTCTCATTTTCTAGGAAAATTTTGGCAAGAATTACAAATCGCAATGAATACTAAAATACATTTAAGTACTGTGTTTCACCCACAAACGGATGGACAATCGAAACGTACAATTCAAACATTAAAAGATATGTTACGAGCTTGTACGTTATATATGACTAACAATTAGAACGGACATTTACCCCTCATTGAGTTTTCTTATAACAACAGTTATCAACCAAGCATCAGAGCCGCCCGATTTGAATCTTTATATGAAAGGCCATGTCGTTCACCTGCATGTTGGATAGAATCTGGAAGTAGTAAAAAATTTGGTCCCGAAATAATCCAAGAAACCACTCAAAAAATACAAGAAATTTGAGAGAGATTGAAGATAGCCCAAGATCATCAGAAAAGTTATGCAAAACAGCGTCGAAAACCCTTAGAATTTCAAGTTAGTGATCGAGTATTTTTGAAAGTTTCTCCTCGAAAAGGGATTTTACCCTTCGAAAGGAAAGAAAAATTTGCCCTCAGATATATTGGACCTTTCACTATTTCTAAACGGATTGGCCCAATAGCCTACAAATTAGAATTACGAGTGGAATTATCCAAAATTCACAATGTACTCCATGTATCCCAGTTACGTCAGTATATTTATGATCCCTCCCGTACTATTACATGGAAAGAAATTTATGTCCAATCAAATCATGACTTTGAAGTACGCCCTATTCAAATTTTGGATCGTCAAGTAAAACTTCTCAGTAATAAAGAAATCCCCTCACTCAAAGTACTTTGGGAATATCAAAATCAGTAAGAAGCTACATGGGAGCCAAAACAGGGTATGAAAGACCAATATCCAAATCTCTTTGAAGGTAAATTTGAGGATGAATTTTTTTAGGTAGGTAGATTGTAATATCCGTACTTTGAATCAAGATACGTTAATTCTCATTTTATCCCTCCTAGAATTTATAAAATCAAAACTATCCAAAAATAAGAATAAAACTACTCTACAAAACCTACAATTATGCTAAATTAACTCCTTGAAGTTCAATAATTGCAAAATAGATTCGGAATACTTCAAACTACCATAACATGACTTATACTTAACCCCTAGACCTAAAATTTATATCAAATTAAACCACTAGACTTCAACTAATTAGAAATTAAAATTGCAGCCCCTATAATATTATGAAATTACAAAAATACCCTAAACATTACCAAAATTACACTTTTAGAGATATATAAGTAGATACCTTATTAACCTAGGACAAAAACGTAAATATTTGACATTTGCACAAACTGCTTGCCCACATCAGCCTCCACCTAAGCTAATAAGTACAAAAATCACTTCTTATAACCATGAAAACATGTGAGGTGGAAGAAACCATGAATTTATCCTCTTGAAACCTGGACGAATTCACTTCCTAACAAAACCAATCAAACCCCCTACCTCTCCCTTATAGAAAGCTCACAACCAAAACCTCCAAAATCCAATACTTTAGTCTACACAAAATTTGAAATTTTCTCTCAAACCAAGGTATCCTGTCATTTCATGCATTATATTCCATTCTTTCATTACCAAATGTTTTTCGTGTTGGTATTATGTTGATATCAATAAAAATAGTAGGAAATTTACATGTAAAATAATCCATATTTGAAGAAACATGAAAAATCCATCATTAAAGCTTGAGTTTTAATGAACATTGATTTATTTATTATAACTAAATTTTGAAGCTAGGAAATGATTCATTAGGACCTTAGGAACTCTAATGCAATGGTTAAATTCTACGAATTTAAACAACAAACCTCAATTGCTCGAAGGTGCTTTCTATTTTAGCAAACTCAATACTTCTAATTCTCTTCACACGAACCACCCCAAACCTTGAAAATAAACCAAACTCTTCCTTAAAATAGAAGAAACAACCATATTCATAATAACCCTTGCAATACTCAGAAAAGCTTCGAATGTTAGGCCAATTTTTTTTTAAAACACAAAGTTTTATAACTCAATATATACTGAACCTCAATCCTTAAAACTTATATGTTTGGATTCCTTGTGAAAAATTGGGTTGAGTTTGTTTAGAAAACCATCTTAAATGGTTTAAAAATAAATAATATATTTGAAATCAAAGATTTCCAAACCCTAAGTCAACCATTGAGAGGTTGAAGATGAACTATTTGACGAGTGGCATTGACCACGAGCATGATGGCGCGTGACTAATAAAAAATTTCTGAAATATTTTCCAATATTTTATTTTATTTTGCTGGTCAAAATGATATAATGTAAGGCTATGTTTGGTGAAACCTAAAAAAATTTATGGAAATTTAGGGTTTTAGGTTTGAAATGTTTTTCCTAGAATACAAATTGGCCCCTCCTGACTTTTTGAACTTATAAATTTTAACCCCAAACTTTTTCTATAAATACTTTGATATATTTTGAGTCAAAAAGTCTTCTACACCAAATTTTGAATTTGAACCTAAGCCAAAGATTTTTAATGTCCCAAATTAATTACAATTTAAGCCCTTAAACTTTAAAATACACAGTTTTTGGTATAAAGTGATCAAAACCAACCTCAATTTCAACAATAATTATTCACCCAAATATTTGTATACAGATATTCAAGTACCAGCTCCTCCCGACATCCTCTTTTGATCCTTAAGTCATTTAAAATTCAGTCCAAGTAAGTTTCTTTTACCTCTTTAATAGTAAATTTTGCGTATTTGTTTAAACTGAAATTGATATCATTTTATGATAGCCTTATTTGATTCCAAGTATGTGTATAAATTACCATACTCATATGTTATTATATCACTAACTGTTTTGATTATGATAAATTGGATCAAATTTGAACCCTTCTAATCTAATAACTGATATCATAATAATTCATTGTAATGATTCAGTTCATCGTACACTTTTGTACGTTATCATTTATTTGAAAAGCATCAATACTAACTAGGAAGTATACTACTATCCCACAAAATCTTCTACTTGGCCTATGGTCTTAGATAATTGAGAGCCAGAGTTTAGCTACATACGTATGAGTTCCACTTTAATTGTGTGCCTAAACAATTATTTTTCAAATGTTTTGGATTATGTATTACTTGGTTTTACTGATGGCTTACTTATTTCTATACCCACTTTGAAATCTAGTAAGTATGGGATTAAAACTCTAAACTCTTTGATTTTCTTATGTAAAGTACACAGACATCTGAATTCCATACACACTCCACCTTCAATCTATACAGATAATTGTTATAAAATTTGTAAAACCTTCTTAGCATATTTGTGTTAATTCCTTTTTCCTCCAGGTGGCACAGGAAAAAGAGGATAATATCCCCCATCCCCCCTTTTGAGGCACACAAGTCACCTGGTTGCGTATGTGACTATTTGGGCGGAGACTAAACTAGATGGGAGCAAGGTTCTATTATATACTTTATATTTCGTGTTAACAATAAGATGTTACTCACCCCTGCAACGGTAATACACTATGTGTAGTGTTTTAATGAATAAAGTTATGTTTTCCTCCTTAACTTTAATTCAATGCTTTATATATATATATATATATATATATATATATAGTCTGTTGTACATTCATACTAAAAATAGGGTGTGACAAGAACAATCTTACTACTGACTAGTGAACCGAGGGTTCACTGCTAAATAAGGAAGAAGGTTCAATCGGTGGATACCGATGATAGATCTCTACTTGTGGATTGCTCTCGCTGAGTAGTATTATCTTGCAAGTTTTTAAGACTCGAATCATTCCACATTGTTTATCTAAGTTTTTGTAAGTTGCGTGTCTGTTAAATCTTACAATAGAGCTGAATAATGGTTTTGCCCTGTTTAAGGATTTTTCCCAATTAGTGTGTTGATTGCATGCATAGATTGATAAGTATGATTGGAACACATATAGTATGCAAACCTAATTTAATCAAAGATTACAATTGGTAAAAAATGGATTTGTGCGTTGAGATTTAATTATATAAGTCATTCCATTAGATCATGAGCACTCTCAGTTTTCAATGAAGGTAGCCTTTTGTGGTGGAAAAGACCGACTGTTTTTTTTTTAAATTTAATATATTTATTTCTGAATTTTTCAAACTTTTTTTTAACTTTGAATGCATTTTCCTTTTTCTATATTTCTAATTTCTTTTTGGTATTTTAATATTGTTTTAATTTAAAATATTGCGTGGCAGTTAAAACTAATGATTTTTATAACAATTTTGGGCAAAGTCTAGTTTTTAAAATTAAATGCATTCAAGTCTAATATAAAAAAGGTTAATGTATTAAAGTTCGAAAATCCCTTTAAAAATAAATCTATTATTTCAACATCAGCTCTCAAAGTTCATGCTGAAAAGTAGTATAACCCCTAAAAGAAATTGCTAATTAAATCCAGATCCCGTATCTAAGTAAAAGATAATAGTTAATGACGTGTTCTACATAAAAGAGATGCTATATTGCAATACAAATATCTGAATAATGCACCTTCTTATTTACCACCAAATGACCTGTTGGTCATTCTGGTTGCTAACCTAAGAAGACCCAATCAATCGGTGTCGATCGATGCCCCCCTAAAGGATTTTCATTTCCTTATAACAGACAACCCTAGAGGTGGAAAAGGGGGATGAAAGATTCGCCACGACTCACTCTCTCTCTCTCTCTCTCTCTCTCTCTCTCTCTATATATATATATATATATATATATATATATATATATATATATATATATATATATATATATATATATATATATAATAAAGTAGAAAACTTATATATGTCATAAGATGAAAAGATGATGTCATCTTTATAAGTTTTTCCTGTACTACCTCTTTTACCCTTCAAACAATTGATTTCCCTCTCTTTTGATACACTATAATTTATTCCCCCTCTCCCTCAAAATTCAAAATGAAGGGTATAATTGTATTTCCACTAATTCTCTCCTTACCCTCATTATCGAAACGTCCCCGTCCTTACCATCTCCCTCCCTCTTTTTTTCTATTTACACATAGACGCAAAACCCTATTTTTCTATCTCTCTACCTCTCTCTCAACGTGTTAATGGTTTCAGAACTGGAGGTACTTCTCTCTCTCTCCAAAAATTTTATATCTAATGGTGTTAAAGAAAAGGATCAATTTTTAGCCGACATTCGCTTAAATTTTCAGCTTCCTTTTCACTTTCCTTTTGAAAGGACCATCAAGAACATCTCCTACTTAATTTTCAGATTCGTCTCTCTCTTGGTCGGAGCTGATACCATCAACTCTTTTCTCTTGGTGGTCTTTAATTAACGTAGCCAACACCAAGCGAAATAGGTACGAGACCCCTATCTCTCTCTCTCACTGAAACACTTATCACTTTGGGGGTTTTGTCTTTTTATTTTCTTAATTTGGTTTATGCATCAAGGCTTTCTATTTTCATTTCTTCAGACTGAAATTTGAGATGGGGGTTTTCGGTTTTGTGGTTCGCTGAGATTGAGTTCGAGCTACATGGTTTTGGTAATCGCTGAAATTGCTGAGATTTGTATGTTGAGATTTGTGGTAATCGCCGAGATTTGTGGTCGGGGCTGTTGGCAAGCGGTGTTGAGATTCATTTCGTGGCCGGAGCTGTTGGCAAGCGGTGTTGAGATTTATGGTAAACCTTCTTTTTGGAAGGCTTTGTTTCAACCCCCATTTACTGTCTAGATACCCAACTGCAACATTTGAATTTTTTTTTAATAAACCCACTAATTCATAAAATTCTGAGAGAAGTTAGTTGTTATCCATGAACCACACTGTCTTAGACTTACCATGCAGTATGTCTCCTCCTGCAAACATCGCCTCCAGTGAATATTTTCCCTTCCAATGGACATTCTCTCCGATTTCATTTTTGCGCAAGTACAAATCTTGGCAACATAGCAACACCTAAATTTACCATCATCCAAAAAAGATCTTACATAAATTTAGAATTTTGTGGAATGGATGTTTAGCTCCTGTGTCCATTGAATTAAGTTTTTTTCTTCTTTGTTTGAAATATTAAAATGTTTTAATGTTTCCACTGTCAAACATTGAACTACAAAATTTATATAGTTGCTTCGCCATTCTTATACAAATCTGTTTTTAGATATCTGTTTTTGCATTTTTTTCATTTTCTTTGCATTCATGAGTTCCTTTTTTCATTTTCTTCACAGAGCAGATCATGAGTTCCTATTTGCATTTTTTTAGTTTTCTAATTTAGAATATATACTAATTATATCGATCTCTTGACTTATTTGGGTATTAGTTTTTTTCATTTAGATCTGAGTTCACAAACTGTCTTGAAGTAAAGTCCCATGGTGGCACCTTTGTCATCTTATGACGGAGGATATGAGCTGTAATAGGTTTGTTTTTATGTTTTTCTTTTTTTTCGTATGCCTTACTTTGAACCTTTTCTGCAAGAGTTACATAAATGTCATCATATGTTGGAGATTAAAGCTAGAGAGAGAAAGAAAGATAGAGAGACGAGGTAACGTTAGGGATATTTTTATAAATAGGTACATAAATTCTTATAATTTTGTCTATTTTGTTAACGAAATTTGGGAATGAGTCGTTGTTAGAAGTTTCATTGCTTTAATGGGTAAATTGACAAAATGAATAGATTATTCATTGCCATTTAGCAGACCCATTAGAGTTTCTCTAACGTGTTTATCCATTGCAGTGATTTATATATGATTTTAAGCTTCTTATTTCCATATTGTAGATGGATCTATTTTTGGTTATTGATTGATACAAAGTGTGCAGTTTTCATCAGTGAAGAGATTCTATAAATATTATATATTTGAATGTAGTACGAACTCTTCATCTATGTCATATAGCATAACACACGCTACAACAACACTCCCTTACTACTGGAAACATTCACACACAACACACATCACTCAAGTGCACAACCAACACACCATAGGTATTCTTGACAGGTTCTCCCTGCTCACTTATCTTTTTTGTCTTTCACAAAAGGGAAGGAGGGAAATGGGTTATAGTAGATAGAGCGAGGTAGAGAGAGTAGATATTTTTTCTCACTCATTTGGTTGTTTATTTTTGTTTCCTTTTGCTCCGATATTTTTTCATAAGCACAATGATAATTTATTTTCGCATTTATCATTTGGCGTTGATTGTTCGTGTTTTTTTTTTAACTATTTATTGTGGTTTTAAAATACTCAGTAAAAGATAAAACAAACCAAAATAATAAAAATAAAAAGTAATAAAAAGGAAGATAAGGTGAAGATAGGAGAGTTGGGTATGTGCATGAGTATGAGAGAGAGGTGGACGGATGGGACCGTCTGTTATGAAAGAGGGAGTAATACACTATAGGTTATGGGAGTTGGGAGGATTTGAACTCTTATCCTCTTGGTTGTGATCCCCTGCCACTCTTATCCTTTTAGAGGTGTGATTTATCTAATAATAAAGCTTAAAATCATATAATTAATGTGTTTATCATTCCCTGGTCATGCTTATATTTATTTATATTATGTTTATTTGTATTTATTTATATTATTCTTATTTTTTTTCCACATAACTTGCTTCTTTATTATATTTTTCACTTCTAACTTTGTTTTATGTTTTTAGGTGAGAGGTTAGGTGAAGAAAGCATGAGGTGACTATGGTCCGATTTTTTTCTACAAGAGAGATGATAGTGACCATAGAAGTCATAAGAAAGATGACAATACGTCCCCCTATAATTTTTTATTAGGTAATACCGTGTTGTAGTTTTCGTAGTGTACGACATGCTCCACTTTTATTAGTGGTGTTTCATTGTACCTTTGGATGGAAAATTGGAAATATGCTCACCATGTAGCTTCTAACGTTTTATTTATGGGTATAGCTAACCACACTCCAAAAATTCTTAAAATACTTCAATTACTTTTTAAAAGACAAATTTATCCTTTGCTCTAAAGATCAAACAAATATTTTTTGATTTGTTAATTTTTTTTCAATAAAAAACAGTATTTTAAACTATTTTTTGAAACTATTTTTTTTATTTTTTAAAATTAAAAAATAACTATTTTTGTATAAAAACTGTTAAAATAAATTGTTATGATAGTTTTAAAAACTTTTTTTTATTTAAAAAATTGTTATGATACTTTTATAGAAGTTTTTTTTAAGATACAATTAAAACTGTTTTGTTTTTCAAAAAAAATGTTTTTCCATAAAGTTGGGAAAATAATTAACAAATAAAAACTGTTTTTTAAATTGAAAACGGTTTTTATAACCGAGCACGACTCAAATAAAAGCAACTTGACACAACCCAACACAACAATTTTTTTTTAACCAAACATGAAAACTATCCGAATAAACGTGGCACGACATAACATGAAATATTATTTTTTTACAAAATACAATGTGTCACGCCACAATATATGTTACTTTTTTAACCAAACACGAACCCAACCAAAATAAAAATAACACGATACGTCTCAAAATCTTATTTTCATCTATAAAAGTAATATGATACAACATGAAATTTCATTTTTTACCAAATACAAATACAACTCACTTAAAATACAACACGACAAGTGGGACGTGTTCGTATTTCGTAAAAAAAAAAGATTTTGTGTCGTGCTATGTCACTTTCATGTGTCATATTCATTTTACGTAATTTTAAGATTTTGAGGTGTGTCATGTCATGTCGTGTTAATTTTATTTTGATAAAAAAAAACTTTTTTAAAACTATCATAAGACCTTTTTAAATAAAAAAAGGTTTTTAAAACTATCATAACAATTTTGATAAAAAAAAGTTAATTTTTAATTTTAGAAAATAAAAAAATATTTTAAAAAATAGTTTAAATTACTATTCTTTATTAAAAAATTAACAAATAAAAAAGTATTTTTTTGATCTTTAGATCAAAGGGCAAGTTTGTGGTTAAAAAATTATTTGGAGTGTTTAGGATTTTTTGGAGCGTAATTAGCTGTACCCTTTATTTATTTATGAATGCATCAAATTTGCAATTGCTTCTTCAACCTCATTATTTTTCATTTTGTAGTTCCAAATCTGTGTAACAGAACATAATGTTTTATTTATTTATTTATTTTTACTATGATTATTTAGAATTGGTATTTATTTGGCTGCCACTGTAAATAAGGAAGTAGAGTGAGGAGTGTTTTATGGTAGCATAAAATTGGAATAAGCACTTGACTAAAGTGAGCATCAAGTTGTTCTATCTTTGGTCCTATTTTGTATTTTGATTATATACTTTAAAATTTTTTATAATGTTTTATTGAGGATGAGATTTCTATGATAACTAATATTCATGTTTCATAAGTCAATCACACTGAACACTTTATTACATAACATAACTAATATTAACTTGACTTAAAATCCATCAAACATTAATAAATAATAAATGAATCTACTAATGGAAAATTCACTATATGTGTTGTTTTGTCTCAAAAAATTGGAGAATAACATATACAAGTGAGTGGTGAGAGATCTAATACGTTGGGTTTGTGTCCAAAAAATTATGTCGTGTTTGTGAATAAATTTCGTTAACTTAATTTATACAAGATTCAATACCTTGGAATTTTTTGGACACGGATACGACAAGATTTTTTGGACACAAACACACCATTACATGATTTTGGGTTATTTTTTTATTTTACACGAACACGACCCATTTAGAATGTTAAATTACACAGTTAACAATTTTGACATCCAATTTAAAATGATGATACATGAAAACATGACTAAAACGATAATATGTGATAACACTACTTATGAACATGATGTCACACGACATCATATAATACGACTAAAACAAAGGATACTTTGCCCAATACTTTTGAGGGAGTTTGACAAAGAAGTCTTCTTTAACGAGAACATTTCCTATTAGGCTCTATCACAATATTTTTTCTCCAATAGGTCCTATTTATACATCACCATATGTTTACAAATAAGGCCAAACGGAACAATTTTGTTTTCTTCATGAAACCTGAGGAGCAAAGAAAAACCTTTTTTTAACTAATAGATTTGTGCCGTAAGTTATTTAAAAAATTGTTTATCTATTGTGAATTAAATACGACGCATGATATTATCAACGACGTACACTTTTGAAAATTTGCATCGTGCCTTCAGGCACGGGCATACCCTAGTATATATATATATATATATATATATATATATATATATATATATATATATGAGAGTGAGAGAGAAAAAGTCAGGCTCTTCTGCACATTAAGTTTGCACATCATTTTTTTTAAATATTAAAAAAAAAAATTGAACTGATTTTTGTATGTGATATTTAAACGGGACTTATATAAAAAAATTAGCTCAAGAATTTTTTTTTTGGCTATTTTTAAAAAATCAATTAAACTTTCGCTGCTTTTAAGCACTTTAAAAGCTGCAAAAGTTTGACCGATTTTTTAAAAATAGCAAAAAAAAAATTGAGTTGAAGTTTTTTATATGGGTCTGCTGAAATGTTTAAAAATCACGTTAAAAAAATCAACTCAAAACTATTTTTTTTATATTAAAAAAAAAATTGGTCTGACCCAGCACGTGTGCAGACTTAGTGTGCACAGTAGCCCCTCTCTCTCTCTCTCTCTCTCTCTCTCTCCATATATATATATAATGCTCTTGTGAGGACTACTCCGCATTTTAAGAATGCGGATCGGACATGTGTCATTTAACGGTGCTCCTAGAAATTATCGCCTAGATTATAGGCACACACTCTCTCTTTTTTGGGCTCACCGCTAAGTGACACATGTCCGACCGACACTCTTAAAATGCGGACTAGTCCACACAAGAGCAGGACTGTATATATATATATATATGCAATATTGCTCTTGTGCGGACAAATCCGCATTTTAAGAGTGCAGACTGAACATGTGTCACTTGATGGTGCGTCTAGAAATTATCGGCTAAATTATAGGCACACCCTCTCTTTTCTGAGTTCACCGCAAGGTGACACATGTCTGGTTCACACACACACACACACACTATATATATATATATATATATATATATATATATATACAGTCCTGCTCTTGTGCGGACTAGTCCGCATTTTAAGAATGCGGACCGGACATGTGTCACCTGGCGGTGAGCCCAGAAAAGAGAGAGAGTGTGCCTATAATTTAGGCGATAATTTCTAAGCGCACCGTTAGGTGACACATGTCCGGTCCGCATTCTTAAAATGCGGACTAGTCCGCACAGGAGCATTATTATATATATATATATATATATATATATATATATATATATAGTACTGTTCTTATGCGGACCAGCCCATATTTTAAGAGTGCAAACCGGATACGTGTTACCGGGCGGTGAGTATAGAAATTATAGCTAAATTATAAGTAGGTTCTCTCTCTCTCTCTTTTCTGAACTCACCGTCAGGAAACACGTGTTCGGTTCGCACTCTTAAAATGCGAATATATTAGTATATATGTCTACCTGGATCTTATAGACTCTCAATCACTCAAATACTATTGCGTTCCTTACATTGTCCGATGTCTCACCCATTTAAATATCGTTGAGCCGTAGTAGCAGTTATACAAGCACTCATTGCTAGTATCAAGACATGTTCATTACCGTAGCAGGTCGAAGCTCTTTCGTTTTCATTTTAGGAACGCCGACTCAATGTCTCCATGCAATAGCACTTTGCTTGTTTCATTTCTGGTTCAATGTCTCAAAGCTCTCGACCTAACATTTAGGTTGCCCATTTGGTTTGGACTTGTTGGAGTTTTGTTATGGAAAGAACGAAATATATTAATTAATTTCTGCAAGGCACGTTCTTGAAACGCTTTTTTTAGGCAAAATTTCTACCAATCCGGTTGAGACAGAACCAGAACCGCGAGTACACAATGGGTTTTATAGAATCTGCCTTCAGGATACAATGCAGTGTATGAACAGTTGTTTGATTCAAACTATGTACTGTTTGATCAAACCCGAGAACACTCTGAATTTGTAACTTGATAATGCCAAAGTACAGAGGACGGAGAGAGGAGAAACTAGCAATTTTCGGTGTCCAAAACAGAGGTCTGTAACTCTTTTTATAGCCATTTCTGTGACTGTTCTTCAACAGTCACAGCTCTTCATGGAGTGACTCAACAACCGTTGGATCGTGCCTGTTTGGAACAGATGCGATCTAATGGTTCAGATTAGGCGTCCCATCGTAAGCGAATGGACATCCCCTACACAAAACGCTACGAGTTCATCTAACGGTTTAGATCAAGTCATTTCGGATTTTAAACCCTTTGATCGGATCGTTTAATCACAACCGTTGATCTGTTTTACCTCGTCAAAACTTTAGGCTCCCACGCTCCAAGCGACGATGCGCACGTGCGAAGTGCCAAGTGCGCGTCAAAGCCTGCAATGCGCCCTAAGTCGCCCAATCGCCCTTTCGCGCGCCGCGTGTCGTGCTTACGCGTGTCGCGATTGGTGGTGCTTAAGCACCACCGCGATGCGTAGGATCATAGCCTCTTATTTGACTTGTCAACTAAGAATCTTAGTTGTCCTTTAGTTGATATACCACTACTTTTTGTAGTATTCTTCCAATGTGGGACAATATGGGATTTTGAGCACTCCCATATCTTTCACACCCATTTGCTCATGTTTCCACTTTCTAAATTAAAACCCAAACTATGTTTAAAATAAAACACCAATAATATAATAAAATATTAACAACTAAAAAATAAAATATCAATAAAATATTGGAATTTATCCAACATTCCCCCACCAATTTCAATATACACAAGAGAGCAAAGCAAAAAAAAACAATAAATAACTTTTGGCATTATCGCTAAAATCTAGTACATAAATGAGAAGTGTCTTTCGGACTTGAACTTCCATATAGTGAAAATAATTCAAAGCTTCATCAAGATGTTGTGGTGAACGTATCTTGAACCAAGGACCTTTTGAGACTAGCCGGAACTATCACACATACCGATTTCTGAGTTTATAAGTGTTCCTCTAGCATGCACTTTTATGGCCTTGTGCTAATCCTGATTTCACGAGCGCTTTAGGATCGGTCTTGATTTCATAGAAAGCGGCCACACTTTCGACACTCGAATAGGTAAATCAACTTTAGTGATTCGGCGAGTCACACTTATATAATTTATTAAGAAGTAACCTTCATCCTCTAACATGCAGAAAACCAACACTAGGCACATAGGAATGGAACTTTTTGTATAAATTCCTAGTGTTCCATAACTATAATTTAACTTGTTTGTACCACATTGAACTCTATCTATATTTTCAAGATATGAGTTGGGTTCCCATTAAATATAGTTGTGTTATTTAATAGACCTTAGTCCCATTCCTTTTGAGGTGATATATATCATCTCCCTAACAAGACCTTTAGTCAAAGGATCTGCTAAATTCTTGTTCGTTTTAATATAGTCGACTGTAATTACTCCTTCCTTGAGTAATTTTCTTATAATTTGATGTCTTAGACTAATGTGTCTAGATTTTCCGTTGTAAGTTTTGTTCTAAACTTTATAAATTGTGGCTTGGTTATCACAACTTATCATAATAGAAGGTGATGGATTTTTCCATAAAGGAATATCATACAACACATTTTTAAGCCATTCTGCTTCTTTACATGCATCTGTTAGGGCTATAAATTCAGATTGCATTGTTGAATCTGATACACATGTTTGTTTCTTGGATCCCCAAGAGATAGCTGGTCCTCCTAGCGTAAAAATCCAACCAGTAGTTGACTTGGATTTTGATTCAAGATTATTCCAACTTGAATCACTATATCCTTCTAAAACAGATGGATATCCTACATAATGTAAGCCATAATCCAAAGTCCTCTTCAGGTATCTAAGCACCCTAGAAATTGCATTCCAGTTCTCTTGTCCTGGATTACTTGTAAATCTACACAATACACTCACTGCATAAGCAATGTGTGGTCTAGTGCAATGCATGGCATACATTAGACTCCCAATAATACTAGCATATTTAAGTTGGCCCATAGCGCGCCCAGTATTTTTCATTAATTTGATACTAGGATCCACTGGTGTAGCAGCTGGCTTAAGTTCAAAATGATTATATCTTTTTAGAACTTTTTCTAGATAATGAGATTGAGATAATGCTAAAGAATTATCCTTTCTCACAATTTTGATTCCTAAAATCACATCAGCTTCTCCAAGATCTTTCATATCAAATTTTGATGAAAGAAACCTTTTGGTTTCTTCAACATATTTGAGATTAGACCCAAATATTAACATGTCATCCACATATAAGCAAATAATAACACCAACGCCATTTTCAAATTTACTATATATACATTTGTCGGCATCATTAACTTTATATCCATGGGATATAACAATATTATTAAACTTCTCATGCCATTGCATAGGAGCTTGTTTAAGGCCATAAAGAGATTTAACCAATTTACACACTTTCTTTTCTTGGCCAGGCAAAACAAACCCTTCAGGTTGTTCCATGTAAATCTCTTCTTCTAAATCACCATTTAAAAATGCAGTTTTAACATCCATTTGATGAATAACTAAATTGTGAATAGAAGCAAGAGATATTAATATCCTAATGGAAGTGATTCGAGCAACAAGAGCATATGTATCAAAGTAATCAATTCCATGTTTTTGCTTATAGCCTTTAGCAACTAGTCTCGCCTTAAATTTATTTATAGAACCATCCGGATTTAATTTTCTTTTAAATATCCATTTGCACCCAATAGGTTTAGTCCCGGGGGGAAGATCGGAAATAACCCAAGTTTGATTTGATAAAATTGAGTTCATTTCATCATTTATCGCTTCTTTCCAAAAGACAGCATCCCTAGATGTTACCGCTTCATGAAATGTGATCGGTTCATCTTCTACATTAAGAACAAATTTAGTTTTGTTCTTAGTCTCATTTAAATCCCCTTCAATTAAATAAATAACAAAGTCAGGCCCAAATGTTTTTTCAGTTCTTTGTCTTTTACTCCTTCGTGGTTCAACGTCATTCGTTGTTTCCGAAGAAGATATAGGTTGTTAATTTTCTTCTAAATTTGAGGAGTCAACAGTCGAATTATTATTTTCTAAACCTTGATTCAAAGTACTAAACTTTGTTAGATGTTCAAAGAATTGCACATCTACCGACTCAATGATTTCTTGAGTTTCAAGGTTTAAAAATCTATAAGTCGTACTGTTACTGGAGTATCCAATAAAAACACATTTGTAAGTCCTATTTCCTAGTTTAGGTCTTTTAGGTTCGGGTTTTCTTACATAAGCAAGACATCCCCAAACTTTAAGACGTCTAAGATTAGGCTTACGATTAAACCATAATTCATATGGTGTAATATCCTTGTTTTTTAATGGAACTCTATTTAAAATATAACATGCGGATAAAACAGCTTCTCCCCACATCGACAAAGGTAAACCAGAACTGATTAACATTGAATTTATCATTTCAACTAAAGTCCTATTTTTTCTTTCCGCCGTTCCATTTTATTGTGGCGTATATGGCTCCGTAACTTGATGGATTATCCCATGAGTATTACAAAATTGTATAAACTCACTCGGGTAATATTCACCACCCCTATCGGATCGTAGGACTTTAATTTTCCGATTTTGTTGAGTTTCAACTTCTGCTTTAAAAATTAGGAATTTCTCGAAAACTTCATCTTTACTTTTAAGTAAATATGTATATGCATACTTAGAGTAATCATCAATGAAAGTTAAGAAATATTTATTTCCACCACGAGTCATATTACTCTTCATATCACATACATCACTATGAATAAGATCAAGCATTTCGGATTTCCTCTCAACAGATTTGAACGACTTTCTAGTTATCTTCGATTGAGCACAAACTTCACATTTAGAAAGGTTATCAAATTTACAATTCGAGATTAAGCCGAGATTAGTCATATTTTTTATACTTCTGTAATTCACATGACCTAATCTACTATGCCATAAAGAAATAGACTCAACCATATAAGCAGAACTAATATCATTGATTACATTAATTTTGATCATGCCGTTACAAGAGTACCCTTTGCCAATAAATTGGCCATTCTTAGACAAAACAAACTTATCAGACTCATACACTAGTTTGAAACCTCTCTTATTGAGAAGGTCCCCAGACACAAGATTTTTACACATATCAGGTACATGAAGTACATCAATTAGAGTAAGTGTCTTTCCAGAAGTTAGCTTCAATTCCACTGTGCCTTTTCCAACTACATTGGTGCGAAGATTATTTGCCATATTCACTTCTTTTCCATCAATTTCTTGATATGTTTTGAATGAAGATCGGTCTTTGCATATGTGGACCGTTGCGCCGGTATCCAGCCACCATCCACTTTCATTATCAATTGAATTTGCTTCGCAAACAGTAGCAATAAGATCTTCAACATTGTTGGTTTCCTTTGACCCTTGTTTTTCCTTAAATGCCTTCTTTTTAAGACGACATTCTCGAGAATAATGGCCCGGTTTGTCACAGAAGAAACATTTTCCCTTCTTTTTCTTATTTGCACCTTGGTTCTTGAATTTGGAATCATTCTTTGCTTTAAATTTTGAGTCTTTGGTAATCTTGGATTTTTTATCCTCAACCATATTAGCTTTTGAATGACCCTCACTTTGTTCATCCTTCTTTTCTCGAATACGAGTATCATCTTCAATACGAAGGTGACGAAGAAGGGATTCCACAGTATAAGTCTTTTCATCATGATTAATTTTCTTCTTAAAGCCATTCCAAGAGGATGGAAGTTTTGAAACAATCACCCCTACTTGAAATTCATCTTAAAGATTAATACCAGCGGCTTTAAGGTCACCAACAATTTTTTGGAGTTCATGGGCTTGTGCAACGACAGATTTATCATTATTCATTCTAAAATTCATATAGTTTGAAATTAGAAACTTACGATTGCTCGCTTCCTCGTTTTGATACTTTGTCTCCAAAGCCTTCCATAATTCCTTTGCCGTCGGAATCATTCGATGAGAGCTATAAACAGTTTGAGACAAAGCTTTGAGGATGTGTCCTCGACACATAAATTCGTCTTCTTTCCTCTTCACACGTTTTTGCTTTATTTCTTCGGTGTCTTCGGGTGTGGGCTCGGGAAGTTGTTCAAGGTTATCATCTAGAATGTATGCAAGTTTTAGTGATGTGAGGAAGAACATAACTTTCTCTTGCCAACGGGTGAAATTTCCGCCATCAAAACGGTCGAGTCGGATTAAATCTTGAGTCATGACTTGGATAGATTGTGCCACAGTTCCTTCCATTTGAGAGGAGTAATAAGAATAAATATTTTTGCCTAAAACTGTTGGAGTTTTATTATGGAAAGAACGAAATATATTAATTAATTTCTGCAAGGCACATTCTTGGAACACTTTCTTTTAGGCAAAATTTCTCCCAATCCGGTTGAGACAGAACCAGAACCGCGAGTACACAATGGGTTTTATAGAATCGGCCTTCAGGATACAATGCAGTGTATGAACAGTTGTTTGATTCAAACTATGTACTGTTTGATCAAACCCGAGAACACTCTGAATTTGTAACTTGATAATGCCAAAGTACAGAGGACGGAGAGAGGAGAAACTAGCAATTTTCGGTGTCCAAAACAGAGGTCTGTAACTCTTTTTATAGCCATTTCTGTGAATGTTCTTCAACAGTCATAGCTCTTCATGGAGTGACTCAGCAACCATTGGATCGTGCCTGTTTGGAACAGATGCGATCTAACGGTTCAGATTAGGCGTCCCATCATAAGCGAATGGACATACCCTACACGAAACGCTTCGAGTTCATCTAACGGTTTAGATCAAGTCGTTTCGGATTTTAAACCCTTTGATCGGATCGTTTACGCTCCAAGCGACGATGCGCACGTGCGAAGTGCCAAGTGCGCGTCAAAGCGCGCAATGCGCCCTAAGTCGCCCAATTGCCCTTCCGCGCGCCGCGTGTCGCGCTTACGCGTGTCGCGATTGGTGGTGCTTAAGCACCACCGCGATGCGTAGGATCATAGCCTCTTATTTGACTTGTCAACTTAGAATCTTAGTTTTCCTTTAGTTGATATACCACTACTTTTTGTAGTATTCTTCCAATGTGGGACAATATGGGATTTTGAGCACTCCCATATCTTTCACACCCATTTGCTCATGTTTCCACTTTCTAAATTAAAACCCAAACTATGTTTAAAATAAAACACCAATAATATAATAAAATATTAACAACTAAAAAATAAAATATCAATAAAATATTGGAATTTATCCAACATGACTCTCAAAGCTCTAATCGAAACATGCAAAAATTCCATCAAGACCTGAGTCCCAAATGTCTCAACACAACATTTAGTTTACCCGTTTGAAAATTTTCTATCGAAACCTTTATGCTAACCTATCCCTTCACCAAAGTTGAGTTCTTCTATATCAAAACTTACTTTTAATCACTCCACAAACTTACACCAAATATCTAACACAGTTTTTCATGCTTTTATACGTATGCTCATTTATTTGTGTATTTGTTTATCTTTGTATAGTCTCTCCTTCCATGTATTTAATTCTCCTCATACTTGACACATAAAGTTGGAAAGCATGGAGAAACGGACAAATCGTGATTTGAACGGGTCAATTACATTTTTGGAAGGCTGTCATATTTATTATTTTTATTCACACTCACCTTGGATAAGAAAAGTATGAGAAATAGTATCTTTCGTGTCTCAAGATTAACCTCAATTTAATTACTTTGGATGTAGCCAAATTAGTCTAGGATAGTTACAGATGCCACTAGGTTATCAGCCATAAAATAGTCATTTTTTTAACATTATTATGCAGTTTTGAGAAACTACATCAATACCTTGAAAATGATAAGACCACCATTGGTAGATGTTTGTCTACTGTCCGTGCTGGGATTGAAATATTAAAAAAAATATAACCAAAAAATTTGATTGGTCATGTTTCAAAAAGTAAACATAAATGACTAGATCTAAAGAGTAGACATAGGTTTTAAATTACCATACCATTGTTGATCTTGTAGGTGATCCGGTATAGGAGAAATATTTCATGAAGAAGATAATGTTTTGCTCTTATTCAACCTCCAAGCCGTTCCTTACATGTGAAGTATGTCGTATATATTCAAAAATATGATCCACCCAAAGCAAGCCATGTGTGTCGACACTTCTGGAGATGGTATTGTGACACCCTCGATTTTCCATACCCAGCTGATTAGGCTGGACACGAAATACCTGAGAAAGTAAAATAATTTATATCATTCTCAGTATCAATGATGAAGCAAAAACTACAAGTAAAAAAATCATCCACAGTAAAAACTCAACAAGGGATGACAAGGAGGATAACTCAACTGAAATAACTAAACTCTAATAAATGAATCCACTAAATTTAATATCTTATTACAAATTGTTCAACTTAATAAAATAGAGTAAAATCAAAAACTCAAGTCCTGAATATACATGAACAACTAAAATGAACCAGCGGCTCCAACTCTATGGGTACCAAGCTGGATGGACGCAACTACAAGTCTGACTTCTCAACTCTGTTAACCTGTATATACAGTAATAATGCCCGGGGGTACATTTTATGAATTTGGGTCAGTGTTCTATAGTTACAAGAATATTTTCACCACATCAATATAAATCATTCGACTAATTTACAATAAACATTCATATATTTATGAATACATCACCTCTTATCTAAGTGAAAGTACTACATGCATATCCCAACCCAAGACATAACTATACTAAAGGTCTCTATATCTAGACAATTAAGTACTATCACGTAACAAAAAATTAACATGGAATGCTACTAATTACCCACAATGAATTTCACTCCAAGGCCCATACATATATTTTCATTATAATATTCGTAGTCTCATAAGGGTAACACTCTCTCTATTTTTAATATCTTTTAATTAAACATCTTCTTCTCGAAATTACCATAAAGGATAAACAATCATACTGCATGCAATATTTAATTATTTTATGAATTATGCCAATTTATTATTACTAAATCACACAAGTAATAACTTTTTCCATTTATTAATTTGTTTCTCACTTAATAAATAATAAATATAGTGCATAAAAATATGGGGTATTACATTCTTTCCCCTAATAACGGAAATCCATCCTCAAAATTTGCTAACGCATAACGTCACAAACGTAACCTACACAGATATAATAGGCTTATACATAATTTGCCCATACTCGTATCCCACGAGATAAAAGAAAAATGCTCACATACGCCTACCATAGTGTGCCAAGACTGGGGTACCCATACACCCTATACCACATGTACACACGCACAACGTCACATATGGAGAACAAATATAAATCCAAAAAATTAACCAAACATACCTTGAATAATTATAGAGTAAAGGTATACTCAAATACCCTACCATTCGTGACTCAATTCTTCCTGATATTGCACCACCCATTCAACTAGTGGTGAGAAATTTTCTAAGTGTTCTCGACGTTGCACTCCTTGGCCCCTATGTCCTTAAATCATATAATAGATCGCCGCTCGATGCACTATATCTCCACACAAGTAATCTCGAACGTATTAAACCAAACGTTCTAGATCCCAGATGTCTCTTAACTCCCAACACTTACTAAGATTCATGCTTGGCACGTCTCCCAAGTGAAATACAAACAAGTGACCCTCCCAATACACTATTACCTAGTTCAATCAGTTATCAAGATTCGTTGGCCCAAGACCACACACGAAACAATTCACTAACCACACGAATCTCAACTTGTGATAATTCCAACAAAAAGGCTCACCCCTTCCAAGAGTGACACCAAACCACTTAGTTTAATCAATCCAATAACGCTAAAAATATCATGATTTTTCTCACACATCCAGTAGGACACTCTCTGCACATCCTTAAATCCAACAGAGTGCTTAACCACTCCTAAACCTTTGAACATATAGTATGCTAACACCATATGTGACCATACACAACTTAATGTAACTGAGGTCGTCACAAGCCATAAAATTCTCAAAATAACCAAAACGTTTACAATAAAATTGCTTCTCATCATGCATATCCTTACATACTAAGATAAATCCATTATCAGATAACCATCCCACATATCCATCCTATAAGGTATTTCACCACTAGCATATAGCCCATATAAGTATTCTGAACTCAAAAATCACCTCCAATAGACATAGTGCCTGTAGTACGCCCACTACATTGAATTATGCCAACTTCAATCGAACGATCCTTGGTTATACACTACCAAACCTAGAATCCACATTCGGGCACCTGCCAACCACATGGCTATACACCACACGTCATAAAAATTAGAATCACAATTCATCTTAGGAGATTTATCTCTCGGATCAACTCGTTATTTCCTAACATCCCCTTTCCTTTTCCCCAATGGACTTTAATAGAGGTACTCTCAATCTTACATTCACAATTATAACTCTCAATCGGAATATGCTTTTTATTTGAGCCTGTTGGAACTTAGTTACTCCTAAGCATTATTCATAACTAATACATCATTACAAAAATACACCCATAATGCACAGACAACTCTATCCTAAAAAAACCTCTAATCGAGTCATATGAACTCGAACTAATAAGAAAAATCAATACTCACCTCTCCAATTTCCACTCACTAAGGTATACCACTAATTTTTTCTAACTTGCCTCCAACTCATATTCCGTAACCACACGGTGACTTTACTCATACGTCTAAACACTCTCACATTATCATCGCTTTACTCACAAACATAACTAACAACACAAATTAGCCTTGCTCAAATCTGAGCACAACACCAATAGCACTTTATAATGGGAATTAACTATACATAAATTTATCGTCAAAATCCTTATAATTTCCTAAAATGCATCAATCCACTGCTCTCTCTCTTAGGTGCACAAAATTTTATAAGTTCATTCTACTATCCTAGATTTTCATCACAATTCATATTACCATAAATAAAACCCCAAACCCCATAGGCTCCTCAAAACTTAAACTCCTTAATGTCTCCAAAAATGGACCCAACGCGAAACACATTCACTAACTTATGCCTGCAAAAGTCTATAAGTTGCATAACTCAAGCCCAAACATGATAATTTCCCATAATCATCCTCACAGTGGTGGTGAAACCCTTTGTCCAACAACTCGTTCTATAATTAACCCCTAATTCGCAACGGTCTTCATCCCTATACTTCTCAAAGCTTGAATACTCCCCAAGTCATCAATGACTACGAATGATGTCAACATACACGTTATCGCGACACCAGAGAACAAAACTTATGATGGGCTGTAACACATCAAATAAAGCTCAACAAAAAATGAAACGGATGTAACACAGATCTTAAAGACACTAGAACCTAGATGCTCTAATACCAACTGTGAGACCTCCGATTTAACACGCCCAGTTGATCAGGCTGGACATAAAATATCGGGAGCGCTAAAAAAACTTATATCATTCTTATCATCAACGATGAACTAAAAACTATAATAAAAAACCAACCATCTCTCACATGGGTAACCTCTCATATACTCTAATCAACTCTATATAACTACACAGTCGATTTCCTAACTCGATCCCAGTGCAACGTAAGGGTAAAATCGATTCTTCCCCAGGGAAGAATCAATTCTCATTTGATAAAAGGCCCGGGTTTGTGTTCACCCATTCTAATACAATCCTAACATCGGATGTGAATACAATAGTAAAAATGCAATAGCTCTAACCTACATAAGTATCCTCAATATTATACAAAATTTGATCTCTTAATAAACTAAGTGGGGCAATCCTAAACAAAAGTCCAACCCAAAATCACCAATCTAAAATTTCAATCTTACATACCGTTTAGTAGGAAATTCATAACAAATAAAAAAATTCGGAAAATATAAGACTAGTGGCCACATTTTCGTAATAAAAAAATATACAATTTCATAGTTCGAATCGATTTGCCCCTAGGTCAAATTGATTCGGTTCTTGGAGAAATCCAAAATTGCCTAAGGATGAAGATGATGTCTCAAAACGTCCATTAATGCCCAAACCAAGCTCCAACAGTACCCAATCAATACCAAAACCAAATCTAAGTATTGGAACATGTTTTTAAATATTTTAGGCAATCATAGGAGTATAATAACATCAAATACAAGATCAAATCCTAATGATCCAAACCTTGAAACATAACTCATTGTTATATCATCTTGGGATTTGTTCATCACTAATTCATGATAATGAAGTTTCTTTCTAAGACATCAATTATATTTCAGATCTACATCATTTAATCCATTAATTTCATGTTTTAAATCATCAAGGTACAACTATTTGATGCGGGACAACTTCGTATGATTCCTAATTAACCAAAATCATTTGTATGATCAAACTAAATCAAACTAATCCCTAAACATGCTTCAAAACAAAAATTTGAAAGAGGGGAAATACATATTCTAAATCAGTTACAGATTTATAATAAGGATTGTAATATATTCTTACCTGAAAAATTGAGGAACACACGATGTAGGGTTGAGTCATTATAGTTTTCCTTCGTTGGACTCTCCTCTGCTTCTCCCAATGACCCATAACTACTAGGGTTTTCTTCTCCATAGGATAAATGGTAATTAATATCCTTTAATCATACTTAAAAACTTAAATTCCCGCACCTTCATTGAATGGCTATTTTTGGGCCCCCAAATGGGCTCAAAATACTACCCGGATTGACTCGAAACTCATTCTAAGGGTATACTTACCTTAGGGTCAACTTAAAGCAATAAAAATATATAAACTAACATCCGTGTCACCCCAGAGTCCAGTCTAAATGATACTACCCATAACCCAATGTAATACCTCATGACATTAATAAATTATTCACTTAATTATTCTATGCGTACACATAGTCCATAATTATATAATAAATATCACTAATTAATTATTACAAACACACATAAAAAAAATCATACTGCATCAAATATTTCATTATTATCTGAATTATGCCAATTTTTTATAACTAAACAACAAAAGTAATAATTTATTACATTTGTTAATCTGTTTCTCACTTAATAAATAATAAATATAGTTCACAAAAATACGTGGTATAATAGAAATCCTATAGAAATATGGTAGAAATCACTTTATCTCTCCTTACTCATTCACAAATGTGTGAATAGTATTTTTCATCTCCCTCTCTAACCCTTGGGAATGTATCATGCAACTTAAACCGTTCCATATATATATATATATATATATATATATATATATATATATATATATATATATATATATATATATGTGTGTGTGTGTGTGTGTGTGTGTGTGTGTGTGTGTGTTAAAATAATTTTTCAGAGAGTTTTGTTCTTGTTACTTGCTACATGGACTATGCTAGGGACCTAAGACTAATAATTAAACTGGCTTCCAAACAGGAATATGAAAATATCATATTATGCCCCGTGATGTATTTTATGCTCTATTTAATTGCAATTAATTTCACTAAATAATTGCAATTGCATTCCAATTTAATTATCTCACGATACTCAAATAAAGAGGCCTTGTATGCAAATTTAAATAACACACAATATCATTCCCCGTCTAAGGCATACAATACCCGTTTGGTGAAATTTAATTTATCGCTAATCAATTTTCAACCCCGTCTTATTTATTCATTAATCTCGAACTTAACTTATTTAATAGTTTGTCGGGTTATAAAATACACTAGACGATTTATTTGTAGAATCAAAACTTGTTTTATCAAAGGAATATCACAATCTAGGATATTTATGGACGTGGATTCCTACTGAATATAATCTCAGATATACCCATATAATGATTGTCCCACTTGCGAACATTTTGACACAATAACTTGAATCCCACCCATAAGAATCAAAGAAATAAATATGTGAATATTTTAATCCTTATGATTAAGAATATATGCGCCCCTTGCGAACTTTATGAGATTGTGCAAGTCTAATCTAATCAGCACCTACGCTTGAATCTCACTTGCGGTCATGTTCAAGACATTCATGATGTACTGGTACAATCCTATTTGAACTATTAGACATATAGATGATCCATTAGACAGGTTCCCGTAGTAAAGTAAACTACTAAGATTATACACAATACTTAAAATATACGATGTCGACTCACTATATATGTTGTGAACTGCTCAATTGTACTAGAATCGAAATTATGATCTTTTGTAATTAGGCCGAACTCAACGCACTAGAATTTCTATAAAGTCCAATTTACCAATATACATATAATATATTTTTAAAATAAATATAAGGCATTCTAAAAAATATGATTTTGGTTTCAAAATGAATCCGACATTCCTTTATTTTTATATAAACGTCATAAACATGGTTTTAAGAATAAAACCCCAACATTTAGGGGAAGTGGACCTCTAATAACCTTATATAAATAGGATTTTCTTATGATCCTTCTCATTTACTTAATGAGTTTACACCAAACCCCTTTCTCTTTTTTTAAAACAAAAGCGTCTTTTTAAATGAAACTAGACATGTGTAAATTTCAAATCTCAATCGCTCAAACTACATTAACTTTGACATGTATAGTAAATGACGTGTAAGGACACATCATTTTGATATCCATAATAATTTATAATCTCATTTAGACCAAAAGGATGGAGTGCGAGCATAACATCTTCCATCTCCGTAAGATAGCACGTGTACTTAAACTCTAGTTCACCCTAATCGTTTTTTAGCCTTTTTGACTTGTATTTTGTTAAAAAAATTGATTGGCGGCTTTAAATAGCAAATGTTTCTCAATTCCACTAACTAGTCTAGTCCTAAATGCACCTAAGAACTAAGCATTCCATCAGAATTCGAGGTTCTTACATGCCACAACCGCACTTCTCTTAATTTTTCCCAAATCAATTGAAATAAATAAATATATTTAAAGCAAAAATGTGATTTTATTAATACTAAGGGATATAAAAGACTAAAAATATAGTTTTAAGGAGAAAAGACAATGACTAAATTTCTCTTACATATACCTTAAGTCTCATTCAATTTTGTAACAACCATAATACCCTAATTCTATTAATTATTTATAATTAATTTTCAGAATCCATTGATCAATTGTCCATTCTTTTATGTGCGTGTGCTTAATTTAACACTGCATCAATCTAAAAATTAATCCACATAATAAGGAAATGAAAATTTTATATTTTATAAATAACTTGAAATTATTGGATAACACATATAACACATATTAAACGAATTCCAAACATATTATTTATTGCATTAATAAGAGATACATATATTTTATTTAGATAAGAAGTGTAAATACCATATTATATATCCTCATTGAGTAACACTATAACCCTATTTTTCATAATGAAGGGAAGAGAAAAGAAAGAAAGACAAAGAATCGTGCGAGCATCTTTTATTAGTTTAGAATATTGAAATATTCTCAATCTCCATATCTGAAATATCCTCAAGTAACTCGTTTGAAGTATCCATAAGAAACCTACTTGAAGTCTCCTTGAAAATCCTATATGATGTATCCTCGACCAATATTTTTAAACTCTCCAAGAGAATTATATTAAGTCTCCATGAGCAACCTATTTATACTCTCCTCAAGCAACCTATCTGAAGCCTTTATGAGCAACCCATTTAAAATATCCAAGCAACCTATCTGAAGCCTTTATGATCAACATATTTGGAGTCTCCAAGAGAAACTTGTTAAAAGTCCCCATGATCAACCTCTTTGAAGTCTCCATGATAAACTTATCTTAATGATCCCTAGAGTAATACACTCGAAGAGTCCTCAATAACTATATCTGAGAAAGTAAATCCTACGGTGGTTTATATACTTTTAACCAATTTTAATCTTAATTAGTTAAACAACGTCTTAAATTTGAACTAGATTTTAATTTTACCAAATAATATTAATTATATTAAATTACATGTGGGTGATTGAAAGTAAAGCACATCAATAATTAAAAGCATGCAACCAAAAAATCAATACCAGCTTTTAAAATAAAAACTTTATGAGAAAAACTAATATCGTGCCCCAACCCAGCCAAGTACACTAGTATTAATAACGTTTCACAAGGAACATGCATGACTTACATAAAACTAAATTCACACCATCAAGTCTTCCTATTACATTATAATTTTATGCTTCCACCCATACTAGCAATTAGTTGCTCTCATCAACAATAACTTGCACTACCCGCATGTCTCGATTTCCACCGATCTCAATTGGGAGATCGATATTACAACAATAATCCTCATATTAATCAACTCATGTGATCACCCGTGTTTATATCTATAAATGAAGACTATAACGGAGCTAAACTCTTATAAAATCTTTCTCAAAACTAAAAGTTAGGTATTGTAAAATTGGGTTGCACATTAGTATGGAACTATGTTTTATGTAGTTATTTATACATTGCTCCATAAAGAGTAATTTCAAAATGCATTTAAAGAAAAAACATTCATTGCTAAAACGAGGTAACTTGCGTTCAAATGAGTCTCTTTGTACGTTCGGTACTCATACAAAGTTGGCTTCTTATGAGGATGCTATAAACCATAATGGGTCCTCGGGATGAAAATTTTATTTTATACAAGATACCCTCATACAACAACTTTGTACAAGGTCTTCTTATTCTTAAAATTTCCTTTGTATGAAAATTGATTCATACTACTAGACACTCGTATGAAGATGACTTCTTATGATATTTTCAACAGCCTCCTTAAAAATAAAAAAAATAATTTGTAAAAATAATGTCCAAACATGATTTTTACCTCTAAACTCTTAAATTCGAAACAGTTTAAGTAATTATAGAATTAAAAATGCATCATGTTCGCAACCATAAACAATTGCAAATTTCTTTTTTACCACAACTTAAAGTCCTCTGAATTAACCTCTGCCCTCGAAATTGGTCACCATAACTCAAAGTCCCCAAAATTGACCCCGACCTCAGAATTGGTTGTCATAACTCAAGGTCCTCAGAATTTACCTCGACCTTTATAATTGGCCGTCCTAACATGAGGTCCTCAGAATTAACCTCGGCTCTCAGAATTGGCCGTCACAACTCACGGTCCTCAAAATTGACCTCGACCCTTAGAATTGGTCTTCCCAACTTAATGTCCTTAGAATTGACCTCGTCCCTCATAATTGGTTATCATAACTCATGGTCCTCATAATTGACCTCGACTAAGGTCCTCAGAATTGACCTCGACTAAGGTCCTAAGAATTGACCTCGACCCTCAGAATTGGTCATCACAACTCAAGGTCCTCAAAATTGACTCTAACCCTCAAAATTTATCGTCACAACTCAAGGGCCCAAAATTGACCTTGGCTCAGAATTGGTCATCCCAAATCAAGGTCCTCAGAATTGACCTCGGCCCTCAGAATTGGTCATCATAACTTCAGGTCCTCAGAATTAACCTTGACCCTCAGAATTGGTTGTCCCAACTTAAGGTCCTCAAAATTATCCTTGGCCCTCAAAATTAGTCATCACAACTCATGGTACTTAGAATTTACCTTGACCCTCATAATTTACCTTGGCCCTCAGAATTAATCATCCCAGCTTCAGGTCCTCAGAATTGACCCCGACCCGCAAAATTAGTAGTCACAACTTTAGACCCAGGCCCTCAGAATTGGTCGTCACAACTCAAGGTCCGTAGAATTCATCTCATCCCATAAAACTTGTCATCACAACTCAAAGTCCCCAGAATTTATCTCGTCCCTCAGAATTGGTCGTCATAACTCAAGGTCCACAGAATTGACCTCAACCCACATAGTTAGTAGTCACAACTCTAAGTCTTCAGAATTGATCTCGGCCCGTAGGATTCGTCATCATAACTCTAGGTCCTCAGATTTGATCTCGACCCTCAGAATTGGTCATCCCAGCTCAAGGTCCTCTGAATTGACATCGACCCATAAAATCAATCGTCCCCAACACAACCTTAACTCCTTAAAATTAACCTCGAACCACTGAATAGGTCATCATCGTCTTCCTTGGGTCCTCAAAATTGACATCCCTGACCCACTGAAATGGTCATCTTCGACTCCTTAGGTCCTCATAATTTAATTCATCCCCTTGAATCGGTCACCGTCATCTTTTAGGTCCGTAGAATTGACCTAAAAAATTCTTCCCCAACATCGATATGGTGTCTATCATTCGAAGACCTTCACTTATTCCAAGCTCGCCCGTCGAGGGGCTCTATATAGACACCCTATCCTAGCCCCCCTAAGCACGTTATTAGGTACCTAGAACTCACTCATTCACCATAAACCATAGGTCGTACTTCGAGTACTATTGTGGAGACCATCGGTCTATCTCGAACGCCGTTTGACTCCAGTCAACTTTATCGTCTGAGCAAAAGCTCAATAAATATTATAAGGACTATGAATCCCCTTTCCAATGCTCTTCCCCGTCTGCAAATCAGCTTTACAGTTCAAATTAACGATCTGTTTTCTCCCAAAAACTGATCTGAAGGCCACTGGGCACTACGGAGCCTCGTTTGACTCTAGTCAACTCTCTAGATTGAATGAAGCACAATGAAACATAGAATGACTCTGAATCCCATTTCCAACGGTCCGTCCCATATGAGAATCAATCTTACGATACAGATGTACGACCTATTTTGGTTCAAAGAGTTACTGAGCGCTTTCGAGCACCATTTGACCTTGATCAACTCTCTGAACCAAACAAAGATAAATAAAATACTAAAAGGCACTGAATACCTTTTCCAATAGTCCATCCCTTGTGTGAATTTGCCTTATGATTTGGATGAATGACCTGTTTTCCCCTAAGGATTTCCTATCTAGAGAGCAATGGGAACTTTCGGTTCCTGTTTGACCTTGGTCAACTATCAAACTCGGGAATGAATTAATGGATTCTTAAAGGGCTCTGAATACCCTTTCCAACGGTCTGTCCCTTGCACAATTCTAATTTATGGATTGCATTTTCTGACCATTTTTCTAAAAAAAACTGTCCCAGACTGTCGAATGGCACTCTTAGGACCCTGCATATCGACAATGTGTCTGAGGGATCTATACCGATAGGGAGGTCCAAAACCATGCCAATCAGCACCCCATTGTCCCTATTAATAAAGGCCATGAGATCATATTGAAAAGAACCCTGAATATCCCTCTAAGCAACTCAGAGAAGATTCTCTCGAATTCAGAGCTATTCCCATCCTAAAACCCATTTCCCACATTCCATTCAATCATTTTCTTACCTCATTTAGTAAATTCCCTTCCAACTCTTCATACCACCTCAATCCTATTGCAAGATCAGCATATCTACACTCAATATCAACCTCAAGTGTTCATAAGGAGGTCCAATTCTTCATCATTTTCTCTTATTTCTACTTTAGCACTTTATTTAATTACATAACATATATGACTATCAAACGTTTATTTCTAGTATTTTCACATACTGCATTTTTATATAATAAAAAAAACACAAAAAAAGAGTTTATCGATAAATTCCAAGAGAGGGATTCTCATTTAATACTTTTAAAACAGATTTCTCTCTATGCACGCACATAAGAGAAATCCCTCTCTTGGATTTATGGATTGAACTCCACCCCATGTTATATGCGAACTGCGTGGACTTTGATGCCCTTTTGGCTATATAGGCCTCTTGGGTAAACCCTGAGATTGGAGTCCTTATCTACGCGTGTTTACAATATTGTTTTCATATCATATATTCATAACGAATGTCATAGTCTTACATGCTTGGGTCTCGTCCAACATATACCGTCGTTCTTTTATAATGATCGGTGATTCAACAAACACTCATATTATATTTTGATTATTATTTTCACCCATTCCAGCATAGAATACATTCAAAAATAGAATACATTCCATTCTTTACACCCATTCCAATATATATTCTATATAATCATAAACTAAACCTGTTAAAAATAATATATAACATCTTTGGAACCTATTTCAACATATATATAACATAAAATTTCCCATTCAACTATAATTAGAGTTCATATAAGTAAAGTCTCTCTACATAATCAACATTTCAAACATCGTGTCAACCAATAATTTCATCATAAGTTTTTCAGATATTTCACTTGTCTCATTTGAAAAAATACATAAAACCCCATCTACTCCTAACATAAAATGATGTTAGCAAAGTAAACTCGCGAAGTTGAAGCATACGACCTCCAACAAAATGACTTCAATGATTTTCCTTGCCTACTAAAAGTTTCCCCCATGCAATTAGATTTATTTAGTGGAAAATACCTTAAACAAAGACTATTCTTTTAATAGTTCCTATAGATGACAGTCTTTAAAAATATTATCATATTTTTATATATTCATATTAATTACCTTTAAAAACACTTAATATATAAAAACCGACAAGTTCTCATTTGTTTATCCAAGAAAGCTAATCTTTTTAACCATAAAAATTAACCAAAAACAACCACGACAATAACCATAACACTGCAAACAAGTGACTTAAAAAGGGGGAATTTTCCGCCCGAAAATATTAAAATATAAACAATATATCCTAGGGAATAAAATCGCAATACATGTATCCTACCTAACACTCTCTCACATAAACATATATTGATAAAAAAAATATGTATATGTTAAAATACATGATTAATTAGAAAAATATCTCTCTATACATAATAATTAGTGTTTTCAATCTCATAATGATATATATGTGTTATTACATAGTCGGTATGAGTCGTTAAGGCTCTTAAACAAACTTTGCATTTCGCTTCTCACGTCAGTTTTTTTTTTTAGTAGCTCTTTTTGGTGGCGAATCTCTAATTCTACAAGCTCTTGTGGATGTGAATCGTCTAGATCTTCAGTATCTTGTCTATGCCTAGCCTATCGATCTTCAATGTCTTTCGTTAGCCGATTAATATTTTTCCATAATGCATGAGAGGAACATGTTCATGTAAATGCTCGCATAATACCTACTCCCTTTAGTAAAGTACAACCATGGCCTCCTTGTCTTACCACATCCCTAAAAATCTCATTCCTCGCTTTCAGATAATTTCTCTGCTCTTTTGGTAGCTCATTCAGTCGTCTCTTAAGCATTGCCTACCAATTAAACATATATTAGAAATTAATTAAGGTAATTTAAATCCGCAATAGCATTAATTATTTTTAATACAAAAAATATTTAAATAACTTTAACCAAATGGTGTCTTGAGTTAGTATATATACATACCGCTATATCTGATGATCCATCTTCAATATTGAAAGGTTTATTATTCGGAGGTTGAGTGTCTTACCACATGCCAATGTCATCAACACACTCTCCTTCTCTTAACCTCTAACAAAAAAAAATCATTTATATTAATATTTATTAAAATAAAAATTAAAAGTGTTTATAATACCAAACCTCTAACCTCCTTTGTTATTTTTCATGTGGTGTCTGCCCTATCCTTGAGTAAGCACATTCACCTCCATGGCTCTTAGGGGTGGCAATTCGGGTCAACAGGCCGTGTTTTGGCCCGACACGACACGACAAGGTTTTTTCGAACACGAACACGACACGACACGAATTCGTGTTTTTTTAGCTGACACGAACACGACCCGAATAAAAAATAACACGGCACGACACGACAACCATAATTTCTTAAATTTCAGGCTTAAAAAACACGATAACACGACACGACACGACTCATAATTAAGGCACGAACATGACACGACACGACTTCGTGTAAAAAAAACACGACACGAACACGAAATATCGTGCCAATTTTGGGTCAATTTCGTGTCGTTCCGTGTCGTTTTTTCGTGTCGTTTCTAAAATTGCCACCCCTAATGGCTCTTAGAGTTTTGATTTCCTATATCCTATAAAAACAAGTTATAGAAAATAATAAATTCCATGTTACTAATGAAGTAGATTTAAATATATTCTTCTTAAACTTATTGAGTTTTTATACAATTGTCTTCTTTACACCATAATATTTCACAAAAATAGGCCATTGTTCTTGGTCGACTCGGGGGGGGGGGGGGGGGGGGGGGGCTCTATGTTTCAACCTCTCTTCATTTGTTTGAAACTTTTCATTGTGATTCTTCTTCAATTAGCGCTTTCATTTCTTCTAATTAACTCCCATCATTGCAAAGCAAATTTATTTAAAACCTTCCAAGGCATTTGTCTTATCCTAAGAATAAAAAACAATAAATTGGTTAGAAATTTAACAAACTCACATATAACTAAATAAATAAATCAAATTGAATTAATAGACTACCTTCACTCTATTTCAAATCCCCTCAAGAATGTCTTTTTCACCTCATCCTAAGATAATATTGTCAATAAAAACAAATTTCCACTCCTTGCATTGTAGCCTAATTGCGACATCAATTTCCATTCAAGCCTACTAACTGGTTGATAAAGATCATTCCATTTTAGTATCTTATTTTTCTTATTATTCCATTCAATCCAAGGCCTGATAACTTTACTAACCTTTTTCTCACGAGTCTGGGTACTCTCTGTGCCTAAAAAAATATTCGATTATATAATACATTATTTGAGATGACTATTATTATGTGAGATGTAATGTCAAATGAATGTGATAAAAAATGTGCATTGATAACTTGATATACCTATGGGCTCCTCACCATCTAAAGCCAAGTCATCGTATGGAAGATCAACATTTTCTTGTGAATCATTAATCTTCTTGATATTTTAGGAATGTTGGCTTGTAGGAATTTAGAATAAAGAAAGACAATCAATTGAGTTGCGATGTTACGTCTCTAATTAGGATGTATTGAATTCTCCATGGAAGTAGTTCATGGCCACCCCTCTTGTTCCACTCAGGCCCTTGTCTTGGGTTACAATATCTCTATTGGGTGGAATATCCATCCATGCCTATCTAAATCATTTTCCACTGGGGTTGTGAGTGGTTGTTTCACAAGTTGTCTTTCCTCGGCTATGAGATCACAGATATTTAAATGACATCGACACTTCTCTGCCATGAATCTGTATATGTACATATGACATACATAATCAAGTGAATTACATAATAATAAAATTGATAAAGAGAGTAATCATGTTAATTCTACATGAAACAAATATGAATTTGTAATTGGGCTATCGATCCATGCCATTCTAAATTGTCTTCCATTGGGGTTGTGAGTGGTTATTTCTCAAGTGGTCTTTCCTCGGTATGAGATCGCACATATTCAAACGACGTCGACGCTTCTCCGCCACGGATCTGCATATGTACATAATAGGTGTAGTAAGACACGATCATAAAAAATTATAATAAAAAAGTAGATTGAAATCAATATGTTAAATATTACTGAGGAATGAAAACAGATGACAAAGACGGATAGATAATTGTAAACTTACAATCCATTCAGGAGAAAAAATAATCAGATTCTGATTTTTGACAAAGGTACCAAAATATAATGGTTAAGTATATTACACATCTACATTGGATAAAATAGAATGGTCCATCAAATTGATAGTTACAAGACTTGAATTTTAGTAATGCATACTTATATCGATTTTATATTTCCAATGTAACCTCGTGGAAGAGGTTGTAACAATATCAACCATTGATATCCCCTACTTGATCTGACATAAAAGTATTTTCCCATAACATATAATCTTCAGAGAGGAGATAATTTTATGCTTGATAGAGTTAACTGACATAGTCCTCCCTTCATACACTAATCAAACTTATCAACCACCAACTCAGATGCATAGACTGAACTAATCCAAGGCATAATTTAATGTCGTTTAGATCTCCAATGAAATTCCAAACTTCTTTACCTATAGGGCCAACAATAAATATGTGTTGAATGCTTTCTTCCTCACTGCTACTATATTTACACATATAGCAAGATGGATACCTAACTTTTTTCTCCAAATCTAAATGAACTATTTTATTTTTGAGATTTCCATAAGAAAATAGAAATTTTAGTAAGGACACCATTGACTCGGGTAACTTTAGCTATAACTTTAATGACCTTATTTTCCTAATAGACTCAAAAGAAGAAGCTAATGAAAATTTTCCATTACGTGTCAAAGACTAGAAAATTTGCCCATCCATTTCAATTGACGAGTTATCTATTAGATCCATTCCTTTGTGAATACAATGCATATCTATTTACCATCTCTTAGAAGTAATCTTCTTATATTTAATTTTAATAAACTAAGCCTAAAGACTTATCTCGATTTTATATTTCCAATTTAGCTCATACTAGAGTATGTTCATACGTACAAAATGTTGTTGAAGTTCAGAATTTTTGGTAATAGAATTCTTGATGTTGAATTATCAAGAACATTTTACAGTCATCTAATCAAATTCTACACAAAATTATCATGCAAATCCATAGTAAAACAGTTCTCGAACATCAACCGTTATAATAGTGACTACACCTAAAACACTAGTCTAGGTCCGGGACTAACACATATGGAAGATTCAATAACTAGTGGAGTGATTAGAAACATTTAGACACGTGCTCAGAAACAATCATGTTTTACATAAATGCAAAGTGCAAGAAAAATTTAGACACACGCTCACTGTAAAATTCAATATGATTAAGGGGGCTCTATTAGAGATGTTTTCAATGTGATAATAGTGATGATATGCCATTTTTATGATTATATAAGTATTTTATTTTAAATTTGGTGAAATTTTGGTCAAGCCAGGGAGTATGACTTTTTCTTCCAGAGGATTACGCCTCACCTCTTATGTGAAATATGCCTTAGGCCTTTAGCCTTATAAAATGTTGGTTCTTAGGCAAGGCATGTTGCCTATTTCAATAAGGCCTTAGGACATAAATACCTGGGATCTCAATATCTATCAGTGCTTGTTTCTAAGGAAAAAAATATGGAACACATACATATTGAAATCCTATTTATGCTGATCTATATACTGCTGCACCATAATGTATTTTAATAAATGTACTCTCAGTGCCAAACTTTAGACTTTTGCCTCGAAAGTTCTTCTTACAAAGCCAAAAAAATTTGAAGGACGCTATTAAAAAGGCCATGATTACATCTATTTGAATCATAGGTACTAGTATCAAAAAGAATTTTCGCACTGAAAACTTGATCTTCAATAGTCTTCAGAAATTAAAAACTGGGCAAAGGAAAGGAAATATAAGCAAAGAAAATTGCAAAGCTTATACTGCTGGACTATAATGCATTGTATCTATGTGAGCATGGATTGGCATACATGAATGATTTACATAGAGAGTTACTAGATCTTAATTTCAACAATGCATTGGCAAAGAAAAATAAATATACTATTGGTCAACACGCGCATGCATATATATATTGGTTTCCATAATAGAGAGAAATCAAAAACTACTCATGATGATCCTATAATATTGTCGGTGTTGACAATTATTATATGTAGACATAAAATTAATATCATTACTTGTCACAAAATTTCACGATGAATATATACACGGGGATATATAACTCTTTCTTCATAGTTTGATGTTGGAGAACTATTTTGCAAAATTATTTCTTCAAACGCAGTGATTATGTATGTATGAATAAACACTCATCAAACCATGAAGAAAGAGTTATATAATTCAACATCAATAACTCTATGACCAAAAAGTCAGAACTTCAATAACATTTTACAGTCATCTAATCAAATTGTGCACAAATGATCATGCAAATCCACAGCAAAATAGTTCTCCAACATTAACTATTAGAGTAGGCAAAGTGACCAAGCATAAATTCTTCTGAATTTGGCCCCTTAAGTTAGTGATTTTGATATCCCCAACAAGGTAATTGAATCATTTTTATTCCATATCATTGCCATTGACTGTTTCTAACAAGTACCCCAAGTTTTGTGTATTTCTGATGGATTTTACAGGAATGTAGTGCAAGAAAAGAGAGAAAGAAACCGGAAGAAAGGAAAAGAAGAAAGGAAGAAAAGTCAAAGGGCAAAAGCATAAATTTATACCCAGAGTTCGAATTCGATGCCTAAAGGGAAGTTGAAGAGCTTTATTTCACAAGGGCATCGGAATAAACGACACTCAAATCGGAGCTCGAGATCAAAAGTTATGGCCAGTCAAAGATGAAAGGAAAAAGTCAAAATAGAAGAAAATCGGACCGATTCGGTAGATTTCGGACCGATCCGAAATGACACAAATCCAGTAGACCCCGGATGGATGCCGAACCGATGATAGACGAATCGATCCGGTGGGATCCGGACCGATCCGGTAGAATAAAAAAAGGACCGATCCGGTGGCTAAGAAACGGACCGATCAGAGGGCTATCCGGACCGGTCCGGTCGTGCAAAATCCTGGCATTAATTATGAAGATTATGAGGTGCATAGCTGGTAAAATCTTGCGCAACAAGTGATTCTAGCTGTCAAATTCGTGCTACTTGGTGCTATAAAAGACCAAGCCCTACCTCATTCCAAGGGAGTCGAATTAGAGAGAGAAATTCAGAAGTTAGGAAATCTTTTCTTTGGTAGCAGTTTTCATAAACCCTAGTTGTAAGGTTAATTAAGAAGAATTTTTCTGGATTCAAGTTCTTTTGTTTTTCCTGTTGATGAATACAAGTATAAAAGTTCCATTCTCTTATTTGTTCTCTATTTTATTTACCATTCTAATTTCAATTGTTTTGCAAATTATTCCCAATGTTTGTTAGACCCCTAGTTTCATGTATTGGTATGAATTTGTTTTCTAGAAAAATCATGTCCATCTAAATTCTTAAGGGCTGGGGTACATGAATTCATTCCGAGGTGAATTACCCATGTAGAAAATAGAGGGTAAATTAAATATTAACCAAATCATGTATGGAAATTATATGAACATAGCCGATCTTTTAATCTCTCTTGCCCTAGGTATTTGGGATGTTTAAGAACGCTATGCAAAGTGTACTTGTCCATTCACCACTTTGTATTTACCTTTGATTACATATGATGCGGTCTAGTTCCTTCATATATGTAATGCTTAGGATCTATAAAGACTGGATTTAGTCAAAATTTCAATTTGCCATTCTAGTATTCTATACAGTAATTCGTTAAGGTTTGAGGGATTGTACCCCACCCTATTTTCTCTCATTTTCAAATTTAATTTCTTTACAAATCTTATTGTTTTTGTGCACACTTTATTTCATCAACAATTGGAAATCATCATTCATCTTTTTTTTTCTTTAGAGGAATCATTTTAAGGTTAAATAACTATTCCTATAAACGTGTCAATTTTTAATCCTTGTGGATACGATCCCGACTTGTCGGATTATTACTAACGCGACAGGCTTGCACTTGAGCCTAGATATAACGCATTGTTGAGACAAATTCTTAGTCGCGTCAAGTTTTTGGCGCCGTTGCCGGGGACTATCAATTGGTATAATTTAGGAAAGTGATTTTAATCCAAAGGTGATTTCCATAAAAAAAAATTGTTTTTTCATCTCATCTCTTATGCGCTTACATGCATCATTCATCTTCCACCCAAGTTCACGAAAATCCTATTGCCGAAGCAAATTCTGAAAATTCTCACACCACTGATTCTCCTCATTTTTGGGTTCCACCTCCTTCACCTAATAATTCAATCACAAGTCACTCCTTGAGTCAAACACTGAGTGAGGGTTATGAATCGTTGGGTAGCAATATGTCGGTGCACGGTAGTGTGGTGTTGGTGCTGGAGAGGAAGAAATACCATATCTTCCCATGAAAGATCTTTTATTTTCGGAGAGAACTGTTACCCCTGGTTGCATTTTACTCCCGTATAATGTCGGTTAGTTCCACTTTCAAAACGGTATGATCCAAATTCTTCCCACATTTCATGGGATGGATTCGGAAAAACCATATCTCCATATTAGAGAGTTCGAGGAAGCATGTGAGATGTTTGGTGATCAAGCTTGACCAAAAGATGTTATCCGATTAAAGCATTTCCCTTTTTTCTTAAAGGATAAAGCCAAAACTTGGTTATGGTCTCTACCCCCGAATTCTGTGTTATCATGGAGAGATATGCAAACCAAGTTTCTCTCCAAGTTCTTTCCACAACACAAAACCAATTCTGTCAAAGCCCAAATACAAGCTTTTCGACAAAATGAGAATGAGGCTTTCGACAAGTGTTGGGAGAGATTTCAGGAGTTAGTTAGTGCTTGCCCACATCGTGGATTCAAAAAACATCATCTGATTTCATTTTTCCATCAATGCCTTACTTTATCATCTAAACAACTTGTTCAGACCATGTGCGAAAGACCTTTTTGGGAGTTAGACTCGAGCGATGCTGAGGCTCATCTGAAATATGTAGCGGAGACTACTCAAGCATGGGATGTTTCTGATCCCAATAGTCAAAATAAAAATCGACAAGTGTCCAGCTTCCCTGCTGTGCCCGGTATTTATCACTTGGACAAGGACAACTTTTTAGATAAAAAATTTGACCAATTGGAAAATAATTTCAGAGACATGCTTGAAGTGAGATTAAGAGAAGTGGCTGGACCCGGGCAAGCCGAAAAGGAGAAAGTGTGTGCCATTTGTGCTGCTGGTCATTCTACTAAAGGATGCCCTACCATTCCTGCATACAAGGCAATGTACACTGAATAAGTTGAGGCGATAGGAGGATTTCGCGGAAATTTTAATGCACAACAAGGAAATGCATACAATCAATCTTAAGGGAATCATCATGGCTTTCACTATGGACAACCATAAGGGGGGATGGCTCCTAACCCACATGTGACTGTACCCCCCCCCCCCTCTCAATTTCAACAAGTAGCTCCTCCGATGCATGCTCCTATGTAGGTACCACCTCCTGGTCCGTATGTCGCTTCACCTAGGCGATCTCTTGAAGATAATCTGAATCAATTCATCCAATCTCAAAAGGAGAGCAATGCTAAATATGATCGAATGTTCACTGAAATTCATACTAGCATCTCTTGATTACAATCAGCAGTGAATACTCAGGAGAAGGGTAAATTCCCAGCCCAAGGCCAAAGACCTCCTATTCAAGGACAACCCACGGTTAGCTCCACATCATCGGATTTGCCAGAACAATGTCAAGCTGTCACTACTCTTCGTAGTGGTCGCGTAATTGATCTAGCGTCAACACTTCCCAAGGAATCTAAAGCTAAAGAAGCTTCAGAGTCTGAAGAGACTCCATTGCATACGGAAGATAAAGATGAGAGAGTTGAACCCGAAATTGAAGTCAAACTGCCCACTGCTGCTCCATTTCCTCAACGCTTAGCACCACCCAAAAAAGGGGCTTCGCGTACAAAAGTGTTAGATGTTTTGAAGCAAGTAAAGTTGAACTTGCCATTTCTTGATGCTATTCAATAAATTTCAGCATATGCCAAGGTCATCAAAGATCTTTTGACTGTCAAACGACGGCTCAAGGTGAAGAAGAACATTTTCTTGGCACAAAATGTGAGCTCGGTCCTTCTTAATGATCTTCCACCAAAATTCAAGGGTCCCGGTTCACCTATAATTTCGTGTGTCATAGGAGAAAATATAGTGGAAAAGGCATTGCTTGACTTAGGTGCGAGTGTGAACATCCTTCCATACTCTATCTATAAGCAACTTGATTTAGGTGATCTAAAACCTACCCGAATCACTCTACAGTTAGCTGATCGAATAGTGAAAGTGCCTCGTGGGGTTGTGGAGGACGTGATAGTTCAAGTGGACACGTTCTATTTCCCTGTTGATTTCGTCATTTGGGACACTAAGCCTTCTCCCCATGCGAGAAATCATGTTCCAATAATATTGGGTCGACCATTTTTAGCTACTTCTAATGCTTTGATCAATACACGGAATGGCCAAAGGCAACTCACTTTTGGAAACATGACTCTCGAGACCAACATTTTCAATGTCGCTAACCAAATGGGTGAAGAGGATGAAATTCTTGAGGTTAATCTTATTGAATAAGTGGTGGATGAGCACATCGAGAAGATCATAGGAGGGGATGCACTGGAAGTTTGTTTAGTCCAAAGTGGTGAGAATAAGCGTCCCTATACCGTGTTTGAGCGTGAGGTGGAAGAGTTGGAAACTTGGTTACAAGAAGAAGCGAGTTTTGAGAATTTAAGAGATGTTGACTGGATTTTTAGATTTGAAGAATTACCTCCGAGGGAGGCAACCATGATTCCCTCTGAAAATAGATTTCCTAGTCTTGAGTTAAAGAAACTACCCTCTCATGTCAAATATGCTATTCTGGGAGATAATGATACATTCCCTGTTGTTGTTTCTTCCAGTTTAAAAAAAGAGCAAGAGGGCATATTGCTGAATGTGTTACGGAAGCATAGAAGTGAGTTTGGTTGGAATATAGAAGATTTGAAAGGTATAAGTCCATTGATTTGTACCCATAAAATCCATCTTGAGGATGAGGTGAAACCCTCGCGTGAGATGCAAAGGCGATTAAACCTAACCATGAAAGATGTAGTTCGCGCGGAAATCATCAAATTGCTGGATGCTGGGATTATTTATCCCATTTCTGATAGTAAATGGGTGAGCCCAATTTAGGTCGTTCCAAAAAAGTCGGGTATGACCGTGGTTGAAAACGCTAAGGGAGAATTAATACCTCAACGTACCACCACCGGGTGGCGTGTTTGCATTGACTATCGAAAGCTCAATGCCGGAACCAGAAAATACCATTTCCCTTATCGTTCATCGATCAAGTGATTGAACGAGTGGCAAGCCATCCTTACTACTATTTCCTTGATGGGTACTCTGGCTATAATCAGATTGAAGTGGATGTACTTGATAAAGAAAAGACGACTTTTACATGTCCGTTTGGTACGTTTGCCTACAAACGTATGCCATTTGGGCTATGTAATGCGCCACCAACTTTTTAAAGGTGCATGCTAAGTCTCTTTATCAACATGATAGAAAAAGGTCTTGAGGTGTTCATGGACGATTTCAGCGTTTTCGATCCATCTTTCGACCAATGTTTAGCTAATCTTGAAAGAGTTCTATTCCGGTGTGTGGAAAAAGATTTAGTCCTTAATTGGGAAAAATGCCATTTTATGGTCACCGAGGGTTGAGTTTTAGGCCACATAGTCTCATCTAGGGGAATTGAGGTTGATGGAGAAAAAATTAAAGTAATAGCTGAGTTACCCCCGCCAAAATCGCTTTAAGATGTGAGGTCTTTTCTAGGCCATGCTGAATTTTATAGGAGATTTATCAAAGACTTTAGCGCCATCGCTAGACCTTTGAGTAATCTTCTCATGAAGGACACTCCGTTTGAATGGAATAAAGCATGCCAAGAAGCTTTTGATAAACTTAAAAGCATGCTAATTTCTGCTCCTATCATGCAATCTCCTGACTGGTCACTCCCATTTGAGCTTATGTGTGATGCAAGTGATTACGCGATTGGGGCTGTTCTTGAACACATAAAAGACAAGAAAGCTCATGTTAATTACTATGCTAGTAGGACATTATCTGGACCTCAGCTTAACTACTCTACCACATAGAAAGAATTGCTAGTAGTTATTTTTGCTCTCGACAAATTCCGCTCTTACATTGTTGGATCACCCATCATTTGCTTCACTGATCACTCAGCCCTCAAATATCTTTTGACCAAAAAAGATGCCAAACCACGTCTAATAAGGTGGATCTTACTCTTACCGGAGTTTAATCTCTCGATTCAAGATAATAAAGGAGTAGAAAATGTCGTTGCTGACCATTTGTCATGCCTCTCGTCCGACGTACCTAATGATCCTATTCCCATAGATGAGTATTTTCTGGATGAAAATATTTTCACTACGTCTTCTCTCCCCTGGTTTGCGGATACAGTCAATTACCTTGTCACTGGAGTTATTACCTCCAATTAGAGTCCGCAAGAGAGAAGGAAGTTCATTACTTGGTCACGTATGTTCTTGTACGATAATCCATATTTGTTTAAGTATTGTGCTGATCAAATCATCCGGAAATGTGTACCTGATGAAGAAATCCAAGGGGTAATTCGATTTTGTCATACGGAAGCATGTGGAGGTCATTTTTCCAAAAATAAAACTGCTGCGAAAATCCTTCAAAGTGGTCTCTACTGGCCCACAATCTTCCGGGATGTGAATACTTTTTGTAAATCATACGATAGATGCCAAAGAATGGGAGTTATTACTCGTCGTGACATGATTCCATTGACCCCAATACTAGTCTTGGAGTTGTTTGATTTCTGGGGTATTGACTTCATGGGGCCCTTTCCCCCTTCTTTTGGTTTTCTATACATCCTCGTCGCTGTAGACTACGTCTCAAAATGGGTAGAGGCCATAGCTACAAGGACGAATGACAACAAGGTGGTGATAAAATTCATTCAAGAAAACATACTTTCTCGATTCGGAGTTCCTAAGGCTATAATCAGTGATAATGGTACTCATTTTTGCAATAGGCCGATGGAGAAGCTAATGCGAAAGTATGGAGTTGTCCATAAAGTTGGAACAACTTACCACCCTCAATTGAATGGCCAGGCCGAGCTCGCCAATCGGGAAATCAAAAATATCTTGGAAAAGACAGTCGAACCTAATAGGAAAGACTGGTCTCTCAGATTGAATGATGCGCTCTAGGCATATAGAACTGCATACAAGAATCCCCTTGGGATGTCCCCATTTCATTTTGTATATGGCAAACCTTGTCATCTTTTGGTTGAAATTTAACACAAAGCTTATTGGGCTATCAAAAGGGTGAACTTTAACATGGAAAAAGTCGGTGAAACATGTAAACTTTAGTTGAACGAGTTAGAAGAAATACGCAATGATGCGTATGAAAGTGCTAAAATCTCCAAAGAATGAATAAAACGAGCTCATGACAGAATCATTCGACGGAAGGAATTTTATTCGGGACAAAAAGTACTTCTCTACAACTCAAGGTTGCACTTGTTTCCCGGAAAATTTCAGTCACGATGGTCAGTTCCATTCGTTGTGAAGGAAGTATTTCCCCATGGAGATGTTGAACTAGAAGATCAAGAAGGTGGAAACACATTCAAGGTCAATGGGCATCGTCTCAAGCCGTATTTGGAAACGGTCGTCAAGGAAGCCGACACAATCTGGTTGTTGGACCCCATTTATGGGGATTGACTGAAAAAGAAAGGAGAGGTCGTCGCACCCCGACGTGTATGGGGTGAATGTTGTGTATAATAGTCTTAGGATGTTAGGAGTTGTAAATATGTGTTATGATCGGAGTAGGGAATCGAATACATGTCTTGGGGGTATTTCAGGTTTCGGTGAGCATTGAGGGAGTTTTAAGATTCAATTACACTGAAGGCATCATTAGAATGGAGAAAGAAGGATAACAGTGAGAAGGATAGAATAGCAAGGGAAATTTTGGAAATTCAGCAGATCGAATCGGTCCGGTCCTAAATAAAAAGAACCGATCCGGTTCAATAGGATCGGTCCGATCTGAAATCGGATCGGTCTGAAAATCTGCAGTGTGCCCCTTCCCGAGGTTAAAATCTCTTCAATCCAAACCTCATTCATTCCCCCAATCCATTTCTCTTCCCAAAAATTTCGTCCCCTCTATTTCCCCCCATCCATTCCCCCCTTTTTCCTTATCCCAACTATAAATACCCACATCCCCCACCCTATTTTCTTCACACCTTCATCACCATTCTCTTCTCTCTCACTTTCTGTATAATTCTTCCATACCCATGGCTGCTCCCCAGAAATATAATTCCATTGAAGTCCTGCCCGACGGCAATGGTGAATATTGTTCCCGCCGTGAAGCAAATTGGTGCCATCGTTTTTTCAGTCCGACGCGAAAAATCCACATTGAACGTCAGGTGCTTTGGGATCAGCTGCCCAATTCTGTCACAAGCATGTTCATGTCCCGAGGCTGGTGCAGATATTTCAATGAGCCATACGAATCTGTATGGGAGAATGAAGTTCGTCAGTTTTACGGTTCTCTCATCCGTATCGACGATTTCGAATCTCAAGCTTTTGTATATTCCACACCGATTCCATTCTCGCTTGAAATTCTGGCCCAGAAACTCGAGTCTAAAGGTTTGGTCACTCCAGCCCAATTTACTTATCCAAGTCCTGATGATCCAATTTTGTCCAAAGCTGTTTGCATCTCTCGAATTGCGCCGGGCGCGGTTTGGACTACCGAAACCTTTCCCGTTGGTCGGTTACCCGATAAGGCACGCATCACTTTTCACATCATTTGTGCCAACATTTTGCAAACTTCAAATGATTCGGCTATGCGCCCGCGTCAAGCTACTATGATGTATCATCTGTATGACCATGCAACTGTTATCAATTTGGCCCGCACGTTTTACAATGATATCATCTTTGCGACGTACGACAAAAAGGGTCGGGCCCTCTTCCTTATGGCCGTCTCATTACCTCCTTTCTTAAGGATGACGAAATTGTTCCACCGCAAGATCTTATCAACTTGCCCAAACCATTAGGACAAGAATCCCGCACTCGAAGTGAAAAGCAAATCCAGCTAATCCGTGCGCGGCGAGGAGGCGACTCGAGTGATGAGGAGACTGATGCGGAAGAGGACGTTGCTGACGAGGATGTTGAGATGAAAGAAGGTGAAGAGGAAGAATATGATGAAACCACTGATCCGGATTATGTTCCGATTGGTACGGGTTTGACTGAGCGTGTTCTTTCTCTTGAGACTCGTTTTGACGGGTTTATGACATCATACGAGAGGGACATGAGTTTGGTCCTGCATATGCACGCTGATTTGTACCGTCTCTAGTCGGGTCCCGAGGCCCCCCCTCCTCCCTACTACTATAATCCATATGACCCTGCTTCTCCCGGAACTTCCCGCACCCGACCCGCCCCTTAGGCAGTCTCGATCCTCTGGTTATGTTATATTAGTTATGTTGTTATCTTTTGCTTCCACAGTTGTGTTGTAATATAAAGTTTTAGTATGGTATTTGCTTGTTTTATTTATCGCACTCCTTCTTTTGTCCTATTTCACTCTCTCGTCCATTTGATTGAGGACATTGCAAATCACTAAGTTAGGGGGGATGACAAGTGCGTATTCATAAAACTTCGCAAATATGTATATAAAAATATATATATATTTTTTTCAAAATAAATAAAAATTGGAATTTAAAATTTTCAAAAATAACACCTTTATTCTGTTTGAAGTCTCAAATTGTTAAATCTCAAAATGCACTAAGCCAAAATTGACCGAAGATGGAAATTGAAAAAAAATTGACGACTTAACAAATAAGTGTGGAGATTGATCAAACCCGGTGAGATTTCGAGCCTTTCAATTTTTTATGAGTTTTTAAATCAATTCGAGTTTATGATTAACTCAAAGTTCTTTTCAGCGTTTTAATAAGTCGTTGATGATCTCAATCCTTTGTTTTGATCGGTTAGGTGAAATGTGTTAAATGTTGTCTCGAAATTCGTGCTAAATATATCTCTAAACTTAATTAATCTCGAGATGCATATGGTAATGTGATTAGCAATTTGGACAATGAAGTAGGCCCTTGTTTGTTACGCAAAAATATTAGCCATAATAAAGTTGTGAAAAACAAAATTATCCATTTGCAACCCAAGTTGAGCTTAATAATATATGTCCCTTTCGTTTGATAACCCGAAAAACCCAATTAGCCCGAAATTGTGAAAATTTAGAAAATTCATCAAGTAAGTCCAAAAGTGTGCATAAAAGGGGGTAAGAGAAAAATAGAAAAAATGCTAAAAAAAAATAGCAAGAAAAAAAAAGAAAAAAAAATGAAAATAGAAAAAGAAAGAGAAAAATGAGCAAATGCCCGAAAAAGCACAAATGGACGTCATCAGGATATTTTCCAATTCCGAACAATCCGTCTATTCACAATTTTACCCTTTACATTTTTTAACCCGAAAAGTCCTAACCGAGTCCGAATGGCGAAATTAATTACCGCATGGAGAGCTAAGACATGAAAAGATAATATGAGAGATTAAAATGGTGTGATTAAGAGATGATGTTTCCCGTTTCCTAATGACTGTATTCCGATGATGAGATCTTTTCACCATAAATTTCATTCTTTTCAATTTTGTATGCATGAATTTGTGTCCATTATATTTACTCTTTATCTCATGCATACCGAGAGAAAACAATCACAATCCGAGTGATTCGTTTGTGAGTGCATCCGTAAGAATTTGAATCAAAACGAATTTTCGGAAAGTAACGTAATGCTCAATCGGTGGAAATTTGAGGTTTAATTTCTGGCTTTGCACACACACACTATGGTTTGAGACATTTGAATATGAATTTATGGTGCTTATTTTTCGAAAAGTTTAAATTGTATAATTTTTAAGTATTTTGATATTTATTTGAGTCAATAAAGAATTTTGTGGGTATATTCACTGCAAACCCTCACGAGACAAAACTCGTCCTACTAGGGTAACCTAGGCGTTTAAAGGCTTGTTGTATATGCTCAATGCAATCGTATGCCTGCGAAAGTGGAATTTTAAAAGAAATTCTCAAAAATAGAACAATGGGTAGCTTCATTTACATTGCCCGGGACGTGCAAAGTCCTAAGTTAGGGGGATTTGACCAAGCATAAATTCTTCTGAATTTAGCCCCTTAAGTTAGTGATTTTGATATCCCGAACAAGGTAATTGAATCATTTTTATTCCATATCATTGCCATTGACTATTTCTAACAAGTACCCCGAGTTTCGTGTATTTCTGATGGATTTTACAGGAATGTAGTGCAAGAAAAGAGAGAAAGAAACCCGAAGAAAGGAAAAGAAGAAAAGAAGAAAAGTCAAAGGGCAAAAGCGTAAATTTATACCCAGAGTTCGAATTCGACGCCTAAAGGGAAGTTGAAGATATTGATTTCACAAGGGCATTGAAATAAACGACACTCAAATCGGAGCTCGAGATCAAAAGTTATGGCCAATCAAAGATGAAAGGAAAAAGTCAAAATGGAAGAAAATCGGACCGATCCGGTAGATTTCGAATCGATCCGAAATGACATAAATCCAGTAGACCCCGGATGGATGCCGAACCGATGATAGACGAACCGATCCGGTGGGATCCGGACTGATCCGGTAGAATAAAAAAAGAACCGATCCGGTGGCTAAGAAACGGACCGATCCGAGGGCTATCCGGACCGGTCTGGTCGTGCGAAATCCTGGCATTAATTATGAAGATTATGAGGTGCATAACTGGTAAAATCTTGCATAGCAAGCGATTCTAGCTGTCAAATTCGTGCTACTTGGTGCTATAAAAGACCAAGCCCTACCTCATTCCAAGGGAGTCGAATTAGAGAGAGAAATTCAGAAGTTAGGAAATCTTTTCTTTGGTAGCAGTTTTCATAAACCCTAGTTGTAAGGTTAATTAAGAAGAAGATTTATGGATTCAAGTTCTTTTGCTTTTCCTGTTGATGAATACAAGTATAAAAGTTCCATTCTCTTATTTGTTCTCTATTTTATTTACCATTCTAATTTCAATTGTTTTGCAAATTATTCCCAATGTTTGTTAGACCCCTAGTTTCATGTATTGGTATGAATTTGTTTTCTAGAAAAATCATGTCCAGCTAAATTCTTAAGGGCTGGGGTACATGAATTCATTCCGAGGTGAATTATCCATGTAGAAAATAGAGGGTAAATTAAATATTGACCAAATCGTGTATGGAAATTATATGAACATAGCCTATCTTTTAATCTCTATTGCCCTAGGTATTTGGGATGTTTAAGAACGCTATGCAAAGTGTACTTGTCCATTCACCACTTTGTATTTACCTTTGATTACATATGATGCGGGCTAGTTCCTTCATATATGTAATGCTTAGGATCTATAAAGACTGGATTTAGTCAAAATTTTAATTTGCCATTCTAGTATTCTATACAGTAATTCGTTAAGGTTTGAGGGATTGTACCCCACCCTATTGTAACAACCCGTCCTTTTGGAGACAATTAAATTCCATAATTAAGTATAATTTGAAATTTGGAGAATTTCTCGAAATAGTATTTTTTGGGATTTTCGAGGATTTAATAATTTTCGAAGGGTGTTATAAATTATTTTGGGACTATATAGGTCGAAGTAATTTAATTACATGTCGCCGTGGAGTATAACGACAAAAGAGGTACGATTCTGAGTAGAAGATCGCATTTAATTATTTTGGGTTAGAATAGTGATTTGCAGTCAAGTACTTCGGATGGAAGTTTTGACTGCGCCATGAGTCTCGGAATGTCCGAGATAGTCGGAAAACAGTGCCGATTGTCGAAATTGATTTTCGAGTAATTTTGGAGTTAAATATGCTCGTAATTGAGTAAACGAGTCGTTTTTGGGGTATTAAGGGATTTAACCCTTTTCTCCCTATAAAAGGAGGGAGGGGGGGGAGAAAAGAGAGAAGAAAAGAGAAAGAAGAGAGAGAGGGGGAAGAAAAGAGGAAAAAGGGGGAGATTCCGGCCAGCCTCCGCGGGATTCGGCTCGAGGACGTCGGATTTTATCCACGAGGCAAGTGTTTACTTGCCTTATTTATTTTTAAGCATAAATATCTCATATCATTGTTGGTATAACAAACCCTAATGATTTTGGGTTGGGTATTCGTGGATAAAACTAGTTTTTGGGAGTTAAAACGAATAAACCCCTAAAAATGGTAAATTGGAGAAACTTAGGTTTTACTTGAAATTAATTGGTGATTCCGGATTCTAGGATGTTTAGAACCCGTATTATAAGTGTATTTGTAGTTGGTTGAGGTTGTAGGACGTTGGGTGAGGCGACAAAAGCTTGGGAGAAGCTTTAATGGCCGAAATCGTCTCGGAGAAGACGATGAATAGTAACCCATCACTTTAGGGGGCCATTTTGGCCAGGAAAAGAATTGATTTAGCTTTCGGCCAAAACACGAAAGTTGTAGATCTTTTTGATACGGTCGCGTGGGCACTGAACGCGTATTTTTCTGATTTTTCTACGATTTGATATGATTTTTACAAGATGGAAGCTCCGGGATGAAATCATCAACTCGGAAATCAAATTGGGAATTGGAAAAATTTCGGCTAGAATTAATTTTGTAGATGTTCGGGATAATTTTTGGGGTAGTTTAGAAACTCCGAAAATGAATTTGGGTTGTTGGATAAGGGACTTGAGGATTTTAGTTTTGGAGACCTGGTGTGACCGGTCGACCGCGCCCCTATGGCCGGTCGACCGCGTCAAGGAGAAAGGGCCTACTGCTTTGTTTCGTAGGCTTATTTGCAACCCGCGGTCGACTGGGGGTCTAGGACCGGTCGACCGGTGCCCTATTTTCAGCCCAAGATTTTGGAGATTATTATTATTTCTCCTCTTTGAGATTAAAGTTTAAGGGCCTTCTAAATTAAAGTATATTAGAGGGTTATGTCCTAAGGGACTTGTGGATTTGGGAACATATATATATATATATATATATATATATATATATATATATATATATGTGTGTATATTCACTTAAAGTGAATTAGTATAGTTGGAGATATCCAATAAATCCTTAAGAGATGATTAAGGAAATTATCATTTGTCGAAGTAAGGAAATACTTTGGATTTAGAATCATGCTAATATGAATGCATGATTATGATTCCTGGAGGGAATCTTTGGAATTATTGGTCATCGCTAGATGCTATAGGCCACTATGGACGTTTATATATATTCTAGGAAGAATATATAGGATATGTATATACTGTGTGATTTAGGTATATATATATGTTATGATGGAATTGATTTTGAAAATATAAAAATGAATATTTTCAAAATGGTAAATAAATGATTTTCATAATTGATAAAATTTGGATTACACACCTCTCTAAATTGCTATCATAAGGGAAGTTGCATACGTATGGTGAAGCCCCCTGGCTAATGAATGCAGGGTGGATATAGTCCTATAGGCCATGTGAGTGTTTGTTGATATATATTTTTCTGCGCTGGTTAGGAGATTCCGGGTGTGGTCTTGGCTATCCCGCAGGCACATGGCCGCTTTCCGACGTCTTGCGATGTAGGATCCCAGGTTGTCTTGATGATAGGCCCTGGAAGATGATAGCCATTTAGGGGCGCGCACAGTGGGGAAATCCGGACGGGCGGTCTTAGAACGCGTTATATTAAAGCAATTCATGATAATGGATTGGCTTTAATTACATTTCCTGGATATAGGAAGGGAAATGGGTTATATGTTTGGCTTCGGTAACACTCCCAGATGGAAGAAGGGATGTGGAAGCATATGATTTGGTAAAAGCATTTTTATGATAATAAAAATGGCTTTTAAATACATTTCCTGAATATAAAAAGGGAAATGGGATATTTTAAAAAGGAAAAGCATTTTTATGATAATAAAACTGGCTTTTGAAAAGTATAAGTTATAACAAAGCAATTCATGCTAATGAATTGGCTTTTAAATACATTTCCTGGATATGAGAAGGGAAATGGAAAGTTTTGAAATAAAAATGATAAATACTTTGTGTATCGAATACACCTCAGTCCGGGAGGTAGATCCGAATGAGTATTATAAAGATGATGATAAGTAAACCTCAGTCCGGGAGATATTATCCGGACGTATATTGTTGATGTATATATATATATATATATATATATATATATATATATATATATATATATATATATATATATATATATATATATATATATATATATATATATACATTTCTGCGTGCTACGGGCCTAATGGATCTCTACCATTAACTCTGCCAAGTAGTAGTGTATCGGGGGGGGTTCCTTGTTTGGATTTCGCTTTGCGAGACACCCCACGCACGAACTTAGTGCAGTGTTTAGAATGGAGGGAAGTTTAGCCCTTATCACTTGGACTATCTAGGGTAGATAGTGGATAGGTTATTAGACTAGTTAGGCGGGGTAGCTTGACTAGGAGGTGTTGTTAGGATGCGTTGGGTGTGCACTACTAGAGGAGAGGTGATGGGTAACTCATGGGAGTGCGATACCAATTTAAATATGAGATAAAACTATTTTTCTAAAAATAAAGCATTTATGCACTTGCAAAATATTTTCAAAATTTGGGCTCTGACCCGTTTATCTACTTTTCCTCTCTTGTTGTATATATATATATATATATATATATATATTATACAGTTGTCCAGACACAGGGACGCCTAGATGGAAATTCTTTCGAGTCAGACGTTTGCTGCAGCAGCTGTGGATGCTTGCGGGTTCTCGGTAGACGCTTCTTTCCTTGTACTCTAGATAGGAGGTATTGTACAAACATTCGGCCAATGGTCCAACTGATTTTATTTATTTTTTGCACGATATTCGATATGGTTGTACAATTTGAACCGAGTGTTCGGTTATTTTAGTTCATTTCATTTTCCTTTTAATTTCATTTACGCATTAAATTGTGGATGTTTTATTTTAATTGTTAAAAAGAGTAGTTAAGTAAAAAATTTTAACGCTTGCCTAATAGGATATTAGTAATTAAATGAATTTTCGACAGTGATGCTAAGAATGATCCATATGTGACTCCTATTTTAATTTGATATAGGAGTGATCGCTCGGTATCCCATTAGGCGGGCTGTTACAGATGGTATCAGAGCATCAGGTTCTAGTGTCCTTAGGAATCTGTGCGGACGTACTACGCTTTCAGCGTTGCTCTCAATTTGTTATAGAGCCCCAGGATTAGGATTTTTGATTTCTCTTGTGAGATTTCGTTCTCCTTCCATGTTAGAAGATTATAGAAATCTTTTGCGCGCTCGTTGAGAATCGGGTGCGGAGCTCGGAGGGCAGCAGGAGGTGGAGCTTAGCTGGGGAAGCTGGTAGAAGTTGGGGACGAGGACCGCCGTAGAGGTCACTCCCCTTATGGCAATTATTAAGGATTGCTGCAACGACTACTAAATTATAGTAGCTCGGAGCATCTACGTACTGCTATGGTAGAAAGTGGTACTTAAATTGAACTACCCCGTGGAGATAAGGGTTCGAAAAGGGTCTTTGAGAAGGACCATATATTAAAGTTGGGGTTGTGCAAAGTGAGCATGGCGCTACCTAGTTGACGCAGAAAGCTCGGGAGCTTTGGCTTAGAGCAGGGTATGGAAATACCCAGATGTGAAAATTTAAGGAAGATTTTCACTTGTAGAGAGAATGTGGGTGGGTTCAGGTGCCCCTGAATGGACATCCACATGGGGAGATTTGTTGAAACTGGTAGTGTACTTTCCTTTTAACAAAGAGGTTAAAAGGATAAATAAGGTGATTGTAAGGAGTAAGGTTAGAGAGTCAGATGGTGTTGACAACTTTATCCTGGTCAGGAAGACTAGTGATGTGAATGGTATTGTGGAGTGCAGAGCCTTATGGTTAGTCTTTTTTCGGTAGGAATAAAGGACTAGGTTAGGGTGCCCAAATGGGGCCTAGAGTTAAGAAATTCTAGTAAGAAGTATGGCTAGATGAAGTTGTGGCGTTCGATAGCCCTAGACTCGTGTGTATAATTTGAGATTGGTTTCGGTCTCGATAACATAATAATGTAGACTTATGTGATTTCCGCGATAGTGGAATTTTGTTTTCCTTCACTCGTCATAGGGGTGAGTGTTTATATTTTGTATATATACGTATAATGTATTTGGTTGATCGGAGCGATAGCAGGCTAAAAATGGAAAGTCTATCGTGTCCATAGTTCCTGGAGGGAACAAATTGTGGTTGTGGTGTCTCACCTTGATAAAGGTCGAGTTCATCTTTATTGTTATGGATTGATGGAACCTCGATGAGCAGAGGCTTCCTTATTTTGGTTTGAATATGTGGCAACCTTATAGATATAATTTAAGGCCCACAGGATCATTGTTGAGCTGTAAGATTAAGCTCAGGGTTTGTTTGCGCAAGGACTTAGAATGAGTGCGAGCGCATGGTGGTATGACTCTTAGTTAGAGATAGGAGTTCAGATCACCTTTCAATGATAAGGGATAGGATTATCCCGGTTGCATGTCTGAAATAACGGGACTTCGTGACCGACGAGGTCAAGTGTTAATGTGTGGAGGGGTTCCTTGTTTGGATTTTGCTTTGCGAGACGCTCCACACATGACTCTTAACGGCGTCGGGCGTGGAGAGTTGTTATAGGATGCAAGGATGGGGGTTAGTCTTATAGTGTGTATGTCCTTTTATTTAGGAAATTGTGTGCTTTCCTACTCCCTATAAGTTTAAAAATCTGGTGGTGACTCCCAAATATGAAGATAAAACTGATATTTTTCTCCACATTGAGCAATATCAAGCTGCAGCATATATTTATGCAGTACCAGATGAGATGAGATGCAAAGCATTTTCCAGCACCATTACAAGTTCAACCTAATATGGTATAACAATTTTCCCCAAGGACAGATCACCAACTTTAATCAGTTGGCCAAGATATTTATTAGCAACTTTTACTTTCAAGCTAAGCCAGTAAAAAGTGTGGCCCATCTTCTAAGTATAAGACAAGTGGGTGAAAGAACCAAGGACTACATTACTCGGTTCAACAATGAGAAGTTGGTTGTAATTGATTACGAGGAAAAATAACCATCACTGATCTTATGAGTCGTTTGCTTCCCGAGAAGTTGTATTACGCTTTGTCTAAGGATCCTCCCAAAACAATGGTTTAACTCATTGAGAAAGTGGTAAAGATAATGAATACCGAGGAAGAAATGGCTGCCAAATAGAGTCCAATCGCAAAGTCTTACATGAAGTCTGAGAAGAAGGAACAAAAGGACCATAAGGAGTCCAATGAATAAATGGAAAAAAAGGAAGAAAAAATCAAAAGATATGGGAACTACACCTCATTGAGTGTTGGCATTCATCATATCCTGGAAGAAATCAAGCATAGCAACGAATTACGATGGCCTAAAAAGTTGAGAGCCCCTCTTAAAAAAAAGGGATAGATCCAAGTACTGTGATTTCCATAAGGATCATGATCACCCAACTGATGGTTGCATTGCTCTGTAGAATGAGATAGAATCTCTCATCCGTAGAGGAAAATTCAATAAATTTGTTGATTGGCGTGATAGCAGAGAGTCTAGAAGAAGATAAAATTCTTCATGTAAGTCGAGAGAAGATAATAAGAGAAATTGTGATAATGATTACGAGGATGATCCCAACCTATCGAAGAAGCCAAAACAATCAGAATGTGAGGTACTTATGCTCAGTTTTGGTTCATTTGATTGTTATATGATTACAGGTGGCAACGCAGGAGGAGGAGATCGCACGGCTGAAAGAAAAACTTACCCGAACAAGGCTCAAGATTGTTCTTATATCCAAATGATCAACTTAGCCGAGGAAGATCAAATGAGGAAGATCAACTGAGATAAGCCGGTGATTAGATTCTCCAAAAGTGATCTCTTTGGATTCATGTATCCTCATGATGACCCATTGGTTGTAAAATTCAGAATCCAGGATGTAGTTGTTTCTAGAATTCTAATTGACAATGAGAGCTCGATAGATATTATGTTCTATCCTTGTTTTAAAAGTTTAGACCTAAAGCGCAATCAGCTAGAGCCATACCACAGAACAATAATAATCTTTTCTGGTGAAAAGGTCTATCCTCTAGGAACAATCAAGTTAGAAGTGTTATTCTGCACCTGTTCAGTAAGCCACAAGGAGAAAATATGTTTCTCAGTAATGGGCAAAAATATTCAATCAACTTACAATGTTATCCTCGGCAGGGTAGGGCTCAAGAAGTTTGAGGTTGTCCCATAAAAAATTCATCAATGTCTGAAATTCCCTAGTTTTTTAAGGGTAGGTGTGGTGAAAGGAAACCAAAAGGTAGCCAAAGAATGCTACTACTCCTCAGCCGAACAAGAGTAACTGACTGAATTGAAGAAGAAGACTACCACTTAACAGGTGGATACCATTGATCCAAATGATGAATCTGAAGTAGAAACCTTAGATCCACAAGATGAAATAGAATTGGTTAAAGGAAAGGTCGTAGAAGCAACTGAAAGGATCATTCTGGATGACGACAAACTAGAAAGAACCACATAGATCGGCTCAACACTTGATCATGCTCTTAAACAGGAATTGCTGATGTTTATGAGACAGAGAAAAATTGTATTTTCTTGGAGCCATGAAGATATGTTTGGGATTGATCCAAATTTCCTCTGTCATGAACTTAACGTCAGCAAAGATGCCAAGTCGATCAAGCAAAGACGTAGAGTTTTCAGTCCTGAGAAAAATCAAGCTATCCAAGAGGAGGAAGAGAAGCTTCAAAAACCCAGTTTATTGAAGATGTGAAGTATCCAGAATGGTTGACCAACGTTGTTATGGTCAAAAGGAAGAATAATAAATGGAGGATATGCGTAGATTTTACGAATCTAAATAAAGAAGGCCCGAAAGATCATTTTTCGTTGCCAATAATTGATCAACTAGTAGATGCTACATTAAGACATGAGGTTTTAAGCTTTATGGATGCCTATTCTGATTATAACTAGATAAAAATGAATCCCGAAGATAGGGAAAGTATAACTTTTATCACCCCTCAAGGAACGTATTATTTTAATGTGATGCCTTTTGGTCATAAAAATGCAGGTGCAATGTACCAGAGGTTGGTAAATAAAGTTTTTGAAGAACAGATAGGCAAAAACATGGAGGTTTATGTGGATGACATGCTGACAAAAAAAATCCTCTGATCATATTGCCGACCTAACTTAAACTTTTGACTAATTGGAAAAGCATTAGATGAAGATGAACTCGAGCAAGTGTGTGTTCGGAGTCCGAGAAGGGATGTTCCTCGGCTTCATTATCAACCATAGGGGAATTGAAGCAAACCTCGCGAAGATAAAAGCTCTGAATGAGATGCAATCACCAGTCTGAAAGAAAGAGGTGTGGAGGGTGACTAGAAGAGTGGTGGCTTTAAATCGATAGGTTTCCCAAGCACCAAATAGGTGTTTGCATTTCTTTAAAGTATTGAGGAAGACTTTTGAGTGGAACGAAGAGTGTAAACAAGCTTTTTAGGAGCTGAAGAAATACTTGGGATCGTCACCACTGCTTTTTCGACTAGTTTTAGGGGAGAAACTGTACTTATACTTGGACGTTTCTAAATCAGCTGTGAACTCGGCTTTAGTTAGACAGGATAATGGAGTGCAAAAGCCAGTATACTACACCAGCAATGTCTTCAGGGGAGCTGAGATTAGGTACCCAAATTTGGAGAAATTAGACCTCGCCCTTATTGAGGCCTCTAGGCGAATGAAACCTTATTTCCAAAAACATACCATAGTAGTATATACAGATTTGCCTCTTCGACAAGCACTCCACAAACCTGAGAAGTCGGGAAGATTGATGTATTGGGCAGTGGAGTTAGGAGAATATGATATTGTTTATGTGCCTAAATCTTTGTTAGAAGGCCAAGCTTTGAAAGATTTATTGCCAAATTCACTTACCCGAAAGTGCCCGACTAACTGAATTTGCCTACTGAGCAGAAGTCAGAAGGGGAAAGCTCAGCTCAAAAGTAAGCTGAAGTTACTGTTGACTAGCTTGAATCCCACCAAAGCCAAGAAATAGCACATAAGTATATTGAGGAGTGTAATAATATCTTCAGGTATGGGTTATTGACTGATGAAAGTTTCAGTGGCAATATCCCGATATGGAAATTATATATCGATGGCTCTTCATGCGCTACTGGCTATGGAGCCTGTATAATCCTTAACACTCCTGGTGATATTGAAATTTAATATGCCCTCAATTTTTAATTCAAAGTGTTGAACAATGAGGTAGAATATGAAGCCTTGAAAGTCAAGTTGAATCTAGCCTACTCACTAGGTGCCGAGCAAGTAGTGGCCCCTAGTAACTCACAACTGGTAGTAAATCAAGTCCTTCGTATATATGGCGTTAAAGGATATTTAATGAAAAGGTACTTTGCTAAAGCTATATAAGTAATAGCCGAGTTACGTGTTGTCCAAATATGAAGAATTCTAAGAATAAGGAATGCCTGAGCGGACGCACTTGCTCAGCTAGCATCAACTATAAGGATTGAGCTGAGAAGGACGATCCCGATAGAGATTCTGGCTAATCAGAGAATCGATGAATACCTAATGGTCAATTTTATTATAGTGGATTTGGGACCCTCTTGGATGGATCCCATCATAAGTTATATTGAACACGGGACCTTACCAACAGACCCTATAGAAGCCAAAAAGCTCAAATATAAGGCTGCAAGATATGTACTGGACAAAGGAGTGCTATACAAAAGGTGATTGACGACCTCCATGAAAAGATGTGTTCACCCAATAGAGGTGAAAGACTTGATGCAAGAAGTCCGTGAAGGTTCTTATGGGGCTCATTTAGCTGGGAGAGAATTACTTGAACGAATTAACATACAAGGATTCTACTGGTCGACCATGAGGGAAGATTGCACAGCATTTGCAAAGAAAAGTGATAAATTCCAGAGGTTCTCTAATGTTAAAAAAACACCCACTGATGCTTTAACTCCAATCACTTTTCCTTAGCCGTTCTCTATTTGGGGAATATACTTGGTCGGCCCATTACCGACCACCAAAGGTAGATACGTGGTCGTTGCTGTTGATTATTTCACCAAATGGGTTGAGGCAGAGCCACTGGTTGACATGCCTTATTTAAAAGTATACCAGTTCATATGGAAGAGCATAATTTGCAGATATGGTTTTCCATATGCTTTCATTACAGATCATGGCACTCAGTTTGACAATGAGGAGTTTGAAGCCTACTACGTCCACTCTAAAATTCAGAAGCTGGATTTTTCACCAGGCCATCCTCAAAGTAATGGTCAAATAGAAGTAACAAATAGAACTCTGCGGAATGGACTATAGAAACGGCTTGACGTAGCGAAGGGAAATTAGATCAATGAGATACACTCAGTCCCATGGGTTACCGAATGACGCCAAGAATAGAAATATGGGAGACACCATATATGTTTACGTTTGGAACTGAAGCTATGATACCAACCGTGCTCGGCTTACCAACCCATATGGTATTGAACTTTAATTCCCCATTCAATGATATAATGAGGCGACTAGATCTTTATATACTAGAAGAAGTAAGGGATGATGCTGCCTAGCAACAAACAACTACTCACTTCTATAATAAAAGGGTCAAGGTGACCAACTTGAAGTAAGGAGACTATGTTCTTAAGAAGGTTCTACAGAATAGAAACAAGCTTGAAGCTAATTAGCACAGTCCGTATCATATTTCTGTTGTCATCCGACCAGGCACATACCGAATAGAAACTTTAGAGGGCGAAGAGTGCAAGAATTCTTAGAATGCCGACCACCTTCGAAAGTATTATCAGTAGATTGCACGCTTTATATTTCAGTTATTTTCAAGATGATTATCAATAAAACTTTCGATTTTCATTATTTCAGTTTCATTTTTTATTTTGATTTTTTTGAATTACGGAGATACATATACATATATCCCCAAGACCAGAAATCTCAGTTCCGACGCAAAAATCAACAATTGAAGAAATAACCGACTAAGTTAAAATAGGATTTCAATCCTCAATACTTGGTCGGCTATTAAAAATGCAAGTCAAAATAGAATTAAAATCCTCAACACTTGGCCAAAAAATTTAATGGTAAAGATGCATTTTACCCAAACCAAGTCAAATGAAGGATGGCGTGTAAAAATTCCTAGATATAAGAATATATATATTTCCACATACACTTGGTCACCGCTATTAACTAATGCTAAACTTAGGTCAATAAATCTAAGTGCATTTGTACAACCTATGACAACACCACTAGTAACTAGTGCTAAACTTAGGTCAATAAATCTAAGTGCATTAGTAGAACCTATGGTAATATTATTGGTAACCGATACTAAATTTGGATAAATATATCTAAATGTATTAGTCGAAACAATGGCACAACAATTTCAAGTTAACTAATTGATTTAAATAGTCATAAATTAACAAAAAATTAACATGTTTCATTCATGTAAATTTTATTACAATAAGAAGCATTACAAGATAATTATTCCATTGGACGTTTTCCTGCAGCCTTGGAAGATGGCTGCACTTTTTCCATGCCAACAGGAGGATCGTCCAGAGTATATGGAGAATTGATGAAGTTGAAATCCTGAAGCATTATTCTATTGTTGTTGCTCGACGTATCCATTAAATGAGAAGGCCAAACTATTTCCAGTTCATCATGAAACTCATAATCCCCTAAATATTTGGATATTAAACATTGAGGGATCGAGTCAACATGAATCCTATTGACATCCAATTCGAATGGTGTTTTTTGACAATATAAAAATCCAGGATCATTCTAATGCCAAAGTTGGTTATTTTGGTTAACTTTCATCATAGTCAAGCAGTTAGTCCAACCCCATTTGTAACCTTCACGCTGAGCTTAAGCAAAGTGATCATCTACATGACCTAATGCTTTATCATACCCCTCTATCCATACCTCTCTGGGCTGCTTGTGAAATTGGAAATTTAACTTTTCAACTTGATGTTAAAGTTTCCTCAAAACTTCATCTTTCACTGACAGCTTAGAGGATAGGTCGGAAAGGGCTTGGTCTTTAGCGTCCAGTTTTGTGGATAAATCTGTAAGAGCCTGACTCTTAGCCTTCAATTGAGAAACTTGATTAAATAAAGTTATTTGGATTCTAGCCTCTTCAATAGTTAGTCGATCAGTCTTCTGCTTGGAGGATTATGAAGATAGTGCGAGTTTGGATTTCCTTAAAGCTTCAAGTTCTTCTCTTAATTTGGCATTCTCATTCTCCAGGAAAGAAGTGCCTTCGTTGGCACCAGCAGTAGGAGGATTTTTCAAGGACCCAAGTTCATCTCTAAACTTATTGTTCTCTTCATCCAAGAGTCTAGCAATTTCCCTAGTCTCATCAACTTCACAGTTCAGCAAAAATTCCTTCCTCCTAAAAGCATAATCATGTTTCTCCAATTTTTCCTTAAACCCCCAGGCTTCACTCAATGCTTAGAATTTACCTTCGTAGTCGGCATGTAGTAAAGATTTAGCCTCATTATGTTTTGCCTATGGTTATTCGATCATTTTATAGTATGCAACATTATTGGTCACATCCCAATCAAGAAGAAACTTTAGATAAGTATATGCATATTTGGATTGATCAGAAGCATTTGCGCCGAGTGAGTCAATTAATTATTCATCAGTAAAATCCAAGTGACCATATTTGAAAAGGTTGTTACACCCCTTGAGTAAATCGGAATTAGTGAAAGCAATTTGTTCCATCTTGGCCATGAAATAAAAAGATAAAGTAACAATTGATCAACAAAGGAAGAAGACATAACAACAACCGAGCAACAACAAGTATGAAGATTCATTCAAGCAAGAAAGAGGAGCAGATAAAAATAACACACATGTAAAGAAAAGGTGAGACATTTCATTAATAACACACATGGAAAGAAAAGGAATTTCATAACTTTTTGAGATTGATAGACCTGTTACATAGAGGAACAATATAAAAAGAAAAGGAGCAAGGAGTTAAACAATCTCCTTGTCTTGTGATTTTCTCCCATAAGGTTGGTCCCCAGCTTAATCAGCAATCTTCAAGCATAACTCCGTAGGCTGAAGGGACCCCATAAGCCTCTTCATCATCATATTCCTCCTCCAAGTTAAAAGGAGTACCAGGATCATACATGGAGAAAAGTTCAGAATCAACTGGAGTTCCAACCTTTTTAAGGGCCTCTAACTAACCATCCTTGAAGGAAGATTTTCTCAAAAACTCAACCCGGGAAATCTCTACCATCACGGACTTATCCCATACTTTATTGAAGAAGTCCTCCTTGATTCTCTTATTTTTGAATTTTTCACCGATCAAGTTAAAAGATAGACCAATGAATTTCTCCTCGATAGATTTTAGCTAGCTTCCATTGGTAACTAACTTCCCCGTAGCCAACTTGGCATTATTTTCAGCAACGGATAAATTGGTCTCAGCAGATACCAACTTTTCAAAAATCTCCTTCACATTGGCCTCAGCAGTTACTAATTTTCCTTCAGCAGTTGTGGCCTTATCATTGGCCTTCTTCAACTCGGTCTCCCAAAATTTTTTGCTTGGTCGCCAGATCTTGTTGACAAGCAATCAGAGATTATCTCAGACCTTCAAAGGCCTATTCTACTTCACCTATCGACGAACAAATTTGATCATTTTTCTCCAGCAATTGGTCAAAATTTGCTAAAAACTGCAAGAAGATAGATATTAGATCAAAGAAATAATAGGAAAGAAAAAGAAGCAACGGAGAGATATAATTACCAGAGATAAACTTTAGCAAGTAAATGCTACCAATTGTGATCTCGACAGAGGAGAAAGAATTACCTGATCAGCAAAACGGCTACTATTTTTTATTAACCTCCTATAAATGCCAGGAGGAATAGCTATAGAGGATGTCCCAGAGACAACCAAGTCCTCTTGGATTTTCTTGACCAAATCTTGGTAGGCAACATAAATTTTCTCAATTTTCCTCTTAGGCAAACCTCTCTTTAATCTCCTAAACTCAGGAGCACCAACATCTACGTCTCCGGGAATGATAACCTGAGGACCCTTATCCTTATCAGTAGTTGTGGGAACCTTCTCCTTATCAGAGGTTTTAGGCCTCTTCACTGGCCTTTTGACATTATCAATAGCCTTCTTTACAACAGGAGATAAGGATCCACTCATCAGATTTGGCATCTTCCTCTTTCCTCTGGTAATAAATGGAGAATTGGGAATGGAAGAAATGTCTATAGATTCAAAGGATGAAGAAATTCCAAACTCTTTCCCAGCACCAGTGTATTCTTCAGCCGGGGAATTAGGAATTGGATCCTCTTCAAGAATTGTGGGGACTAAAACTGCAGAAGTGGTTGGCCGAGCAACAAATGATGCTATTGAGCTTCTATACTGCAGCAAGTACGAAGTTGATCTAGTATGCTCCTCACCAATTTTTTGATGAAACTTCCACAGTAATTGCAACTCTTGTAATTTGACTTCTTCTACTTTGGGATACTTTTTCTTAATATCAATTGTGTAAACAGAAAAAGAAAGCACCAGTCAGAATATTATCAAACAGGTGGTTAACAAAATATAAGAAATTTAACAAGCAAAATGAAGAACCTATGCTATGACCCACTTGGGGGAACCTAGGCCCATCGTACATTGCTCCTTCTAAAAGGGGAGCATATTACCAATTCTTAGCAATAACTCCATAATCAAAGTAATCCCCGTTAGAGTCTAGCAGATTGACAACCAGTGCCCTGCTGGCAAAACCTAGTTTTCATATAGTATGTACTATCATTGGTAACTCATTTATAGCAAAACATCAGCTCAGGGATGCTAATATGGGTTCCATGTATCTTATTAAGTCTATGTATCCTATTAATAACCCTCCAAGTGTTGGGGGATACTTTAACAGGGACGATATCGAAGTATTGGCTAAATTCCAAACAAAAAGAATTTAGGGGAAAAGTGATGCCGCATTCAGCAATAAAAAGAGAAGGAATATAGTGACCTTCAGGCAAGGCAAGCACCTTAATAGGTGACACTGGCATTTCTAAATCTACCTAGTCGAGAATTTCCCATTCTCGCCTAAACTCATCTAAATAATTCCCATGTACTATGTAAACCATATTTACAGAAAAGACGAAGCAAAGAAAGTGAAATTAAAGAAGAAGAGAAAAGCTTACAGACGAATCAGTTATCGACATTTTCAGGGAGATATTCAGGGACACTTATGTACTCTTTATAAAGCTAGCTGAGTTACTTTTATAATTCAACCACTTAATCTCACTTATATAAATTGTGAACCCCAACTCGAGGCAAATGGATGTAATCTCAAACTCTTAAGAGATATTAATAAGAACAATAACCTCTCTATGGACTTAGACAAATTTTTAAACCACGTATATCTGTTGTCGTGTGTTTGATTGGTTGATTTCTATTTGATATTGCTTTCTAGTTCATTTATTGTGATAAATTTTACACTCATAATTGGTGTCGTTTATGGGAATCAATTTTGTATTCCTACAAAAGCACTCATCAAGAGAAAGTTGTGATGTCTAACCACATCAGTAATCTGCCACAAGCTGGCTCCGTGTAAGAATACCTAGCCCCTCATAGGGTTAAGTTTGAAGTTCGTTAATAACAAAATCCAAGGTTTCGCCAAGAGAGGTAACCTTGCGAAGAAAGTTATGAACCACTTAGGTCTACTCAGATTTCTAAGGTGGTTGATGCCTACCAAGCCATGCTTCAAGAACAGGAGGAGGCAACACGCAATCAAGGGGAAGAAAATTCTCGCCTACAAAGGTGATAAGAGAAGATGGAGTGGGATCTCCATAGAAATTCGAGAAAGCATCACGATTTGACCCCTAGTCCTCAGGTGAGCAATGCTCGTAGCGAAGGTAGGAGCTTCGAATGCGACCTAGAGAGAACTGAACGCGACAGATCAGAACACAGGTCAGAGCATGGTCGTCCAGGGAGACACTACAGAGATGATGATCATCAAGCTGATGACATCAAGAATATGATTCACAGAGAGATGTACCAACATACATCCCACCATATAGCCAGATCCACTAAAGAGCTAGCTTGGAGAGCTCTCGATACTCAAATGAAATACTCTTTTCCAAGGGAAATAGAAGAAGAGGAGTTCCCAAAGAAATTCGTTATCCCCAGGTTTAAGACGTATGATGGCAAGACTGACCTTATAGATCATGTTCGACAGTATAGGAATGCCATAACTTTATGGAACCATAATGACTCCCTTATGTGTAGGATCTTCCCTTCTAGCCTACACGACGTAGCATAAAAGTGGTTTGAAAGGATGCCACATAGTTCAATTAAGAGTTTTCAAGCCCTCGTATTGGCCTTCACTACTCTCTTCATTGCTAGCAACAGTCATACCAAAATAATGGATTCATTTCTCATAATAAAGAAAACACCATAGGAGAGCCTTCGCAACTATAACAAACGATATTGGGAGATCTTTAATGAATTAGAGGATTGCTCAGAGAAGGTAGTTGTAGCATTCTTCAAGATTGGTCTACCAACCACGTCTCTTCTGCATCAGCCCCTCACAAAAAAATAGCTAAATACCATTGATGACCTGATGGAGCATATTAAAAAGTACGCTAAGGTTGAGGATGTGGTTAACGACATTACAGGGGACAACGGCCGTGCGAAAGTAGCTAAAGGAGGGAACAAGAGCGACACTCCAAAGAATGGAGGCAAGAACGGGGGAAAGAAAGGCTCCAAGAATGGAGGCAAGGAAGATCCTTTGAATGATTTCCAAGCTCTTAACACAGCCTTTAAGGATCCAATTTAAAAAATCTTGAGTAAGATCAAAGATCAGTCGTTCATCAAATGGCCCAAAAAGATGGGTGATGAACCAACGAAGAGGAATAATGCGCAGAGACGCGCATTACACAAGGAGGGTGGCCTGAAAAGAGATAGTTACAAATCTCTAAAGTCAAATTTGGAGGAGCTAACCCAAGACGAGAACCTAGACGAGTACATGGAAAAGAAGGGTAACAAGGTCGCAACCAATGGCGACCAGAAGTCAAAAAATGTCCTAGATGATGACATAGAACATGAGTTCACAGTAATCCATAAATTATATGACCTGAAGCAAATCCAGGGGAATGCTATTCAGATGGAGTTGAAGAAGGTCACAATCATTATGGAAGCATTTCAAATTGACCCCGTAAAGAGCCAGGCTAGCAAACACCGATGACCAGAGGATGTCAACTACACCAAGCACGTAGTTTTCACAAAAGAGGACATAGTTGGAGTGAGAATCCCACACCACGATGCACTCGTAATCACTCTGAGGATCGCAAATTAGGGCGTCGATAATTTATTATTGGATCGGGGAAGTTCATCAGAAGTAATGTACTTGGAGTTGTTCCACAAGTTGAATCTCAACATAGCCGATTTTAAGGAGACGAACATTCCTCTAGTCGGCTTTACGAGAAAGTTGACAATGTCGATAGGGATGATAGTCCTGCCAATCAGGGCAGGGAACATGTCCCAAATGATATTATTCTTGGTGGTAGATATCGACTCGTCGTACTATTCCATCTTGGGAAGGGGATGGTTCCACGCCATGAAAGCTATTATGTTTACATACCACCAAAAACTAAAATTTATCACCGAACGGGGGTGTTAGAGATCCGTCGTGACTAGAAACCGCCAAGAAAGGCTTCATCGCCACCATTCTCCCCCGAAAGGAGAAGAAAGAATAAGAAAAAGTCCCTTCAGAGGAAGCCCAGGATGGGGCTACACCCTCCAAATAGCAACTACGGTACGATTGACCAGGGGTGGAGGAGACCAGGATACTCCCCGTTAATAGGGTCTTTAAAAGTCTAGAAGAAGTTTAGGCCGATGACAAGTTGATAGACAAGAAGTTTCTGATCGAAACCACTCTCACCGATCATCAGAAGACATAGATGATTGCTTTCTTGAAGGTAAATCTAGATATTTTTGCTTATCCCAACTTATTTTGCCACTGCCTGCGCGTGGACCCAATCCTAAAGTTTCTCACTCAGAAGGCTCGCCGGACAGTCCCCGAGAAGGCTAAAGTAGTAGAAGTTAAAGTAAAAAACTATTGATGCAGGCTCCATTAGGGAAGTTCAGTTCCTTAAATAGTTATCCAACCCAGTGGTTGTATGAAAAAGTAACGGAAGTTAGAGAGTCTGCATCGATTTCAAAGATCATAACAAGGCATGTCCCAAGGATAGTTTCCCCTACCAAAGATCGACTAGCTAGTTGATGCCATGGAGACCCACGAAAGAATGAGTTTTCAGAATGCCTATTTTAGGTATCATCAGATCCAATTATTTGGCCCCGTCCAGGATATGACATCCTTCATAACCCCATTGGATTTATACTTATACAAGCTCATGTCTCTAGGGCTGCAGAATGCAAGGGTAACATATCATAGGCTAGTCACATAAATGTTTAAGAAACAGATGGGGGACACCATGGAAGTCTACATCGACGACATGCTCATCAAAAGTAAAGACAAGAACAATCACCTCCAAGACCTGTCCAGGACCTTAGAAATCCTCGAGAAGTACCGAATGAAACTTAACGCAACCAAGTGTTCATTCTAAGTCCAGTTCAAAAAATTCTTGGGATACTTGGTCAGTAAATGAGGGATTGAGGCCAATCCAGATCAGATCGAGGCCATTAACAAAGTCCAGCAACCAAGGAGGTTACGACACATTCAAAAGCTTACTATGATGCTTGTAGCTGTCAATCGCTTCATCTCCAAATCCTCTGAATGCCGCCGACCGTTCTTTTAGCTCCTAAAGAAAGATAAAGGCCTCACATGGAATGATGACTATTCAAAGGCTTTGGAAGAGATCAAGTCCTACATCAGCAAACCATTATTGTTGTAAATGGCCGAAGATAGAGATCCTTTATACCTTTACCTCGTCATATAAGATCATGCTCTCGGCTTTGGTGTACAAAAAGGAGGGTAAACATTACCCTATTTATTACACTAACAAGACATTATTAGATGTAGAACATCGTTACATGCCTTTGGAAAAACTCGTGTACACTCTTGCAGTCGCCTCGAGGAAGCTAAAGCACTATTTTAGGGCTCATTAGATAAAAATGATCACGTCCTTCCCCCTGAAATCTATTTTTTGGAAGTCCGGCCTCTCTAGATGACTATTTAAGTGGTTGGTCGAGCTTGGAAAAGTTGATATTCATTTTCAGCCCAAGACAACAATTAAGGGGCAAGTTTTTACTGATTTCATTACCGAATACACGGGAGACGGGCTAATCGAGAAAAAAATAGTGGAGCAATCAACAAGTAAGGAAAAATAACCCTGTGATTAGACCCTTTATGTTGATGGAGCCTCCAAATCTAAAGAGACAAGAGTGGGTATTGTGCTAGTCACATTAGAGAACACTGTCATCAAATAAGGCGTAAGGTTGGGATTAGAAGCCTTGAACAATGAAGCTGAATACGAAGAACTTATAACTGGCTTGCTCAAAGCCTAGCTACTGGGGACAAGGTGTCTGAATGTGTTAGGTGATTCCAAGCTAGTATCAAAGCATATAAGTGGATATTTAGATGCAAAAGATGACAAGATGGTAGCCTACCTTGCCATTTTGCACAAGCTCATAGCTAGGTTTGAGGAAGTCAATATTTAACAGTTCCCTAAAGGCTAGAACAGTCACACTGATGCCTTGGCAACTCTAAGATCAATGGTGGACTCCGATCGCAGAAGAACTATCCACATAGAGTTACTTGACCAGCCTAGTATTGACAATGTAACTATTGCTGAGCATATCCTCTCCATAGAAAAAGCTCTAAGCCGAATGAACCCAATCTCCTCCTACCTACAAAAATGAGATGCTACCCGACGATAGGAAGGCATCTCACCAAATAAGAGTAAAGGCAACCCGTTTCCATATAGATGAAAGAGGAAATCTTTACAATAGGTCTTTCATAGGTCCCTACCTCCAATGCGTTAACCCAGAAGACACCGAGCAAGTTTTTGGTGAACTTGATGATGGTATATGAGAGAGTCACGATGGGGGCAGATCCTTAGAATTTCAATCAATCAAAGTGGGAACATGCAGAAAGATGCAAGTGTTTATGCTCGAAAGTGCGAAAAATGTTAAAAGTTCTCTCCTTTGGTCCATTAGCCAGTCAGTGACCTAAAGGCTTTGACTAGCTCGTGGTCATTCTCACAATGGGGATTAGATATAGTGGGACCACTAGCTACCACACCTGGGAATCGCAAGTATATGTTGATCAACACGAATTACTTTACCAAATGGGTAGAGGTAGAACCACTGGCGAATATACGAGATGTCGATGTGATAAGATTCATCTTGAAGAATATCTTAACATGATTTGGGGTACCAAGGGCTATCATTACTGACAACGACACACAGTTTGAGAGCATATTCTTTAAGAAATTTTGCGATGAACATGGTATAAAGCACCATTTCAGCTCGGTAGCATACCCCCAAAGAATTGTTCAAGCATAAGATTCTAATAACACCATGCTTGATAGTCTAAAGAAGAGGCTGGAAAGAGAAAAAAGTGCTTAGGTGGATGAACTCCCTCACGTTCTTTGGGCATATCATTCTAGGCTAAGAAGATCAATTAAGGAAATACCTTTCACACTAACATATGGGATGAAAGCCATCATCCCACTTGAAGCAGGTCTCCCCCACCATCAGAACCACCCTGGTCGACCAGGGGTTGATTGATGATAACATGTGCACTGAACTTGACTAAGCTGATGAGCGAAGAGAGAAGGGTATAATCAAGTTGGCTTCTTATCAATAGAAACTGGCCAAACAATACAAGAAAAAAGTCAATCGGAGTAAGTTCCAAGTAGAAGAATATGTCCTAAGGAAAGTCCTCGGCAGTGCACTGAAACCATCAGATGGAAAATTGGGACCAAACTGGGAAAGACCTTTCAAACTAACTAGGGATGACCTTCAAGGAGCTTACCGCTTAGAAATGCTGGAGGGTAGGTAGATACCTAGAGAATGAAATGCTGGCAATCTCAATAAATTTTATTTTTAGTCTTTTTGTAATGCACATTTAGTTTATGCAAATTTTCATTTCAAACTTATGTCGCTTTTTAGTTATTGCTTAATGAATAAAGGCCCATTCGCTCAACTTTTGTTATGTATCTCAGTTTTATACACCATTTCTAAGTAAGCAGCCCTACTTGAGTTCGATTTGATTGCCATAAGTTGTTCAAATTATTCAAGTCAAATCATTTTTCGCCGAGACAAATTTGTACAGATCAGAATAAGTTACTTAACTAATTTTAATCAAGCAATTACCTCGCACTGAACGGGATTCCTACTGATTATAATATACTGATGAGTTCATTTTAAATCACCAGGACCCTCAGGTCTTTGTCATATCAAACACAAAAAGCCTCACGAGTTGCCCCGATAACAATAAAAGCCCTATAAAGGATCAACAAAGCCAACTTTGGTTGGTCGCCAACTATGTTGGTGGAACGAAATCTTGATCGGGCGGATGACCCACCAGCGAGATGCATTCTTGCCATCATCTCTCCTAGGACTAAGTAAGTATGGAAAAACAACCTAAATGGTAAGGCAAATGGAATGATATTGCTTAAAGCATATTGGACTGGAAAAATGACTAATGTTATTTACTTATTCATTTAGTCAGGAAAGGCCCAAGATGATTTCCATTAGCTAATTAACTTATTTAGTCGACAGAAATCCCAAAATGATTAAAAAACACATTGGTTGGCTGAAGTCCTAAGTACTTATCAACTATATTTAGTCAGTTAACGCCCAAAATACATATCAGTTGGTAAATGAACTTTTCTCATTTCATAAATCATAAATAAAGTTATAAAAGCACAAGGGGAAAACATAATATTATACGAAAATGACTCAACTACAAATGACAAGCAAGGTAGTCAGCTGCATGTGTCCTCCGACCATTGTTTGGCTTATATACAAACTTGTCTCTGTCATCATGAAAGTAATATCACAGGAACTGAGCAGGGATGGCATCAATGGGGATCTATTTGTCGTCCCTCAAGAAAGGTGTCTAACGGTTGGCTGGGCACTCCACCTAAGTCTTATACCACAGGGATGATCCTTTGGCACTTTGATATATCTACCAGAAGACAGCCAACCACGAGCATAAGCCGCATCTTCGACTTCATTTATCCTAGCTGGTGCTTCAATCCAACCTTCATTGTAACCAGCCGACCACGCCTCCCTTGGACCCATTCTGAATAAGTGTATCAATATAATAACACCCTTCTGAAGGCCATCTGCGATCACGTATGCTCATTGGACATCACTTTTGAGCTCGACAACCTCTTTTTTCAAAACTTGGTTATGAGACCAAACTATCCCAACGAGCGCTGAAGTGGACCTTTGTGATGGTCATTCTCTTTCTAAATCAGCTCTTTATGATGGTCCCAACGAGCCCATATTTAGCTTAACAACTTCCCTCTTAAGATAGTCATTCTCTTTTTGAATCATCTCGCCCACTTTGCCCACATCACTGCTTGTCGATAAATGGGTCCTGAGATCATTTGTCTCTTCTTTTACAAAAGCACCAACATCCTCCATAACCTAAAGATCATCCTTCATCTTGGCGATCACCTAAGTTTGGTCCTTGTACTGATCGCCCTATGAGCTTGACCACTGATGTTGGGCCCCTGAATCATTCCCAATTTTAAATTGGGGGAATATAGTCATTTGAATCAATAAACTAGCATCAACAACACAAGCAATGAATACACACTTCAACAATAAAAGGAGAAACTTCAATAGAAAAGTGAAAAAGATCTTCTCATTAATAAATGTGGGTCAAGTGCCAGAATAAGTTAATAAAAAGAAAATTACCACTGATGGTCCTTAAAAAAAGGCACAAAAGTCCTAACACTATAGGGATTCCACCTGCTCAGAAGATGATGGGCCCTTTCTCTTCTCTACAGCTTTTATAGCTTAGTCATTAGTAGCCACGATCGATGCAAACTCCTTCTCGATATGATCAGTAAGCTGGTCGACCAAAGGTTCCTCAGCATCAAGAGGAGAGGGACCTAACACATAGCGTTTGTACAGGTTAGTCTCCGGTGAAACCCCATTAGCTTCCAGGGCCTTGTCCCAGTCCTTCTTAAAGTTTAACTATTTGATGTAACTAAGATGGTGCTCGACGTCATCATAGGCTCCATCCCAACCTTCAGTATAATCGATGTCCCTGACGGCCGCGACCTCTCCTTCCAACTTCTGGACCATTTTGACCAGGCCCTAGTTTTCTTCACTAACCTTCAGCTTGTCAACAATCATAAGGTTATAAGTTGTTTGAAGGTCAGCTAATTCCTTTGTTGACTTCTCCTTTTCCATGTCATCAGTAGCCTGAAGGTCGGCCAAAGCTTTTCACTTCTTTAGGTCGAAAGCGGCTTGAGCGTTACCAAAATCCTTGTTGGACTTGTTCAAAGTCGCTTCCAACTCAACATTACTCCTTGAGTGGTCTTCTTAACCATGCATCAAGGTGGTAAAGTCAGAAAAAAAATGCAAAAACTGGAAAAACATAGATTTTTTTATAGGAGTTGAAAACAAAGAGAATAACAACAAAGAGAAAGAGGCATTTACAAAAGCAAGCCTTTTATCAGACTTAGGGTCCAACTAGCTAGGCCCCAGCTTCATTGAATTCTTATGATCAGCAGTGAGCACTACCTCATCCAGCAGTTTGGGGGTGATCAAGGGGGGTGTTGGCAAAACTTGACCCCTCAGCATGCAGAAACAGAGAGGACACGACAAGGACCTTCGAGGCCTATTTTTTCTTCCTCTCTTCTTCTCTCTTTATCTCCTCCTCTTTCCTTTCCTCTCTCTTCTCTTTTCGTCTTCCTATTGCTTCTTCTTCTCCACCTCTTTCTCTTTCCCCTTGGTTCCCAGATTGGAACCACCATCCTTAGGTGAGTCCCCCTCAGTTCCCTTCAAAGACTTCACCCGATCAGACAGTAAGGCTTGATCGTCATCCAGTAGGATCAACACTTTCCTCTTTACAGGGGGAGCCATATTTTCTTCTTCACTATCTACCTTTTCACTTTATTCCTCTCCTTATTCTCCCTCTTCCTCTCTTTCTGCCTCGCTCTTTTCACTTTCACATTCACTATCTTCCTCCACCTCAACTTGCCTAGATGAACCACCAATTTCCCACTTTAGAAGGTCTAAAGCACGGATCCTGTCAACTTGTCGAGCAATGAAACTTGAAGTAGTGTTTTTATACTCCAACATGTAAGTTGTCGAACGCAGATGCTCGCCGTCAGGTAGCTTATCCCTAATCTTACAAACCTTTAAAAGGTTAGCAACTCTCAACTCAGGGAGAGCATGTTCTTAGTTCCTATTTTTTTTAAATAGCAAAAAATATTCTTTTGAGCTGATTTTTTTATATAGGTCCCCTGAAATGTTTAAATATAATATAAAAAAAATCAACTCAAATTTTTTTAATATTTTAAAAAAAATAGGAGTGCACCAACAAGTATGCAAACTTGGTGTGCACAAGAGTCTCTCTCTCTCTCTCTCTCTCTCTCTCTCTATATATATATATATATATATATATATATATATATATATATATATATAATTACACACATATTAATGTATTATGTATGTTTATTATATATTAAGGTATAAATATATAGAAATATTAATAATGAGTAATTCTGAGTTGAAAAATTTTAAAAAAATTAGAAACACTCTTTTGCTATTTTCTGAAAAACTTGATTTCAGTATTTAAAAACACGTGTGGCAAATGAAAATTCTTATCAGAATTGTACTTTAACACATAAAACAAAATTATAATTGATGACCAAACAAGCCATTATTGATTTGAATGTTAAGATTTATCATTTGATATGGTGTTGGATAGCATTGGTGATTTTTTCAATGGTGATGCATATTTGAATTAATTGGGTCCATCACATATATCACAAAATAAAATCATAATCTAATCGAATAGTCAATCAAATTAATGACATTAACTACTTGAAAATGACATTAATTAATTAACACAAACAAACATATCAATAATGTTAACTAGTTCACATAAACAAGTATACGAATATTCTCATAAATTAATCTTAAACAATTGGTAATCCGATTTTTTAATTGGCTCACCATTAACCTCCCATCAAAACTACAAATCAATTAAGTACAAAAACTAATTATATTAATCAATAACCAATAATTGAAATTACCTTTTATCCATATCAGTGCGATGATACTATAACTTGAATGCTAGAGATTATATCAAATAATTAACTTCATTGAACCCTCTCAAATACCTATCAATGAAAAACATATGATTTCCATTGAAAATCATAATTATAATATAAGGAAGAATTACAAGAAATTTCTATTATAACAAAAACTCCAACTATCTCAATAACCAACCAATTACAACAATTAGACATCACATTAGTTTTTCTATTATCTTTTCTTTCATTTTAATTGCAACCAAACAAAAAAATTTAAAATCAATAGATAACAAAAACTAATTTGATGTCTTCAACCATAAAACTCCAATTTGATAATTTCTAATTACACTTAATCCCAATTTTTGAAACCCTGCATTGCTAGCCACCTACACCACCATAATCCCACCGTAAAAAAAAGAAATAATACGACTTAACCCTATCTTGTCAACTTAACCCGCGACGACGAAGAGGGTTAGGGATAGGTATAGGGTGTCGTAGGGCGAGTGAGGGCGTATGGCTAGGGTGAGGGAGAGCGGGGGTAGGGTTTTTGTCAGGGTTGAAGAAATGACGGGTTTTTTTTCTTTTCCTTTTTTGTTTTCTTAGGCCAATAGAAAAGCTAAGATGTGGGAGTAAAATTGTTAAAGTGGAACCCAAAGTTTAAGCCATTTCATAAGGTGTCTTATTTGGAAAGGCTAATAATATACACTCCCATTAGTATTACCTTTTGGGATGGGTAACAAAAGATGTTTAAAATATTATTAGTTTTTAAGACCGCTAATTATACCCGTCCCAAAAGGTGTTTTTTAGGAACTCAAATTTTAGTCGTTTAAAAAACTTCAGTCCCAAAAATAACCTTTTTTGTATTGGATATACTTGGATAATCCTCAACCAATTCAAACTCACTCAAATATGTTGCACATTGTCTAAATATTTGACTTCTCTCACACTAAAGGCAAGATACCAAATTTCGGTAATTCAAGTTTACATCAAATAGAATTTGTAAGTACAAAATTTCCAATTGAGTCCATTTGTAGTTTTGACTTATTTCTGAAACAAAACATTATGTTTGTGTGTTATAGATAGATTTTTTATTATCACGCTCCTACACGGTCTATGGCGCATTAAAGTTTGATTGAAGATGTTATGGCAAAGCTTCAAGGAAATATTTATGCCGAAGGTTTAATTGGTGTGAGTTGATTCGTTTTCAAGTTTAATTGCATTCCGAGAACACTTAGGTATGAATGCGTAATTTTAATGAGACTCGAAAAATTATTTTATAAAGATAAGGATGTTATTTTATAAAGAAAATATTTTTAAATTTTTTTATAAGTGTTTGAAATGCTTTAAAGTTCGTTTAAATATGATAAGGACGGATTTGAGATTGAATTTTAATGGGACTCTAATTCACGCATCGTTCAAAATACGTACACTGTCGTTCAAAAGAGATGAACAGTCGTTCGAACAACATGGTCATCTCATTTGAGCGGCAGAGTTATATCATTCGAGTGATCAGCCGCCTTAAAGAGAATATAAATACGCGTGTTTCCTTCAGATTTCGTAAGTGTGCATTCTGCAAATAGTGTTTACAAACCAGAACATTTCTGCACTCTAGTTTTCTAAGGTTTTCAAGTCTAAACACATCTTTATAATTTCAAAGATCCGAGCTTTCATTATAATATGCTATATGATTAGCGCGTGAAAAGTGTGCGCGTGTAAGTGCACAATCATTGTTTTAGTTTCACCGCGATAATACAAACAAACCTAAGTTACGACTACACTTGCGATGCAAGTATAGCGGTAATTCGAGTATCAAATCCACAGAGAATGTTCAATAGATCGTAACGGATTATTAATTCAGGAATAAAAGTGAAAAAGGGTGATGTATGCTACTAAATAAAAGAAAAGACATAAGTTAAGTCTAAATAAAGGTAAAGCGAGGATCGGGATATCATCCAACCATGCGGTTCGAAACAACTACTAATCAAGATTCCGGCTCGAAAGCAATTTAATCGAGCATTAACAGTTAATCATAAACTTCACACAATAAGGAATTTAAGCTAAAGTTGCGAGAATAAACATTTAATCAAAAATTGGTCACACGCGGATTAAATTCGGATTATCGCTTTAAACACTAACGTTGCATGACAAAGAAAGTTAAACGCATAATAATTTGACTTTAATACGCGGGGTTAAATTAAACGTAATTTTGCACGAAATCTAATTTTCGGAGCTCGGGGCCCGTTAATGGCGGAACGAAATCGTGACCCTATTTATCTAGGGGCACATAATGATTAAACTAAATTACAAATAATTAAACTAGGAAAGCAAGTAATAAAGCAAGTAAACTAATTAACAAAGCATGGAAATTATTCTATAAAGTAAGAAATCAACAAGAACAACTTATATAAATGGAGATGGAAGTGGAAAGTTCAACATACACAACCCATATGGTTGTCAACCCAAAGAGAAATGAAGCCAAGCTCTCCAAACCCACAAACCCTAGGCTAAACTAATAAAAACTGAATATATCTATGTATGTATGATATTACAATAAAATTGGGTCATATAGTAAGTTGGAATAAAAGAAAAGAAAAGGAAAATATCTGCAGAAAATAGGGGATCGATCGATAGACCCCTTTGGTCGATCGATTGATGGCTGAAATCGTGGAAAAAAATATAAAGGATCGATCGATCGATCAAGTAAGGCAAAACCTCCTTTCCTCCTGTTTTGTCATGTTTTCTTCTCCGCTAGAATCGCTGTAATTTCTTCATTCGGGATTGGAATCGCGCACCATTTGCGGCTACATGAAGCTTACGAGGAGGGCTACAACTTCCTTGTAGTTGTTGGGCCAGGTGCCCAAACTATGAATTGACCGAATTGCCCTTGAACATGCGATTGCGTACGAAACTTGAGCGGAATGCGTTCGCACTCCATTCTTAGTACCTAAATACCTACAAATTCCCAATTATGCCTCATATAGCATTTTAACAATATAAACCGAGGTTGTCTAGTTAACAGGATTAAATATATAGATTAATGTCCCGAGGGGGCTAAAATGCGTAGGTTCGACGGATGAAATATGCAATATTTGCGTATTATCACTATAGTGGTCTTATTTGCACAAAGTTTGGTTTGTTATAGATACTTTGAAGAACATAACTGGGTTTTGCGATAAAGAAGCGAAGAAATTCGTGTTCAACATCATAGATGACACGAAGCCATATCGGTGGACACCGAGACATACGTGGATGCATGTGTTGTGGACAAGCATCGTGGAAGGAGGTTACTTTATGCGTGGGAACTACAGAGGAGTGGTTAAAGAGTCAAAGATGCATCAAGACCCATGGGGATCGAGTCGTTAAGTAGGTCTGTGTTTGTAATTTGTAATACCATATCATAGTGATTGTCTGGCTTGGGCTGTTCGAGGTTTTTCACCCCTTGCGTTATGAGTTTTATTTTCTATTATTTTACTTTCTTTAATCACTAGATGCATGTTTAGGATTAATCAAGATAAAATTTGGTAAAGTTAAAATTGATTCACAACTTGGTGTGGTTTATAAAAATTGGAAAAAGAGTTTTTCAAAAAGGAGAATTTTAGTTTTGTTAAAACACACATATTAAGGGACCTACAAATTGGTATTAGAGCTTAAAACATTATTTTAGTATTTTATGATCCCGTGTGTTTTCAAAAATGAATTTTGGAAATTTTAACAGTTTTCGTGCTCCTATTTTTTATGGCACAAATTACACTTATTGGAAAATTCTAATGAAATATGCTTTAAAATAAATTGAAGAGCGTGTTTGGTTAGCGGTTGAAAAATGTTGGTCGCCCCCGGTCACGAGAGAGGGAGCTATCACTAGTTTAAGTCCTGTTGAGTCTTGGATCGAAATTGAACATAGACTTGCACAATATAATTCTAAAGGTCTTAATGTTATATCGTCACATGTCACACAGGAAGAATACAATCGAATAATGACTTGTGAAACCTCAAAAGAGGCCTGGGATATTTTGGGACTTACTCACGAGGGCACTAGCATGGTTAGGTCATCGAAACTTCAAAATCTCACCACACAGTTTGAGACGATTAGGATGTTAGAGAGTGAGTCTTTTGATGAGTTTTATGATAGGATGTACAACATTGTTAACTCGTCGTATAATTTGGGAGAGAAAATACTCGAAAATCATGTCATTAAGAAAATCCTTAGGTCCTTGCCAAGTAGGTTTGATGCTAAAGTGACTATTTTAAACTCCATGGGTAAGTTAGAGTCGACGAAACTTGAAGAGATTGTATGTGACTTGCAAACCTATGAAATCGACATGATTACCTCCAAGCAAGTGCCTAAGAAAGAAAAGGCTATTACTTTGAAAGCCCTGAAAGAGGTGTCTAAAGTTTCTGATGATGACTCCGATTTCGCTTTTGAGGATGTTGCCTTGTTGGCAAAGAAGTTCAAAAAGTTTCTTAAATTTTAAAAGCAATCAAAAGATGCCAAAATTTTTGAGAAATTCAAGAACAACAAGTTAGATTCCATAATAGTGAGAAATTTAATCGGGTTGAGTCGGATATGTGTTTTGGGTGTGAGTGGTCAAAAAGTAGCCGCGTGTCCCACTAGACTTAAGAAATAGGGCAAGAAACCGATTTCATATAATGACACCTTAAGTGATAGTGATTTGGAAGAGGGAGATAGTTCCCCCACTGAGAGCACGTTTGTTGCTTTCCTGGCATGTCATGTGAGTGACGACGATATATCTTACCCCGAGGATACTCATATGCATGACACTTTCGAGGCCGTTGAGAGTGCTTCTAGAGTGTGTGAGGGTGATGATAGTGAGGATGAGGAGATCGACATAGGTGAGTTGCAAGTTGCGGTTAGAGAGTTATATGAAGAAACGGTGAAGGTGAAAAAGGCCAACTCTAAATTACAAGCTAGTTTGAATGAGTGTGCCGTAGAGTCGAATGATGTGTTGATTGACGAGCTTAGGGCATGAGAGAAGACTCTTAGGGAGAAATTAGAGTATGTCGAGGGTGACAGAGATAATCTTCATGGTTTGATGGACTCTTTGAAAAATAATATTTTAGAGTTTGAGGAGTCTAGGCATTTGATTGAGTCTAGGATTAATGAGTTAGAGGTGAGATTGAGAGACTCGTCTAGAGTTAAGTTTGATTTGGAGGCTAGGTTGGAGAAGTTAAATAATATCTTAGGCACCGTCCAAATTAAGGAGGATAGGGGTGGTATAGGATTCGATGAGTGTGTTATTCCCATTCCAAAAACCAACCCTGCACATGTGAGAGATCCCACTAGGAACGTTAGAAGAGGTCGACATTTTGATAATCATTCCCGTCGTGTTTACACTTATTCTGATTACAGTAGGGAAGGCCACCTTAGAAGTTTTTTCTATGACCTTAAGAATGCTCCTAGAGAGTTTAGGAATAAAGTCGTGTCGGTTCCCAAAACACCCATGCATTATGTCACTCCTACTTAAGTTAGGAAATCGAACTTAGTGGCTTTAGGACTAACACTTCATGGTTCTAATTTAGTTGCACTTGATTATTCCCATGCTAAATCTAAAGGATGATTGTGTTACCATGTTTGTCATACGCTAGTATTTGCATCATAATTTATATATTGCTAGTTTTATAACATGTGTATCATTTTATATTTTTCATTTTTTAAGTCTTATTTGAAAAATACAAAAAGATTTTTGGTTTTAAAATATTTTTTAAAAAAACACAAAAAGATTTTCGATTTATTTGAGTTTGAGTTTACATGTTTGATGTGGCATATTGGTGTGCTTGGACCCCCATCGTTTCATTATCCATGTGGCTAGGACATTTGTTCATAATTGTTTATTCTTAAAATGATCTTAACCATTGTATTATGAGGTTGGTTCGAAGTTGATATGTGTTTTTATTCGACTTTGTTTATATGCCACCTTTGCACACATGCATGAGTTTATATGGATGTTTGACTACTCTTGCATATTTGAGTTTGGTGAGACGTTCTTATCTCAATTTTTTCATCGTTGTGTAAGTATACTTAAGGAGGAGTGTGCATGTAAGAACCGAGTATCGTGAGGATTGAAATTGAAAATATGATGAGTGTTCACGGGAAAGGGCTGCGAGAGTGTAAAATTGACTCGTCGTGAAAGTCAACATTTAAAAGAGGCCAAAAGAAAAGGCAAAAGCCAAAAATTCTGGCCAATAGGATTTTCTCTAAGTTGAGATTGCTAGAAACCTCAAAAGAGCTTGAAAAAGTATATATATGAGGGGGTTTGATTGGAGAAAATTTAAACAGGTTTGCATCAGGAATCCTAGTGTTGACATATTGCCTCATGACGTTATTGTTTGTAGAATCGTCGAAATTCCGAAGTTGTGTGCATGTAGTATGTTTAGTTCGTTAAGCTCACACTTTAATTGTCACATATAGCTATGATAAAGTTTGATGATTTATTTCTATCAATTTGAGCTTCGTGATTGTTTCGATGTGTTGGAATTATTATTCATTTATTGTAGTTCACGCCAATTCGATTCCATATCCATGTTTAAGCACATTGGTACTATGTTAGCATGTAAATCACTTTGTTTTTGGTTGAGTTTTCTATTTTCACTACTATTTTACTGTTGTTTCGCATATTTAACCCCCTTCCAGGTATTTTTTTCGGAATTTTTTTCACTAGGCAACATTGTTCAACGTTTAAAACTGGAACTAAGATTTTAGCTTTCTCGTCAAGCGAGATGTACCTATCGCGCGATGTTGTCGTTCTAACGACGAGGCTTTTTCGTTCTAACGACAAAACATCTTCGTTCGAGCGACCTGATTAGAGTTTATGTCTTACTCTGTTACAGTATCTTGCTTCATATTGATATATTTCTGGTATTGTTGGGTTGCTTCTGGACAGTTTGTTTATATGCAGATTTACATTGATTATTTATACGCTGCATTGGTATCTATTTATCACACATGTTCTTCATTATTGATTCACACACTGTGATTATTGTTTGTTAGCTACGAATTTGACATTGTTAATCATTATTAGTTGGTTGTTCATGTTTATCTATCTATACTTTAAAATGGTATCATCTTATGTTGCTTATGCTAGATTTGTTTATCTTTTCACTAGATTGTTTATTCGAGACAAAAAGGGGGAGAGATATCTGTGATGTAGGGGGATATTTCTTTAATGAGCTTGGTATCCTGTTTCACATATTGCTTACATATTGATATCATATTTTTGCTCACATAACAAAATATTTGGATTTGATTTTTCACGCAAGTTTATATCATTTGTTCCTCCATACTTCACTGGGTATTTGTCTGTTTCATGTATGTAGGTATGCTTAAGAGATTGGAGATTTCAAGACTACGTCACATTCAGACATTCAGAGCTAGTTCATGCTTATCTGACCATTATTTACTAGTCTGGTCCTGTATTTTTACTTTTGAATTTTATGGGATGAGATATAGGTGTCATACGGCTTGACGGCCCGACTTAGGCATTTCACTGTTGGGTTTGTCCCGGAATAGTCAAAGGGGGAGATTTGTAAGGATAAAATTTTTAATTGAGTTCATTTTTAGTTTTGACTTATTCCTAGAAGAAAGCATTATTTTTATGTGTTGTAGATAGATTTTTTATCGTCACGATCCTACACAGTCTATAACGCATTGAAGTTTGATTGAAGACACTGAGGCAAAGCTTTAAGGAAATATTTAGGCCGAAGGTTTAATTGGTACGAGTTTATTCTTCTTCAAGTTTAATTGCATTCCGAGATCACTCAAGTATGAATGCGTAATTTTAATGACACTCAAAAAATTATTTTATTAAGATAAGGATGTTATTTTATAAAAAAAAATGTTTTTAAAATGTTTTATAAGTGTTTGAAATGGTTTAAAGTTCGTTTAAATATGATAGGGACGGATTAGAGATTGAATTTTAATGGGACTCTAATTCGCGCATCGTTCAAATGACATACACTGTCGTTCAAACGAGATGAACAGTCATTTGAACGACATAGTCATCTTGTTCGAGCGACATGGTTATATCGTTCGAGCGATCAACCCCTTAAAGAAAATATAAATAGGCGTGTTTCCTTCAGGTTTCGTAAGTGTGCATTCTGAAAATACTGTTTATGAACCAGAATGTTTCTGCACACTGGTTTTCTAAGGTTTTCAAGTCTAAACACATCCTTAGAGTTTTAAAGAACCTAACTTTCATTATAATATGCTATAGTGATCTTGTTTGCACCAAGTTTGGTTTGTTCTACATACTTTGAAGAACATAGGTGGGTTTTGCAGTGAAGAAGCGAAGGAGTTCGTGTTTAACATCGTAGACGACACAAAGTCACATCGGTGGACATCGAGACATACGTGGATGCGTGTGTTGTGGACGAGCATCGTGGAAGAAGGTTGCTTTCTGCGTGGACACTATGGAGGAGTGGTCGAAGATTCAAAGACGCATTAACACCCGTGGGGATTGAGTCGTTGAGTAAGTCTGTCTTTGTACTTTGTAAAACCATATCATCGTGATTATCTGGCTTGGGCCGTCCGAGATTTTTTACCCTTTGCATTGTGAGTTTTCTTTTCTATTATTTTACTTGTTTTAATCACTAGAGGCATGTTTAGGATTAATCAATATAAAATTTGGTTAAGTTAAAATTGGTTCATAACTTGGTGTGGTTTATAATAATTGAAAAAAGAGTTTTTCAAAAAGGAGAAATTGAGTTTTGTTAAAACACATGTAACACAATTCCACCTCTTTTGTATTAGAGCACACTATTCATGGCCCAACAACCCAATTGCTCCGCATCACCCCATATAATACGTATACATGTTATGCTCAAGTGACGTCACATGTGTGGGGACGTGTTGATGTATAAAATCCCTCGTGGAAAAATTAGAGTCTTGCATCATAATATATAAGATCCCGGGGTTCCTCTATCCATAGACAATTGATTTTGGGTCATATGCTTTAATATTTAATTGTTTTGATCCAATTACTATTGTGTCAATTCTCTAATTATGTATTTAATCTATTCTTATCATTTATCTTACGTCGCATGCTTATGATGATATATAATTGTTAGATAAATCCCATGTATGGCCACCCTGTATAGGAAAAATATGTGGTGTCACGCATTATAATAAAATCACATTTGTCTTTCAATCAAATAAAAACACTCATAGGACTTTATGAATTAAAAGTTTGTTAGTTTTAAATACTACCACTAAATAAGCAAAAAATCGTCTATCTAGTGGTCCAACATATTAAAAAAAATTATTCCTTCATCACAATAACATTAAAAAAATTTCTTTCCATTGGGATTTTAATATTTAAAAAAATGCTATTATGATCCATTCAATACCATTGGTGGAAAAAAACTCACCCTAAAATTTCCTCGAAAAAGTTTGCTACCTTCACCCTCAACTTGATTTTTTTAACAAATATGTGAAAAAAAATACCTCTAAAAAGTTATTTTTATTTGTTCGGTGACAACTTTTTTCTACTTTAAGGGTCCGTTTGATAGAAAACTGGAAAAATGCAAATGATTTCAGGGCAAACAATTCCAAGGCAAATGAATATTTTTCAACTTCTGTCTGTTTGATACAAGTTGGAAAATCATCAATTTTCCACATTTTCTATCAAACGCAAAAGTTGGAAAATAGATATAAATGTGGAAAATTTGTTTACGGAATATATATATATATAATAAATATATATTATTAAATATACAAAATATATGAATATATATTATATTATTTGTGGAATATATATATTCCGTATATACAAAATATATGAATATATATTATATTATTTGCGGAATATATATATTCTAGAAATTAATATAATTTGCGGAATATATATATTTCAGAAATTAATATAATTTGCGGAATATATATATTCCGTAAATTATTATTAATTTCCGGAATATTCATATATTTTGTATATTTTTCCAAAAATTAATAATAATTTACGGAATATATATATTCCTCAAATTATATAATATATATTCATATATTAAATATAATAATATATTTAATATATGAATATATTCCGTAAATAATATATTATATTTTCATAGATTTTGTACATTTAATAGATTTTGTACATTTAATAATATAAAAATCTAAAAATCTATTATATTTAATAATATAATTTTTATATTATTAAATTTACAAAATCTATTAAATGTACAAAATCTATGAAAATATAATATATTATTTACGGAATATATGAATATATATTATATTATATTTAATAATAATTTTTATATTATTAAATGTACAATATCTATGAAAATATAATATATTATTTACGGAATATATGAATATATATTATATTATATACTGAATATACTAAATATATATTATTTACAGAATATGTACATATATATAAAATATATATTTACATATATACAGAATATTATATTCTGTATATATATATATATATATATATATATATATATATATTATTTACAAAATATATACATATATAATATGATATACATATATATTATGTATTTATGAATATATACACATATATATCATATTATATATGTATATATTTTATAAATAATATATATTAAATAGAAGGAACATATGAAATATATGAAATATACAAAATTTACGAAATATAAATATATATTAAAATATATGAATTATATAAATTATATAAATGTACGAAATATATAAATATATGAAATATATATGAATATACGAAATATACGCAATATACATATATGTGAAATATACGCAATATACATATATGTGATAAAATATATAAAATATACGAATATATATTAAAATATACAATATATATATATATTTATATATTTATTAACAATATATATTTATATATTTATGAAATATAGAGTTATAAAAAAAAATTGGTTTTAAGTGATTTGCCACCAAAAAGTGGCAAACAAAAACCTGACCCTCCCAAAGAATTGAAGTCCACCATAGGGTGGCAAATTGTGCTTAAGGGATATTGTACATAAAAAACAAATTTCAAGACAAATTAAAGCTATCAAACAGCCTAAAAACTAAAAAATATCAAAAAATTTCTAACTTTTAGAAATTTGTCTCGAAAATTTTGTGCTATCAAACTGACCTAAGTTTTGACCCATGCCATAAATGCAAAAGAGGACAAGCAAATTAAAGCTAAGAACAACTCACATTTATTTTTATGATGGTGGGGTGATGTTAGAGAGTGAAATGACTTGAAAAGAACTGCTGCCGCATTATTATTCTTTCATTTTCCAGAAAGCTAATAAAAAGGCAAAAGAAAGGGTAGAAACAAAGAGAAAAAAACGACAAACAATGCCTCACCTTTCAATCAATCTTTTGACGTAATACTAAAATCAATGTCTAGGAATTAGACCAGAATAGTTGACGTCTTTTAATATCATTTTCTATTGGAAAATTTGGATTTGGAATTGGATTTCGGCATAAAGTTGTTTAGATTTTTTTTAGACACTATTTTGAATAATTTTGAGTTTAAATTTAAGTGGGATCTATATTATAATAATTATGATTTTATATATGAATGTGTTTTTCTTCGCAAAGAAATTAACGTAGTATATTTATATGTTCAATTTTATTAAGTTATGAATGATAAATATGATTCTAAAGTGACTCATAAAGTAATGAATTTAATGAATTGAATATGTTTTAATTCTTGTCACACATTGAAAGAGTAGTGAAAAATTAAAATGATGGACTAAGGCTTTGATGCGTTTTAGTATCCCAACTCTTTGAAGTGGAGATAGCCCATACGCGTGCATCGACCGGCTTGGACTTTTAAAACTTTTGTCTAAATTGAATTAACTTTCTTAGCTTTAATTACGTTATTAATTAATAAACTGTTTTGCAGTTATTGCCAACAGTTAACAGTTAAATTCGTTTAACTGTTTTGACAGTTATATTTGAACAGCCATTTGCTCACTCTCCTTTTTTCTTCCAACTCGAAATGTTGTTGTCTCTAGAAAAAAAATCTGCATCACTACATTCATATCATCCGCTTCTGTTATGCTGTTTGGTTGAGTAAAAACACGAAAATTGTGCTCGTTGAAATTAATTACTGTTCTGCTACATAATGAATTTGAAATATTCGTTCTATCTTGGGAGACAATATTCATCAATTTCAAAACACATTGGAGGGAATAAATTGTCTTAAGGACATTGTAGAAATTTACAGGGCTCAGATTCTTTTCTATTTCTATTATTAATTTGGCAAATTCAAGTAAGTTTTATTTTCTGTAATTTCTTTTTATTTATGTTATTATAATGATAATTCGTAATTCTGTACTATTGTATTAATTATATAGTAGACATAACATTTTCAATGTACATTTGGATGAAATTTGAAGTCATTATGACTAATTTTGAAGTGTTGCCAACTAAAATTATATAATTCACCGTGTTTAGGCATGTCCATTGAGCTTTTATAGTTGAGTAGATTATCCTGATGGTATTTTAAGTTTTCATTTTGACTATGATTTTTTATATTTGATCTCAAAGTAATTGGTGGTCATTCTATTAATTTTATCATTAAATATAATATATTAGAATTAATTTACGTGACTAATATATAAGCATATAAATGTATTTTATTACCCCATACACGAACACTACACCTAAAATAACTGAGAACCATACCAATACCCATGATTGGAAGGAACAATACAGACACCACACGTTATTACTTCACTAATAAAAGTTTGTGTACTGTTGAAAGTTATTTTTGTTATATATGTGGTTTTGATGATTGGATAATAAAAGTTGATATACTTATTCACGTGGCCTAATTTTGGTAGATTTAACGCAAAGGCAAACGACGGAAAATTAACATAGTTTAGGGACTTATACATTAAAATAATTTTGAGAGCCAAAAATAGCAATATACTAAAGTCTAATAAGCTGATTCATTTGAATTTACATGGTCGGTAGTTGGAGTCGGTGGCTCTCCTCGGGTTCCCTCATCCGAGATCCGGGGGAAGAGGATCAAGTTGACCCCTGCGAACAGTTTGATGCACTATCTCGCTTCAACCCTTTGAGCAAAATGTGGCAAAAGGAAGGATAATACATGGATTGACTCCATCATCTCCATCCCGTAGGAACTACGAGATCACCCCAAGGATGTCTTCGGCATCTAAGGGTCACGGACCGATCATAGAACCATGTTCAATAAATGGAACGCATTAGCTATCCGCTCTCAGGTTGGACAGCATGGGTCGGAGAAGGACAATCACTCATTCTTAAGACCATCGTTCTCTTTCTTGGTATATCCAGATAATAGGTAGGAGCATAAACTGAAATATTCTCGAGCTCTAGAATTAAAAATTAATAATGTATTAAAGTAAAAGAAAAATTCTATTATAATTTATCATCTATTTTACTTTTTGAAAATAATACACACACACACACACACACAAATATATATATATATGTATATATATATATATATATTTATATCCCAAGTTCTTGTAATAATTATACCCACGTGAATTACATAATGTGGACCCTAGTTAAAGCAACTCTAAAGTATGCACATATGTTAACAATGGAACCAATGATAAAGGTATGATCATCCTCAATCAAATTTCTAACTTTCTATACTGTGACAAATTTTGTTAGATAATTGAGCTATATATATATATATATCCCAAGTTCTTGTAATAATTATACCCACGCGAATTACATAATGTGAACCCTAGTTAAAGAAACCCTAAAGTATGCACATATGATAACAACGGAACCAATGATAAAGGTATGATCATCCTCAATCAAATTTCTAACTTTCTATACTATGACAAATTTTGTTAGATAATTGAGCTATATATATATATATATGTATATATATATATATATCCCAAGTTCTTGTAATAATTATACCCACACGAATTACATAATGTGGACCCTAGTTAAAGCAACCCTAAAGTATGCACATATGATAACGACGGAACCAATGATAAAGGTATGATCATCCTCAATCAAATTTCTAACTTTCTATACTGTGACAAATTTTGTTAGATAATTGAGCTACTTATACTTATATATATATATATATATATATATATATATATATATATCCCAAGTTCTTGTAATAATTATACCCACGTGAAGCAACCCTAAAGTATGCACATATGATAACAACGGAACCAATGATAAAGGTATGATCATCCTCATTCAAATTTCTAACTTTTTATAGTGTGAAAAATTTTGTTAGATAATTGAGCTAGTCGTAGTTATATTCGCTCGACTTTGAGGATACATACTAGTTATGATACTTAAATTCGTAATAATTGTGCATGATTTTGATATGTGGGTTATATATACTAGTCATGCTACTTATATTCGTTACATTTAAAAAAAAAATTAACGGAAGGGTCATTAGTGAACATTTAAGATAGTTTAGAGGCTTATTCATTAAAATAATTTGAGGGACAAAATGATACAACGTGTAAACCTCAAGGACCATTATTATAATTTATCATCTTTTTTATCTTTTGAAAATAATCTTTTATATTATTCCGAAATTCATGTAGTATTTATACCCACAAGAATTACATAATGGGGACCTAATTAAAGCAACCCTCAAGTATGCAATAGAGTTATGATCATTCTCAATCATATTTCTAACTTTCTAAACTGTAATAGAAATTGAGTCATTCTACATGTCCCGCCTGGGGACCGCATTTTACTTTTATTTTTTTAACAATTGATATAATATATATAAAAAGTTTTTTTTTTTTAAATCGTAAATAAAAAAAGTTGTGTTTACTAATAAAAAAATTTATAAACATCTTTTTTAATTAAAAAAAACATTTTAAAAAATATTTTTCAAATTTTAATTAAAAAAAACATGCTTAATTTGATGTATTAGATTCACGATTAAATAGTGTCGCTGGCGCGGACCCACATTCAACAAATGGTGTGAGTCTGGGATTGTGGGCCCGCCCCAACAGCACTAACTAATCGCGATATTTTATTGAAAAAATATCGCGATTAAAACTAGTGCAGCTGGCGCGGACCCACATTCAACAAATGATATGGGCCCGGGAATGTGCGCTTGCGCCAGCGGCGATAATCACGATAATTTTTTAATAAAATATCGCGATTAAATAGTACCGCTGGTGTGCCCCATAAAATATCGCGATTAACTAGTGTCGCTGGCGCGGACTCACATTCAATAAATGATGTGGGGCCGGGAATGTGGGGCCGCGCTAGCGGCACTAATTAATCGCTATATTTTATTAAAAAAATATCGTGATTAATTAGTGTCGCTTGCGCGGACCACATTCAACAAATGATGTGGGTTAAAAAATTTGAGTCCGCGTCAGTGGAACTAATTAATCGTGATATTTTATTAAAAAAATATCGCGATTAATTAGTGCCGCAGGCGCGGACCCACATTCAACAAATGATGTGGATCCGAAAATGTGGGTCAGCGCCAACGACACTAATTAATCGCAATATTTTATTGAAAAAATATTGTGATTAATTAGTGTCGTTGGGGCGGACCCACATTCAACAAATGATGTGGGTTCGGGAACGTGCGTCCGCACCAGCGACACTAATCAATCGTGATATTTTTACCAACAGCACTAATTAATCGCGATATTACGAAAAAAATATTTTTTTATTTTAATTTTAATAAAAAAAACTGTTTGATTTTAATTAAAAAAGGTTTTTTTATATTAATTGAAAAAACTGTTTTTTTCTAATATTAAAACTGTTTTTTTTTAATATTATTCGCTGTTTTTATATTAAAAGTTAAAAAACAAAACAATAAGAAACTTCAAAAAAAAGGAGGGGGGGAGGGGGGGGGGGGGGGGGGCATGCGGTCGCTAGGGTGGCTGTACATGCGATCCATGTAAAGTTTCTCATAGAAATTTACTCTCTAATGTAGGTTTCAATACCTTTAGTAAATTATTTAGGTGACCTTTAGAATTGCTTTTTATTATGACCTTTTAAGTCTACATTGTGCCCATAATCCCTAAAAGTATCAAAGTACTTTAGATCTAGTCAAAATTCGTGTATTTGGATCGTGTTTCGAGTCGACGCGATAAGGATTTTTCGGACATAAATTTGTGTTTTTTAGTTGACATGAACACGACCCAAATAAAAATGACATAACATGACACGACATGAATAACACGATTTCTTAAAATTTCACGCTAAATTAAACATAAATAGACACTATACCCCGAATAAAACATGATTAACACAACTCATAATTTTGACACGAATACAACTCGACTTCGTGTAAAAATACATGACACGAACACGGAATATCGTGTCAATTTCGTGTTGTTCCGTGTCGTTTCTAAAATTGCCACCCATAGTCAAAACGCATATGTATTTAAAATTAAAACAAATTTCAATCATTTCAAACATGTTTTTTTTGTCAAATTCTTTGTCATGATAAATATACTTAATCGTTTAAATGAAACTAAATTTAAATGTTATATTTATGTCAAAAATTTAATTTATGTTCTCCCGTGCCAAATTACGAGTACATGTCTTTATTTCGTATATATTTGACTCTTGTTCGTCATCGTGGAACATGGTTTGTTAATTATATAAAAAAAAAAGAAAAGTAAACTCTAATTTGGGACAAACCAAAAATGTATTTTGAACTCTTAATTTGAGACGAAGGGTGTATGTAATGGTTCCAATACCGTCTCTCAAAAGATGTTCTATAATAACTAAGAGTATTTGTTTTTGTTGAAATTTTTGAAACTCTAATCATTTTTAACTAATTTTTTTGCCTTCAATATATAGTTAGCCGGTTCAAGTTTGTCATATTTCTTAATTAATATCAAATTTCACACTCGAAATGTTTCACGAATATAAGGAACTATAATAAAATTTATTTTTTGGTTGTAAAAATCAGATTTTGAAGAATGTATTTAGCATGTACAATTACAAAATTGACTGGGTTTCAATGGCAAAAAAACAGATTTGGCTATTAGCATTCTATTTTGATAGTCTAATAATATTTGTTTGTTGAGACACTTTGGGACCCTTGTAAGACTTTTGATTACACTTAAGTACTAGAGTAGCAAAGTGGATTTCTAATACAAATTTAGAGATAATGAATGAAAAAAGTATAAAGTTATTTTTTGATAAAAATATATGGTTACGTATAAATTTATTTTTTGATAAAAATGTATGATTTATTCTTCTATAATTTATTAATTAATAATATATATAGCATATCAAATTATTCGAAGATGAAAGGGTTTCAACGGGTTGGCCACATTTTTTTTTATATAAGAAAATTGATTTTGACAATATCTAAAGATATTTTTTAGAGTTACTCAATTATTATGGACATAAAATACCCCTTTTACCACCTTTTCTATTAAGTTAATGCAAGACATGAGCACGATGGTCAAGTAAAAAATAATTTAAATACTTTAAGGACTCAATAGACACAAGATAAACTTTGATAGCTCATTATAATTTTCTGTGTATTTATCGGTCACACATGTAAAACTAATCTTTGTTTTTATATGGGAATTTTATTCCATGTTTTAAATAACCTTAATGTCTCATAGTTAGTTCTAGTCATCTTTAGTCCATCTCCAGTTAATAATTATGTTGATCAAAATAGTATACAAAATTAATTGATATTACAAAGTTATATATATTGAAAGAAAACTCAAAAAATTAATAATCCAACGGCAACTCTAGCATTTAAAAATACCAGTATTTTTACAAGGAAAAATTTAAAAGGTCAAATAATTTCTTATAACCGTTTACTTTCAAATATTCACAAAGGTAGTTTGTTTGAATTTTTGTCCAAGCACAACACCACTAAGCTCAAACTTAATTTAAAAGGTAAAATAATTTCTTATAACCGTTTACTTTCAAATATTCACAAAGGTAGTTTGTTTGAATTTCACTTCCAAATGATAATTATGTGACTGCGTTCATGTTCAAACTAAGTAAAAGGAAAATCAACACTATTGTGTGAATTTAACTTTTTGGTCTCTCTCTCTCTCTCTCTCTCTCTCTCTCTCTCTCTCTATATATATATATATATATATATATATATATATAGTCCTGTTTTTGTGCGAATTAGTCCGCATTTTAAGAGTGCGGACCGGACAAGTGTCTACTGGCGGTGAGCGCAGAAAAGAGAGAGATTGTGTCTATAGGTGACACATGTCCGGTCCGCATTCTTAAAATGCGGACTAGTTCGCACAAGAGCATTATTATATATATATATACATAGTATTGCTCTTGTACGGAACGGTCCACATATTAAGAGTGCGGACCGAACATGTGTCACCTCCTCATGAATCTAGAAAAGAGAGAGTGTCTCTATAATTTAGCCGATAATTTCTACGTTCACCGTCAGGTGACACATATCCGATCCGCACTCTCAAAATGCAGACTGATCCGCACAAGAGTTGTAATACCTCACATTTTTCCTTTAAATAATTAATGAAATATTATTTTGAACTAAATAATTAATTTTGGGAATTTAAAATAAGTAAATATTTTTTTCTATTCGAAAATGTTAAGTGGGAATTTGTTATTTAGTGTTCTTGTGTGTGATTCATGTTGTGCATGATTATAATATTTGCATATAATAAAAGAAAATTATATAATGTATGTGCGACACAAATTAAAAGCGACTATTATTGGCATAAATAATTCGGAACCTATTTTGGGACTTATATGGCCCGTTTAGAAGGTTTAAGCCATTAAAAATGGTCTTGGGTCAATACTATATGGGTTGGGATAGTTTTGATTCAATTAGCTAAGGGATTCGGGTCCATTTGGGGGTCCAAAAGTTGGGCCAAGGGTCCAACTTGATATTAGCATCCTAATTAGAGGTTAAGTGGGGGGTAAACCACTCCCCCACCCTTATTCCACAAATCCAAGACTCAGAGTTACGGGAAGAAAAGGGAAAGGCACCAAAGATAGGAGAAAAAGGTGAAGAACAAGAGGAAAAAGCAAGGAAGAAGATCAAGGGGAACCTCCTCTACCATTTTTAAGGCAAGAATTTTCTTGCTTACTTTATGTTCCAAAGTATTTCTCAATGCATTTTGATTACTCCCCTTAAATTTCTGAAAATCAGTCTTGGGTATACTTGATTTGATTATGAATAACATATGTAGAGGATTGAATTCTTTATGGTGGAATTATTTCTAGTAATTAGGTGTTGTGTTCTTGGAAATTGGATTTAAATTTTTTAGGGTTCCTGGAGATTAAAATTGGGGATAATGTGATGATTAAATTAGGGAAGGGTAGATGATGAAATTGGGACTGAAATCTGGTAGAAAATCCAACTTTAGATGTGTCATAACTCAAGACAAATGGTGGAAAATTTTGGATGGAAATATGATTTAATATGAATAATAGATACGCATAAATCCTGATAATTTGGGCATGAATTCGGGACTAATTTGTATAATTAATGATCCCAAATAGGTTAACTAAGTTGTAGGAACTCAACTAGTTTATTACAAAGTGGGCGGAACCCTTCAAATTGGATTTGAAACGAAAAATGTGATTTCCGTCATAGCATAAACGAGGCAGATTTGGGATGCTGCTCAGGTCCGAATCTATTTGGCCTAGAGCGAATCGATTCGGCGTGGCAGGAGAATCGATTCGGCCAGAACTGAATCGATTCGGCCCTGGGGACAAATCGAGTTGGGTTTGGGGGTTTGATTGTGGACGTTTTAAGAGTCCAGGCGAGTGGGTAGAACCGTGTTTTGGACTATGATGAATTTATTAAAAATAAATGTACCCACATTAAGTTGGAAAAATTTCAACTAACTGGATGGTTAATTAATTATCATATGGAATGAGATTTAATAATTTATTAGATGATAAATTATTAATAAATGGAGAAATATTGTGGACATTGGTGGAACTCTCATCGTAATTATAGAGTAATTACCTCTACATATTATACGGGAAAATAATATGTATTATATTATATTTGTGTGTGAACATACCAGTGGACCTTCCTATCGACTCGGGGATTCGTGCGTTCGGGCCAGTCACCACACGTCGGCACATGTGGGCTTTACGTTGTGTAGGCATATAGGTACAACGTAGAGGCTCCATCCTCGAGGGGTAGGTGTGCCACTGACCCTTCATGTATTACCACTGGGTATAGGTCATATGGGTGTCCTGCGTAGGGACCACCCTCAATTTATGAGTGTTATGTGGTGTCCACTTAGGATGTCAGGAATCCTTCAACCTGCCTGTCTAGGATGTCAGGATTCCTTTGGACTTGCCGATAGAGCACGAATTTGACACCAACGGTAGATGCCCTTACGTGTCATATATATGGAAGGACATATATTATTAATTACCCGAATATTTTGGAAATAAATTTAATTGTCTAAGGATGTGGACACTAAATATTATTTTGACTCTATAACGCATAATAGATGTTTACGCCTTATATATGATTCTGAAAAGACTGAAATTAATATAAGTTAGTAATTTAAATGTAGGAATTACATTTAAACTAATTAATTGGAAATGAAATCTTTCTATAATTGAGATGATGTCACAAATTATTATTTGGGACATTGTGAGGTGTGAATAATATCACACTTAGATGAAGGGTGAGGTATTATACGCATGTGAGTGACAAAAAGGGAGGGGGAATTATTGTGCATTGACTATATTTTTATCATAATTTATTCAAGTTAATTCTTACACACCTCGGGCACTGACCCAAATTTAAAATATTTTTTCCCAAGGTATTCTTAATGATAGGGATAGCAGGACTGACGTTAGATCGGGCTTGCAGTTGCATTGGATGCAACTGCAATGTCCAAGCATGGAAGAAACAGAGAACAAATCAGGAGCAGCAAGGACATGTGAGGGATCAAGCGCCGAATAGACAATTTAGACATATTTCTTAGGTCAAATTGTGTCCGAGCAGAGGATATCCGTGGACCCAGGGAATGTTTCTACCGTGATGGAGTGGGGAAAATCCACTACACCCACCGAGGTGCGCAGTTTCTTGGGATTGGCAGGGTACTACCGTTGATTTATTCAAGGGTTCTCCAAGATAGCGGGGCCCTTAACGAATTTGACGAGAAGGGGGTGCAATTTATTTGGGATGAGATATGCTAGCAGGTGTTTGAGGAGTTGAAGATGAGGTTGACTACAACACCAATTTTAGCGTTACCTGATGCGTCCCTAAGGGGACTTGGCGGGGTTCTGATGCAGGAGGAGATGCCTATATCTTATGCTTACCGAAAGCTTAAGCCTCACGAGGGACATTATCCCACCCACAACTTAGAGATGGCAGCCGTTGTTTTTTACCTTACGAGTGTGGAGACATTACCTTCTGGTGGAGAAGGTTCAGCTTTTAACAGACGATAAGAGCTTGCAGTATATGTTCACATAGCGGGGGCTGAACATGCGACAGAGGAGGTGGCTCGAGTTTGTGAAGGACTACCGGTTCGACATTCAATACCACCCGGGTGTAACACCCCACTTAAAATAATAACGGGTGGCCAGCCCTATACTATATTAAATCAGGAATTCCAGATGGTCCAGTCTCAACATCAACTATCGGTACTATATAATATAGGACTAACTACCCGATATCATATAAGCGAGATGTTAAATAAATTAAAACCAGCAACATAACACAACCCACACTACAAAATTTCTAATGAATAAGAGAAAGAAAGATGCAGGAAGGAACTATAATAAGTGAAATGCTATAATTAAAATGAACCATATAAATACAACCGAATGTACTACAAAAAGTAGACCTGAATGAGCTGTCGGGTCACAGCCAATACAATAACTGAAATGGAATAAATATAAACATGTATATAAATATCCCTATGATACAACCCGATATACAACATGAATCCTACCTAGAATTTTAAAGAAGTAGGAAGCGGCTACAAGATACATCCCGCAACAGTCCGCATCTGTCACGGCTCCCAAGACTCTGGATAGAAAGTCATTCGGCATCCATGCGGTAGGATACCTCTGGAAATACATATATATATACAAGCAGGAGAGAGAAGAAAACGGGTCAGAGCCCCGAATGTGTAAAATATTTAGCAAGTGTGTTAACCGTGCATAATAAATACCGGTGTACATAATTTCATAAATAAGTGAGACCGCACTCTCGTGGAACCCCAACTCACCTCTCATCTAAAGGCGCGCACCTATTCGCGTCCTCAAATTTTAGTTAAATTACCCCCAATGATTTTAGGACAACCTAACTTATCAGGCCTAGCCTATATCCACGAGAGCTACCTTCCCGTCATAATCTAAGGATCCACCCGTTTCTAATCCTATTAGATTATGATTACACCAATTTTGCCATAATAGGCTTAATGAATTCCGATTAATAATCTTATGAATTATAATCATCAAAATTCTTAAAACATTACCCCTATACATATATATATATACACCTATATAGGATAAAAACGTAAGAATTTATATACTTAACAACATGCACATGGAATATTGGCAAGACTTCTCTCTAATCCCAAAATTGTACTACGTTTCGTGCGTGGGGAGTCTCGCAAAGCGAAATCCAAACAAGGAACCGCCCCGTTACACTACTCCTGACAAGGTCAAGACCAGAGATCCGAGATGCCACCTATGGAATTACTTCTCTCAAATCTCGACATGGCACTGCGTTTCGTGCGTGAGGTGTCTCGCAAAGCGAAATCCAAACAAGGAACCACCTCGTTACACTACTCCTGGGCAATGTCGATCCTAGAGATCCATAATCCTCAACATACAAGTTAGTACTAGCATTACTATTAAACTATAACTCCTAAAGAAAGAAAGAAGAAAAGAAAAGAAAGAAAACAAATAAGATAAAATAAAAGAACCTCCAATAATATCCTTGGGATGATGTAACCGAATAATACCTTATGTGCGATACATCAACCCCCATCAATCTAGTACACCATAATCATCTAAGATGTACTTCATAAAAGTCCATATCCTTTCATCTATAGGATATATATATATAAATATATATATATATATATATATGGGTATTTATTTCTAACCGTATATATATATCATCATCAATCCAATAGCCAAGTGTACATACTACATATGATGTACAAGGCCATGCACATAATATACCCGGCTATATATATCGCCGATAAACTGCATCAATGCTATCATCTTCCCAGTGCCGATTCGGCCTCCAAGGCGAATCGATTCGGGTCCAAAGACCTGGGCTTCTACAATAGGCCGAATCGATTCGGCTTGGAGTCGGAATCGATTCGGTCAATGCAGACCTGCCAATTTTACCAAACCGAATCGATTCGCTTAAGGGGGCGAATCGATTCGGACCTGCAATTTTTGAAGGGTTCTTCTTCTTCATCAAAACCCACGAATTCTAAACCCTAAATTTCCATTTCTAACAATTAAACCTTCATCAATTTATGATTTTAAGCCCATAAGTCATCCCAAAGTTGGTCCCAAACATTTCTATTCCATTAAATCCATATTTAATCCTTGATTTCAAGATTTAAACCTAAAATCTAGGTTTTGACATTAGTACCCAAAAATCCATTTCTTCAACCCACAAATTATGAAATGAAATACACAAATAGCTATTTAGCAAGATTAAACACTTGCCTCAGGTTTGTAGAGGTTGAATCGTCCTCGATGTCGCGGTAGGGCCGGAAATCTCCAAGCTTTTCTTCCTTTCTCTCTTCCTTTCTTCTTCTTCCTCTTCTTCTTCTCTCTCTAGGGCACTTCTCTCTTTCTCTCAAATGAGAAATGGCTTCATCCGTAAGCCTCCACCCCTTTTAAAACAAAATCCCAGTTTTAAATGTTAATACACACTTTAAATGACTCGTTGACTCCAATTCAAGTCAAAACAACTTAAAAACATTCAGGAGCCGAAATAAGACCCAATGACAGTCATTTTGACTATCTCGACCCTTCCGGGATCGATGGTACCCTAAAAAATATCATCCGGAATACTTTGAAACGTCCTCTATTTTCGGACTTAAATTCCCGAATTTTAAAATTCTCCAATTTAATTAAATTTAATTTTCCCAAAATTAAATTTCTCAGTCTCAAAAGTCTTGGGGTGTTACACCGGGGAAAGCGAATGTCGTAGCGGATGCACTGAGCCGTAAGTCATTTTCGGAATTGGAGGCAGTGTGGAAGGCGAAGTGGAAGTTACTTTATGGAGATGATGAGTTGACCCGAGCGTTTCTGTCAGTTTTCACCACCACCCGCGAGACCATTATTAGGGTAGTGAAGAGATAGGCGAAGGATCAATTTTTTAAGGATCGGGTGAAATAGTTGCTAGCCGAGGGGTGGATCACTTTTCTATCGGGTATGATGGAAGTTTGCGATTCTAGGGGAGACTGGTTGTTCTGGATGATGCGGAGTTGAGGCGAGTCATCATGTCGGAGGCTCACGGTTCACTATATACGGTATATCTCAGTGGGGATAAGATGTACCACGATATGCACCTTCAGTATTGATGGGCCTGTATAAAGAGGGATAAAGTTGAGTTTGTGTCCAGATGTGCTACTTGTCAGCTGGTGAAGGTGGATCATCAACGTCTCGTAGGTACTCTGTAGCCTTTGGAGATCTCGGTGTGGAAATGGGAAAGCATATCTATGGACATTATTACTGGGCTACCTACTTCGCAAAGGGGGCATGATTCGATATGGGTGATTATCGACAGATTTATAAAGAAGTCTCATTTCTTACTGGTCCGGACAGATTATAGCTCCGATCAATACGCCAGTCTCTTCATTGTAGAGATTGTTAAGATGCATGGGGTACCGCTTAATATAGTGTCAGATAGGGATAGGATGTTTGTGTCCCACTTTTGGAGGAACTTCCAGCAGACCTTGGGGAAAGAGTTGAGACTGAGCACTTCGTATCATCCTCAAACTGATGGGCAGACGGAGAGGGTGAACCTGATGCTAGAAGATATGTTGCGTATGTGTATTTTGGATTTTAAGGGGAGTTGGGAGAAGTATTTGTTGTTGGTGGAGTTTGCCTAAAACAACAGCTACCAGTTCACGATAGGGATGGCACCATTTGAGGCACTCTACGTGAGACCTTGTCGTTGTCCTTCATGTTGGTTGGAGATGGGGGAGAACAAATTACTTAGACCATACTTCATTCAGGACACCTCAGAGAAGGTAGAGATGATTCGGTCCAGGATACGAATTGCCCAAGGTAGGTAGAAAAGCTACGTGGATGCGGGCCGGAGACACCTTGATTTCGATGTTGGAGACAAGGTGTTAATCAAAGTGTCTCCCATAAAGGGAGTGATGAGATTTGGGAAGAAAGGGAAGTTGGTGTAATACCCCTTATTTATGAGTAGTTATTTTTATATCAAATTGCCTTGTGGGTTAATTATATAAAATAAAGGAAGTTGAAGTAACTATTACTTTAAGTGCTTTAAGTGATAATATTTACTGAGTTTTGCATATTTACCGTTAAGTGAATGTTAATAGTATAACATTATGTTTTGTTGCGTCGTTGTGCTTTAAGTGACGGTTATGATTTATATTCCAATTGGGTTAGTATTAAAGATATAATATGACGCTGGAACATGAAATAGTGAACGATATCCCGGATGCCAGTTTAGAGGGCACGGTTAGTCTGAAAATGATTGAGATAGTGAAAAAAAGTACCAATTGTGTTTTTGGGTTCCGGGGTACTTTTGACTAGTTATAACTTAATTATGGTGTTACGAGTCATTTTAAGTCTCTAGTAGCATTTAATGTTGGACTTAATGTATTTGAGACATTTAAGTCTTACAAGAGCATTTATATCTCAATTGTGTATTTCTAAACCTAGAGAGAGAGCTTGGGAGAAAGAGGATATTTGCTATTTTGGGCTTGGAATCGTTGCAACGAGGAAGAATCCGAGACTATAATCTTGAGGCAAGTTTCTAACTTGCATAAGTGTATGATTGAGTGTGCATAATTTGTATTTATAGTTAATATTCTTGAGTTTGAACCAAAAATGGTTGTTGATGATTTTGGTGTTTAAACCCTTAGGTATTTGATTTAGGCACGATTAGAGTTGGTTATATTAGTGGGTTATTGTGTAGAAATGATTTGGAGATGTTAATGGTTGATGATGTTGTGTTGGATAGAAGAAAATAGGTTTGGGGGATTTAGGGTTTATATTAATCTCGTAGCCATAACTGGGCAATCCGACCAGGGCGAATCGATTCGCCCTCCTCAGTGAATCGATTTGCTAAAATGGTGGCTACAGGTCTGAGGAACCGAATCGATTCGGGTTAAGGTCGAATCGATTCAGGCTTAGACAAAAGGTTGGTTTTCTCAATCGAATCGATTCGATTTCAGCAGAGAATCGATTTGGCCCTAGGCGAATCGATTCGAAATCCTGCTGTTTTATAAAAAAAATCTAATATGGTTTCTACTCCTTTTCTTTTAGGTGTGAGTCTTAGGAACCTTCTAATATGATGTAATATAGACTATTAGGGTCTCACATAAGGGAGATTAATACCCTAGGTTAGTAAGGGGGTATTCAGGCTTATCTCGGGGACTATTTAGTAGAACTTAATGTCTCATTTTATCTAGTAAGCGAGTCTAGGACTAGGGGAGAGTTGGGTAGTATCATTTTGGAATTTTGGGGGCTAGTATGAGGGTAATTATACTTCGTAGCCTATATTGTTAAGCACATATGGTTTCGTAATTAAAAAGTGAATGTTTTAATTGGTTTATCTTGTGAATATGGTATACATTTACGTACCTCTCTAAATGCTATCATAAGGGAAGTTACGCGAATGAGGTAAATCCCCTGGCTAGTGATGCAGGGAGAATATAGTCCTCGGGCCATAGGATCGGTGGTTATATTGTATGATTGTTTTATTCGAAGTGAGGTAATTCCGAATATGGTTATGACTCACTGTCGAAGGTATATGGCCGCTTCCCACGTGTCATAATTTATGGTGCCCATGTGGTCTTGATTTTAGGCCCTGGAAGATGATAGCATTTAGGGGCGCATTCAGTGGGGTGACTGCCAGAAGGATGGTCTTAGAACCATTATATTATAATTGAAATTATTCTCATGAATATGGCATTTCATATGAATGAGTTAATGAATCTATAAATCAACTTTATGGTATATGATCCCCAATGATAAATTGACTTGTGAAGATATATTTTATGAATTGGCAAATTAAGCATGTTAAATAGAACTAGGCTAATCCTCTTAATTAGATGGGTAGTTTAACTTAAAATGGAATGGTATGGTACTAAGATGTGCACTTAGAAGATAGGTGAGGATGATTTTGTAATAAAGAGCGAACTTAACCTGTTTATGATGTTAGTATTCATAACTGTTAAGCATTTTTATTCACACGTATATCATGACCCATTTATATTTTCCTTCTTGTGTGATTCTTAATTATGTTCAGGTGCTCCACCGCAAGGGCACCTGTTTTGACCTTTCCTTCCCAGTGTCAAGGAGCTACAGCATTTTGCGGATGTTGTAGGATTTTTGTAGTAGACGTCTCAATCTTTTGGACATTCTAGTTATGATTTGTTTGTATATTCGAGCGTGTGCCCCAGTTATTATTCATATCTGCTGTAATACTTGGTGTAACCTTTTGTATTAGTCTGTTAACCGACATCTTATTCGGTTATGTTTTGTAGAATGGTTATTAAACTATTACATGTCTTTATTTATATCCACATCTTGTTATAAATTGGATTGTCGAAAATTATTTTTATCAAACTTGTAAATTATATGACATCCGTTTTTCAAAAATATTTGGTGGTTTTCTAGTACTACTATTATTATGCGACAATGATACTAAGAATGGACCATTTATGATTCTTATTTTTATTGGAGTAGTGGGATGGACACCTCTTATTTTAATAAGTGGGGTGTCACAGTTGGCTCCTCGATACGTGGGACCGTTCCCTATTTTGGAGAGGATTGGGCATGTAGCCTACCGGTTGGGATTACCGGACCACTTGCAACGGATGCACGATGTGTTTCATATATCCTCATGGCGGAGATCCCTTGGAGATGAGATGGCGTACCATCATATCGATATAGACGAGATTGAGCTCCAGCCAGATGCTACTTATGTGGAGAGACCGGTAGCCATTTTGGATAGACGGGAGCACCGACTGTGGTCCAAGATTGTTCCTTTAGTTCGGGTACAGTAGGGGTACCACCGGGAGGACGAGTCGACTTGGGAGATGGAGGATGACATATACACAATGTATCTCGAACTCTTTTAGCTAAGTACGTATTTTCTTGATTCGGAGGACGGAATTCCGTTCTAAAGGGAGAAGAATGTAATACCCCGCATTTTTCCTTAAATAATAAATGAAATAATATTTTGGAATAAATAATTAATTTTGGTAATTTAATCTAAGTAAATATTTTTTCTATTTCAAAATTTTATGTGGGAATTTGTTATTTAGTATGCTTGTGTGTGATTTAAGTGTGTGCATGATTATGGTATTTGTATATAATAAAAGAAAAATATATAATTTATGTGCGATACAAATTAAAAGCGACTATTATTGGCATATATAATTTGGAACCTATTTTGGGACTTATATGGGCCCGTTTATAAGGTTTAAGCCATCGAAAATGGTCTTGGGTCAATACTATATGGGTTGGGAGAGTTTTGGATCAATTAGCTAAAGGATTCGGGTCCATTTAGGGGTCCAAAAGTTGGGCCAAGGGTCCAACTAGGGATTAGCATCATAATTCGAGGTTAAGTGGGGGTAAACCACTTCCCCACCATTATTCGACAACTCCAAGATTCATAATTATGGGAAGAAAAGAGAAGGGTATCAAAGCTAAGAGAAAAAAGTGAAGAACAACAGGGAAAAGCAAGGAAGAAGAGCAAGGGGAACCTCCTTTACCATTTTTAAGGCAAGAATTGTCTTGCTTACTTTATGTTCCAAAGTATTTCTCAATGCATTGTAATTACTCCCCTTAAATTTCTGAAAAGTAGTCTTGGTTATACTTGATTTGATGATGAATAACATATGTAGAGGATTGAATTCTTTATGGTAGAATTATTTCCAGAAATTAGGTGTTGTGTTCTTGGATATCGGATTTAAATTCTTTAGGGTTCTTGATAATTAAAATTGGAGATAATGTGATGATTAAATTAGGGAAGCGTGGATAATGAAATTGGGATTGAAATCTGGTAGAAAATCCAACTTTAGATGTGTCATAACACAAGACAAATGGAGGGAAAATTGGGATGGAAATCTGATTTAATATGAATAATAGATACGCATAAATCCTGATAATTTGGGCATGAATTCGGGACAAATTGGCATAATTAATGATCCCAAATAGTTTAACTAAATTGTAGGAGCTCAATTAGTTGATTACAAAGTGGAAAGAACCCTTGGAATTGGATTTGAGATGAAAAATATGATTTCCGTCATTGCAGAAACGAGGAGATTTGGGTTGTTGCTCAGGTCCGAATCGATTCGGCTTGGCAGGCGAATCGATTCAGCCAGAACCGAATCGATTCGACCCTGGGAACAAATCGAGTTGGGTTTGGGGGTTTGATTATGGACGTTTTAGGAGTCCAAGCGAGTGGGTAGAACCGTGTTTGGGACTATGAAGAATTTATTAAAAATAAATGTACCCATATTAGGTTGGAAAAATTTCAATTAACTGAATGGTTAATTATTTATCATATGGAATGAGATTTAATAATTTATTAGATGAGAAATTATTAATAAATGGAAAAATGCTGTGGACATTGATGGAACTCTCATGGTAATTTTAGAGTAATTACCTCTACATATTATATGCAAAAATAATATGTATTATATTATATTTGTGTGTGGACATACCAGTGGACTTTCCTATCGGCGCGGGGGTTTGTGTGTTCGGGTCCGTGACCACACGTCGGCACAGGAGGGCTTGACGTTGTGTAGGCATATATGTACTACGTAATGGCTCCACCCTCGAGGGGTAGGTGTGGCGCTAACCCTTCCTATATTACCGTTGGGTTTGAGCCGTTTACAGGTGTTCTACGTAGGGATTGCCCCCTATTTACGTGTGTTATGTGGTATCCGCTTAGGATGTCAGGATTCCTTCGGACTGTCCGTTTAGGATGTCAGAATTCCTTCAGACTTGCCTATAGAGCACGAATTTGACACCAACGGTAGATGCCCTTGCGTGTCACATATATGGAAGGACATATATTATTAATTACCCGGATATTATGGAAATAAATTTAATTGTCTATGGTGTGGATACTAATTATTATTTTAACCCTATAACACAAAATAGATGTTTATGCCTTATATATGATACCGAAAAGACAGGTATTAATATAAGTTGGTAATTTAAATGTGGGAATTGCATTTAAATTAATTATTTGAAAATGAAATCTTTCTATAATTGATATGATGTCACAAATTATTATTTGGGACGTAGTGGAGTGAGAATAATATCACACTTAGATGAGGGGTGAGGTGTAATACGCATGTGAGTGACGAAAGGGGGGAGGATTATTGTGCATTAACTGTATTTTTCTCATAATTTATTCAAGTTAATTCTTGCACACCTTGGGCTCTGACCCAAATTTAAAATGTTTTCCCCCAGGTGTTCATAGACATGGATAGCGGATTGTGCATAGCAGTCTTGGAGCCTTACTTGCTTTCTATTTCAGCTTGGTTGGATCTAGTATATGTGCTTCTCAGCTCTAGTCCTTTATCAATTTGGAACTTTAATAAATTATCTCACCCACTTTTTGATTGAATTTTTTTATTAAACTTCATGGATAAGATCTCAACAGTGAGAAGATCATATCTATGAAATTTCATTAAAAAATTAAATCAATAAAGTGGTTCGTGCCGACCCAACATTTCAACGGTTGAAAATGAATATTTATACTATTTTTTTACATATCACCTCGTCTCGACGATTTTTTTATTGACTTATTTTATGAAAAAAATTGAAAATGATCTTCTAACCATAGACATCATATCCATGAAATTTCATCAAAAAATTAATTTTTTACTATTTTAAAAAAATGGTATGTACTGGAGTTTGCACCACAAGGACTCCTTATAAGAGACATTAACTTCCTCCTCATTTCCGTGTGAACGACTGACGAAAAATACTTGCGGTCGAACCGCACCCAAAACTCCTGTATTGTGAGAGTATCTCTCTCCTCCACGGTGGTAATAGACTCCCACCACTGTAGTGCAGATCCCACTAGCTTGAAAGTAGCTAGTACCTGCTTCTGAACACCGGTGCACTCATACATCCTCAAGTGCCTCTGAATGTCTTTCCTCCACTGACTAGATACCACAACATCGGAGCTACCTGCGAACTCCGATGGATGTGCCTTCTGAAAAGCATCTCAAACGCGTTCCCAAGAAGACGGGAATGCATGTGCCTGAACTGGCGCGGCTACCGGCGCCTGGGGTGGTGCCTGCTGTACAACGGCGAGAGCGGCGTTTACCGCTTGGGCTACAATGGCTGCAACCTCGGCGGCATTCATGGTTCCCTGTACTGGAGCTGGCTGTGGCTCCGGCTGTGCATTCCTAGGAACCCGTTGTGCACGTCGTGGAGGCATCTGAAATAGGAATTAAGTTTATAAGTTCGCAGTTATAAACTCAAAATAGCTGAAGAACGTAGCATATACAAAAGAATACAACAGTCCTAAAATATAGGGCTCTACATCAAAGAAAGCTCAGCGGAAACATAATAAGCCGTACAGATCCTAAAGGACACTAAAACCTGGCTCTGATACCACCTGTGACACCCCGACTAATTAAATACCGGGTAGCTACTCCTTTATTAAATTAATACAAAATGCCAAGTTGGTCCAGTTACTAGCATCACTGTCGAAAACATTTTAATAATTACTAACCCCCTAGTATTTAAAAAGTAAGATGTCAAATTTTAAATTAAGTCTGATTAACATGCAATAAAAGAATTATGAAAGAATAACATAACCATTCACCATAAAGAAGCAATAGAATAACCAACAAATAATAATAAGTCTGGAGAAAATACTCCTCACAATAATCCCACAACTGAAATAAATAAAATAGTGTATCCTGAATTAATTACAAGCCAAGGTATGAATAACTGAAATAGAAAATGTCTCTAAAATAAATGGGTGACATGCCCTACAAATGATGAAACTGAATATGGAGTCAAGACTAGAAAAGGAGTCGTCTACTATCAAGGCCCTGTAACTTCCACAACAGCTACAGCTCGTCACCTGAATAGAAATCCTATGCATGGTGTCCTTGTGGCTGGGCACCTAAAAAGGTTTTTACAAAAAATAGATTTGAAAGCAAACGGGTCAGATCCCGAAAGTGGAGAGTATTTTAAAAACATCAAGTGCTTTAATAACATTAAAACAATGAATGCAAAATACATGTTAGGACGTGCTCTCACATGAAATACTCGCCTCTCGACTAATTGTGCACTCCTAACGTACCGTACCCATACACGTGATTCTCATACCTATCTAGACAAAAATAACTTCTAACATTTCTACTCGATTCGTACTATAAGTTCCAACGTTATCAATTAAATAGAGCGTGTTACTTAAATTCTCGAATTCCCAATTATTAGCAATACAAATTTACTGGAGGTTATTCCCCTAATTATCTTCTCAATGCGTTACTATAATTATTCTCACAATATAAACATAACAAGTTCTTTTCCTTTAACCGTATATTATTCTCAACATAAATATACAATACTAGCACCCCGAGACTAAGCTGCGGTGCACACATACTCTGCTATCCATCCCGGTACATCACGTACATAAGGATCACGCATTCCGAATCTCTCAGGAATCGTTCTCAGATAACAACAATCACAAACAATGGAGGCGAACACAGTCACATCACATGGGTCACGCACATACCTACGCTCCCACGATCAGCAGACTTATTAACTTCCCAATAAGTCCTTCTCTGACCTATGTCCTCGAGGTACCAATCTAAATCCCCCCCGTAGGCACACAAAGATTAGATGGCCCTAAACGAACGAAAACCTCCCGTGATAGCAAGTATGGTAGGTATGTCATACACATAGAATCATATATATACTAAGCATGCACACATCTTAGTAATTACCATAATTTATTAGTGGTATAATTCTCATTATCATACCAACTTATAATGTTACACAATTTACATATCCCCCATTTTTTACAAATATTTAAGTAGTCAATAATTCTCACATCGTACTTAGTCACTCGCATCCTAATCCACAAATATCATTTGGTTCAAATCACACTCCTACGTTTCACTCCTCCACATATCCCAAATCTCCTAATTATACCAAATAGTTAACAAGGGAAGGTTATCTCTACAATTAAATAAGGTTACGGGACACTAGAAATCAAATCAGGCCAAAAAGGCCATTCTGTCAACTCGTTAGAAGTCTCGTTCGAACGAGGTCGTTCGAACGAGAGTTTGTTCGAACGAAAGGGGCATCTAACGAGATCTCGTTCGAACGAAATTCATCGAACGAGCATCCAAATCGTTAGAAGTCAAACTGTCACCTCGTTAGAAGCTCGTTCGAACGAGCTCGTTCGAACGACCTGGGCAGGTCTTCTAACGAGATGCCAGTTTCGAGCCCAGAATTTCCTATCTCGTTTTTCTCAATTTTCTTCACCTCTAATCTCATCTAAAAATCATCCCAACAGTATTTTAAGGTTTCTAATCATCACTAAACATACTTAGGTCATATTTCAACATATTTATGGGGTCAAATCATCCTAAACTACATCTAATTATCAAATCTCCCAATTTCCCCCAAACCTTATGAGTATGAACCCTAGAAAATTAAAGTCATCAATATTCATAATTAAATCCGTTTTTGTAACATAAAAGATGTATTTCTATCAGTATAATCGCCCAAGCACAATTCTACATGCAATCTCTTTATCAAAACATGAATTTCTAATTCCAATTCCATGGATTTTTATAAATCTCCCAAAACAATGCAATTTTATAAATTTCTAAGCATGGAAGAAGCATTCGTTGAAATTAACGTAATTAAACCACTTGCCTTGGATTATTCTCTGAATTTGGTGTTGAATTAATGAAGGTTTCTCTCTCCTTTTTCTCCCAAGGTTGAAGGTTGAAGATGGAGGTTAAGGTTTTTTTCTCTTTTGGGAACCTCTCCTAACTTCTCATGAAACTCCCGTAGCCCTCTAATCAGTTAAGTGATGGTAATGGGTTAGTGGGTTATTAAATTACCTATTTTAAACTCCCAAAATTCGTTGGTCATAAATCCCAAAATTCCAAAATTACCAAAATACCCTTTTTAGTTGCCGGTATGGCCTAATAATGCCCCGGGACCCAAACTAAACCTCCGGCTAGTGTTTTCTGACTATTTCGACCCTTCCGGACACGTTGGCACACTCAAAATGACCATACCGTTGATGAAAATAAAATTCACTTTTTAATTAAAAATTACATTCCTGACGCGACTGTCACGCGCGTCCCAACAAAATTTCCGAAATTTTCGTATTTCTATCTCATGACAAATTCAATATTTCTAATATTCATATAACATCATATGTATACACATTATAATCAAATACCAACTCACATCTCGTTAGTATTTTATCCGGAATAATTCTCAATTAATTCCCATTTAATTTAATTAATCCCACAAATAAATATCAATAAAAGTACGGGGTATTACATTAAGGAGATGGAGAAATTAAGAAATAAGGTTAAAGAACTCACCAAGAAATTCATAAGAACATCAGGCAAGATTTTTTTTGCTAACTTTATTAGTCCAAACTATTTCTTAACTCATTGTGTTTTATCTCCCATGTAGAAATTCTAGAATTGGTAGGAATTTATGGTGATATTATGATTATGTTTATAGACGATTTGAATATGATAACAGATTAAGAAATTCAGAATTTAGGATGGTATTTAATAATGCTTAACGACTAAGAAATCCATAATTTAAAATTTGTGGTGATATTATGATCATGTTGTAATTGTTATGGTCATTCACATGTAGATGACTTTCATCCATGCTAAAGATCCGATATATGTGTTAATTGCAACTTTTGCATATGGTAGGACTTAGGGGATTTATAGATATAAACCTGATTTGGTATTATCACATCAATAGGTTGAAATCTTGGGATTTGGGATACGAATTCGACATTAAAACACAAAATAAACTATCATAAGAGGGTGAATTAAGTCACGGGGACCTACTTTAATAATTACCTTAAGGTTTAAACCAATGGAATCACGGTTGGGTTGAAGATTGAGATTTTCGTCCTTGCATTTTTGGGCAGACCTGCTCAATAGCCTACGGCGAACCGGTTCGGCCCAGGGGACGAATTAGTTTGGCCATTGAGAAATTTGGAGGTGGAGACTAGGGTTGTATCCGGGGAAATTTTAGATGACCATGCGAGTTAGTGGGACCATGTACGGATGACCGTATAATTTATTAAAAATGGATTAGTGGTGTTACTAATAGGTGTAGAAATTAAATTTACTCGATGGTTAATCATAATTTATAAAGGAAGGATATTTAATAATTTATAAGATGGCAAATCACTAACGTAGAAAGTTTACGAGAAATCTTTACGGGATAGCTAAGGGTTAATTTATGGGGTAATTACTGAAAGAAATTAACTAGACGGTTTAAAATATTATTTAAAGGATGGGAACTTAAATAATTAACTAGATGGTTAATTTCATTTTATAAAGAAAATGATTTTAATAAATTACGTGATGGTTAATTAGTAACTAAGGATAATTACGGATAATCCTTTCGGGGCAGCTAGGGGGTAATTATAGAGTCATTACCCTTACATGTGGTAATATGTATTTGTATTTCATGTGGACATACCTATGTTCGTGGAGTGTCCTATCGGTTAGGGTTATGCACGTTCGGGACCGTAGCACACGTCGACATGGGGTGGGTTAGGTGTACTGTAGGTCATATTTTAGGTAGTACATATCAGCGCCACTTATGGGAGAAAAGTATTGATGCTAGGATCAATATGTCACCATTGAGTATGGGTCGTGCAATGGTGTACTGCATCAGTATTGCCCCACTTGTATGTGTATTGTGATGTCTGTTATGGATAAGAGACTCCTCTGAACTTACCGATAGAGCACGAACGAGACGCTATTAGTAGATGCCTTAGAGTCGTATATATATAATGACATATATATAAATTGATGGAAATGAATAAGATAAATTCTTAGTCTAATGATGTAGACAATAAAACACAGACACAATACTACATAGTATGATGATTGATTACGTCACTTTATGGGTAGTATGCCTGGGGTAACTTGGGAAATAGTAACTTATTTGTAGATGATTCTATTTCAATAAGTTAATTTTTCTAATGCATCCTTATATATGAGTTGGCACATTTGCCAACCTTCTACTTTCGGACTTGAGTAGTTGTATGTTTAGCATTGCTCTTAGATGAGGAGTGAGATATTTAATGTATGTGAGTGACGATGGGAGATGTTCACTTTGAATTAACTGTAATTTTACAGAATAAATTTAGTAAGTTAATTCTTGCATACTCTAAGGAGCTGACCCGAAATTATATATGTCCCCCAAGGTGCTTTTAGACAGGGATTGCAGGACTATCGAGAGATCAACGTTGCAGTCTCACCTTGCACAATGGACATCATATCATTGATTCTGGACAATGTTGCTTCTCCATTTCAGTTTTATTATTTTTGGGATTATTGTATGGGCATAAGGCCGAAGTCTATTTAATTTATGTCGATTGATATATTTATGGTCATATTGGTTTTTTTCCATTTATATTACGTGGATGCTGGATTTATCATTGTCTTGATTATTACTTTAATTCAATTGTGGATTGTAAGTAAATATTTTTATGGTTTGATGCTGAGAATGATGGGACAAGCCCCATCTTTGATGTATTATGTCTAGACAACTTTACATGAGAAAATGGGGATTATAACAGTTGGTATCAGAGCATCCTGAGTCTAGTGTCCTTAGGATCCGTGTTACGTATGTTTTTTTTCTACTAAGCATTATTTGTTGTGTCTAGAGCCCATTATAGGATTTTGTAATCCGATGTCACGATGACGTGTGTGTCGATATCATTTGCTATCATTTGAGCGTTAGCAAGACTTCTGGAGTATTTGATCTTAGAAAAGCATAAGAATGAGGATCGTTGCGAGTTAGTGATCAAGCGTTGAACGATTTGTTGGACAAGAGTGTTCACCATAGTTGTGAAAATTATTATGAGAAGTTATCTTATTTGGGGTAAAGTTTGCAACTTAAGAACTCTTGGGGGCACAAGTTAACAACTACCTTTCATGTTGAGTCCATTTTTGGAGATATTAAGGGATTTTAGTTGCTGAGGAGATTATTGGAGTTTTGGGTTTTATTTATGGTAATAAGGGGTGATGAAAATTTAGCCTAGTAGAATGGCCTTATGAAATTTTGTGCACATAAGAGAGAAGGCAATGGATTGCTGTGTTTTAGCAACATATAAGGATTTTGATGAAAATTTAAGTGGGGATTAATTCTAATTAAAAGGGTTAAATTGGTGTTATGCTCAGATTTGAGCAATGCTCATTTATGTGGTGAAACCATTTGTGATTTAGGTGATGATAAAATGAGAGTGTTTGGACTTAGTAGTAGGTTCAACCTGTGGTAACATAATAGGGATTACAGACTAGTTAGATAATTTGTAATACACCTATATGAGTGGAAAATAGAAAGGACATCATTGATTTTATGGTTAGTTCAAATTTAAAGGACCTAATTAGATAATTGTATGAGGATGGAGTTACATGTGAATTATAGGAGAGTATTTTTTTTAGTGTATTAATTATAAACAAGATTTAGGAATAAGTGCGTTCCAAGAAACGCAAAGAAAGAGCATTTTTTGAGTAACAATTGTAATTGTGAATGTAGGATTAAGAGTACCCCTATTAGAGACAATATGGGGAAAATGAAATATGATGTTACGAAATAGCGAGTTGAGCCGAGAGGAAGGACTCCAAAGGTGAGTTATGATTTTGATATTACGACGTGTGATGTGTGACCGGATATGGATTCTAGGTATGGTATAGTAGAACCAACGATGGTTTGATTGAGGTTTTATAGAATTTATATGGTTGATGTTTCTACGAGCATTGGGGTTAGATGTGGGTTTCGTGTGATTAGGGAAATAGTGATTGGTTGAGAGTGGGTACGATGCTGTAATGATTTTAGGTTCGCTATTGACGTAGTTGTTAGAGTATAGATATAATGAAGTATGATGTTCATAATATCTATGCAATATATGGTGATGTATCTTGTTTGGGCATGATCATCTTGCTGATAGTTGTCCCTTTATAGGTGGATTGACTCGTGATGCAACCATGGGGATTATGGGTTGGTATTCACTAGGATTTGGTGTTGGGCATGGGACATCTCATTCAATATCGAAGAATCTATGCGATTTATCATGTACGAATAGATTATATGTATAATCTCCCCTAGATATTGGATAGTGGTGGGAATACCAGCGTCCCCTAGGTTGTTAATACCTATCTCTATATTGGGAGAGGGCCCAATGGTTGATGGGTCCCATAAACGCCTTATGTGTTCTAGTCGTTATTCTTGGGCAGTTGTGATGCCCTACTGGGGATTCTCATGGTGAATGTGATAATAAAAATTAAATTTTGTCTTACGACATGAGTTTGTCTATTGTATGTGATTTTCGAGTTTGAAATATTGATATGGGCTATATGTTGATGGCGGCATACATTATAGGATGGATACGTGGAATGGTTAGTCGATGAAGAGTTTATTTTTGTATTAAGGACTTGAGTGATGAGAACTAACTATATGGTAAAATGGATGCCGATGAAAACTTAAAATTGGTAAGATAATTTTTATAAGGTCTAGAGAGAACTGTGTAGTGATACGATTGTGAGAATTTTGAGGAGAGATTTGGTGGGCAGACAAGTTTCGAGTAGAGAGCATCAATTGATGATGTACTTATATTGAGCAAAATTTATTGTGTTATTGCATCGTTCGTGATTTCGATAAAAAAAAAGGAGCAGGGTCACCGTGTAATTTCAGAATATGAGGGGCGACGACTCAATTAAAAAAATTGTATGAGTATGTGTTACTTGTGCATCGTAAATGTGTATTTTGTTGATGCACTAAGGTAGATAAATGGACAAGTAGGTGTCCAATTATAAACTTCTAAAAATAGTATCGTAGGACCAAATGATGGTCGAAGGAGTTATAAACCCTATATAGGGAGAGTTTATACAAGCACAGGGATAATAGATGTGGGATTCACATGAATTGTGAAGAGTTACCTTATCGAGAGTAGGCACAATAATGTGAAGATTTCAGGATGGGTTACTAACGTATTTCTTAAAGTAAGGATACAATGAATGTTCATCTTATGATATGGACATAGACTAGATGTTAATGAAGGCAGACGTTAAAGGATTAATAAATTTGATAGTTATCAAAAGACGAATTTATTCTTATCGGAAGGGATATGCAAAATGGGAATCATTCATATAGTAAAAGGTATTTGGTTACTTTGAGAAACTTTATGACTAGTGATAGTATCGGTTATATGAAGATGTGCACAATAACAAATTGTGTTATAATAATGACGATGTCATCGAAAATAGGCAGTAGTAGCCCTTATGGGAATTTATGGGTCTTTGGAGGCTTAGGGGTGATTAAGCGCTCTACTAAACTTAAGAATGGAAAAAGGATGTCTTATCGTATGAGTAAAAAAGGAACATGATGTTCTTGTCATTATTGAATCGATAAATTTATCGGGATTTAGTGTATCCCTTGGACAGTGATGCGCCTTTTGTTAAAATTGGCACAAGTTGAAATCTATGTGGTTAGCGCAAAATTTTCTTTTTTTAGCCTTGTACCAACATATTGCAATAACTAATGAAGATATGTAGTGGGGTATCGGGAGGGTTCCTTCTTTGGATTTTGCTTGCGGGACATCCCATACACGAAATTGGCTAATGTTAAGAGTTGAGAGATGTTGGGTTCTAGGATGCTTTTTTACTACATTTTACATGTGTGGAGTTATAACGGATCGGACGATGATATATTATAAGAGTTAAGGCCAGCGGGGCCGATGAGTACCTTGATGAAAGCACTTATTAATATTTACAACACTAGTGGAATAAATGGGACAATCTCTAGACGAACTGAGTCACGGTCAGTAGAGTATTTTCTTTATAGATATACATAGTATGCATGGTTCATGTTGAATGCATAGGTGTTATCCATATTTGTTGTTTATACGTGTGTGTATGTAATATATGATGTATGAACATCCCAGTAATATTATGATAGACGTAGATGAGCCTTTTTCTTTTATTTCATGGGATATGAGTATAGACTAATTGGGTGTAAAACTTATAATAATGGTGCGGAATAAAATGTAAGGTTAAGCTTCAATGAATTTCAAGGACGAAATTTCGTTGTTGGGGGGGGGGGGGGGGGGGGGAGAATGTAATACCCTGTGTTTTAAAAAAAATATATTATAACGGAAATTAATTTAAAATTTTTGATTAAATTAAATCGAAGGGATTTAAATTTAAATTGAGAATCACTACTTATTCTGGATTACATAATTATCGGACTCAATTGGACAGGATAGGTTCACTCATAGGAAATAAATCATACGCTAATAAACTTATGGTTACATGTCATTCAACACATTAAAAATGTCTACTTGAATAAAAATAATTGGGACTCATTTCGGGAGGCTTGGTAAGCTCGTTTAGGTGTTTTAAACCTTTAGAAATAGTTATAAGATATATTTATATGAGTTAGGAGGTTATTGGGATAGTCGAGTTAGTATTTGGGCCCCCAAGGCCCATTTGGGGGTCTAAAAATAAGGATTAAGGTCCAACTCGGCATTTGTGTTTAAGTTATATTAATTAGAAGATTAAGGAAACTCTCTATCATTAACTAAGAACCCTAGTAGACTCATTGGGAAGAAAGAGTAGGCAAAGAGCTAAGGAGAAGGAGAAATCAAGAAAGGTGGTTAAAGAACTCACTAAGAAATCCTTAAGAAAATCAGGCAAGAGTTTTCTTGGTAACTTTATTAGTTCAAACTATTTCTTAATTCATTGTGTTTTATTTTCCATGTAGAAATTCTGGAATTGGTAGGAATTTATGGTGATAGAATGATCATGTTTATAGAGGATTTGAATATGATAATAGACTATGAAATCCAGAATTTAGGGTGGTAATTAATAATGCTTAAATGACAGGAAAATAATGTCATGGGACCCTTATTGTAATTGTTATGGTGATTCATATGCAGAGGACTTTCATCCATATTAAAGATCTGAGATTTGTGTTAATTACAACCCTTGAATATGGTAGAACTTAGGGGATTTAGAGATACAAACATGATTTAGTATGATCATATCAATTTGTTGAAATCCTGGAAATTGGGACTTGAATATGACACGAAAACACGAAATAAATTATCCTAAGAGGGTGAATTAAGTCACGGGGACCTATTTTAATAATTACCTTAAGGTTTAAACCATTGGAATCATGGTTGGGTTGAAGATTGAGATTTTCGTCCTTGGATTTTTAGGCAGACCTCTGCAGTCGCTAACCGGTTCGGCCACTGGGAAATTTGGAGGTGGGGCCTACGTTTGTATCCAAGAAAATTTTAGATGACCCTACGAATTGGTGGAACCATGTACGGTTAACAGTAGAATTTATTAAAAATGGATTAGTGATGTTACTAACAGGTGTAGAAATAAAATTCACTAGATGGTTGATCGCAATTTATAAAGGAAGGATATTTAATAATTTATAAGATGGTAAATCACTAACGTAGAATGTTTACGAGAAATCTTTACGGGACATCTAAGAGGTAATTTATGGGGTGATTACCGAAATCAATTAACTAAATGGTTTAAAGTATTATTTGAAGGAAGAGGACTTAAATAATTAACTAGATGGTTAATTGTATTTTATAAAATACATTATGGTTAATTATTAACTAAGGATAATTACGGATAATCCTTACAAGGAAGCTATGGGGTAATTATAAAGTAATTAGCCTTATATATGGTAATATTTTTTTATATTTTGTGTGGACATACATATGTTCATGAACTATCCTATCGGTTGGGGTTACGTGCGTTTGGGATAGTAGCACACGTTGGCACAGGTGGGCTAGGCATAATGTAGGTCATATTTTATGTACTACATAGCAATGCCACTTATGGGAGATAATTATTGATGCTGGGATCCATGTATCACTGCTGGGTCTGGACTGTGCAATGGAGTACTGCGTAGGTACTGCTCCACTTGTATGTGTATTGTGATGTCTGTTGTGGATAGGAGACTCCTTAGGACTTACCGATAGAGCACAAATGAAACGCTATTGGTAGATGTCTTAGTGTCGCTTATATATAAAGACACATACATAAATTGATGGAAATGAATTCCTAGTCTAATGATGTAGACTATAAAACACAGACTCAATAATACGTAGTCTGATAAAGATTGATTACGTCACTTTATGGGTAGTATGCCTGGGGTAACTTGGTAAATAGTAACTTGTATATAGATGATTATATTTCAGTAAGTTGGGTAGTTGTACGTTTAGCATTGCTCTTAGATGAGGGGTGAGATATTTAATGCATGTGAGTGACGATGGGAGACATTCACTTCAAATCAACTATACTTTTACATAATAAATTTAGTAAGTTAATTCTTGCACACTCTAGGGCGTTGACCCAAAATTATAAATGTTCTGCCCCCTCCCCTATAACACCCTGTAATTTTTCATGATTTTAAATGTGGGATTAATTTAATTAATTATTATGATTAATTTAAATAATGAGAAAATTTAATTGTACATTAATATGGATTAATTTAATTAATTATTTGGATTAATTTAAATAATGGGAAAATCTAATTGGAGATTAATTCGGATTTAAATAAATATTAATTAGCAAGATAAGGGCTAATATTTATTTATATTGAATATTACTTAGTGAATGAGCAATAATAATGATATGAGACGATTAAAATTCTCGTGAGGGAAAAATACTGCAATTATGATAAATTTAATCGGGACGCACATGTCAGTCGTGTCGGGACTTAAATTGAAAAATAAAATATAATTGCATTTTTGGTATTCCATATGGTCATTATGAGTGCACTAGTGTGTCCGAAAGGGTCAAATGGTCAGAAAAGTCTATCCGGAGGTTTAGTTTGGGTCCCGAGGCACTTTTTGGTCAAATCGGCACCTCGGAGGGGTATTTTTGTCTTTTAAAATTTTGAGAAAAAGGGATAGATAAAAATCAAAGGTTATATGTACTGGTACATAAGAGACATGAGAGTTTACACTTACCAAAACAAAGGGGAGAGAACATGAGGGAAAAGAAGAGAGTTCCTAGGAGTTCTATGGCCAAAAGTCATCATCTTGTAGTAAAATCACCACCAAATTGTAGATGAAAGAGAGGAGACCAAAACCATATATTTCTTCTTCAATGGATCAGACCTACATTAAAAGGTAAGTTTTATCTTGTTGAATTTTAGTTGAATATCATATCCATGTTAGAGTAGAAAAAATTATTATTTTGAATACATGAATGTTTATGGGAATTTTGAGGAATTTAAATAATATTTTTAGGTAGAATTAATTTTTGGATTTAACTCTTATGTTGGAAGATGAAATTGATGAATCTCTAACAATTTAAATTTGAAGAAATTTGAGTTCTACATGTTTTCTTGATGAAAAATGGTAAACTAGTGTTTGAAAGAACAACCATGAATTAATCCAATTTATTTGAAGTTCTTTGATGATTTGATGAATACAATAGGTTAGAAATCACGTATATTGGTTATTATGTTGTTGGGAACAATTGTATGGAAGTTGAGTTGTGGAATGAAGAGTTAAAGTAGTAAAAAAGGTGGAAAAACGTTGATTCTGGAGGTAGGAGACGAACAGGAAAAAATCGTTCAAACGACCTGAGAAGTCGTTTGAACGACTAGGATGAACGAGAAGACATCTCATTCGAATGATCTGGACATTTCGTTCGAACGAGATACCGGGTTCGTTCGAACAACAGTTCAGAAAAATTAGAATTTTACCTAGAAAATTTTAAATTCGACATAATATATTCGAGGGAAGGAAAATGACCTACGATAACATTTGAATGATTTTGTTACATGACCTAGTAGTGAGAAATTTAGGTTAACTAATAGAAATATAAAAAGGCGGAATGAAAGGCTTTAAAGGGATGATTCGTGATAGAGAGAATGATCATAAGTTATAAAGTAACGTGAGTATTGGAGAGAAAAATACTAAGTACTTGAATTGTGTGTTTCATAGGTTGTGTGTATACCCATTAAATGATATATATTTTGTGTATGGCATACCTACGCGTCCTGCTATCGTGGGGAGGTTTCACGAAGTGGATGGTCTTATCCTGATGAGCCCATTGGGTGGATTTTGGACTAGTACCCAGAACATAGGACCTTAGATACTTGTTATCCGAGAGTATGATAGTTTTGACGGTTGAATGGGAGCATAGGTGTGTGCATGACCCATTTGACTGGAGACTATGTTCGCCTCGATTATGTGTGAATTGAATCTAAGGTTCAAGTGAGATGCTTAACCGATAGTCCTTTATTTAGTATGTGAGGTACTGGGTCATGATAACATAGTATGCGTGTGCCTGGAGGTCTCAGCGTAAGGGTGCAACAGTATTTTATATATATATATATATATATATATATATATATAGAGAGAGAGAGAGAGAGAGATGGCTTATTCTACTGTGTGTACTAATTAGAAGAGAAAGAGAATAATGTAAAACATAACCCTCTTATATGAATATTTAACTAAAAAATGAGAAATTTATAATTGACACATGGATAGTAAAATGCTATAATGTATTGGCAGGGCGATAAGGGTGAACCTTACGAGTTACCGTGTGTATTAATAGATTTTATTTTGACTAGTTAAGCGAGGTAGCATAACTAGGGACGGTTAGTTAAATACGTTAGGTGTGCACACTAGATGAGAGGTGAGCAATTCAAGTGAGAGCACGTAAACCTAACATGAATATTATATTTGCAAATTCTTGTATTTAAACACTTGCTAAATTTTTAATCTATTTTACTTGGGCTCTGACCCATTTTCTCCAAATCTCCTTTCTTTTGTAAAAACCATTTTAGGTGCCCAGCCACAGGGAGGGCCAACTTAGGAGTTCACTATCATTTTTCATTGCTACAGTTGCTGTGGTTAATTGCAGGACTAACTTGGTAGATGCCTCCATTCTTTTCAGCTCAGATGCATCCTTTATTGTTATCTCAGTCAGGCATGTCACCCTTCTTCTATTAGTAGTTGTTCCCAGAGACATTGTATTTCCTTTACTATTCATTTGTGGATTTAGTTGTTACATTATACGGATTATTGTAATGGAGTTTCAGACTGGGATGTTTACTCCCGTCATATCTTATCTGATTCAGTATTTCATTATTTATGATGTCAATTTATTTATTATGGTGAATGTGATACTTAATTGTTTAATTGTTTTAAATCTTTGCATGTTAAAAAAAAAAAAAAATTGTGTTGACACCAGCTTTTCAAATACTAGGTGGTTAGTAAATATTAAAAAAAAAATCGACAACGATGCTAAGAACGAACCAATCTGGATATTCTGTTTTAATTTAATAAAGGCCGAATCACCTGGTATTTAATTAAGCAGGGTGTCACAAATAGTATCAGAGCATCAGTTTTAGAGTCGTTAGGATTTATGCGACTTATTATGTTTCAAGCGTAGAGTTCTTTGATGTAGAGCACGATTCTAAGGACTGTTGTATTCTTTTCGGCGTATTTGCGCCTTCTGCTATTTGAGATATCTTGAATTGAGGACTTATAAAAAATTCTCTCTTATATCAGATGCCTCCTCGACGTGCCGGACGAGATAACACAGGGGCACAGCCAGAGCCTCAGCCGGCCCCCGCACAGGGTACTATGAATGCTGCGGAGGTTGCCCATATAGTTACTTAAACGGCTAATGCAGCATTAGCTACAGTAGCACAACAAGCTCCACCACAGGCACTGGTGGTGGCACCAACACCGGCACAGGCGTTTCCTTCTGCTTAGGAGAGAGTTAGGGATGCCTTCTAGAAGGTACATCCTCCAAAGTTCTCAAGGAGTTCTGATGTTATTGTAGCCAGCCAGCGGAAGAAAGATATCCAAGGATGTATGAGTGTACGGATGTTTAGAAACAGATTTCTAGCTACTTTTAAGCTAGTCAGAGTGAAAATGTAGTGGTGGGAGTCCACTACCACAGGGGAGGAGAGATAACATGGTGATACATGAGTTCTGGGTGCGGTTTGACCGTAAATACTTTCCACCCGCCGTCCAGACTGAGATGAGGCATAAATTGTTGGATCTCTCTCAGGATGGGAAGATAATTATCGATTACGAAGAGGAATTTATGAGGTTGGTAAATCTAGTGCAAATGGAGGGGCCTATTGAAGAAAAAAAGATTCGGATGTTTATGGATGGCCTGACTTGGAGCATCCGACAACACCTATTGGGTAACCCTTCTTTGTGGACATACACAGAGGTGTTAAATTCTGCCTTATTACATTCCCAAGACCACCACTTCCATCTTAAGGTGAGCAAGCAAGGAAGAGAATCCAACCACCAGGGCAGGACCGGGGGTAACAGTGCCAGTGGGGCACCATCATCTCAGGGTCAACCTACAGAGGGTGAGCAGAGTTCCCAACAGGGGGATCCTGCTAAGAAATTCAGATCCAGTGACTACAGGCAGGGAGGTTTCAGGCAGGGCCATTAGGCCCAACAGATTCAGACGGGCCAGTAGGTCCAATAACATGTGCAGCAGGCCAACAGGGCCAATGGAGGGGTGGCAACGACCAGTAGGGTCGAGGACAGTAGGGTTAGTGAGGGGGAAACTTTACTGGAAGATGTTAGGCTTGTGGAAAGACCAGCCATAAGAAACAGGATTGCCTTGATAAGGGTAAGGCTCAGCAACCACATGGTACTCTCCAAGAGCCACAAAGACTAATTTTTTCAGCTGCTCTCCGAGCACCAATACTGATGTTAGCCTTACTTTCCATTCTAGATGTTCTAGCAGTCGCACCTCAGTAGGGACAATTACATTATGTTCGTGTGTATAACATTGATTAGGCAGCAGTTCCATAGGTTCTACCAGCAGTTGAGGGTATGTTCTTTATCCATGGTACTTTAGGGTGCATTTTATTTGCAACTGGGTCTTCACATTCATTCGTAACCACTAGGTTTGCACCGACCATGGGGTTACTAGATATGGAAGATAGTTCGGTTACATGTGTAGGTTCACCATTGGGTAATGTGACGTTGATATTCTTTATCAGTCAGAGAGTGAGTGTAGAGATTGGGAAATTAATTTTGCCAGCAGACATGCTTGTGTTAGACATGACTGAGTATGATTTATTATAGGCATGGATTATCTAGCTTCTTATCGGGCCATGATTAACTATTATAGTAGGAGTATTGTGTCTGCTATACCCAACCAAGAGATGTTTTTGGTGGCGGTGCCTCGTCCTGAAGGAGGGTCATCCACACACTTATATTACATTGAGGATGAGACCTCTAGGGGGGAGATACCTTAGATTCTATTTCAGTCATTTACGAGTTTATTGATGTATTTTAGGAGATACTAGGATTACCACCCAGTAAGGAGATTGAGTTTGTGATAGATTTAGCATTGGGCACTCGATCAATAGCATGTACACCTTACCGTATGGCTCCTGCAGATATGAGGGAGATAAGGGATCAGATCGAACAACTTTTGGGGCAAGGTTTCATCTATAGGAGTACCTCGCCTTGGGGTGCCCTAGTGCTGTTTGTAAAGAAGAAAGATGGGTCATTACGATTATGTGTTGATTATCGAGAGTTAAATAAAGTCATGATGTGGAATAAATATTCGTTGCCCTGAATCGATGACTTATGTGATCAGTTGAGAGGAGCAGCGCACTTCTCTAAGATAGACTTGAGGTTGGGGTAGCATCAGTTGCGTATCAGGGAGCATGATGTGTCTAAAACTGCCTTTCTGATGAGATATGGATCCTATGAGTTTCGAGTTATTCCATTTGAGCTAACCAATGCTCCAGCTGTGTTCATGGACTTGATGAATAGGGTATTCAGAGGGTTCTTAGATCAGTTCATCATTGTCTTCATAGATGACATCCTGGTGTATTCCCAAACTGAAGAGGAGCATGCCGAGCATCTAAGACGGGTTTTGCAGATACTGCGTGAGCACCAGTTGTATGCTAAATATGAAAAGTGTGGGTTATGGATATGTGAGGTGAAATTTTTGGGGAATATTATTTCGGAGAGGGGGATATCGGTGGACACGAGTAAAGTGGGGACAACCCACAACACCGACGGAGGTACGTAGTTTCTTGGTCTTAGCGGGATATTACAGGCGGTTTATTCGAGGGTTTTTAAAGATTGCGGGCCCTTTGACTAACTTGACTTGTAAAAGGGTACCTTTCATTTGGGATAACCCTCATCAGTTGGCTTTTGATGAGCTAAAGGACAAGTTGACTTCAGCACCAGTTCTTGCTCTACCCAAGCCAAGAGTTGAGTACCTAGTTTACATCGATGCATCGCTACAGGGACTTGGGGGAGTACTTCAACAGGAGGATCATGCTATAGCATTTTTTCTCGCAAGCTTAAGCCTTATAAGCGGAATTACCCCACGCACGACTTGGAGCTAGCAGCAGTCCTGTTTGCTCTTCGGATTTGGATACATTATCTGTTGGGAGATAAACTTCGCATGTTCACAGATCACAATTCACTACAGTATTTGTTCACTCAGAGGGAGTTGAATATACGTCAACACAGGTGGCTTGAATTTGTGAAGGACTATCAGTTCGAGATCCAATATCACTCGGGGAAGGAAAATGTGATGGCCGATGCATTAAGTCATAAATCAGCGGGGGAGCTGGACGAGGTGTGGAAGGCAAAATGGAAGGATTTGGGTCATCAGGACGCTATTTCCAGATCATTCATGTCAGTTATAACCGTTACACCCCAGATTGTCATAAAGGTGGTACAGGCACATACGATGGATCCATTTTGTTAGGAGCGGATTAGACATCTATTAGCTGGGACAACTGAGTCATACTCCATTAGTTTGGAGGGAGGTTTCCAATTCAACGGGAGGTTGATTATTCCTGAGGGAGAGAACTTACAACATGCTGTGATGGTAGAGGCACACGAATACCAATTTGTAGTACATCCTAGAGGGGATAAGATGTAACAAGACATGAGACGATACTACTGGTGGAGTGGGATGAAGAGATACATTGTAGAGTTTGTCTCAAAGTGTACCACCTGTCATCTAGTAAAGGTGGACCACTAGAGACCAACTGGTATTCTTCATCTGCTACAGATTCCTATGTGGAAATGGGAAAGTATTTCCATAGATTTTACTATCGGGTTGCCCACTTCTCAGAGGGGTCATGATTCTATATGGGTTATAGTGGATCGGTTGACCAAGGTAACCCATTTTCTGCCAGTCCGGACGGATTATACCACGGCACAGTACGCTAAGATATTTATTACCGAGATAGTGAGACTTCAAGGGATGCCCCTCAATATTGTGTCCGATAGGTACAAGATATTTGTGTCTCACTTTTGGGAGATCTTCCATGAGGCCATGAACATAGAGTTATGGTTGAGGATAGCCTATCACCCATAGATGGATGGACAAACTGAGCGAACTAATCATATATTTGAGTACATGCTACGGATGTGCATCCTGGATTTCGGGGGAGGTTGGGAGCTATACTTTCCATTAGTGGAGTTTGCTTATAATAACTCCTATCAGTTCACTATTGTCATGGATCCTTTTGAGGCATTATACGGTAGACCTTGTCGTTCGCCCACTTGTTCGTTGGAAGTGGAAGACAACAAGCTACTTGGGTCAGGATTGATCCAGGGGACTTCATATAGGATAAAGATGATTCGAAGTCGTATAGACATAGCTCGGGACATACAAAATAGTTATGTCGATGCTAAACGATCTTTTTTGGAGTTTAATGTGGGGGATAAGGTGCTATTGCGTGTATCTCCTATGAAGGAGATAATGCGATTTGGTAAAAAGGGGAAATCGGCACCAAGGTATGTTGGGCCATTTCCTATCATCGAGCGAATTGGACCAGTGGCGTATAGACTTGGGTTGCCGAAAGACTTGCACCGTATTCATGATGTGTTCATATTTCTTCGTTATGATGTTACCTATGGGATGAGTTGGCTCATACTCACATTGCACTGGAGGAGATAGACCTACAACCTGATATTTCGTACGAGGAGAGACCTGTTGCTATCCTAGACCGTAGTGAGAGGAGATTGTGATCGAAGGTAGTACCGCTTGTACATTTTTAGTGGGGGCATCATAATGGCGAGGAGTCTACTTGGGAACGCAAATATAAGATGCATGATAAATATCCAGAATTATTCTTACCAGGTATTCTTTATTTCCGAATTTTGGGACGAAATTCTGTTATTAGGGAGGGAGTATGTAATACCCCGTAATTTTTAATGATTTTAACTGTGGAATTAATTTAATTAATTATTGGGATTAATTTAAATAATAGAAATATTTAATTAGAGATTAATCCAAATTAATTATTAGGAAAATTTAATTGGAGAATAATCCAGATTTAAGTAAATATTAATTAGCGAGATAAGGGTTAATATTTATTTATATTGAAAATTACTTAGTGAATGAGTAATAATAATGATATGAGATGATGAAAATTGTCATAAGGGAAAAATACGGCAGTTAAGATAAATTTAGTCGGCACGCGCGTGTCAATTGTGTCGGAACTTAAATTGGAAAATAAAATATAATTGCATTTTTTGTATTCCATATGGTCATTTTGAGTGCGCTAGTGTGTCTGAAAGGGTCAAAATAGTCAGAAAAGTCTTCCCGGGGGATTTAGTTTGAGTACCCGGGCACTTTTAGGCCAAATCGGCACCCCGGAGAAGTATTTTGATCTTTTGAAATTTTAGGGGAAAGGGACAGACAAAAATTGAAAGGTTATATGTACTGGTACATAAGAGACATGAGAGTTTACACTTACCAAAACAAAGGGAGATAACAGGAGGGAAAAGAAGAGAGTTCCTAGGAGTTCTAAGGTCAAAAGTCATCATCTTGTACCAAAATCACCACCAAATTGTAGATCAAAGAGAGAAAATCAAAACCATATATTTCTTCTTCAACGGATCAGACATACATTAAAAGACAAGTGTTTATCTTGCTGAATTTTAGTTGAATATCATATCCATGTTAGAGTAGGAAAAATTAATATTTTGAATACATGAATGTTTATGGGAATTTTGAGGAATTTAAATCATATTTTTTGGTAGAATTAATTTTTGGATTTAACTCTTATGTTGGAAGATGAAATTGATGAATCTCTAAGAATTAAAATCTGAGTTCTACAGTTTTCTTGATGAAAATGGTAAACTAGTATTTGAAAGAATAACCATGAATTAATCGAATTTATTTGAAGTTCTTTGATGATTTGATTAATACAACAGGTTAGAAATCATGTATATATGTTATTATGTTGTTGGGAACAATTGTATGGGAGTTTGGAGTTGTGGAATGAAGAGTTAAAGTAGTAAAAAAGGTGGAAAAACGTTGATTCTGGAGGTAGGAGACGAACAGGAAAAAATCGTTCAAACGACCTGAGAAGTCGTTTGAACGACTAGGATGAACGAGAACACATCTCTTTCGAACAATCTGGACATTTCGTTCGAACGAGATGCCAGGTTTGTTCGAACGACAGTTCAGAAATATTAGAATTTTACCCATAAACGTTTAAATTCGACATCGTATATTCAAGGGAAGGAAAATGACCTACGATAACATTTGAGTGATTTTGTTACATAATCTAGTGGTGAGAAATTTGGGTTAAGTAATAGAAATATAAAAATGGGGAATGAGAGGCTTTAAAAGGAAGATTCGGGATAGAGAGAATGATCGTAAGTTATAAAGTATCGTGAGTATAAGAGAGAAATATACTACGTACTTGAATTGTGTGTTTCATAGGTTGTGTGTATACCCATTAAATGATATATATTATGTGTATGACATACCTATACTGCTTGCTTTCGGGGGGGGGGGGGGGGGGGGGGGAGGGTTTCGCGCCCTAAACGGTCTTATCCTGATGAGCCCATTAGTGGGATTTTAGACTCGTACCTAGAACATAGGACCTTGGATACGTGCTATCTGAGAGTATGATAGTTTCGACAGTTGAATGGGTGCTTCATATGTGCGTGACTCATTTGGCATTGGACTATGTTCACCTTTATCATGTGTGAATTGAATTTAAGGTTCAAGTGAGATACTAAACCAATAGTCATTTATTTAGTACATGAGCAACTGAGACATGATAGCTGAGTATGCACGCCCCAGGAGGTCTCAACCTAAGGGTGAAATAGTATTATATATATATATATATATATATATATATATATATATATATATATATATATATGCTGATGACTTATTCTACTATGTCTACCTATTAGAAGAGAAAGATAATAATGTATAAGATAACTCTCATATATGAATATTTAACTATAAAATGAGAAATTTATAATTGACACATGGATAGTAAAATGCTATAATGTATTGGTTGGGCGATAAGGGTGAACGTTACGGGTTACCATGTGTATTAATAGATTTGATTTTGTCCAGTTAAGCAGGGTAGCATAACTTGGATGGGTTAGTTAATACGCTAGGAGTGCACACTAGATGAGAGGGGAGCAATTCAAGTGAGAGCACGTAAACCTAACATGAATATTATATTTGCAAATTCTTGCATTGAAACACTTGCTAAATTTTTAAACTGTTTTACTCGGGCTCTGACCCATTTTCTCCAAATCTCTTTTTTTTTTTTTGTAAAAATCATTTTAGGTTCCCAGCCACAGGGAGGGCCAACTTAAGAGTTCACTATCATATTTCCGTTGCTGCAGTTGGTGTGGTCAATTGAAGGACTTACCTGGTAGATGCTTCCATTCTTTTCAGTTTCGATGCATCATTTATTGCTATCTCAGTAGGGCATGTCGCCCTTCTTCTATTAGTAGTTGTTCCGAGAGACTTGTATTTTCTTTACTATTCATTTGTGGATTTAGTTGTTACATGGATTATTGTATTGGAGTTTCAGAGTGGGGTGTTTACTCCCTTCATATCTTATCTGATTCAGTATTTCATTATTTGTGATGTTGATTTATTTAGTATGGTGAATGTGATACTTAATTGTTTAATTTTTTTAAAAAAAATAAAATAAAATTGTGTTACCAGCTTTTCAAATACTAGGTGGTTAGTAAATATTTTTAAAAAAAATTTCGACAGTGATGCTAAGAATGAACCGATCTGTATATTACGTTTTAATTTAATAAATGCCTGATCACCCGGCATTTAATTAAGCAGGGTGTCAACCCCCCCCCCCCCCCCCCCCCCCCCAAGTGCTCCTAGATAGGGATATCAGGACTATCGAGAGATTAGTCTTCGTGTGTCATCTTGCGCATTGGATATCATATCATTAATTCTAGACTACCTTGCTTTTCCATTTAGTTTTATTATTTTTGGGATTATTGTATGGGCACAAGCCCGAAATCTATTTAATTTTAGTCGGTTGAGACATTTATGTTTATGTTTTTTTTTCAATTATATTATGTGGATGTTAGATTTATCATTGTTTTGATTATTAATTCAAATTCAGTTTTAATTCAAATGTGGATTGCATGTAAATATTTTTATGGTTTGATGCTGAGTCTGATATGAATTGACAGACAAGTCTCATCTTCGACGTGTCGTGCTTGGCCAACATTTACATGAGAAAATAGGGGTTGTTACACATGTAAGAGTCTAAATTTGATTTGTTCTTAATTTTATTTATTTTTTATTTTTATTTGTTTAGTTGATTGTGCTTCAATTGTGGAGTGGATTTGAAAGAAATCTGGTGTTAGTACTTTTTATTTGACTACTAGCATACAGTGATCACAACAAAAGTGCATATATGAGACTCTACTTCCAACAATAACAATAACTGAGAGAAAACAAAACCCATTTCTGATAACTACAAATCATATGAAAAAAGTTATTGTATATACATATGCATTAGCGCAACTATGGGGTCCATGTAACATAAAAACACAGCCACTGTTTGAGGGAGTTTTGTATTTGTTTTTGTTTTTTAATAAATAAAATTAAAAAGAAATGATAAATCAGGTATGGGTTTGCTCCTAGGATTAACCTTTCAAGAAAAAACATAGCTATGATTCAAACAGTACACTTTAGTAGACATTATTTCATATTTCATCCCAAGTATGATGGAGACGGAGCTGCTATTTTTTGTGTTATTGCACCTAAACATGATAACGAACTCTATATCATAACCATTTAATATATTGACCTGACCAGGATCCCCAAATTATAAAATATGTATAGAAATTGAAGCAACGTCGCCCCACCGCAAATGAATTAATGTATGATATATAGACAAATATATATATATATATATAGAAAGAAGAAAATTGGTTTTACTGAGGGTGAGAATCCGAAAAACACCAGATTTACGGATGTATGATATATAGACAAATATATAGAGGGAGAAGAATTGGCCATGTTAACAGTGTATACAAATATGCATCATTGGCAACAGGTTCAATTGAGGACGTAACAAATGCATAATGTAAAAATAAAAAATGAACAAAATTGAAGGAGATATTGAATTCCTTGAATAGGTCTTCATAGAAGGAGCACGGAGTATATTTTGAATGCTTAGCTCTAAAGGTCACCTCAATGTCATCGTAGATGGATTTAATGATGTTTCGGGCATTCATCGCATTGTTGTCAAACTCATTTTTACTCCTGACACACCAAATTCTCCAACAAATGAAAGACGGGATCATTATGCAAAGTTTTGCTTTGATTGATTTCTCCCTAGTACATAACCACCAGTTCATTAGCTCACCTTTAACGGTTGAAAATGTGAACTTAAGACCCAACCTTTTTTGAAAGTAACTCCACACCTCTTTTGCAATCTCACCGGAAGCAAATAAATGATCCCTATTTTCCTCCTTTGGATTATTACAACATCGACACTTTGAGGGAAGGGGAATTTTTAAGTTTTTAATATTCTCATCTAAAGGTAAACCATTATTCAAAAGTCTCCACATGAAAGTAGAAACTTTAGGTAAAATATGATTATCCCAAATAGAAGAGAAAGATAGTTGAATACAATCTTTTTTCCTTAGAAATTACATTAATTAAAATTGTTCTCGTGGCGCTCTGAAAAAGCGACAAATGTCGTTACCGTGTTCCGTTGTCAATTTTAGTTATATACTATAATTAGTGAGAATTTAGGCTTACATGTTTCTACTTTTGAATTTGCCTTCTAGTTTCGTTTTTAAATATTTGAATTTCTTTGGTTTGAATAAAAAGGAAACAAAAGATTGCTATGATTTTTCAAAAATCAAACCATATTTGATTTGAATTTTTCTTTTCACGTTGTTAACCTGGCACTAAAACAAAAAAAATAACAAAATAATTAAAGATAATGTGTTGCTAATGAGAAGATAATGTGTTGTCAATCTCTTTTATAATACTTGTGTCTTCATTATTGACAGTTTTATCGGTTCACTATGTGTAATTCCCATTGGTATGAAAGCTAGATCTATATTTATTTTGTTCTGAATGAGTAGATGGTTATAAATTTATGTAATAATATGTTTATGCAAACGTTTTACTTTTGGTTCCAGTTTATTACACATGTGATGGTGGGGTTGGAAGGGGTAAGAAGTTGGCAATAAAAGGAGTTGTACACTATTTATAATGGTTTTAGATGGAGATATATATTTATCATATGATCTGTGTTTGTTTGTACATTGGGGTTGTATTTCTTGGCATATTTCTTATATATAAACTTATTGTTTATTTCTTATTGTAAGAAAATATGATAATACGCAATACATTGAAGTTATGGGTAGTATCATAGTTATATTTGTTCATATGAGAAATGGGAAACGATTTAAACATTTTTCATCGATGAGTATAACATAAATATATTAGCACCATGCCACTGTATAAATACATAATGATTTATTCTGTTTTCAATTTTCATTTAATATGTTGCTTAATTTATTGGATCAAATACCAAAAAATCCCTCAAACATTTTTTATTACACATTTAGTCAAAGTCTTTTATTTTGTATCAAAAAGTCCCTTATTCTCTTATCTTTAAAGGTCCGCGCCAGCGGCATGGTAAAATCTTTTTGACATGGTAAAGGACTTTTTGGTGCAAAATAAAAAGACTTGGACTATACATGTATTAAAAGAAGTTCAAGGGACTATTTAATATATGGCCCTAATTTATTTATGCTCATTTTAAATTTATATTCTAAATTTTTTAAATTTACTATTACTGTTAAAAGTGCAAAACTAAATTAAATATTAAGGATTTGAATTGTTAGTACTTTCCACCCATTCCCGATAGTTCTTTAAAAAAAATCAACGCACTTTGAGGGTAATGTCCTATGGAAGGGTTCGTGTGAAGCCAATGTGATATTTTTAAAAAATATATCACCGAGATCTAAGAAACTTTGTGTGGTGTGCATAATAAATGGTTTGTGATATTGTTTTATCCTCTGAGGTCTAATCAAAGTAATTTTCATATCACATTAATTTAACTTTGTTCAATAGTTAGACTATTTATTATTTTGAACTACATATAGTTCAATTAATCCTTGCATGCTTATTAACTAAAAAAAAATGATAACTAGACTAACCATTCAAGTATGTATGAATGGTACTTGTAGTGTTTATGATTCACAAAATATATATTGACAAACCCCATTAAACTCACATGATGATATAGACACAACATAATTCAAGTTCAAGGGTTGTTACTTTATGTCTAAATAATAAACATTCCTTAGGGCTAGTAGAGGTATGATACTATCCATCAGTGGTCAAAGTTGACAGATGAAGACTTTGACATAAAGACTTTAACATATTCGATAAAGAATATGTTAATAGTACAATTTCATCCAAAAATTATTTGATGTAAAATTTACCATCTAACTCTACCAATTTGTTCTTGGTGGAGTTCACTTTAAATATTTGAATTGAAATTCTCTCAATTCAATAACAAAACATTAGTTCGACAGATAAAACATTATACATTATTTTTATTATTTCGAATTTATATCTTTATCTATATTATACCTCCAATACGATAATATTAGAGGAGTTAATGGCCCTTTAATATACTATATTTCTCTCTCTTATTTTAAACATTGCATTTTTTGAAACCAAATAAATCAAAAATCTCTTTGAAACCAAAAAACTGAATCAATTAAAAGTCCCATGAAAACTAAAAATACGATCCATTCTAGATTCCATTAATTATATAATAAAAAAATTAAAAGTCATTGACAAATTTTATTTATGAAAGAATTAACATTTCACAATGGCTTTAATATAAGATATTGAATTTATGATATATACTAATTTTAATAATTATCATTATATTTGTTTATTTTACATCGTACGTGCATCACACAAGTTGTATCCTAGTTAAACATAATAATACACGAAAACACAAGTAAAAACACAAATAACACGACACAGCATGATGGCACAAGTTATAATTTTGACACAAATACGAATACGACACGACGCGACTTCTTGTTATAAAAACCTAGCATGAACACGCCATATCATGTCCTTTAAGAATTGACACACCCAACAAAGATCTCATTTTTAAAAAGTGTTATTTACAATTCGGTACTCAAAAGTTTTGTTCATTCAAGTTGGGTTATCAACTAAATCAATTTGACTATTAATTTCCTGTCAAGTTATGAAAAAACCTTTAAATAAAAATGATTTTTTTCTTTAATACGTTACTAATTTTCGACTTCAGACTTAAATACAATTCTGTTTAAAAATTAGACTTTAATACAAAATATTAGAAAATCCATTAAGTATAACTAAAACGTGTCATTTTGAGTTAAATACTCGAAAATGATTAAAAATATAAAAGAATTCAAAATGCAAAAAAATCATACTAAAAAAACAAAAAGAAAAAATAAATGAATTGCTTCTCTCTCCCCCCACTATGGTGGACCTCCACCACCCCCTCCATCAACCCCCTATGTAATGCCCCACGGATTCTGACGAGCGAGGTCGCTAGCCGCTGCCGTCAAACTATGTCGGGCATCACTAAATAACTTATCATCCTCAGCATGTGACAGAAATATGAGACATTAAAAACTTTTTCCACAAGATAATATTTAAATTTATCCAAAAATATAAACATCTATGCAAATTAAAGTCCATCGCCATGCTATCTCCAAAATAAATCCAACTCCAAATTATTAAACTCAAATGAAATAATCCAACTGTAAATATTTGCACTACAAGAAAAATGCATTTTTATGACACTTTTTAAGTGTCATAAAACGCATTTTATGACGCTTTATTTTTTAATAAAAAGCGTCATAAGTTTGGGTGTCATAATTGATACCCATAAAAAGTGTCATATTAAGTAACGGTTATATATGACTTTTTTTTCAAAACTATCATATCTCGTATAAAAAAATGTTATAATATACTCTATAAGGTGTCATATTTGACTTAAAAAGCATCATGATAAACAGTTTTCAAAATTTTAAAAAGGCCGTAAAAAATTTCATCACATAAGGGTTTAATATAAATGGTCATAAATTAAACCCATAATAAAAAAATTAATAACCAATATTAATAGCATAGTTGACAAATAAATCTAAACACAAATCAAATATTACAATAACATAAAAACAATCTTGATTTTTTTTGTATTTGAAGTGGAGTACACCTAAAATGCACCAAATCAAGTCATTTGTCCATATAAAAAAAAATAGTGGAACACAAATAGATATACCCACCATGTACATTAATTATTCACAAAAAAATAATTACCTACTACATGTATCATAACTAGATATACCCACTATGTACATCATTCAAAAAAAATATCTCCAAAAAAATTTACATCAAAAAATCACTCATAAATACGTCGATCTTCCTTTGACTTTCTCGAAATTGCGGCAACACATCAAAAGCTCCAAATCATGTTGAAGTTCATTGATCTCATGAGTTTGATATGACGATTTTCCTGCCAACTCCTTCATCTAAACAAGACAAATAAAATTACATTTAGTCTTTCACATCTAAATAAAAAGGAATATTAAAAAATATTTAAAAACATGTGACCTTCTTTTTTATAGACTTAGATGAATTTTTCAAAAACTCTTGCATGAACTTCAATACAAAAAAATCACACATAATTTTCCCTCATTCTTTAGGGACTTGAAAATAAAGGAGTTAGTATATTACGCATGTCAAATGTGAATAAATAAATATTAAATTTAATTTATTGAACAAATACCTTAACATTCTCCCAGTCTAGTAGTGATCTTTCTCCTTTGATTGCTAAAAACGATCATGATCGTATAGTCCAACAATGATACACCTTCCACATCCCTCTAAGTAGATGTCCCTGCATAAGTTTAAAACAACATATATAAATCTCTAATGCAATGTAAAACACAACATATGAATTCCAGTTTTTCTTAAGTATTAAGACGTGCATAATTTATGTCAAAAAGATTTTTTATTTAACACAAATTATTATTAAAAATTTTAAAAATTTGGACAGAGTTTCCTCTGTTTATAGGACTATCCGCCCTGTTTAAGAAATAAAAAAAAATCCAACAACAATATATATCGGGTGGATCAATGGTTATCTTGTTGAATGTGCGGCTTGCACCACTAATCTTTGGACTTTTTTATACCAATTTTGAAGAACCCTATAAAATTTAACAAAGTAACTTGCAAAACATAGATAAACAAAATCTACTCTAACAAATATAGCACATACAATTCTTTTAACATGAAGATAACCATCACTTGTATCCAAATCACAGAGTATCCCATACACATTCTTAGTTCATGAGTAGGTCTTTTTCAATCTAGTGAGATATTATTTCTTTGATTCCTCGGGTTAGAGGCTGAGTATTGACATGTAATCGATGCATGGGTTGTAATTGGGTTGTTAAGGACTGTTGAAGTTAAGATGTTTTTTATTTACTTTGGTTTGTAATTGAGAACATATTTATGGATTAGACAGTTGTATTTATAATGCTGTTTATTGTTGGCCGTGAATCCTAATTGCACCTTGATGATCGTAAATCTGTATATATATGAGATTTAATTGAGTTAATGATTGAAATAGTAATTTACAAAGCAACGACAGTTGTTGAAGAGACAAAGGCTTCGCGTGAACATCAACAAGTTGGTCTTTTGTTGCCACGTGAGAGAGACAAAGAGCCCCTTCAACCACTTTATCATGGACAAAATTAAATTCGATGGAAATATGTTTCATCCGTGAGTGGAATACAACATTAGAACACCTGTACTTTGCACCAACAATCACAATAAATGTATGGATATTAAGAGATTGTGATTCAATGTTCAGTGAGAAGAGATTGACCCATGCCAGCTCTGTGGTAGTTATAGCAATGGCTCGGTATTCAGCTTTCATGAAAGAACAAGCAACCGAGCATTGATTACGTGAACTCCACGAAATCAGGTTGCCTCTAAGAAAGCCTCCAAAAAAGACTACATATGTTGTAAGTGAGGTTTGGTCATCATGATTTCCATCCCAATCCACATCAGAGAAATCATACAAGGATGACGATGATTGACAACGCAAAAAAATATCGTGGAAGATGGTGACTTTGAGATAATAAAGTAAACATCTTATGGCAGATCAATGAAGCTCCATATATTCAAACAGAGATATTGATGACAACCTCATACCTATTTTTTCTAAACACATGGAATACACCAATACTCAGATAAACAGTACAGTAAAAACATTTAATTCACTCATTGATTTCATATTTCAAATGTAAAAAAAATGAAATGAAATCGATTGTGGGAATAAAGCCATTATAAACTTCCCTATTTGTGTTAGGAATGGGATGCACTTTGGTCAGAGAAGATACAGATGTTTAAAACAATTGTGAATAGTTTGTAATAGTTGAATGGAAGGTTGTGCTGGTCTACATTGTTGCTCATTTTCCAAATGAACAATGCTATGAAGCAGACATAACTCTAATAGTAGTCCTCCACTGAGTATGACTGGATGCAGACTACCAAATTATGAGCATATCTGTACATGAGTTAAAAACGAAAAGTATTACAGGCTTAAGGTTCCCACCATAAATGGGTACGTGATCGGTGATGCATGTGTTTGTTATTCGAGAATGATGGGCATGACAGTTGTCCAAAGAGTTGTAATGTAAATGTAATTGTTATTCGCATGGGATGGGATATTATTTTTAACAAAATAATGCATTTAGGTTAAATTTGGGACTCTAATTAGAGTATGAATGGATCCATTGTGAACTTATAGTAATTGAAGGTAACATAGATTTATTGTGAATATGAGCATGGAAGGAAGTGGAAGCCATAATAAGTGAGATTTCTGAATCAGTGTTGCTGAATAGTAATGGGTGGTGCTATAGGCAATTTAACCATTTTTTTTATGTTTTGAAAATAGAAGTTAAACTCACAACTTAACTATTTCGGAGGTTGTCCATGTGAGGGAGCTTCTTACGTGATAAAATTGAATGCGATGCCGATCAATAACAGGAAAATTACTTGGGAAACAAAGAAATTGACATAATTACTCAGTGCAAATGTCATCTTAAATTACATATTAAAGCAACCTCCACATCTCAAATATAATTATACATCTATGTACTTCCATCCCAAAGTAGAAAATAAAATGGATAGTGAAATAATATATGAGTTGATTTGGTAGTAGTGAAAATAACGTAAATGGGAGTTGTCCTATCATAAACAGTGGTGAGAGTTGTCATACACATTTGAAGGGACACTCGTAAGTGGCTGTCAGTAGCCTTCTCAATGGGAAATGCAGTAATATTTACGGTGGCATAGGTTATTTATGCATTGCAGTAGGTCATGTGGAAAAGCCAAAAAATGGTGAATCTGGGTGGGGGACGGGGGTAGTTTAGTGTATTCGGTAGGCAGGGGTAGGGGCAGGGGCATCCACTTGCCGAAAGTCTATAATTAATCTCTAAAGGAATAAATAAATTTTACAAAATGAAAAAAGTAACTTACCCCACAACAAAAAGTGGTGTCCATCAATGTGCCAGGACTACATAGAGTCTTCTGAGTTCTCAAACACAACCTCAACGAAACCTCGAAAATCAACAGCCATGACAGATATCTGTAGGTAAGCACCGCCACCAGTTGGGTTATCCGATATACTTCCAAAGGAGAAAATGCCTGAAATCTTGAAGTAGTCGGCAAGTTTAAGTGGTGTGTCTGCCGGGATGAACGACGACAAAAACACATACTACATGTGCAAACCCATATTAAATGAAAAGGCAAGGTGAAATGAAAAGACCCATATGAAAAAAGGGAAACTAAAAATAATCAAATGTGTGTGGAGATGCTTAAGAGTATACGTTAATTACAACCATCGCCAAACTCAGAAATTATGAGATAATTTATAACATTATTTTTAACTCATAATTTATCTCATAATTAAAAATAGATTATTGAAGAAATTGTATCTACGAGTTGTTGTGCAGACTAATGCATTGATTCCTATATACACTTTGATATCATGAGTTGTCTATTTTATATTTAGCAGACCTTCCAAAGATATCTTTACACTTTCAGTAAGATATACCATTCAATTCCAAATGAATGCACCGGTCTGCATGTTTAGAATCAATTTCATAATGAAATGAAAGTGTATATAAGACCAATATGCATTGGTCTGCATAATGAACTGATAGTGTCTATTCTATACACTTACTGAACCTATTCTATATTATGCACACCTTTAAAAATATATAACCAAATGAATGTACAATGACTTGCTAAAATTAGATGCGGAAATCAATGTATATATGCAATTTCAATTACTTTTCCACCTAAAGATAATAACAGAAAATTATATTAAATATGTATATAACTGGCTACAATTTGCACTTAACTATATCATTTTCACTTCTTCCCATTCATCACCTATCCAGAATTTCAATTTTCCATGCTCGGGAGAGTCACCCAAGTACCGGACTACGAGTCATAAATCTCTGTCGAGGTCAGGATATTGCCTGATGGATCACATCCGCCTGCTACTATACTATTGCAATTTCACCAAGACTCGCCAACCTAAACAGGCATCTAGGTGTATTTGTATTCATGTCAAATGACTATGAGTTGGTCAATATGCTATAAATTAAGCAATGCCTTATATTTAGTTTTCTCAAAGGCCTAATAATTGAAAATTAGAAACCTCAGCATAAACTTAGTTTACTATTAAAGAACAGGGGGGCCATCTTTAATAGTAAACTATATTTGTTGAGTTCCTAGGATTTAAGTTTTACGGGTAACTATGATTTTATATCCCATCTACTCAGAGACGCTAAGAACAAACCATACCATCTTGTGTCGTCATTTTTGGATATTTTCGAATAGTATATCATATTATAAATATGAATAGGTTGGATGATCTTTACCATTCAAGAAGAAGCTTAATGTACAACATAAATAAAGAACTAAGATTAAATAACTTAGGAAATTCCAAGAAATTACATGCTCATTGAATGTTACTATAATTTCAATGGTCGATTGAAGCTTGTATACCAATTTTTATGATGGAATTAACTAAAAATAGTAATCGGAGTACAATACTAACCTTCTATATGGGAATTTTGTAGTAACGAAATGAGCATTTAACTAGGAAGCTTTTTTGGATATGAATTGGGGGAGAATTAATGTGTAGGATTTTGCATGCTTCAATACATGAATATAATCTACTAGATTAGAAGTTGATAGAGGAAGCAATGTGTTGAATTCTTTGGTTGATGTTTTTTATGATTAATTGAGCCCTCATTCTATGACCATCAAAGAATGAATTGTTCCTACTTAACCATATCGCCCAAAAGGAGCGACATATGATAATTTTGTGGACCATTTGAACACCTGATCAGATCATGCATGCATCCACCAAGACATGATGATAGAGTTAGGAGAAGTGAAATACAAAGAATTAGTAACTATCCCCAAAAAAGACCCATAAAAATTCCAAATATGAACAACAATTAGTCTGGAAAATGAAAATGGTGATTAAAAAATTCCTCTGAGTTGCGATAGTAATGGCATCTAGAATTAAGTCTACTTCCTGCTGAATTGATATTCAAATCTAAAGTAACAACATTATTAAGCAATTTCCAGGCAAAAGCAGATAAATTAGGGGGTATATGAGGATCCAAAAATAAGTTTTGAGTTATAGCCATCAACCTCACTTTTTTGACTAATTCAACAACAAAGGAGAAGGATAATATATTGGTTTGAAATTTCATGCTAGTTTTAAGTTAGAGGCTTGAACAATAGACTCCAAAGGTTTAATGCAAATTCCTCCTTCTGATGTAGAGGATCATATAGCTTTCCAATTCACCCAATGGTGTTTTCTCCTAAACTCTTTACTAGACCCCAAAGGAAAGAACAACAGATTTTGTCTATCAGGTTTAAAGTCAATTTAGGAGGACTAAGGGCTGCTAGGGTGTAGAGAGGCATGAACCACAGGATTGACTGAATTAACATCATCCTGCCTCCCAAAGAGAGGGTGTAGAGAGGCATGGACCGCAAAACTGACTGAATTAACATCATCCTACCCAATAAACTAGCAATGAACTCCTAAATATAAAAGTTGCTCCAAACTGACTTCATAAACTCTACTCCATAATTTGTATCTAATAACTATTAGCAAGTATTTCATTTAACCTAAAATAAAACTAGTTGCATTCAATCACTTTTTTTTATTAATTGATCAGTTTGAGTTAGTGAAATTAGCTCTTTAACAGGAACATTGTTCTCTTGGAAATCAATCCAATAAAATAATCTACATAAAAAGGTTCTCTTGGACTTAACAACATGCCAAACTAAAGTTTCAATATTACGTCTACTTGATGATGTCTTCAATAAGAATAAAATTATTCCTTACACACACACACACACACACACACACACACACACACATATATATATATATATATATATATATACGAAAGGGAAAAAATAATTAGGAATCAGAAAAGGTATAAGATGCAACAGAAAATTACCAACGTGTTATCGTTCCCCATCAGCTTATCTGGATTGAATATGGCCCACTCCCTAGAAAACATAGATGAATACATTATACTGTCAAACAAGAGATTAGAAAAATAAAATATAAATCGTTGAACAAGATCAAATTTCAATTACCTAACCATTAAAGTCCTTGGAAATCCTCACATGTATAGTGCCGAATTTCATATTATTTAAATCTATATACAATTGATTGTCCTGCATCGTTGGCAACATGATAAAACCTCCCTAAAGAACATACTGAACATATGACATGTCTAAGAAATATTACAATATCACAAGTACATAATATTATGTATCCAATATTTCAATAAACCATAATCATTATAGCCCGTCCAAAAAGGGGGCTTGTAATTTAAAGCTTCATCATATTTCTCGTCTACATACCACCAAGGTCAAGGTACATCTTAAGATGAACACACCTATCCTCCTTGCCAGAAATAAGTTTCTCGGGATGAAAGAGTTGTCGATATGTTCTAGTTTTAACTTCGTCGATGACAGTGGGTTCCAGATCAACAAATATATCTCTAGGCACGTGCTTGCCGGGATCGGTTTCACTAGAGAAAGTACTAAAAGAATCGTTTGCCACACCATATGAGGTGTCACTGCAAGGTAAAGAAAAAGTAAAAATGAAAACTTATTAGGTGAAGGAATAAATAGGAACAAAGGAAACCATTTTTTATTTTTGAATGCTATAATTACTTATTTGGAAAAAAAGATGAGTTTTTTCAAGCACAAGAACACAATTCTAGGATCGCCAAATGTGTAATTGTTTAGAATATATGTATGCATAAGTAGTTTCAAGATTTACCAAATACAATTTTCACTTTATGATAATTGAACACTACATCCAAAGAGTAGTAACAAAGTTCAAACATCAAAACATATTATGTACTATTTATTGAATATAGTGGTAAATATGATCGTGAAGTAAAAGATAATATTTTAGTTGACATGTTATAGCTAGCCAAATTTAGATTGTTTCACATGGAAACATAATCACATGATAGCATAACAACTGAACATTTCAACTTTGTATATATCAATTTACTTAAACTTGCAAGAAGAATAAAGGCATCAAAATCTGCACTTTTCTAACTGAATTAACTATCTGTTGAATGTTATCATAATCACTTAGTGCATGTAGAAGTGTTCTTTGAATCAGTTTTCTCTAGAGGAGGTAGTAGATATATTATCTTCATTGAAAAGAAAATCATTGAGATCAAATCACATCATTTCACTGTATCAAAGGATAACCACACTTCAATTATCTTTCAAAATGTGTTAATCACAACATTTTGTTTTCAAATGAACAGTTTGATATAATCACTCTATTACGTAGAGTGATTCCATGAGTCTAGAGGATTCCTATCTTTTAGGCAATATTTCTTCACTTCCACTTAGAAATACAAGTACACAACAGAGTCTATAAATAACGACTCCAGGTATAACGCAGTAGTGTAAAGTGTTTAGTTCAAAGTATGTACACTTCAAACCCAAGAACACTCCGAATTGTAAAGTGGATATTACCAACTGATAGAACAGGAAGAGATAACACACGATTTTGGTGTAAAAAATAGAGTTCACAAGTAAAATTGGTACCGATGAACAGACTATCCAGTATTCGTTGGATTGCTTCTGTCGATTGCACAGTTCATATTTAATGTCTGATCAGAAGTGATTCGACGAATCCATAAGACGATTCGACAGTCCTGATAATCAAACTTGTTGGGTCATAACGATCCTAAATTCAATTGCTTTATCACACCCATTTGATTTAGTTGATTTTGACAAAATTAAAGGCTCCTAGATGCAAAGTGCATCATCAAGGCGCCCAATGCACTCTAAGTCGTCTAATTCGCCTATGCACAACACATTGAAACTACGAATTAAGCATTATTGAAGTTCCTTTTGTGACTACAGAAACAAATACAATCATAAGGCTCTTAGATAAGATGTCCAAATGGTATATTAGTGTTTGCATCAAATGCTCAATATACGGTGTCTTATGAAAAAAAAATTATATACAGTTCCCATACACTGTCATAGATTCATGTTTGAATCTTGCCAAAACTAACAATGGAACCATCTGCAACCTCCATAAGGGAATTGTATTAAGCAATAGAATCATCTAACAATTGAGCATGAATGGTGTGTGTATATAAGAAACTTAGAGACTGAATTTATAATTAAAGAATATGTTCAAGTGTCAAACTCGTATCAGACTAACGTTTAGATATTAAAAAATTAAGTAATGGTATGACAATTGTAACCAAATGTAAAGTTATTGTGGTGATTTTGATAAAAGACACAATAAATATCTGGTGAGCATATTTAAGGTCGATTGTTTCCCTATTTTGCTCATGGGAGAAAGATCCAATTTGTGACATTGTGAATTGTTTCATTCCATAGATTTTTTGGGGAGATTACCTCAATTATAGGTTAGTGAGTAGGTACAACAGTCATGCATAGGAAAATATAACATAACAAATTCCAAAAAAACATACTTATTGCGTGATGGCACTAGCATCTCTTGGGGAATCATACGAGCCTACATTATAACAAACACAACAGATTAGTGGAGAAAATTTCTTTATATGCGTCTCTAGAAAAGCTAAAGCATTTTCTTGAGGGGGGAGGGACGGATTTTACTTTTGGAGGGAGAACGAGAGGAGCTAGATGCTTTTGGTACTGAATTCTTAGGTTAGATGTCGTTGTCTACAAGTGATCAAATTATGAATAAGTGAGAGATTGCACAAGCTGTTTGAGGGAACTCGTTTCCCAATCTCCTAAGAAATCCACGACCCACTTGCTAGTGCTTCTCTCCTAGCGCTCCATGGTCACCTTTCAAACAATGTAGCATTTGTTGTTAGTTTCTAAACTGAGTACATCACAACTCATAAAAATAGTAGATTTATTATGACCCGTGTGTGATAAATAAAAAACATAAGGATGACAATCAATTAAGCCCATGATTTATACTATATGGATAATTTCATTGACACCTTTTATACATAATAAACTACTTTACCTTGGGATCATGATCTGTATAGGTGATCGAGTGGAAAAACCGAGCGTCCGTGTAATACGCTAGTCGTTGTTATCGGCTTCCAACCTCAATACAAAAAAAACCCTAAACTTTTAACTACACTTTTATGGAGTATAGTAGTAAGTCTGGGTATCGAATCCACAGGGAATGTTTTATAGAATTTAATTGATTTATTACTTCTAAAATAAAAATGAAAAAGATGATGATTGGGAAAATTTCTATTAAAAAATTACTTAAGAAAAACAAACTGAAAAGTGCAAAAGAAATTAGATCTGACAAATGGGAGAAAATAGGGTAGGGTACAATCCCTCAATCCTTAACAAATTATCCTTTAGAATACTAGAATTATAAATCAAAATTCTTGATTAAATCCAGTCCTTATCATCACTAAGCATTACATATATGAGGGTCAAGCCCGCATCATATGAAATCAAAGATCAATATAAGGCGGTGAACGACAAATTATACATACAAATCATTCTTAAACATCCCAAGTACCTAGGGCAAGAGAGATTAAAAGATATGACAATGCATATATGATTTTCATTCACGATTCAACCAATATTTTCATTTATTTTCTAATTTTCCATACAAATAATTTGTATTAGGATTGAGTTCATGTACCCCAACCCTTGAGAATTTAGCTACTCATGATTGGATTAAAAAAAAACAAATTCATACACAACATTAAGGATCTACAAGACATTATAAATAAATTGCAAATAATAAAACAAGAGAATGGAAATGAGATTACTTGAATTCAGCAACAAGAACGGAATTGGGATTCAGAAATTCTTACAAAATAGGATTCATGAAAACTCTTGAAGGAATAGAAAATTTGCTCTCAAAATCTAACCTTAAAATTCAATCTAGCACTTCTAACCTACTCCTAACCTAGCCTCTCTCTAGCAACTTCTCTTCAAATGATGTAGGTCATGGGCTTTTATAGCACAAAATCTCAAAATTGACAACCAATAGTGCTTGTGTAACAAGTTTTCCAAGAGTTGCACTGCATTAAATGCATAATTAATGACAGAAATCCGCACATCCAGACTCTTCATTATCGCGCAACTTCAAAACCTCGTAACTTCTTCACCGTAGCTCGGATTGAGGTGCCGTTTTTTCCAGTGTTCTTGTAATTTAGAGCTCTTTAACTCTCTAGCTGGCCCCACCTCCGGACTAAGGTTGGAAAATTACGAAAATGCCCTTCAACCCTCCATTTCTTGGTTTCTTTCATTGTTTTGAGTTCTCCTTCGCACTAACTTGCGTGAAATACCTGTAAAACACATGAGAAATACACAAAACAAGAAATACTTGCCAAAAGGGGTTAGTAGAATACATTTGAGACAAATCCAAGATATTTACACTGCACGGGATCATAAAAATACTGAAATTAAGGGGATAAATGTAAAGAATATGTGCCTAAACAATAAGTTCACTTGAAACTTTTCTAGTTGTATCGCCATAATCTTCATAAGCTTGAGCAATCTATATATATGTCAATAAAAAGTCAGAGAGGTACAATCCTAATTAACCTTACTGCTACCTCCTACAGTCTGGACATTAAATTTTGCAATCTATTTTAACAAAGACTATTATTACAATGCATTATGTATTATTATCACAAGCAAATGGCAATATCCTTCTAATTTAATGTAACTAAAAGAGAATTTTAACAGTTACCTCAGTCATTGAATGTTCATAGTGTTGATCATCAAAAGCGGGTCCTAAAGACACATCAGACTCAATTTTTTGGTATAGAGTAATTGGCACATCGCCACCTCTTTGCTTACCATCTACTTCAACAATATTCACAATAGATGATGCCTTTTTTTGATGGACCTCTTCAGGTTTCTGAGAGATCTCATCATCTTTTCTAGAATCATATATGATCTCATGTGCAGCTACATATTCTTTGAAGCCATTAGAACATTCAATTCTTACTTATCACTATTCCTGGAGCTATTCTATGGCAAATATGGAAGAGTAGAAACAAATGCCTGTATGAAGGCTCAAAAATGGACACCAAGCAGATTATCAATCAAATGATTACTCTAATATAAGCTCTCAACTTCAGATATACACAATGATCAAGCAAGCAATAATATCAACTTTTCAGTCCAAACAGTTCAGTAGACAAACAAATTCACCATCAAATTGGCCAACACGAATTTCTCCATGTTTAAATTATAAAGATGCAGTGCCTTAATCCTTGTTACTATAGTGGTTGTGATTACATTTGAAAAGAGTATTGCTCAAATTAATTCATAATATCAGCTTTAGAGGTCCAAATATCCCCTTTCATGGCATATTTGAAGGACCAAATGATAACTCCCATACTTAAACATAAAAAAATAGTGGGGCATAAATAGATATACCCACCATCTGCATTAATTATCCACAAAAAAATGATGACGTACTACATGTATCATAGCTAGATATACTCATTATGTACATCATTCAAAAAAATGTCTCCAAAAAAAGGCACATCGAAAAATCACGAATAAATGCGTCGGTCCTCCTTTGGCTTCTCGAAATTGTGTTAACAAAGTGCTCCAAATCATATCATATAAGGATGAATAAATTCAATGAACTCATATTGAAGTTCATTGATCTCATGAGTTTGATATGACGACTTTCTAGCCAAGTCCTTCATCCAAACAAGACAAATAAAATTACAATTAGCTTTTATCACATCTAAATAAAAAAGAATGTAAAAACATATTAAAAAAACATGTGGCCTTCATTTTTATTGATTTCGATGAATTTTCCAAGAGCTCTCACATGAACTTCAATACAAAAAAACCATACACAATTTCTCCTCATTGTTTAGGGCCCTGAAAATAAAGGAGTTAGTATATAACTAATGTCAAATGTGAATACCTAAATATTAAATTTAATTTATCGAACAAATACCTTAACTTTCTCCCAGTTTAGTAATGATCATTTTCCTTTGATTGTAAAAAACGATCGAATTCCACTTCAATAAAAAAAACATAATTAAATTATAATTATGTGAAATGAAATCAATAATTTTATTATAAGCATTTATTTAGGACACTAGCTACTTACGTGTTTATATAGAGCTTAAGGTCCAAGCTTGGTTCCCCGTGTAAAGAATCAACCCAAAACACATTGTTCGAAATAAAGTCGATCACAAGCAAAACCCAATGATACCTATATTATGAAGAATAATTGGAGATTAGGAATATTATACATACACGCATTTATTATGCTAAAAAACTTATACATATCTACAAAACTTACCCGATATTGCATGGAATAACAAATATTTGTTTGTTTGATGCCTTCTGTAAAGTTTCTGTTATAAATTGATGCCCAATGTTTTTAGAAAATGCGTCCCGAATGGAGAGGGGATTTACTAATCTAATAACTTCAAAACTCCTTCCAAATTTGTCATATAGGCATCTATACATAAACCAAACGCACATGAGTTAGAAAGTCATCAATGTATGCAAAAATGTAAACTCCATCTAACCTCATGTATGCATTCAAAAATTAAATAAAACATGGTAAAACTTAAATCTAACCTCATGTATGCGATAATGCAAACTCCATCTAATTCTTGCATCTTACAAAACCGTATTAATTCATTTTTTGGAATATAGGTGAACTCAAGATCATCATAAAAAATAGCTACCGGAATCTGCACCGTTTCCATCGTCATGATATTATCAAGCATATTAGCAAATGCAATAATTGTGCCATCTTTGTCACCGGAATCTTTCTTTTTTTTCCTTACTTTTTACCTAATCAACAATGTCAAAATACAAAAGGTCAAATTACAATTATGCTCACATTAACTAGTCCAAGTTGAGTACAAACTAAGGAATTCACTATAAACTAGGTGTATTTATTAGCTCTTTCAAAATAGACAATTCATCGAAGAGCAATTGGCGATGAACTTGACCCGAATGTACAATGTGCGTCTTTAAGCGTGTGATGTTAATAAATATACAGCTGTTCTTTCCCTTTTTTTGTTACAGCATCCTTTTTTTTCCTTGTGTTGCTAGCGATTTTTCTTACAAATAAGGGGTGAGTGGTTTATTTTGATTGAATCCCTACATTGTATGAGAAGAGAGATGAAAGAGTGGGAAGTGAATTTATTATGAGAGAAAGTTGAATACCTCCAGCAGATTTAAACAATTAAAGATTGAACTTAATTATGTAACATACCGTCAAAATAGTCTCTAAAGCAGATTTTTTTGCCGTCGGATGCAAGTCAGTCGGTATCTGCAATGCACATTGAAACACGAGCACATGAAAATAGTTGATGACTTTAGTCTAAATAAGGCTAATTGGGATATGTTGAATGGTAATTTGGGTAAAACCCATTTACCCAATGGGTTTTGGCCTTCTATATTTGGGTCGGATCCGTGTTCGGGCATAATTCCGGTATGTTGAGCTCGAACTTCTACATTCAACAAATATAGAAATTATTTCAATCAACATTCTAAAAAGATCCTTGGGAAGTCGAACGGCGGGAGACCGCCTAGTGCATAGGGGTGACTTTTATTATTGGATAAAATATTATAAAAAGATCAACTATTAACATGTAATAATTCAACAGAACGTCTAAATCAATTTAATAATAATCAATGTTTAAAAAAAGCTAAAAATATCCTTTATATGGACAATCAAAATGATTTTGTTTGATCTTTTAGGTGGTTTGCTTGATCATTGACAATGAACTCAAGTTATTGAATGTGGCATGGATAATGAATTCAAAATGCGGTATGGAATGTATAAAAAAAAGAAGTTACCTCAACACATGGCAACACAAACTCTTTAGGCCAAGCAACATGTGAATTGTGTGCGTCTTTAACAACATACATCTCCGCGTTAGGTACTGGTATAGGAAGATATGCTTCAGGAGAGTGAACGTCAATTATTGATACACATATATAATTATCCCCCAAGCGAACGTTATGGATGGTATCATTAGGTGAAATACGATCAAAAAACACCCCATACGCAACAACATTCGCATGTGAATTCAATGCCAATCTACATTGTTTTCCCTATATAAAAAAACAAAATGAATAATGAATGACATATATATATATATACTAATAAAAAAATAAAGATCACTAATATAATTAAAGTTGTTACAAACCTTCCAAATATTAGATTTAGGATCCGGTGGTGAAATTATACGTTGTCTATTCACATTGCTTTTGGCCTATATACACATTAAATATTCCAAAACAAGTATAGTAAAGTATAATACATAAATGTAATAAAGTTTTACCAATTACGTGATTTCGTTTGATATTTTAGGTGCTTCATTTGATCATTGATAATGAACTCAAGTTATTGAATGTGGCATGGATAATGAATTCAAAATGTGGCATGGAATGTAAAAAAAAGGAAGTTACCTCAACACACGACAACACAAACTCTTTAGGCCAAGCAACATGTGAATTGTGTGCATCTTTAACAACATACATGTCCGCGTTAGGTACCGGTACAGGAAGATACGCTTCAGGAGAGTGAACATCAGTTATTAATACACGTATATAATTATCCCTCAAGCGAACGTTGTGGATGGTATCATTAGGTGAAATACGATCAAAAAACACCCTAGACGCAACAACATTCGCACGTGAATTCAATGCCAATCTACATTGTTTTCCCTATATAAAAAAACAAAATGGATAATGAATGACATATATATACTACTAAAAGAATAAAAATAATCACTAATATAATTAGAGTTGTTACAAACCTTCCCAATATTAAATTTAGGATCCGGCGGTGAATTATACGTTGTCTGTTCACATTGCTTTGGGCCTATATACACATGAAATATTCCAAAATGAGTATAGTAAAGTATGAGAATAAATGTAATAAAGTTTTACCAATTACGTGATTACCTTCTCTTTTTTCCTCTTGGATGGAGAATCACATGATTCACTCACATAATTTAAACGCTTCTCATGTTTTTTATTATCACTTTTCTGACTATTTGAGTAAATCTTCTCAATTAACGATGGTGCAAGTGATCTACTTTGATACTTCCTCAATTCTTCCATTGCCTCCTGAAGTTGTCGATCTTTTTCTTTAGCCTTCTCCTCTTCTTGATGAAGTCTAGGCTCTAATTCTTGAACATGTTGTTTTGATCCCCGTCTAGGGATATGAAAGTAAGTTGTAGGAGTGACTCCTTTTCCCATCCCCCTTACTCGACCGTTATACTCTGGAGTACCAAGTGCCAAGGTTAAGACTTCTAAAGTCCCTTGAGTTACTAAGCTCCCATCATGGACTTGCTTCTTCAAAGCGTCCCACAATAAAGAAAATTATTAAGAGTGTTGTTAAATCATATTCTTTTCAATCCTCTTATGTAGTATATATCCATATTTATAAAGATTATATAATATACATGTCCGTGTTAGGTACTTTTGAAAGTAACTCATAATTTTTTCACCAACTTCCTCGATTGCATCGTCTTGATATTGTCTATTTCTCGATTTTCGAGCGATTATCAACATTAGAGACCTATCATCCTCATCAAATGCATCTCCATGTCTCTTTTTCTGTCCCAATTATAAAATAAAATATAAGAAATTAAGCACACAACACAAAATCCCCACAATGAATTAATTATAGTCATATACTCTACAAATAATATAAGAATTCAACTACATACCATAATATCCTCAAGACCGCATACCCCAACTTACTAAGCTTGTGGTTGAACTTATTTTGTGTTCTCCTTTCTCGTTGTACATCACTTAATTTCTACGCATTAAAGTTATGATAATGTAAGAATTTAACCATACCGTGGATAAATGTTACATTTATATAATAAAATGAATTTAATATACACCTCAAACTTTGAGGATAGTCTTCCTCTTACAAACGCATCCCAATCCTCCTGATTAATAAACTTTTTAAACTTTTCTGGACAGCTCCAAAGATTACCGGGATCATCTTTAAATGGCTTGACACAACTCCTGGTGAGTTCTCCCTTGAAATTCTTTCACGAACAACCAATAGCGGATATAACTCCCTTCTTTGATTTGGAGTCCATGTTGAACTTGGCCAGTAATTAATGAATATTATATTACATAACGGAATTAAATAATACCAATATATACTTCAAAGAACATCAATATAAATTATTAGCATTTACCTCCATAGCTACCCATAAATTCTCTTTTAATGACTTTAGGACTTTGGGCCAACTTGGATAACTTATGGGCACTATTGTCCTTGCCAAAAGCCCCCTATAACTTGCGAAATCCTTCCTTGTATAACCATTTGGTTGTCCTTTTCTATTGTAAGTTACTAGTATTCGATCACAAGAAGCCCTTTTTCTTATTCGTTCTAAAACAGCCACGCCTCTAACTTTTCGTTGTTTATTACTTGAATTTTGTGATGACTTTGCTAAATCGTCTGGACTTTTTGAATGAAAATCACCTTCCTCGTCCATATCCACTACAATGACAAATAAATAGATTGAAGTAAGTGTACATGCTGATGAATAACAAAGAATAACAAATGATATGTTGAAATTAATTTGCAGGAAGCAAGAGCATTATTAATAAAAATAAAACATATGTTATTCATAATTTTACCTGTAGAGACACTCCCCTGTTGTCTTTGGATTTTACATGAAAATACCGATCACTCCCCTATTTTCAAAACAAGGGAAAAGCATGTATTTATTTCCACTCATCTCATGTTTTCCCTTATTTGCATGAGCATATGTCGAGCACCCGAATATTATCAAATTAGTATATGCGGCAGGGTATCTAGTTCACAATTCTTTTGGTGTCTTCAGCTCAATATCTGAGGATAGATACGTATTCACTAAATAACATGTTGTGTTAACAACTTCATCCCAAAACTCCTTGGGCAAAACTGCATTAGACTTCATGTACCTTGCTATCTCAATAAATGTTATGTTCATCTGCTTCCATTTTGCTGAGGTGTCTTTCAAACTTTGTGGTGTCTCACAATTCCCTCATTTTTTCCAAACTCATCAAATAGGCCCGAGTAAAATTCCATGAAATTATCAGTTCTCAAGTGCTTTATTTTCTTACCAGTCTACTTCTCAATCAAAGCCTTCAGCTGTTTAAACTTGATAAATACCTTATCCTTTCTTTTCAGAATGAACAACTAAACTTTCCTAGAGAAATCAACAATGAAAGAATATGAATTTTTAAAAACATGAAGAAAATTATGGTTATTAGTCATGCTGGTCTTATTAGAAATGTACTTTTCATATTTGTATCCATACCTACCTCAATTATGAGAAAAACGTGACAGCAAGGTCAAGTTTTCCCAATCCTGGGGATTGGGAAGTATGAAAATCCTGGGAAGTATGAAAATCAATAACATTACCCCAAATTTGATAACGAGTCAATTCATCTCATATGTACACCAAAAGAAATTCACCATAAACGATAATCGCCATCAACCATTAAAATATAAATTATAAAATGTAAACTAAACATAGATAACTCTTTAAAAAGCATAGATAACTCTAAGCATAAGCAAAACAAAACTAACACTCTATTTATTTTTTATTATCAATCCAAATTCCCTCACAATCTACACGTGCACACGAATCTTCACTTTCATTAATCAACTCAACGTTTGGCAATTCGTTGGTGGCGACATGATTTTCGGCACATCCAGCAGAGTAGTCATCATTATCACAACCATAGTTATAAACTCTTTGTGGAGTCACAAGAACGATTGACCATTTAGGATCGAGTTGGTCTTGAACATAAAAAACCTGTTTGGCTTGAGAAGCTAATATGAAGGGCTCACTCTTATAGCCAACTCTACAAAGATCAACATATTTAAAGCCAATCTCATCTACTTTAATACCATTACCGTTGTCGACCCAATCACACTTGAAAAGTGGAATTTTGAAAGTGAAATAATCAAGCATCCATATTTCACTAATGACACCATAGAAACTCAAATTTGAAACCACGTGATGCTTATCCTTTGCACTAGCAACTTGCATTGTTGTGGTCGTAATGCTAATTCCACTGATTTGGCTAACTCGTTCAGCATCACGTTCTTTCGTATGGTAACAACAACCATTAAAGATATAACCCTGATATTTTATCACGTCTCGACGAGGTCCCCGATCTATCCAGTTTAAGATGTCTGAAACATTATTGTTGGGGAGATTTAGCTCCTTTTCAACCTGATTTGTCTTAAATGTTAGTTACAATTTTAATAGTATATTAAATCTTCACATATTGATATTAATCATTCCCTTTCACGAAGCCAACCAATAATGGTTTTGTTATGTTCATCTTGTAACCATTTTTCATCTTTGTACTTTCGAAGATACTTTTGCCTTAAGCTCTCCATATGCTCCCTATAAGGGTGTTAATAGAGAACAATTTTTTAACCATTAAAACAAAATACAATATAGTACATCATTTGTTACAAAAGCAACGAAAAGAGAAATTACTCGATATATCGTTGAACATCATATGTGTTTCGTAACACATAACGATGTGCTTGCTCCCATGACAATTCGTCCACCTCAATTACTTTACCACCCCCTATTGGTTTGCCATCGCATATTATATCATCGTCATTATCTATTGTGTTTCTACCTAATGGAACCCCAACGGCATCAAGCCCATGTAAAAATTTCGTACAAAATTCAATTGCTTCTTCGGCAATATAGCATTGGGCGATGCAACCTTCCGGACGACTTCGATTGTTTACTTGGCCCTTTAAGAATTTCGTGTTCCTACAAACATTTTAAATAAAAAAATATTAATAATGTTAACTTATAGCCTTATAAAGTAATGACATATTTTTTTAAGCATGTGCAAACCTTTCAAATGCATACATCCAACGAGCGAAAACTGGACCACATAGTTCAACCTCCCTAACGAGATGTACCATTAGATGCACCATTATATCAAAGAATACCGAAGGGAAGTAATTTTCCAACAAACACAATGTGATCACAGTGTCTTCTTGAATACTGTTCAACTTCTTCACATCCACTTCTTTTGCACAAAGAGCATTAAAGAAAAAGCACACCCTTATGATTGCAAATCTAACATGCTTTGGTAACACGGATCGAATGGCCACCGGAAGTATCTGTTGCATGAGTATGTGACAATCATGGGACTTGAGACCAAACAATTTTAACTCTTCCATCGAAACAAGGTTACTAAAATTTGATAAGTATCCATCGAGAACTTTGAGTTGAAGCAACGTCTCGCATAGCCTTTTCTTCTACTCTCTAGACAATGTATAACATGCAGGTGGTAAATACGTCCGTTTTACCTTATCTTATGGTGCCAACTCCCCTCTTAAAACTAATTTTACAAGATCAAGACGACTCTTGACTCCATCTTTTGTCTTACCGGGAATATTGAGTAGCGTCCCTATTATGCTGTCACAAACATTCTTCTCAATATGCATAACATCCAAATTGTGTCGAAGAAGCAAATGTTTCCAATACCCCAACCTAAAGAATATTGATTTTTTCTTCCAACATTTGGACTTATTAGGCTCATTTGTATTCTCCTTAGTGCGTTTCCTCTTTTGTTTCAATTTATCCATTTCCTTTGTTATTTGCGCATCAAAAGGACCCATCTTTTTTCCCCAATATGCATTAATATTTTTAACCTGCTCTAGTATTTGCTCTCCGTTCAACGGATTAGGTTGTTCACGAAACTCTTTCTTACCATTAAAAGCTTTCTTTTGCTTTCAAAACGAATGATTTTGTGGAGGAAATCTTCTATGTGATGTATATACATTCTTTTTAGAATGTTTTAATCGAATAGAATGTGTTTCTTCACCACAAATTGGACAAGCATAGTACCCCTTTACAGCACAACCACACAAATTACCATATGCAGGGAAATCATTAATGGTCCAAAGTAATACCGCCTTCAAAATAAAGGATTCTTGGAGGTAAGCATCATAAGCATGTACACCTTCATCCCATAAGGTTTTCAAGTCCTCAATTAATGGTGCCAAATAAACATCGATATCATTTACAGGCTGCGCAGACCTGATATCAACATTGTTAACATTAAAAATTTTCTCTTTGTGCTTAGCGACGGCTCAAAGTTATAAGTTGCCAACATGACCAGCCAACAGCTATGCTTACTACTAAGAGTACTATGTGGGTTAATTCCGTCCGCTGAAAGTTCTAACCAAAGGTTTCTAGCTTCGTTTCCAAACTCCGGCCACTTGCCATCCACCAAATTCCATATAGGAGAATCCACAGGGTGACGTAACTTATCATCAACTTGTCTTTCGTTTACATGCCAAGTCAAGGCCTTTGCAGTTTGTACGGATTGAAACCACCTTTTGAACCTAGGAATGGGCAAAAAATACCATAATACTTTTGCAGGCACTCCCACCTTCACCTCGGTTGAATTTTTTTTCAACTTATACCTCGGTGTTCCACAAGTAGGGAATTTAGTTGAATCTTCGTACTCTTTTCTATAGAGTATGCAATCATTAGGACATGCATGTATTTTTTCATACCCCATCCCAAACACAGACAACGTATGTATGGCCTTTTTCGTATATAAAGTCAATTTATTATCTTCTGGGAGAAATTGGGCAAATAATTGAAGCATGTTTGAAAAGCTTGTATCAGTCCACCCACTATTTGCTTTCAAATTGAGTAGACTCACCAGTGAAGACATCTTCGTAGACTTTTTACACCCTTTGTAAAAGGGATTTTTGGCATCCTCAAGCAGCTTCTCAAATGATTTAGGATCCCCCATAAAGTCTTCATTTATCGTCTCAAACATCTCCGCCATATCATCAGCATCTTCTGGATTTTTGACCAAATTATCGTGATGGATGGGGTCACCCATGTTGACATGTGAGAAAGTTGAATTAGGAGCAACTTCCCCGTGCTATATCCATATACGATAACTTTAATCAATACTGTTCGCATATAAATGACCTTTAATTTCTTTTAGAGTCCATTTAAAACAATTTCCACATGATGTACATGGACACCGTACAACTTCACTATTTACAGCATTCCTCTCTGCAACTTTAAGAAAATATTCAACCCTTTGCAAGTACTCGTTTGATAATCTATCCATAGACATCCACGACTTGTTTGTTCCAATTTCTCAAATTGTACCTATATTAAGATTGTAAATATTAGTTGCACAAATGTGATTTTCATATAAAATAACACAATCCTCAAATCATATTAATTTTTCATTTTCTAATTTGTAAAGTATGCACGTGTTTTATACGATTCATCTTAGTTTAAGTCACATAAATATTATTAATGATATAATACTAACACCGTCGACACACATTAACTTTATTACCAACGATAATTGATAGAACGGATGCATTTTAACTCAAGCTCCGGATAAAGTATTTGTGTGTATAATATGTATCTGGTAATTTATTTTGTATTTCTTTTGTGTATATAATATGTATTTGTTACTCTGTTGAAAAACAAAACAAAATCAATCTACCAGGGTCACATTTACCATTCACACACATGCTATCATTCATTAATGATAAATACTCGAAGTGTATAAGTACACTAATCTTGCTTATTGAGAACAAAATTCACTTATTTGATTCCTTTGGTTCTATAGTCTTATTGATTTCAACTTCCAATACAATTCACACCAGTACTCTTCCAATTAATATTGAAAACATGCAGTTATGCTCAACATGACATCATCAATGCTCTTCCCCAAATTCAATACTAATTATATCATTGAAATTCTATTATACGAACAACGGGCCTATTTACCAGCATTAAAATGATCCCATCACATTAAATTCAAACTCGTCTAACCTTAATTGGATTTCATTAAAATCGCACTTTATAAATCTTATTTATTTCTAGATCCATACAAAGTTTTGGGGAAAAAGCGAAAAGAAAGAAAAAACTTAAAAATTAAGCTTTCTTGGCTACTGCCCCGGGGCCTGCGGTTGCTATCAGTGGGCTTCGACTCTACGAGTTGAGGCAGTTTCTCCCGGGAACGGCAGAATTCAACAAAATTCTTTGTTTTCTCATTTTTCCCCTCTTCAACCAACACCCAACGATTTCACCAATATATACATATAAAATTCAGCATATATAAGTCCATATGCAATCTCAAGATTACTTTGGAAATCAAAATTTCTATACAACTCATCAATACCAAATGTTTTTTAATGATAATAAGTTTTAATACGTATTATCGAGTTGGTTGTCAAGTATACATATCATATGCGATTTCAAAGGAACAAGATATATCAGACTTCTTGACTATGTTACATACATATACATATACATATACATATACATATACATATACATATACATATACATATACATATACATATACATATACATATACATATACATATACATATACATATACAGGTGGCGACTGACCTGATAATGGAAATTGTCCAACTTTGAGAGAGAATGGAGAACAGCGACGAGGAAAGGAGATGAGATGAGCCGTGAGGAGAATAATCGTGAGCCGTGAGGAGAGGAATCATGAGCCGTGAGGAGTGGAACGAACGCGCGGGTATCAAAATTTTGAGTCGTAGACGAAGCGCGCGCGGGTTAAAATTTCCGAAAATAAAAATTAAAGGGTCATGTTATGTACTTAGGTAAAAAACTTTTCAAAAAAATGTCATAATATGTAAAATTAAATATGATTTTTATATTTAGAGTGTCATAATAATATGTATAAAATGACATTTTATATTTAAAATGTCATTTTAATAATATCATTAACTCTTAAATGATATTTTTGTAATAAATGTCATTAAACTATTTTTTCGTGCGTCATAAAAAAGTGTTTTGCTTGTAGTGACCATAAACGACTGTGGAATCAATTGGCCCACTAAATCCATAAACGAAAGTCTCATAATAAAAATGATGGAATGAAAATAAATCAAACTACCACTAAAGTGGTAACAATAAATATCCAGCTGCACCCAAAAAATCTTTAATCCATCCTATGTAGCTACTCCAACAACTATACCTGAAATATTAGTCAACGCAATGAGTCAGAGCCCATCGCTTGAATATTATCTACTCCTCCAATTAGGATCCGTAAATCCAGACATAAGTATTATACATGATAAAATATCACAATATAGTATTTTAAATTAAACAAGATACATATTAACATGTGAGAAAAAATAAACTACCATTATCTACCCACATAACTTAGCCACCTTAATGTTCAAGTCCAATTATGGTATTCCGATCATGTAAGTATGTTAAAGCTGTCGATTCCATTTTAATTAAACAAATAATTATTATAGCGGCACTACTATAGCTAACCGACCTTTTTACTGGTCTTGAACTTATTCGGGCCCGCTAAAGTTTTACAATACACACATTCCCCTCGCTATAGCTAGCTGACCCAATTTCTATAGCCCTGCACTTATTGATGAGGTTCCACGGACGACACGTCACAATAGTCAGCCAACCCAAATTTCGTTACCCTACACTTATTGGTGACGCCAACACACACCCACATCACTATAGCCAGCCAACCCAATTTTTGTTAGCCCTACACTTATTGGCGACGTAAATTTATTTTATTAACCGTTTATTATCTTAGGCATTAGTTTTCCATTTTATCGAGTTCATTGTTTTCTATTAGGCCCACCCTTTATTTGAGCCTTAAAAACCATCCTTAGTCCCATGCCTAGATATCTCCAAATCATAAGTGTATCCTAACCTATCCTCTTGGAAGAATACCTAACGACAATTACCACCTAGTCTCGCACCTAGGCTAACGGACCAACGGAAAAGTGTACTACTTAGACCTACCCAAGAAATACCCTTTTGTAATAATCTACAGTCACTAGTCCCATACCTAGAAAGTGTTAACAATAAATGCCTACCTACTAGTCTCATACCTAACAAGCAACCTAAAATAAGGTGAAAGCATAGCTATCCCAATAATCCCATCGTCCCCGTAGTGTCGAATATTAACACAATTAACGATCACATAAGGCATATTTTCAACATATAATTACAATTCTTCCAATTAATCACAAGATTACTACTTATCCAAGTTATGTCCGTTTAATTTAATATTAATTAAACAAGTCATTTTTCAACAACTTATATAATTTCCCTTCACATGCATATTTCAGGGACATACAACAATAAATTTCTTAGCTACAACATACACATAAATAACTTGATTTTACGAGTCGAATTCAATTTATAAAATTCATACGAATTATTTTAACATGCGAACGTCAATATATTTTAACGGAATCTTAACCTCTAATCTAAGCATGCGAGAGTTTTGGGTCTTAATTCGTATTAGAGATTTGTATAAAAACAGTCCCACCTTTAGTTTTAATTTTCTTTATTAGTCTCTCTAATTTATTTTAAGAAAATAAGGATTATTAGTGTTTAGGCAATATTTAAAACGCATAATACTAAAGGGGAACAATAGAGATATTCATGCTAAAAATCTGATCGCACGGTTGCATTCCTCTCGAGAAAACAATAAAGACGCCTTCTTGGACGATTTTGAGAAAACTCGTGGGTTGAGTCTTGCTTTTAAATAGGGTTAGGGTTTTGTAAATGAAAGGAGATGTAAACAAGGGAGGCTACTGCTCTTAGGTATGATATAAAAGTGTTTGAAAAAGTCTAACCCTAAATTATATTTATATTAGGAGGTGAAGGTATTTTAATATAACTCGAACTCTAAAAACTAAACAAACGTGCCTGCACTTCTCGATGCGAATAGATTCGCCCCCAGGGACGAATCGATTATCCCCTGAGCAGGTGCCCAAGCATCCAAAAAAAATGCTTAAGTGTATAAAAACCCGATTTACCCCCCCCCCCCCCCCCCACAACACACACACACACACTTTCAAATCCTATTGAAATCCCAATTTTCAAATAATAAAACTGACATTTTTAGGCATAAAAATTTATTAATTCCATAAATTTATTTTTCCCAAAACTTTAATTTATAAGAGATTTTACAGTGTTAAAATACGGGGTGTTACATACTCTCCCACTAGTATAGGAATTTCGTCCTCGAAATTGGATGAAGCGTAAACGTCAAACATAAATCGCACAAATAAAATATGGCTTACATATGCCTTCCCATGGAATTCAACGATTGGGTGCCAATACACTCAATCCTACACACACCTACCCCACAAGAAAAATACAATATATATCACTATATATATAAACATATCTACGAAAATAGTACGTACCATGCTCTCCCACGAATCACCACTCGATTCTATCTTCAAAATTTATCGGAATGCTTAAATCTTCAATTTGAATCACATCACAACATTAACACTAGAGATACCTAACATATGTACTAACGTTCTCCAAAATAAATCTCGTCTCCAAAATCAATTCTAAGTATCCTGACATTAAGATTACTAGTTCTAACCTCAATGCCTACAACCGCCCTAACACCAAACTCCCTATATCCAAGAAACACAACTAACATGTAGCAACAAATGGAATCAAATATCGGTAATGTGGAACCTAAATAGACTCATGACCTACGAGACCTAAGACCATACTCGAATACCATCTGTAACGCCTCGCGGTATCTGGCGAGCGAGGCAGCCAACCGCCGTCGCCAAACGACACTAGGCATCACTACATAATTTATCATTCTTAACATGTGACAAAAATATGAGACATTAAAAACTTTTTTCATAAGATAATATTCAAATTTATCTAACCAATATAAACATTCATGCATATTAAAATCCATCCCCACCATATCTCCAAAATAAATCAAACTCCAAATTATTAAACTCAAATGAAATAATCCAACTATAAATATCTGACCGAACCCATAAACAATTGTGGAACCGATTGCCCCCCACCAAATCCATAAATAAAAATTCATAATAAAAATGACAGAATGTAAATAAATCGAACTACCACTAAAGTGGTAATAATAAATATCTAGTTGCACCCTAAAAATCTTTAATCCATCCTATGCAGCTACTCCAGCAACTATACCTTAAATTTTAGTCAGCGTAATGGGTCAGAGCCCACCGTATGAATACTAGCTACTCCTCCCAATTAGGATCTGTAAACCCAAACAAAAGAATTATACATGATAAATATCATAATAGAGTATTTTAAATTAAACGAGATATATATTAACGTGCGAGTAAAAATGAACTACCACTATTTACCCACATAACTAAGTCACCCCAATGTTCGAGTCCAATTATGATATTCCGATCATGTAAGTATATTAAAGCTATCGATTCCATTTTAATTCGATTAACCAAATTATTATTATATTGCTACCACCATAGCCAACCGACCTTTTTATTGGTCCTGCACTTATTCGGGCCTACCTAAAATTTTACACCACACACATTCCCCTCGCTATAACAAGTCAATTCAATTTCATTAGCCCTGCACTTATTGATAAGGTTACACGCATGACACGTCATAATAGTCATCCAACCCAAATTTTGCTAGTAGCCCTACACATGCCAACACACACCCCTGTCACTATAGCCAGCAAGCCCAATTTTCGTTAGCCCTGTACTAATTGGCGACACAAACTCATTTTAATACCCGTTTATTATCTTAGACATTAATTTTCCATTTTATCGAGATCATTATTTTCTATTCGCCCCACCCTTTATTCGAGCCTTAAATCCTCAAACTATCCTTAGTCCCATACCTAGAGGTCTCCACACCACAAATGTATCCTAGCCTATCCCTTAGGAAGAATGCCTAATGCTAATTACTACCTAGGCTCACACCAAGGCTAATAGACCAACGGAAAAGTTTACTACTTAGCCCCATTCGTAACAATCTACACTCACTAGTTCCATAACTAGAAAGTATTAACAACAACAATCTACACTCACTAGTCCCAGTGCACACCCTCGACACACTACCAACCACACTAACAAAACCCCTACCAACCCTACCCCATTGTTCTACTGTTAACATGACCACTATAACCTCACTCCCTACCCACCATCTCCTCCACCTGCAAATACCACTTAATCCACCAAATCTGAATCCATAAACCCTTCGAATCCCATCAATCTTTTGAGATCTAAAATCTATTTGGATCCAAAATCAAAACCCACGAAAATACTTGTACCATTTATTATAGATTTGTGGGTACCATGTGGGTTTTATGTGGGTGGTGTTGGTGATTTACAGAAGATTTGATTGGGTTATTTGTTTGGTGGAGGAAGGTGGGTGAACAGAGAGAGGAGGTGGGTGAGGTAGTGTGACACCCCGCCTAATAAAATATCGGGCGATCACTCTTGTACCAAATTAAAATCGTAGTCACATATGGATCATTCTTAGCATCACTGTCGAAAATCCATTTAATTACTAATAACCTATTAGGCTGGTGTCAAAATTTTACTTAACTACTCTTTTTAAACGACTACAATTAAAACATCCACACAGTTTACATAAATGAAAATGAAATGAAATAAAATAACCGAACACTTGGTCAAAATTATACAACCATATCGAATGCCGCACTAAAAGGCAGAGAAAAATAAATAAATGCAGTTGAGCCATTGTCCCGAATATTTATACAGTACCTCCTATCTAGATTACAAGGATATAAGCATCTATGATAAACCTGCATGCATCCACAACTGTTGCAGCAGACGTCTGACTCGAAGGAAGTGTCATCTAGGCGCCCCTGTGTCTGGACATCTATATATATATAATATATATAGAAAGAAAGGAAAAATATAGAAAGGGGTCAGAGCCCGTGTTGTGAAAAATATTTAGCAAGTGCATAAATGCTTTATTTTAAAACATATTTTATCTCATATTTAAATTGGTATCGCACTCCCATGAGATACCCCTCACCTCTCTTCTAATAGTGCACACCTAACGCACTAATCTAGGAAATTTTAGTTAAGCTACCCCGCCTAACTAATCTAGTTCACCCATCAACTAGAAACCTCTACAACCAAAGCACTAAGGGCTAAACTTCTCTCCATTCTCAACACTTCGCTAAGTTCGTGCGTGGGGTGTCTCGCAAAGCGAAATCCAAACAAGGAACCCCCCCTATACACTAATACTTGGCAGGGTCAATGGTAGAGATCCATTAGGCCCGTAGTACAAAACTAATATATAAATACATACTTATATTAATATACATATCGTATTCATTTATATGTATATCTTACCATATACATCCAGATAATATCTCCCGGACTGAGGATTCATTTACAAAATGTTATCAATACTTTTTTTTTTCATTTCAAAACTTTCTATTTCCCTTCTTCAATCTAGGAAATATAATTAAAGCCATTTTATTATCATAAAAATTCTTTTTCATCTCATATGCTCCCATTTCCCTTCTTCCATCCAGGAATTGTATTTTAGCCAAAACATTTATCCCACTTCCCTTCTTCCATCCAGGAAATGTATATAAAGCCCACTTATTATCATAAATTACTTTAACAAATCATATAAAGTTTCTAATACCGTCCATCTGGGTTTCCCCACTGTGCGCGCCCCTAAATGGCTATCATCTTTCAGGGCCTATCACCAAGAGAACCTGGGATCCTATCGAAACGTCGGGAAGCGGCCATATGCCTGCGGGAGAGTTATAACCACACCCAGAATTACCTCACCATCGCAAAAAACATATAAAAATCGCTCATATGGCCTAGGAATATATTCACCCTACATTCATTAGCCAGGGAACTTCACCTTACGCACGCAACTTCCCTTATGATAGCGATTTATAGAGGTGTGTATACATAAATTATTATTTATGAAAATCATTACTTTTTCCATTTTGAAAAAAATTCATTTTTACATTCTCAAAATCATTTATTCTCATAAACATATATATTACCTCGTTCTCATGCACAAGGAATATACTATATAATACACATCCGTATCGTATCATATATATACTTTAATCACATAGTATATATATACTATATATTCCTCCTCGAATATATATAAATGGCCATAATTGCCAATCCCATAATAATATTTAAGTATTCTCTTTCTTAAATATTACTCACACCATAATCGCTATTTAAGGACTTGTACATAAACCCGAATGTACCAATTCATACTAATAATAACATTTAAGTAATTGCACACTCACGATACTAAACCCAAAGGTATTCCCTCACTTGGTAAATAACGTGTACCTTATTCACACTTAGTAAATACGCATTCCTCCAAATTCATCCTAATAGTCTTACGGGAGGTACTCAACCACAATTTTTATGATTATGTTTTCTACGTGCATAATATATCTAAACATACTTGTCGAATAATTTTCTCGAATGCCTCTTGTCTCAGAACATCAATAAAATCCCTACCCCGGATCATACTTTATATTAGTCAGAGGTTTTCCTATCCTCAATCATCTCCTAGGAGTCCTAACATCCCATTTAGAAACTCCTATAAAATTCTCCAAAACCATAATTTAAGTCTCCCTAACTTAAAAGGAGAAAACCTTAAAAATTTGTCAGGTCCGAATCGATTCGGCCTGTCCGAATTGATTCACTGGTGACCGAATCAATTCAGCCTATCCGAATCGATTAAAAATGGTTCTACTTTCAAACTGTCTCTTACCAAATCGATTCGGCCTGTCCGAATCGATTTGGCTGGTCCAAAATCTCCAAATCTTCTTACATTTTATATATATCCCAAAAACCCCAAACTCAATTCAATCCCCATTTAAATTATAACTCGGATTTATTTCAACGAACCTAAAGTTTTCATATCGCCTCAATTCCTTTAGAGGTCCTAACACTCTTTTTGGGAACTCCTAATATTTATCTCCAAATAATTCTAGCGTTAATTTATGACTAACTATTTCGATCTCGGACAGCTTTCCGTAAAAAAATCACTATAAATCCAAAAAAAATCAGAAAAATACGCGGTCGGCGCCCACGTGATCGTATCGAAAATATCTACAATTTTCATTTTTTTACCAAGAGACGAATCGATTCGCTCGATTCAGATAAGACGTAGATCACTATTCACCTTTAAAAAATTTCCAAACCGCCTTTATTCTCCATTTTTGTTGTTTCTAAGCTCATCCAACAACTCAATAAACATCTAATCTATGTTTTACAACTAACACATCAATTTATTTGGGGTATTAAACTATTTCTCTTAGATTTAGACCCTAAAACCATAAAAGCCCCAACTTATCATTTTAACCCATTCCAATCCATTTATTCACTCCATTTAGATGGCTTTAACACTAGAAATCATTAAGAGTTTACATTACATCAATATGTAAACTCATATTCAAATTTTACCAACTTTATTTTAAGTGTTCTAAGCCAAAATGATATGGTTTACCAACTATAATATGAAATAAATGCGCAAAATGAAATAAAGCGAGTATACACTTGCCTGGAGGATGAAATCCGACGACCTCGAGTCGAATCCGACGGAGTTTGGGCCGGAATCCCATATTTCTCCTCTTCTCTCTTCTTCCTTTCTTTCTCTCTCTCTCTCTCTCTTATCCTCTTTCTTTTCTGTCTTTTCTTTTCCTTCTCTTTCTCTCTTATGTCTTATAAGAGAAGAAAAAGGGTTTATCCCTTTAAAACCCAAAAATGACTCGTTTACTCAATTGCGAGTACCTATTAATCCAAAAATTCTCGAAACTCAATCACAACCCCCGGACACTCTTTTCTAACTATCTAGGCCATTTCTAGACTCACCGCACAGTCAAAACTTCCATCTGAGGTACTTGATCGCAACTCTCTATTTTAACCCCACATGACTTAATGCGGTTTTTCCAATTAAAATCTTACCTCTTATCGCTTTACTCAACTACGACAGGCAATTTAAATACTCCAACATATTTACTTAATGCCAAAAGTAATTATTACACCCATCGACAATCATCAAATCCTTGAAAACCCCAAAAATTACTATTTAGGGAAATTCCCCAAATTTCTAATTTACACCCAATTATGGAATTTAATTATCTCCAAAAGGACGGGTTGTTACATACTCCCCCCTTACAACGTAATTTCGTCCTCGAAATTCAGATGGAACCGATGCTACTAGTACTTAACCTAAGATCGCTCCAAATCCTAATACCTCAAGGGGAACGATACTAACCCAATGATTCCCAACCATATACTATACGGCTACCACGGTCGTGAAGTGACTCCAATAGCGTCACAGTGCACCCATCATTTCTAGTGCCTCACGTAGAAAGACAAGCCTACAGTCGCCGCTCTAACGTCCAAACACAATTCTAAACGTTCGCTCGTCAATACCAGGATATATAATTTCTCCCAAAAAGAAATTACTCTGACGCTCGGCCATTCTCATCAGTGTCCCTTCTTTTCTTGGGGACGACGTTCCATCCAACACATCCCAAATCCATTCGTGACTGTCTTACAGTATAAACTTCAACTTTATATACTACGCCCCTTCTATTTCAGGCAGTATAAAAAAAAACCAACTCACTAAGGTGCCCATACACATTTCTAACTCGTGCATAATTGCACAAGAATTGCAAACGCTCGACAAGTAACACTCTCTCTAATTAAGAGCCTCCTTTCCTCGGTGTAATACTCACATATGGGTCCTCCCAACCCGCAAAACTCAATTCTCCTCAGGGTAAATCAACCAATATTTCTATATCGACGCCACTAACTCCACTGGCTCCACTGCCCAAAAATTATAAGATCGAGATGTTCCTACCTATGTGAAATATTACTATCCTAATATCCCTTGTGCCCAAGGCCTCTCTCAACATTCGAAATTTGCTTGGTTTCATGCGTGGGACGTCTAGCAAAGTGAAATCCAGACAAGGAACCCTCTCGTTACACTACTCCCTCGCGTCGTCGGTCACCGAGATATAACGGCCTAAGGCACCCCAACGGGACGTTCTAAATTCTACCTCGCAAATTTACTAACGTACTTCTACTACTCCATCTTATCATTCAGGAGCCTATTCTCTATCGAGATGTTACGATCATCTCACTCAAAATATACTTCTCCAAAATTTGCCTTTTTCATTAAGGCCTGGCTATAATCCTCGAATCAATTTCTCTAAGTCCTACTTCACCCACCCACTTGGGGTGAGAGGACCACTTTAGTGCTTTTCCCTAGCACAATATTTCCATAAGCATATCATCACCACATGGCTCATAGTCTATAGTGTTCATCCACACTATATGACTTTTCCATAAAATCAACATCATTGTATCCTATAACATCTCTCCACTCCCTACGTAGTTAAGGTTCAAGCGTGGAGCGTCTCGCAAAGCGAAATCCAAACAAGGAACCCCTCTAACACACTACTACTTAACTTCGTCGATCATGGAGGTCCGTTATTTTTTAATATGCAACTGGGATAATCCTATCCCCTCTTTCAACCAAATGTGGTCTGAACTCCCATCTCTATCCGGGAGCCATACCACTAAGCGCTCACACCCCAATCAGTCCTTGCACAATCAATAATGAGCTTAAACTCACAGCTCAACAATCAGCTCTGCATACCTTAAATCACATCTATAAGGTCGCCATGCACTCGACTCATAATAATGAAACATCTACTCATCGAAGTTCCATATACCCATAACAATAAGGGCAAGATCAACCTGTATCCAGGTGAGATATCGCAACAACGACCCGTTCCACCTTGGAAACATGGACACGATAGTCTTGCCATCATTAGCCTGCTATCGCTCCGTAAAACGAATATCATATTCAACTCAAAATAACACCGTATTCGTATAACATACACAGAACGAGAAAAACCAATTTAATATACACTCAAAATACTAACACCCGCTCTTCTCTGCGAATGAAAGAAAATAAATTCCCTCTATTACGGAAAAACACATAAATATATACTACATGACGTTATCGATACTGCAAATAAACTCAAATCACACACGAATCTAGAGCTAATAAAATACTGTGATTCAATCTCGTTACACAGAACAAACCTCCTTCAACTGAGGTGAAACTCATACCAACAACTTCGCCTATCACCCTAGCTACTCCAAAAAGGTTATCAGACTTAATACACTTGCCTTAACTGAACCAAAAATTTTTTAATCAATGCCCCATCTCAGGTCACCCCGACCCTTTTAAGGTTATCAGTATCTTGGAATCCATAGCCGCGATCCTGATAATCACTTTACTAGTTCCCCCTAACTTCTTCGTGAAAAGGAAATTCCACCACTCCCTACCCCCAACTGCCCTCATCACGGCCTTCCTTGGTCACTCATCCTCGATCAACACACGAACATCGAATGAGCGCAGAAAATAATTACTATAATTTTATAATATGACAGGAGAACGAAATCTCACAAGAGGAATCGACAATCCTAGTCATAAGGCTCTATTAACAAATCGAGAGCAACGCTGAAAGCGTAGTACATCCGCACAGATTCATAAGGATACTAGAACCTGATGCTCTGATACCATCTGTGACACTCGCTTAATAAAATACCAGGCGATCACTCCTGTACCAAATTAAAACTAGAGTCGCATATGGATCATTCTTAGCATCACTCTCGAAAATCCATTTAATTACTAATAACCTATTAGGTTGGCGTCAAAATTTTACTTAACTACTCTTTTTAAATGACTACAATTAAAACATCCACACAGTTTACATAAATGAAAATGAAATGAAATAAAATAACCGAACACTCGGTCAAAATTATACAACCATATCGAATGCCGCACTAAAAGGTAGAGAAAAATAAATAAATTCAGTTGAGCCATTGTCCTGAATATTTATACAGTACCTCCTATCTAGATTACAAGGATAGAAGCATCTATGATAAACCTGCATGCATCCACAATTGCTGTAGCAGACGTCTGACTCGAATGAAGTGTCATCTAGGCGCCCCTGTGTCTGGACATCTATCTATCTATCTATCTATCTATCTATCTATCTATATATATATATATATATATATATATATATATATATATATATATATATATATATATATATAATATATATATAGAAAGAAAGGAAAAATATAGAAAGGGATCAGAGCCCGAGTTGTGGAAAATATTTAGCAAGTGCATAAATGCTTTATTTTAAAAAATATTTTATCTCATATTTAAATTGGTATCGCACTCCCATGAGATACCCCTCACCTCTCTTCTAATAGTGCACACCTAACGCACTAATCTAGGACATTTTAGTTAAGTTACCCCGCCTAACTAATCTAGTTCACCCATCAACTAGAAACCTCTACAACCAAAGCACTAAGGGCTAAACTTCTCTCCATTCTCAACACTGCGCTAAGTTCGTGCGTGGGGTGTCTCGCGAAGAGAAATCCAAACAAGGAACCCCCCTATACACTAATACGTGGTAGGGTCAATGGTAGAGATCCATTAGGCCGGTAGTACAAAACTAATATATAAATACATACTTATATTAATATACATATCACATTCATTTATATGTATATCTTACCATATACATCCGGATAATATCTCCCGGACTGAGGATTATATTAATATATAAATACATACTTATATTAATATACATATCACATTCATTTATATGTATATCTTACCATATACATCAGGATAATATCTCCCGGACTGAGGATTCATTTACAAAATGTTATCAATACTTTTTTTTTCATTTCAAAACTTTCTATTTCCCTTCTTTAATCCAGGAAATATAATTAAAGCCATTTTATTATCATAAAAATGCTTTTTCATCTCATATTCTCCCATTTCCCTTCTTCCATCCAGGAAATGTATTTAAGCCAAAACATTTATCCCATTTCCCTTCTTCCATCCAGGAAATGTATACAAAGCCAACTTATTATCATAAATTACTTTAACAAATCATATAATGTTTTTAAGACCGCTCTTTCCGGTTTCCCCACTGTGCGCCCTCCTAAATGGCTATCATCTTCAAGGGCCTATCACCAAAACAACCTGGGATCCTATCGAAATGTCGGGAAGCGGCCATATGCCTGCGGGAGAGTCATAATCACACCCAGAATTACCTCACCATCGCAGAAAACATATAAAAATCGCTCATATGGCCTAGGACTATATTCACCCTGCATTCATTAGCCAGGGGACTTCACCTTATGCACACAACTTCCCTTAAGATAGCGATTTAGAGAGGTGTGTATACATAAATTATTATTTATGAAAATTATTAGTTTTTCCATTTTGAAAACATTGATTTTTACATTCTCAAAATCATTTATTCTCATAAACATATATATTACCTCGTTCTCATGCACAAGGAATATACTATATAATACACATTCGTATCATATCTTATATATACTTTAATCACATAGTATATATATATATATATATATATACACTTATATATTCCTCCTCGAATATATATGAATGGCCATAATTGCCAATCCCATAATAATATTTAAGTATTCTCTTTCTTAAATATTACTCACACCTTAATCGCTATTTAAGTACTTGTACATAAACCCGAATGTACCAATTCATACTAATAATAACATTTAAGTAATTGCACACTCACGATACTAAACCCAAAGGTATTCCCTCACTTGGTGAATAACGTGTACCTTATTCACACTTAGTAAATACGCATTCCTCCAAATTCATCCTAATAGTCTTGCGGGAGGTAATCAACCACAATTGTTATGATTATGTTTTCTACGTGCATAATTATATCTATACATACTTGCCGAATAGTTTTCTCGAATGCCTCTTGTCTTAGAACATCAATATAATCCCTACCCCGGATCATACTTTATATTAGTCAGAGGTTTTCCTATCCTCAATCATCTCCTAGGAGTCCTAACATCCCATTTAGAAACTCCTTTAAAATTCTCTAAAACCACAATTTAAGTCTCCCTGACTTAAAAGGAGAAAACCTTAAAAATCTTCGAGGTCCGAATCGATTCGCTGGCCACCGAATCGATTTGGCCTGTCCGAATCGATTCGAAATGGTTCTACTTTCAAACTGTCTCTTACCGAATCAATTCGGCCTGTCAGAATCGATTCGGCTGGTTCGAAATCTCCAAATCTGTTTAGGTTTTATATATATCCCCAAAACGCTAAACTCAATTCAATCCCCATTTAAATTATAACTCGGATTTATTTCAACGAACCTAAAGTTTTCATATCACCTCAAGTCCTTTAGAGGTCCTAACACTCTTTTCGGGAACTCCTAATATTTATCTCCAAATAATTCTAACGTTAATTTATGACTAACTATTTCGATCTCGGATAGCTTTCCCTAGAAAAATCACTATAAATAAAAAAAATCAGAAAAATACGGGGTCAGCGCCCACGCGACCGTTTCGAAAAGATCTACAATTTTCATATTTTGACCAAGAGCCGAATTGATTCGCCCTGGCCGAGTCAATTCGAATAAGACGCAGGTCACTATTCACATTCTTCAAAAAAAATTCCAAACCTCCATTATTCTGCATTTTTTTTGTTTCTATGCTCATCCAATAACTCAATAAACATCTAATCTATGTTTTACAACTAACATATCAATTTGTTTGGGATATTAAACTATTTCTCTTAGATTTAGACCCTAAAACCATAAAAGCCCCAACTTATCATTTTAACCCATTCCAATCCATTTCTTCACTCCATTTACATGGCTTTAACACTAGAAATCATTAAGAGTTTACATTACATCAATACGTAAAATCATATTCAAATTTTACCAAATTTATTTTAAGGGTTCTAACCCAAAATCATATGGTTTACCAACTATAATATGAAATAAATGTTCAAAATAAAATAAAGCAAGTATACACTTGCCTGGAGGATGAAATTCGATGACCTCGAGTCGAATCCGTCGCAGTTTGGGCCGGAATCCCATATTTCTCCTCTTCTCTCTTCTTCCTTTCTTTCTCTCTCTCTTCTCCTCTTTCTTTTCTCTCTTTTCTTTTCTTTTCCTTTTCTTTCTCTCTTATGTCTTATAAGAGAAGAAAAAGGGTTTATCCTTTTAAAACCCAAAAATGACTCGTTTACTCAATTGCGAGTCCCTATTAATCCAAAAATTCCTGAAACTCAATTGCGACCCTCGGACACTCTTCTCTGACTATCTCGGCCATTTCGAGACTCACCTTGCAGTCGAAACTTCCATCCGAGGTACTTGACCGCAACTCCCTATTTTAACCCCACACGACTAAATGCGGGTTTTCCAATTAAAATCTTACCTCTTATCGCTTTACTCAACTGCGACAGACAATTAAAATACTCCAACATATTTACTTAATCCCAAAAGTAAATATTACACCCATCGACAATCATCAAATTCTTGAAAACTCCAAAAATTACTATTCAGGGAAATTCCCCAAATTTCCAATTTACACCCAATTATGGAATTTAATTATCTCCAAAAGGACGAGTTGTTACAGGTAGTTTTTTAAGATGGACAGAAGTGACCAAGGTGCGTGTGTGGTGGTCTGCGGAGGGGAGAGGGAGGGGGAGGGAGGGGGCTGTGAGGTTAATGACTACCTATTGGAATGAATTAAGTAGGAACTGTAGAATAAGTATGACATGATCGTGGGTTAAATATGATCCTAAGATACTCAAATGCTCATTCTCATCGTCTTTAGTCCCATATATTTAAGAGTTATCCTTCTGAAGTTCCTAAGAACCCTTGTTTTCCGTTTTTATTTTCAACTAGTTGTAAACCCGTGCGATGAGCGAGTTAGACGACTATATAAACGTGAATAAAAACATACATGTTTTCTAAAAAAATATTATCATTATAGAGTAAAGGTGACAGGAAATAATACTACTTTATTTAACGGTGAAATCATCACCACCAAATCTAATCTTACAAAAATCTTCAATTAAAACCTATATTATCGTAATGCAAAAACTACTTTTCTAAAATACTTAAATTTCATAAATATTTTTTGAACTCTTTTTCTTTTAAAACTCGGACAAAACATAAAAAATATAATTCAATATAATAATCTTATTATTTAATAAAAAGAAACATGACAAAAAAGAAAATAACAATACTTCAATAAAATTTCTTAGATCTAAAAGAATACAAATTTAAGCATTTATACATATATGGTTTGATATGGGCCCAACTGATCCATATAAGCAAACACCTACTCTGCCACAACATGGCTCCATTAGTTGATTAGGCATTGAAAAAACCACGAATAAAAAAGATCCTTTAAAATTGGAACTAAAGCCCAACACTTGAACCTGTGCATTATTAATTAACTACAAAATCAATAATGGTGCAATGCCTCCACAAGTAAAAACACATACTTGAAATATGACATTGGGATCGTGTCTCCGCCCTTGCCCCTTAGTCAACTTTGTTGGTGACATGATGAGCTAGCAAAACCCAATTATAAGTTCCCACTGTTATATATATATATATATATATATATATGTATATGTTCATGAATCAATTCAAGCACAATGAATAAACACTAATCAGTATATGTCAAAGAAAATAATCAGTCTATTTGCTTTAGCATTTGGGTAGTGCTAAGACTTCAACAAATGTTCTCAAGGAATCGCTTTAACATTTGGGTAGTGCTCAAAATATAGAATCAACTATGGTGTTGGGAAAAAAAGGGAAAAATCTTTTGTTTATTTTCAGCGCACCAATAACGCCATCCAAGGGTAAAGACCCTCCTCTGTTTTAGCTGCATGTGAAACACAAAAACAAATTAACATTTATCGCAACATGAGTGAAGTATAGAAAATGAACCGAAATATGGAAAAAGGTAAGTCATCTCTAGTTTAAAAAGGATATTAATTTCTCAGAACTAATTGAGGATAATATATTTCTATACCATAATAAACTCAAACTGACTTTAATTGTCACATAATTATGGGGAACATTAAAAGCAACAATATTTCCAAAAACAAAAATTCAGGTATGTTTTCCCAAATGCAAACTTGATATGATTATAAATTCATACACGGTACCAGAGTTAGATTTGGTACTAGATAAAAGAAGGATGAAATGAAAATAAAAAAACTAAAAGCAGTAAGGCCAGAGAGAGCATGGTTTAGAAACGCATCTGAAGTGGAATTAACAACACGTGAATCAAAGGTTGAGTCGTTAAACTCGAGGATCTGAAGTGAAATTACCTTGATATGAATAGAAATCGAGTACTCTTGCAGTAGATAGGAGGCTCTCCATGTGATTGTCAACCCGTAACACACGAATGCTGGTGAATGATCACATAATAATCATGAAGAATTGTAAATAATCATACTGAGAAGTCAATGTAGAAAACACATTAAAAAAAACCCAATTATTCCAAATGAAAAAGATATGAGAGCAGTATATTCAATTAGCATCACATGTTATATAAAATGGAAGTGAAGTTCACATTTCTGTTGGAAAAAAAAGTAACAATTAACTTTGTCTCCATATTCCTATTAAGCTTAGAATATTCAATACTAGTAGTAAAAAAATATTAAAATGATATTGTATACAACTAATATAACAATATAATCTTCAAGCAACTTATCACGTGGTCTAATAATTGAAGGTATATAGTGACTAATCTTAATTAGATATATATACCATAACATGTTAAAGATAAAAAAGGGATTCGTAATCTTTACCATTCTAAACCAAGTATAAATGGATTAATTATCTTAGAAACCAAAATAATCCAAGTAATTTACTTGAAGCTATTTCCATATATTAATTTATGTTAATCAAACATCAACTTAAAATAGTTGTTTTTTAATTCTACCAACTCAAACAAATATCCCAAGCCAAAATTCAAAAAGGGTTAATCTCGAAACCCCACAACAAAAACAATTCATGTCCCAAAGAATAAATATTGAATCAATTGAAAAAAAAAACAGGCAGAAAAAAACATATAACGTAGTGTTTTCATAATTTCATTTATTATCAACAAAACTCACCTCACTGTTTACCACCTTTGTGCTAGTAGATGATGTTCCAAATCAATCCAACAACACAATTGAGTAATGTCAATGAATTAATGGATTTAATTGTATTTGTAAGAACATAATTCTTAGCATATTCATTTGTTTTAATTGGCTTAATTCCGGACAAAATAAACTTAGTCCGGGGTAGTTTTCTATGGAGATTATTTAAAGTCTACGACAAAGTTCAAGTCCAAGAATGTGCAATCAAAAGTTTTTCAAGAAGATCACAAATCAAGACATGGTGCATATGTTTAAGGTCACTTAGATATGAATACTTGTGAGTAGTTGGGTAATTTGTATATTGAATAAATACTGGGTGATTTAAATGGTTGGGAATTATATGTTTTTATGTTTTAAAAATATTTCTGAGTTGCAAATTGTTTAAAGAAAATTCGAGGATTAAATTAAAAAGAAAAATATTAATTTTACTATACCTCGCTCGAACGAGATTGAGTATCGTTCAAACGACATTGACATGTCGCACGAACGAGATCTCATCTCGCTCGAACAACCTGTCGCCTCGATTTTCATGTTTTCATTTTCTTGGACTCTGTGCAGCTCAGTTATAAATAAAACGTATCTGCAAACGTTTCAGAAGGTAGAACAGTTTTGAAAACTTATTCCCATACAAGTTTTACATCTTTCAGTGTCTATTCAAGATAGTATTACTCAATTCCAAAGTTAGGTGATCTTGAACGTGTGTACCGAAAGATAATCCATTCACTATACCGTGTTGCACTTTGTGAGGAGAACTCTACAACCGAAGAGCTGCGTGCTATTGTAGAAGGAGACCTTACGAATTTTTTTATGGAGAAGCCGGTTCTCTTCTTCACTGTTGCCCTCCTGGAAAGGAAAAGTTCCAACCGAGACATCGAAATCGACACCTGCGGGTTTTTCGTATGTTGCACTTAATTTATTGTAATCCATGTAAGTCGCTCTCTTACAAATTAGAGTGAAATAAAAAAAAAGTTTTGCCCCTTTGGGGGATTTTTCCTGATATTGTTTCGTTCACCGCATGCTTTATTCATCAAATGAATTTAATCACTTAGATGCATGTTTAGGATTTAAGAAGTTAAAAGTGGTTTTAACTAAAATTGAAACAAAGTTGGTTTTTACCTAAAGTACACTAAAAAGGGCCGTTTCAAATTGGTATCAGATCTTGTTGCACTATTTTATTGTGTTTGCGATCCCGTGCCTTTAGGTATGCATTTCGGTGGTTTTGATGATTTTAGAATCCACCTATTTGAATCATCTAATTGGAAATCACACATGAAAACTGCTTTTAAAAAACTGGTTAATAAGAGTGATTGTGAAAAGTGTCCTTGTTGCGAAGGTTTTGATCACAGGATAGATGAGTGTCCCACTAAACTTATGGATAATTTTAGTAAACCGATAAATCGTGTTTCTACCCTTAGTGATAATGACCCAGAAGAAGAAAACTTTTTTCTAGTAAGCGTAATCTTTCCACCTTTGTGGTTAGTTATGAAAGTGATAAAGACTTACCTTTGCATGATTCTTCCGCATCCACTGATGTTGATACTCCTGAAAGTGAGGAGGAGGTGAGTGAGGATGATAGCGAAGACGAGAGAGATTTGCAAACTTCTTTCAAATAATTGTATGAAGAAACTTTAAAAGCAAAGAAAGCAAATGTGAAACTAGTAGCTTTGTTAAAAGAACGTGCCATAGAAATAAATAATTCCAATTCTTTAATTGAGGATCTTAGGGCACAAGAAAAGAAAATTCGAGAGAAGCTAGAATATGTCAAGGGTGAGAGAGATAGTCTTCGGGGATTGATGGAGACTATGAAAAAGGAAATCCTGAAGTTTGAAAATTCTACGCGTTTACTTGAGTCAAGGATAAGTGAACTTGAAGAAAAACTGAGAGATTCGAGTAAAGTTAAGTTTGATTTGGAGGCTAGGTCTGAAAAGTTAGACAAAATCTTAGGCACCGTCGAAATCAAAGATAATCGAAGAGGTATTAGCTTTAATAATCATGTTGCACCTACTCCCAAAGCCAAAACCATGCCAACAAGAGAGATTCATAGGAACTTTAGGAGAGTACCACCTAGGAACGTAAGGCATAATCAGCCTATAGGACATGATCCTCACCGTATCTACACTTGCACTCATTGCGGTAGGAGAGGCCATCTTAGACGATTTTGCTACGATATTAAGAACGCGCCAACAAAATCTAGAGCTATTCCTCTTTCAAATGCCCCTACTCGTCGTTTTACACCTACTTGGGTTAGAAAGTCGGATTTAGAAGCGTTAGGTATAAAACTCGGTGATTCTCGCATCATTGCTCATGGTTCTCCTCATCTTTCTTCTTTCGATTGAGGTTGTTCGTTGGTTTGTCATACACTAGTATTCACATCGTTCTTTGTATTTGGCTAGTGTTATGGCATGTTTCTTGTTTTTACTATTTATTTGAGTCTTTTCAAAAAGAAAAAAAAAACACTAAAATATTTTGCTTTTTATAAAAACTTTTGAAAATACAAAAAGATTTTTGTTTTTTTTAGTCGTGAGGTTACATGATTGATATGGGATATTAGTGTGCTTGATTCCCCCCTTCTTTCATTATTCATGTGGCTAGGACTTTTGGTCATTATTATTGATGCCTAGAATGATCTTAACCTTTTCACTATGGGGTTGTTTCGATATTGATATGCATTTTGACTCGACTTTGCGTATATGCCATTCTTGCACACAAACATGAGTTTATATGAATGTTTGACTTCTCTTGCATATTTGTGTTTGGTGAGACGTTCTTACCTCAATTTTGTCATCTATGCGTAAGTAAACTTATGGAGGAGGTGTGCTTGTAAGAACCGTTTTCCGGTGAGGATTGGTATTGAAAATATTTTGAGTGTTCACGGGAAAGGGCTGCGAGAGTGTATAATTGACTAGTCGTGAAAGCCACCATTTAGAAGAGCCCAAAAGAAAATCAAGGCAATAAAAAGAAATAAATGCCATAATTGGGGGCAATAGGACTTTATCTAAATAGAGATTGATAGTTATTTCTAAAGATCTTAAAAAAATCAAATATTGAGCGAGTTTGGTTGGAAATTAATTTAAATGGGTTTGCACCACGAATCCTATGTTGAAACATCGTATCATGATGATATTTTTTGTAGAATCGTCAACAATCCGAACTTGTATGCATGTTGTTTATGTTTAGTTCATCAAACTCACACTTATTTTGACACACATGGCTTTGATAAAGTTTGATGATTCCTTGCTATCAATAAGAACGCTTTGATCGATTCAAAGTATTGAAATGATGGCTCAATTGTTGTAGTTCACTCCCTATCAATCCACTTTCATAATTGAGCACATTAGGACCATGTTAACATGTAATTCCCATTTGTCGCTTTTGTAAGAACATAATTCTTAATATATTCATTTGGTTTAATTGGCTTAATTCCGGACAAAATAAATTAAGTCTAGGCTAGTTATCTATGGCGTCATTTTAAAATCCTTTGACAAAGTTTAAGTCCAAGAATGTGCAATCAAATATTTCAAGAAGATTACATGTCAAGACGTGATATGTTTAAGATCAGTCAGGTATGAACACTTATGAGTAGTTGGGTAATTTGTATATTGATTAAATACTGGGTGATTTAATTGTTTGGGAATTAAAATCATTTTATCGTTTTAAAAAATATTTCTGAGTTGCAAACAGTCTAAAGAAAATTCGAGGATCAAATCAAAATGAAAAATAATATTTTTACTGTGTCTCGCTAGAACGAGATTGAGTATCGTTCAAATGACATTGCATGTCACGCGAACGAGATCTCATCTCGCTCGAACGACCTGCCGCCTCGATTTTCGTATTTTTATTTTCTTGGACTTTGTACATCTCAGTTATAAATAAAAAGTATCTGCAAACATTTCTGTATGCAGAACAGTTTAGAAAAACTTATTCTCAAACAAGTTTTTCATCTTTTGGTGTTTATTCAAGATCATATTACTCAATTCCAAAGTTTAGTGATCTTGAACGCGTTTACCGGAAGACTATTCATTCAACAACAACAACGTGTTGCACTTTGTGAGGAGAACTCTACAACCGAGAGCTGAGTGCTATTGTATAAGGAGATCTTACGAAGTATCTTGTGAAGGAATTGTCTTTTTCTTCACTGCTGCCCTCCTGGAAAGGGACAGTTCCAGCCGAGACATCGAAACCGACACCTGCGGGTATTTCGTATGTCGCACTTATTTCATTGTAATTCGTGTAAGCCGTTTTCTTACAAATTATAGTGAAATAAAAAGGTTTTGCCCTTCGGGGATTTTCCCTGAAATTTTTTCTTTTACCGCATGTTTTATTCATCAAATGGATTTAATCACTTAAATGCATGTTTAGGATTTAAGAAGTTAAAATTGGTTTTAACTAAAAATTGGAACAAAGTTGTTTTTACCTAAAGTACACTTAAGGGCCATTTCCAATTGGTATCAGATCTTGTTGCACTATTTTATTGTGTTTGTGATCCTGTGTCCTTAGGTATGCCTTTCAGTGGTTTTGATGATTTTAGAATTCACCTGTTTGAATCATCTAATTGGAAATCACACGTGAAAACTGCTTTTAAAAAGCTGGTTAATAAGAGTGATTGTGAAAAGTGTCCTTGCTGCGAAGGTTTTGGTCACAGGATAGATGAGTGCCCCACTAAACTTAGGGAGAATTTTAGTAAACCGATAAATCGTGTTTCTACCCTTAGTGATAGTGACCCAGAAGAAGAAAACTTTTTTGTTAGTAAGCGTGATCTTTCCACCTTTGTGGTTAGTCATGAAAGTGATAAAGACTTACCTTTGCATGATTCTTCCGCATCCACTGATGTTGATACTCCTGAAAGTGAGGAGAAGGTGAGTGAGGATGATAGCGAAGACGAGAGAGATTTCCAAACTTCTTTCAAATAATTGTATGAAGAAACTTTAAAAGCAAAGAAAGCAAACGTGAAACTAGAAGCTTTGTTAAAAGAACGTGCAATAGAAATAAATAATTCCAATTCTTTAATTGAGGATCTTAGGGCACAAGAAAAGAAAATTCGAGAGAAGCTAGAATATGTCGAGGGTGAGAGAGATAGTCTTCGGGGATTGATGGAGACTATGAAAAAGGAAATTCTGAAATTTGAAAATTCTACGCGTTTACTTGAGTCAAGGATAGGTGAGCTTGAAGAAAAACTGAGAGATTCGAGTAAAGTTAAGTTTGATTTGGAGGCTAGGTCTGAAAAGTTAGACAAAATCTTAGGTACCGTCAAAATCAAAGATAATCGGAGAGGTATTGGCTTTAATAATCATGTCGCACCTGCGCCCAAAGCCAAAGTCATCCAAATAAGAGAGTTGCCTAGAAACTTTAGGAGAGAGCCACCTAGGAACGTGAGGTATAATCGGCCTTTTGGACACAATCCTCACCGTATCTGCACTTTCACACATTACGGTAGGATAGGTCATCTCAGATGGTTTTTCTACAACCTTAAGAATGCTCCTAGAAAGTCTAAAGCCATTCCAGTTCCCAATACGTCTTCTCGTCGGTTCACACCTACTTGGGTTAGGAAGTCGGATTTGGAAGCATTAGGCTTAAAGATTGGTGATTCTCGTATCATTGCTCGTGGTTCTCCTCATCTTTCCTCTTTCGATTAAGGTTGTTAGTTGATTTGTCATTCACTAGTATTTTCATCTTTCCTTATATTTGGCTAGTGTTATGGCATGTTTCTTGTTTTTGTTATTTATTTGAGTCTTTTCGAAAAATACAAAGAGATTTTGCCTTTTATAAAAACTTTTGAAAATACAAAAAGATTTTTGATTTTTGAGTCGTGAGGTTACATGATTGATATAGGGATATTAGTGTTCTTGATTCCCCCCTTCTTTCATTTTTTATGGGGCTAGGATTTTTGGTCATTATTATTGATGCCTAGAATGATCTTAACCTTTGCACTATGGGGTTGTTTCGATGTTGATATGCATTTTTTACTCGACTTTGCTTATATGCCATCCTTGCACACAAGCATGAGTTTATATGGATGTTTGACTTCTCTTGCATATTTGAGTTTGGTGAGACGTTCTTATCTCAATTTTGTCATCTATGCGTAAGTAAACTTAAGGAGGAGGTGTGCTTGTAAGAATCGTTTTTCCATGAGAATTGGTATTGAAAATATGTTGAGCGTTCACGGGAAAGGTTTGCGAGAGTATATAATTAACTCGTCGTGAAAGCCACCGTTTAAAAGAGCCCAAAAGAAAAACAACGCAATAAAAAGAAATCAATGCCATAATTAGGGCCAATAGGACTTTCTCTAAGTAGAGATTGATAGATATTTCTAAAGAACTTTAAAAATTCATATATTGAGGGAGTTTGGTTGGAAATTAAAGTAAACAGGTTTGCACCACGAATCCTATGTTGAAACATCGTATCATGACGCTATTGTTTGTAGAATCGTCAACAATCCGGACTTGTATGCATGTTGATTAAGTTTAGTTCATCAAAGTCACACTTTTTCTCACACATGGCTTTAATGAAGTTTGATGATTCCTTGCTATCAATAAGAACTCTTTGATCGATTCGATGTATTGAAATGATGGATCAATTATTGTAGTTCACTCCCAATCAATCCTCTTTCATAATTGATCACATTAGTACCTTATTAATATGTAATTCCCATTTTTCGCCTTTTACACTGTTTTTTTCTGTTTTTCTGTTTTTTCTATTTTTGCAGTCTGTTTTTGTGTTCCAGGTATTATTTTGGGATAATTTTTTCTCTGGGCAAATTCTGCAAATTTTTGGGGTGTTACTGGAAATTTTGATTTCTCATTCGAACGACATCTCATGTCGCACGAACACGTCGTTCAAGCGACTTCCAAAATCGTTCGAGCGACATCTTAATTCATTCAAGCGACATTCTTAAGTCATTCGAACAACTTCACGCGAAATTAGGTTTTCATTTAAGCCGTCATTCTCTCTTCTGTCCTGTCGTTCTCATCAGCTTCACGCGACAGCTGCACCTGCTCTCGAATTTCTGCCATTTTCAGTGGTTTAAGCCTCGATCTTTACCTTTGTCTCCTCTTTAACACTTCTCTGGACTTCGTTTATCTCCCTTAAGCTCCTAGAATCAACCATTGTTTCTCCTAAGGGGCTGTTCCGACGGGTGTTCAGACTTTTCTCGTCGGTTGTACGGTTTTCCGGTGTGTTACTTTTGGACAGTGGTTCTCCAGTGATTTCGAGTTCAACACTTCTCCTGCACTATTTCTCCGGCGTATTGTTCCCATTTTCCGGTGGTTTTGAGGTAACAATGATATTTCTTAACTTGGTTTGAGAAATTTCTTGTTTCTATTACTGATTTTGACTGTGATTGTGGCTGGTGTTCGCGGTGGTTCAGTTAGACGATTGTACGGAGATAGGTGCTTAGGTGTACGTGTGTTCGAGACGGTATTTTTTTACATCTCACTTTGCACATTCTTAACATGACTCCCAGACGTCGTGGTTCCCCTACCGGGCGACTCGATGAGGCACCACCCTCTGCTCGAGCTCAGAGAGCTCTGGCTAGCAGGCCCCCGTACTCTCCTGTGAGGTGGGCCACTCATGTTGAGTATGATCATTACTGCTCATTGGGTCTCCATATTCGGTCAGTTGTTTCATAGAGGGTTTTTTGTTATACTGAGTTTCATGCGTTAGACATTCCTCGTTGGTTATCTTCTAGAGGTTGGGATTATATGTTCGAGGTTCGAGGGGATGTTTATCCGGATATTAACCGGGAGTTTTTCTTCCGTGCTCTTCCCCACGCCGAGGGGATTTTTTCTTCTATACGTGGCATTCCTGTTCTCATCACTGTAGATCTCATTGCAGATGTTCTGGACCTTCCTCGTGTCCCAGCCGCTGTGTTCCCTCGTTATACCGATGATGGATCGACTTATGATGATATTTTGCGGCATTATTTCTGTGAGATTCCTCTAGCAGGGTCTACGATGTATCATCGCCAGCTTCATCCTGCCTTCCGTGTACCCAATAGGTTTGTATCATCATCCATTTAACCTCGGATAAATCATAATCAGATTGGGTCAGACATTGTTTTCTTTATGTACCATGTTTCTTAGGGGTGGGATATCGATCTTCCGACTGTTATGCTTCGAGTCATATCTTCAGTCACTCTCCATGGTTCCATCCCTGTTCGTCTTGCTCTTCCATATGGGATTCTCATTTACACCCTTTGCACTTCTACTGATGTCCCTGTTTTAGAGGGTGATCTGTGTCTCCCTACGCCTGGTATTATTGATCAGTCTACTTTCGCTCGTTCTGAGAGCCATTTACCACAGGCAGCGATAGCGAGAGCTCCACCTCCAGAGGGAGTCTTCCCTGATGACGATCCTTATCAGGCCTCTGATCACACTGGTCCAAGCACGTCTAATCCGCCACCACCCCCACTCTTGCACCTACACGTCCTATTAAGGAGGAGGTTTTTCTTTACAGGCACAGGTAGCTGCCCAGTCCAGACTGTATGATTCTATTATGGCTAGATCTGATGCTGAGTCTGATGCTCGTGCTCATACTGAGTCCAGGATAATAACATTTTTTGATGAGATGCGACAGAGAGAGCAGTGGAGAGGCGCCAGTTCATCTGGACTTGGTCATATTTCCTCCACATACACTGATGATAATGATGATGATGATACTGCCGATGCCTAGTTGTAGTTGTTTTATTGTATCTGAGACATCCATATTCCTGATGTATTTTGTATTCTCTCTGATATGATGTACTCTTTAGATCAGTTGTATCTATCTTTGTATTTATGACATGGATGTACAGTCTACTTTTGCAGTATTAGTGATTCTCGCATTATTATTCTGTTTCTGCTATTCTACCCATTGTCATATTGCTATTGATTATCTAGATATGCTGATTCACTCTCATATGTTATTGATAGATTTGGTGTATTTGTCCCACCCTTTGTCTATTCCAGGCAAAAAGAGGGAGAGATATGTGATGTAGGGGGAGTAGTATTTATTATGATTTTATATTAGTTTATTTCCTCCATACTTAACTTGGGTATTTGGTTGTGTCTCGTGTGTGTAGGTACTATTTTCAGATATACATCACATACAGAGACAGATTCAAATGATTGCCATTCAGATGCCTACCGTTTATTCAGTCTCACTATGTCCTGTACTTTTATATTTCTGTGTTTTGGGATAGGACATGTACATGTATTTGGTTATGACATATTGCTCTGTTTATTTTTGTCCCGGAATATCCAAAGGGGGAGATTTGTAAGAACATAATTCTTAGTATATCATTTGGTTTAATTGGCTTAATTCCGGACAACATAAATTAAGTCTAGGCTAGTTATCTATGGAGTCTTTTTAAAAGTCTTCGACAAAGTTTAAGTCCAAGAATGTGCAATCAAAGATTTCAAGAAGATTACATGTCAAGACGTGATATGTTTAAGATCACTCAGGTATGAATACTTATGAGTAGTTGGGTAATTTGTATATTGATTAAATACTGGGTGATTTAATTGTTTGGGAATTAAAATCAGTTTATCGTTTTAAAAAATATTTCTGAGTTACAAACATTCTAAAGAAAATTCGAGGATCAAATCAAAAAGAAAAATAATATTTTTACCGTGTCTCGCTCGAACGAGATTGAGTATCGTTCAAACGACATTGCATGTCGCGCGAACGAGATCTCATCTCGCTCGAACGACCTGTCGCCTCGATTTTCGTATTTTTATTTTCTTGGACTTTGTACAGCTCAGTTATAAATAAAAAGTATTTGTAAACGTTTCTGTATGCAAAACAGTTTAGAAAAACTTATTCCCAAACAAGTTTTTCATCTTTTGGTGTTTATTCAAGATCGTATTACTCAATTCCAAAGTTTAGTGATCTTGAATGCGTTTACCGAAAGACTATTCGTTCATCAACAACACCGTGTTGCACTTTGTGAGGAGAACTCTACAACCGAGAGCTGAGTGCTATTGTAGAAGGAGATCTTACGAAGTATCTTGTGAAGGAACCGTCTTTTTCTTCACTGCTGCCCTCCTGAAAAGGGAAAGTTCCAGCCGAGACATCGAAACCGACACCTGCGGGTATTTCGTATGTCGTACTTATTTCATTGTAATCCGTGTAAGCCGTTTACTTACAAATTATAGTGAAAATAAAAAGGTTTTGCCCTTCGAGGATTTTTCCTGAAATTGTTTCTTTTACCGCATGTTTTATTCATCAAATTGATTTAATCACTTAAATGCATGTTTAGGATTTAAGAAGTTAAAATTGGTTTTAACTAAAAATTGGAACAAAGTTGTTTTTACCTAAAGTACACTTAAGGGCCGTTTCATCTTTTTACACTGTTTTTCTATTTTTGCAGTCTGTTTTTGGGTTCCAGGTACTTTTTTGGGGTAATTTTTTCGCTGGGTAAATTCTGAACGTTTTAGGAGTTATTCTGGAAATTTTAATTTCTCGTTCGAACGACATCTCATGTCGCGCGAACACGTCGTTCAAGCGACTTCCTATATCGTTCGAGCGACATATTATTTCGTTCGAGCGACATCCTAAATCGTTTGAGCGACATCCTTAAGTCGTTCGAACGACTTCTCGCGAGATTAGGTTTTCACTTTAGCCGTTGTTCTCTCTTCTCTCCTGTCGTTCTTATCTATTTCTCGCGACAGCAGCACCATTTTTTCAGCACCTAAGTTTACTCCATTTTCAGCTATTAACGCACCGATCTTCACCGTTGTCAGCTCCTACACCCTCCTCTGAGCTTCGTCCCTCACTCTTACAGCGCCTAGATCAACCTTTGATACCCCCTTGAGCGTCTAAATCATCCATTGTTACTTCTATATCAGCTAAGGGGCTGTGGTTCAGACGGTTGTTTAGACCAGCTGCGTCTAGTTGGGTTTACTGTTTCTCTGGCATATTTTTCTCTTTTTCCATCAGTTTCGAGGTAACCTTAGTAATTCTTATTTTTTTTAGAAAGTTTTCGTTTCTATTACTAATTTTGGCTCTGATTGTGGCTGGTGTTCGTGGTGGTTCGGTTGGACGATTGTATGGAGATAGGTTCTTAGGTGTGCGTGTGTTTCCCCACGACGATTTTATTTTTTTCACATCACACATTGCATATTCTGTCATGCCACCTAGACACCGTGGTGCCCCTTTCGGGCGTCTCGATGAGGCACCACCCTCTGCTCGAGCTCAGAGAGCTTAGGCTTGTCGGCCCCCGTTCTCACCTGTGAGGTGGGCGACTCAAGCTGAGTATGATCATTACTGCTCATTGGGTCTCCGCATTCGGTCTCTTATTTCCGAAAGGGTGTTTCATTATGATGAGTTTCCTAACTTAGGTATTCCTCATTGGTTGTTTGCTAGAGGATCGGATTTTATGTTTGAGGCTCGTGGGGATGTTTATCCGAACATTGTTCGAGAGTTTTTCTTCCGTGCTTTTCCCCACGCCGAGGGGATATTTTATACTGTACATGGCGTTCCTGTTCTTGTCACTGCAAATCTCATAGCAGCCTTTCTGCATCTTCCTCGTGTCCCAGACGATACGTTCCCTCGTTATTCCGACGATGAACCTACTTATGATGATATTTTGCGGCATTGTTTCTGGGAGATTCCCATGGAGGGTTCTACGATGTATCATCGCCAGCTTTACCCTGCTTTTCATGTACTCAATAGGTTTGTATCATCATCCATTTATCCTCGAATAAATCATACACAGATTGGGTCAGACATTGTTTACTTTATGTTCCATGTTTCTCAGGGGTGAGATATCGATCTTCCGATCGTCATGCTTCGATTCATATCTTCTGTCACTGTCCATGGTTCCATCCCTTTCCGTCCTTCTCTTCCATATGGGATTCTCATTTCCACCATTTGCACTACTACTGGTGTCCCTATTTTAGAGGGTGATATGTGTCTTCCTACGCCTGGTATTATTGATCATAATACCTTCGCTCGTTCTAAGAGTCATTTGCCTCATGCAGCGAGAGCGAGTGCTCCACCACCAGAGGGAGTCTTCCCTGATCCGTGTCAGGCCTCTGATCACACTAGTCCGAGCACGACTACTATGTCTACGCCACCCCCCCTCCTGCACCTACACATCCTATTGAGGAGGAGGTTTCTTCTTTATAGGAACAGGTAGCCGCTCAGTCCAGGATGTATGATTCTATCATGGCTAGATTTTATGCTGAGACAGAAGCACGTGTTCATGTTGAGTCCAGGATGACAACATTTTTCGATGAGATGCGTCAGAGAGAGCAGCTGAGAGGCGCCTGTTCATCTGGACTTGGTCATATCTCTTCCACATACACTGATGATGATAATGATGATGATGATGATTCTGCTGATGCTTAATTGTATTTGTTTTATTGTATCTAAGACATCCACATTACTGATGTATTTTGTATTCTCTCTGACATGATGTACTCTTTTTATCAGTTGTATCTCTCGTAGTTTTTATGACATGGATGTACAATCTACTTTTGCAGTTTTAGTGATTCTCGCATTATTATCCTGTTTCTGCTATCTTTTGCTACCCATTGTCATATTTCTATTGATTATCTTGTTATGCTATTCATTCTCATATTTTATTGCTAGATATGATGTGTTTGTCCTACCTTTTGTCTATTCCAGGCAAAAAGGGGGAGAGATATGTGATGTAGGAGGTGTATTTATTATGATTATATATATTAGTTTATTTCCTCCATACTTCACCTGGGTATTTGGTTGTGTCTCGTGTGTGTAGGTATTGTTTTCATAGATTCATATATTCATTAATACATCACATACAGAGACATATTCAGATGTCTTTCAGATGATTGCTCTTCAGAGACAGATTCAGATGCCTATCATTTATTCAGTCTCACTATGTCCTGTACTTTTATATTTATGTGTTTTGGGATAGGACATGTATTTGTTTATGGCATATAGCTCTATTTAGTTGTCCCAGAATAGCCAAAGGGGGGAGATTTGTAAGAACATAATTCTTAGCATATTCATTTGTTTTAATTGGGCTTAATTCCGGACAAAATAAACTTAGTCTAGGCTAGTTTTCTATGGAGATTATTTAATGTCTACGACAAAGTTCAAGTCCAAGAATGTGCAATCAAAAGTTTTTCAAGAAGATCATAAGTCAAGACATGGTGCATATGTTTAAGGTCACTCAGGTATGAATACTTGTGAGTAGTTGGGTAATTTGTATATTGAATAAATACTGGGTGATTTAAATGGTTGGGAATTATATCTTTTTATGTTTTAAAAATATTTCTGAGTTGCAAATTGTTTAAAGAAAATTCGAGGATTAAATTAAAAAGAAAAATATTAATTTTACTATACCTCGCTCGAACGAGATTGAGTATCGTTCAAACGACATTGAGATGTCGCACGAACGAGATCTCATCTCGCTCGAACAACCTTTCGCCTCGATTTTCGTGTTTTCTTTTTCTTAGACTCTGTGCAGCTCAGTTATAAATGAAACGTATCTACAAACGTTTTAGAAGGTAGAAAAGTTTCAAAACCTTATTCCCATACAAGTTTTACATCTTTCGGTGTTTATTCAAGATCGTATTACTCAATTCCAAAGTTAGGTGATCTTGAACATGTGTACAGGAAGATAATCCATTCACTATACCGTGTTGCATTTTGTGAGGAGAACTCTACAACCGAAGATATGCGTGCTATTGTAGAAGGAGACCTTACGAAGTTTCTTATGGAGAAGCCGGTTCTCTTCTTCACTACTGCCCTCCTGGAAAGGGAAAGTTCCAGCGGAGACATCGAAACCGACACCTGCGGGTATTTCGTATGTTGCACTTATTTCATTGTAATCCGTGTAAGCCATTCTCTTACAAATTATAGTGAAATAAGAAAAAAGTTTTGCCCCTTTGGGGGATTTTTCCTGATATTGTTTCGTTCACCGCATGCTTTATTCATCAAATGAATTTAATCACTTAGATGCATGTTTAGGATTTAAGAAGTTAAAAGTGGTTTTAACTAAAATTGGAAAAAAGTTGGTTTTTACCTAAAGCACACTAAAAAGGGTTGTTTCAGTATTTAATAATCAGATAAAGTGTCAACCTATATATGATTTAAAATAAATCATTATCTTAGTAGTAATAACGGATGAACACGACATGAACCATTGACAAATATGCTTGTATCTATATGTAGCGTGTACATATAAGAAATTCTAGACTAACTCAGAATATTGATATATTTTTTGCGACACATTGACATGTTTAAAAAAATTCCTAACTTAATAATTAAAAAAATACAAAAAATGAATAATGTAATTATGACATAAGTAATTAAAATAACTAAAATGAAAAATAATATGAACTTCACACCTGTGTCATCAAAACCTTAAGAGATAATAAATTCTATCAAGGGAACTTGAGTTGTTTGACCCATTCAGTCTAATGAAGATGAGAGCGTGTAAAAAATAACAGAGGTCTATCTCTAATAATAACACAATCAAAATTAACAGAACCCATTGAAAGAAATTTATGAAATTGGTTGTGATTATAGTACCATACTCTCAAATTAATAAAAAAATTTGAAAACTTGCAAAACCTATCTTCCCTCGATCTCTCTACCTTCTATTATCGGACCGACGACATCCCACCGCTAAAAATATCACTCATCTCAATCTCCTCAACCGTTATTTATACGAAGGTTTCAAAGCACAAGAGCTCCAAGACATCACCAAAACCTGCCCAAATCTCCAAGGATTCCTCGTTTGCTGTGTGTTCGACCCCAGATACATTGGTTTTGTCAAGGATTAAACTATACTTTCTATCATCTTCAATTATTACTTATTTGATTTCAGAGAATAAGAAGGCAATGCCGGATCCAATACTATAAGACATCGGATGAGGAAACACCGGGGAGGGTTCAAGGCGAGAGGGTTTTTTGTTTCTCACTTTTTAACTCTCTTTTGTTGTTGTGCGTCTTTTCACATTTTAGGGAGCATGGAGGGAAATGAATGGAATTTGGGGAAATTAAAGAGAGAGGCGCATGGTGGAAAAATTGATATGATGGAGGCTGCCACTTGGCTGCAAAGGGAGAATTAAAGGCTTGCATTGCATTTTATAGTATATATTAGGTGTCAATTCGCGCGATGCGCGATCGAGAGTAATTAAAAATAATCAATTTTATATAATAATAATACATTTCAAATAATTCAGTCATAATATTTAATAATCATCAAATATTTTGGATAAAATATTATAAAATACTGTATGGTCTTTTTCAAAATAGATTATTTTGGGTTAGTAAAACAGAATATAATATTTAAAAATTAGCGTTTTCCCCATATTTGTATTTAATGAAGGAACATTGTTACTATTTCTTCAAATTATTAATTAACTAGCGGAATGCCCGTGCCTGAAGGCCCAGCAAAAATTTTGTAAGCACGTAATTAGAAAATGACAAATTTTTTCAAAGTACGTAATTGCAAAATGGCAAAAATATTGTTTTTAACAAAAAAAGAGTAATTTATAACAATTGGCCATAATCTCCTTTGTTTATAAATTATTCACCATGCTTAACAAACAACAAATAGTCCAACAACATTCAAATATTCAAAATTCATCAAACAAATTCACATATAATATGAAATATACAAAATATTCATCAAATGATTTGTCATCGTGTCTAAAAAAAACAAAGTGTCAAAGTTTTAAAAAAATTTGGCAGAATCTTCTTTATTTATTGTACTATCCACCCTTCTTAAGGGATAACGACAAATCCAACAATATAGAAAAAAACAAATTTGCCTAACAAAAGCTTCAATGTTCCACTATAATTATTGTTCGTTCTTTTCCAAATGCGACCTGATACAAAAAAAAATATACTTAGTAAATTGAAAAAGCTAGTCAAATATTATATAAACAAAGTGTCAAAGTTTTAAAAAAATTGGGCAGAATCTCTTTTGTTTATTGGACTATCCACCCTTCTCAAGGGATAACGACAAATCCAACAATATAGAAAAAAAAATTTGCACGTTTTGTCGTAAACAAATCCATCTTATTCTTTTTACTTGACACAAACACATCTTTATTAAAACTCAACCCCAAATCCTATTTTTTTACATACCGTAAGTTTTGTCGTAAAGTGACACTTATTCTTCCAAGTATGTCTCTATACATACCTTAAGACCATCACGGTGATCTCTATACACACCTGATAATTACAAATAAACAATGAGAATGAAGTTGGACATTTTTTTTTATCTTTACAAAAACAAAAGAAAACACAAATCCCATGTATTAGGGGGCACTAAAGGCAAGGCGAAAATTTCCAAAGTGGATAATTGCAAAACGTCATCTTTTGATTCCATTATTACTCAGAACACTGGGAAACAACTGTGTTGTAACCGAAGGTTTTCCATTGTTGGTCGTATTAAAGTGTGTTTCTATAATTACTATGACTTTAGTAAAAAAAAAATCATTTCATGAAACATAACAGAGCAAATATTTGGCATATGTAGACATGATATTGTGAACTTACTCATATAATATGTACTTGCATTTTTCATAAACATGTAGGTTAAAATATCAAGTGAAATTAATTGGGGGGAAAAGTAATATTACCTATGATCCGAATAAATGGAATATAAAAGGAATTTGAAATGGACCTGAAAATGACAATTACAACAAAGATCAACTGGATTCCCAACACTAAATAATTCAATAGTAATACACAATAAAATAAATCAATTTAATCAATGGTACATTTTTCTTGTCTAGAAAAGACTAATTAGAACATAGGAAAAGACACTAAAACTTACACAGTTCAGTAACAAAATAGAATTTCAGTTGGTATTTCAGTGTTGGTTTGAAATTCAGGGTTGTGATTGAGTTGGAATTTCGGTTGGTATTGTAATTCAAATATTGATTTGAAATTGTAATTCAAATATTTGAGTTGGTTTGAAATGGTATAGCAATTGGGTTGGTATTTCATTTGGTATTAAATTTCATTAACTGTTCAGTTGGCACTTTGGTCAGTTAATATAACTGTCGGTTTGGTATAACAGTTGGTTTGGTATAACAGTTGGTGTTGGTATAATATTCAACCATTCTCAAAATCGATATATACCAATTGGTATAACAGTTGATATAATCGGTTTTCTATAACAGTTGGTTTGGTGTGGTGTGGTAACAGTTGGTATAACATTCCATCAGTTGAGAAATGATATAACAGTTATATACCAATTGGTATAATAGTTATATACCAACACATTCAATCAGTTGGTTTTTAATGTTATACAACACATAATGTTCAGACTCTTTGAGTGATTTAACATATTCCCCACTTCCACAAAGCTCATTTCCTACAAAAGATCGATATCAGACAATTCAGTTGCTGTAGTGTTTGATCAACAGCAGGCTGCCCAGTCAATGACTGTCAAGCCAGCAGCAATGCTACCACAATTCACAGTCCCTGCCACTAAGTGGACCTGAAGGAGGGTTGAATGCTTATATAAGTATTCTATAGATGTGTGGGGATGGACCAACCCACCTCTATTTGAGAATACCCATAATATTACCAGCAATTGTTTGCCTAAAAACTTCCACCCTTAGAACATCTACAATCATCTCCTCAGTTTCTCGATCAAGATCAGTATGTGTAAGAGGGGCTCAAATGACTAAATGAGGTTAAAAGATATAACAAATTTTTACCAAGATCGTAGATATGCAAGCGTCAACACCAACTTTTTTTCCACGAAACACTTCACTCTTCTGCATACATAAAGAGTAAACAAAATATCAGAATGTCCTCTCATCTGCCACTAGTAAGCTATTACTTATTTTTAAACTAAAATTAAAAATCAAATCATTTAACCTATGAATAGTGGTTATAAATAAAATATTTCCCATTGTAGAAAAAATAATTCTAGCATGTCTGTATGAAAATGTCGAAGTAAATGATATTATGAGATTGAACTACTCAATATATGAGTACAAATTCATTTTGGCACTATATAAAACACAAAGTCTGCATTGTATGAGACAACTCATACAATATACAAAAATTGCATAAGGAATATACCTGATATATCGAACATTGGTCGCAACTGTGTAATGGAGAACAAAACAGGGGGATGCAGTATACCTGATATATCGAACAATTCAAAAATCAGCAAGAAGTAAATCATATCATGTCCAAGGTGTACAATGTTTAAAAAGACGTTTGAGGCTTACGCCTCGAGGCGAGGCGGGCAAAAAATTTCTCGAGGCTTAAGCGTCAGGGTTGAATTTGAGGCTTACGCCTCAATGCGCCTCGAGGCTTACACCTCGGTGCGCCTCACGCCTCGCCTCTTGCCTTTTTCCCGAGGCACGAAAAATAAAAGAAAAACTCTTGTTCTTTTTTTTATTATTATTTTAAAACTGCACTTAACTTATACTATTTACTATTGTAACTTGAGAGAAATTTTAAAAAAATAACCAATATGTTAATGAAACTTAAAAACCTGATTTTGTCAATTTGATTTTGTTTGAAATAAATGTACTAAATTAACTTCAATATGACTTTTTTTTAAAAGTTTTCTGTTCTTTGGTCTTCAACTTAGATTAATATGATATCTTTAACTAAACTGAATATATATTAAGAAACTAATATATTTTAAAGTTTTTTTTAATAAACTTAGGTTATTATGTTGTATTATTTTTTTAATAAAATTGTTGTTTTTTAATCTTAGCTTGAAAATCAAAGTTTTTTAATAAATTTGCTTATTAAGTTGCATTGATTAATTTATTGTCATATTATAAAATAACCAATATGTGAATGAAGATAAAAAAAATGATTTTTCCAATATGATTTTGCATTGATTAATTTATTGTCATATTGTAAAATAACCAATATGTTAAAATTAATTTTCTCAAATTACTTTTTTTTTTAAAAGTTATCTCGAGGGAACAAAAAAATGTCAAACTATGTGAGAAAGTCCTCAAGGATGTTTTCTTTGTAGTTTTATTTTATATTTCTTTATTATTTTATTTTTATGGTTTTATTAGTATTTTTTGATATTATTTTGCTCTTTTTTTTCTTTTCGGTGAGGCTTACGCCTCGTCTCTCCGCGATTAAAACGCGTTGCCTCGCCTTTTGCCTTTTTAAACATTGAAGGTGTATAGTATATAGACTAAAAAAGGCACGTATAAATGAATTAGACAATTCAAAAATGAAATAACCATACTCAAAGTTACAACCGTACTTCAATATCAGATGCAATAGTCAAATTCTCTCCAGATATGCTTATGTGATCTCCTGATTTTGGCACATCTACAGAACATTGGTCACTGGTTATTGCTTTAACTAAAAAGAGCTTTGAAAGATGAGAATAAGGGTCAATGATTCAACAACTTTGTTTTTTACAGTTTTTCTATTTAACTCATGACTATAAGGGCTTGAAAATGTAAACGTATACCATATCTCTTCATATCAACCTAAATTGAAAGAAAAATATTAAAGTACAAAACCAACTGAAAATGAAAAGAAAAAACTTGGTGTTAGATAATGAATTATAACTCATTTTATCGCAAGACAAATAATTTAGATGATGATACCGTGGAATATGGATTCATAGAGAAGTTGATTCAAATCTCCAACTGAGATTCGTTGTTCAAAAAAGATAAATTTCAACAAAACATTAAAAATTTATTTCAACAAACGAAACCTGAACAATCGACGGTAGGGTTGTGTTCTGAATCTTCTCTGAATTTGCTCAGAATCTTCTCCACTTCCTTGAGCTTTAAATTTTCTTTTCTAGTTAGATTTACTCCTCTTCTTCTCCACATGTGTTAGTTCCGCTTCTTCTTTGATATCCCCCTTGCCACCAATGACTACCTCAGGATCCAGCATAGCTGCATCTGAGATCGCTAGAGGTGCAATCTCTTCCATTGCAAGGGCATGAATATTTTCTTGCATTGAAATATCTTTTACAACTCGTTATGGGCAAAGATGAAATTGAGGCTCACTGTGAGAACATTTCGTAGAACATTTGTAGTATTTGACTCAATAGTTTTCAACATCAACGTCGTCAATGTCATAGCTGCACAAATCTGAAAAGAGAGAGTTTGAATCAATATTTTATAAATTGGGCATGAAGAAAATATAATATATGTATCGGGAAAGAGTCTCGGCATCTTGAGATGAAAACAAAAGATAAACTCCAAATCAAGGTTAGAGCAATCCATCAGTTTGCAACATCTGATCGGAATGTCTATCAGAAATCTCCCCCAAAATCGTTGAATATGACCATTATTATTTATTTTTATGTTCGTATTTAAACCAATATAGAAACAATGGGAATATAAGGACAATAATGTGGTGAGACAGATAGAATTTTACCTCAGCATTACGTGGTCAAGTTGCATTCCAAAGTAACGCCTGGTCAATTGAGGTATGGAAGCAGCAAGAACACCTGTTCATCAACTAATTTTTAGGCAGTCGGGGTGAAGAACGCCATAAAATCGGGATCAACTACACCAAGTGTAGCAACCACTTTCTCAGTTGATCAATCCAAAACCTCTTTAACACCATTGATCACTCCAAAAGTTAATTAAAGATTGATTCTTTATTGCAGCTAACCTTCTACTCTATAATCAACAGTAAAAAATAATCATCAACAATACTTTTGGAGTGTATTAATTAACAACTAACCTTCTACTCTATAATCATCATCAATACTATTAATTAAAACTAATGACCATAAAAAATATGTGTTTTGTTCATTGAACCCAATAATGGAGATTCATTAGGTTGAAATTGACCAATAGGTATTTCCAAGGACTGTATGAGCATTGTTAGACAAGTTGGCTGAATAGGGGCCAAGATGAAAACCGTCTCCAATCACCTCCGCAAATACGGTATTCGATACGATGATTTGTATGATCCTATATATAATCTGGACATAGATTGAATATAGATTGATTGAGTATAGGAACTGATTTTTATAAAAGAGGACATTTTCAATCCATAAAATCAATTCCTAAGATGAATCAATCTATATTCAATCTAAATCAATATATAAAATCAGTCCGTAAACACCGTCGAAGTTCCTAAACACACCATTGAGTTCAAACTTATTCCTCCTGAATAAAATTCAGTCTTCGTGAGGGATTTTCAACGTCTTCAACATGTATTTCAATGACTGGAATAGCATCTATTACTATTGACATACACAAAAGGAGTGATTCCGGGTGTGATTCAAGTGATCATAATATATCACATGTCATTGATTCTAGTGTCACCGGTGCCATCGATTTATGCAGACTCCCGTGGCGAGTGTCGTGGCGATGGCACGCTGTGAATCTGCATTACTTGCAGCATTCGATATACTCTGCAACATTTGTCACGCCAAAGGCTTTACCTGTAGCATTCGCTATACTCTGCAGCATTCGTAAGCGCCTTGAATCTGCAGCATCTGTTGTACTTCACAAACTAAGTATATAGTATACCTGAGAGTGAGAGATAGAGTAAATAGTATCTTGACAAAAGAATTAAATGTGTGCAAAAAATACAACATGATTGAAATGAAATAACCGCATCAAATTAATCAAAATATCTGCAAAAGTTTAGTAAGTAAACAAAACAAAACGAATCATACATGTCGACAAATACAAAGTAACACTCCCACTTCAGCTAAACAGTGTAGAACTCCCACTTCAGTTAAACACAAAGCAAAACTTCAACTCTTTTTCTTGCACTCTAATTTAGCTTGATTGATGTATAAATGATTAAGAAAAAAATTGAAATACCAAATAAACGACGACAATGGTACTCTTGTGCAAGCATTCAAATTGTAAAGATGCTCGACTTTAAAACTGTCCATGTGAAGAACCACCACGACACATGGAAAATGGTACTCGTAGACCTATCAAGAATAAAAAAGTATTCGTTAAAGACACTGAGATGAGTCGGAGCAGATTGGCTGAAGAAACACTGATGAGTCGGAGCAGATTAGTGATGTTTACAAACTAATTCTACTAACTCAACATTAACTCCTTTGAGTTCATTCAAATATATAATATAATGCCCGTGCCTGAAGGCACGACAAAAATTTGGCTAAATATGATATTGAATCCTCGATCCGTTGCAAAAAACCACTGAAGAGAATGTACTAATATTGATGTTTGATGTCGTGAAAACTGAAGAAACATTATGGCCAAGGAAACATTATGACTAAAATGACTATTGAATTCAATAACATATAGATTTTAAAATTGATTTGGATACCAAAATTTCGTACCTGCTATATTCCATACCTGCTATATTTCAACACATACAAAATAAAAGATAAATAAACATGTTATAGACTGTCCTCATATGGAGGTTTTCTCAAACATAGCTTGAAACGGAGCATCAAATAGGAGTTTAACACCTCCAAGCCAATATAGACATCCCAAAAGAAGCAGTCTACTATTTACAAATCCAAGCCACAGACATAGTCCCAATCCATAGTGAGTAATGAACAGGAAGAAGAACAAGTGAGATAAATAAGAAGAGCATCCCAAGTATGGGTATAGCAGGAAGATGGAGGCCAGTAGTAGTGAGTAATGAACAGGGGAAGATTCTCATACTAAATTTGATCATAGAACCAATCAATCCTTTTATGAATTATACAGGAGAAGTGCTAAGGTAGCTCATCATACTAAGAGTTGTTAGAAAGAATCACCAAACAGTAGTAGATATAGTTGAGCAGGTGCAAACTATTAGATCATTTGAGACAGAGAAAAGTGTTTCCAATCCAATCCATCCACATGATAAGGCAGAACATAGTACTGAACTTAGCTCATATTAAAAAAACTCCAACGCAAACCAAAATCACATATTCTCTGAATGAAGTAAATGAAACTTGATAGTAAGGAACCTGCAAAAAATAGTGTATATCAGGACCGATATAATACCACCATTGTATATATCATAACTGAGTTCCCAAAAATTATATGAATGATAGTGTGTATATCATAGAGAAAGTAGTGCAGTTGAGCCGGAAGTAATTAGAAACAAAGAATAAAATTGTATTACAATCGTGTTCTTGATGCCAAGAATCTCCCGTAGAATCACACCGAAACTATAGCTGAAAAAACACCAAAAAAAACTTATTGAGAAGAATTTTGAGAATGTATACTCACACTTGACACACCAAAAAAACATCAAATAGTGTAAAACTAACTTGTTAAAAAATTCAGATTTTAAGAATGAGTTATCCCCCCATTCTTAGAATACCTAGACCTATTAACACAAAGGGAGTATCCCCCCATTTAAGAAATTAAAAAATACTCTACAACAATACTAATACTCCGTCCTTGTCTGGACCTCTTATAAAAAACATAATCGATTACACAAAAGTTTATTTGGCATTCATATCATATACACTAAAAGTGGAGGAATAAATGAAATTCATTATATAAAGAATAAATGTAATGCTTTGTCAAAATTAAACATAAAAAATCCACTTGGAACCATAACTATAAAGACCATAAAATATAATAGACCACACTGATCCTTCTTCCTTGATCCGCTTGCTTTCAGTCCGTAAAGGTTTGAAATTAAAAAGGTGAGAATAAGAAAACCATTGAGTTTTGTCAATTCAATAGCTATAGGATGATCCCCACGTAACCAATTACTAATGAACCCAAATTCTATGAGACAAACAAAGAAATTATTAGGTGGAAATGAAAATGAAAGTGAAAATGAAAATGTTGACATTACAAAGAAGGTTTCATAAGTGAGAGAAACTCATAAATAAAGAGGATAAGAGATAAACAAAAATGCATTGACACACCACTGCTTTTAGCCATCAATAATCAACAACCCCCTTTAGCCATCAATAATCAACAACCACCTTTAGTGAAATATGAAAAGTCATTTTGGGTCAATCTTAAAGTTTTGAACTGTAGTGAAATACAATTACACTCCAAATTTGACGTGTAATTAGTTTTGCAATGAACAATCGAGTTTTCAATTCCGTTTGGCCCTACTCAGGATATCAAAAAAGAATCTAATTTTCAATTATGTAGCATCTTTAAGGCTACTATACCTCTTTAGGATGCATACATCTTAAATAAGGTTGTTATAACTCGTTAAGGTTGCTATATCAACTCACGCTCATGAAAAAGAAGAAAACTCATGTAAATAAAAGAAAAAGCAAATACACCTCTCCCAATTTTCAAATTCCTTAAACCTAAAATTAGTGAGAAAAAGATAAACCTACTAAAGTTGATTCAATCAACATGTATAAACTTTTAGTGATCACTTTACAAAATAAACATAAAAACTACAATCATTATATCACAAGTCACAATAACTGCATATGAAGTACAAATTATTGAATTGGGGAAAACATCTCACATTGATATCATGATAGAAAACACGAAGACATGATAGCACTTTCTAATACTTGAAATTTGAGTTTTGATATAGTTTTCTAAAGTATGGACATGAATCAGTGGTTGTTTGATTTTAGTTTTGTAATTGATTTTCCATCTAGTTTTCTAAAGTATGGACATGAATCTAATACTTGAAATTTGAATGTACCAATAATTTAGAATACCATAAAGCATAAAAACAAACCGAATGAGAAATGTGTCTAAAATTAGAATATACACATAACATACAAATACAAAGTATTCTATATTTACTCAATCCACAAATACAATTAATCTTAGATAGCAAAACCAAAACTATTACAAACCTTTGGGGCCACTGTCTATATGATTCATAAATTTCCTTTTGGATTCGTCGTGATATCTTTCCATTTCAGATTGTGTAGAACACCTCTTCTTACGCTATGCTCATTGACTTAGTTAGCTTCCTCTCACACGATTCATGGGCCCACATTGGATCTTGCAACTCACATTGCCTCCTATATAAGGGACATAAGCTTTCATCGAGCATACTTTCCGTGAGTATACATGCAAATATGACACTTTTTATAATAATGGTACATAAATCAGTAATGCATAAGGAAGCAGGTGAGAGGACGTAAGTGATTGAGAGAAGTCTACCTGCTAATTCCGTATTGGTCAAATACTGCACTTTGATCCATGTCTACTTATTCCTTATTTTTCTCCTTTATCAGCAGCGGAGCAATAAACCATCTACAATTTTGTACCCTATAACTTAATCAATACATGTTCCAAAGCCATGTGTAAAATTGGCGGGAATAAAACCCAATTGCCTCCTCAAAACCCCAAAGCCCACCACCACCAGTTTTAGCCTAACATCAAAATTGCAAATGGAAATTTCTTGAGAGTCAAAATAATAGTGTACTATAGCTGATATGTTTTGCTGAACTCGAATCAAATGAAAGTAGCCCACAGTATAAACATCAAAATGTTAAAAAAATAGTGACTAAACACTAATAAATTAGAATTTGTCATAAATTCATAACTAATAAAATAAATTCATATCATAAACTTCAAATAAAAGAGTGGCGTGACGACATGAAATCCCGAATATAATCTCACCACATGTTTAGTGTTGTTCAATATTGGGAAAAGGGAATGCCTATATGGAGGTCAAAAAACAAATCAAGATACCTATATGGAGATTTTCTCAAACATTTGGTAGGCATACAAATATTTGAACATCCTTCTAAAAAATTAGCGTAAGAGGGAGAGTACGAAGAACATTCATACACAAACGCTTACATTTAATTAGTAATACAAAATCCCATAACCTCTCTTCCACACGAAAATGACTTCAATCACAAAGAAAGGTAATACTATTAGTATAAGCTTAAAAATAACCCTTAGAAATCAGAATACTTACCTGAAAATGAAAATCAAAATGAAGAAAACACTTATGGAAGCAAGTAAATACCTCTTGTAGATTTATTCTAGTAGCTTAAATCTGAAACAAAAAAATATAGCGAGAGTTTAGACAAACATAACCGAACAAAATATTAAAATGTTCTCACAAAAAAGACAATAAAGATCAAACCACTAATTTCAAAAACAAAGCCAAACATATAAAACAAACCACTAATTTCAAAGCATTAAATACAATTTTTTTTTTTTAAAATACATATAATCACAAACCCCATCCAACATTGAAAAAGAATCAAACATACAAGTAACCAATCAAAGTATTGTACAGAAAAATAATCAAGCAATAAGAGAACTCAAAAATGTCAATCAAACCACATCATCTACAATCAAACATTAATTACACATGAAACCTAAATTCCGGTTGGATATGCAAAAAAAATTACGCACCGATTTAACCAAAACGTCTATAGTGTGAAATTGTAAAACCAAAAAATGACATCGGAGTCCCTGATTTTACCTTCGAGAGGAAACAAGATGAGGCTAGCGTGTTGCGTGTTGGGAGGGAGGGTGAGTTGAGATGGGTTGTGTGGTGTGGGGAGAATGAACGGGGGAGGGAGAGTCATGGTGTGTGTGAGCACCAAATTACTTTTTCGTGTATTACCCTAATGCCCATTTGTTTGAATCAGAAATGAAAATCTAAGAAGAAAATATGGGGGAAAAGTATGTTTTAGTGGGTTAAAATTGTAAATATAATTTAGAGTATATGATGAGATGTGGTGAGTTGTAGAGTTTATAGTGTGAATTGTGATCTCACCCTCCATCTAGTGCTTTGTTGGCAAAATCTCCACCTCTACTTAGCTTATCTTCTTATGCAATAGTAAAAACATTCTACTCCTTATTATATAGATAGTAAGAGACAATATTTTACCTTATTCCTTCAAACATTTATTACTAATGGTTTTTTTTCTCTTTGATTACTTTAGTGGTGGTTCTTAATACACAAATACCTTTTTATATCAAAATCAGTTTTTGTGGGCTTACTAAAAAATCTAGAGAATATCATTAACTCGAAGTAAAATACCAAAACCTTGTACAAAGGTCACACAGCCAAGTAATAAACCACAAAGGCCTGAGTTGGATATACTAAGTGTCGTATTGAAAAAAATGTCACCATTGTAAGCTCACCATGCTCAAGAGCAAACTGAACATGGTTCTCGTGAACATATTTTTGAGCCCATAGTGAGCGCATTTTTGTTGCAATAAATAGGCACCAAAACTTGCCACGCCACATCCAACATCTAACGCAACATGAGTACGACAACCAAATGCAATATCAGTTATCATCTCTACAAGCATATGCACAACTCAAGAGAAAAAGTATCTTTCGTCGAGATGGTCATTAATTCGAGTTTAACACAAATTTATAAGTACACGATACACAATACTTATGCGATAAAAACATCCTAAATATTTTTTTACCATACAGACAATAATCATAAATGTGCATACGTATGGTGTCTTTATTTGTACTTACGTGGCGTGCAAATATTGGTTAATTTCTTATGGATGTGGGTCCGTGCCAACGAAATTAACCAATCTCAACACGCCACCTAAGTATGAAATTTCAAGGCGATCTCAAACAACAGTTCATGTATAATCACTTTATTTGTATTGAGTACGAACAAGTGGTGCATTTCACATATAATATTATTTTTTTCTCAAAATTACACAGAATAATCGAAGCCAAATAATTGAAAAAATATTTTATTGCATTGAGATATAAAAACTAACACTCCGCTTTACGATTAGTGTTGTTGAGTTTAAAGACTAAACAACCTTTGAAATTTGGTCCAAATATGGACCTGCTCCATGTATGAACTGTGTACCACCTCACATTACAAAATTCACCAAGTAAACAAAAAGGTATAATAATTTCAACTTAAAAATCTAAGAAACTGTCTTACAGGTTTTAAGCATACATACCCTTCTTAATTACAAGTTGGGAATTGTATTCCTCTTTGGATGAGAGTTTGATGAGAAGTTTTTTAAGGGGTAAAGACCTTTAATGAAAAAAACTAATTGAACATTGAAATGAACCACAATATATACATGTGTTAGGAACCAATCAAACCGAAAGGAATTAAAAAAATGTCAAAAGCATCCAGATCATTTCATTTAATAATGAAATCAACAAATGCTGTAAATAAGAAATATCATCATTACCTTTGGTATACCGAAAATACAGTAAATTAGACAACACTAACATGCAATTTCTGTAAAAAAAAACAAGTAAATAAAAAATAATGTCAAAAAATTACTCTAAACAGAGCAAGTCGAAATAGCTTCAAAAGAAAAGTGTACTCACAAAATATAATTATATAGTAAACATTATAACAAAGTATAACACACAGAAATGGAAAACCCAAAATACAACAGCAAAAAGATGATAAGAAAACTCATAATCTAGCGAGAAGCCCTCCACCTCTAGACCTAAAAAACCAAACCAACCCCAGTATCAACTCAGCCAGGATACTAATCACATCAAAACCCACAAACCTCAAAATAGGGAAGCCCAGCAAGACAGGAAACAAACTTCAAATCAAACATGAACTTGAATCTTAAAAAACTCAAACAATCCCCTGAAGAAGAGAACAAAACACGATTATGAATCCCCGGTTTTCTTGTCCCCCCGTATATTCAACTTTTTTTTACACTCTCAACCCCGTGTCTCCCTCCAAAAACCTCGGCAACAACCTCCCATCTCCTCGACTCCAAATCTCCTTCGCTCCATTCTTTCTCTTCCTCAACATCAATAGCAACCCCAACCCGATCTAAATAATTTTTTGTTTTCTGAGTGACGGAAACGGGAGCTAAAATGGGTCCTAATTATTTGGATTTTCGAGATATGGATCATCGATTTCTTAACCTCCCCCCAAGAACAACTCACCCTTTAACAAATAGGTAGAGAAGGACATGTGTTTAAAAAAGGGGTAAGGAGGGAGATGGAAAGGTGAAGGAGAGAGAGGTGTCTTGTGGAGTGTGAAACGAATTGTTATGAGGAGATGAAAAAATTCAAAGAGTAGTAGAGAGAGGGGATGGAAAAGGATAAGTCAAAAGCTAGAAGAGAGACAGATTATGTACAATTATTATAACCGTTAGTTTTAGATGAAAAAGTAAAAATTGAATTTCTTTTTTCATATGCCACGTGGATAGCTTTAGTGATGAGCAGAATTGAAGGCTTGTATAGTATTTTATAGTATTATAGAGACTAGTATATAGGTCACGCGATGCGTAGCCGAATTTATCTATACTATAATGTTTTAGTGTATACCTTATAAATTAGTGTATAAATAAACTTAACATGTGTATATTATAAATAAAATTAACATGTTTATATTACCAAAAAATGTATATATAATAAACAAATCACACAAAAATATAAATTTTTCATAAAATCATATTTACATTGATAATTTAAGGTATACATTACTAGACGACATCCCCGAGTTACAATATATCCATACCAAATTCCTCATCTCGAACACGAATATCCCCACTACAAATAACCCACCCTATTTCATCCCCTCGTTACAAACTCAGACAATTCAATAAATGATGATTTTTATTAATAAGTTAGGATTTTTTTAGTGTTTAATAGTCAACAAATTGGGATTCATTTATCAACAGATTTTTTTCTTCCATTTGAAATCATTTCCATAATTATTTTAGTTGCGTTAATAGGTGCAATTTTTGTAGCTCGGCAATAACAAATCTTTTGAACTGGGAATCAAACGTTGTTATGGGTTATTCCATTCATTTCCCTTCAATTCTATTTAAATTCATGTATAAAATAGAAATGCTTTAGTTCGATCTATTACTAATATAGATATTGGGCATTCTAGAAAAGCATTTCGCAAGTGATTTACCGAAAAAGAAGTTTTAAAATTTGATTTGTTTTAACTTTTTTCTTAAAAAAACTGAAAATAGGTTTTGATTTTTTAGTACAATCCATCAATTCAGAATCGGAATAGATCCAGAATATAATTGAATAAATGTATCTATAGAGAATCCACTTGGAAGCAACTATTCCCTAGAAACACACATCGTGATAGTTTATTTCACAATTGAATCAATTCCCAAATTTAAAAAAGAGTTAGGGATTTATCAGTAGGTAATGTTGCACCAATACCCAACCAAAGAGCCACTGCGTTACCAATCAAAAATCCGGTTGTCGCTACGGGACGACGAAATGGATTTTTGAATTTATTAACATTCTCTAAAAAAGGTACGCATCAGGGATTCCCCTTTCGCCAGCGACTCTATTTCCTTACCCATCCTCCTCTACTCGATTCCAAACCCGAATCAACCCATAGTTGCCACCAGCTCCGGCCAGACCCGAAGACTCAACCCAAAAACCCTTTACGAACATCAAACATAAATCAACAACCAATAATGGCCATCTAACATAAATATTCAAAACCACATAAATGAGTATCGCCATCTATACATAATAAAAGCATTATGAAGAGAAATAGACCAAAAAATTTACTAATGGAATTTGAATGATCAAAACATGTCAAATTAAGCTATAATGTCACATCTTTAATTCAACACTGAAAATAGCAAAGCAGGGCAGATGTATATCACCTAATTCTTTAATCTGCACCTGCATCAATATGATTACGGGTACATACACCTCCAGCAGATCAAGGTTTTTTCAAGTTAACACATTTAATAAAATAATGATTAGCAAGTAGGAAATTATGAAAAGCACAAAAATCTAATGCAATAAGCCCATGGACAAGGCTAGAAAATTTTCTAGATCTATGCAACACCTCTACAAATCCTTCATACTGCTGATACAAAAGTTTAAAAGAATGTTGGCACATCCTTCTTTTTAAATTGTGGAAAAAAATTTAGGCTGGTATGCTATAGTAGGGTACTCCCGAAACCCCATCACCGGAGAGTTTTCACAATTCAATAGTTTAGGCGACACTTTACTTAGTTTTTAATCAGGGGTGATACGTAAAACCTCTATAGCTTAATGGGGTGTAGTGGAATCTACCCTAAAATAAACTGTTCTTGATCAATATGTTTTCAAATTATAAAGCATCTTAGAGATGAATATATAAATGAAAAAATGATATATTATAAAACCATAATGCAGTCGTTCCATTTTCATATATTTGTCAAAAACACTTCCCACTATAGCATCTGCACCCATCAAAGCCAAGAAACAAAAGAAAAAAGTTAGGGGTTATCAATTGTACTTAACAGTAACGATAAATGAACTATAAAAACCAAAATAAGTTAACTGTCTATTTGATAGATTATAGGGAAAATGAAAAAAATTAAAATAAAAAATTTTCCAAGCTAATATTTCTTTTGATGCAAATTTGTGCAATCAAACACAATTGATTATTTACGTCTCAAGGGGGGGAAATCAAGGCAAAATTGGATTGATATTATTTTCTCAATGAACCAAATAAAATTCAATATCATTCAAACCCAACAGATAAACATGAAGCTAAAATTGAATGAATTTTGCAAAGACTAACCTTCTTCACAAAGTTAACTTTGCAGACACAAATGAACATTTTGCATTCTCAAATTGGAGAGGATACAGATAAATGGGAATGGGGAGATGAACAGACTGAATCATTTTGGAGAAAAATTCATAGGTTTTATGGTATAGATACCAGAGGATTTTGGAGATGAGAGGCTTTATTGGAGTGAGATGACTGTTGGGTTTTACATGCTCAGGAGACGAAAGGGTTCTTTGATATCTCCAATGTATAAAGACACTTAAAGCAGGAGATTCTCAAACTCGTCTGGGGGCGGAGCAAGACTTTATTAGAAAGCCTTTATTACTATCATGTGTCACTTGTCATTCTCAGAGAATTTCGGTCTATAATTTTTATATAGTTATATAAACTAGCGTGCACGCCATACGATGTAATCTATAAATTCTTTGTTATTATTTTACTTACAATTTATAAATTCTTAGTTATTATTGTTCGATAAAATTTCAGAAAACTCGAAAGTATAAGTTTTATTTCTTTTGACAAAATTAAGAATCATACCATTGTTAACTAATACTGTTTTGTTAATCATAAATTAGAATATGAATCATAAGGTTGTATCATGAATAAAACAGTTTTGACATGAATTCAGGATGTTTATCTTCATGCAATCACAGAATCGAAAATTCCTTATAACTATGATTTAAAAAATGACCTTTGTCCATCGTTGTTGAACGAATTAAAATGACTTGAATGCTCCTCTCTTGAATAGCCCGGAATATGAGAAAAACGAATTTTGAATTTTCTCTCCCTCCTTAGAAATAGTGTGTATTGAGATGACTCTAGATGGTGTATAGGTCTCTATTTATAAGGGGAAGAGGGCCGGAATCCTAGTGGTGCTGGGACTCTTTCGAAGTCTCCCACTAATGCCACTAACCATCATGTGACTAACGGATAAGGTTTACCCAAATCTATTAATATCTTTATTTATCACATTCCTAATTAATTATCTGACATTTATTAAGACCACATAATTGGGAAATTCGAAATTTAATACAATTGAAATTAAATAATTAATTTCGTCACTAACATTAATTTCCAACAGTCTCCCACTTGGTCTTAATAATTCGTATAATTAAATTAGGTATCATAAGGTGCACAATCATTGATAAATTTTGCTAAATCAAATGATTCACGGATGCGAGTCATGGCGGTTCCATGCTATTCAAGAGCATGGTTCCTTCCATGTACCATAACACCAATGTTTCATTCAACTAGCCTTTAATATTGGGTATCATAATGGCCTCATAATGTCCTTTTGAATAAGAACTATCTTTGTCAACAATAATTCATAATTATATGCATGCATTCACAAAAGGCAGAAATAATAGAAATGAGAAACACTTTTATTGAATTCAAATAATAGTGTCAAACAACTAAGCCAAAATAGTAATCATAATCCAACTAATCGATACCCATCTCTTTGACATGTTCCATAAAGGTCTTCGGAGATAGTCCTTTCGTAAGAGGATCTTCTATGTTATCACGCGTACTAATGTGATCAATTGACACTCTTTGTTTCTGAACTTCTTCTTTAACTGATAGGTATTTCATCTCAATATGCTTAGCAGCCTTAGTATACCTATCGTTCTTCGAGAAGAAGACTGCTACGACATTATCACAATAAATTTTCCGCGGCTTAGATATTGACCCCATAATTCTAAGTCCTGAAATAAAGTTTCACAGCCATAATCCATGATTTGTAGCTTCGAAGCAAGCTACGTACTCAGCCTTCATAGTAGATGATGCAATGACGCTTTGCTTAGAACTTTTCCATGAAACGGCTCCTCCAGCCATAAGGAAGACATAACCTGAAGTGCTCTTCCTACTGTCAAGGCATCCCCCAAAATCTGAGTCTGAATAACCAATCACCTCAAGGTGATCAGTCTTCCGATATGTGAGCATGTAATCCTTGGTCCCTTGTAGGTACCTCAGAACTTTCTTTGCAGCTTTCCAATGGTGAATCCCCGGGTTTCTTTGATATCTGCCTAGCATCCTAACGGCAAAACTGATATCCGGTCTAGTGTAGACTTGTGCATACAACAAGCTCCCTACGAGCGAAGCATAAGGCATGCCTTTTATGTTCTCCCTTTCTAAATCACTTCTGGGGCGTTGACTTAAGCTGAACTTATCCCCTTTCTAAAGTGGAACATTAATGGGATTGCAACTTTGCATGCTAAATCTTTCTAAAAATTTGTTAATGTAAGTTTTTTGAGACAATCCTAACATTCCTCATGATCTATCCCGAGATATTTCTATCCCGATCACGAAGGATGCCTCACCTAAATCTTTCATTTCAAAGTTTTTAGAAAGTTACTTCTTGGTTTCACTTAATAAACCAATATCACTGCTGGCGATAAGTAAGTCATCAACATATAGTACTAAAAACATAAACTTACTCCCATTGATCTTCAGGTATATGCACCGATCAACAGTGTTTTCCTTAAACCCAAAGGATGTAATGGTATCGTGAAACTTAATATACCATTGACGAGAAGCTTGTTTTAGACCATATATTGACTTCTTCAACATACAGACCATGTTTTCCTTTCCTTCCTTTATGAAGCCTTGTGGCTGTGCCATGTAGACTTCTTCTTCTAAACTCCAATTTAGAAAAGCTATTTTTACGTCCATTTGGTGCAACTCCAAATCATAATGAGCCACCAACGCTAATATGATTCTCAACGAGTCCTTCTTTGAAACTGGAGAGAAGGTCTCATTATAATCAATGCCTTCTCGTTGATTAAAACCTTTGGCAACAAGTCTAGCTTTATTCGTTCAATATTGCCTTTTGAGTCAAGTTTGGTCTTAAAGATCCACTTGCAACCAACTCGTTTTTGTCCTTCTGGAAATTCGACCAACTCCAAAACTTTATTGTCATTCATAGATTTTATTTCTTCATTCATGGCATCAATCCATTTTTCGGAATCATCACTATTTACAGCTTTTTCATAAGAAACTAGATCATTAATATTCCTTATGTTAAATTCGGTCTCTTGAAGGTATACCACATAATCATTCGAAATTGCCGATCTCCTTTCTCTTTGAGATATTCTTAATGTCACTTCCTGTGGTGCTTCAAAAGTTTCATCGGTTATAGTCTCATTATGTGGTTGTTCAGTTGGTTGATCATTCACTTGTTGTTCGTTGTTATTAATTGGGTCAATGACCGATTCAACAACTACATTAGGAACAACAGGTATGTTATGAACTCTGGGTATAGGAATTTGTACCCTGACTTCTTGAATGATTACCTCCCTTTCTTTTATACTCCCACTTACTTCACCTTCTTCAATGAATTTAGCATTTCCAGTTTCTATTATTCTAGTTATATGATTTGGACAGTAGAATCTATATCACTTAGACTTTTCTAGATACCCTATGAAATGACAAGATAATGTCCTAGGATCCAATTTCTTTTCATGAGGGTTATAGATTCTAGCTTCCGCTGGGCAGCCCCACACACGTAAATATCTTAAATCGGGTTTCCATCCTTTCCAAAGTTCAAAAGGGTTTTTTTGAAACTGACTTACTAAGAACCCTATTTAAGATGTGTACAGCAGTTTTTAATGCATGTGTCCACAAAAATGTAGGCAATTGGGTCCTACTTATCATACTTCTTACCATTTCTATAAGGGTACGATTATGTCTTTCAGCTACACCATTCTGCCAAGGTGATCCTGGCATTGCGTATTGGGCACAAATACCTAATTTTTCAAGGAGTTTAGCAAATGGGCCAGGGCGTTGTCCTGACTCGTCATATCTACCATAATATTCGCCACCTCTATCAGACCTAATAATTTTTACCTTTTTGCCTAGTTGCCTCTCAACCTCATTAATGTATATTTCAACGACGTTCACAGACTGAGATTTATCATGCCACATGTACAAAATGCAATAACGTGAAAAATCATCTATAAAGGTGATGGAGTATTTTTCTCCACCAATGGATGGAATATCAAAAGGTCCACATATGTCTGTATGTATTATTTTAAGTAGCTGGGTGCTTCTTATGGCTCCTTTCTTTGTATGTTTGGTCTGTTTTTCTTTAATACAGTCCACACATACATCATAATTGGCCCAATCCAGGTTATGGAATATTCCATCTTTAATGAGCCTTTCAATTCTCGGCCTGGATATGTGCCCTAATCTTTTATGCCACAAATAAGCAGATTTTTCATCATTAAGTGTACGTTTCGTACCAACATTAGGATGCAGGGTCACAAGGGTTTCAGAAAAATTCTTTTCAATATTCAATCGATATAAACCATCTAATAAAAAACCAGAACCAACATTATTAGAATTTTTAATCAAACCAAAACCATTGTTCTTAAATTCAATTGCAAAACCATCTAAAGCGAGTTTAGAAACATAAATTAAATTCCTAGAACCGTGGGAACATAAAAAGTTTCTTGCAAATCTAAAATAAATCCAGTGCTTAAAATCAGGCGAAAGACTCCAACAACTTCTATTTTAGCCTTTGCCTTATTGCCCATGTAGAGAAAATGCTCATTTGGATTTATTTTGCGGATCGAAATAAAGCCCTTCATCGAATTAGAAACATGACACATAGAACCATAATCAATCCACCAAGTGTTAGAAGGAGCGTTAATAAAGTTTGATTCGAAACAAACATAAATAAAGGGCTTACCCTTTTTCTCGAACCAGGTCTTTCGTTTATGACAATCCCTCTGGAAATGGCCCTTCTTTTTATAGAAGTGACACTTGTCGTTCTTTTCCTTCTTCACAGTAGCAGTTGATGGTTCAGCTTAATGAGACGGCCCAGGACCTTTCTTAATGCCCTTGCCGAACTTCTTCTTAAAATCATCTCCTATGACTGTAAGGTTTGCCACCTGTCCCTTAGTCACATGGCCATTCTGTTGCTTGAGCCTTCCTTCCTCCTGTACCAACATGCTTTGCAAATCATTTACATTCCACTTGTCTTTTATAGTGTTGTAATTGATTTGGAAAGACCCATACTCAGGAGGTAGGGAGTTTAGGACGAATTGGACGAGAAAAGACTCATCCACTGTCATGCCCAAAACTCTAAGTCTAGCAGTCAGATTGGTAATTTCTATAATATGCTCATTCATGGTTCGAGTACCATCGAACCTTATAGTGGTCAGGTCAGCCATCAGTTTTCCAGCAAGGGATTTATCAGTAGTGCGAAAGCGTTCCTTAATGTTGTTCAAATACTCTTTTGCTTTCATAGTTTCAGGTAGGGAGGTCTTAATGTTAGCAGCAACACACATTCGCATAAACATTAGGGCCAACCTATTGGATCGAGACCATGCTTTATGGACAGCAATTTCATCCTCGCTACTGGTATCAGTAATAGCAGTGAGTTCATCACACATAATTGCCATGTCGAGGTCAAGAACCCCTAGGCTGGACTCAATTTTCTTATTCCATTCAAAAAAATTAGTTCCATCAAATTTGTAATAGGACTGAGCTTGCGAATACAGGTTATGGGGAAATGCAATTAATAACAATGTTCACAAAGTAAATTTTCACACACAACAAAAATTGCAAGGGTCGAATATTGAATTGTTGACTAAAGATTTTGACATATTTCATTTACAATCTGAATATCACAGAATCTGTGTTAATCATCACATAATATTTAGATTTGTAAAGATATATTACCCTATAATTCATTTATCATGGTCTCATAATTTTGGCATCTGTGTTTGTTGCCTAAACATTTAATACCATGATTAATGGACTTAATGTCGACTATTCTGTTTTTACAAAAACTAGTTCTAATGTTGTTCAATTCAGATATTAGCATGTGTTGCGCTTCAATCCAATTTTATAACTGACATTAGAATAAGTCTTTAATGAATGTAAGTATATTATTCGTACATGCAGTCTCAGCCTGTGTTTGGCCTTTGACTTAACTCAAATGAATACTTGTTTACATGTCTCAACTTAAATATAGTTAATCATACCTTAATATTAACTATAATACGTAATCTATCAATAATTACAAAGATACCAATAGTAGCTTAAATGCCTCAAAAACAGAATTGCCCAGGTATAGTAAAAACACAAAATATATGAATTTTGCCAAAAATAGCAAAAATGAGTTTTCACCATAGAATCGAAGTAAAACATGCCATAAAACCAAAACTTTTTGCGGAACATTAATATCAATTTTCTGCGAAGATTTATTAGCCCCGAGATTATTTCCTAAAATGGCAAAAACGGGGTTTTGAGGGCCTTAATGGCGTCAAAACGCAAAAGTAAGGTGGTGCCCATTGTTTACAATGGGTTTTGTTTATTTCGACGTTTCCAGTCGACCGTGTCAGTTTCCTAAAATTCCGAGCAAGTTTTGACCCTTCATTCTCACCAGTGAATATTGACGATAGAAGAAAAACGTCACAGAAAATCTCGGACACACTTTAAGAGCAGATTTAATGACATAAATAAGACGTCGCAGAAGGTCTCAGGCACAAAAGCAATTTCATTCCTAATATCATAACACAAATTTGAATTACCATATGTACGATTATCATATTGATTAAAAAAATTCCAGATTTCCAGAAAAATAAAATTTTCAGATTTCTAGAAAAACAAAATTTCCAGATTTTCAATTTTTACCAAAATTTTAGATTTCCAGATTTTTAAAAGATCATAAATCAGAATGTTATAAAAGAGTTTTCATTAACGAAAAACATGAGATTATAAATCGCAAGCTCTGATACCACATGTTAACTAATACTGTTTTGTTAATCATAAATTCGAATATTAATCATAAGGTTGTATCATGAATAAAACAGTTTTGACATGAATCCAGGATGTTTATCTTCATGCAATCACAGAATCGAAAATTCCTTATAACTATGATTTAAAAACTGACCTTTGTCCATCGTTGTTGAACGGATTAAAATGACTTGAATGCTCCTTTCTTGAATAGCCCGGAATATGCGAAAAACGAATTTTGGATTTTCTCTCCCTCCTTTGAAACAGTGTGTATTGAGATGACTCTAGATGGTGTAGAGGTCTCTATTTATAAGGGTAAGAGGGCCAAAATCCTAGTGGTGGTGGGACTCTTTCCAAGTCTCCCACTAATGCCACTAACCATCATGTGACTAATGGATAAGGTTTACCCAAATCTTTTAATATCTTTATTTATCACATTCCTAATTAATTATTTGACATTTATTAAAACCACATAAATGGAAAATTCGGAATTTAATACAATTGAAATTAAATAATTAATTTCGTCACTAACATTAATTTCCAACAACCATATTTTCAAATTTTGGTGCAATGAATTTTAGTTGCCAATTGCGGGGGTATGGGTTTTGATGGGGGGTGGTGTCCATAACGAAATGGTAAAAAAAATGTACTATAAAAACTAAAAAAAGTAACATTATTGAATTAATTCCCTTTGACTATAGCAAGGATGAGGTCTATAGTTTTGGCAGCTGAACTTTGAAACAAAGTAATGAATATCAACAAATGGAATTATTAAACCCATTTTCCATTCCAATATATTCAATACCAAAAGTCCCGTTCTCTGTATCATTTTACTCTAAAAACGTGATCTCCTTGTAATGGATAATTTGATAAAGCTTGAAAACTTCTATATACTTAAAAACGTGAGTTTTAGTCTCTCCTCCATGTTCTCTTTCACCATTTAACATAACCTATAACAGGTTTGCCCAATTGGAAGCGCTTAAACATTGGCAGAGTTATCTGGCTTGAAATGGGTAAGAGGTTAAGGTTTAATAGAGGTGGTACCACTACGAGGTAGATAAAAGAGTAGGGGAAGTAAAGGGTCATATGAAGATATAAAGATTAATGAATAGACGAATCAGTGATGCATTAAGAATTACAACATTCACCTCCTTTTACTGATTAAAAGGTAATTAATTAAAGATGCCACATGTCACTGTTAGATTTATAATTAGGATTTTAGGCTACAATTTTATATGTATACATATATTAGTTGAAAACCCGCGTGATGCGCTGCTCATACATTATTGTAAGCAATATTAACGAAGACAATGTTAATATGATGAACTGATACAATGAAATTTTTGTTCATTTTTTTTTATCTATTTAAGAGAAGTCCTAAGTATATACTTTGTCTGTATACTCACTCACCCCCCCCCCCCCCCCCCCCACCCTCTACTAATCTTAGCTCTAGCTATGTTTAAGATTTTTTATTAGCATTTCTTAACACAATATCTTTTTTGTTTTTTTAAAATAACATAATATTTTCAAAATTGGTACAGAATTATTATTTATTTCAAGGTTGTCTAACAGGAAGTCGTGTCAAAGTTATCACACATGGGGTTTTTAATAATATTTCAAAGTAAAATAAATTTCAAAACAAAAGAATAACCATGATTTAAAACCCTTCAAAAAAATTCAGAATATATTGTAAGTTTTAATACTTGCTTCACAAAGGACAAAAACTATAAAGTGTATGAGTGAATATTTTCTTAAGGGGTCCTTCTACAGCGACTCAAAACTCGGACTTAAAAATCGCAACTCGCTAACATGGCGTGTCGCGATTGGTTAGTGCCATCGGCGCGGACCCACGTTCATAAGGAATCAACCAATAATGGCACGTAATGTCAAATGGAGTCCAATCAAGAGTCAGACCTACAATTTTCCTTTCTTAAGGGTTATAAACCCCCACATGATCCATTTACCCCACTCCATTCATATATCATCTTTCTTTTTGAAAAAGAGTGTTTCCAAATATAAAATGTCATTAGTGTTGAAAAAAAAGAAAAGAAAAAAAGAAAAGAAAAAGAAAAAAAAAGAAAAAAAAAGAAAAAAGAAAAAAAAGTAAATAAAATAAACAGAGAGTTTGTAGTTAGTTATTTTTAATAAAGACATTTGTTATTCATGTATAGAACACTCTTCTCACGCATCGCATATCCGTCCATCATCCATCATATCGTCATCCTACCTATCATACCCTTCTCATCCCATTGCGTTTACCCTCACCAATTAACATCCATATTTCCCCTAGGTGGTCGGGAAAATGAAATTGAACGTGGTGAATACCCTACATCAAAAATAGCAATTTGGCACACCCTGATATTAAAAATCTAGCACAGTTTAAAACTGTGCCAGATTTTGGCACGGTTTAATAGCAATTTGGCACACTTTAAAACAGTGCCAAAATTTGGCACTGTTTAAAAGTGTGCCAAAATTGAGCACACTTAACTAAAATATAAAATGCCCTAAAAAATACCAATCTTTCCAATTTTTTTGGTCTCCCTCTATCTTCTCTCTCATTCTTAGGTCTCCCGCTCCCTCTCACTCCCTCTCACATGCTCGTCTCTCATTTCTCTCATCGCCATATCTCTCATCACATCCCTACCCATCGTCTCCCACCTCCACCCAACCGGTAAGTCTTTTCTCCATCTCGTTTTCATTTCTCTAATATTAAATGTCTGAGACATCATGACTTTTAGATCTTGGATTATTTTCGGTTCTTCTTATATCTCTACTATCTAGTTAGTAAGTATATAATAGTCTCTAAAATATTGTTTTATTTGTGACTAAATGTTTATAATTGTTAGAATGATTCATTTATTATTTTTCTTATTGTGCTTGTAGTTGTCAAATTCATAAAATTGAAGCTATTAGTTTTTTGTTTACCACGAACAAGAAATGAATTAGTTTTTTATGATATTCCGAATAAAAATGTGTTTCTTGGACTGCCATCATAAGTGGGTACATTGTCATTGGTCGATTTAGGGAAGCCATTGATATGTTTGCGTGTACTCAGTTGAGGAATTTGAATACTGGATCAGGCATTGGCATGGCGGAAAATGTCTTTATGGGTACTTCATTAGTCCATATGTATGCTAAATGTGGAAGCATGGAGAGATCTCGGAGAGTGTTTGATGATATGCTGGAAAAAGATGTTGTTACGTGGAGTGCTATGATCCAGGGTTATGCAACAAATGGGCTTCCGAAAGAAGCCTTAAACCTCTTTTATGGAATGCAGAGAGAGAATTTCAATCCGGATTGTTATACCATGGTTGGAGTTTTTTCTTCTTGTGCAAGATTGGTAGCTCTAGAATTAGGTGAATGGGCTTGTACCCTAATCGATAAAAGCGAGCTTTTGTCCAACCCTGTTTTGAGCACATCATTGATTGACATGTATGCAAAATGTGGGGAGATGGATTCATCTTGGAGAGTCTTCAAAGGAATGACAGAAAAGGACCTTGTTGTTTGGAATGCTGTAATGTGTGGGCTTACAATGAACGGTCATGTCAAAGCTGCATCCAATCACTTTGGACAAGTAGGGAAAATTGGGGGTATGACCCGATGGGAACAACTTCATTGGCCTACTCTATGGGTGCACTTGGTCTTGTTGGTGAGGGTCGAAAATATTTCAATAGTATGAGTCGTTTATATTCATTAACTCCTACTATCGAACACTTTGGATGTCTTGTCGATCTTCTTGGCTGAGTCGGTTTATTAGATGAAGACCATCAGTTGATAAAAAATATGCCAATGGAGGCTAATGCCATTGTTTGGGGAGCCTTGTTAGGTGGATGTAGGTTACATCAGGATACCCAGTTGGCTGAACACGTATTAAATCACTTGATTGAGTTAGAACCCTGGAACGCAGAGAATTATGTTTTCCTATCAAATATATATTCGACCAATCATAAATGGGATGATGCAGTAAAGCTAAGATCAATTATGAATAAAAAGGGCATCTAAAAAACACCAGGGTATAGTTGAATCGAAGTAGATGGTATTGTTCATGAGTTTCTCGTCGGAGATAAGTCCTGCCGGATAAGATTTATGTTAAACTTGATGAAATGGCCGAAGAATTGAAAGCAGTGGGTTATGCTCCAACAACTGAATTTGTGCTATTTGACATTGAAGAGGAGGAGCAAGAGCATTTTATTAGATGCCACAGTGAGAAGCTGGCTATTGCATTTGCTCTGATCAGTACCAAACTGAATGATGTAATCTGAATAGTGAAAAACCTCCGTGTGTGTGGTGATTGTCATACGACCATAAAGATCATCTCGAGAATTATGGGTAGAGAGATAATTGTGCGGGACACTACCCATTTTCATTACTTCATTGATGGGTTATGCTCCTGCAAAGATTACTGGTGAGGTAAGGGATAAATAGTCCCTCGTACGTCAGATAAAATAGCATGATCTTCTTACAGTGTACTTGATAATTTATTGATTTTTATATACATTATTAAAAGAGAGGTGAAGCAAAACTTGTCAAAGGTAGGATCAAGTTTAATTTGCAGTCAAATTGAAAAGTTAAATCAAGATCTTGTTTATTTATGCTTTAATATATATATGTAAGAATAGGTCTATTGTAAAGTAATAGTAATTTTTGTAATAAAAAATACGATTGCTTAAATATTGTTTGTTTCGGCAAAATGCATTGTTAGTTTGTTTATTCCACTTTTTATATGAAATTTACGTATTGAGGTAGAACAATTTCTTATGTTTTGTATAAACAAATGGTAATATTATCATCCACAAATAGAAACATGTTTAGAGTACAAGAATCTTGAGCGACCCATGATATTGAAAGTGAATAAAATGTATGATTGTCAAGTACATGTATTTTTTAGATACGGAGCAAGGTAAGAGTGAAAATATTGTTTCTGTTCATTCCATTTTAGTTATATGTAATAACTTTAGAACTGATCAATGATTGCACCTTGGTTCCATCATCCTTCTATTTGAAACCTGCGATCGCAACCAGACCTAGCATTCAGGGTCCTCACAACAACTCGAAGGTTAAAGACATTTGAAAAAGGCAAATGTGATATTCCAGGTCACACACACCCCCACCCCCACCCCCACCCAAGTGGTGCTTATGTAATTTGGTTTCTATTAAGCATCTCTCTCCATCTCTCTTTCTCTACTGCGATTTCGACTGCAATAATGAGATTGGTATTTTTAAGCAGGCATTGACCCGTCTTCTCATATAAGTTCAATGATTTTTATTACATCTCATATAAGACTTCATTCAAACATGTCAATAGACTTCCCTCAATCATTATCACTTCTTTCCCCTCAATTTATTCAAATATTATGTCTATTCTTCTTTCTGTTGTCGATTGTGTTCTGGATGTGTTCTATGTAATGTGAGATGGAGAGTTTGAATCATCTTTTTGTGGAGTACACATACACTAAGTCTATTTGGCATCGTATCTTCTTTAGATTTAACAAGTTTCTAGATACCATATCCTCTTTTTGTAATCAAGCTATGTTATTTAAAGGCAATACTCTCATTATAAGAATCTGGTATGTTTCTATTTTAGGAGCTTTTAATACCATTTGAATGGTTAGGAATCTAGTTATATTTGAGAATAAGATTCCCACCATCAGTGGTTGTTTGAAATCTGTCTAATATTATTAGATTTATGAGTAATTTGGTGAAAGGACATATTCATTATGACATTGCTGATTTGTTAATTATTCATTCTTTAAATGTTACTCCCAAACTGAGAAAAGATCCCAAGATCATTGAAGTTAGGTGGTTCTCTCCCCTCATTTTATAGACTAGACTTAATACAAATGGTCTCTCATATAAGGATGGTAACATATCTTCAACTAGAGTAGTTTTTAGAAACTGCAGAGGCTTTGTTAAAGTTGCCTTCTGTAAGAAAGTTGCTTTTAATTCATCTTTTATACTGAGCTTTTAGTTGTTATTTAAGGGATTGGATTTTCTTGGTCTTATAATTGTCATTATATATGGTTGGAATTGGATTCTTTATCTGTTCTTCAGTGCATTAATAATGATGATTTCATTAATCCTTGGGACAATAAAACTAGATGGATGAATTATAAATTCTATCAATGCATTATTTAAATCAATGCAATCTTAACTTAAATCAAGTAATGATATTAATTTAATATTAAAAGGTCCCTCTGTTTTATCACATTAAAGAAGGTACCTGGTCAAGAAAAGTGTCAGGATATACATTCCAAACACTTTTGCGAGTGATATATAGACATATAATACATATCAACGACTACGCATATAAATTGAATTTGCATTTCACCCACTAAATTGTTGCATTTATTTCTCTCCAAAATGATGGAGAAGATCTCTGCATGGAATTGGTTATTTCACGCATTAACATTTTCAGTTTCTATTCCTCTATATTTTTATCTATTATTGTTGACATGTGATTTGTAGGATTTGTTCATTTGAGAAACATTTCTATTTGAAATTGGAACAAGCTGACTACATTTTTCAAGACAAATTCCATGAGGGCAGGAATGATCTACTTCCATGAGACAATATGGAAAGGGCTTCCCAAGTTCTTACGCCGTGTTGACACTGCTTTGAAGAATATAGGCATAAATGAGCGTGTTCCTTACACTGAGGTTATCCCTGCAGTATTTTTAATTTTTAGTCATTTGGGGATTTGATCTTTCAAGTGATTACAACTGCAATTTATTGTTTGCTTGAGGTTTCGGTGCCGTCAACATCTAGAGCTATTGCTAGAAAACATCCCAACCATGTTTCAGGATAAAATTGTTTGCCTAAGGTTTGCGTACCTCTCAGGTAAATACCAGTCTTAACTCAGTGATAAAATTTATTTGGGCAATTTCAAATTGTGAATTTAATATTTGGTTCTTTATTCAAATATATGCTTAATTAGTTACTTAGTATTTCTTTTCAAAGTTTTGTTCAGGTATAATTAGTTATGTAGAGGCATTTTCCATTTATTTTGAATCTCAGAGAATGAACATCTTGATAGATAATACGAGGTCCTATTTTTAGTATTAAAAAAAGCAGCGTTTAAGATATAGGAGGGAGAAATCAAGTTCAATAATGGGGAACATCTAAAATATGAGGTCCTGCTACTACTACTACTATATATATATATATATATATATATATATATATATATATATATATATATATATATATATATATATATATATATATATAGCAGCAACGCGAATATTTGTGCGAATATTTAATATTCTCATTAGTCCAATAGAGAACTCAAAACTCTTTTTTTTTCTATTTGTACTGATAATTGAGAAAATTAAAGCAAAATTATATCAAGAGTTCAGGTGTTAATCAAAATTTGTGTTATCGTCTACTTGTACGAACTGACCGCGTAGTCACAGGTCTCCCGATTTGAGAATACGACGATAATTTGCCAAAATTACACCTAGACTTAAAAACAGGCTGTTAAAGGGTGAAAACTCAAACCAGCCACCAAACATCCCGGTAGGAGGCACAAACACCTCGCACGGGACTAATGTAACTTATAGGAACTGATCGCGTAGTCCTGGGTCTCCCGGTTTGAGAGTATGACGATAATTTGCAAAAATCACACTTAGAGTTAAAAACATGCCGTTAAAGGGTGAAAACCCAAACCATCCCCCAAACGACCCCGCAGGAGGCACGAACACCTCGCACAGGACCATTGTAACTTGTAGGAACTGACCGCGTAGTCCCGGGTCTCGCATTTTGAGAGTATGACGATAATTTGCAAAAATCACACTTTGAGTTAAAAACATGTCGTTAAAGGGTGAAAACCCAAACCAGCCCCCAAATGACCCCGTAGAAGGTACGGACACCTCGCACGGGACCAATGTAACTTGTAGGAAATGACCGCGTAGTACCGGGTTTCGCGGTTTGAGAGTATGACGATAATTTGCAAAAATCACACTTTGACTTAAAAACATGCCGTTCAAGGGTAAAAACACAAACCAGCCCCCAAATGACCCCGTAGGAGGCACGTACACCTCGCACGGGACCAACGTAACTTGTAGGAACTGACTGCATAGTCTCGGGTCTCGTGGTTTGAGAGTATGACGATAATTTGCAAAAATCACACTTAGACTTAAAAACAATCAGTTAAAGGGTGAAAACCCAAACCAGCCACCAAACGTCCCCGTAGGAGGCACGAACACCTCGCACGGGACCAATGTAACTTATAGGAACTGACCGTGTAGTCCCGGGTCTCCCGGTTTGAGAGTATGACGATAATTTGTAAAAATCACACTTAGAGTTAAAAACATGTCGTTAAAGGGTGAAAACCCAAACCACCCCCCAAACGACCCCGTAGCAGGAACGAACAACTCGCACGGGACAATTGTAACTTGTAGGAACTGATCGCGTAGTCCCGGGTCTCGCGGTTTGAGAGTATGATGATAATTTGCAAAAATCACACTTTGAGTTAAAAATATGCCGTTAAAGGGTGAAAACCTAAACCAGCCCCCAAAAGACCCCGTCGGAGGCACGAACACCTCGCACGGGACCAATGTAACTTGTAGGAAATAACCGCGTAGTCCCGGGTCTCGCGGTTTGAGAGTATGATGATAACTTGCAAAAATCACACTTAAAGTTAAAAATATGCCGTTAAAGGGTGAAAATCCAAACCAACCCCCAAACGATCACGTAGGAGGCACGAATACCTCCCACGGGACCAATGTAACTTGTAGGAATTGACCGCGTAGTCCTGGGTCTCGCGGTTTGAGAGTATGAAGATAATTTGCAAAAATCACACTTTGACTTAAAAACATGTCGTTAAAGGGTAAAAACCCAAACCAGCCCCCAAATGACCCCATAAGAGGCACGAACACCTCGCACGGGAGACCAATGTAACTTGTAGGAACTGACCGTGTAGTCCCGGGTCTCGCAGTTTGAGAGTATGACAATAACTTGTAAAAATCACACTTAGAGTGAAAAACATGCCGTTAAATGGTGAAAACCCAAACCAGCCCCCAAATGACCCCGTAGGAGGCACGAACACCTCGCACGGGACCAATGTAACTTCTAGGAACTGACCGCGTAATCCCGGGTCTCTCGGTTTGAGAGTATGACGATAATTTGCAAAATCACACTTAGACTTAAAAACATGTCCTTAAAGGGTGAAAACCCAAACCATCCCCCAAACGACCCCGTAGGAGGCACGAAGACCTCGCACAACACCAATGTACCTCATAGGAACTGACCGCGTAGTTTCGGGTCTCGCGGTCTGAGAGTATGATTATAATTTGCATAAACCTCACTTAGAGTTAAAAACATGCCGTTAGAGGGTAAAAACTCAAACCAACGCCCAAATGGCCCAGTAAGAGGCACTAACATCTCGTACGGTACCAATGCAACTCATAGGAATCGACCACGTAGTCGTGGGACTCCCAATTTGATAATATTACGATAATTTGCAAAAATCACACATTGAGTTAAAAACATGCCTTTAAAGGGTGAAAACCCAAACCAGCCCCCAAATGACCCCGTAGGAGGCATGAACACCTCGCACGGGACCAATGTAACTTGTAGGAACTGACCGCGTTGTCCCGGGTCTCGCGGTTTGAGAGTATGACGATAATTTGCAAAAATCAAACTTTGACTAAAAAGCATGCCGTTAAAGGGTGAAAACCCAAACCAGCCCCCAAATAATCCCGTAGGAGGCACGAACACCTCGCACGGGACCAATGTAACTTGTAGAAACTAATCGCGTAGTCCCGGGTCTCGCGGTTTGAGAGTATGACGATAATTTTCAAAAATCACACTTAGAGTTAAAAACATGCCATTAGAGGGTGAAAAACCCAAACGAGTCCCCAAACGACCCTGTAGGAGGCAAGAACACCTTGCACGGGAGAAATACAACTCGTAGGAACCGACCGCGTAGTCGTGGGACTCCCGGTTTGAGAATATTACGATAATTTGTAAACATAACATTTAGAGTTAAAAACATGCCGTTAAAGGGTGAAAACCCAAACCAGCCCCCAAACGACCCCGTAGGAGGCATGAACACCTCGCACGGGACCAATGTAACTTGTCGGAACTGACCGCGTAGTCCCGGGTCTTGCGATTTGAGAGTATGACGATAATTTACAAATATCACAGTTAGACTTAAAAACATGTCGTTGTGGGGTGAAAACCCAAACCAACCCCCAAACGATCCCGTAGGAGGCACGCACACCTCGCACGGGATCAATGTAACTTGTACGAACTGACCGCGTAGTCCCGGGTCTCACGGTTTGAGAGTATGACGATAATTTGCAAAAATCACACTTCGACTTAAAAACATGCCGTTAAACGGTGAAAACCCAAACCAGCCCCCAAATGACCCCATAAGAGGCACGAACACCTCGCACGGGAGACCAATGTAACTTGTAGGAACTGGCCGTGTAGTCCCGGGTCTCACAGTTTGAGAGTATGACAATAATTTGCAAAAATCACACTTAGAGTTAAAAACATGCCGTTAAATGGTGAAAACCCAAACCAGCCCCCAAATTACCCCGTAGGAGGCACGAACACCTCGCACGGGACCAATGTAACTTATAGGAACTGACCACGTAATCCCGGGTCTCCCGGTTTGAGAGTATGACGATAATTCGAAAAATCACACTTTGACTTAAAAACATGTCGTTAAAAGGTGAAAACCCAAACCATCCCCAAAAACGACCCCGTAGGAGGCACGAACACCTCGCACAACACCAATGTAACTCATAGGAACTGACCGCGTAGTTTCGGGTCTCGCGGTCTGAGAGTATAATGATAATTTGCAAAAATCTTACTTAGAGTTAAAAACATGCCGTTAGAGGGTAAAAACTCAAACCAACGCCCAAATGGCCCTGTAAGAGGCACTAACACCTCGTACGGTACCAATGCAACTCATAGGAATCGACCGCGTAGTCGTGGGACTCCCAATTTGAGAATATTACGATAATTTGCAAAAATCACACATTGAGTTAAAAACATGCCGTTAAAGGGTGAAAACCCAAACCAGCCCCCAAATGACCCCGTAGGAGGCATGAACACCTCGCACGGGACCAATGTAACTTGTTGGAACTGACCGCGTTGTCCCGGGTCTCGCGGTTTGAGAGTATGATGATAATTTGCAAAAATTAAACTTTGACTTAAAAGCATGCCGTTAAAGGGTGAAAACCCAAACCAGCCCCCAAATGATCCCGTAGGAGGCACGAACACCTCGCACGGGACCAATGTAACTTGTAGAAACTAATCGCGTAGTCCCGGATCTCGCGGTTTGAGAGTATGACGATAATTTTCAAAAATCACACTTAGAGTTAAAAACATGCCATTAGAGGGTGAAAACCTAAACCAGCCCCCAAACGACCCCGTAGGAGGCACGAACACCTCGCACGGGAGAAATACAACTCGTAGGAATCGACCGCATAGTCGTGGGACTCCCAGTTTGAGAATATTACGATAATTTGAAAAAATAACATTTAGAGTTAAAAACATGCCGTTAAAGGGTGAAAACCCAAACCAGCCCCCAAACGACCCCGTAGGAGTCACGAACACCTCGCACGAGACCAATGCAACTTGTAGGAACTGACCGCGTAGTCCCGGGTCTTGCAATTTGAGAGTATGACGATAATTTACAAATATCACACTTAGACTTAAAAACATGCCGTTAAAGGGTGAAAACCCAAACCAGCCCCCAAACGATCCCGTAGGAGGCACGCACACCTCGCACGGGATCAATGTAACTTGTAGGAACTGACCGCGTAGTCCCGGGTCTCGCGGTTTAAGAGTATGACAATAATTTGCAAAAATCACACTTAGAGTTAAAAACAATGCTGTTAAAGGGTGAAAACCCAAATCAGCCCCCAAACGACCCCGTAGGAGGCACGAACACATCCCACGGGACCAATGTAACTTGTAGGAACGACCGCGTAGTCCCGGGTCTCGTAGTTTGAGAGTATGATGATAAGTTGCATGAATCACACTACGAGTTAAAAACATGCCGTTAAAGGGTGAAAACCCAAACCAGCTTCCAAACGACCCCGTAGGAGGCACGAACACCTCGCACGGGACCAATGTAACTTGTAGGAACTGACCGCGTAATCCCGGGTCTCCCGATTTGAGAGTATGACGATAATTTGCAAAATCACACTTAGACTTAAAAACATGTCGTTAAAGGGTGAAAACCCAAACCATCCCCCAAACGACCCCGTAAGAGGCACGAACACCTCGCACAACACCAATGTAACTCGTAGAAAATGACCGCGTAGTCCCGGGTCTCGCGGTCTGAGAGTATGATGATAATTTGCAAAAATTTCACTTAGAGTTAAAAACATGTCGTTAGAGGGTAAAAACTCAAACCAACGCCCAAATGGCCCTGTAAGAGGCACTAACACCTCGTACGGTACCAATGCAACACATAGGAATCGACCGCGTAGTCGTAGAACTCCCAATTTGAGAATATTACGATAATTTGTAAAAATCACACATTGAGTTAAAAAAATGCCGTTAAAGGGTGAAAACCCAAACCATCCCCCAAATGACCCCGTAGGAGGCATGAACACCTCGCACGGGACCAATGTAACTTGTAGGAACTGACCGCGTAGTCCCGGGTCTTGCGATTTGAGAGTATGATGATAATTTACAAATAACACACTTAGACTTAAAAACATGCCGTTAAAAGGTGAAAACCCAAACCAGCCGCCAAACGATCCCGTAGGAGGCACGCACACCTCGCATGGGATCAATGTAACTTGTAGGAACTGACCGCGTAGTCCCGGGTCTCGCGGTTTGAGAGTATGATGATAATTTGCAAAAATCACACTTAGAGTTAAAAACATGCCGTTAAAGGGTGAAAACCCAAACCAGCCCCTAAACGACCTCGTAGGAGGCACGAACACATCCCACGGGACCAATGTAACTTGTAGGAACTGACCGCGTAGTCCCGGGTCTCGCAGTTTGAGAGTATGACGATAATTTGCATGAATCACACTTAAAGTTAAAAACATGCCGTTAAAGGGTGAAAACCCAAACCAGCCCCCAAACGACCCCGTAGGAGGCACGAACACCTCGTACGGGACCAATGTAACTTGTAGGAACTGACCGCGTAATCCCGAGTCTCCCGGTTTGAGAGTATGACGATAATGTGCAAAATCACACAGACTTAAAAACATGTCGTTAAAGGGTGAAAACCCAAACCGTCCCCCAAACGACCCCGTAGGAGGCACGAATACCTCGCACAACACCAATGTAACTCGTAAAAACTGACCGCGTAGTCCCGGGTCTCGCGGTCTGAGAGTATGATGATAATTTGCAAAAATCTCACTTAGAGTTAAAAACATGCCGTTAGAGGGTAAAAACTCAAACCAACGCCCAAATGGCCCTGTAAGAGGCACTAACACCTCGTACGGTACCAATGCAACTCATAGGAATCGAACGCTTAGTCGTGGGACTCCCAATTTGAGAATATTACGATAATTTGCAAAAATCACACATTGAGTTAAAAACATACCGTTAAAAGGTGAAAACCCAAACCAGCCCCCAAATGACCCCGTAGGAGGCATGAACACCTCGCACGGGACCAATGTAACTTGTAGGAACTGATCGCGTTGTCTCGGGTCTCGCGGTTTGAGAGTATGACGATAATTTGTAAAAATCAAACTTTGACTTAAAAGCATGCCGTTAAAGGGTGAAAACCCAAACTAGCCCCCAAATGATCCCGTAGGAGGCACGAACACCTCGCACGGGAGCAATGTAACTTGTAGAAACTAATCGCGTAGTCCCGGGTCTCGCGATTTGAGAGTATGACGATAATTTTCAAAAATCACACTTAGAGTTAAAAACATGCCATTAGAGGGTGAAAACCCAAACCAGCCCCCAAACGACCCCGTAGGAGGCACGAACACCTCGCATAGGAGTAATACAACTCGTAGGAACCGACCGCGTAGTCGTGGGACTCCCGGTTTGAGAATATTACGATAATTTGTAAAAATAACATTTAGAGTTAAAAACATGCCGTTAAAGGGTGAAAACCCAAACCAGCCCCCAAACGACCCCGTAGGAGGCACGAACACCTCGCACGGGACCAATTTAACTTGTAGGAACTGACCGCGTAGTCCCGGGTCTTGCGAATTGAGAGTATGACGATAATTTACAAATATTAAACTTAGACTTAAAAACATGTCGTTAAAGAGTGAAAACCCAAACTAGCCGCCAAACGATCCCGTAGGAGGAACGCACACCTCGCACGGGATCAATGTAACTTGTAGGAACTGACCGCGTAGTCCCGGGTCTCGCGGTTTGAGAGTATGGCGATAATTTGCAAAAATCACACTTACAGTTAAAAACATGCCGTTAAAGGGTGAAAACCCAAATCAACCCCCAAACGACCACGTAGGAGGCACGAACACATCCCACGGGACCAATGTAACTTGTAGGAACTGACCGCGTAGTCCCGGGTCTCGCAGTTTGAGAGTATGACGATAATTTGCATGAATCACACTTAGAGTTAAAAACATCCGTTAAAGGGTGGAAACCCAAACCAGCCCCCAAACGACCCCGTAGGAGGCACGAACACCTCGCACGGGACCAATGTAACTTGTAGCAACTTACCGCGTAATCCCGGGTCTCCCGGTTTGAGAGTATGACGATAATTTTGCAAAATCACACTTAGACTTAAAAACATGTCGTTAAAGGGTGAAAACCCAAACCATCCCCCAAACGACCCCGTAAGAGGCACGAACACCTCGCACAACACCAATGTAACTCGTAGAAACTGACCGCGTAGTCCCGGGTCTCGCGGTCTGAGAGTATGATGATAATTTGCAAAAATCTCACTTAGAGTTGAAAACATGCCGTTAGAGGGTAAAAACTCAAACCAGCGTCCAAATGGCCCTGTAAGAGGCACTAACACCTCGTACGGTACCAATGCAACACATAGGAATCGACCGCGTAGTCGTGGAACTCCCAATTTGAGAATATTACGATAATTTGTAAAAATCACACATTGAGTTAAAAACATGCCGTTAAAGGGTGAAAACCCAAACCAGCCCCCAAATGACCCCGTAGGAGGCATGAACACCTCGCACGGGACCAATGTAACTTGTAGGAACTGACCGCGTTGTCCCGGGTCTCGCGGTTTGAGAGTATGACGATAATTTGCAAAAATCAAACTTTGACTTAAAAGCATGCCGTTAAAGGGTGAAAACCCAAACTAGCCCCCAAACGACCCCGTAGGAGGCCCGAACACCTCGCACGGGACCAATGTAACTTGTAGGAACTAATCGCGTTGTCCCGGGTCTCGCGGTTTGAGAGTATGACAATAATTTTCAAAAATCACACTTAGAGTTAAAAACATGCCATTAGAGGGTGAAAACCGAGACCAGCCCCCAAACGACCCCGGAGGAGGCACGAACACCTCGCACGGGAGAAATACAACTCGTAGGAACCGACCGCGTAGTCGTGGGACTCCCAGTTTGAGAATATTACGATAATTTGTAAAAATAACATTTAGAGTTAAAAACATGTCGTTAAAGGGTGAAAACGCAAACCAGCCCCCAAACGACCCCGTAGGAGGCACGAACACCTCGTACGGGACCAATGTAACTTGTAGGAACTGACCGCGTAGTCCCGGGTCTTGCGATTTGAGAGTATGACGATAATTTACAAATATCACACTTAGACTTAAAAACATGTCGTTAAAGGGTGAAAACCCAAACCAGCCCCCAAACGATCTCGTAGGAGGCACGCACACCTCGCACGGGATCAATGTAACTTGTAGGAACTGACCGCGTAGTCCCGGGTCTCGCTGTTTGAGAGTATGACGATAATTTGCAAAAATCACACTTACAGTTAAAAACATGCCGTTAAAGGGTGAAAACCCAAATCAACCCCCAAACGACCCCGTAGGAGGCACGAACACATCCCACGGGACCAATGTAACTTGTAGAAACTGACCGCGTAGTCCCGGGTCTCGCAGTTTGAGAGTATGACGATAATTTGCATGAATCACACTTAGAGTTAAAAACATGCCGTTAAAGGGTGAAAACCCAAACCAGCCCCCAAACGACCCCGTAGGAGGCACGAACACCTCGCACGGGACCAATGTAACTTGTAGGAACTGACCGCGTAATCCCGGGACTCCCGGTTTGAGAGTATGACGATAATTTGCAAAATCACACTTAGACTTAAAAACATGTCGTTAAAGGGTGAAAACCCAAACCATCCCCCAAACGACCCCGTAGGAGGCACGAACACCTCGCACAACACCAATGTAACTCGTAGAAACTGACCGCGTAGTCCCGGGTCTCGCGGTCTGAGAGTATGATGATAATTTGCAAAAATCTCACTTAGAGTTGAAAACATGCCGTTAGAGGGTAAAAACTCAAACCAACGCCCAAATGGCCCTGTAAGAGGCACTAACACCTCGTACGGTACCAATGCAACACATAGGAATCGACCGCGTAGTCGTGGAACTCCCAATTTGAGAATATTACGATAATTTGTAAAAATCACACATTGAGTTAAAAACATGCCGTTAAAGGGTGAAAACCCAAACCAGCCCCCAAATGACCCCGTAGGAGGCATGGACACCTCGCACGGGACCAATGTAACTTGTAGGAACTGACCGCGTTGTCCCGGGTCTCGCGGTTTGAGAGTATGACGATAATTTGCAAAAATCAAACTTCGACTTAAAAGCATGCCGTTAAAGGGTGAAAACCCAAACTAGCCCCCAAATGATCCCGTAGGAGGCACGAACACCTCGCACGGGACCAATGTAACTTGTAGAAACTAATCGCGTAGTCCCGGGTCTCGCGGTTGGAGAGTATGACGATAATTTGCAAAAATCACACTTAGAGTTAAAAACATGCCGTTAAAGGGTGAAAACCCAAACCAGCCCCCAAACGACCCCGTAAGAGGCACGAACACCTCGCATAGGAGTAATACAACTCGTAGGAACCGACCGCGTAGTCGTGGGACTCCCGCTTTGAGAATATTATGATAATTTGTAAAAATAACATTTAGAGTTAAAAACATCCCGTTAAAGGGTGAAAACCCAAACCAACCCCCAAACGACTCCGTAGGAAGCACGAACACCTCGCACGGGACCAATTTAACTTATAGGAACTGATCGCGTAGTCCCGGGTCTTGCGATTTGAGAGTATGACGATAATTTACAAATATCACACTTAGACTTAAAAACATGCCGTTAAAGGGTGAAAACCCAAACCAGCCGCCAAACGATCCCGTAGGAGGCACGCACACCTCGCATGGGATCAATGTAACTTATAGGAACTGACCGCGTAGTCCCGGGTCTCGCGGTTTGAGAGTATGATGATAATTTGCAAAAATCACACTTAGAGTTAAAAGCATGCCGTTAAAGGGTGAAAACCCAAACCAGCCCCCAAACGACCCCGTAGGAGGCACGAACACATCCCACGGGACCAATGTAACTTGTAGGAACTGACTGTGTAGTCTCGGGTCTAGCAGCTTGAGAGTATGGCGATAATTTGCATGAATCACACTTAGAGTTAAAAACATGCCGTTAAAGGGTGAAAACCCAAACCAGCCCCCAAACGACCCCGTAGGAGGCACGAACACCTCGCACGGGACCAGTGTAACTTGTAGGAACTGACCGCGTAATCCCGAGTCTCCCGGTTTGAGAGTATGACGATAATTTGCAAAATCACACTTAGGCTTAAAAACATGTCGTTAAAGGGTGAAAACCCAAACCATCCCCCAAACGATCCCGTAGGAGGCACGAACACCTCGCACAACACCAATGTAACTCGTAGAAACTGACCGCGTAGTCCCGGGTCTCGCGGTCTGAGAGTATGATGATAATTTGCAAAAATCACACTTAGAGTTAAAAACATGCCATTAGAGGGTGAAACCCCAAACCAGCCCCCAAACGACCCCGTAGGAGGCACGAACACCTCTCACGGGACCAATTTAACTTGTAGGAACTGACCGCGTAGTCCCGGGTCTTACGATTTGAGAGTATGACGATAATTTACAAATATCACCTTTAGACTTAAAAACATGCCGTTAAAGGGTGAAAACCCAAACCAGCCGCCAAACGATCCCGTAGGAGGAACGCACACCTCGCACGGGAGCAATGTAACTTGTAGGAACTGACCGCGTAGTCCCGGGTCTCGCGATTTGAGAGTATGACGATAATTTGCAAAAATCACACTTAGAGTTAAAAACATGCCGTTAAAGGGTGAAAACCCAAACCAGCCCCCAAACGACCCCGTAAGAGGCACGAACACATCCCACGGGACCAATGTAACTTGTAGAAACTGATCGCGTAGTCCCAGGTCTCCCGATTTGGGAGTATGATGATAATTTGCATGAATCACACTTTGACTTAAAAACATGCCGTTAAAGGGTGAAAACCCAAACTAGCCCCCAAACGACCCCGTAGGAGGCCCGAACACCTCGCACGGGACCAATGTAACTTATAGGAACTAATCGCGTTGTCCCGAGTCTCGCGGTTTGAGAGTATGACGATAATTTTCAAAAATCACACTTAGAGTTAAAAACATGCCATAAGAGGGTGAAAACCGAAACCAGCCCCCAAACGACCCCGGAGGAGGCACGAACACCTCGCACGGGAGAAATACAACTCGTAGGAACCGACCGCGTAGTCGTGGGACTCCCAGTTTGAGAATATTACGATAATTTGTAAAAATAACATTTAGAGTTAAAAACATGCCGTTAAAGGGTGAAAACGCAAACCAGCCCCCAAACGACCCCGTAGGAGGCACGAACACCTCGCACGGGACCAATGTAACTTGTAGGAACTGACCGCGTAGTCCCGGGTCTTGCGATTTGAGAGTATGACGATAATTTACAAATATCACACTTAGACTTAAAAACATGTCGTTAAAGGGTGAAAACCCAAACCAGCCCCCAAACGATCTCGTAGGAGGCACGCACACCTCGCACGGGATCAATGTAACTTGTAGGAACTGACCGCATAGTCCCGGGTCTCGCTGTTTGAGAGTATGACGATAATTTGCAAAAATCACACTTACAGTTAAAAACATGCCGTTAAAGGGTGAAAACCCAAATCAACCCCCAAACGACCCCGTAGGAGGCACGAACACATCCCACGGGACCAATGTAACTTGTAGAAACTGACCGCGTAGTCCCGGTGTGACACCCCGCCTAATTAAATACCGGGCGATCACTCCTTTATTAAATTAAATCAAGGTGAACTGTTGGTTCATTCTCAGCATCACTGTCGATGAAAATAATTTTTCCAATTTAACACCCTAAATAATTAAGCTAAGTGTCAAAAACATTTTTCATACGAACTTCCAAATTTTATTTACAGAAAAGATTTTATTAATATGAAACAACATTTCTACGATAAAGAATCACACCACGAAATTTAAATAAAACCATACATTCACCAAACGAATGACAATAATATAAAACTAAAGTCATAACCATCCTGAATAAATCCCATAAACAATACTGGAATAACTGAAATATAAAAAGATCCCCAACAATAAATGAAATGATGAAAAGGGCGACACGTGCCCCATAAATGAGAGTAATAGAAGTGGAGTCAATGACCGAAGCCGTCTACTCAAGGGACCTGCAACTCCCACCTAAGCTGCAGCTCGTTCTTCTCAAAGGATCCTAAGCAAGACGCCCCTGTGGCTGGGCACCTGAAAATATACATATATATACACAAGAGAGAGAGAGAGAAGAAAACGGGTCAGGGCCCGAAAGTGTGTTTGATTTTAAAAATAGGCTAAGCAAGTATTTAAATTGATACAGGCCAATGCAACATCATATTAGTTCGTCTCTCTCTTGAGAAATACTCACCTCTCTTCTAATGTGCACTCCTATCGCACTAACCTCCTCAATGGTTTGTTTATCTAAACTTACTCATATAATTTTCAAAACCGAACGATGACATAAAAAAAATATTACTTTCAATCTGTAGTACTCCTCTCGTTTTAGCTTCATTAAATTATAAGGTTTCCCAGTGTCTTCTCATACTATCACAAAACAGGTATTTATTATCTCGACCACAACTATGTCCTACTTATCATATTATAGAAGACATATTGAAGTTTATACCCATATATATATATATATATATATATTAACTACTCGAATAATATATATACAACAGCATTCCAACTAGTTTATGGTTGCGGGCATACTCTGCTATCCAGTCCCCGTATCGCTCATACAAAGGGAATACTAGTTCGGAATCACTCTCGAACTGTATTAACATATACAAAACAACGTTGAGGCGAAGTATAGATTCCAAGTCCAAGAGGTCAGTACATACCCACACGTCTCTTAGGACCGTCCGACTATCAATCTAATTGCCCGTACCTAGGATCTCTATCTTCTAAGGTACAAATCGATATCCCCCAAAAGCAACACAGGATACGATCGTCCCAGCGCGGTAACCTCAGGGATAGCGAGTAGCGTGAGTACGTTTTTCACATGAATATAATATATGTACACACATTCATATAAATATACCAATTCCATTATATTAATATAGGTTTCTCTCGTAACCCATAATCATAACATTCATCTTTAATTTCCCATTATTATGATTACGTATAAGGTTTCGTCTCTAACCTTAACTCGAAGAGTTTTTCTCACTCATTACCTAACACTCCTGGGTTATAACTTTACTAATCTAAAATTCAGTAAATGATTTTATTTGGTTCCAACGTAACTCTCTTACGCACCTCACCCTTAAGTTTCATAAATCTAACAACCTAAAGTAAATATCCCATAATTACCCTCCTCGTTGAAGATTAAGAATTCTAACATATGTCCATATGCCCTACTGGTCCTCAATATCTCCCAAATCATTTTATTTAGAGTGCCCAAGGTTTATTCCACGATAACGTAATTCAACTAATTAAACAAGGGGAAAAATAGGCTGCCAGGGAAGGTCGATCGATCGACGTCTGGGGGTCGACAGATCGAACCTTCGATCGATCGACGCTATAGGGTCGATCGATCGATCAAGCAGGTCTGCGAAAAATCTGCAGAAGTGCAGTTGCGGGTTTAACTAATATTCTTCATTCAAATCCATAATTTTCAACACTAATCGTCCCAAGACTTATACTACAATCATTGTAATATATTTCCAGATGTTTCTAACGTTAAGCATGCGTATATTCATCATTAAACATGATTAAACAACCTAAAATCTTATCTAATCATCAAGAACCCTACAGTTTTCTTAACCTTGGTTCTAATCAGTTTTCTCCAGAAATTTCTTCTAACAAATCATCATAATTTTGTGGGTTAAACATCTACTTCACATATTAATTTCCAGAATAAGGTTCATCTGATTTCTACATGCAAATCCCTATCAAAATTGGGTTTTCTTCAATGGATTATACCCCTAATTATTCCTACGCTAACATGATTATTGCACTAACGAAAATACGCAAGTTAAACACTTGCCTGAGATTTCAGAGGTCTGGTTTCCTGCTGATATTGGTGTGGCTGCGTTCTCCTCCTCGCGATCTACGCGTTGGTGGTGACGGTGGTGCAAAAGGTGGTGTTTTTGGCCTTGAATCACCTAGCAAGGTCTCTCCTCTCTTCTCCACTAGCCGTCTTAGGGTTCTGAATGATCTAACCCTAAAAGACTGACTTAAAAGGCTGCTAAGGATGGCTGAAATTCGTGGGTTTAATTACCCTAATTTGTAAAATGACCAAAACGCCCTCCCGGGTCACTAATTAAGCCTAAAAACATCCCGAGACCCAAACTAAACCCCCGGGTACACTTTTCTGACTATCTCGACCCTTCCGGACGCGTTGACGCACTCAAAACGACCATACGGACAACTTATAAAATATTCACTTTTTAATTAATATAATTAATCCCGACGTGACACGAGCACGTCCCGACTTAATTTTTCCGAAATAGTCATTTAATTCACTTATGACATTCAATATAACCAATATAATATATTACTATGCTCATTAGTAATATTCAACAAGTTTCCCATAATTACCAACTCTAGTCACGTTAATAATTATAACATAATTAATTTCCGGATTTTTATTAAATAAATCCCCAAATTAAATATAGCATAAAAATATGGGGTATTACATACTTCCCCCCTTATAACTGAATTTCGTCCCGAAATTCGGAAAATAAGGCATACCTGGTAAAAACAACTCTGGATATCTCTCGCGCATATCTACCTCACGCTCCCAAGTGGATTCCTCCACATTATGATGTTCCCACTGGACCCGCACGAGTGGAACTACCTTCGATCTCAATCTCCTCTCACTGTAGTCTAGAATAGCCACCGGTCTCTCCTCGTAAGAGCTATCCGACTGCAAGTCGATCTCATCTATCGCAATGTGAGTATGGGCCATATCATCCCGAAGGTATCGTCTCAATGACGAGATGTGGAATACATCGTGGATGCGATGTAAATGTTCTGGCAATCCCAACCTGTATGCTACCGGCCCAATTCTCTCGATGATGGGAAATGGTCCTACGTACCTCGGAGCCAATTTCCCCTTCTTCCCGAACCTTATCACTCCTTTCATAGGAGATACACGCAACAACACTTGATCTCCCACATTAAACTCCCGGAAGAACCGTTTCGCATCGGCGTAGCTCTTCTGCCTGTCTTGGGCTACCCGAATACGACTCCTGATTATCTCGATCCTCGCGGAGATCTCCTGGATCACTTCTGGTCCTAATAACTTGTTGTCCCCCACCTCGAGCCAACAGGTTGGAGAACGACAAGGCCTGCCGTACAAAGCCTCAAATGGAGCCATGCCAATCGTAAACTGGTAGGAGTTATTATAAGCAAACTCTACCAGTGGAAGATGTGGCTCCCAACCTCCTCCGAAATCGAGGATACACATGCGTAGCATATCTTCCAACATCTGATTAGTACGCTCTGTCTGTCCATCCGTCTGTGGGTGGTAAGCTGAACTCAGTCTCAACTCTGTACCCATAGCCTCCTGAAAGCTTTCCCAGAAACGTGACACAAAAATCTTGTCTCTATCTGACACAATATTCAGGGGCACCCCATGTAATCTGACAATCTCAGCGATAAACAACTGGGCATACTGACCCGTGGTATAATTTATCTTTACTGGCAGAAAATGAGCCACCTTGGTCAGACGGTCTACAATCACCCAGATAGAATCGTGGCCTCGCTGTGATGTAGGCAACCCTGTAATGAAATCCATGGAAATACTTTCCCACTTCCACGCAGGCACTTCCAACGGCTGAAGTAATCCTGACGGTTTCTGGTGGTCCACCTTCACCAGCTGGCAAGTAGAACACTTGGACACAAATTCGGTGATGTCCTTCTTTATCCCACTCCACCAGTACTGACGTCTCATATCCTGGTACATCTTATCGCCTCCCGGATGTACTGCAAATCGGGACCCATGAGAATGAGTCATCACCTCATGACGTAGCTCCGCTCCTTTGGGAACCACTAATCTCCCATTAAACCGCAACCCTCCATCCGAACTAACAGAATAGGACTCAGCACCCTCGGCTAGAAGTCGTACAATCTGTTCCCGACAGAACGGGTCTGTGGTCTGTGCCTGTATCACCCTCGTAACAATCTCGGGTGTGATTGTCATCACGGATATGAAGGAACGTGCTACTGCGTCCTGATGACCCAACTCCTTCCATTTTGCTTTCCAGATGTCCGCTACATCGTCAACCGGTCTACGGCTCAACGCATCAGCAACTACGTTGGCTTTCCCCGGATGATACTGTATATCGAACTGGTAATCTTTCACAAACTCTAACCATCTGCGCTGACGCATATTCAGCTCTCGCTGAGTGAACAGGTACTGTAGTGACTTATGGTCTGTGAACAAACGAAATTTCTCGCCCAATAAATAGTGCCTCCAAATTCTCAAGGCAAAGACGACCGCAGCTAACTCCAGGTCGTGGGTGGGGTAATTCTTCTCATGCGGCTTAAGCTTGAGGGAAGCAAAAGCTATAGCCTTCTCTTCCTGCTGAAGTACTCCCCCAAGTCCTCGTAAGGACGCATCTGTGTAAACCAGGTACTCTACACCCGGCTTCGGTAAAGCAAGGACTGGTGCCGATGTAAGCTTGTCCTTCAGCTCGTCGAAAGCCAACTGACAAGCGTCATCCCAAACATATGGTACCCCCTTGCGAGTCAGATTCGTCAACGGACCCGCTATTTTGGAGAATCCCCGAATGAACCTCCTGTAGTATCCGGCTAACCCCAAGAAACTACGCACTTCCGTCGGTGTCGTGGGCTGTCCCCACTCCCTCACCGCTGACACTTTGCTCGGGTCAACTGCTATCCCCTGCTCAGAAACAACATGGCCCAAGAACTGTACCTCTCGCAACCAGAATCCACACTTCTCGTACTTCGCATACAACTGATGCTCTCGTAGAGTCTGAAGAACCTGCCTCAAGTGTTCGGCATGCTCCTCCTCGGAGTGTGAATATATCAAGATATCATCTATGAAAACGATGACGAACTGATCCAAGAATTCTCTGAACACTCGGTTCATTAAGTCCATGAAAATGGCTGGGGCATTTGTGAGTCCAAACGGCATTACCCTGAACTCATAGGACCCATATCTTGACAAGAAGGCAGTCTTTGAAACATCCTGCTCTCTAATCCTTAGCTGATGGTACCCCGACCTCAGATCTATCTTCGAAAAGAAAGTTGCTCCCCTCAATTGGTCGAATAGGTCATCGATTCGAGGCAACGGATATTTATTCCGTATCGTGACCTTGTTCAACTCCCGGTAGTCCACGCACAATCTCAGTGAACCATCTCTCTTCTTTACAAACAAGACTGGAGCGCCCCAAGGTGAGGTACTCCTACGAATGAAGCCCTGACCTAATAGCTACTCAATCTGATCTCGTAGCTCTCGCATCTCTGCTGGAGCCATACGGTATGGTGCGCGCGCTATAGGTCTCGTATCCGGCACTAAATCAATAACGAAGTCTATCTCGCGACTGGGCGGTAGGCCTGGTATCTCCTGAAACACATCGGAATACTCCCTAACAATTGGGATCGAGTCCAAAGGAATCACAACCTCCTTAGAGGTATCCTCCTCAATGTAATATAAATGAGCGATCGAACCTCCCTCTGGGCGAGGCATCGCCACTACAAACATCTCTTGCCCCGGAATGGCAAAAATAATGCTCCCACCGAAGCAATCAATCATGGCTCTATAAGATGCGAGCCAATCCATACCAATAATCACGTCATGCTCGTGCATGTCTAAGACTAGCATGTCTGCAGGCAATACCAAGCTACCAATTTCTATCCCTACTCCCCGGCATATAAAGAATATAAGCGACCCACTCCCCAATGGTGAGTCGACACACGTCACGGTGCTCTCTGCTGTGGCTAACAATCCTAAGGACTTCGCAAAATGCGTAGCTATAAAATAGTGCGTCACCCCCGTATCAAACAAAACTTTACCCATAGTACCATGGATAGGAAACATACCCTCAATCGCGGGTGGTGCCTGTGGAGCTGCTGCCTGGTGGACGTTATAGACACGTCCGTACTGCAATTGCCCCTGCTGCACTGGAGCTGCTGGAATGGCTGGTAGGGCTGGCATCTGGGCTGGAGCTGGAAGGGCAGGTGGGGAGAGTGGTCTCTGCGGCTCATTACGGGCTCCCTGCTGCTGTGGGGCCCTATCGCCCTCTGGGAAATCCTGACGCTTATGGCCGTGCTTGCCGCACACAAAACACCGGCCTCTGAAATTACCTCCCCTCTGTCCCTGCTGACCACGGCCTTGCTGGCCCTGCTGCTGCCCCTGCGGTCGGTGTTGGCCCTGCTGGCCCTGCTGATTAGGCTGACCCTGATGGCCCTGCCTGAATCCCCCGAATCCCTGCCTAGAATCACCTGAACGGAATCGCTTAGCAGGGTCCCCCTGATGGGAACTCTGCTCGTGCTGACGAGTCTGTCCCTGAGTTGGTGCCCCACTGGCACTATTACCCCCGGTCCTGCCCTGCTGGCTGGACTCTCCTGCTCTCTTGCTTCCCTGAAGATGGAAGCGGTGATCCTGGCAATGTAGTAACGCTGCATTGAGTACGTCAGTAAAGGTACTCAGGGATAGATTCCCAATAAGGTGCTGACGGATCCTCCAAGCTAACCCGTCGACGAACAGCAAAATTTTCTTGCTCTCAGTGGGTGCCTCATCTGGCACAATAGTGAGAAGTCTCGTGAACTCCTCCTCATACTCGGCTACGGTAAGGTTCTCCTGCTTCAGATTTAGCAATTTCCGCCTCATCTCAGTCTGCACTGCGGGTGGAAAGTACTTGCGGTCAAACCGCTCCCAGAACATCTGAATAGGGATCGTGTCCCTCTCCTCCAAAGTAGTAGTGGACTCCCACCACTGTAATGCGGCTCCCACCAACTTGAAAGAGGCCAATAGCTTCTTCTGCACTTCTGTGCACTCATACATACGGAGATGCCGCTGGATGTCCTTCTTCCATTGGCTGACAGTAATTATATCGGAGCTACCAGAAAACTCAAGGGGATGTGCTTTCTGAAAAGCATCCCGAACCCTCTCCCATGCAGATGGAAGCTGTGCTGGTACTGGCGCCACTGCCTAGACCTGGGGTGGAGCCTGCTGAATCACCGCTATCGCGGAATTCACCGCCTGAGCAACGATGGCGGCTACTTCATTCGCATTCATTGTGCCTGGTGCCGGAGCTGCTGGCTGCTCGGCTTGGGCACGCCTATCTTTCGGAGCACGTCTCGGAGGCATCTGAGACGTGAACAAGTTTATTAGTCTACAGTTATCATCGAATCTCAATTAACTGAAGACTTAAACGTAAAAGCAAGAATACAACAGTCCTAACAATAGGGCTCTATAGCAATAACGCTAAGCTGAAAGCGAAAGTAAGCCGTACAGATCCTATGGACACTAGAACCTGATGCTCTGATACCACCTGTGACACCCCGCCTAATTAAATACCGGGCGATCACTCCTTTATTAAATTAAATCAAGGTGAACAGTTGGTTCATTCTCAGCATCACTGTCGATGAAAATAATTTTTCCAATTTAACACCCTAAATAATTAAGCTAAGTGTCAAAAACATTTTTCATACGAACTTCCAAATTTTATTTACAGAAAAGATTTTATTAATATGAAACAACATTTCTACGATAAAGAATCACACCACGAAATTTAAATAAAACCATACATTCACCAAACGAATGACAATAATATAAAACTAAAGTCATAACCATCCTGAATAAATCCCATAAACAATACTGGAATAACTGAAATATAAAAAGATCCCCAACAATAAATGAAATGATGAAAAGGGCGACACGTGCCCCATAAATGAGAGTAATAGAAGTGGAGTCAATGACCGAAGCCGTCTACTCAAGGGACCTGCAACTCCCACCTAAGCTGCAGCTCGTTCTTCTCAAAGGATCCTAAGCAAGACGCCCCTGTGGCTGGGCACCTGAAAATATACATATATATACACAAGAGAGAGAGAGAGAAGAAAACGGGTCAGGGCCCGAAAGTGTGTTTGATTTTAAAAATACGCTAAGCAAGTATTTAAATTGATACAGGCCAATGCAACATCATATTAGTTCGTCTCTCTCTTGAGAAATACTCACCTCTCTTCTAATGTGCACTCCTATCGCACTAACCTCCTCAATGGTTTGTTTATCTAAACTTACTCATATAATTTTCAAAACCGAACGATGACATAAAAAAAAAATTACTTTCAATCTGTAGTACTCCTCTCGTTTTAGCTTCATTAAATTATAAGGTTTCCCAGTGTCTTCTCATACTATCACAAAACAGGTATTTATTATCTCGACCACAACTATGTCCTACTTATCATATTATAGAAGACATATTGAAGTTTATACCCATATATATATATATATATATATTAACTACTCGAATAATATATATACAACAGCATTCCAACTAGTTTATGGTTGCGGGCATACTCTGCTATCCAGTCCCCGTATCGCTCATACAAAGGGAATACTAGTTCGGAATCACTCTCGAACTGTATTAACATATACAAAACAACGTTGAGGCGAAGTATAGAATCCAAGTCCAAGAGGTCAGTACATACCCACACGTCTCTTAGGACCGTTCGACTATCAATCTAATAGCCCGTACCTAGGATCTCTATCTTCTAAGGTACAAATCGATATCCCCCAAAAGCAACACAGGATACGATCGTCCCAGCGCGGTAACCTCAGGGATAGCGAGTAGCGTGAGTACGTTTTTCACATGAATATAATATATGTACACACATTCATATAAATATACCAATTCCATTATATTAATATAGGTTTCTCTCGTAACCCATAATCATAACATTCATCTTTAATTTCCCATTATTATGATTACGTATAAGGTTTCGTCTCTAACCTTAACTCGAAGAGTTTTTCTCACTCATTACCTAACACTCCTGGGTTATAACTTTACTAATCTAAAATTCAGTAAATGATTTTATTTGGTTCCAACGTAACTCTCTTACGCACCTCACCCTTAAGTTTCATAAATCTAACAACCTAAAGTAAATATCCCATAATTACCCTCCTCGTTGAAGATTAAGAATTCTAACATATGTCCATATGCCCTACTGGTCCTCAATATCTCCCAAATCATTTTATTTAGAGTGCCCAAGGTTTATTCCACGATAACGTAATTCAACTAATTAAACAAGGGGAAAAATAGGCTGCCAGGGAAGGTCGATCGATCGACGTCTGGGGGTCGACAGATCGAACCTTCGATCGATCGACGCTATAGGGTCGATCGATCGATCAAGCAGGTCTGCGAAAAATCTGCAGAAGTGCAGTTGCGGGTTTAACTAATATTCTTCATTCAAATCCATAATTTTCAACACTAATCGTCCCAAGACTTATACTACAATCATGGTAATATATTTCCAGATGTTTCTAACGTTAAGCATGCGTATATTCATCATTAAACATGATTAAACAACCTAAAATCTTATCTAATCATCAAGAACCCTACAGTTTTCTTAACCTTGGTTCTAATCAGTTTTCTCCAGAAATTTCTTCTAACAAATCATCATAATTTTGTGGGTTAAACATCTACTTCACATATTAATTTCCAGAATAAGGTTCATCTGATTTCTACATGCAAATCCCTATCAAAATTGGGTTTTCTTTAATGGATTATACCCCTAATTATTCCTACGCTAACATGATTATTGCACTAACGAAAATACGCAAGTTAAACACTTGCCTGAGATTTCAGAGGTCTGGTTTCCTGCTGATATTGGTGTGGCTGCGTTCTCCTCCTCGCGATCTACGCGTTGGTGGTGACGGTGGTGCAAAAGGTGGTGTTTTTGGCCTTGAATCACCTAGCAAGGTCTCTCCTCTCTTCTCCACTAGCCGTCTTAGGGTTCTGAATGATCTAACCCTAAAAGACTGACTTAAAAGGCTGCTAAGGATGGCTGAAATTCGTGGGTTTAATTACCCTAATTTGTAAAATGACCAAAACGCCCTCCCGGATCACTAATTAAGCCTAAAAACATCCCGAGACCCAAACTAAACCCCCGGGTACACTTTTCTGACTATCTCGACCCTTCCGGACGCGTTGACGCACTCAAAACGACCATACGGACAACTTATAAAATATTCACTTTTTAATTAATATAATTAATCCCGACGTGACACGAGCACGTCCCGACTTAATTTTTCCGAAATAGTCATTTAATTCACTTATGACATTCAATATAACCAATATAATATATTACTATGCTCATTAGTAATATTCAACAAGTTTCCCATAATTACCAACTCTAGTCACGTTAATAATTATAACATAATTAATTTCCGGATTTTTATTAAATAAATCCCCAAATTAAATATAGCATAAAAATATGGGGTATTACACCCGGGTCTCGCAGTTTGAGAGTATGACGATAATTTGCATGAATCACACTTAGAGTTAAAAACATGCCGTTAAAGGGTGAAAACCCAAACCAGCCCCCAAACGACCCCGTAGGAGGCACGAACACCTCGCACGGGACCAATGTAACTTGTAGGAACTGACCGCGTAATCCCGGGTCTCCCGGTTTGAGAGTATGACGATAATTTGCAAATTCACACTTAGACTTAAAAACATGTCGTTAAAGGGTGAAAACCCAAACCATCCCCCAAACGACCCCGTAGGAGGCACGAACACCTCGCACAACACCAATGTAACTCGTAGAAACTGACCGCGTAGTCCCGGGTCTCGCGGTCTGAGAGTATGATGATATTTTGCAAAAATCTCACTTAGAGTTGAAAACATGCCGTTAGAGGGTAAAAACTCAAACCAACGCCCAAATGGCCCTGTAAGAGGCACTAACACCTCGTACGGTACCAATGCAACACATAGGAATCGACCGCGTAGTCGTGGAACTCCCAATTTGAGAATATTACGATAATTTGTAAAAATCACACATTGAGTTAAAAACATGCCGTTAAAGGGTGAAAACCCAAACCAGCCCCCAAATGACCCCGTAGGAGGCATGGACACCTCGCACGGGACCAATGTAACTTGTAGGAACTGACCGCGTTGTCCCGGGTCTCGCGGTTTGAGAGTATGACGATAATTTGCAAAAATCAAACTTTGACTTAAAAGCATGCCGTTAAAGGGTGAAAACCCAAACTAGCCCCCAAATGATCCCGTAGGAGGCACGAACACCTCGCACGGGACCAATGTAACTTGTAGAAACTAATCGCGTAGTCTCGGGTCTCCCGGTTGGAGAGTATGACGATAATTTTCAAAAATCACACTTAGAGTTACAAACATGCCATTAGAGGGTGAAAACCCAAACCAGCCCCCAAACGACCCCGTAGGAGGCACGAACACCTCGCATAGGAGTAATACAACTCGTAGGAACCGACCGCGTAGTCGTGGGACTCCCGCTTTGAGAATATTATGATAATTTGTAAAAATAACATTTAGAGTTAAAAACATGCCGTTAAAGGGTGAAAACCCAAACCAGCCCCCAAACTACCCCGTAGGAGGCACGAACACCTCGCACGGGACCAATTTAACTTATAGGAACTGATCGCGTAGTCCCGGGTCTTGCGATTTGAGAGTATGACGATAATTTACAAATATCACACTTAGACTTAAAAACATGCCGTTAAAGGGTGAAAACCCAAACCAGCCGCCAAACGATCCCGTAGGAGGCACGCACACCTCGCATGGTATCAATGTAACTTATAGGAACTGACCGCGTAGTCCCGGGTCTCGCGGTTTGAGAGTATGATGATAATTTGTAAAAATCACACTTAGAGTTAAAAACATGCCGTTAAAGGGTGAAAACCCAAACCAGCCCCCAAACGACCCCGTAGGAGGCACGAACACATCCCACGGGACCAATGTAACTTGTAGGAACTGACCGTGTAGTCTCGGGTCTAGCATTTTGAGAGTATGACGATAATTTGCATGAATCACACTTAGAGTTAAAAACATGCCGTTAAAGGGTGAAAACCCAAACCAGCCCCCAAACGATCCCGTAGGAGGCACGAACACATCGCACGGGACCAGTGTAACTTGTAGGAACTGACCGCGTAATCCCGAGTCTCCCGGTTTGAGAGTATGACGATAATTTGCAAAATCACACTTAGGCTTAAAAACATGTCGTTAAAGGGTGAAAACCCAAACCATCCCCCAAACGATCCCGTAGGAGGCACGAACACCTCGCACAACACCAATGTAACTCGTAGAAACTGACCGCGTAGTCCCGGGTCTCGCGGTCTGAGAGTATGATGATAATTTGCAAAAATCACACTTAGAGTTAAAAACATGCCATTAGAGGGTGAAAACCCAAACCAGCCCCCAAACGACCCCGTAGGAGGCACGAACACCTCTCACGGGGACAATTTAACTTGTAGGAACTGACCGCGTAGTCCCGGGTCTTGCGATTTGAGAGTATGACAATAATTTACAAATATCACACTTAGACTTAAAAACATGCCGTTAAAGGGTGAAAACCCAAACCAGCCGCCAAACGATCCCGTAGGAGGAACGCACACCTCGCACGGGAGCAATGTAACTTGTAGGAACTGACCGCGTAGTCCCGGGTCTCGCGGTTTGAGAGTATGACGATAATTTGCAAAAATCACACTTAGAGTTAAAAACATGCCGTTAAAGGCTGAAAACCCAAACCAGCCCCCAAACGACCCCGTAAGAGGCACGAACACATCCCACGGGACCAATGTAACTTGTAGGAACTGATCGCGTAGTCCCAGGTCTCCCAATTTGGGAGTATGATGATAATTTGCATGAATCACACTTTGACTTAAAAACATGCCGTTAAAGGGTGAAAACCCTAACTAGCCCCCAAACGACCCCGTAGGAGGCCCGTACACCTCGCACGGGACCAATGTAACTTGTAGGAACTAATCGCGTTGTCCCGGGTCTCGCGGTTTGAGAGTATGACGATAATTTTCAAAAATCACACTTAGAGTTAAAAACATGCCATTAGAGGGTGAAAACCGAAACCAGCCCCCAAACGACCCCGGAGGAGGCACGAACACCTCGCAAGGGAGAAATACAACTCGTAGGAACCGACCGCGTAGTCGTGGGACTCCCAGTTTGATAATATTACGATAATTTGTAAAAATAACATTTAGAGTTAAAAACATGCCGTTAAAGGGTGAAAACCCAAACCAGCCCCCAAACGATCCCGTAGGAGGCACGAACACCTCGCACGGGACCAATGTAACTTGTAGGAACTGACCGCGTAGTCCTGGGTCTTGCGATTTGAGAGTATAACGATAATTTACAAATATCACACTTAGACTTAAAAACATGCCGTTAAAGGGTGAAAACCCAAACCAGCCCCCAAACGATCTCGTAGGAGGCACGCACACCTCGCACGGGATCAATGTAACTTGTAGGAACTGACCGCGTAGTCCCGGGTCTCGCTGTTTGAGAGTATGACGATAATTTGCAAAAATCACACTTACAGTTAAAAATATGCCGTTAAAGGGTGAAAACCCAAATCAAACCCCAAACGACCCCGTAGGAGGCACGAACACATCCCACGGGACCAATGTAACTTGTAGAAACTGACCGCGTAGTCCCGGGTCTCGCAGTTTGAGAGTATGACGATAATTTGCATGAATCACACTTAGAGTTAAAAACATGCCGTTAAAGGGTGAAAACCCAAACCAGCCCCCAAACGACCCCGTAGGAGGCACGAACACCTCGCACGGGACCAATGTCACTTGTAGGAACTGACCGCGTAATCCCGGGTCTCCCGGTTTGAGAGTATGACGATAATTTGCAAAAGCACACTTAGACTTAAAAACATGTCGTTAAAGGGTGAAAACCCAAACCATCCCCCAAACGACCCCGTAGGAGGCACGAACACCTCGCATAACACCAATGTAACTCGAAGAAACTGACCGCGTAGTCCCGGGTCTCGCGGTCTGAGAGTATGATGATAATTTGCAAAAATCTCACTTAGAGTTGAAAACATGCCGTTAGAGGGTAAAAACTCAAACCAACGTCCAAATGGCCCTGTAAGAGGCACTAACACCTCGTACGGTACCAATGCAACACATAGGAATCGACCGCGTAGTCGTGGAACTCCCAATTTGAGAATATTACGATAATTTGTAAAAATCACACATTGAGTTAAAAACATGCCGTTAAAGGGTGAAAACCCAAACCAGCCCCCAAATGACCCCGTAGGAGGCATGAACACCTCGCACGGGACCAATGTAACTTGTAGGAACTGACCGCGTTGTCCCGGGTCTCGCGGTTTGAGAGTATGACGATAATTTTCAAAAATCAAACTTTGACTTAAAAGCATGCCGTTAAAGGGTGAAAACCCAAACCAGCCCCCAAATGATCCCGTAGGAGGCACGAACACCTCGCACGGGACCAATGTAACTTGTAGAAACTAATCGCGTAGTCCCGGGTCTCGCGGTTGGAGAGTATGACGATAATTTTCAAAAATCACACTTAGAGTTACAAACATGCCATTAGAGGGTGAAAACCCAAACCAGCCCCCAAACGACCCCGTAGGAGGCACGAACACCTCGCATAGGAGTAATACAACTCGTAGGAACCGACCGCGTAGTCGTGGGACTCCCGCTTTGAGAATATTATGATAATTTGTAAAAATAACATTTAGAGTTAAAAACATGCCGTTAAAGGGTGAAAACCCAAACCAGCCCCCAAACGACCCCGTAGGAGGCACGAACACCTCGCACGGGACCAATGTAACTTCTAGGAACTGACCGCGTAATCCCGAGTCTCCCGGTTTGAGAGTATGACGACAATTTGCAAAATCACACTTAGACTTAAAAACATGTCGTTAAAGGGTGAAAACCCAAACCATCCGCCAAACGATCCCGTAGGAGGCACGCACACCTCGCATGGTATCAATGTAACTTATAGGAACTGACCGCGTAGTCCCGGGTCTCGCGGTTTGAGAGTATGATGATAATTTGTAAAAATCACACTTAGAGTTAAAAGCATGCCGTTAAAGGGTGAAAACCCAAACCAGCCCCCAAACGACCCCGTAGGAGGCACGAACACATCCCACGGGACCAATGTAACTTGTAGGAACTGACCGTGTAGTCTCGGGTCTAGCAGTTTGAGAGTATGACGATAATTTGCATGAATCACACTTAGAGTTAAAAACATGCCGTTAAAGGGTGAAAACCCAAACCAGCCCCCAAACGATCCCGTAGGAGGCACGAACACATCGCACGGGACCAGTGTAACTTGTAGGAACTGACCGCGTAATCCCGAGTCTCCCGGTTTGAGAGTATGACGATAATTTGAAAAATCACACTTAGGCTTAAAAACATGTCGTTAAAGGGTGAAAACCCAAACCATCCCCCAAACGATCCCGTAGGAGGCACGAACACGTCGCACAACACCAATGTAACTCGTAGAAACTGACCGCGTAGTCCCGGGTCTCGCGGTCTGAGAGTATGATGATAATTTGCAAAAATCTCACTTAGAGTTAAAAACATGCCGATAGAGGGTAAAAACTCAAACCAACGCCCAAATGGCCCTGTAAGAGGCACTAACACCTCGTACGGTACCAACGCAACTCATAGGAATCGAACGCGTAGTCGTGGGACTCCCAATTTGAGAATATTACGATAATTTGCAAAAATCACACATTGAGTTAAAAACATGCCGTTAAAAGGTGAAAACCCAAACCAGCCCCCAAATGACCCCGTAGGAGGCATGAACACCTCGCACGGGACCAATGTAACTTGTAGGAACTGATCGCGTTGTCCCGGGTCTCGCGGTTTGAGAGTATGATGATGATTTGTAAAAATCAAACTTTGACTTAAAAGCATGCCGTTAAAGGGTGAAAACCCAAACCAGCCCCCAAATGATCCCGTAGGAGGCACGAACACCTCGCACGGGACCAATGTAACTTGTAGAAACTAATCGCGTAGTCTCGGGTCTCGCGGTTTAAGAGTATGACGATAATTTTTAAAAATCACACTTAGAGTTAAAAACATGCCATTAGAGGGTGAAAACCCAAACCAGCCCCCAAACGACCCCGTAGGAGGCACGAACACCTCGCACGGGAGAAATACAACTCGTAGGAACCGACCGCGTAGTCGTGGGACTCCCGATATGAGAATATTATGATAATTTGTAAAAATAACATTTAGAGTTAAAAACATGCCGTTAAAGGGTGAAAACCCAAACCAGCCCCCAAACGACCCCGTAGGAGGCACGAACACCTCGCACGGGACCAATGTAACTTGTAGGAACTGATCGCGTAGTTCCGGGTCTTACGATTTGAGAGTATGACGATAATTTACAAATATCACACTTAGACTTAAAAACATGCCGTTAAAGGGTGAAAACCCAAACCAGCCGCCAAACGATCCCGTAGGAGGCACGCACACCTCGCACGGGATCAATGTAACTTGTAGGAACTGACCGCGTAGTCCCGGGTCTCGCGGTTTGAGAGTATGACGATAATTTGCAAAAATCACACTTAGAGTTAAAAACATGCCGTTAAAGGGTGAAAACCCAAACCAGCCCCCAAACGACCCCGTAGGAGGCACGAACACATCCCACGGGACGAATGTAACTTGTAGGAACTGATCGCATAGTCCCAGGTCTCCCGATTTGGGAGTATGATGATAATTTGCATGAATCACACTTTGACTTAAAAACATGCCGTTAAAGGGTGAAAACCCAAACTAGCCCCCAAACGACCCCGTAGGAGGCACGAACACCTCGCACGGGACCAATGTAACTTATAGGAACTGACCGCGTTGTCCCGGGTCTGTCGGTTTGAGAGTATGACGATAATTTGGAAAACTCACACTTTGACTTAAAAATGGGCTGTTAAAGGGTGTAATCCCAAACCAGTCCCCAAACGACCCCATAGGAGGCACGAACACCTCGCACGGGACCAATGTAATTTGTAGAAACTGACCGCGTAGTCCCGGGTCTCTCGATTTGAGAGTATGACGATAATTTGTAACAATCACACTTAGATTTAAAAACATGCCGTTAAAGGGTGAAAACCCAAACCATCCCCCAAACGACCCCGTAGGAGGAACGAACACCTCGCATGGGACCAATGTAACTTGTAGGAACTGATCGCGCCGTCCCGGGTCTCCTGGTTTGAGAGTATGATGATAATTTACAAAAATCACACTTTGAGTTAAAAACATGTCGTTAAAGGGTGAAAACCCAAACCAGCCCCCAAACGACCCCGTAGGAGACACGAGCACCTCGCACGGGACCAATGTAACTTGTAAAAACTGACCGCGTAGTCCCGGGTCTCCCGGTTTGAGAGTATGACGATAATTTCCACTCATATATGTAATTTTTTAGTTTGAGTAAATTTTTTTTGTAAATTATTGGGTTACTAATATCATATCTTTTTTGTATCCTATTTTGTTTGCAGGATAACAGTTTATCGTTGGCTTTTATTCACGTGGAACACACAAAGAACTCAATGGTTTACAACAAGGGGTTTATTCCTGATTCTATTTTTTTGTGTCATGGTCATACTGTCTTTTGTTATTTTATTGTTTAATTTTATGGCCGTGCGGGTTTTGTAAGCTAATTGTTATATTTTGTGGCCGTGCGGGCTTTATGTTAGGCAGGTTTTGTATTAACAGGTTTTGGAATGTCCAGAAAATAGATGAAACTCTGCCCAAATTTTTTTGGGCCTATGAGATGTCAAAGATTTGTAATATTTTGAAGTTTGTATGTACATTTGTTTATTAACAACGCACAATATTATTAATTTGTGAATTTTGTGCTTTCAAATAATTAATTTTTTTTTATAAAAAATTTGGCACAGTTCAAAATCGTGACAAAAGTGTATCATATTTTGGCACGGTTTTGAACTGTGCCAAATTTTTTTAAACTGTGCTGAATCTGACACAGTTAAAAACTGTGCCAAAAGTGTGCCAGAAATATCAAATTCTGGCACGGTTTAAAAGTGTGCCAGAAGTGTTCCTATTTTGCTGAACGTGGCACACTTTTGAGCCGTGCCAGAAAAAACTTTCTATTTTGGAACACCTGATTCTGGCACAGTTCAAAACCGTGCCATATTTGATCTGGCACATTTTTAAACCGTACCAGATTCCTATTTTTAGTGTAGTGAAAACTCAACGTTCTCACTATAGTGATTAACATTCTTTCATCAGATCATTTTTTTTTCTAAATGTTCGTTCTTTCTTATTTGTGTGAGAGACGTTTGAACTTGCTTACATTTACTCACCTCCTCACACATAAGAGCGATACACTTACCTAGGGTTGTGTTTCGGTCGGATCGGATCGAAAAATGACCTTTCGAAAAAAAATCCAATTTTTTCGGAAATAAAATATTTGTTCCAATTTCCTATCCAATTTTTTCGAAAAATAAAAAAAGAATTCGAATTCGGAAAAATCAGAAAATCGGAAAAAAATTGAAAAAATTCAAAAAATATACTAAAAATTCAGAAATTTTGGAAATTCCAAAATTTCAAAAAAATTAATATAGGATTTTTGATTTCTCAAAATTCTCATTTTATTGAAATTGAAAAAAAGATTTAACCCAACATGTAAATATGTAAGGATTTAACCATTTTTTTCATTTGTATAGAGGATAGAGTGATATTCTCCTTTTATAGTGGACTTTTTGGGGCCTTTCTTCCTCTCCTACACGATGTGCGACACATGAGAATGTTTAGAAAAATTGGAAATCAAAAAATATTTCGAAAATAATTCAAAAAAATCAGATCGGCATAGTTTCGAAAAAATCGGATCGGAAAAATTAGAAAATTGGAAATTCAAAATTATTTCCAATTTTCGATCCGATTTTTTTCGGAAAAATCAGAAATCGGAAACCTTATATACGTTCCAAAATCGGAAAATATTGGATCGGATATCGAAAAAATCGGAATGTTTGAAAAAAAACACAGCCCTACACTTACTCGAATCTCGTAAGTTCGTTTGTAAGAGATATATCCAGTGAGATTTTGAAGTTGAAGCGTTGATTTCAAAAAGGCAATTTAGAAATTACTCTTATGATGCTCAACCCATTTTGACTGATTCAACATACACAATGAGTTCAAGGAAGGATGTGCCTTGAGTATTTACTGAGCTACGCTTTTTATACTTCTAGCTTATATTTCTCAAAATATTTTTCTTATTATGGATTGTCTGATTATTCCATGTCTAATAAGAGATTGATTGCCTTTTGCAAATAAAGAATTTTGTGGGTATATTCCCTACAAATCATCACGAGACAAAACTCGTCCTATAGGAAAACCTATAGGTTTAAAGTAGGGGTGGAAGCGATACGAGTTTTTACTGTACCATACCGTTTTGGTCCGAAAAAATTGATTTTGGTTACATATATTAAAATACCAGAAACCGGTCTTACCGAGACCGAAATTACCGCAAAAAAGTTGGTTGGTTTTGGTTTTAATATTTAAAAAACCGATTTACTGAAATTACCGTACCGAATTTACCGAAACCAGAAAAAACCGTATCGAAATTACCGTATCGTACCGAATTTAACAAAATTACCGTACCGAATTTACCGAAACCAGAAAAAAGTTAGTTTTGGTATTGGTTGTTATATTTAAAAAAGTTGGTTGGTTTTGTTTTTGGTTTTTTGGGGTTTTTAATGTTGTTTACCGAAACAACAAAAAAAAAACAGAAACCAGAAACCAGAAAAAAACAGAATTTATGGAAACCAGAAAAAACCGAAATTACCAAAAAAATCGAAATACCGGCCGGTTTGGTTTTGGTATTGATTTTGGTGTACCGGGTGGTAAACTGGTACGGTTTGGTTTCACCATCCAGAGTTTGGTTTTGGTATTGGTATCTACTATTTACCGACCAAACCGTACCGCTTACACCCCTAGTTTAAAGGCCTGTTACACATGCTAAGTGCAATCTCAAGTGCCCGCGAAACTCGTATACTTTTGGCTTCATATCTCTATTTCTCTCTATATTTTGCTCGAGAACTAGAAATGTTATGTTTGGGGGTGGCGTGATAAGCACCAAAAAGTGAATATTTTATACCCCGAATAGATGTATTTTAGTTGCTAATTCTCGGCAATTTTGGGTTTTATATGCGTAAATATTTAATGTGCAGGCTTAATCGTCATTTTGCGGAGTTCAAATGCTTATTTCAAGACAAATGTGCAATTTATTGAGCTAATTCCCCAGTCCCGTACCTTACCAAAGCCTAAACTGAGCATAAACCTACTCCGAACCCCATGTGTGTTTAGTTTGTGCTTTTTCGATTTTTAGTTTGAGTCGTTTTTATTTTTAGGATATATTTTAGATTTATTTAGAATTTTCGAGAATTTATTTTCTATTTCTTTTTATTTTTAATAGTTTTTAATTTTAGTCTTTATTTTTGGTTTTGCTATATTTTATATTTTTAGGACTTTAGGTTTTATTTTTACTTCTTTTGTAGTTTTTGTTTTTATTATTTGAGTTTTATTTTTAGAGGATTTATTTTTTTATGTTTTATTTTAGCGCGTCGAGTATTTGTTTTCCTTTATTTTGTTTGTTTTTTAGTTTTTAGTTAGTTTATTATTGTTTTTGTTTTGTTTTGTTTTGTTTTGTTTCGTTTTATTTTATTTTATTAATTTTTATTTGAATCGTGTTTAGTTTTTAGAGTTTGTATTGTGTGTCGTGTTATTTTTATTTTTTTAGTGAGTTTTATTTTTAGTTGATTTTTATTTTTAGTTTTAGTTTAGTTTAATTCGTATTTTTATTTTTCTTATTTTTATTTTATTAGGTTTATCTTTATTATTTTCTTATTTTATTTTAATGGGTCACAAGCAGTATTCTAAAAGGTCCGCCTAGGATTGAGGCTTGGAAGAAATGCCCCGCCTTAAGTTTTTTACGCCTTATTCTTGGTAAAAACCTTAAGAAGCATTTTTTTTCTCAAAACAACAAACTTTAATGAAACGATATCGCCTTTTAAAGACATTTTTTTACAAACCGGACCATTATCTTATAAAAAATAATCAAATAGTATTTTAATTTCCAAATATTCAGACATATTTTTATGATATGTACAATTTTAGTATTTTAATAGCCTTGTTATGGTTAAAAAATATTAGAAAGGCCTAAACGCCTTTTCACGCCTAAGGCCTGCCTGGGCTTCTAAGGCTTAAGGCTTGGCCTCCACGCTTCGATCACGCTCCACGTTTAAACACACACAACACCCAAACACCTAACACACACCCAAACAATCCCTTTACTATTCACCTTCTTCCTTACCATTCCACCCTACACCATTAAACACACAAACACCCCCTCCATTATTCATCATCCCCTACCTTCCACTCACTCTCTCTCCTCACTGCTCCATAACCACACAAACCCAACAACTTCATCACATATTAACCCCCAAATTGGATCCACCCTGAAACCAACCACCAACACTCCAATCCCCACCCCCTTCCACCATACACCTACCCAAATCAGACCCACAACCCGAAACCATAAAACCCGGAGCCCTGGTCGAACCTCCACTCCAGCCCCTTACCCGACGACCAAGCCGTCGCCGGCCAACCCTTTATCTGGCGACCCTCTTCTCTCCATCTCCGGCGGTCAACCCGCGACACTCCTTACCCCCTATTCTCTCCATCTTCGGCGATCATAGACCTGAAACCGTCAAAAACCCGATTCCCAATTCGGTAACCAAACCCCCGTAACCCGCTGCCTATAAACTCCCAACCTCAACCCGAATGCAACTCTAACCCATATGCCAACCCGAAGCCAACAATTCCAAACCATATCCGGACTCCTATGCTTCTGAACCCAATACCCATTTCCCACTTTACTCATGTCCCTTTATAAACCCATGAGCCCAAAAATGCTTCCTGCCTGCCAAAGATACCAAAACCCAAGATAAAATTAAAAATATTAAACCCACATGTATTAAATTCCATTTACCCCACATTTCAAAATTACCCCTAACTAACTCCTTTTACCCCAATACCCTTTTAACAAATCTGATTTTTCCCTCACCCATTACCTCACACCCCACATGAACCTCTCTTGTCCATTATTCCCCTTGCCCTAATATGCCCATTATAAAAGCAAAGAGAAGACCCATTTGGAGGGGAGAGTTGTTTTTTTAGAGATATAGTTAGAGTAGAAAAATACCATAGAGAGAGAGAAACACCTTGTAAATACTGTTTTTTTTATTTTCTTTTATTTTTTAGAGATTAGTGAGAAATCAAATTGTTGAGAGATCCAATTGAGTGTATGTATTGAATTAAATATATTTGGATGCTCATATTGAATGGAGATTACTCAAGCTCGATACAGATTTAAAGTTCAATTTTCCAAATCAAGGAGACTTGTTTGAAGATTTATTCTCTTATCTCAACTTTTTTTTTATTTCTTGCTTAGTTTGTTGATAATATTGCATTTGTGTATTTTATCATCATGTTAGGCTAGAAACCCCTTTTAAGGGGTGGGGTGATCCCATTATTTGATGTTAATCTCATTTTAATTAGTTTAATTAAATTAAATGTCCCTTTGATGATTAATTTTGCACTCTTACATTTTGATTTATCCCTCGAGAGAGGGTAAGTGATTTTCGAGAGAAAATCGAGATTCTAGTCTTAGTTTTCACTTTAGAATCGAATTAGAGATAGGTTTTTCTAAAATATGAAATTATTTCTTTGAATTTCAACTCTACGCTTATTTTTATGATTCAAACTAATTTAGTAAATCGATCCTAGCAGGTGGTTTGTCAAAATGATGCTTCAATATACTTTTCAAGAGTTGTAGGAGTGTTGAATTTAATTTTCTAAAATGTTATTATTGAAATTACATTTGCAACGAGAGTTGATTTGTGATTTTGATACTAACTTGGGATAATTAAGTTTAATGAATTAGTTAATTTTGATTAACTAGAATATTTAGTGTCATCCTATCCCTTGTTACTCCTCACTTTTATTTCCTCACTCATCTCATATTTTACATTTTATTTAGATACATTTCACTTATTTTTCATCACACTTTTTAGTTAGTATTTAGGTCTTTGATTTTATTTTTATTATTTCTCCATTCTCAAATGAATTACATATTTCCTCTCTTGCATGTTTCACCCTTAGTTTGGATTGATTACCTTACTTACCACTACACTTTAGTATTGATACATTTTGTAGGTAATTGAGATTTCTGATTAGAGGAGCTTTGAACAACAGCCATATGCAAAAGTTATCCCTATCAAATGGCGCCACTGCCAATCTTTGGAGCTTGAAGAATTTGAGAGGATCCATTTCATGATTCATTTGTATTTTTCACTTTTCGTACCCTTTTTCATTTCTTTAGAAGGCTTGTATTATGACTTTATTATTTGGCTTTTATTTACGGTGCTTGGAGACACCATTTATTTTTCATTTAAATTTGTAATAATTATTTGCGAAGAAAAGCAAGATAGGGAAATCGGACAAGGTAGAGAGAGGGCGTCTAAGGTGAGGATTTAGAAGCCTATCTACTTTGGGTCGGTAGGACTCCCGGGGCCAGCTGAGATAGGTATGATCTCCCCCTGGTTGACTCAAATTGTTCATCACCCCACGGTGTAAAAAACGTGGGAGGTAAATTTCTAAACCCTATCCCCTCTCCTATCAGCGGGTCAATTTTTATGTGTGATTACGTGCTCTTGTGTGATTTTATTCTCGCATTTATTTTTGAATGGTGTGATGAATGAGATTACTAAAACCTACACCCGGTCATTCACGAGAAGGGATTTCATCACCCGACTCACTTGCTTACCAATTGTGTGTTATCGTAGCTATCATTAAATTTAAAATCAATGCAAAGGTGATCACTCAAATAATTTCTGATGATGCTGGAAATAGCACCTCCAGATAAGATATGAACAAGCACAAGAATGGAAGCAAAAGTATATATGTATAGTATGAGAAGGAGGTGAGGAGAAGAGGATGAACACTTGAATATAAGTGGTTCAGCCAATTTGGCCTACGTCCACTGTGAGTGTGTGTGAGTAGTATCACGGAATGAAGGCACTAATGGCCATGGATACAATCTCTCAAGCTTTCTCTCTCTATTGTATAAAATAACAGAGTTTCAACTAGGGTTGCAAAATATCCCTCCTCTACAATGCTGAGGATGACCTCTATATATAGTGCTTGGGGGTGTAATGTACCCCCTAAGCAAGCAATGAGCATGTGCATGAAGATCCAACCAGTGTAAGGATGACACCTGACTGATCTTAACTAAATAATGATGACCTCAATATTCCCTCATGTGGGGGGAATGATTCAGTTATAACATATTTGTCCACGAGTCCCAAGCCAAACATATGCTTGTAAATATCCGGCTGTCTTCGCTTACTGCCAACCTCGGTCTGGTTGAGTATGAGGTTGGTGATGTCCGACCCTTTCCATGTTCGAGATCAACTTATATTGAAAATACTTGGAACATCGGTCAGGGCCGATGTTGTCATGATGCTTGATGCTGAGCCTGTGAGGCTTTACTGACCTCAGGCGATAACTTGTAACGTCGGCTGAGGCCGATGTTGATGCTGATGGATGGTAGAACCCATGTGTCCTTACTGACCTTGACTGATGTCCAGTCGAGGTTGATGTAGAGTTTGAAGCGATGTCGACTAAGGCTGACCTTCTGAGTGAAGACACTGATCATAGATGGCATATGCTTTTTCACCTCGGCTATTAGACTGGCCGAGGTTAGTTGCTCTGAGTAAGAGGCTTCACTTTGGGCATATCAATCACCCCATAGACCTTAGTTACCTATGTGAGTAGGTGATTGAGGGATATTCCAAGGCCGAGGCCAAGTTCTCTTATGTGCCAACATTCTTTTGTCACATGTCATTTGCTAAAGTAGGTGGCGTGCCTGACAAGGTGTGAAGATGTTGATTTTCCTTTTGGGCTCCTAAGGCAATGGAGGTCCTTTGGATGCGAGCCAACACATTTTTGGGTTTTAACCCTTTTCTTCTCCTTCATTTCTTCACTTTCTCACCCGTGTTCTCTCTACAATTTCTCTTTCTCTTCAAGAGTTTTACTGCTGCGTTTTGGGGTTTCCTCATTTCCAATATTCTTCTCCTTCATTTCTCACTCAGACAGGTATCATCTCCACCCTATTTTATCATTTTTAACCTTTAATTTTCGTTTCTGCATTTTTGGGTGAAGATTTAGGTTTTTCGATTAAGGTTTTAGGGTTTTTCGGTGGTACTTTGTATTTTTTGGTGAGCATGTTCTTAAGTGTTCTTTGTTTAAAAGTTTTCAAAATCCAAGCTTGATCTTCGATTTAAATTGAGCTGAGTTGTTTGGTTGGGGTTTAGAGTCCAGTGTAGGGCCGTCTTTCTTATGCTCAGACTCTATATAAGCTCATATAAGAGTTCCCTTCACTTAGAGAGAAGATATTTGAAAAAAGTAGGCAGATAGAACTAGCCCAAGTGGAAGCTCATAGGGCTGAGGCCTTTCCTGTCAGACCTATCTTTCCTCCACCTCTGAGGGTTATCTACCCTAAGGCAGTCGAGCCTACTGAGCCAGCGTAGGTTCCAGAGGATCCCACACCCATGTTTGAGTCTGAGTCGTCTACCTCAGACCCCATGTCTATAGACTCTTTCCAAGAGGCTATGGATTTCTCAATCAGCAAGATCAGGTCCCTGATCAGGCCAAGGTTTCGAGTCATGTCGCATCACATAAGGGGGATAATACCTCTCAATCTTCTTCTGATGTCAAAATTATAGGGCCAAATGTGGCCATTCCCCCCATTTACGATGTTATTCCCCTGTCAGTCGCCACCGAGGCTGAGTTCGCTCAGAGGTTTCTCGATGATCCCCCAGTATCTGCCCAGGCTGATGTCAGTAGGGATGATGATGATGGGCACGAGAGCGATGTTGATACCTCTGAGGTAGCCGAGATAGAGAGCTCAATTAGTGACTATGATCTCTTAGCTTTTAGGCATCTCTACTCTATAGGCCCTTTTATTAAGCTTAGGAGACCTCTGAGAGGTGAGAGGGCCTTTAATGACCGATATGGGGAGATCTGTGTGTACGAGCAAATGTTTAAGTTGGGATTCCGTCTCCCCATCCATCCTTTAATTAGAGCCATACTGTCCCATATCAACCCAGCCACTTCATAATTATCCCCCAATGCCTGGAGGGTGATGATTGGGGCTATTGTCCTTTGAAAGGATGTCCACCACTCAGACCTTCCTCTTAGAGTTTTCACGGGTTACTACGTCCCATCCTCTGCCAAAAACCACCCCTGCTACTACCACTTCCTAGCAAGGATGTCAGACTAAAAGATGTTGTCAGTTACCCAAACTTCAAATCAAAACTGAAAATTATGGTATTTCTTTACGTCAGGGGCATGGAAATTTGGTCCATGTACTTCCACTTCAATGACTGATCGAAGGACACCTCTGAAGTGGGGGAAGGTGTCTCTTGCGACCAAATCCAACCCTGGCCTTAGCCAGGATAATTTCTAAAAGGTTAATGACCTTCAAGATCAGGGAGAATAGGGTCGTCTTGTCAAATATGAACATCTGATGACCCCCTACTACCTCTCTCAGACAGGCCTGTGGGGTAGTCCTTTGACCGAGCTTCGTAAGTATCATTTCCTATTTTTTACCTCTTACTTTTCATACCTCTGATTTGCTAACTTAGATGTTTCTTTTTTTCAGAGCGCCCAGAAGGAATTTCTGACGACTTGTGGGAGATGTCTGCCCCAAGCCTCGTAAAGCTGATGAAGAAGGCCAGCCATACTGCAGCCCCTCCTCCTCCCAAATAGAACATCGGCACGTCCAAGGTCGACATTGCAAAGAAAAGGAAGACAACAACGGACTTGGAGCATCAGAAGCTGAGTAAAAATAAAAAAGGGGATCGTGCCATTTCGATCTACTCAGACGAAGCCCTTGCATCTCATCTTTCTCAAATGAAAATAAGTGATAGCTTGATCGGCTATGGTCTGAAGGCTATTAATGCCATCGGCTCTGTGATGACTGATGAAGATAAGCGCTTCCTGCGTTCTTTGGACATTTCTTTACTGGCTGAGTTTACCCTTTATCGATCAATCCAGGTAATGATTTCTACTATTTTGCTCTTCCAAGTATAACCTCGGCTATCTTTTATTAATGTGCTTATACATCTGACCATCTACTGCAGGGTATGTTATCCATGCATCGTTTTGTGGACTGGACTCTGAAGAAGATGCCTATGATCGAGAAGGGTCAAGAAGACCTTAAAGTTTAAGCCTCTTTGAGCGCAGAGGTTGATCGTCTGAAGAAGGAGCTGAAAGAGGTCAACAAGATAAAGGAGGAGGTCCAACAAAGAGACAGGGACATGGCCAAGCTGAAGAAAGACCATGAAGCGACTCTGAAAGCCAAGGATGATGCTCTACAGGCTAAGGTGGCTACTACTGTTAAGGCTTCCTTGGAGGACGCCTGAGAGAAGATTATTGCAGATTACAAGGTCTCTGATGAGTTCATCAGCTTTGGCTTTGAGTACCTTGAAATAAGTATCAAAGCCATTGGTAAATGGGCATCCTCCAAAGAATAAGAGTCAGTGAGTTTGAGTGCCTCAGACTTTGTTAGCCTAGGCTTTGGTGACCCCCATTTTGCTCAAGCCTTGCAAGAGGTTGAGGAGGACGGTGCTGCTCCCTTAGGCGTCGCTGAGATTAAAGATGTTAATCCTGAGTATAATGGAGCCGAGGTGACTAACGTCGGCTAAGAGGACACCACTCCAGCTGAAGATACCTAGGCCTTATCCCGTGAAGCTTTAAGTTGTAGTTTTTACCTCTTTTCTTCTCTGTAACATTTGTGAATTCTGGTAGTATATTATCGTATATTTGATTTTTAACTCTAATTGTTCTGTGATGAATATTAATACCGTATTCCTCGGATTATATAGCTTCTTTGTGTGTCTTCTCTTGCATATTATTTTGGTCTTAATGTCTGAAGCAACGTTTAAGGCCTAAGGTCATCAAAATATGATGTTTACCCACATAATTTATCACCAAACTAATGATGTTTAAGGCATGACGTAATCAAATAATTATGTCTACCTCATAATTTATCACCAAACTAATGATGTTTAAGGAATGAGGTCATCAAGTTATGATGTTTTACCCCATAATTTATCACCAAACTAATGATGTTTAAGGCCTGAGGTCATCAAATAATTATGTCTACCTCATAATTTTCACCAAGATAATGACGTTTAAGGTCTTAGGTCACCATTATATGATGTTTCTCATAATTTATCACCAAATGAATGATGTTTAAGGTCTGAGGTCACCAGCATATGATGTTTTACCCCATAATTTACCACCAAATTAATGGTGTTTAAGGTCTGGGGTCACCATAATATAATCTTAACCTCATATTTTTCACCAAAATAATGATGTTTAAGGTATGAGGTCATCAAAATATGATGTTTTATCCCATAATTTACCACCAAATTAATGATGTTTAAGGTCTGGGGTCACCATATTATGATGTTTACCTCATAATCTTCACCAAATTAATGATGTTTAAGGTCTAAGGTCATCAATTTATGATGTTTACCCTCAGATTTCACCAAACTAATGATGTTTAAGGTCCGAGGTCATCAAAATATGATGTTTTACCCCATAATTTATCACCAAACTAATGATGTTTAAGGTCTGAGGTCATCAATTTATGATGTTTACCCTCATATTTTACCAAACTAATGATGTTTAAGGTCCGAGGTCACCAGAATATGATGTTTTACCCCATAATTTATCACCAAACTAATGATGTTTAAGGTCTGAGGTCATAAATTTATGATGTTTTACCCCATAATTTATCACCAAGCTAATGATGTTTAAGGTCTGAGGTCATCAATTTATGATGTTTTACCCCACAATTTATCACCAAACTAATGATGTTTAAGGCCTGAGTTCATCAAATAATGACATTTACTTCATAATTTTCACCAAATGAATGATGTTTAAGGTCTGAGCTCACCAAAATATGATGTTTTTACCTCAGATTTCACCAAGCTAATGATGTTTAAGGTATGGGGTCACCTTAATATGATGTTTCTCATAATTTATCACCAAACTAATGATGTTTAAGGTTCGAGGTCATCAATTTATGATGTCTTACCCCACAATTTACCACCAAATTAATGATGTTTAAGGTCTGGGGTCACCATAATATGATGTTTACCTCATAATTTTCATCAAACTAATGATGTTTAAGGTCCGAAGTCATCAATTTATGATGTTTACCCTCAGATTTTACCAAACTAATGATGTTTAAGGTCCGAGGTCACTAGAATATGATGTTTTACCCCATAATTTATCACTAAACTAACGATGTTTAAGGTCTGAGGTCATCAATTTATGATGTTTTACCCCATAATTTATCACCAAACTAATTATGTTTAAGCATAATGAAACAATTATTGACACAGGAACTGCTCTTTTCGTTAATATCCTCTTCATAAAATTATACATGTATTACAAAGAAATAACTGCAACATCATATGTAATATTTCTTCAAGTGGTCATCATTACAAGGGTTGGAAAAAGGTTCCCCTTCGAGATTTTCTAGTCAGTAAGTACCAGGCACAACCTCATTGATCATTATGTAAGGACCATGCCAATTTGGGTGGAGCTTGTTTGCCTTCTGCAACGTCTTCTTCAGCACTAGGTCTCCCACAGCTATAGGTCTTGATTTCACCCTTTGATTGTAGAACTTTGCTATTCTCTGCTGGTAGGCTACCTGTCTGATCTCAGCATCTTCCCTTCTCTCTTCAATTAGATCTAAGTCAAGTCTTCTTTCTTCCCCATTCCTAGGTCTGAACTTTGTGGGTGGGGAGTCCTACTTCTGTAGTGATGACAACTTCTGAATCATGTGCTAGTATGAAAGGAGTCTCTCCCGTTGGCATTCTTGCAGTCGTCCTGTAGGCCTATAACACAACGTATACTTCTTATGTCCATCTCCCTTTTACCTCCTCCAAACTCCTCTTTATCCCATCAAGGATTGTTCGGTTCGTGACCTCAGTCTGCCTATTTTCTTGGGGTCGACCGGGAGAGGAGAAGAACTCCTTGATCCCCACTCTTTCACAATATTTTTCTAAGGAAGAATTCTTGAACTGGGTTCCGTTATCTGAGATGAGGGTATTTGGAAGGCCATATCTACATATGATGTTCTTCCAGATGAACTGGAAGGTCTTCTTCTCTGTAATCGTGATCATCGGCTCAGCCTCTACCCACTTGGAAAAGTAATCAATTGCCACTACCAGGAATCGATAGTTATTTGCATCTCTTGGAAAAGGTCCTACTAAGTCAATCCCCCAAACTGCAAATGTCCCAGGTGAGCTAATTGATGTCATAGGATGATGAGGTTGGTGAGGGATGGTAGAGAATCTCTGACACTTGTCGCATCTCTTCACATAAGCAGTTGCATTTTTGGCTAAGCTCGGCCACTAGAACCCTTGAGTAATTATCCTCTTAGCTAGAGGCCTCCCTCCTATGTGACTAGAACAAGAACCCTCATGTACATCTTTCAAGACCTGAGGAACTCTGAAGGGTGCACACATCTAAGGAGATGGAGTAGGAGCCCCTTCTTATACAAGACGTCTCCTATAATTGAGAACTTGGCGACCCTGAACCTCAACCTTCTCCTTTCCAATTTTGATTCTGGCAACTCTCCTTGTCTGATGTATCTGATGAGTGGGTCCATCCATGAGGCTTTCATATTCAGATTGAGGCAAGTTCTAGCAACCTATTCTTCTTCAATGGTTGGTTGGGGCAGGATTTCAACTGATACCGTTCTTCTTATATTTGTCCTTATTGCTGAGGCTAACCTAGCGAGTGCATCGGATCGATTGTTGACTTGTCGAGGTATCCTCTTCATCTTCACCTCTTCGAAGCCTTCTAGCATCATTCTTACCCTCTTCAAGTATTTGGCCATCCTTTCATCGTTGGCCTCATACACCCTAAGAACTTGGTTGATAACTAACCTCGAGTCGCTGTGGACAAGGAGTCGTCCAACTCTAAGGGATTTTGCCAAGGAGAGTCCCGCTATCAACGCCTCATATTCTGACTCGTTGTTTGAAGCCTTGAAGTTTAACGTTAGCGCATATTAAATGTCGATGCCATACGGAGCTGACAGTATCAACCCTGCTCCACTTCCATTTTTACAAGAAGACCCATCAATGAAGAGGTTCCAAACATCTTCATTTGAAGAAAAGTTTCCCTCTAACAGGATCCCTTGCTTGAAGAGGTACATGTCTTCCTCATTCTCAGCGACACTTTTTCTGAACTTACTTGACCCAACCTTGTTCGGATCACGGAAGATGTTACTATCTTGTTCTCCTGCAATCTCTTGACTATTCTCGATCTCAACCTCTTCCTATGTGAATTCTGCTACAAAGTATGCAAGCTCCTACCCTTTTATGGCAACCCTTGGTTGATAAGAAATGTCATATTCCCCCAACTTGATGGCCCAGGTCATCAACCTACCCGACTTCTCAGGCTTGTGGAGGACCTATCTTAGTGGGGAATCAGTGAGGATGACCATAGAATGGGCTTGGAAGTATGGCTTTATCTTCCTAGAAGCGTGTATCAGAGCATAGGCTAACTTTTCCATTCACGAATAATTTTGTGCAGACCCTTGAAGGGCCTTACTATTAAAGTATACCGGCCTCTGCACTCCATCGTCTTCTCTTATTATGGCCACACTAATGGATGATTTTGAAACGGATAGATACACAAATAACTTCTCCCCCAGGATGGGCTGAGATAGGAGCAGAGGAGATCCGAGGTAGGAATTTATCTCTCTAAAATCTTTATCGCATTCCTCTCCATATTCGAAGGCCTTTCTAAGCACTTTGAAAAAAGGAAGACACTTGTTCGTAGCTCTGGAGACAAACCTGTTAAGTGCTGCAACTCTTTCGGTTAGCCTATGAACGTCTTTGATAGTTTTAGGTGTCTTTATTTCAAGAAGAGCCCTGATCTTTTCAGGATTGGCCTCTATTAACCTTTGATTAACGATGAATCCAAGAAACTTTCCTACTCCTACTCCGAAGACACACTTGGCAGGGTTGAGCTTTATCTTGTATAAATTTATGGTGTCAAAAGTCCTCTCCAGGTCGACCACGTGAGTGTCGCCCTTCACTTGTCATCCATATATACCTCCATGGTCTTGCCAATCTGACTCTCGAACATCTTTTTTACAAGATGTTGATAAGTGGCCCCTGCATTCTTCAAGCCGAAGGGCATGACCTTGTAGCAATAGGTCCCTTTGTTGATTATGAACACTATGTTCTCTGAGTCTTCTGGGTCCATAAAAATCGGGTTATACCCAAAATAAGCATCCATGAAGCATATGAGCTCATGCCCTGTTGTGGCATCCATCATCTGATCAATTCGCGATTGGGGGAAGCTGTCTTTCGGACAAGACTTGTTCAAATCAGTGAAATCTATGCACATCTTCCATTTCCCATTAACTTTCAGCACGATGACGGTGTTAGATAACCATTCACGGTATATGACTTCTCTGATGAACTTGGCCTCTTCAAGCTTTCTGACCTCTTCCATGATGACATGATACTTTTCCCTTGAGTAAACCCTTCTTCTATGTTTGATGGGCTTAACGTCTTCTAAAACATTGAGTTTATGGCACATAACTTTAGGGTCAATACCAGATATGTCCGTATAGCTCCAGGCAAATACACTCTACCTCTTCCTCAGTAGCTTCACCAGCTCCTCCTTGATCTCAGGTCTTAGGGTTTTACCGATTTGGATGGTTTTTTCCAGCTCATCCTCATTGAGGACGATGGATTCTACCTCTTCCGCGGCTTCTTCATTCTTGAGCTTTGTCTCATCCCTATGATCAAGTGTGTCGATGTTGTACGTGGTTGTTGCCCTATTATGAGCCTCTCTCTCTTCTGCAGAGTTGAAGTAGAATTTATGTGCCGATGTTTGGTCACCCTGTACTTCCTCTACCCCATAGGGGGTCGGTAATTTTAGCATTTAGTGGATCATTGACGGCACGACCTCAAATTCCTTGAGGGCTACTCGTCCTATGATGAGGTTGTAGGCCGAGAAGACATTTTCATCCATCACAAAAAATTGATCTTTCGGGTCAACCTCTTAGGCCACTCGTCTCCCATTCATACATCCATCTCATACATGCCCAATGGATGGACCTTTTCATCGCTGAAGCCAATCAACGGATGATGATAGGGCATAAGCGTACCTTTGCTGAGGCATAGGCTCTTGAAACAGGGCCAGAACATTACGTTCGCTGAACTTCCCCCATCGACGAGGATTCTATGCACCTCACATCCATGCACCTTTGTTGTAATTACCAAAGGATCATCGTGTGGAGCTAGGATACCTTTGAAGTCAAGTCGGGAGAATCCAACTATAAAATTATCCATATCTACCTTCTTTCTCTTATGTTTAACCTCTAAAGACGTCAGATTCATAACTTCTACTTTGGTCACTAACTTAGCCTCTACTACATGAGCTTTACAGTCGACTACCTCTGAGCCACCCCCTACTAGTCCTCCACAGATGGTGTTAACACCAAAGGAGATCATACCAACCCTCTTCACAGGGGCATTATTGTCTTTTGGTGGGAGGTCAGGTTCATTTTCATCATCATCATCATCTGAGTCCCCAGCTCTTCTTATTGGGGCATATTCCTGACATCTATCGTTTCTCTTATTTTTAGGTTCACCTCTTCCCCCCTTAGAAGCTTTACCATTGACATGCTTCTTGATCTTTCCGGACTTCAACATCTTCTCAATCTCATCCTTCAAGTCGAAGCACTTGTCAGTCAGATGACCGTGGTCTTGGTGGAACTCACACCACAGATTCTTGTTCCTCTTATGCAAAGGAGCCTTCAGCTTCTCTGGCCATCGTAGGGACCGATCATTTTTTATTTTATTGAGGATGTGTTCGCAGCTCACAGTTAGAGGAGTATATCGTGCAAACTTGTCGTCTTCAGACCACTTTTTCGTCTTTCTTCATTTGGAATTTCTCGCTGCTACTTTCGTTCTCATCCTCATACTTTACAGCCATAACCTCTTCAGCGTTCATGACCCTTCCTGCAGTTGCTAACAGCTCTGCCATGGACTTGGGAGGATCTTCAGCAAGCTTCCACAACAATTTCCCCTTTTGGAGTCCTCCAATGAGAGTTGTCATAGCTATATTCTCTTCGTAATCTTCAACCTCTAATTTTTCTTTATTGAATCTAGCAATGTAGTCTCTTACGATATCGTTCTTACCTTGATTGACATACAGCAGATGAGTGGTCTTCTTCTGAGGTCTTACCCCAAAACAAAAATTGTGAATAAACTGTTTAGCCAAGTCCTTAAAGTTGTCAACAGAGTTCTTTGGAAGAGAGGTAAACTAAATATGTGCAGCTCCCGTTAAAGTCCTAGAGAAGGCCTAACACCTCATCTCATCTGGGATCGAATAAATGTCTACTGTAGACTGGTACATATCAATATGATTCACATGGTTGGTACTACCATCATACTTGGGAGACACCGTAGGTGGTTTGAACTTGTCAGGGGTTGGGAAGTTCACTATCCTTACCACAAATGGGGAGCCCTCTGAGAACCCTCTTTGTAGTGGGTATCAACTTTTGATGAGGTTCCCTATCTTCTCTTCCAGCCATTAAATGGAGTCATTCCATGGTTTAGAAACGTCGTCCTGGCCGAGGATATCCCCAGCCACCTCCAAGGGGTGAATTGAGGGTTCCCCAGCTGCTGCACAATGCGACGGTTGACCTCTTGGCCACAGTCTCGTCCATGTAGGGGTCGTCCATGGTGAGGCCGATATTCACCGTCTCCCCTCCGAGAGACAGCTGCACTTCTCGACTTGGATAACCTCTGCCTCAGGTCATTGACTGGTTCGAGCCTTTCAAAGTTCGACCCTCTACTCAAATGATCAAAAGCTGATCCTCTTGGTTGGGCATCCCCAACTTCGTCCCTTCTTGCTCCGCAACCTCGGCTCTGCTATATAGGTCGTATTGTGTTGTCTGAAACCTCATATGGCTCCCAGCAGTCTGCTGGAGCATCTTTTGCTTCGATATCATCGTACCTATCCTCAGGGAAATGGCTTCCTTACCTCCCCAGACGCAAAGGCCTAGGGTCAACAACGTCCCTCCTCCGCTGAGGTGTAGGTTGGTCCTTCCACGGTGCCTGCGGTGGTCCCCAGTCCTCTGGATGTGGTTGAACATCCGCCGGAGTAATCATTTCCGGTGAGGTTGCAGGTGGCCCCATCATATTTTGGCTTAGCGGGGCAAACTGTTCCTTTATTTCTTATTGAGTTGCAACCAATGACTTCAAGGCTGCTGCCACATCAGCCATCTAGGACTGGGGTGGCGCCTCACTGGAACTAGGTCCTCCAACACCAGATGGTGGAGGAGGTGGTGGTAACTCCGGTGCCATGTTAGGCATAAAGATCTTGTGATGAAAATAGGAGAGCTTAAATACCTTAAAGGACCTCTTTCAATGGTGAAATAGCTTCACACGAAGGGTGAGGCCTGGTTCACCACCAGAGTCTCCGGTGAGGTTAAGCTAGGAAAGGAAGAGATATATCTTCTCATTCCCACAAACGGCACCAAAATGATGATGCTGAAAATAACACCTCTAGATAAGATATGAACAAGCTTAAACAAGCACAACAATGGCAGCAAAAGTATGTATGTATAGTAGGAGAAGGAGAAGGAGGTGAGGAGAAGAGGATGAACACTTGAATATAAGTGGTTCATCCAATCTGGCCTACGTCCACTGTGAGTGTGTGTGAGTAGTATCATAGAATGAAGGCACTAATGGCCATGGATACAATCTCTCAAGCTTTCTCTCTCTACGGTATAAAATGACAGAGTTTCAGCTAGGGTTGCAAAATATCCCTCCTCTATAATGTTGAGGATGACCTCTATATATAGTGATTGGGGGTGTAATGTACCCCCCAAGTAGGCAATGAGCATGTGCATGAATATCCAACAAGTGTAAGGATGACACCTGGCTGATCTTAACTAAATAATGATGACCTAAATATTTCCTCATGTGGGGGGAATGATTCAGTCATAACAGATTTTTCCACGAGTCCCAAGCTAAACATATACGTGTAAATTCTCGGCTGTCTTCGTTTGGTACCAACCTCGGCCTGGTTGAGTACGAGGTTGGTGATGTCTGACCCTTTCCATGTCCGAGATCAACTTATATTGAAAATACTTAGAACGTCGGCCAGAGCCGATGTTGTCACGATGATTGATGCTGAGCCTGCGAGGCTTTGCTGACCTCAGGCGATAACTTGTAACGTCGGATGAGGCCGATGTTGATGTTGATGGATGGTTGAACCCATGTGTCCTTACTGACCTCGACTAATGTCTAACCGAGGTTGATGTAGAGGTTGAAGCGATGTCGGTTGAGGCTGACCTTCTGAGTGATTACCCTGATCATGGATGGCATAGGCTTTTGTCACCTCGGCTGTGAGACTGACCGAGCTTAGTTGCTCTGAGTAAGAGGGTGCACTTTAAGCATATCGATTTCTGTGATTTTTATCGCCCGCGGATTTAATTAAAATTTGACTACCCTCTCACCTCAATTTCAAGAAAAAAATTAGCTATGTGCTTGTTAGGCTTTATCCTTGACTTGTGTGTGTCCAATTCAATTTTTCGGTTGTCGAGTTTTAGTGAGTTCGTTTAAAATTCAAAGAGTCCAAATATTTTTCCCACTCTTTCCTTCCAAAAATATTTTCTTCCTTTATTTTTCTAAACAAAATCCAAAAATATTTTCTTTCCTTTTGAAAAAATTCGAAAAAGTTGTATAAATATATATATATATATATATATATATATATATATATATATATATATATATATATATATATATATATATATATATATATACCCATACGGGACTACTTTGGTCATTTCCCTTTGACACGCGACACGTGTGAGAGTGATCCGAAGCCGTCTCTTTATGATATCCTTAGTGATCTCACCTCTCTTATGAGAACCATTGATACTCTTAACCCATCTATGTACGCATCTCTTATTCCATCACCCTTGGTGACAAGTGTCTACATGTCGCATACTTTGTCGTGCACCCATTCTTCATATGTCGATCACTTGTCCCATGAGTGACCATACTTTTCATATCCTTATGAACCAACCATGGACCAAGTGTATCCAACTTATTATCATGATGTATCTAATCCCGAATTTTATGAGTACTCTCGCTATTCGTGGAGGCCTGATCACCCTTCTATGCAATATGAATCTTAACCCTCTGTTGTGGATCCTCACATGTTCCCATAGTCATCATGGCAACCTTGTGCACCCAATCCCGATTAATTTCCTCACTAAACACCCAATGATTATGAACCTTTTGTATCTCATGAAGAAGCTTCTCCCATGTATGACACACTTGACCTCGTTCCCCATACTTCCTTTGAGTATTCTCCATATAATCTTGCTAATAGTGAGTTGTGTCCGCCTCAACCACCGCCACCAATCGTAACTCCACCACCATCATCCACCTCCGCTCTCGAAAGCCTCTTGTAAAAGTTCATACTCGAGCAAGGTAAATCCACTCATATTCAAACTCAAGCTCTTCAAAGGCTTGAACAAAGTCTAAATGAATGAGTGTGTGAACAAGTCGGATATCATACCAAGTCAACCCATTGTTGCCCCCACGTGGAGTGAAGATGCGTCGTCTTGTGCCACCGACTTTGAGTGTGACCAACCCTACCACCCCGAGAATCTGGAGGTTGAGACCATTCCGTAGTCTGAACCTCAAGTTGATAATTGTGTTGACTCATCTGAAGATTGTGAGGATGATCCAATCCTGTTATGTCAAATGAACTCAAGATTGAGGTTCACCTTTCCTTTCCCTCCAAATCCAAAAAAATGCCCGAGTTTACACCTATTGAGCCCCCCCGCTTTTATTCCCGAGGAACCACTTTATCATGGGTTAGCTCCAACTACGAGTGCTCACCATTTTCTCGAGATTGAATCTAAGATGGTTCCTACCTCTCCGGATATGGATCCTGTTCCACAATCCATGGCTCCCTTTGAGCCCAATATTTCTAATGATTCCTTTATCTTCGATCTTCGTGCCTCGTTTGACTTACCCACCACATTCATTGGTTATAGTCTTGTTCAGAAGTTGACCACTCCATCTTTAGATACCACACTCTCTAGTGAGTATTCCTTTACTCCTCCCGACGAGTGTGTGTCCCCTACACTTGAGTTGGATCATCTTCCTCCTCCCTTTATCCCACCGGATCCACCATTTATCCCACCCATTGTCCCTTCACCCCCACCACCTGGTTTGGATCTTGATTTTACACATTTCATGTTTCTATTTACATTTTTAGATCCTAACCTGAAACCACCATCCACCATTCACGAGAGTATTTGTGGTGTTACTCTCCACTTCTGTTACACCAAGCTTGTTACTCTATGCCCGCCACTCTCTTGTGGTGTTGATTTTTCCCATCGACAGCTCCCTGGCGTGTCATGGCGCGACCATTATCATCATCCATTTATAGAATGGTTGTGTTATTTATATGATCATCACTCCATTACACTTTTCATACCTTCACTACAAGAAAACTATTTTTTTCCGGCACTTTTTTCTCGGTATTATTTAAAAATACTGAGAATTTTCTTTTTACTAGCATTTATTTATAAATATTGAAAATTCAGAGCATTTATATTGATGTGCCGCATAAATAGAGCATTTTTTAATTAATGCTGGAATAAATGTGGTATTTTTTAGGCATTTCATAATAAATGCCACTAAAATTAGAGGAAAAAACGCCACTTTTTAATTTTTGGCGGGTGTTTGTATTTTGTTAAAAAAAACACACCCACGTTCCAAGCTGAAACCTCTAACCATCTCTCCTATCACGCCTCTTCCTCCGGACGACTCTCCACCAATTCTAATCCTTCTCAAAACTCTCTCCCCTCAATTAGTTTGACCTAATAATCCTCAATCCTTCCCAAAAATACCCACGTTCCAAGTTAAAACCTTGTTCTTTGAAGACTTGGACCTGTTCTGGTAGGTAAGTTGTGTTTTTCTTATTTTTCGGTATATTTTTTTGTTTCGGTGTATCAAAGACCTGACTCGGACCTGTTCTTGTTAGGTTAGCTGCTTTTTTTTTCGGTATATTTTTTTGTATAGGTATATCAAAACCCATCTTGGATCTGTCGAACCTGTTCTTGGATCATTGTTGTTCTTTTTTTTCTAATCTATTTTGGTCACTACAATTGGTTTTGATTATACTGTTATTTTTTATTATTTAAACATTAAACTGTGTTGATGCCAGATATATATACCATGAATCCAAAACACAAATTAATTGATATGTGTGTGAGCTTGAGTTTTTTTTTTTTGTGAGTTTTCTATTGATTTTTTGTTTAGTTTGTAAAAAATTGCATTTGGGTAGTTTCAAATCAATCTATATATCTCATATGCTTAGATATAATCTCCTGATAAATAATTGCTATTGTTTGAGTGTATTTTTGTTTGAACTAGGGGTGGCAATTCAAAAATGGGTCGTGTTTTGGGCCGACATGTCAAGGTTTTTTCGAACACAAACACGACACGAATTCGTGTTTTTTTTAGTTGACACTAACACGACCCGAATAAAAAATAACACGGCACGACATGACACGACAACCAGAATTTCTTAAATTTCACGCCTATATAACACGATAACACGACATGACACAACTCATAATTAAGACACGAACACGACACGACACGACTTCATGTAAAAAAAACACGACTCGAACACGAAACATCGTGTCAATTTCGGGGCGTTCTGTGTCGTTTCTAAAATTGCCACCCCTAGTTTGAACCTTTGGTGGCTTATTTTAGATTTGTTTTTGGGTAAATGGCTTGAATATCATTCAATCCATTTTTTTAATTTTTTTGTTATCAATCAAAATTAGACAATTCATTACTATTTTGGTTCAAGTTTGGTGAAATTTGTACTTATTTTTAATGACCACTTTTATGGAATTTTTGTATTTTTTTATCAAATATCTAGAATTGTTGCTTTCAATCTTGAGAATGTCAAAGTACAAAATTTGTAGGAAAATCGAATTCATTGTTATATTAATATTATTGTTTACAGTGGTCTTGTTTCTTAGTCGTTACTGTTTTTTTGCTTCTATTTATATAATTAAATGAAGTATATACAAGATATGATTTATCCACGACCTAGAACATTTAGTTGTTCATCTGTTTTTGGTAACTACCAATTTTTTTCACTCTTTCATTTATTTCAATTGGTTAAAAAAGTCTAGTTAAACGTAAATCTAAATCACTCCCTATGATATCATCTTTGTGTAACTCTTACACCCATGTTTTAATTGATTATTATTATTTTAATCATCTAAATCGATGCGGTCCTGTACAATAGGGGATTATATACATCTAAATTTCTTCATTTTATATCACTAAATATTGGTAGTTTTCATATTAGGCCATATCCAAATGGTGTTATAATTAAAGTCTTACTATTTGTAAATTTACATAGTTTTGAAGGAGTATATTAATGATTTATGGTTTAACATTTTGTTTATTTATTGTATTTTTTAATGAATTTTTCCTAATGAATCTAACAACAATTTTATGATAGTGTGAGGTAATCAACAATCTTTACAAATGGATAGCGATAAGAGTTGGATGGAATTGTCAAGAGTTTCTCAGCCTTATATTAAAGGAGTTAATGGGTTTCTTGATTTTGCATTTGCCAATAAATATACCGAGCTATTAATCAAGTGCCCGTGTAAGAAATGTCAAAATACCATTAGCCATAAAAGAGAAGTTATTTATGAGCATCTCATCATACATGGGTTTGTTAAGAATTACACTCGGTGGATTTATCACGTAAAAGGTGCTCCATACACAATGGGAACTAGTGGAGCGAATGAAGTGCATGCCTCGAATACAAGAGATGATATGTGTGGACTACTACATGATATATTCGAAAATCGAAGTGAAGAGGGTATGCGATGTAACGACCCGTATGAAAACCAGGATGGGATGGATGAAAATGCATCAACATTTTTCAAGTTGTTAAAAGATGGGGAGCGTGAGTTGTACCCTGGTTGCAAATATTTCTCATCACTTTCATTTATTGTTCGTCTCTTTCATATGAAAACACTTTATAAGTGGAGCCACACGTCGTTTACAGCATTGCTTCAATTCTTAAAAGAGGCACTTCCGGAAGGTGTGAAATTGCCAGGTTCATACTCTCAAGTAAGAAAGATAGTTGATGATCTGGGGTTTGATTATCAAAAAATTCATGCATGTCCGAATGATTGTATGTTGTATTGGAAATAGAACAAAGATCGTGAGGATTGCATAGTATGTCATACATCAAGATGGAAGCAATTTTCGGGTGAGTCTGATGATGAAGAAGCTAGGGGTCGAAAAATTCCCGCAAAGGTTGTTAGGTACTTTCCACTGAAACCAAGGCTTCAAAGATTATTTATGTCATTGAAAACATCCTCCCTCATGATATGGCATGCAGAGGAACGCGATGACGATGGCATATTAAGGCACCCCGCTGATTCTAAAGCATGGAAAACCTTCGATCAACAAAATCCAAATTTTTCCAGTGACTCGCGCAATATTAGGCTCGGACTAGCAGCCGATGGCTTCAATCCTTTTAAAAAAATGAGCATTTCTCATAGCACGTGGCCCGTTGTTTTGATGATATACAACTTGCCTCCGTGGCTGTGTATAAAACAACCTTATCTTATACTGTCTACATTGATTGATGGTCCACGCAGTCCAGGAAATAAAATTGATGTTTACTTGCAGCCTATCATCGACGAGTTGAAGGAATTATGGAATGATGGCATACTTACTTACGATGCATCGAATGAAAAAAATGTTTTGTATGCGTGCAGCATTAATGTGGACAATTAATGACTTTCCTGCGTATGCAAACTTGTCAGGTTGGAGTACAAAAGGGAGATTGGCTTGTCCTTGTTGCAACAAGAACACTCGTTCACAGTGGTTAAAGAATGGGAAGAAATTTTGCTATATGGGCCATCATTGGTGGTTTGATCACAACCATAAATTCAGAAATGATATCGTTGCTTTTGATGGGAAAGTTGAAAGAGAAGTGAAGCCAACTCAAGTATCCGGGGATGATATCTTGGAGCAATTAGAGGCATTGGAAAGAAATAATGAGAAGAGTCACTCATCGGCGACGAAGAAGAGAAAAATGAGTATCGATGGTGAATGGAATTATGATAGTTCTCTAAATTGGAAGAAAAAAAGCATATTCTTTTAGTTGCCGTACTGGAAGGATCACTTGATTCGTCAGAATCTTGATGTTATGCATGTAAAGAAAAATGTGTGAGATAACATACTTTGGACATTGTTAAATGTTGATGGAAAATCAAAAGATAATATAAAGGCTCGTCGAGACCTTGAGAACATGGGTATTCGAAAAGCATTGCACCCTAAAAGCTTGTCAGATAGCAAAGTATATTTACCACCAGCATGCTTCACAATGAGTAAAAGTGCTAAAGACATATTTTGTAAGGTTTTAAAGAATATCAAAGTCCCAGATGGTTATGCATCTAATATTTCACGGCGTGTAAACATTAAAGACCGAAATATTTTTGGACATAAGAGCCACGATAATCATATCATAATGCAACAACTACTCCCGCTAGCAATACGAAAATCATTGCCTACGAATGTAGCAAGGCCTTTGATTGAATTATGTAATTTCTATCGGCAGCTTTGTTCAAAGACAATGACCTTCAAAGACTATGAATATTTGCAAGATCATGTTTCTCTTACACTCTGTCATCTTGAGAAAATCTTCCCCCCAACGTTTTTCGATGTTATGGAGCATTTGACAATCCATTTAGCCGAGGAGGCAATGGTTGCTGGACCAGTACAGTTTCGATGGATGTATGCCATCGAGAGGTACGTTTTGTGCATATATTATGTTTGTGTCACCTAAATTAATGCATATGAATGCTAATTTAATTTTTTTACAATGACGAATAGGTTTTTATTCACACTAAAAGAATATGTTCGTAACCAAGTCGTCCAGAAGGTTCAATTGCTGAAGGATACCTAGCAGAGGAATGTACGACATTCTGTGCGAGGTACCTGGGTGATGTTGAGAGTAAGTTAAATCGACCTTTACGAAATGATGAAGCTGATGACAACACAAGTTCAATAGGTCGTACATTAGGTAAAGGAGTAGCATTTATGCTTGATGACACTTCATTTTAACAAGCACATCGGTATATGTTATTTGACTCCGCCGTGGTGCAGCCTTTTCGCGAATAAGGTAACATTTTAATGAATTTTAAACTTTATGTAATTAAATATCACTTTACGCTATTCAATTTATAGATACATGTTTTACCGAAAACATATAACAATGCTAAAACAGGAGAGACCTCGTGTGGGACACTATGAAATTAACCGCATTCACAACGAAACGTTTCACAAATGGTTTGGGGATCATGTAAGTCATCTTTTGTATTTATATGTAACCACATTTTAATATGTTAATAACACATTAAATTTTTACACATCTAATTTTTATTATTCAATCATATGAAAAAATTTAGGTACGGAATCTAAATGGGGGCGAGGTGTCAAAGGAAGTTGCAATTTTGGCTTTAGGACCCTCCCAATGGGCTAGGAGATACACGGGATATATTGTAAATGGGTTTAGGTTTCGCATAAAGCAGCGTGAGAGAATATTGAATACTCAGAATAGTGGAGTTATGCTTGATGCCACCACCGAAAGTTTTGCAAGTGCAAAGGACAAACGGTCTGCTTCGGGGGATGTAACATATTATGGAGTATTAACCGATATATTTGAATTGCGGTATTCAAATGATTTCAAGTTTGTTCTATTCAAGTGTGATTGGGTTGATACTCATTCGGGGACGACAAAGGATGATTTTGAGTTCACATTAGTGAACTTCAAACATTCACTATACAAGCATAATCGACTGTCAGATGAACCGTTTATATTAGCATCTCAGGCCAAACAAATTTGGTATGTGGGAGACCTGATTGAATAAGATTGGCAAGTTGTCGTGAAGATGACACCGAGAGATTTGTATGACATGTATGGTAAAAATACTTATGGAGGTGACACAATAGATGCAGAAGTTGAGCCGTACAACATCCAACAACAGGATGACACTCTAATCAACCATGATGGGGATATTACATGGGTTAGGGATGATGTGGAGGGAACAACTGTTGACAACATAGTTGATATATATGGCGCTGATGATATCCGTGTTGATATTGATGAGGATTGTAGTGATGAGGATGTTTATGAGACAGAGACTTGTGAAGATGATTCAGAGGCGGACGAGGAAGCTAATGAGAGTGATATAAATGAAAGTGATGAAAATGAGGAGACCAGTGATGATTATGATATTGAAAGTGATGATTATGATACTGACATGGATGAAGATGACAATTGACATGAATTTTTCAGTTATGAATGGTTTTATTTATAAGGATGCTTCGATGTTCACGAAATTTGACATTCTTTTCTTAGTTTAATATTTTAAAAATGGCTAATGACTGAATGCATTTTATTTGTTTCACGTCATATGTATGAATGGATAAATAATGATGGAGAGTCAAGTTCTTTTTGTATTAAGTTTTATTTCTGTATTTATTGATGATTAATGAATGACTGCATTTTATATTTCTTGCGTTTTATTGATGATTACATCTACTACTGTATAGGCCTTAGTTGTTTATTCTTTCTTATCAGACTTTTTCTCCATGTGTATTTGTCTTAGGAATTTGGATCAGTGAAAACTATAGATTCTGCAGTTTGACTGAATTTGGAATTCAACTCTATATCTCTCTCAAGTTTTTAGTCACTTACGGCTCTCTCTAATCTGAGGTAACTTCCTTTGTCTTTTGTGTTGTGTGTATGTACCTGTGTGGTACAAACTCAAATACCACTGATTTGTCAACTGATAGAATATCTCCCAGATCCATTTCGCAAGTGTTGAATAAGCAAACCAATTGACTACGGGCTACCTTGGCCTAAACAACATAAGGCAAGGAAAGTTTTGCAAAACAATACAGTAGATGAGAATTTCCATTCAGTACACCAAAATGTTCATTCAATAACACACTGTTTTTAGTATATGCTGCTCACACTTGCAATTAGTTTTGATTTACGATTTGACCATGGCTTCATCTTATTTATTAACCAATACTCCTTTGCTAATCGTTTCGTTGATATGGAGCTTATTGTTCCATATCAGCTTATTCATAGCTTTAGATCGATGGAGTTTGGTTAGATCTGTCGCATAGTTTAACAGATCGATGAGGTATGTTTCGGATCTGTTTGGTTTGACCAATTTTTTTATGTTGAAGCAGCCATTAAATCCATTAGGGCCAGTGGATCAATGGTATACCATCAAGTTAGTTTGCATGAGAATCAGTAACATTCTTGTCAATAACTTGAAGAATCTCATCTCCCCCCTCAATAAAATCATCTTTAAAATGATTTTGGTAGTGATAGATAAATTCTCCCTTAATTTCTTATATATTCTTAAGACACTCACCTTTTTCGTTCTTAATTTTATGAATAAGGGGTTGTAAACTCCTACACTTCATTGCAACATGGAAGAACTAAGTATTGGAATCCCCTTCTTGAAGCCACTATCCTTTCATCTTTTCTTGCCAATAAGCTTCCTCACTTTTACGAGCCCATTGTAGTTGAGATTGACTCGAGAAATTTTTTCTCTATTCTCGACAATAGGGGTAGTCTAAAAAATAATTTCATTAGCCAACACTTCATCTTCTGGAGTCTGCACCTGCTGAAAAACATCCTTTAAAGTTTCTTTGTTCCATTGATAAGATCATACTTCACTTTTTGCAATTTAAGAGAGAAAATTCTGAATGGATTCCCATCCACTGCTCCATTCTAAGAATTCTAAATAACTTCTTTAAAATCCCTATGTGAGCACCACATGTTCTGGGATTTAAAAAGTTTTGGAGAAAGATTCAGTCGATATTTTATTGAGAGGAGCATAGGATCCATATTTTTTATAGCATTAAAAATCTCTTCTTCAGATGGAAATTCAGTGAGTTTTTTATTGATCTCTCCAGTAATAGATTTATCAATAACCCTTAAGAAAGAATTGTTAATAGTAATAAGATCTGATTTCCAGATGTTCTGAAAATGAGATATAAGCATATTATCAATTTCCTCTTGTTTGTCAATCCAGTTGTTTTGGGAATATTTGTTCTTAGATATATTCAACCTTCTATGACTTGTATTTACTGAAGCATGGAAAAGCTTAGTATTCAAATCCCCATGTTTAAGCCATTTTTTATGACTTTTTTGGAACCAAAAGCATTCCTCCCTTTGTAATGAGATATTAAACTTAGTTCTAGTTTCAAATAATTCAGTTCTAGTAGATTCAGTGGGGTTATGTTCAAAATCCTGCTCCTTAATCATGACTTCATCTTCTAGATTACTAACTGATTGAAAAACATTTTTAAACTCTTCTTTGTTCCAAACTTTAAGCATTTTTAGTTTAATAGAAAATTTATTCATTGGGGGTGCATGTATATCATAGCTCCAAGATTGCTGAATAATATCTTGCACATTAGAATGAATACACTACATAGATAACAATTTGAAAGGTTTAGGAAAGTTTTCATCACCATGAGAATATTCCCCCCATTTTGTTGCTAGATATATAGACTCTGGAAGTAATGTTAGTTGTGGAACCTGGAGCCATTTCTGTTTTTCTGCCATTAAATTAGCCCGATGATTGTGTGATAAGCGTGATGGCATTCTTGTGGCCACATTAATAACACTTATGTCAGTATCTGTTCGGGTTGTTATCAAATTCAAGATTGACAGATCCAAATTTGAGTCTTGCTCTGCCACCCAAAGACGAACAGTGTTCGCCCGAATTGCATCCCAGAAAGCTGGCTCAGAGGTCAAGCAGACAACTTGCTTATGCGTTATGCCTTCAGTTATCCAATTTCCAGTATAACATATATGATTTCTCATCCTTGTCAGTTGAGGATCATAATCACCTTCTTCATTTAACTTAACAAGATCCTCGGACATTAAAATGAAAACAATATATTCTTCACAGTATGATAAACAACTGTTAGAACATAAGCCATTTCTTGATTCGCACAAAATAAATTGCTCCAAGGGATGAGGCACTGTAACCCCTACCACCTCTGTGTTCCAAGACATTTCCCTTGAATGTTGAAGTTCAACATTATGTTTTAATGATTGAAACTCCTTGGCCTCAGACTCAGTTTTGACAATGTCATCTAACATTTTTATCCACCATGACAGCTGGTTTCTTTCTCCCTCAGATACAAATATTAGTATAGGCTTCATAGGGTTATTATTTACTATTCTAACTAGACTTGTAGTATTGGATAGGCTTGAGGTGAAGGTTCGACGTTTTCTCAGAATCGATCGTTGATACAGGTCATTGGCAATAAGAGGATGAAACGGGAACATAGAGGAAATCCCATCTAAGATCTTATCCTCATCTGACAAGAGTGTTTTAGAATATAATGAGGTGACTGACTTGTTTTGACAGTATGAGGTTAGAGCTGGAAGTGTTGCATCCAAAATTGGTCGCTTCGCAGAAGGTGGCAGTGCCAAATTTATGGAATAAGGTGAATGTATCAAAGATTCTCGCCCCTCATCTTCATGGTTGTACCATACTCCAGATCTGAGGGTCTGTAAGATCTTTCAGGAAATAATGTCATTTGTTTCACTACGGGCTTGTAGGATAAAAAAATCCTCATCCGTGGAATCTGATGTCCCCTAAAAGCCGAAGATAATAAACTGCAGCTTGGTGTTCCTCCGATTGACGATGGTATCGAGATTATAATCCGAAGGACTCGTGAATTGAAACAATACCCTCTAGGTTTGAGCATTTTTATACCATCATCACCTATCAGTTGATTGTCATGAAAAAAGCTAAGCAGTGGCAAATCATTAAAGAAGAAACTCACAACCGATGGCAATATGCTTGGATGGTTATAGAGATTAGCTGTAAATTCTGAGCCATTCATTATTTTCAAGATGCTCTCGGTTGTGGGATATCCATCATTGGGTTCGGTCATTATTTTTGCCATCCTCTTTAATGTCATGCTTAGTTCTACCCCTTCTAAATACAATCATTTCCCATGATTAAAATAGGAGATTCTTCTACAAGTCTCTCCTATTTTGATCTTCAACCCAACAGACAAACTCTCCCTCTCCAAACCATATAGAATTGGTTCAGCATGTTTCTTAAACTTGTTTGGTCACATTTAATCCACTCACTCGGGTTTCTGAAACCTGGAGGAATTTGGAATTTACTCAACAATAATTGATTATCCCCTTGTCCATAAATAACACTATTCACACTGGTAAGGCGCTCAACATCAGATAACAAAGCACTCATCAACATAGTCCAACCTTTCTTCCTTTGTCCTTCCCCACATTGTATCTCATGTCGAATTTAAAACTCCTCCTTCTGGCGGATTATATCTGTCCTGGACAACATTCACCATTGATGAAAATAAATCATGGCTGGACTCAATCAAACCTGGTGTCCCAAGAAAATCGTCAATAGACTTAAACACTGATGCAGTGTTGGAGTACTTCATCCCCAGATTCCACTTGGAAAAATCAATAATGTGCATCACATGTAGGTAATCTGAATGTGCATCTAGATCCATCTGAGTTGTGATGCTTCTCAATCTGGAAAGCAGATCTACCTCATTCATTACCATAGTTTGATGAGGATTGTATGGAAAAATGTGATCTTTTATTATTTCTTCAGTTACAGCAAAATACTGACGTAACTCATATGTTAAAACTCCAAATATCCGGGCCTTCCAATATTTCATTTATGTTCCTTTAATGCATGATGCATTGGCCAGCCACTCTTCAGGAACTTTACCTGTCATTATCATCTTAAATATATCCAATACTCCAAGTTAATCTATCCTAAGAAACTCCAAGATTAACCTTCGCTGCTCCTCTGTTGGTTTGGTAAAATTATCACCCAGGGAATTTTGCTCGTACAGATAATCCATCTTCGATTGTGGACGGCATACCGATTTATAACTTAAGGTAGACAGTACATCAGGATAGCTATCAATAACACAGTTTGGTGAAAAATGTAATCGACTCCAATGTTCATGTTCATGCCCTAAAGCCATTTCTGCTACCCTATTATTGCCCATTTCATGAGTTAGCGCTGTAGGAAGACGCCTGTCTTCCTCATTGAAATAACATTGTGGACATTCCCCGTGCCTCTTTATATATTCAAGTGTTATCATACGATTGAAAGATGCTAGAAGTTTCACTAAACTATACGGGTGAACTATAAGGTCCTCGTCTAATTTTTCTTGTACGGCTTTTCCAGAAGCGGCAGCATCAACCATTGGGTTCCCCGAATGTTTTCTAAGACTAAAAATCTCTGAAAATATACTCTAGTTCGAATTTGTTTGGAGTTCGCAAGTATGCAAATGTTTGTCCTTTGAATTAGTTGTTTGCTTGTCTATAATAAATTCTTTTATTATTTGTATGCATTAACTCATTTCAGTAAATTATTTTATTAATTGTATGCATTAACTCATGAGCCTATACAGTTATTAGTTGTATGCATTAACTCATTTCAGTTCTCTGAGTTTTGGCATTTCCCTTTGTTTTCGATACGATGTGGAATATATAATCAAGTGATGTTCAGATAAGCTTATATATATTTTTCAACCACTGGGTTTGGCTCATAAAGTGTATATTCTGGTGTGTTTATCTGGGATAGGATTCATTGTGTCCTCTAACAAAGAAAATATTATGGTGTGTGTGTTTGTAATCACAGTTCAGTGGTCCTACATGAGAATGGGACCCTCACCTGATCAATGTTTGGAAAAATAAGTTATAAGAAGACTCAATGATGATGTATGCAACAGATTCGATACCTTTTGAACTTTCTTTTATGTGGAATGCTATAACAGGATTTGTATTATTTGCTTAATAATTGAATCCGAATGTGGTACTCCCTCTGTCCCAAACTAAGAGTATTTTCCAAATTAAGCGTTCACACTCCTTTATTCGATGTAATCAACTAACCAAATTACATGATCGTTAACAAGTGTCGATCTTAGTCATTGATTGGGGGTAGAAAATGTCTCTTTTAAATAGAGACTAGTAATTTGGGACCTTTTTCAATATATAATCAAGTATGGAGCGATAGCTTAATGGGAAATTTTGCACTCATTTAACTTATTGAACAGTAGACTAGGAAGTTCTAATATATATATATATATATATATATATATATATTTCAGAGTCAATGTGTCTTTAGTTCATCTCAATACATAAATGACTTCAGTCCTATTCACCGGTTTGGTTCAAGGACATGTGGTGCATCCCACATTTATTTGGCTTGTTTATATATTTATTTTGGTATAACACCTGATTAAAATACATAAATAACCTTAATACAATATTACTACATAATTAACATGCATTTGATTGTCTGTGTTTTATTTTCTCCTTATGAAAGTATTAGAAAAATTAATTCACGTATGAATTCAGAGATTATCATAGAGATGATTATAGTAAATGCAAAGAATACATGTATTTGCCAAATACTATTTGCTTAAATACATGTTATGACTTTTCAAATCTTATATGCTCATCGTTTGACATCAACTAAGAACGCAGGGACAAAAGTACCGTTTTCCATATTCTCTTCTCCCCCGACGCCCTCCACCCACACCCGCACACGCGCACACAATAACATTGGTGCTTATTGGTGGCCGCAAATCAAAGACACTAAAACGTATCAACATTGCTTACCTTCCTTTACAATCAATATTGATTAATTTAGGCTAGATTGGAACCTAGGGAGGGCAATGGTTGACAAACTTCACCGATATTGAAAATTATTGCTTATTATATTGTGGATCCAGATACTAGGATTGGAGGTACCTCTTTTGAAATGAATCAATAGTCCTTTCAAAATATATGAAAGTGTTTCCACATGTGTAAAATTTAAACGGACTATTATCCATTTGTCTAGCTTAACACTAAAAATGATGCTATTTATCATTGGCGTTTCTGGGTAGAATCATTTCCAATGGACTATTATCCATTTATTTAGGTTTACCACTGAATATGATGTTATATATCAATGGTATACCTTGGGATATTTTCCCTCACAATTTTGGAACATCTTGGATTGGATAAACACTACTCCTGTAAACTCAGTGGTGAATTATTAGTATTTCAGGTTTCTATGACATCGCAGCGACAGAGTAAATCCCTCTCACGGGCACATTCCCGCTCACAGTCTCTCTTGCACTCCCAATCCAATCTCCGACCACCATTTCAGCCGCAGTCTCAGCCCAGTTCTCATTCCCTTTCAGATTCTAGCTCGACTGAACGATCAAACTCAAGTGATAGTGAAAGCGATAGTAGCTCAACGGAGAGTGAGCCTTTACATAACCAAGACGACCATTCACATGAAGAAGGTACTCAAAGTTATTTGATTTATATGTGCTTAATTAACTGTGTAGATTAAAGTTACCTATATTTTCAATTTTTACGATTCAGCTTCAGCACAATATGCCACTAAACGTAGAGGTATTGCGAAGTTGGGTGAATTATGGGGTACGGGAAAACGCTTAGAGCTTCACTTCAACGATTTCTATCAGCCAGTTGGAGATACCGCGGATAGACTATCTACCCATTTAGGCATTTTAGTTCGTGATGGAAACATGTAAACTTTCTTTTGTAAATTTTCGTATAACACAACTCTTATTAGAATACTCTTTGCAATACTATATGTTACTAATTTAATATTATATCAATGTTGAACAGGTTACCATTGGCTTTCAAAGATTGGCGATGCAAGGACTTATACCCATACAAGGAACATGTTTGGCGAGAGGTGAAGGTAAAATCAAATGGTACCATGATTTGTGGCAAATGAATTAAAAATTTGAATTCTTTACAAAGATAATTATGTAAGCTAAAATCATATGTGTAGTAGATGACTTGTTTTTCTATACATTGTAATTATATAGGAGAACACTGATGCCCCTGATGAATTCAAAAAAAATGTGCATGAAGAAGGTTGGAAAGATATGGAATAATTGGAAAGTAGAGGTGAAGAAACATTATCGTGCCTTTGATACCGATGAAGAGAGATTGAAACATTGTCCACCTAGAGTAAAGCTAGAGCAGTGGTCGCAACTTGTTAAGTATTGGGGAACTCGTGAGGCAAGGGTATGACTGCATTACTAGCAGTAAAGTTTTATAAATTCAAGTTAAACATATATTTTAAATATATTTTTGTAACAGAAAACGAGTCGAAGAAATCGTCGAACTCATAAGAAGCAAAGAACACCACATACTTCCAGAAGAAAGAGTCATGCGAATGTTGCTCATAAGGTGTTTTATAAAAGATTTTGATTGTCAATATTATTTTATGTTATCAAACTTATTTATGTAATGACTTACGAATCAATGGGTTTATGCAGATGGAGGCTGATCAAGGGAAAAAGGTTTTGTTGGTTGATGTTTACATCAAAACACACGAGAGGAGCGATGGCTCAGCCATCTATAAGGATTCCGCTGAAGTAATGGTACGAAAATTAGCAGATGAGGATTAAATTAACAATTAAATAAGTTTATTATTTATGAAAGTTAAAATCATGCATGAAATTAATATGTGAAGCATTTAAAATTAGCAGTGGGGAGATATTAGGATCTTTATTCTGTTTTGTGTTTGTGAATGAATGATTATAATTTTTGTTTTATATAATAAGAATTGTTTCATTTCAGTCAAAAATGAGGCAAAAAGTAGGTAAACTTTCGTCAGATTGTAATGACTCCGTCAGTCGTAAAGACGAGATATTTTATGAAGTCTTGGGACCTGATAAACACGGTTATTGTCGAGCTTATGGGCATGGACCATCTTCAACTGATGTGCATGGAACTAAGCGGCCGAAGGTTAATGAAAAAGAGTATGAGCGACTACAAACTGAGATTCGATCTGAATTTCAAGATAAATTTGATCATTTAGAGGCTCAATTTGAGTTGATACGCACACACGTGATGACTTGCCCTTCCGTTGTATCCAAACAGGTTAATAAGTACACACTTTTATCCTTTGTGCTTAATTATCATGCATATATACATAACTGTATGTTAAATATTAAATCATGCTACTAACAGGTTCCTCAATCATCCAATGAGCAAAACATACCATCATATAGGTCCATTTTGCAACCCGAGCAACAATTAGAAGAAACCAACCAATTTCAACCTGTAGTGGTAACACAATCAAATCACCATTTTGCTCCATCTCAACAGGTAAGTAGATAATTACTTTTTAAAATCATAGTTTAAGACTTTAAGTTTTCATGACTGAAATAATTCATTTTTTGTAGATTGCAAATTCTCAACACTTGGCTGCCCCCGAGACTACTGCTCGTGTTAGTGAACAAACAAATGCTACTTCAATTCAGGTATGTTACTAATTTAATGGATTTTAAATGGCACAATATATCTGTGCTTTCTTGGGGAGTTTATGTATACTTGACATTGGGTTGTTGGTTTATTTGGTTGTATATAGTCTTAAAAATTTTGGGATGTCTTAAAAACAAATGAAACTCTGTCGATTTTTTTCCAGAAATATATCGTTGATGACATATTCATCTTGTTTGTAGAAAGAACCATCAAAGAAGAAAAAGAAGCACCATCAACCACGACAAAGGGTCTCAAATAATGCACTTCCTAAAATTTTAGACCTTATTACTTCCGGACTTCCAAAAGTGGTTGTGGCACGTGGATTCATAATAAGCAAGGACCCTTCAACAAAATTAGGGGATACGCTACTTGGTGAAGACTTTTGGGAAGTATATATTGAGAAAACATTTATAACAAACGAACCATTGCCCAGACCTTATGGAAACAAATCCATAATTGGAGATGCATATCATTCAACCGTAGCGTGGCATATGGCTAATGTACTAATTTTTAATTTTATTATTTCTATTGAAATACTAAGAATAAGTATCAATGACTAACGATTGACTTTTTTTATTTGTAGGTTGAAGAGGATGTTTAACTTTGATGGACAAGGATCGTACATTATAAAAATTTCCGTTTCGCTTCATGTTTTCCCGCTTTTGCTTATTGGACGTACATTTTATTTTATGGATGGATAATTTTTTCAAACTCAATTATGTTTATTTATGATGAATGCTATTGGTTTTAATTTATTGACGTTTTAATTTGATTACCGCCCTCTTAATTTAATGTTATGGTAGTGTATTTGCACATAAATACGATACTTGTAATAAATAATTTTTTTAACACTTGTTCCTACTCATATATTGCAAAATAATATAAAATTTTGTTTAGTGCCACTATTATCATTCTCGGCATTTTTTTAGTGCCGCCAAAAGTGTGTTAAACATTTAATAGGTGTTGCAAAAGGTCATTATCAACATTTTCTTATTGCCGCTAAAAGGATATTACCAGTATTAATATAAATGCCTAAAAATGCAGCCATTTTTTGCGGCATTTTTTAAAATGCCGTTGTTCTTTTACCACATTGGCTACCGCACTTGTGGAAATGCCGACGAAAGTGCCACTAACGTTTCGCGGCATTTTTTAAAATGTCGTTTTTCTTTTACCATATTGGCTATTACCGCACTTGTGGAAATGTCGTCAAAAGTGCCGCCAAAAGTCTTACCCGCATTTTTAGTGCTTTTCTCGGCATTTAATTTATGCCGGGAAAAATCAATATTCCTGTAGTGCTTTTCGCCTTCCTCACCAACTAGAGCACCATGCTTATAGGGCCCTTGTTGTCCTCACCTTCTGACTCAATAAGGCCCTAGACCGATGCCTTTTCACCCTTACCTTAATACCCACCTACCCTTAGTCCAACAATGCTTTGCATCGTGTGATGCACTTTTCCATACAAGTGCATTGGCCCTTTTAGCCTTTATTTAACAAGACTGGCGCTTCAGTCTTGTTTGCGGGTGATTATCATCCACCCGATTTTTCTGTCGCCCTGCGTTTTTCTAGTTATTATCTTTAGGGTGAGAATGGATTGGTCTGGTTGAAGACATTAAATTTAGCACTACCGGGAGGTAGCCCGTGATTTCTTATATGAGTCTCATCCTGTTTGGGGGTGGTGTTTCGCATCACCCTATGTTTTTCCATGTTTATAGACTCTACACATTTTTTTCTAATCATTTATTCAGGTTTCTTTTTGGCTTCATCTGTCCACTTCATCAGTGGTTGGCTCTGGTAATCTTTTTTCACCTTATGATCTCAATTTTAAAAATTATTTTACTTAACATCGAGGATGATATTCCTTTTTGTTTGGGGTGGAGAATTTTATCAAAATCGTACCTCTTTTGAAAATTTTTGATTTTTTTAAACCTGATTTTTAAAATTTTCGTGCAGTTTCTTTCATCTCATTCATTGATGTGAATTTTCCGTCATCCATCTTTGAGTCTAGGAATGAAGCTAGAGGATTTATCTTTTTCTAAATATCTTATGTAATACGTAACAAGTCATTTTGCACCATGAATTTCTATACTCAACAAAATTTACGCACATCACGTCACTATGGTTTAGAGTTGAAGACTACTACAATTCTCAAGAGAACCTTAAGAATCACTAGTAGATACTTTAGTTTGTGAGATTCGTGCCTTTCACCCTTTTTTAGAGAGTTTTACGCAACCTCCGAGTCACAATTTGATTCAACTTTCTTTGGGTCCGCACTTAATCATTCTATGATCTCATTATTTTTCATAAACTTTTTGGATTTATCACTGAGAACAACATCTCTTTCGACTTGTAAGAAACGCATGTCTTGAAGTTTGTCCCGATCACCAGGCTTTCATTCATACACATACCATTTACCATTCACTTCATCCATTACCTTCCCATATTCTTTCATATTCCCACATGATCCATTTACCCAACTTCATTTATCTATCATCTTTCTTTTTGAAAAAGAGTGTTTCCAAATATAAAATGTCATCAGTGTTGAGAAAAAAAGAAAAGAAAATTCGAAAAAAATATTGAAAAAAAGAAAAAAAAAGAGAAAAAAGAAAGAAAAGTAAAGAAAATAAAAAGAGAGTTTGTGGTTAGTTCTTTTGTAACAAATACATTTGTTATTCATGTATAGAACACTCTTCGCACGCATCGCATATCCATCCATCATCCCTCATATCGCCATCCAACCAATCATACCCTTCTCATCCCATTTCATTTACCCTCGCCGATTAACATCCATATTTCCCCTAGATGTTTGGGAAAATGAAAGTGAATGTGGTGAATAACTCGACGTTCACACTATAGTGATTAACATTCTTTCATGAGATCATTTTTCTTTCTAAATGTTCATTCTTTCTTATGTGTGTGTGAGACGTTTGAACTTGCTTACATTTACTCACCTCATCACACACAAGAGCGATACTTACCCTAATCTCGTGAGTTCGTTTATGAGAGATATATCCAGTGAGATTTTGAAGTTGAACCGTTGATTTCGAAAATGCAATATAGAAATTACTCTTATGATGCTCAACCCGTTTTGACTGATTCACATACACACACACGTTGAGTTCTAGGAAGGATGTGCCTTGAGTATTTACTTATCTATGCTTTTTACACTTCTAGCTTGTATTTCTCAAAATATTTTTCTTATGATGGATTGTGCGATCATTCCATGTCTAATAAGAGATTGACTATCTTTTGCAAATAAAGAATTTTGCGGGTATATTCCCTACAAATCCTCACGAGACAAAACTCGTCCTGTAGGACAACCTATAGGTTTATAGGCTTGTTGCACATGCTAAGTGCAATCGCAAGTGCCTGCGAAACTGGTACACTTTTGGCTTCGTATCTCTATTTTTCTCTATATTTTGCTCGAGGACTAGCAATGTTATGTTTGGGGCTAGTGTGATAAGCACCAAAAATAATATATTTTATACCCCGAATAGATGTATTTTAGTTGTTGATTATCGGCAATTTGGGTCTTATATGCGTAAATATTTAATGTGCAAGCTTGATCGTCGTTTTGCGGAGTTCAAATGCTTATTTCAAGGAAAATGTGCGATTTATTGAGCTAATTCCCCAGTCACGTACCTTACCCGAGCCGAAACTGAGCATCAACCTACCTCGAACCCAATGTGTGTTTAGTTTGTGCTTTTTAGATTTTTAGTTTGAGTCGTTTTTATTTTTAGGGTTTATTTTATATTTATTTATAATTTTCTAGCATTTATTTTCTATTTCTTTTTATTTTTTATTTTCAATAGTTTTTAATTTTAGTCTTTATTTTTGGTTTTGCTATATTTTATATTTTTAGGACTTTAGGTTTTATTTTTACTTCTTTTTTAGTTTTTATTTTTATTATTTGAGTTTTATTTTTAGAGGATTTATTTTTTTATGTTTTATTTTAGCGCCTCGAGTATTTGTTTTCCTTTATTTAGTTTTTTTAAGTTTTTAGTTAGTTTCTTATTATTTTTGTTTTGTTTTGTTTTGTTTTATTATTTTTTATTTGAATCGTGTTTAGTTTTTAGAGTTTGTATTGTGTGTCGTGTTATTTTTATTTTTTTATTTTTTAGTGAGTTTTATTTTTAGTTGATTTTTATTTTTAGTTTAGTTTAGTTTTTATTTTTATTTTACTTGTTTTTATTTTATTTGGTTTATCTTTATTATTTTTTTTATTTTATTTTAATGGGGCACAAGCAGTGTTCTGAAAGGTTCGCCTAGGCTTGAGACTTGGGAGAAATCCCCCGCCTTAGGTTTTTTACGCCTTATTCTTGGTAAATGCCTTAGGGCGCACTTTTTTCTAAAAACAACAATACTTTTATGAAACATTATCGCATTTTAAAGACTTTTTTACAAACCGGACCATTAACTCATAAAAAATAATCAAATAGTATTTTAATTTGCAAATATTCAGACATATTTTTATGATATGTACAATTTTAGTATTTTAATAACCTTGTTATGGTTAAAAATATTAAAGTATATTAAAAAACCCAAAATGCCTTTTCACGCCTTTTTACGCCTACGGCCCACCTAAGCTTCTAAGGCTTAAGGCTTGGCCTCCACGCCTCGATCACGCCACACGTTTTTTAGAACCTTGGTCACAAGCTAAACACACACAACACCCAAACACCTAACACACACCCAAACAATCCCTTTACTATTCACATTCTTCCTCACCATTCCACCCTACACAATCAAACACACAAACACCCCCTCCACTATTCATAATCCCCTACCTTCCACTCACTCTCTCTCCTCACTCCTCCATAACCACACAAACCCAACAACTTCATCACATATTAACCCCCAAATCGGATCCACCCTGAGACCAACCACCAACACTCCAATCTCCACCCCCCTTCCACCACACACCTACCCAAATCAGACCCATAACCTGAAACCATAAAACCCGGAGCCCTAGTCGAACCTCCACTCCATACCCTTACCCGACGACCAAGACATTGTTCTCTCCATCTCCGACGATCATAGACCTGAAACCGTCAAAAACTCGGATCCCAATCCGGTAACCAAACCCCCGCAACCCGCTGCCTACAAACTCCCAACCTCAAATCCGAATGAAACTCCAACCCAAATGCCAACCCGAGGCCAACAATTTCAAACCATATCCAGACTCCTATGCTTCTCAACCCAATGTCCATTTCCCACTTTACTCATGTCACTTTATAAACCCATGAGCCAAAAATGATTCCTACCTACCAAAGATACCAAAATCCAAGCCAAAATAAAAACCATTAAACCCACATGTGTTAAATGCCATTTACCCCACATTCCAAAATTACCCCTAACTAACTTCTTTTACTCTAATACCCTTTTAACAAATCTAATTTTTCCCTCAACCATTACCTCACACCCCACATGAACCTCTCTTATCTATTATGACCCTTGCCCTAATGTGCCCATTATAAAAGCAAAGAAAAAGGTCCATTTGGAGGGGAGAGTTGTTCATTGTAGAGAGATAGTTAGAGTAGAAAAATACCATAGAGAGAGAAACACCTTGTAAATACTTTTTTTATTTTCTTTTATTTTTTAGAGATTACTGAGAAATCAAATTATTGAGAGATTCAATTGAGTGTATGTATTGAATTAAATATATTTGGATGCTCATATTGAATGGAGATTACTCAAGCTCAATGCAGATTTAGAGTTTAATTTTTCAAATCAAGGAGACTTGTATGAAGATTTGTTCTCTTATCTTTACTTTTTTTTTTATTTCTTGCTTAGTTTGTTGATAATATTTCATTTGTGTATTTTATCATCATGTTAGGCTAGAAACGCCTTTTAAGGGATGGGGCGATCCCATTATTTGATGTTAACCTCATTTTAATTAGTTTATTTAAATTAAATGTCCATTTGATAATTAATTTTGCACTCTTACATTTTGATTTACCCCTCGAGAGAGGGTGAATGATTTTTGAGAGAAAATCTAGATTCTAGTCTTAGTTTTCATTTTAATGAATTAATTAATTTTGATTAACTAGAATATATGGTGTCATCCTATCCCTTATTAGTCTTCACTTTTATTTTATTACTCATTTCATATTTTATATTTTATTTAGATATATTTCACTTATTTTTCATCACACTTTTTAGTTAGTGTTTAGGTCTTTGATTTTAGTTTAGTTATTTCTTCATTCTCAAAAAATGTTTTAATATTGAAAAAGCTAAAAAAAAAAGAAAAAAAAAGTAAAAAGTCCAAAAGGAAATTAAATAAAAATGAATTACATTTTTCCTCTCTTGTATGTGTCACCCTTAGATTTGGATTGCCAACCTTACTTACCTCTACACTTTAGATGGTAAATGGTCTTAAGTCTAATGAATCCAGATATTCATCATAAATTTCGAAACAAATAAATAAAACCCACATCATTGCAAAAACTCATACCTGAGCTTCCATCACCATCATGTGATCCACATAACCTCTCAACTTGCGAACTCTCAATGACTCTGATAAAAACCTAAACTACTTATTCCTCACCGAATAATCCACATCAAACACCACTCTGCCGCCTTAAAAAATAAGCCGAAACCTCCGATCCTATAAAAAAAGTTATGTTCTTGTTCAAAAAACTGAGAGTAAACACACTACCGAGCTTCAGATATTCTTGTTTATTTATGATCACTGGTCCGTTGAGGAATCAGAGTACCACTTTTGGGTAACACCCCCGAAAAAAAATCGTATGACCCCTAAAAGTCGCCAACTGGTACAGTGTTCATTTTTATTGATGTAGTAACATGATTGTTCTGTTATTTCAGTTTCCTAGTGATATATTCTTAAATATTAATGATGACTTTCTTAAATATAATATAAGGGGTGTAACTTTCTCTTTCGTTAGCATATAATACCAGTATCGATGCTTATTGAAGTTCAGTGTTCCTGACTTCCAATCCATGGTGATGATGCCTGCTAAAAAGATAATTGGTATTGTTAGAAGCTATCCTAGGTATATGAAACATATTTTGATTTGGAATGTATAGTTGCTCACATTTCTTATTTCGTTTCAGTTAAGAATGAATTTATCGTGTATAGTTGCTCACATTTCTTATTTCGTTTCAATTAAGAATGAATTTATCAACAAATTTATATTTTAATTGCAAAGACAATCCAACAACTATAATTTCCTCTTTTAATAGTTATTTTATAGTCTATTACATTGAGATGAAATACCACTTTTCTCAATATGAATTTGATTAAGGGTTAGTGATGAAATCAATAGGAAGCCTTTCAAATATCTTTGTTTCCTTCATTTCCTCCTCTTTGATAGGTTCCCTAAAGTGCTAGGGCATGGTGTTCCTCAACAACTATATGACTTAGCATATAAATGTATAATCTTGATGATGAGTAGGGAGACAAACTATGTGATCATTAAATTAGCACTTAACCATTCCACAAATCATCTGAGATCATTTTTCCTACTCTTTTTTCTATAGAAGAATTTGTGTTTATAGAATAATGGATATTTGCATGCCTCGTATTAAAGAAAACCACACACCTTCGATAGCTATAGATGTCCCAAAATGTTGTTTCGCAGTTTACATTGGAGAGAAACGAAAAACCTTTCCCATATCAATACCACAAAACATACTGTTTTTTAGTACCTCAAACGTTTTTTTAGGAGAGAAGGGAAATCCTAGAATTTCGCTAAAGTTTTTTTTTCTTTTCATGGGTTGATCAATATCTACATCTTCAAGCAATGACAACCAATTGCCCCACCCATTTTTGTCTATGGATTATTTTAAAACTACTCAAAGGCAGTTACATAACGCCAGAGTATCCCACCCCATTGTAGGATGTAATAGAATTACGTAAAAAAACACATGTGCACAGGTCATTACAACTTGATACTGTCACAGAGTGGCCGGTACAGACCATGAACTTTCAACATGTGAAATCTTATAATAAAGTATCTGGATTCAACTTTAACCTTTTTTAAAATTCTTTTTTTAGTACATTATAATTTTCTTTTCTGAAGGTATATTTAGCTTAGATTCCCCATATTTAACATAGAAATGTCTTTTTTTAGTACATTATGTGAGATCTTAAACCAAAAGTATCAATAGATCTCACATAATGTACTCAAATCTTAAACAAAAAGTATCAATAGATCTCACATTCAATGGATACAAGGTAGGAAACTTAATTAGCTATAAAGCATTTGCACATTATTTGATTGAGATCAATTGCACATTACTTGTTCGCGAGTAGTTACATATTGTGTTATTAGCGGCATGTAAATTTGAATTTTTGATTATAATAAATACTTGTACTTCAATTTGTTAAAGTCATAATAAAGCTTAATGTGTTAAAAATCCAAATTCTTCTTTCTTTCCATTTTTGGATGTATAAGTACAACAGTGATGAAAAAACAGCATATAAATTATTAAACACATGATAGTAGTAGGGTGATAAAGTCCACTAAAACTTATGGGAAAACTTGAAATTAAAACTATAAAACAATTAGAGAGGTATAAATTCTATCCAAAAGTAGTCCAATTAATCTTTAAAAAATTGTGTCTTCCCTCTAAACTCAAACTAATATCTGTAATATTTCAACAAAAAAAAAATAAGTAATGGAGAAACAATAGGTACAATTCAATTCCCATTCTACAATCCCAAGCAAACATAATAAAATTCTACTCCAAATGAATCGATAGCAAACAACTAATTTCTCATACACATTTAATCAAACATTTAGCATGCTCTAACTTACTCTAAAAATGTTTTAGCACTAAAATGCAATAAATTTTACAACTTAAAGTGAGTGAAAAAGAAAATTTTACAATAAATCAAATTTTGTTGTTAAGTTACCTCGTGTCAATATTGGAGATCAAGTTGGAGACTTCAAATCCTATAGAAAAGTAAAGAATAATATACAGTTAGACATGTGGTGTGTAAAACACATTTATTCCTATTTTTATGTGCATAAAACATATGCAATCCTATTTTCTCTTGGTTAGAAAATAAAATGAGGAAATGAGTGTCAGATATGAAAATAGAAATGAAATACTTTGATCAAAGAAGAAGAAAAATCAAGATTTAAAAATTTCAACAAAACCCATTTGAAGTGAGAACCACCAATTATATCCTCCTCTAATTAGATTTTTACACATAAAAGAACTTTGATTCACTACCAGACATGCACTTTCTCCTACATAACCAATTCAGTATATCACACATAAAAACCTGGGCTAACATTAAAGAGATTAACTTAAACAGAGAATTAAGATAAAGGTCATGTTCCTTCCTATATTTAAATTTTTAGGACAATGCTTTTCAAGTTTATAAATCTAGTCCCTGTGGTACAATAGCATTTATTTGTGTGGTCTCTTTAGAATTAGGAGTTCATTTTTTTGGTCCGCGCCAGCGGCACCATTTTTCATGAAATTTTTAGTACAAGGATTAAATTTATAAAATTACGCGGAGTGCCCTATTTTTATACACTTTGAGAATTATGAGGACCTTTTCCCCAAACCCCTAACTTAAATTACAAATCAATGGTGGTGAAATTTACCTTGTAGATTCAATATGGTCTGATGAAGCTCGTACATTTGATGCCCGGGGACCACATTTATGTCTGTGAATGTGGACAACTTGAGTGTATGGCATAATTAGAGGCTTGTAAAGAATTTTAGAGTATTATATAGATTATCTCCATTTTTAATTTTTATTTTCAAAGAAAAGTTTAGAAAGCTAGAAAATGCGTTCAGTTGGTAGATATAATTTGTTATTGTACAAATAGTAGTTTATAGAAAACTTGGGTATGAATGTAATTTACACAAAGTTTAGAGTTAAAAATAAAATTACAAAAAGTTTAGGATGTAAATGTAATTTATAGAAAGTCAAGGGATTGAAATATAATGTATATAAATTTTAAAGGCCAAAATACAGTTCTATAAATTTTGAAGTTCAAAATGTATTTTATATTAAAATATTAAGGGATTAAAATGTAGTTTAGCAAAACGTTAAGGGTTTGGATGTAAGTTATAATAAAATTCAGGAACAAAATATAAATTTGGGACTTCTCGATATCGGTGGAAAACTTGACAAAGTCGTTTTTCAATTTCTTGAAAAATTTAGAAAACTTCTTCCCAATATTCTATTTTAAAAAATTATCAATTTTGAACGCATTTTATAATTTAATATTTTGTTGGAAAAATTTTGGTAATTTTTTTTGGAAAACAGTTTCCACAGCTAAAAAGCGCCTCATTTTTTATTTCTCTGGTATCAAGGTACAACTAAATTGCATTAGTATACACTAGTGCATCTATTATCTTTATTCTCTTGAAGCCACTTTTGTAAAGTTTTTTCATTTACTCAAACTCCCACTAAGAGCGTATGAAGAGGTAGACATTATTTTTAGGTTCCTTTCCATCCAAGGATATTAGGTCTAGTTTTTTTAAGTTAATATTATTTGATAGGAATTTCATATTTGTCATTTTCATTAAAATGAACTTATTGCCATTTAATAAATATCCATGTTAATCTAACATAAATTATTTGCATTTTAATATTTATGTTGTACCCACAATTTTTTTTCCAAAATTCATGATCCCTCACATAAATTTACAAAATCTTTTGAATTTATAGTGGCTTTCGTCATTTTTTTGCATTGAATAACTCTCACACTACAGTTATTGAAGCATTAAATATTGAAAATTTCGATAACACATCATCATTTACATCATTTGTAATTTCCAATAATCCTTTCGCGTACCTGTAAACGGAACATAAGGGTGGTAAATAGACAAATACATAGCGAACACAATACTATCTATTATTTATATAATTTCAAAAGTGTTATTTCCTAAAACTATTACACTAATTTGTCTTAGCTTGATTATACCAATTGTAAGCAAATAATAGATAAGAGATGTAAATTACTGAAATACTAAACTATAGAAAACAATAGAGAGATGACATAAAGAGAATAAGAACTGAATTTAGGTGTTTCAGCCCAAAGAGGTACCTATATCCACAGGTGCAGTGTTTGTTGTATTAAAATACTGGGCAAAAACCTTGAACAAGTACAATATAGAAACTCTCAAGTTCTTTCTAGAATTGGACAACATGATAGGAAGAAAAATATCTTGGATTCCCCCAAAAGTGTGGGTGTGTGCTATTTATAAGCTGTTAGAAGAGAGAACAAAAGAGTTCCACATGACTCGCCTTTTAAGGTTAGGCAAGTACATGCCTTAGATGTGAGGTAAGGGAATGATATAAAGTTACTTATTGTCTTTGCATATCTCTCCCTTGTGTGTGCATTACTGATATCATCCAATTGTATAGTATATGTTTGCTATAATGGAGTTAATTAACAGTGTTAGCTAACTGCTAGCCAATAGGGTTAGATGACATGATGAGACTGTTAGGTCCGACCAGGTTGCTAGCTAGGGCCGATCTCATTTATGTAGGTGTGATTCCAGGTGTCTTCTTCTGATTGGTCCCCGAGCCATACCATATTAATGGTATAACAATATCCCCCAATACTTTGCTCACGATTGTAGCTTCTAGTATATTCTTTGAAGTATCAAGCCTTCTGGGCAGGTGCTTAAAAAGTTGAGTGAGTGAAGTTTTAACTGTAAAGTGTCCTCGTGTCCTGGTCGAATTACTAGGATCTCGTCGACTCGGGATGTCATCGGCTCTTTTATGGCCTAGCATATATACTTGTGAAAATTCGAAGAAAATATTTTTCTTGGGCTTCAGGTTGCCACGAGTCAAATGCTAATAGTGGCAGAAAACTCATTAAAGCACGTGTGCCCAGGGCAATGTGATTGAAATTTTGAGGCATCAGTTATCTTTCCAAGGCATGACGTCATGTTTACTTCCACAAAGTGTAATCATTATCACCACTAATCCATAAAATTCCCTTTTCAAAATAATTTTAAATTTTTACTTCTAACATCTTTCGCACGCAAGCTTTAGTGGGAGAAAAATAATTTCAGGCCAAAACCTTGTCTTTTCTAGATATTGCTTCTCATTTCTACCATTCTCGGCTATTTTCCTGCTTGAAAGAATCTTTTCGGTGAGGAATTCTCTTTTTAGTTATTCGTTGACCGTCTTTGAGCAATTTTTTGAGTCATCTTTCTTAATCTAAGGGTTCAAGTACGTCTTTCGCTATATTCTAGTAATCTATGAAATTTTCTCATTACTAGTTGCAATTTGTTCATTGACCGTCTTCGGTCAATTTTTTTAGTCATCTTTCGTAATATAAGGTTCCAAGTACGTCTTTTGCTCTATTCTAGCTTTTTAGGGTTTTCTCTGAGATTTTCTCATCCTTTATTGTGATTTGCTGCATTTAGCTGGTACTGTTGCGGATTTGGATGTCGATTGACATTTTATTGCTGGGTTTTAGTAATTTTAGGTGGCCATTGAGTTGGCTGGCCTAGGATTTCATAAGTTTAGTTTTTTAGGTGTTCTGGGTTTTCCTCACCCAAATAAATCCTTTGTTTTGAAATCAACAACCCCCAAGCTTTTGCTTCTCTACCCAAAACCTACCCTTTATGAGAGAAAACTCTATAGTTGAGAGAGTGTTAAATCATATTTATAAAACCAATGTAGTCTGTCACTTCTTAATCCTCCAAATCGAGTCTCTTTAAAGTTCCCGCGGTGAGGTCATTCGATAGAGCATGAAAGCTCTCCGAGGCCCTGCCAAGCCTGGTCTCTCGCGAGTACCGTTTGACCTCACACTAAAACTCTTTATTATTCTCGTTACAGCATTACAACCATTATAGCTTACAGTCAATATAAACAAAGACACAATATGACTAACACAACAAGATAAAGTATGAGTTGCCATGCTAAGCTGTCTCGCTGAGTTGCCACGCTTGAGCTGCCTTGGTTGCTTAATCTCAAACACTATTGCTAATTAGGGAATTATCCCTAATCTCAGGATTACCTTGAATCCCCCTTTACACATTCTACATAAAAATCCCTAACCAACATGCATCAAATTTATTCTTTTTCTCTCAAGAACATCTATTTACTCAAAACTATTATCAAAACCCTACACATGGGCATTATAACTGGACATTTAATTGAAATAAACAACTTTCCTTGATTATGGTAGGGTTTGATTTCGTGTTAATGGAGATGGTTTGATGTTTCTCGCTTCAAATCCTTACTCCTTAAATGCTTAGGATGCAAGATTAAGGTCTAATTCTTTAAGAATACCTCTCAAGCTTTGAAAATTAGTTTCTTCTTTCTCTCTAATGTCTTCCTTTGGGTTTAATTATTTCTAAGCCCTGCCTCAATTCTGAAACATAATATATAACACTTAGAATTTTGTAGGTCTCTTACCCTCTATTTGCCAAATGATCAACACGCCCTCAAATGGTGACGGTTGCGTCTAAATTTGACCCGGGACCCAAACTATACCCCGGGGTACATTATTCCGACTATTTTGACCATTTCAAAATCATCCGTGACCTCTAAATTACCATTAGAGTCACTAAAAATATATTTCTCATTTTTCACCTCAAAATAGTCTACATGGGACTCTCGATGAGATATATACGCACATATCACTCGTTATGTCGTATAACACTAATCATCAATTATTTACTATTCACACTTAGTAAATATTATATCATAATATTAATCATTATATATCTTTTGATTAATATTTAATAATCACATTTATTATTTAATCACCTTAAATTACTTCACTCGCGTAATTTAAATAAAACGTATTTTCTCAAGTAATTTCCGAATTAATTAGATTATAATTACGCAGAAATACGTGGTATTACATACTTCTCCCCTTATAAAGTAATTTCGTCCCCGAAATTAGGACATACCTACACTGAATAACTCTGGATACTATTCTCACTTATCACCCTCCTGCTCCCATGTCGACTCATCAATATTGTGGTGTCCCCACTAAACTCGCACTAGTGGCACCACATTGGATCGCAGTTTACACTCACTATGATTTAGAATAGCCACAGGTCTCTCCTTATACGAGACGTCTAGATATAAGTTAATCTCCTAAATTGGAACGTGCCAGAAGACCCTCTCGCTCCTCCTGTACTTCTTTAGTGATGAAACATGGAATACGTCGTGTATTCGCTGAAGATGCACTGGAAGTACCAGTCTGTATGATACCGGTCCCACTCTCCCTATAATATAAAACGGACCCACAAATCTCATCTCTAACTTCCCTCACTTGCCAAATCTCATAATCCCCTTCATAGGAGATACTCGAACCAACACTTGCTCGCTGGTCCAGTTGTCTCCTATTGGCATCGGCATAACTCTTCTACCTATCTTGAGTTATACAAATACGCCCTCGAATCAAATCAATCTTGGAAGTAGTCTCCTGAATCATCTCGGGTCCTAACAACTTGTTGTCCTCCACCTCTAACCAGCAAGCGGGCGAACGACAAGGCCTTTCGTATAATGCCTCAAACGGTGCCATACCGATAGTAAATTGGTAAGAGTTGTTATACGCAAACTCTACCAATGGGAGGTATCTCTCCCACCCTCCACCAAAATTTCAGATGCATATCCTCACCATACCCTCAAGAATTTGATTTACCTTCTCAGTCTTCCTGTCTATCTGTGGGTGGTATGCCGTACTCAACTATAAATATGTGCCCATGGCCTCCTGAAAGCTCTGCCACAAGTGTGACACAAAAATTTTGTCTCTATCAAACACAATATTAATCGGGACTTCATGAAGCTTAACAATCTTTGAAATTAATAGTTGTGCATACTGCATCGTCTCATAGTTCATGCGAACTGGCAAAAAATGAGCCACCTTGGTCATCTGATCCGCTATCACCCATATGGAATCGTGACCCTCTGTGACGTAGTTAGCCTAGTAATAAAGTCCATAGATATGCTCTCCCACTTCCACATGGGAATCTCAAGTGGCTGTAACATCCCCGAAGGCCTTTGATGGTCAACTTTCACAAGCTAACAAGTATCACATCTTGAGACAAACTCTGCTATGTCTCTCTTCATACCGGCCCACCAGTACTGTATCCTCGTATCCTGGTACATTTTATCCCCACTAGGATTTATTGCAAATCTAGAACCATGAGACTGAGTCATAACTGCATCTCTCAAATACTCGTCCTCGGGCACTACCAATCTCCTATTAAAGCTCAAGCCTCCCTCTGAGCTGACTGAGTAGGACTCTGCACCCTCAAATAATAATTGTCGTACCCTATCCTGATAGAACTGATCCTCTATCTGAGCCCTCACTACCCGTATAACGACCTTGGGAGTGATAGTCATAACTTCCATATGCGCTCTGGCAACCTCATCTGTCTTTCAAAGCTTACTCCACTTCGTTTTCCATTCCTTCGCTAAATCTCTAATAGGTCATCGGTTTAATGCGTTAGCTACCACGTTAGCCTTATAAGGATGATATTGTATATCAAACTGGTAGTCTTTTATGAATTCCATCCACTGCCTCTGTCTCATATTTAGATTCTTCTGTGTGAAGAGATACTGAAGTGACTTATGATTCATGAACAATGTGAACAAGTCCCCTAGTAGATAATGTCTCGATATCCTTAATGCAAAAATGATCGTTTGTAACTCGAGGTCGTGGGTCGGGTAGTTCTTCTCGTGGGGATTTTCCTTCGGAGATGCATAAGCTATCTCCCTCTCTTCTTACTGTAACACACCCCCAAGTCCCTACAAGGATGCGTATATATATACCCGGTACTCCAAACCTCCCTTGGGCAAAGAAAGTATTGGTCCAGAGGTCAATCAGTCCTTTAACTTGTCGAAAGACAACTGACAATGGTCGCTCCACACGAATGGTACTCCCTTATGAGTCAAGTTCTTCAAAGGCACAACAATCTTTGAGAACCCCTTGATAAAGTGACGGTAATATCCGACCAACCCAAGAAGCTGCGAATTTCGATAGGTGTCGTCTCTCCACTCCCTTACTTCCCCTACCTTACTCACATCAACAACTATGCCCTTGTCGGACTCATTGTGGCCAAGAAACTGTACCTCCCGGAGACAAAATCCACATTTAGTAAATTTATTATACAACTAATGGTCCATTAACGTCTGCAGAACCATACATAAGTGCTCAGCATGCTCCTCCTCCGTACGTGAGTACACAATGATGTCATCGATAAATACTATCACAAACTGATCCAGAAAATCCTGAAATACTCTGTTCATGAGATCCATGAACACTGTAGGTGCATTGGTGAGCCCAAATGACATTACCCTATACTCATACGACCCGGACCATGATAGGAAGGCAGTCTTGGGTACGTTTTCCTCTCGGATATGCAACTGGTGATATCTGGATCTCAAATCAATCTTTAAAAAGTAAGCAGAACCTCTCAACTAATAAAAAAAGTCATCGATAGTAGGCAACAGATACTTATTCTGTATCGTCACCTTGTTCAGCTCCCTATAATCCACGCACAAACTGAGAGAACCATCCCTCTTCTTCGCAAAAAACACCGGAGCACTGCATGGCAATGTACTCCACCGAATGAAACCCTAACCCAAGAGCTTCTGAATCTTCTCTCTCAACTCCCGCATCTCTGAAGGATCCATTCTATACGGTGCTCTAGCAATATGTCTCGTCCACGGTGCTATGTCGATGATAAACACTATTTCTCAACTCAGTGGCAGCCCATGTATGTCCTGAAATACATCCTTGAACTCCCTCACTGCTGGAATCGAGTCTAAAGGTACCACTTTCTACTGCGAAGTCTCCTCCTCAATACAGTATAGGTGAGTGTACGATCCTCCCTCAGACAGAGGCATCGCCAATAGTAACATCTCCTGCCATGGGATGGAGAACACTATAGTCTTGTCATAACAATCTACCATAGCTCGATAACCTGTCAACCAATCTTTGCCTAGAATCACATCATAGCCCTCCACAACACTAGGAGGTCCGCTACTAGACTCAGTCTCCCAATCAATATATCGACTCTTCTTCAGATCGAATCTATCAGCGAACCACTACCCATCGGTGACTCAACACACATAACAAGGCTATCGGCTATCTCTAATAAGCAAGCGGCTCATGTAAATCTAGTCTTAATAAATGAATGAGATGCCCCAGTATCAAATAAAATCCTACCCTCAAACCCGTGAATAGGAAAAGTGCCCTCTACTGCAGGCGACGCCTGTGGTGCTGGAGGTATTGATACATCCCAAACGTTGTATACACGCCTGTAATTCATCTAGACCAGTTAATTCTGTTGGACTAGTGCTGTTGCTTGTGCTGGAGCTATTGGAGCCTACTGTCCCTATTGGGCACCATACCACTGTGGGTCATCACGTTGTGGACAAGCCCTAATCTTGTGACCCTACTGGCCATATGTGAAACACTGACCCTGGAACTGTCTCTATCCTTGGCCCTGGCGTTGGCTCTACTGACCTTCCCCCTGATTCCCTTAGCCCTGACGGCCCTAAGGAACCTGTTGCTGCTGCCTAAATCCCCTCATCGGGTCGATAACCTCCAGATCTGAACCTCTTGGAAAAGTTCCCCTATTGGGAATCCTACCCCTGCTGACTTGTTGTCTACTGCTACTGGGGTGGTGCCCCACTACTACTACTCCCCCTAGCCTTACCCTGCTGGTTAGGCTCACCTTTCTTGCTCCCTTTCACGTGGAAGCGATGATCCTACCAATGTAACAGTGTGGCATTGACGACGTCAGTGTAAGCCATCAATGCAGGGTTACCAATCAAATGTTTCCTGATCCTCCAGGCCAAGCCATCTATAAATTTAGCTTTCTTCCTCTCCTCGTTGCTCACCTCATTCGGTACAAAGTTTTCCGTACGGGTAAACTCCTCCTCATAGTCTGCCACTGAACGATCACCCTGACATACCTCCCCAAACTTCCTCCTCATCTCTAACTCAACTACAGGCGAGAAGTCCTTGCGGTCAAATCATGTCCAGAACTCCAAAATCGTCATCAAGTCCCTCTCCTCAGCGGTGTTCACTGACTTCCACCACTGTAGGACTACCCCTACTAGCCTGACGGTGGCTAACATCTGTCTCTGAACATCATTACAGTCTAACATGCACAGATGGTGCTGAATGTTCTTCTTCCATTGGCATGCCACCACTATATCCGTACCGCCCTAAAATTTGGGCGGGTGGACCTTCTGAAAGGTCTCCCTGATGCTATGCCAACTGGGTTGCCCTTGCCGGGCCTAAATAGCTGGTGTTATGGGCTGTTGTGCCTAAGGTTGAGGAAAGTGGGCTGCCATGGCCCTTATAGATGTCTGAACGTCCTCTTCCACTATTGCAGCCACCTGAGTACATGGAAATCATCTCTGGTGGTGGTGGTACCTCATGCTCTTAAGGATCCTTCTTAACCTCGTCTCTAGCTATTATCCTCTCGGCTCGCTCTCTCCTAGATGGAATTCCAAAATAGAATTTAAATTATGTAAGTACACAGATTAGACATAATTCTAATAACAGGAGAACAATATCTTAAGCACGCAAAGATGAAACAATAGTCCTAACAATAGGGATCTATGTCAAATTGACGATATGCTAAAATCGTAGTAAGACGTACAGATCCTATGGACACTAGAACCTGATGCTCTGATATAGTCTGTGACACCCCGCCTAATTAAACATCGGGTGATCAGTCCTTTATTAAATTAAAGTAGGTTTCTCATATGGTTCATTCTTAGGATCACCATCGAAAACTTTTAATTACTAACCACCTAAGTGAGATTAAACTGGTGCCAAATTTTATCTTTCTTTAAAACAGACAATTCTAAAAATGTGGAAACTAAATTAACCAATCACAATATACTAGAGTTCAACTATCAAAATATATAAAAGAATAAAGGTTTGCCGATTAAACCATTGGTCCAAATCCAAAACCAAATACTCTATAATAATCAAAGAACTAAGTAACTGAAAAACTACCAGTGGACAACATGTCCATGCATGGAATATAAAAATGAGATCCTACACTACATCTGAATGAAGGAATCGTCTAATCAAATCATGTCAGCATCCACAATGCTACAACTCCAAATCCCCGAAATGAAGTCATGCTCGGCGTCCCTGTGGCTGGAAACTAAAAAGGTTTTTAAAAATATTTTTCATAGCAAGAGTTAGTACTCAAAACGTTTTGAAAATATTTAGCAAGACTTTATCACAATATAAAATCGATTATTGATTACACATGTTAGGTTCACGTATACTCTCTAGAGTTTCCTCACCTCTCGTCCATAGTACACGCCTAACATGCTATACTTAGCCCACCTAGCTATACTACCCAAGCTAACTAGACTAAAGTATTCACCTGAACTTATCTATACGTCTAAATTCCCGTACCGCCCATTCAGTACATCAATTTTATTAACATCTCCCAAATGTTAATTAACAACATAAGTAACATTCCTCACGTGTTATCTTTTAAATCACTATATTAAGTTTCTCCACTTTATTTATTCTTTTAAAATACGCTATCTAACTGTCTACCGTCTCACATAAGTAGATAAAACTCACAGTAATACCCTCATAATATCCTCGTATCACACCTTAAGGATTCATTGGTTCAGATATTCCTTCGACCCCAATTCATCATGTCATTTACATTAGTTCGGATAGCCGTCGGCCACAATGTAAATGCTATATATATATATATATATATATATATATATATATTTGTCCAGATAGCACTCGACCCCAAATAGAACTTCCATGTATTGGTTCGGATGTTCCCTCGACCCCAATACCTCTAATATACTTTAGGTATTCACACTGCTTAAGTATTCATATGATAGGTATGCACATAACCTAGGTATTCACACTTGTACGTAGTATTTTTCTCTCGTATACTCGACATACTAAATTTCTTTTACGAATGATTTCACTTATCGTATTCTTGAGTATTCACACAACTCTAAGGGTCTTAGTTACCCCTTTATAATTTTTAGTAGTTAAGCCTAACTCACCCTACTGGTCCATTTCATAATTTAATTCCCAATTCACCGTTGCTAATTATCTTTCTCTCGGATAATTTACGACATGGCATTAACCTAATTTCATTCTCGTCTTAATACTCTCAAGAAGACTAAACAATACCCCCATCATAAGCCTACTATAATATATTAATCTCTCAATATTACCTTACCAAAGTCCTCAACAATTTCATAACAACGACTTAAGGATTTAAGGCAAAAAGGTTCTTTATTTTTTTATTTTCTGGGGCCTAAATCGATTTGTCCTGGACCGGTTCCTCTATATCCAGATATGTTTGCCTCGGACCGGTCCCTTTTTATTCGGGCAAGTTTGCCCTGGATCGGTTCCCTTCCTGCACTTCATCTTCTTCGTTTCGCAGGTGCGTTATTCACCATTTATAAACCTCTAAATTTCATGTTTCTCCATGAAACTTCAAACCAATTGTCCCAAACTCTTTTCACATGTATTAGGACTTTTTCTAACGTAATTTTTGCATCAAAACATTACGAATAACATTCAAGAATGGATTCAATCATCTAATCCTCAAGAACCCTAGGTTTTTACGTTCTTTCATCATCATACTTTAAAACCCAAATTTAATCCGTTTTAATTACCATATCTTCTATGATATCAATTCCTCTATAGGTGTAAATCATTCTAGATGCAAATCCCTAAACAATATGCATCAAATTTATTCCTTTTCTCCCAAAAACATGGATTTAGTCAAAACTATTATCAAAACCCTACGCATGGCCATTAGAACTGCACATTTAATTGAATTAAATAACTTGCCATGATTATGGTAGGGTCTGATTTCGTGTTGATGGAGATGGTTTGATGTTTCTCTCTTCAAACCCTTACTCTTTAGATGCTTAGGATGCAAGATTAAGGTCCAATTCTTCAAGAACACCTCTCAAGCTTTGAAAATTGGTTTCTCCTTTCTCTCTAATGAATTCCTTTGGGTTTAACTGTTTCTAACCCTAGCATTAAGTATTAAACATCAGATATAACACTTAAAATTTCGTAGGTCTCTTAACCTCTATTTGCCAAATGACCAAAACGCCCCCAAATGGTGCCGGTTGGGTCTAAAATTGACTCGGGACCCAAACTATACCCCTGGGTACACTATTGTGACCCTTTTGGAATCATCTGTGACCTCTAAATTACCATTCGAGGCACTAAAAATAAATTTCTCGTTTCCCACCTCAAAATAGTCTACACGCGACTCTCGTGAGATAAAATAAAATACGCACATGTCACTCGTTATGACGTATAACACTAATCATCAATTATTTAGTATTCACAAATTGTAATTATTATATCATAATATTGAACAGTATCTATCTCTCGATTAATATTTAATAATCACATTTTTTAATCATCTTAAATTACTTCACTCGCGTAATTTAAATAAAACGTATTTTCTCAATTAATTCCGAATTAATTAAATTATAATTACGCAGAAATATGGGGTATTACATTAACCTTCTAAAAATAGTCAAAGACGATGATACGTTCTTATCCAATATGAAGAAATGCATCATGTCGGTTCGACATGTTGACCATGTTCTGATAACGACCTCCAATGAGGGGGTGGTGGTATGTATATTTTCTAAGTTACCATTGCCCACCAAGATCCTTGAAATTGACCACTTATGGACCATCATAGTGATGACAGAGGATCGTCACGTGGGTATAACGAATCGATTAAATCATAATTGGAAAAACCAATGATAAGACAATATTTGTTTACTTTTCGTGGGTGTATGACCCCAAACTTGGCCATATTAAACTCTCTGATGTGAACACAACATTTTTCCTTGTTGAGGTAAGATTTCCTTTCTACTGGTTCGTCACGGTCACTAACACCTCCTCTATTAACAAAATAGCATCCGAAAGAAATCATCCTGACTCTCTCAATTGCCACCTTGGGCTACTTAGAAAAATCAGGGTTTGTTCCATCATTTGAGTCATCTTCTTGGCATAACTTCTTCTCGTGTTTTCCCTTGAAAGGATACTTAGATTCTTTCTTGGGTTTTTTAGTATCTTTTTCTCGATAATATTTGTCCACGTACTTCATCAATTTTCCTCTTTCATTCAAGTTTTCCCTCTCATTCTTCAAGGCCAAGCATTTCTCAGTATTGTGGCCATGATCCGTATAGAAATTGTATTACTTATTTTTATCCCTTCTGTTCGGTGGAGACATTAACTTTTCCGACCACTTTAGGTCACCACTTCCTTGGATCTCGTTAAGGATGTGGTGGATGCCCATAGTGAATGGTGTGTACTCGTCATATCTCTTTGTCTTATCGAACTTGTTGGAGTCTTTGAACCTTTATTTCTTATCCAAGCTCTTTTCAGCATAAGACTTCACATGGCAAGACTCCTTTACAGCCTTCACCTTCGCTTAATTCATAATCTTCCTCACTTTATCCAGGGGTTTGATCATTACACGCGGAGATTATTTTGCCACTACCCAATATAACATTCCAGGTAGAAAGACACTCATTATGGAATTAATCGCAACCTTCTCATCATAGTCTACTACCTCAAGATTCTCCGTGTTGAAATGAGTGATGAGCTATCTTGTCATTTCACCCGCCTGATGGCGGACACATAAGAAGTGAGCAACCCTTTTCATGGGCTTTGTGCCGAAGAATAAATTATTTACAAAGAGATTGAAAAATTATTTATAATTTGAAATTCCCCCCTCCCCCAACCCGGGGAGATTGTTGAACTAGATTTGGGCTGACCTATTAAGAGTACTGGAAAAGTCCTTACATATCATCTCATCATAGATTGAGTAAATATAAGAGGCATATGGATACTTCTTCACATGTAACATCGGATCAGATTTTACATAATACCTCGGAATGATAATTAGAGGCTTGAACTTCTCAAGTGTTAGATAACCCACTAGAGAATCTGTAAATAGAGATTCTTGAATATATCCCCTCCGAAAAAGATCATTCTTATTGAGTAGATTACCCAGTCGATATTTAGGCATTGAATTGACCCCTTTCAAGGTTATTCTTCCTTCTCGGCCTTCATAGTATTCTATGTTCGTCTTTGGTTTTTGACTGAGGTATTTTCCTTTATGGAAATATGCTCGACCCTAGCCGACCCTCGTACACTTTTCCTCGACTTGGCAGAGCACTCGACCCTCCTAGTGTTAGACCTCCTTGACTCTTATCTATGCTCCCTAGACTCTCTAAGTTCCCTATATTGTTATGCATGTGAAACCCTTGTGACTAGCCGATTAAAAGCGGATACTTTTCTCAAACCCTTCTAGTGAACTTGGACACTCCATAAAATAAGTCTGTTCAACATCATACCATGTTGATCAAATGGTGGATGTTTCTCCTGACCTGTGGGACTGATCATGTCGACTATATCCTGAGAATCTGGACCTACATCCTTTACCTCTTAAACCCAACTCCAACCTCCTTGGGTTCTCTAGTGTTAGGTCATGGTGTTCCTGCCTCATGTCCTTGTATGAGGATGGTGGTGGCATTTCATGCCTCCTCTGAGAGTTCTCCTCAACTTCTCGGTTGATTGGGGTCATTTATATCCTGTTCTGTCTGTACAAATACTTTGAGTCTATTATTTCATGTTCTCCTGTATAGCTTCCTGACTTCTAGCCAAGATCTCTAAGGTCCCATAAAAGTTTCCTATGCCTACAGGTGTAGAAGGTGGACCTCCCTCTCGAGTCTGATAACGTTTTGGGTTTTAAACTATTTTCAACAGAAATTATAGGAAATAAAGTATCGTATGAGGAAAAAATAAAGTATCGTAAACATAACAACATGAATTGCAAGAAACATGAATTTAAAGAAGGAAAATGTAAATCTAATGGAGGATTCAATGAATTAATGAGAATCGAGAACAAAATTATTATTAAGAAGAATCTAACCCAATAAAACCCAGCTGAATAGGAGTACGATTCACCGGTTTACCAAAAATGGGTATCCTCAAGTTTTAAAAATTGAAAATGGTTAAAAATGACAATGGCAAAGTCATTTTCCACAAATGACACTAATATGTTATCACATAAAACTATTATATTGATTTGTATTAGCTTGATCATATAAATTATAAAAAAAATAACATATAAGAGATGTAAATTACTAAAATATTAAATTCCAAAAACTAGTAGAGAGATGGGAAAAAGAGAATAAGAACTGAATTTACATGGTTTGGCCCAAAGAGGTGCCTATAACCACAGGTTCAGTGTTTGTTATATTGAATTACTACCAAAATCCATGAACAAGTATATTATGGAAGATCTCAAGTTCTCTCTAGAATTGGACAACATAATAGTAAGAAAAATATCTCAAATACCCCCAAAAGTTTGGATGTGTTATCTATAGGCTATTAAAAGAGAGATAATAGAGAGTACCACGTGACTTCCACTACTGTAGTAATCCAATAACATAGTGAATACATGTTGTAACAGAGTTAATTAACAATGTTAGTTGACTACTAGCTAACGTGGTTAAATGACCTGATCAGATTGTAGGGGCCGATCAGATTGCTTGGGATAACTAGAATTCTAGCTGAGGCTGATCTCATTTCTGTCAGTGTGAGTTCAGGTGTCTTCTTCTAATTGGTCTACGAGCGAAACCATATTTATGGTATAATAAAAAGTTCACTATCCGTATACATATTCACTCATATAGTACATGTAACTGTTCATAGCCATATCCTGTTGGATTTCCCCATTTAGGATAATCCGTATCCGTTTGTATTATTTATATATCACTCAGCTATTTATACCTCCTCTTCATCACAATACCACTCCACGTGCTCCTTAACAAATCTTTGTAAATTTTGGTTTATTATATCGAATAAAAGAAATTTATGCCTTATTTTGAAATGGACGTCATCTTAATGAACTTAATTTCCTTATATTAGGTAGAATTTTTAGTGTTTTTCGAAATGAAAAGGATTCGTCTTACATTTGTCAATGTTTCTCAATCTAAGTTGAAATTTAAAAATCATAGTATATTTAAATAGATAGGGAACATTTATTGTGAAATGAAAACATGATGAAGTCCACGATTAAGTCCAAATTCACAATCCATAATCTTAAACAACTAAAATGCATTTCAAATTATGTGATGTTTTTTCCTCATTATATCTTATTGACACAACTTTCCATGAGATTGGTTTTAGTTAGACTCAAAATAAGGGGCTAAAATCGTGCTAAATCATAGTGTGGATATTTTCGTTATAAAATAAATTATATACATATAATTAAGAAGAAAATTGTAGAAATTTAAATTTAAATATTATAAGGATACGTGTATCAAGAAAACGGATATACTTAGTTTGGATATACAACCTTATATACAAATTATCCCTGACGAATGTTTATTATTATTTTTGGACATTTAAATGTGTTATCTAATTCCACCCTTTTGAATAATTAGTGGACAAATATCTACAAAATTCATATTCAAATACTGAGCGGATTTGGATTTTTGAATATACGTTTACATCGTAACTTAACATTACTTTTTTTCTTACTCATTGTTTACAAAGTTTAAGTCTGAGCCACTATGATGCGATTACAAAAATTATCCATTAAAGAAATACCAAATTATGAGCTACCCAATAGCTTTTTGCAATACATATAATATAGTTTGAACTAAGATAAAGAATGTTAGACTTTAAAGAAACACTTAACCATGATTTAGATCCAAATCTAGATATTAAATGACCATAATCCATAATGGAAGGTTGAAGAGAGTTTCAATTAGAATTCTCAATTTTTAAACTTAAATATTTTTCTGAGGAAAATCCTATATTTAAATGCTAATTTGTTAACCATTTTGAATATGCATATCATACATTCAATACATTAAAATCATACATCAATTCATGCATCTCATACATAAACATAAAGTTTCCTCATTCATAAATTAAAATCTAGTCTGATTTACTACATCAAATCCATTTGAAGGTACATCAAAAATCATTCACCCTTAAAAATCTCTCTGGTTGGAAAACTCTTCATTTCCATTAAACTATATTAACATAGTTAAGTATCCATGTTCTTTCATAGATATAATACTTATCTTCTCTTGTTGTCACCAAACAAACCTCTCTTGATTTAGTAGACACTCTTCACATGCATCGATAATCTAGGAGACCAAATTAAGATTATGCTTACCATACCCACATCATAGTGATCACCTCATAGATGGTAATGGGAACTGGGGGTTCTCCTGTTCCCATTTATTTTAGTGACAATTACGGGGACCGATTTATTTTAGCCCATTTACTTGCTTTCATCTTGATATTTATTTCTTGATGATTTATTGTGATATTTCTTGTACTCACAATTGGCTCTGTCTATGGGAAACGATTCTTTTTTCTACGAAAGAATTCATCAACAGAAAGCTAATGAGGTCTTACCACGACATCAATATTCTCAGGTCTGGTTAGATCCCACCTAAGGTCAGGTTAGAGATTCGCCAGTAACCAAATCCTAGGTTTTTCTAAGAAAGGAAACCTCCTGAAAAAGTTAGGAACCACCTAAGTTTACACAGATCTCAAGGTTAGTCGACACTTACGAAGATAGACTTCGAGAATAAGAGGAGACCACACTCCTCCAAGCAGAAGAAAATGCTCACCTACAAAGGCGAATTAAAATGATGGAGAGAAATCTCCATAGATGTGCCAAGAAGCGTTATGATAGGACTTTTAATCCTCAAACGAGAAATACTCAAAGCCGAGGGAGGAGCTCCAGGCGTGATCAAGACAGTTCTCAACGCGGAAGGTCTGATCGTGATCTATCAGAATGTGGCCCATAAAAACTACACTATAAAAGATGTGATCATTAGGATGAGAACATTAGAATTTTTGTTTGTAGAGAGATAGACCAATATCTAGCCTATAGAGAAGCCAGGTCTACTAGGGGGCTAGCCAGGAGAGCTCTCAACACTCAGATGAAATCCCTTTTTTCAAGGTCAATTAAAGAAGTGGAAACTACAAAGAAGTTTGTTGTTCCCAGGTTTAAGACTTATGACGAGAAGACAGATGCCATAGACCACGTTCATCAATACAGGAAGGCAATGACCCTGTGGATCCACAACGATGCCTTTATGTGTCAAATTTTCCATTCTAGCCTACGTGACATAGCCCAGAAGTGGTTTGAAATGTGATCCCATAGGTCGGTCAAGAGCTTTAAGGCCTGAGAAAGGCCTTTACTACTCACTTTATAACCAGCAACTCCCACCCCAAGAGGATGGATTCACTTCTTACGAAGAAGAAAAATCCACAAGAGAGACTTTGTGATTATGCCAAGAGGTACTAGGAGGTTTTGGAGTAGGTTTATGTTGCATCCTTTAAAATTAGTCTGCCAACCACATCTTAGCTGCACCAGTCCCTAACAAAGAAAGAAGTTAGCATCATTGATGACCTCATGGTTCTTATTAAAAAATAAGCCAAGGTTGAGGATGTGGTCCACGCTAATGTAGGGGACAACGATCGAGCAAAGGTAAGCAAATGAGGATATAAGAGTCACACTCCAAATGAAGAGAACATGAATGGGGGGGGGGGGGAATGGCTCTACGAATGGGAATAAGGATGATTCTTCAAAATCATTCCAGGCTATTAACACAATCTTCATAGAACTAATCCACAAGATCTTGAGCAAGATCAAGGATCAATAGTTCATCAAGTGGCCCAAGAAGATGGGTGGTGACCCAACGAAAATGAACAATGCGCTGAGATGCTCATTTCACAAGGAGGGCAGCCACAGCACTGAGAATTACAAGGCTCTGAAGTCACACTTGGAATATTAAGGACAAGCTAGGAATCTTAATGAATACATAAAAAAGAAAGATGACAAGTTCGCATCCAATGGAGACTAAAAACCAGATAATAGCCATGATGATGACATGGTACAAGAGTTCGCGATGGTCCATGGAGCATCCGACCTAAAGAAAATCCAAGGGATAACTATTTGGATGGAGCCGAAGAAGGTCAATACTGTAATGGAGGCAATCCAGATTGACCCTTCAAAGATCCAAGCTGGAAAGTACCGATGATTGGAGGACGTCAACTACACCAAACACATCGTCTTTATTGAAGAAGATTTAATCAAAGTAAGGACTCCACATCACAATGCACTCGTGATAACCCTCAGAATTGCAAATTGGGTTAATCGACAAGCTGCTGGTGGATTAAGTAAACTCGTCAGAAGTCATGTACCTTGAGTTATTCCACAAGCTGAAGCTCAACCTAGCCAACCTCAAGGAGGCCATAGTTCTGTTAATCAATTTCGCATGGAGAATTACAATGCTATAGGGAAAAATAATCTTTCCAGTCAGGGCAGGAAATATCTCGAAGCTAATTGAGTTCTTGGTGGTGGACGTAGAGTCCCCATATCACCCCGTTCTAGGAAGAGGCTGGTTGCATTCCATAAGCATCGTACTATCTACTTACAATAAGAAGTTGAAGTGTATTATGGATCGGGGCATGGTCGAGATTCGTGGTGACGAGGCCACTAAAAGAAAGTGCTTCATTGTAGTCATTCGTCCCTGAAAGGAAAAGAAAAAAGAACCAAAAGATTCTTCGGAGGAAGCCATGAAGGGACTACACCCTCTAAATATCAACTATAATATAGCTGACCAGGGGTGGTGGAGACCAGGGTCCACTCCAAAGACTAGAGGAAGTTAGAGATGATGAAAACTTGCTAGAGAGAAAGTTTTTGATCAGAACTGTACTCATTGTTCACGAAAAGAACAGAGTTGATTACACTCTTGAGATGGAATCTGGATATATTTACTTAGGAGTCATATGATCTTCCTGGGATTGATCCCAATGTAGCCTGCTATCGACTGGATGTTAACCCAAACTTTAAGCCGATCACTCAAAAGGCTAGCTGAATATCCCTTGAGAAGGCTAAAGCAGTGGAGAAAAAGTAGGGAAGCATATGGATGTAGGACCCATTAGGAAAGTTCAGTTCCCCAAGTGGTTATCCAACCCAATGGTAGTACGACAGAGCAATGGCAGTTGGAGGGTCTGTATTGACTTCACAGACCTTAACATGGACTACCCCAAGGACTGTTTCCCACTGCCTAAGATTGATCAGCTGGTTGACTCTATGACAACACATGAAAGGATGAGTTTTTTGGATGCCTATTGAGGGTACCATCAAATCCCGTTGTTCAGCCCCGGCTAGGATAAAACATCCTTCATAACCCTTATTGGGTTATGCGACTACAAGGTCATGCTGTTTGGCCTAAAGAACGCAGGGAAAACTTAATACAGGCTAGTAACGAAGATATTCAACCAACAAATGGGAGACACAATGGAGGTCTACATTGACGACATGTTAGTCAAGAGTAAGAATAGAGACGACCACCTCACGGACTTAACCAGAACCTTTGAGATCCTTAGGAAGTATTAAATGAATTTTAATGCACTTAAGTGTTCATTCAATGTCCAGTCAGGTAAGTTTCTATCTATTTGGTCAGCAAAAGAGGAATTGAGGTGATTCGTCCTGAATATTGCACTACATACCTTTTACACTTATGCATTTTAGCACCCTCGGGTACCTTAATTCCCATATTTATGCTCATTAAATAGACAACCCATGTTTTATATGTTAACATGCAATATTAGGTGTAATTGAGATTTTCTAGGTGTTTCGGTGCTTAGTGTGAAGTTCGGTAAAATTTCGTGGAAGTTTTATAGACATTCGCATTCACAAGGGAATTTTAGTCATTTTACAATTTGGTCATCTGGTCCAACGTCTTCACGGAAGTTGAAGCCCTCTGAGTTATCTTCGCGTGGCCATAAATGGTGCGCGAATTTGAGTTCGAAAGAAGAAGCTACGTGCTTTTATGCGAAAGATAATCACAAATAATCAAAAACAGGGGAAGGAAAGCCAAAGAAGTAGGTCTGAATCAATTCGGCCCTTTGCCGAATCGATTTGATTCGATTACGTGCCCCAGTTCTCCATTTTCAAATCGATTTGAAATCTATTCGAATTGATTCACTTTACCAGCAGTTCGAAGATTTTAATTTCCGAATCGATTCGTCCCTATTTTTCCTGCTTTATTTATTTACAATTATGCCACTAGGGTTTTAGGATAAATACATTCTCTCTTCATATTGAAGAGATATCTTTCATTATATTAGTTTTAGGGTTTGTATTTAGGGCGCTTCCCTCTCCTCACCACTTTGGGGTATTAACCATTTATGTAAGTTTACTATTCATTATCCCTCATTTTATCCAAATCCCCCATCATCCCCCAAAAATTTATAATTGGCGTTGGTTCATTTCTTAATCCTTACACATGCCTTCTGTTGTTCAAACGGAATTCTTCTTTTCCTCGAGGCATGAATGCGAAGGTGGGTACACCGATTATCCTTTAAAGTCGAACAGTATTTTAGGTGGACCCTAAAAAATTTTGACATCTAGTGTATATAGTTAGTTAGAAGTTAAAATTGCAGGTTGTAAAAAGTTAGTTTTTCTTTCTTTCTTTTTACATGTAGTCTAGTGTAATTAGTTAAACTTTTTATTTTTATTTTTGTTTTGCTTGGTACTAGCTTTGAAGATTCAATGGACTTATGTTATCCGAAGATCACTCCATTTTGGGTAATATCCTTCTTTTTCTCTCTTTATGCTATATTCTTGATTTGCATTGAGGACAATGCAACATTTAAGTCGGGGGGTGTGGGTTATTCTTCCCATTACTTTTTTTCTCTTTTGTTGGGATTTTTGCCTTTGTTTTCGATGATAAATTTCAATAATTGTCCGATCCAATTGACAACTCGACGATGCATGTTCTCGATTTTAGATGTTATTAGAATTTAGTCCTCAAATCATTGATATTATGAATAACTTCATGAATTAAACTTTAACCCATGAGCACATGCACTTTTCTTGTTTTATTAATTTGGTTTAAGATTTTTATAACTTGTTAATCTTGTCATATTATCTATATACTTACATAAGTGAGATTGAAGACATATCTTCATTTGTGAGTGTTATACACTACTGTTTACTCATTGAAAATGTTAAATTCGTCTGTAATCTCACTATTCGTTCATTTGATCAATCATTAATTGAGCATGATTTTCAAAGTTTAGTTTTACCCGAACATTGTGTAAATTTTATGATATGATCGTAGGCAATCTTTATTATATAACCCATATTAACCTTGACCTCACTTTATATGTTTCCCCTCGTCAACCCCTTTGAGCCTGAATATAAACTTTCATTTCATAACCCAAAATCCCATAACCAACTCCACATTGGAGTTATGAACCATACTTGTTACCTTCCATACCTTTGTTTGGAATGTTACTTGGGATTGAATGATGTTCGTGTTATGTGGTTGCAATTAAGCATATGAGAGTGAGAAAAGTGAAAAAACAAAAGAAAACATGAGAAAAAGAAGAAAAGAAAAGAAAGAGAAAGTTGTATATGATGTATAAAGGGTTCAATAATCCTCGTCTCCCTCGATTGATATATTCAATGCTTTTTATGGAAGTTATTTTTCCCAATTTTGAAATTTCTTGCAATTTTCCATTATCCCGAGTTTTCATCCCGAACACTTTGAATCCGTACATATTTCATTCATTTCATAACCTTAACTCCAAACCTACATTACATGAAAAAGTCTTATGTCTGTACAAATACTATATCCTGTTCTATCTGTACAAATACTATAAAGTCTTATGTGATCTTAGGGTAAATTTTATTTGAATGTAAAAATAGTTTTGATAATATATGAAAATACATTTCCCCTCCTTTAATGATTGTATGTTTCATTGAGATCACACATTTTTCATTTTATACATAGTGTTGTTCATTCGTGACATGTGCGCAACCTAGTTTTCATTTACATCTACTCTTTATGCCCGCATGTCCCGTGTATTACCTCCCTTTTCATAATGATTTCATTTTTTGAGTTTAATATTCGTGAGGATTAAAATTGTTCACACTTTAATTCTTATCCGGTTTATATAAGTTTTTGCCAAATCATACTTTTCATGTGCTCGCTCCCCTCCCACTTTTAAGGTTTCAATTCTATGAAGTTTGTTCTATAATTTTAATAACAACTGACTTTTGGGGGAATTCTTTCACTTTGCTAATAACATGTTGAAATCCTTTTCGTTATTGTTGGTCTTGGCGCATGTGTTTGGGCATATTTTGAGGAAACCCTATGATGTGTGTGGTTTTCATCCCTCAAAATCCTCACAAGACAACACTCATCCACTAGGGTAACCTAAGGATTTAACGGCTTATTGCATATGATAAATGCAATTGTTCGCCTTCGAAAGTGGCTTTTATCCTTTCTGTATATATCTCATGGAAGAAGCTGATGTTTGGATCTCCGAATTCCCAGATGAAAACATCCTCTGCATTGCTCAAGATAACCTTCGATGGCAAAATGTTTTTTGGTGGCATTGCCAACAATAAGGGATATGGCATTGGGATACTTCTGATCGCCCAGATAACTCTCACACTCCCATCGCCATCAAATTGGATTTACCTTGCACCAATAACATTACTGAATATGAGGCATGAACGGTAGGCCTCAAGGTTGCTCTCTAGAAAGATATTCAATGCCTAGATGTCTACGGGGATTTCTCCCTCATCATCGGTCAAATGCTCAGAAAGTGGAAAGTCAAGGACGAGAAACTCCAACCCTTCCATGCCCACTTAGAAGAACTAGCCTCCCAATTCCAAGATATCACCTTCCATTACCTACCCCAATCAAAGAATAACCTAGCCAATGCCCTTGCTACCCTAGCCTTCATGGTCGACATGCCCGAAGGAATAATAATGACCCCCTTCCATATTCAAAAGCAAGACAAACAAACCCACTGCTACCACATTGAGCTCGTCACCACAGAAGATCCCGAGATAGACAATTGTTGGTACTATGATATCTGGCGCCTCCTCAAGCATGGTAGGTATCCCGAGGGTACCGACAAGAAAGATCGAGCAAACCTCCGAAGACTGGCTGCCCAATACATCATCTGTCACAAAGCACTGCTCAAAAGAAACTTCGATGGAACTCATATGCACTGCATTGCAGGGACTGACATTGAAAAAATATTGAAGAAGATCCACAGCGGGGAATACGAACCTCACATGAACGGTCACATGCTTGCAAAGAAGATCATTCGACAAGGTTACTACTGGACCACCATGACCCAGGATTGCACCGCCTATGTCTGGAGATGCCCCAGATGCCAATAATTCTCCAACCTTCAGCATCTGCGTCCACGTGAATTATACAACATGACCTATCCCTGGCCGTTCTCCACCTGGGGCATCAACATTATAGGGAAGGTTACACTGAAGGTTTCCAATGGGCATGAGTTCATCCTAGTTTCCATTGATTACTTCACCAAATGGGTCGAAGCGGAGTCATACACAGTGCTAAACGCTAAGAAAGTGTCCACATTCTTTAAGAAAAACATCATCTTCCGATATGGGGTCCCGCACAAGCTAGTGTCAGATAACGAGTTACATTTTGAGGAAGAAGTCAGAGAGGTGGTTAATAAGTATGGGATTTAGAGACACAAATCTTCTCCCTACCGACCTCAGACCAACGGTGCCGTTAAAGCTGCCAACAAAAACCTCAAAGACATCATCAGCAAGATGACCGAAAGCTGTTGGGATTGGGTTGATCGGATCTCGTACCCCCGCTGGGGCTACCGAACCTCAATTCAAACCGCTACTGGAGCTACCCATTACTCTCTAGCTTACGGCATAGAAGCATTCCTACTCGTGGAGTTGGAAATACCCTCGCTACGCATCATGCTTGAAAGCAAGGTCCGGGAAGAAGACTGGTGCCAAAGCCATCTTGATGAGCTGACCCTCCTAGACAAAAGGAGATTAAAATCACTATACCACATACAAGGCTACCATCGCTGAATAGTACGATCATTCAACAAAAGAGTCAAGGACCGCGGTGTCCGAGAGGGGGACCTAGCCCACAAAGAATTCATAGAACCCATCTGGGACCCCAGAGGGAAATTCAAGCCCAATCGGAGTGGCCCCTACATTGTCAAAAAGATCTTGTCCGGCGGTGCCGCCATGCTCACCGACTTAGATGGGGAAGAGATGTCTCATACAGTCAACCTGGACGGTCTCAAGAAGTTCTATCCCTAGTCCGAAATCTCGGCGCGCTACGACTCATCTCATCTCCCTTCTATTCTAAAAAAAAAAGAAAAAAAGAAAAATTCTCTTCATTTCCCCTTACCCAGAACTATGTGGGCCCGATCCTCTGCAAACCACCATTTTCAAACAAAATTAATGCTTTAAAAAAAACGGAGGTACGTAGGCAGCTCATACGCCTTACATGAGCACGACCCTTTCTTTTTCACAAAATACTATTCTTTTCTTATCTCCGAGAACAATAGTAAATTCCAACATGTATTTGAACAAAATGATTATGTATGCCTTAGCGATCGGTATACATAATTCAAACAATACAAAATTCATCAAAAGGCATAGCTGGATGATCAGAAACTTGTTTATTTCACTATAAGAAATTACGGTACAGATCACATAAAGTAACGGATAACTCCCTTCCACTCTACCTTCCTAAAAAAGCCAAAATAAAATCCCCACATTTATTCCCTATTACAAAAAAACCATCCTACCCCATAAGATACAAAATGCTGAAGAGGGCACAAATCAAAGCTTTGATTTGATGGGACCGGACTTGACTGCCGATAGGTAGGACAAGGGTCTTGCCGATCGACAACCCCCCATTTTTAGAAATTTTCCTTTTTCCTTTTTTATCAAAATTAGAATCCCAATAAAAATAAATTGATATTCTCAATAGAATTTCAAAAGTCCTTTTCCACCCCTAAATAATTTCTTAAAACTTTCCTCAAAATCCCAAAAATAACGCTTTTTACGGTCTCAGCAGCAAAGTAAAAAGTGCATGTGCATGCATTCATTCATTCATCATTAACAAAAGATAATAAAAACTTATTTTCATTGCATATATATATTCTTATGTGTTACATCAAACTTTGCAGGAAATAAAAGAAAAGCAAAAAACAACGAGACTCTGCCCGAACCCACATTCTCTCTCTCTCTCTCTCTCATCCCTACCCTTCATCCCTCTCTCTAAGAACTTCCACCCATGCGATGCGCTCTTTTTCCCATACGACGAGACGACGCACCACCGCTACTCGAGCCAAAGTCCTCCCCGGATGAAGCGGATGACACCAAACAAGAAGGAACCGGGACCGCATCCCGAATCTAGGTAGTCACCAAAGAGATCCAGTCGCTAATATTGACACACGGACTTGCTGCAAGTAAAAGGAAGAATAAGTATCAAAAGAGGGATCAAAATAGAAAAGGAACCAAAAAGAGCAAGAAGGTATACCACAGGACGAAGAACCTCCACTATCGAACCCAGCTCCTCCAGATCCATCGCGTGAGGACGGTGCAACATAGGCACCATCCCTCCATGAGCCCGCTGAATATTGTATAAAGGGGTATGCAATCGAACAAAGGGAACCTCTGAAGTCGCCGCCGCTGCAGATGCCGACGGACCACCGCCACTGTGGGAGGACCCCACCGCCCGACTCAAACCCGCAGGAGGGAAAGGCAAGGCATCATTTATGCTGGGCACCATCAATCAACTCGTCATAAAGTCCATATAGTCATACGACGCGACCGTATCAGTATACAATAGGTAGGACTCGCCGATCATCGCTATGATCCTCGCATCCTCCGGCATCAGCCTCTCCTGCCTCATAAACATAGGAGGTTGCGCATGTGGCACCAGCACCTCCTCCTCAGCAATCTGTCGAACCACTCGCTCCCCGAGATACCAGGAATGGCGGAACTCATGCGCCAGTAAATGCCTCATCTACGCCTTCACCCCGGTCGCGCCTGTATCCTGAATGGATGTCCCCCAAGGATAAAAGGTCACCTGAAAATCCCCAAGAAGGCATAAGTCAATACAGAATCAGAACATTCCAAAAACCAAGACTAAAAAGGAAAGAGTCTTACCCTACCACTGGTCAGGCCATTCAATACCTGACGCACCGCCTCTAGAGAGAGAGATCCCTTCGACTGCCGATTAGCCTTGCACCATAGATACAATCGGTAGACATCCCAAACAGTATCATGCTCAGAGCGATCAGCGGGGTATTGCACCCAATCACCTTATAGAACCACGTCTACCAAAGACAGGAATTCACAATAAAAAAGAGATGCATAAGGAAAATGCGAATGCATGAAAGGAAAATACGCGAATTAAAGAATACCTCAAGGAGATCATGGCTCCAGTAAAAGTTTACCGGTAGCACCGGCCGAATGCATCCAAAGAAAAATAGAGGGTCGCCAAAGTCAGACTCCCCCAATCATAGAGAGGGATGTTCGAAAACATCCTCAAGTACGGAAAGAACCACAAATGGACGACGTCGCCGCTTGACGCCACCATGAAACCTCACAGCACTAGCAAAATGAACAATCAGGCCATTTGCCTCACCTGCTACCCGTCCTCCACGCCAACCACCCTACTCAGCAGAACATCCTTCAGCAAGGACAATCAGATGGAATCCTAAAAAACTATCCTCCCCACATTACCGAGCGCCGCCCTCTCCGCCTCCAGCCTCACCTTCAGAGAGCGATCCACCTATATCTGCTCCCCATCGCAATCCATCCCCAGCAGCTGCTGCATGTCTATGGGAGTCACGGTCATCTCCCCAAAACTAAAATGGAAGGTGTGGGTAGTATCCCACCATCTCTCCCCCAAAGCGCATAAGATCGCTGTCGACCGAGGCATCTCATCCAGCGTAGACGCCAACCTCCCAAAACCAGCTGATGATACCATCCAACACACCACAGGTGGAAGATTCTCCCAGACATCCTTAAGCCTCATCGTCCCGTGGGCACGCATGTTCTTCAAAGAGATATCAGACTGTCAAAAGAAGAAATCCTTGTCAAAATTCAAGAAGGAAGGAAAAAAATCACCAAAAAGAGAAGAATGCCAAAGGTCAGGTTACTTACATAACCGTCGGGGTTCACCACCTTAGAAGATCGATGATGCGACGGTTCTCGTAGCAAGGTTCGCTCATCCGCAACCGGCTCGAACACATCAAAGGAGTTTTCGCTCCCCAAATCAAGAGGCGCCCTGGCCCTCCACTCCACACTCGCCCAGTCGTCAACGGTCAACCATTCCCTATGCGCTTCAGTGCTCACAAAGGCGGCCATTTATTAGAGATCGGGATGTTAGAACGATTTGCAGAGGAAAATCGCAAAGAGAAAGAATGCAATAAGCTGCGAAAAATGAGGGGAATTCACCCCCTTTATATAGGTTGCTAAGCGTCATGCCGATCGATATTAACTCCCCACCCACCGATCGACACTGACCCCTTACCTTCCCGAGGTAGTCCAAAAGTTCATGCCACTGCCGAATGGCACCCTTTGAACCATGCCGATCGGTACCCGCTTAAAATTTCGTACGAAAATTCCCAAAAAAATACCAAAAAATCCTGAAAATTCCTCAGAAAATTCCTAAAAATATCAGAAAGGATTTTAAACATTTTCACCAAGAAAATTTCACACTCCCTTAAGTGGAACCCCAATTTCCCTGGCGAAACTCCAGAAAGACATTTTAAAGTCTCCAAAGAACACTCTACTTTTTCCCCAGCTCATTCCCCAGCAGAACTTAAAATCCAATCTTCACCTCTCTTAGGTTAGAATTGACCTCGGTCTTGGATCGTCACCATAGTTAGGTAGAATTGACCTCGATCCTCGGTCGTCACCTCTCTTAGATCAAAATTGACCTCGGTCTTGGATCGTCACCATAGTTAGGTCAGAATTGACCTCTGTCCTCGATCGTCACCTCTCTTAGGTTAAAATTAACCTCGGTCTTGGATCGTCACCATAGTTAGGTCAGAATTGACCTCGGTCCTCGGTCGTCACCTTTTTAGGTCAGAATTGACCTCGATCTTGGATCGTCACCATAGTTAGGTCATAATTGACCTCGGTTTTCGGTCATCACCTCTCTTAGGTCAGAATTGACCTCGATCTTGGATCGTTACCATAGTTAGGTCAGAATTGACCTCAGTCCTCAGTCGTCACCTCTCTTAGGTTAGAACTGATGTCGGTCTTAGATTTTCACCATAGTTAGGTCAGAATTGACCTCGATCCTCGGTCTTCAACTCTCTTAGGTCAGAATTGACCTCGGTCTTCGGTCATTACCTCTCTTAGGTTAGAATTGACCTCGGTCTTCGGTCATTACATCTCTTAGGTCAGAATTGACCTCGGTCTTGGATCGTCATCATAGTTAGGTCAGAATTGACCTCGGTCCTTGATCGTCACCTCTCTTAGGTCATAATTGACCTCGGTCTTAGATCGTCACCATAGTTAGGTCAGAATTGACCTCGGTCCTCGATCGTCACCTCTCTTATGTCAGAATTGACCTCGGTCTTGGATCGTCATCATAGTTAGGTCAGAATTGACCTCGTTCTTCGATCGTCACCTCTCTTAGGTCAGAATTGACCTCGGTCTTGGATCGTCACCATAAGCCCACAGAATTGGCTTCGACCCACATAATTGGTCATCTCTACATAAGCCTGCAGAATTGGCTTCGACCCGCATAATTGGTCATCTCTACATAAGCCCACAGAATTGGCTTCGACCCGTAGAATTGGTCCTCTCACCTTAAGCCCGTGGAATTGGCTTTGACCCGCATAATTGGTCATCTCACCTTAAGCTCGCAAAATTAGCTTCGACCCGCAGAATTGGTCATCTCTACTTAAGCCCGCAAAATTGGCTTCGACCCGCAGAATTGGTCATCTCATCCTTAAGCCTGTAGAATTAGCTTCGACCCTTATAAATGGTCATCTCTATTTAAGCCCGCAAAATTGGTAATCTCATCTTCAAGCCCTCAGAATTGGCTTCGACCCGCAGAATCGGTCACCCTCATCTTTAAGCCCTCAGAATTGGCTTCGACCCAGAGAATCGGTCATCCCCAGCACCTCCTCATTAATTGGCCTAAAACTTTCCTCCAAACCATCCCTTATGTCCTCAGAATCGACCTTGATCCTCTGAATTGGTCATCCTCTCTCCCTTAGTTCCTCAGAATCGTCCTCGACCCTCTAAATTGGTCATCCTCCCTCAAAAGCATCATACGGTGTCTATTTGACGGCTATCATTTGTTCCAAACTCACCTGTCGAGGGGCTCTATAGACACCCCATTCCCTTACCCCCCTAAACTCTCGATAGGTCCCTAGTACCTCCCCTCATCACTACAAACCCAGGTCATATCCTGAGTACTGACCTAGAAGCCATCGGGCACTCCCAAGCTCCGTTTAACCAAAAGTTAAAGTCTTTAGCTCTACCGAGACTGAATGAATCTTCGAAGGGCACTAAAACCCCTTTCCAATGGTGTGTCCCATGCGCGATTCGAACTTACCATGCGGATGAATGACCTATTTCCCTCGAAACTCAATCAGGAGGCCACTGGGCACTCTCGGGATCCGTTTGACCTATATAAACTCTTCAAATCGATTGAGACTGAGTGAATCTTCAAAGGTCACTGAAAACCCTTTCCAACGGTCCACTCCGTGCACAATTTCGACTTACGATACGGACGAACGATCCGTTTTACTTCGAGAGGTCACTAAATGCTTCCAGGACCCGGCTGACCAAAGTCAACTCCCCAAACCAGATCAAACTCTTTGGAATGTCAAAGTATCCTAACCTTTCCAACGATCCATCCCATGCGCGATTTGGATGTACCATGCGAACGAACGATCCATTTGCGTTCGACAATTCCCCGTCCAATGGAATGACGAATGCTTCCGAGCCATATTTGACCCAAAGTCAACTCCTGAAATTAGGAGCAGTCCAAAGTACTTTCGAAGGTATCTGAATTACCTTTTTAACGATCTGCCCCGTGCACGATTCTGATCAATGGTTTGCATTTTGCGATCGATTTTCCAAAAAGGCCTGAAATACACTGCCAAACGGTAGGTCCCAGACCCTGCCTATCGGCAGTGTGCCTAAATGCACCTGCCGAAAGGCAGGACCAGGTCTATGCCGATCGGTAATGACCCAGGACTATAAAAAGTAGGCTTGACCTCACTTTCAAGGAGAGCCCAGATCTGATAGATATCACTCTCAGCAGATCAAGAAAATTTCTTTCGAAGTCAGCGTGATTTCTACACCCAAATCCCTTTCCAACCTTCACTTTTCATCATCCTTTTCACCAAACTTGGTGAATTCACTACCCTCCATCATCATCCAAGTCTAAGGGCTGCTCTCCAACATTCAAGATCAAGCTCAAGATCTTCAAGAAGGTCCAATTTTCTCAACTTTCTCCTTAAATTCTCATAAATTCGCAATATCTTGTTTTATTACTTAGCACTTTTATTATCTCATCTCATACATCCTAATATACTTTTTATTTAGTATTATTGCACATCCCTTATTTTCATATAAATAAAAACTCAAAAAAGAAAGAAAAAGAGGGTTTGCTCATAAATTCCAAACGAGAATTCTCATACTTATCTTATACTTTTCTCACAACTAAAACACTTTTTCTACACACACACACACACACACAAATAAGAGAATACCTCATTGGATTTATGGGATAAACCCCACCCCTCATTTTCTATGCGAACTACGTGGACTTTGATGTCTCTATAGGCTACGTATGCGCCTCGGGGTAAAACTCGAGACTCGAGTCCTATTTTTTACTTTTTCTCTCATTTTCTATTTTCTCTAAACTCCACTCTCTTATATTATATTATATATATATATATATATATATATATATATATATATATATGTTCCTAGTGGCGTATTATCCCACATGTGTTATCGTTCCCTCATAACGATCAACGTAAGGATAATCGCCTAAATCCTATTTTTCTAATATTTTTATACCTTCCTACGGATGACTCGCTTTACCTCTTCCATGGTGCAAGTCGATGATTCCTATCTCCACTATATATACACATGCACACATATCACGGGGAAAATAAAGTAAAATAAGAAAAATTCATGAGAGACCGGAAGGGCGGGATGGGTGCCTAACACCTTCACATTTCGCAACTTAGCCTCCAGACCCTTCTAGAATCATTTTGGTTTCATATGCACAAGTATGTCATTGGATGCTATCCTTTGGGATGGATTCCCCTTTTCTTTTGTCTGTTTTGAGTAAAATAGACTGGCGACTCTAATCTCTTTACATCTTTCACCTCACCTCAAATGACGCCGGCCAAAGCGCTCCCGAGAGGGATGCGCGGGACCTAAGGATCCTCCATCACTCCGCGAGGATCTGGGATGGCCACACATGTGAGCTCAAATACATCTCCCTAGAAAAGTCTTGTGTGTCCCTCGTATAGATTACTCACTAAATTTGCCATTACATTATGTGTTTCAGCATACGAATCATCTCAAGAATGAACCCCGTGAAATACCTATTTGAGAAACCTGCACTCTCCAACATAATGTCCAAATACCTTATCATGATGTCGGAGTTTAAGATCACGTACGTCACATAAAAGGCCACTGAAGGGGGAGCTGTCTTTAAACTCCTTGCAAGGTAACCCCTATCAGATGAAGAACAATATGAGGTAGAGTTCCCAGATGAGGATCTCTTTACCTTAAATGATAATGGATCTCTCAGGAACTATACTTCAACGGAGAGCCTCTAACAAAGGGGATTTATCATCAGGATGTTCCTCATATCCCCTGACTCATGATGACTCCCCAGAACTATCAAGATTACATATGAATGCACCAAAAACATGGCCAAGTATGAGGCTTTCACACTACACCAAATCTGCCGAATTGTCACGATCATTGACCTTGACAAGTTGGACTTGTCAAGGTCAATGACCGTGACAATTCTGGGGGTGACAATTATTTTTGTCACGGACTTGTTACGGTCAATGACCTTAACAAGTTCGTTAGACTTGTCACGGTCATGTCACGGGCCGTGATCGTGACAAGATTTGTCACGGTTAAGGACTGTGACAAAACCATGATAATGTTTAAAAAAATTGTCACGGTCAATGATCGTGACAATTCTAAGCAGAATTGAAAAAAAATCTGCTGGGCAGTATGGCTGCTGCCATTGCCCAGTAGTATATATGTACCTGTTATAGCAACGTTGTACCTGTTCAAACATTATATATCCAGATAAAATAGAGATAATGCAAATAAACATTCAAAATAGAAAGAATATGCATCACCATATAATCCAAATATAATTCAAATGTAATAATTTAAAATAATTCAATTCAAACTTAAATCAATGTCACTAAATGTCTGGGGTATGGTTAACGCTGAGGAGGTGAGTAGGCCACACGATATACGAATTAACACATCCACTAATATACATCATGCCGTATTCTTTGCGCAACCACAATTGGGAGTTCTCCTTCCCGGGCATCACATGTGTGACGAGCACCCTGGACTCGATGTCTTGAAGCTCACGTCCATGAATTAGTGCACCCTGGATAATATTCGGGTCCCTCAACCCCCGCCCTATCCACTGGCCATCAAATATGTTTATTATAAACACGCTCGTCCAACTAAGTGTCGACATCGGTCTGTTAAAGGGAGCCAAATAGGGAAGTGGATCATCAAAGTCCACACGTGTCGGCGATGAAGCAGCGAGGTCCACATCCTCGTCCTCGTCCTCCCACACCTCCTCCTCTCGCACCTCCTTCCGCACCGCCTTCTCCTTCCCTTTACCCTTACGGTTTTCTCCCAATGAACGCTTCACGAATGAGTACATATCCTGGACCGTCGCCGCCAAATGGGACAGCTTCGCGTCATGTGAATCCACCATTCGAGCCAACCCGGTGTCACTCGTCTCCAATCAGATGATCCTAGATTTGGCCACCCGCAAGCTCACGCCCTTGTCCTCCCCTTGCGATCAGAGCCAAGTACTTGGCTGAGTGGGTCTATGGACAAATATGCCTTGTCGGCATCAGACTGCGACTCATGCACTTCTTTAAGCTTTGCCTGAAACGACAAAAAGCAGATGATTAGCAAAATAAGTAAATTAAAAAATTATAACGTAATTAACAAAAAGTAAACGTCGGATTACTTACAATTGTGGTCGCGACGCTTGGGGACACCTCCTTGTCCTTCCCCTTCTTCGTTCGAAGAGCCACATAACTATCGAGCCTATGTGGCCTACCCCGAGGGCCACTCCTTGTCCCCTGAAATAAAATAAAGTAAAATTAGTATCGGCCCCGCAAAGTAAAATAATGCAGAATAATATATTTTATGTAGTTATAGAAAAATTAAATCTTACCATCATCATATAATCCACGTCGGCATAAGACGTCCGGCCAGAGTAGTGCACGTCCGTCTTTTTTGCCCGATTTTCCCTTCGCGATTGGAGAGATGCCAATTGTCACTCCCCGATCTCATTGTCAATGAACCGTTGCCATTGCGCCAATGAGATCGGCTCCTTCGGCGGGACGGATTCATGCCATTGGATAATGGACTCTCGTGTCATCCCAAAGTACCGGGTCTGCATATTTTTCTTCCACGTCTTGTGTTGCTCCCTCAACTTCTCCAAGACGAAATCGCGTAGCTTTGGATCCAGGTTGAATTGTTCTTGTCCAAAAAATCCAATATTAGTTGAAAATAAATATAAATATAAATATAAATCGAAATTGAAATTGAAATATTCATATGGCACCTCCTTCCAACTAATGTATCCCGGGCCGATGATCATCTTTACCAGCTCGAGGGATATCGCTAATAGCCCCGACTTGTTCTCGATGGGCATCCCTAATTTGCCATATTTGAGGAGACTAGGGGCCGAGGAGCCCTAGTCGCCTCCGCTACAATCGAGCCCAGACGACATCATCATAACTAGCATCATCATCCTCGCCTTAATACCTGAAGGAGACATTTGTTGTAAAAAAATGTTATTAGTACATATTAAAATGAATTAAAAGAAGACATGCAAATATGTACAATTACTACAAATAAAAATGAATTGTTACTATTAAACACCTCCCCCCACCCACCCATCCCTGCCCCTCCCCCCCCCCCCCACCCTGCCCCACCCCCTCCCCAGTCCCACCCACCCACCACACACGCACACACACACACGCACAACCCCGCACCCTGCCCCACCCCTACCCCTACCCTGCCCCACCCCCACCCAGCACACACGCACACACACACACACGCACAACCCCCCACCCTGCCCCACCCCCTACCCCCACCCTGCACAAACAATCAAGGTTTAAAAATCTTTTTTAAAGGCTTAATAAATGATAAAAAATATTGTACCAATGTCATTACTAATTCTTACAACAAGATACTCAATATTATAGAAATATACCTCATATATTGCAACCATCTGCACAATTAATTTTATGTAAAGAATGCAAGGTAACATGTGTGGTGGTTAAACCCAACAATACACCGCCAAAGTAATGTGAAGTAATAGTGAATCATTATTAGTTATTATTAAGACTAACAGGTCACTTCTTTCATATTTGTCTTGTACTTATTGATGCACAATGTATACATGTCTCATGATAATATAGAGCAGAGTATATTTTCTCCACAATTAACATCTTACATGAGTTAGCACCATAATCGAAATCCTTAAGAGTGTAAGTAAAGTTATGCAAAAGGAATCTGTATTTTTAGGGTTAATAAAATATGTGTCCCTTAAGTTTGGTGGTGGGTCCCTGATGTTTTAATTTTCCCAATCGAGCCCTCAAATTATCATATTGTTTTAATTTTGTCCAAATTTTAACATAAAATTAACTCCTCTAATGAACTTGGCACATGTCACTCACGTTAGGAACCTAATTAAGATTGAACCAACTTTAGGGGATAGTTTTACATAAATCACTATCTAATGTAATTTTAATGACATTTTTTCATATTTTAATTTTATAACAATTAAAATAGATATTTTTTTCATATTTATTATTAATTAGCAACAACAACAACAACAACAACAACAACAACAACAACAACAACAACAACAACAACAATAATAATAATAATAATAATAATAATAATAATAATAATCCCACCCCCTACCCCCTCCCCACCCCACACCCACCACACATGCACACACACACACACGCATATGCCGCCATCCTGCCCCACCCCCTCCCCACCCCCACCCACCACCCCCACCCACCACACATGCACACACACACACACACGCACATATCTACACCCGCACACCCACACACATATATATATAATTGGAAGAGAGAGAGAGAGAGAGCAGCAACTGCGTAGAGAGAGAGAGAGAGAAAGGAGGGAGGAAACGACGGGGGAAAAAAGAAAGGGAAAGGGTTTTTTACCGTGACATTTGTCACGGTCGTGTCACGGTCATTGACTGGGGTAACATTTGTCACGTTCATTGACCGTGACAATACTTTGTCACGACCTTGTCACGGTCAACGATCGTGACACAAAATGCGTGTTTTGTGTCACGGTCGTTGACCGTGACAAGGCTAAGCGCTAGAAGGGTGATAATTTACCCATTTTGGTGTAGTGGCATCCCGAGTCTTAAAATTGCCTTAGAAATGGGAATCACTGACCTAAAAGCATAAAACGATTCCAGCCTAGTTATCAATTAAATATTAGGGTAAGTGGAAAATTCAAGACGACAAAATCCAGTCATACCATGCGTACTTGGAAGAGGTGGATGCACGATTAAAGCATCTCAAATTCTACTTCCTCCCGAGAGCTAAAAATAACTTTACAGACGCACTTATCACCTTGGTCTACATGATCACATGACAAAGGGCATCAGAAAGATTACTTTCACCATAACCAGTTGAAACACCCCTTTGTATTAATTTGAGATCAACACTATTGAAGAAAGAATCGTATAACCGACTGTCTAGTACTACGACATATGGAACTTGATCAATAAAAATAATTACCCATCAGATGCCTCTTCCAACGGCCGACTTACCCTATGATGATTGGAAAACCAATTCATCATTTGTAAGGGCCAACTCTATAAAAGAGGGTTCGATTGTATCAGTTACGATGTGTCATGGGGGATAAAATCCTCAAAATTATGGAGAACATCCATAGCAACTAATGTGGCTCGTACATGAGTGGGCACATCTTCTCCCAAAAATCATAAAGACTACTTGACCACCATGCAAAATGACTACACTGAGTACAATAAGAGGTGCCTCAAATGTCAATTATATGCCCCCGACAAACATTATCTCCTCGAGAGATATGTTCATGACCTCCCCTGGTCGTTCTCCACCTAGGGGATCAATATCATAGGGAAGGGAACTCCCAAAGCCTCCACATGGCATGAATTCATCCTAGTCATCATCAACTACTTCATAAAATATGTTGAGGCATAATCCTATACAATTTTAATGGTAAGAAAGTTTCCAAATTCATACAGTGAAACATCAACTGCCGTTTCGTCATGCCTCACGAGTTGGTATTAGATAATGGATCTCATTTTGAAAAGGAAGTCCCAACCTATTACACGAGTACAGGATCACTCGATATATAGATCATCCCCCTACCAGCCTCAAACAAATAAGGAGATCGAAGCTGCTAATAAAGTGTTAAAACATTATTAACAAGATAATTAAAACCTATAGTGACTAGTCAGACAAACTCCCATATGCCCTCTAGGGATACCTTACTGCAGAGATAAACTGTATCATGGCTACCCCTACTCACTCGTTTATGCTATGGAGGTAGTCCTACCCCTCTATCTCAAGGTTATCTCGCTAAGGGTCATGCTCAAAAGACAAGTGGTCGAAATCGATCGGTTCTAAGCCATATATAATAAACTAGTTGTTCTTAACGAAAGGAAGTTAAAACGAAGTTTATTACAACCAGGGCAACCAACAATGTATTGCCCACGAAATCAATAAAAAACTCAAGAAGATAAACATCCAAGAGGGTGACCTAGTCATGAAAAAGAATCTCAATCAAGCCCGAAATCATGGAGGTAAGTTTGTGCCCAACTAGGGAGGAACCTATCTACTCACCAAAATAAACTCTAGTGTGTACCTTAGCTGATCTTGATGGAGTCACATTTTCCCAACCCTTTAATCTCGATCGACTAAAGAAATTCTTTCCTTGACATGATTGGTGTGAACAGGAAAAGAATCGAACGATCAGTCATCAAGGAAGGTAAGACTATACAAGCCCATACACATTTCCAAACGTACATAAAAAGATCCACATGAGACATTAACCTTTCACTTGAAGTTAAATAAAACACTTTAAGCCCCAAACTTTATATCCGTTTTTAGAGGGAACTATAAGGACTTGATTCCCTTATATATTTTTATCGAAAACATTCAAACAAACACCCAAATATCTTTAAATCGAAGTTACGTAGGCAACAAGAGATATCACTTTATGTTCGGTCCAAATAAACACCAAAAATCCATATTTTACAAGAAAAAACATGTCTATGGTCATCGTGCCCTTGTTGTCAAAAGAATGGCACGATCCAAGTAGACTGAATATGAAGTAAAATAAAACAATTATCTAAAGAATTTTAAAGACTCCGAAGGGTCATATTATTAACCTAAACACAAAGGCTAATACTAAAAGGCCTAAAAGGGAAAACACATTACCCATCTATACTTCTTCCCCAAAAGATAAACAACTATCTCCCTCAAAACACCCCGCAAGCCGGGACAACATTAAGGCAAATAGACTCACTAAGGATATCAGTGATATCAGCCATGTATGATGAATGAGTGAAAATGTTAAGTAATATGTTCCCATAGATGACGCCAATCTATTAATGCAAAAAACTAGAATAGGCCTAATTGATTGATCACAGATAAATAAATGAAAACAAATAAGACATACATTTTTAAAGTGGTTCGGCTCAATAGAATAGCCTACGTCCACTACTATGTATTACTTGACCGCCTTGATTTTTTTTTCGATGCCCTTCAATGAGGGTGTTGCATTGTATTTATAGCCTAAGAGGGGTGTTGAGAGTTGTCATGTGAAAGGATGGAATGCCTTTATTTGTTAGGCATTTACATCAATACATAATGAGAATTAAATATAAGACTGTTGTCGATTCATTGGCTGTACTGATTGGATTTTTTATCGTTGGTCGGTCTTCCAAGTTGATTGGTATCCCATGTTGGTTGGGCTGCCTTATTGGTATGTATTCTTTGTTGGTCGAGCTTCCCTGTTGGTCGGGTAGCCTTATTGATCAGGGATTTGTGCCATATTGACTTGGATTTATGCCACATTGGATGACACGTGTTTGTTCGTAATTGGTCCACATAATATGGTGAATTTTGGTATCACTAGAATCCCTCATTGTTTTATATTTGGAGCTGATGCGAAAGTGTGGAATATTATGCTTTGGGTTGCTTGGTTGGTAGCAGACCTTCAAGACTTGTGAATTTTATCTAGTTATTTGACAATTTTGAGCGTGAATGGCAGTTTTGTAAATATTCAATTTTTAGCGAGCATTTCTGGGGTATCTTCATCTTCTCTCTTATTAGCGGCCGTAAAGTTAACCTTCGTTCACTTTAATCATTACGTTTCCTAATTTCTGAGGTGACTTATAAAAAGAGCAGTAAAACTTCGATCATCTTCTATCTTTCATTTTTGATTCTTTTGTCGTGTTCTTTGAACTTTCGTGCGATCGTTTTCTTTTCTGTCTTATGTTCTTGCTGAATCCTTAAACCCTTGTAAGAAATTTTCTCCTCTTCTTCTTTTCTTCTTCATCTTGGTTTATTCTATTAATTCACTTGATAAGTTCAGGAGTGACTTTAGCATTCCATCTTGGGTTGTACTGGAACATCCCACTTTTCCTTATGATTTTTTCTCTCTTACTGAAGGCCATTGGTTCCCCTCCATCTTTATTATTGAGTGTGGGTTCATATTTCCTCCCAATCCCCTGTGTCTGGAGTTTTATCAATATTTTGACGTTGTACCTAGAAGAGTAGCTCCTAACACATGGAGAGTAGTGAATGGAGTATATAGGTTAAATTAAATTCATGGAACCCATCTAGGGACTCCAAAAATAATGTTTTGTTATAAATTGGTAAGTAGAGATACGACTTATTAATTAAAAACTGGGGCAATTAGTAAAGCTTTAGTGGTTAACCTCTATGATTATAATAATATGGATTATTTTGATCACGGGGTAGTTATAAAAAATTAGCAGTATGCCCCCTTAGTTGGAGGTAGTAAATATAACGGACCTAAATGTCCACTATTTGGCAACTGGATAGGTTGTTCTGTGCTTTAGTAATTTTCCCCTGTTTATATTTAATAAAATATCATACTGACTATTGCTTTGTAAATTTGATTGTAGTTGGCCAGAAAAGAAAATCTGTCAAAGAGAGTGAAGTAAATTTAAAGGAATTGAAGTTTATCTAGGGACTTCATAAAACGATTGTTAAGGAGCACGTTAGGTCTGCTTCTTATTTTCTTCAATACAGAATTACCATTTCTTCCTTTATTACCAGACCTACAGCTTCTCCTGCTCTGACTATTGTTGCTGATTTATAGACTCCTCTTTTTGATGTCATAAAGAAGAGAAAATTTCTTGATTTTCTTAGTGGTAGCACTTCTAGTTCCCAAAAACTTGCTGAAGGGGCCAAGAAGAAAACAAGGGAAGTCATTAAAGATCCCCCAACCCCCAAAGACCCAGCTCCCAAATACACAGCTCCTAAAGATGTTTAACTTCCTTTGAGAAGAATTAGGAGAGGGCTTACAGATAAGCAAATCGACTAGGTGACCGACCAACAGACCTTGGTCGAATTACTTTCTTCTGATGTTGGTCCTTCAGAAGTTATTACTCCTGGTTTGGCTAGGAAGTTGATCAAGTCTGGTACTCTTCCACACCACAGAGGAGTGGATACCATGCTGCCCCAAGTAAAGGTTTGTGAATTGGATGCTTAGAGCCTTGCATCAGTAAGTGATTTCCTTATTGGTGCATTTCAATAATATGCTGGAGAAGGATGATGCAATTCGGTCTTCTTCAAATTATGTAGAGGAATCTTTAGCTGGCTTGAAGAAGTCTTTTCTCAATTCTCAGCAATCCTTAGAGAGTGAGAAGAGCACTTAGGATAATAAACTGAAGACAGCTAAAATTGCTCGGCAGATGTCTGATGAAAATGCCCTTGAAGTTGAGCGCAGTGTGGGCTAAGGAAGCTGAGCACAAGGGAAAGGAAGTTGAGCACAAGGAATAGGAATCTGAGCATAGGGCAGAGGAAGCTGAGTGAAGGGCTAAGACTGCTGAGGAGCTTGTGTCCTCTGTAAGATCTAAAGGAATGTCTGTTGTAAAGGCATCCTTCAGTTCTGACCGGGACAAGGGAAGGAACAAATCCATTTATGCTGCCTCTGCTCAGATTGAGTATGCAAAATAAAAATGTTTCAGAGATGGTTGGATTGCTGCCTTTAGGAGTTAAACACTGTTGCAGGCTCTAAATTTTTTTTAAAGATATACACATGGTCCTCCTCCTGTCATTGAGGATGAGATTGAAGATGAATTTGGTTTTGGAGAGTCTTCTCTAGTGGTAAAATTTACTATCGACCAACCTAAAATAACCGAGTCTTTTTTTCCTCAATCCGAGCAAACCGAGCAACTCTAGTCTATAATCCCTTCTTATGAGCAGGTTAAGAAGGTTGAGAATGATAGGGAGAAGGTGTAGAGTTGTTCAGAATTTTCCCTTTTACTTTTTTATTTCTTTTTCTTTATTTTTATTGCATTCGAACTTCTTCATTATCAATAAAAGAAACATTTTATTCCTTTTTGTCTCTTGTTGATTATGCCTGTTGTTAATTCTTGTTGTTGATTGATGGTAATTTTTTCTTGCTAATTTATAGCGAAGATGGAACAACTGTCTTCCAATGATACCGAGATATTGAGTAAGTGCAATGCTTTTTTCAAAGCAGGTCATACAGACTCATTCGAGAAAGAAATTATTAAGTTGCTTGGTGACGCTGCATCAGAGCAAGCTAAAGAGGCCTATAAATATTTTAAGTACTTACTTGATAAGGCAATAGAAAATAATGTTGCTTACTATGAGATGATAGAAGAACTTCGAGAACAGTATAAAGAGTCCACTGTGTTGTTGCACGAAAGCTACGAGGAAAAATATCAAAGCTTAAGTGAAGGTCGGGGTTTTGATAACTTTATTTCTGTTTATAATAAAAAAGAAGCTTTACTTAAGCTTGTAGTTGAAGAAACTAGAACTGTTGCCAAACTTCTGGAAGAGGAAAATAATAATTTGAGGGATGAAGTGAATCTTTTGAAGTCTGCCTCTAGAGCTGTTGTTACTACTACTAATGAGGGTTACTCCTTTTTAAAAGCTTAAAATGCAATATTAAGGTATGAGTTGGAAGCCTTAAAAAATATTAAGCCAGCATCCTCTTCCCGAGCAAGAAATGGGCCTAGCCGAGGAACCACGAAAGAAATTAAGACCCAACTGACCGTTGCTAATCAAGCAGTGCAGATAAAAGCTAAAGATCGAGCTATTGCTGAGATGTCCCAAAAGCTGTAGACTTTATTTGAATAGTAATCCACCCAATCTTCCCAATTACAAGCCAAGGATGGAGTGCTGAAGAAGCTGCATTCTCAGGTTGATAAATTAACTTTCTAATTCCATAAGTAACCTCGGGAAGTGTGTATAGACAGGTATAACCAAGCTCTGGGGCATCTTGATGATAGGCTTAACCAATCTAAGAATGAGGCTTATAAATGGGGTTGGACAAAAGATTTAACGGTGATGAAGGTAGATTAGAACAATTCATTGTGGGATTGGTATGACCCAAGTTTTCTTGAGCTTAACAATCCTCTTTTCAAGTTGGATGTTAACTGGATTCCTGTTCATCGTATTCCTCAATGCTTTATTTAAAAGTACCTGGGAGATTACTAGATACATGATGAACTAGAGATTGTCCGACCTCCTCATCTGCTTGATCGTCCTAGTAGCAACAATGCCAGGATGCCTCAGAATTTTAACTTCATCAACTCTCCTTATACTTTGGATGATCCTCCAGCTGGTATGAATCCTGTCTCTAAGGCTGGAGGAAAACACACTGTAGAATAAGGCTTTGTATTTTGTTTTTGCATGTTAAGAAAAACTACGTAATCATTTAATTAAATTAATAAAGAGTTTTATTTTATCAATCTTTGATTGTGAAGGGATCAACTCTTAGTCAATCTCTGTATATGAATGTCTTCTTAGTCTCTGATTGTGAATGGATCAACTTTTAGTTAATCTTTATTTTCGGATCAACAATTTGTCAAACTTTAGTTTTTCATAGGTTCTATTGATACCCTTAGGGTTATCTTAAGTATTGTACCAATTACCAATGCATCACCATGGTTCTACTAATGTACCTAAATTTTAGATAATTGCATTAGTTACCTTGGTTCCCAGGCGTGAGTTGAACATTCGTCCATCTTTTAGCCTAGTTTAGATGAAAATTATTCATCCGGTACTTCGTTAACCAAGCATTTGGGACTTATAATTTTGCCTTGCAAGGTTTTTATTGACAACCAACATTGTTGGTGCCTTTATTGATACCGACCGACATTTCATTGGTGGTTTTTGTTGACAACCAACATTGTTGGTGCCTTTATTGATGCTGACCAACATTGTTGGCATTTTTGTTGCTACCGATCAAAAATTTCTTTGATGGTTTATATTGACAACCAACATTATTGGTGCCTTGTTGACGCATTTGCAGTGTAGTTCATTGCACTAGTACTCCGAAAAAAAAACAATTTTGGGAAATCACATTCTCATTAATATTGAAATGAACTGAAGACAACATGATTACATCACTGATAATATTTACTCAGGTGTTTTGCATTCTAGGGGTTTTTGAATTCTTTACCCTCAAAAGTCTCAATTCGATATGTGCCTGGTCGGACAACTGCTGTAATGCGATAAGGCCCATGCCAATTGGCTTCAAGTTTGTCATTCTTCTGAACCACCTTTTTTAAAACATAATGACCTTCTATTAAGTTGCTCGGCTTCACCCTTTTGTTGTAGAAACGTGTAGTCCGTTGTTGATGGGATGCATTCCTTAAAGTTGAATTTTCACATACCTCTTCCAGCATGTTTAAGTCCATCCTTCTCATCAAATTACTGACTGGATTATTGAAATTAAGAACTCCGTGAGTAGATAAGCCTAGCTCGACGGGAATTACAACTTTAGTACCAAATGCTAACATATAGGGAGTTTCTCCAGTAGCTGTTCTAGGGGTTATTCGGTAGGTCCACAAGACAGAATGCGGTTCATTGTTCCAATTCCCTTTAGCATTTTCTAGAATTTTATTCAACCCATTTAACAAATTTTTATTCATTACCTCTGTTTGGCCGTTGCTTTGAGGATGGCCAGGAGCAGAGTGGATTTTTTGGACATTGGATTGGGCATCAAAAGCAATAAAGTTATCGTTGTCAAATTGTGTGCCATGATCAGTGATGAAGGCGTAGGGCAAGCCATACCTGCATTTGATATTCTTCCAAATAAACTGATGAACCTTTTGATAAGACATGTCCATCAAGGGTTCAGCTTCCACCCATTTAGTGAAGTAATCAACAGCTATAACCAGATACTTGAACCTTCCTCGGGTGGTCAACAAAGGCCCGACCAAGTCAATTACCCACATAGCAAAGAGCCAAGGTGAAGTAATTAGTGTTAGAAGGTCCTGTGAAGTCTTGCTTATGATGGAAAACCTTTGGCACTTTTCACATTTCTTGGTAAAAGCTGCACAATCTACTCGCATGGTTAGCCAGTTGTACCCATGTGTGTTGGTTCTTTACAAAAAAGTTGTCCGGGCTATATGGGATCCACATGAACCTTCATGGGCTTCCTTAATCAAATCTTTTACTTTAGCTGGATGCACACATCATTGGAGACCAATAGTCAGTCCTCTTCTGTACAACACCCCATTGTCAAAAACATATCTAGCAGCTTTGTACTTAAACTTAAACTTCTTAGATGCAAGTAGGTCGGCTGGTAATATTACATCTTTAATATAAGAACTTACGAGATCCATCCAAGATGGTCCCATGTCAATCTCAATAAAATTAACCATCAGGTCTTCATCAGTGCTCCTATTAGCAAGTAGCTCAATAGGAATAGTTCTTCATAGCTCAGTTCTGGTTGCTGAAGCTAGTCGGACAAGTGTATTTGCTCGAGCATTTTCCAGTCTTATAATTCTAATCATCTGAATAGCTAGCAAAGTGGCGATTACCTTTAAAGCTTTTACTAAGTATCTGGACGTCAATTATCCTTTAGTGTCATATAAATTCAACACCTGATTTACCCCCAACTGTGAATCACTGGATACCACCACTTGCTCGGCATTCAGTGATTTGGCTAGATTTAAACCAACTATCACAACTTCATACTCTGCCTCATTATTGGAGGCTTGAAATTGGAATCGTTGATCTTACTCAATATCTATTTCATTTGGAGTATTGAGGATGATTCCTGATCCACATCTTGTTGCACAAGATGATCTATCAATATACAGACTCCATATGGGAATATTGCAGTTAAACGCTTGATTTATTAGAATTCCTTGATGGAAATTTTTGTCTTTTACCTCCTTGATGATGCTGGAAATAGCACCACCCTTCAAGGTGTTTGTAAGCTCAAATCAGTGATAACAATGGCATCTCAAGTATATGCAAAATATAAGATATTGAGATGAGGAGAAGAGGATGAACACCAATATATAAGTGGTTCAGCCAATTAGGCATACATCCACTGTACAAGTGAGTGAATAAGATCAATAAAATAAGGCACTAATGGCCATGGATACATTCTCTCAAGCTTTCTCTCTCTACTGTGTAATTTAACAGAGTTTTAGCTAGGGTTATAATTTTGGATCCTTCTCAAGGTAGGAGAAGACAAGTATATATAGTGTTTGGGGGGTGTAATTTACCCCCCATGCATACAATGAGCATATGTGTGTTGATCTAGCCATTCTAATGAAGACATTTGTCACTGTCACATGTAGAGAATGATGATGAAATATTCCCCCATGTGAGAGGATTGATTTGGTTACAACCGATTTTATCAACGTGTTCCTATCCTTGTATATGCTTATAAATGCTCGGCCCTGTTCTTGACTGGTACAACCTCGACCTGGAAGAGTACGAGGTTGGTGAAGTCTGACTGTTGCTTTATCCGAGGTTATTCATGATGATCTCGGCCAGGTAGGCCAGCCGAGGTAAGATATGAGGAGTTGAAACATTGGCCTGGGCCGGGGTTAGGCAAGTATAGTTAGAACATTGGTTTGGGCCGATGATGACGATGAAGGGTTGTTGAACCCATGAGTCCTTGCTGGCCTCAGTTTATTCCTAACCGAGGTTAATATAAGAGGTAGATGTGATGTCGACTGTGGACGACCTGATGGATAGCTGACCCCATGAGTTATAAGGACCTCGGCTGATGACTGATGGTTGGTAACTAGTAACGTTGGTCGTAGACGACCTTATATTGGACGATATCACTGGTCTTCAGTTTTGAGCCCTTGTTACCTCGGTCGTCCTGCTGGACGAGGTTGGTTCCTCCGAGCTTTCAGGTAAACTTTGGGCATATCAATCACCCCTAGCCCTTAGTTACCTATGTGAAATAGGTGACTACGGGGTATGCAACTCCGAGGCTATTCTTCCTTTTGTGCCAACCTTTCTTTGATAACTATCAACTACTGAAGTGGATTGCATGCTGGGCAAGTGCAATGATGATGGCCTTTTGGGCTCCCAAGGCAATGATGGGCCTTGTGATTTATGCCAGCGTGGTTAGGGTGTTTAAACCCCTTTCCTCTTTTTTTTTCCATTTTCCCGCCTAAGCCTTCTTCATTTTCTCTCTCTTCCAGAGGTTGATTGAGGCTGCATTTTGTGGATTTCTCTTATCAATCTTCCAATTCTTTACCTCGTATCTCATAAGGTATTGCTTATTACCTCTCCTTTGCCATTTTTTTAGCCTTGTTTTTCCATTTCTTGCATTTTTCGGTGATTGCTTGAGTTTTTCGGTGAGTATATGAGTTTTTCGGTGAGTATATAAGTTTTTCAGTGGACTGTTCTTGGATGTTCTTAATTGTTCTTGCTCAAAATCCTAGTTTGATCCTTAGTTAGGTTGAGTCAAGTTGTTTGTTTTTGGTTTAGGGTCCAAGTGTAAAGTCGTCTTCCTATGCTCAAACCTCTTTATAAACTTATCCAGGATTTCCCTTCTCTTAGAGAGACGACTTTAGCAAAAATTAGGCAGATAGAGCTAGCCCAAGAGGAAGCTCGAAGGGCTGAGGCCTTTCCCCTCACACCTATCTTCCCCCCCACATCTGAAGGTGGTATACCCTGAACCACCCGAGACTTCTGTGCTAACAGAGGATCCAATTGATCCCTCTCCCATGTCTGAGTCTGAGTCATCCACCTTAGACCCTATGTCTGTAGATTCATTCCAAGAGGCAATGGATTTCTCCATTAGGCAAGATCAGGTCCCTGATCAGGCCGAGGTCCAAAGTCGTGCCTCATCCCATAATAGTTCTAGTACTTCACGGACTTCCTCCGATGTTGAAGTTGTGGGGTTGAGTGTGGCTGTCCAATCGCCTATTGATGCTATTCCCCTGTTGGCCGCCACAGGGGATGAGTTTTCTCAGAGGTTCTATGAAGGTGCTCCTACGCCTGCCCAGTCCGACGTTGCCAGGGATGAGGATGATGGTCAAGAGAGTGATGTTGATGTCTCGGAGGCAATCGAGATAGAGATCAATGTCAATGAGTTCAACCTTTTAGCCTTTAGGCACCTTTATTCCATAGTTCCTTCTATCAAACTTATGAGACCTCTGAGGTATGAGAGGGCCTTTGGTGGCCGAGATGGGGAAATCTGCGTATATGAGAATATGTTTAAGTTAGGATTTTGTCTCCCCATCCATCCAATAATTAGGGTCATATAATCCCATATTAACCTGGCCCCTTCCCAATTATCCCCCAATGCTTGGAGGGTGATGATTGGAGCCATCATCCTATGGAGAGAAGTCCATCACTCAGACCTTCCTGTTAGGGTCTTCACAGGGAGCAACGTTCCCTCCTCTGCCAAAAATCATTCGAGCTACTACCACTTCCTATCTAGAAAGTCTGATAAGAAGATGTTGTTGGTTACCCAAACCTCAAATCATAATTGGAAACCATGATATTTCTTCTTCTTTGGGGTATGGGAATTTGGTACTTGTTCCCCTTCTTCATCACTAGAGCCTAGGACCCCTCTGAGGTGGGAAAAGTTGTCATTGTCTGCCAAAGCCGACCTTGGGTTAAGCCAGGATAACCTACAAAATGTCAAAGACCTTCAAGATCAGGGGGAGCTTGGTTATCTGGTCAAGTACGAGCATATGATGACCCCCTACTACCTCTCTGAGACTGGCCTGGGGGGAAGTCCTTTAGCCAAGCTTTGTAAGTGCTTATTTTGCAAAATTTTACCTTTGATATGAATGTCTCTGATTTACTAACTCAAATATATTTTTTACAGAACGTCCAGAAGGTATATCAGACGACCTGTGGGAGATGTCTCCACCGAGCCTGATCAAGTTGGTGAAGAAAGCTGGGCTTAATGCTCCTCCTCCTCCCCTGTCTAAGCAGAACGTCGGCACTTCTAAGGCTGGCGCTACAAAAAAAGAGGAAATCCTCTACCACTGCCCCAGAGGATCAGAGGCAAAGCAAATCCCAAAAGGGTGATCTTTCCATCCCCATCTCGTCTGATGACGCGTTGGCTGCTTGTCTAGAGAAATTATAGATCAGTGACAGCCTGATTGGTCATGGTCTGAAGGCGATGGATGCCATCAGCTCTGCGATGACCGATGCTGACAAACGCTTTTTAAACTCTATAGATACTCCTCTACTGGCCAAGTTTTGCCTTCACAGGTCCATCTTGGTAAAAGATTTTTCTTTTTTTATTCCAAGTCTAACCTCTGCTTTTATTGGATGAAGGTTTGTATTCCTACATATGACTTTATATTGCAGGGTATCCCGTCCATGAACCAGTTTGTTGACTGGACCCTGAGGAAGTTTCCCCTTATTAAAAAGGGAAGAAAGGCCCAGAAGGTGGAGGCCTCTCTAAATGTCAAGGTGGAACGTTTGAAGATAGCCTTGGATGAATCCGAGAGTAAAGTGAAGCAGAGGGATAGGGTTATTGCTAAGCTCTAGAAGGACCATACCTCTGCCCTGAAGGCCAAGGATGACGTTCTTCAACAAAAGGTTGATGTTGCAGTGAAAGCTGCCCTTGAGGCCGCCTCTGAGAATATCTTGGCTGACTACAAGGTCTCTGATGAATTTATAAGCTTCGGCTTTGAATACCTTGAAAGAGGTGTTAAATCTACTAGTAAATGGGCGGCCATCAAAGAAAAGGAGTCAGGGAGTTTGATAGACTCGGACTTTATTGGTCTGAGCTATGGTAACCCTCAGTTTGCTCAGGCCTTGCAAGAAGTTAAGGAGGAAGTTGTTGCTCCTACAGGGACTGCCCAACCAGAAGATACAGAGACTGAGGATCTCAACCCTCAAGATTATGGGCTCGAAGTTACCAACGTCAGCCAAGCTGATGGGGCCGAGGTTACCGACCCTGCCGCTGTAGACACTTAGACTATAATTTGTGAAGCTTTTTATTTGCTTCTCATCTGTAACTGTTTGTGACCTCTAATAACATTCTCTTGCACGATTTGACTTGTAACTCCACTTCTTCATGATATATCATCCTCTTCAGAGGATTTTTCTTCTTTTGATGAATGCTCCTTTGAATAGTTTTATATGTCATGCAATGGTGTTTGTATTAAGGTCTGAAGTCTCAATATAATGGTGTCTTCATCCCTAAACTGTGATGTTACCCTTGTAATTTGTCACGAAAATACTGTTTTAAGGTCTGAGGTCATCTGACTAATATGTTTCACCTCAGACCTTATCACCAAATTATGATGTTTTAAGGTCTGAGGTCATCAAACTAATATGTTACCCTCATAAATTTCACCAAATTAATGATGTTTAAGGTCTAAGGTCATCCAAATATGATGTTTTGCCTCGAACTCTGTCACCAAATTATGATGTTTTAAGGTCTGAGGTCATCATATAATGATGTTACCCTCATGAATTTCATCAAATTAATGATGTTTAAGGCCTGAGGTCACCAAAATAAGATGTTACCCTCATAAATTTCACCAAGTTAATGATGTTTGAGGTCTGAGATCATCCAAATATGATGTTTCACCTTAGAACCTGTCACCAAATTATGATGTTTTAAGGTCCGAGGTCATCAAACTAAGATGGTACCCTCATAAATTTCACCAAATTGATGATGTTTAAGGTCTGAGGTCATCATATAATGATGTTACCCTCATGAATTTCACCAAATTAATGATGTTTAAGGTCTGAGGTCACCGAAATATGATGTTTCACCTCAGACCCTGTCACCAAATTATCATGTTTTAAGGTCTGAGGTCGTCAAACTAAGATGTTACCCTCATAAATTTCACCAAATTAATGATGTTTAAGGTCTGAGGTCACCCAAATATGATGTTTCACGTCAAACCCTGTCACCAAAATTAATGATGTTTTAAGGTCTGAGGTCACCAAACTAAGATGTTACCCTCATAAATTTCACCAAATTAATGATGTTTAAGGTATGAGGTCATCCAAATATGATGTTTCACCTCAGACCCTATCACCAAATTACGATGTTTAAGGTATGAGGTCATCCAAATATGATGTTTCACCTCAGACCCTGTCACCAAATTATGATGTTTAAGGTATGAGGTCACCAAACTAAGATGTTACCCTCATAAATTTCACCGAATTAATGATGTTTTAGGCCTGAGGTCACCCAAATATGATGTTTCACCTCAGACCCTATCACCAAAATTAATGATATTTTAAGGTCTGAGATCACCAAACTAAGATGTTACCCTCATAAATTTCACCAAGTTAATGATGTTTAAGGTCTGAGGTCATCTAACTAAGATGTTACCCTCATAAATTTACCATTAAACCAATCCAAACAAAGTATTGACATAGGAACTGCTCTTTTTATTAATATTCTCTTCATAACATGATACATTTACATAAAAACAATTGCAATCATCATATGTAGTACCTCTTCAGGTGATTAGCATTCCATGGATTGGAGAAAAATTCCCCCTCGAGATTTTCTAGCCGCTAGGTACCGGGTACAACTTGATCGACAACTTAATAGGGACCATGTCAATTCAGGTGAAGCTTGTTTGTCTTCTGCAATGTCTTCTTCAGCACTAGGTCTCCTACAGCTATAGGTCTTTATTTCACCCTTTGATTGTAGAACTTTACTATTCTCTGCTGGTAGGCTACCTGCCTGATCTTAGCGTCTTCCCTTCTCTCCTTAATCAAATCTAGGTCAACCTTCTCTCTTACCCATTCTTCTCGGGATCGTAGGCCTGAACTCTGTGAGTGGGGAGTCCTACTTCTGTAGGTATAACGACTTTTGAGCCATGTGCTAACATTAATGGGGTCTCCCCATTGGTGTCCTTATCGTTGTTTTGTAGGCCCATAATACTTCATAAACCTCTTCTGTCCATCTCCCCTTAGCCTCTTCTAACCTCTTCTTAATCCCGTTGAGGATTTTTCGATTCGTGACTTCGGTCTGCCCATTTGCTTGGGGTCGGCTCGGAGAAGATAAAAATTGCTTGATCCCGACTCTCTCGCAGTATTTCTCCAAGGAAGAATTATCGAACTGGGTTTCGTTGTCTGAGATGAGGGTGTTAGGAAGACCATGCCTGCATATGATGCTCTTCCAGATAAATTGGAAGGTCTTCTGATATGTAATCATGATCATCAACTCGGCCTCTACCCACTTAGAGAAGTAGTCAATTGCTACTATAAAAAATTGGTAATTGTTTGCGACCCTTGGCAATGGTCCCACCAAGTCAATCCCCTATACCGTAAATGTCCAAGGGGAACTGATCGATGTCATAGGTTGATGAGGGATAGTGGAGAATCTCTGGCACCTGTCACACCTCTTCACGTAGGCTGCAGCGTCTTTAGCCAAGGTCGGCCACCAGTATCCCTGTGTAATTATCCTCTTAGATAAAGGTCTTCCTCCTATGTAACTGGAGCAAGAACCCTCGTTCATATCCTGTAAAATGTGGGGGACCTCTGTGGGATGGACACATCTGAGAAGAGGCAGTATAAATCCTTTCTTATATAGGACATCTCCTATTATTGAGAAATTTGCAGCTCTGTGCCTCAATTTCCTCTTTTATAGCTTCGATTCTAGCAGCTTTCCCGCTCTGATATATCTGATGAGGGGGTCCATCGATGAGTCTCCTAGGTTCAAGTTGAGGCAAGAGAGGGAAACCTCTTCATCCTCAATGGTCGGTTTGAGTGGGATTTTAACTGGTATTGTCTTTCTAATGCCTGTCCTTATTGTTGAAGCTAGCCTTGCTAATGCATCTGCATGACTGTTGTCTTATCGAGGGACCCTCTTCATATTTACCTCTTTGAAGCCTTCTAGCATCATTCTTACCCTTTTCAGGTATTTTTTCATCCTATCATCCTTGGCCTCATACACTCTAAGTATCTGGTTCACAACCAACCTCGAGTCGCTGTGAAGTAAGAGTCGGCCAACTCTAACGGCTTTTGCTAAGGAAAGGCCTGCTATCAAGGCCTCATATTCTGACTCATTGTTAGATGCTTTGAATTTGAATGTTAGTGCATATTCAACATCGATATCATCCGGAGATATCAGTATCAACCCTGCACCGCTTCCACTTTCACAAGAAGACCCGTCAACGAAGAGGTTCTACACATCTTTATCTGAAGAGAAGTGACCCTCTGACAGGGTTCCTTGCTTGAAAAGGTAACTGTCTTCCTCATTCTCAGCTACTCCCCTTATGGCTTTGCTGGACACAACCTCTTCCGGGTCTCGGAAGACGTTAGTGTTTGATTCCTTTGCGATCTCTGGATTATTATCAACCTCGGCCTCTTCCCATGTGAATTTAGCAACGATGTCTGCGAGTGCTTGCCCTTTAATGGCCACCCTGGGTTGATAAATAAGGTCATGCTCTCCCAACTCAATGGCCCAGGTCATCAATCTGCCCGACTTCTTCGACTTGTGGAGAACTTGCCTTAATGGGGAGTCAGTGAGGATGACCATAGAGTGGGTTTGGAAATAAGGTTTCATCTTCCTGGAAGTGTGTATCAAAGCATAGACCAACTTCTCCATAATGGATAGTTCTGTTCAGACCCTTGAAGGGCCTTACTATTGAAGTATACAGGACTTTGTACCCCAACGTGTTCCCGTACTATGGCTGCACTTATAGCTGACTCTGAGACTGCTAGATAAACATACAGCTTCTCCTCCAGAATGGGCCGAGATAAGAGTAGTGGGGATCCGAGGTAGGACTTAAGCTGTTTAAAGGCCTTGTCACACTCTTCATCCCACTCAAAGGCCTTTCTGAGAACCTTGAAAAATGGAAGACACTTGTCTGTAGCTTTGGAAACAAACCTGTTGAGCGCTCCAACTCTTCCGGTGAGCCTCTGAACGTCTTTTATACTTCTCAATGTCTTCATATCAAGCAAAACCTTGATTTTTTCGGGGTTGGCCTCTGTTCCCCTCTAATTGACTATGAATCCAAGAAACTTTCCAGCTCCTACTCCGAAGACACACTTGGCAGGATTGAGCTTCATCCTGTATAAGTTCATGGTGTCAAAAGTTCTCTGTAGGTCGGCTACATGAGTGCAGGCCCTCAAGCTCTTCGTCAACATATCATCTACATATACCTCCATGGTCTTGCCAATTTGATCTTCAAACATCTTATTTACAAGACGTTGATACGTGGCCCCTGCATTTTTCAAGCCGAAGAGCATGACCTTATAGTAATAAATCCGCTTGTCTTTGATGAATGTTGTCTTTTTTGAGTCTTCAGAATCCATGAAGATTTGATTGTAGCCTGAATACACATCCATAAAGGTCATAAGTTCATGCCCTGCCATGACGTCTACCATCTGATCGATCCAAGGCAAAGGATAGTTGTCTTTAGGGCAAGACTTGTTCAGGTCAGTGAAGTCTACGCATATACTCCATTTTTTATTGGCTTTGGGTACAATGACGGCGTTTGATAACCACTCTGGGTATATGACCTCCCTGAGGAATTCTGCCTCTTCCAACTTTCTGGCCTCTTCCCTAATCACATCATACGTTTCCCTGGAGTAAACTCTTCATCTTTTTTTTATTGGCTTAGCATCCTCTGCCACCTTGAGTTTGTGGCATATAACCTCCGGGTCGATGCCTGGCATGTCTGCATGGCTCCAAGTAAAGACACTCTGCCTCTTCTTTAAAAATCTTATCATCTCTTCCTTGATCCCTATTTTTAAAGCCTTGTCGATTTGTCGTCCTCATTGAGGACGATGGATTCTACCTCTTCCGCGACCTCTCCTTTCTTCAATTTTGTTTCATCCCTAGGATCAAGTGTATCAAATTATATGTTATTGTTGCCCTCTTATGTACCTCTCTCTCTTCTGTCGAGTTGAAGTAGCATTCTCGTGCTATGGTCTGGTCACCATGCACTTCCCCTACCCCATAGGGGGTCGAGAATTTTAGCATTTGATGGACCGTCGATGGTACGACCTCAAACTCCATAAGGGCTAATCTTCCAATGATGAGGTTATAGGCCAAGAAGACGTTTTCATTCATGATGAAAAAATTAATCTTCCTGGTCAACCTCTTAGGCCACTCGTCTCCCATTCGTACAACCATCTCATACATGCCCAATGGATGGACCTTTTCATCGCTAAAGCCCATCAACGGATGATGATAGGGTACCAGTCTTGATCTGCTGAGGCCTAGGCTCTTAAAACAGGGCCAGAACATCACGTCCGCTGAACTTCCTCCGTGTACGAGGATTCTCTACGCCTCACATCCATGCACTCTTGTTGTAATTACCAAAGGGTCATCATGAGGATCTAAGATACCTTTGAAGTTGAGTCGGGTGAATCCAACTATAAGGTTTTCTATATCTACCTTCTTTCTCTTCCGCTTAGCCTCTGAAGACGCCAGATTCACAACCTCCACTTTGGTAACTGACTTAGCCTCTGCCACATGAGCTTTACGGTCAGCGACTTCATATCCACCCCTGCTAGTCCTCCATAAATGGTATTAACACCGAATGAGATCATTCCAAACCTCTTCACAGGGGCATTATCGTGCTTCGGTGGGAGGTCTGGATAGTCCTCGTCATCACCATCTGAGTCCTCGTCTCTCCTTGCTGGGGTTTCATCTCGACATCTATCGCCTCTCTTCTTTTTAGGGTCATCTTTTCCCCTCTTAGGAGCTTTACCATCGACATACTTCCTCATCTTTTCAAACTTTAACATCTTCTCGATTTCATCCCTCAAAGCGAAGCACTTGTCTGTCATATGGCCGTGGTCTTGGTGGAACTCACACCACAAGTTCTTATTCCTCTTATATGGAGGGGCCTTCAACTTCTCCGGCCATCTCACATACCGGTCATTCTTTATATCATTGAGGATGTGTTCGCAGCTCACAGTTAGAGGAGTATAATGTGCAAACTTGTCATCTGCAGACCTCTTTTTTCCATCTTTCCTTCTTTGGAACTTCTCGTTGCCACTACCGTTCTCATCCTCATACTTCGCGGCCATAGCCTCTTCCACGTTCATGACCTTTCCTGCAGTTGCCAATAACTCTGCCATGGCCTTGGGAGGATCTTCCGTAAGCTTCCACAACAACTTCCCCTTCTGGAGTCCTCCAATGAGGGATGTCATGGCTATTCTCTCTTCATAGTCTTCAACCTCCAATTTGTCTTTGTTGAATCTAGCAATGTAGTCTCTTAGGCTCTCGTTCTTGCCTTGCTTGACATATAACAGATGAGTGGTCTTCTTTTGAGGTCTTACCCCAAAATATAAATTGTGAATGAAACGTTCAACCAAGCCCTTAAAGTTTTCAATTGAGTTCTTCGGAAGAGAGGTAAACCAGATGTGTGTAGCTCCTGTCAAAGTCCCGGAGAAGGCTCGGCACTTCATCTCATTTAGGACTGAAAAAATGTCCGTTGCACTTCATCTCTTAAAGATGTGAACAAATTATTCCTCGCCCAGAGAGACCACGGTAAAGGATGATGGCAACATAGGCAGCTAGAAACTACCCACCCTAGTTCGGGAAGGGGCAACCATACCCAAGGATAACTCAATGTCCTCATCCTCGATCATAGGATTAACCGACATGGAAATGGATGCACGAGAGCCCACAAGAGTACTCACTGTCACAAATAATAGGAATGGCACATCAGGAATGCCAATGCCGAAACCTCTTCCATGATAAATGACGTCACAAATAAAGGACTAGTGGAGCTACAGGATATAAATGTCATAAAACGCAGACAAAGGTGACACCCATAGAAAAGAGATAAAGAAGAAAGGTAAGTCTTTCCCAAAATAGCGAGTCTGTTTGCATTAAATAAGCTTTGTCCTGACAGAAGAGTTATCCGATCTGCTATCCATTTTCAACAATTGGTCGATCATCTAACCTATTCCTCTTCTCTTTTCCGTCCATCGACTATACCTATGATTTTCTAAAAATACCAACATCATTCCCTCAACTTTAAAGAAATCATCCACACTCCCCATAACATTTCCAAAAAGGCAAACATATTTTATTGAGCTTTTATTTTGACAAAGAGTATCCGCAAGTGCAGACTCTTAGTTGGTCGCCTCTTCAGACACCTAGATTTGGAATAAAGTATCGGGACGCTTCGTACTATTCTAAAAAGTTATGATCCCGTACCCTATGAGAAATCCCAAGAAAATCCAACTTTCGAAACCTATACTAAAGTTTCAAGTGTTAAAAACACAAGAATCCTGAGTATATGCGGCCAAAGTATAATGACTAAAAAACAAAAACATACTTAATCCATTAAAACAACTGAAAAATAGCCCCTCTGGGGGCTTTAACTGGTCGGCTAAAGGCTTCCCCAATAATGGCCAATCAGCCAAAGGCTTTGGATGGTCATCTTAATCCCTCTGACACCCGATCTTATCCAAATCGCTTCTCGGACATTGATAAAAAATCAATGACCCAAAACCTTTAGCTGACCGACCAAACCTCCATCCAAAACCCCTGTAAATAGAGGACCCCACCCACTATTTCGAGGCATCCCACTTAGCATATGGAGACAAAAACCTAATGTTGATTTGATTTTCTAACTTTCTTAATCCTAAGTGCCCGAGATACGCGAGCTCATTTTCTGTGAAGCCCCGAAGGGCTCGTACTTCAGAAAGGTCACTTTTTCGAAAGTAAAAGCTCAAACTTATGCAAAGTCCCCCAAAAATAGGTTTGTACTCTTGAAAGGTCAAATCTTAGAGAAAAATATAGTCAAACTCATGCATAAATACCTCAAAAGTCCACACTTCTAGCTGAAGATATGCCTAACTAAAAGCAACAAAAATTAGGGCTTTCTGCAAGAAAAAAAAGTCGACTTTCACCGTGAGGGTAAATAACCTTTGCCTAAATTTCAGAGCAACATCCCATATACATATATTGTTATAAACCATACATACTTTTCCCTCTCTAATCGACCTCCGTTTAGGGGACCAGGTATGCAATTTACGTCATTTATATTTGTTTAAGCCTCATTTTTAACCCATCGCCTCTATTTGTGTCATGAATTGACATAATCATATGCTAAATAATACAAATAAAATGCCATGATTCCACCATACAAATATAAAAACAGACATTTAGAAAATAATTTATTAGGATAGTGCTATTGATTTGCGAATAGAGTGAAACTTTACAGGCCAAAGTCTAAAATTGAGATAAACTCACCACATCTCCGAGCGAACAAAGACCGTATCTGCACAGCACCCTGAATAAGTGTTTTCATCTCAATACTTTTCAAACATCTACATTTAATCAATGTATTATAATAGCGTATCAATATGTCAATCTGACATAAGGAAGATTCTATATTAAGGACTAGGCTATATAAATAGCACATTGTTGTACCTTGTATATCCGATGTTTCATTTCCTACCCTTATAAATATACCCTACTGAGTGAACTATGTTGCTTTGATCCCAAGTCTCCTTGGGTACATAGACGATATACCGAGCTAAAACCATGAAGATCAAACCTTATAGTACATCTTTCAATGTAATATTTCCTAGGGATGCCTCTATCTCTAGTATATACCCTTATATATTATTCGAATGCCCTAAATATTATCCAACAGTGTTTCTAAGAACTACGTTGTCTTTGATCCCAAGTATCCCTGGGTATGTGAGCGTTATACCAAGCTAAACTCATGAAGATCAAGATCATACTAAGTCTCTTGGTATATTTTTTCCCAGGGATGCCTCCATCTCTAGTTTTATACTCCTATATATTATACACTTCATTGACTAAAATACATAGGCTTTGATCTCGTGGCTTCATGAGTACATAGGAGCAATACCGAGTCCTTCTCGTGAGCTCAAGCCTCGATAATATGTCTCATGATAAATTATCCCTAAAGAGATGCAATCATCTCTCACCTCTTTCTTACACCCTCTTTCGTACATATTACGAATGAGATATCAAAATATCTCAAAGTTGTGATCTCTCACATATTCCTACACTTGAACACATATCACATTCGAACACGTGTTACAACCGAACTACGTAGGCTTCGATCCTAAGTCCCCTTAGGTACCTAGGTATAACAGTGTGCCTTTCTCGTGAGCTCGAGCCTCGACAATATGTTTCTTAGCATATTATCCCACTGAGATGCATACATCTCTAATCCCTCACATAATGTTGATGAGATATCAAATTATCTTAAGTCGGGACCTTCCCAAACATATTCTTACATATAAACGTGGAAACACGTATAGACTAATTATAACAGAGATGCACCCACATATTACCTTTCTATCTCTCTTCAAACCTCGAACAAGATACCACTCGTAACCCAGTTCTCGAACCCGCATAACAAGAATCTGTGGACCAACCACAAACTTTAAAACCTTCCTTATGATTATCCCAAAGGACTAACATAAAACATTTTGTTCCTTTTATATAAAATAAACTAGGGACTCTGAACACCCGACGAAACCCCCTTATTCCGGCACAAAAGATACACTTATCGGTGGCCTGCACCAAAAACTGGACATGGTGTCAAACTACATCCAAAGGAAAATTATCGACCCAATATTGAATTGATAACCCGACCTCGAGAGGATGCAGGGGAAGCGAGATACAATCACTCTCGCGTCCTCATGAAAAATTCCCCTGGGGCACAACATCATGCTCGCTCGGGGACCATAACATTACAATTACATAATCTGCATACAAGGTATTTGTACTAAAAATTACTCTTTGGTCTCTTAGGATTATAAAATATACCACCTTTAATTATTTTGGGGGCAACTAACAAATATACATACTTTTTTCCTTAATTTTTACTTTCTTATTCTTTCCTATCCATCCCATGACAGTGGCCAATTTCGTGATAGTCGATGATTAAACCTCCCTCATAGGCATTCTAATGAAAAACACGGATTCCCTCGGCATCTATACATGTGTGAGTTACTCTTCAACCCATGTGATGTCTACAAACTCAAAGGCCAATCACTATGATTATCATCAAGATGACTAATAGAGGATGAGATTAATCCTTTCTTCTTGTTTGAATGAATCTGGCCATATATATTAGGCCAGTCTTGGGAATAAAAACAAGCCAAATACCGCTACACGAATGACCTTTTAGACTCTAAATAGGATAATACATGCATATTCATTGACATACTACTAAGGTTGTCCTGCTAACTGTGAAGGCCAATCTTAATAATGAGTAGAGTCCCAACTGTTTTTATATACTTCATGAGCCTCAAAATGAGGGAGGATCTCTGGACCAAGAGAAAGAAGAGACATATAGGGAAAAAGAGGGTGAGAAATTCAAGAAGCAGAAAAAGGAAAACATACCTCCTCCTTTATCCCCCAAGACTAATGGTCAAGATGATTAAACTATGGTCATTTCTAATGTTTCCACTTCCCTCCCCTCTTCGTCCATGGTTTAACCCTCGGCGATTACTTTTGTAAGGGGCGGTGACACCATAACCATTAATGATACCAAAGTTTCTAAGTCATATATGCTCTCAACATGGTATCCATGTTGCTGAATGACATGGATTTCGAGAAGAACCATAAGAATGATTGCATCATTAAAGAGGGGATAGAATGATGGTGTTGGTAAGTTTTTATTTTTTCAATATTTTCTTTGGCTGATATTATATCGCTTAAACTATATTGACTGATTTTATTCTTCCATGGTCTATGAAGGCTCTCCAGAAGGTCTTTAGTAGAGATACTAGGTTACAGGACAATGAGATCCTCCACATTTCAACCAACAAAATGAATGTAACCTTAGCCGATAAGGATGAAAATATCACATACATCACTAAATAGTTGAAGGACATGTCCTCATTCAATGATGAGATGCTCAAAGAGGGTGGGGATATACAGTTGGTCTATGTAAAGGGAGATTCCCATATCAATGAATAAAGAGGGATCATGCCATAATGTTGGTGGAAAAAAATTCTCTTACAAAAGTAGAGGAACTCTCTCACCGCTGAATTAGAGCAAGATAGATGGATGAATGAAAATATGTCTGACATGGATTTATTTGAAGGCTTAAACTCTAGGGGATGGGAGTGGACACCCACCTGGATATCTTGAGCCTTTCTCCTTCAATAGAGGATAGATGGAAAGTCTTGAGAGGTAAGATCCTTAAGGGCTACAAAGCCTTTAATGAATTCCCCACCACCCAAAAATAATTCTTAAAGAAGGGGAGACATCCTCGGCATCTAGCTAAGAGGTAGACTGATTCATCATTGAGAAACCCCAAGATAAAACCCAACTTGTCCTATACAATAAGTGCAGGAAAGTTTTAGGGAAGGTCATCCCTGAATCTTAAAGTTAAGAGACTTTTCTTTATTATTTTCGTTTATGTGATGTAAAGTCATGGCCCCTTTGTACTATTTATTTTCTTATATATTTTAATGTAGGTCCCTAGACATTCAAATAATGAATAAAAAGTATGTATGTTTATTTCTCTCTTTATTTACCTCTTCTATTATTGAATTATTCAAATTCCATGTATAATTAATGATAGTTGCTAATACATATTGATTGACTGCAAGTGAAGATCAAATTTATGATCAACCACTCATAATTACAATTTTTTTGGACCTAACAAGTTAATTTTCTTATGAACCTCTCACCATACAATTTTTTTATGAAGTTAGATTCATAATTAATCTCGGGATTTAAATTAGATTTAACATAACTAATGGTTAAATTAATTTATTAGAACAACTCAATTTTTAAATCCCGCTTTTAACTGGGCGATGACTAAAGAAACCATGTTAAATTAGGTATGAGATCAGGTTCTTGATTAATCCATATATGAATTTGTAGAGGGGGCTTGAAGGTAATTTTGAGATTAGAGATAATTCCACATTAGCAACAGTGTTTTGGGGATTAAGGCACCATGGCAGCTCAAGCGAGGCAGCTCAGCGTGGAAGCTCAAGCAAGGCAGCTCATCGTGACAACTTGTATTTTAGCTTGTTGTATTAGTCATACTGTATCTTTGTTTATATTAACTGTAAGCTATAACGGTTGTAATGACGTAACGAGAATAATAAAGAGTTTACTGTGAGGTCAAACGGTACTTGCGAGAGACCAGGCTTGGCAAGGCCTGCAAGAGCTTTCATGCTCTATCGAATGACCTCACAGCGGGAACTTTAGAAGGACCTGGTTTGGAGAATTGAGAAGTGAGGCACCGTTGGGCCTTGTCCTGACCATTTTAGATACACCTGGTAAAACACCAAAGAACCCTGACCGTGGAACCTCGGGCGAGGCAGCTTAGAGTTCCATCGGGCGTTGAGCTGTGAACCAAACAACCCCCTACTTAATGTCACATCTACTGTAGGTGATGTCACTAGCGAGCTAAACAATGTCAAACTTACACTCGAGTAAACCACCGTGGTATTTGGGGCTGCCAGGTAGTTGGTGAGCCACCTCTGCGACAATAGCCCCCTGACACATAGTGGTTAGGCAAAAGGAATGTCTTAGCATTTAATGTTTATGACGTGGTGGCAACGAGTGCATCAGGCATTTAATGTTGTGACATAAAGCATGAGGGATGTCTTTCACAGTCTGTAATGACTGAGTTGCCTCGAGGATGGTGTGGGGGGCTATTTAAGGACCCCAACCACCCTTGAGGAGAGGATGATCTTTTTGAGAGTTTAAGAGGTTATTGATAGAGAGAATACACATCAGAGAGAGTTATTACATACCAGAGGTCACCCACCATTATCATTTATTACGAAGCTTTTAATACGTGACAGAGATCCTTGAGAGTGTTTTTGGTGTGTCTGTTTTCCTACTAAGGTGTATCAAGGGTGATTACGTCTCTCTCCCTCTAGATAAGTTACTTCTAAGTTTCTTTACTATTTTCTGAGTTATACACGAGAGACTTGCGAGTTTAAACTGAGTCTTATCTTCATTAGGTTTGTGTTTGCATGTTTTATCACTAATCTAAGGTTTTGGCCAATTAACTTATCATCACCATACTTCAAAGGGGTTACGCCTCCATTTATAATCTAGCGTACCCTCTTACATTTGGAGACTCCGCTGGGGAAGCATTCTCCTAAGTAAGGAGTATGGCGCAAGATAATGCTACTCGAAGGCTCAACTTTGATGACATCCTACATAATGAAGAACAAGTTGCGAGAGAACTAGAGGCCCTAAGGGATGGGCTCCTCGAGTAGAGGTACCTCCGATTATGGTGACGTCAGGCATTTCGGGGGTGACACAACCTTCCACGAGTGCGGGGTTGGGACCCATTCAATTCGTGCTCCTCATGAGCAAGTTTTACTAGTTTTTGCAAACTCTAGTAGCTTCAACTATGCTGGGAGGATTGGAGGCTAATGCCTTCGTAACACCAGGGGTAGCTCCAATGGCCCCACCAGGTGTAGGTGTGATAGGAACTGTCCCATCAAGCATACCCTCTATTATGAATCCAACAGTGGGAACCTCAGGAGTTTCAACGTCCCCTGCTATGACGTTTGTGCCAGCTGCAATGGGCACCCATCCCATGGTGCCACTCGCTGTTGCCTCAGTAGCATCACCCATGGTGGAAATGAGAAAGGAGCTGCAGAAAGAGATGTTGAAGTTCATGCAAGCCTCCTCGCAATCTGCTTGCGAGGTAGCTTCGGTTTATGATGACTTTCGAACAACGTATCCTCAGGAATACAATGATGAGCCCTATCCAAAGGACTATATTCCTCCTATTTTTGAAAGATACACACAAAAGGGTGGGAACCCGAAGGAGCATATTAAGTGTTTTGTTGAACATTAGGGGGCACATTATAATAATAAAAGGCTTAGGTTGAGGGAGTTTTCTAAGTCCTTGACCGATAAAGCATATACCTGGTATTCCCATTTGGCTCCCAACAGCGTTTCTACATGGGAAGAGATGCACGTGTTGTTTGTCTAGAAGTTCTTTCTGGTAGAAGATGGGTTTACTTTGACCCAACTGGGTAGGGAGAAGCAACGATCGGGAGAAGAAGTGGTGGCCTATGTTCGAAGATTTAGAGAAAGATCCCTCAATGTGAGAGAGGAGGCCAAAGAATCCAAGTTATTGCAGATCTGCGCTAAGGGGCTTCTTCCTGAGTACATCTGCCATCTTATCAATGAGACGCGCGAGGGGACTTTTGTGGCGTTCTTAAAAGCAGCTAGAAATATATCCTTGGTGGTGCGGCTCAATCCGGTGGTGGTACCCATGATGTTTAGGTAGCCGATGCAACCCACGGGAGGGAGGTCTCAGCCCCCACGGGTAGGGTACACCGAAGGGGGAGATAGGGTCAAAGCACCGAAGAAGGACAATAAGAGGAAGTTTGGAAAAGACAAGGAAGACCAACCACCATTGCCTTGTATAGTGGAAGAAGATGTTAGCTGTTACAACATGATGGTCCAAGGGGAACGATCTATGAGCCAAAGGACGTTCCCACTGGGGAGCCCGGTGCGGCAACGAAGGCGGATCCAAAGTATTGCCAGGTTCATCGGAGGATCTAGCATCCAACCGAGAGCTGATTTACGCTGAGAAAAATCATCGAAAAGTACGTGAAGGCAGGGACATTGAAATCCCTCCACAGAATGTCAACAACAACCCCTTTCCATCACATGAGGCCAATCTCATGGTGGCTTATGATGAAGAGGCTGAGAGAGGGGAAAGAAAGTCAACAACGATGCAAGAAGAGCACGAGGAGGCTCTAGAAGATTGTACGATAGGAATGGCTAATATAGTGTTGGCTTATAACGAAGCAAGTGCCAAGGATGTGGAGGATGTATATGGTGTTGAAGGTGAGGAGGTAAACCGAACTCTAGAATACTGTACAGTTTCAAAATCCCTGAAGTTCACCTGGTTCTTCGACCAAGTTAGGATTCTAAGGGAGAGTAGGTTGGAGATAACCCAGGAAATACTTGATATTGCGAGGAAGAACACGGTCCCTTCGCTGAGATGGAAGGGACCCATAGCCAGTTGGTAAGGAGGTTTCTGTCAGAAGTAAACTTCAGCGATACAGATAGGGCTGTAAGGTTCCCTCACAACAGGCCATTGTATGTGACAGCCAATGTCAACTGAGTTAGCTTTGCAAGGACTCTTATGGATGGGGGAGCGTCCATCACATCATGCCAATCAACTCTTTCCATGCAGCAAACATTCCAGAAGAAATATTGGTCCCCATGCCTTTGGTAATTTTGGGGTATGATAACCAATCTTCCAAATCCATTGTGTACGTTAAAGTTGGGATTATGATGGGAAATCTGAGTTCCCATATCAAGTTTCATGTAACAAAAAGTGCAACTTCGTATCATCATATAATAGGAAGAGTGTGGATGCACAACCAAGGGCTAGTTCCTTCTACGTACCACCAATGCGCTAAGGCGAATATCAAGGGGAGAGAAGTGACCATTAGGGCAATAAAAAGGCCCTTTGCTGTCGAGGAGGCTCACTTGGTGGACGCAACATTCTGCACAGAGTTAGAGGAAGATATTCAGGTACTAACGAGAAGAATGAAGGGAGCATGGGTTCCCTTGATCAGAGAAAATATGGGACCCATGAATGAGTAAGGTAAGGAGGTTGCAAGCAACACGAGGGTAATAGATGAAGAGGCTCACCAGGTGGTCCTTCGACCCCAAAGCATCTCTAAGCAGCTCAAAGACAGGACGAGGCCCAGAATAGACCCAGTGGAGCAAGAGGTTCAACAACAAAGCGTGCTGAGCCGATTCTTAGGAGAAAGAATGGTCGAGGCTTCTAGAGAGAAGAAGAGGAAGGCAGTCACCACTATATGCAGGCAATGCAAGAAGGTCATTACCGAGGAAGGAAAGGTGGTGTATAAATTATAACGGTGTGAGAGGGCGACCGAGGAAGCTGATGATGAGGTTGACCCGATATATGAATGCATTCTGGTGGATCAACGGGGATAATGCATGGTGATAGACAACTCCAACATACAGGAGTTCGTAGAGGATGTCACCGAAGAGCCAGACTACATGGCAGATCAGCCAAAGCCACAGGCACAAGAGTTGGAGTAGTTGAACCTGGCGATAGAACGCTAGGATCCAAGGCCCATCTTCATCTCGAAGGATCTCAGTAGGGAGAAATAAGGGGCCTTAGTTGAGTTGATTCGGGATTTTATAGACGCCTTTGCATGAAAATACATAGAGATGGAGGGAATGGACGAGGAAATAAGCTGCCGCAAGTTGAATGTAATGCATTTACCCATTCCAGCAAAACAAGCGACCAGAATGTACAAGCCTGAGCTAAATTTGAAGATCAAGGAAGAGGTTCAACGCTTACTAACAGTAAGGTTCATCACACCGATACATCACCCACTTTGGTTATCTAGTATTATTCCAGTGGGGAAGAAAGACAAAAATCAGATAAGGATCTGCGTGGACTTTAGAGGTTTGAATAGAGCCTTCCCCAAAGATGAGTTCCCTCTGCCCTCTATCGATAGCATGATAGATGCAACGGCAGGTCATTAGATGTATAGCTACATGGATGGGTATGTAGGGTAAAACCACATCAAGATGGACCCCATGGATGCAGAGAAAATAGTGTTCAGAACCCCATTGTGCAACTTCATGTACAGGGTGATGCCGTTTGGACTCAAGAATGCCGGAGCGACTTACCAAAGAACAATGATGGCCATTTTCCATTACTTCTTCCACAAATTTGTGGAATTCTATGTGGATGATTTGATCATCAAAATCATCAAATTGAGGAAAGAGGAGTCCCATCTGAACAATTTGAGGAAGGTGTTTTCCCATTGTAGGAAGTTCAAATTAAAGATGAATCCATTAAAGTGTGTTTTTGGAGTGACAAGTGGAAAGTTCCTAGGCTTCGTGGTTGGTCGACAAGGGGTGAAGATGGACTTGGACAAGCAGCGAGCAATCTTAGAAATGACATATCCAAGAACGCCGAAGGAACTGAAGAGTTTCCTCGATAAAGTCTCCTGCTTTAGGAGATTTGTGCCTGGATTGGACAAAATAGCACATCAGTTGATGCAGCTATTGCGAAAAAATACAAAGTTCAAATGGGGGGAGGTTCACCAGGATTCTCTTGATGGGCTGGAGAAATTTCTCGTTTCACCATAGACTATGGTTCCCCCAAGGGCAGGAATACCATTGCTGCTGTACCTCACATCCACCACGAGGTCCGTGGGAGCTTTGCTGGTATAAGAGATTGACGGGCAAGAACGACCAGTTTACTACCTTAGCAGAATCATCCACGTGCTAGAAGTCAGATATAGTAGCTTAGAAAGGCATTGTTTAGCCTTAGTCTTTGTAGTGCAAAAACTTAGGCATTATATGTTGTCTTTTACTATTCATATTGTAACTAGATGTGATCCTATTAAGTATATGCTAGCTAAAACGATTTTGATTGGTAGGGCAGCTAGGTGGTTCCTCATCCTATCTAAATATGACTTGAAGTGCATGGTTCCTCGCGCAATTAAAATCCAGGCGTATGCCGATCTCTTGGATATTTTACCTTCAGGAACGTTTGAGCCACCCAAAGAAAGTATCCCAGGAGACGACTTGCAGGCCAATCACCTAAACGCAACGGAGGAGGAATGGACAATGCAGTTTAATGGATCTTCGGCGTAAAAGAAAGGAGGGGCATTGGTTATTCTCTCGAAAGGAATGGAGGAGATTTGACTTTCCTACAAACTAGATTTCCCTTGTTCTAACAACGAGGTAGAATACGAAACATCGGTGTTGGGATTACTAGAGGCTCTTCGAAGGGGGATCCGTTCACTGTGCCTCAAGGGAGATTCAAACTTGGTGGTTCAGCAAGTGAATGGAGAGTATGCGTTGCAACACATGAGCCTGGTACCATACAGAATAATTATCCAAAGACTTCTTTGCCAGTTCCATCGGACCAAGATCAGGAGGAAGCCCAGAACAATGAATCGCCATCCAGACGCCTATGCCACCATTGCCTAGAAAATGGTCATGAGGAGTGATACAACTACCGTCGTGATCCAACGAAGAATAGATCCTTCGGTAGTACAGTCGATACTGTCGATGGAGGAGGACGCGGACTGGAGGGGAGAGATCAAAAGACAATTGGAATCCGGGGAAGGAGCGATGGGGTTGAAATAATTAGCCCAATACTTCATGAACCAGGGAAACCTTTACTTCAGAAATGCAGGAGGATGGCTGTCGAGATGCATCGATCCAGAAGAGGCAAGACAAATATTGAAGAAAACACACGAAGCACACTGCGAAAGAACTGAGATACCCCTCTATTGGAGAATGCAGAAGGAGGGGTATTTTTGGCCTAAGATGAAACAGGATACGGTAGAGCTAGAACGAAAATGCGATAAATGCCAGTTATTCTTCCAGGAAGTTAAATTTCGTTTCGTGGAAGCTCAGCCTGACTGGAGACAACCCTATATTGACTTTATTAAAGATAGAGTTGTCCCAAAGGAGAAAATTGATGCGATGGAACTCAAGCGAAGGGCCCCGAGATTCTATGTTTAGGAGGGACAGCTCTATCGAAGGGGATACTTCAATCAGCCTTTGCGTTGTATCACGGGAGAAGAGGCAGTGGAGGTCCTCAAACAGGCACACGTTCCAGATCACATAGGGGGGCCAAGTTATATGACCAATTGATGACTTTGGGATACTATTGGCCAATGATGGATAAGGATTCGACTGAGTTCGTTCGAAGGTGCAAGGCTTGCCAACTTCATGGAAATATAATCCATGCCCCGTCAATGGACTTACACTCCCTGGCAACGCCTTATCCTTTTCACACTTGGGCATTCGACCTGGTAGAGGCAATGCACCCTTCTTCGAGGGGGAAGATATGGATACTAGTGGCAACGGAGTGCTTCACAAAGTGGGCCGAGACGATACCGCTGAGAAGGGAAATGGCAGGAGTGGTGAACAACTTCATTAGAAAATACATCATTTATCATTTCGGGATCCCAAAGGTTACCCTCTCAGATAGTGGAGCCCCGTTCGTCAATTCAGAAGTAACGATGCTCACAGACAAATACTCCATTGTCCATCACACTTCGACAGTGGCATACCCAAAGGGAAATGGTCAAGCCGAAGCAACTAACAAAACTTTGGTCAATATCTTAGCTAAAATGATGGAGGACTTCCCAGGATCGTGGGATGACAAGATACCAGTTATTTTATGGGCCTATCGGTGAACTAAGATTAAGCCCACGGGGTATACACCGTTCTCTCTTATTTATGGGTCCCAGACGATTCTCCCAGTAGAGTTAGAAGTCCCCTCTGCTCGATATACTTTGCAAAGTAGCATGCTCCCCCAGAATAGGCATGTGCAGTTGGAAGCGTTGGACAAACACAGAGATAATGCGATGCAACACTTTTAAATGTATACGAAGAAACTCTCTAGGGCGTATGATAACCTAGTGAGACCAAGGAAGTTCGTGGAGGGAGACCTTGTATTGAAAGCAGTAGTGAAACATATCAGGGGGCTTCCTTTACCCAAGTTTACGGCAAATTGGTAAGGACCTTTCATTGTGAAGGAAGCTCATGACTCAGGTTACTACTTAATTTCTAAGATGGAGGAAGAGAAACCATTTAAGATTAAAAATAAATGGTTGAAAGTTTATCATGTGTAGGCAGTTATGTTTGACCATTGATGTAGTTGGTTGTTATGAATACGTAAGTTCTTTGTTATTTTTATTATGATGAGTGTACAAGTTTTTTTAATTATGGCTCAAGAAGATATGAAAGAATTACAGAATTTCACACTGCACAATATAAGCAAATAGTTGTAACACAAAGAGATGGCATAAGGAAATAAGTTTCTTTTTCCATTCATAAACTTTGGGGGCATTACAAAATCGGGAGCTATTGCCCAAGAATGACATGAGAAGAAAAGAAAAATATATAAAAGTTCATTCGCCAAGAAGGAACCACATATCTGGAGAAGAGAAAAAATTCTCCAGGGAGACCTATAGAAGCTGCTTGGCAAGATCGTTGAGCGTTGATAGAAACCTCCAACCTTGCCTGCTCCTGTCTACGCTCAATCAGGAGTTTCTCTCGTTTCGACTTCACCGCGCGTAGAGCTTCTTCGACGTCCACCACCTCTCTATCAATTGTTTCAAGAAGAGGGTCTAGCTCGGCCAACTTGGCTTCCTCAGTCCGCTGTTCCTCCCGATGTTTTCGTAAGATCTCCCTCTGGCTATCGAACCGCTGGCTCTTCAAAGTATTCAAATGCACGATGAGCCAGTCAAAATGAAACCCGTCACGACCCAACACCCTAAGATAACCCAAGTATTGATTGAGAAGGGGCCTGGTAACATTTGCAGTGGGAGTATTGGTAATTTCAGCAATGACGGTGGCCATGCCTTGAAGCCTGTAGCTCATAATTGAGATGTTTGAACGTAAGCAGTCTACCATGAAGGTTTCAGGATGATAGCTCGCAAGTTGCCTAATTTCCAAACGGTGGTTGGCGAGAAATTGAGGAGAACAATGGAGTACCATCACGCAGAAGGCGTGAGGAGCCAGGTCGGGCAAAGGAAGCTTGCATCCAGATTCACTGTCAACAGGAGCACCGATCATGGAACCTTGGTCATCATCGCTGGAATCTTTCGAAATGATAGGTTCCCGGTGCGGCGAGGCAATGGGGAAAGGAGCTGAGGGAGAGTCCTCTCAAGCAGCCTGAGAATAGTTAGAGGAAACATGGAGTTATGAAAAATCTTAACAAGTATTTTCGTTGTTAACTCACCAATATAGGTGGAGTTTTTGGAAAAATCTTAACAAGTGTTTTCGTTATTAAGTCACTGATATAAGTGGAGTTTTGAAGAAAATCTTAACAAGTGATTTCGTTGTTAAGTCACCGATATAGGTGGAGTTCACAAAAAAAAAGAGAAAAATCTTAATAAGTGTTTTCGTTGTTAAGTCATCGATATAAGTGGAGTTTTTGGAAAAATCTTAACAAGTGTTTTCGTTGTTAAGTCACGGATATAGGTGGAGTTTTTTGGAAAAATATTAACAAGTGTTTTCGTTGTTAACTCACCAACATAGGTGGAGTTTTTAATAAAATCTTAACAAGTGTTTTCGTTATTAAGTCACCAATATAGGTGGAGTTTTTGGAAAAATCTTAACAAGTGTTTTCGTTGTTAAGTCACCTACATAGGTGAAGTTTGAGAAAATGAGAAATACAGAGACATTAGAGAAGTACCTCAACATCAGTAGGAGCGAAAACGGGAGTCACCACGGGGGACATGATGGTAGAAACCATTGGAGGCGGGCTGCTTATCTGAGTAGCTTCAGCAGGGTCCTTGGTCGAAGAAGCTTCATCGGTTGGCAAACTTCCCTCGCCAACATAAGGTACTAAAGCCATCATATGCGCATCATCAGAGGGAGACACTGAACCCTCAAGAGATGCCCCAACGGGAGCAGTAACACCAACCTACGCCTGGGAAAGAAAAAGGCCACTCAGGGCAAAGGGTGGAGAGAGACTTGGAGAAAGCTGCAAATGTAAAACCAAGTGTTAGATGCAAGGGGAAAACACAATAGAATAAGAGGCAGAAATGCACCTAACTTACCCCTGTTATGGCACCGAAAAGAGGAACTGCAGTAAGGGGTCTTGACAACACAGGAGGAAGGAGAATGTTACCTATCAGTGGTTCCACTTCCACCTAAAATGGCCCAACATGTTAGAGATGATAAACAAAACAAGGAAACAAATAAAATATGTAAGACTTGGCAAGAAATTTACCTGCGGGTCACTCTCTTCGACCACAACGAGGGGCAGAAACACCTCTTACTCTAATGGCAACTCAGAGGAGGCAATAGTAGTTCCCTCTAGTTGCCCAGGCACTTCAGCAGACTCAATGGTGGGAGCCTCCATCCCATCTTCTTTGGTCCGTTGCAAGGATGAACGACGATAATAAGTCAGACTTATCAAGGAAGAACGGGGAAGAGTAGTGTTTGCTGGAGAAACACCGCAACACCCCCCACGAAGAGGCTTCCAGGGGGACTGGGGGGACAGGGCCTTTCCTCTTCAACTCCCTGCACCAAAACATTTTCTTATTAAGAAATGAGTAGATGCAACACACCTTAGGAGAAGGGGAATAAAAAAAATAAAGAATGCACACATACCTCAGATCCAGAGGGAGAACGAGAGGGTATAATTACTGGTGAAGGCAGCGAAGAGGCAGCAGCAGAAGGAACTGGTGAGGGAGGTTTCTCAAGTGTTTGTCTCTTCTGGGTCTTGGTACCCAACATTTTCTTCCTGGAGCCCGTTGCACCACCAGTATCAGGTACCCTTGTCCTTCTTCTCCTTTTTTTTGTTGGCTCCGTGGGATCAACCACGATCATGAGAAACGTACCCGGAGGAGGAACGGCAATAGCGCGTTATTGAACCTCAGCATGTATGCTATCGACTTCAGCTTGCACCTGCCTCCTCAACTCTTCAGCTATATCTGGAGACATGGGATGAGGAATGGAGGCAATAGTAAATGCCTCCAAGGGAGTTTGTGCTTGAACCTGGGTCTTGGACTTCGAGGACTTAAACTTCTTAGCCTTCTTGGCAGGTGGCTCAGAAGGCCCTTCGTCTGTGGAAGCTTCGGCGGAGGGGGCAGATGGTTTGGGGGTTGTAGCGGTATTGGGTTTGGGCGTGGAAACAGGTATCATGGGGCAGTATAGAGGAAGTTTAGTGGGAGGTTCTTTGGGGGTCTATCTTAGAGGGAACTCAACCTCGAGAACGGAATTTCACTTCAACTCCAACTCCAAGGCAGAAAATGAAAGAACCAGAGGATACACAGGATCCCCCTCGATGAATTCAAAAATTTAAACCAGTTGCCTCGGCCAATACTTTATCGCAAATAGAGGGGTCATGTCCCCTTGCCTGGTAATACTGGGGATATTGACTCACCCAGCCAATGTAAAACTTACTCCCCACGTAGCAGTTTAGGAGAACAGAGAACATGCCTCGCTAAAGGAGACCTTGGGGTTGGATAATTGAAACACCGGGCGAGGAGCTCCTTGGTTAAAGCCAAATTGATGACTGCATTGGTTGGGATTGTAGTGCTCGCTGGTGTATCCCCATTCGGTGTAAGAAGGAAGATATCTGGGCAAAAATAGAAGGACCACAGCTAGTGAGGGGTATTCAGTAATGAGGTCTATAGTAGTTGCCTGGACCACTCTTGCCTCATGCTTGAAAAAATCACAAGTGTAGAGAAAAATATCCTCTCTATAGGGCCTCATCACAAAACTTGAAAAGTCATCGATAAAGGAGGTCAGCTCCTTTCAGTTTTTCCTCTTGTGGTAAATAAAGAAGCGAGGGGGCCGGGTTGTTTCCTCCGAAGGAGGTCGGTTGGTCTTGGCTGCTACGGTCGGGAAACGCACATAGAGGAAGCCCGTTAGGAGGACGCGGTTGGCAAAGTTCGCCAGGTTGTAACGGCATAATGACCGCTCCATGTCAAGAGGGACTCTATCAATCCATGTGTAGAGGGATCCCAAGGCGATTGCAGCTAAGGGAAGCTTGATACCCCAAGCCAAATGAAGAGATATGTTGATGAGATCCCTTAGGGGTTGGTCGTTGGGCTTTCCCGTTAAAAAGAAGCGAGAAAGAATGACAAGGATATAGGTAGAAAGTTCCAGCGATGTACCTTGTCCAGGGGCAGCCTCAGAGGAATCTCCTTCAGAAGGATCCTTGAAGAAGTAGTTGATGAGAGGAGTGAAGGTAACTTTGTTTGAAGTACCGATACACCTTCGGCATATGCGGTCCAACTCCAAATGGTCAGCAATCTCTTGTGCATCCAGAGCTTCATCAGAGTAGGTCTCATGGCCTGTTGCCTCAAGGCCTAAGAGCTCGCACACGTCCTCCAATGTTATTATAAATTCCCCTCATGCAGCGATGAATGTATGAGTGGCAATGTCCCAGCGAGATACCAGAACGGGGAAGGCAACATTATTTTTGGAAAGGGTGAACTCACCAAACAACTTGGCCCAATAAAGCCCAATCTTAGTGAGGGTATCAGCATGGGAACTCTGCATATAGGAGTTCCAAGAAGTAAAATGAGCAGGTGATCCCCCAAGACCTTCAAAGTCGATGTGGGACCATGGGAAGTCCCCTCGCTCAAGGAGAAATCTGAGAGTCCCCTAGGGAGGAAGAAAGCCCTAGTCATCAGAATTCTCATCTTCATCACCAAGTGTCATGGCATCATACTTGGCATTAAAAATGCAACTCTTACAAAACCCAGCAAAGTCATCACCTTTGCCAAAAATTAGGGACCGGCGGTAGAAACACAATTGTTCTTGACGAGCAACAGTCAATGAGGTGACAGAGGAGGCAGCGACAACGGGGGCGGCGGATGGAGCACTGGTGGTAGGTGTGGCGGGGTTTCTTGAAGAAGCCATCGCAGACAATAGAAGTACGAAAAAGATGGGTAAAAGAAGAATTGGGAATGAAGAGGGAGATGCATAACCACAGATGGTGGCATAAAGGAGGAGAGAAGGAAGAAGCTAAGTAAAACCTTGGTAAACAATGGAGTTCGCATAAAGTTTCTCTCTCTAAGGAATACGGGAGCTTGAGGAAGAAGAAGGAAAGAGAAGGGTTTGAAAAAAGAGACGTTTAAAACCTTTTAAATCTGTCGTTTGAGTTTCCCACCACCGCACGTGCAAGGCCGCCTATAATCATTTTAAATGAACATGTGGCACTTCGGGAAGTGTTTTAACAGATGAAAAGACAGCGCTACGCCATCTACGAAGTGCCGCCTGGGGAATAGAAAAGGTTTCCTTCCTAAGCAAGTTTGATTTTTGGCGTCATTTTTTTGTCAGACATATCCAGTAACTCCCAAAGGAAAAGATTTCCCAACGGTTCAAAAAGCTACGATGTCCCCTTGCCACAAGTTCGAACGTTGTTTAATTTGTGACTCAGTTCCATCGGGGAGAATTTTAGCTTTTTCGAACATAACGAAGCATTACAAGGGAGAATTTCACTTATCAAAAGTCCGAACGAGTATTTAAGAAGGTTAGTAGGCCTTTTGGGAGAATTTCAAATAATAAAGCTAGAACAGTTGAAGCGTAATATAAGGAAAAAGAGGCGATGTCCCTTCGTCAAAGCCCCAATAAGCCGTAGTGCTTCATCTCAGGTACATCGGGGAGAATTTTACTTTTTTCTGGAGATTATAATGCTGCGGTTCTAACAAGGGAAAGGAGACCAGCATTTTTTCATAGAGAGAAGGTTCATCGGTTTGAGAAATTTCGTGCACACAGTTTTTGCTTTAACAAATCTCTCCACGAAGAGGCAAATATAGAGGGGGCTTGAAGATAATTTTGATATTAGAGATAATTCCACATTAGCAACATTGTTTTGGGGATTAAGGCAACGTGGAAGCTCAAGTGAGGCAGCTCAGTGTGGCAGCTTAGTGTGACAACTTGTATTTTAGCTTGTTGTATTAGTCATACTGTATCTTTGTTTATATTAACTGTAAGCTATAACGGTTGTAATGATGTAATGAGAATAATAAAGAGTTTAGTGTGAGGTCAAACGATACTTGCGAGAGACCAGGCTTGGCAAGGCATGGGAGAGCTTTCATGCTCTATCGAATGACCTCACAGTGAGAACTTTAAACGGACATGGTTTGGAGGATTGAGAAGTGAAGCACCATTGGGTCTTGTCCTGACCATCTTAGATACACCTGGTAAAACACCGAAGAACCTTGACTGTGGAACCTTGAGTGAGGCATCTTGGAGTTCCATCGGGCGTTGAGTTATGAACCAAACAGCCCCTATTTAATGTCACATCTACTGTAGGTGATGTCACTAGACAGCTAAACAATGTCAGACCTGCACTCGAGTAAACCACTGTGGTATTTGGGGATATCAGGTAGTTGGTGAACCACCTCTGCGATAATATCCCCCTGACACACAGTGGTTAGGCAAAAGGCATGTCTTGGCATTTAATGTTTATGACGTGGTGGCAACTTGTGCATCAGGCATTTAATGTTGTGACATAAAGCATGAGGGATGTCTTTCACAATCATTAATGACTGAGTTTCCTCGGGGATGATGTGGGGGGCTATTTAAGGACCCCAACCACCCCTGAGGAGAGGATGATCTTTTTGAGAGTTTAAGAAGTTATTGCTAGATAGAATACACATCAGAGAGAGTTATTACAAACCAGAGGTCTTATTCACCAGGCATTGTCATTTATTACGAAGCTTTTAATATGTGACAGAGATCCTTGAGAGTGTTTTTGGTGTGTTTGTCTGCCTACCAAGGTGTATCTAGGGTGCTTACGTCTCTCTCCCTCTATCTAAGTTACTTTTAAGTTTCTTTACTATTTTTCTGAGTTATACACGAGAGACTTGTGAGTGTAAACTGAGTCTTATCTTCATTAGGTTTGTGTTTGCATGTTCTATCACTAATCTAAGATTTTGGCCAATTAACTTATCATCACCATACTTCAAAGTGGTTACGCCTCCATCTATAATCTAAAGTACCCTCTTACAGAATTTATCTAACTTGAACTCTTAAAGGTTAAGTCGGTTGACTAGAATAGGGTTTCCCCCTCTTTTAGTTTTTACATAGTAGAAAGGTGATCTATAGTACTTGTCCCCTTATTCTTGTTTATAAGTGGAATTTTTTCTGTTCTTATTCGACTAACCAATTTTCAGGTTGTTTCACCCACTCTTAGGTGGGTAGTTCCTATTATAAGATGATGAAAGAATTATTAGGGTGTACAATCCATTCTTAGGTGGGTTTGTGCCTATTATCAATCGACCACCCTATATTGAAGTTAGACCACCCATACTTAGAGAATAAAACTTGATGAAATAAGAGAGAAATTTCCTTCTCTCTCCTCATTGCTTAACAAAAACATTAATCGTGTTTTATCTGGATTTTTCTTACCCGTAGGAGTGTTAATTCACCTCATTCCGCTTCCTTCCTTACACCCCCACACTCATATATATATATATATATATATATATATATATATATATATATATATACACACACACACACACACACACACACACAAGCACACACACACATACACACACACACACACACACACATGATGTGGGATTTAGCCAATTAGGGGTTCTACAGAGTTTGGGCTTACTTCTTGGTAAATGGTCTATGGTAGTGAACCAAGGTTAATAATTAAATTTCCTTCAAAACAAAAATAGAAAAATTGCATATTAGGCCAGGTGATATATTTTCTTCTTTGTTTAATTGTAATTAATTTCTCTAAATAATTATCATTTCACTCCTATTTAATTATCTCACACTTACTCGAATAGTGAGGCTTTGTTTGAAAAGTTGAATATCACATAATATGATTCCTCACGTAAAGCATAAAATGCCCGTATGGTGACATTCAATCCATCGTTAATCAATTTTTACCAATGTCCAATTTATTTCACAGTCTCAAACTTAACTTACGTGATAATCCATGGGAAAAAAATCCATTAACCATGTTTACTAGTATAATTGAAACTTATAAGTTTATTAAGGGTGTATCATAACCCATAATATCTCCTGGATATCGATTCCTTGGGAACATGATCTCAGACATACCCATATGTCCAGTATACATAGATTTTGACCCCATAAATTGAATCCCACCCATAACAAATCAAATAAATAATTATGTGAATATTCCAAACCTCGGGATCAAGAATTAATGCATCCTTTACAAATCTGTCAGATTGTGCAAGTCAAATATAATCAACACTCAGACTTGAATCTCACATGCGGTCCTATTCAATACGTTCCTAATGGACGGATATATTGCTTTTTTAACTATCATACAAGTTCTTGAACTATAAGAAAATTTATTACAGTCAAGATAAATTACGAAGATTATATACACAACTTCACTGATAGGATGTCAACTGCCTATCTAGGTTGTGAATTGTTCAATTTTATAAGAACCAAAATTCTTATCTTCTTTGATCAGGTCAAACCCATGTCTCCAAAATTACTATTAAGTCCAATTTAATGATACGCATATAATATTTAAAACAAAGATAAAACATTCTCACAAACACGATTCACATTTTAAAATGAACCTAACTATCCTATATTAAAAGATAAACTCCATATACATGATTTTAAGAATAAAAACTCCACAATCTCCCACTTCGTCATAAACCATTGTGCCTATGCATCTAACACCCATCTTATCTGCATAAATTTCAAAAGCCTTAACTAGTAATGTATTAATAAAATGATCCACTAGGTTGTATTGAGATGAATCTTAGTTACGATCATGGTGCCTCTTCGCATGATCTCCCATATCAAGTGTTCCTTGCACTAAATGTGCTTAGTCTTCATACGGGTCTTATTTCTTTCAATTATCAAACCCTCCATCATTTTCATAATAAAGTGTAATAGACGATTTCACTGAAGGAACCGCAACCAAATTAATTAGGAAGTTTTAGAGCCAAACAACCTCCGTTGTTTCCTCTGAAGCGACAACATATTGGGATTTAATGGTCGAATAAAATTATATCATTGCATGATTCTCATCCAATTTATAATTCCACCTCATTGGTAAATTTATGTTCCAAGGTCAATTTCATAGAATTATTATCTGATTAAAAATTTAAGTCCTTGTACCCTAAACGTACAAGGTTGTCAACCGAGTAAAGAAATATATAATCTCTAATCCTTTTTAGGTACTTAAGAATGTTCTTTAATGAAGTCTAGTGCTCCTCAAAAGGGTTATATAGGAATTTGTTTGCCATGCTAATGAAAAAGTAAATGTCCATCCTTGTACAAAACATAACATAGATGGGGCTACCCACCACTAAAGCATAAGATATATTCCTCATCCTCTCCATATAATTAGGCATCTTAGTACACTAATCCTTAGATAGAGTGATTTCATGCTTGAAATAAATAAATCATTTCTTGGAATCGTGTATGCTAAAATTTATGAGAACATTACTGATATAAGTGGCTCGGGATAAGCCTACTATCCTTTTATCTAGTTATACAAAGCTTGATCCAAAGGATGTGACTATATTTTATTAAGGCGTTCATATCAAACTTACTAGACAACCACACTCTTATTCTGGATAATAAACCCACATCGTTCTCAATTAGGAGAATACCATCCACATAAAATACCATAAATATCATCATATTTTCATTATGCTTGTTGTACATGGACATTTTATTCAGGCATTGATCAAAACTAAAAGGTTTGATTGCCTGATCAAACCGGATGTTCCAAAACCTTAACTCTTGCCTTAGTTCATACATGTACCTCCTAATCTTTCACATCTTAATTTCCCAGGCTACTCATTATTAATCATTAAGTTGGATCATATATATGAACTTATCAAAGCTATTATTTAAGAATATAGTCTTTACGCCCATTTGCTAAATCTCGTAGTGTAAATGAGCCACAACGGATAAAGGAATCCAAATATACTTTAACTTGGGTATCGATGATAAATTTTGCTTAACATTAATCCCCTGTTTAGAAGTAAACCCCTTTGTAAAAGCCTTGCCTTGAACGTTTCCATACTCCCATATACCCCTCTTTTCTTCATGTAGACCCACTTGTGTATGATTATTTTCCCCCTAAGATAAGTCTACATGTTCTCAAACCTGATTGTAATACATATAATCCCTCCTTATATTCATAGTGTTAAGATAAGTTTTGGAGTCCTTATCTTGGAGTTCCTTGTTATAGTCCCTAAGATCTGGTTCGTGCTCCCTTGGTATCTCACTGAAGTGTTCACCTAAATACATTTACCTTTTAGGCTGGCGATTGATTCTGCCACTATGATGTGACTATACTTGGGGTAAAGTATAAGTGACATACATATCATAATCATCAGTAAGACTCCCGCTATCATTAAGCAGTTGATTATCGATATCAGGTTGCATTTTATTTTGTGCAGGTGGTTTAGAAACAATAATTTGGTTTTACCCTCTTAGATCATCTAAGATTAATTGACTCTTGTTTTTTTCCATTATATAATATTCCTCTAACTACCGAGCATTTGGACTAAAAATTACCCTCTAGTCCTTAGGATTAAAAAATATACCACCTTTCATTCCTTTTGGGTAACCAATAATGAGACATACTCTTGTCCTTGATTCAAACTTTCCCTATTCCTTCCTCTTTATCCCATTAGTTACAATGGCCAACTACACTATAGTTGGTGATTCCAATACCTTAATCGGCACTCCAATCATGAACGCAAACTCCCTCAACACCTCTATGGGTATGAGAGGCTATTCAACCCATGTGAACTCTAACAACTCAGAGGCCACTCACTCCAACCATCATCATAATGATCAATAGGAGAACGGGCTTGAGCCTCTCTTATCATTTTAATGAATCTAGTCATCCACATCAGGTCGATCCTGGTAAGAAGAGGTTAAATCCCTTGACATGGACAACATCCTAGACTAATACGGGGACGAAGACATGTCTTCCTATCGACATATTATTAAGCTCGATTAGTTGACCGTGAAGGCAAATCTTAATAAAGAGAAGAGTTCCAACCCTCCCCTAAATACTCCAAAATCCCAAAAAAGAGGGAGGGTGATCTCTAACCTAGATAAATAATTAAGATAAACTTTATCTTGGCTACTAATGAGAAATTTTTCTCATATTTAATCCCCTGTTTTTTAATAAAACATTTCTCAATGAACCTTGCCTTGAAAATTTCCACATTCACATCTACCTTTATTTTTTTCTTGTAGATCCACCTGCATCTGATGGGTTTTTTCCCTACGATAAGTTTATAAGTTTCTAAAATTGATTCAAAGACATATAATCTATCTTAGTATTCATATATTTGAGCTAAATCTTGGATTCATTGTCTATGAGTTCCTCATTATAATTCCCACGATCTGGTTCTTTCTGGCCGAAATTTCACTAAAGTGTTTACCCATATACACCAATCTATCATGCTGATGACTTACTCTACCTCTATGACGTGACTCCACTTGTCATAAAATATAAGTGACACATGTATACTGATCATCAATAAGACTCCCATCATCGTTAGGAAGGGTATTATCGATATTAGGTTGAATTTTTCCTGTACTGTGGTTCAAAAGCAATAACTTGGTCTTACCTGCTTAATTCTTAAAAAATTAACTACTCTTGGGAATTTAGTTCTTTATATAATATTCCCCTAAGTGCCATGCATTTGTACTAATTATTACCCTATGTTCCTTGGGATTATAAAATACACCCCGGTTGGTTCCTTTGGGGTAACCAACAAAGAGATGTACTTATGTCGTTGATTCCAACTTTTTTATTCCTTTTTAGCACGTTTGTTGGATATCCTCAGACCAGAACATGTCCTAAAGTAGGCTCGTTCCTTTTCCACGGTTCTATGGGAGCTAACGGTATTGATTTCGAATTAAGTAAGTTCAGTAAATACGTAGTTATCTTTAATGTATAACCCCCAAAAGAATCCAAAAAATCTAAAAAGTACATCATAAATATAGCAATGTCCAAAAGAGTCTTCCTTCTTTTTTTCTACACTATTTTTCTATCGAGATATCAGTGCAAACAATTAGGATTTAATCCCTGCCTCTAATAAATTATTCCTACACTATCCTAAGAGTTTCTCATCCCACAATCAGATTGTAGCATTTGGATTAATTTACCATGCATCTTGTCCTTGTAATATTTGAACTTATCAAATGCTTTAGACATGTGATGCATAAGGTAAAAATATCATACCCTGAGTAATCATAAATTAAAGTGATGAATTAATCATAGCCACATGTTTCTTAGATAGTTACATGATCATATAAATCACAATGAACTAATCCCAACACAACTTTGGCTCGATAACCTTTGGTCGTGAAGGGCCTTTTGGTCATTTTACCATTAAAACTAGATTCATATACTGAAAGTGCCTCCACTTATAATAAACTCAATTGCTCATTTGAAACCAATTTTTAATTATTTTTATATTGATATGTCCGAAGAGTAGGTGTTAGGATAGGTTTAGTTCAACTTAGAAGATTTCTTTCTCTTTAGGTTATTTCCATTTGAGTCATTTACTTTAGTATTTAGCAGTAATAATGAGACTTGATTTATTAACAGACAAATCATTTGCCAATATATTATAAAAATTAAATGAACTTTCATTTTGGATAAAGACGTCTTTATTAAATTAAATGAATATCCATTCATCACTAATGTTGAAACAATTCCTACTACTATATTTTTGCCTCCACCAAAGTCTATACATATATGTCCTATTACTAATATTGATGCCTTTATATGACCACCTATGAACAAAAATGTTTCTCCCTAATTGATATTTCGGGTAACTTGGAACCCTTGCAAAGAATTACAAACATAACTAGTGGTTAAAGACTAGGTCTCGATAAACTCGACCATAAATATGCCTCAATGAGAAAGGAGAATTTATTATTTCCATTCCACGCTTTTGTTAAATATACCTGACACTTCTTCCAATGTCCTGAACATTTGTAGATATACAACTTTCCTTTTAGTTATTTCCCTACTATCAAAGGCTTAGCCTCTGTTTTAACAACAAAAGATTGTATATGAGACTTTCCTTTTTTTTACATTTGGAATATAAGAAAATGGGCCTCTCTCAGCAATCTTTATTTCATTCTTTTGTTTGATGACATTATCCACAACCTGGAGTACTTTAAGTAGTTGTACAAAATTGCAGACAAATTTGTTCACAAAATAATTTCTGCAAAAACTGCTTCAAGGACTTTTGGAGTGATTGGAAAACAAAATCGAGTTGGGTTTCCCCATAGATTTCAAATTTAAATACCTCTAGTTCCCCCAATATTGACATCACTTTTAAAACATGATCTCTAATGAGAATACCATCCTCCATATTTATGTTTACTAGCCTTACCGTAGTAATCAGTCTTTCAGCATGATTCTAATCTTCAAACATGTCCCTGAGTTTCAGAATCATATCGTAAGCACTTGACATATTTTAATGTTGGATTTGTAATACATTGATCATAGAAGACAATTATATAAAATAGACATTTGATTATCTTTCTACCATGTCTTATAAGTCCAGACACCCAACTCGGATGTTCCCTCACCAGGCTTAATAGATCATGGTTTAGTAAAAATAAATTTATGATCCTCAGAAGTGAGGAAAATGTCTAAATTCCTTTTCCAATCATTTAAAATCATTATATTTAACTTTTTTATCCTTTAAGGTTGAAGCAAGTGGGTTGAATGTTGAGATCATTTTTGAAATTTTAGAATCAACACTAAAAGAATTAATTTTCAATTGAATATGCGAGAATTAACTTTTGATTATATTTTAATTTAGTTGCCTTTTACTTCTAATTAGAATTAGTCCCATCGAACATCCTAATTCCATTGTGAATGAGATTTCTCATTTGGAGCTTAAATCACATTACCCTAAATTAAGTAAGAATTATATATTTCAATTTTATTATCCATTTAGTTCATGAAACCTCAGTCCCACATATATACTAGCATGCATCTTTTGGTCTCATAATTAATGACAGTAACTCTGTCAGGGATAATATCATTACTTATATTTAAATGTATACCATCGGTTCATTTTTTAAAATTAAACCCATTCTTATAAAACTTCCATGTTGGGGGGGGGGGGGGGGGGGGGGCGATTAAACTCACTCACATTTAATTTTAAGAACTATAACTTAAGAATTTTAAAAATAAGGCGATTCCTTGATATTTACCTCTATTGGGGAGGAAAGTCAATTTACCACAAGGAACTAATAACATCACATTTCTAAATATTGATGGAGAAAGTGGGGTTTATGTTGAAACTCCTCTGCCACTCAATATATTAAACTTTAGAGCATTTGGAAAAATATATTTATTCAATCCTAGATTCCTCCATCAAATCAACGAGAATATCCCACTTTCTTGTAATAATTAATTAGGCGACTTTTCCATTTTAGTCCTTGGACAATATTATTTTTGCTCTAGTCCACTTATATTCTTTGGGGCATTAAGTTCCCTCGCACCTTAATGTATAGTTTTTCAAGTTAGGGTATACACAAATATAACACATATTTATTACAAAAAATTCATGTATACATTGTAAAATTCCACATACAAATTACAATTTTTGTAAGAAACGAAATCATGTATACTTTACAAAATTCATTGTATAGAATACTCATTAGCTTAATGCCAAGATGAACATCTACTGGATTAAAAAGAATCCATCACGCATATACTAGTTCGAAGAAGGGAAGTCAAATTCCACTAAAAAAAAACTCCTCCCATGCAAAATAACCACAATCGCCCCAAAAGGGGTTGCGATCGCGCTCTTTATTTATTGGGACCGTGCCCTAATAGCCCGCAGTCAAGACCCTCTTTGTTTGCCTTGATTATGTTATGGTTCATCTTATTGCATGGTCAAAACTATGTCATTTTGACCCCTTTTGCAACTTTAAAAACTCCATTATTGGACCATAATACTTGAGCAGATTGCAGCCGAAATCTATGGCTTTTCCACCACAATCAAACCCAATTATAATATACGATTCCAAAATATAATAAATCCATGTAATAATTTAAATAATTTAAATATGACAAACAAATCAAATTTAGAAAAAGTAACTACGGATGAACCACCCTAGGATACGCGCACATAACAAAAATATGTGACCATGCTGTAGGGAGTAATAAGAATCGTATAAAACTATGTTAGTATGAAAGATATACATTCATGCATATATGTTATAACATATAAACTTAGGGTTTAAATAGTAGACAACAGTGACCTTTCTAAAACATGATCAATATTTAACCGGTGCTCTGATACTAATTGATGGGGATTGATATTATAAACAACTTTCCTGCCCAAAAGTGTACTCGATATTTTTTTATAACGAGATCTAAATAATAGAACTAGGATTCGGATCACGATACCATTGCGGATCATGTAGGTGATCCAATGTATGAGAAATATTTAATGAAGAAGTTGAGGTTGCTACACTCATTCAACATCTAGTTGATTCCTTAGATGTTCAATAAGGCTTATATCGACTAACATATTATGCATCCAAAGAAAACAATGTGTGTCGGAATTTTCAGAGATTAAAACTTAACGAAATATGAGATAAATTGCTTTCTCTATCCTCACCCCTTCACAAAACATGAATAGTCTCTCCCTCTCTCTCGCTCGCTCTTTATCTCACACTCTCTCTCTCTCTCAAACCCTTAGGAGTGTTAATTATCTTATTACTCTTCCTTACACCTATCTCTCTCTCTCTCTCTCTCTCTCTCTCTCTATATATATATATATATGTGTGTGTGTGTGTGTGTGTGTGTGTGTGTGTGTGTGTGCGTGTGTGTGTGTGATATGGGCTATATCCAATAGGGTTTTTTCAGAGTTTGGGCTTTCTACTTAGTAAATGGACTATGATAGGGACCCAAAGATAATCCCACACCATGCCCTGTAATATATTTTCTTCTTCTTTTTAATTATAATTAATTCCACTAAATAATTACAACTTTACTCTAATTTACTTATCTCGTAACTACTCAAATAACGAGGCCTGGTTATTAAGTTGGATAACACATAGTATGATTCCCCGCATCAAGAATGCAATGCCCACTTGGTGAAATTCAATCCTCCACTAATTGATTTTCACCAATATCTTATTTATTCTTTGATCTTAAAAATAATAAGTTTATCAAGGTGGTATCATAATCCAAAATATCTCCTCGATGTTGATTCCTTCGGAATATAATCTCAAAACATATCCACACAATGATGGCCCGACGTACAAATATTTTTACCAAATAAAATAAATATCACTCATATCAAATTAAAGGAATAATTATGTGAATATTTCAATCATTGTAGTCACGGGGATTAATAATCTACACACCCTTTGTAACCTTGTGAGATTGTAAAAGTACAATATTGTCAGGACCTAGACTTGAATCTCACATGCATTCATGTTCAATACATTCCTCGTGTACTTGTACAATCCTCTTTGAACTATCAAACAAGTTCACGAACCTTCAGGAAAAACTACTAATATTGAACACACAACTTTACTAGTAGGATTTCAACTCCCTATCTACACTGTGAACTATTAAATTGTACTAGAACTAGAATTTTGATTTATGTGATCAGGATAAACCCAACTCACCAATATTCTTACTAAGTCCAATTGATCGACAAGAATACAATATATTTAAAACAAACATAAGTCATTCTCACAAAAATGATTCACATTTTATAATCAACTTGACACTGATTTATTAAAAAATAAATGTCATGGACATGGTTTTAAGAATAAAACCCCAATAACGCCAAACTTCTCTAAAACCTCCTTTTATTGGAAAACGATAAGGACCACTATAAATTAGGCATTAAAATAATGTCTTAACATCCTAAACATCATCACTGAAAGCTTCTCTAAGCGTATATATCTCCTTTAAGAATCAAGGAGATTCTCGTAGATATAGTATATCGGTAGTTTCTCTCCTTCTTTCACTCGAATAAATGCCCCACTAGTCGCATTTTATGAAACGTTCAACTACAAGTAAATCTTATCACTACCTACTATCATTGATAATAATAGTGGGATCAAAGGTAGTTCTTGACCTTCTCTAATGCTTCATCACACTCCTTTATCCAGATCATTGTGTAGACATATTCAAAGCTTGAAAGAATAGATGATACTTATCCGACGACTTAAATTATGCATTTCTAGAATGTTAATGAGAACTTGAGCCTATAAAACTGTGCTTGACCTATTAATTTACTACATGGATTTTATGTAATCTTGGTTGGCCTCTATGTTCCTTTGCGTTAATATGTATAAGAATAAATTTACTTGAGATCACCCTAAAATCATACTTAGATGCATTAAGATTCATCCTGTAAATCCTAAAAATCTTGTTTGTTATAGAGAGGTCTAGGACGTGATCAGTGAAAATCTTTCTCTTTACAATTGTGTCGACAATATAAATAGTAAGATTGTATGTATTCTCATGTGTCCCACTTCACATGGATTATTCTATTTTGTTTTCCAAAATATACTTTGAGTCTAGTCTAAGAGGTCTCTGGAAAGATTCATCAAATTCACATGTGATCATCCTTATCATTTTCCCCCGCGTTAATCATTTAGGATAAAGGTATACTAACTAAAAGACTTAGATTCAACCCCTTAGTTAAATATATTTTTAAAACTGAAAAGTGCTTTAATTTGACCTTGTGGTTTATGAGATTTCTCAAATATATGATGCATATTCTTCATATAAAAAACTTATGTTTAAAATGCATCATTTGTATTTAGAATTTACTTAGTCAGAGGTTAGATAAATGTTTTTTAGTTTTGTGAAAATTCCACTAGAACACTTTGGCTTTGTCCATGATCTTGGTCGCTGGTTATTCTCCACATGAAGAAAGACTTTGTGTTCGTGAAATGTGTCCTTCGTTAGTCATGATCTTTTGTAAGACATGTGAGAATATTTGGCTTGTAGCACGATCTTGTGTTGACGAGCCTTCGGGTACAATTTCAGTGACTTCGAAATATTCACGAATGTGTAAATTTTATACATTTCAAAATATCTTTCCAAAGTATTGACTTGGTAGTTGTACCAAGTCAAAATCATAGTTGGGCAGCTAAAATGACTTTTCTTGACCTATGGATTCTCTAA